>OY728158.1:1206037764-1208879094 GCA_963277665.1 Viscum album | reverse complement strand
TTCTCTATGGATCCTTAGAGAGGGTGTGAGTCTACTAGAAAAAATGAATACAAATCATCTCATCTGACAAAAATGGTTACCATGACTACATAAATTATGTGAGTATGATAATTATGTTACAAGAATCAAAACAAGGATCCTTATAAATATCAATCATAGGCTAATGACATAAACATTTCAATCAAGGGAACATAAGATTAAATCACAAATCACATTCCCCCCAAGCTCCCTTAATATCAATAATCCCTTTTTCAACACCCATTAGTAGTAAATTCAATAATAAATAATGATACATTAAGATATTATTGGAATAGAGGATCCTTATAAAGTGCTAACCAGGATGTCAAACACCATCAATTTAATTCAAAACCTTTTTTTAAATTAAAATTTTTAAAATAGTATTTTCACCCACATCACTCACATGAAAACATGGTAATTTCAAATGGGTATTTCAAATAATAAATTATTTCAAAACAAACCAAATGGATTCGAGGATGCTATATAATTTCAGAAGGATTATGTTTAATTAAAAACATGGGTTTACTACCTCTTTTAATGGGAATAAATTACCCACTTAAAATTTCCAATGAAAACCCATTACAAAACATGAGTAACATCATTTGAGGAGGGTTCTAGTTAATTTAGAAAATTCAATAATTTGAAACTATTTAAAAAGCATCACAAATTTTAACCCGTATAAAAAAATTTAGTTAAAACGATGTAAGAGAACAAAACAACACCAATGACCTCACTTTCTCTAAGTTAATAATTAAATACAAACTAAAAGAGACTTAAAATCAACATACCATTCATCAATTTATAAAATCATGATAGGAAACAGATTACATGTTCAATTTATATAAATTAAGAATAATGTGAATTTCAAAAGGCTTAGAAAGATTTATAATTATTTAACATGTGTTAGAATGAGTCACACAAACACACACACACATATATATATATACATTAATACTGAAAAAAACTAATTAAAAATAAAGGAAAAGAATAGAAACCCCAACTTGAAAATATATAATCCAACCATAATAAATATCCTGTAATTTATATTAACAAATCAATTAGGAGATATCTTGATATAAGTTAGAGGATATTCAAGATCCAAAATTCTACATCAACCACCCATTATCCAATGGATCATAAGTCCATCATAACCTCTTTTAAAAACTAATAAAAATAATAAGAGAGATTGCAGTTTGAGATGAAAAGAACTAAGTAGATGAGGATCACCACTCAGATCAATACATTTATCCACCAATAGATTCAGTTAGGATATCCAAAACACTTTTAGAGGGATCCCAAGAGCCAATGGATCAAATTACGATCATGTTGGATAGATTTAGGTTAATTTTTAGGGTTTTATTATTATAGTTACAAGTTTTTGTGTAATTAAAACACATCCTCATGGTTTTATTGGTTAAGTCAGAGGGTTAGTAAAAACCATGTTCCTAATGGTGAACCTCCAAGAAATCCACTAAAAAAGTTGTAGGGTTAGGATACAAGGGCTGTTTAACCGTGATAAATCCAAGAGAGACCTTATATTCATGTATATCGGTTTGCAGGAATGGTTTGTATAATCATGTTCTATCAATGCACAACTACATGGGATACAATAATTGATACGTGGTTTTGGTATATAGTAATTACAACCATGCGACAACCATGCACAGTCCAAGAAACATTCAAAAAAACTTCTTAAAGAACTACATACACTATGATGAAATAGAAAAAAAAATTTAAAAAATTAATGAATCAAATCAACTAAAATATGTAACAGGATGTTACAACCTCTCAACCATAGGAAATTCTCTTATTATAAATTTGCACAACCGAATGATAAAACTAGATTACAGAAGAAATCGTCCCTCACTCATCTTGTAAGGTGGATGGTCTACAGTCCAAAAGGGGTACTAAGCTAAATCATAGCAACACATGCTTAACTACAAGATATAAAGACCAATATCTTCATAATAATTCAATAATTAGAAATTCTCATGATCCATAATTCTTCTTCCTCCATTTAATGATTCATCAAAATATTGTCACATGAGAAAAGAATGTCCCTTAAATATAAATAATATAAATCATCCACTCACCATGGAGATCATCTAAGTACCAACACCAAAGACCTTAAAAATAATGAAAAATAAATGGAATTCATTATTTACATAAGAAATAAGTACCTCATAGTCCTTGTATAATAAAACATTCACAATAAATGCACTAAAATGATAAGGATTTTAACCCTGAGTAAGTACTCATCAGAACCCTTGTATTTCAACACAGATCCTCATCTCTCAATGGGCTCATAAAATAACACTATTTTACTTCTTTGTGTCTATTCCATGTAGGAAGAAAACTATTCTAGTTACTATAATATTCCCTAGGACTATCCAATTCTATATGTAAATGTCTGAAATATAATTTCGTGCTTAAAATATGGAACTACACTCTCAAAAGGGATATCATTCACCACATCAAAATTGAGCTCTAACCATTACGAAAAACTATATGATATAATGGAAGAACATCTAACATGAACTGTATCATACACAAAACATAGAAAAATAGACATGGGAGGATAGAAAAAGGTTTTTCTGATCAAAAACCCTCAATGAATATCATGGTTTATCAAAAATAATTCCACTCAATCACTAGGAGAATAATGAACACCTTAAAACTAACGCCATTCCAAAAATAAAGGATAATAATTAAATAGTGCTTATCCAAAAGAAAAACCACATAGGTATCCATTAAAAATTATCCACATGATCACAAGCATGGTAAAAAAATATTATCAAAAAAGATTCCAAATAAAGCCTCCTATATTGTAACGCCCTTATATACTAAATTTAGTCCATTGTATTTGATAGAGTATATGACACGCAACACAAAATGTGTAAGGGAATACAGTATCCCAAGACATTAAAACATAATTGGTATTTTAGAAAAATCAATCAGTGATATATTTTTCAATTCATGCATTACTGAGTTATCTTGGGTGACATGAAAAAAAATCTTTCTTCTATAGCATGAGCTGTATGCAAGACCGAGTTTAATAAAACAACATTTTGATAATAAATTATTATTATTTAATTTAATATGATATAACATAGTGAATAATTTTTTTTAATAATATCTTTAAAAATATTTTTAAAATATATGTTCTCTAACAACATTAGATGAATTCATTTGATTCTAATTAATTAGAAATAAATATAAATACCAATTGATTATAAAAGTTGTTTTTATGGTCACAATAGTTTTTACCCTAATAAACTAAATTAATTAAAATTATTGAATGATATTAATGAAATACATATTTAATATAATCAATAATTTTTTTATATTTGTAATTTCTTTTCTATGTATAATATAAGAATAAATCTTGTTTTATACACCAAAATTATATTTTTATAAAAATGAAATATTATAACAATTTAGTTATGAACTTATTTTAAATCCTTATTATGGAATTTTTTTAAAAAATATATATATATATATATAAATAAAAAATATTTAAGAAAATTGAATATAAAATATAACTTTGGGTGATTTTTTTTGTATTTTTTCTGAAGATTCATTTTATAATAAATAGTGAAAAATACATAATTTTAATTTAGAACTGTTTTTTCATATAATTTATTTATTAGGATAAATTATATTTTTGAGTCGTTTTAAAGTCTAATTAGATCCATTTGGTATAAATTAATCCAATATTGGTCATTATAATAAATTTCACATTGAAAATTTATATAAAAACCTCTCAAACAATTGAACATTAATATTTTAAAAAGCCACATTGTCGTCTAGTCTATAGAATTATATTTAAATATATTTCATCACTTTATGTCATTTAAATCATTATTTTTCGACATATTTTGAATCCGAAGAATTTATAATTCCTAAAATGGTCAACATAGTAATTTTTTAAAAAAAATTAACTAAATGTGATTAATATTAATTAGAGTGATTAAGATGAGAATAAAATTATCATGTGACTATATCGTATACATAAGGAAAAAATGACCTAGAAACATCAATAATTTTTTTATGTTAATACTTATGTAATATCATCCATTTGATCAAATATGGAACATTATTTGAGCCACATTATGTGGCAAATAGTTGGTGAAAGTACCCTTTATAGAAGCTACAAGAATAACACTCCTCCACTATAAAAAGTCTCTTACCCCACCACCACATATTAAAACCTCTAAGGCCCTATTTATAACCCAAAATATTCGCAAATAAACACTCAAAATAGATACCCTAATCATGTAATCCTATCCTTGTTAGTAATTCCAACCACGGAAGTATTTTGTTTAAAACTAAAATTAGTTACATGAATACTATGTAACATTTTTTGATCATCACATTCATGTTATTTTTGTCTACATGTCTTCAATTATATTAATATCAATAATTATCATCAAATAAATATAATAAATATACTAAGATGTATTAATTATAATTTTTATAACAAAAATTACACACACAAACATCTAACGGGTAACAAACTTACACATCATGTGTATATAGGACTACTGCCTCATGAAACAATGTATGTTCATTCTTCTCCAGAACGATGTGATTCCTTAATGAAATACATGGATTCTATAAAGGATATTTTTAGTAAATTGATGTTAAATATATAATATATATTATACAAGAATCATAATATAAACACACACACATATATATCACTTACATCTAAAATACGATGAGGAAATAGATGTATCATTCATGAGTACTAACAACCTACTATCTCCATGAACGGTGAATTAAAATTATTATCTACAAATATTATGGATTAATAAAAATTAATTTATTATTAATATATATGTTAATTACATCAGGATTTACATAGGGGATATGATTAAATCGTGACTGGCCTAAGGAGAACCAAAAAAGCCAGTCAACACATACTCGAAAAACTAGGCAATTGACAACTAAAACAGTTATAGTAATGTAATATTACTAAAATACATATAATAAGATAATATATGATATTATAAATGTGATTATTTTTCATTTATAAAATATTATCAGGTTTTAAACCATAATACAAGATTTATTGGACGTTCACCAGAAAAAATGCAATGTAATGGATTATCATCTTACTTTTTTACATCTATGAGATAAATTTCATATTCACGACAAAAATATTTTAGTTTTTGTATCTAATGAGTGTTTTGATATATTATATCATGAATTTTGTTATAATCATTGTATTTTGAGTCTCAAGTTGAATAATTTATTATATGTGGATTTTAATTAAATGGTACAAATTAGTAATGTATTTTATAACCCGATTCTTTTCATTGTGTTATATTACATCTTAATTTATGTTAATATTCTATGATTCTGTGTATATTCACTTTAAAAATATATTTTTTTATTTAAAATTTTTTAATTTTGATTTATATTTGATACACATAATCTCTTCAACGATTGATTCTCAAATATATGTTATGGTCTTCTCAAGTGTTTATTAAAAAAATCATTCAATCTAGGATTGTTTGAACGTTATTGTATATTAGAGGATACTTTTGGATAAATTTTAAATAAATAAAATTATATATAAAAATATTTTTAAACTTAAAAAAATATTAACTATCTTTTTCCAATTTTTTTTCTTTTACAAATACTTTCAACAGTATTTTATTATCGATTTATGAACCAAAATTTTTTCAATCATTTTTATTTTGAAAAAGGAATGTTCCTTTTCCTTTTTAAGTCATGTACGAATTTATCTAGAAAATATTTTTGGGAGATTCCATTTCCAAAATAAAGTGTTTATATTTAAATAATAGGATTATAAATAGTATTTATAAAGAAACTTATTTGAAAAATACATTTCAAAATGAAAATGAGATTTCACAGAAGAATGTTTTTAACGATATATTTCTAGAATTTAAATTCATCAATGACAAAAAAAAATATTTTTACTCCACTTCGGATATATTGTTTTGATACCATCTTTATTCATACCATGGATTTTTTATGATAGATTTACAAAATGACAATATTGATATTCAATTATTTGATTTCAATGGTATTACCATAGAAATATTCAATTTCTGTTGATCAATATCTATTGGACTTCCCATAATTATTCATATCATTTTACATTTATTTGTTTATTACCAAAACTTTAAATAATTTTATCACACAGTGTTTGCTTTGACAATAATATAATAACATGGGGAAATATTTTCCAATTTGAATTCTTAATTCAATAGAGTTATTTTTTAATGAAATTCTTATTAATTATATCTTTAAATCAATATGAAAAATTATTTGGACATGCAGTGACTGGTGGATCCCAAAAAATATATAGCCCTTTGGTGAATCCAAAAGTTCTCGTGACAAAAACATGGTGTGAAAATTAAACTGGCTTATACCTGTAGTTTCAAACTATATTGAGTATAGATGTTGAATGTAGAGGTTTTCGGGGTCTGAGACATGAAATCCAAAAATCATGAATTTTATTCGTTTTGATTCAGGGTTATTTATCTAGGTGATTTTAACTATTATAATGATTATGTGTTCATATCATTCTCAGTTTGTTGACTAAATGGAATGTTTTTTCAAATTATACATTTCTTTATTTATTTTCCCTTATTAAATTAGTCCATTGGAATGTGTTTACTATTATTTATCATGCCCTAATTTTTATGCACTTCTTTCTGTGTTTATTGATTACATGTAATATGTATTCCATTATTACCATTTCCATATTGATGACTCTCGATGATTCATTATGTATTATTCTATACAAAACCCTTACGTAGAATCATAGTTCTCTGTTATTTTTTTCCTTTCCATAGTAATCTATGATTCTTACGATGAAAAATATAAATCAATAAAAAATATCGAATAATGTTATCCTTGAAAAAAAAAATTATTTTTTGATTTGTGTATTAAATTGTAATAAAATACTTGCATATCCATCTGGAATTCCAAAATTATTAAATAGGTAAGTCCTTTGTGAGATAATTGAATTCTATATTATGAAAATTTAATTTTATCATGACACAAGTTCCTGGAATTATTGATTCAGGTCACTACAATTGCTATTAGAGTAGGTTAAGTAAAAACCATGTCAATTATATTTAATAAATCATATATTAGAGAACATATCCCAACAGTAGAATTTATGGATAAGTATAGAATAACTTTATAAATTATCATTTAGATTGAGATTATTTTGTTTTAATATCAATACATACCTCTATAAATTCTACAATTTGATGTGGTTCTAGAACATATGTAACTTGGGGTAATAACACTGACATGGAGTGTCAGGCCGAACGCAAATGTAACATAGTACACAATAGTGGCTCTTACTGTGGACGTAGTTTGACATTCCTGGTGATATATGGTTACTATAAATAATATTTTAATTAATATCCATTATGATGTATTTATATATATATGGAAAATTAGTCGACTAGGATAATCATTAGAACAAGGTAGGATATAATAAAAAATATTGGAGTAGGTATTTATGAATTGGGTTTGTATTGATTTTTTTTTCAAATGATATTTAGTGATTAAACTTATTTCAAAGATGTATACCATATTTAATTTGGAAATGCTATTAATATAGTATTAAAAAAGGAAAACATGCATGTTGGTTGAAAACTCCTCAAATCCAGTGGGGTGGTGGGGATTGAACCGAAAACCAAAGATGATAAGGGTTTCCCTCCATCCACTAGCCTACATAATGTCCTGGTCAATATATAAAGGTTTATATATAAAACATTTAACATGTAAATTTTAATGATGAACCAATAGGGATAATTTTTAGGATTATTTAGTAATGAACTAAAAATTTTGTATTCAGACAATAGGAAGAGTCACATAGTTATTCTTTTGAATCTTTTATGGGCCTTGAGATCCGTTAAAAGGGTATTTTAGTGTTGTAGGAATCAATGTTAATTTTTTGATATAAATTTCATAAAGTAATGGATGAATTATATAATGGATGGATAATTGTAAAATTATTTAAATGTTTTTAATAGAAAATATCAATTTTTTTATATTTTATTTGTTTCTTAGGCAGTAAAATAAATATTCAACTGAAGGAAATAATCAAAAATGTTTTCCTACTACCTTAATTTTGGTTAAATATATGGTTCATTAAATCATTACATATTTATGAAATTGAGGACCTCAACATTCCAATAATCATTCATATGTTTTTTATTGATGAACTCAATAAATCTATATAAATATTTATTCCTTTCCACCATGTTTGTATCTCCACATTCCACTAATGTTTTCTTACATAGAATCCTAGTTATATGCTAGTCCATGTAAAATTTTTTACTTCCCATTCTATCTTTTTTGAGTATATATTAGGAACCCCTCTCAAGATGTGGGAATTGAACAAAGGAAATATCATAACACTTATCACCAAGGACATGATTAAATTTTTGGCACACTATTTAATTAACATTTGGATAATGTAACACCTTAATATTATAAAATAAGAAAATTGTATTCAATAGCATGTAATAAACACAACACCAATAATGTAAGGGAAGATAATATCCCAAGATATTACAAAATAATTAATATTTTAAAAAAATGAAATCTATTATATGGATTTCAATTCATGAAATTCTGAGTGAGATTTTTTTAAATGCTACAAATACTTTCTTCTATTTTATTCCACACAAAAGACTTAGTTTTTCCAAACAACAAAATACTAATAAATTTTTTTCATTATTATAATAATATATAACAAAGCTATTAAATAAGTTTTTATTAATATTATAAAACAAATTTTTAATCTTTATGTCATATTATAATATAATATGTATTCATTGGTTACCAATTAATTATAAATGAATATAAAAACCAATGGAATTTAAATGAAATATTTTTTGATCACAAATTTGTTTATAAAAAAAATAAAATTAATTACAATTATTAAATGATATTAATGGAATATATATGTTATATGTTAAATATAATGTTTTTGTTAATTCTCATCCAGTATATTTTATAGTCATAATATGTGAATAAATACATGTTTATGCTTAAAAATTTTATTTTTCAAAAAGGAAAATTTTTACCAGCTTTTAGTGGTGAGCCTATATTAAATTTTTTCTGTAATATTTAAAAATATTGTAAGTATAAATAAAAATAATTTTTTATATATTAACATAAAATATGTTTTATGTGGATTTTTTGGTATTTTTTTGTGATATTTAATATATTATTAATAATGAAAAATACTGAATTTCAATTTAAAAATATCTTTTTCACCTAAACTATTTATAAATATGAATTATAATTTTCAATTTTTTTAAAATTTATTTATATAAATTTTATATTAATAAATCTAATTTAGGTTATTTGAAAAAAAATTAACTTTTAAATTTCATATAAAAACATCTTATTCATTTGAACATTTTTACATTAAAAACCCCGCTATGTCGTCACTTATGTAATAATTAATGTAAATTAATTTCAACCACTTATATTATTGTATACTGAAAAAATAGGTATAATATTTCATATAACAATACTTTATAATTTCTACAAATGTAGACATAAATTTTGAGGAAAAATATTACTGAATGTTTTTAAAACTAATTACATCGATTAAGTGGGAAATTACATTAACATGGGTATAATCCTTGATCTCAATTATAAAAATTACCTATAAACATATCAAAATTCAATTGTATGTTAATATTTATACCCTATAATCTATGTAATATAATTTAGACCATAATTGAAGCCCCATGGAATGGTAAAAACATTGGTGGAATTCCCTTGTCAGAAATTTAAAAGAACGAAACTCCTCCTCCAATAAAAGAAGCCACACATCCCTCCCCCTTATTCAAACCTCTCAAGAAAACTTCCTAACCCAAAAAATAATAAAATAATATCCCAACAACCCAAATATCATTCTATAATTTCCCCCACCCACTTGTGTTTAAATCCAACTGAGGAATTATTTTTGTATAAATTAAAAGGAGTTACCAAAAAATGTGTTACTATTCTTCAACATTCAATTTAACATTATGTATTTCCTAACTCCATAAATTATATTTGTATCATGATATTTTAATAACATCAGTATCTTAAATATAATTATATATAATTATAATATTTTTTTATATACACTTATATTAACTTAAATTTAATGGGTAATGAACTTACAATTAATGTGTACGTGGACTACTGCCTCGCAAAATGATGATCAATCATTCGTCTGTTTTGACATATAATGATGTGAATTATGATGAAATAATTTCTTATATATAATATATGTGATATATATGATAAATATTATGTATTTATCATTATATAATTTTTATTTATAACATTCAATCATTCGTTCCATCTTGTTGGAATTTGAAAACATCATATGTGGAAGTGTAGAGTACCACCTCCTCAAAGCGGTGTGATTCATTCACGATATACAAAGAATGCATAAATGATTGTTTTTATAAAGTCATGTGAAGTATATAATTTAATTATTATACTAGAATAAAAAAATACAGATATATATTTACTAAAATATAAATTAATTTCTAAAGATAAAATGAAAATAAATGTAGTGTTCATGCATACGTACGACCTACAATCTCCATGAAAGATACATTTTAGTTATTATATCAAAATTTAATAAATTATTATAAATATATGTATAATGATTATATATGGGAATATTACCCATGTTTTGAATCCCTTATATTCTTAAATAATGATCTACCCATGAAGAACAAAAATGGTGAGTCATAACATACTCGAAAAACTAGGCAATTAACACCCAAAATAATGAAATTAATGAAACATTTTTTACAAATGGTTAATAAGATATTATAAGAAGATTATGTATGATATTATAAATATTATTGTGTTTATTTAATATGGTATTTACATGTTTAAAACCAATATAAAGAATGTTAATATATGTTCACCTGAAAGCAAATGAATGGTAAGGGATCTAAATCTCTGTTTTTTACATGTATGAGATAAATTACATATTCAAAACATAAATTATTGTGAGGTGTTTCTACTATACATTGTGATATATTATATAATGAATAATTTTATGTTCATTTTATGTTACAACTCAATTTTATTTATTCATTCTATGATGAGTGAATTAAAAGTTACCAAGTGGTAATTAATTTCATAAACTGAATACTTTTCATTAGGGTAAATTATTTCCTTGATGACATTAATATTATAATATCACATGTATAATCAATTTTAATATATTTTTTATTTACTATTTTTTAATATGTATTTACATTGTACACACACAATCTATTTTTTAATTGATTCTTAAATCAATGTTATGGTGTTTTCAAGTGTTTACATCACAACCACATTTTGTTTTGGATTTTTCAACTTGAGTACACATTAGAAGTTATTAGTGGATATTTTCTAAATAAATACTTTAATTTTTCTTATCCTATGTAAATTTATAAACTTCTTCAGGTACTATTGCAATTTTCACTCTTTGTTACTCAAAATGTTAGAGAAAATATTTTTTAGAAAACGCAAATCCATTATTATCTTTTGTCAGAGAACCTGTTTTCTTTTAAAAACTATATTCTATTAAAAGATATGAAAACTGTTTTTAAAATTTTAAATATGACATATTAATTAAAATTTACCCCTTTTTTATTTAAAATGTTTTCAATGGAACTATGTTGTCTCTTTCCAAACAAGGCATGTTTCTAACCATTTTACCGTGAAAAAAGAATTCTTTTTACGTTGTACGACATATATGAATTTACCTGTCATAATATCTTTGAAGATTCATTTGAAATTAAACGGTCAAATTTTTAAGAAAACATTTTTAAATGTCTTATTCAATGAAATTTATTTCTATATTTTTTTAAAAATTAAATTGACATTTTCCTCAAAAAAAATATTTTAAAATAATTTTTTATTGATTTCTTATTCATCATTGACAACAATATTTTATTTTTACTCCACTTGGGATATGTTTTATTGATTATGTCCTTATTCTTCTTCTGTCTGGTCTATGAATGATTATCCCAATGATATTATTGACATTAAGATCATTTATTTTATTTTGTGTCCCCCTCAAATATTTCATTTTATATTTTCGCAAGACATTCAACTTAACCTAACTATGAATATCATTTATCATGGATATTCTTACTTCCTAGTCTATATTTCATCTTTATATATGGTTTTAATTTTGAAAAATAATTGATTATATAAATAAATATTGATATATTAGTATTCTTTATTCAATATCGATATTTTTTAAGGAATATTGTTATTAACTAAACTAGATAATTAATATGAAGAATGATTTTTAAATATGGTGATTTGGGGACCACCGAAATTAAATATCCCCTTGATTCATCAACATGTTTTGTTAATACAAATTAATTGGGAAAATTAAAATAGATTCTACTTATTGTTTTAAACCCTCTGTAGGATATTTCTTTATATTAGAGGTTTTCATGTTCTTGAGGCATGACATTTGAAAATCAAGCATTTTCGTCATTTGGATTATGTGTTTATTATCCATGATATTTTTTTCTATGAAAAAAGTTTGTGGATGTATTTCAGTCCCATTTTGTTGACAAATTCCTATGTGTTGTTAGCTTCTTCCCAATATATATAGAGTACACCTTATCTTGTTATTTAAGTGGTCGATGTTTTGAGTTATTTACATTTCCATATTATTTACTCACTACCTTCTCTTATTATTGACTAAATGTCATGTGTTGTCAGTTGGTACCTTCCCATATTTATTACCCTCATCTAGTCAATATTGATTCTTCTATATTTTCCCTCCAATTATTATATGAGCTCTCCCTTATATAGTTTCCTTTCAACAAGAATCCATGATTTTTACTATTAAATATATTATAATATATACTAGATGTAATAATGTTATCCTTGAAAAATAAATTATGTTATACTTTTTGTTTTAGCATATAATAGAAGACTCGTGTATATATTAGGTTTACCAAGACTACTACAATTTTCAGTCCTATGGGGAAAATTTTACTAGTATCTTCTAAAAATGTAATGTTATCACAAAACCAGATCCCGACATTCCGGGGTCATGTCTATACAAAGATATCTAAAATAAAAGTTTTCAAAAAATAGGAAATCCAAAAAACGAAAATCTCAAGAAGTGTAAACTCTGATGGTGGAGACAAATCTGGATCAACATCAACCACCACCGATAACTGATAGCTCATCCACTGCTTGAAAACTGTCACTAAAATTCCATTAGATGGATCTCTATTATATTGAAGTATCTAGATCCCTATCTTCAGGATCTAATGACCCCTGATTGAAATATACCTCTTTGATAACTAAACTTATAGGACCTCTTATTATGACCCAAATAGACACATCCTTTACAAACACTCAGAGAATTAGAAATAATATCCTCTTATGATGACTATGTTCTCCACATTTTAATCACATGAAAATACAATTATTTCCTCAATAATACCGTTATTCCTTATCCATCAATGAGGAATTCATCCATTCATGACAAATTTCAAGATCTCATTCAGTTATGAAATCCATTTCAAGTATCACCTGATATGAAATCATCCAATATACAGACATGGATGTTAAAATGTATGTGTGAAGACCTATTATAAAAAAATCCTTAATGAAGTTATTATCAACAAGCATAGTTAATAAACATATAAAAAATGTGAATTGTGTAAAATACTCCAAAACATATATCTTGTGTAGACTGAATCCCAATAACTGGTTTACTCAATACTTCTTCACTTACTAAAGATAATACCACTTACTGAAGAATGATTAGATGAACTCGAAGATATATTTTAATATATTAAATGTTGAAACACAAATTTCCCTCCACTCTATGATAGGTACCTCAAATAATTATATGATACACATTACTATGAGAGCATCATGAGTGTTGTTATAATTGAAGATCCCATAAAATTCATCAAGACACTATACTACATCAAAAGAACTAGATTTTCATTTATTTTAAAAACGATATATAATAATGATGTAAATGAGGGGATTCAAATACTGGATGGTCTTTAAGCCTTCCACTATATATTGAGTATGGTTGAATCATCAAAATATATTTCACTTCTGTAAAACACTATAGAACACTTCTAAAAGTATACTAATGAATATACATTCTATATTTTATGGACATCATTAAATGGTACATTTATATTCATCATAAAACATATTATCATAAAATACGGCATACAAATCATGAAATGAAACATAACTAATCCAAAATATTTTAAAAAACCCTTAAACCACTTTAACAAATCATTATTTATTTCAAAAGATATTCACATTATATAAAAAAGTACTATTTTTTAAAAATGATAAATTTTTTTAAAAAACCCTTAATGTTTTAAAAAATAAATTACTAGATCAAGGAAATACCTATTTCCAAAATAATAATACCATTTACAAATTTCTAAATATAGTATCAGTTTAAATATATTTAAAACTAAAATTTATTCATAAAAAATCATTTGAAAATCACTCAAAGTTATCTAAATAAATGTTTTTCTTAACAAGACATTTAATAAGAACACTTATGTTGGTAATTAAAAAAAATTATCTAATAGAATTTTTTTTGACTAAATCAAAAATTAGTTTTCATAAATGAATTTAAAATCGAAAAAAAGGTTATTGAAGACAAAAAACATAAAATGAAATCGAAATAAACACATCCATTCTTTTATAACTAACCTCACATAGGTGATATAATTTTGATAATAAAATAAAAAGGATCTAATTTTTTTATAGAAGAACTAATCATGGGGTGGATTCATGGGTTAGTAAACCACACACTAAACACACAATAGTTCATGAATTGACATCTAGATCAGACACACATATTCCTCTCAGATTACCAAACAATATACGCATAGTGTGACTTAGTCATAATTATTTTCCAATCTAAAATATATATGATATTTCAATAATGAATAATAATATCATTGAGAATCGAAATCCCATCTGTCAAATTGAATAAAATAAATCAAAAAAATACCTCAGTCCATTCATTCCCCAGAAACTCATGTCTCATCAGGAAGAGGTAGGATCAAAAACCCATTCATAAAGTACCTCTTAAGTACTAAAAAATTCATAATCTTCTTTATTCCATGTATCAGAAAATTTAATAGAAGGTATTTCCATGATAATTTATTCTCCTCGTGGAAAGAACTCATATGGTACCATTTGTAATAAAAAACTATGAGTACCTTATAGACCAATATCTGAGCTGATCCATCACTAACCTGAATAGAATTATCGATATCCATGGGTTGGAGACAAGAACCTAGGTATCCTGAACTATCCTTTTGGAACAATTTTTAATACAAGTGAAAAAAATAATGTAATAATACTAGATAAAAAATGACAGATAACAAATACATACATCTCATAGTATAAAGAGACACTATAAAAATTGAAATAACCATATAAAAACCCAAAAAATCTCTCTGTGTTGTCCAAGACCATTCACCATGTCCCTATTCACCCAACCAGGGTCATATTAACACAGAACCAATAAGGAATAAAAGAGCATGAGAACCTTATATAAGATCATAAATTCTACAAACAGAAAAAGGTTCAAAAATGGTGTTATCTATAAAGCCATATAGGATCCCACTAAGGAGTCTATATTGTTAAATTTTAAGGTAAATAAAATATTATAATAAGGGTGTACAATAAATACACTACAATTAATATTTTGGAAATATATTTTTCATAATTTCAAAAACATTTATCAATCCAAAATTTCAACATTTAAAACATAAAATATTTTTTTAATATATTTAAAAAACAATTCACATGCTAGAGTCATATTAGTCATGAAATGTATAAAAATGTACCAAATACAAATCATTTTACAATATTCAATATATTTTATTCGGGGTTCACATATAACGAATCATATAAATCATGATTTTGAATCAATCATGCAATGAAATAATATTTCCATGAAGTGACAACATACACTATCTTGTACCAATTATCATGTATATGAATTTCATGGGTAAAACCTAGATATGATATTGTTTTCAATATAGTCAATCTAATCAAAATAAACCATGATCAATATTTGTTCATACGTCTAGCTTCATGGGGCTCAAAAAAACTTATTACAGGAAAAACCTCTTTCTTAGACGTAAGTCGATAAACAGAACCTTTCATGTTCTCTCTCTGTTAACTAGATTGGGTGTCATTCCTCAGTAAAAGCATATATCTAGTCATCTCATACATCTACCATGGTTTAAATGACTAGTCAAAAGTATTGTGTGAGATAATTAAGTTATGAGGATCAAAATAAATATCTATTTCATTGTTAATATTGGGATCATGTCCTAATAATTTCAATAATTGGATCATACCATCAAATCAACTTATCACTCTCACCCACATGACCACTCATAGTGAATAATATCCATCAATATTTAAAAAACAAAAAATATACATTATGGGATTGTTGAACATGATGATCATTATAAAGTGTTAATCAGGAAATAAAAAATAATTTATTCAATTGAAATAATTTTAATATATTCAACATTATGAATGTGAATCATTACCTTTTTAATTTAAAAAAGAAGCATGGTAATTGAAAATAGGCCTTTAAAACAATAATCGATTTCAAATAATCTGAAATAAATTCAAGGAAGGTTCAAAATTTATAATGTTTTAATGTAAACTGATAAACTTATTTTACACCCTTTTCCATATGAATAAATCACTCATTAAAAATTATGAAAGAATTCACAATTTAAAATAAATTATTATCATTCAAATATTCATCTTATTCAGTTCATAAATTCTATTATCTGAAAATATATGAAAATAATCACTAATTATAACCCATTTTATATAAATCAACACATTTCAAATAGGAAATAAAAATGGCCCTAATCCCAACCATTACATAATTTATAACTGAAAAAATATTTTTAAAGGGAATTAAAATCAACATATAATTCATATATTTATAAAACCATCTGAAGGAATCAATGCATTTTTAGCTATTTTAAAAGCGGTTCAAAGAATATTTAAAACGGTAATTAATTTTAAAATATTATATATCTTGAATTATAAGGAGACACATATCTATATATTAACAAGAAAAAATTAATTACAAAATGAATTAATATTATAGAAACAAATACACGGATAACTGGAATCTAATTGAAATGAATATGAGAGGTGTCACCTTTCATGTTGATCATAAAATATTGAAAGAGATAACCCTATAGAAGTGAGAGGGGATCCTATATTCAAAATGGAACACCAATCAACCATTATACTATGGTATAATGACACCATAACCTCTAAGAGTAATGAATAAAAAGAAATAAACATACTGATGACCCAGAAAAAAACCACTCTATGGAAGAGGATCATCACATATAACAGAACATCGATTCCCTTTGAGATGAGATTGGGATTTAGAAAATGATTCTATAGGGCTCCCAAAACACACTCGATGGAGTATGGTCCAAGTGGGATGTGTTTTCTGTAAATTAGGTGGATTTTGATAATATAAGTACAATTTTCGAGGCATTAAACCTTTAAATATGATTTTCTAGGTAAGGTCACATGGATAGTTCTGAATGTTCAAAAAATAATGTACATTGAACAAATCCACTAGAAGGGATACATGGTTAGGATGCATGGTTTGATTAAGAATATCTAAACTAATCATCACATTTTCTTAAAGTTCCATGATTTTACAGTAGGGTTTACCCAATCATGTTCTAACCAACTACCCCTACTAGGGAAATAGAATATTTAAATATTTTGATGTATGTTTTTTTAAACTGAGATTCAACTAGGATCAAGAAGCTAAACCATTATAAAAACTGTAGAAACATTGAAAGCAACATGTAATGAGATCCAAGTAAACAATAGTCAAATTAACGGTAAAAAAAAACAAATTAATGAGTTTTTATACAAGTAAAAAAATAGGTTGATTTTTTGAATCTGAATGACCGCGTAGTTCTAAAAACTAAATGATAACAATTACCATGTATTCATGGACTTAGTAAAGTTGGATATAGGAATATTTATCAAAGAATAAACATAAAACCATTTCAGGTTATTTCCAAAGAATATTTACTCTACATGTTTAAATAATTATTATCTTGGAGATAAGAGTTTAGAATATAAATTTTATGCAACGAATTATTAGTAATTGGAATAATGTTTTATGATGGTGGTGTGATGAAATTTTAAAACATGTTTTTATTACATCTGTAGCTAAAATAATGATGGAATTATATTATGAAACCCATAGAGAAGTGTTTTCTAAACACTCAAATATCACTAAAAAATTCAGGCAGTTAAAAGAAAAAATATAGTATGATAATATGATATGGGAAGTTGATTAATATTTCATACGACTAATGGACAATGAAAAGTTTATGGTTTAGGGACATTTTACTAATAGATTCATGAGACTACTGATTATTCCTATATAGAATTGTGATGATATCACTATAGATTTTGTGACATGATTTCCAAAGAAACATAAAATAAATGAACCCATAAGGGTTAATGTTGATCATTGTACCAAGTCATCAATTTTCATCACTATAAGTTGGGATATACCTCTTGATGAAATGACATGAATCTATATAAATAAAATTTTGAGACATTTTATTTCACCTATTTCTATTTTATTTGATCCTCACATACAATTTTCATAAAATTTATAGAAAACTTCATAGAACACTCTCAACACTATGATAAATTTCTGAACCTCATATAATCCTGAAATAGGTGAACAATTTGAAATTACTATTTAACACCTAAAATAAATAATGAGGTAATTCTCACATAAAATTAAATATATGTGAGATTACTATTTACCCTTCAAATAATTTTATTATAATAATCGATAAATTAAAGAATTAAAAGGAACTTTATAAATTTTCATTTACAAAATGATATCATACACCAATATACTAATATCTGTAGACGAATAAAATATATTGTGGATAGATTTGGTTGAGAAAAAACGATTGAAGTGATAAGTATATTCATTCATACTAAGGTGAATCATAACATGAAGAATAGTTATATAAATAAGTGTAGGAATGAGTTTTGATTTATTTTATGAGGACATGTTTTCTTAAATTTGACTCCATTGATGTGTGTTATGATTCTTTAGAATAAAAGGAAACTATGTCTCTTTTACATTAGGAAATTTAAGATTTTGAATGTAATTATAATTTTTTCATACCAATTAAAAATGAAACCCAACATCTTGAAATTGCATGACGTGTTATATATCATATTTTTAATGAAATATATTCCATACATGATACATGTGATCACCTCTGAATAAATATAAATGGAGCCTTACTATATTATTTTAAATAAATTATCTAAATTCATGAAATAAGATAATAAGTGTTGTAGAATAGGATGACTCAACTGGTAAAGGTAATATGGAGAAATGACAATATAAGCGAGACAACAAGGGATCATGAAGATGTTATGATGAAAAATAACCCACATTTTTTATGAGGTGAGAAAATATATTATTTTATTATGAAATTTTAAAATGGTTATTATTTTTTATTCAAAAGAAACTCTACCATAATGATTAAAAATTTACTATAAAATGTAATAAAATACAATGTTCAAAAAAATTATTATAATTTTATGAAATTATTTCTATTTCTTAATTAATAATTTAAAATTCATCATGGAATGATGTTTTGATAATCTTCATAAATTTTTGATTTTTCAATGAATAGTTAAAAGTATACATTTCCAAAATATTATCACTTTTATGAGATTATCAGGATAAAAAAATGACATCAATATTTACAAATACTTTTTTCTACACATATAATATATTTAAAATTTAATATTATTCATTTAATAATTTAATGTTGAAGTTAGAAATCTATTTTGAATATCGATGTAATATTATTGCCAAAAAAAATTTTAAATTCATTTTTTCTAATAAAGTATTCACAATTCTTTTTTATATTTTGGTAACACCCTGAGACTATAAAAGTAGACCATAATATATTATTTCATATATGACATGTAACATCAAGAATGAAAGAACTATGAAATGCATTCCCATTATAACATGGCCATTAAATTAGAAGGTATATATAGTATTAACTACCCTATGAAATATATAATTTCCCCCTAAATATAAATTCATTGACAAATTAGTTATATGTAATCACTCACCTTTTAATAAATATTTTTTATTCTATAAAAAAATAAGTTTCCATCAAAAATATTTTATATTTTTTTTAGAATAATTTATAATTTTTTTTAGTAAATTGTAAAAAATTTATTTTATAAAATATAAATATTCATTAAAATTATTATATAAAAATTTACTAATGGTTATTTGTTTTATATTTCAGAAATGTATGATCTTTCAGTGAATAGTTAAAATTACCGATTTCTCAAATACTACTACTCCATTTCATTAAATCATGAATTTTAAAAGATCCATTATGATTTTGAAATATTCATAAAGTGAAAAGTGAAATATTTTATTCATAAAAATAAATTTTTTTTGTTTTCATAATCAATTTTTTTAATTTAATTATGACGTCATTATTAACCATAAAAACCCATTTTTCTGAAAATTATCTTGATGTGGATAATGTTTCTCCATTTTAAATATAAAATATAAAACCAAATGAAGAATTATATTAATTAAATTTTAATTATATATATATATATTAATCCAATTAATTATGTTTACTAATAATATATTTAATTAAAGATAATTTATTTCATGGAAAATGATTTTCTTTATAAACAAAATTTTCACATATTTTATCAAATTTCTGGGTTAATGTAGTATATTTTTTATAAGAACAATAGAAGTACTATAGAAGTAGTAAAACTGTATGAGGGGAGAAACTGTAGTAGTGGAGGCACTTTATTAGGAATTGTAGTGGTGGTGGTATTGTTGTTGGTATTGTAGTAGTAATATTCACTGAATGGTCCTTTGGGCCAAAAATGGGATTTCAGGCCCTGTATTTAGGCCACTTGGACTTGGTCCTTTCAGATATGTTATGGGTCTCCCACTACCTAGAAAAAATACTTCTTTATTTAATAATAAAATGAGGATTCGGCCCCAACCTTTTAAAAAAAATATTAAAATAATCATGTTGTTGTGGTTAAAACTAAAATGTGAAATTTGAGTGACCTTAGAGCTTATTAGAATATCATGTATAAAATTATTATTATAGAAATATAGATAATTTTTTTTTGACCTGGTAACCCATAATACACATTTTTAATCTATAATAAGGTATGCGGACTGTGACAGTCATTCTATTATTGAATAGTTTTTTATATTTACAAAAAATTCCACTCCTAATCAATTATAAAAGATCACCACCTCTCATCACATATTATCTCATATATGGCCATTTTACATGACAAAAAACAACAATAATATTATTTAAAATCTTATCCAATTTCTATATCATCATTTATTTTGATAATACAAACCATCAGATCCTTAATAGGAGATCCAATGGGGGTATTTTTTATGTAATAATAATAACCTTCACAGAGCTCCTTCTAATTGCTTAAATTTTTTCACCGTCAATTATGTGATAAAATTTCCAAAAAAACACAATTATATATTATATTGTACGATTTATTATTTATATATAATAATATTTATCCTTCTTTACCTCCATCAAAAGGGAAACAAAACCCTCATTCATGTGTACGCTAGAGTACATCCTTGCGAACAGATGTGACTCATTTTTTGTCATTACCTCTCTCAGATATTCAGGTGATGGAGTTAATATTTATATATTATATTAATTAAATATTATTAATTATTGTAATTTGAAATACATATACATTCTTAATATAATTTCCATTGAAAATGATAATGTCGATCATGTGTATGGTGGACTACATCCGCATGAAGCCGTATGATTTGTTTATTTACTACATCACATGTAGGGAATATATAAGTGAATTTAATGGAATAATGAGATATATATTATATAGTTATAATTATAAAATTTTAAAATAGTATTTTCCATCTTTCCCTCATTATTTTTAAAAAATGGTAATGATATTCATCTATATGTATGGATAACCATCTTCATGATTGTATCATAGTTCATTTTTCAAAACCATATTTAAGGGTTGGTTTTAAAAGTATAATTTTTGTATAAGAAATTATAATTATTATACGGATTATGCTGTGATAACCCATTTTACCATGCTCAATAGACTAATTTTGATTTGAAATTATTGAATAAGCTTCCTCAAAACACCCAATGTGGACATAACTGAATTAGTAATTTAACAAATCATTGAAATAAATGAATTAAATGTCTTAAGTATAAGGGATAAAAAAATAAATTCTCCTAAAAAAAGTAATAATTAATATTTGTATAATATGTAGTAGATAAATTATATACAAGAATGGTCTGGACTCGAGGTAAAGGACATCATCTCAATTACATTTCATTGTGGTATATTTTAATATTATGAACCAATTTAATTTATATAGAGATATATAATTCCATTAATAAACATAATAACATGAATCCTTCTAACTCCATGTGATTTTATGTTTCAATTTGAATTATTTCATCAAAGGTTAGTTGAATAGAATGATTCCAAGTTGTAAGGGATTTTATAACTTAATTTATTTCATTGGGTTTTTAATTCTCCATTCTCATCAATATGATAAGATTATGCGTATAATGACCATTTATTATATTATGTTATATTTCCAATTTTATTATTTGACATATATTTTACGTTCATAATAACTTCATTTACCAATTCTAATTTCAGTGACATGATCATCGTAAGGTAATTCTCATCTCACTTTTACATTTATTAGAAAATTTTCATATTCACAACTAATTTCATTATTCTGGTGTATATAATACCCATATGAATGTCAAATCACGATAATATTAAATTTAAATGTTTTAAAATTTCATATTTTTTCATCATTCATGGGGGTTATGATTCAAAAGTTACGAAATTGGTATGAGTTTATTTCACAATCTCATTATTATGAAATATTGTTTATTTTAATGTTTTCCATTAAGAATTATTTTACTTTTATATCATAATATCTATATATTTTGTATAAATTTTCTGTTAATGAAATTTTAAATTAATAGAACCTTTTTTCTCAATATATTAATTAAAATCATTACGAAAATATTTTTTCAAACTAGTTGGCATTATTTCTCTCTTCAGTAGAAAATATATTACCTTCTATATCCATGTTTTAATAAAATATTTTGAATATTTATTGAATATAAAAAAATTATTTATTAAATAATAGTATACCCATGTATGATTTCATTAAATAAATTAGAATAATTCCACTAGTCTTTTTTTAAACAAAGAAATTTTTTAAAAATAAATTGAAAGTAATATTTTTTTCCATAGTCATCATGAACGAAATATTATATCAATCATGACCACTAAATTATTTCATGATCTCTTTATAAGATTATATGGTGCTTTTAAAATAATTTTTTTATATAATATTTCAGAAATTTTTTATCATAAAAATGTCATTTCAAAGTGAAATGGTTAATTTATTAATAAATATTCCATTTCATCTTTTGAACATATTTTATTCAATGATAATAATATTTGATGACATATATTGATTCAAAATTATGTATATTTATATCTTACATATAGACCCATATTAATCTTGTTTGATGAGTTAAAACATTCCTTATGATCATCTCTCAAATATATACAATAAGAAATTTCCTTTTATTATGATATGAGACTTGAATATGTAAACCATTCTCTTCACATGTATTATTTGTATGTTTGTGCCTTGTGATTTATATTAGATTTGTAACACATAATCATGGTAATTGTATGATAAGGGTTCTTAAAATGTTCCCTAATTAATTGGGTAAATCAGTACTCTCAGGATGTGTCATTTATTGTATTATGGAGAAAATATAATCCATTTTGGGACTTTTCAACAATTTAATATTTTCTAGTCAGTTATCCATGACTCATATTTATGTTATGTTATATGTTTCTATCGCATTTCCTATAATTACATGATATTAGGATTTCATGTTATTTATTTTATTATCCAAATTGATTACTATTGATACTTATCTGTTAATATATCACATTAATTATTTGGCTCACACGTTATGCTTTATTATCTTTTTTATCCTCTTATATTTTTTTATAATTCACGTTTTTTCTATGTATTCACCGGGTTATATAATGCAGTTTTAAGAACTTGGAAGGATATTTTAGCTCATTCTGTGGAATAAAATAAATAATTTTTATATTAAACTCACACTGATTTATTCAGAATAATTTCTTTGAAATTCATTAGGGATAATGATATTTTGGTTGTAATTATTATATTTTTATTTTAAAAAATAATGGAATAAGATAGGTATAATTCGTTGTTCTCTATAGATTTTATCAGATCAAAGTCTAGTTATTTTTAATATTAGGACTATAATAATTTTTTGAGAACCATAGGGATATGTATAATGATGATAAATGAGTGAAGATAAATATCCTATAATTTTGGTGATGTTTAGAGCAAGTAGATTCCTTAAAATTTCATCCATATTTGCAAATAACATTTATATGTGGCTCTAATATAGTTTAACATAGGTGTAATAACTCTTAATGGCATGTTATATTCCACTTGATCATCACCTAGTTTAGAACAACATGACGTACTGAGAATATATATTCTCACTCATAAATGATATGCATTGTAAATTCACAGACTAGATTTAAACCATTATGATGGACATTGTGAATTTGAAAGAATTTAAAACATAGGGGAAAATGTTACAATGGATAACTCAGATTGAATACTAGAGACTCATATTCAAGGATATATATATCATTTATTCCTTATTGAATTATAATTTTCATATTTTGTATAAATTTTAATATTTTTTATTTTATTATTAGTTTTGTTAATGATTGGAAATTAGATAAATCATAACAACATTAAATGTTATAATCAGTGTTATGATTTCCATAAAATGTTTCAAAAACTAATGTGGATTGAATTTACGCATATTTGGATCATTCCAAAAGATGTATCTAAAATTATTATAAATAACTAGAATAGATTTGAATATCCAAACACATAAATAATGAGAAGAATGAAATCTTAGGGATGTTATAGTTTTAGTGATGATAATGATATAATGATTCAATTTCGTACCTATAAAAATGTTGGAAGAGACACTATAGAACATTACTGAAAGGAACTAGATGATAATTTACTTGTATAAGGTTGGGGGAAAGAAGGTAATTTCCAAATAAAAATCAAATGTCCAGTTTCCAGGACATAGGGAAATAATGTTCCACCTATGTCACCACTAACAGTTTAATGACATAGATTTGGTGAAAGTGGCTATTATCGGATGCAATGCCTATATCCACGGATTAATTAATAATTACCTATAATATAAAAATCATTAATGTTGTTTGACTTATTTTTTATGTGATCGAACTCAATATTCATGTTGTTCTAGTTTTTTTATTCATTTTATGATGTTTATAAGAATCATGAAACTAATACAGATTATTGTGTAGTGGTTTTTCCCTTTGAAAGAATTTATTGAATGGTATTAATGACCTAGAAATGTGATATATTGGTATGTTTAGATTTTTTGGAAGAACGGATGATTGAAGAAAATATAACTTCAATATGTTCTTGATTTTTAGGTTATCATTGACCATTATGATTATTCAATTTTTGTAAAAAATTATGTATAGAATAATTTATTGGTTATAAAATGTTTTGAATAAAAATGTAATTATGAAGATGTTCAACATATATTTGGGTTCTTCATATGAACTATATGAATATATTTTTTAGAAAAAATACAAAATTCATTTTGATCAATAACTCATCATCTTCGGAAAGTCAATAGATCTCGAACCCACAACTGAAGGGTTATAAGGGAGAAACATTAACCATTTTTCTAAATGATGTAGTTTTCATTATGAATTTTTTACATAAATTATTTCATTGAAAAATATTTAGTTGATTTTGGGAAATAATATTTTTTATGATCAAATATTTTTGAATTATTATGATGTTTAGGTAGTTAATGATATTTTGGGAAATGTATCATTTGGTTGAGTTATTTGTTACTTGTGGATAAGACATGTGGTTTACCATAAATTTTAATTTTGGATGGATAGTATTAAAATATTTTATGTTGAGGTGAGTTGGGAAAAAGTGTTATGGAATGATTTAATTTGAACATTGGACTTGGAGATCAATATAACGATGTATTAATTTTTAAAATTTTCTTACATTATGAATACCATTTTTGGAATTACATACTATTTAGAGATAATAACAATAGCATGATATCATCTTTTGTAATCATGTGATCCATTAGATTGTAATTTTAGTGCTTTAGGAATGAAAAAATCATCTCAAGTAATCATTATTTAGGTAAATAAATGATATTGTGGGGAACTGCTAAAATGATGAAATAATAATTATAATATAAGTATAATTAAGTATTTCCTTATTATATATTGTAATATAATAACGAAAATTTAATAAAATGATCATCAAATAAAAAATACATTATCAATAAATCAATTTTTCATTCAGTTTTAAAAAATTCATAAGGGTATATTCTAAATGGACATTCTTACAAATCCTTCTTTTTTTACTTCTCACCAATATTGTTCCTTGAGGAAACCATGTTATGTGATAACCTTCATACATATTTTTCCCACTTAATAATTGGATTTTTATTAACAATTTAATCATGAGGATTTTCAATAATCAATTTTCTGAATGTATCACCCCTAATTATTGATCATAAGTTCAAATTGTGTGGAAACAATTTAATTAACATAGTGGAATTTAAAACCAAAAGATTATAAAATAAGAAAAAAATGTTCAATATTATATAAAAAAACAATGAGCTTAAATGAAATTAGAAATATATTATCTTTATAATATAGCCATAATATTGGAAGGTATAAACCCTATTAAATACAATATGAAATATATAAATTTTCTACTAAATATCAAAACTAGAAAAACTAGTTACAACCACAAACCTATAGCTATTGTTTTAAAACCATGGCTCTAGGTGGCTATAACCACAGTTTTAAAAACGTGGCTATAGGTCTTGTTTTCATGGCCTATAGCCACTGTATTCAAAACCATTACTATAACCCGAATCTATAGCCACAATTATATGGCATATATCCATGCTTTTGATAACTGTGGTTGTAGTTCTCACACCATTGTGCGGGAGAAAACATTTCGCGCCAAAAAATCATGGGAAAAACTATTGCCACAATTTTTACAATTATTCGATGGTTTTTAATAACATATATATAATATTATATATATATATACACAAAAGCAATTTGGTGGTCCAGATTTTTGGTCACTGAAACATGAAAAGAAAGTGATGGGATCAAATCTAGCTGAGCATAGATTTTTTTGGATATTGCCACAGTTTTCTATGGCTATAGCCATAGTTAAAACCATGGAAATAGGCAACCTATTGCCACGGTTAAAACATTGGCCAAAGGTCAACTACAATAGTTGACAACAGAGACACCTATGGACAATGTTTTTAGAACCCTGGAAATAGGCCACCTATTGCCATGGTTAAAACGGTGGCCATAGGTCATACCCTACTTCTTTGGTGATAGCACCCACGGTTGGGTAAAACCATTTCTGTAGCATAAGGCCATGTTTTTGGGCCTTATTGCCATGGTTTTGGACCATGGAAATATCCTATTATTCTAGTTGTGTATAAATTTACAAATAAATTATAATTAAATAATAACTCAACTAATAATAAGGATGTATTTTAATATAATTCATATCATTACTTATAAACTTATTCTACTTATTTTTTCACAAAAATATTATAATTAATTTTTTAAATATTTAGAAAATTAAGTAAAAAAATGGAAATAATTGTTTTGAACACCATATCAAAATTCACATAGGGAGGAATTTTGGGGTTTTTTTATAATTTTTAATTTTCACTGAAGAGGGAATTTTACAGACGAAATGAATAAAAATTCATTTTTTATTTGATTTTTGATGATTCCAAAATATGGTTAATAAGTAACTGTGGTGATACAAAAATAGATGATAACCATTTTTCATGATTTTAGTATAAGTTTAATTTTTTCCTTAAAAATGTATTTTTCTAAAAACTTGTTTTGATAAGAAAATTGTTTCAGAATTTTAAGCAATTACAATAAAAAGAAATGTGTAACAATTTAAATTAACATTTTTGGTCATTTATCTATAAATGTGAAATTAAAATAAATTATTTTTGATTAGTTGTCGTTTTTTTAATAAAAAATAATCTATTGCTTGAAAATTGAATTTCTTAAATCCTATTTTGAGACATGTCTTGGGTTATTAATTTTAATTGTAATTTTAACAATTGCGTGATTTGAATTTGTTATAACATATTTTCTTTGAATAATCATCATAATTAATATTATGTAATAATATAAAATTATTTTATGAAATGATAAATAGAATAAAATTGAAAAAAACATTTTATTATGGTCGAAAAAAGAAAATAGTAATTCTCAGTAAGGTAAATGGAATAACAAGTTTAAAACTATTTTCTATTGTAATTTTGGAAGTATAAATCACCAATATCTACCATTGAATAAAATATTTAATAATTTTAAATGAACTTGTTTTTAAATTACTACAAATTATTTAGTTGTTTAGGGTATTTACAAAAATGTCACTCACAAATTATAACATGCTCTCGCTTCCATATCATCTTTAGACCTATAAAAAACTTATCTTGACAAAAACCTAATACATATCTCTTATAAAACCTTATTCAAATTATAGACCTTATTTTCTTCCAAATACATCAGCCCTAGAGTCGTTAATATGGGATCTTCGTGAGTTTTTATGTGTTGGTAATAGTCTTCACTAAACTCATTTTCTACATCATCTTTTTTTCACCATCAATTATGTATTAAATATATAATATAATAAAAAAATTACCTCCTATATAATGACATATTTTTTATTTTATAATATTTATTCATCTTATTTTCCATCAAATGGGAAACGAAACTACCCATCATGTCTGTGGAATACTTCTGCTTCGTGAAAATATATAGCTCGTTTTCCAGCATGACCCCTCACATTTGTTCATGAAAATGAATTTAATGTTTATATATAATATTATTTTAATATTAATAATTATATAAAATTTAAATATCATATTCATTCTTATAATTCCATCTCTTTAAAAATTATAACATTGTTCATATGTATGATTGAAAACTACCTTACGATGTGATGTGATTAATTTATCATTACCGAATCACATGGATGTAAAGTGTATTTAGTGAAATAATAATAAATTGTATGTATAATTATAGTTATAGAAATATTATATAACATTAAATATCATTATATCATGATCCTTTAAAAATGGATTAGTTACTTATGCATACATATATGATTGTGAGGTTTCTAATTTTTATGAAATTATTTTAGGGGATTTTTGAAGTAAAATTAAATAATTAAAATTATAATTATATCATGATTATTAATATATATGTGATAGAATGATGAACCCCTTGACCATGGTCAAAAAATTGATTTCGCTTTGAAATTACTAATAGTGTTCCCTTAAAACACCTGATGTGGACATAACAGAATAGGTAATTAAACAAGTCATTAAAATAAATATATTTAATGGTAGGAGTATTGGATTTTAATCCTTTAAAATGTTATTAATAAAAAAATATTTTTTTATAATATATATAAATGAAATAAATAGAATTTCAGGACTCGATGTAAGGGAATTCATCTCAAATTTATTTATTTTAGGTATATTTTTATATTATGCATATATTTTTTTATATTGTATATACTACCCTTTTTACATATAATATCATGAATCCATAAAAGTTAGTGGTATTTTTTTCAATTTTAACTATCTCATCAAATGGGATTTTACATTAATGTTAACAAATGGTAAGAGATTTTATAACATAATTATTTCATTTGGTTAAATTACATGTCTAGTGACATCAATATGAAATGTTATTGTGTAATGACTATTGATTAATTTTTTTTAATAATTATACTTGTTGTAGGTTTATATAAATTTTACACACATAATAATCATATTGATTAATATTCACTTCAATGTCATTATCTATATAAATAATTTCAAATGTTACTTTTACATTTATGATGCATAAGCCATATTTACCAGTTATTTAGTTTGTGTGGGGTTTATAATGACCCTTGATCTGTTATATCATTAATATAATTTTAATCATGATAATTATTATATCAGTAAAAATTACTTACTTCATATTGGTTATGTCTCAAAAGTTAACAACGTGGTACGGGTTTATTAAACAATATAATCATTATTTATTATTGCTTATGTTCAAGTATTCCATAGAGAATTTATTTGATATTTCTATCATAAAACCAATATATTTAACTATCTTATATTTATTCATGTAATTTTCTCTTAAATAATACCATTTTCCTCTAAATGGTATTTAAACCTAATTAAAATGTTTTTATGATTAAATTACTTTATTTTTCTCTTCATTAGAAAACTCATCTTAATCCATATGCATTTTTAAAAATAAATAAATAATGTTTTAAAGTTATAAAAATTATATTTTAAAGAAATTTTAATCCATGTTTTATTTTTTTACAAAATGTCTTCAAAAGAATAATTTTTTAACTTTCCGAATATGGAAGTATTTGAGCTTTCCCAAAAAAATTTAAATGAATTATTATTTAACATACTTTTCAATGATAGAACATTCTCGGAGTTATAAAAAATCATTTTTCTTGAATATTACAATATACTTATCTATTATTACTTTTTAATTAATATTATTTCTATAGTATTGATGAAATTTAATTTTTCATTTTATTTAATTCAAAGTCAAAATTGTATTATTCTCTAGAAATATTCAATTTAATATTTTAAAGGCATTTTAATCACAAAATAAAACCTTTTATATTATAGATTACCTCTTAATTGTATATGTATTCTCTAATGGTGTTGTAATATATGACTTATGTTCATCCCTAAACTGAATTCATTATGAAATTTTCTTTGATTATGAAATGTGACAACCTTATGCAACTCATATTCATTCAAAGGGTAATTATTATGTTTTTTCCTTCTAATTGATTTCCTTTTTTTGGCACACATAATCATGAAATTTTTTAATGGGTGAACCTATAATTTGTTACAATTAATTTGGTAAATGTTTTTCGATGTGATGAATTATTCATGAGATTATATAGTAAAATAAATTCACTATGGAAAAATTTCCTCTACGTTATATTGTATTGGTAGTTGGCATTGACACATGTTTGTGACAAGTTATATATAGGTTACATATTTATTATGATTCTATGATATTTTTATTCCATGATATTTATGTTATTGTCCAACTTTATTACTCTATAGTCTTCACATTTATGATATCATGTTATACCATTGAATGGCATGTTATAATTCCTTATTATGTTTATCAACATATCGAGAATTTTTGCTCTTCGGTTTTTCAATGCATCACCTAGGTATCCCAATGTTGTTTTATGAGATCTAATGGATTTATGAGCTCATTATAGGGAATTATATAAATATTTTTTATATCAATCTCACTTTTATGTATTATGATCATAGGGATCCAAAGACACTAGGCCCCACAATAATTTTTATTGTAATTAGCATCTGTTTATGTTAAAACCATTGAATAAAATGTGTAAACAAATTGAGTATCTATATTATTGGTGTGGTTTCAGATAAAAATAATTCTTTTTACCCAATATAATATTATTACTTCCGTGTGGTTAAAAATTACCCATTTTTCTATAAAATCATTTTTATCCCTAAAAGAACATTATTATAAAAATATTCATTATCTTCCATATCATGAGATTATATAAAAATTAATTTCTCAAACATATAGGAATTTTATTGTGTAAAATATTTTACATTTTTTAAATCAAAATAATAAATATTATGTTTTGTGTGCAACATTTTTAGTTCATAATGATTATAAACAATCATAAAAAATATCATCGATTAAGGGTAAAATGACATATAAAAAAAAACAATAAATGGATAATAATAAAAGATTAAAAAATTAATTAAATAAAATTATATTGTTTCTTTAAAAAATAATATAATTATATTAAAATTTAATATAGTTTTTTGAAACTACATCATATTAATAGATATATTATATAATAAAGATTCATGTATGTACAAGTGTTCCACTCACCTTACTTCTTAAATAAATCTTCATCTCCTATCTTCACAAAAACAAATATTATTCCACGTATATCTACTAATACCTACCCAAATACCATTCCAAGATTATTTTTCATGTCATTTAGGTTATCTTATGATCATAAAACCAATTAATAGTGGATTAAAGGATGAATCAGTAGTTTTTTTCATAAGAATAGTGATATGTTTTTTGTGTTTTTTTATGCATCTCTCTTCATAAACCTAACCCAAATAATCAATTAATATAATAAAAAAATTATATTGTTATATTTAATATACTAAGATGGTTTAATTTAAATATTTCTTTTATTTTCTGTCACATTTTTATACTATAAAAATTCATCGCTTGTGTGTACGTATGGACTACTATCTCCACGCAGTGGTGTATTTTTTCCATGTATTTTCATGGATGGTTTTAAATATATGATTAAAAAATATATAAGATATTCATGAAATAGTTATTATTCTATATATATAATATATCATCAAAATTATTACACTTTATGTTATTTGTAAAACGATAATGTCTCTCATGAGTATATGTGAACTAACCCTCTATAAAAAAAGTTGGCTAATTTTTTTATTACCAACATGCATGGATGATTATAAAATCATATATAATTAACAAAAAATATATTCATTAAATTAGTATATTTTTTGTCAAAAATAAATCCATTTATAACACAATTTGGTTTGGGGAAAATAATAGAAGTATATTGAAGAACATAATCAAAAAAAATAATACAGTCGATGTAAGAAGGAACAGTTCAATGATTAAATGTCTAATAATTATAAATGGAAATTAAAATGTAATATATATTTAAAAATTTCATAATAAATAATTTAATAAATTTATTCAACTATTCAGGTAAATATAATGTCTCTCACCATGAAAAAAATCTAATGTAAGGGTATTCTATTGCAATTATCCTCTAACATGACATATATTTTATTATGAAGAATATTTAATTTATTTATTTTATATATAACACATTATGAAAATTTTAGCATGAATTCATATTTCCTAATGATTTTTAATGATTCAATTTATTTTTTATCTCATAATTGGTTTTTATTGAAATGTTATGATAGTAATAAAAATTTATTTTATAATATCACTCTTATTTATATTTTTCACATATAAAATTACATAATAATAATAATAATATCTCCATATTATTTAGTCCCATTTATTTTCTTCTCTTATGGTTATTTATGGGTTTCTATGTCTTCACACATGTTTTCCACTAATTGGTACTAAAAGACTAGAAGATTTGTCTATACAAAAAAAACATTATATCTATTTTTCATTCGATAATCATAATTTTAAATAAATATATTTTACAAATTGTTTTTTGATATTTTTATATAAATATAAATTAATTAAAAAGTTATTTTCCCATTAAATTTTATTTTTTAATAAATATAAAAATAATGTTTTTAATGTTTTTTATAATGGTAACTTTCTTTAATTTTTATAATAGTTTAGATTGAATGTGTTTTTAATGTTTTTGAAGTGAATGAATTTTTCCATATCTTTTGATTTAACAAAATATTTTATATATTTTTATAAAATATATATAATTTTGAGATTTTTTTATTACATGAAACACCTATTTTTAAAGAATTGTAATGTAATATTAATATTTTTTATTCATTAATATTATTACCTACACCATAATTTTTTAATATGAATAGTAATAAATAGATTTTTAATATTATGTATAAAATTATTATATAAATAAAATATTTTTTATTAATAATTACATAATTTTTAGTAATGTTATCAATGCATTGGAAATAAATTTTCCAAAAATAAATATTTTATTTCTTTTTGTAAAAAAATTATAAAATTATTTTTTAAAATATTAATAAAATTTATTTCAATAAATGAAAATCACGTTGGGAACTAACACATAAAAATTTAAATATAGTAATGTTTTTGTTTTGTTCTAAAAATGTAATTTTTTAATGTGTAGTGAATGATAATGATTTTTTATTAAAGACCACCTTTTAATTTAAATCATTTACAAAGATAAATATTATTTAAAAATATCTTAAAAGATAAATTTGTTCATTTATTTTTTATTAATAATATTGATTTCATTATACTCAATTTTAGTTTGATATTAAAATAAAAATGTTTAATTTTGAAACCTCATTTTCCATCACGTATATGAGTTTAATTTTAAATTAAATTTTATTATTAAGATGAATTGAATTTTTTAAAAAATAAATTCATTATTTTTATCCTTAAAATTTAATAATATATGTTTTGGTGAACTTAAATTTTGGTCATATTGAATAGAAAAAACATTACAAATTAATAACCATGGTTATGGTTAAAAAGAGATTTTCCAGGGTTAAAACATAAATGATAATAGATAAAATGACCAAAACCATTTCCAATACATATTTTATGGCCATATTTGGATCATATATTATCTAAATTTTATTAATGATAAATTTAAAATACTTCTAAAATTTGTAAATCGTTTTTATAAATTTTTCTTACCAAAAATTTCAAATATGTCATATCCTCCACTTATAAAAGAGAAGTCATCTTCCCTACTATTCAAACATAAAATGATGTTTTATTAAATCAATAGCTACCCAAATATATATCTCATATCCCTATCCACATCTTATAGGTCATATTTTTACTATCAAAACCTCTTGAGAAAGCTTTTGGTGCAAACATATAGTGGCTATAAAATGAATTTGTATTGTTCTACACCAAGTGTTTTAATTTTATTTCTTCATTAATATCCTTAAAATATTTTTCAAATATGATTATATGATAACATATTAAATATAAATTTCTTAATGTTTTATTATTTATGGGGAATAACCAATATCTATAACATCCTTATATCCACACTCCTAGATCTAATGCTAAAATAAAAAATGTTACTTTTTTGGATTTGATGTGGACAAAGGTAACCCATTTTACTCCATAAAAATTTAAATAATTAAAAGGAAATATTAGATCATTTACATACCAAATAACCATTCTAGATTATATTTTGTAAATTTTTTTAAAAATCATACATAAAAAATACCCATGAATTCAATGTTGTACTCTTTTCACTATAAATGTCTGTTCATATTCTATATTAATTTTTCTATATATCCTAGAAAGAACATCAAATTATAGACCTTAAAAGAGACAAATAATTTAGTTATCATTCATAATAATCAATTTAATAATAAACATAATAAGGGTGATATAAAATTATCAATAATGGTAGACTTAAGCATTAACTATTTAATTTTATTAGTGACCATAAGAATAATTTAAATGTCTGATGACATAATAAAAATGCATGATCATAACATAAAAACACTCAAAAACATCAATACATGGATCATCAATTATGAAACAAGTAGTAAATATTGAACAAATAAAGTATATCAAATAATAAATATTTATGATCAATGAGATTTAAATATTGATCAAAATAATCATAAAAACCCTATAGAAATTTCCAAAAAATGTGTTGGTATCCTGAAAAATAATATTCATATCAGCACTACATATTGATGAACCAACATGTTCAATATCCATTTCTTGATAACAAATTGAATTGGAGGGATATACCATACCCACATGTCCATAATTTATAATGTGATCACCTATCTCTAGTTTATAAAGTTAACACCCTTCCACAATTTACAACATAACTACCCATCCGTGGTTGACAATGGAACCAAAGATCCTCATAAACAATTTCCATAATCTATATTAAGATTAATGTATATAAATATTTTAGTTCATCATATAATTAAAAAACTATCATTAATACTTTTATAAATATATTAACCTATGGAAATGAAATAGGTTCCAAAATAATCTTTTGTAACAATTATAATCTATTGAGAGGGAATAAGCACGGGATTATTTTAACATAACCTAGTGGATTATATGTAACATCATGGGTTATTGATGATGATAGATGGAAATTACACTAAAAAATCATTAAAAATTCATCAGGAATATAACTTTTCCACATTGAGTAATATCTCTGGAATCCATATGAAATAGAAATTTATTTTGAAATATCACATGGAACATTTCATGAGAAGTATATCACTTCCTTTTTGAAAACATGTATTTAATATAAAAAATTCAAAAAATCAGAGAAATAAATTTATTTGAAAATAAAATATGAATAATAAAAAGGAATATTTTAAACATTGAGGGTTCATTACAGATAGAAAGTCCATTCATGTTGTAAATATTAAAAAGTAATAATTTTATTCAAATATAAAAAAAGGCGTCAAAGTAAATCATTTAGAAAATGTTATTAATTCATAAAAAAATTATAAATCATAATATTTTTTTAAATTAATTTACTCATATAGAAAAAAACTTTTGAAAAAAATTATAAAACATTGGTATGGAAGAGAAATATTCTCGATCTAATATAATGATATAATAAGAGTATCACTTACAGAAACATTTTATGATATTTATTAAATCAAAAATGGGGTAAATGGAAATTAAAAATATAAAAAAAATTCATTAATATATTAGAATAATATGGATGTGTATTAAAATAATATTATCATTATATTTCCACCCCATGAACATTAAAACTAAAAATACAAAAAAAGAAGCAATATTGTGTCAATAATTCTCTTCCACTTCTGTAACTCTTCAATCATTTTCCCCATGAATGAATAACACATGATGAAATTTTAATTATCAAGAACATATTTTGATTAAATATATAACACATATTCTAGTATGTAGATAGACCTTAAGACAGATGTATTAAATAACATATGTTCCAAAGAATACAATTTATGATGAGAAACCCTTTAATTGATCATAAAATTGAAGTGAGAATTAATAAATGAAAAAAATATTTGTATAAAATGTAAATCCACATAATATAAGATAAGATATGATAATCAAGGTACTGTAAACCAATAATCATATAATAAAAATAAAATTATGATGTAATATAAGAAAATAAAAAAATTGAGTTAGGAGATTATTTATCATGTCACACCCTTTGATATTTTACTGTTTTAAAATATATTTAATAATTGTGAAATTTTATGTAAAATGAAACACAAAGGGTGTCATGAATCCCTCCCACCAAGGATGCCCCTTCAGAGCTGGTAATGAATAAAGGGAGATAATAACACCCGAGACCTACCTCTAGTAGGCCACGAGTGGCGACTAGCACCAAGGGTACAAAGATCTCACATTATCAGAGGAATTACCGTTTATTAGAAATCGAGATTGGGAAATAAGATATATAATCCCCAAAAAACTCTTTGTCATATATAAAATAAATCCAAATTTAATCCCACATGAATATTTTGAAATAAATGTTAACAATTAAAAAAACTCTAAAGTATGTACCAAAACAAAAGATAATCCTCGACACAATAACTATCCCAATTTCTGAACTTCTAATTCCCATTATAATCCACATAGTCCTCATGAAACCCTGAAAATAATTTAATATACGAAGGTGGAGTATACAAGTATACTTAGTAAGAAAAAAAATTCCATGCACAAGTTAGAGAAAAAACTAATTCTCCCTTGAGAAAACACCAAAACCAATAACAGCAAATAACTCAGAAAAAGAATCCCTACCTCACTGAGGCACACTAACAAAATAATAAAAGTCATGTAAACTGATATAGTAATAAACATAGTTAGAGGTTACCCCATAACACATTCCCACTAATTATCCACTCTCACACCTTAATGGAAAACATCTTAGAGATAAAACATCTTATAAAAGTACCACATCCCAACCTTCCCACACACACCTGATCTTCATAACTAGCCCCGTCATCTGGGAAAAATAATCTCATTACAACCCACTCATAGAAACATGGGCCACATACCACACCACATACCACTTTAAATCACATGGTCCACTTTTATACATTATACTTAAGAAAACTATGAAAGCACAACTCGTCTCATCTTGAAGGTGCTTGGGATAGTACAACTCATCTTATCTGGAAGAAACATGGGAAGCACAACTCATTTCATCCCAAAAAACACATGGGAAAAAACATTCAAAATCAAGGTCCCCACAAACCAAAAAATGCCCAATGAATAACATGATATCACTACCTATTTATGGGAGTTGGAATGACCGGGTGGCTAGTCATTCATCCTCCCACCAGGATATTTAGGAAAGTCGCCATCCCCTGTGAAAATAGGGGTGTTTGGCACATAGTCCTCAACTAGTTTTGGGTGGTCATAGAAATCATAAGTAAAATATAGTGTATATGTATATAGAGAGTTTCATGAATGCAATCAAATCCTATATGATTCTCGTCAACTTCTACCTATACATTCATTTATCAACATGAACAACCTGTCACTTCCCAAGTTGATAAATGAAATATGACTTACAATAAGACACAAACTAAATTGATACCCCTATCCAACTCAATTAACACATTCTTATTATTATTATATATTTATTTCCTCCATCGCTGTCAGGGGAACTACCAAGTATAGTACATAAAAAGGCACAGAGAACAATACTCATTGGTGATTAAGAGCAAAAATAAATTAACCCACTACATTTTTATATTAGGTTTAATTCATATTAATGTCAAAACAAAACCGATCTGGATACATAGAGTGATAATTTAATCATGCTAATCATAGAGAAACTCATGCATAATTACCCATACTAACCACCCCGATCACTACTATTCAAATTCATTCTTCTCAATCCATCCGCTCAATAGAACAAAACCCCAATATAAAAAAATTCACAACAAAACCAATAATCACAACCATAACTAGTAGCCTCTCCGCATAACCACACTACACCCATCACACACAGTAAAAAATCACATTAGAACTCGATCACATCCCCGTGGTAGAACTCTTAATATCCATTACACAATCAATCTATCTCTCTACAAGAGAATACATTACACCACTAATTCAACCCCACATCACATATACAAGTCCAAAACCCTACTACAACATATGTTAGAAAAAACCCACACATATCAAACCACCACATAACCAAGGAATTCCATATTCATATTTAATAAGGCCTTCTTCATTTAATTTTTCTTGTTAATTCAATTGTTATCAAAAAGAAGTTTGATCAATGGGAATCCATTTATTAGAAATGTATATGTGGTTATCAGGTTTCATGTTGAAACATTAATCCAAGAATAATCATCATTTTTTCTATAGGTCATCTCATGTTAAAAAAAGACCACCAAAAGCCATGATTTTTAGTTGGATTATACCCCATACAATTCAAAACATGGATCAAAATAATGATAAATAATAATCATGTGTCACTATCCCCAACACATATTTATTATTTTGAAATACATTTTAATATCTGTATTGGATTTTTTTTCAACTATATTCATAGAGAGATAGTTGTACACCCGTTCCACAATATACACAAATTTAAAGTGAGGGAAAGGTATCCCAACCATGAAGAAAAGATGATCAACACTTATTGCCCCAAAATAGGTGGTGTGCATGTAGGAAGAACCTCCATATAAAAGGTTATCTAAAAAGGGTGATACACTACCGCACGACTCCTCGGGTAATAAGTGTTTGGGGTGTACAAAGAGAAAATGGTAGTGCACAAGGAAATGAGGATACCATTTTTAGAAAGGCCAAATCCAATATCAATAAGACAGACGAGTTTTTTAAATTCAATTAAAGAAAGATCTTGACCAAGAGCATGGAGTTTCATAGTCAATGGAAGATTTATATTTTTATAAGATAGATATGAATTAAAATGGCTCTAAAACAATTAAATATGGTATTAATCTCATATCACATCAACCAAAATATCAATGGGTTGAAGCTAAAGAAAAGAGAGTATTCTATAATTTTGTAAAACTACTTGAAAATGAGTCATTGGTGGATGAGTCACTGGTTCGAGATACTGGTGGATGAGCTAATGGTGATGAGCTACTAGTGTGAGTCATATTTTCGTGAGCTATCAATATGAGCTACCATTGGATGACTCGCAGTTAGACAAGATACTTGTGGATGTGTCAATGTTGGATGACTGACAATTTGATGAGTCACCATTGGGTGGGCTACATATAGATAACAAACCATTGGGAGTCACTACTGACATCCTACAGTTAGTGACTCACTAATGCGAGTCACCGTTGTGACCTTCAATCGCCACCTACTGTCTACGAATCACAAGTCCTAATTCACCCGTCATGACATATTGGTGTGAATCATCATTGTGTTTCGTAGTCATGACCTACTGCACCACCTACCAATCCTCACTCAATTTTGGAAAAAATGGATTTTTTGATATACTCATGTAATGAGTCACTGTTAGTTCCCAAAACACCACAAACAGCAGATTTTCACAATGTAATGGACTAGGGAGGTAAAGGAAATTACAGACTGTTTCTTGATATACACGCAATAGTGATATTGGTTTGCATTATATTAAACACCAAGTTAATCATTTTTACACATGAAACTGGGTAACCTTTTGTTGGACACAACATTGAGTTTTAAAAAAACCATGATATATAATTAATATAGTCATATAAACAAGAGAATTATAATGTATTCATTAAACATATAGACAATAACAGTAATAAGTAATTTTTAAAATATTAACAATAATGATTTTACATAAATAAAACATATTGATAAATAAATACTCAATGTTTTGTAATTTCATTATATGATTCAAAAATACATTTTTCATAAAAAGGTTCTTTAATTTATATTTTTTTATAAATAATTAAGGAAATTTTTGAAACATTTATAAATTAAATTCTATAAAAATCACCTATTTAAACTCATAATTTCATTCTTAGGTATATTTTTTGGCATCTATATGAAATATTTCATATTTTGATTAATTGAGAAAATACCGAATTTTAATCAAAAAATGAATTTTCACCAAAATTATTTCCAAAGTAATATTTTATTTTAAATTGGTTTTAAATTATAGTTAATTAAACTATACACATATTAACCCAATTTATGTCATTACAATATTTTTTTCATTGAAATTGGATATAAAAATATTGTATACTTTTGATCATGGTAACATTAAAAACCCAATTGGTTATCATGCTAGGGGGATCAATATTTAATTTATATTTTTCACATATGTTAATTAATTTGTAAATTTGTATTACACTTTTCGAATTACAACTTTTTATAATTTATAATAAGTCCAACTTCGCTTTTAACAAAAATTTATTGTGAAAGTAGTAAAAATTATTTATTACGGTTAAAGAAAAATGGATTCAAAGGAGGTTAAACTAGAATGATAAGAGTATAAATGACCTAAATTTTAATATCAATTTTATTTAAAGAGTTTATTTTTGTTATTTTCTATAAAATTAAAAAAATATGGAAATTAATTTCTACATTTCATTGATTTCAACTGATATAAAATTTTATTTAATGAAAAGATAAAAAACAATTTTATTAATATTATATTATATAAATAGTTGGGATATAAGAAAAAATTATATGTGATATTGAAAATTAAAATATAAAAGATACATTATTTTTTTCCATTCATGATAATTTATTTTAATTTTTTTATAAAAATTAATTACATAAATGATTATGAAATATGAAGACAGTAAATATTTAGTTAATAAGAAACTCAAATAAATGATACTAAAATTATTAAAACTTAATTAAATTGAATAATTTATTATATTTCACAAATTTTTTAGTTGAATATATCATGTTACACAGGTGTGATAGTAATTGAATGAAATTTCATCATTGAATTGAAAAATTTTATTTTTAAATATAATAAAGAATGTCAAAATTGCATTTCATGTTATTTTATTATAAATGATATTTTATTATATGATATAATATTACAAAAAAGTCTAATAAATTCTGGGAGAATTTAAAAATTATAATTAATAACCAATATGTCTCATTACTGAACCATTTATTTATTCATAATGATATATATACTATTAACGTTAATAAACATAGCACTATTATGGTTAAAGTAGTGTTTTTTCACATTATTTATATTTTTGTTAAAATTGACATCTAAGAAACATATGATATATATTTTTTAAATTAGATATCCTATTACTATCAACGAAATAAAATAATATAATAATTATCACACTAATTTTTTCTTAAAGGATTAATTACCATGGAAATAAATTTAGTCATCTTAGTGAGAAACCTAAATAATTAAAAATAGGAAACTTATAAGTTAAGGAGGTAAATGTTTAAAAAATGTATTTAAATGTGTTTTGGATCTGTGGATGGATCATATTATCCCCCCAAAACACTAAATATCTATTTTTGAAGAACTTTAGGTAATATTTACTACCAAACATTGATTACTTTTGAATATTATCACATATTTCAATCCTCTTACACTATAAAATTTCACTCACTATCACTATTTCATCACACATATAAATCCATTTATCATGACCGGGATTTGGAAAAAAAATCATTTTCCAACTACACTAAAATAATAGTCACTATCCCTATTTCATCACACATCTAAATCCATTTCTCCCAACAGAGATTTGAAAAAAAGTTATTTTCCAACTACACTGAACTCATCCTAGAAGACTTATATTATACATAAATCCATCCAATCGAGGCTTTACATGAATACAAATAAGGATACCTGATGAAGAGTTATCATTCGTCAACGAGGGTATTTATTTTAGTTCATCCACAACCACTTTAAATTAATATTATATATTGATTATATAATATTCTCAATATATTCTATATAATGAGTTTTTTTAATGTTTTTTAGGTCTTGAAATATTAAATGAATCCATATAATTAATTATGAAATAATTATTTGTGATTATGGTGGATGACCTCCTCCCAAACTGATGTCGTTCATTTTTACATTACCAACATCCAAGGATAGGACTAATATTGGATTTATATTTTATTTATTATATAAATGATATTAAAGATTTTATTATTATAATAACATAATTACATCACACATAACTTTATACATTCATTTTTTTTAAATATGATAACATCTTTCATGTGTATGGTTGACTACTCTCTTTTGAAGAGATGTGATTCACTCACGCTATACAAGAAATATATTAACGATGGGTATACTAATTTTTTTTGCTATATATGACATAAAAATTATTTTGGAATTATAATTTCTATCATTTAAGTTTCATTCATTGAACCAGATGGGAAAATAAAAAGTAGTGTCCATTCATATGTATAGGTAGAGATATACCAATTAAAGGGTTTCATTCACTACACCATATGGTGGTACTTATATATAAATGGGTGAGTGGATTGTCCATATAGGGAGAGATAGACCAACTAATATTGATCTATGAGGATTGAACACCCATATTTCAATCTGTTGTAGGGATTATCAATGATAACATTAGATTGATTTCCTTTTTGTAGTTGATCGATTCAAGAATTGTTTTATGTGATGAATTATTTAGACTACCTCTTAAGAGATGGTTACAGTTTACTATCGATCATGTTCATGGGTCTATATAGTTATCCATTCATCTGTTAAGAATTGCTACTATAGAGTTACGATATCACAATATCAAACTAGATGGTTTTAAAGAGAAGGTATATATATAGTCGAGTACTTGTCCTTGGGGTTCACTAGTCTTTTCAACTAATAAGTAGGATGGAAGCCGAAAACATTGTTTGGATTATCATAAGTTGAATTAGATTAAGGTAAACAATATATCCCATACATTTTATAGATGATATATTCAACATATTCATAATACAAAGGGTATTCTAGAATATTGACCTAATATTAGGAAATCATCTTGTGTAAATAATACCATATAATATTCCCTGAATGGATTTACAAGTTCATTATGTATTATATGTGTTTCTGGTTATTCCATTATGTCTTATGAATTCATCATAAATATTTATGTATTTGATGTGATTTTTTTTCATCCATATCTAGATTCCCACATTGTGGTCTTCATAGATGAAATCTTGTTGTATTATCATACATGGAGCGACCATGTCACACATCATGATATCATTTTGAGAAACTGAAGAGAGAAATATATTTATGATAAGAATAGTAAATATAAATTCTATAGTTATAATGTACACTTTGAAATGTTTTTTGTTGAAAAAGTCCATGATTAATTATTTATATTTTCCTACTAAATACTATATATAGTGGAAGCTAGGGTTGAGACCATGAAGGAAGAAAGAGTGAACAGACCTTCACAAATTACACTACTAATGCCAATAGTGGGTGATTTTTATTATTATTTTTGAATTTTTACTTTTTAATATATTTTTATATAAGTATAAGTGATATAATGTTTTTTTAGTAGAACAAATTGAAAAAGTAATGGGGAAAATGCAGTGAAAGCGGTAGTGTTGTGACATGATCAAATAAGAATGTCATTAGGGGCATTCAACTCTATTAGTTTTGAAGGATGTGTTTTTCTTTTAAAATAAAAATTGAATTCACTCCTCAATAAATGAATGCTTAAAACTTCATTTCTAGAGGATTTAAAAAAATGTATTTCTGTTCTTGAGGTTCACCACATCATAAAATAAATATAGTAAGGAAATATGAAATAGTCAACAGAAATGACCCCGCCAGATGATTATGTTGTTAAAAATTCATTCATGATGCATTTTTTCCTTGAGCAATCTCTTCGAAAGATCATGGAGTTTAATGATTAATGCATGAGGGGAGCAGAATCAATTTTGTATAATCACTAATCAAAACCAACTTCGCTTTCCAGAACTGCTTCTTGTAGAAAGAAATCAAATAAAAAACGAATAATTATTAAACCAGTAGAAATTGATTCCCCAATGAAAAAATATTAAAACTATGATCATATTAAAGAATTAAAAATGAATCTATTAAATTAAAGAGTACCAAATTTGAAATGGAAAGGAGAAATAATACCCCTTAAATTTGTGGTGCTACTCTATTTTTTAGCTCCACTATCTTGAAGGAGTCTGCTCTTCCGGTCTGGGATGATCATGGAATGAGTATGAAAGTTATCCATGAAACTTTATATGATTCTTTTTTTTGAACCAGCTATCATCTGCTACTAGTCACTACTTTTCTCCGCTGAAATGAATAGTTTTTTCCCTTCCGCATCGCACATGTAAACTTTTTTTTGTGCACCACACTCCGTTTTTAACATTTCCCTATGTAGCCAGAGCACAAAATGTTTGTTGATTGTATATGGATCGGTTTTAATCTATCTTATGTACAAGTAATAGATACATCATAGAAATGTAATTAATTCAAAAAAGTAAACTCTTAATAAATACTTATATAGTTAAATAAGGATTAAATGTAATATTTTATTATATAGTTTATATAATAATAATATGATATTAATTTATTACTTATTATTTAATTTGAACATTAATTAACGATTTTATCTATATAATTAATATTATTGTAATCTATCATAAAAATTTATTATATTATTATGTTAATTATTTATTTAATATTATATTATTAGTATTATAATTATTAAATATTAGATGTCAAATTATAATCATTAAATCATCAATGTTATTAATATAATTTATTTATTTAGATTATTTTTTAATAATTTAGTTTATTTTAATAAATAATTTTATCATTATTATTTAATAAAAAATTTATGTTATAATTATTAAATTAATTACCATTTTGTAATTTTTTTTAATTTTAAAATTTTTATTAATATTTTAGTTAAATATATATTTTATTTATTTAATTTATTTTATAATTTTAATTTAATTTTTTATATATTTATAATAATTTATTAATATTTTCATTTTATTTAAATTTTTTATTAATTATTATTAATTAGAAAACTTTTTTTATTAAATTTAATATTTTATGAATTTATCAAAGATTATTTTATTTAAAAATAATAATTATTATTTTTTAATTTAATATTAGTAATTAGTTCTTCTTTATTTATTTTATTGTTAAATATTTTTTTTGATCTTTCTTATCGAAATAAGGGTGAATCTGGTTTCTCCCAGAATTAGTAGCCATGAGTGATTGGGGCCAGCGACGAGACACATCGGCTAATACAGCCGCATGACAGAACCCACCTATTCTTGGTAGTGGCATTATGACCCCACACATCACAAAAGATATCTGATATGGAAAAAGGGGAGGGTGGTACATAGCTCGACCTTCAGATCTACACTATTGCTACTCTACTACGATAGAAAGTCAGTTATCAAAAGAATAAAAAAATATAGAAATTAAATATTTAAAAATATAAATTATTTAATTAATTAAATAAATGAAGACTTCAAATTGGAAACACATTTTTTAGTCAAATTAAATCTTAATCACTAAACTTATACTAAAAAATAACATAATCATTTGATTACCAAATATAAAAAAAATTGTTTGATTACATTCAAAGGAAATAAATTAACAAAAGTAATCAAATCAATTTAAATAATTATATTCAAATAATTAATAAAGTTAAATTATTTTAGTTAATCATGACTAAAATATAAAATTTTAAATTAAAAAACTACGTTAATTAAATACAGATAAAATGTTTAATTGTTTAATTAATATAAATAATCTATTATTAATAAGTTAAGCATATTAAATCCACAAATCTAATTGATGAATTATTATAATGGAAAAATTATTAATACTAAATTAACTATTTTAAAAACTAATAATTCATAATAAATTATAAAAATTGATTACTTGATACTTTTAATAATAAAAATACAAAAGCTTGAATATTTAACAAAAATTGTAAAATTAATAAATAAATTTTTTTAAAATGGAAAAAAAATATGTGGAAAATTGTGTAGAATTAAAACCACGTCAAACATCATGGGCCATATTATCTCAGTGTCAGGAGTTATAGTTAACCAAGAGAAGGTGAGTGCTATAATTACTTCGTATTAGCCCAAGAACATGTGTGGTATATAGGGCATCATGAAGACAAATGGTTATTAAAGGTGTTTCATAAAGGACTACTAACATTAATAAGAACAACTCAGGGAATGAATAAAAATGGTGTGAGGTTTATATCATCATAAGGTAGGTGAGAGCCATTGAAGATACGAAAGGGATCCAAAATTCAATATTGATTATGATTTTCCATGATTTCGTAAAAAGTTAAACTCTGTATTTTGATTGATCAAGTATAATGATAGGGTTAGTCCTAATGTAGGATGATCGATTCATTACATGTGGTTCATGGCTACTGAGGCCTCATGTGAGGAGATACCCGATGAACAGTATCGTGTTAGTCATTATTGTTCATACCTTGTACTATTAGTTTAATTACGCACTAGGAGACTTTTGTGGTGTCTATAAATCACACTGTCCTTGGTTATAACTTTAAATAGCATTAATTGATTCTTAGGTATCAAATATGGATTGAATATATACATTCCTTTTTCATTGAGCTATCCTATATGCCCGAGACGAGATATGTTGTTATAGATGCTTTAACAAGAGGACCAAGTCATGGGTTCTTCAAGATGAAAATAGTGAGGGGACAATTATGAACTTGTATTTTGTGATTCATATAGTTGTTAAAGACCATAATGGAATGGATTTACTTGAATCTCTATTAGTAACATCTTTAAATTTTTAAAGAGTGAAGATGATTCAATTTATGGACCCTGATGGCTTGGTACTACAAGACAATATTTTCTTGTAAGGACCCATCTCTGGATTGGTTTTCTAATGATAATGATGTAATATCTATACATTGGAATACCTGAGTTCCCAAATATATGAGATAGGTTATGATGCATGGTTCATTGGCTTCTCAGTTGGAATTTCATCTAGTTACATACACGATGTTTTGCAATATGTTCCAACAATATTTGCGACGAATGAGGAAACATCAAATATAATGTTTGACCACTAGGTGATACACCTATTAGCAGATGAAGGCGAAGCATGAATGAAATTATAGCTCATTATAACCATAACATTTCCAGGATTTCAAAATGTAAAGATGCTGTGATTGTTTAAATATCCAACATAACGAGGTCTCTTCAAGGTAACTAAATAATTTGGTTTGTTGTAAATCAACTAGAAATGGTATCCTACTTCCTTCATATCATGAAGACTTTATCAATTGATAAGTTGTGAATGTCTTTATTTACGTGATATTATACAAAAATGTTGGGTACCCCATAATACAATTTCATATAAGTATTACTGTTTCACATTGAGGTTTTGGAATGGGTTACAAAGATTAATAGGTAACATGTTATTCTGAGCACCACTTTTTAGCCTCAGACAAATGGTCTGTTGGAATGAATAATATATGTATTATATGACATGATTATGGAATACGTACTTGATTTAGGTGGTTCTTGGGAGAATCACATCCCACTATCATATTTCCCCTACTATAATATATTTCTAAAGACAATTCAAATCGTTGTTTATGAGGATTAATATGGAAGGTCATTCAGCTCATGCCATTGTTGGTTAGAGATAAGAGTGGCGGCACAAAAATGTCATCATCTCATTTTGGAGAATGTGGATCATCTTTATCTTATTAGGAAGTCGATATCGGCAACTCATCCAAGACAAAAATAATATGGAAATCGCCATTGATGACCTCTGGAGTTTAAGTTCATGGATCATGTTTTCATACATGTATCACCTAGAAAAGGGAATAGACAGATATAGAAGAGAGGGATGCTGTGGAATACTTCTGTTGGTCCATTAGAGATCAATAAAATAGTAATTTAGGTATTAAATTAGTTTTTATAATGTCATATGTATCATTCCATTCATAACACCTTATATTTTAAACAAATTCAGCGTTACCATGTCGACACAAATAATAATTCAGATCCTATGGATGATGAGTTATATATTAAAACATATTTTGAGGAGTATCACATTCACATCATTGATCATAGAATAAATCCTCTCTTTGGTTACTATATATCTTTATTATGAGTGTAACGACATTATGGTCGTGTAAAGAAATAGACTTGTGAGGGGAGGTCGATGTACATGTTCAGTGGAAGGTGGAATTCTCAAACAATGTTGTGTCTGTAACATCCCTGGTAAATAAAGAATAAAACATTTTCATATTTATTAATATTTTCGAATAAAATATTAATTTTACTGTAACGGGGTTTCTATGTTCGATAGCATACCTAATACGTAACAAAGAGATTCTTTGAAATCTTACATTGCACACTAGTAATAAAATAATATTATCTTAATGGTAGTTAACACGTAGCCATTGTATTGGTGGGAAATAATAGAAATAAATAAAATATGATTATATATGTTTGTTGAATGTTTTTACATTTATCCAATAAAGAATAAATTCTTAAAGTATGAAAAGCATTCAATTTTAGGCATATATACTCTAATATTCAGTAAAGGTCCACTTATCGTCTTTTGATGGTGAACCTTCATTAAATATATTTTTGGTCACTCTTATTCATTATATTGGACCAAATAAAATTATTCTTTAGAATCGGGACATCAAAATATTCTGTGTAAAATTTTGGGTATTTTTCCGATAAAGTTCATTTTTTAATGAATAGTGTAAAATGATGTAATTTAATTGAAAACGACTTTTTAAGATAATTTCATTACATTATTAGATTATATTTTTAATTTGTTTTAATGAGAAATTAGAATAAATTATTACCATTTAATCCAATAGTGGTCGTTGGAATTAATTTCACTTTGAAATTGGACTGAAACTAGTGTCAATCATTTGATATATATTGTTTCATAAAAACACACTATTTGTCCTGACAGTGGGAATTAATTATTAAATTAATTAATGTAACTTATATGTTTTGAATTTTTTAATATAGACATAATTTTTGAATTTGGAATATCAAATATAGCTTAGGGTGATGTTTTGGTATTTTTCTGAAAAACATCAATTTTTTATGAATTGTGAAACCACAAAGTGGTACATAAAAAAACTGATTTTTCGTTAAAATGAAAATTTACCACCTATGTGTTTTGAATTTAAAAAATATTACATTCATGGTTGTCATTAGGAAGTAAAATTTTGTTCAATGGGGTTAATTTTTTTTGGTGAATAGTAACTTTTAAGTTTTTAATCGCGGTTAGAGGTAATTTGAGTAATTTAAGTTAAAAATAATGTTTTAATAATATGAAATGACCTTGAAACATGTCCTACCCTTATTTTATGAGTCATGGCAGACCATGAAAATCCATGGGTCCACATGGGTCCCCATGGAGCCACTTTGGTAGGAAAATGACATTAATAACTTTTTATTTATTGTTAAAATTAAAATGTCACAAACATGTGTTGTTTTATTAAAACAAATATTAAATGGGATTATTAAAGTCATATTTTTTACTATAAATATTTATTAGAATTCTAAAAATATTTTCTACATTATGATATTTTTTTTATAATTTTTAGACATAAAATAAAATTAATTATTTATGACACCATGGTGATGCATCAATTACCTCATTATTTAAGGCTTTTAATAAAATGAAAAGATAATGTAAAATATAAGACATAAATTTTTCAAAAACCTATTGTATGGGTGTATTTATAACTCTAATCACCTTATACTTGAAATATATAATTTTGGGACCTTCAAAATCCGAAAATCATTTTATAATAAAGTAACCCTTTATAACTTTCCAAGAGTGCCCCTCCTCTCCTCTTATAAATGGCCCCCACCTCTACCACCATACCCACACCTCTAAAGCCCTTGGCTCAGCCAACCCCTGCCCAATATTTCTATAAAAATCCCTATCTTACTTCTAGAAGCCTCACATTGGGCAGAAGTATATCCGAGGAAGCCTTTGAGCTCAAATCAAAAATAGTTACCCGATTTAAAGATAGTGTCTTCTCTTGTGTTCTTCTGTTTTATTTTGCTTCTCCAACCCCCTAAACTATTTTTATTCGTTTATTTTGTGACAACACCAGAATATTCAATATACTAGGATGTTTTTATGAAAATCATTAGAGCTACACCTACACACACCTTCTTCTAATTGTTAAAGAACATACTGTTTCTGTGGTTGGCGATTTTCTGCCCCACGAAATGATGATTGTTCAATCATATTTTAACACTTTTCATGGTGGCCATTAATAGGTTACTATATTTATATATGATATATATTATGTTTATGTTTTCTAATACTTCTGTATTTTTTATTTCGGGCATACCGTTATGGTTTAGGTTGTGGGTAAACACGATAATTTCATTTTAGGAAGTGCAGACTACCACCCCCTCAATGTGATTTGATTCATTAATTCCATATGATGGATGTATAAAAGATGGAGTTAATGTTATTATATATGATTTTATACTATAATTATAATATACCCTTATATAATTATGATTTCACTCCATTAAATACGAAATAGAAATGAAAGTAGCATTCATGCGTACGTACGGCTTACCGTCTCCATGAACGGTGCATTTCATTTCTTACCTCTAAATGTTATGTACTATTATATGCTCGATATATATGATATATATGATATACAAATCATGAATATAATTATGTATATAATGAACCTTTGACCACATAAACAACATGTAATTGTAAGAAGTCCAATTTTGACTTAAGTACCAAATATCGACAAAACGAAATTTATTAAATTAAATGATTACATAATGTTTATAACATGGAAATAAGATATATAAAATGAATAATAAACATTAAAAAGGTTCCTAAGAAAGTAGAAATTATCTTTAGTTTATTATTTAATAGATTAAAGAGAAATCGAGTCACGTTGGACACAAGGTAAGGGATCTTCTTAACCCAATTTCTGTTCTTTGGGTTAATCTTATACTTTAAAATTATTTCATGATATTATTATGTCATATCTTGTATTTTCACTTTATTTTTCTATAATCATAGTGGGTACACATAATAGATCTATATTATTTAAAAAAATCGATCATTTTAAAGGACATCGTCTCAATCTCCATTCATTGAGGCACATTTTGTTCTAATATAAGGATTTCTTTTATACGGTCTATAAACCCCTTTAACTTTTAATTTTATACAAAAGGAATATTTTTCTACGATGCGTTTTACAAAACAACAAAAAGTAATGTTTCATTTAACATACGCGGTGAAAATGACCTTTTCCTCCGCCGCGAGTATTATTTATTCTTTGGCATCCTCAACAAGCCGTGCAGTTTTTTTAAAATGAAATAAATTCCATATACTCTTTTATATATTTTGGTATTGAAATTTTTTTTATAATGGATTTGTTATGTCAATATATTTAAGTGATATATTGTGTTTGAAATGTGGAAATGTTTTCTTTCCACTATTTTTTCTCTATGTCTTATGATTTTATAATGGTACTTAGACATTTGACAGGTGGTTATGTGATAAACCATATGACAGGTGGTGCTGTGAATAACAGGATGGGTGGTTACGTTATAACCTCCAATGCATTGGGTATGGAAGTCAGTTGTATGGATATTCCATTAAGTGATATGTGTGGAAGTCAACCATATGGTTATTCCATTTATGTATGTTTATGTGCCAAGTTACCTTTCTATGTTATGTGTTCTTTATATGGGTTTTATGGAAATATTTTTGTTAGAAATGGTTATGTAATGATATTTTATTCAGTGAAGAGTATTTAATACTCCATAAAGGTGAAATGTATTACATTGATAAAGAATTCTTGGTTTACTTGTTGTTTTGAAAAACTAACAGTTTTCCTTCTTTGTGTATCCCTTATTGAGCTTTTTATGCTCACCCCATATTTGTTTTTGAAATTTTTTTCACAGGACATAATGTGGAATAGGGTCATGGATGGGATCAAGGAAATGTCATGCTTTTTTAAACATGGAACTACAAATGACTTTTTATTTTGGAGTTCATGTTTTGAAAAAAAGGTAAACTTTGTAGAAGTGTCTACTGTTTAATATTTTGAGATGTAATATTTAAGATCTAATTCTCTAAAACTATAAACCTGAAAATATCCTCAATGGTAATTATTCATTTAAGTCAATATTATGTAATTTTTAAGGCCGGGGCCTTATAGTTGGTATCAACGGTCGATTTAGACAACTTTAGGGGTTAGAAAATTGTTAAATTAAAAATTAATATATGGTATGATTGAAATGATATAGCATTTGATGATTACCATGTTGCTTCTCCTAAGATTTTTTTCTGTTAAAAATGGTTTTTCATAGAGGAAAAAGAACATATTTTTTGGGATAACATAAAGAGGGAAATGACCTTTCGAATCAGTATCCTGAGATGGTCAGAATCAGAACTAAATAGTTTGTTGCAGTGATGGCTTAGTTGACTCAGGTGAAAAATGTTGGTTGTTTTTATTGATGATATTTTGGTGTTTTCTAAAAGTAAAGAGGAACATGGAAGTCATTTAAGTGTTATCTTGCAAACATTCAAAGAAATGAAAATGTATGTAAAATTCAGCAAGTGTGAGTTTTTGTTGCAACAAATTTCATTCCTTGGTCACATTGTTTCTAAAAATGGCATAACTGTTGATCCTGCTAAAACAAATGTTGTTAATGAATGGTCAACACCCACAAATGTAACCGAGATCCATAGTTTTCTTGGTTTGGAAGGTTACAACCGAAGGTCTGTTGAACTTTTTTCATGGTTATCTAGTCCAATGACAATTCTAACTCGAAGGGTGTTAAGATTATCTGGACAAAAGAATGTGATTATTGTTTTCTGGAGTTGAAAAGAAGGTTGGTGAATGCTCTAGTTTTGGCACTTCCTTCCAGGAATTGTGAGTTTTTTATATACAGTGATGCTTTGTTGAAGGGACATGGCTGTGTCCTTATGCATAATGATCAGGTAATTGCATATGTTTCACATCAGTTGAAAACTCATGAGGTAAATTACCCTACACATGACTTCGAATTAGATGCTGTTGTTTTTGCTCTAAAAATTTGGAGGCATCATTTTTATGGAGTAAAGTGTGAAATATATACTGATCACAAAAGTTTAAAGTATATATTAACTCAGAAAGAATTGAACATGAGATAGAGGAGATGGCTATAATTAATCAAGGATTATGATTGTACAATTCATTACCATCTGGGAAAAGCAAATAAAGTGGCTGATGATTTGATTCGAAAAAGTAATGTTTCATTAACCATGCTACATTTGGAACGAGATCCTGTGGTTTTTGATTTGATGAACATTTGCATAGATGTTATTACTGTATGAAGTTCTTTTGTTTTGTTTCAGGTATCAATGAGATCATCCCTATCAGACATAATTAAGCAAGCGCAGAAGAAAGACAATGGATTGCAGAAAAAGGTAGAGCTGGTTCAGAAGGGTAACTTTCCTGAATTTAACATTTATTATGATTGTGTATTGAGGTTTGAGAAGAGATTATGAGTGCCTGGTGATTCACAATTGAAGAATGAATTGTTATGTGAGGCTCATAGTTCCCTGTTTTCAGTTCATCTTGGTAGTACTAAGATGTACATAGATCTGCGAGAGTATTACTGGTGGGATGGAATGAAAAGAGATATTGCTAATTTTACAATGAATTGTTTGAATTGTCGGCAGGTTAAAGTAGAGCAGAAGATACCGAAGGGGATGCATCAGCCCTTACCAGTGCCAGAGTGGAAATGGGAAAATATATCCACAGAATTTGTTGTGGTATTACAGAAGACATCTCGAGGTAATAATGCAATCTAGGTTATTGTTGATCGCTTGACTAAATCTGCTCATTTCCTTCCTATTTGAGATACTTTCTCTCTAGATAAACTTTATCGATTGTATCTTAAAGAGATAGTTAGGTTGCATGGAGTTCCCCTATCCATTGTATCTGATCATGATCATAGGTTTACTTTTAACTTTTGGAAAGGCCTTTAAAAGTCGTTGGGTACTGAATTAAATTTTAGTACATATTTTCATCCTCAATCAGATGGGCAGTCAGAATGAACAATTCAGACTTTGGAGGATATGATACGAGCTTGTTCGATGGAATATCTGGGAAGTTGGGACCACCATCTTTCTTTGGTTGAATTTTCATATAATACTAGTTTTCATTATAGTATACAGATGTATTGGTTTGAAGCATTATATGTTAAACGGTGTTGAACTCCAGCTTTTTTGGATGAAGTGGGTGAAAGGAAGCTGATGGGACCAGAATTGGTAGAAGAGATGGCAGAAAAAGTTCAATTGATTCAGAAACACATGAGAACTGCTCAGAGTAGGCAGAAAAGTTATGTGGATAACTGGAGGAAGGATATATCGTTCGAGGTATGTGATCATGTTTTTCTCAAAGTTTCACCACGAAAAAGTGTGATTCGATTTGTTAATAATTGAAAGCTGAGTCCAAGGTTAATTGGACCATATGAAATTCTAGAGAAAGTTGGATCAGTTTCTTACCGAGTGGATTTACCTCCGAGTTTGTCTCAGTTACACAATGTTTTTCTTGTTTCGATGTTGAGAAAGTATATGCCATATCCATCTCATCTTTTGAGCCTGGAGGTAGTTCGGTTGGAAGAGAATCTCTCTTATCAAGAACAACCAGTCCATATTCTTGACCATAGGGAGCAAGTGTTGTGGAATAAGTTAATTCACTAGGTAAAGGTTTTGTGGAAAAACCACATGGTTGAAGAGGCATCGTGGAAATCTGAAAAGGCTATGAGTTATAAATACCCCCACTTATTTTGATAAGTGAATAAAATTGCGAGGACGCAATTCCCAAAAGGGGGAAGGATGTAACATCCCTGGTAAATAAAGAATAAAAAAATTTCATATTTATTAATATTTGTGAATTAAATATTAATTTTACATTAAATGTGTTTCTATGTTTGATAGTGTACCTGGTACGCAACAAAGAGATTCTTTGAAATCTTTCGTTGCACACTAGTAAAAAAATAATATTATTTTAAATGGTAGTTAACACGTAGCCATTGTATTGGCGGGAATGAATATACATAGCTAAAATATTATTATATCTGTTGGTTAAATGTTTTTACATTTATCCAATAAAGGATAAATTCTTAAAGTACGAAAAGAATTCAATTTTAGGCATATATACTCTAATATTCACTAAAGGTCCACTTATCGCCTTTTGATGGACAACCGTCATTACATATAGTTTTTGTCACTCTTATACATTATATTAGACCAAATAAAAATCTTCTTTAGGATTGGGACATCAAAATTTACTTTGTGTAAATTTTTGGTATTTTTCCCATAAAGTTCATTTTTAATGAATAGTGAAAAATGATGTACTTTAATTCAAAACCTCTTTTTAATATAATTTCCTTACATGATTAGATTATCTTTTTAATTGGTTTTAAAGTGAAATTAGAATATAATTTTACCATTTAATCCAATAGTGGTTGTTGAAATTAATTTCACTTTGAAATTGGACTTAAACTATTGTCAATCATTTGATATATATTGTTTCATAAAAACACGCTATTTGTCATGACAGTGGGAATTAATTATTAAATTAATTAATGTAACTTATATGTTTTTAATTTTGTAAAATAGACATCATTTTTTAATTCGTAATATCAAATATATCTAAGGGTAATGTTTTGGTATTTTTCTGAACAACCTTAATTTTTGATGAATAGTGAAACCACTCAGTGAAACTAAAAAAAACTGATTTTTCATAAAAATGAAATTTTACCACCTCTGGGTTTTTAATTTCAAAAATCCAACATTCATGGTGGTCATTAGGAAGTAAAATGTTGTTCAATGGGATTAAAATAATTTTTTGGTTGAATAGTAACTTTTATGTTTTTAATCGTGATTAGAGGTAATTACTGTAATTTGAGGTAAAAATATTGTTTTAATAATATGAAATGACCTTGACACATGTCCTAACCTTATTGGATGAGTCATGGCCGACCAAGAAAATCCATGGGTCAAATTGGGGACCCCATAGAGCCACATTGGTAGGAAAATGTCATTAATAACTTTTTATTTAATGTTAAAATAAAAATGTCACAAACATGTGTTGTTTTACTAAAACAAATTTTAAATGGGGTTATAAAAGTCATATTTTTGACTATAAATATTCATTATAAAGATAAATATCTTTCCTACATCATGATATTTTTTTATAATTTTTAGACATTATATAAATAAAATTATTTATGACACCATGATGATGTAGCGATTACCTCATTATTTAACGATTTAAATAAAATGAAAAGATAATGTAAATTATAAGACCTACACATGTAAAAAACCTATTTTATGGGTGTATTTAGAACTCTTATCACCATAACCTCGAAATATATAATTTTCGGACTTTTAAAATCTGAAAATCATTTTTTAATAAAGTATCCTTTTATAACATTCCAAGAGTGCCCCTCTTATCCTCTTATAAAAGGCCCCCACCTCTTCCACCATACCCACATCTCTAAATCCTTTGGCTCTGCCAAACCCTGAGAATTTTGTCTCTAAACATCCCTCTATTACTCCTAGAATCCTCACTTTGGGTATAAGTGTTTCCAAGGAAGCATATGAGCTCAAATCAAAAAGAGTTACCCGATTTAAAGGTAGTGTCTTCTCTTGTGTTCTTATGTTTTATTTTGCTTTTACAACCCCCTAAAATCTTTTTATTCCTTTATTTTGTAACAACACCAGTATCTTCAATATAATAGTATGTTGTTATGAGAAGTATTAGAGCAACACCTACACAGACATTGGTCTAATGGTGAAAGAACATACTGTTTCTGTGGTTGGCGATTTTCTGCCTCACGAAACGATGATTGTTCAATATTCTTTTAACACCCTTCATGGTGGAAATTAGGATGTAAATATTTTTATATATGATATATATTATGTTTATATTTTATTTATGGTTCTTTATTTTTCATTTGTGGCATACCTTTATGGTTTCCATTGTGGGTAAACACGAAAATTTCATTTTAGGATGTGTGGACTACAACCCCCTCAAAGTGATTAGATTCGTTAATTCCATATGTGGGATGTATAAAGGATGGAGTTAATGTTATTATATATGATGTTATACTGGAATTATAATATAACCTTATATCATTATGATTTCACTCCATTAAATACGAAATAGAAATGTAAGTAGCTTTCATGAGTACGTACGGCTTACCGTCTCCATGAATGGTGCATTTCATTTCTTACCTCTAAATGTTATGTACTATTATATTCTGGCACTACTAGAAAACGGACCTATACCCACAGTTTGGCACAAAACTGTGGGTATAGGGTACCCCTATGCCCACGGTTTTCGCATACCGTGGGCATAGGTGTAAAATGGTGACCTATACGCACGGTTTTGCACAAAACCGTGGGTATAGATTATTTTTGAAGACCTATACCCACGGTTTTGAAGAACCGTGGGTATAGGTGTTTTTTTTGAAGGTGTATACCCACGGTTTTGGCCAAACCGTGGGGGTAGAGTTTTCCAGAAGACCTATACCCACGGTTCTTCAAAACCGTGGGTATTGGGGTTTATTTTTTTCAAGACCTATACCCACGGTTTTCAAAACCGTGGGTATAGATTTCCCGCCATTAGGCGGGGAAAAACATTACGCGGGACAATGGGGAAAAATTGGCGGGAACACGATTTTTATTAATATAAATACAAATATAAAAATATATGTTGAAATGACAATAAAATGCCTTAGCCCAGTCGGTCCCTTTGTTCGGCGCTATCAGGAGATTCTGCATGAAGCCCGGGTTCGATTCCCGCCGGCATTTATTTTTCATAACAGAACTAATATTAATATATATATAAAGATGTATACGCTTTATAAAGAATTAGAAGGTAGCTCGGTTGGTCATTGCTGCGGTGCTTGGCCGGGGCACGGTAGGAGACGCGGTTTCGAAACCCGGGGGTGGAATATTTTTGAAAACGTGAAGTTAATTATATTTATATATATTTATAAATATATATTAGTATTACAAGTAAAGACAGTAGCTTGGTTGGTCTTGCGGGTCGCTTGTCGTCTTTGCGTCCAGAGTTCGAAACCTGCTGGACGTGGGTTTTTAAAATTCCAACGAAACGCGGTTTTTTTAAAATGAATCGAATATATTTCCTACGGTTTTCAAACCGTGGGAAAAACTCCCTTGCCACGCTATATAGCGTGGTGCTTATGTGTGACACACCTATACCCATGGTTCTACCAAACCGTGGGTATAGGTCAAGACCTCTATCCCGACGCCGTTCCAGCCCACGGTTCGCAAAACCGTGGGTATAGCCTATACCCACGGTTTTGGGGGCTATCCCCACGGTTTTGAACCGTGGGTATAGGCCTTTTTTCCAGTAGTGTGGATATATATGATTTATATGATATCCAAATCATGAATATCAGTCTGGATATAATGAACCTCTGACCACATAAACAACATGTAATTGTAAGAAGTCCATTTTTGACTTAAGTACCAAATATCGTCAAAACGAACTTTAATAAATTAAATGATTACATAACGTTAATAACATGGAAATAAGTTATATAAAAGGAATAATAAACATGAATAAGGTTCTTAAGAAAGTAGAAATTAACTTTAGTTTATTATTCATGAGATTGAAGAGCAATCGAGTCACGTTGGACATGAGGTAAGGGAACTTCTTATCCCAATTTCTGTTCATTGGGTTAATCTTCTACTTTCAGATTATGTCCTGATATTATTCTGTCATATCATGTATTTTAACTTTATTTATGTGTACTTATAGGGGATACACATAATAGATCTATTTTATTTTTAAAAATGATCTTTGTAAGGGACTTCGTCTCAATCTCCTTTCATTGAGGCACATTTTGTTCTAATACAAGGATTTCATTTATACGGTGTATAAACCCCTTTGACTTTTAATTTTATACAAAAGGAATATTTTTCTACAAAGAGTTTTACAAAATGACAAAAAGGAATTATTCTTTTAATGTACATGGTGACAACAACCTTTTCCACCACCGTGAGTACTATTTGGTATTTGGCTTCCTCAACAAGCCGTGATGTTTTTTAAAATGAAATAAATACCATATACTCTTTTATGTATTTCGGTATTGAAAATGGTTTTTATAATGGATTTTTTATGTCAATATATGTATGTGATATATTGTGTTTGAAATATGGAAATATTTTCTTTCAATTATTTTTTATTTATGTCTTATGATTTTATAATGGTACTTGGACATTTGACGGGTGGTTATGTGATAAACCATATGAAGGGTCGTGTCATGAATACCATGATTGGTGGTTACGTTATAACCTCTAATGCATTGGGTATGGAAGTCGGCCGTAAGACTATTACATTAAGTGAGACATGTGGAAGTTAACAGTATAGTTATTCCATTTAAGTATGTTTATGTGCCAAGTTACATTTATATGTTATGTGTTCTTTATATGGGTTTAATGGTAATATTTTTGTTACAAAAGGGTATGTAATGATATTTTATTCAATGAAGAGTATTTACTACTCTATAAAGGTGAAAAGTATTACTTTGATGAAGTATTCTTGGTTTACTTCTTGTTTTGAAAAAATAAAAGTTTTTCTTCTGTGTGTATCTCTTACTGATCTTTTTATTCTCACCCCAAGTTTTTTTGATTTGTTTTTCACTGGAAATAATGTGGAATATGGTCAAGGATGTGATCAAGGAAAATTCATGCTTTCTTAAACATGGAACTAGATATGACTTTTTTTTGGAGTTCATGTTTTGAAAAAAAGGAAACTTTGTAGAAGTGTCTACTGTGTAATCATTTGAGATGTAATAGTTATGATCTAATTCTCTAAAACTCTAAACATGAAAAGATCCTCAATGGGAATTATTCATTTAATTCAATATTAATTAATTTTTAAGGTCGGGGCATTATAGTGTCGCCCATTGAATGGTAACTCGGGGACTAGTTTCTTTAAGGGGGAGAGACTTAGAACCCAGTTCTTAAACAAGGTATGAATCCATTAATTTTTATCTAATTATTTCAATACCTAATATGGATTCCTAAAGAGGATATAGAGGAAGAAATAGTGTAAAATGATTGTTTGGAGCTTGGAACCCCAAAAGGTTGATGGAATCATTTGGATACATGGTTAGAAGGAACCAAGGAGATTGGCACCCTTGGTTTCTCCTAAAAGTGCAGGGAATTTCATAGGGATGATTAGGGCAGAGTGTTTTCTTTAACTGTGCAATCAGGGCCCCAAAAACATGATGAATCTCAATAATATTTACTATTTTTGAAATGAATGTTTTTCACACTATTTCCAAAACCATGCATTTGAACTGTGTGAGATGGGTATTGAGGTGATGAGTTTTTCATAGTTTTTGCATGGTTTGACCAATCATGGGGCTAAACCATTCAACCTAGTTATTGGTTTGGTAAAATTACCAAAATAACCATATTTTATTTTATTTTTAGACATCCCCTCTTATTCTTCATTCTCGCATTTAATACATCCTTCTATCTCTAGTTTGAGTTTATCAAGTTGTCCAAAAAAGGTTTATCGATAACATTCAAATAAATAATAATATTTTATTTTCATTCATCTAATTGGATGCATGATGGTAAGATTGTCATTCATCTTATGCCTTTTTCAATTTTTATTTCTCTCGATATAGGTTTTTTAGTACAGACGCATATTCCATATTTTTAGGATGTTTGCCTATTTTTATGATACCAACTCAACAAAACTAGTGGCTACTACTATACAATTGATTATCTACATGCATATGGTAGGTGATCTAGTATTATCACTCAAGTCTTGTTTACTTTTAATATGAATTGTGATTCCACAATTTGGATTCTATATGAATTTCCTTAGAATATGTAAACCATATTTAATAGAATATACATCGTAAAATTTTCCAATAATTCCATGTTACACAATGAAATAGTCCCCCATTAAATTTTGGTCAACCAATTGAGGCATACTATTGCATTTTTAATGTTGTTATAAATGATTACTACTCTGAAAAATCATCTATATGGGTTTTGAAAGTATCCTAAGAAAGATATTTATCATGAATTTTATTGAAGGAGTGAGGTATGACAATGCCTCCTAATTAAATTGAAAAATGGATACACCCTTATTATTATTGAATGTAAATTTATTATGAATTTAGCGTTTTATCTGATTAATTCCTAGACTATAATTTATAAGATATAATCAGGCATAGTGAAACTAATACTAAAATTTGGTCACGTATACCCTCATGTATCATTTTATAGGCATTACAGCCCTTTTTAATTTTTAAGTATACAAATTGATCCCTTTATTTTGCAGTTTTTATATATGGGAATGGAGTCCTTTATTCTAATGTGAGATAGGGGAAAATAGATCCTATATTTATAATATAGGGATGGTGTACCAAATAATATGACACATGGGCATGATGAGCCTTATGAATAGTGATACATTCATAGAAACCCTAATGATAAGATATAAGCTTGACGAGCCTCATAAATATTATATTTAAATAGTAATCCTTACTAATGTGATAATATCATGGCATTATTATAATTGATATATGATAACAGAGACTCTATGTGATATGATACATGGAATGGAGACCCTAATATTGTGATAGTGGACATGGAATCCCCACTCTTGTGATATTGGTCATTGCATCCTATGATACTTGTGAGACTCATGCTACATCCTAAGGATTCCAAAGATACACATCTATTCTATGATAATTGTAGTATCCATATAAATGATTTTATATATCTTTATATATACAGTCCATATATATTTATAAAGATGGTTATATAGTCATAAATTATATATCTAACGATATAGTAGATGTTATCATCTATGTATATTTCATTAACTAGAATATATCGATTTACATCTTTTATTAATTCTTACTATTTAATACAATACATAGCATTATTATATGCACTCAATGGATATTTATGGACACGATTGTTGGTGGTCTTCTAAATTTTTGTCTCACTCTATATAGTTCATCAATAGTACCTAAGAAGACTATGTTGATATAGGTAAAGTCTATGGAATGTTCCCTTTTTTGATACTTTATTTGTTTATTTAATGTGAATGGGGAAGTTTAGTACCAAGATATATCTCATTATGCTATAATAGATAATTATTTTTCTCTTTTCCCCTTTTGATATATGTATTACATATCATGCTTACCTGTTTCGTTTTATTAAACACATGATAATACATCATTCTATATATGATATTGTATTGATTATTTTTTTCTATTTATGTCATTTTTATGATTTACCTTCTTCTTCAATTTATTAGTTATTTATTATGGTTCATCTATTTATCTATATTTTTCACCATTGTGATACTCTGATTATGAGGGTATTGTCTCCCCACTATACCACCATAGTCCCTTGGTACTCGTTTGCATCCACTATCATATATATAGGCATGATTGAGGCCATGTGGACCACTATCTCAGGTGACCATTTAGTGGAATCTAGGCGAGATGTTATAGACGAATTAAGGGGAAATATTTTCCACACTAGACCTTTAATTTCATATTCAATACTAAGAATTCAATATCTAAAACAAATATCATCTTGTTGAAATAAATTCTTAAAAAGAGTCAATTAGTCATAATTCTTTGTACTTGGGTAATACAAAACACAATAAGGGTGAATTAAAATGATTAGTAGGTGTAGGAAAATCACTAAAATTTTAATGTCATTAGTGGGAATAAGAATATCATGAGGTTACAATTTCATAATAAAAGTCTATGATCATAACCTAAGGCTATTCATACACATAAATACCTAAGTAATGAATAAATAACCATTTCCTAGTGGAATATGTCCAACGAATCAATATTCATGATCCAAATGTCTTCAATATTGATCAAATGAATAATTTAAAACTTATTTCAAGAAAAATAATGGGTGTTGGTAGATTTAGAGCATCATCTTCATATAACTCTAATAAATGGAATAATAAATATGGTTTACTTTTTTATCCATATAGCCCAACATATAAGAGGTCAATAGTGGACCCACACATCCTTGGTTTATAATATGAATACCCATTGAATGTGTATAACAGAACCACCCATCATTGGTTTATAAAAGATTCACCTTCAATTTTTTGTTAACAGAACCACATGTCCTCATGAAAAATATCCAAAAACCATATCATGATTATTTTTCATAGTGATTATATTTTATTTTGAATCTTGTTTAAACAATAATAATTCATTTCATATGTTCACTAAACATCGAAAATAAATGATTTCTTAAACAATCGTTGGAGAAATAAAAATCCATCAAGAGAAAGAATAAGGATTCTATCATTTCATCAAATCCTAGTGGGGTATAATTAACATCAATGGTTATTTACAATGATGAATTGAAATACCATTAAAAGACCCCTAAAACATTTTTGATTAAAATAACCATTTATAACATTGATTAACATAAAATGATGTCAGCTTGTATGGAAAAAGATTATGAAAGATCACTTAGAACATATCTTGAGGAAAATATGATTTCCATTTGGAAGAAATTTTTTAAAAATATAAATAATTATCAAAAATTCAATAAATAAATTTATTTGAAAATAATATATGAAACATAAAAATGAATATTTAAGAAATTAATTGATCATAATAGTGATAAAATCCATTCATGTTTTAAATTTAATAATAAACTTGTTTTTCAAACATTTTTTAATGGGGTTTAATGTGAATGCTTTGGAAAACATTATGAAATTTCATTATAAAACCCTTTTAAAAGACGTACAAATATAATTAAGAAAATAACTAGGAAATAATTTTTTTTATAAAAAATATTTTCCAAAAAATTCTAGGTTACATCTATATGAATGAGAAATATACCTTACATGAAAAAAATAAAATATCCGTATCAATTATAATCAAATTTATTAATTTATATTCAATCAAAGACGATTGAAATTAAAATTAAAATTGTGATAAACATTTAGGAATAGAGAATATTTGTTTTTGTATTTTATCAATATAAGATAATATTTTTTGCCCCTTAATAATTTTCAGAATAAATAATCCCAAAAATAATGGATATTATATCAATAATCCTTTCCGACATTAGTAACTCCTCAATCAGAATCAGAATGAATGAATTACATAAGATGAAACTTTTACTATAATTAACCTAAATATATTCAATATCTAAATTATTAAATGGGTATAATATATTTATCATAAAATAACATAGGTTTATAACATAACTTTTGTTCAAAAAAAGTAAATTTTAAATGAGAATATCATATAATGATTATAATGATGAAATGAAAACTAATCAAAGAATGAATTACATGGATCAAATGTACATTAAAATAAAACAAATGGAAATAAAAAATATGATAAAAAATTAATTATACAAATAATCTAAAAATATCAAATATAATTAATTTCTTATATAAAGAAATTAACCAAATGAGTTCTTAAATTCTTTATCTCAATGCATCATTTCTGTCAAATATCCATGGTTAAAATAATAAAAAGTGAATAATTAAAATACCATTATATATGAATGATTCATGATATTTGAATTTAGATGGCTATTATACAGACTATATAACATAATTTAGGTGCATAACATAAAATTATTCATTAATTATGATAAATTAAGACAATGTCCCTTACTATACATTCAGACATTACTTGCATGTGCTTTAACTCCAATATAATAAAAATAAATAAACTATATGATCTTATAAAACACTTTAAATGATTAAACAATTATATATAATTCATTATTTTATTAATATTAATTAAATATTTTAATTCATTATTAGTTAAGTCTATGTCGGGTGTTTTGACAACGTTTGGTTCATTTTTTAAATATGACTTCACTATGTTGACTGAGGTCAAAGGGGTGACTATTCCATCTCTACTAGAATAATAACACAAACATTATTATAATTTATATAAATCAACTATACAGAGTAAATAATACTAGGATAATGGTTATAATAATTTAATTGTGTATTATATTGGAGATGGTTGGATATATGTATATATGAGTAACATTTCCATTTTTCAATTTTCATTTTAGAAAGAAGTTATGTATTAATTTATACGTCCTTAAAGGTCATCATATCATAAATATAATATTATTTATTTATATAAACTTATTCATATCATCCATGCAATGCGGTGATGAAAAATTAATTTCATATCGTCGGGTATGTGTTTGTCTACACGTGTGCATGAAGGACATTATCATTACTCATTTAATTGAAATTTAAACAGTAAATGATATATTATAATTTCATAATGATAATTTTTTTCATAAATATAAAAAAATTCATATATTTCACCTATATTTATTATATTTTTCTTTATTACCTTATATAAAAAGCATTAGTGAAACACGAGTCACATCACTTCGCCAAAAAGTCGTTTATCGTGCATAGTAGCGACATTATCATATCCCACATGAAATGAAATTAAGAAGGTATGCATGATATAATAATTATTGAAGTATAATTGTATTTCAAATACAATATATATACTTTATATATATCATTATAACAATCCGTGAAAGGTGATGATGAAAAATGAGTACCATCATATCACGAGACGATAGTTCGTAGTACACACGAATATCAATTTTTTCCCAAATTGATTAAATTGAATATGAAGATAAGTTATTATGATTACATAATAACATATAATTATATGTTATATACTTTTATTATCAAAACATCTTAATATAAAAATATTTTATGGAGGTTGATGATGAAATAATATAAATCTTGTCAATTAAACAGGATACATCTTTTTCAGAAAACATCCTTAGGTTACCAAAAAAAGATTTTATATGATTGATATATGACCAAAAAATGTGATCTAGGTCATGGTAAGGGAATGAATTATGTTATAATCTCATGTATTGGATGAAATAAATTGATTCTATAGTGTGAATATGAGATTATATGGGTTGTACTTTTAGACGCGAGGTGAGTGAAATTGTAAATGTAGAAATGAAAAATTGATACCCATGTCAATCATGTGAAAAAAGTCTTAAAAACTAATAATTATATAGCCTTATATGATATAATTATAATTTTTTTTTATAAAATATAATTTATTAATGTTTTTAAGTAATTTTTACCATTATTATTTTAGTTGAACCCCATGGTAAACACGTTTTCACCATTACCTTGGTAAATATTTATTTTATCACTATTATTTATGAAAAAAATTAAGGTGACCTTATTTTATAATAAAAATTATTATTACATTAAATTTTTAATCCATTTAATAATATTAAATTCAAATAAATTTACAAATTTTAATTTTAAGATAATTATCACTAATTTGACCAAAACACAGTTTTTCAAGGAATTTTTGTTTCATGCATGAGGAGATTTTAAATAAACTATGAGAATAGTACTAACAATTTTATGAATTTGTTTTATTATTTTTAGATATATAATATATTATTTTATTACAAATAATTAATCATTATGTGTTATATTAATTAATAAAAATGGACAAACAATATTCTCAATAAAACCTTTTTCGGGAAAATTTATTTTTAAATAGAAAAAACTTATAATATCTACAATATAAAGTTTATTAAAAATTAATTAATTAGATTTAGTATAAAAAAATAAATAATGTGGTACATAAATAAAAATTTATATAACAATGGGGCTTTTAAATTGAATAATTTATTGAAAAGAATGTTATTTTAAAAAAATGGGATTTTTTAAAAATTCACTAAAAAATGAACACTTTCTGAAAAATAATAAATTTTGATGATATGCTAATCGTGATATGTGGATTATAAAATTGAATTTTATTTTATCTAATATAGTATTTAAACATATTGATTATAATTATAGTGTTTTCAAAAAAAAAACGATTTTTAATGAATAAAATTACTTTACTAAATATTAATTTATTAATTAATAATAATTTTTTGATAAATTTATATTGATTAAAAAAAATTTATATGTATTAATATATATCAAAAAGTATATAATAAATTCTTACCTGAGAATTTAATAGAAAGGTTATAATGGTAATATATATCAATAGTCCTTTAAGTTGGGTGTTGCGTATTGAATACACTATTGAAGATATTGTTATTATTTTAAAATTATTGTCTCTTTAAATATCCATATAATATTTCATAAAATTGTAAATGAAATCATTTATAATGTGTATTTGGAACTACAGGCCTTGTGAACCCATATATTGTTATCCATCATGTCCTCTCACAGATATATATAAAGATGAATTTAATTTGTGTAAATGATATTCATGACATTATTATACTAATGGAATTAAAATATCATATAAACCATTTAAGATTATAATCTATAGGAAAATGATAATGTCACTCATGTGTAAGTGTGTTCTACTACATCCATAAAGAAGTGGCGTTTTTTTAATTTTATTTTTACATTTATCAAAATATTGACATATTAAATGAATATATATGAAATATATGTATCATAAAAATAATTCTTGATAGGTGATATATTATAAATTCATTCTAGAAATTTATAAAATGGAAACAGTGTTAATGTGTAAATATTGAAAACCATCTTCATGAATAATTTAATTCATTTTTAATCTGTAATACTTATGTATTACTATATTTACACATATAGTAGATATATATGTTGTTTATATCATTATTGAAATTCTAAAAATAATGGAACTATGACCAGTGTAAAATAAATAACCTGTCAAAACAAAACATACTAGAAAAACAAAGTACTTATTAATAGAAATCGTGATTTTAATAAGCAATTTTTAATAAGCAATTTTTAATAAAAAGTTGAAAATATTGAACGTAAATAATATACGGTATGATATATATGAGTATGTTTCTAGAATATATCTATAATAAATCTATATTAATGATATATAAGGTTAAAATGTGTATATATAAAGTTAGTACATGATGTTAGGGATTTTAACCTCACTTTTATTCTTAGGGGACACTTTATATATTCACAACATGTTTTTTTATAATTTATATACTTTTAATGAATTTTTTTTAGAATTATTATCAATTAAATAATGGTGTATACATATTTATATAAGTTTCCTTCTTTCATAGATCATAAAATTAATTATTTTCAAATTTCTAATGGTTTTATGATACAATTTCATTAGTTATCGGGATTGTTTTTTTCTCTTCTTCTAATGGTGTAATATTATGAACTGTCTATCAATAAACTTAGGAAAAGTATTATATAGTTTAAAACTATGAAAATAACATAATTTTATATCATTCTCCACTATTTATGTACTCAATATTCCAAATTATTTTTTTTAAGGAATATAAACATTATTTCTCTCTTCAATTTAAAACATTTTCTTTTCTTTTTCAATGTTTTTAAAAAATATTTAATGAGATTATTTTTTTACTAATATTAAAAAGTTTTTTTAAAAGAATTTTTACCCATGATTGATCCTTTATAATTATTTTAAAAAGGAATCCTCCTTTAATTTCCCAAATTAGGTACTCTAGGAAATTTCTAGAAAAATATGAATGAAATAGCTGTTTTAACATACATGGCATGAACATAAATTCCCACAATCATGGACACTCAAATATTTGAAGATCCATTTACAATTGTTTATTTCTATTTTAAAATAAAATAGTTTATTTAATATAAAGGATTTTTTATTTATTTTAAATAACATATTTCAAATTAAAAGGTGTATTTTCCTCATGAAATGATCCATGTGATACTTTAAAGTAATTTTCTATCTAATATGACATTATTTGTCGTTTCTAAATATTTCTGTAGGATATGAGTCAATTATGTAAACTATATTATTTCTCTATATTGTTTATAACTCCAATTAAATTATTTTTATGAAACCTTGTCATTTTTCTATTGGTTATGTTATTATTAATTGATGTAGTGATTATGAAACCTGTTAGCTTTCCAATGGTTATTCCACGATTAAATTTCTATGAATTTTTTTCCTTTTCATGTGATATAATATGATAAATGGTTTATGATATAGTGGGAAAAATATATTTTATTTTAAATATTTTATGGTTGTGTCTATAATTATATATATAATACATTGGTTAGTTATGAATATATCATGAGATAAGTAGGAATGTAATGGGGAGTAAATTAAATTCCGTAATAGAATCTATCAACTATGAATGTAATGGGAGTAATTTTTTACTACAATTATATATTGTGGAGTGAAACCATTCCACTATCATAGACTTGGAAATGAACATTGGATAATAAGGAAATTATTTTCTATACTTATGTGTATTCCAAAAACCAATGTCTTATTCCACTGATATGTTTTTATAGATCAGGTTCTTTTATACAATTATGATTCATGTATTATGCAGAACTACATATTATTTCATGACTCATGTTTATGATATATGATATTCAGGGTATAGTTTTTAAACCATATTGACATGTTCTCGTACCCTTTTATTCATGTTATGCTTATATGATCATGGATGTGTCCCTTGATTAACATTACAGAGTATTTGAGAACACAGAAACTTATTTTTTCTTTCCCTTTTCTATGAAGTAAAGAATTATCTATGAAATTTTTAATAATTTTTCTAGTTCTGATAGAATTAGTGGGAGGTGATGTGGCACACATATGAACTTCTTTTTTATGTGTCCATGATTCCAAAGGCAATAGACATAAATAATTCTAATGTGGATCATAATTTTATGTAATAAGCATTTATCTTATATCATGTAATATTTATATATGAAAGTATTAGGAACTTTTATTGGTGTCAAGAATGATTTTAGTGAATATTAGAATAAAATGATGATAAAAAATTAGTGAAAGCATTAGGAATAAGTCTATGTATAAGTAAAAGTATAATAAAATTGACCTAGAATTTTTTTGAGAAATTGATTGTGTGTCTTACTAGAAATTACATCCATGTATAGATACTAGAAAAGGATGTTTATCTAGCATAGTTCTAACTAGTGGTAATAACTCTTAAAAGGGAGCATTGGGATTTTACTCGATCATCAACTGATGCTTGGAGATTTTCCTCCCATCACACCTATTTAGATACATCATGTTGGATATATTTTTTAAATTAACATAATATTTAAAACCATTATGAAGGATTTGAATAGATGATTACCATGAATGACTTCAGTTAAAAATATAGATATATATATTGAGAAGATGATTAAATGATTGAGACATCCTATAGAGGATTTTTTATTATTCATCACATTTATTAAGGATGACTGATGGATTTATTAATAATATTTTTTTAGAAAGTAAATTAACATAGAACAAAGAAAATGGATATGAGAAATTTATGCACAAATATTTATGTATATATATGATTATCGTTAAAAAAATTATGTTATATCTTTATAAGTATCTAATAATGTTAATTTTTGACCCCAATGATATAATATTGAATTATAACGGAAAACCCAAAATAAAATAATGATTATATATAAAGTATATAGTTATTATCTAGTTGATATTTTTGGGAATGAAATTAATGAAAATCACATTATTCTCCATTTGGTTCAGTTTGATTTCATATGAAGTATGGATTTACCTTCTCTACATAAACCCCACATCAATTCTGAGGATGGTAATAAATGTTTGATATTATAAACCATTCTATGATCAAATATCAGTGTGATGATAAATATAATCCTATGATGGAAATTATATACATTTCATGGGTAATGATTCTTATTCAAAATAAATTTTTATCTCAGACGGATAGGGGAAACAAAACATCAACGTTGTCACTATTGTTATGTAGTTTGATGATATATTTTTTGATGATTTACGGAGTTATACAATGAATAAGGATGTTGATTTCCTGATATAACTCATAACTAGTGGTACTCATATTTCAATGAAATAATATAGAATGACCCTAATTGATTTCAAGGTAATGAAAAAAAAACCTAGAAAATCTAGAAAATTATTTATTTTGAAATGTGTCTCACCATGGGGTACACCAATTATACATTATGATTAATGATTGATTAATAAATATTTTCATTGATTTATTGGAACTAATGAATATCACAATAAAAAAACAAATATCCCCTAACCAGTATTGATATAATTCGTGATCAACTACATGGAGCACAATACTTTTCCAACAAAATCCTTCATTTTTAATATCATCAATTAAATGCTAAAAAAGAGATTATAACCAAGAATACATTTTTTTTATTTTATAGAAACTATAAAATAACAGTGTACCCATTTCATTATACAAATTTCCCCTATATCTTCATGGATTGAGTGATTAGATTCTTTTAAAAATTAATTGATAAGATTTTAGTTTTATTTATTGATTAATTTTTTATGTATTCAGTATGAAATGAAGAGATTGAAGATCCCAATTTTTTTTTACATAAGACCTTAAAGAAGGTGAAACTATATAAAAAATTGAAAATTCATTGATTTTATCCCCAAAAGGTTTAAATTTTGGGTCAAATAATCTTCTGAGATTATATATCAGTAAATCCATAAATTATGATTTTCAATACCAATCACCATTATTGAGGTGAAATTTTTTCTTAGTTTTTATATATATTATCACTAGTTTATTGAGAATTTATCATGACTATATAATCTTGTCAACATTTTAACTTAGAAGGGAAACATGTTCCTCATGGAAAATGAAAGTGAGGAAAATTTATAGGAACTAAATTGAATGTTAGTTAGTGCTTATGTACATGTAATAACCTACAGTGGATAATGGTTTATAATCTGTAATGATGCATAAATAAATTTGTTAGGATTATTTCATAATATTATTGTTATTGTTATTGATTATGACACACCATAACTGAGTTTTCATGGGAAAAATAACCCAACTCATGATTTAGAATTAACTACTGCAATTTTTACATTAAAAATATTGGGGAATTCAACTTCTTGATAACGTGGTGACTTATATACTAATAGTAAATGTTTATATTATAAACTCATATATAAATAGTTGAATATGTTATAGTGATTATGGTTTTAAGAGATTATGGATTATTATAGATCAATTTATTACCCCAATTGGATAGAAAAGAAAGTGGTTGATGTGTTAAGTCAAAAGGATCATTCATGCTGATCTACAATGAGGATCAAAAAACCTAAAATACTTATGGATTTTAAATGATTTATTTATAAATATTATATGAAGGAGATATATCTTAGAATTCTAAAATTTGTGTCTGACTATCTATAAAAGTGATGATTAAAGAGGAACAAAATGAAGATTTAGATTTGTAGAAGAGTTTGATAAAAGGTCATTGAGTTTAACTTGTTCATGATGTAATGATAATGTTTAGAAACTATATATATGTACAATACATACTATAGTTGAAAACTGAGATATTAGTGGAAGCTCCAAGTTATTAGTTCTATATTCTTTTTAGTTATATGAAAATGTAAAGAGATTCTAATAATTTTTTCAAATAGGTTGAAATGAATAAGGATACTATAGAATTTCTTTAATTATGATTCGAATTTCATAATTTTAAGGCTATGATAAAAAACTAATAGTAGGATTATAAAACAATTAACCATTCAAAAATGGAAATGGGAATAATCTCCTTTGATTATGTCACCAGAGAACACAAAAAATCTAAAGGGAACAATGTTAAATGGGTTATGGTCGATCAATAAAAAAAATTATCAAACTTCATCACTTTTAGTATATATTTATATTTAGATAATATTTCATGGATATTCATTAAGGAAGTAGTCAGGATTCAAGAAAGACCATATTTAATTGTATTGGATTAAGATATGAGGTTTACCTTGATGTTCCAGGGATTTCCTTTACTTGATATTGATACAAATTTGAGTTTCAACACTCTGTATCATCCTCAAAAGGCTATTTATTCTGATATTACAATTAACACTCTAGAGTGTATTTTGAGATCCTATTCAATGTATTTAAAAGTATTTTGGGATAAATAACTTCTCTAGTCGAGTTTTAAATAAAACAACTTTTTCATTAATGATTTATGATGGATCACTACGAATCCCTCTCTAGAATATTGATTAAAATTCCAAAATTCTATGAGGAATTTTGAAAATAAATATATTTGGACTTTTTGTGGATATGTTTATAGTTGTGAAACTCAGATATATTTATAATGACATCATGGTATCTCAGATTTGGTAGAAATTTTATTCATAAAATAATCATCATGATTTAGAATTTGATATTGGTGAGAAGGTGTTCCTAAAAATGTTTCCATAAAAATGTAATATGATTCCAAAATAAATGATATTTAATCCCAATTAATATTATCCCTTTTCATATCCTTGATCAATTAGAGATGGTTTACTATTAGTTGTAACTTCCACCAAACCACTCTCTAGTCCATGATTTTATTATCTCATTATTCTTAAAGAAGTACATAGATGATACTCAAAATGTACTGAACTTTATGGTCATAACATTGGATCATGATGTTTTCTGTGGAAAAAACAATAGATACATTAGATCATATATTGAAATTTCTACAAAACAATACCACTAACTTGTTCAATGTTTCATTTTGTAACCACCAACTCAATTAAGCTACGTACGAACCTGAGGATAAGATGAGGAAGACAAATCATTAGTTTTTTTTCATTCAGTTAAATATTTCGTAGGATAAATTATTTTTAATGGTGTATAATCTTACACATATATATTTTATGTGTTTCTTTCAAAAATATTTAATTGTGTTAACTTGTTCTTCTAGAAACACCATTCTTCAACGAATCTCAATATTTTATTAATTTTATTTAAAAATAATCATTATAAAGTAGTAATTAAATATAGTGATATTTAAAGTAATAATCATTTTTTTAAAATTTAATTATAATATTTTTATAAGAAAAATAAAATTATAACTAAGTACATATTTTTTCATGCCTTTATTGGCTTCAAAAATCTATTATTTCTCAAAAATGATTGTTATTTATTTTTTTGAAAAAATCATAAAAATAATTTATTAAATATTTATAACATTTATTTGAATAAATAAATTCATTTTTAGAGTCAAAATATCAAAAATATATTAGGGTAAATTTTATGTATTGTTTATAAAATTATAATTTTTAATGAATTTTCCAAATTAATAATTTTTAATCAAAATTACATTATTATTGAAATCATTTACGAAGACAAATTTTTTAAAAAAATATTTTAAAAGTATAATTTGTTTATGTATGATATTAATAATTCAATTTGGGTAATATTAATTAATTTCACATTGGGTTTTTATATAAAATAATTTTTATAATTACGAAAAAACATTCCTTTGAAATAATTTTTGTTGTCGTATTCGAGGTTTAATTTAAAAAAATTCACAGACTTCTATAAACTGAATTTTGAAAATGAATTCATTATTTTTAATCATCATAATTAATCTTATATAATTATTCATCTTAATTTTATGACATATAAACATATAATTCTTTGATTTTACTTCTTTTTTTAATAATATTCGTTAAATTACAAAAAACACGCAATAAAGGATCATACAAGTATAATGCCATTGGAAAGAAAGACTCATAAAAAATTGGTGCATATGTGATCTATTTCATGTCCCGCATGTTTTTCATAACTACCATCATTAATATAGATATCATACATAATACCTTTCCTCGTAACATCGGGAAATAAAACATAAGAAAGTGTGAGATGAAGTGCTCAATCGGGGTAAACATGGGAGATATCAACAAATCATGATCATAATGATATGGGAACATAATAATTAAATTTTAATACCATATTTTATATCACAAACTTGAGTCATGGAATAAATCATAGCAGTTCATATTACAAGAATCATAATGGAATCATAGAACATGATCTATTAGAACTTCAAAATAAAATAAAATATATATTTGTTCTGTATAGATAATCATAGAAAATAATTTCCATAGTAATCAAAGATCATATCCATGGATGTCCCAGTGTAATGGGACCTCTCCCAAAACAATCAATGTAGTCATTGTTCACTCCCAAAACAATCAGAGTGGAACGAGTCCCTTACTAAACTACGTTCATTACACATTCCATTCTTGATTAACTCATGAGATATAATCCTATACCCAATTCATTGGACGAAAATATAGGTCCTAAAAATATTTTTGATAATTTAACTCACATTTTTTTGTTAAAACATAACCACCATCACAAAATGATAGTCAAAAAATTATTTTCCAAAATCTATTGAAAAATTCTTCGTATTTAATTACTTGAAAAGATATAGGATTTATAAAATATTCATTAAATAAGAATTCTTGAAAATTAATGGGTTACATAAAAAATTTCATTATTGAACAAACTTTGTAAATAAAACAATTATCATAATAATTTCTTCACAATAAACTAGAACAATCAATATAAATAATAATAATGGTATCCTTATATCATATCATTTGTAATTTATGAGTTGTATAGAAACATTTCAAATTACAAGTAAACATATTTTGAATAAATAACATGGGGTATTTGTTGTAGAAAATAATCATTCCACCTTGAAATAAAATTCTAAAAACAGAATACCTTTTAGAGATCATTTTTTATTTAGATAACCATGGAAACTAATAATGGATGATTTAAATCCCATTTAAAACACTTCTTAAGGAAAATAAACATTTCTTTTTTAATGCATCCATAAAAAAATTAGAAAATTAATTGAATATACATTTCATTGAAAATAACATTTGACAAAATGTAACATTATTTTTAAAATAATATATTGGTCATGACATCGGTAAATACAATTCATTCCATACTCATTTTAAATAATATTACATCAAAATATTCATTAAAATATTAAAAAGAAAAATATGTAAAAAAATAAAGATTAATTTCAAAAAATTTATAAAAAATTAAAATATTGGAAAAAATAAATTTAATAATTTATTAGGAGAACGTAAATAATTTTCAAAAATATGTTTATGAAAATTTATTTTAGAAGAAAAATAATCTTCGACCTCAGGGGAAAATAAGATCACATTTTATGAAAAAAAATTATTTAGAAATCTTGAGTACATAAAGATAGGAAAATAAAGGAAAAACATTTATTCTCATGAAATAAACAAAGGATAATAAAATTCATTAGTTTTGGGAGATATGGATCATAATATTTCATTATTATAATCATAAACATAATCAATCCTGATAAACAACGAGATTGTATCATAAAATCATGACCTCATTAGTAAAACATAATTACAAGCCCTATCAAATAATAGAAAAAAATAAACTTAAAATAAATTTAATAGGAGGATATTCATTATATCATATATCATTGTGTTAGTATATAAAATACATAATGTAAATGAGAATTTAATATGAAATATTTATCCAATAAATAAAAGAGATAATTGAAATCCCTTACCACAAGTCTCGACATATTTCTTACACGTTCAAACCTCCTATAAATTTTTTAGATTACTATACATATATGAATGAACCATAAATAAATTTATTATTATTGATATGATTTACATATTACCATTAAATACATTTTTATTTTTAATTTCTTGTTAATGTCATGTTTCAGGTAATAACTTATTTATTTATTTTGTATATTTTGATTCTATATTTTCAATACCCTTAGTTTTATCATATGTCTATTATCACCAGAATTTAAAACATCATATAAATATCATCTATATTCAGTATATTTATATTTATAGTAATATATTATAGTTGGAGAGAGAAAATGTAATATTATATTCAAGGAGAAGACTTGTCTTCCATGCGCAAGTGCGTTGTTTCTATATTCTAAACTCATTGAAATAATGAAATGTAAATAATATATTACCATTAAATATTCATATTTATATCTTATATATATCACATATAATTATTTAATCATATAAATATTACCATCCATGTAATGAGTACGTGAAGAATTATTCAACTCGACTCTCGAGGCAGTAGCCCACGTACACATGAATGACGTTATATTATTCCAATATAAAGTAAAGTAAAAAAGTAGTGTGAGATATAATTTTTTAAAAAGACTAATACTATAATAAATATAATATATATAAATTAAATCCATCATCATATTTATGAATTATAGGTGGCGATAGAAAAATAATTACACCAGTTCGCAAGGTGGTAGTCTACCATACAGAGAAATGATGATTTCACATCACATTTATTTAAAAAAAAGATTTAGGTTATAGAATTAAAAAAAAATCTAAGTATATGTAATATAATTAGGTATTATGTCAATAGTTTTTAATAAAAAATTTAGGTTTTAGTGGGAGAAATAAAATAAAAAATTTCTTTGATGAACATTACAACTTTTTCAGGTAAGTTATTTTGGCTCTAAAAAAAGAACTCTTAGGTCAGAGTTCTAACCAAAATAAGGATTATAGGATGAGTTGGGGGATTTAAGGATGTGATTTATCCATGTATATTCTAATAAAATTGGGTTTTTATGTATATATATAAGTGGATATGGGTGGCATTTTATATGTTGAATGTGTGGCACACATTTACTTTTTCCAATGAAAAATGTATAACCACTTTTTTCAGATGCAAAATGGTAGATAAATATTTATTAATAAATATAATAGAATTTCAGATATATTTAATGGTATAAAATTAATTTTATATATGTTTTGTTTAATTATTGACCATTAATATTTTATTTTAACCCCAAGGTAAATCGATTTTTAACATAACAATGATAAATATTTTTTTAGTATTTAATATTTATTTTAGTAAAATAATAATTTGAACTCATTAGTTTATATAACTTATTATGAAATAAAATATGGAATCTAAACTTCTTAATTCAACCAAAATAAGTGGAAAAATTTAATTTAAAATAAATCTTACAATCACAATAACAAATCATATTTAAAAAGTTTTTATATCAATGTATTCAAAGAAATCGATTCTAGTGACCAAAATTGGATAAATTTATATATAATTAAACTAATATTTCTTTAAAAACATACTTAAATGAATTTGGATAATTTTAGTTATTAAATTATATATCAAAATTCTTAATAAAATCTCTCATTTTTTACTATTCATAGAAAACATTTATCATTTTAGAAAATTCTGAGAAAATAAATCAAAGATAATTTTGACAAGACTATTTTAAAAATATTTTTAATTTTTAAATATTAAATTTATAAATCATTATAATATTAATTTAAAAATATTCTCTCAACTCAATTTTTTTCATTTTTAGAAAATTATAGTTTTTAACGTAAAATTTGATTTGTTCTCATATCTTATGTAGTAAAAAATAACAATATTAAAAATTTCATTGAATATTTAATATATAAATGTCAATAATATTAATCACAAAAATTGATATATTTGAAATTATTACAGTATGATAGATATGTATCCATAATAATTGTTTTTAAGATAAATATTTCCTTGTTTTCCTATTGTTTTCATATTTATTTAATATTAATTGGTCAATAAATAAATCATTTTATATAGATGTGTACATTTTCATAATTTGGTTAATCATATTCATAACATACATACAATATTCTTGGTGATAATTATCATATTAAATAATAAATGTTTAATATTATGTTACATTTAATTCAAAAATGGGTATGTGCATAATGTAAGATACACAACATGTTGTTGGTAACAGAAGCTAAAATTAGTGACTCTTGAAATGAAAAATATTGAAAATAATAAATTTATTTGAAATAATATCACAAAATACTAGGATATTACATTCTAGCCCCATTAAAATAGATTTATCCATCAAAATTGAAAACATTGGTATTATCAATAGATTATAATAATACCTCATTACATTATCAGAATCCCACATTAGTTTCTCATGATAGAAGTTTGACCATTAATATTGGCCTAGTGAGTGTTCATGTTTCATTCAAAATTGTTTGTATGATCTAGAATCTCCACAGGGAGTTCCACATAAGAAATATCCTGATCCCGAAATCTGAACACTGAGTTTAAAACATGGAATAAATCATGTACTAGAATAAATCCTGTACTTGGGAGAGGTTTGGTGGAATCAAAACTTGATAGGCTCTCGTACAATTATGTCATTTAATTTAAATGTGGATTATATAGAAATTTCATTGCATTACATTGTAACATAATAAAATTTTCTTCCATTGGTTGTACTTAAATTAATATACACTTCATCGGTTACATCATGAAATGGAGATAAATTTATTTTTACTAAATAACTAATGGATCAAATTATCCATATTAGAATGAAAATTAATAACAAATTTCTCCATTTATAATCATAATAAAATTGTTATAAATAGTTATCGAATATGGAAAAATATTCATATGGATATGTAAATTAAAAATCTATAAAATATTAACCAATGTTCAAATTTAACCATTCCATAAATGGGGAAATAAAATAACCCTTCAAAAGGATTAAAATACAAAACAATAGACAGAATATTAATAAATTTACAAAATGATCAAATCATTAATATCCCAAGATATATAATCTAGACCCAAATTGTCACATAATATTCATTTGAATACCATTATCATGTATTCTTTGGAAATATCATAATAACATAAATTAACTTAATACATTATTTAAATCATGCAGGCTTCATTCTCCCTTAAATAAGGAATGTAATGTTGTATATATTACCTAAATAAAAAAATGTTGTAAACTCCATCAATGATATAATAAACCATTCTTTTTAAAAAAATCAATCAGTTCCAAAGTAACTAATAATATACAATTTTAATTTTCCACATCAGTCATATCTTTATCTCAAAATCAGTATCTCAATATTAGTAACATATTAATTGTTATATTTCCATTAATAAATTTCTTTCAATGAAATATCACCTTTACATTAAATAATCATTCTTACTTACAAGTTAAATTCATCCTATTCTTGATTTTGTTTTTGAAAAACTCCAATAGAGAAATCCATATTATTTTTTAGATAATATAATTGTTGAATTCCTATAAAAATAGAATCCAATCATTACGCTTCATTCTTAAACCATTTTTGAGGCTTCATCATATTTTTCATTAATACCACATTCCTACAAAATGAATAATGAGTCATTTTATAGAAATCATCACCTCAATTTAATCATGATTATCATGTTTAACATAAAAATAATTTTTAGAATAACACTTAACTTTATTATGAACTTCATGGTATCTTTATCATATTTAGTATAAACATTACTAATAACACATTACTAATTCCCTTCATGATCATTCCATTAAAATACTATTCACATAATTCCTATTCATTTCACATAAAAAATCATCGATATTCAATGATACCTTAAGTGGAAATTATTCACATATATTATGTTATCAAAGTATTTCATTATAATTTTCCTCTAAACTAATTTTTGTATAATACATTTACACATTAAAAAAATATTCCCATTCATTTTTGACATAATCATTGGTGCTTCTTCATGCTGTATCAAAATATAGTAAACTGAATCTTTATTCATCCATGGACTCTATGACCCAAACTCTCAAAAAAATATTTATTTTCTTTTATTGGTGAGTTTTATAGTTGGTTAAGGTGAATGATTTTAAGAATATATTTTGACAACTAATTATGTGTAATCAAATCACCCTTTAATACATTCATGATCTCATTTGGTTCCTCATCAAAGAAATTTATACCACATTAATCATTAATCAAGTTCTTTCTTATTCCCACTATTGATTAAAACATAAAATATTACTGTGAATATTAATATTAATTTGTGTAAAAAACATAATCATGAAAAAACATTTATAGGACTACTAAATCATGAAACCATTTCAGTTTAAGACACCTTAGTCTTAACCAAGGACACTCATTAAAATTATTCGAACCCCTCATGATGGTTGATAAAGAGTTTGTGAACCATCAAAACATATCATCTAGGAGTGTTTATCTAGGTGTACCGAAAGACCCATTATTGTTCACGAGGAGATGATCAAGTCTAGGTTGATCAACCAATTTTATAGTTATTACACCTAGTAACCTTAGTTTCAGATCCATATCCACATCTAAAATTCATATAGTGATGTGGTTACTTGGAAACCACTCACCCTATACTTTATCAAAATTCCAAAACATTTTGTTATACAATAACTCATCCTTAAACTTATCCCTAAAATATAAATAGACATACCCTTATATACGTCACTAATATTTTCCTATACTAGTTATTATAGGCTAACAAAATCTATCCTAGAAACTAAATTCAGATTCCATAACTTATCATAAACATATATTAAATTTTTTTCAATGTATATTCAGTACTTTACTCAAACATGTGCCTGAGGATCATAAAGGAATTGAGAATTTGGAATCATTGACACAAAAACAACTAGTCTATAAGTGAACTACATCAGCATCCATTTAATTATTCATAATAAGAAACCTTCAATTACATAACATACATTATACCTTTCATAATAACCTGATGAAAGTAAATGTATGAAATGGTGGTATCAAATTATATATAAGAGAAAACAAGGGATATAAAAATATTTCATGATCATAATGGTATGGAAAATTGTGAATAACATTTGGAAACTATACCGTGTGTATCATATATCATAAACATGAGTAATAAAATTAATCTTGGTATATCCTAAGACATCAATCATAATGGAATAAAATAAAAAGAGCTATGAGGACAAAAAATTGACATAAAAAATATTTTCTTTGGAAAAAACATCAGCATAGAAAATATTTTCACAGTATTCAAGTCTCATTCCAAAGGCTATAATAGTTTAATGGGTTCACTACCCCATGAAATTGTAGTAGTCATGGTTGTCTACCAATGATATCATAGTTGATAGAGTCCAATAATGAATGGTATTCACCAAAAATTTCAAAATTTATTATTTCATGAGATATCAATAATAAACAAATGAATTGTATAGTGATATGGGTCAATACAATATTGGTTATAATGTATCCAAATTTCATGGTTATAATGTAACTATTGTCACATAATGAAAACCATACATATGTTTGTTAAAATATCATTAAAAATTCATCAAATCAGATCCCATGAAATGAAATGGGCTTAAAAAATAATTATTAATATCATAACTCATAAAAATAAATGGGATTTATAAAACATTTTATCATATAATAAACCCATGAAGAGAATTGGGTTTCTTAAGAATCTTTTTATTTGAGGAATAATCTATATAGAGAAAGAGTAATAATTGTATCGTTGGATTATATCCCAATAAAAGAACATGTAATAACAAAGGATTACATATTAGATGAAAATTATTTTGAAAGTTAACTAGGGACATTTATTGAGGAAAATATCTTTTTTAAATTGAAAAAAACATTTAAAAAAATAAATAATTTTCAAATAATTCTCTTTCAAAATATCCTAGGAAATATATAAGGTAATATTTAAAAAGCATTTAAGACATCTCATGAGAAAAATATACATTGCATTTTATAAAATAACCTATTATATAAATTCCAAAAAAACATTTGAAAATTATTTTTTACTGAAATAACATTTTAAAAATAATAATAAAAGCATTAAAATAATCAGTTCATCATGATGTTTGTAGATACCATTCATGTCATACATGTTAAAATCTAGATTCATTTGACTATTTAATCAAAATCCAAAACATCATTGTTTGGAATATGAAAAAAAGATTCCCTTTAAATCATTTTTTAACATAAAAACATGGGTAATTTTTTTTAATAAAGTATTTTATGATTTTAAAATCATTTTTCAATCATTTTTCAAAAATAAGTTTTTCAATGAATATGGATTTATGACTAAAGAGGGAAATAGAATAATAATTTTTCAAAGAAACTTATTTTCAAATATTGAAAACATAATGAGAGGAAAATAAAGGGAAAACATGAATAATAATTAGTTAACCAGTAATGAAGATTCATCAAGTGTTTATTGAGACATGGATCAAAATATATCAACCTTAGAAGCATAAACATAAACAATCCGGATAAATTATGAAATTGTAACATAAAAGCAATAACACACTATTAAAATTGAATCATAATCCATATGAAAAATCAGTTTAAAAAATAAAATATTATGGGTATATGGTGTTTAATAATATAAATTTCATTGAATTATTATATACCCTATATAAAATAATCAAGCGGTGAATGTGATATAAGTCTCCATTAAATAAAAGAGAGACCAAAGATCCATTATCAACCGTATCGAATTCCTTCATACACATTTGAACCTACTATATAATAAATATATGTTTACTAAAAATATATTATAAATTAATAAATATATATACCATACTATATATGATATACTTATGAACTTTTATTTAGTGTTTTGTTTTTAATTCATTGTTAATTCTACGTGTCTTGTAATGATTGATTTGTTTTTCATATTTATTTTGATTTAATATTCTCAATCAACATAATTTTATCATGGCTCCACTCTCTATATGTTTTTAACCATGATTAAAATATCATATAAATTAATTATATATTAATTTATATTAATACATTAATTGTAGATATATAAAATAAAATACACTACTTATGTAATTGGTAGGTCGTACGTACATATAAACGTTATTTCAATTTTATAGACAGGTTGAAATAAATAATGGTAAATAATAATTTACCATCATTTTTTCATTTTTATTTCTTATATATATCAAATATGCTTACTTAAACCTATCGTTATTACATTCCATAAAATGAGTATATGAATAAAAAATCTAAACGCTTCATGAAGCTGTAGTCATCCTTACACATGAATGATGGTACATTATTCCCATAGAATGGAATATAATAATTAATAGGTGATATAATAATAAATAACATTTATTATATCAGAAATTTCATATATAGAAAAATAAATCCTCAATATATCAATCCATGATAGTTATTGATGAAATATAAATAATATCACTACGGGAGGCGGTAGTGTGTCGTAAACAAGAATGATGAATTCATAATCCATTGGATAAATGGGTGGATGAATTTATTCTATACAATTAAAATATTAATTATTTTATATGGAATATAATTATTATATTATATTATCATATATTAATAATAATTTAATGAGGTGTCAAAAAAATGAAATAAAAATACATATGGATGAACATTACCTCTAATTCAGGTAAATTCTTTTTGTTTTCCCAAAAATTACTCAAAGGATAGATTTTTATAAAAAATAAGGATTCTAGGATGATATAAGGGAATTAATTATTTTACTTCAGTAGGTCTTTTCCAGTATAATTAGTTTTTTATGGGTCATGTGGAAAAGAGAGGAGGTAGTGTTTTATATATAAGGTGAGTGGAAAACTTGTATATTTCTAAAATAAAAAGAGTGTACCCTTTTTATAAACATGTAAAAGGGAAAATAATATAAAATTTTCACACAAAAGAGATATAATTTCAAAATATAGCCAGAAAATTTGATTATGAATTTTTTTGTGTCATTTAAATACATTATTGTCTTAGTTTAACCCCCAAATAAACCCATTTTTACCTGAACCATGGTAAATAATTTTTAATATTTGTATTATTCAGTATGGTAAAAATTTATTTGACATTATTAGATAATATAAATTATGATGATTACAAATATGAAATACATTTATCCAAATTCAACTCATTTAATATTCATAATTTAAATTATAATTAATCTCACAACTATGAATCAAAAGTCAAATTTCAAAGAGAAATGTTTAAAAATATTAAAAAAATTATATTTAGATTCAATATTAATATTATTCCATTGAATAAAATTATATTAATAGACATACAATTTAACAAATATTACATTTAAAATAATGTTAAAATAATTTTTTGTGTTTTAAATACATTAAATGAATGAAAATTCATAATCAAAACAAGTATATTTTACTATTATAAAAAATGATAGGTTTTCAAAAATTATAAATAGTTTCATGTAAGGTAAATTATCATTTTTGATTTCATAATTATTTTTTATATGTTTGAAATTCATTATTTAGAATTAGGTAAATTTAAATTTATATATTATGCACCAAAGACGGTAAAGGTAATTTTTATATATAAATATAGTTTTTATCTGTAAAATTGGTTTTATAATTCTATCTTATTTAGAAAAAAACTGAATGTTATATATTTATTTTAATATAAAATATTTATATTTAATTTAAAAAATTAAAAAAATTTATATTTAATGAGTGGAAACAAGTTTTTGACCATAATAATTTCTTTGATAAAAATACTTCCTTTGTTTTCAAAATGTTATTATATTACTTTCTAATTAATTATTCACCATATAAGAAATTTTATATATTTATTTAAATTTTAATACATTATTAAATCATTTAGACACACATTAATCAAACATATAGGTGATATCTATCATAATAAATAATAAAACCTTATGTGTAATATATTTTGCATTAAAACGCTGTTTTTTGTGTAATACAAACTACAATATGATTTGAGAGTAACACAATATATAATAAGAGTTATATATCATGTAAAAATTCAAAAATATTAAATTTATTTGAAAAAATTTATATCTATGAATCTAAGGTTGTATCATTTTTATCAAAATAAATTTAAAAAATAACAAAAATTAATTACCATGGTTAAGGTTAAAATTGATTTACCAATGGGTAAGCTAAAACTTTAACTATTAAAATGACATAAAAAATATTATAATTAATTTTTATGTTCATATATTAACAATATATATTTTAATTTTAAATAACGAGTCATTATTATACCTTTATCATGTTATATACATGGGTATAAATTTTTTATTAAAAAATTCAAAGTGTTTCGTCTCCCCCACATATAAAATGAAACACTGTCCCATCAAATCATTAGAAATAAAAATCAATTTTGATCAAATATTACTTCTAAAAATCTTATACATAAATACCTCAACAAATTATTTTGGATGTATATTTTTATTAAACTCTTTTATGAACGTTTTTTGTGAAAACCTTAGGAGGTTGTATGGAGAAGTGGTATTGTTCTTTATTGATCATTATTATTTTATTTCTTATTCTACGAATATTAAATCTTATTAAAATACATAGATATAAAACAATATTATTTTCAACATACATAGGAATTGTTATTATAATTTCATAAAAATTATCCATATCCTCTTCGTCAAATGTGAAATTTAATTATCGATCTTGTTTATGTCGGACCACCACCTGACAAACTGATATAATTCATTTTCCATCACCAAGTATCATGAATGGATAAAATCATAATTTATAGTATATATATATATATTATATTAATGATATAATTATTCATAATATTTTTAATATCACATATTCCTTGTTACCATCAAATTGTTTGGAAAATGATAATGTTGCATGTTTGAATGTGTGGACTACTGCCTCAATGAAGAAATGTGTTTTTTTATTTTTATTTTGAAATAAATAAGAATAATTATAGATTTAATGTATATATATATATATATGTGATATATATGACAGAAAAATAATTTTTTAAATTGTGAGATATTATTCTTTTATTTCATCTATTGAAAAAAGTGAATAATTCTTCATGTGAATGTATGGTTTACGGTCTCCATGGATGGTGTAATATAATTTTTATTTCTAACTTATATAGAATACTATAAATATAATTATTATGAATATATAAGAAATTTATGTCATGGTTAAAATTCTGAATATTATGTAACTATGACCAATGTGTAGGGACCAAAAATCAAAATTAAAACATTTGTGAAAAAAGACATATTACCCAAAATAGTGACATTACAATTAGTTATTAATAAATGGGTGATAAAATGTAGTAATTTAATTCAAATATGGTATGATATATATGATTATTTCACTAGAATATATGAATAATAAACCTATATATGTTATATATGATGTATTAGTGCATACGATTAATGTTGATACTTTAGTTAAGGGACATTCATCTCACTTTTATTATTGTGAGACAAATGAAATACTCACCACATTTTTCGTTTAATTGGTTTATATACTACATATGAATGTATTTGATGATTATTATCATGAAAATAATGGGATACTCATATCCATATATTTTTTTATCATTTTATGTGTACATGTTTTCGGAGGATGTATACCCAAATGATTCTATAATGGATTTGAAAGTAATGTATTAAGTCTTCGCTGAATAAGATACGATACAAATTTATTAAAATTATGGGATACTATATCTACCACTCTAATTCATTATTTAGAATCCACTAAAAGGGTCAATATTTCATCAAATATAATAAATTTCCATTATTTTATGAATTTTTTGATTTTAAATAAAAATAAAAATACATCATTATTAGAAATGATAATAATAATTTTCTAAATGATTTAGAATTCATTTTTTATAAAACATATTTTAAAAAAATTAAATGTTCATTTTAAACATTAAATACAATATTCCACTAAAAATATCAAATTTATATTATTTATTATAATGCTTCATTGGTGATGAATATATTTTCATCAATAAACCATTTCCCATTTATGGATTATACATTATTTTGTGATCTTTCAAATTAATTTGATCATTTAATCTATCAAACGTCTTCATTGATTGGAAATTAATTTTCTCCTTCATGTATAAATTATATAGTATCATGGATGTATATATTATAATTTCTACTACATTGATATTTTACAATCAATAAAACATTTTAATATAAAATTTTAGTTAAAGGAAGATGATTAGGAAATTTATTTCATTTAATGAAAAATTATTGATGTTTTTTATTTTTAATGCAATATAGATATATCATTATTAATTAGGAATATTTATTATGTATTATAGTTTTCATTCAATATATGAGAATTTCATTGGATATATGTCCGGGATGAATACATCCTATTTATGGACATCCCCTTAATGAATCCCATGTCTCATGAGGCAAATAGTATGAATAATTAGTTGGGTATTTAATGTATACCAACCTATTAATTAAAATTTTATAGAACATGACCATCAAATTATCATTATTTATTTCTTGGCATGATTCCTTAGTGGAATGTTCAGACATTTAGATATTTTCCATTTATTATTCTTAAAATTCTTTTATTATTATATATTTCATTATTATTTGTTGATATTTTTAATAAGGCGAATCAATGAAAAAGGGTCCAATGATCTTTTATTGATAATATAATGGGTTATAATAATTTTAAAAATAATGTTTAAAATAATATCTCACTAATATATGAAAGTGTTAAGGGGTAAATTTCCCATCCATATGGTTTTGATGGTAAAATAATTTATAAGAAAGCATAAATGATAAATAAATCTCCTCCCAATATGCATGAGTAACGATATAATTACATCATGTGGTGAATCTCAGAGACTCCATCCATCAGTCAATAAAGACCAATAAATGTCAATTGTACCATTTATGATGGCTTGAACAATAATGGTAGAATCACATTCAACCCATAATATAGACCAAACTTTTGGTGAGTATATGATACCACACTAACAATACTATGTATTTATACATCAAGAGATGGTGTTATTCCACATGCACCATAGAAACTCTAGAGAAATTTAAACTTGTGGTATTGAAAAACATCCCCACAACCTGATGGGCCTCGATTCCCTATAGTTTCTCCATCTATATTTATTTCAATATATCCAGTATGTGGTGGCTACTAGATCACTTTAAAAGTTCCATCTATATACAAGTATTTTACAAAAAATGATAATCTATTTAGGAATTTGAATTTATTTTTAGGATTGTGATAGTGATTAGTTTGATGAATGTATTCATACTTGACCAAACAAATTAAAATAAAAAGAAATTATTTAATATTGAATGGGGATTGATTATGGTAAAATAAATTATGACCCTACCAAATAATATACAGTACATAAACCATAGGTACATGAAATAACTTTTCAATATAAAGATATAAAAGAATACATTTTTTATACTACAATTAGTGTGAAAGATAGTTATCCTCATAGGGAGGAACATAAATCATATCAAAAGTAGATTTCTATAAATCGAAGGTATTGTCCTAATAGAAGAATATGTGACCGGTTTCCTCCTTGTGTTGGTTGCATTGATGAAACACAAAACAATAACATGGGAAAAAATAATTCAAATTATCAATTGTAATTCAATAATGTGATATCCTTCACAATAGAGTCAAATATAAGGGTTTGACCTAAGGGTTATTTAAATTTTTTGTCCAATAAAATTGTAATTTTATATATCCAATTCTAATGAGAATATAGTAAGTTTCTAAAATACCAATCCTAATGGGTTACCGGTCTGGGAGTTCAATATGTAGATAAAAATAATAGTTTTTTATAGTTATTATAATATCTTCTAATAGTTCCAGATAACCCACAATCAAGAAAACTATAATGTGGACGTAATGTTTAGGAGGAGTATTCATTTGATGTAGGGAATAAATAAGTGTTGTTCTAATCCATTTATCAAGAAAAAAATTATAATATGATTCTTATCTAGTAATCCATAAAAAATGAGACAAAATTTCCGAAATGGAGGACTATATATCCATCCCGATAGATAAATCCATGTATTGAGCACTTTCTAGGTTAAATTTCCTCAAGATTCTTTCCTAAATAAATTTATCACCTAATATTTATTATTGACGATGTTCAATGAGATCAAGGCCTCTAGGGAATCATTGAATTTCTTAATGATATTTCTTCCCAAACTACTATTATGGAGAGATTTATATCACTTAATCTATGTAATAACAATCAATTTTCATTCTAATGTGATTCCACATTAAATTTTGTTTTATTTCAAATATTTAGGTTTTTGGTCAGATACATGGTCTATCTATACACCATAAAATAAAAAATCCTCATATTGGTGTTGAATAATTTGATAAATAATATACTCCTAGCCAGAGAAGGGTCCTTTCCTTTCCATGATGGGAGCCATTTTCTAACCAGATCAGTGATTATGTGTAAATAATATACCTTTAATATCCATTAAAAGATAGAAACTAATATGTGTGTGAAAGGAATAACCCCTCCATAGTACCATGTTACATTAAAATACTTTCTCTTATATCAAGGGGAATAATCTTTATAAAATTAAATAAAATACTTATCCCACTAGATATAGTTTCTCAAGGCAATTTCATAATGAAAAAATACATCATTCTGAATTTTAATATTTAAATCTTTTACATGTGTGAATACAATTATTTCATCTAAACATATAATATGGGAGGGGGATATGTCCCCAAGAATCATGGATAAATTTATTTCTGACATGGGCCACTATATAAGTGGGGAGCAATATGAGATAATATTATATAATAGAGATTAAAGATCTAGAGATAGGGCCCATTAATTTAACCCTCTTTTTCATTTGATGTATTCTTTATAAGATCAATTACTAAGCACCAATATGTTTGAAGATCCAAATAGTTGATTAACCTTCTTTATTAATGTGACATTGTAGGAAAAACCATGAAGAACTATACAGTTAAAAACCCAACCCATAGTGTTTGAAGCCTTCTTAATATCAATTTTAATGGAAATACTTCCACTTATATTTTCCTATATTATACTGCTGACAAATTTATAGGTTGTTTCATAGTATTCATTAATTTTTCTTGAATTGAGAAGACTAAAATTATTCCACAACATTTATTATCGATAATGGAAGGAATACTATTAAAAAGGATCATAATGATGAATTTTTTATCATTTTACATCTGGAATAAGTCCCAAGAGGAAGACCTCACAAGAATTATTATCCATAGAAATCATGGTGTGAAATATTTTAATGCAACAATAAGGGAGGATTCCACGACTAAATAAATAAGTGATGAGACTACACACATCAATGTGTGTCACATACCAATTTTTTTATGAAACCATTATTGAAACCATCAGGAATGGGGAAACAATAATGGTTTATAATATATATATATATATACATATATATATATTCTCTAATTTAAATTTTAATAGGTATTTTGTAATTTAATCAAATATATATATGGATAAAAATATTAGAGATTATTCCTTTGTTTATATATTCATTTAGGCTTAGTTTATTCAAGACATTGAAATAACCATAAATAATGTGATCTAAAATAACGTCCTTGTCTTCAATGACTCACTTGGTCTCACTTATGAATTAAATAGGGTTGTAGGATTTTTATCCTATTTAAAGATAAGTATAATATTTTCCTCTTTAATCTATATACATGAGATACTTAAATTGAAATTTTAACTTTTGAAATTTCTAATGATTGATCGAAAAATAGTTAAACATGGAAGTAATGATCAAATCTTATAGTATATCCAACAAAAAACATCTACTAGTGTAATCATCTATTAATTTATTTATGTAGTTTTTAAGAGAGGAAATAACTCTATCAATCGTAATGAACATATCCCATCTAGAGCTATTGATTTTGTTCTTAAGAAGCATTATATCTTTATATATAAAAAATCATCATTTCCATAATGCATAGAAATTTGAAGCTCATGTATCGTATTGATAAAATAAGTGTGGAATGTATAGTCATTATTTAATATAAATGAATTATGTGGCATAGAATGTCTTTTCAAAAGGAGGATGTAACATCATAAACAAGGTTCCACAAAACCAATGCCCTAAGATGGATCGTTATAAGGCATTAGGTGTGCATCCCTATATGCTAGAAGATGCCGATTAGCAACAACGGACTAGGGTGATATAGTGTGACCCTCTAACCTCATATAAGATTAAGAAATATCATAAACAGATATGCATCATATGTAATATTAAATAAATAGTGTACATAATTAGTAAATAAACTAAAATAGAATAGTATGTTATAAAAAATGAAAATGGTATACAAGTTGGAACAAGTAATTCATAGATAAAACATTGCCCACCCACTTGGCCCCCCATGAAGATACATGGTTATGAATGAATATGAAATAAAATTACATTGATCTACTAATGACATTGATCTAGATCACATACCATGTCCCAAGACAATATCTAATTGCACGCACCCGATCAGAAGAACTCATACGAGAAACTCTTCTTGAACATGAAACACTAGGACTAATACCTATTCACTATGAAATCCATGCTCAACCTAAAAATATAGACATGAGTTCTACACACACACACTCTAATGGACACATATATTGGTGAGGAATAATATTCTTATTACACCCCAATGATGAACCTAAACTATAAGTGCATACATATGATATATCTTAGGCAAATTGAGACTCAACTGAAAAGATAAGTAAATCAAATAATGTGTGTACATTGTCTTCCCCTTGGTCTGTAATCATATTAAATTGGGAAATTTCTATCATGTATTTATAGAATTATATTTTTATACATATATTTTCCAAATTCCTATACATATATACAAAAATAGGAATATATATTAGCATTGTAAATGAAAGAACGTAAAAACAAATGATTTTGATACTTGGGTGTGTAATCCTGATCTCTTAGATATCCTATGAAAGGGAAAATGAACTGGATATCATATTACTCAAGCCATAAATAATTAAGTCCATCTCTAGGTATGTAATTAAAATTTTCATATACCTAATTTTACTGTTTCTGAAAATTTCTCTAACAAATCAACGTCACAATAGGGAGTACTCATAGTAACTGGAGGTTCACCCTTGTTTTCATATAATCACTACAAAGTAGGACTCCATGGAAGTATATATAGAAATCCAATAAATTGTTAATAATTTGGAAATCATGATTCTCATTCCATATAAATCCATTCCAATATCTATGATTTGGGTCCCAGTCCACATCTGGGCCAAACATTTGAATCATATATAAACTGTAATGGTCCATCCCTTAAATTATTTCTATAGAGAAAACACTTTTGGCATGCCATTACCACTCATAGAGGACTCAAATAAGGATAGAATGTCTCATCACTATCATATCATAAAGCATATTAATCCAAATTCATCCAATGATGTGAAACTCCAGGACCAATACTATGGTTATATAACCGTTCTAGGAGTGGGAAATCATCTCTATCACTCGGGAGAGTGTACGCATCCACGAGTATAGTCATATCAAGAAGAGAATAATCATTCTCATCACATATCACCCATATTAGATGAGAATCATCACCATCACTCAGGATAGTCGGCTCATCCATGAGTATCCACACTAGGGATGGCATGCCCAAGTCATAATATCAGGATCAAAATCCAGATACCAGGTAGCACATATGGAAATCCAAAAAATATAATAATCAAATATACTTATCAACAACCAAATGACATATAGTATATATGGGAAAAATATAATAAAACAATAACATGTCTTGTAATATTGATCTTAAGAAATCATTTTTTTCCTCATAATAAATAAATATGATAGAACATAGGAATAATATATAAGCAACCCAAAGGGAAAGAAGACACATAACATAAGGATCATCAGCCATAAATCAGAAATCACCTCTGGTAATCATCACTGTATTTATGGTAAAGATGTCATGTATAAATAAAATAATTATTCTGGATAAATTCCTAAAATAAATTTAACTTCCATTTACCCATGGGATTATAAGGTCAGTAAGGTTTCTAAGGTTACACCAACTACCTTCTTTACCCAAACCTGATATACTACTTAGGGTTAGTCAATCATCAAGAACCCCCTGGGTCCAATAATTCAAACACTAAGAGGAATCCTACATGAGATCATAAAATTATAGATAAAATTAAAGTCATCCTACTTGGGATCCTTACTTTAGAATTAAAAAGGATGAATCATACAAGGGATCCCTGAATGGTACATCGATAGAGGAATCCTACAAGGGATCCTTAGGTTGGTACATATGATGATGAATCTTACACAGGACCATCAGAACAATTATGATGGTTTGGGAATCCTATATGAGACCCATAAAATGCAATACAAGTATATTTATCATATAAGGAATTTCGTTGGTGATGTTTTAAGAAAATTCATCCCATAGGGGATCCTTAGTATAATGATAATACTGGTGAATCCTACATGAGATTATGTATGTAAAACTTTTGAAGATAAATCCTACGTGGGATGCAAAAAAATAACTATGTCTCAAAGTATCCTAGGCCTAAAGGGAACATATCAAAATAGATATTCCATAAATGAAAAAATACAAAATTGAATCATTCCAGAGAGATTGCTCATAGCTCATCTTGGGTCAAAGGATCCCACTCTCATGAGATTACTATATTCGATTACTAGAGGAAAAATCTATATATTTAGGAAAAGGACATAAAAACCACTCAAGATAACTCAAAAGAACCCATGGATCTTTCTATCACGATCTAGGAAAAAATATACTCAGAATGGACTACTCATGGGTCAAATTATGACTGCTGTGCAAAAAGATAAGAAATCCCTCAAAAGGGTGGCAAGGGAGGAGGACACGATGTGCATACCATGGTACATAGAATGTACCCACAATGCCCCACATCGATGTGTGAATTTTCTTATTATTGTCATGTACAATTAAAATAAAATGAAGTGCTGATCATATATAATGATTGTACCCAACATGGTGGATCATCCCATGTTTCTAAGATATCATGGCTATGTACTCTGCTTGGATGTGTACATTTACATGAAAAGTAACCCAGATAGGGTCTGGTCATGTACTCTACAAGGCATGGTCCCCCAACATGGGTAGCCTTGTTGGTTACTCACTTATATGTCCCAATCCTAGTATATGGAGTGAATATCTCATACATGGAATTTACATCGAAAAGGTAATCTTCCCTAAATGTGAAGAGCACACTGCAAGTGTTCCCTATACCACATTATTTGTAGATGGATATTCCTAAATGAAAATCATCTAAAATGCTTGAAACCCACATTTTATCAACACAGATAATATATAAGTCCATCATGGGTTATAATAATGAATAATAGTGGATTGAATCATATAATCTATAGGGATCTAGGGAAAAACCCAAAAAGCAAAAATTTTGATCGAATCATCCAAACTATCACCCATTTCCATGATCGATATCTACCCAATGACGATATGGAAAATCTCAAGCTCTATGGTTATACCCTTCTTCCCTTCCCTATTTCATTATATCATCCACTACCTTTTTTTGTCTCTTTCAGGAAATAGAGGTTGAATCTGAACCCAATCTTCCATTCAAATAGTATAGTTGAATGAACCTACATGAATAATTTAATATTAATTTCATTATATAATAAATATTAATTATTACGCTAAAATTGGAACATCTTATAATTTTACAAAACTTATATTATATGGTAAACAACCTATTCAGGGACCAACATAGTGGTCATAAAAATAATAAAAGATCCTATTATGGGGGAAAAGATCAATTTTTCTCACATGTATCTGAAAGAAAATAATATCACGAAAAACATCAGGACTATACAACTGAAACAGAGGGGGTGATATGAATTATATATAGAAATAGTAATAATAGAGAAAGAATCACATTTATCAAAGGAAATTTCATTTGTGAAATTTTGATCATGTTTTCTAGAAAACTTTATTATTGTTGTGTCTCATGAACAAGGTGTATCGTAAAAAAATAAAAGTAAACTCAACAATATCATATACTTCAATACAAGTATTACAATACATAATCACAATATATAAGTAGATTACTAAAATCTTCTCATATGTGACGAATATGGTATTGAAGTCTCTTAAGACAATCCAAATATCCCAAATTCTACATTTAGAATGCTAATACCATTCCAATTTACCTTCTATGTCGATATCTATTATTTTCATAAATTATAGAGAGAAAACAATCACATATAGGGATTAAATATCATAGGTGAACATTTTATTGATAATTAAAAAACAATACATTTTCATGGGATGAATTTGTGAGAACCTAAAGAATCATTACAGTGGCTGTGAAACTGTTGATTCAAATTAGGATGTAAATTGTTTCCTAAAGGCTTGAAATATTAAAAATGCTTTTTTCGGACAAAATAATAAAAAAATATGTCTTTTTGATTTTGAGGATAATTGTGTAAGAATATTTAATTTTAATGATTCTCTACTCATTGGAAGTTCCCAAATAGAATATTCTTCTTAAACTATTTTTTAAATACAGATTCTATTCTATTTATTTCTCTTAGATTTATTTTTTGGCTACATATCCGATGGGATTATCATCTATCCTGGTAATTCCTCTTGTATACATATGTTTCATAGAATCAATCCAAGTGATTTGGTGGTAACATATGTAATTCTAAAAAGAAATCATGTAGCATTTCAAACTTTGTATTTTATAATGTGAGTAGTGGTAAGATTATTATTTTTAATCATAGTAGTAGAAATAAGGTTCCATTATCCTATTTATTCCCCAAAATATAACTATCTTGATTTTTTAGAGTTTTTTTATGAACAATTAATTTGATATTAAATGATGGAACCCCTTTACTCATTAGGATGTTACTAGAGTCATTAGAGGGACCAATCATAATTTAAGTGGTAGTTAAGACAAATATAGAAACATAAGGAATGATATTTACATTAAAAAGATTTTCATTTTCAATTAATATATATTAGAGGAATTTTAATTTATCAAATTAAAGCTGAGTAAAGGTTTCAAAACTCTTCACAGTGCTCAATTGATTTCTTGTGCCCCATTTGTCTTGATTATTATAACCAACTTTATAGAGTTGGGGTGTCTATTAGGTTAAATCGTCGAAACCACTATCTTTATCAACTTGGATTCCAACATTTAGAGTGTTATCCAGAAATCCCTTAATACCAAGTAAATCCATTGTGGTGGGGATTTGAGTGAGTTTCTTGAGATTACTTTTTTATTTTCAGTGATATTCTTACTTATATGTTCCATTTTCTTAGTGGAAACATCCTTTAACCTTCTTCCATTTACTTTTTCTTTACAGATCATAGATGTTCCTAAATATTTATGGTATGATTTCATTGAAATGGATCTTATGATAGTAATTGTGTGTCCCATTGTTGTTCATAGATGAAACGATATGCAATTAGTTAATATTCCACTTTCACCTAATATTTTTAATCAATAGAAACTATGATGACCATTTATAGAAACATGGAATACAAGTTGTTGTCAACCAATATGTAGGAATAGAAGAAAAATTACAAAACATGTTTATAAGGATATTTTTATAGAGGTGATCATATGCATGAGTAAATATCAATGTGAATATTTTGATTCTAAAACATGCAATTTCATAAATAAAATTTATTAATTATTTTATCTATGAATTGTATTGGGGTGAATGGGATGAAGATAATGAACCATTAAGAGAGATTAAAAAATCTTGGTTCAAGAATGATATTACCTTCAATCCAAAATATTTTCAAATTATCCATTATATTGATGATGATGTAAAAATAAACCCTTTAAAGTAGAGTATGTTTTTATTCGGTTAATCCCACTCAATGAATTAAATTTATATTGAGATTAGTTCTTCCCTTAGACCTGTCTCCTTTGACAAGAGTGACATGAACAAGAAGAGAGTCATTCAATAATGAGATTATTTATTAAAGATAAATTGAATCTATAACATATCATCATATTTTACTCTATTATAATAATCAGAGTGATTCATCACATGTCCTTGATCATTAATACATGTATGCCAGAGGATTCCATCTAGTAGTGTGGGTCAACCATAGTACCATGTGGATAATATAAACCATGACCAATGTGTGAAATAAAAAATAAAATAATGAAGTATATAATAATTTTTATATGAATAATATTCTACATGAATAAATAAATATTCAAATTTCAAAATAAATTGGTTATGGATTTAGATAAATTTAAATGTGACTCTAAAATTAATGAACTACATCAGGACCTAAATAACCATGTCATATATAGTAGTAAACCCCCATTGGTTCTGTTGGACACACATGATGATTTAAAATAATCCATTTTTGAAGAGGCACTAGTAGATCGACATGTCATACCATATCCAATATCTTGATACCATTCATGCTATCATGGACAATCATAAAAAAGTAAACCCGGGTCTTTTCTCAAACCCATGGCTATAAAAAATGTGAGAGATAGTGAGGTAATTGTGTCTATGGAAGGCCTAAATAGTGTATGATTATAATTCTATAGGCCACCACCAATGGTGTATAAAGTAATAAATAGTTTGAAAAATAGTGTATAAAAATACACAATATGATAAATATATACTACATAAATGAACATCAAATTCAAAAAATCTATTTTTAATGATTTGCTTATCCATTAGTTTCAATAGTGAGAACAATGTAACCAGAAATGATTTTTCCAAATATGAACTTATGATTCATAAAACATAGGGCTATATGTACTATTAACTATATAATATTCCAAATATTCCCAGACTATCTACAAATAACCTAAACCATATATCAAAAATCACTATTGTTTGGAGCCTTGGTGAAGTGAAGTTTCCTTGTACATTACTATAAGGGTATTTATGGAGGATTATGGACAACAACCTAGCCCATATGTGTATAGCATGATGTGAAAAATTCTAAACCAAATATGCATAGTTTCATGTCTGACATCTGCAACTATATGTGGATCATCATGTCAAACTTTCTATACCTAGTATGTGGAGCATCGTGTTTGACATCCAAAACAACCAATGTGGATCATATTTTAAAAATTTCTAAACCATATGGTGGGACTTCATGTCTAAAATACATAACCACTCCATCATTTACCAAGGTCCCAATGGTACTTTTACAGCTAAAAAAGTCTCATAATTATGTTCCTTTTTTATATCAGACACCATTCAATGCACTCTTTGAATAATGATGGATTGAACAAATCTATTTAAAAAAATTCTAATCCAGCTGTAAAGTATTGTTCTTTATATTTAATACACAAAATATGATCAACAACTCCATTTCCATTACAAAAATTCAAAATATTTATCTGGTAATTTTTTCTTGAGGAGAAAACTCACACTGATTTCAAATAAATATTTTAATTTTAAAATAAATCCATTTTAAATTCAATTTTATTTAAAATCTTCAATTTAAAATAATTTAAACTTCAAACATAATTTTTAACGATTTAAACTCAAAATTTGGACAAAACACATCACACACTACTAAAACCACTTCAAGAGCGTCATATTTATATTCATAAATAATATTGAAATAAAAAAACACAATTTATTCTTACAAAATATTATAAAACATGTCTCCCAAATTACTACCATATATTCCTTAACAATACTACCAAACCAACCAAAAAACATTAACAGGGATTAGATCGTAACCCAACCACCATACCCTTTACCACACACATCTAATTTTACCAGAAAGGTCCAAAATAATGCGTGGTTATAGGTAAAACATCATAAAAACCAATCAATAAAATGAGGTATTTAGAGGGTCTAATGTATCCATTTATGGAACAATATTATTTCCCATAACCAAGGAATATGTTATCCACATAGGGGAGTAAATGAAAATATAATGTTCTCATGAAATTAAATTATCAATAACTCTATTCCCCCAACCATAATGTGGAATATTTTTGTAACACACATTTGGATCAATAGATTTAATGATCCCAACCCAAGTCTCATCCAAACACCTTAGCGTCAAAACATTATCATCCTAAGCACATAAAATCTTCCCCCATCCCAATAAATAATTTTTTTCTAATTATAAAAATTTTAATTAAATTATTTATTGAAACATAACCCTAAATAATTCCAATACATTAACCTCTTCGATACACCATATAGAAACCAAAGCAAACTACACCACAAATACATGTGGATTTATAATGACTCAATTCTTTTCCAAAACCCTAATAATCTTTTCCAATACAAATATCAGTTGACACCAAAATTTAGCTAAAAACATGTTAATAATAATCATACCACATAGCTCTAAAAATTTCAAGTCATGTAATGAAAATGTCATCTGTGATATCATATATGCAAGACATCCAATGGACCAACGTCAAATGGGTGATTCAAGCATGATTTTTTAGTATTTCCAAGTAATCCAAAAAATTAGATCTCGAAAATAAAATATGACTAGAAATAAGAGGAAATGAAACCATTGGAGGACATAGAATGACCATAACACAAAAAAACACTTTACGCTCTGCTAAATTGATGTATGAAAGAAATTACCATTTGTAAGGAGGTCACATGTTCCCTATGTGCACAAGGGAGGAATATATATTGGAGAAGATAAATAGAAATTGGAGGAATTTTTGTACAATACCACATTTAATGAATGTTTTTAATGACACATGGTATAGACACACGAGAAATCATGTGATAATTTTTTATATCACATTGGACCCCATTGGAGTTCGGTGGATTATTTGTTCAAAATTGTTGGCTAATCATATTTTGTTTCCCAAAATCCCACCACATTCTTGGTTTGACCATAGGCTCAAACTTTTTATAGTAAACATTTTTATAATGGTGAAAATAAATATTTACTGGTTTAAAATGACCAGAAAACACTATAGTCTTCATTTTATCATACATTTCCCTCTAAACTGTGCACAAGAAACCATGCATCTGTTGAAAATATATAAAAACAACCACAAACAAGACTATATTATTATGAGGCTCATCTAAAAAAAGGATTCCTCCAGAGTCTCATTACACATCTAAAAAATGAGTCAATCCAAAATTCATAATTACATTCTAAAATATTAATGAAAATCCATAATATCTATTAAATGATAAATCAAATTCCATTTGAAAATTTAACATTGTACGGATGATAGGGTTTACAATCTACTTTCTCTAATACTTATCATCCCTAAAATATATTTTTGGGAATATAACCACGACATATTAACTATATTGGTCATGGATTCTAGGTAAAATGATTTTGCACAATTCCCAAAAACTCAACATACATCCAAGGCATAACCACCTTCCACTATTAGTCAACGTGCAAAAAACCCATCCCACTGACCGTTGTCAAAACTAAAACACCGAGACAGTTCTTACACAAGCCTATCCTTCTTGATATATATATTATGTCACTATCTGATCAACCACTATAGATATTATTATTCATACCTTAATAATCTAATTATAATAACCAACATCTAATTATTTGAACCGCCTCCACCAAAAAATATCTTTAGAAAGATGAACACATTCCACCATAATATGTATGGAACAATTCCCAACTAATCACTCAAAAAAATCAATGAGAACACCAATAAAACATTTAAACACTTCATAATCATCATCTAATACGTTATAGAAAATACATATTCCCACTATATATCTGTAAATTAAAAAAATTATTTTTTTACTCAAATTATTAGTTTAATTTCTATTGAGATCCCATCATTTTGAAAAACACACACATGTTGTGTTTTAAAACATATTGTGTCCCTACCATAAGAAAAATCAACTCAATCTATCCTCATCCAACTCATCCATATAATTTCATAATTCCACTTTCATAGTATGGTTACCCAATCATATTACACATATTTTTACTTGATTATTGATATTAATATATTATAAATACAACCAAAGGCTCAAGAGCGATTGTGTCTATTGAAGAAAATGTAAAAAACAATCAAAATGAAACTAAAATTAAAATATATTATTTTAATCTATATAATGTTCTCCTAAATCCATTTAACATGAAAAAATATCAACAGATATCATATGGAATACATATAAAAAATCATTAAGTAGAAAATAACTTTACATGAATAGGAATGATAATAGAGAAATATATACGATTTATATGTTAGAAAATAATATCATTGAATAAAAGGGTCACAAATAAACATATGGGAGGGTAATATAAACAACATGGAATCATAAGATCATAGAAACATAAAAAAGTGGTGGAAACCTAAAAAATGACATGAACAAAACTCACAAATAACTTCCAATACATCATCACATGGTGGATGATTTCCATTAATAGATTAGGTTTACTCTCTGATCCCATAAATATCTTCTCATGCTTCAATAACATTATACAATTAATTTTAGTGTTATCCTAGTAAACCTATAATAACATGTACATGCATCTATGTTCCCAAAAATATAAATTTTTTTTGAAAACACATAAGTATATCTAATATAAATAAATGAATTTCAAAATCATTTTTCATATAAATATCAAAAGGTATTTCATAAATATTCCAAAGGGAATAAAGAGTTAAATATTTTGGATGTTTATATCGGATTACATACAAATATGACTCAAAATATTATGTACATATTGAAAAAACATTAACATAATTGGTGGATAATGTTTTATATAAATCATCATTCAAAACGGTGCTTTAAAGAATATGTTAAATACATCTAGATGAGTAATTATGTATTTTTCATTAGAAACTAGTTGTAATCTATAGTGGTTGTACCTAATTTATTTTTTTATGAATGAAATCATTACATGGAATAATTTTGTAAAATGTGTTTTATGTAAAATGATTAAGGTTATAAAAATTACCATTAATGAGGTTTGATTTTAATAATGAAATTTGAGAATTAATCATAGGCCACGTATTACAGCATTACAGGATTGGATAATGACCTAGGTATTCGGGTAGGATATGTATATATAATTGTTTTTAAATTATATCATAGTATAGAGTGATAATTTATGTTATAGAGTGAATCTTCATAAAATAATGAAAAAGGGAATATTTGGAGACACACCTTAACTTAGGTTATAGAACTGCTCTATACATGCACATAATCTCCTAAATAATGAAATCTAAATGACTAATTACTTCATCAAGAAAATTTTTAATGTAAGGACCTGGCATTAAACATTACATGTTCTTGAGTTAACTTAACAAATTTCTTTTATTTCATAATGATGATCTTTTCATGTTTATAAATTTATATAATTATTCCATAACTCATACATAAAAAAAGACATAATACTACGTAGTGAACAATTAAATACATTATCCAGTTTTCCCCAAAAGTGTCCCTTTTAAAAATAAAAAATATATTTCATTTCAAGGCACACCTTAAATAATTTTATCATGACATATTATTTATCCTTACCAATATTAATAGATATGAATACAATTTTAAATTGTTTTATGAGAATAAAAGATTAGTAAGAGGTATAAAAAAGGTATGAAATGGTTAGTCGATGAATGTTTTAATGTCATGAAAACATTTTCACCAAATCATACATTTAACTAAAAAACGTAAACTATTTATCCGTTCTCATGAAATCACAAGATTAATGAAACACATCATAGAAATAATAAATCATAAATAAAATTTTTGCATCTATATAATACATATGTTGTATCTTTCACAGCTATATAGAGAGTAACTTTGATGCTAAAATTTGGAATACCCTTTACAGTATATTCTCTAAATCTCTTAGGGAAATCCAAATAGTATAACCCTATATCATGAAGTGCATTATGTTGCATTTGTTGTCAATGAGGCATGAAGTTGTCTTGGAATGAATGGATGTCAAGAATTGTCAAGATGTGAATGCCAAAGGTTGTGATGGTGTTGGTGGTGAAGGAGAATGGCCATGGTACTTAGAGGAATGTCACTTAGGAGATTCACTAAGTGGCATTGGAGAATATGGTTGAAACATTCTCCATGGATATCTGACGATTGTTGAGCTGATCATTAAGTTCCAAGAACTTGTATCAACTGGATACAAAGTCACAACAATGATAGAAGACCATGCATTGTACTGACAATGCATGAGGAGAAGCAAGAAGATCCATCCACAAGTACTAAGTGGATGAAGTGAGCTGAAGAAGTCCATGCACTAACACTTAGTGCATGTGAATTTGAAGAAGATCCAACTTGATCTCTGATTAGATCAATGAAGCACATTGGAGATTTCATGTTGATTCAGGAGTTCGGTTGAAGATGAAGAACCTTCAAGAATTCCATTCTTAAATGATGATTATATGTTGAAGAAGGATGATGAATTCTAATGAAGAAGAAGAAATAAAGAAGAGGAAGAATGGCTTAGAAGAAGAGGAGGAGGCATTTGGCATTTAGAATTGGTATTTTTCATGGAGGACTTTGTTTTTGACAAAGTCCTATTTGTTACTTTGCCAAAAAATATGCCAACCCCAAGGGCCAGCCTTAAGGGTTCAACCCAAGGCACATGTGGGACCAGGTCACCACGCCCAAGGGGATCCCATGGGGCCAGCCCAAGAGAGGTCGGGGCCGTGTATAAGCCCCGAGGGCACGCGGAGGTGAAGCCCGCGCACCCGAGTGTGCATGGTGGGCGCTAGAGCGCGCCCGCAGGAGCAGAGAGTGGGCGCAGAGCGCGCCCGCAGGGAGAACTCGGTGCGGGGCGGCACCGAGAGGGGAGGAGATTCAATTGCCGAGTTGAGGCAGCGGCTGGGTAATAAGCCACGGAAAAATCCCGCGCCGTTTCGATGTGGGACGCGCAATTTTCACCGGGAGCGAATCCCGGCCGTCCGAATCATTGCGCGCTCGATCTGGACCGATCATCTAATCCGCCGCGCCCCCGATTTGATCCAGGCCGTCCGAGGATAATTGATCACCGCATCCAATGGCCCGGCATCCATCTCCTACCTCGAGCTCGACCAAGCCACCAGCGAGCTCCGTCGAACCAGAGGCCCTCCGACGACCTGTTTTCGAGCTCCCAGCCACCATAGTTTGATCCGAAGGCTCTAATGAGTTCGTCCGGCCCTACTGAACACAACCATGTATAAAAATGGGAATGCATGCTATGTTTGGAAGAATTCGAAGAAGGCCGAGGCAAGAGAATCTGCCGAGGCTTTGAAGGGTTTATGGTTTGCATGGATTAGCCTAAACCGAAGGCCGTGCATGCGTTACAAGTCGCATGCACGTAGAGGAAATTAAAGTGGAAGATCCCGCGTGAAACAGAGGATAAAAATAAATCGTTTAAAGATTTCAAAGATCCGAAATCTTCGGGAATTTAAGTTGGAAACACGCGGATCATGTGAGGCATCTCTTGCCTATAAAAGGAGCATCCGAGGCTCTCAAAAAGCTTGCTGATGCGCTGAAACTTTGAGAAGTCCCGTGAGAGCCTCTGTGCCTCACGAAGTTTGGAGCTCCGCGCAACTCACTTGCGCGACGAAGCAGCCCGAAGCCACCCTTGGCTTCGTGAGTTCCTTTTGCGCATTCCTTGTGCGAAAGAAGAAGAAGGAGTTCCCTGCGCGTCTTTCTTTTGCGCGACAGGAAGGACCCGAGGCCGCAAGCACCTTGCGCGCCCTCGAGGTTTGTTGAGACCTGCACGCCTTGTCCTTTGTTGAGGCTTGCGCGGCAGTGTTGAGGAAGAGAGGCCGCGGCTCATACCTTGTGCATCTGTTGGAGAAGAAGTTGGTCGTGGTTCAAGTAGACCCTTGCGCGCCTCCTTTGGCATTTAGGTGGAATAGAAGAAGAATGCCGAGACTTGTGCTGGTGTGCCAAGTGAAGGAGGAAAGCCCTACGGCTGGTGTGTGCAATACAAGTGGAAGACCACACTTTGTGTGTGTGAGAGGTGAAGAAGGAAGGCCGAGGCCTTTGTGTCTTTGTGTGCAAAGTGAACAAGAGAAGGCCGTGGCCCTTGTGTGTGCAAGGAGAATCCGATTCCACACCTCTTGTGTGTGTGAAGTGAAGAAGTGTAGGCCGAGACAACACCAAGTGGTGTGTGCCAAGTGCTAAGAAGACCACACCTTTTGTGTGTGCAAAACAAGAAGAGGACCTACGGGCAGTGTGTTCACAAAAGTGGAAGTGCCTTTGGCCAAGTGTGTGCACAAAGAAGGGGTTGGCCGAGGCTTGCACAAAGAACTACATCAAGATTTGTGTGTGTGCAAAGGAAGTGGAAACCGAGAACACACCTTGTGTGTGCACCAAGTGAAGACACATTTTGTGTGTGCAAAATTGAAGAACAACCTACGGGTTAAGGGTGTGCAACAAGAAGTGGGAAGAGGCCAAGTTTCAAGTGTGTGCAAAATGAAATAAGTATGTGCAAAGAGACAATTTGGCCGAACCTTGTGTGTTCACTAAAAGTGTAAACACCGAGAAGTAGAAGAAGGGGACAACTCACACCAAAGTAAAACACACTTAAGAGTGTGTAAACAAATTGGATAAAGTGTGTGAAGTTCAGTGAAGGTGTGTTCTTAAAGTGACTACACCCTTTGTGGGTCTACTGCACCAAGAAGAGGAAAGGGAAAGTGCATGCATGCATGCATGCACGTGCACACGTGAACAAAGCTAAATCTGGCTGTGTGCATTTGAGGAGTCCAAGACCAGAGGTTCTTGAAGATTTGAGAAGGCCATGCACTCAGTGCATGAAGTAGAGTTAAACTGAGACTGGACCAGACCGAAGATAAAGACATCAGTTGTCTGAGCATTCAGTAGTTGAAGAGAGAAGCCGGGTCATCCTTAGAAGAAGGTGATAAAGCCCGAGCTAGACGAGAAGACCTGTTCACCACAAGTGATCAGAAGAAGAGCAAGGCCAGCAGCCTTTATCCCAGGCTGCTGAGGATACTTGAAGAAGCTTAAAGAGAAGAAGAGCTACTCGTGTGACTCGAGGAGCCAGGAGAAGACCCTGTGGGACTCAGGGAGAAGAAGTCTTCAGTGGGATTCTGGAGCAGGCCAGTGGGACTCTGGTAACACTGTGGGACGCAGTATAAAGACCCTCCTGTGGGACTCAGGAGAGATACAGTGGGACTCTGTATCGACCATTGTAATACTAACCGATTATAATGGGAGAATCCATGCTGAGAGAGCATGGCAAGGATGTAGGCCTTTGGTGCCGAACCTTGTAAATCCTTGTGTCCAGTGCCTTTACATTTACTGCATCATTCGTGGAAAGGTGAGAGATACAAGAAGAGTGGATCGAGGCCTTAACAAGCCATATAGGTTTAATTGATTAAGAATCAATTAGTAAAAAGTTTTAAGGGATCACTGATTCACCCCCTCCCCCTCTCAGTGATTCACACCGATCTGGGCACTTCAATTGGTATCAGAGGCATGTTACCTCTAAAAGATCCAAGAGAGTCTATATGGAGTGCAGATTTGAGGAAATGAAAGAACAGCCTCAAATGGAGATATCTGCCAAGACTCTGAAAAACAGAATGAAGAAACAGGCCAAGAAGATGAAGAAGAAGGTTGATGCAATCATAGAAACTCCTTCTATGGAAAGAAATGTGAAAGTCACATCAGATGACAATTCCTTTTATCATTCTTCTGATGAAGCCTGTCCTAGCTGTGATGAAGATGGAAGAAACAATGATCTTCTAAATTCAATCAAATATCTTCAGAAGACAGTCCCCATGGAAGTGGCAATGTGTATAGCTACAGGCATCCTTGATCTTCAAGAAGAAAAATCACAGTTAGAAGAAGAAGCCAATGCAATGGAAGATAAATTGGCAAAAAGGGTTGGCATAACCAACACTCTCAGAAAGCTGGTGAAGGCTAAAGATGAAACCGTTTCTATTTGCAATGAAAGATATGAAGACACTGCTGAAGAATTGATGAGAAGCCTTTCTGAGAAAGAATTATTTAAAGTAATAATCAAAGATGTGTTTCATGCACTGGAGAAGTTCCACAAAGTATCAATGATTGTCAGAGATGCTCAACTTGAAGAAAAAGTAAATAGGGTGAAGGAGCTTGACAATTCATTACAAGAAATGAAGAAAGTGCATGAAGACCAGATGAAACAGCTGGAAGAAAAATGGGAAGGTAGGTTAAGATTTGTTGAGGATGAGAAGAACTCCCTCAATATGAAATGCTTAGAACTAGAGGTGATATTGAACAATCAGCAATCACCCAAAGCCAAAGCCTCCCAGTCAGCTGAAAAGAGAAATGTTGCTACTCAAGTATGCTTTGAGCAGGATGATTCTAAGAGAAAGACATCCTCTAATAAAAGTGCAATATCTTCTAGAAAGAAGGTAGCATCCATACCATCTTGTACTGATTTTTCTAATTGTGTTTCCACAAAAAGTGCAGGATGGAAGAATAATTCCAAACAAATATGGATGAAGACAGCAATGAAGCAGAGCTCTCCAGAAACAGCACAACAGGTCAAGAAAAGTACCCTACAATCAGAAGGACTGAAGAGGTCAAGATTCGTGGGACAATGCTGGTGTTGTAACAAGTATGGGCATTGTGCAAAGGATTGTTGGTACAATCCACTGAATGCCAAAGCACAGAGGAAGCCCATGCCTAGGGGGAGAAATCCAGAAGAAAAGAAGCAGCATCCACAGGTCCAGAGACATCTGTTTACTGCAAATAGATTTGGATTACTTGACAACATCTGGGATGATTGCAAAAGTGGTCAAAAAGATACATGTCAGTCTACAACTGTATCCAGAGCTCAAAAGAAGAAAAGATCACAAAACCTGGCTCTAAAAGATTCCTTGGGAAGCAAGAAGAAAGTAGAAAATGCTCCCAAGAAGTGTTTGAGAAATGAAGAGAAGTCCTTGGAGTCTGAGTCCAAGAAGGGTGATGCATCCAGAAGGACCACTAAGAAATGCTTCTACTGTGGAAAGAAAGGACACATCATGGACCTTTGTAAAGAATCCATGAAACTAAATAGAAGCAGACTGAACTCCAAAAGACAATCAATCCATAAGAAGAAGGGATTGATTGAAAATAAGTTGCCTAAGAAAGGTAGCTTTACAGCATCAAAAGAACCATGTGGAATATCCAGAACTGAGGCCACTCTTCCAAATGATTTACTTGTCATATGGCCACATCAGTTGAAACTTGCCAGAGAACTGCAAAAAGCTGAAGATGAAGTTCTGGCAATTGCTAAGGAAAAATGAAAGAAGAATATTTCACATGAAGATGTATTGAGATCCACACCAGCACCAACATCATTGAAGATCAAATGTGCAAGTGTGAAGAATGGTGAAAATGGGACATCTCGGTTGAGAGAATCTTCTCAACCTTGTTGTTCACATTGATGAACCAAGGAGGTTCCATCTTATTCCCTAATCACTTGTATTTACATGTGCTAACATTGCAGGGAATTGAAGATGATGATCATTCTCATCTGGAGAGTGGTTTGGAAAGAATGGAGTGCACCCCTTGAGGGGGAGCCAATTAGAAGAAGATCGTATTCTAAGAATTAAAACCATCATGAAGAAAAGTGAAGGTATTCCAATCATACTTTCATCCCTTGTTTCTTAATTGAGTTTATCTTGTCAATTAAGGGGGAGTATGGATTGAAGACAGATGGATGAAAGGGGGAGCTTTATCTTTGCACTGAACTTTCTAATGAGTTTTGTGAAGTATGTGCAGGATTCAGCAATTCATTGAATATCTGAAAAAATTCAACCCCTAAGCATGTTCTCACATGTTTATAGTGAATGAGGACAGCATTGAGTTCCTTGGTTACATCACTCTTGTTTTCTACACCGGGTTAGCCCAAGTAGACTTAGAGCTGATTTACTAAAGGTTCTTTGCTAAAGAAGAACATGTGGCATCATCCCTCTCTTAGTGTTTTTCAAGAAAATAATTTTCAAAGGGAGGAAGAGATTTTTGAAAGAGAACCACACCACACCTTTGCATTTGATTGCCAATAAGGGGGAGAAAATATTGGCACACATATTGAACCATTCATATGTGCGGAAGGAGTGTATTGACAACAAATACAAAGGGGGAGATTGAAGTTCATTATGTTGCATTTGTTGTCAATGAGGCATGAAGTTGTCTTGGAATGAATGGATGTCAAGAATTGTCAAGATGTGAATGCCAAAGGTTGTTATGGTGTTGGTGGTGAAGGAGAATGGCCATGGTACTTAGAGGAATGTCAATTAAGGGATTCACTAAGTGGCATTGGAGAATATGGTTGGAACATTATCCATGGATATCTGACGATTGTTGAGCTGATCATTAAGTTCCAAGAACTTGTATCAACTGGATACAAAGTCACAACAATGATAGAAGACCATGCATTGTACTAACAATGCATGAGGAGAAGCAAGAAGATCCATCCACAAGTACTAAGTGGATGAAGTGAGCTGAAGAAGTCCATGCACTAACACTTAGTGCATGTGAATTTGAAGAAGATCCAACTTGATCTCTGATTAGATCAATGAAGCACATTGGAGATTTCATGTTGATTCAGGAGTTCGGTTGAAGATGAAGAACCTTCAAGAATTCCATTCTTAAATGATGATTATATGTTGAAGAAGGATGACGAATTCTAATGAAGAAGAAGAAATAAAGAAGAGGAAGAATGGCTTAGAAGAAGAGGAGGAGGCATTTGGCATTTAGAATTGGTATTTTTCATGGAGGACTTTGTTTTTGACAAAGTCCTATTTGTTACTTTGCCAAAAAATATGCCAACCCCAAGGGCCAGCCTTAAGGGTTCAACCAAAGGCACATGTGGGACCAGGTCACCACGCCCAAGGGGATCCCATGGGGCCAGCCCAAGAGAGGCCGGGGCCGTGTATAAGCCCCGAGGGCACGCGGAGGTGAAGCCCGCGCACCCGAGTGTGCATGGTGGGAGCTAGAGCGCGCCCGCAGGAGCAGAGAGTGGGCGCAGAGCGCGCCCGCAGGGAGAACTCGGTGCGGGGCGGCACCGAGAGGGGAGGAGATTCAATTGCCGAGTTGAGGCAGCGGCTGGGTAATAAGCCGCGGCAAAATCCCGCGCCGTTTCGATGTGGGACGCGCAATTTTCACCAGGAGCGAATCCCGGCCGTCCGAATCATCGCGCGCTCGATCTGGACTGATCATCTAATCCGTCGCGCCCCCGATTTGATCCAGGCCGTCCGAGGATAATTGATCACCGCATCCAACGGCCCGGCATCCATCTCCTACCTCGAGCTCGACCAAGCCACCCGCGAGCTCCGTCGAACCAGAGGCCCTCCGACGACCTGTTTTCGAGCTCCCGGCCACCATAGTTTGATCCGAAGGCTCCAATGAGTTCGTCCGGCCCTACTGAACACAACCATGTATAAAAATGGGAATGCATGCTATGTTTGGAAGAATTCGAAGAAGGCCGAGTCAAGAGAATCTGCCGAGGCTTTGAAGGGTTTATGGTTTGCATGGATTCGCCTAAACCGAAGGCCGTGCATGCGTTACAAGTCGCATGCACGTAGAGGAAATTAAAGAGGAAGATCCCGCATGAAACAGAGGATAAAAATAAATCGTTTAAAGATTTCAAAGATCCGAAATCTTCGGGAATTTAAGTTGGAAACACGCAGATCATGTGAGGCATCTCTTGCCTATAAAAGGAGCATCCGAGGCTCTCAAAAAGCTTGCTGATGCGCTGAAACTTTGAGAAGTCCCGTGAGAGCCTCTGTGCCTCACGAAGTTTGGAGCTCCGCGCAACTCACTTGCGCGATGAAGCAGCCCGAAGCCACCCTTGGCTTCGTGAGTTCCTTTTGCGCATTCCTTGCACGAAAGAAGAAGAAGGAGTTCCCTGCGCGTCTTTCTTTTGCACGACAGGAAGGACCCGAGGCCGCAAGCACCTTGCGCGCCCTCGAGGTTTGTTGAGACCTGTGCGCCTTGTCCTTTGTTGAGGCTTGCGCGGCAGTGTTGAGGAAGAGAGTTCGCGGCTCATACCTTGTGCAGCTGTTGGAGAAGAAGTTGGCTGTGGTTCAAGTAGACCCTTGCGCGCCTCCTTTGGCATTCAGGTGGAATAGAAGAAGAAAGCCGAGACTTGTGCTGGTGTGCCAAGTGAAGGAGGAAAGCCCTACGGCTGGTGTGTGCAATACAAGTGGAAGACCACACTTTGTGTGTGTGAGAGGTGAAGAAGGAAGGCCGAGGCCTTTGTGTCTTTGTGTGCAAAGTGAACAAGAGAAGGCCGTGGCCCTTGTGTGTGCAAGGAGAATCCGATTCCACACCTCTTGTGAGTGTGAAGTGAAGAAGTGTAGGCCGAGACAACACCAAGTGGTGTGTGCCAAGTGCTAAGAAGACCACACCTTTTGTGTGTGCAAAACAAGAAGAGGACCTACGGGCAGTGTGTGCACAAAAGTGGAAGTGCCTTTGGCCAAGTGTGTGCACAAAGAAGGGGTTGGCCGAGGCTTGCACAAAGAACTACATCAAGATTTGTGTGTGTGAAAAGGAAGTGGAAACCGAGAACACACCTTGTGTGTGCACCAAGTGAAGACACATTTTGTGTGTGCAAAATTGAAGAACAACCTACGGGTTAAGGGTGTGCAACAAGAAGTGGGAAGAGGCCAAGTTTCAAGTGTGTGCAAAATGAAATAAGTATGTGCAAAGAGACAATTTGGCCGAACCTAGTGTGTTCACTAAAAGTGTAAACACCGAGAAGTAGAAGAAGAGGACAACTCACACCAAAGTAAAACACACTTAAGAGTGTGTAAACAAATTGGATAAAGTGTGTGAAGTTCAGTGAAGGTGTGTTCTTAAAGTGACTACACCCTTTGTGGGTCTACTGCACCAAGAAGAGGAAAGGGAAAGTGCATGCATGCATGCATGCACGTGCACACGTGAACAAAGCTAAATCTGGCTGTGTGCATTTGAGGAGTCCAAGACCAGAGGTTCTTGAAGATTTGAGAAGGCCATGCACTCAGTGCATGAAGTAGAGTTAAACTGAGACTGGACCAGACCGAAGATAAAGACATCAGTTGTCTGAGCATTCAGTAGTTGAAGAGAGAAGCTGGGTCATCCTTAGAAGAAGGTGATAAAGCCCGAGCTAGACGAGAAGACCTGTTCACCACAAGTGATCAGAAGAAGAGCAAGGCCAGCAGCCTTTATCCCAGGCTGCTGAGGATACTTGAAGAAGCTTAAAGAGAAGAAGAGATACTCGTGTGACTCGAGGAGCCAGGAGAAGACCCTGTGGGACTCAGGGAGAAGAAGTCTTCAGTGGGATTCTGGAGCAGGCCAGTGGGACTCTGGTAACACTGTGGGACGCAGTATAAAGACCCTCCTGTGGGACTTAGGAGAGATACAGTGGGACTCTGTATCGACCATTGTAATACTAACCGATTATAATGGGAGAATCCATGCTGAGAGAGCATGGCAAGGATGTAGGCCTTTGGTGCCGAACCTTGTAAATCCTTGTGTCCAGTGCCTTTACATTTACTGCATCATTCGTGGAAAGGTGAGAGATACAAGAAGAGTGGATCGAGGCCTTAACAAGCCATAGAGGTTTAACTGATTAAGAATCAATTAGTAAAAAGTTTTAAGGGATCACTGATTCACCCCCTCCCCCTCTCAGTGATTCACACTGATCTGGGCACTTCATATCATTACCCAATGAATTAGAGAGATATCACAGGATCAACCACCGTCATTTTTTCACATAAACACCCATATAAAAACAAAATTCCATAGACACATGACATAATAAAAAATAAAAAACAAGCATCAAGGAATAATAAAATTTCCACTTTAATATCACTGAATATCATTTCATGATATTGATATAATAAATACATTCCCAAAATCCATTTTGAATACCAAAATACCCAAAAAATGAAAAAAGGTATTTCAATTAATTTTAGATGTATAAAGGATTATATAGTATTCCAACTATCAAATAATGGTTATGGCGGTAAAGAAGTCGTTGTCACCGTATACGTTAAAATATATTCCTTTAGTCGATTTGTACAGAAATTAAAGCCCTCAATTTAAAAAATTTCCTTTCCAAAAAAAATGAAAATTGAAATTCAAAATACAATTAAAATATTAGATATAAAAAATTAATTCCACATATAAATTTTGATTGACTTAATCAATTAGTATAAGTTTAACCCTAAATAGAAATTGGGAAAATAAATTCCCACACCACAAGTCTGAATTGTCTCGTATGTTAATTACCATTTTTTAATAGAAAAGGGAGGTTAAGTTATACTCTTTGAAAAAATTTCAGGTTTACTACTCATATTATATCACTTCTTACAATTTCTTAACAATTAACTATGTATTTATGTTTATCTCATATGTTTTGTTGATATTCAGTGCAAGAGTCCAAAATGACTTGGTATGATGTCAATAGTTCGTGTGGTCATAAGTCCATAATATCCAGAATATAAAAGATGATATAAATAAACTATATATTAATTAAATAATTATTTATATTAACCTTTAAAGACAAAACAAAATACATTGTTCATGGAGATGGTATATCGTATGTGCAAATAAATGCTATTTTCGTTTTTCTTATTGTATTGAAAGAAAGAAATTAAATGAAATGTATTAAAATTATATATATAATATAATTATAGTAGCATTATTATTTAATATATATAATATATGTTTATTAAAAATTCCTCAACACATTCAATGTGACATGTGAATGAATTAGATCATTTTGAAGAGGTAGTGGTCTACGCGTCCCCAAATGATGTTATCATATAACCACAATATAAAAAACATGAAGGTATGTTTTATATAACATTTTATAAATTTTAAATATATTAATACACATATTAAAACATTTTTGTCCATAAAAGGTGTTTTAATAATAGGGATGAAGGCGTTAATGGAAAAAAGGACAAAAATGTTATTCATGGAGGTGATTAACCTGCATAAATTGGACTACAATTACGTTTCTTTGAATAACAAGAAGTGAGAAATTAAATGGATTTGGAATATTCCATTATAAACATAAAAATATAGTATATAAATGATTTTTTAATTATCATTCACTCATTGATAAATGATTTGGGGAGAATTTATAAAAATGAAATAAATTAAGAGAGGTACTTTGAGAAAATTACCTCGTGAATATCCCCTCCATAAATAACCATTAGGGGACTTTAAATTTGGTCTTACGGTGAGACCAGAAGCAATTGTTCATGAGGTGAGTGAGGAGAATATTTTTGTACATAGACTATAGGAGGTAGAATAGTTATTGGGTCTTAAGGGGGAGGTGAGTAGTGGTATATATACTTGATGAGAGGTGGGATAATGTAATTAAATTGTTCACTACTTTATATATAATTCTAACCATAATGATGTGGAATTATTTTTGATGAATTAAAATTTCAATTAATTTTTTTAGAATATTTAGGGTCAATCCACACCTCAAACAACCATTAAATGTTTCATTTTTTAGAAATGAGATGCTTTTACTTCTTTTAATTTAATCATTCTCACACTTTTACATATAAACCCATAAATAATTTTTTTACCATGGTATCTTTTTTTATAACTAAAAATGAAATTGACAAAAAAAAATTCCACCTTTTCAATAGAAAAATATATTACATTTTACCTAATTAAAATAATATAATTGGGAAAATTTAATTGAAAATTAATTTCGTAGATAGAACTAAAAAGGGGGTTTTAAAAGTTAAACATTAAAAAGATTGGAATGATTATATATATAATTCCAGTTTGAAAATTATTTCAATGAAAAAATTGTATTCAATGATAAAAATTAATATTAATATAAATTAAAACCTATTAAGATGATCTTTTAATAATAGAAATAAAATAGACGAAAAATTAGTTTTGAATTGAAAAACAATATTTCTCAGTAATCACTAAAATATGAATTCATTCAAAAAAATAAAAACAAAATCAGCCAAAATAAATTTCAATTCTCCACTTCCAAATAAGAAGTTTATTATTAAAATATAATTTATTAATTATTTAGAAAATAAATTTATAATAGGTTCTCCATAAAAACACTATAAAATAGCCTTTTTTGAAAGATACTTATTATATTTTTAAAATTAGTTCTTTTCATATATTAGAATAAGAAAATAAATAACATGAATTATAAAAATAAAATTAAACACATTTCATACATATTACATTAATATAATCAATCAATAGTGATTTTAATATTTTATAAACCCAATTATTTTTACTTAAATCATTTTTAATAAAACACCTCCTTCATATTCATTTATTTTTCATTTTATTTTCTCCCTAATTTTTTAACCAATAAATCATTATATAAAAATGATTAAACCAAATTTTCATAATTAAATTTTCATAATTAATTATATACATTCTAACAATTATTTTATTATGGAATAATTTGAAAACAATATTTAATTATTCATTTAAACATAATGTGGCATATCGTGTACAATATCAAATATCGTATTTCTTTTTAAAAACTCAGGATATTACATTCTCCGAATTTTAGAAATCTCATCGTTAAAAATTTTAATTTGGGGTCGGTAACAAATGTATGAGTTTTCAAAGTACCTCTATTTCAGTCCCAGATTGATAAAATGATTAATAAAACTCCTATAGTAAATGAAAGAAGTTAAATTATGATGGTTACATGATTCGATACATACTAGGGTTCCATGTAGTAAAACATTGATATGGAAAAGACAACTAAAGGTCACATTCTGATTAAGAGTAATAAAAATTATTGTTATGATATGGTTAACAATCCCAAAACCATAAATTTTTAACAGTTTAAATGATCATTGATTTCACAGTAAGAAGTTTTAACAAAAACCATTATTGTTTTATGATCCTTTTCATAGAGTTGTGGAATTAATTTACTACCTAAACTGACATTATAATTGAATAAACATTCTTGAAAAGAAGAGTATTATCATTTAATAAAAATCCACAAAAAACTCATAATTTTCTCCAATTGATGAGTATTTTAGAGGATTTTGTTTCATACAAAAAATAGTAGAATAAACTTCTAGAGAAAAAAATAATCCACAATAGATTAACTATCTATTCGTCCAATGTTTAATGATTATTCATAACCTAAAAATTTAGGATAAAAGAACATAACTCTCCGATTATAAAAAACATGAAACAAAATGATTTCTTTTAATCTTGATGAATAAAAATTAATAAAAAATGTCCAAAATGGACCATTTAACAAATAAATATCCTTAAAATTCCTAAAAATAATGAAAAATAATATTAAAACCCAATCTATCATAACTATTATTCACATATTCTTCCATGATTTTTTGTTTGAAGTATCTCTGAATAACATCAACGCTTAATATCATATACCAAAAATTAGTTACCCTAATCGCATATTCTCCATGTCAGTTTAATAATGTACATAAATAACCTCGATCACCATAACTCCAAAATGAAATCATATATTATTCCAAAATAATATTAATACATTACATTCCAAATAAAATTACATATTCTTCTATTTACCTTAGGTATATAGGGTTCCCGAATTTGTGAACTTCTTCCAAAATAAAATTTACCACTTAATTCCCTAATCATTTTCATGTACCAAGGATATCAATTTGATAAAACATAAGTTCACAAAATCATCTTATTTATATTAGATAAACTTTTTTAACTAAAAATAAAAATTCATACTAAAAAGGGAATTCAGGTTGGCCAGTGGTGGGTGATAATGTCCCACATCGGTTATGGGTTTGATTCCTACAACCTTGTTTTATTCAATGAGTTGTCACCCGTCCCGTGGGTTGTAATTTCCTTAAATAATATAATTTTATAACATTATAAAAATAAGATAAAATATTAATATATAACCTTAACATGTTTTATCCTTAAATTTTTTCTCATACCTTTATAATTAATACCCAAAATATAATAACCCATAATCACCAGAAAATTTTATGAACCCTAAAGGTTATCCATACCATTATAATTATGACCCAAAAGGAGAATTTATCTTCAAATAACATTTTTTTAAAAATAATGTTAACACAAACTCAAATACTATCATCACAAAGTATCACACAACCAAAAGGGTTCTAGTAAATTTAAACATTTCATTATCCTTAAGTTTACCATAACTTTCAAATCATTTATATGTAGACATATTAACCATTCAACATTCATTATAATTCATTAACTATGATTTTCCACCTTATTTATTAATAAATTGTTATTGATGATCAAATATCGTCATCATTTATAAATATAAATCTAATTATGATTCATTAATTATGGATTAAAAAATCATAACTTGAATCCAAATATTTGTATATTCTTTATGTTCCTTCTCTATTTCAGCATGTTTTGTTAAATTTATAATTAAAACCTTCACTCAAATTCTCCAAATTCTCTTTTCAGTAGAGTTGGACAATTAGAGATCTTGAAATTATATGAGAAAGTTACCATGGCCCATAAAATTGTTTTATAAGTGAGTAGGTGTTGGATAACACACAAAATTTCGTGTAAGTGATTTGAATACATAAGAAGCTGTCAAAATCATTTGAACAAGATTTTGTGGCAATAGTGATGATAAAATCATCGTGGAAGAATATGAACATTGTTAAATATATATTTCCGTAAATATTTATATTTGATCCTTAATCTGTAGAAAATAACATCCCATTAAAATTAATAGAAGAACAATCTATATGGTAAAGATGACAACATAAAATTTTTATATAAAACAATCCATTAACCTCTTTATATCTCAGTTGGTTTAAATTGTTATCCAATATACCTAAATTACCATAATCATCCAAAAAATTTCAATGTGATAATTACACACTTGGTTATAAAGAGAATTTATCCTACACTTAGGTAATATATTAACATATAAATTTATCAAAAACCGACCTCTGATACCAAATGTAAGGACCCAACCTTAAACATTACATATTCTTGATGTAAGTAAATTTTTTTCCTTATTTAACATTTCTTATATTTTAGATTTTTTATCTTTATAGAATAATGTTGTAACTCATACATTAAAAAATGTTAAGAATAGAAAGTTGACACTTCAAAATAGTTTCCATTTACTCAACAAAAGAACAACTTTAAAAAATGAAACTTGATTTCTTTTGATCACACATCTTCAATACATTCATAATGACAACCTCATAGTACATAACAATATTAATAACCCTAAAAGTCATTTTCAAACTTCGGATGATATCTAAAACCTCAGTAAGGGGCATAAATTTAGGAGGGAAATGGTTAGTCCATGAATATATTAAAATCACAAAAACATTTTTACATAATCATTCTGTTCATGAATAAAACATATACTCATTAAATTACCTCATTAACTCATCACATTATTGAAAAAATATAAAATCAATTCTAAAATATTTAGATAAATTATGGCATCCATATCATAATGATCTTATATATTTTATAAATACATAGGGATTTACCTTAATGGTTACATTTGGAATACCCATTGCAGTATATTCCCTAAATCTCAAATTATAAACCTAGATATCTACCTCTATATCATTACCCAATGCACTGGAGAGATATCAAGATAAATCCCACCATATGTTTATCATGGAACCAACCTTATATATAATCAATGACCAATATCCATGGCATAAACATAACACATAAATTATGCATAAAGGAAATATAACATTTCCAATTTGAAATTGAAAAATAACATTTCATGATATTTATATATTCAATCCACTCTAAAAACCATTTTCAATAAAGAGATATCAAAAAATGGAAAAAAGGGATTTCATTTAAAATTTTAAAAAATTAATACAAATACAAGAATCTATATATCAAATAAACTTTACATCAGTAAAGATGTTGTCCCCGTATATGATAATAAAATATTCTTTTTTTCATTTTTCATGGAATGTCAAACACTCCATGTAAAATAGATTAATTTAAAAAAAATTATTTATTTTCATTATATAAATATATAGGATATTAAAAAAAATCAGACATATTATTTGAATTACATAATCAAGAAGTTGGGTTTTAACCCAATGAATGGATACTGGGTAATGAAATTACCTTACCAGGAGTTTTATTTGTCTCGTATGTTCTTTTTCGTCACTAATAATGAAATTTCATTAATTACTACATTATTTGTAACCAATTTCAGGTTTATTATTCATTTTATATCAATATTTACCATTTTATAACAATTAAATATTTATTTATGTTCATGTGTGATGTTTTGTCAATATTCACTACTTAAGTTGAAAATGAACTTCTTATAATGTCAATAGTCCATGTGGTCATAATTCCATCATCTTGAGAATATAAAAAATGATTTAAATATTTTATATTTTCATTATATAATTATTTATATTAATAATTTAATACAAAATAAAAATATCATTCATGGAGATGGTAGGTCATACGTACACATGCACTCTATTTTTGATTTTTCCTATCGTATTGGATAAAGAAAATTAAATTAAAAACATGTAAATATGTATGAATATATAAAATAATTAGAATATAAATAAAGTTTCATTTATATAATATATGTTTATGAAAACATTCACCAATTAATTTCATGTGATGCGTGAATGGATCACATCATTTTGAATAGGTTGTAGTCCCCACGCCCCAAACAATGTTTTTATATAAGCCCAATATGAAAAGAATTAAGGTATGTTTAATATAACATTTAAATAATATTAAAAAGGTTATTATATAAATAATAAAATATTCTTTTCCTGAAAATTGTTCTATAACTAACCATGATGGAGGAAATGGAAAAAGAACAAAATCATTACTCATAGAGGTGATTAATCGACATAATTTTGACAATAATTTTATTTCATTGAATAAGTGGAGGTGAAAAATGAATTAGATATGATATATTCCATTAGAAACATAAAATATAGTGTATAAATTATTCTATAGTTATCATTCATTGATGAATGAATTAAGAGGGGATAATGTAGAAAAATAATGGAAGTTAACAGAGGTACCTTGTGAAAATTACCTATTAAATATCCCCTACATAAAAGAACCTTGAGAACATAAGATTTTGTCTTTTGGTGAGACCATAAGTAATTTGACGTGGGGAGAGTTATTATAATATGTTTTGATAGAGATTTTAGGAGCTAAAATACTTTTAGATCGAAATTTGGAGGATAGGGGTGGTATTTATACTTGAGGAGAGGTGGCATCATGTGATTAAGCTATTTATTATTTTATATTTAATGCTAATCACATTGTGGTGGAATTATTTTAAAGAAATTAGAATTTAAATTATTGTTATTTAGTATGGTTAGGGTTGATCCACACCTCAACCAACCATTAAATGTTTCAATTCTTCGGTATGTTAATATTTTATCTTTTAACTTTAACCATTTTCACAATTTTACCTATAAAATGGTAAATAATTTTTTACCATGGTTACATTTTTTATACCTAAAAATAAAATTGACTATAGAACATAATTTAGACATTATGATTCCAAATATGAAACCTATTTTACCCAATTCAAATAATATAATTGGTAAAATTATATTCAAAATTAATTCCTCAGACAAAAAACTGTGTTTATTAAGTGAAATGTTCAAAAGTTTGAAATGTTTTAATTTTTAATTTCAATTTTAAAATGATTAAAATAACCATAATTGGAATAAATTATTAAAAAAATCTTAATATAATTTAAATACTATTAAAATGATATTCAAAAAATGGAAATAAATTAGATGAGAATGCTTTTTTTAATTATAGCATAGTATTTCTCTCTATTCATTAAAATATGAAAGATTACAAAGAAAAAAAATATTCTTCTAAATAAATTTTTTTATACTTATTAAAATTAAGAAGTCCATTTTTTAAATATATCTTATGAAATTTCCAAAAACTAAATTTAAAATGGATTCACCATCAAAAGGTGATAGAACTGACTATTTGGAAAATACTTATTTTATACTTATAATAAAACTTGTTCTTAAATAAGACTATAAAATACAGAGGATGAATTTAAAAAATTAAAATAAATATATTTCATATATATTTAATTAAAATAATCATTTAAGAGTGGCTTTATTATTTTATAAACACAATTATTCGTACATAAATATTATTTTCATAAATCACATCATTTATATTCAATTGGTTTCTATATTAATTTCTAATTAATTTTATAACCAATGTATCATTATATAAACATTTGTAAAACATATTTTCATAATTCGATAAATACTATTCAATCCCTTTGAAATAATTAATAATTTTTAATGGAAAAATTTAAATAATAATATTTAATTGTTCATTTAAATGTGATGTGGTGTACCATGTATGCTATTGAACATTTTTATAATATTAAAAAACCAGGGATGTTACATTTAATATATATTTGATTAAATATTATCAAATAATATTCAATTATAACCATCTCACTGAATTATAATTATAATTTCATTATTTTGAAGATATTTATATAATGGTTTCGAGGCCGAATAACATTTAGAAAATTATTGATGTTATTATGAAATGTGAATATAACTCTTCAAGTGAAATAAAAATTTATTAATGTACATATTGAAATCTAAATAAACCCTAATACCCATATATGTTCCAAAATAAGGACAATTCACTTAGTAAAAAATATAACGTTATATGGTTAGTTCATTTCGGCCTTTTTACCAACCTTCATGAACTATATTCATTTTATTTAATTACATGATTATTTAAACATTTTATAACATTTAATAATTTATAGTATACTTATTATAATCAAAATAAATAATATTATTATTTCTATAACATGAATTGAAGCTGGTGGATAAGAACAATGAATGTTGTACATGGAGGAGATGAACAATCCAAAATGTGAAAAAAAATCGTCTTAGAAAAAAATAATGGGATATTATAAGATGAATATTTTACCATTGTAGTAACCTATTACTATATTTACGATAATTATGTTAATGTTCTTATGCCTTTGGAACACATAATGTGTGGTAGGTGAAGAATAAAATTGAAAGAGGTTACTCAAGAATTTTAACTATTCATTTGGTCTCCTCTCTTAGGATACCCCTTAAGGATCCTCAAAATGGTATTTGGATTGGGATAAAATCTCTATGAAATGATGTAGATATACAGGAAAGGAATTTTATAGAAATTTGAGAGCTCTATGTATTATATGTTGTGAGGATAATGGGTGGTGAGAGGTTGTAATAATAATTGGAGGAGAGTGGTGTTTTTAATATTATTTTTATAAGTTTATTATTTGTGCTCAAGAATACAAATAATACTAAATTTGGTGACTTTATCTATTAAATAGTTTATGTGAGTTCATTATAGTGGGTTATTACAGCTTCTAGAAGTCAAAAATTCATCTATTTTTCTTATAATTTTATATAGTATAGTTCACCATATTTCACTATTAGCCTAATATTATACCCTTTAAGAAAGATAACTATAATTAATGTTAAACTTTTTTAACATTAATATTTAAGAAATTACATCCATTTAATGAAACTAACATTCCATATATCATTATTTTAATTTTTATATAAACTTTTCTTTTATTTCAAAAATACAAGTACTAATATTTTGAGCAATTTTATATCCCTTTGAAAAATTACATAAGGTCTAAAAAATTAATTTATAATTATAAAAAAACATAAAATTATTATATAAAATAATCTAAAAAATAAATCTTCTTTGAAATCATTTAATTTTTTGTAAAAATGAAAATAAAACATATTCAAAAAAAATTAAAAATTTATTTCTTCAATTTTGAAATATTTATTTACTTGTATTAAGATATATATATTTAATATTTTCTTTTTATGTTATCCAAAAACGTTTTTTACACTTCCATATCAAAGGATATTATTGTAACATTTATGTTACTATTCTTAATAATCCCATTTCTCATCCAATAGTAATGTTACTTTTCTAATGGTCAAATAAATTTTCTAATAATCAGATTTGTTAAGATTATATAGGTTCCCCTCATTTTATAAATACTCAATGTTTCATTCATTATTAATTAAATTCTATTCTTTATCAATTATATATATATATTCATTTTTGACATTCATATTTCATTATTTACATTATACAAATTTTATAAAGTATTTATAATAATTATGATTATTCTGGTGGATCGTCCATATGAAATGATTATTATTAATATTATTTTATTATTTTTCACAAATTGTAATAATTTTAATTCTTATGAAAAATTAAATTCAAAAAATTTAATAAAAAATTTAATATAATATTTTGTGTTCATTATGTGTCCCACATTTATTTCTAATTATGACACATTTATATACTCATAAGTGAAAGTGAATTGATAAAATTATACATTGTTTCATTATTTTCTCTTAATAATTTTTTCCATAAATATTTGTTTTTAAAGACCAATGTAAAATAGGTGAGTTTTTTTCATCATTATTTCTTCTTCATGTTTCTTATCAACATTCTATTGCCTATGGTTTTTCTATACTACATTTACAATATGAGTTATCTTATTTCATGTATCATTGTCTCTATAGACAAGATAATAACTCGAAGATCCTTATAAGAGGGGTTATTTTCTTAGTAGTTCATCCCCTAATGTTAGTTTATATGTGGTATATGAAATATACATCCTCGATATGGATATGTGGAACATGTCATGTACTTAATAAAGTGTTTGTGTGAGTGATTGTTAATAGACAACAACATTGAAGTGATGAATAATATCAAAGGCTCCAATTTACATGGGACATTTATTACCCTTCATACTGAATATGGTGACTCTATTCCATGGAGATATGTAGACGAAAAAATTATATCCAACCACAAATTATATAACTCATCGATGATAGTCATAGATTTGAATTTTTCAATAGAGAGATTCCTGGATGTGCAACTAAATGGCCTAGATATTTTCTACCATTTCCACAACAATTTCAGGCCTATGTTAGTTGCATTCACTAACATCATCCTAGAATTAAGGTGTTCAATGTATCTCTCAAAAATGTGATTCATCTATAATCATTTGGATTCTTTAGTGAAATCTATTATTTTATAGAAAATGAACTAATATAATATGGATATCACATCCTCCTAAATATTCCATCGATCAATCTATCAATGTTTCCTCTAGTGTTTAGATATTCTTCTCAAATCACAATCATTTTGGGAGTGATAAGAAAAATAATTGTTAAATTCAGTCATTATATCACCTATTTACATAACATTCATTGTGATTTATATCCCATAATAACATTACTCATATTTACCACTAACAGTTATCATAATGATATTGATACATCTTCATCCACCCTACCTCAATAAAGAAGTTCAATCTATGTTCATGAAATTATAACTACTTATTTATCTCATTATTTTAATGATGAAATATACATGAATCAAATATTAATAATCCTAATTCATCAACATTGACTGTTAGAATATCAAATTTCATATAGCATCCACTTTCATTTATACTTCCCTATCATATCATTGATCATCATTTATATTCTATAAATATATGGAAGATAAATAAATTGACAATGTATTGATGAAGTTCCTTCCTTTTTAATCCTAATTTCCATCATTATTATGACTTAGAATATTGTATCATTCTCAATTCTCATCATAGACAAGGATTTCAAATCTTTTAGTAATAACCTAAGACCCCAACCTCCAGATCCGGTGTTAAAAAAATGATTTATAATTTTAAAAAAATAATTAAAAAATATATAGACCTCTACATACCCCAGGATCATATATATTCTAGGATCATAGGGATTATAAAAAATAACCATACAATATATTAGAGTTTAGACAATTTATTAATAGAAAATAAAATTTTCTTAATCCATGTTACCTTTTTAAAATGAAATAAAATGCCTTGGGACATATTATTATCATGTAAAAAAATCAATTTTAAACGTATTATTGGAATGAAATTTTCTAGTAAGGGGTTTCAAAATGTCAGGTCAAATTTGGTAAATATAACTTGGAAAATCTTTATAGAACAATTGATTGCATTTCAAAATATAAAAACATTTTCCTTCATAAAAAATTTTCAAAAAATATTTTAACCTAGAGTTTTCCATGATATATGTAATAGATAACATTTAATATACCATAAAATTTTATCTTAATTTAAACACCATTTTATTTTTTAGCCATTTTAATATAATTTTTATTACTTATTTATATTTTTTATAAAATAAAAACATTTTATGTATTAAAATTATTCCTAGTAATAAATATTTTATACATTAGGTTAATAATAATATCACCTTTAATAAAATGTCCCCTTAAGGATTTAAGATCACTCACCCTTCCTCATCATCTCAATTGTTACCTAGGTTCAATGTTTTATTTTAAAAAAACATTATTTTTATGCCTAACTATCTAATTTTAAATCCATTAAAAATGGTTAAAAAATATCATTTATTGGTATTATTTTTAAAGAAAAATTATTTATAACATAAAATTCCATAAGTTAATATTATATTAAAGAAAAAATTCATTCATAAGAAACATTAATAAAATATTCTAGAAAATAAAACATAAACAAAATGCACCAATATTCAAGCATGGAATGTTATTAAAAACTATTGTAAATGATTATTCTTATAATCAGTTAATAACTTCCATACATTCTAAATAACATTTCATGCATAAAATAATAAAATTGAAAAAAATTAAATAATATAAATGAAATAATATTTTCATATAGATGGTTTTGAAAATTTAATAAAATAATTATTCCGATTTTTAAGGATTTTGTAAGATAAATTATATACCTTAAAAATGAATATTTCTATATAAAGGGACATTTTTGGAAAATATTAAAATATAAATAAAAAATTATTATAGATGTGTTTTTTGGAAAAATAACCCCTAGATTAAATAGAGTAATATTAATATGAAAATATTTTAAATAAAAATAATTTCCTTATATAAAATTATTGTTTCATAAATAATACATCACCTTTACATTAATAGAATTTTGAAAACAATGCATGAAAGAAAAAAATATCCCCTTACCATTTTTTAAGTTCAGACTAAACAACCTTGTCAGAGATTTTTTGTCATTATATGGTTTAGAAATGGAACTCTAAAATAAATAAGAGAATTGTGAAAGATAGATAGAGGGAGATATCATATTCGTAAGGATTTTCTATGGTGCCAATAGATTCCATTTAAATAGAGAACCCATTGAAAGTGGTTTATATAGTCCAGTTAGTGAATAATTAACTTATAATAAATGACTCTATAAAATAAAATACTTTTTTTTGTTTTTAGTGTAAGAATAAGATATATATATATATAATTACACATATTTCTCATATCTAAAAAATCATGAATGATATATATATATATATATATGTGTGTGTGTGTGTGTGTGTGTTTGTAAAAATTTTAATCATTTGATCTAAATGTCCAGGAGAATTATTATATAAAAAATCTAGATTATTATATAGATTAAAATGATGGAAAATATATCTATATTATATTTTGTGCTGTTATGATCAATTGGGGAAAGAATATATCAATAGGGACTTTAAAAATCTAGAATTTATTGTTATGGAAGTTGTACATCACTATCATGAGAGTTAATATGATGTTGTTTTTAAATTCTCTTAGAGAATATATATATAAATATACATGATCATTTAAACTGGTATTATCCAAAAAATAAATATTATAATAATTAATTTTTGACATGAAATTTATGACAATGGATTTTTCATAGAAAGAAGAGGACAAGGATAAAATGATAAGAGGCCATATATGAAGTTGAGGACAAAGATAGTGGTATGGTGGAAAAAATGATGGCATTATTTTTTCTATCATTTAGAATGAGGAAGAAGATGGCCATCATTATCATCGAATGTTAATCAATGATTTAATCATATGGAGATGTTTTAAACATAAGTTTTTAGATTTGTGATAATTACCCACTTGTGAAAAGTACCACATTAAAAACAAGATGTATTCACTGAATGAATATATTATTAAAATTTTCTCTAATAGTTAAAAATGAATCACTAGGGTCCTCACTAGGACACACTATTATACACATTTGTGGAGGAAAGCTGACCCACCTGACCCATTCTGCACCATTGGGGACACCCGGAATGCGCACTACATAATACTACTAACAACCTACTAGTGATACGTGACTACATACTCACAACTCTAATGCTATGTAGATGGATTGGATTGCTCTGGTGCATGATTGAGATTTTAACCATGCAATGTTAAGTTATCTAGCTATTTGTTAGCTAGAAAAATGTTTTTATATACTATGTAAAATTTAAATTACTTATGAACTCTATGAATATAAAATTGTATAATTATGTACATATTTATTTATTCATATTAATAAGTATTTTGTTATTATAAATTTTTGGAAGCATAGTTTTTATATATAGACATAACACATTAATACTAATTTTCTAATGTTAGAACTTAATATATAAAATTTGAACACAAATTATTTTAGTTTTTCACTTAGTTCCTTCAATTAATTTTTACATTCATTTAATGTATTTATAGATTAATTTACTTATAATATTAATATTCATGTAACAAAATTTCTTTAATAAAAATTCAAATTACTAATGATATTAACATTTTAGAAAAAATATTTTAGTAATCACAAATAAAATTAATTTTCGTATAAAAATATTATTAAATGCTTTTAACAAAAAGAATTCAATTTATTCACATATAAAATTAATTTATATTAGATTTTAAAAATAAATTTTAAATAAATTATAGAAAATAAATTAAATAATATAAATTATGATATAATTTATAATGTAAAAATATCATTTCATGGAAAATAGAAATATATTAAAAAGATACCACATTAAAAACATAAGGTGTTGTAAAATATAAATTTTATATAAAAATATATTTAATTTTAAATAAAAAGATGTATTTCTTATGTCTCCAAATAAAATATATTTTATCAATATTTAAAAATAATAAATATATTTAATGCATATCACCAATAAAAAAATTATTTCTTGAAGAATATTATTAATTTTATATAAATTAAATATTGAAACAAAATTTATATTAAAAAATAATTTTGATTAAAGATAAATCATTTTGTTTTGTATAGCATATGTATAATAAATAATATATTAGTTAATTTAAATTGTTAATTAATCCATTGAATAATTATTATTTAAAAGAATAATACCGATAAATTATTGGGATATTGCACAATCAAATAAACTAAGGTTGACGTACATGGAAATTACATTACTTTTTTTAATAATTAATACATTACACAAATATATTCCCAAATACCATATTTAGTGTCTTTGGAATCATGTAACATAATATTCTAACATGGCGCAGGATCATCAACATCTCTCATAATGGTCTTCCTCTTTTTGTTTTCCTACATAAAACAATTATTTATATCCTGGTGAAAAGAAACCATAAAAGGGGTGAGATCAAATTATCGATAAGGATAAAAATTGAGAACATAAAACCAACCATAAACATAAGAATGTAAAAACATGAACATAAAGTTTAAATATCAAAACCTTGAGTCATCATATAAAACATGGGAGTATGTAAGGCATAGATCATGAAAGAACATTATCCATTATAAAATAGCATTGGCATAAAACATGGAATTTTGGGAAACAAATAAGAACATAATATGATTTCCATAGTATCCATGAAATTGATGCAGAGACCACCATAGTGGGAAAATTCCATTACTGAACCATGTTTACATTTCATTTCAGCCTTTGTTTACTGAACCAGATTTACATGTCTTTCCAACCCTGTATTACTGAACCAGACTTTTTTGTTCTAGTCATGTCTATCTCATGACATAAAAATCCATACCCAATAAATTTTAGGGATATATATTTTCCACCAATTTCATAATTATAAAATTCTTACATGTGACACAAAAACATAAATCCTTTATTATATCATAACCCATGAAATAAAATGGATTTTTTAAGCATTATTCCACTGTAACATAAAATATCATTACATAATACATATAAGGTATCATTATATCATTATAATAATAAAATAATAGTAATAGTTTGTAAAACCCTATTTTATCTGAATCTCCTAAATGGAAAATAATTTTGATTACACACATGAACTTAATTATTGAGGAGAAAATCTATTCTTCTTTGAAGAATATTTCTTTTCTCAAAACGATAGGAAAATTGGATGGAAAAGAATATAGTAGAAAATAAAATTGAAAATTTTTAGAGGAATATAGATAGAAATATTGTTTGATGAAAATGTAAAAATACATTCATTCTATATAAGTTGAATAATATTTTTATCACACTCCTACTAGAGAAGATAAAAAGTACCTCATATGGAATACTAAAGAAAGATTCCTTCCAAGCCATGTAGTAAAAGTCATAAATAGATAATAACTATTTTAACAATACATATAAAAATATTGAACATTTTATGAATTTTTTTATAAAACATGGGCATGGATGATAAATATACACCAAGTAAATACTTACATATAAACAATCTTGCATAAAAATGGGATTGAAAATGTACCTTTACAATAGTTATAATATATTTTGTATGTGTTACAAACTCTTATATAGTGGGTATAAACATATTATATACTTTTAACATAACCATAATAATATTTATTAAATCATGTATGATTCACATATGACTTTATATTACCCATTTATTTGTCGATTCCATGTTAAAATAACATTTTGTGTAATAATTGATTTATTTATCATACGTGTTTTGACATGTAATTTTAGATATTATTACATACATCATGACTTAAAAAATAAAATAATATAATACATGATTTTTTTATCATAAATATTATGTATATAAATATATATAATAGATAGATAAATGAAATGGATTACATAGTTCATGGAGACGATATGTTGTACGTACACATGAACATTGTTTCTGTTTCCTTATTGAATTGAATGGAAACAAGAAAATGAAATATATATATATATATATACATAAATCCAGCTTCATTATTATGTAATATATTTCATTATTATTTATTTTATATACTTTAAAATCCTTATTGAATGATTAACGTGGAGTATTAATCTCATTGCATCGTAGAGACGGTAGGCCGTACATATTCACGAGCGACGATATCATTCAGTTAAGGGTTAAACAATATTGAATTTGATTTTATATAATTATAAAGAATAATTATTATGTTATAGTAATTATTTAAATCAATTCTAAAGAGTAAAATTATGAACTTCTGAATAACAAATTACACCACAACATGGATATGGTAAGTCGTACGTACACATGTATGGTGATATTGTTATTCGTAGAATAGATAATACGAGGTATTAGGTTGTACCATAATTATAATAATAACTTAGAATGAATAATATTAGGAATTTATAACTTTATTAGGGAAACAAAATAAGAATATCAAGTAGAAGAATAAATTATTTTTGAAAGAGGTGATAAAATAATTACCTTTTTGAGTATCTTCTTTTCATTTGCACAAAAGGTCTCTATAAAATGGCTTTTTTCCAAAAGTGTTTCCTCTAAGAGGAAGGGAGGGATTTTGGGAGCTTATTTAAGAAGAGGTTGGATAATAAAAAGGGCTTGAAAGGTGTTATTAAGTGAGTAGAGGTGGTGCCCTTTTATAAGAGGGAGTAGGGACACCTTTGGAATGTATAGAAATATTAGATAATTATATATTTATTTTCGGTTTATAATGGGTATATACTCATTTATTGATAATATAAGATGGGTATGGGTCCAAATACTCTCAAATAATAAAATTTAGACATGTTTTGATTTTATTTTAATCCTTATCAATTTTATTTATACTTACATAATCTATTTAATTATATTTTTGGAAAAAATATATAATTACTAAATAGCTATAATTATTTAGTTATGTGTTGTAAATTGTCCATAATTGGATAATTTACGAAATATTAGACTATAAAATTATAAATTATCAATTTTTAAATATTTTTGGGATATTTAATTAATTTCATAATATGATATTTTTATAAAATGTCAATAGTGTCAATTTTGACACTATTATTTTATTTGAATTTAAATAAAATACAAATAGAAGAGAAATTAAAAAAAATATTATACACTCCTTACATTTCATAGTCTCCTATAAAATTCGTGGATAACATTAATTAGTTCATAATATATATATTTTTTAATAATTTTAAATCCATTTATTTGACAGAAATTAATTTCTACATCACTATTGTGTCATTGTTAAATCCCTTTCACATGTCATTTATATTATCTCTATCCCCAATAGTAAGACCAATACTTGGACCATTGTAATGATTATATTCATGTTATTTCCACATAGGAAATATAAATTCCTAATTCTCATAATTTACATATCTAAAATATTGAATGGTTCACTATTTTTTATAGAGTTATGGTTTTTGACTAAGACCAAGAAGAAAATTTTGAGAAATACATATCATATAATAGAAACACATAAGTAAGGTAAATTACTTATAATATTTAAATCTATATTATTATTAGTTTAACCCTAAGCTAGTCATTATTATATATGAAAATGTATTTTTGTATCCTATACATGACTTATCCTTAGTAAATCTCTAGTTATAACCTTAGAACTATCTATAGGAATCTCACCATAGTTTTATAAACCGTGTTTTCGAAGGCTGACTAAACCATTGCTCTGATACCAACTCTAATGACCCATGTTTGATGTACATGGAAATTACATTAATTTTTCCAAATAATTAATAAATTACAAAAATATATTCCCAAAGACCGGATTCATTTAGCGTGTTCGGAAACATGGAACATAATATTCTAAATTGGTGGAACATCTTCAACATCTCCCATAAAGATCACCCTTTTTTATTTTCTTACCAAAAACCACATTGTATGTCATGTGGAAAATAAAACATTAAATTGGTGATCTCAAATGATCAAAAAGGGTAAACATTTATAACAGAAAATAACCCATAAACATTAGAATTTTAAAACATGAACATAATGTTTAAATATGAAATTCGTGAGTCATGAAATAAAACTTGGGAGTATGTGAGGCATAGATCATAAAGGAACTTTATCCATTATAAAATATCATTGGAATAAAACATGGAATTGTGGAAAAACAATAATCACATAATATAATTTCCATAGTTTCCAAGGCATTTCCGCCAAGACCATCATAGTGGACAAAGCCCATTACAGAACTGGGATTACATAACATTCCTTCCATATATTATTGAAACAGATTTACTTGTAATTCCAACCATGTATTACTAAACTAGATTTACCTTACATTTTAGTCATGTCAATATCAAGAGATATAAATATTTAACAAATAAATTTGTGGGAGGTATAGGTCCCATTCATCTCACAATTAAATCATTATTACATGTTCCACAAAATACAAATCATTCATCGTAGAATAACCTATGAAATAAAATGGTTTTTAATCAATATTCAATCCTAATATAAAATATCACTATATAATCCATATAAAATATCATTCCATAATTAAAAAAATAATAATCATAAAAATTGGCAGAATCCTACTTAATGATTATCATCATAGATGGAAAAGTTTTTTGATAACACACTAGAACTAAATTTTTTATGAAAAAAACTATTTCTTATTCGAAAATAATTTCTTTTCTAAAAATTCCATGGAATTTTAAAAGAAATGAATTTAGTTGAAAATAAACATGAAATCTTACATAGGAAGCTTCATTGAAATATGATGTTATGATAATGTAAAAATCTATTCATGTCTTATAATTTAAAAAATACCTTCTTCACGAAATCTTGCAGGAAAAGTCAAAAAGTACCTCCAATGGAAAACGAAAGAAAGAAACATTCTATACAATTTAGTAAAAGTAAAAAAAATGATAAAAATGACTTTCAACATACATAGAATTGTTGTGAAAATTTTACTAATTTTTTAGAAAACATGGACATTAATGATAAATATACCCTTAGTAAATACATACGTATAAAAAATCATAAATAAAAATAAGATTTCAAAATTATCCCTTACCTAAGGTCTGATATATTACATATTTATCCAAAAATCATATATAGTGAATTAAAACATATTATTAACTTTTAATTGAACAATTATAATGTTTAAAATTTCATATATGAGTCTTTTATGACTTTATATTACCCGTTTATTTATCAATTCCATGTTAAATCAGTGTTTTGGGTAGAAAGTTCATTATTTATCGTATGTGTTTTGACTTTCTTATCCTTGATTTTATTTAATATTTCATGATTTAATTCAAAAATTTAAAACATAATTTATATATCATGAATATTAAATATATATATATTTATCATAGATATATAAATCAAATGGAATTCCACATTTATGTTGACGGTAGGCCGTACGTACGCAGGAACAATGTTTATATTTTCATTATTGAATTGAATGAAAGTAATTAAATGAAATATAAATTTATATATATACATAAATCCAATAGAATTATAATGTCATATATTTTGAACTTATTAATTTTATATAGCTTTTAATAGTTATTGAATTGTTAACATGGAGAATTAATCTCATCGCATCGCGTAGATTGTAGGTCGTACATTCTCATGAGCGACGATATCATTCAATTAATGGTTAAAAGATATAGAATTGGATGGTATATTAACTATATAAAATATTAATCATATTACATTAATTATTTAAATACATTACATGCATCATTATACCAATCCAAATTAAGTAATGTTTAAAAACAAATTTCCCCAAGACGTGGAGATGGTAAGCCATATACACGCATGCATGGGGGTATTATTATTCGTGGGATGGATAAAAGGTGTTATTAGGTTGTAAAATTATTATAATAACACCATAAAGTGTATTATATACGGTATTTATTACATTTGTATGAAAATAAACATAATAAGAGGAATTATAAGAATAATATAATTTTGAAAGAGGTGGTAAAAACATTACCTCATATTCGATTATCTCATTTTGATTTTGACCAAAGGTCTCCGTATAATGGCTTTATGCCCAATGTGGGACCTCTAAGAGGAATTTAGGGATTTTGTAAGATTATTTGAGCAGTGTTTTGATAATCCAAATGGATTAAAAGGTGTGATTAAGTGAGTAGAGTTGGTGTCCTTTTATAAGATGGAATAGGGGCACATTAAGAATGTCTTGAAATATTAATTTACTATAAATTTATTTTCGATTTATAATGATTCCAAAATCATTTATTTATAATATAAGATGATAATAGGCCAAAATTATCTAAATCAACAAAATTTATACATGTTCTGAGTTTATTTTAAACCTTATCATTCTGATATCTCTTTATTTAATCTATTTATTTTTATTTATGGTGATAACATTCTAAATATTAAATGGTTATAAATATTTATGTATGTGTTTTCAACTGTACATTATTGGATACATTATAATGTTTTGGATAGATAATTTTCACTTGGTGATTTTTAATGTTTTTTATGATTTTTAAATAATTTAATAATATGATATTTTTATTAAATATCAATAGTTTCAATTCGGACACTATTCATTTATTTGAATTTAAAAAAATCAAAATGAAGATAAATTAGAAACAATATATTTAATACAATCCTATCATGTAATAGTCACCATGAAAATTCATGTATAAAAAAAATTAGTTTATATGATATTTTATTTATATTATAAAAACCCTTTATTTGATATAAAATAATTTTGACTGCACTATTGTGTCATCATTAATGATAAATATTTAATCACTAAATATTCTAAATAAAATCACCTAATGTATAAAGTTTTAATATCATTTTGGAGACTATTTTTGTTAGATGTTTTATCAAATTCATCACTACATTAAAATTATTTTACATATAATTGATAAGAGAGTGATATGTTGTCACTTTCTTTTGTTTTAATTACAATAACATCACTTTCATGGAAAAAAAGTACCTTAAAGGAATCAACTACGAAACATAAGTGATATTGGTATACTTTAATTCATCCAATAGGATTTTTGAAGGTGTTAAAGAAATATATAATCTTTATCATATTGTTTGTTAACCTAATTTATCCCATTTAACTTTAACTATGGTAAATAAAAATTACCATAGTTACTATTCATAATAAAAAAAGTAACATATTAAAATAATATAGACCCAAGGATTCCAAATATGGAATCCATTTTTCAAAATTTAAAACATTGAATTTGTATTAATTAATTTAAAATTAATTCTCATTTTCAATACTAGAAGGTGGGTTTTTTAGAAGTAAAAACATTCAAAATATTGACATGTGTTTATGTCCAACCTTCTTGGTAGGTTCACCACAAGGGAGTGCTATAGCATTAATTGTGTTGTGTCTTTGAACCCTCCTAGCTGGGTCACTAATTTATACAAGGAATTTATTCCTCCCGCTAACTCAATTTTCATTTGGAAAATTTGGAAGCAGAGGCTACCACTGCAGGTCCACATGTAGCGTACTAAGATACATCTAGACTCGGTCTGCCTGTTATGTTTAGATATGGATGAATCTATTTCACATGTCATTGCTTCTTGTAAATTTTCAATCTGGTTATGGACATATGTACAAAATATTTTTTACTGCCCTTTCAACTGCCGATCTGTTGATGGGCTTTTGCAGTCCCTATGCGGGACTGAATGCATTGAGTAGGTCTGGTCACTTATGCTTGATGCTTCAGCCAGTGTTATTTCATTCATTTGGAAGGTAAGAAATGACCAACTATTCAGTAATTCCGAGTCATAATTTCATACAGGGGTTATTTTCTCGCATAAGGTAATTCTAAATGCATCTAATGTGCAGACTGGTTCCACGAAAAAGGATGTCTCTGATTTGATTTTGCTAATATCACTTAGTGTCATTGGCAGGATGAAAAATCCAATGATGATGAAGTATTTCAGATGGATACCACCAATCTATCGATTTCTGAAGGTTAATTTTGATGGGGCCGCTTTTGGAGCACCGGGTCCTTCTAGTTGTGGTTGTGTGTTTCATATTTACCGAGGACTTGTGAAAGGATGTTTTTTAATCATATAGGTGATTGATATGAAATTGAAGCGGATCTGTGGGAATTGATAAAAGTAGTCTGGTATGCTTTTCAATATGATTGTAAAGTTTTATGGAATGAGTTAGACTCGTCTATTACGGTGCAGATTATCAAAGATCGATCATGGAATGTTCCATGGAAGATGTTTTCAGCCTAGGAGATTGTCTTCGGGTTATAGAATTATTATCTCTGGAAGTCAGACATATCTATCGAGAGGCTAAACATGTTTAGGATTCTCTCTCTAAGAGAGAAATGTTTTAGGTCATCTCTAGTAAGTCTTTTGTTTTGGCTATGTATTGTAATTTCCTTGCCCAAGCTGACCGTGATGGAGCAATTTATACTCGCCATTGTAGAGTTTCTTCGTGATCTTCTATTTTGTACTTTACCTTTTTTATTATATTTTAATGGGAGCAGGTGCACCTATATCCTGATCTTCTTAGTATTATCTAATTACTCTTTAAAACCAATTAAAATGACAATCTATCTATATAAATAAATTAGGTAAAAAGGTTTTTTTGAATTTAAATTTAGTATCTTCACTATTCATTAAAATATAATTTTTTCTACGAAAAAATAAAAAAATAAACCAAAGTAATTTTTCAAGTCCCTCATACAAAGAAAATTTTTATTATTTAAAATAGAACTTATAATAGTGTAAAAACTAGATTTAAAATGTGTTTTCTAGGGGAATGCTGTAAAACTACATTTTTAGAAAAACACTCATTTTATCCACAAAATTGAGTTTGTAATTATATCATGTTCTATAAAATATATAAGATTAATTTTAATGTTATATAAAATTACAAATATGGTTAATACTATTCATAATAGCTAGTTTATATCCCATTAAAAAATAATATTTTAATAATATAATGTTTGTTTAGTGAAACTCAGTATTGTGTACATCTCAAGCTATTGAGGAAGGTCTCTCTTGCATATAATGAAATCCATGTCAGTGTTGTGTTTATTGAAAGATTAATTTGGTGTTGTTTATAGCATAATACAACCATTTTAATTTATACATTGAACAAAATCTATACTCAGCGTTGTGTAAAATAAATGCTCTCAAATGAACTTGAAATTGTGTGTAACACAAGCCAAGTACAGTGTTGTGTATACTGTAAGCTAATATGATATTGTGTATAGTAAATCTAATCTTGGGTTATTGTAAAACAAAAAACATTAAATAAATTAATAATAATATTATATCATAAAATCTAGGGGTGTTGCACATGTTCTACATAGAGTATCTTCCACATTATTTGCATTCTCGAGATGACATTAGATTGAGCAGTCACAGTCATTGATCATCCCAAAAAATCATCAACAATGAAAATTAATGTATTTCTATATAAATATAAAAAAAGTCTCTTAGGATATATATATATATCTCTCTCTCACACACATCTCCCCATATGAGTATTTATACCGTTTATTCCACAATAATATTACTTCCTCCAACTCTATATTATGTGTTAGATAGTTTTAAAAATGAACATTTTACTCCCCAATAGTTTAGGTTCTCAGATTATCATTTTTTATCAACACACAAACTAAAACTTAATTTGAAGATTAATTTTATACCATTGAAAATTACCCAATTGAAGGATGTTTGTTGAATAGTGTTATGATAACACAAATTTTCAATTTTATGAAGCTATATTCACAATTTTTTTCCAAAAACAAAAATTACTCCCTTTTGAATCAGGATAGTATGGTAGTTAGAAAATTTTGATACGTCTCTTAAAAATAATTGGTAATAACTATATAGTCTAATGAAACTAAGGATCCCTATTAAAAATCATGGTCTGTCCCATATTTCAATATCCATTTTCTAATAATTGTCCGTAAATATACATTTTTTGTGGGGATGATGTTCTCCATAAATTCTGCATCCCCCGTCCATTAATGAAATTATTTGTACTATTCATATATCTTATCCTCTGACATTCATTAGAAAAAATTTATCATGCTGCTCATTCTCCCTCTCTCTTATCGAGTATATCATAATATCATTTAAATGATGGAATTTTTTTTATCTAGGTGGTCTATGAATATTCTATTTTTTATATCCATAAATATGTTGGATTATAAGATTGTTCTAATGGAATCACAATGAAGTCATAGTTTCTACTCCATTTTTGAATTATAAATAAGGGAATATCTATATTAATCACCAATAATTGGTGTTATCTTGGCTGATGTACATCCTTATATAAGTAGTATGCCTCATTTAGTTTATCAAAAAATTCATTAATCTATTGTATGTGATACTTAATCGTCATGATGATTTTTTTATCTTGTAATAATCAAAAAAAAGGTAAATTGAAAAATGAATATTCTTGAATAAGTGGAACAAAAAAACATAGTGAGTAAAACATTTATATAATACCCCGTTGTATATTACAGTGTAACTACTTCATTAGTTATTCATACTCAATAGTCCATATACTATAAGGATTATTGGATTTCGACAGAGACCCAAGTTTAATTTCAATTGAAAACTCAACAACCCAGTCATGATGAAGACTAATAAAATCATCAGGAAATACGTCACAATAATACCTAACAATTTTTATGACATAAAAATTTATTTTACCCTTTATCTAGATCATTTTAGAAATAAATGATTACCAATATGGAATAAATATCCATATTTCATGTGAGTATTCTATAAGATATTCATCGTTGTCCATTATCATTTAGAAAATCAGAGGATGAATCAAGATGTGAGGTGTTATTTATCCCTCCAAACAATTGATGTTTTAATTTAAAAATAAATGTCAATCCATTCCCAATATATGATCTAATTCCACTAATGTATGCATGAAATGATATTTTGGTTGTTTCATCCCGTAAACACTGACTACAAAATATTTATATTCCTGGGAACTAACCATTTTTATACTTATTATTCTCACTAAATGATTGGCAGTGTTTCAATAGTTATATAAAATATTCATGATTTTAATTAATTCATAGAACCCTAATAATATATTATCATCATAGGATAATGTGTTCAACATTCACAACATGATTTCTGTATTATTTATTTATGATCTCCAAAATAGAAAATGATTATAATGATAAAACAAAAAATTATGTTAAAATGAAAACTATTAACATATAAAGAATATCATATAAATTAGAATCATATTATAAATTATAAATCGTAAGGTTTCAATATTTGTTATCCCCATAAATTTCCATTTTAAATTTTCAAAAATAACAATATGTTCAAGTCCATCATAATTGTTTATAAAAAGTATGTGATTTTTTCAACGAATATATCCCATGTGTGTAATATCAGGTGTACATTATTTCCTCATTTTCATGTACTAGGTGAATATTGAGTTAATACCCAATGTTCCCTTTCAAAATAATTACCCCTTTGTATAAGTCTTTTAAAACTATGTCATCAGGTAGTACTGAGAAAATGATTTGATTTATTTGAGAAAAATCATTTATACATAAAAATAATTTTGTGATATTATCATATACATAGACTTTTCCATAGGGTTATCACTAAAATATTATATTCATAATCTCTAAAAATATATATACATTACTCCCATACAAACATGGAAGAAACAAATCTTATAAATATATTGTTACATGATATTAAACATAAATATCCCATTAATTAAACCAGTGGATTGATATACTATGTTTCTTTTTAAGACATGGTTCATACAAAATTCCCATGAAACTAAAATAAAAATTGATAATTTGAATCTCAAAAAATTATATATTAAGTACATTGGACATCCTAATACTTTATAGGATATTCTTTGGAATACATAAAAAAAAGTTGGAGTGAAATATGCCAATAATCGAATAAACACGATAATGAAGAATTGCTTAAGATATAGATTTCATAACATGATATCATAAAACAATCAAATACTGACAAATAAAATTGTACAAAAATTTAATAGAACCTTGAAATATAATATCATGGAAACAAGGTATTTTTATGCAACATAAAAAAAATACATAATCATAATTCATGACTAACTACCAAGATAACATCACATGGTTGATATAGTCATATCATGGAATATGTATATTTTTTAATCCCAAAAATATTTTCTATTGAGACAAAAACATTACACAATGGATTAGAGTAATCTCTAGGTGTAACCTTCATATCATGTACATGTTTATGTTTCCCATAAATGGAAATATACAATAATGCTTAAACTAAATAAGTGATCATGTAGTTAAAAGTGTTAAAAAAATATTCAATATTATAATAATAAAATTTTATTTCCTAAATATTTAAAAAAGAATAAGGAATTAAATATTTTGGGAGTAATCATTTTTGTATATAATCATGTGTTTCAAAATATGGGTTTCATAAAAAAATCATAAGAAATATTAGAAAATTTGTTATAGAAATGAACATTCAAATTGGGGTTTTTAGGAATAAGTTAATTCCATTTAGAGAATGATTATGGAATTTTATGGGAACAAGTAATAGTATTACTTTTATTCTTAAATAGTCACTTAATTAACAAAATAATTAATTTTAATAACTTCTTTAAATTTTAGTTACAAAAATGTATAATATAATGTAATTTTTCTTAAAATCATGTTTGATTTTAAAGAATAAATTTGAGAAATGAACATAAGGTATTTATTACACTATAAAATAAATATATAATAATATATTTATATATTAAAGTAACATATATAATTAAGGATGGATCATTCCCGAACCACAAGGATATATAGACAGTGGAAGTGATCTATTAAGAAAAAGGTTATAATTCAATGAAAAAGGGTGGTTCAAATATATCCCATACATTGTGTTCTTGAATTGTTCATTAATTCACTAAATATCCTGAATAATAAAATAAAATTCATTAGTTAGATAATTCATAACTATTTCAATATAAATTTTAATTTATATATTTATATTATTTTTACCTATAATCATTTTGATGATATATAATGATTCATTCTGTTGTTATGAGGGTGTTTGTTTCATGTATCAAATATCATATCACTTTTGAATAATTATTGAAATTTTATTCAGTAGGGGACACAAACGAAGAAGTGAAGTGAAATTTTATTTTTATAATTATAGAATATGAAATTTATTCAAAAACTGATATGTGTTCTAATATATGGATTATTGAATTTGAAAAAAAAATTAATGTTATATTGTTAGTGAATTTAGATCATTTTTTCAATGATCATGAACATGATTTATATTATTTAATTAAAATATTATTTTAAAAATAAAATGAAATAAATTATAGAATACTTATTATAATCATATTTAACAATAATATTGTTTTTAGAACTAGCCTTTAAGATGGTGGAGAAAAAATAAGTATGTTGTTCATGTAGGCAATGAAATAATATGTTGTGAACAATTTTTTATTTTAGAAACAAATGAAGGGAGGATATAAATTTTATATTACACCATAATAATAACATATTATTTTATTTATAATACTGATGTTATAATTTCTATGTGGATGGAAAACAGAAGAGGTTAGTTAAATAAGATTTTAAAAACATTTGTCGATAATTTTACCTCTCCATTTGTCGCCTACACTTAGAAAACCACATATGGATTCTTGAAATTGTCTTTAGATGAGACCAGGAAAAATGGAAATTCGGGTAGAGGATTAGGAATGGAATTTGGTAGACATTTGGAAATCTCTACGGATTACATGTTTTGAGGATAAGGGGTGCTATTTATTAAAGGAGGGGAATGACTTTTTATTATTATAATAGTTATATTATATTTTTGGCCTAAAAATATGAATATAATATATTATTATAAAAATATGAAGAACATTACACAAGAAGTTTTTAATTTTTGAGATTTTATATAATCCATGACATATAAATTCATACATTTTACTTATAATGTGAAATTCTATATGCTTACACGTTTCAGAAGTTAAAAAAAATCAAAATTTTTATAAATATACATGAAGTTTACACTAAAAAATTTTAGACATGTATAGTCTAAAAATGGAATCCATTTATTTGAAATTGCATTATAAATATGATAAATTTATTTTTTAAATAAATTTCTCATTTAATTTAAAATACTAAATTTAATGTTTAGATCAATTTTCTGACCCCTTAAAAATTTCATATCACCTCAAAAAATTATATTGACATTATAATACAATATAATATAATTTCATAAACCTAATTAATGAAAATCATAATTCCTTTAAATCATTATTTCTTATGAAAATTAAAATTAATTTTATTTAGTATTAAAAAATTAAAAACCCTTAATTTCTCAAATAAAAAAAATAATTTACATTTATCATGATATAAATATTAAATATTTTCATTTTATAAGATTCCTAAAAATTATTTTATAGTTAATTATATAAGGATATGCTTGTAATGGTCTTGTAACTACACATAATGGTCATATTAATAATCCAAAAATCCGACAACAAATCCACCAACCAAATTACCATTGTATTGGTCTAACTTGTATTGGTTATATAGGTCCCTTAGATTCCAAAATTACTTAATATTTTATTCATTATTAATTTAGTTATATTTTCCCTCATGGTTATATATATTTTCATTTAAAAAATGAATTGTTGAATTACTAGCAATATGATTCATTTCTGTAAAGTTTTTTTTGAGTGATATTATTCTGGTCGGTCGAGAAGTTCCAATATTTCTAATAATTGTTACCTTACAAAATATTCTATGTCTCATGGTAACAAATTCAATTATTATAGATAATTTTAATCTCTAAATATATTATTAAAATTAATAAGATAAAATATTATTGTTTTATCATGTGGGGAACATGATTTACAAAATCTAAAACATTTGTATAATCAGATGGGAGATTACATTGAATATATTCTAGGTTCTATTTTTCAATGTCACCTACATTCAAGATCAAGAATATTTCAAACCTAAAGGAACTATACAATCACATAAAAATAATAACTGAAGTTCGTAGCTAACTTTTGGTGACATTCCATGGTTGAAAAACCAACCATCCATTCCATTAATTGTATCTCACTATAATCACTGATACAACACCAACTAGATCATACTCACCCATGCTCAATCTATCATGTCTTAATACTGAAACTTAAGAATCCATATTCTACTACATTTGAGTGCATATATTTAATTTATTGAGGAATTCTATTTTGAGTGAATAAGGTTTTCCTAATGACTTTTCCATTCCTTCATATTTGGGGAGATCATTGAGTCATTAAGGTTTCTTTATGAATTTTAAATTATTTCTTGTTTTGAAAATCACAAACAGCTTACCTCATGTAAAATCTCTTTTTAAAATTTGTTTTACTTCTATAATGAAAAATTTCATTCCTAAGGAAATTTATTCTTATCATGTTTTCATTGCTCATATCATAATTTTTTAAGTGTAAAATTTAGTTTTAATCTAAAACCTCAATATCTTATAAATAAATAAATATGAAGCATTCTATAGTAGAGTGTGAATTCTCAGAATTCTGGTTACGAACACTTCTGAGTTCTGACTCTAAATTCTGATTACGAATTCTGGTTATGAACTCTTTTGAGTTTTGACTCTGAACTTTGAATAAGAATTCTACTTACGAACTCTTCTGTGTTCTCACTCCGACTTCTAAATATGAATTCCGGTTATGAACCTTATGAGTTCTAACTCAAAATTCTTAATTAGAATTATGGTTATGAACTCTTCTGAGATCTGACTCTGAATTCAAAATATGAATTCTGGATACATAACTCTCGGAGTTATGACATCGAGTCCTCTGAATTCGGACTCCTAACTCTTATGAGTTCTGACTCTGAATTATCATGAACCTCGACTCCAAACATTGTATGTTCAGGTTACAAATTCTTATGAATCCATATTCCGAATTTCCATGAAATTCAGACTTCGGAATTCTATAGATTTCAGGTTCTGAATTCCTAGAAAACAAAACATGAATATCCTTGTATGATAGACTTCGAAATAAATTTTTGGTTAGACTCTAAACTATAATTTTCTTACATTCTGAATATCATATTTTAGTTAGGATCACACATATTTTTTTATAAAATGTTGTTGTGCATTTAGGTACTCACTAACCATTGTTTGAGTGACACGTGTATAGGTCCCTCTGAAATTCAAGGAAAAATATGACCGTTGGAGGAGGGATACGACCATTGATGTTGTGCCTATAAATAAGAGCTCATTTGAGAGAGCTGAAAACTTTTCAAATTTTTAAAGCTCAGAACATTTAGATGTAATTTCTAGAGAGAGAGGCTATTATAAAATCTTAGGATTTGTGTAGAAAGATTGAACATCTTATTCCAACTTTGATTCATCCAATCTTTCTTATTGTAGAGGCACGATTTCCTTGAAATCAGAGACTTCGGGTTGTGAAGTTAGAGGTGCTGATTTCCATACAAATCGTAGTCTTGCAGGGATAACAAGACAGATACCTATCATCTGATTGAGGGAATATCGGGGTTTGGGTAGGACTGTAACATCCCAGGAAAATAAAGAATAAGACATATTAAATATTTATTAATATTTGTGAATTAAAAATTAATTTTACATTAAAGGTGTTTCTATGTTCGATAGCTTACCTGATTCACAACAATAGGTTTCGTTGAAATATTACGTTGCACACTAATAATATAATATTATTATTTTAAATGATAGTCAACTCCTAGACATTATATTGGCAGGAATGAATGAAACTAACTAAAATATGATTATACATGTTTGTTAATTCTATTTACTTATATACAATAAAAGTTAGTGGCTTAAAATAAGAATGAATCCAATTTTAAGTATAATTTACATTAAAAAAGCCGATTTACCGTAATTTAATGAAAACCCTCTTTACATATAGTTTTGGTCATTTTTATTTGTTCTATTTTACCAAATAAAATTCTTCTTTACATTCGGGACATCAAATTTTACTTAGGGGTTTTTCTTGGTAATTTTCGGATAATGTTCATTTTTTCATGAATAGTGAAAAATACTGTATTTTAATTCACTGGTTCCTTTTAATATAATATATTTATATGGTAATATTATCTTTTTAATTAATTTTTAAGTGTAATTATAATATATTTTTACCATTTAATCCAATGATGGTAATTGGAAGCAATTTCACATTGAAATCGTACTTAATCAAGTATCCGTCTTTTGATAGTTATTAATTCTTAGAAAATACGCTTTTGGTTTTGACAACGGGAATTAATTTTAATTTAATTTCTGCCACTTTTGTGTTTTGAATTTTGAAAAATGGATTCCATATTTGGAATCAGGAGGTCCAAATTGTGTAATTAGGTAACTTTTATTTTATTACATTTTAAATGTTTTACATCAGTAAATATTTTAATTAACATGGTTAAAGTGTAAATCAGGTAAATAAGGGAAACCATTATATTATATAAATATAAAATTACCCTAAAACGTGTCCCAATCCTATTTTGTGAGTCATTTACGACCATGGGCATCTTTGGGATGATTTTGGGAACCCTTTTATCCACTTGGAAGTGATAATGACAATTTGGATTAATTAATTTAACGGAAAGTCAAAATTTACATTAACAGAAATCTTTTAGTACATAATTTTCATATGGTGTTATATAAGTATTATTTTCGACAATAAATATTAATTGGAAATATAGAACTATTTCCTAAATAATTGTATTTTTTTTATAATTTTAAGACATCTAATTAATTAAAATATTTATGACACAATAATGATGTTGTGTTTACCTCATAAATAAATGATTTAAATAAATAAGATTATAATGAATAACATAATATCCCAAACAAGTCCAATTATGATTGGCTGATTTTATTTCGGCCATGAGTCATCTTATATTCATCACTAATGATTTTTGGACCATTAGAACCCGAATATCATTATATAATAAAATAATATTATCACACTTTCCTATAGAGCCCCTCCGCTCCCTTATAAAAAGAATCCCACTTATAAACAATTTTTCACACCTCTCAAACCATTTGGATTATTCAAACTCTACTCCATTAAGCTCCCTACATTTCGCTCCTCCTCCTAGAAGCCTTACCTTAGGTAGAAAGAACATCAAGAAGTCCTTTTGGTTTAAACCAAAGGAAGTTACCCAAATTAAAGATAATTGTTTCTCTTAAATTTTTTTCTTTTATTTTTCTTCTCTAACCCCTAAAATCTTTTTATTACATTATTTTTTAACAAAACCAGTATCCTAAATATATACTAAGATGTTTTTATGATATGTATTTGAACTACACTTACACACACCTCCATCTAATGGATGAATAACGTAATGTTTCTGTGAATGGGAAACTAAGGCCTCACGAAACGATGATTGTTCAATTACATCATACCGCCTCTCATGGTGGCCATTATGATGGAAATATATTTATATATGATATATATTATGTTTATTATTTATTTATGATTTTTTAATTTCCATTTATAGCACACCTTTATGGTTTCCATAGTGGGAAAATACGATAATCTCATTTGAGGAAGTGCAGACTACCGCCCCTCAAAGTGATTTGATTCATTATTGCATTATGTGGGATGTATAAATGATGGATTTAACGATATTATATGTGATATTATACTGGTTTTATAATATACCAATGTATAATTATGTTTTATTTTAAATGAAATAAAAAATAGAAATGACAGTATCGTTCATGAGTACGCACGGCTTACCGTCTCCATGAACGGTGCATTTCATTTCTTTCCACCATATGTTATGTACTATTATAAATAAATGTATATTATGGATATATATGATATATATGATATTTAAATCATGAATAGCATTCTAGATATAATAAACCTTTGACCACATGGACAACATGTATTTATAAGAAGTCCATTTTTGACTCAAGTACCAAAGATCGACAAAACGAACATTATTAACTTAAATTGTTACATAATGATTATAACATGGTAATAAGTGATATAAAATGAATAATAAACATGAAAATAGGTTATTAATAAAGTATAAATTAACTGTAATTTATTATTCAGGAGATTAAAGAACGATCGAGTCAAGTCGGACACAATGTAAGGGACTTCATCTCAATCTCCATTCATTGAGGCATATTTTGTTTTAATACACTACCATCTTTTATATGTCGTATAAACACAATTTTAATTTCAAAGGGAATATTCTTATATGAAGCGTTTTACTAAATAACAAAAAAAAATAATGTTCCTTTTAACGTAAGGGGTGATAATGACCTTTTCCGCCACCGTCAGTATTAATTGATCTTTGGCTTCCTCAGCAAGTCGTAATGTTTTTAAAGATAAATAAATAATATATACTCTTTTATGTATTTGGGTATTGAAAATGGTTTTGATAATGGATTTGTAATGTCAGTATATTTAAGTGATATATTTTGATTGAAATGTGGAAATGTTTTCTTTCCTTTATATTTGTTTTATTTCGTATGATTTTATAATGGTACGTGGACATTTGATAGGTGGTTACGTGATAAACCAAATGATGAGTGGTGTCGTGAATACCAGGATGGGCGGTTACATTATAACCTCTAATGGATTGGGTATAGAAGTCGGTCGTATGGCTATTCCATTTAGTGATATGTGTAGAAGTTGACCGTATGGTTATTCCATTTATGTATGTTTATGTCCCAAGTTATATTTATATGTTATGTGTTTTTTAAATGGGTTTTATGGTAATCATTGGGTTACAAAAATGGTTAGTAATGATCTTTTATTCAGTGAAGAGTTTTTACTACTTCATAAAGGTGAAAATTATTGCTTATGTTAAAGTATTCATGGTTTACTTATTGTATAAAAAACTAATAGTTTTCTTTCATTGTGTATCCCTTACTGAGCTTTTTATGCTCATCCAAAGTTATTGAAATGTTTTTTAACGGACATAATGTTGAATAGTTTCAAGGATGGGATCAAGGAAAAGTCATGTTGTCCTAAACATGGAACTAGACATGACTCTTTTTTTCAAGAGATCATGTTTTGTAAAAAATGGAAATTATGTAGAAGTGTCTACATGTAATATTTTGAGATGTAATAATTGTATCCTAATTCTCTAAAACTCTAAACCTGAAAAGATCCTCAATCTGAATTATTCACTTAAATCATTATTATGTATGTTTTATGGACGTGTCCTTATAGTTGGTATCAAAGGTTAGTTTAGACAACTTTAGGAGTTAGGGTATTGATAAATTAATATCCATAAAGTAATTTATGTTAATTTTGAATAAAAATAGATATTATAGATTACCATGTTGCTTCATCTAATATATGTCTGTGTTAAGAAAACTTTTTCTTAATGAAAATAGAGAAACTTTTATGGGAAGGCATAGAGAGGAGAATGGGCTTCTGAATCAGCAACCAAAGATGGTCGGAATCAGAATTGGGCAGTTTACTACAGTAATGGATCAGTTGAATCAGGTGATAAATGGTGGTTGTGTCTATTGATGATATTTTGGTTTATTCTTAATGTAAATAAGATCATGCAAGTCATTTAACGGTTGTCCTTCTAACCTTAAAAGAAAATAAATTGTTTGGGAAATCCAGCATGTGTGAGTTTTGGCTATAATAAATTTGTTTCCTTGGTAACATTGTTTCACAAAATGGAATAACTTTTGATCCTTCTAAAACAAAAGTTGTTAAAGATTGGAAAAGACCCACAAATATAACTGATATATCTAGTTTTCTTGGTTTGGTAGGTTTTTACAAGAGGTTTGTTGAAAATTTTGCACAGTTATCTAGTCTAATGACTATGTTAACTCAAAAAGGTGTTAAGATCATATGGACAAATGAATGGGAAGACTATTTTTAGGAATTTAAAATGAGATTGGTGAAAGATCCAGTTTTGGAACAGGCATCCAGAAATGGTGGGTTTGTTATCTAGAGTGATGCTTCGTTGAAAGGACTTGGTTGTGTCCTAATGCAGAATGATCAGGTAATTGCTTATGCCTACGTCAATTGAAACCACATGAGTTAAATTACCATACACAAGATTTTGAATTAACTACTGTTGTTTTTGCTTTAAAAATTTGGAGGCATTATTTTTATGGAGTAAAATGTGAAATATATACTGATCACAAATGTTTGAATTATATATTCACTCAAAAAGTATTGAACATAAGACATAGGAGATGGTTGGAATTAATCAATGATTATGATTTCATGATAGTTTATCATCTGGGGAAAGAAAATAAAGTGGATAATACTTTGAGTCAAAAAAGTAATACTTCATTAACCATGTTACATTTGGAACGAGATCTTTTGGTTTTTGATTTGATGAACTTTGGCATCGAAGTTTTTGTTGCAGGAAATTCTTCTGTTTTGTTTCAGGTGTCAGTGAAATCATCTCTATGAGACAGAATTAAGCAAGCGCAAAAGGAAAACTGTGAGTTGCAGAAAAAGGTTCTGTTTGTTCAGAAGGGTACGTTTTCGGATTTTAATGTTGATAATGATTGGGTTTTTATTTTTGGAAAGATATTATGTGTGAATTATTATTCACAGTTAAAGAATGAGTTGTTATGTGAAGCTCATAGTACTATGTTTTCAGTTCATCCTGGCATTACAAAGATGTACAAATATCTTCAGGAGGAATATTGGCAGGATGGAATGAAAAGAGATATTGCAGATTTTAGTGTGTAGTGTTTGACTTGTCAGAAGGTTAATGCAGAGCTACAGTTACCAAAAGGAATGCTTCAACCTTTACCAGTGCCAGAGGGGAAATGATAAAATATATCCATGGACTTCGTTGTGGGATTACCAAAGACATCTCGTTGTAATACGGAAATATGAGTTATAGTTGATTGATTGACTAAACATACTCATTTCCTTCCTATTCAAGATAATTTTTCTTTAGATCAACTTTCTCAGTTGTATGTTAAAGAGATAGTCAGATTTCATGGAGTTCACCTCTACATTGTATCTGATCATCATTCTTGGTTTACATTTATCTTTTTGAAAGTCCTTTAGAAGTCGTTGGGTACTGAATTAAATTTTAGTACATATTTTCTTCCTCTATCAGATAGGGAGTCAGAACAACAAATCGGACCTCGGATGCTATGTTATGTGCTTTCTCAATGGATTACCAGGGATGTTGGGACTAGCATCTTTCTTTGGTTAAATTTTCTTATAATAACAGCTTTCATTCTAGTATACAGATGACCCCATTTGAGGCATTATATGGAAAACATTATCAAACTCCAACATTCTAGGATAAAGTATGTGAAAGGATGTTGATGGGACCGGAATTGGTAGAATAGATGGTAGAGAAAGTTTAGTTGATTAAGAAGCACGTGAGAACAACTCAGAGCAGATAGAAAAGTTATGTAGATAACCAGAGGAAGGATCATTCTTTTGAGGATGGTGATCTTGTCTTTCTCAAAGTTTCTCCATGGAAAAATGTGATGTGTTTTGGTAAGAAGGGAAAGTTGAGTATGAGGATCATTAGACCTTATGAAATTCTAGAGAAAGTTGGATCAGTTGGGTACCGAGTTCCTTTACATCTATGTTTATCACAGGTACACAATGTTTTTCATGTTTTGATGTTGAGAAAGTATATGCCAAATGCATCTCTTTTTTTGAGACCAGAGATAGTTTAGTTGGAAGAGAATCTCTATTATGAAGAAAAACCAGTCCAGATTCTTGACCATAGAGAGAAAGTGTTGCGGAATAAGGTAATTTACTAGGTAAAGGTTTTGTGAAAAAACCATATGGTTGAAGAGGCAATGTGGAAATCTGAAAATTCTACGAGGGACAAATACCCCCACTTATTTTGATAAATGAATAAAAATTGTGAGGACACAATTCCCAAAAGTGTGGAAGGATGTAACATCCCAGGTAAATAAAAAATAAGACATATTTCATATTTATTAATATTTGTGAATTAAAAATTAATTTTACTTTAAAGGGGTTCTTATGTTCGATAGCGTACCTGATACGCAACAACGAGTTTCTTTGAAATATTTTGTTTCACACTAATAATATAATATTATTATTTTAAATTGTAGTTAACTCAAAGCCATTGTATTGGCTAGAATTAACTAAACTATCTAAAATTTGATTATACATGTTTGTTAGATGTATTTAATTTTATCAAATAAAAGTTAGAGGCTTAAAATATGAATGAATCTAATGTTAAGGATAATTTACATTAAAATGCCGATTTACAGCCTTTTAATGGCGAACCCTCATTAAATATAGTTTTGGTCATTTTTATATGTTCTATTTGACCAAATAAATTTTTTGTCTAGATTTAAGACATCTAATTTTACTTTGGTTAATTTTTTGGTATTTTTCTGATAAAGTTCATTTTTAATGAATAGTGAAAAATAATGTATTTTAATTCAAATGTTCCTTTAAATCTAATTTATTTACATGGATAGATTATCTTTTTAATTGGTTTTAAAGTTTAATTAGATTATAGTTTTACCATTTAATCCAATTTTGGTCATTGGATGCAATTTCACATTGAAATTGTACTTAATCAACAGTCCATCTTTTGATAATTATTAATTCTTAAAAATACGCTTTTGTTGTGACAGCGGGAATTAATTTTAAAATGATTTCTACCAATTTTTTGTTTTGAATTTGGATAAATGGATTCTATATTTGGAATCAGGAGGTCCAAAGTGTGTAAATAGGTAACTTTTATTTTTAAATATTTAAAATATTTACTTCAGTAAATATTTTATTTACCATGGTTAAAGGGTAAATCAGGTAAATAAGGGTAAAAAATAATATTATAATAATATAAAATTTTCCTTAAACATGTCCTAATCCTATTTTTTGAGTCATTTACGACCATGGGAATCTTTGGGTCGATTTTGGGACCCCTTTGATCCACTTGGAAGTGATAATGACAATTTGGATTATTTCATTTAATGTAAAGACAAAATTGACATTAAAAAATATCTTTTAGTAATTAATTTTTATATGATGTTATATAAGTCATATTTTCGACTATAAATATTAATTTGAAATCTAAGAAGATTTACTACATCATGGTATTTTTTTTATCATTTTTAGACATCGAAGAAATTAAAATATTTATGATACACTAATGATGCATTGTTTAGGTCATAAAAAATGATTTAAAAAAATAAGATTATAATTATTAAAATATTATCCAGAACATGTCCAATTATGATTGGATGATTTTATTCCTACCATGAGTTATATTATATTCACCATTAATGATTTTTGGACCATTAGAAACCGAATATCATTAAATAATAAAATAATATTATCACACTTTCCTAAAGATCCCCTCCTCTCCCTTATAAAATGAGACACCTTATAACCAATTCCTCGCACCTCTCAAGCAATTTGGATCATCCAAAATCTTCCCAATTAAGCTTTATACATCACTATACTACTCCTAATATCCTTACCATATGTATAAGGTACTTCAAAAAGTCCTTTTGGTTCAATCTAAAAGAAGTTACCCAAATTAAAGGTAGTGGTTTCTCTTAAATTGTTTTCTTTTATTTTACTTCTCCAACCCCTAAACTATTTTTATTCCATTATTTATTAACAACAACAGTATACTCAATATACTAGGATGTTTTTATGAGAAGTATTCTAACTATACATACACACACCTCCATCTAATGGATGAAGAACAAAATGTTTCTTTGGATTGAAAACTAAGGCCTCGCGAAACGATGATTGTTCAATTACATCATACCACCTCTCATGGTGGAAATTACGATGAAACTGTATTTATATATGATATATATTATGTTTATTATTTTCTTATGATTCTTTAATTCCCATTTGTAGCATGCCTATATGGTTTACATAGTGGGTAAATATGATAATCTCATTTGTGGGAGTGTGGACTACCGCCCCCTCAAAGTGATTTGATTTGTTAATGCCTTATGTGGGATGTATAAAGGATGGAATTAATGATATTATAAATGATATTATACTGTAATTATAATATACCTATGTATCATTATTTTTTATTTCCATTAAAATAAAAATTAGAAATTAAAGTAGCGTTCATGCGTACGTACGGCTTACCATCTCCAGGAATAGTGCATTTCATTTCATACCTCCATATGTTATATACTATTATAAATACATGTATATTCTGGATATATATGATATATATGATAAATAAATCATGAATATCATTTTGGATATAATAAACCTTTGACCACATGAACAACAAGTAATTATAAGAAGTCCATTTTTGACTCAAGTAGCAAATATCTGCAAAACGAACGTTATTAACTTAAATGGTTAAATAATGCTTATAAAATGGTAATAAGTGATATAAAAGGAATTATAAACTTGAAAAATGTTCTTATGCAAGTATAAATTAACTTTAGTTTATTATTTATGATATTAAAGAACGATAGAGTCAAGTCAGACACAAGGTAAGGAACTTCATCTCAATCTCCTTTTATTGAGGAATATTTTGTTTTAATACATGAACTTCTTTTATATGATGTATAAAAACCCTTTAAATTTAAAAGGGAAACTTTTTCTTTGAAGCGTTTTACAAAACAACAACAAAAATAAGAATGTTCCTTTTAACGTAAGAGGTGACAACGAACGTTTCCACCGACGTGAGTATTAATTGATCTTTGGCTTCCTCAACAAGCCAGAATGTTTTTAAAAGTAAATAAATACCGTATACTATTTTATGTATTTTGTTATTGAAAATGGTTTTGATAATGGATTTGTTATGTCAATATATTTAAGTGATATATTGTGATCGAAATGTGGAAATGTTTTCTTTCCTTTTTATTTGTTTTATGTCTTATTATTTTATAATGGTACTTGGACGGGTGGTTACGTGATAAACCAAATGACGGGTGGTGTCGTGAATACCAGGACGGGTGGTTATGTTATAACCTCTAATGCATTGGGTATGGAAGTCGGCAGTAGGGCTATTCCATTTAGTTATATGTGTGGAAGTTGACTGTATGGTTATTCCATTTATGTATCTTTATGTCCGAAGTTAACTTTAAATATTATGTGTTCTTTATATGGGTTTTATGGTAATATTTTGCTTACAAAAATGGTAACTAATGATTTGTTATTCAGTGAAGACTATTTATTTCTTCATAATGGTGAAATGTATTACTTATGTTAAAGTTTTCATGGTTTACTTGTTGTATGAAAAAAAACTAGATTTATTTATTTATGTATCCCTTACTTAGCTTTTTATACTCACATCATGTTTTTGAATTGTTTTTCAGAGGACATAATGTGGAATATGGTCGAGGATGGGATCAAGGAAAAGTCACGTTGTCTTAAACATGGAACTATACATGACTCTTTTTTCAAGTGTTCATGTTTTTTTAAAAAATGGAAACTATTTAGAAGTGTCTACTTGTAATCTTTCTAGATGAAATAGTTATATCCTAATTCTCTGAAACTCTAAACCAAAAAAGATCATCAATGTGAATTAATCATTTAATTAAATATTATATAAGGTTTAAGGTCTTGTCTTTATAAAGATATACTTTCTTGAATGTATAAATCAAGGGACCTTTTATCAAGGGATTTGGATACCCTTCTCTTTGGGATAAAAGATTTACTACTTTCCATATGTAGTATTTCTATTTTTTTCGAGTGTATTTTTAGTTACTGAGGAAAGTTTAATCTTGTTATAATTTCTTAGACATGTACTCTGATTAAATAGGATTCTATACACTTTATATTAGAATCTTAGTTGTTGTAAACGTTTGTTAAGTTTCATTTCCTGAATAAATTTTTCGGAATCAAGCATGTTATTAGAACTTAGAGGTGTTGTGAATTTTTGTTGTGAAACATTTCCATAGAGATTTTTAAAGAATACAATTCACACCCTATTGTATTTGTGCATCTCATATTTACATATTCGATCCTACATCCTAATCCACCTAACTCCTCCTAAACACCTATAATCCAAATCAAAAAACATATTATATCAATTATCCTCACATAATTGCCAAAAAAAAATTTCTCATGTGTTTCATTACTATTATTAATATATTTCTACTCACTATAGGACTACCCATAATAAATCAATCTGGTAACATTCTCCTATCTCTGCAACTCATGATCCATACCCACTATGAATTTTGGCTAAAATATACTAGGGCATATCACCTAGGATCATCTCTCCAAAATGGAAACCAATTACCATTCGTATATCATGGGAAAGTCAGTCACAATAAATGTCATAAAACCTTCCAAAAATATGTTTCATACTTTTGGTAAATAGGTAGTAAACACTTAACCACATGGATTATCTTTAACTTCTTTCTAGAGTACTAATAATGAAGGTGTCATTGAAACCAAATGTATGTACATCCTCTAGAGAAACTCTTCCTTACATGATTCATCAACCACTAATTCTATCCAAGAGGCTAAATATAGATCAGTAATACCTTTTCACATGATCTATACAAGTTCATGTTCAAATTCCATGGGCATAATGATTACCTCTAGAGATCCTCTAGCCACCACAATCACAAGCCTCACAGTACACCCATATTAGTCCCTCACTAAGTCGAATATTCTTATATATTTCCGACATCAAGATATATTCTCTTGAAATTTCAAATCCTAAAGTACAACATCACAACACCACACCACGTGATCATGAATCCAATATCCAATTAATGAATAACCATTATGCTATCTTCGATAACCCAAACATATAACTTGTTTCTTTCTTAAGTGATTCACAACCCATGGAATCTTTGAGTATAATACCTTTACACTAGCCATGAATTTCATGTATGCAAGGATCACAGAGTGCAAAGAACTATTGGTGCTTATGAAAACCAAATATTACTCCACAAACCACAACATTTTTGGATACTCAAGAACTGATCATAATTAAAATGTTCCAATAGCTTCCGTTATGCTCTCAGCATGTTTTGGAAGATTCATCTAAATCCTACCATGTTACCTAAGCATTACTATCCTCTGAAATTTCCATGGAATAAAAAAAATCCTCACATACATTGTTTTTCATCTAAATAAAATTATGAATATATTTTTTCCTCACACTAAAACATTTTCATATGATGTTCTTATCCATAGACATCATCTTCTTTCCATCCCATGATGACACCAGATATACCTCACTATAACAATCATTATCCTATGAAAAACTGATTTTATAAAACAAAATACAAAAATAAACATAGTTTTTTGATATAGATCATATATATCAGGAATATATCACATAAACAAAAATTATATAGGATATTATCTTAATTGAGCTTTCCCATATTGAAACCAACTGATAGGCATAAGTACTAGAAGATAAGTTCTCAAAAAGTCATCCAATAAACCTAAACAAAAAAACTATGTAGTGGTCTACATGTAAAATTGTTAAAATACAATGTTATCCACTTATTCCACAAAAAATAAATTAACTCACAAATCAGTTTTACATTCTCATGGGTCACCCCAAAATGTCACTATTAACCAACACATTGTACTAGAGTCATTCCAAGGAAGATAACTCTGATTTCCCACATATTATGTAATGACCCAAAATTTCATTAATGGAAAATCCCTCTTGATCCAGTTAAATGTTTCTTTATGTTTTTATAAGATGTCAGCTTCTTTAGTTTAACGTTAAGATTTGTGACCGTTACTTTTATAGCCGTTGAACAGTGATCATCTGGGTAGTTTAAATATAAAGCTTTAATGAACCAATTTTCTACTCAGACAAAGGAAGCGATGGCCTCATCTAGTAGAATTGCCCCTTACGAAGCCCATTTGTCGGAGCTCGGAAAGGAGGTGGCGTCTTTGGGCTTTGCCCTTGACCAAGCCCAAGCTGAGCTTCATCAAGTCAAGCTCGAACGTGATCGTCTACGGGAAAAATGAAAGTTGATAGAGATTACCACTCGAGCAATGTTATCCGAGCAACCCCAAGAGTCTGTCACCATCGCTCACCTTACCCTTAGGTCTTATGCGGCTATTTTAAGGGGTTATGTAACAAATAAGTACCACCATGTTCATGTACATTATTTTTGTATATAATAATGAATATAATTTCTAGTCATTTTTGATACATTGTAATTAGTTTTTAAAGTACAAACGGTGTTTTTAGTTATTATTTAATTAAGAATTATATTTTATTAAATTAAAGGATTTTTGAATTAAATAATATTTTAATAATATATTATTATTAATATTAAATTAATTTTTTATTAAATATAAATGATCTTATAATTTTATGAATGCAATTAAAATTTTTATTAAGGTTTGAAAGCCATTTCTGTCAAAACCCGTGAATTTTTTTAAAAATGTCGGTTTTTATTTTAAAAGTGAAAATTCACATATTTAGAAAATTATTTAGATAAAATAAATATTATTTTTGGAATCAGGACGTCGAAATTATCCAACGGTGAATTTTTCATAATTTTCTGAGACAGTCAAATTTTTGGGTAAAAATTAAATACCATTTAAATATATAATGTGTTTTATGACATCATAATGACCCAATGGTGATGTAATAAAATATCATAATCCTTATGTTCGGCCAATATATGTTTTATCATTAATATAATGAGGTTTTGGGTTTTGTTTGACTCACTTTTCAAAGCATTAATGGAGCCCTCAAGACTTATTCAACACTTTGCCTTTTTAAATTAATTTCCATGGGAGTGTGACTCACCTCCACATAAGCAACCCTAATTTTTTAATAAGTTAGGACCTTGGCCTTGTAAAATATTGTTTTCCTCATTCCTTTTCCAGAAACCATGGGCAAATACCATGGTATGGTTTGTGGTTTGGATTATTTTAATATAAGGGGTCCCAAACCTAAATAATAATGAATTCTCTCACCTTTCCTATATAAACCCACCCAAGCTCCCACTTCCTCCTCACCCAAAGCCCTTGAAGTTCGTCCAACCTCTGCCCTACTCTCTCTATAATCCTCTCAAGGTGCCCCAAGCTCCCAAGAAGCCTCTCACAAGCCTCTCTCTAGCCTTTGGAAGCACACTTCCAAGTAAGGGGTTTTCTTCCTTTCTCATTTTTTTGTCAATTTTCTTTAAGTTGTATTTCCCTGTTAATTTCAATTATGAATGTTGGGGTATGGTTTCACACCTCCCCCATACTGCCCTCTTATTGTTTTAATGATGGGAGAACCCTTTCTCTCTCATTAAATGCCTCCCATGTACACCCGTTACTATGCCGAAATTCCGAAAGGAACTTCTCTCTCTTCTTTTATATTCAAGAAATACTTTTGTATCATGAATCTAAATTCATTTTCAATTATTGGGACATATATCTATATGACCTTCTTACTTTCCATTACATGTAAATATGATGAGTAACCCCTTTCTCTCTCATCATCCCTTTTTTATGAATTCTTATGTCACGCCGTTACGCTGCCGAAATCACACCGATTTTCTAAGCCAATATCATTGTGTAGTGAATACCATGCCCATTTCTCCATCAAGGGTATTCACATTTATGCACATTTACATATTGATTGTAATGTTTCATGTATTAATTCCACATTCCTTTATCGTGGAATAAATGATTATGTTTTATGAATCCATGTTTTATGATCCATGTGGCACACTTATGCATGAAATGAAATGTTTAAGAAGGGTGCGCCCTGATAGCGCTCCAATGCATTGGGTAAAGTATAGTATCATGATACGTCATGTGCAATGAGTGTTTACTCATGCTAATTCAAGTGCAACGAGGGTTTACTCGTGCTTCAAGTGCAATGAGGGTTTACTCATGCTCCATGTGCAATGAGCCTTGGCTCATGCTAATTCAATGTTAAGTGTTGTTGCCACATTTCCATGTTATGATTATCATGATTTATCATGCCTTTATGTTTATGTCTCTCTTATGCTCTATTGATATGACTATTGCCTAACATGTATTGTACTCCTCATGTTATTCATTGTGTACTCCCTTACTGGACTTTATAGCTCACCCTTTTCTTATGCATGTCCTCAGGTTATCCCATGCAATGCTAAGTACGAAGGAATGTAGTTGTCATGTAAAGGAAGTTTTCAATAATGATGTTGTATTTCAAGTTTAAAGTTTTATGTAATGATCCTAGGCCCCAAAGACACTAAACCTCTCGATCTTCTTTGTTGTATCAAGTGAAGTTTTATGTAATAAAGCATGTTTAAGTTGTAAAAAAAAGCAGGGTTGTCATAGTTGGTATCAAAGGATAGGTTTAGTTATTTTTGGGATTAGGAAACCCTAGTAAAGCCTTAGATACAAGACTAGGAATAATAAAAACATCCCTAAGTTTTGGTAAATACTAAGTAAGTGGTTTATCAAACAAATACATCCCTGTCTGGATACGAGCAGGTAGAGGCGGCTCTGGCACAGATGTATCCTAGGGGTAAAACCCGAAAACACCGCTTTGAGCTAGACTCGAACGGGAACTGGTGCACGACAACGGGCCTTTCTGCACTCTTGGTTACGACACTCCCGGGGGATATGTTTTGATAAATTCACAATCTTAGTATGAACCCTTATTAAGGGAAAAATGCCCCTAAGAATATATGTTAGAAGGAAGATCATGAAAAGCCTGGATTGAATCCTATAGACTCATCAGTTAAAGAGATTAATGTTTATTTATAAGTCATAAACTTTTTTCTTTGGATTACCCTTTATGTGTTACCCCTAACTTTCCTTTTATTCCAGCCAATGGCCGGAAATAGGAGAACTCGGGCTAACAACCGTTGTGAAGATCAGTGTGATGATTGTACTTATGAGATGCCCAATCCAATGGGAGCGGGAATTGCAAACTTTGTCACGCTTCTCTCTCGGCTAACTCAAGTTTTGAATAGAAACACTGGTCAAGAGGAACGTTCAACCCCCCCTAAGAAATAACAAGTCGCTATTGAAAGCTTCATGAGACAAAGGCCTCCTACTTTTAGTGGATCATCTGATCCCACGATTGATGAACAATGGATCAACTCCATTGAAAAGATATTCTCCATCCTCCAATGCTCTGAAAAAGAGAAGGTTCTCCTGGCGGCTTATCGTATGGAGGGTGAAGCTGATCAATGGTGGACATTGATCAAAAATACGAAGCCTGAGGAGGAGATCGAGGCTTTGGAATGGAAGGTATTCCGGAAGATGTTTTTCGATAAATATTTTCCACGCACCCTCCGTCTTAAGATGGAAAGGGACTTCCTTTCCCTCAAGTAGAAAGATGAGGAATCTGTGGGAGCGTACGAGGCAAACTTCACAAGGCTTGCACGATACGCTTCCGGCTTTGTCGTTACCCCCGAATGCAAGGTTGACCGCTTCTTTGGTGGGCTGAAGTCTAGCTTGCGGAAAGCATTAGCGATCCGTAACTTCGACAGCTATGAGGAAATTGTCTGATGTGCCCTCAAGGTTGAAATGGAGATCGGAGAATCACAGGGGTATCATGGGGACAAGAAGCGGAAGGTGGACTTCAATGCTGGTGGTCCGATGGATAAATCCAACGGCGCTATGAAATTACAGCACCCCACTTTCCAAAAGTGTGGAAAGAAGCACCCTGGAAATTGCCTTAGGGGGACAAGAAAATGCTTCATGTGTGGAAGAGAAGGGCACCTAGCTGTTAACTGTCAGCAAGAAGGACCCGCGGCTGCGACGGAGGGGAGGAACGCTCCGTTCAAACCTCAACGCGTTGTTCAATGCTTCAAATGCAAAGAACCGGGTCATTTTGCGAATCAGTGCCCTAATCCAAGGGTTATCGGAGGCAATCAATAACCTCCAAGACAGCAAGGAAGAGCTTTTTCCATCACTTCTGCCGAAGTGAACCCCGACAACGAAGTGGTGACAGGTACGCTAGTTATTCATTCAAGAATAGCGATCATACTTTTTGATTCAGGTTCTACGCATTCTTTTATATCTTAAAAGTTTAGTAGAACAATCCCTGCACCACCACAAATCCTGGAAGTAAAGATGTCGGTGAGTACGGCAAATGGGGCAATCATTGCATCCCATGAGTATAAGTCCTCCCCTGTTATAATCTGTGTTTTGAATTTCCCGGCGAACCTCGTCATACTCCCTTTGGTGGAATTTGATGCAATTCTTGGCATGGATTGGCTTTCCTTATATAAAGCCAACATAAATTTTCGGGAGAGGGAAATCACACTCCATATGGAGAATCGACCCCCGATTCTTTACAAGTGTCAGGAGGAAGATGAATCTCCTTTAGCTCCATCATCTCAAGCATGGGTATTACTGCCTTATGAGCACGCATATCTGGCTCAGATGATTGAGTCCAAGGAAGAAACCACCCTTGAAGAAATGCCTATTGTGAGGGAATTCGCTGAAGTATTTCCCGAGGAACTTCATGGTCTTCCTCCAAGAAGAGATGTTGAGTTCTCAATTGAACTTATACCTGGGGCGCTACCAATATCCAAGACTCCATATAGAATGTCTGTGGTTGAGCTTGAAGAACTGAAGAAACAACTACAGGAGAATCTGGATAAAGGGTTTATACGCCCAAGTGCATCACCATGGGGTGCAGCAGTCCTCTTCGTCAAGAAGAAGGATGGGTCAATGCGGCTTTGCATCGATTATCGTGAACATAACAAAATCACGATAAAGAACAAGTATCCTCTCCCAAGAATCGATGACTTGTTTGATCAGCTGCATAGAGCACAATACTTCTCCAAGGTCGACTTGCGGTCGGGATATTATCAAGTAAGGGTGAAGAAGGAAGATATCCCCAAGACTGCTTTTCGTACAAGGTACGGGCACTATGAATTCATAGTAATGCCTTTTGGACTCACCAAATGCTACAGCAATATTCATGGACTTGATGAATAGAGTCTTTAGAGATTACCTAGATAAATTTGTGGTAGTCTTTATAGATGATATTCTAATATACTCCAAAACCAAGGAGGACCATGAGGAGCATTTAAGAACTGTACTGGAGACTTTGCGCAAGGAGAAGCTCTATGCCAAGTACAGCAAGTGTGAGTTCTGGTTGAAGGATGTCTCATTCTTGGGCCATATCATCACAAGCAATGGGATATCTGTGGACCCCTCCAAAACAGATGCAATTGAGGGATGGCCGAGGCCAACATCGGTAACTGATATCCGTAGCTTCTTGGGGTTAGCTGGATATTATCGACGATTTGTGAGAAACTTCTCACGATTGTCCAACCCTCTTACCAAGATAACTCGAAAGGGAGTAATGTTTGCTTGGAGTGATGAATGCGAAGAAAGCTTCAAGGAGTTGAAAAGGAGGCTTATCATTGCACCCGTGCTCACTTTACCCACAAGTGGGGAGATTTTTGTGGTATTCAGTGATGCTTCGAAGAAAGGATTAGGATGTGTGCTAATGCAGAATGATAAAGTGATATCCTATGCCTCAAGGTAGTTGAAAATCCATGAGCGAAACTATCCAACGCATGATCTGGAGTTGGCGGCGGTGATCTTTGCCTTGAAAATCTGGCGGCATTATCTCTATGGAGAGAAATGTGAGATATATACTGACCACAAGAGTCTTAAATATATATTCACATAGAAAGAGCTTAATATGAACCAGAGAAGATGGATAGAGCTCATAAAGGATTATTACTGTTCAATACATTACCACCCTGGGAAGGCGAACAAGGTGGCGGATGCCCTAAGTAGAAAGGATCCAGCAATTCAATCAATGATGAGAATTGAGAAGGATCCAATCCTCTTAGACTTGATGAAGATGGACGTTGGAATCATAAAGAAGGGAACATCATCAATCCTTTCACAAATGATTGCTCAACCATCTCTTTTGGAAAGGATAAAGGATGCTCAAAAGGATGATGCGAGAATCCAAGAAAAAGTGGAAGCTATCAAAAAGGGAAAATCCTCAGAGTTTAATGTTAATGAAGAAGGAATTGTGCGGTTTGGGAAAAGACTATGTGTCCCATCAAGTTCGGAGCTGAAGAAGGAACTTTTGGATGATTCACATAGTTCAAATTTCCCTATTCACCCAGGGAGCACAAAGATGTATCGAGATCTCCGAGAAAACTTTTGGTGGGATAATATGAAGAAGGAGATCGCCGAATATACATCAAAGTGCCTGGTGTGTCAGCAAGTGAAGGCAGAGAGGCAGAAGTCTAAGGGGATGATGCAACCATTACCCATACCAGAATGGAAATGGGAGAACATCACCATGGACTTCGTCACTGGACTTCCAAGGACATCCAAAAGCAACAATGCAATCTGGGTTATTGTGTATCGTCTTACAAAGACTGCACACTTCATTGCTATTCGAGAGGATTTCTCTTTGGATCAACTGGCACGGATATATATCAGGGAAGTGGTACGGTTGCATGGAGTACCACTATCTATTGTGTCTGACCTAGAACAAGATTTACCTTAAGTTTTGGAAGAGTCTTCAACATGCTCTGAATACTGAACTGAACTTCAGTACGGCCTATCATCCTCAAACGGATGGCCAATCCGAGCGGACTATCCAAACACTTGAGGATATGTTGAGAGTGTGCTCAATGTACTTTAAAGGAGGATGGGATCAACATCTTCCTCTAGTTGAGTTCTCTTATAATAATAGTTTCCACTCGAGCATCCAAATGGCACCATATGAAGCCCTGTATGGGAAAAGGTGTAGAACACCGGCATGTTGGGATGAGGTCGGTGAACGTAAGCTGCTTGGACCAGAAATGGTCGAAGAAATGGAGGAGAAGGTGAAAACCATTCAGCAGCATATCAAGGCAGCCCAAAGTCGACAGAAGAGTTATGCAGATAATCATCGACGAGACCTTGAGTTTAAAGTCGGAGACATGGTGTTTTTACGCATATCTCCGTGGAAGAAGGTCATGAGGTTTGGAAAGAAAGGGAAGTTATGTCCAAGGTACATCGGCCCATTTGAGATTTTTGATCGTGTTGGGGCTGTGGCCTATCGACTAGCACTTCCACCTACTATGGCCAAGGTGTATGATGTCTTCCATGTATCCCTCTTAAGGAAGTACATACCAGACCCTTCACATGTACTCTCTTCCGAGGTGGTACAATTAGAAGACGGTCTTTCTTATGAGGAGCAACCAGTGAAGATATTAGATCGTAGAGAAAAAGTTCTACGAAATAAGACAATGCCCCTCGTCAAGGTGTTGTGGAGAAACCACAAGTTTGAATAAGCAACGTGGGAGTCTGAGGATATGATGAAGCTAAGTTACCCACATTTGTTTTAGTGTGGGAAAAGGAAAATTTCGAGGGCGAAATTTCTTAAGGGGGGAATGTTGTAACGACCCAAAATTTCATTATTGGAAAATCCCTCTTGATCCAGTTAAATGTTTCTTTATGTTTTTATAAGATGACAACTTCTTTAGTTTAACGTTAAGATTTGTGACCGTTACTTTTATAGCCGTTGAACAGTGATCATCTGGGTAGTTTAAATAGAAGGCTTTAACGAACCAATTTTCTACTCAGACAAAGGAAGCGATGGCCTCATCCAGTAGAATTGCCCCTTAAGAAGCCCATTTGTCGGAGCTCGGAAAGGAGGTGGTGTCTTTGGGCTTTTCCCTTGACCAAGCCCAAGCTGAGCTTCATCAAGTCAAGCTCGAACGTGATCGTCTACGGGAAAAATGGAAGTTGATAGAGATTACCACTCGAGCAATGTTATCCGAGCAACCACAAGAGTCTGTCACCATCGCACACCTTACCCTTAGGTCTTATGCGGCTATTTTAAGGGGTTATGTAACAAATAAGTAGCACCATGTTCATGTACATTATTTTTGTATATAATAATGAATATAATTTCTAGTTATTTTTGATACATTGTAATTAGTTTTTAAAGTACAAACGGTGTTTTTAGTTATTATTTAATTAAGAATTATATTTTATTTAATTAAAGGATTTTTGAATTAAATAATATTTTAATAAAATATTATTATTAATATTAAATTAATTTTTTATTAAATATAAATGATATTATAATTTTATGAATGCAATTAAAATTTTTATTAAGGTTTGAAAGCCATTTCTGTCAAAACCCGTGAATTTTTTTATAAATGTCGGTTTTTATTTTAAAAGTGAAAATTCACATATTCAGAAAATTATTTAGATAAAATAAATATTATTTTTGGAATCAGGATGTCGAAATTATCCAACGGTGAATTTTTCATAATTTTCTGAGACATTCAAATTTTTGGGTAAAAATTAAATACCATTTAAATATATAATGTGTTTTATGACATCATAATGACCCAATGGTGATGTAATAAAATATCATAATCCTTATGTTCGGCCAATATATGTTTTATCATTAAAATAATGAGGTTTTGGGTTTGTTTGACTCACTTTTCAAAGCATTAATGGAGCCCTCAAGACTTATTCAACACTTTGCCTTTTTAAATTAATTTCCATGGGAGTGTGACTCACCTCCACATAAGCAACCCTAATTTTTTAATAAGTTCGGACCTTGGCCTTGTAAAATATTGCACTCCTCTTTCCTTTTCCAGAAACCATGGGCAAATACCATGGGATGGTTTGTGGTTTGGATTATTTTAATATAAGGGGTCCCAAACCTAAATAATAAAGAATTCACTCACCTTTCCTATATAAACCCACCCAAGCTCCCACTTCCTCCTCACCCAAAGCCCTTGAAGTTCGTCCAACCTCTGCCCTACTCTCTCTAGAATCCTCTCAAGGTGCCCCAAGCTCCCAAGAAGCCTCTCACAAGCCTCTCTCTAGCCTTTGGAAGCACACTTCCAAGTAAGGGGTTTTCTTCCTTTCTCATTTTTTTGTCAATTTTCTTTAATTTGTATTTCCCTTTTTATTTCAATTATGAATGTTGGGGTATGGTTTCGCACCTCCCCCATACAGCCCTCTTATTGTTTGAATTATGGGAAAACCCTTTCTCTCTCATTAAATTCCTCCCATGTACACCCGTTACTATGCCGAAATTCCGAAAGGAACTTATCTCTCTTCTTTTATATTCAAGTAATACTTTTGTATCATGAATCTAAATTCCTTTTCAATTGTTGGGACATGTATCTATATGAACTTCTTACTGTCCATTACATGTAAATATGATGAGGGACCCCTTTCTCTCTCATCAGCCCTTTTTATGAATTCTTATGTCACGCTGTTACGCTACCGAAATCACACCGATTTTCTAAGCCAATATCATTGTGTAGTGAATACCATGCCCATTTCTCCATCAAGGGTATTCACCTTTATGCACATTTACTTATTTATTGTAAAGTTTCATGTATGAATTCCACATTCCTTTATCGTGGAATAAATGATTATGTTTTATGAATCCATGTTTTATGATCCATGTGGCACACTTATGCATGAAATGAAATGTTTAAGAAGGGTGCGCCCTGATAGCGCTCCAATGCATTGGGTAAAGTATAGTATCATGATACGTCATGTGCAATGAGTGTTTACTCAAGATAATTCAAGTGCAACGAGGGTTTACTCGTGCTTCAAGTGCAATGAGGGTTTACTCAAGCTCCATGTGCAATGAGCCTTGGCTCATGCTAATTCAATGTTAAGTGTTGTTGCCACATTTCCATGTTATGATTATCATGCTTTATCATGCCTTTATGTTCATGTCTCTATTATTCTCTATTGATATGACTATTGCCTAAAATGTATTGTACTCCTCATGTTATTCATTGTGTACTCCCTTACTGGGCTTTATAGCTCACCCTTTTCTTATGCATGTCCTCAGGTTATCCCATGCAATGCTAAGTACGAAGGAATGTAGTGGTCATGTAAAGGAAGTTTTCAATAAGGATGTTGTATTTCAAGTTTAAAGTTTTATGTAATGATCCTAAGCCCCAAAGACACTAAACCTCTCGATCTTCTTTGTTGTATCAAGTGAAGTTTTATGTAATAAAGCATGTTTAAGTTGTAATAAAAAGCAGGGTTGTCATAGTTGGTATCAAAGGATAGGTTTAGTTATTTTTGGGATTAGGAAACCCTAGTAAAGGCTTAGATACAAGACTAAGCATAATAAAAAAATCCCTAAGTTTTGGTAAATACTAAGTAAGTGGTTTATCAAACAAATACATCCCTGTCTGGATACGAGCAGGTAGAGGCGGCTCTGGCACACATGTATCCTAGGGGTAAAACCCGAAAACACAGCTTTGAGCTAGACTCGAACGGGAACTGGTGCACGACAACGGGCCTTGCTGCACTCTTGGTTACGACACTCCCGGGGGATATGTTTTGATAAATTCACAATCTTAGTATGAACCCTTATTAAGGGAAAAATGCCCCTAAGAATATATGTTAGAAGGAAGATCCTGAAAAGCCTGGATTGAATCCTATAGACTCATGAGTTAAAGAGATTAAAGTTTATTTATAGGTCATAAACTTTTGTCTTTGGATTACCCTTTATGTGTTACCCCTAACTTTCCTTTTATTCCAGCCAATGGCCGGAAATAGGAGAACTCGGGCTAACAACCGTTGTGAAAATCAGTGTGATGATTGTACTTATGAGATGCCCAATCCAATGGGAGCGGGAATTTCAAACTTTGTCACGCTTCTCTCTCAGCTAACTCAAGTTTTGAATAGAAACACTGGTCAAGAGGAACGTTCAACCCCCCTAAGAAAGAACAAGTCGCTATTTAAAGCTTCATGAGACAAAGGCCTCCTACTTTTAGTGGATCATCTGATCCCACGATTGCTGAACAATGGATCAACTCCATTGAAAAGATATTCTCCATCTTCCAATGCTCTGAAAAAGAGAAGGTTCTCCTAGCGGCTTATCGTATGGAGGGTGAAGCTGATCAATGGTGGACATTGATCAAAAATACGAAGCCTGAGGAGGAGATCGAGGCTTTGGAATGGAAGGTATTCCGGAAGATGTTTTTCGATAAATATTTTCCACGCACCCTCCGTCTTAAGATGGAAAGGGACTTCCTTTCCCTCAAGTAGAAAGATGAGGAATCTGTGGGAGCATACGAGGCAAACTTCACAAGGCTTGCACGATACGCTTCCGGCTTTTTCGTTACCCCCGAATGCAAGGTTGACCGCTTCTTTGGTGGGCTGAAGCCTAGCTTGCGGAAAGCATTAGCGATCCATGACTTCGACAGCTATGAGGAAATTGTCCGATGTGCCATCAAGGTTGAAATGGAGATCAGAGAATCACTGGGGTATCATGGGGACAAGAAGTGGAAGGTGGACTTCAATGCTGGTGGTCCGATGGATAAATCCAACGGCGCTAAGAAATTCCAGCACCCCACTTGCCAAAAGTGTGGAAAGAAGCACCCTGGAAATTGCCATAGGGGGACAAGAAAATGCTTCAAGTGTGGAAGAGAAGGGCACCTAGCTGTTAACTGTCAGCAAGAAGGACCCGCGGATGTGACGGAGGGGAGGAAAGCTCCGTTCGAACCTCAACGCATTGTTCAATGCTTCAAATGCAAAGAACCGGGTCATTTTGCGAATCAGTGCCCTAATCCAAGGGTTATCGGGGGCAATCAACAACCTCCAAGACAGCAAGGAAGAGCTTTTTCCATCACTTCTGCCGAAGTGAACCCCGACAACAAAGTGGTGATAGGTACGCTAGTTATTCATTCAAGAATAGCGAACGTACTTTTTGATTCAGGTTCTACGCATTCTTTTATATCTCAAAAGTTTAGTAGAACAATCCCTGCACCACCACAAATCCTGGAAGTAAAGATGTCGGTGAGTACGGAAAATGGGGCAATCATTGCATCCCATGAGTATAAGTCCTCCCCTGTTATAATCTGTGGATTGAATTTCCCGGCGAACCTCGTTATACTCCCTTTGGTGGAATTTGATGCAATTCTTGGTATGGATTGGCTTTCCTTATATAGAGCCAACATAAATTGTCGGGAGAGGGAAATCACACTCCATATGGAGAATCGACCCCCGATTCTTTTCAAGTGTCAGGAGGAAGATGAATCTACTTTAGCTCCATCATCTCAAGCATGGATATTACTGCCTTATGAGCACGCATATCTGGCTCAGATGATTGAGTCCAAGGAAGAAACCACCCTTGAAGAAATGCCTATTGTGAGGGAATTCGCTGAAGTATTTCCCGAGGAACTTCCTGGTCTTCCTCCAAGAAGAGATGTTGAGTTCTCAATTGAACTTATACCTGGGGCGCTACCAATATCCAAGACTCCATATAGAATGGCTGTGGTTGAGCTTGAAGAACTGAAGAAACAACTACAGGAGAATCTGGATAAAGGGTTTATACGCCCAAGTGCATCACCATGGGGTGCACCAGTCCTCTTCGTCAAGAAGAAGGATGGGTCAATGCGGCTTTGCATCGATTATCGTGAACTTAACAAAATCACGATAAAGAACAAGTATCCTCTCCCAAGAATCGATGACTTGTTTCATCAGCTGCGTGGAGCACAATACTTCTCCAAGGTCGACTTGCGGTCGGGATATTATCAAGTAAGGGTGAAGAAGGAAGATATCCCCAAGACTACATTTCGTACAAGGTACGAGCACTGTGAATTCATAGTAATGCCTTTTGGACTCACCAATGCCCCAACAATATTCATGGACTTGATGAATAGAGTCTTTAGAGATTACCTAGATAAATTTGTGGTAGTCTTTATAGATGATATTCTAATATACTCCAAAACCAAGGAGGACCATGAGGAGCATTTAAGAACTGTACTGGAGACTTTGCGCAAGGAGAAGCTCTATGACAAGTACAGCAAGTGTGAGTTCTGGTTGAAGGAGGTCTCATTCTTGGTCCATATCATCACAAGCAATGGGATATCTGTGGACCCCTCCAAAAAAGATGAAATTGAGGGATGGCCGAGGCCAACATCGGTAACTGATATCTGTAGCTTCTTGGGGTTAGCTGGATATTATCGATGATTTGTGAGAAGCTTCTAACGATTTTCCAACCCTCTTACCAAGCTAACATGAAAGGGAGTAAAGTTTGCTTGGAGTGATGAATGCGAAAAAAGCTTCAAGGAGTTGAAAAGGAGGCTTATCACTGCACCCGTGCTCACTTTACCCACAAGTGGGGAGCTTTTGTGGTATTCAGTGATGCTTCGAAGAAGGGCTTAGGATGTGTGCTAATGCAGAATGATAAAGTGATATCCTATGCCTCAAGGAAGTTGAAAATCCATGAGCGAAACTATCCAACGCATGATCTGGAGTTGGCGGCGGTGATCATTGCCTTGAAAATCTGGCGGCATTATCTCTATGGAGAGAAATGTGAGATATATACTGACCACAAGAGTCTTAAATATATATTCACACAGAAAGAGCTTAATATGCACCAGAGAAGATGGATAGAGCTCATAAAGGATTATGACTGTTCAATACATTACCGCCCTAGGAAGGAGAACAAGGTGGCGGATGCCCTAAGTAGAAAGGATCCAGCAATTCTATCAATGATGAGAATTGAGAAGGATCCAATCTTCTTAGACTTGATGAAGATGGACGTTGGAATCATAAAGAAGGGAACATCATCAATCCTTTCACAAATGATTGCTCAACCATCTCTTTTGGAAAGGTTAAAGGATGCTAAAAAGGATGATGCGAGAATCCAAGAAAAAGTCGAAGCTATCAAAAAGGGAAAATCCTCAGAGTTTAATGTTAATGAAGAAGGAATTGTGCGGTTTGGGAAAAGACTATGTGTCCCATCAAGTTCGGAGCTGAAGAAGGAACTTTTGGATGATGCACATAGTTCAAATTTCTCTATTCACCCAGGGAGCACAAAGATGTATCGATATCTCCGAGAAAACTTTTGGTGGGATAATATGAAGAAGGAGATCGCCGAATATACATCAAAGTACCTGGTGTGTCAGCAAGTGAAGGCAGAGAGGCAGAATTCTAAGGGGATGATGCAACCATTGCCCATACCAGAATGAAAAATGGGAGAACATCACCATGGACTTCATCACTGGACTTCCAAGGACATCCAAAAGAAACAATGCAATCTGGGTTATTGTGGATCGTCTTACAAAGACTGCACACTTCATTGCTATTCGAGAGGATTTCTCGTTGGATCAACTGGCACAGATATATATCAGGGAAGTGGTACGTTTGCATGGAGTACCACTATCTATTGTGTCTGACCGAGATCCAAGATTTTCTTCTATGTTTTGGAAGAGTCTTCAACATGCTCTGAATACTGAACTGAACTTCAGTACGACCTATCATCCTCAAACTGATGGCCAATCCGAGCGGACTATCCAAACACTTGAGGATATGTTTAGAGCGTGCTCAATGGACTTTAAAGGAGGATGGGATAAACATCTTACTCTAGTTGAGTTCTCTTATAATAATAGTTTCCACTCGAGCATCCAAATGGCACCATATGAAGCCCTGTATGGGAAAAGGTGTAGAACACCGACATGTTGGGATGAGGTCGGTGAACGTAAGCTGCTTGGACCAGAAATGGTCGAAGAAATGGTGGAGAAGGTGAAAACCATTCAGCAGCATATCAAGGCAGCCCAAAGTCGACAGAAGAGTTATGCAGATAATCGTCGACGAGACCTTTAGTTTAAAGTCGGAGACATGGTGTTTTTACGCATATCTCCGTGGAAGAAGGTCATGAGGTTTGGAAAGAAAGGGAAGTTAAGTCCAAGGTACATCGGCCCATTCGAGATTCTTGATCGTGTTGGGGCTGTGGCCTATCGACTAGCACTTCCACCTACTATGGAAAAGGTGCATGATGTCTTCCATGTATCCCTCTTAAGGAAGTACATACCAGACCCTTCACATGTACTCTCTTCCGAGGTGGTACAATTAGAAGACGATCTTTCTTATGGGGAGCAACCAGTGAAAATCTTAGATCGTAGAGAAAAAGTTCTACGAAATAAGACAATGCCCCTCGTCAAGGTGTTGTGGAGAAACCACAAGTTTGAAGAAGCAACTTGGGAGTCGGAGGATATGATGAAGCTAAGTTACCCACATTTGTTTTAGTGTGGGAAAAGGAAAATTTCGAGGGCGGAATTTCTTAAGGGGGGAATGTTGTAACGACCCAAAATTTCATTAATGGAAAATCCCTCTTGATCCAGTTAAATGTTTCTTTATGTTTTTATAAGATGTCAACTTCTTTATTTTAACGTTAAGATTTGTGACCGTTACTTTTATAGCCGTTGAACAGTGATCATCTGGGTAGTTTAAATATAAGGCTTTAACGAACCAATTTTCTACTCAGACAAAGGAAGCGATGGCCTCATCCAGTAGAATTGCCCCTTACGAAGCCCATTTGTCGGAGCTCGGAAAGGAGGTGGCGTCTTTGGGCTTTGCCCTTGACCAAGCCCAAGCCGAGCTTCATCAATTCAAGCTCGAACGTGATCGTCTACGGGAAAAATGGAAGTTGATAGAGATTACCACTCGAGCAATGTTATCCGAGAAACCCCAAGAGTCTGTCACCATCGTACACCTTACCCTTAGGTCTTATGCGGCTATTTTAAGGGGTTATGTAACAAATAAGTAGCACCATGTTCATGTACATTATTTTTGTATATAATAATAAATATAATTTCTAGTCATTTTTGATACATTGTAATTAGTTTTTAAAGTACAAACGATGTTTTTAGTTATTATTTAATTAAGAATTATATTTTATTAAATTAAAGGATTTTTGAATTAAATAATATTTTAATAAAATATTATTATTAATATTAAATTAATTTTTTATTAAATATAAATGTTCTTATAATTTTATGAATGCAATTAAAATTCTTATTAAGGTTTGAAAGCCATTTCTGTCAAAACCCATGAATTTTTTTATAAATGTCGGTTTTTATTTTAAAAGTGAAAATTAACATATTTAGAAAATTATTTAGATAAAATAAATATTATTTTTGGAATCAGGACGTCGAAATTATCCAACGGTGAATTTTTCATAATTTTCTGCGACAGTCAAATTTTTGGGTAAAAATTAAATACCATTAAAATATATAATGTGTTTTATGACATCATAATGACCCAATGGTGATGTAATAAAATACCATAATCCTTATGTTCGGACAATATATGTTTTATCATTAATATAATGAGGTTTTGGGTTTGTTTGAATCACTTTTCAAAGAATTAATGGAGCCCTCAAGACTTATTCAACACTTTGCCTTTTTAAATTAATTTCCATGGGAGTGTGACTCACCTCCACATAAGCAACCCTAATTTTTTAATACGTTCGGACCTTGGCCTTGTAAAATATTGTCATCCTCTTTCCTTTTCCAGAAACCATGGGCAAATACCATGAGATGGTTTTTGGTTTGGATTATTTTAATATAAGGGGTCCCAAACCTAAATAATAAAGAATTCTCTCACCTTTCCTATATAAACCCACCCAAGCTCCCACTTCCTCCTCACCCAAAGCCCTTGAAGTTCGTCCAATCTCTTCCCTACTCTCTCTAGAATCCTCTCAAGGTGCCCCAAGCTCCCAGGAATCCTCTCACAAGCCTCTCTCTAGCCTTTGGAAGCACACTTCCAAGTAAGGGGTTTTCTTCCTTTCTCATTTTTTTGTCAATTTTCTTTAAGTTGTATTTCCCTTTTTATTTCAATTATGAATGTTGGGGTATGGTTTCACACCTCCCCCATACTGCCCTCTTATTGTTTTAATGATGGGAGAACCCTTTCTCTCTCATTAAATGCCTCCCATGTACACCCGTTACTATGCCGAAATTCCGAAAGGAACTTCTCTCTCTTCTTTTATATTCAAGCAATACTTTTGTATCATGAGTCTAAATTCCTTTTCAATTGTTGGGACATGTATCTATATGACCTTCTTACTGTCCATTACATGTAAATATGATGAGGAACCCCTTTCTCTCTCATCAGCCCTTTTTATGAATTCTTATGTCACGCCGTTACGCTGCCGAAATCACACCGATTTTCTAAGCCAATATCATTGTGTAGTGAATACCATACCCATTTCTCCATCAAGGGTATTCACCTTTATGCACATTTACTTATTGATTGTAAAGTTTCATGTATGAATTCAAAATTCCTTTATAGTGGAATAAATGATTATGTTTTATGAATCCATGTTTTATGATCCATGTGGCACTCTTATGCATGAAAGGAAATGTTTAAGAAGGGTGCGCCCTGATAGCGATCCAATGCATTGGGTAAAGTATAGTATCATGATACGTCAGGTGCAATGAGTGTTTACTCATGCTAATTCAAGTGCAACGAGGGTTTACTCGTGCTTCAAGTGCAATGAGGGTTTACTCATGCTCCATGTGCAATGAGCCTTGGCTCATGCTAATTCAATGTTAAGTGTTGTTGCCACATTTCCATGTTATGATTATCATGCTTTATCATGCCTTTATGTTCATGTCTCTGTTATGCTCTATTGATATGACTATTTCCTAACATGTATTGTACTCCTCATGTTATTCATTGTGTACTCCCTTACTAGGCTTTATAGCTCACCCTTTTCTTATGCATGTCCTCAGGTTATCCCATGCAATGCTAAGTACGAAGGAATGTAGTGGTCATGTAAAGGAAGTTTTCAATAAGGATGTTGTATATCAATTTTAAAGTTTTATGTAATGATCCTAAGCCCCAAATACACTAAACCTCTCGACCTTCTTTGTTGTATCAAGTGAAGTTTTATGTAATAAAGCATGTTTAAGTTGTAATAAAAAGCAGGGTTTTCATATATTACATCTATTTAAGACTCATGACGTGTCATTATGTAAAATCACAAAGGTCTATGAAAAAAAGAATAATTCCATGAAAAATTAGAATCAAGCATACTCTCACCTCAATGTTTCCAGATATCATCCTAGCAAAACACTCATCTCTAGCATCTCCATGTGAGAGAATTTTTATAGTAGACTAACCTCCCTCAACAAGGGAACCCATACTCTATTATCATATCAACCTCAAACTAATACATGGAGGATTGGAATATATATCCAATACCAAATAATAATCACCCACCTATAGATACATTAATTATGAAATTAAATTAGGATGTCCTAGAAGGGTTACTATAGTAGTTGTGTATAAGGCCATTGTCATCATCCTCATACTCAAACTTCTCACTATAGATTCAAATTACATTTTATTACAAATAAACCCTTATAGAAGTCATCCTAGATGAGTATAATTCCACCATGTTTGTATTTTGGAAAACATAATTTAATATATTATATACAATTAAAATTAATGAGCCTCATTCATATTGGAGCTTACAGAGGACAATATTGATATATCATCTGGATGGAATGTTCCCATCATGATGTATGATACGAAACTTACTCAAAATTCCATGTGTCAAAAACAAATCACTTTCCTCTCTTAATCCATCCAATAGAAAAAAATCAATCACAAACCAGAGATCCAATCCAAATATGCATTACTTCATGAAAAATATATATACAACTATATCATATAATAATAATAAGAGAAATATAATATCCTCTGAAATGTGGGATTATGACCAAAATATGTGTTATTAATGAACCTTGATATTATCCATCAAAGGATATAACACATTCATATGTCTCTAATATACTAGATCCGAAAATCAGAAGATAAAAAAAATTATCTATTACAAAATCATATCATCCAAAACATAGTTTTCCCTATAATTGTAACAGGACAAATTTTCCACATGATATCATGCGTGCCTCCCCACATTCCTGAGGCATCCAACAAGTAGTGGGGGTATAGGGTAGTATCATGGGGAGACACTACACCATAATCATATTTCTCAATGATGAATCAAATAACCATGAATCATATACCAATCATAAGAATTGGATTCAAAATTTACAAATTGGTATCAATATTAAAAAAATGGAAACTAATAAAGAATAATATAAAATATTATAATCAAATAATAAAATTCATTAAGGGTTGAAAATCTATTTTTTACATATAAATAATCAACCACTAGATCAATTATAGTATACTATCAAAATAAAATAATATATTCACTAAAGGATATACTAAATCTTCATGATATACCTCATCCAGTCTCATGATATCATCTGATCAATCATGCCTGATCATACAAAAATTAACTTGGGCCTCTGCTCTAACATATTCTAAATGTAAATTTATAAGATATACTATAGTGACCTTGTAGGTCTGTGTCCCGAGAAGGGAGTGAGTAAAACATGTTAGTCCACCTCCATCACTTTTCAATGTAATAAACAGCTAGAGAAATAGTTTATACATATAAATAGCGATATAAATAAATAGTATGTAAAGGAACATATGTTACAATGAAACTATTCTTAACAAACATGTTGGTCCTGTAGTTCTAAATTGATACCTGGCTAACCAAACCTTCTTTATCAAAATATGGTTGACTGAGTTATAAAAAATTTGATCATCCATACATTAAACTATATATAAACAATTCATCCCCGGACATTTTTCTATGAAAATAAACCATATATCAATATCATCTATTTAGGGAAACATAGTCATGTACCAAAAAAGAGCAACACCTTCAATGTCATTATTGTTCGTCACCTCTAACATACGAACACTTTCTTATGAAGGGATATGTACATATTTATAAACCATATATTTAGAGAATCATTTCTGAAATCTGAAACTATACATGTGGATTTTCATGTCCATCACTCCAACAGCAGATGTTGAGTATCGTGTACAAAATCTGGAAACATACACATGTATTATCATGAAAAACATTATAAAACACGGATATGGGTCATCATTTCTTACATCTGGAACTTCCATAATTTTTCATACTCTCAAGAGGAAATTAAATCCAAAAATAAATCATTAAATTTTAATCCATTTTCACATATAAAACTCAATTCCAAGCTCACATTAAAAAATAATGGATCTCTAACATTTATTAAAATATTTAAAATCCACCCTTAAAACATGGGTCATCCAATATTAAATAAAAAACATGGTAATAGAATTCTTTTCCATCAAAACCTTTTAAAATAGTTATTACTATATTTTAACAAAATGTCCAACCACACACTCGTTTCAAATAAATAAATGAAATTCACCCAATCCTCCATTAAAAATCACTTAATGTTCAAAAACACTTTTAAAAACTATATTAAAATCAAGAATATAATTTATCCATTTTAACAAAAAATTGGGTCAGACCCCAATTAATATGTTCAAAACCATTTCAAGATCCTAATAATCAATTCAATAAATCATATCTCATAATGTAATTCATATTAATAATTTCTAGATATTATTATACATGTTTCCCCCAGTAGTATGATGTATCACTTGATCATTATATCATTACAACCAAAATTTCTAATGGGGTTACATTCAAAAACACATACCATTCTAAATTAAACTAACCCTCACCATTTTAATGAAATTGATGACAACATAGGTGTCAGTATGTTTTTTCTTGTGAACACAAATAGATCCAATGATATCCATGGAAGGTCTAAAATATCAAATTATTCCACAAAGGTGTTATAATAGACCTTAAAAGCATTGTACCACACTTGGGTGTTATGGAACATATAACATACAAATGAAAATACATTAATAAGACTATGGGTAATTTATTTAGACAACCTTGCTCATTAAAAAATCCTTTTAAAACACTTCCATGTACTAATGGATTTTTTGAGACACCCTCAAGTCTTGTAGAAACTCCTTATAATCTAAAAAACTCCGTCTCAAAAACCCCAGAACTAGCCTCACACCAAAAACATAATTGTTTAATTATAATTGTTAAATTTAATTATTTCATTGAAACAAAACTATGCATAATGTATGAACATAAATTGGGTCACTAGAAAACACCGAAAAACCCATTCAACAAAATACCTAAGACATAACCCTGAAATTTATTTTATATAATTATATATGTTATGGTTTTAATAAAAACATAAATTGATAAAAAAAATTGAGGTAAATCCCTAATAAAATTAATGATGCAATATAAAAGAATAATAATGTGTGATGACATGAAGAAATTGATTCAGGTTCACCTCAAAGAAATCCATCCATAATACCCATGAAAAACTCATTTTTTCCATCCTGACATGGTAGAATTTCCAATCGATCACAAACCATAAAACACTAAATTCATAAATTAGGAAGAAGAATTAGAAAATAAGCCATCAGAGGAGAAAGACTCAATAAAATACTAAATAAACCCATGAATCAAATGATAAAATGAAGAACCAGGTGAAAGAGACACTCCTAGTCAGAGTACATAGAATGGAGAAAGAGATGTGGGGAAAACCAAATAGTGCAATGGTGAATTTTGTTAAAGTCGATAATTAACTATTCACCAGACATTTAATACTACACTGGACCCCTCTATAGTGAGGCTTACAGTTTAAATATAATCATTTGAAAATAGTCCATTGTTTCCTAAAATCCCACAACCATGAAATATGTCTCCATGGGCTCACATAGATTACACTAAATCAATCCAAATCCAAGAAACATAACAATTATTAGATCCAAATTAACTCAAAATACAATTGGATTCAATGTGTCTCATTTTTTATTATAAATTAGGTACAAAATACAATGAATTTAAAGAAAATAGAATAAAACATCATAAAACATTAATTGAATCCTTGTATGATCATACAAACAACTAAGATATCGTCAAAGATTCATTCCTCGTCTAGAAACAGCACATTAAGGGATTTCAATATTCATAATTCTATTACAATACTCTTCTGATATTCAGAAAATTAGATAAAAAATAATCATATTCAATCTAAATGTATCAACTCATATCGATGATGGGTTTTATAAGATAGATCACCATTGACAGGACACCATCCTTAGTATTATTTGATATATCCAATGTAGTTGGATATTCCAAGATAAATAGGACTCACCACTTATGATTTTAGTAATAAAGATCCATTGCCTCATAGATTTCAACCTTCCTAATATCCCATTATTATGGTCGTTTTTCTTTTCTCCTCATATAAGTGAATCAAATTTTCTTTAATAATGACCCCGTGATATGGTTCAACGGATTCCAAGGATCGATAGAGATTTATTTGATCATGGATCAAGGTTCCTTATAGTTCAGCATTTTTAGAGATACATCCCATACCCAAATCCTATTTATGATAACTAGGCCTATATCTATACATTATTATCAATATGATAGTTTTATTCATATTGAAAATAAAAATAGATTAAGTCTCATGATATTGGTTAAATAGAAGAAAAAAATATTATTTACAGTTTCATGTTGTTAATTTATTACCTACTCATTATGACTTCCATTTAAATATGTTATTTTTAATTTCAGATCATCTTTTAATGTATTTCATTTCCTTATATATGAGGAAGAAATCATTTAATTATTTTCAATGGTATAAGAAACATTGTTATGCAATGCTTTGTTTTTGCAATGTAATATGGAAATCATGGATATAACAATTCTCTAAAAACTGAATGAAAATGGTTCTTTCATGTTTTTTGTTACTTGTATCATATACCAATATAATATAGTAAACATCAAAATTAGGTTACTGCAGTTGGGATTATTACATATCTTTGATACCATTAACTGATATTCCTAGGGAAGGTGCAAAAAACCATAAATTGGATTTGATACCAACTATAAAAAACCAAAAATAACATTCCCATAATTACATAAAATGAATAAAATATTTCATTAAGTACAATCCAAATATAATTTTTGTTTAAATAATTGGCGAAATTTGAAAAGATATAAACTAGAAAAAATCAATTCCTTTCTTAACTAATGGATATTTTTAAAAAAATAAAAGAATCTAAATCCGTAATTAATATTTAATGTCAATAAAAAATTCATCAGAATTTGTTATCTTTATAACTTTATCATGTAAAAGAATTTTATTTATAACCATGGGAATGAAAACATAAAAAATATTTTTGATAAAATATGAAATAAAGTAAACATATAACTGAATTCCTCAAAAACATAATAATTGAATACAATATATGGATTGACTAAATAATCTATGTAATTCAATAATGAAATAAAATTTATAGAATTATATATCCATGAAAATAAATTAAAACATGGAAATAAATAATTACTAATTTCATGATGATGTAATGAATAATCTTGGACATAAAAAACACATTGTAATTTCCTTCTTCCAAAACAATATCATGTTATTAGAGGAGGTATACACCAAAACCCAATATATTCTGTCTCATGTGAGATATCATTATATCAAGGGAATATCTAATTTTAAGATCCAACTATCACCTCATTATGTTTAACTCATTCACCAAAAGAGTGAACAATGTATTTCATACCAATACCCAAGGAACTTTTATATGAATAAAAATATGGTTTTTAATACAAAGAATAATAAAGAATATCAATACATTATCAACATGTGTTAGTATTTAATAATAAAAAAGAATACCAATACATTTCACCTTGTAAAAAAGGGACAAATTGATCATAAAAAAACTACGAATTATGGGGGATGGTCAAACCGTAAATAGTTAACATTACAAAAAAACACCAATATTTGGAGAACAATATATAGAATTTCAATAAATTTCCACATATTAAAAGATAAATATTCTTTCTTAGAAAAAAATCAAAAACATGAATTTATTTATTAAGTTTTTTAGAATATATAGTGTAATGAGATTAAGGTTATTTCAATAATATAATATCTTGATCATTATTTATAAATAGAAATATATTTCATGGTTTAAAATAAAAATAAAACTAGAAAATAATGGAAACATTGAATTCTCTTGAAAGAAGTGAAAAACACCCTTAAAAAAGATGACTTTGAACAGTGTCAAAAAAGAAGGGATCATGAATTGGATTACATAAAATCATCATTTTAATTTTTCAAATTATAATATTTATCTATTTTAGAGGTTACAAAAATCAACAGAATCCCTACTATGGAAAATAATTTTGAAAATTATTTGAGAAATGGAAGAGAAAAATTAAATAATATTGTTAGAAAATATTTTTAAACATTATGTGAGTGCCAAAGGAAAATGGACATTTTATTATTTTAATAAATACCTATGTTTAATAATAACATTTTAAGAATTGTAGAAAAAATTTCACATGTATTAAAACATCAGACAACAAAATTTGTTTATTAAATACCATATTATTATATATTATGATGTGTGAACATAAAAATGGAAAAAATAAGTTAATAAAAAACAATGTAGCACATGTAAATGTGGCCTGAGGTATCAATATACCTTAGGGGAATAATAATAATAAAGACAGAGGAATTTTAAAATATAATTATGTGTTAGAAATGTAAACAATAAGTTAATACCATATAATAAAATCAATTGGGAGAATGTATCTAATTTATATGAATTAATTTCATGTGAACTACAATAACCCATTGAATGGTAATTGAGTTATCCAAATCTCCAACGACTAGGTTATCACTATATTAAGAATACATCTTGAAAAAAGAACATGATTTGGATTATTTTACATCATGGACTACAATGAAATAATGTATTAAAAATTCAAGGGACTTTAAATTATTAAAAAATTATATATTGACACAAGGGGCATAACATGTGACATATCTCAATGAATTTGATTAGACATTGTGAGAACATTAATATATTGACAAACTACATAGTAATAACACCTTTAAATAGTGTAATATCAATTATAATTAATAAACCATGATGAACATATATATCATTATATGACATCTCAAATATTTAGTATATACCCAAAGAAATAAAATTCAACTCATTATAAAAAAATGTCTCAAAGATAGGTTTATTACATTAAAACACTTACTACATCACAATTCATTCTTCACTTGAACCAAATTTCATGAATAATTAAATTAATATCATTAACTAGATACTTAATAATAATATTAAAAACTATAACCATTAATAGTCATTATTTATATCCATTCTATAAAAATATATCTTATTTGTTTTCTACCTATGTTCAGTATCGGGTTTATGAAATTTGTATTGCTTTTAACTAGTTTTATAAATAAGTTATTGTGATCGAATTTTTTTCAAAGTAAATAACTATTATTTCATAAGAGGTACTATAATAGATATTTCATGATATTTATAATGTAACATTTTTATTCCATTGTATTGTTTTTACAAACCATGAATATAACATAATTCTGTATTTCATAAAAATGAAAGGTGTTTACTAATTTAAGGAATTAAATGTTGAATATAACATAAAAAACCCAAATACACATTATTTAATAATTTATAAAATATTTTATTAGTAAAAAATATCTCATAGTAATCCAAGATATAAATTCATAGAATTATTGAAGTTGGCGGTTAAATAAACACAAACATGAACCTTCAATGATTAATAGATGATTATAAGGATGTTCAGTTGTAATATCATCATTATAGAAGAATAATAATATCAGTTACTATTTATCAGAATGAAATATCATAAAATTAAATATTTACATTGAAAATATAATTTATATATTTTTGTTTCAAATAGGGGATCATTTTTTCTCGATTCCCTTGGTTATAATTATTGAATTAATGTTAGTTATTTCTATATCACATAATGAAATGTTTCTATAATATTACATGATAAAAATATTATTATATAATAAAAAAATATTTATCCATTACTAATATCCTCATTACCATACATTCAAGGAAGTGATGAAAATAAAAAGGAAATCAATCATTCTATTACGGTAGTAGTCAACATGTACTCATGGTTAAAAGTTTCATTATCAATAGAAATGGAGAAAGGAGAATTATGGTAACATATTTCACAATAATAAATATGTTATAAATTTAATAATTATATATTAATTTTCCCTTTTAGACTATCCTTGAATGTTTTTGAAGTAAAATGAATCACGTTGGGTCAGGAAGCTCGTATTCCAAAAATCGAAACAAATTTTTTTTTGTTAATAGAAAAAATAAAGTATAATAATTATTATTCTAATATAATTATAATATTTATTATATAAAAAATAATGATTTTATTAAATTGGAATTTGAAAATTATAATTTTAAAATAATAACTGATATAAAATATATAATGTTAAATGACTACTCTAGTTGAGTACATAGAGATTTCAAACAAAATGATCCCATAGAAATGAATAGAATTAGATAATCTCTAGGAAAAATAATTTAAATATACTGAAATAGATTTAGTGTTTATGGAAATTGGATTGTGTTTCATGTGGAAAACTAATTATTAATATTTCCTTAATGTTGTTATGAGAATCCCCTTCTATATGTGGTGAGAATGACATTCATGAAAATATTTCAACTCAATATAATGGGAGTACATATTAATGATTTCATGGGGCTCAAATATTGACAATGAATTGAGTGTGTAAGATTATATGTTGATCAAAAACTCATTCACTCAATTATAAATATTCTTTTATCATGATTCAAGCCATTCTCCATTTTAAATATTAGTGTTACCCTTTTTTATTTCACTGTGATAACTAGTTTTTATGTATGGTAACATAATATTTAAGAAAAAAATGAACTGGTCATTATTTGATTATTTCCAACAAATAATTATATATTTAAAATAAAATTTATTTTATGAAAATTAAAATTAAAAAAACTAATTTACAATAAAATAGTATAAGAAATTATATTTTTTTTAGAAAATATTAATTTAATTTTAAATAACAAATATTGCTATGTATATTAAATCCAATAGTATTTAAATTATAAATCCATATAAATAATATATTTTCCCTTATATGATCTTTCATGAATTACCAATTCTAACATATATACTATTATATTCATAAAATTAATGTTATTTGTAAAAAATAGTGTTCTAACTATTCACCTAAAAATTATTAAGTTTAGAAAAAACAGTATTAAGTATAAAAAAATTATTAATATGACGAATCAAAAATTAATATTAAATTATTCAAATAATATTTAAATAATTTTTTCATGCAATATATAAATAAAATATTAAATTATTATGGAAAAAGTTTCATAATGGAAAATAACATTTAGAAATTTAATATATTCATTTCTATTGTTTCAAATAAATTATTATAAAATTTATCTACAATATATTTCCATATTATCTATATATTTTATATTTCTCCAATTATAAAATAATTATTTTATTTAAATAATACATAATTTCTATAAAAATATATTTTATTAACAAAACAATATATTCTTAGTTGTTTTAACTATACAAATTGAATTTCATTCATATTAAAATTGGCCATTATTTTAAATATTTAAATATGTAAATTTGGTTATACTTATATTCACATATATATAAAACTCAACATCTAGGATTTTATGGTTATTAATATTATTTATATATTTATCTAATTATGTCATAGGTTTGTTTCAATTAAATATTGTGTGTGGACATAACTGTCAAGCGAATTTGGCTCATTTAATAGAATTCATTAACTATAATAACGGGTTATTGATTTCTCCAACATTAAATAAATTGGACCATCATAATTTGAATCATAATATCTTGGTAATTTATATAGTTACCTCATAGTTAACAATATAACTCTAGATTATCGTAGTTGTATTTAATAAGTTGAATGAGATTTATCTATTAGAAAAGAATTGTCACAATATTTTCATAATGAGAGATAACACATTAAAAGTCTCTTATAAAATTATAATAATATATGGCGATGTAGATAAATATAGAATAAATTACTACAAAATGTGAAAATGATTTATATAATAATCATGCCTCTATAATTTTTATTTATAACTGAAACTCTAGATGTTGGTGAAAACAAACTAGAAATTGGTTATAAAAAACCAGAGTGAAAACTAAATATATAATTAATTAGTAATTGTCGAATTTGTTTTTACATTTTAACATGGTTGACGGTGGATATTTTTATTATTTTCCCTTGGTTGTGGACATTGAGTCAGAAAATTCCATAATCTCTTATAATTAAATTAATCAATTTTTTTCATCTTCTTAATTTCCCGTTAACTTTTGACTCTGATTCCCTTCATCACTACATTTTTTCATGTAATTAATATTTCAGGGTAATTTACCCATGATTCATACAACATTTTTGAAGTGTAAGAAATTTAATTTTTTCTTCTTTATCATTTTATTGATAAGATCATTCATGATAATTTATATTTCTAGTGTGTGGTGTTTTTGGTGTACTGACTATGTTCAAATTGGTAATTATATTTTTTGATATATGGTTCAGAATAATAATAAGGTTTCTCACTCCAATACCCATTCTGATGGGTTTTTGTTAGGGTAGTTTTAAAATTTTCTATTGTATTCCTTGTCAACATTAAAAATCATGGACTCAGTCATTACTAAAACTGAAACAGTTAACATGATAGATGATCATTGTAAGTTAATTATCATATATTACTACTGTAATATTTAACCACATGATGTATCACTTTATAAAACTAGCATATTATCATATAATTATTACAACTCAAACTGTATAAGAATTTGTTCAACCTATAATGGTCTCAGTTTAACCTATATCAATATTGGTCCATACTAGGTTTCATTGAGTTGTAAGATCTTGTACTTAATATCCAAATCATCAAAATAGAGATACCAAAAAACCATGATGATTCATAAAATATTCCAAACAAAAAATCCATTGAAATATTACATCTTAAAGTCAAAATTAACCTTCATCCAATAATGAACATATCAATTAATATATAAAATATCATATGAATATATACATTTTAATACATGTAAAAAAATATTATATTCCTATTAGTTTATCTTGGATACATATATTCTAATCCTTGATAATGCTTCATAATGGGAATATGAATTTATCAAAAAAATGTCCTCTGGTAGAGTCAAACCAGGTGTAATTTTAGGCCTTTTGTTATGAAATTGAGGAAAATTGAGCTAATACCTAATCTACCCTCCCTAGGGTTATTACTCCTTTCTACATCTATTCAATGGCATACATCCACTTTTAGTATCCAAATATATATTAAATCTATAGGAAAACCATATAATCAAAACCTTTCAAAAAAATTAGATGTTATCTGATACATAAAATTATCACATAGATATATCTCTGTGGTTTTGACTAAAATTATCATATCATAATTTTAAAATAAAATTTCTTAATTATAATAGTATTAAATATAATAGAATCATAGTGGTTAATATATACAGTGGAAATTTTGATCAACTCTTAGTTAATTATCCACATGTTATCCTCAATAAGAATCCTAATGTCAAATGTTATAAAAACCATATTCTAATTCAAACAATGAAACTTTTAACCAACACTCCCGAATTTGGGTTGAATAACACATACATTACATGCTGTCTCCATTGCCAACTATTAATTCCTATACATGATTATCCCATAATTATAAGACATAATGTAAATATTTCATTGCATATTTTCTCAATAACATTTAGCTTTAAATCATTATAAAATTTAAGGAAAACATAATTTAGTAAAATTCAAGTCATTCTAAAATAATAGAAATTTTTTCCACTATATATGAAACTAACCAATTCATAAAGAGTTTTGAATTTATCAAAAAATTCCACCCACAATTTTTAGCATTTTAATCATATCATGTTTATTAATTTTCATCATACCCTAGGGAATATAAACAATGGAAAGGGCTGAGGTCAGACACTCGATAGGGAAAAAATAAATAAAGTATTCAAAAAGATAATCTTGGAAGAAATATGAAAAGACATAATAATTTGGATAATTCCATATTCAATTAAATTTGATTTCATGCTATATCCAAGAACATAAATGAATAAATGGATAAAAATTATTTTTTATCTTATGCTAATGGAATGGATAATGTTATGAATTTAAAAAACATTCTCAATGACATGTTCTAAGATACTATCCATTTTTGGATAGAGGTATACTCCAAACCCAACTTTTTAGTCTCATTAGACCTATAAATGTATCGAGTGGCAGGATAATTTTTGTCCCCACCCATCACATGATTAATTACAATGCATTCTACATATGAGTCATCGTTATTTTTCATACCAATACTATGGAACCACTAGATGAATAAAAAATTGATATATATATATATATTTAAATCTACATAATATTAATACATAATCAACAAGTGTTATAAGTATATAATTATTTACAAAGTCAAAAAAATTCCCATGTCATTAATAGAAAGAGAATGATTATAAACCATCCTATGAAATAAGTTGTATGGTCAAACAACACATATTAATATTTTCAACAATTTTATAATATAGAATAACTATATACATAATTCAAATACTTTCACCAGTGTTATTAATAATTTTTTTTCTAGTTGAACAACATCCATTTTTAATTTTCAAAATATGATGCTCACACTGTATAGGGAAATGAATATATGGTTAAGTATAGGTTGGAAGAAGATCATCATATTTCAGTAGGGGAATTAAATAGGATATCCTATAAAATATCCTAAATATATTAATGAAAATAAAAGAGTTCATTGACATAATGTAAAAGAACCTTCACAAGAGTAATGCATCATCCTTAAATATGAAATAAGGGATCAAGAATCACATTTTATGATTCCATGAGTTAAATAGAAATAATTATATTACATATATAGAGGATAAATCATGAAACATAAACCCCATATGATAAAATGTTTTGGAAATTAGTAAATACTAGTGAAAACATAAAGTATCATACAGAAAAAAAATTATGTTTTAGTAAAATATAAATTTTCAAATAACATTCATTGTTAACATTAGAAAATTTGTCTTGAAGTACATTTATAAAATTTATTCTTAAAAATAATTTCCTATAACTAACCATGGAGAAACACATTAATTTTATCTTGGATGAATGAAGATAGGAGAAAAATATATGTTAAATTGAAAGAAAACCCCCTTTTTATTAAGTGCCAAATTCATTTATTTAATTAGAACATTATAAAAAGAGTAAAAAACAATACTTTATAATAAAAATCATTATCTTATATTGGACTATGTATTATCATATAATAAAAATATATGGTTAGATAACCCACACATTCATGAAATAACATTATGATGAAACAATATAACATAAGGAAACGATTCTTAATTATTCAATATTATTAAATGGTAACATACTACAATAATCATGGAAAATATAAAGTGGTTTTATGTGTGATATATGTATAAAATGATATAATACCACATAATTCTATCATTATATAGAATGAACCTAACTTATATGATATAATCTAATGTGATCATTAATAGCATAATGAATAAAAATTTTGTTGTTAAATGATCTTATGACTTTGGAAACACTTGATTGAAAATATATTTGTTGAAAAGAAACCAATTTATGATTGATTATTTTATGAATTTTATGGAACTAATTTATTATTCATTCATATGAAATTAAATTAATTTAAAACCATACAATGAAACAAATTAAATAACATATAATATGTCCCAATAAATCGGAATTGAGATTAGTAAAACCCATACGACATGAGAAGAATTTCATTAAAAAATAACTTGATATAGTTAACATAAAATTAAATGTAAAATAAACATATTAAAAGATTTATAATTATATGATATATCATATAAGGTTTTATAACAACACAATAATGAAATTAGGTGTTTAAAACCAACATTTCTCATAGAGAGGAATTTTAGATGATTACCATTTTCCCAATCCTGACTCAATCTACACATATGTCAAATTTACTGAATAATTAAATTTAATACCTTAAACAAGAAATCACGAATTTTATTCAATTGTATAACCATTTATACTCCACAATTATATATATATATATATCTTTTTATATATATGCATGTATATATTAGATTCATTTTATAAATTTTCATCACCAGGTGTAAGTAATATTTATTTATTTAAGGTAGTTTAAAAAAAGGTGTTGTGATATATATTTTTAAAAGAATTATATCTATTATATAATATAATGAAATGAATTATATCTTCCATTTTATTTTAAAAAAATTTAATATCATTCTTGTGGTAGTATAGTTCCCAAACCATGAAGTTGACATGAATGATAACCAGGTTTTAGTTATTCTTAATGAATGAATGGTGTTTTCATAGTTAATGAGTTAAATACTTATATAATATTAACATTAATATAAAACATTAATTAAATATTTATTTCATATTACACCTATAATTTTTTTTCTTATAGTCATTCATTATATAAGTACATAGTATTTCTCTGGTATGTTGTTAAACTAACCCAAACATGAACCTAACCTGATTAATGAATGAATATATATTATTCTAGTTGTAACATATATTATAATTGAATAATGATCATTAAATTTTTATTATTACAATATATCATAATTTTAAATATGTATAAATATAATATGTATTAGATAAAATTATTAAATTGAATGAAGGTATCATTTACCTCTTAGTTCGCTCATTTTAAATGATTGAAATAATGATAATCGTTTGTGGATATTATAATTAATCTACTGTAGTTTTTTCAATAAAATAATAATGATATCATAAAAAAAAATTATTTATCCTTTTACCCAATTCTTAAGAACATTTATTTAAGTTGGTGTTGAATATAAAAACAAAAATCATTCATCCCATAGAGGAGATAGTCCAATGGTGAACATCGTTGACAGATTCATTTTTCATAGAAAGGGAGAATAGAATAATATGGGTTCATATTTATGAATCAAAATATTAATATAATATAATAATATTTTTTTAAATTACTCATTTATCCATCTATTTAATATGGTGATAAAAATAAAACACACTACATCTTGGATGCGGAGACTATATATCTCGTGAAATACAGTTTTATTTTTCTTAATTAAAAATTGAAAGGTGATTAATTATTAATCACATAGCATTAAAAAAATATATAAAAATATTATGTTATTAAATAGTTATTTAAAAATTGTAATTTTAAATTTATTAAAAAAATGTATACTCACGTTGAGAACATTGAAATTTCAATGGATAATCTCTTGGAAATCAATAGAATAAGATACTATCTTGTGACTGGATGATAAAATTAGTGACATATTATTGTAGGATAAGGATAAATTTTATGGTTTTAGGATGAAATAATGTTTTTATATTTTCCTTCAATGGGTTGTGAGAGGCTCAGATAATAAGTGTTTAGATTTTCATTTCTGTATATAGTTCAACCAAATATAAAAGGAACTTAATTTTAACATGACTATTAGATTTTTAATTAAGAAAAAATAAATATTTTAATATATTAGTCATATACACACATGATCCAACCAAATATAGAAATGTATTTTCCATGCTTCAACCCCTTCAACACTTGAATTATTAATTTTACAGTATTTGATTTTACCATGATAACTAGTTTCCACCAACATAAGATTTGTATTTATACCTAAAAATAAAGCCGTCTTTATTAGTTATTTAATATCCAATAATTATAAATTTTAAATAAATTCCATTTTATTCAATTTATAAAAATGACAAAATATATTTTTTTTAATAATATGTAAAATGTATTAAAAAATATTTTTTGAAAAATAATACTTAAGCCCAATAATATAAAATATGTTGCTATAAATTAGGAAAATATCATTAAAATTACAATGATTCATTTAAATTAAATATTTGGTCTTATAAAAATGTTTCATTAAATTAAAATTCACACTTATATTCTAATAATTTTAAAATTTTCATTATATTTGTAAGAACAGAATTATCACTATTCATATAAAAATCTATCCTTCTATGTGAACCCAAAAATTCATCTTCAGTAAATAATACCCTGATTAATAAAAAATAATGTTAAATGTTTCCAATTAATTTTCAAATATTTTATAATTCAAAGTTTAATAAAATCCCAAAATAAATTTGAAATATAATTATATTATAAAATGAATTTTTAAAATGATAATTGTTCTCTATTATTATTTCCTATCAATTAGTAAAACATTATATGTTATATATTATTCATATTATTAGTGTATTATATAATTATCTCATTATTATATTCATATATTCCTTAAATAAAACCTAAAATTTTTAAGCATAAAATGATTTTCCTCATTACAGTAGTGATATTAATTAATTTCATTCTTATTAAAGTATCCATTATACCAATTATACCCATATCTCAAATACAGATTTCTCCTATTATTTTCCTACAATTCAGAATCTTATTTTAAATAGTACTACTTAATTTTATTGTTTATACCTAAATATATAATGGTTCCATTTAGTATGTTTTTTTTCTATAGAGAGAACAACAAAACACATTTCGATCAAATAAAATAAAATAAATCACATATTAAATTCATGGAGTGTTATAATATGGAAATATTTTATCATATTATTATAATCATTCATTTCTAAAAAATAACCTCTATAGACTATCCCTGGATTCTTAGATTATATATATAGGTATACATCATCGACCATAATTTATGTCTCTTTTACGTGACACCTATTTAATGATTTTGAATTCACATGTTTCCTTAGATTATTTAATAACATGGTGATTAATTTATTAGAGACTACATTCAGTTAAAAACACATACCACATGTTCTTCTATATAATCCTAATAATTATTAAAATTTTCATCCATTTCTGAATTTTTTCTAGGATAATATCTATATTCACTATGTTTACTCACCAAGTCTCATAGAGTCACATTGATTGGAGAAGTGAAAAAATATACTGCTACAACTCATCTTTGTGTCCATAGACATTGTAGCATAAATAATTTTCTATTTGTAAATTTATCATTTGTAGCATAGTTATTCTTTAATATATTGTATATTTCAATCATTACATTGTTATATCTACCACTTCTTTTCAAAGCTATCACGCTTCATCTATTTTTTAACCTAAAATTTACTTTATAATTTCCCTATCCTTTTGCTTCCCAGACACCACATTTACTTTTGATTTTTTAAAACTACATTTATTTTAGAAACATATTCTTTTTTTCTACTTATTTTAGGCAACAACATTCTTCTCACCTATTTCAATGTTCCCTCAATTTTTCTTACAAATACAAGATGATGAAAATAATGGTTAGTGAAACCTTTGGGAACATTATGAGTTTCATTGTAGCATTAATACTCTTCTCCAATACTCTATATATGTCCCCCATATTCATTGATTGAATTTATAAATTTATTTTTAGTGATACTAAGTGAAATTTCAAAATCAACCTACTATAAGATATGAATTCTAACTATTCCCTTCTTAGAAATGATATTTGAAATAATATTATCTAGAATATTATCACAATAACAAATGATTTAATTGATATGTATGATCTTTTTTTTGAATTCCAGAAACACATCAGTGATTTATATTTAATTTGATTCATTAAGATATTTTCATCAACTGTTACTATCATATTTTAATTATTTCTTATCTTTCTCAATATTTTTAATTTATTGTTATAATACAAAAAACACAACCCATAATTGAAAATATTTAATTGTACCCTCCTTACTATGTTTTTTACATTTGAATCTACCTTCTATTTTCACAATCAAATGATATGTTAAATCATTTGAATTATATAAAAAATAATTAAACCTTTATCATTCATATTCAGTTTCTATACTCCACATTCCTTATAAAAAATATTATATCTTGTATATAGTAAAAAATCAGCATTGATGTATTTTTAATTAAATTTTCAATGAAAAATATTCTACCATTAGAAATCAATGACACAATATTTCTTCTTAATTAACATTGATATTGGTTACCATCTTCATCTTTTTGATATTTTCTATGTAAATTAGACTAATAATGCCCAATATTTATATAATCTAATCACATATGTTGTATATTAATAGTATATTTACCTTTTCCTCAATACATATTTTTAAAAATAATGAAATGTGTTTATTGATGTCAATGAGATCATATTTTACATTGGTTTCCCCATATGAGTATTACTTGGATCATGTTAATTCTAAACATTTTATTCATTAAACACTATATCTTATTTTAATTATTATTTCCTCATAATGGATGGATCTAATCTCATCATACAAGTAATAAAAAATATCCTGAGTTTATTTATGGTCAAATAATCTCTATCTTGATCTACTAAGGGAAAATTTTTCTCTATAATTTAAAAAATAATATTATAAGTTTTTTTATCTATGTTATATTCTTCGCGAACATCTTCATATCATCACATACAAATTCAAAAACTCATAAAAACAAATATTTATCCCATATTGATTATTATTTAATTTAGATAACTTTGAATTTCGCATTTCATGTTTCTTATTATAAATCTTTTACCTTATTTTCTCACTCATGGATATCAAGGATTTTCCTTTATATAACAGTTAATATATTATTCATAATAGCACATGTCATCATATTTTCTAATATTCATTAATGTACCTCATTATAAACACTCCCACTTACATAAATATATTCTTACCTAACACATTATAAGTTTTCCCATTTTTTAGAAGATGCACATCATTATCGATGATCTCAAGAATGTCTAAAATAAGAAGTAAAAAATATAGAACCATCCTCAATATAAATATTCATAATCCCTTCACTCCAAACATGGGAACCTTATAATTTTTAGTAGTGTTCAGTGAAGTTATAGATATCATTGATTAATGATATATAATAATTGAATATGAAATCCCAAATACGATGTAAAGTATTTATTCTTAATTTGATAATAAATGATAATATCATAATGATGACGTAATGACAGGGAAATACTACAAAAACCACTAATACCAACTGAAATATCATAGTTTGAAAAAGATACCATTGCAATAGTGGTTGAATAAGTGGTTTCTAAAAAACAAAAATAACCTTCAATATATTTTTTTTTGTAAAATTATATTGGAGAATTATCTTGCTAGTGATGATAATATAATTTAAATAGAAAGGGTGATGGAGAAAACATTTCATTTGGGATAGTACATGTGTTGTATATGATTTCAATTAGGTGGAAAATCCTCAATGTGAAGCAGTTGTAATATTGCTATTGAAATCCATATTTTTTATAAAAAATAAAGAATCGAACATGGATATGTGATTGGACTCCTTATTATAATAAATATATACAAGAATAAATATTTTAATCAATGTTTTATTTTTATGCCTCAAGTGTCTTATGAATAAGTAGTGTGTCTACTCCCTTTTTCTACTCTATATATATTATGTGAACACTCCTTCAATTTATCCAATGAATGACTGGTAGGATAATTCAAGGTTTCAAAAAATTTGTTCACAAAATTATCGAATGAGATAGCAATATATTTATAAATAATATATTATTTTTTATGTGACAACTTCCCTTATAGAGTGATTCATTTATATGAATAATTAGGAAACTAAATTTAATATAGATCATACAATCATTCTGGTGTGTCATATTATATCATGGTGTCACAATCATATCTATATATTCTTATTATATATGAGGATTTGATTTAAGATCATAGATATAAAGATTATTTATTGGGAACATTGAATTCAAATTCTATTAAAACATAGAAATATCAGATAATCGACATTATTGTATGAATTTATTTTTTATTGAGTCATTGTCTTATGGTGTGAGACTATCCCCCCCCCAATATGCTTGTAACTAATTTTTCACTCACTATAAATCATGTAATAGTCATCTCCGTATAATATCTCTGAGACATCATTAATAGAAATTATAATTTCTATAAAACATTACTCCCCTTTATTATAAATATTTCAGGTCACAACCAACCCACCTGTGACATGAGATTCTAAATCTGATTGAATGTATTCATCTACAATAGTCCTGGAAAGTAAAAATTGAATACATTAAACCAGGAATCATTGTATTTTAATAAAAAAACCCTCCATAAAATATTATTTCTACTTATAATAGAATATAACTAATCCATGATAATTTATAAAATATATAATACATGGAAGAACTAACACAATAAAATAATTAATTTACTTAAGAATCTTGTCATAGGATGCCTCTAATGTGAATGTTATCTAATCATGAGAATAGTTCCTGAGATATGATAGTTTCTCTAAGTAAAATATCAGTTCCATAATAACCATTATTCAAATTTGGTCAACCACACCTCACCTTTTTAAATTCACTTAATGGGGACCTTCTCCCAAATCCCACACTCACAAACCAGAAAGAATTATAAAAGGAACTTCAATAAACATATTGAATGTCATATTGTTTCTATTAGATAAGTGTTCAATATATATATTCATAATGATATAAAAATATTACCCCCATAAGGAATCATCAACCTCCTTGAACATAAAAACCCATTTTTACAAAAAAGAGGAGGTGGATATAATTTTTCATTTAATTGGACCTGGGGGTATCCAAGCATCCATTTTAGAATTTGATATTGAGGTTTCTACTGTGGAATCCCTTATACATCATATCGGTGTTTTTTTTGGTATGAGTAGAATTGGAGAAAATCTATCTTATTGGTTCCTTTAGTGGATGACACACCACGCTTCTGACTAGGAATTTATTTGAAACAAGGTAAAGATAAAAGAAATAATTTATATTCTTGGGGGAGGAAGACCATTTAATAATTATGGAGTTTTCCATAATTATCATTTATTTATTTTAAATTAGTATGTTTCTTCATATTTTATAATAATAATTTTATATTTTTAGAGATACATCATTTATTTACTCGAACCTTGAATCTCTGGAGAGTTTTAGAAGAAAAATTCCACAAAACTACCAAGAGGATGAGTTGAAAACACATGAGCAGGTGTAAGATGGAAAATACATTAATAATTTTCTCAATTATAATCCTATGAATAATATTAATTAGGGATAACATTAATTATTTTGTTTTGATATAAAATTTATTTTTAATATTGAAATTTACTTGGAAATTGTGAATTAATCAATTAACATAATGTATTGGATCATGGTATTTCAACATGGATAAGTTGATGATAATTTATTGTAATTAAATAAACAATATTCTATTGAAAATTGTATTAAATATTGTATGTTATTAGAATATTATATAGAATATAATTATATCAATTAGAATATTTGAAATATATTTTTCAAAACTGTATAAAAGTAGTTGAATGTGTGAATAAGAGTAAATTTTTATTTGAGAGTTTTCTATTCAAGTTTAAATTATTTCTATCTATTGAAAATACTCCCAATTGTTCCTATGATAATAATTTCATTTTTTTTATTTTTATATCCAATGAGTGAGTAAAAATTATATCAGATAACATATTTTATAACATTAATTAATTACACTAGTTATCACATATAAACTTGGGAAGGGTGTTCATTGTGGTTGTAATCAATTACTTCTTAAATTTCATAAAACTAGATTAAATATGTTATTTTAAAATAACGATTCATAAAAATATCATTATTACTTATATTTCATGGAATTAATTATTGGAGATAATAGAGGATGGGAATGAAGACTAATTATATGATCAATTTGATTTTCAATATAAATTATACATTAACCCTAAAAATAGTAAATTAACTAGAAATATCATTATTTCTTTCACATGAGAATGTTATGGAATAAGATATTTAATTATATTAATATATAAAATTGATGTTTTTGAGTGTTTTAATGTAATAAAATTAAATAATGTATAATAATACATTATCAAACCAACATGTGATAACAATGGGCTGATAGTATGCTGAGAGTGACAAAAAACTCCCTTACAATATATAATCAGATGGATAAAATCATAGAGTAGGGATTCCAAACACGTAGGAGGCATTTTTATAAATATCTTATATTCAATCACACAATAAAACAAAATTTATTGAAATTTAATATTAACACTAATTCAACTAGAGATTATGTAAATTCATGATACTACCTCTATGGTTAACTTCATAGTATATAAAAAAATTACTATTTGTATAAAAATAAGTTGTAAATGCATGAACTATAAAAAGGGTAATAACATTGGAACTGCTAAAAATAAATGGCCTGATAGGGCCCTGTTGTTGGCCTCTAGTTACTAAATATCAAACTATTTCAATTCCACTAGGTACTTTTATTCATTATAAGAATTGGGTCCACTAAATAAACCATATATTAAGCTTGAATTTTAATTAAATGTGTTGTATTTGTTCCAATACCTTATAGAAGTGAATATGAAGACCCCCAATGAGATTTTCATGAAAAATAAGGAATTAAAAACAAGAAATAGTCAGTTCATCTAATGAGATAAGATGGAAGCGAAACATAAAGAAATTAATTAAGCTCAAAATAATCCCAATCAAAGAGAGATAGAGAGTCTGTATCATCATATTCACCACCATTTTCAAAGTCATTTATGGAAGAATCTCCATGGGTATGTGCTACTCTGTAGCTATTAGAACAATGTATTTCCGACTAGATCCACAAGGGCCACACATCACACCGATGGAATGAAAAACTGTGTAGCTTCTAACCCAATAAGTTTATAGGACACATGCCTCATCTTATGCTCAATGAAAATGGGGTTCCACTACAAAGGCAGGAGATACACATTCAGGGTGAATGTAATGTAGTTCAATCCAAACTGTATTCATAAATTGGGGGACCACACCCTAACACATACATTTATTTAAGGATTTCCTAACCCATATGTCACTCTAGAGATCAAATTTTATTCAAAAAATAATTTTTCTAAATGGGGACCATCAAAATACGGATTTTGTAACACCTTGAGATTTAGTGAATTATGTTTTCTATTTAATTTAATTTTTTTGATGTTTTTCATTTCATGTATCACTCAAAATAATTTATTATATCTTTAAGAATGATGATTTTCTTGCATTATACACAAAACCATGTTAATTATACAGTAAACAGAACATAATGTTTGTCTTTTTCTTCATGTAACATTGTGGTAACTTTTGTTACACTAAAGAATGTTGTTTCCCGATGTCTTGCATAACCCACATGATCATTTTTTAATATATAGTATTATATCGTTAAAATTTTATGATTCGAAATATTAATATATAACCCAATAGTTAGATTAGCGATTATGAATATTAGTTACTAATTTTTTAAATTATAAGTCTTAGATAAACTTATGATGAATTCATATGTTAACAATTAATTATAAATGAATATGAAAACTGATTGAATATAAAGGAAAATATTATTTTTTATAGTCATGAAGTTGTTTTGACCAAATAAATTAAATACATTAAAATTATTATATGATATTAATGTAATATAAATATTATATTTTCAATTATGTATGTTTTTATATTCATATAATAGATTTGATAGACATTAGATAAAAACAAACTCAATTTTATGCATAAAAACAATTTTTATAAAGGCAGTTTAACCACATTTTAATGGAAAACCCAATTAAAATACAATTTTTCGAACTTTTATATATTAAATATGTTAAATTAAACTTCATCTTTGAATGAAAAATTTAAAAATTAAGGTAATTTGTCTATACATATTAATTTTTAATGAATAGTTAAAAATATTTATTTTTAGTTCAAAACAGTTTTTTCATATAATTTATTTAGAAGGATAAATTATATTTAAAATATGATTCAAAGATTAATTTAATTATATTTTTATAAATAAATATAATGTTTTTCATTGAGATCAATTTCACTTTGAATTTGTGTATAAAAACATAGCCATATTTTAGAGGTTTTCAATTTAAAAACCCACAATGTTGACCAAACTACAAGATTAATAGTAAATTAATTTCTTCCACTTATGTGATTATAATTTGGAAAAATGGATACCATATTTGGAATCAGAGTAATTTCTAATTACTAATATGTTAAAATTATATTTGACCAAAAATATTAGTGAAGGTTATTAAAATTAATTATATCAGTTAATTTAAAATTAAACTTAACTAAGGACTGGACCATAAATTTATGAAAAAAAATGACACAGAAACTTTTCAAAACCATATTTTATGGACATGAATCAGAAATTAACCTTCAATTATTGAGATTCATTTTTTACATTAATTTGTTAGAAACATGGCCACTCCTAACATTTTCTAAAAAATACCATGCGAGACATTTCCCTTCCCTATAAAAGGCCTCCCTACATCTCTCTCATTTTCATCTCTAAAACCACTTAGGTTCAACCAAGATAGATCCTATACACATAAAAATACTTCCATTCTTAATTTAAGACTCCCTTTTTGAATAATGTCTTCCAAATAATTATTTTGGCACAAATAAAAAATGAGTTACCCAATGAAGAGGTAACACCTTCTCTCATGAGGTTTTATATTATTTTTCTTATCAACCCTCCACTATATTTATTCCATGATTGTATAAAAACACAAATATACTAAATATAATAGTATTTTTTTATGATAATGGTTCAACCTCAACATTCACATACCTCCATATAATGGGAAACGAACATTCTGTTTACGTGTACAACGAACAATTGTCTCACTAAATGATGATTGTTAATTTTTCCATTACCCCCTCTCATGGTGAATGTAATGTATAAAAAATTATTCAAATATATTATATATTATAATAATTATGTATTTAATATTATTTATCCACTTTACAACACATTCCATTATAATTTTAATTTTGTGTTAATATGATAATTTTGTTTGAGGAAGTGTGCGCTACCACCCCCTCAAGTGACGCGATTTGTTCAAATGTCGCATCGAATGTATTAAGGATGGGTTAGTTAATATATATGTAATATATATGATATAATAAATCTAATTTAATAATTATATATATATATATACATATATGAAAATTACATTCTTTCTTTCAACATGACAATTAAATAGAAATAGTGTTCATGCGTATGAAGGACTTACCATCTCCTTGAACGATGTATTCAATTTCAAACATATATATTCTATTGATTATTATAATAAAAATATAATTTTTATATATGATTGTTATATCATGTTTTAAATTATTCAAATAATTATACAAGTATATCTACCATATTTATAACAAATTAATACTAATGCGAAAGAATAAAGAGAATATTACCCGACGTGAAATCATAAAATAGTATTTTTAACAATAGGGTAATATAAGGCCATAATCAATCCCTATAATTATTAGATATAAGAATATGTTTATGGAAAAGTTTTATAATAAATTTATATTTATTATATATGTTTTGTTTTATGAGTAAAAAGATATTTAAAACATAAGGTAAGGAGATATCATATCACATTTTTTTCTGTGAGATACATGCTTTATTCACCACCCATTACATTTGTATAGTCTGTATACCACCAATGGAAAAAATAAATGAATATTATAATTAATTTTATGGGTATTTACATATCTATTCTATGATATTTATTTTAGGGGATTTATGTTTCAAAATTTAGCAATTATTTAAAATAGATTTGTCTAAATTTTCATTCTATTTGAATCATGTTTTATTATGCACCTATTTTTTTACATGTATATCCCAAAATTTTACATGATGTTTAATGAATATAATTATTTTAATGATATTAAAAGTTTCATTTAATTTATGTTTCTTACATGTAGAATATGATTTCTTGTTATCATGTGAATGAGTTTATTGAAACAATACCATCAATTTTCAAGATTGTTTCTATTTATTCTTATTTTAGTTAAATATTATAAGCCATATATAAAGAATATTCTTTTTTTTCTTTGTCAAATGTTTATTCATGATATAATCATGTTTTTTCCACTTTTTAATCTTTGCTACATAATATAGTGATGTTTTTTTATGAAATCCTAAAATTACCCTCCCTTTGGTCAGAAATCTATGTTCCTTCAAAACCATATTTTTTAAAAAGGGGTACCAAGAATATTATATCATTCACCTATAAACATTAAATGTTATTTTTAAAATTTTATTCATTTAAAAATATTTTCAAAAGAATATTTTTTTCGCTTTATGAAGAATGACTTCCTTTAGCCTTTTTTCCATGAAAAAGGAAAATACTTGTTACCTCGTATGATATCTATGAATCAACCCGCCATCAATTTATTAAAGCTACCTTTTCATTATTAAATGATTAATTTTTAAGAAAATATCTGTAAAATTGTTTTTCAAGGAAAAAGGTTCTAAAAATTATTCCATGTTTATTTAATAATTTTTCAATGAGAATGTTTTTTAAAATAATTTCATGTGTGATTTATAATTTTGGAAAATATTTTTTATGAAAATGACTTTCAATTGGTTTTAGGTATTAAAAATCCATTATTAAAGAAAACATAATACGTTCCTAAAGAAATTCATTTGAAATATATTTCAAAATTATTTTACATATATGATGACATCTGTTTATGTTACTCATACCATTCTAGGAAACAATCTAAATGTTTTGTTTATATTATATGTATGAATGGTTTATGCTTTTTTAGTCATGATGTTTATGAAACCAATTACTCTTCCATGATTTATATACTTTTGAATCTCAATTATTTTCTTAAGTTATTCTTTAATGAAGTGATTATGAAAACTATCTCTTTTTATAGTATATTATCATATTTAATTTTAATGATACCCATTTCATTTTTATGCTATTATTTGATGTTCATAAAAACTATGTCCTTTTATGGTTCATGATATGATGTGATTTTTATTTTTTGGAACATGTATGAATGGTTTAATTATGATATGGTTGAGAGCTATATATCCATCTAATAAATATGATAATTATGGATTACTCGTGAGTATAACTATTAGGCGTGAACATGATAAAAAATTCACTATTTTATTCTTGGATCAGTTTCTTGTCCAAATGTTTATGCATGAACTAGATTAAATATTCAATATTTTATGAGTGATCCTTATTAGATGTTCATAATGTTTTTCATTGACCTGGTTTTATGTCCATAGGATTATGCGTTAACCAGATTACATATTCACAATGTTATGTGTGAACCTGGTTACAAGTTCTTAATGTTGTGCATAGAACTAGTTTCATGTCGAAAAGGTTATGTTTGAACCTGTTTAAAAATTAAAAATGTTAATCATGGACCTGGTTTCATTTCCACAAGTTTATGTGGGGCCTAATTTAACATCCTTAACTTAATGAGTGAACATGCTTCTATTCAAACATGTTTACAACATTATAAGACAATGTGCATGCCAAAAACTCCATTTACAATTACTATGTTATTCTTTTGTGAATTGTGCTCTTAATTATCTTATGATCAATGTCTTATGAACAGTTATTCTATATTATTATCTTTAATATGTAGTGTATGATCTTTTATTGTTATGATTAAGTTCTATACCCTTCTGTCCTTGTTATTCATACACATTTCCTTTATTTACTATTACTTATCATTTGAGCTCACCCATTTCGTACATTTCCTTTTTCTGTGTTATAAATATAACTCTTAGTTAGAATTTATAAAGTTGGAGATATTAATGGGACATTTTGAAGATCATTCTATTGGATAGGATATTTTTTCCAATTTCTTGAGGACACACAGCTGTTATGGTCCTCCGACATGTATTTTTGTAATTTAAAAAATATTTATCTAAAATGAAATTATATCCATGTATGTTAATACTAGGTCACTAGTTGGTATCAGATGAATGATTTAGTCATCCATTATAGAGTATAATTAGAAAAATTTAGAGTGATCTCTAGATAAATTGTAAGGACATGATTAGGGATGGTTATGTGGTTAAGTATTAATATTAGATAACATTTAAGAAAATGAACTAAGACTTCGGTATGGAATGGACTGAGTGTTTTCCTAGAAATATATCCATGGTTTGATTCTATAAGTGGATGAATCTCCAAAAAATATCTACCTAGGTGTATAATCTATGACAAGTTGTTCCAAGGATGAATCTGTGTAATCTGGTACTTGACAAAAGACATTGCTTCCCAACACTCTTGGAGAATATGCATTAGGAATTCACAATCTCTTCATAGACTATCATGAAGTATTTAAATAGAAGTTGTATATGAATAACCTATGATAAACTGTTGGTGTCATATATTAAGGAATGATTCATAATTTAAACATTATATAATTTACTTTTCATGATTATGTAGATCATCATTATGATAACTATTTCATACACTATCATTTTGGTTTTATTCAATGGATGAAAACTGAAGGAACCACATTAATGGGGAATGAGTCATACAATGCAACTAATTTCATTTTAAATATTTTAATTCTATGGGGGATATATTACAAAAACTCATTGTTATACTATAAAATAATTTTCATGCTATGAATCATGTGGAGCTTACAAAAAAGAAACGGAGGTAACACCATTATATAGAGTCCTTCTTGAGGAATCATCCACCTTCTTTTAGTGGGTCATCTAATGAACATGTTACTAAACATTGGATCAGTGCCCCAGAAAAGATATTCTCCACTATCAAGTGGTCAGGTCATGAGAAATTCATTGTACCTATTTATTAGTTAGAGGGTGAGGTAAACTAGTGGTGGAATCTAATAATGAATTATATGATGAAAAATTAATTTTAATCAATGTATTAGAATGACTTGAAGATATGATTCTTCAATAAGTACAATCCATCGGTTCTTCATATGAAGTTGGAAAAGAGATCCTTGAGTTAAATAAAAAATATTATGAATAATTCAGTAACTATGAGGCTAATTGCAAAAGACTTGAATGTTGTACTTCTAGCATTATAATCCATTCCAAAATTAAAGATGATAGGTTCTTCAGTGACTAAAATAAAATCATAGACGAGTGTTTTCTATAAGAGACTATAGTATCTTGAAATGAATTGTGCATTGGGAAGGCATTGTTTAAATGGATGTTGGATTTACTTATCAATATCATTGTTTTAAAAATAAGAGAAAGATAGAGTTCTAAGGGGAATCTAAAAACCATAAAGAGAAGAACAAGTTTCAAATTATTACTTTCCAAAATTGTGGGAAAGAGCACATTAGAGAGTTCCTGAAATGAACAATAAGGTTTTATAGGTGATGGAACCCTGGCCACTGAGAAAATAATGTAAAATTGTTAAGAATAGGAAATTCAGATGAATGAGTGGAGAGAAATCTCAAAATAATGATCCACCCACACTTCAGGGTTTCAAGTGCATGGAATTTGGGAATTATGAGAATCAATTCCTCAATCCCAGTGATAATATTTGTAAGATCTTGAATCTTCTTTTTATGTGTGGATCTTGATTTTGGGTGTTTTTGAGAAAAATAAAATTTTCCATAAAATTTTAAGGAGTACACTCTAGGTTCTTAGAAGTACACATCGTGTACCCGGTTGTCGTGGGTAGCAGTGTACTGGCTGTGTAACGGCCGAGTACATGGCTGTGTGGGGTGACCTAGTGACCACCTAATGCAGAGGATATTTAATTCATGTACACGAAATGTACATTAAATAAAAAAAATAGTGTTCTTTTATTTTGATTTTTTATGTAAGACCGATGTCATATCTAATAGTAAAAAACACCTTCTTCTAGCCCCATCTCGTCCAAGAGCGACGGGAGTCAACAAATCTTCTCCAGGCCACAGATCTTCTATCCATTCTCTAAATCAAACATTGTTGATTACATTTAAATCACCATGGTGAGTTCTTACATCTTCTAGAGCATATCCTCTTGTTTTCTCCTATTCCATGAGTAATTCAAGGTTGAGTTATTTTAATGTTATTATAGATCTATGACATTCTAGGTCGACTCAAAGGTTGTGGTTCAACTATATCGATTGAAAAATGTCGAGGTAGGTGGTTTGTGCCTTTCTGTAGTTGTATTTGGATAATATGTGAAAAATGTGTTTAATACCCTAGTTTAGGGTATTGTGTGTCTTGAGAATTTTAACCATGTTGATGCATGGTTTTGTTTGGATTCCTGGGTAGGGGTAATTATTATAAATTAGGTTTATTAACTTTATTGTGGATTTGTTTCCAATTATTGTTTGATTTTTTCTACTGGGTCTAGAACTACATTTTAGGTTATTCATTTCTATACCTAGTACTATTAGGATGAAGTTGATATTATATAACATGCTTGTGATTTGAATTGTAGTTTTTTATCCTATTATTCGAGATTTTGTTTGGCTGCTGGATGTCATTTGTGCACAATTTTATTACATAGGGTTGTGAGAACCCGGTGTAGTTAGACCATAGGAGGAATTGACATTGATGGCTTCCCCAGACTGATTATTATACTTTTCATGTTGTGAGAACATAGGTGGGATTGACGGCGAGTGATCCCGCAGAGTTTCTATAGTATACTGGTATGAGACCACAATGATAATTGTTGTTGATTGCTTCATCAGGGAGTTTGTAGTTTATTGTTAAAATACCACAGGGGGAATTGATGGTGAGTGCTTCCTCAGAGAGTCTTTGATTGCATGTGACCACAAGGGTTAGACTGTGTGAGCTCTCCCATAGGGTCGTTATATTTTTATTGATTTAAATTGTAAGTTGAACGAGAGGGGTTAGACTATGAGAACATTACTAGAGGCTTGCGATGATGCTATAGATTATTTGATTTATTTGTAATTTGTATTAGAACTGTATTTTCAGCAATGCGACTTGTTTGGATTATTTCATAAACGTGTATGACATGGATCATTTTTATATGTGCTCTAATTGTTTATTTACTTTCATTCTTCCACAATTTGATTATTTTATAATATTACTGCTTCTTCCACTGTTATATGTTTGATTGTTCTTTGTTACTCATCCAGTGAAGGAATAGTTTCACCACTATCACATCCAAGGCCCTCGCTACTAGTTATAAGACTCTCACGTTATGGGAAATGTGCATGAAGCCGTGTTACCAACCGGGTACATGGCACCTTTGGGCGGCACCAAGAATCAGGACGTTGAAAAGTGGTATCAAAGGAACTTATATTATTCATTGACATGTTTTTTGGAGCCAATATACCGGGATAAAAATGAATATGTAGTTTTTAAAAAGTTGTTCCTGAGATTATAAAAACTAGGTTCATGGAAAATCCATGTTAACTCAAATATTTCATTTTATTTGGTTTTAAAATTATTACAATTGATTTGATTGCACTGATGAGTGAATCACTAGTATTGTGTTGTTATCATTGATATTTTTGATGTTTTATTTCTATTTCAACCCTATGGGATGAGTGTATTCCATCTCATGCATCATATAGACACTTTTTAGGGATCACATGTCATGCATTCTTGTCATGCCACAGAGGGTACATTACCGATTTCATGTTTTGGTGATAAATGTTGTTCTAGATATGCATGATTATGTTATAGATGCCTTGATAGAATAGATGGTATTTTGATAGGGTATCGAGATATTTAAAGTATCATTGGAATGGGAACCAAACATTGGATAATGTGATTTTTTGCACTGTTAATCTATAATATGACATGAATATGATGTTAATATTTGATTCACAGGGAGTATGGGCCCCCACGGATCAAAATTTGGAACTTTAATGCTTTTTTCAGCGTTTTTATGGGGTTCTGGAGTAGTTTTTGAGGCTTACTGTCTAGAAAACCCCAGAATACACTGTGTGTGATGATGCATACAAGCCATGTATCCTTATGTTTGGGAAGAAAATATTTTTCTTATGTACACTCCATGTACTATATGTACGCTCCCTATAGCCATTGACTGTGTGACCAAACGTGTAGGAAGAGACATGGGGTGGAAAATATTTTCGTAAATATGTCGTGTACTAGGTATACATGCCGTGTTCTGGTGATCTGAGTTTTCATCCATCTGACCAACAACAAGGGAGGATGAAAATTTAGGTTGTAAAGGCCGCGTCCCTTCCTTAGACACCGTGTATAGTCGACCATGTCTCTGACCATGTGACTAATGACATGGGTGGTTAAAACACAAGTGGTAAACACTGTGTGTCGGGTGAAAACACCGTGTAGTGTTACACTAGAATGAAATGTGTGTTTTAGCCATGTAGAAGGACATCAAAAGGAGGGAAGAATCAATTACAGACCATGTTTCAAGGATAACATGCCGTTTGTATGGTGAGTTACATGACCAATTTTGGCAGAAGTGCATGCCCATGTGAAAGCCTATGGGGACACACCGTGTAGGGGAGATACACACCGTATATTCCTATTTTGAAAAACATTATTTTTTATCCTATTACATTTTTAAACTTCTAAGTTTCATTCCTGATAATGATGAACAAAGGTGTGTTCTTGACCTGGGAGAGTTATTCCACCAATACGTACTTCAATTTTTTGTCAAATACTGGGCAATGGTCGGACAACGGAAGTAGTAGCGCAGGGAGAACTAGCAGAACCTCCCATCATGCCAATCCTGGAACTAGCTATTATAACGGACAAAGGTGATACTGCATAGTTCTGAGAAGGATTCATGAAGTTTATGTCAACCTTCATGGGATCACCCTATACTGCCCAATATATAATAGAGTTGACATGATTTTTTCAGCAGAAACTTCCTCCAACAATCGCATGGGATGAAGGACCACATGCTGTAGAGTTATAGATAAAATCCATGCTGTCTATCTTCGATCATCTCTAGACTCCTCCAGAGAGGAGGGTGAATCTTGATATGTATATGCTTCAGGATTCCACCAAAAGATGGTTGGATGTGATATCATATTCATGATTCCAGATGGTTATGGATTGGGATGATTTCTAGCATACCTTCTATGACTAACTCTACTCAAGGACTTTGAGGGCCAACCGAGACTGAAAGTTCATGAGTTTGGAGAATGGTACTCTCTCAGCCATGGAGTATTCTTATTTCTTTATAGAGATGCAGAGATTCAGACGCATTCTGGGGGGGTGAGTTTTGTTTGGTGTGGAAGTTTGATGACGGTCCTAGGCACGACATCAGATTTCAGGTTAACATATTCAGGATGACATCCATATCATCTATATCCAACCAGGAGCTGATCACAAAACTGTAAACTAATTTATTCCAGAGCTATGATCAAGGGAGGATCACCATCTGGATCTCGTATTCTTCTATCTGATAGTATGAAGCGCCACTAGATGTATATGCATGGAGATCTATGTAGGTGAGATACTTCTTCAGGAATCTAGGTGGTATGCTACAAGTGCAGGAAGAGCATGAATATAAGGACCCATTTCCTGAGAGACCGAATCGAGTGCTGATCTTGCGGTACGATGGGTCATCTTCAGCGTTTCTGTCAGTTTTTATCACCATTAGCTATAGATAGGGGTTTTTCTACAACTCCAAATTTAGGTATAGAACCATCATTTTCTCATTATTCAGAGAAATGGAGTTCATACGACTGTTCAAACCGAGGTGGAGGTTGTGGCCACAGTGGTCAGTCACACGGTTTTTGATAACAATAGGGTGGGTAAACTCAAGGATCACAGTCAACTTCATAGGGCCCCAACACAGGTTAATCATTTGCGCTAGAGCAGACTGAACCGGAGTAGGATCCTACACAATCTACGGTTAGAGGTACGATTTTAGTTCCCTCAATTTTTTATTATACTCTTTTCGATATAGGGGATTCCCACAGTTTCATATATATTGTTGTCTACAAGTTAATTGGGCTCTATGTCTTTGATTATGAGGTTGTTATGATAATATACACTACATTGGTACTACAGAAGACCAATTTACATCAGTGCAAGGAGTTCCCATTTTAGGTTGGTGAGTGTCACTTCTTATGGGAACATTATGTATTAGAGATGTCTGGCTATGACGCCATTCTCAGAATGGATTTGTTAGTTACCTTCTAGGCTATTTTCGATTTCTATCACTGTAGGGTTAGTTTCACATCACCAAAGAGAGAATCATTTCTACATTAGGGTGAATGGGATGTCCAAGAAAGCAGAGCGGGACCCAAGCATCATTGGTTGGGAGGAGTTACAAACCATATTGCTAGTTTGTATCTTGATGACCAGGTGGCTTCAAAGATGAAATTTTTTCACATGGTGTATCGTTTCCGGGGTGTATTTCTTGATGATTTTGAGGTTTGCCTCAAGAGAGAGAGGTAGAAGTTTCTATTGAACTTGTTCTAGGGGCGGGACATGTGTCCATTCCTCCGTAAAGGATGGAAACACCAATGTTACATGAGCTCAAGAAGCAGATAGAGGAGTTACATGTAATGGGTGCCATCCAACAAAGTTCTTTTTCATGGGGTTCACATATCCTATTTTTAAAGAAGGTAGATCATACCCTCAAACATATTGAGGATTATCAAAAGTGGATCCAATTGACGTTCAAGAACCAATATCACTTTCCAAGGATTGATGATCTTCTTGATCATCGTTGGGGTGCTAGTGTGTTCTTGAAGATTGAATTTAGACCCTATTATCATCAGTTGCTTGTTATACCATCATATATACATGTTACATCCTATCAGAGTAGGTATGATCTATACGATTATGTGTTTATGTCGTTCGGTCTCACTAATATGCATGTAGTTTTTATGGAACTAATGAAACGAGTGCTCAATACATACTTAGACTGCTTTGTGGTGATTTTTGTGGGTGATAACATGGTGTATTCTCGCACTCAACATTACCATGCTACCCAATTGAGATCATTTTGAGTACACTGAGAGAGTATCAGTTATATTCTAAGATATCAAAATAAAAATTTTAGATAGACCAAATTCACTTCTTGGGTCATGTTATCTCAGAGGAAGGAGTATCAGTAGACACAGAGAAAGTGAGATCAATAGTTTCCTAGGAGCAACCAAAGAACGTCTTTGAGGTATGGAGTTGTCTAGGGTTGTATGGTTATTTAATTATTTTTATATAGAACTTTTACCACATAGCAGCGCCATTTACTATCCTAACTAAGAATTTTCTGAAGTACCTATTGATATATTCTAGTGATTTAGCCTTTCAAGAGCAGAAAGGGAGATTGAATTCAGCATTGATACTATTTTTTCCAAAGCTAGTAAAGAGTTAAAATGTTTACTGTGATGCATTCGGTATCAGTCTGGGAGCAGTGCATATGAAAGGAGAAGGTGTCTTTTCTTACAGGTCTCAGTAGTTGTGGCCAGATGAGAGGAATTATCTAACACATGATCTTGAGTTAGCTGTAGTTGTTGATGTGTTGCGTTGTTTGAGACATTATCTGTTGGTTGAAAATTTTATACTTTTCACTAACCACAAATGTTTCAAGTATATCTTCACTCAGTGTAATATAAATTTGTGACATCAATGGTGGGTAGCACATTCATTCCTCTGAATTTGAGCTTGTCGACACACCTGGGAAAGGCAACGCAGTGGCTGATGCGTTGAGTAGGAGGACTCACATACAGGTAGTTCAGGAGGCCAGTGATGAGTGGCAGCTTATGGCTTTATTCTATGAGATGCATTTGAAGGTTCATGAAATACATGGGTAACCGTTTCTTTCTTCTTTAGTTGTTACCTCAACACTACATGACCAAGTGTGAATGATCCAGCTGCCAGATGCTGAAGGAATAGTTCTATAAAAGAGTGTGTTAAGATATGACCCTATTCATTGTTGGACAGTAGAGGAGGTTGAGATCTTTCTTTTTCAAAGGTTTTTATGGGTGTCCATAGACATATGCGGGGACCTGATGCAGGTTTTTCATTATTCAGTTTGGGAAGTTCATCTTGGTGTCACCAAGATGTATAGAGATCTATAATATCAGTATTGGTGGCCAGGCATGGAGACAGATGTTGCTGGTTTTTTCATGTGGTTTTCTATCAGTCAACAGGTGAAGGCAGCGCATCAGAGACCAGTAGGGTTTTTCAGAAGTTAACCATTCCCGAGAGGAAGTGGAATGATGTCACCATAGATTTTGTGATGGGTTTTCTGAGGTCACCTTGAGGGATATATTCACTTTGGGTTTCTATTGATATACTCACCATGGATGCACACTTTTTTCTGATCAAGGAGACCTTTAGTGTTGATGAGTTGGGAAGGATTTACATTTAAGAGATTATACATTTACAAGGGGTTTCACAATCTATTGTTTCAGATTGGGATTCCAGTTTTACTTCATTGGTCTGGAAGGGAATAAAGAGGTCTTTGGGTATATAGGTACTTCTCATTACAAATCAACATATCCAAATAGATGGCCAGTCTGAGCATTTGATATAAGTGCTGGAGGACATGCTTCGAGCATGCGTCCTAGATTTTGGAGGTTATTGGGAGAAGAACATACATCTGTTAAATTTTTCTTACAATAATATTTTACAGAAAACAATATAGATGGAATTTTATGAGGCATAGTATGGTAGGCCATTCCGATCACCCCTATGTTTTCTAGAGGCAGAAGTGGGGGCTATGTTGGACCTCATATTGTCGAGGAGACCACATAGTAGGCGGATTTGATCCCAAAGAGGATGGTAATACACCGTTACTACATAAATCCACTCCTGATCTTCAGAGACGACCATTGGAGTTCGAGGTTGGATATCAGGTTTTCTTACATGTCACATTGAGGATGGGAAATAATAGGATTAGGAGACATGGTAATATTTCATCAACATACAATTGTCTATTTGAGGTTTTGGAGAGATTCGGGACAGTTTAATATCGATTACAGTTATCTTAGAGGTACTAAGCTATACATGATGTCTTCGATGTTTCTCTGATACATCCTTAATTATCAGACCCGTCTCATGTTCTTCAACCCATGGAGGTTGAGTTTGAGGTGGAGTCATCGTTCGAGGAGCATCCTATCTGGATTGTCGACAGAAGCACGAAGGTTCTCCATGTCAGGTATGTTCCTCTGGTATGGGTGTTGTGGCAGCATGGGTGAGTATAGGATGATACTTGGGAAAGGGAGGTCGATGTACGATCGTAGTGGCCAGAGGAATTCGAGGATTCTTCATCGTTGACACCTCTTTAGGGAAATTTAGGGACTAATTTATTTAAGGGGGATGTTTTTAAGAACCTAAATATTCATTTCAGGTATGCATCTTTATTTCTCGTGTTTCTGAGAAAAAGGATTATTTTTGTAAATTTATGGAGTACACGTTGTGTACTTAAGATCACACTCCATGTACATAGGAGTACACACCATGTACTCGGTTCCCATTGGTAGCTGTGTACTGGATGTTTTACGAATGAGTAAATAGCCATGTGGGGTGACCTAGTGACTGCCTAAATCAGAGGCCGGTTAATGAATGTACACGAGATGTACATTAAATGAACTTGGTGTGTAATTTTTTCTATATGTTAAATCAGAACGGGGTCATGTATAATTTTTAGAAACACCTTCTTCTATCCTTGTCTCGTCTAGGAGCAATGGGAATCACAAAATATTTTCCATGACACCGATCGTCCATCAATTATCTAAATAAAACACCTTTGATGGCATTGGAATTTCCACGGTGAGTTATTCCTTCTTCTTGAGCCTCTCCTCTTATTTCCCCCTCTTTTGTGTGTTATTCATGGTTGTACATTTTTGTCATTTTTTTAAATCTATGGTGTTCTTGGTCCACTCAAAAGATGAGGGTCAACTATATCAATCATACAATGTCCAGGTAGGTGGTTTGGGCCATTTTGTAGTTGTATTTAGATTATATGTGCACAATGTGTTGAATACCAATGTTTATGGTGTTGCATGTATTTGAATTTTAACCGTGTTGATTCCTTCTTCTTTTTTGGTTTTTTTGTAAGGGTTTTTATTAGAAATTAGGTTTATTACATTGATTATGGATGTTTTTCCCATGTTGTTTTGATTTTTCCAGTTTGATATAGAACTATTTGTTAGGATATTTTGTTTTCCATGACTAGTGATGTTAGGATGGAGTTGATATTATATGACATGCTTATGATATGGGTTATAGTTTTTTATCCAAGTATTATTTGAGATTTACTTTGGCTACTAGATATCATTTGTACATGATTGTATTAGATAGGGCTGTGGGTACCTGGTGTAGTTTGACCATAGGGGGAATTTATATTGATGGATTCCCCAAAGTCTTTATTATAATTTTCATGTTGCGAGACCAACGAAGGGATTAAAAATGAGTTCTACCTCAGAGCTTCTATAATATACTGTTATGAGACAACATGAGGAATTTACGTTGAGTGCTTCCTCAGAGTGTATGTAGTTTATCAATAAATACCACATATGGAATTGACGATGAGTGATTCCCCAGAGATTCTTTGTTTTTATGTGACAAAATGGGTTAGACTATGTGAGATCCCCTAGAGGGTCACTATATCTTTATTGGTTTAAATGATATGTTGAACCATATGGGTTAGACAGTGATAAATTACACAAAAGGGTTTCTTGTGAATGATTGTTTAAAAAATTAATAAATGCAAATTAATGTAGTTTGAAACTGTAGGATTGTTTAATTTTGAGTAATTAATTGTTTACTACATAATTATCCATATTTCCTACTATATATATTCATTGATAGTTATGCATTTATATTTGGTTGGTTTCATACTACGATTCTTCTCACACCCTATTTGGGTGATTATTTTGGCCCAAACAGATTATATTGTTACAGGTATAGATAAGGGACAACTCCCTTCTACTTCAGGTACTTGATTTCTGTGGAGTTGGAGATCGTGGGACCATGTTGAGGCTTAAAATGTTGATGTAGTTTATTTTTTTTATTTTTTACTTTGGTTTAGAACCGTATTTCCAACATTTTGACTTGTTTGACTGCTCTCCTAGACATATGTTTCATGCATCATTTATATATGTGATCTAGTTGTATATTTACTTATAGTCTTCTATTGTTTCCTTATTTTATCTTATTTCTAGTTATATCCCTATTATCTATTTTCTTCCCTGGTGTTAATCTGCCTATGTGGGAATAATTTCCCCACTATCACACCCATGACCCACAATACTAGTCTGAAGCCTCTAGAGTTTGGGAAAATGTGCTTGGGGCCATGTGACCAACCAGGTACGAGGCACCTTTGGGAGGCACCTGGAACCAGGACGTTACAGAATTGATGATTAGACACAACAACCTCTGAGGAAAAAGGGTAAATTGAATGCGTATGTAAGCATGATGGATGAAGTGGATAATTAAAATGAGGAGAAATCTTGTCCATTCCCCCCATTAGTTTGAATTTTCATGTTTTATTAGGAATAATTCATATAGAAGTCATATTGTTTTCCATTGGGGTGATTTCTAATTATTATATTTCTTATATTTATTAGGGAATAATAAAATAAAATTTAATTTAATATCAGCACATGGATGAACTCAAGTATCTAATAAATATTTTTTTTACAAGATAAGAGTATATTTATGGAAGTAGTTATGAATTATATTATAGAAGGGATATAATGGTAAAATTTTAAGGAATTTTTATGTTTATATTAAAATAATGTTTTTGAGATTAATGTTTTACCTCATAGCATGAGGACCTATGTATATTCTATAACCTCTTCGTGTTTATGTTAACTAAAGACTGTTGGGTTGTCTTATCATGGATCTCATGATATGTTAGAACTTCAAGAATAAAAAATGAATTCTCATTATTTTCATTGGGTAAGAGATGAGGTGGAAAAATTAAAGGGATAGAAAAAGGATGATATTATGCAAAAAAAGGGAATTACATCAAGTATGTATATTTTATTACATTATTTGTCAATAAAAAATAATTACTCAATGGTGGGATAATGATCAGAAAAATGTGTTGACATTATACAATAATTTTAATTGAACTTATGGCTTATTAAATCATCAATGATTTATGATGTTGAGGCCATCAACTTTTCTTTGGTCATTCACATGTTTGGTATGATGAAATCAATAAGTCCCTTAAAATATTTATACATTTCCTCTATATCAAATATTTACTCCAATATTTTTTTCATATATGTGGCAACATACTTATATGTTACTTTGGGTAACCATTATAGTCCAAATAATCCCTTTATAATGAATGTTTAGTCTTAATTTCTACTATAAGGGTTTCTATGAATTAAATAATCATGTATTAAACCATTTATAATCCATATTAATTTATAGGGTGAAATTCATTTTTAAAGGGGGAGATTATAACTCCCTGTGACTTTGTGAATTAGTTTTTTCAATTAAATTAAATCATTTTAATATTTTTTATTTCAAAAAACTCTGAATATAGTTTATTTTATATTATTGAATAATTTTTGGCTTATGTTATATGCATCACCATGTGAATCATGAACTACACACAATATAAATTGCATCCTTCTCTACACAGAATATCGAGGTTCTCATGGGTTCTATGCAAAAATTACTTTCCTCGATGACAAGCATAAAATGGTGGACCCATTTTTAATAAACAATAGTATATCATTAAAATTTTATTATATAAAATAATAACAAATATCATAGATGTTAAATTTTCGGTTATGAATAATATTAAGTAAATTATAAAAATATATGGTTTACAAAAATATAAGATGATTTCATAGGGTACCAATTAAATATAAATTAATATGAAAATAAATTATTTATAATGGAAAATATTATTATTTTTATAGCAACAAATATATTTTAACTTAATAAATTAAATTAATTACAATTAGTAATTGATATTAATTTAATATATTTCTTATATATTTAATAATTGTGTTTAAATTTTTCTTATAGATTCTACAGGAATAAGATAAGAACAAACCCAATTTTCTACAAAAGACTATTTTTTTTATAAAGGCAGTTATACAACAATTTAAGAGAGTAACCATTTTAAATACTATTTATGGAACTTTTTTAGATTTAATATGTCATAATAAACTACAATATTTAAATAAAAACATAAAAATTGATGTAATGCTTTATTAATATTTCTTTTTTAATTAATTGTTAAAAATACTGAATTTTAGTTCAAAACATCATTTTAGGGGTAGAAAATATATTGTTTATGTGTACGATGAACAACCGCCTCGTTGAACGATGATTGTTCATTTTTCCTATTCCACATATCATGGAAGAAATTATAATTGAAAATATATTAATATGTTATATATTATATTATATTATATATTTATTTTTATTTATTCCTTTTACAACACATATATTTATACTTATCATTTTTTTAATATGGTACTTTTGTTTGAGGAAATATTGATTATCACTCTCTCAAAAGTGATGTGATTCATTCCTAGGATACATGAAATATATTAAGGATGGGTTTAGGGAATATATATTCTATATCTAAAATATAACAAATCTTTATTTGGAATGATATATATACATATATTTCTTTTACTGTCTTTCAACATACCAATCAAATGCAAATTACGTTCATGCATACGTACGACTTACCATCCCCATGAATGGTGTATAATATTACAAACATATATATTAAAAATATTATTATAATAAGAATATAATTTATAAAAATGATATTTATTTCATTTTTTATATTCTATAAACCATTATATATGTATAAGGACCATATATATATATCAAATTAAGACTCAGGAAAAGAATAATGATATTATTACCCAATGTGAAACTTCAACATATGATTATTAACAAGTGAGTAATATAAGGTCAGAGTAAAATTGTATATGGTATTAGGTATAAGAATATTTTTCATTAAAATGTTTATAATAAATTTATATTTACTATTCTTATATTTTGTGATTATAATGAGATTCGGTATACAAGGTTAGGGGATTTCATCTCACTTTTTATGGTGATTATGTTTCTAATTTTACAAAATCTGTAAAATAGTTTTAACTCAATTTTCCTTCATTGAGACTCATGTTTTGTTATAAACTTAAATGCATTTTAGGTGTATAGAAATATATTTCACATGATATATAATGAATAGAATTATTTTCCCGATATTCCATGATTCATGTAATTTAATTTTCTTACATGGATAGTATGATCTCATATTACCATGCAATAAGAGATTATTGAAACAATCTAATCATGTTTCAATATTTTTTATGTTAATGCTTCCTTTTCTGAAATATTATAGCCCATATATAAAAAAGATTCATGAATTTCTTTATTCTAGTGTTATTCAAGATATATTTCTGTATTGGTACAATTTGTTTACACTTCGGTACATAAGAAAATTATGGATGTGTTTTTAATAATACCCGATATACCCTCTCTCCAGTCGGAAATATATGTTCCTTCAAAACTCTGTTTTCTAAAAAGGGTTTCCATGAATATTTTACCATTATCCTACAAGCATTAAAATACATTTTTATCCTTTTTTTATTTATCCTTAATTTTGTAAATAATATTCTTCTCAATTAATGAAAAAGGAATTTTTCTAACTTTTTTACTATACAAAATAATGTTCTTTTTACCTCGAATGACATGTAAATATTTAGATGCTATCATTTCATTGAAATATCTATTGAATATTTAAAACATAAAATATTGATTATTTTTTAAAATCAATTTTAAAGGAAGAAGTTTTTCAATATAATTTCATTATTATTTTATAATTTATTTAAGTAAAAAAAATTCAAATTGTTTTCATGTCCTCTTTATAAATTTTCAATATATTTTATATGAAAACTATTTTCGAATTGTTTTAGGAATTAAAGAGATTTTTTCAAGGAATAAATGTTTTTTTACTCGTGAATTTTTTTGAGAGGTATTTAAAAATAAATTTCCATATAATATGACATCTATTGGTGTTACTCATGCCTTTCTAGGAAATGTTCTAAAGGATACATTCATATTGTTTATATGAATAGTTTATGATGTGATGTCATAATGTTTGTAAAGATCATTCCTTGTCTGGAAGTTATATTCTATTGATACCCTCTTCTTTTCATATGTTATGAATTCATGAAGTTACTATGAAAACTATCACTTCTCATAGTTCATTATTTGATGAAATGTTTATGATATCCATTTCCTTTCATAGGTTATGATTTGATGTTTACAAAACTAGTGTTTTTATATGGGATATTATTTGATGAAGTTTTTATTTTGCAGCACATGTATGCATGATGTTATTATTATATTGGTGGAAACTATGTTCTCCATCATGCATTGGGTAACTATAGAATAATCATGAGTATAAATATTATGAGTGAACAAGATTACATGTTCACAATGTTATGCATAGACTTTTTTGCATGTACACAGGTTTATACATTAAATTTATTAGATGTTCAAAATAATCAGAGTGAAAATTTTAATGTGTTCAAAATAATATGTATTGAACTGGTTTAATGTCAATAAGTTAATGAATTAACCAGATTACATGTTCAAAAAGTTATACATGATCCTGATTACATGTTCACTATGTTATGCATCGATGTAGTTCCATTTCCATAAGTTTATGTGTGAACATAATTACACATTAAAAAATGTTATGAATGGAAAACGTTGTATGTCCACAACTTGATATTTAAGGCCTTATTTTAGGTCATTAACTTAAGGAATGAACAATTTTCTACTTATATGTGTTAAAAATGTCATAAACCAATGTGCATGCCTCAAAATATATGTATTATTCCTTTGATATACTTTTATGACTAATTTTAGTAAATCTATTTTGAAATATATGTTTTGAGATTCCAATCATTATTATGATATATAATATGTCGGGTATGATCATCCAATCTTATGATCAACTTCCATACCATTTTTCCTATTATGAAAACACATTACCACTATTTACCCTAAACTGGGCATCTAATCTCACCCCTTTCTTAAGTTTCCTATACCCTGGTTATGAAGAAAGGTTTCAGGTATAAGTAATAATGATGGAGATCTTTAGGGGAGTTTTTATGATATTTTACCATGATATAACATTTTTTTCCATATTTCCAAATACAATAAACTATTATGACCCTCAGACACGTATTTTTGTAATGTACTGGATATTCATCTCAAATGATATAATAACCATGTACGTTAAACATGGGTCTTTGTACATGATACCTCTATTAATTCTTATATTATCAAAACAAAGGACTCCATCACAGAATATATGGGATTATTCTCAAAATAAATTAATTTTGGGTATAATATTGATTCCTAAATAATGTTATATGGTAGGAAGAATCCCATAGAAAAAGTACATAGTTTTTCCTCATGAGGTATATAAGGGTTACTTTAAATTCCAGACTTGGACTTGTCCTAATACTCCATTTGGTGTATATATTATTGTGAACATTATTTATCATATGATAAAATCATTGTTTATGACCAAATAGGGTTTTGGGCATGTACCACCCAACACACAAAATAACATTTTATTTTGGGTATAAAGGGAGAGGGCATGATAAATGGAATATATATAACACATGTTGTCCTAGAGTGTAATTATAGAACATGGATTTGATACGCAACACATGTAACATGGTTTATGGGTCTTTTACATGGATTGTGATATTAATGTCAGATTGAAAACATATATAGTGTTTGAACCGATAACAAAGGTAATCTTTCATCTATAAAACATGGTTAATCATAATGATTTCCATAGAAACTAAATCTTAAACCTAAAGCTTCGTCATATATGCCTATCCAGCAATAAAAATCATTATTTTCATAGTCCCCAACTCATGAATAAAATGAAACATCATCCATCATTGTTGTCAAATCTCAAATGGATGGAACAAAATCTCATTAATATATAAAAACCTCTTTGAATGTCTTCCTCTGTCAGAGGTCTACATACCATGAACCATCATATTTGATTCAATAATCACACCACTTTGCTTCTTCATTTCATATAAGTTCTCATTATTTACATAACAATCATTGGTATAGTAGTTTGATCAAGATCTAATGCATATTAAAAAAGTAAAATCATTGCCACTCTCAGCCATTAATAAAAAATGTGAATAATATAGGAGGTAAAACCATAAAAACAAGGTATTATTTCTATTAGATTTTGTTAATCCTAAAAACGATCTTAATCACATAAACCAATGAGGTGAAATAAATTTTAAAAACTAAAAAAATATCTTGTTTAATAATTCAGATTAGATTATAGGGATATGAAAATTTGAAAGTAAAGTTGGGATTGTAATAGAAAACTAAAATCCTTACACTAATAAATAATTCTAGGGAGTTAATTCAAAAAATAGCTATGCATACAATAATATTTTGAAGAAAATAATAATAAATAATGATCCAATGACATTGTCATTCATGAGATCCGAGAGATCCATCATTACTAGAGAATTTTACAATATCTATCCATGAAACATTCAATTCTGCATTAGTTCTCATGGAATTCCTATTTGTGGATCTACTCACCCTTTAGATATTTTTCTGGGTTTTTGTGACTAGCCAAGTGAATTTTTCATAACATGGATAATTTTTTGATTATTTTGATTTATGCAATTAAAAAATTAAAATACCTATTAGTTTGTTTAATGTTTCTAACCATGACTCCAAATTGATCAAAATAATTATATATATGAAAATTATGTGCCTCCATGGGTAATACCAATATTCTGTATTAAACCTAAGACACAAATTTTCCATATAAAGATCATATTGAAAGAAAATTCATTTATTATGTGAAGTCCCAGGCACAAAATATAAATCCCATGAATATATTCAATATATTGAAAAATATGTCCTTTGATAATTGAAACTCCACATAGTAAAATAAAAAAATGTCATGATAAATCATACAAATCATCAAAGGGTCCATACAATAAATCTAGTGCTAGTACATTCTCTCCACCTTCAATCTATTTCTCCTAAAAATTGGAACTCCAAATTCAAGGGGTGTTGAACTAAAATTAGAATCAGTATCCCAAATAAAATAAAGGATAATATTGTCCAACCATAGAACTCATACTAAATGTATGGATCACTATTGAATGGTTCACTTATATTAACCATTCATAACCATAAGGTACATGGAAAATATGGCTCCATCCTCAACGACTATTTCACCATAGTCAATAATGTGTGATGGGTTGTTTATATATTTCTTTATGTGTGAAACATTGAATACATCCTAATCATGGACCATATGTGGGTTTAAGGATAGGTGATAAGAAACATAACAAACCATACTCATGATCTAGAATATCCAAATAAACCCCATAAATATATTGAAACCTCAAAAAACCCCCAAACCCCCATCAAATAGATACCTTCATGAACAGTTGGTCCCCCTGATCAAACTCCAAGATCTATATATTAGTATTTATATGATTTTTGTTGAATAAGAGTTGTCTGTATTCACTACTGGATCATCACTCGTGTTTTGTTTTCAACAACATTATATCCTGATCTGTGATTGAAGAATATCTAATCTCCTAACAACATATAGTTGACCGGTAAGATCATAATTAATTTTAATTGAATAGAGAAGTGATTATAGTTTAGTGATAGATATTTACTCAATATAACCCAACCAAGGGTAAGTGATTCAACCAAATATTAATAGAATATTAAATGTAGTATCTTAGTATATCCCCTGGAACATGATGGGTCAACTCTATTTGGTCATTCTTATATAGGTGGATCATCATCCTTATGTATAACTAGGTTTTAAAATCCTCTAAAAACATCCTCTAAAATCATTATGTGAAACAATATACATTGTTGGAGAAAATCATAGGGGGTACCTATAACAACCCATGATAAACATAAAATAAAACATACATTAATAACATGATTAAAATGTTACATTTAAAACTTGATGCACAATATATGAATTGGAAGGATTAGGGTCAATTTATTTATCTATATAAATGATTATTTTATTTCACAAGGATGCATTTTCAGTATTCATTCCAATCTAGACAATTTATCGAATTCTCACAAGAAACGCTCTTATTAATTATTAAATCATAGTCTAAAAGGACCATATGATGAAGACATAAATATCCTAATAAAATATGGAAATATATTAAATTATAAACATAAAACATTTCAATTAAACGTTATATCAATTAGAGAGAATTAGAAAAATGTAAAATACATTACATGGATCAAAATTCATACCAATTATCATAAAACCATTGGAAATGATATAAGTCTATATAATATTAAAAAATAGAATTTAATCATGAAATATTAGAATATCATGGAATTTATATATACCATGAAAACATGAAATAACATGATAAACAACATGGAAATACATAACAATGTTAATTATAGGAAAAAATATGTGATAAAACACATTATAGACATGATTAGGTGATCAAATTCATTATGTGCATGCCTGTAAATTTGGGAAAACCCATCATACCCATTTATATTTGAACAAAACCATCATGTCCATAAATTAATATATCAGGATATATAATGAAAAACCTACATGTTGGGGTAGATATAAGACATCTCTTTTCATCATCCAAGCATATGTGTTCCACTAAAAACCAATCACAAGCATATATTAATAATACAATGGAAAAATGAATGGGTTTATAATGCTTTTAAAATACCACAAACATAATAGATTATTAGATATTAGAATATCATTATCAAAAGGGATTCAAAAAACAATATCACATATATAATGATCAAAACATTGTTTCATGAGATAAAAACCATGGGGTAAAAATAGGTGTGATAATAAAAATGTTTTCTAATATCAATTAAAACATTATTATAAATGATAAATTTTAAATTATGAGTAAAATTGATTTAGGAATAAAAGGATGTTTAAAAAACATATAATAAAAATATAAATAAATATCAATGGAAGAACATAATGGGAATAAAAAATGAAAAATCTATGGTAAAATAGTTGATTTTGAAATGAAAGAAATAGTTTTTATTTAATACTTTCAAATAACATTAACCATGTATTATAAATAGATTTACACGCTAATTTTCAAAATCGATAAATAAAATTATGAAATTCAACTAAAATAATGCATGTTATATTTCACAATAACATAGGCTACATGGAAATATGTTCGTTGAAGAAAAGATTCATGGTGAAGATTTCCAGTTATTATTACCAATAGTACCATTTTTTATATCATTTTACAAATTTATTATTGAGAATGATAATTAATCCTCCTAATGAACAATGGTAAATACAAAATTGATGTTTAAAATGTCAGGATTAATGAAATCATGAAAATTATATTCATGTAAAAATATTTATGACTCAATGAATTGGAAATTGTGTAGATAAAACCCTTACAACTGTTGTAACTATTGAATCAATTTATAATGATATTTATAACAATAAAAAGATGAATTTATATCATGAAATATATGTCAATTTTGGATCAAAATCAATATATTCCCGTATTTTCACAATTGAAAAGAAAACATGGTGTATATCTTATAAAAGTCTCCATGGATTCAAATTTGAGAAAAATATACCCTTACTGTGAATTATTTCTATTTTAATCACACTATAACAGCCAATAAAAAAATATTATTCACTTATTTTAGAATCACTTTTATATATGTAAGTTTTAATAATCTTCATATCATGGTATTCCCTGGAATTAAGGTAGAGATAAATTTTTATAACATGAAAATGAAATATTGAAGAATAAATTTGGAAGCACTGTGACTATATAAATTGGATTTTAAAGTGGATTATTGATAGAGAAATTTTTTATATCTTCAATATGATATAATTATAAAAATAAATTATTGATTATTTTTCATCATGGAAATATATATATATATATCAAATCATTGAATCAATGGAATTTATTGAATTAAAAATAGGAAGGAGAGAATCAATGAGTGATTTTTTCTAAATACCATATAAAAAACGATTATATATTGGGTTTAATGAGTGGTAAGTGAATTTTATTATAAATAAGGAATAATTCAGATAGTAAAGTGATTGACAAGAACATATTCAATAATAATCAATTCATGTATGAATGGATTATCATAAAAGAATCACATGAAGAAAAAACATGTGGAGTAGAATCATTACCTTGTTACATAGCTTCATAAAGCTTATATGGGAACCATAGAACCATTGAAACACGTTGGGAGGGATGGATATAATGATATGGTAGGGGAAATAGTAATCAATTTATTTTACATGGACTGGTATCAGATAATGTCTGGGTTTGAGCTATAATAATATGTGAATGAGTGGGTCTTTCCAATTAAACATTAGAGTTATGTTGTGTGTAAGAATATAATCACATGGATTGTTAGGTGGGATAGGTGTGTTAGGTGGAAAAGGTAAAATATTTGTAGTTGAGACATGTGGTTATTTTTTAATACCTAAATAATATTTTTAGAATTTATAACTGACATTTTAATCAATAAAATTAAAGAAACGTTATTAATTTTTTTACACTTATTAATATTGATTAAAAAATTTTCATGGTAATTATTTTATTTACAAAAATAAAAGATGAAACCTATTACCCAATGTCTATGTTAATATTAAAACTTTAATATATATTTTACACAATTCAATTTTTAAGTAGAACAAATATAAATTTCAAGTGAAAACATATATTGTATTGAATGCAATTATTTTTTATATTAAAATTAAATTTAATAATTAAGGGATTTTAATTTTATTTAACATTTATTACTAATTATATGAGTGATAATTTAATTTTATATATTTCTATAAATGTCATCTTATTTATTAATTTAAAAAATATATTAAATTAAAAAAAAATAGTTTTCTTTGAATAGTAATCGCTTTACCATGGTAAAAAATACAATCTTTGAATGAATAAATTAATTCCTAAAATGATATTGACAGAATTACCCAAATTTATCCTGATAAAAAAAATATTTAAATCACTTTATATTATTAAAATTTTAAATGTTGTTAAAATATAATTTATTAAATGTGTGCATAAAATGTCTAAGAAACATTTATTTTATAACCACAAAATGGCCATTATTATTTATACACTTTAATTTAGTTTTAATAAATGGGGTACCTTAAATGGTACCCACCTACTAAATAACTATCATATAATAATAATATTGAACATTTTTCTAGAATAATTATTTTTTATATTCTTTCACTGTTGTCTGTAAAACATATTTCTCAGACAGTATCAAATAAATGTAGTTATGGAAATCAAGGGACATTACATTCTACCCACATAAAATTATTTCTCACTCAAAATATTATTACATAGATAAAAAAATGAGGGTAAATATATCCTATAAAATCTATAGGTTCTGTTATAGCCTATATAAATTTATGATTTATCCATTGTAAATTGACTAGATGGTTGTTCCTATTCCATAGAACCTTATCTCTATAATCACATATTTAAACCAGTCTCTCTTCATATGAATGTTCATGTTAAATTCATACAAATTTTGAGCTCATTACATGTGATAGTTGTGGTATGAACTATATATAAATAGATAAATTGAAAATAGGGTGAACATGAGAGATGTGTGGAGGGAAAACTTAGTTGTAGTCTATAACCCCAACATAATCAGAGATCTTGAAGTGCATGATGTATCTAGGGATAAAATTATCATTCTTCCAAAATCTAAAAAATAAATTCTATGGAGATATTTGAAGGAAAAACATGTCACTAACATTAAACTATAGGTCTAATCGAAGATTATATACATAAATCCTCATTCAAATTTATGCATAATTTAAAAGTAATTGAACGGTTTGTACCATATCATTCCTTTCATTGAAAATTTCATTGCCTATCTATAAGTCCCCAGCATAAACATTACATAATCATAGATTAGTTGATAATTTGACTTTAATTCACATTGATGATCTTTTCAGGTTTAGAGATTTAGAGATTTAGGTCATAAAATATATATTACAACATGAATATTACAAGTTGACACTTATATTCATTGCTCATTTTTTACATTAAACAAAAACTCTTTAAAACAAAACATGAAATCGTTTCAAGTATTAACAGCATGAATTTTCCTTGATCCAATCCTTGATTCTATTCTTCTATATGTCATGTGAAAAACATTTCAAAACATGGTATGAGCATAAAAAGAATAGTATGTGATACGTAAATAATGAAAACTATTATGCTTGGGAAAACCTAAAAACCATGAATACTTTATCAAAAAGTAATACTATTCACCTTTATGAAGTGGTAAATATACATCATGGAATATAATATCATTAATTTATACTTTTGTATCCAAAATATTACCATAATGACCATAGAATGAAACATATATCATATAAAGGTAACTTGGTAGATAAACATACATAAATGAAATAATAATACGGTTGACATCCACACATATCGCTAAATGGAATAGACATACGACAAACTTCCATACCCAATGCATTAGATATAATAATGATACCACCCATACAATGTTTATCACAAAACCAACTTTCATTTTATTTATCACATAACCACCAATCATTAGTTTATAATGTAAGAACATGTTAAATTTCCATGTACCATTATATAATCATAACACCTAAAATATTGAAAATATCATCATTTAATTAAAAGAATTTCATTTTCAATCACAAGAAATAATTCCAAGATATTAAAATACACATTCCATTTCAAGAAACATTTTCAATACCAATACACCCAAAAAGGTCACAAGGGATTTATTTTCCATTTAAAAACACTAATAATTATAGGAGGATAAAAATAACAGTTATGAAGGTGGAGAGGTCATTTTCACTGCATATGTTAAAAACAATCCTTTTTTCATTTAATAAAACTCATTGTAGAAAAAAATTTCCCTTTTAATGAAAGTGAAATTGAAATGGGTATATTATTCACTGTGTAAAAAAAGGAGGTTTATATTACTTAAATATGCCTCGATGAACGGAGATTGATACGAAGTCCCTTACCTTGAGTCTGATGAGTCATGTATATGACTTGTTCTTACTGACTAATAAATTTAAGTTAATTTATAATCTTCTAAGAACATTTTTAAATTTTATTATTCCCTTTATATCACTTGATACCATGTTATAAAAGTTACATTATTATTTGTCTTCATATCAGACATTTTGTCCATATTCGGTACATGAGTCGAAAATGAACTTTTTTTATGTAAGTTGTCAATATAGGGAAAATTAAATCTTCTCCAGAATATTATTCATGATTTAGATTTCATATATATGAAATATATCCATAGTATATGTATTTATAATTTTCCCTAACATTTGCAGATAAGAAATAAAATGTATCGTTCAAGGAGATTATGAGTCGTACGTATGCATGAAAGCTACTTTCAATTATTTTTTCATATTTAATGGAATGAGAACTAAATGATAAATAGGTATATTATAATTAAAGTATAATATAATATTTTATATATGTTACATATGTTCATTAACTACATCTTTTATACGTTCCATGTATTGAATAAACAAGTAATATCACTTTTAAGGGGCGGTAGTCTACACTTCGTCAAATGAAATTACCGTATTTAAATATTATGGAAGGAATAATGGTATATTGTAAATAAGAATTACTAAATCATAGTGACAATATAAATATAATCTATATCATATATAAATACAGTTCCATCATAATGTCCACCATTAGAGGTGGTAGGGGAAAATTGTACATTCATCGTTTCGTTAGGTAGTAGATCGTCGTACATAGAAACCATATGTTTGTATCCGTTAGATGGATGTCTGTGTAAGTTTACTTAGAATCCTTATCTTAAAAATTTCATAGTATATTTATGATACTAGTTTTTTATGAAATAATATAACAAGAAGAGCATAGGGATTAGAGAAGAAAAATAATGGAAAGGAACATGAGAGAAGACGTTACCTCAAAATCAAGTAACTGATATTGATTTGAGCCAAAATACTTTATTGAATTACCATCTTCCCAAGGTATGGTTGTAACATCCCAGTTCTGAAAGCTACCCAGAGGCACCCCGTACCCAGTTGGTCACATGGAATTAAGCACATTGCCTCAAACTCCAGAGGTTGTCGACTAGCTGCGAGGGCATTGGGTGTGATTGTGGGGAAACTATGCCCTCACTGGCAGAGTACACAGTGGAATTAAACAATAAGAAATAGAGGAAATAGAACACTCCATACATGAGTAAACAGTAGAAGACTAACTTAGTAAACATTTGGAGCCCACATATACATATATATCAAATGATGCATAATACATATGTCTAGGAAACTACCAAACAAGTCATAATGCTGAAAATACAATAGTGCCAAACCAAAGTACAAATGAATGGTAAACAGCTAAACTCCTTAGCATCGCAAGCCATAGCTCAGACCCATGCTCTCCTGGTCCAAGAAATAAAGTACCAGAAGTCAATGGGAGCTTTCTCTTGTCTATAAATTCAACAACATTGTCTGCTTGGGCCCAAAAGCATAGCCCAAATAGGGTGTGAGAGTAAATCCTAGTAGGCAACCACCCGAGGATATCTTCCTAACAATTAGTGAGTAAATGGAAGGTAATAATAAAGTAAACAGTAAATAGTAATAGTAAACAACTGGCAGTAACAGGAAGATATACAACAATAATCAGTCCATAGAACAACAAGAAGTAGTGAAGTAAACAACTAACCACGAACAGGAAACCCCCTGGGAAGTACTCGCAGCCATCCCCTCTGGTCCTAACTGAGAAGTACCACAACCCTCTAGGTAGTGAACTCAGCCTAACCTCTCTGGTTTGGTCTTACAAATTTATAAGACTCTCTGTGGAAGCTCACTCGGTCAATTCCCATTATAGTTTACGGTAGTTAGGGACTCTCTAAGGAAGATCACGGGGTCTAACCCTCTAGGCCCCAGGTCTAGAAACTCTCTGAGGAAACTATCTCGGTCAATTCCTACTATATTTTCAGGTCTGTCACAGACTCTCTAAGGAAGCTCACTCATTCATTTCCTTCCCTAGTCTGAAAAAAGTTTTTAAAGCAATTCAACATGTAAATACTCTCTGAGGAAGCTCACTCGGTCTACTCTCCTGTTGAATATAAGATCCATGGAACTCTAGGAAGATCACTCGGTCTATCCCCTATAGCCTATAATGTCTAAAGGAACTCTGGGAAGATCACTCGGACTATCCCCTATAGCTTATAATGTCAAGGACTCTCTGGGAAGCTCACTCAGTCTATCCCTTATAGTCTATAGCACCAGGTTCTCACATCCCCATGCCAGTCAGTGCTTAATAATTCCATAATGACAAAGTACACCAATAGAGATACTTGGCTAACCAAAGTACACCTATATGGCAACTTGGGTAAACATTTTACAGCAAACAAGTATGTTATCATCATTACTCTATCCTACGGTCACTAGGCATGAAAACAGGAAAAACGGCCATGGCTAACAAAGACCCATGGTCGTAAACATAACAAAGCATGGGCATAAAATCCAAGCACAACAATTATCAACAAATATGATCAATTTACCACTACACAAGAATGAAATCAAGGAATGAATAACCACAATGAAAAAACGGTAAACATGTAATACCCAGTTCACAGGTATTGGGGGAATTTTCACAAAAAACTAAAATACATCGAAAGGTAAGGAACAAACCACCTACCTAGATTCTAGGAGATCAATATACATTAGCCAAAATGATTGATTCTCCATTGAACTTAGAAGATCACTGCGGTTCCAATGCAATCGACGGAGATAAAATCAGAGAACATATGGAGAAATGGGGGCTCGTGAAAGATCCGTAGTAATACGGTTTCTCCCAGATGAAGAAGCTGGAGAAGAAGAGCCCTCTGTCAATGAGACGCGACCACAGTCCATTTAATGAAAAAAATGAAAATACACGGCATGTAATTATTTAGTACATAGCGTGTACTCTATTTTTCCATACTCTACTTAAAGTAGCATCCACTTCATCCCTACACACTGTGTGTGTGGCTTGGACACATCCAGCACACGTCTTGGCGCGGAAAGGGAGTACACGACGTGTACTTAAAAAATTTCCAGAACTTCTTCTATTCTCAAAAACATCAGAAAAAGGAAAATCATACCTAAAATGAAGTTCCGGGTTCTTACAAACTTCCCCCCTTAAAAAAATTTGTCCCTGAATTTCCCTAGAGAGGCATAGAAGAAGAAACCTCGAACAGCTCCGAACACTACGATTGTACATCGGCCTCCGTCTCCTAAGTATTGTCCTTCACTCACCCATCCTGCCATAGAACCAATACCAGAGGAATAGACCAGCCTCAGAGATCATTCATACTCTGATTTCCAATCAAGAAAGGATGCTCCTCATACGATGCATCTGCTTCGATCTCAACCTCCTCGGGCTGAAGGATGTGAGACGAGTCTGAAAAGTAATGTTGGAGCTGAGAGATGTGGAAGACATCATGCATATCCCAATACATCTAAGGTAATTTAAACCGATAGGTGATCGGCCCAACTCTCTCCAACACCTCAAACGGCCAGATGTACCACGGTGAAAGCTTACCCTGTCTCCGAATCCTCTTGTGTCCCAACCTCGGTGTGACACGCAGGAAAACCTGATCCCCGAACTCGAACTCCATAGTTCGTCTCTGCTGATCAGAATAATACTTCTTACAAGACTATGATGTATCCATCCTCTTCCAAATAAACTCTATCTACTCATAGGTATCCTAAAAACGATGAGGTCCTAGCAAAGATACCTCTCCTGCCTCCAGCCAGCATAAGGGTGATCGGCATGGACTGCCATACAAAGCCTCGTAAGGTGTCATCTGAATAGTCGCCTAAAAACTATTGTTTTAGGTGAACTCAACAAGATGAATATGCTTCTCCCAGGAATCTCCAATGTCTAGAATGAAAGCTCAAATCATATCCTCAAGCACTTGGATCGTGCACTAGGATTTTCCATCAGTCTGGGGATGGTATGCCGTACTCAAAAGCACCTGAGTCCCCAAGGCCTTCTGAAGTCCCTGCCAGAACCGAGAAGTAAAGCACATATCCCTATCTGAAACAATGGAGTGTGGAAATCCATGTAGACATACAATCTCTCTGATGTACAACCATCCCAACTCATCAACATTGAAGGACTACTTAATCGGCAAGAAGTGAGTACCCTTCGTAAGCATGTCGACGACAACCCAAACAGCATCACTCCCCTGGGGTGACCTCGAAAACCATTTTACAAAGTCTATCGCGACGTCTTTCCACATACACTAAGGAATGGTTAACTGTTGTAAAAGGCCAGCTGGTCCCTGATGCCCTGCTTTCACCTACTGACAAGTAGAACATCTCATGAAAAAAGCAGCAACATCTCTCTTCATACATGGCCACCATTACTAGTGATAAAGATCTCGATACATCTTGGTGACGCCAGGATGAACCTCCCAAAATGAGGAATTAAAATCTCACAACTGCTCCTCACGTATGTCTGATGGAACCCATACGCGTCCCTGGAAACGCAAGATCTCATCCTCACCCACTGTCCATCCCAGAAGAGGGTCCTCTCCTGACAAACTCTCCCGCACGACTAAGCCTTGTGAGTCTGATAGCTACCTCATCCGTACCTGATCAAGAAGAGTAGAGGTAATAGCTACAAAAGATAGGAAAGTCTGTCCCTATATTTCATGCACCTCCATGTTCATCTCAGAGAACAAGGACATAAACTGCCACTCACTACTTCCCACCAAAACTGCCTGAATTTGAGTTCTCTTTCTCAACACATCCGCCACTACATTTCCCTTTCTCAGTGTATAGGCGAGCTTGAAGTCGAAAGACATAAGATACTCGACCCACTTGCGATATCTCATATTTAGATCATGTTGAGTGAAGATATACTTGAGACTCTTGTGGTCGGTTAAAACCACAAAGTTCTCTCCTATACGGTAATGTCTCCAACATCGTACGGAATGAACAACAACTACCAACTCCAGATCAGGCGTCAGGTAGTTCCTCTCGCGTGGCCTCAACATCTGAGACCCGAACGCAATGACTACATTTCCCTGCATAAGCATGGTGCCCAACCCGATACCTGAAGCATCACAATAAATAGTGTAGCTCATTCCTGGATCTGGGAAGACTAGTATCGGTGCTGACATCAACCTTCCCGTCATCTCCTGAAAGGATGACTCACAAGAATCTAACCATAAGAACTTTCCCCCCTTCTTGGTCAGACCTTTCAATGGTACTTCTTGGAGCGAAATGTCCTGTATGAAGCGCCTATAGTATCCATCCAGCCCTATCAAACTTCTTACCTCAAATATGTCCTTCAGCTGCTCCCAGGAAGCTACAGCTCTCACTTAATCTAGGCCTACTAATACTCCTGTCTTTGAGAAATATGACCCAAAAAGTGAATTTGATCCATCTAAAAGTGGCATTTTGAGAGCATAGAATATAAATGATGCTCTCTCAGTGTAATCAAAATGATCTCATGATGTGTGGCATGGTTGTGTTGAGTGTGATAGTACACCAAGATATCATCCACGAAGACCACAATGAAGGAATCCTAGTAAGGATGGAACACTCGGTTCATCAGTGCCATGAAAAATGATGTCGCATTCGTGAGACCGAATGACATAATCGTATACTCGTATAGACCATACCGTCTCCTGAAGGCTGTAAGAGGTATATCTGATTGTCTAACACACAACTGATGATAGCCAGATCTCAAATCAATCTTCGAGAACACTCTAGATCCTCAAATTTGATCGAAGAGATCATCGTTCCTTGGCAAGGGATATCAGTTCTTGACCGTCAACTGGTTCAACTTCCGATAAACCATAAAATGCCTAAGGGTATTGTCTTCCTTCTTCGCAAAAAGGACATGTGAACCCCAAGGACAAGTACTGGGTCAGATAAAACCCTTTTCTTAAAACTCCTCCAACTGCTTCTTAAGCTCTTGCAACACAGGTGTGGCCATCCTATAGGGATGAATGGACACTAGTGCCGCTCTAGGGAGGAGATCATTCAGGAAGTCTCCCACACGCTCCAGAGGTAAACCTAAAAATTCCTCTGGAAAGACATCTCTGAAACGATCCACCATAGGAGGAAAGTCCAATTGTGAAGTCCCCTGTTCATCCATGTAAAGACCTGAAATCTGGCCTATAACTCCCATTAGACCATGTTGCTTTGGTCTATCTCTACTCGCCTAGACATCCCACTCCCCTCTATGAAGTAATGATCTACCCTCTAGTGATATGAAACTCACCATGCGATGATAGCAATCAACGACTTCTTCGAAGGGAACCAACCAGTCCATCCCGAGAATGAAATCATAGCCCGCCATCCCCAGGACATATAAGTCCCATAAGAAAAGACACCATGCAATCTCAAGAGGGAAGTCTCTGAACTGACGCACACTAGATGTACTCATTCCCAATGGCGTGTCAAGAGTCAGAATGTCGGCAGACAATAAGATACAAAGCCAAGGCTCTCCACAACACCAAGTGAGATAAAACATTGCAAAGCATCAGTATCGAAAAGAGCGGAAGTTAAAATTGAGGATACTAAGATCGTACCTCGAACTGCTGAAGGTCTGGGATCATGCTCTTGATAGGTCTTCTCCTATGTAATTGTATTACCTACTCCGTAGCCATGTGACCCTGCCTAACCACTAAGAGATGATCCACTCTACTGTCGCTGGTGACCGGGTGAATTACCACCATGACCGCGACATCCACCTCGGCCCGAACGGTCGGAAGAACTCCAGTTCCCAGACTGGTGAGAAACTGGAGAAGCATCTCCAGAGCACGGTGTCATAGAAGAACCCCTTCCACCAGCTGAAGGTGAGAAGATCTGACAAAATCACTGCAGATGGACCATCTTTACGTAAGATCGACACTCTATCAGATATCTCTGTAACTGGGGTCTAGTATGCCCACTCCTATCACATTGGTACCACACAACCTGGATTCAAGAAGATACATCATGCCTACCCTGATCTCCTTGAGAAGTCTCTCTGCGGTGCTTTCTACTATTCGTAGGAGGAACAACCTCTCTGGATGTCGAACTGCCCTGGCACACTGCTCCAGAATCCCTCAGATTGCGCTCAGTGATAAGTGTCTGATTGATGATGTAGGATATCGAAGTCAACCTGAAGATATTCACCTAGGAACGGATCTCCTACCTGAGACTATTCTCGAACTTCCTATCAAGGAACAACTAATCACCTATTGGGATCGGTGGGAAGCACTGATGTTCTGTAAAGTGGGACGAGTACTCCATAACAAAAAGAGTACCCTGCATTAGACTCATAAACTTTTGGGCTCGATCGTACCTCAGGGTCTCCAGATAGAAGTATTCGTAGATGGTGAACTGAAACTCATCCCAAGACATACTCTGTTGGTTCCCTGACTGTGATATCACCTCCCACTACATCTTGGCAGTGTCTCGAAGCATATAGGTGGCCAGCTTTACTCTATTCTCTGGGGGTATCTTGAGATTCTCTATGTTAGTCAGTGTGGCCGCTAACCATGAATCGGAAGCCTCAGATCCTCTATCCCCTGAGAATGTAATAGGATGCTATTGCTGAAAGTCCCGCCTCAATTCGGCCATCGACAGGGCATGAGGCGGTGCTCCCTGAAAATTTCGCATCATCCTCAGGAAGTCCTCCCTAAACTGCGTATTGACTCCTGTGACGTGTATAACTGATGGTGCCAAAAATGGCCTAATAGGAGGATCTATAGGAGGATGTTGATTGGCCATATCCAGTGTCTGATCACCATCTGGAAAATGACGTACAACCGGAGGACGTCTCAGAGGCATAGCTCTGAAAGATCAAAAGCACACCTTAGATCTGGATTATCAATGACTGAGAACACATGGGTATAAAATGGGTACAGGAGAAGGAAACATTCAAGTTTTACCAAACACAACTACATAGCGTGTATAAAAACTACACAGCATGTTCCCTTAATCCATTCACATGGGCGTGTATTCCTGCCACACTGGTCATGTAACAACCCAAACTATACAACATTTTGACCCCACACACTACATGTACTTGAACTCTACTCCCATGCTCAAGTCCCCTTACACAGATAACCCACATGGTGCGGTTAAACTTAGACTACACATCGTGTTTACCATGGAGAATATGTGTACTAAAGAAGGTGTTGGAAACCCGTGTTGTTAGTTACATGACCGGCTACACGGCTGACCCGTACACGACATGTTCTGAACAAACACGGTGTGTATAGGAGAAGATAAAACCAACCCGTGATGTTTATTACACGGGCGATTACCTAGAACAAAACTACACAACATGTTCCTACCAAACACGGCGTGTTCTACTCGAGCTTCCCCGACCCGTTTTGTTAGTGACACGGCTGGGTACATGGCTCACTTCTACACGGTGTGTACCTACCGTACACGGCGTGTTCCAGAAGATTTTTCCACAAAACTGTGTTCATGCTCACATAGTCAGTGACACATTTTAAAAACTACACAGCTTGTATATACAAAGTACACACCGTGTATTCTGGGTTTTTTTGGGCAGTAGCTCCGAAACTGTATCGAAGTCCAGAAAACCTAGAAACAATGCATGAAGGTTCCAAATTCCGATCCATGAGGGCCCATACTCCCCGCAAATCAAATCATGGAATCAAATACAGTCATAAAAAAGATGAATCGATCAATGACCACCAATTTCCGATTCAAGACGGCCCATAACACCTCAAGAACAAAAATTTGGTGTTAATCTAAGCAAGTACAATAGAAGCAGTCCTCTAACAACCAGCAGAGATTATATCAAGCATCTATCAAAACTACATGAATAATATACACAATTCTATCACAACAACATGCAATCGCTAATGCTCCCTAGATGGCATGGAAAGAATGCATGGCATGTGATTTCTATCAGGTGACCATATGATGCATAAGATGGTATAACCTCATCCCATTGGGTTGTGACAGAAATAGAACCATAATAGCAACAACAATTACAACACAAGTCATGTGAATCACTCTAGGTGAAATCATATCAACTGTAAAATCGCAAAAACAAAAAACTTCAATAAGCGAGGTAGATTGAATTTTCCCTATACACGGGTTAACTACTCACAGGAATAGCTTATTACCATGTACTAAATCCCTCCAATCCCTAGCTAAAGGCTCAAACACTAAATCAAGAGAAAAGAATTCCTCTAATACCAATTTGTAACGTCCCAGTTCCGGAAGCCGCCCAGAGGCGCCCCGTACCTAGTTGGTCACATGGCCTCAAGCACATTAACCCAAATGCCAGAGGCTGCAGACTAGGAGTGAGGGCCTTGGGTGTGATAGTGGGGAAACTATGCCCTATTTGGAAGAGTACACAGAGGAAGTAAACAATAAGAAATTGCCGAAAAAGAATAATCCATACACGAGTAAACAATGTAAGACTAAAGTAGTAAACAGCTGGAGCACACACATATATATGAAATGATGAATAATACATATGCCTAAGAAAGCTGCCAAACAAGTCACAATGCTGGAAATACAATAGTACCAAACCAATATACAAAATAAAGGTAATCAGTTAAACTTCTCAGCATCGCAAGCTATAACTTGGTCCTATGCTCTCCTGCTCTAACCAATAAAGTACCAGAAGTCGAAGGGAATTTTCCCTTGTCTATACCCGCAACAACATAATCTTCTTGGGCCCAAAATCATGGCATGAATAGGGTGTGAGACTAAATCCCAGTAGGCAACCACCTGACGATCTATGCCTAACAGTCAGTGAGTATATGTCATGTAATAGTACAGTGAATAGTAAATAGTAATAGAAAACAACATGTAGTGACAGGAAGATATACAACAATAATTAGTCCAAAGAACAACAAGTAGTAGTGAAGCAAATAGCTGACCACTAACAGGAAACCCACTTGGATGTACTCGCAGCCATCCCCTTTGGCCCTAATCGAGAAGTACCACAACCCTCTGGGCAGTGCACTCAGCCTAACACCTCTGCTTTGGTCATACGAATTCATAAGACTCTCTGGGGAAGCTCACACGGTCAATTCTCCTTATAGTCTAGGGTAGTTAGGGACTCTCTGAGGAAGATCACGTGGTCTAACCCTCTAGTCCCCAAGGTTTAGAAACTATTCATGGAAGCTCACTTGGTCAATTCCTACTATATTTTTAGGTCTATCACAGACTCTCTAAGGAATCTCACTAATTCATTTCCTTCTCTAGTCTGAAAAAAAGTATTAAAGCAATACAACAAGTATAGACACTTTGAGGATGCTGACTCGGTCTACCCTCCTATAGTGTATATGATCATAGTCACTCTGGGAAGCTCACTCGGTCTATCCCCTATAGCCTATAATGTTCAAAGGCACTCTGAGAAGCTCACTCGGTCTATCCCTTATAGCCTATAATGTCAAGGACTCTATGGGAAGCTCACTCGGTCTATCCATTATAGTCTATAGCACTAGGTTCTTACAGCCCTGTGCCAATCAGTGCATAATAATGCTATAAGTCCAAAGTATATCTATAAAGCTACATGGATAAACAAAGTACACCTATAGAGCTACTTGGATAAACAGTCTATAAAAAACAAGTATGTTATCATGATTACTCCATCCAACGGTCACTAGGCATGGAAACAGGAAAAACGACCTTGGATAACAAAGACCGAAGGTCGTAAACATAACAAATCATGGGAATAACATCTAATCACAATAATTATCCACAAATATGATCAATTTACCTCTACATAAGTATGAAAGGAAGGAAAGAATAACCACATGGGAAAAACGGAAAACACACAATACCCCGTTCTTGAGTATTGGTGGAATTTGCACATGAAACTCAAAGACATCGAAAGGTAAGGTACAAACCACCTACGTGGATGCTAGGATATCAATATTCGTGATTCAAGAAGATTGATTCCCCTTAGAACGTATAATATCTATGTGGTTCCAACGCAATCAATGGTGATAAAAATGGAGAACTGACGAAGAAATGGGGGCTCGTTAATGATCCATAGTTGTACGGTTTCTCTCGGATGAAGAAGCTGGAGAAGAAGAGCCTTCTATCGATGAGACGCAACCCCGTTCCGTTTAATAAAAAAAATACATCGAATGTACTTCTTGAGTAAACAGAATGTACTCTAATTTTCCATATGTCGCTTTAAGCGGCCTCCACTTCATCCCTACACACCAGGTGTGTGGCCTGGACACGTCCAACACAAGACTTGGCGTGGCAAGGGAGTACACAGCGTGTACTCCTAAAGTACCAGGCGTGTACTTCAAAAATTTCCATGAATTCCTCTTTTCACAAAAACATTAGAAAAATGAAAAACATACCTGAAACAAATTTTCGGGTTCTTGGAAAGTATTATTGGAGGAATGGAGGGGTATTGAGAACTTATTTTAGATTGATTTAAATGAGCCAAAGAACTTGAGATGTGTGATTAAATTTATAGAGGTGATTCCTTTTTATAAGAGGGAGGTTGGGAACTTAAGGAATGTTTTGAAATATTATTTTATTATAAAATTATTTTCAAATAAAAAATGGTTCCAAGTAAATTTATTTATGAGATAAGATGTCTTTTGGTATAAATAATATCAACCAATAGGTTTTAGAGAATTTTAGGTTACAAAATTAACCTTATATTTGAGCTTAAACCATTAGTTAAAAACATTAACTTTTTCCATGGCTTCCTGAATTTTCATAATATATGTTAGATATATTTTCTATAAAATGAAAATAGAATGATAAGTGGATCATTAATGAAATTTTTAATATTATATAAGTCATTTGGAAGAATCATAGATTTCTTTGACTATTATATCATTTAATAAAATAGTATTATTTTTAAAATCTTATTTATCTCAATTTTGATATTATTAAGTAATTGAATTTTTTTTAAAGTCATTACAAATTTGTTCCTTTGAACCAACGTAATTAACTAAAATATAATGTCTCAAAACCAAAAATGTGATTTTTAAAAAAATAATAACTATCCAAAGATTAACATACGTTTTTGTCCAATTATATTGTTAAATTACTTCCAATGACCATCATAGGATTAAATGATAAAACTTTAATCCAATTATAAATTAAAACAAACTAAATAGAAATCCTAACTATATAAATATATTAGATAAAAAGGTAGTTATGAATTAAAATGCACTACTTCTTCACTATTCATTAAAAATAAATTTTATCAGAAAAATAACATAATTTCATCCAAGGTAAAATTTGATGTCCCGCTTCTAAATAATTATTTTATTTTATCATAAATAATATATAAAAGTGACAAAAACTAGATTTAGTAATTGTTATCTATTGAAAGGTGGTAAAACTACATTTTTAGAAAAATACATATTTAATCCTAAAAAATTGAATTTGTTCTTATATCATATCTAGAAAAAATATAAGATGAATTTAAAACATTTAATTGAATATATAACATTTATTTTTCATTATATAATAATACATAAAGAGTGATTTTATTTTATCAACACAATTATTCTATTTTAAATAGGTTTTCATAAAAACACATCCTTTATATTCAATTGGTTTTTATTTCTATTTATATATAGAAATTGGTAACCAATGGATCATTTTTTTAAAAAGTGTATACCATATTTCAATATTTAGTTGATACTATTAATTCCCTACATTACAATATCTAGGAAATAACTACTATTTATAATAATAATAATTTCTATTAATTTTCACTATAAATCGATGTTGTGTGCAATGTAAGATTTTAGAGAAACTTGTTGTTGTGTGTTGCGTACACTATCAGAAAAAAGCGTCCCCGTTAACGTAAAATTAATAACTTATTCATAAATATCAATAGATTTGAAAAATTATTATTCAATAAATACTTTGGTTATTACATCCTTCCCCATTTTTGAAATTGCATCCTCATAATTTTAAAATTTGGCTGAGTAATATCATTAAAAATCCCACATCGGAAAAACTTTCAATAAAACTATCACTTTAAAAGAATGATATAGATGTAAAAAGGTCACCTAAGATAACATGTACTCGAATTCCATTAAAACATGGATATGGAAGAGAAAAATAGACAAAATGTTCTGATGGAGAGTGATAGAAAACATGATTAGGAGAATGTTAACAACAATAAAACTGCAAACTTTTGATGGGTTAAACAGTCTTTGATTCCCCGGTAGGAAAATTTAATGGAATTTTTTTTTGATTAATATACATTTTCATAAAGTTGAGGAATTTTTTATGATATATACTATGAACAAAATGAAACATACTTACTTGTAATTTATAGATTAATCCTTTACTAAATTTCTACCACAAACACACCTTTTAACCAAATGATGAGTATTCCAGTTGACTTGGTCACATCAAAATCGCAAGAATCAGTTTCTACAGAATCACATATCCGAAAAGGATAAAACAAGTATTTCACCTATCTTTAGTCATTAAGAAAAACTAAAATGGCTAGTAAAAGATTAAATAATTCCCCAAAAAGAAAAATACTTTATCGAAATACATGATACACTTAATCTCCAAAATTCAAAAAAAAACCTAATGTTAAAAAATGACTATACAATAGAAAATTTTCCTTAAAATTCATAAAAATAATCTACACTATGATTGAAACCAAAACACATAAGAATTTGATCAGATAGTTTTCCATAATAAATCTTAACATTTGTCTCCAAATTACATCGACTACTCTTAAAGTCTCAAATTAAAGTGTAATTAACATAATGACATGTTTTCCATGATTGGATAATCATTTCCCTAAATAAACCAAATAGTTATAGGTACACAATAAAAAAATTGATTCTTTCGAAATAAAATTCCCCCATTACTCCACAAATGAAATCCTATAGTATTCCATTCTCTTTAGGCATATAGTGTTCCAAAAAGAGAAAACGTCTCCCAAAATAACATTTGTCACCTATCACAAAATACATTTCCTATACAACGGATATCCATGTGATAAAACATAATGTCCCAAAATCAATTTATTCTTAATCCAAAAAATAATTTAATTAAAATAAAAAGATATACAGATAAGGGACTTCATGTATTCCACTAGTAGATGATAAATCCTAGTCACACTTTGGTTGTGGGTTTGATTCATGCCACTTTGTCTAACCCAATGGATTATCACATGGTCTGCGTGTTGTCCTTTTTAATAAACGATATAACATTATAAAATTACAAAAAATGAGATAAATTACACAATTATAACCATAACATATTTTAGCCTCAAATTTTATCTCATACCTCGCATTTGTATCCCAAAAATAAATAATCCAAAATTGCCTCAAATTCAAGGATCATATAGACCCAAATTGTTCCTTATAGATATATCGAAAAAAGATAATTTATCCACAAATATAATTTCCACTTAAAAAACATTAGGGATACACATACAAGGTAAAATCCTTCTAGTGAAATATCATAAAAAAAGAGAAATTATACTTTTATATATTTAATCACCCAAATATCTAACATAACTCTAAAATTTCTAAAATGTAGAAATCTTAATCATTCAGAGTTCTTCGTGATTCCTTAACCATCTGTTCCAAACATATTTCATAATACTACTTTCATAAAAACTATATCATGAATCATATCCAAATATTCAATGTTGTAAAAACATTAGTTAAGAAATAATCCCTAACATTCATAGTTTTTTTAATTTCCTCATCCTCAATTGGAATGACATTAGGTGTTGATAAACTAGTATTTTTATAGTACTACTGATCCCATTCCCAAAAATTCTAGGTAGGAAATCTATTTGTGTAATGAACATGCATACCACATTTAAAACATTTAATTTATCCATCTGAATTCCCTTAGTTCCCTTTCCTGGTGTATACTCACCACTTCCTTTTCCCAAGATAGGTTATTGCTTTATGACCATCATTACCACATCTATAACATATTATCCTCCCTTTGATGCATCTTTCTAGGTGATTATATCCACATAATTTACACATTTCTTTTTGAATATAATTTCCACTATGATTATTACCTGAACTTTTATGGGGATTCATTTTTCACATATACGATGCCTTAGAAAAATAACCAAGGTTCAAGTGGTCAATCATGACTCCAGGAAATTGGTTGAGAATAAACATAAGAGTTCTCATTGCATATCCAATTTCATTTGGTTTCATATTCAGAAAACCCTCACAGTTACCTTCACATCCATTTCTACTTTGGCGCATGCAAGATCCAACCATTTACTAAAACCAAAAAGGTCAGTGTGAGTATATTAGAAAAATCAGTTTATATTATCTAATGAAGAGGGTAAATTTTAGGATATACTTATTCATGTTATCTAAAATTCATTCAATTTAAAAAAATTAATTATGAATCATTATAATATACTAACCACTATGGTTATATAAAACCTATCACTTATGCTTAAATAACAACCTAATATCTAACTGTATCTAAACCAACCTTTGATTCCAACTATAAGTCCACAACCATAAACATTACTTAATATTGATATTAGTAGATAATTTGACATTAATTCACATAGATGATATTTTCGGTTTTAGAGATTTTGATAATTAGGTCATAACATATACATAAAATCCTGAATATTACAATTAGACACTTCTACTCACTATCCATTTTTTATTCAAAAAACAACAACTCTTTAAAACGAAACATGACACCATTTCATGTTTTAACATAATAACTTTTCTTTGATCCCATATTTTACTCTATTATTCTTTATGTCCTGTGAAAAACATTTGAAAACATGGATTGAACATAAAATTCTCAGTAAGGGATACATAATGAAATAAAATAGTTGGCCTTTGGATTATATGAAACCATGAATACTTTATCAATAAGAAATAAATTTCACCTTTAAGTAGTAAATATACTTCACTGAATATAAACTTATTAATTATCCATTTTGTAACCAAAATATTACCATAAATCCCAAAGAAAGCAATATATTTCATATAAAGGTATCTGTGGATATAAAAATACTTAAATGGAATTACTATACGATTGACTTCCACACATATCACTAAATTGAATAGTCCTACAGCTAACTTCCATAGGCAATGCCTAATAGGTTATAAATTAACCACCCATCCTTGTTTTTTCAAGGAACCGCCCGTTATTTGGTTTATCATGCAACCACCCATCATTGGTTTATCATGTAAACACTCGTTAAATGTCTAAGTACCATTATATAACCGTAACACATAAAATAGTGAAAATATCAACATTTAACTAAAATAATTTCATTTGAAATCACCAAAAATAATTTTAAGATATTGAAATACTCAATCCATTTAAAATTCCATTTTCAATACCAAAACACCAGAAAATGAAATAAGAGGCTTCTTTTCCTTTTAAAAACACTTAGGTTTATTGAGGAATCCAAACAATAGTTACAATGACAGGGAGGTTATTGTCGCCATATATGTTGAAAACATTAATTTTGTAATTTAGTAGAAAAAATATTTCCTTTTAATGAAATTAACAGTCAAATGGGTTTATTATACACCTTGTAAAAATGTTATGAGTATACTATCAAAACATTCCTTAATGAATGGATATTGAGATGAAGTCCCTTACATTGAGTATTAATCATCATGTATGTTCCTTATTCCTCCTAAATAATAAATATATGTTATTATATACTTTATTAAGAACCATTTTAAAGTTTATTATAATTTTATTTCACTTATTAACATGTCATAGAGATTAAATAATTATTTTTGTTCATATAGGATGTTATGTCGATATTTAGTACTTGAGTCGAAAATGAAAATGTTTTGATATACATTTCCTTTATAGTCAAAATTACATCATCTCAAGAATATTATTCAAGATTAAAATATAAAATATATTATTTATATCTAGTATAATTTTATTTATAATATTCCATATCATTTTTATAAAAGAAATAAAATGTAACGTTCATGGAGATTGTAAGTCGTACGTATGCATGAACACTACATTAATTTCTTATTTCATATTTAAAGTAATGAAAACTAAATGATACATAGGTATATTTTAATTCCAGAATATCATATTTATTATATGTTACATATGTAAATTACCTCCATCCTTTATACGTTCCATGTATTACATGAACGAGTCATATCACATTGAGGGAAAGATATTCCACACTTCCTCAAATGAAATTATTGTATTTACACATTATGGAAAGCATAATGGTTTGATGTAAATAAAAATTATACATTCATAGAGACAATATAAATATAATATATATAATATATAAATACAGTGCTATCATAATGTCCACTATGAGTGGTGGTAAGGGAAAATCGAACAGTCATCAATTTATATGGAATTAGTTCATTGTATATAGAAACATTATGTTCATATCCATTATATGGAGGTGTGTGTAAGTTTAGTTCTAATACTTCTCATAAAAACATCCTAGTATATTTAGGATTATATTTTTGTTATGTAATTATTTAATAAAAAGAGAATATGGAGTGAAGAATGAAAATAAATGAAAGGTACTTGAGAGAAAACGTTACCTCTTAATCAAGTAACTTATTTTGATTTGATCAGAAAGGATTTATAGAATTACCATCTTCCCAAGTAAGGTATTATATTAAGCATTTATTGATATTGTGAGATTATTTGATTTGGATTAGGGTAATCCAAGGGGATTTATAGTAGTGATTAAATTGGTAGAGGTGATAACCTTTTATAAGAGGGAGGAAGGGCACATTAGGAAGGTGTTAAAGTATTATTTTATTATAAAACTATTTTCGATTAATAATGGTTAAAAACCCATTTATTTAAATTATAATATTATTTTGGGTCTATATTCTCTCAACAAATAAGTTTTAGATAAGTTGAAGAAAGATAATTAACATTATCATTTAGCATTAACCATTAGTTAAAAACATTAACTCTTATCATGTATTTTTGCATTTTCCTAATATATGGTAACTATATTTACTATAAAAAGAAAATAGAAACATAATTGGACCAGTAATGACATTTTTAATATTATAAAAGTCCTTTGGAATAATCATAGATTTTTAATACTATAATATCATTTTATAAATTTTTATATATTTTAAAAACTCGTTTATGTCAATTTTGTAATTATTAAGTTATTCATTTTTGATAATGTCAAAAATACATGGTTCCTTTTAACCATAGAAAATAACTAAAATCTAATATTTAAATTTAATCCATAAAATTCTTGGGTATCATAAAAATAAAAAAATTACATTTATTTTAATATTTATAATATCATTTATTTGAATATTTCAATAAAGAAGCAATTACAGCATCATCATTATGTCATTATTAAATTTATTTATTTAATGTCTAAAAATTATAAATAAAATATCATGATATGGGAAATATTTTTATATTTATAATTAATAATTAAAATTGAAACTATAACTTATATAAACCCATATAAAAACAAATTTAAAAAAATATGTATGTTTTTGTTATATTTCTCTTTACATTAAATTAATTAATATAACATGTCTTATCACTCCCAAGCGAATCCATGAGGTTCCTAAATCGAACCAAGGATGACCATTGGTGGATATATGACATAAAATAGGATTAATTCAAGTGTTAGTGTTGTTTAATATTATTATAATATTATTTTGTTACCCTTATTTACTTGATTTTCCATTTACCATGGTAAATAAAATAAAAACTGAAGTTATTATTCATAATATATAAAAATAAAAGGTACCTATTCCCAAAATTTGGACATTATTATTAAAAATATTGAATCATTTTATTCTAATTCAAACCACAGAATTTGAAGTAATTAATATAAAATTAATTCTTGTTGTCAAAACCAAAAAGTAGGTTTTTAAGAAATAATAACTATGAAAAGATTGACACTTGTTTATGTCCAATTTAAATCTGAAATTACTTCCAAAGAAAATAATTGGATTAATTGATAGAAAAATAATCCAATTATAATTTAAAACCAATTAAAATTACAATCGTACTATATAAATAAATTAAATGAAAAGGCAGTTTTGAATTAAAATGAAGTATTTTTTCACTATTCATTATGAATTGAACTTTTTCAGAAAAATACCAAAATTTCATCCAAGGTAAATTCTGATTTCCTAATTGAAAATAATAATTTTATATTTTTCAGTATTATCTATTAAATTAAAAAAAATATTTAAAAAGGGTTCTCCCTCAAAAGGCTGCAAAACTGTATTTTTAGAAAAATACATCTTTTATGCGAAAAAATTTGAATTTGTTCTTAAATAATATCTACAAAAAATTAAAGTTGAATTTAAAACATTTAAAAGAAAATATAAAATTTATTTTTCATTACATAAAAATCCATAAAGAGTTATATGATTTTATCAACACAATTAATCTCTTTTACATAGGTTGTCATAAAAACACATCATTTATATTCAATTGGAATTTATTTTTATTTATATGAAACAATGGGTAACAAATGAATCATTATTTAAACATGTGTAAAACATATTTCAATGTTCAATTGATACTTTTCATTCATACCATTCCAATTTCTAGGCCTTAACTATTATTTAAAATAATAATAATTTGAATTATTTTTAAGTATAACTCAAAGTTGCTTGCAATGTAAGATTTTAGAGAAAACCGTCTTTATGTGTCAATTAAGCTATTAGAAAAAATAATCCCATTTTATATAAAATTAATATCTTATTCATAAATATTAATCGATATGAAAAAGTATTATTCTATACATACTTGGGTCGTTACACTATCAGCTTCTTATATCAGACTTCATTTTAGAAGGTTTGAGTCTAGCATGTCTTCCCATACCGAACCTCATATAGTTCCATCTCAAATAATGAATGAAAACTATTTCAATATAAGAAGTATTCTAGGGGGAGGTGTTAATCCTAAAATCATTGTATGTCCCTCGAATAAGATATAAACATATCTTATAGAGTTTTAATTGTCATCTTATACAAATAATATATCTAATAATGACATGTAATGCTAAATAAAAACTCAATCCAGAAATATTTCTATAGAATTATCAGAAAACTATATGTAAACATTATTTCTATATTTAAAACATGGGATATAAGTAATCCATACAACCTTTAAACATCCATCATTTATATCTTAGCATGTTGGTTAAGGAGGAATATTATTTGATGGAACACAAATGTGTTCAATTTATAAAGTGATCAATAAGAACCCAATAATAATTAAGATATTTAGATGTTTTTGGAAAACTAATAAAGAATAATGTGATGATTGTTTTCTATTTCCATACAGATATAGGTAATATGGGAAAATAGTCTTTGATATTTGTTATTCATAATTAGAATACTATCATACTAATCATCAAGATATATATTCTATAATCTACCTCTTCATACGGTCTCACTAGAAGTTTTTATATATATATTTATACGCCTTTATATATCATAAATTATAGAGATGGATGAGATATGTCCTTCATGAAAAAATACCTTTTCAATTCAAGATTTTATGGGACATATATTGGGGTTACATCACATATAAATCCCTCTCTATCAAATATGAACTCTAAAATATTCACATCCTTTTTTTTATCTCAACATAATATTTAGTGTCTTCATTTATCAGTTCATGAATGGGAGTTTGAGAAACTAGTTCGGAAATATATGAATTTTCACCCCCATTCTAACTATAATATTCAACAACTACAAATCAGTGGTTGTTGGGTATGTTTTCAATTCTTATCATAAATTTAGTATCATATTCATTCCTTATAAGATAATCACTAACCACATTTTCCTCCACCAGGTAAAAATATATTGACTAGTCATAATTTTTATCACCTCTAACCATATCCTTTGATTTATATTAAATATCCTCACTGTGAAAATATATTTTAATCTAGTATTAATAAAAAACATATCAAACAATTATCTATTGAGATAATGTCTCTAAATAATTATTAAAAAACATTCCAGATCTAAATCTCATGATTAGTAATTTTTTCCCTGAGTATTTATGTTTTTTGGGACATATGAAATTAATATATCATTATTCATATATACATAACTCAAACTTATTTATTAAGTGACATCAAATATTACAAACCATTTTTCAATGTAAGGTAACATATGTACATGAGTAGTGAATGACCTATTATTCGATTCCATAAATATTTTTTCATATTTATATATTCAAGGAATCATTACTCCCTCTAATTTAAAATTGTGTGGTGGATTTTTTAAAAATGATAAATTTATTACAAATATTTATTAATATCATACTATCCCAAGGAAACTATGTATATAAGTAATGATGGTTAGTCTTACAAATTTCTCCAAAAAATAAAAATTAATGGATCTAATGATAGTCCTCGAGTTGGTTACATAAACAATAAATGAAACATTTTTGTGAAATAATTTATATTCTATAAATGTATCATTCAATATATCCTTTCTCTTGTTATATAACACAAATTTTAAATGAATTTTATACAATTCTTTTATATTTTATTATATTTTTATAAAATATATAAATACAGACAAGAAGCGAACAAGGTAGTCTCTACTATCCCTACTCATTAGACAAATGATGATAATAATTTAATTGGTATATATAAATTAAATCACTATAAAATCATATTGTCTATAAATTGTATTAAAATTATTCATCAAAATACCGCCATTTGAGCATCAACTAATTGTATCCAAATCGATGGTCAATATTCTAGATGTAGTGAGATAATCATAGTTAGTTGATTAAAAAATAAATATGTGGTTGGGGATACCTTTTTTTTCTTGATTTTACATGTCTCATAATAATAATTGCATAGACACATTGATCCATCATTATTTGTGATCAAGTTGATGGGTGAACCCCATATTGAAATATTAAAACCTAACCCAAATTATAAAATTATTTCTTATTTAACTCATCTAATTAAAAGATATCCATTATTAATTGAATCATTGAGATATTAATGGATGAAGGAATGAGTTTTACTATAAAATAATCCCCATCCTCTTGGGTAAAAACATACAACTCATCCAAAAATACATCTATACATTTACAATTGGCATGTCATTAATGTTAGATTCCTCATTAACCATTTATCACTAGGGTCCCACATTAGTGGGTTTAATTTCAAATATCATATAATATTATTATAGGTGGATTTAGTAATAATATTTTCATCAAATAATGATAAAATGATGATTTGGGATATGAAACGAGACTTCCTTATTGAAATACTAGATTTTTTTCAAGGAAACCAAATCCATATAGAATATAATGTTAAATTCAACCCATAAATAAGAATTAGATCCTCAGTATGTATCGTACCATGGATTTAAATCATAAAATATATCTAAATTCATGATAGATCATTTTTCTAATAATTATTTTTAATAAAAAATTCAATATCCATTTCTTGGGTTGGTCATTATACATTCATATAAAACATTTCGGATAATAAAGAATTTTAAGAACAACATTACATTAATGTACTATCATTTCTATAAAAGATATATAGTACAATTTTAAATAATTAATTTTCATGATCTATCTTAGTGGTTTGATTTTTAAATTCAATCTATATTCCATTTATTTTGGAGGTTTTGGGGAATCTTTTCTTCATTATCCCATGGGTTAGTGTATTGATTCAACCAGTTTCAGATTACATTGAACATGAAACATTATATATTGGTTTGATCACCATATGAGACTGTAGACACTATGGAATTTGATCAATGCACTTTTCCTTAGAGTAAAGATATGATTCTAACATAGAAAAAAAAGTAATTTATGAGTAAATATGTATTCACCATGAAGGAAGAATATGCAAAAAATATTTCTATGATGCCAAATACTAATCCATACTAATAGATAAGTGGAATGATTCCCCAATCTAGGATTAGGCAGTGGATTTTCATGATCACAGGAAAAAAAGTGTAAAAAAATTAAATTAAATTCCTATTTTCATCTAAGAAGATATATTGTATTCACCATCTCAATAAGTGTATATCTGTTCGTGATATTTGATTTGACTAGTCGCGGAGCCCAAACAGACTTACGAGTCAAACGTTAATGCCCTTGGAAGGCGGATAAATTTTATAAAAGGATTTGCCTCACCTGTGCTAAGGACATGGCCTAAGGACCTCCCCTAAGGGCCTCTCTTAAGGACCTAGCCTAAAGACCTAGCCTAAGGACCTAGCTAAAGGACCTACTTTAAGGACCTAGCCTAAGGACCCCCTTTAAGGACCTAGATAAAGGAATTGGCCTATGGACCTGGAATAAGGACCAATGTGGAGGACTTGGCCTATGGTCCTGGCCTAATGAACTCCCGTAAGGACCTGGCCTAAAGACCTCCCCTAATGACCTGGCTAAAGGGCTTGGCCTAAGGACCTATAAGGAGGACCTGACCTAAGGACATGCACAGATGACCTATGTAGTGTAAATCATCCTTCATGAGTTCCTTATTTTCTTATAAATAGGACCCTTGGGCTCCAAATTACATAGGTTGAAAATTCGGAATAATCCCTAGAGCTCTCATTACGTAGACCCCCTCACTAATGTTCTTAGAAACTCTCAAGTAACTCTTCAAAACATGGGTGAATAGAAAATTAAAGGGGACATGTTGTATCATAATCTCATCAGGACCAAGAAATTAACACCTAAGTAGAGGTAATTATCCATGTACCTAGCCTAAGGACCTGCGTGGAGGACTAGGACTAAGCATCTACGCAGAGGACCTTACCTAAGGACTTGGTTAGAGGGACTAGCCTATAGACCTCTATGAAGGACCTGGAATAAGGACCTGGCCTATGGACTTGGCCTAAGGACCTAGTCTAAGGACCTAACCTAATGAACTGTCCAAAGGACCTTTCCTAAGGACCTGACCTAAGGTCCTACCATAAGATCCTAGGATCTAATGGTAATCCACATTAAGATTAAGAGCCAACCTACACTCAATGGGAATCCTCCTTAGGAGTAGTACCCAAATAAACCTCCAATGGGATTCCTATATAGGATTAATCCCCAATCAACCCTCTAATGGGAATCCTCCTTATGAATAATCCCCATCCGAATCTCAATGGGAATCCTCCTAAAATGTAACCCTCATCCAAACCTCAAAAGGGTGACATCCTAGTGTAGGCCCCTAACCATTCAAGTAGTGGTTAGAGTTTCTCTCTTCTCTATATCCTTCACATTCACTACTTGCTTTCATTGGACCCTTGTCCAATGTAAAGGGAATAGAGGGACGGCTTTTCACCTCACCCTCTTCCCTGTTCACCTTGCCCTCATCCATCGTCACTACCGTAGTTCCATCATCTTCCACTAGTAGAGGAGTAATAGCATGGGTGCATTTTTTGGATCATTCACATCCTCGTGTTTCTCATGACGAGCTTAATCACATGATCATAGAGACTTGCGATGATTAAAAAATTTTAAAAAACACCAATTGTGATTGAACTACATGAACCCTAATTACAAACATAATTAGGATACGTAGGATGCCTTCTCAGGGTCTGAGATTACTGGATATCCTCTATAGAAATCCATCCTTAATTACCTAAATCGATGCATCTACTTAACGAATAATCTCCAAATTAAACCCCCAAATTATTAAGTCATAAATTACAATAATCCATATATCATTTCTCTCAAAGGACTACACTATATTTTGAGACTCATCGTATTACATGGGCTTTGATTCCCATGAAAAAGGGATACGTAGGAAACATACTTGATGTTCAAAACATAAAGTTCAAATCAACCTAATTCTCCTTGGACCATATTCCCAACAGGGTGTAATCTTACTTAGAAAACCATATTCTTTACAATTTCCTTGAACAGTTTAGGAATAAGTTTGACACCAAACCTTGACTAATCAACTTTTTCTAATATATACATAACACATGAAATTAAAATGTACGGCCAAGACCTTATCATATTACCTTAAAAGGTTTGATATGTCATATTAAGTGGAACTGAACAAGGAGGGCTCTGATTCCATTCCCATGGATATATAGTTAGCCCATTTTATGGGTACGATCCCAACATCAAAACAAAACTCTCCCTCCCTTGATTAAAATAAATTCCAGATTACCCGACTAGGGGGTTTAAAAATAGGTATCATCATAATGATTATTAAAAGAATCTCTAAATCATTTATGAGTGGATACAGTTAGTGAAGATCCTCGAATACATACCAACGATTCAAAATTTTACACATGCTAATAATTTATTTCATATTCCAAGGATAACATATGTTATACTTGGTGAATTAACAAGGATTCATGAAAATATATCAAATCTATAATTAGTGTCCAAGAGTAGACAATAATTCCCCCCAATAAGGTTGTTATTAGTCTGAAATCGCATCCACCTAACTAATGTTCGTTCTTATGTTTCGTAAGTTCAAACATAAAGAATCCCTTCCATTGGAATGTATGTTGCCTTTTTGATAATCAACTATTGGATCTTTATAGACCCATTAATAAATCTAATGGAATCCACATAGAAGTAGTGATTCTTAAACTAGAACACACGGTCCAAGGAACTACAGTCAAAAAAGGTGATCCCAACGTAAATCCTTAAATATGTTAATAATGTTACCAACCTTTTAGTCCCCTATAAATTAATAAAGTACGGTTAGAAAGAGGAATAAATCATGTATGTATCCATATAAAATATTTTTCTTTAATGGATTTTATTTTTGGTTCTCAGTTTTTTATGAACTCTCACCACCCCAAAATGTCATCCTTCAAACTTGCACCATTTAAAGCCCGAACCACTACTCAAGTTGGATCATCATTTGATGGAAGGTCTTCATCACCAACTCAATGTCTCAAAAACTGGGTTTATAATTTATAGGTAAGGGAATACTATCACCAAGGTACTATCTAAACCATAGAAGTTTCCTGATAGGCTCTCGAGGTTAATAACATCCCTCAATTATCGGGTCAGCGATGACCGATGGTCAAGAAGCAGATGGTGCAAACCATCGTCTTCTACAATTTTGGGTTCTTATCCTCAGAACTTAAAATCCAATCCCTCCAATAATAAAGGTAGGTGTATCAATAGTTTACTTATGGCCTCAAATAAATGATATAATGATCTTTCCTGATGACTCCCACCCATAATCATTACCAATAGAATCGTGCGGTAGTTTACCCCCAACAAGATGGGGGTGTTGTCTTCGAATGTTCGGTTGACGTCCCTCAAACCTGGGTGCATAAGACAAACTACTGAAGAAAACATATGGAAAACAGGGAGTAGGTTATTACATTTTCCCTCTCATGAAAATTCCATATACCTAACTTGATGGAAAACAACGAGCCAATACACACACTGGTCTGTCCTAATTATGCTACCTAGTAGACTTTTCTTGTAGAGACCCACCAATCCCACCAGGTAAATCTAGTGGAGTACAATGAATAGGAACATTCACCTATTTACAAATTATCAATTAGCCAGCAGGCACGTCTGACTACATTCAAGGACTCCCTCCAATAAGATATGGTGGAAACTGGTGAATAGGATCATACACTTCCTTATACTCCTAAATTCTAACAGTAGTCTCTTCTACCAGTATTGAAAGAAGTATGTCAACCATACGTGGTGGAAAATATCAAAAAGTAATATACAACTGCCATATTTCATCAATCCTACCAATAATAGTTTTTGGTAGCACCCACAGAAGTCATTCAGAAAGCTCTGATGACAATCATGGGGCAGACTCAACTCTCTACCTCCATACATAAGTACTGTCAGTATCCACTAATAGTAAAAAGTGGATAGGAGAATGCACATACACCTACTTCAGATATGTAATGGACATATATTCCCATTCCTGCTACTAAAGTCACCATACACATCTTAGTAATGGTGATGGGTCAGACAAAAATTCATTCCCATGTTGTAGAAGCATGCCAAAATATCATAACCACAACTTCTGCAGTACCAGGGGAAAACACACATAACTCTATCCCCACAGCAGGGATGAAAAATCGGCAGGCCATCCCAAAGCTGATCCATACCTCTATTCTAGTCCAGGAGGGTTATTGGGAATACTCCCCATACCATACGAGAAATCAGATCGTGATCATATAACCATTATAATTGGATGTAATCAACCCATTATGATGACCACTCCGAGGAAGGAACATACACCTACCCATGATAGCCACTTGTCCAAGAAAGTATCCCCAACAATGTGTAAGGGAGCATCCAAGAATATGTCTCACCAAACACAGTTGGAAAATCAAATGCCAATCTGCGATCTAGCTCCTCATAATGATGGAGATCTTGAATCCCCCAGAAATTTATCTGTTGCAGCTCAAATCCTACCCTCTCATTAACAAATTATGGGATTAGTATTAGTAATTCTACCCATATGACACTTTATCATGAATGCTTTCTTCATGATAATTCAGTCAATACAAAGATCTTATCATCAGATGAGAGCCACGACAACCCTCCGTCTGTCCAGAAGACCAAGGAGAATGTGGATTTAACACTTGCTGTAATCCACCATGGTGGTCCTCCCCATGATGGATTTTTTTTGAAATTTCTCTTCAATGTAGTGTTTCACATTATCAATATAACTCTATAACTGATAATGTTGTAATGATAAATTCCTCTTATCTCGAGGCACTTTCCATCACAAGGACATTCATGTATGATCCCTTGTCATTTATAGGTGAAATAATTTCTCCTTAAAAAGATATTTTTTGGGAAAAATCATTCTCCAACCCTCCATTGGGTCATTTTTCTTCTAATATAGAAGAGGAGAAATTGATAGTTTCCATTGTTTTTAATAAAACAATCAAGAAGAATCTATATTGGTCAGATCAAATGGAGAATCCTATAGTGAAAAATTATTATGATATGGTGAAAATGATAAAACAATTGGCTAAAGGATAAGTACTAATCATGTTTTGGAATTTGGAAAATGCTCAACACAAAATTCCAGAATTGATAGTATAAGAATGCATTCATGATGTCCCCCTCAACTTATGAAAAAATCATCATCATTTGAAAACCAAAGTATTTCTATATGATGAATATCAAAATCTTGTAATGGTAATAGGAGGGTTGCAATTCCCAATTGAGTTTGAATCTGTCTCAATTTTCTGACATACAAAGGTTGAGATTCAATAGAGAACCCTTCTACACGCATGACTTTATGCATTAAAAAGGCTTCTCTAGTTTATTTATAATACCCCATCAGGTGTTGATATAAGAGGATGAGGTGCACACGAAACATTGCATTTCACTGCACTCCATAATTAGAAAGGTCTTTTAAAAGACATTTCATGCAATGTTATTGCCCATAGATAACTATAATCAATATATTTTTTGTGTAATCAATGAAACACATAAGAAAAATCCATATGTAACTATCATCTGATTCATTCCTAGAGAGATCAAGATAATTAGATACTTTTGAATCAAGCATCTGAGAATCTTAAGAAGGCCTCCCACATAGAGGATGCCAGCTATCAGATAGTGAAGATGTATGAAATAGCACATCAGTCTTCTGAAACAAGTGATTTGAATGGTTTTTGGATAATGCACCTAGCAAATACCAGAACCAAAATTCACAAGATCAGAAGAGAAGATGTGCGAATATTAGCTATAATATCTCAAGAGCCACTCCAACCTACAGGGATGTGGACTTGTTTAATTCAATAGTTGAATTCAATAAACTATGTTGGAAGGTTTGGAGAAGATGAAAAGAACATACTCAACCTGTAGGGATGGTGTCTTTTTCACATCTAAAATCACCTCCTCAACCGAAATATGTTTTCTCTCTATTAGGAATGAAGTCACAAAGTGAACGCATAAAAAACAATCCAAGGATTACCTTTGTGTTATTTCCCATCAAATTGTTCTTATGAATTCAGCAGATAGAAGATAATATTGTCATGGAAGATATAGAAGGAGATGATCTTACAATATAATGACCAAATGACATAATTACATTTTGCGTTAGTAAATTCCATTCATACCATTGAAGAAGATCCTCTAGAAAATTATTCTAGCTCTGGGGAATCAAAATATGGAGTTATTATACATAATAATGTACACACTACATCAAATGAATGAGGTGTGCATACCTGAAATCAGAGGCCTAACCAAAATAAAGGTATGTCCTAATTTAACCGACTACCACCCCTTCAAAAGGAATATGACATGAGGAAAGTTAAATTTCGTCTTACTTCTCAGGTTTCCATTTGAGAATTTTAATCTCTTTCGCTTGAAAAAAGTGTTTCTAAAAAAGAATGGGATATGAAAGAGTTGAAAAGACTCAATATAGAGTTACATAGAAGTAGAATTTCTACTAGACATGTTCCCCTGGATGACCCTCAACATTCACATCCTATAGGAGCTCCTCAGAAAAGAGGATTTTTTGTAACAACATATGCAACTAATGAATTCCCACCATTGTGTACATAGAGGGGGAAGGATCAAACACATCCTTAAAGGCTTGTACTCATGTGTTATACATGAAAAATGATAGAATCACCACCCACATTTGTTTTTCTAGACGTTGCGCCAGTTCTAGCTCAAACTTATATACCTATACATTTCCCAGCTCAACCAAATATTCCCCAAATTGCTTATAAACACAATTGAGTCATTAAAAACATTATTGGAAGCTATAGAAGTATGGTATGCACCGGTGCAGGTGGAAAACAGATATTACCTTGAATGGGTGAATCAAATACCTTCCCCCACCAAACTTTGGGCATATTACATTCGAAATCATTAATGGTTCAGGAGATACAGATAAACACATAGTGCATTACGCTTCTCATTGTAATCTTATGATGGGGAATCCTCTACAATATAATGTAGTAAAACTCATATGTTTTGTGAAATAATTATAGGGACCAACTTTTTTCTGGTATACAAGTCTCTAATAATGATCAATTACTGGATGGGAAGATATCTGCTAAAAATTCCTTCTTTATTTCATCTCAACACCACCAAATTCAATAGTTTTTATCTTATAAATTTAACAAAAAGGGAAAATGAAAGAGTTTTAGATTACATAGCTCAATGGAATGGATTAACATATTCCTAAAATCTTCCAATCCCTCATGAAGAGTTGATGCCAATTTGTGTGGAAAATCTTCATGATGAGTTATGCACACCACTGATCCCTGTGAAATAAACATGAGTGTTTCAAGACCATGATTCAATTTCAAAATAGGTGGAGGATTCCGTTATTGAAACTAATTATAAATCTTGTGTAATTCAATTTTCTCTAAGTAGGGGTACAGGGAAAGAAAAAGTTGTTAAAATCACACTCAAGATATCACTTGTACCTTCTTCCACTTTAAAACCTTCATCAAATTGAAGGGCTCTGCCTCCCGAACGTCACCATTAATGACCGCCACATCAAGATAATAAAAAAGATCAAAGGAAGAGATAATTAGAGGAGTTAATGAAAGAATTTTATTCTTTTCAGAATTAATAGGTTCCTCGTTACTTCGTCTCAGCTCTAGAAAATAATTTTTTTTCAGTTTCTAAGGCTGAAGAAACCAAAATAAGAAGGAGATTAAACTCTTTTTAATTATTTTCCCTTTCTAAAAATGTTGGGGAATCCCATTTTGGAGTGTTTTGTTTTTAAAGATGTCATGAATGAAATGGTAGACTATGGAAAAGTGAAACAGAAAAGTTCATCGGTCCATGTAGAATGTGTTTCTGCTACTGATCCAGATGAAGATGGCGAATTAAAGAAGGTAAAAAGAAAAAATATGCAGAAATATGATTATTGGATGAGAATAAAAATGATCAACTAAACTAATTCAATTCTAGAAATGTAGTTGAAATAACTAGTTGTGGATTATACCACATCAACCACAGAAAAACCACCTTCATCAAATGACTAGTCCCTTAAAGGTCAATCCATAATGAAGTGGTGTGATAAAAATGAAAAAGATCAGTCATAAGAGGAAAATATCATGCCAAGGATGAAGATGTCCTTGAAGCTAGATGATTTCATGCCATCTGTTTCAAAACATAAGCACCACCCCGCCAAATGGAAGAACCAAAACTGATATATCAAGTAGAATCTTCCTCAGAAAACAAATTGATCTTTGGTTTTGTTAATGTTATACACTTAATGATTTCGGATGAAAATTAAGATTCTAGTTATGATGATCCAAAATTCCTTGTACCTAACATGGGAATTAGAGAAAGAATCCAAGTTCGAGGATACATGGGAAGACGTAGGTATGCTATAAGCCAATATTTTGACACTACCCCTATTCAAACTATATATACGGCAGAAAATCATGGGATAGTCCTTGAGAAAGATCAAAAAAAACAAGGAAGCTAACCTACACATGACTGTATTTCATTTGGCTACACGTGGTAGGGTTCCACCAAAATTTTATTTTCCATATAGTATTAATGTGAATAAAAGGTTCCACTGGTTGTAAACCTATGGAAATTACATCTGCAAAGTGTTTTTGGGGTTGTGGACCATTGAATGTGTTTTTATTTCCTCATTAATACAATGCAGTACTCTTTACATGCAGGAAATCATTGAAGGAGTCTATCATTTGTGGTGCCTCACTTCAAATCAATTCAGCTTCATTAAAACAATTATGTCCCTCCTTTCTTGTGTTAGTTTCCATTTTTGTTCCAATAAGGTTCTATTTATACACAGGTGCATGAACTATATTCGGATATAGCCGGTCCTTAGGGTTCAGATTCACAAAGTTGTTTTTAAAATCTTATAATGATTTAGTCATCATATGGAACTTTTTGCGGGTGCTAAAATCCCTACATGGCCCCACAAATGTCATTGTGTCATTTATGGAAGTTGTTGACCCTGCCTACCTCTGTGATTTATTTAGTGAGAGGGGGATTTCATTTTTTGAATTCGAAATCAATGAATCTTTCTGTAAATGACGTAGTTCATTTTTGGTATTTATTTTTTCTATTTGCAGGTTCATGGAAGTTGGTTGGAACTCCATATAGAGTAGTGTACATCGAAGGGATTTTCCCCTCATGGTTTTCATCATCCATCATGATTTAGTCCCATTGAAATTTTTTAATCAAATTTTTTATTTGATTTATTTTTCTTCATTTTTCTAAATAGATGGAATTTGATTCCTCTTATATAAGGAAGTTTTAGGACCCAAAATTTATATAAGGGTTCAGAATACTAAAAAATATTGTAATCATGAAATATATTATTTCATGGAAATGAATGGTATGTTTTAAACATATAATGAATCGTTAAAAAACATAAAATTCTTCCATAACCCTAAAAATAGGAAAACATTTGTGACAAAAAAGTCATTATTCACATTCATATGGGAAAAAACTCATTATATTCAAGCCTATGATTATGAGAAAACATAACAATCCCATACATGTGTGAAAAAAATTATTTCTAATTATAAATATATTGTTATATATAATACTAAAATAAATATTTATAGGGTAATTTAGTACCCCACCCATCACCATCCTAAAATATTTGTCCCTCTTAAAATCAATCATAAACATATCATAATGATCCTATGGATGTAGAATGATTTTGTTAAATTTATCTCGTAACATGAGATTAAGAAATCCTGGGATTATAAAAGATAATTTTCCAAATGTAATAATAAAATAATAACCTATATAGGATTATCACAATATAATTTCATGATAGATAAACTATAGATGAAAAATAAATATAAAATTAAATTTATTCCTAGAAGTCCTTTCAAACAACATTATAAATGATAATAACGAAATTTTGTTCAAAAATATTTTTTATGAGTGATATAGAATAATTATGAAAAATACATTATAAATTTTTTGACGTAAAATATGCTTGTAATGATAAATTAGATATTTCAAATGTGGAGTGAATGTTCAAATATCAGATTTTAAGAAAATAGAAGACCCTTTATTATATATTATTTTGAAATACCTTTAACCATACAATAAAAAGAGTATTAAACATTTTCATTCAATATGGTTAAAGAGAATTTTGAAGTTAATATAAAATAATATACAAAACATTTTAAAAAATTGATTTCATTTAAATGAAGGAAATTTTTTCAAAGGATGAAAAGAATCATTGGTTTGAACATGAGTTATTCTAAAAAATATTACTCATTTATTTTTGGAAACACATTCTATCGAAAACATTATTATTGATAATGAAAATAAATTAACCCATAGAATAATGGTAATATCATATAATATATGTAAATGGTCAAATTAAAAAATTAAAAAAAATTATTCATGCATTAAATTTTATGTTCCTAAAAATTATAAATTATGTTGATGAAACCCTTAAAACCATTGAATCTTTTGAATCAAAACCCAATAATAAGTATAACATTATATGTAACATTTAATATTATGAAATAAATGAAGATAATAATAAAAATCAAAAATAAATTTTTTAAAAAAAATTGAAAATAAAAACAAGGAATATAGGTTAAATGTGTATAATGGGATTAACACCCTATCCATCCATGATATATCGTTATACTAGTGACTACACAAATCATTAGAGTACTATATATTTCTTGGGCGCACCTGTCATATTCATTTCATCCCCATTCTTATGTATCCCATATATATCATAAAAAATGGATTCATATATCATCATAATTTATTCTAAGATCAATGAGTAGGGAATATATATAATTATTCCACCAATATAAAATTATATGTTTATAAGTGTGAACACACTTGATTGTAAATTGGTATGTAATTCACTATATAGTTGTTTTGGCATTAAAAATCATTTCAAAATTACAACATCTTAACAAAATCATGAAAAGATTCATAAAAATGGGTTGGTGAGAGTGAATGGGGTATCTCATCACATAAAAATGAAATTTACAGTAATAGGGACATTGTAAAATATATCCCTACATTATAAATTGTAAATTTATGGCATATGTTCATAAAGAAACACGAATAAGGAAAGGAACAAAAAATATATTTCTTCAGGGAAACGAGTGTATGCAAATGATCATGGGAGGATTAATGAGAGTGAAATATAGATATAGTCATTTATAAATTATATGTAAAGTAAAAGGAATATGGAAATACTTATCCCACCAAAAGAAAATGTAATTTAAGATAAATATATTGAATGAAGTTCTTGAATGGAAAGGAGAAGAGAGAAATCCCTAACATGACTGTCTAACATGAAAGGTTTGGTAGGGTATTCTTGAGAGCATAGAGGAATAATTTGGGGAATATAAAGAGTGATGGGAAAGTAATTACCTTCTATAAAGAGTTTCAGTGAAGTGAAATTCAATCATGGGTGGGTTTATATAAGAAAATAGGGTAGTTTCTTTATAATTTCATATTTTGGACTCTACATCACCAAATAACAAAAACCACAAATAGTACCATATTTTTTCACATGGTTTGGACAAAATTTGATAATTATTTGTTATTTTATAGGAAAAAGGTCCTAAATTAAAAACTAATTCCCTTTCATGTGTGTAGGTGAGTCATACTCTTAAATAAATTATATTAAAATCCTAAAATTTATTACATGTTTCATAGGAGTCATGATGGAGTTGTAAGATAAAACAAACAAATATAATATAAAATTTATTTATATGTAAAACACATTTTTGTAGTGTGTCTCATTTATCATATTTATTATCTCACTTTTAGGTCATAATGATGCCATAATTTAGAATGAATATGTATGTGGTATTTAATATATACCCAAATTTCAATTGTCTCATAAAATTAAGAAAAATCCACCATTCGATAATTCTGAAATATTGATTCCAATAATATTATTAATTTAATCTAAATAATTTTCCTAATATTTTAATTTTCAATTTTAATAAAAATCTATATTTATTACGAAATGGTGGGTTTTTGATAATTATAGTTTTAAAACACTTATAAAAAATACATTTGACTTAATAAAAATTATATGATCATTTTTATTTAATTATTATTATTTAATATTGGTATATTTTTAATATATTATTTATTTAAAAATTAGATTAATTAATTATAATTTATTTTTTAATTGAAATAATATATTACACAAAAATACAATTTAGGATTAATAGTATATAAATTTAATTTTTTATGAAAATAATTATTTAATAATTTATAATATAATAAAAAATATTGAATAATGATCATAATTTCAATGAAGTGAAATATATTATTTTCAAAATTTTTTGTTTACTTTGTTTATAGTCTTGGATTAATTATATTTACTCTTAATTTTCCAAATTGATTTTTACCACCGTAACAAATATTTACTATAGTTATAATATGTAGTGTTAAAAAATTATTTTTTTCATTATAACATATTACTATTTATAGTGATTTCAAATATTAATTTTATTTTATAGAATTTAATACACATGGGTGGATTAACTGAATTTTTTATAAATCTCAAAAGCATGATGGGATGTTGTTTTAAAAAAAACATTTTTAATGAAAGGATGATTTCACTACATCTCTAAAACAGTTAATACTGATAATATCAATTCCAATTAATCATTTTTAGATATATATCATAACATTAAATTTTTATCACTTCTCAGTAAGGGTTATTTTTTCTAATTTAAATATATAGACATTATGCATTTTAAAATAGTTTTCAATAAAATATGATTTTATGTGTAAAAATAAACTTATACTAGAATTCAGTATAAAGATGGATTAAAAGTAATTAATTGAAATAAATATGAAAAAAAACATACATATGTTAGCATTAAATAAAATTAAAAAAATACTTGTATATTTAATTAAATTAATCTATTATTAGAAAATATATTTTTAAATAAAAATGCTAAAAATCACTATTCACTAAAAAATCTATATTTTTTGAAAAATCTCAAATTCGATCCCAAATTTAATTTTCATATGATGAAATCAAATTGTTTTTAATTTTGTCATTTATATTTTATGCATTTTCTATAAATTATTTATTATATATTTTCAGGGAAATAATGAAAAAAACCATTTTGATGAATATGTATTTTTAAGGAGTAAGTTGAAATTACCCAAATTGTTTAAGTTTCTGACGAATAATTTATAAATATATTTAGGAAAAATAAATATATATTTCATAACTAATATAATATTAATCATATTTTTAACTTTCATATAAATTGTTTAATAGTTATATTTTAATAATCATTGTTTGTTTTTTGGGATTGGTGAAGTGTATCAAATATGTTATTAATCATAGAATTATCATTTAAAAAATCCTAGAGTTACAGGATTGATAATTTCTCTAGAACACACCTCACCTCTCAAAAAATTATTCACAAGTATCAGTATGAAATTAATCCATCAGGCATCCCCCAATTGTTGTAAACTATATTCCCTCCTATATATGAAGAGTGTATGAAAATCCATCCATATTGGATGTTGACGTATATGAACCATACATGAAAAAATATGTGATGAAATCTCCATAAAACTCTAAACTACGACTGATCTTGTGTGATAATCCCAAAAGATCATATACGATGAGCCTATCTCAACCCCAATTGATTAATTAGAATCACAATCCTATGTGATGATATTAGGGTACCATATGTGATAAAAATAAAATGTCTATATGAAGAGTATTCAACCACCTCTCCAAACTCTTAGGTGATTATGATGAGATTTTTTACTCATTTGATGTTCTTGAGAAACTTTATGTGATTTTAATAGGAATGAACTTTTATGAGAATTGTATATCTTAAAACCATCTTCAGTTTATGAGAATATGTTCTTTATCTTTATTGATCAGAGTATGATGCCTCAAATTTTGAGAAAATGGTTTCCTATGTTTTGATTATATAAAGACAATTTGATGAAAAGGGGATCTCTATATTCTCCCCATTTTTAATGACTCTAATATTTTTTATTCCCAATTCAATAATCATGAGAATCCTTCTATTATGAGAACCTGATACCTCTATTGACGATCAATATTTCACATAATTGATTATCCAATGATTCTTTGTGTGAGGAACACATAGAGAACCATTTGATCGGAATGAGTTTCCTTTGATGATAATATAAAGATTTCCTTGGAAATTGTCATATTATTCCTTATGTGATGAGTATATGTTAAATTTTTTGACAATCATGGAATCCCTCGTGTATTAACTAGTGATACTTGATACAATATACATAAGATTTTATCTGGTTCATTCCTAAATAAGATATTTATATATTTTCAGAATAACCAATGATTCAATATGATGTGTGAAAAATCATCATCTTTATGAGATTATTATCATGATGGTAATGAATATATTTAAGAAATACATAAGTTTTTATATTCATATTTCACTAGGAACATGATTCACGATATTGATATAATTCTAGGAGGGACACTTAAACTTTGAAATGATCTCTATAGAGGAATCAACAGAATGAAGTAAATACACTCTATCATCCCATTCTAATCATGTAACTGGAACCATAATCCCCTATGGTGATAGGCTTCCCAAATTTGGAAAATGGGATATCAAATTAAATGATCACGACTATCAAAGTGATAATACAATGAAATATGTCATAATGAAATGTGTTTGATATTATCGAGAAGTATAAATTAGTGAATGATTTAAATGAAAATATTTAAAAGATTTTGAGGAGAAAATTAAATGATATTTTGGGATGTTTTTATAATATGATATTTTTTTCTTACCATAGAGGATCTATGCTACGTTATTTAGAAAATATTTGACTTTTATTAAAAATAAATAGTCTATGAATGAAGATAATTATGCCTAATATTAATGGAGTTTTCATATTCAAATTAAAACAAAAAATCCATAATAACATCATATATATATATATATATATTAAAATATTAGTTTAATTAAAAACATTATAATTATGAGTAAATTTTAATTTTGGATGTTTTTAATTGTCAATGGGTTCTTATAAAGAATTTTTGACATCATAGTTCTTGATAAATATGATGTTCAAGAATTAATAGAAAATTATTATGGCTTTGAAAGAAGATTTTTCTTTTGATATAAGATCAACCTAAGGGTTCATCAAAAATAAATTTCATTATAGTTGAATTTTTTTAAACTCATGTAATCAAATATAAAGAGATCCTGTTAGAAAATTGTTTTTGGACACACTCTTTTTAATGTATAAAACCATAAATTTTCTAATAATCTTATGATATTTGTGATAAAATTATGACTCAAACATTATCTATACACAAAAAGGGTGGACACACCTCTATTAAGGGTGATCCTTTTAAACGATTTTGTGCCTTTTGTTAATTTTTTTATAAATAATAAAGGTGAGGATCAGTTAAAATAAATGAGTGCATAATGATTTTAAATAGTCATATAAGTTCATTAAAAACGTATTTATAATAAGGGAAAAATAATTTATACACAATTATAATTGTTGCACCATAAATATATACTAGGAACCCAAATGTTCTAGGGAGTGGAAATTCTAATCAATGTTAGCGTGGTACAACTTGTGAACTTACTTCTATTAGGCCCAAAACCCCAAAAAAATTGATTAATATATTTTAATAATGAAAACAACCTAAAATAATACTGACTAATTAATAACCCTATATAAGGTCTAATAGGAAACATTAAAGGTACCACGCACCTCTACATAATGATCATTATATATTTTTTGAATTGTATTCATGCGGAATGAATTGAGGTTTATTATTGAAATTTTTAATTAGTGTGTAAGATTTGATATTTTATTTGTATTTATTTTCCTCTAAATGTTTTCAACTATAGTGGTGGTGATAATCATGTAGTTTTAACATTTTCTAATAGAAATATATAATTATTTGGTAACCTTTTCTCATAAAAAATAACCAAAAACATTTATATCTCAACACCTTCCAATATAGATAAATAACCAGGTTTCCCACCTATATTATTCTATATAGACTCATTTGGAATGTTATGGGATCAAAAATAATAGTAATTAAATCATTATGACTTGTGTTAAGGAGTCCTAATGATTATATATGACAAAAATTCTAAAAAATTAAAAATATATTTTGAATAACCATTACTTTTACTATATTTTGTTGGGATTTGTTAGCTATATTTTCATGTTACATCAGATGGTTTAAAATAATTAATTTTTTTTTGAAAACTATCTTATATTTCAAAATTTCATTAATTATTAATTGATATTATATATGGAAAATCTTTTTTTAATGGTGTTATTTTGTTATGTACCAATTTTAAAAAACTCTATTGATCATAAGGAAAAAATAGTTCATGTAGTGATACTATATATGTTATAGGATTGAGGTGCTCTTATCTGGATATTAAAATAAATAAAATAAAATTATATGGGTTCAAGATGCCCAAAAATCTATAAAAATACAACATAAAATCAAATAGTATTTAGATGTACCATTGATATGAGATACGATTGATGATTGTCACTGTAAAATTTTATATATATATATATATATATATTTGGTGATTATAAAATCTATTATAGAAGACACTATGGTGGTTAATTTATTCATTTTATCTGTTTCTTTTATCTACCAATGGAAATATAAATTTTTAGTTACACTTTTTTCTAAATATTTTAATTTATTTTTTATTGAAATATTTATGTGGGGATATTTTTTTAAATTTAATATCAACAATATGACAAATAATGTTTTAGATGGTAAATTTTTTTAATTAAATTATCTAAAAATATATATCCTTATATCATCTAGATTTCATCAATATATTTCATTATTAAATATATATTAATATTACAAATGGTTTCTAATGGTATTATATAAAAAAATATGGAAATTATGAAGTGGTTGGCGAAGGGAATATATCGAACAATTTATTATGGTTATATTATATTTAATAATTTTTATGGAATTATTAGAGTGAGTTATAAATGGAATAAGTTCTTCAAAACTCTCATTTTTATCACTATTATTCCCATGTTACTATTTTGAAATGGGATTGATATCTTAAAATAATGTGATAATATTTTACTAATTTTCATGGATTATAAAGGCATATTATCTTAATTATGTTGAATTATTGAAAAGATAAATAACTCATGACCTAATACATTCATTAATCCTAATAAAATTCTTTAATAATACTCCCTTTAAATGAACTATTATGAGATTTATGACATTTGGAATGTGTTCATGTCATTGAAATGATGATATATAATATAATTGAATTTTTTATTTCATGATTTTATTCGTCCAACAATATGTTCATGTTTTAGTTTATTTAATTAGGATTAAAAATAACGTCATGTCAATATGTTTAAGATCAATTAAAAGGTGATTGGGTGTATTATGATGATACAAATAATGTTCAAAAAAATTGGGCATTGCTAACAAAGACATAATTTGTGATGATAATCAAATTTAATGAAAGTGATTGTTATTTCCATTGAATTATTTAAAGTAAATTTTAGTTGTAGAAAATTTTTCTGAATTATTTTAGTTAAATGGAAAATTTATAATGAAATTTTTTTTATCACTCTGATTACGGTCTTTGAAAATTATTATCCTTTGGTTTATAAATATTATTTTACAAATACATTGATTATTATGATTATTTTTTAAATGAAATAACTATTGTAATTTTGTAATTATATTATTGTATAATGTGTTATCTAAAAATTTAATTTTATGGTATTGAAACTAAAATATTTCATAACATAAAGCAATCAGAACACTTGGTCTTCCTAACATTATGGAGAAACAATCCATGAAAAAAGGTATGCAAGAATCCAAGATTGGAATGTGTGATAAGGAATATGCCCTCATGAGTAATCATTGGAATAATAATCATAATTGCAAGTATATAACCTCCGAATAGGGAATCATCGAGGATCACAGGTATATGAAAATAAAAATAGATTTCAATGAGATTGTTTTAGTGAATGTTTTCTTTTAAAGCATGAAAATCTTGTGTTATATTCCAATATCAAAATTGGATTTCATCAAATTGTTCAAATTTATGTTAAATGTGTGAAAATTTGGATTTAAGTCAAATCATTCCAAACTCTATGGTCTTTATTTTTCACCATGTTGTATGCGGAGTAATTCAAGCCACATTTGAAAATATCATGTTAGGAATGTGTAAATTATGATATGAAGCATAGAAGAATCTTGTTTCATATATAGGATAATTGAACCATGATGTTTTGATTAGCCATAAAATATCATACATAGATGAAGAAATATTTCTAGATGATTTTCTAGAACATAATCACGATGATGAATTATTATTCATCAAATATTCAATATCATTATTTACATGGGATAATCATGATTCTAAAAAAATAAAATTGATGATGTGTTGGTTTTATGAAATGATTATATTCTTCATTCCCTAAAGAGTTTCATCACTATTGATGATTATATGGTACATTTAATGGCTTAAACCACATTATAGGAGAAGAAAATTTCAATATAACTAAAACTTTGGAATAACACATTTTCACATAATGGTGGTCAAATTTTTAATAGATGATATTAAATTGAATAAATTATGGAACATAACCATGTTTTGGTATATATAAAATTGTGAGATAATGTTTAACATGTTCCTATGATGATATTAGTGAGGATGAAAATATCGTTTGGGAAGTTATGAGACTCAACAACTTCTTACTAATTGTCTCAATCATCTATATATGTAGAAAATTTCCAAACAAAATTATCTTATGAATAATGGAAGCCCTAAACACAAACAAATACATCATGAGAATTTACACATACAAGAATGTAATTTTATTATAAGGATTTCATTTAGTTATATTAGAATGAAAATGTAAATTAAGAAATTATATATTAAATATCAACATGGGAAATTATGAATCTTATGATTTATTAAAAGGTGAATTTATATGAAATGAAGGTTAAGGATAATATTTTTAAATAAGGGTTTATTTTATGAAACATTTGAATGAAGTGAATTATTTATATTTATAGGTTAAATATTATATTATACTGACATAGTATAAATGTATTAACATTGTGAAAATAAGATTTGGTATATTATCTCTAAAAATTAACAGAAGAAATACATTATTAAAATAATAAAGAGAATAACCAATCCAGATGTCACATTGTTGACCCTATGAGTCAATTTTAAAAAGTGAGACAGCCAGCATTACAAAAATATATTCACCATATAAATAAAAAGGGATAAAATTATGTTACATTATAGAGATATTGTTCCCTAAATGTTGAAGAATAAGTATAAGTGTAAGAGAGTGACAAGATTTTGCCAAAAATTATTATAGTCCATAGAGGTGAGATATATAGAATAAAAATTTAAAATATTGTATAATAATGGAGAATCCTGTGGTAGTTCATAAGAATGTTACACACTGAGTATTAAAATTTGATCAACTTTTTTGAGAGAATAACAATGTTAATTTATTAAACATTATTCATACAAAGAAAGTTGAATCCTATATTCCATAATGATTTACAAATCAAGAGTAATTTATTTCGTTATACCAAGTCAGTGCTAGGAAAATAATACTAAGTTCATACCAATTATATTTATCATGTGTATGAAAACATTTTAGTTAGGTGTGAGTTGGTAAATAACCACCATATAATGGGGATGCAGTTATCCTAATAGAGTAAACAATCATTAATGAATATTTTCATTCTTCTTGTTTTCCTTTTCATCCTATATATACATTGATAAAAAATAAAGTTGAATAAATAAGTCGATGATATATTCAATGAATATGTGATGATGTAATAGGGAATTAATTTTTAAATTGGTTTAATACAATTCCAATACAGATTCACCTCATCATAGTGTTGGAATAACCCATTGGGATCCCTGTATTTATTATAAGACCACTAGTTCACACATATATTTATATTCACTACCATCTCAGTGTTTTATTTTCTTGAGTTACCCTTTTTCAAAATCATTATGATGCTTATATTTGAGTAATATTATAAAAATAATTCCAAATAAACCAAGGAAGGTAAATCTATAATAAAATAATAAATTGGTATAAAATATATGAAAATATGTAGAGGGAAACCCCAATAAATAAACATGGCACTAAACTAAATAAAATTATTCAACGTGGAAGTATTTATACTGCACAATTATCTATGACTATTATAAAATATTTTTGTGATGAAATGATAACCCTATTATGTTATGAATTTTTTTTTATATTATAACCTTGAAAAGGAGGAAACAATAGTTGATGATGATTTTTTGTGTGTGGTTAAATTCATAAGTAATGAAATCAACATAATTATCCCCCATGAATTTAACTACATGAAGATTATGAAACAACAATTTCATTAATAAAATTTTATCGAGAAGCAGATATCATAAGTTGATAAAATATATTTTCAGTGCATTAACTTTATTAATAAATTGATGTTTTGAAGGATATATTTAATAAATATCCTAAAGAGGTTATTAATTTGAAATTTGATTATATTATAAGATTATAAGATTAATATAACTATATTGATGATAAAAGTTAAAGGATATAGAGTAATTAAGAGAAATGAGTACAATTTTTTGTAAATATTTCCAAAAAAAATTAATTGTCACAAATGAATTATACACAGAACATACAAAAAAATGATATAGATTTGAAAATTTATGGACCATTAAAATCAACTAAAAATAGAATGATATGAAAAAGGCTTGAAAAATTGAAACATATATTTTAATAAATAACTACTATGGAGAATAAACAACTAAAAATGAAGACATCATGAATTCAAGAGATTGTATAATTACTAAAAAGTGAAATAAAGTTGAACATATATAAATTTACATTTATATGGATGTAATTTTAATATAAAATAAATTATTAGAGGCTGAAAAAAATATCATAATTATGAAATTCCTTGATATTGTGATCAAATGATCAATTCTAGAATTAGTTCAAGTATTGTCTTCTTGAGAAGTTTAAAAGTAGGATATTAAAACACTAAAATTCAAGGAGGTACATTGTTTAAAGGAAATATAAATTCAAAAAAGATATTATTAATAATATATAAAAACATGACTCAAGAATCACACAACATAAATAGACAATACTCCTTTGATGTTATTTTTATGCTATTTTTTTGTTCATGTCTAGTGTAGGTGTAATGTTAAAACCGATACAAGATATACAGACAAAAAATATTAAATGGTCCTATAATAAATAAAAATTGTATGAAAGAAATAGTAGGGGAACATGTTAACTAAATGAATCTAGAAATGGATATTGTCAAAAAAAATATAACAATCATGTACTTCTAGATAGATTTTTTAGTAGAAAGAAAACCAACAATTGTTGATCACTACTATTATTATAACACATTTATCTAGAAATAATTGGATTTTTTGAATATTTTTTAAATCATTGGAACAAAATTGGAGCTAATATGAATGGGGTGGTATGATATGGTAAATAATAACTCACAGAATTATGAAACAATTTTTTTTATCAAAACAATTTTATGTTATTAGATATATCTATGAGGAATGTAGTCATTGTGGTTATGGTTAAGGTGAATGAATATCTAACTCATTATGGAATCCATATAAAATAAAATAACACAACAAGAGTTTATAAATATGGTTATCCTACCATGGGAATAGTTCTATAGAATATTTAAAAACAATATATTCCAACGAAACATGTGAATAAATATAATATGTTACCCATTAGTTAATTAGAAAATGAAAAATTCCGATAAAAATTATCTCAATAAGGCAATGAGAAATAATTCCTCAAAGAGATATTCCTACTTGTTTTATTGATAGATTGAACACCGTAGGGACATGTGAAAAAAAACATGGTTACATGTATTGATGTTAAAAATATTAAGAAAAAAATAAATTTTCTAAACAATAATCTAGAAGAATGATTTAGTGAATTAATCTCAGGAGGTGTTGTGTGTGATGTTAGAAAGGATTGGTCACATTTACGAAAGTTTATTTTTGAAAAACATATAGTCCTGAGAGGAATGATTTATAAGGATAGTATTGGACAAAGAGATTAATGTACATCAATTGCTCGTGCAGATAAGAAGATTTCACAAAATGACATTAAGACATCAATGTTTTATAAGACACCATTGAAACCCAAAATGAAAAACATTATGATTTCTCCTATAAGTATATTTGAAATTGAATCATTTAAATGACTGTGAATAAAATATTATCCTTGTTTCTCACACTATAGGTAAAATATGTTTCATAATTTTATGTTATCATTTTTGCATATGTATACTTACATTGTAGGGAATTAATTGTGATTCTAGTTTCTAAATAATGAACTACTATATTGATTTAAGATGGAATAACTATTCCATATATGAATATCAATGAATTGGATTGACTTATTATATAGAATAAAAGAGGAAATGTGGAAAAAATGTACTCCTTCGGGATACAAAGATGGTTATTATTGCTTGAGGTTGAATTTTTCATGAAAATTTACTATAATTTTTATACATCACACAAATTTTTGTTTTCATAATGGTTCATAACAATAATTTACTTGAAAATAAATTTTAGGGTTTAATTTTAAAAAAATGATATATATATATATATATATAAATCAATTTGTTGAAATCCAAACTCCATTATCCCAAATTCAATTCTAACTTTATCACATTTGTATAGGATACTAAAGATATTATCCCAAATGATTGATCAGTTTAGTATTCTCTACGAAGCTTATATATAAATGATTCCTATATTAAATTGTAAATACAAATATATATCCTAAACCTTTCTTTGTTCCATGATATTATTCAAAATATGATTCTTAATATCCTAGATTAATGAAATTAAATAATGGGTAATATTAAATGTTTAGTTAGAGTATTTTACCACAAAATGTGTCATGAATCAATAAACCATACTCAATATAGAATGATCAATAACTGAAAAACCATTCAATTTAATCTATTACTTTACAAAGAAACAAATGCATGGATAATATAAATTGAGTAATATTAGGGATAATAATAACAAAAATTCTTTGTGATGAAAATGATTTATATTTTAAATCATGATTTAAAACATCACCATATCAACACCGCTGAATACTTGGGCCAATATTGTTTAATTGATTGGTATTTATACACCCAAAAAAACATTTAAATCATAGAACTAATTTATCTCATGAGATATGTCGATAAATGGTGGGGATATCTATAATGGTGTGCCGCCAATCACTACATCTCAGATGTGTTCATCATATAATTATTCATTAATTTAAATCATTAACAATATTCATTATCAAAATATATATGTATTTTAGTTAAAAATAATACAGATCAATAACTTTTAATTAAAAAAAATTCATATAAAAACACCATATGTTGAAATGTTATATGTTTTAGTTGGTAATTTTATACATGATACAAAAAATGTATATTTTTTTCTAAATTTAAATTGCAATGATTATATGAATGTTTATATTTCAATAGAATTTAAATTTCCACAAATATAAGGAAATATGTCTTTCAATTCATCAAAAATATAGGGTTTGTACTAAAATTAGGTTCCTTGGAAAATGGGAGTGGGATATTAAAAAAATATTGCATAAAATAGTTTTTATTAAAATTACTTACCATTAACATATAAATATATAAAATATAATATATGATCTTTTTATAACAACTTATTACTTTTTTTATTTACAATATTTAATAATTATCATTGTTTTGGATGTGTAGTACTTAATTATTCATTTTTTTTTTATTTAGTAGTCAAAGTCATTGAATATTTATTTTGGATCCTTACTCACTAGAGTTTTATTCATGATATAAATATCATATATACTCAATATATATATATATATATATATATATATTCATATATTAAATATTGAAATTAAAAAATTAATTATACCTTTCACGAAGAGGGTGTGTCTTATTTATGAAAGAAAGATGTTTTTACTTTTCTACAGATGGAATGAAAGAAAAGTAAATTATAAATCATCTTCACAGAATTATTCATATTTAATATATATGATATTTATTTTTTAAAAATATATGTGTTATATTCCATGTAAATCAGAATCAGAAAATTAATCACATAGCTTCTTGGAGTTGGTAGTCCAAACATTCACCTGAGATATATTAACTTTTTCCAATGTATTGTAAGGAATGAAGGTATATACACAATTTTAATTATTGAATAACAATTAGTTAAAAAATCAAAAAATTTCATTATTTTATTTTTTATAAGAATCCATATTTGGTAGTAATTAAAAATGTATTTTATCATTTTGGGAGGTGGTAGTCCATTATACACAATAATTATGGATTTGTTTCCCATTTGATGGATACAGAGATGGATAAATATTAATAAATAAAATTAATAACATAACATTATATCATATAATCTTTTGTTATTATATTTTAATGGTTAGTACTAAATTAAAGTCTTTTGAAGTATAATAAAAACTAAATTGCTTAGTGGAGATGATTACTTCTTATTTTAAAGATATCCTTTAGATATCCTATTGAGATACCTAGGGATTGTCTTTATAGAATAAATTATCATCTAGAACATTGATATGAATTTGTTGAATATTATTCTATTGGTTTTGGATGAGATATATTTCTCAAAATAATGTTATGAAAATATATAAGGGTGTTTCTTTTATAGGCGACGAGTTGGGTATTTTTGGAATTTATTAATGTATTAAATAAATATAATTTAATTTAAATTAAAAAATAATTATAATAAAATATGAGAATGATTTTAAATAATCTAATATAATGAAATATGTTCAAGTTTTGGTTATGTTTCTCACATATCTTTTAGTTTTAAAACCCATTTACCCTTTTGACAATTACCAAAATAATACTTTTTTTTTGAAATTAAGTGTAATAAATGTTACAATATGAGAAAAAATTACCGATAGATGAAACATGGTTATATTTTAAACCCATATCACATTAATAAATATAAATATAGTATTTTTATGAATTTTAAATCATTATATAAAATATTATTTATTATCAAATATCATTAATGTAATTTTCAAAACTACGCATTTAATTTCACATTAAATTCATCCCTGAATAAGTGGAATTAAAATATAAATATTTAAAAAAATACATAAAATATTATTGGAATATATAAAATTCATATAAAACTATAATTAATTAATGTTTTATAATATTTTTAATATTCTTCATTTTATTTTTCCATTAATTAAAAAACTATTATGTCGGTATTGAGCAACCATATAAGATAATAACACAATATTTAAAAATTATAAATAAATTTCCAATGAAGAAATAAATATTTATCTCAAATAATAATGTAAATATAAAAATTAAATTCTTTTTTCCAAATGGAATTATTTTATATATATTAATCAAAATAAAATTTAATTTTTGACATTATCTTTTACATAAATATTATAAATGAAAAAATTAATGCTAAATAAAGAAAATAATATTATTTTAGTTGTTCTTATGATGAAGAATGAAATATAATAAAATACTGAAATAAATTAAAGTGTTGGATATATTTTTAATTCCTTACCAGATTATCCTTAATCTTAATTACTCTATTTACACTTTACAAAGGTGATACAATTTTTCATGAGTACTATTCATAATGAAATAAATAAATGGAAAATATTTACCAAATTTTAACCTCCCAATTATTAATATGGAATAAATTTAAAAAAATTAAATTAATATGAGAGGAAGATATTTAGTTATGAGATATATTTAAAACCCAATAAGAAATATTTTATTTAGAAAAAATGTTTTTATGTCAAAAATTGAATATACACTAAAATATTGTATAAAATTACTAAAATTTAATTTATTAGATTATTTATAACTAATGAAAAATTTTGTTAAATTTAATTTAACTAATTTTGTTTTTTATTCAATTATATGAAATCAATGTTTATGAAAATCTCTAATTTTCACTATTCATAAATACATCAATATTTTCTGAAAATAACCAGATACAAAAATAAGATAATATTGAAAAGGTGAATTAAAAATTTATATAAGTGTCACATAATAATATTTAAATAGTTTTCACTATTATCTTAAACTCTAGGGTACATACAGAGCAAGCTATCAAGAAATTTATTTAATGAGAAATATATAATAAAATCTTGGGTTGTTAGATTATACAACCAAAAATAATTTCTCCATAAAAATTCAATCATATTGAAATAAAAAATAATGATATAATTATACATAATCACATCCCCATGTTCCTAGGTAGCTTGTTCTTGTTTTTTTTATTTTCACCATAAATCTTTGACCGGATTAGTTGTCTTGATTAATTGCAATTTCTCTTTACGATCAATAATTTCCCATTATTTTTCCTCATAAGAGTGATATTTATCATCTTTATGACCTATAATATTTGTTTAATTTCAAGTATCTGGTATTTAATTCTTTATTAGTGATACATTGAACACATAATGAACATGGGAGAGGTTTTGTGGAAAATCTATGTGATTATCTACCATCCTGATATTATAACACCCAAACATTTTTTGAAATAAAATTTTCAAATAAATTTAATTTTTTTGATAATTTTCATTGTAAAAAACACAAATTTAATCATTATAGGCATGTAAATATGAGTGTGTCATGTGTTATATGGAACAAAGTGCTTTTCTTCCACTACAACCACCATTGACTTTAAATAAAATCTGAAAAAATAAAAAAATTAAAATTATGGTAGACGTCCGCTAGCTAATGGAAAGGAAGTCATGAATACTATTAACTAAATAAAGAAAATATTATTTATAAAATCCTATATAATGAAATATGTTTTGACCAATTAATTATAATCAAAAATAAAATCCTTTTCAAAATAAGAGGAATTATTTTTCTCAAAAGCTATTTTTATTTGAATAGGTGGGTTTTACATTAATAAAAAAATAATAATTTGGTTATTTAAATTAATTAAATTTATATATTATATATTAAGTATATTCTATTAAATTCATATTATGTTATTTCAATAAAATATTTAGTAATAAATCCAAATTTTCAATAGAATAGTTTTTTTCTATAAAATAGTTTTTTCAACTTTTTCACGGTGTACTCACTTTAAAACTAAATTTTTACACATTTGTAAGAGTTATTTAAAAAAATAAATAGTTTTTTTTAATTTTAATGTCTAAATCACCATTTGGTATATTTGTTTGTGTTTAATCTAAAAATATTAATTATTTATTAACATTAAAAATACTTGATTTTAATTGAAAAGTACAGTTTCATATAATTAATGTAATGGCCCTGACCTCTCTACTCCATTACATTGTAAAATATTTGATGTGGTCAAACATGACACATATTATAATAATAAGTTTTAATAATAATAATTGATAATGGTGGCGTAAAAATATTTTGTGTTAATTTGATTAAATGGTTTTCATTTAATCATTGTGAAATAAAAGAAATAAAATTGAATGTATTTAATTCAATGAGGGGAGAATCATGGTTTATTTTTGATTTAAAAAATAATAAATTATGTGTGTAATGGGCATATAATGGGAGGGATAGGGAATAAATTATAAAGAAATAAATTATAATAACTGAGCTGCATGTAATAAATTATAACGGAATGAAATGCATGGGTCGCAACCCCTTATGGGTGAATCCAACTTGTATTTTGGAATATTATAATAATTAAAATAATATTCATTCAACAGATTATAAAAATTAATAAAATGAAAATGAAGAATGGAAGGGGTTCCCAACCCGTGCGTGAATATCATGTGATTGGAGAGAGGTAGTAATTATAAGATAATAATGGGCATCAATAATAATAATAATAATTAATGATAATGATGGGAAACCATTGATTAAATTGAAAAAGGATTTATTAATATTATATTAAATCATAATGGTTATGGTGTCTTTTAGTGTGTGATTAATTAAATGGAATATTTTTAATTTAATATGACAATAACCATGATAAACTTATATAATGGGATTAAATTAAAAAATTAATGATGGGTATTATTAAAAATAACTTTTTTAATAATAACATTGAAGTGATAATAGAGTAAAGGCAATGGGAGGTGCCAATTTTGGTGGAGTGGGAGAAGAAATCATGAATATAAGAGTTAGATTAGAGAGATAAAGTGTTTAAAGGAAATAAAGATTTAAAATTTAAATCAATAAAATAAATAAAGAAATCAATCAATGTGGAATGGGGTGATGTGCACCAAATTGTAGAGGATTATGTGGGTGAATCTTATATGCGATTGGAGAGAGAAATTTTCAATGAAATGAAATAATAATAATAATAAAATATTATTATTATTATATATGGTGGTCAAAACCATAATTCGTCTGTAACTTCTTCGTGCGACCTTGGTTTTAGGAACAGTCAGTGATAGCATAACCCAGAAATTATTAATTTTATATTAAGACCAATGATGAATACCTTTTTATGACTCATGTTTCGGGTCAATAAAACAAATATTATTAATTGAAGTTATTATTATCATTAAACGCATGTAAACCATGTGACATATCATGTGTTGACCAGTCAAACAGCGTAACAGTTTAATGGTCACGTTGTGTATTCAATAATACACGCTGCATACCGTTATACCTTTTCATTTACTATATAAGAGAGGGCAACATGTTATTTGAGTACCCCTCTTCTTTTACGCATGGCAATGCTCCCAGAAGACCCAGAATGTTTCCTCCTATCTTCTTCATCTAGAATCCGATCGTCAATCTGTCAGTGGCAGCGGGATCGTGTCGATGAGGTGATCATCATGCACCTCATTCCTTTCCCTCTTCTTCAGCTTCCGCTTCACACTTTCCTATCGAGGAGATTGCTGATATTTGACGGGAACACCTCTCTTCAACGAAAGACATCTTAATGTGCGGTTGTGCCGCAACATCCATGGGAGGACGTAGTTGTCAGGAGGATTGATCTAAACCCTTGTGGTGGATGTTCTCGAAAAAGGACTATTAAACCTATTCAGGTAGGGATCTTACCTTCGTCTCTCTATCTTTTGTGCATTATCCAGGGTGGGTATCATCTTGTTTTTGTGAGATACTTTTGAACCAATAAATAAAGATAATAAGAACATTTTTGGGGAAATTTTTGTTGATGTTGTAGTTTTATTTCCATCAATGCTTATCCTTTAATTATGTTGTGAAGTGAATAGGCCTATGCCTACAAAAAATCTCTGTCATTGTGGGCCTTTTCTTGCGAAATTAAATGTTTCCCTATTTTTCTTGATTGTTTTGTGGATGGAATTTCATAGAATGTGTAAATTGGTTAATCAGGTAAAGTTGGCTGATTAAATGAATACCTAGAACTCTTATATGATCACCCTGGTTAAAATAAATGAAATAATGATTTTTTTGGGTGCTGGTTGGGGTTTAATTATGTGAAGGTGTTTTTTTGGGTTGTTGTGGAACATGTTTGAAGAGGGGATGTGATTGTCTTGGTTTTGGGTTGGCGTGTATGATATGGTTGTGATGGGAAGTAGAGTTGTGGTAAATGGTATCAAAGGGATGTTGATGTGGTAGGGTTAATGTTTCTGATGTGTTTGGGGTTATGGTGGCTGGAAGCAGGAATGCAGGGATGGGTAATGCATATGAATAAAAGTGGAAGAGTTAACAAATGAATTGTGGGGAATGGTTGTTGATTAAAAACAAAAAATCAATAGAATTTATTATCTGATAAAAGAAAATGGTGTTGTGTTGCTTATGTTTTTCCTAACATTATTTGTGGTTGGCAGGGATATGTTTAAAGAACAATTGATCTGGTTTTGTTGTTGTCAGTTGCTCGGTAATTAAGGAACTGATAAACTAAAAGTGTTGAAACATGAAAAGCATATTGGGGTTTGGGTCTGTTTATTGTGTTCCTACTTTCAAGGTTGTTGTGTCGAAGAATATGCTTAGATATTTTTTGTAGAATCCATAGGATGGGATTAGTGGTTGATAAAATTATATAAATATGTATATTTTATGTTTCTTTATGTATCCCACCAATGTTGAGAACTACGTTCCGAACACCCATGGGATGGGGGGGGTGAGATTATCAATCATCTAATGGATGGATGGTTACTGTTCTTCCCTGTGCTCCCTCATCCAGGTTCTATAGCCAATGATCCTTTTGCTTGGTTGTGATAGATGTTTCCCAAGAGTCTTTCGTGATGAGGATATGATGTGGTTCCTTGGTGTATTTAGGATGCGATGTGGTTATGGCCGAGGATTTAGTGCCGGCGGGATACTATGGGATTCGTATGGCCAGTTTGTGGCACTATCATGATCTTTGTATGGCTAGGTTATGGAACTAGATCAGGAAGAGGGGGAATCATCAGAGCCCTATACATTAGGGATTGAGAGTTATTTAGGGGGAAGGTGGTGTGGGGCACCCATACTTTGACAATATTTCTATAATACTCAATTAACTTTCGATATTTGGTGAGTGTGTCTTGTAAGGTTGGGTAGATATATTTATTGATATGCTTTGGTTCCATCTGTTTTCTCACAAGGCATAAGGATATCTCCCCACCTGTGCAAGAGAGATTTAGGTTTTCCTACTAATTATACGTGTATTCTCACCTTACGTTTAATTTTAGGTTTTCAGGAGGACTTTAGGGATCGTGTGGGACCTTGCTAGTTGGGCGTTGGAGTTTTTGTGGTCGCATTTTTTATTTCTTTTTTGGTATCATACTTTGGAGCTTTTCTTGTACTTGTACTTTTGATTCACTATTGAATAAAACATGCATAAGGGTTTGGTTTTGGGTTTATTTTTATTTACTTGTTCCATTTTCTTTTGGTGTTTGAATCATCATATTTCCTGATCATGGTAATAATAAAAAGGGTAATGCCTACCATATTTCTGAAAACTCATATCCTTTGTGTTAGTTGTCACTCTAGGGCCTACTAGAGGCGGGAATCGGGGGCAATTATCTACCTTTCACCACTTCCAGCTCAAGAGGGGTATCTTTGGTGGGATGTGGTCATGATAGAATGGTTTCAGAGGTGATGGTTGAGAGATAGGATGAAGTATGGAGTTAGAAACAATGAGAATTGACTAGGATGGTAGGGAAATAGTGTTGGATGATCTTGGTGCGTGACATAGAACAGGGAAGACCAGATAGGACAGGAGATTTTAGGGCCCCCTTTGACCGATGCAAGGACTCTGAGCTTACTGAATGACCAAGTAAGACTACATTTATTACATGGTATGAACCTTAAGAACGGTACATGAATCATAATTATTTGTGTTTTACTTCTTTTTGGTGTTCTGGGAAAGGAATCAAAATGTAATGTTAAAATGAAACCTTGAGAAAGTTTCATTGCTACTTGGGCTTAAGCGTTCATTGTTTACCATATACCTATGGCTCCTAGACGATGTTCCTAGGTGACTCAGGCAGTCAAGGCCCAGTAGATTCAGATGGTCGATCAGCTGAGCATTGACAGAGAGGAGGAAGACGACTTGTTGCTGCACATGTGTCTTGCGTTCCAATGACAGAGAATGAATAAGTATGAAGGCATCACTTCATAAATGGAATCAAAGAGTTGGTTGGAGGAGCACGAGATCACCTTTGGGCTGATCCGGGATGCATCAGAGTACTGGGTTCCTCTTATAGTAAGCCAGCTGCGACGAGTGGCGCATTAGTGGTGGATGAATTACCTTGGGGAGGGGAAGGAGATAGATTTTCAATGGGCCAACTTCAAGAAGGAGTTCCATGAGGAATTTATTTCCTCGATGAGGAAGGCCGAGAAGAGGCTGTTTATGTTGTCTCTCCAATAAGTAAGGTTGTCAGTATGAGAACGAAGGGTCAGGTTCAAGGATCTCCTTTGTTTTCCCCAAATCTCTTTCCGGATGAGGAATCCTGAGCCAGACATATAGAGGAGGCAGTTTACCCCTTTATTTAGTGCACGGTAACCCCTTTCACCATTCCAACATTCCTGGAATTATAGAAGAAGGCAGGGATAATCGAGAGGATGCAATCACAATTTGGTCCACCGCGACACAGGAGTCCCCATTTTCATCCAAGAAGGAGGCGTTCAGCAGTATATCCCCAACAATAGGACCTTCCAAGTTTCCACAAACAGGGAGCAGACATCAGCATGTCCCAAACCAATCTCGTTATTTCTACCCATTTTCTATGGTCTAGGGATCGAGGAGCTTTGAATATTGTAATCGTGGGGATATTTGAAGAAATTTCCCTTTTTAGACTCAGTATGGAGGGACTGGCCAGGTTCAGCCCCATCCCCAGCAGCAGTTCCCAGCTCAACCCTTCCAGTAGCAACATGCTCTTGTCCCTCCAAAGGGATATGGAGCAAGTGGTGGACAACCACATAGGGTTCCTCAAGGACCCCAACTAGGACGTGGTCAAAGAAGTGGACGTCAATAAAAGATAGAGGTGTGTGATGCGAAAGTTGCACGCAATAGAAGTGGCAACCCTATCAAGACTAGAGATAGAGATAGATTTTTTTCAGCTTTCCTTAAATACACTCGTTTATGTTTTGTTTAAATTCGGATCATCACACTCCTTTGTCGAAACTCATTCTCGCACATGATTTGGTCCTGGACTGTGTTTTTCATGAGTCTATAATGCTATATTGATTCCCTCTTTCCATTAAATGTGTGTGATGAGTCCTAACATGTGGGGATAGAAGGACCTGATCCCTAATCAAGAATCATTAATGTTGATGCGATTAAACCCGTGCGGGAGAATTAGTGCTGCCCAAAGTGGATAATATCTTGACATGGGAGAAGTAATTCCCCAATCCATGTGTTGGAGTATTTTGTTGCTTGTTTTTTGCGGTGTTGGGGGTTGTGTATATATGAGAAATCCTAAAATATGGGGGTTGGAGGACCTTATCCCTAATCGAGACGCATTAATGTGAATGCGATTAAACCCGTGCAGGAGAGTTAATGCCGCCTAAAGTGGATAATATCTCGACATGGTGGAAGTAATTCCCTGACTCATATAATTATGAAAGTGGTTGGATTCCTGTTATGATGAGAGCCCTGAGAGGTATCTTGCGGGGTGGATGTTCGGACCATTCTCATTTTTATGGGTATGTTTCATTAATTCTCGGGGAAGATATTTTTTTAGGGGTATTTTATGTAATGGCCCGGACCTCTCCAGTCCATTATATTGTAAAAATTTGATGTGTTTAAACACAGCGCATGTTATAATAACAATTTTTTTATAATAATAAATAATAATTTTAAAGTGAAAATATTTGGTGTTAATTAGATTAAATGGTTTTAATTTAATCATTGTGAAATAAAAGAAATAAAATTGAATGTATTTAATTAAATTAGGGGAGGTGCGTGGTTTCTTTTTGATTTATAAAATAAAAAATTATGTGTGTAATGGGAATATAATGTGATGGGCATGGAATAAAAAATAAAATAATAAATTATAATAAATTAGGTGCATGTAATAAATTATAAAGGAATTAAATACATGTGGTGCAACCCCTTATGGGTGAATCCAACTTGTAATTTGGAATATTAAAATAATTATAATATAATTAATTTAATAGATTATAAAAAAATAATAAAATGATAATGAATAATGGAAGGGGTTCCCAACCCATGCGTGAATATCATGTGATTGGATAGAGGGAGTAATTAAAAGATAATAATGGGCATCTACAACAACAACAATAATTAATGATAATGATGGCGACCCATTGATGAAATTGAAAGTGGATTTATTACTATCACATTAAATAAAAATTTTAATGGTGGCTTTTAGTGTGTGATTAATTAAATAGAATGGTTTTAATTTAATATGATAACAACCATGATAAATCAATTTAATGTGATTAAATTAGAACATTAATGATGGGTGTTATCAAAATTAATTTTATTAATAATAACATTAAAGTGATAATGGAGTAAAGGAAAGGGGAGGCGCCACATTTGGTGGTGTGGGAGAAGATATAATTAATGGAAGATTTGTATTGGAGAGAGAAATAGTTTAAAATAAATAAAGATTCAACATTTTAATCAATAAAATAAATAAAATAATTAATCATGGTGGAATGGGGTGATGGGCACCAAATTGGAGAGGATTTTGTGGGTGAATATTAAATTATATTGGAGAGTGAAATTTTTAATCAAATGAAATAATAATAATAATAATAATAATATTATTATTATTATTATTTATGGATTTCAAAACCATGATTTGTTCGTAACGTCTTCATGAGACCTCAGTTTTATGAACTGTCAGCGGCAACGTAACCCTGAAATTATGACGATCATTTTAAGAAAATGATGAATACCTTTTTATGACTCATGTATCAAGTCAATAAAACACCTATAATTAATTAAAGATATTATTATCATTAAATTCATGTAATCCATGTGATGTGTCGTGTGTTGACCAGTCAAACTACGTAATAGTTGTACAGCCACATCGTCTATTCATTAATACACGCTGCGTACCATTTTACCTTTTAATTTCCTATATAATAGAGGGTCACGTGTTATTTACAGACCCCTATTTTTCTCCGCACGTCGACACTCCTAGATGACTCAGAATCCTTCCTCTTATCTTCTTCATCTGGACTCCGATTGTCATCTGTCTTTGGCTAAGAGATCGTGTCGACGAGTTCAATATTGTGCACCTCGTTCCATTCCCTCTTCTTCGGCTTCCTCATTGCAGTTTTCTATCGAGGTGATTTCTGATATTTTACAGGAATGATGCTCTTCGATGCACGTCATCTTAATGTGTGGTTCTGTCGTAGGGTCCACAGGATGACATAGTCATCTGGTGGAGTGATCAAAACCCTATTGGTGGTTGTTATCACATAAGGGCATCAAAACCTATTCAGATAGGGATCTTACCTTCATCTCTCTCTCTCTTTTGTACATCATGCGGGGTGGATATCCACTTGTTTTTGTGAGATACGGTTGAACCAGTAAAGAAATATTATAATTGGTTTAAGAATGAGTTTGGGGAAATATTTGTTGATATTGTTGTTTTATTTCCATCAATTCTTATCTGTTGATTATTTTGTGAATTGAATATGCTACTGCCTACTAAAAATACCAGTTGTTGGGGGCCTTTTCTTGAACAATTAAATGTTTCCCTATTTTTCTGTATTGTTTTATGTATAGATTTTCATAGAATGTGTAAATTTTTTAATCATGTAATGTTGGATGATAAATCGAATACCCGATACCCTTGTATGATGACCCTGGATAAACAAAATGAACGAATGATTTTTGTGGGTGCTGGTGGGGTTTACTTATGTGAAGGGGTGTTTCGTGGGTTGTTATAGAACGGGTGAAGTGGGGGTGTGGTTGGCTTGGTTGTGGGTTGGCGTGTATGATATGGTTGTGATGGGTAGTAGAGCTCTGGTAAATGGTATCAAAGGGATGATGATGTGGTACAGGTATTTTTTGGATGTGTTTGTGGTTATGGTGGTTAGTAGTAGGGATGTAGGGATGGGTTGTGCATATGAATAAAAGTGGAAAAGTTAACTAATGAATTGTGGAGAATGGTAGTAGATTAAATATGTAAAATAAATGGAATTGAATGGCTGATAAAAGAAAATTCTATATTGTTGCTTGAGTTTTTCCTAACATTATTTGTGGTTGGTAGGGATATGTTTTATGAACGATTGATCTGGTTTGGTTGTTGTTAGTTTCTCGGTAGTTATGGAACTGAGAAACTAAAAATGTTGAAACATGGGAAGCTTAATGGGGTTTGGGTATGTTTATTGTGTTCATACATTCGAGGTAGTAGTGCCAAGGCATATGATCAAATAATTTGTGTATAAGCCTTAGGATGGGCTGAGTGGTTGATATAATTATATAAATCTGTACGTTTTATGTTTCGTTACGCACCCCACCTATGTTGAGAACTACGTTCTGAACACCCGTGGGACGATTTGGTGAGATTCTCAAACATCTAAAGGATGGATGGTTACCATTCTTCCATGTGCTCCCTCTTCCATGTTCTATAGCCCAAGATCCTTCAGACCGGTTATGGAAGATGTTTCCCAAGAGTCTTAGGGATGATAATGTGATGTGGATCCCCGGTGTCTTCGGGATGAGATGTTGTTATGGCTGATGATTGATTGTCGGAGAGATAATATGAGATTCTTATAGCCAATTTGTGGAACTAGCTCATGCTTCGTATGGCCAGGTGGTGGCACTAGCTCAGGAAGAGGGGAAAGCATCAGAGAGTTATGTGTGAAGTCATGAGTAGTACTGAGTGGGAAGGTGGTGTGGGGTACCCATACTTTGGTAAAATTACTATACTACTCTATTTACTTGAGATATTTGGTGAGTGTGGATTTTAATTTTTGGTGGATAGATTCCTTGCTAGGCTTTGGTTCCTTCTATTTACTCAATGGGAATTAGGATGTCTCCCCACCTATACACGAGAGCTTTAGTTTTTCCTGCTGAGTATACTTGTATGCTCACCCTATGTTTACCTTCAGGTTTCCAGGATGACTTTAGGGTCCGTGCGGGACCTTTATTGTTGGGTTTTGGAGTTTTTCTGGTCACAGTTTTTGCTTTCTTTTTTTGGTATCTTAATTTGGAGCTTTTCTAGTACATGTACTTTTGTTTCGGTATTGTATAAAAACTGCATATCGGTTTGGTTTTGAGTTTATTTTCATTTACTTGTTCCATTTTCTTTTGGTGTTTAACTCGTCATATTTCCCAATAAAATAATAATAAAAGGGGTAATGTCTCCGATATTGGTGAAAACTCAAGCCCTTAGTGCTAGTCGCCAATCCGGGGCCTACTGGAGGTAGGACTCAAGGGTCATTCTCCCCCTTTCAGCATTATAGCTTAGGAGGGGAACCTTCGGTGGGAGGGGGCCATGATAATAAATTTATAAAATTAAATTAAATTTCAATTGGTTTTTAAAGTATAAATAGTTCAATTATAATTTTTTTTTTCAAATTAGTGTCATTTTAATCTACATCATATTGAATTCAGATATATAAACATTATAAATGTTTCATCATTTTATCATTAAATCCATGCATTCTCATCCCTTTCTAAGTGATTATTTTCAATCTGAATAATGAAACATATTTGAATGAAATATAGATAAATGGCATCCATATTTGAAAAAAAAATAATATTTTAACTATATATTTAGTTTGACATATTTTTTTTATCATAGTGATTAGTGAAATCATTTAAAATTAATTATTGTGATTAAGTTTTAAATTGGTGTTTCCAAATTGCATGTGTTTATATTAAAATTAATTTTACACACATATGATTTTTATTTTATGATTTTGATTTCATTTTTATAATACATTTGTATAAATTACGTAATAAATCATATTTTAATTTTTTTTCTTAATGTATAAGTTACATATGTAAATAAATAGATACAAGTTGACTTATTAAAAACTACAAGGATATAATTGAGAAAACATAAAAACTAAGAAATACGTTGATAATAAATGTATTTATTTTGAATTTTGGATGTTTTTGTAAATATATTAATAACTCCCATCCTTTACTATTAATTTTTGATAAACAATATCTAATAGTTACCCCCCAATAGCGAGTTTTCTTTGGTATTAAAAAAACCATTCCTCCTCAATTATAAAGAGGCACTCAATACACTCACTTATTAAAAAATCTCAATACTTTTTCATTCAACAAAAACCACCAAAAATCAATTCCCAAATATCATCCCCTCAACTGATATTCCAAGGTTTGGTCATAAATCTAACCTAGAAATTATTTTGTGAAAACCCAACGAGGTTTCCTGAAGAAGAGGTAACATTCATCAATGATAATTTTTGTTTTATTTATTCCTCCACCACTTCAATTAATATTATATATATATATTACATAATAACAATAGTATCAAAAAAATACAAATATTGTTTTATATTAATATAATTACCAACAACCATATCCTCTTATATCAAATGGTTTATGAAGTCACTGTTGGCTTATTAGGAGGACTATCATCTCGTTAATCGATGTCATTTATTTTTCCATTACCACCTATCAAATATGTTCATAAAGATAAATTTATTTATTATATTTGATATATATGAAAATATTATATTATTATGACTGTAAAATTTTTATATCACATAATCATTCACCCTTTCCATTTTGTCAGAATACGATATTGTCATCCGTGCATACGACATATCACCACCTTAGGAAGCAATGCGTTTTATTCCCACATTACTAAGAATATGTTATAGATGGGTTAAATAAATATTATTTATATATATTAAAAAACCATTATTTAAAAATGATTATATATATCAGTTATTTTCCTTTTTTCACAGAAACATGAAAATGAAAACTATTGTTCATGCTTTTGTTTAATCTAGAGTCCCTGTAAAAAGTGTATTCTCTATCACATATTTTTTTTGATTTTGATAAATACATATATAATAAATATATATGATATTTATATCATTATTATAATTCTGGAATTGGTGGAACCATGAATAATTTAATTATATAATTATAATAAATCAAAACATAAATAAAGAAGCAGGTATTATCAGAAGCATAACTTTAACATGGGGTTTCTAATAAATATGTAATAACAGGTCATAAGAAAATAATAAATGGTATGATATATATTTATATGATTATTTAATATATGTATTATATAATTAAATTTAATATATAATATGTTTGAAAGAGTATAATTTACGTGGTTACTTAAGGTAAGGATTTATTGTCTCTCTTTTTTATCATTTTTGATAAACATGTAGTGTTGGCCACCTCTTTCATTTATGTGGTGTGTTTACTGACCATGAATGTATTTGATAATTATAATAATAATAATTAAATGAATTTAAAAATCCATTTTAGGACATATCTTCCATGGGGTTTTATGGGAAAATGTTTTCAAAGTTATAAGGTATTTTTGTTTCAATTTTGTTGCTTTGAGTCATACATTATGTTATACACTTATATTATTTAATAAGGGGTATATAAAAACCCTTTTTTATATTTTATTATGAATTAATTATTCCTAATTATCTTTTGGTTTTTATTTTATTTTATTCCTTTACGGTGATTTTGAATCAATTATACAAAAATGTTAAAGATTTTATTTTACAACGTCAACATTTATTTGGACTGATTATGATTAAGAATACAATGATGAAATATCATGATATAACTCATGGTAAATCAAATCATATTTTATCTTATTATAATTAATTATATAATTGATTAATGGTACAATATTTCCACTCATTGGTACTTATGATAATTATTAATATTTATTAAAATCCGACACACATTTTCAATTCGGTATGATATCTGTTTTTATCAAAAACCATGTTTTCAAAAAAAATTAAAATTTTTAAATGATATTTTATGATCATTTTTATTTAAAATAATTTTTAAGATTTATTATGTCTTAAATGTGTTTTAAATGATTCTCAAATATTTATTTATAAAATATCATGTATGTTTTGAATGAAGATGTTTTTCAAAATAGTTTATATATTAAAATATTGTTTAAAATGATTTTAAAAGATTAATTGATATATTGTCAATGTTTTCTTGATGTTTTTCCCAGAATACATTAAATTAAAAATGTTTTTTTAATGTATTTTAATATCTTTTTTTATATTAATGTAATGTTATTTTCAAAGAAAAAGTTTTTTCAAAATGTTTTATGATTGATAATGATTTTTTCAAAGGGGAATATATATTTTCCATATAAAATGTTTTAAAATTTTCATTTAGAAATATTTTTCCATATAAGATGGAATATATTATTTTTTCTTATGCTATAATGATGATATGAGCATTGGATATCATTCCCATTATTTATTTTAAATGTTTATAGTTTGATGTCATGATTTTTGTGAAACCAGATTATTTTCCATGGGTTCAACCACAAGGTATTTCTTATAAGACCTGCTTCTCTACATGAGATATTCTATTATTGAATGAATATGAAACCTAACACTTTTAAATATGTTATAATATGATTAAATGTTTATGAAACCCATTTCATTTCATGGGTTACCATATGATGAATTTTTTTTATCATGTAGTGCACATTAATTAGGATTTCTTTATGAAATGGGTGGGATATATATCTATATACAATGAAATGGTTAAATATTAATATTAAAATAAATTTATAGAAATATAATGTGGATTGGACTTAGTTCAGTAAGGGAATTAATATTATTTGATGTTATTTAGAGTAAACATTTAATACTATGATGTTATGTATGGACCTGTATTCCATGTCCATAATGTTGTGAATGAACCAGATTACATGTTCAAAATGTTATGAATCGACATGTATTTCATGTCCATAATGTTATTCCTGAACATGATTACATGTTATAAATGTAATCATTAAACATGATTACATGTTTTCAATGTTATGTGCGGACCCGGTTTCATGAACTTATGTTTATGTGAGGGCATAATATAAAGTGATTAAGAAAATGAATGAAGATGTTTCTATTTATACATGTTCTCAATGTTACACATTAATGAATATGACACATATATATGTTTTATAAAACATTCATTCCATCATAACATACTTTCATTGATTCCCTTTTCATTGATGTATTATGAACTTCAAATCATAATGCCAAGAATTAGGATTATGATATTTTATTGGTTGGGTATGAACATCATATGTTATATTCATTATCACATTCCCTTATTCATGTCTTATTATTTCATATGATCATAATTTTATATCCCTTATTTTTACCCTTACTAAGAATCTGATTTCACAATTTCTTACGTTTACTATACAATAGTTATAATGAAATGATTTATATAGGGTATGTTTATAAAGAGTACTAAGTGAGAATATCTTTTTGGGAAATAATGAATTTTTCCCCATATTAGAATACCGTGATCCACATTTCCAAGGAAAATAAACTATTATAGTCCCAATGGGTCAATTTGTAAAATATAATGACTAATAATTAAAAAATGTAATATCTATGTATGAGAATCCCATTTCATTATAGTTGGTATTAGATAAACTTTCTAGTAAACATATGGAAAGTATCACTACAAAACTATAGTGAGACCCTAGGGATATCTCTAATGATATGTTTGTGGATATTAATAAGGATATGTCTATGTATGAGTCAACGTATAGTAATATGTCTTTATTTTTTGTAATGGAAAGAAAAAGTGGATTATAATGAATTGCATCCTTATATGGATACAAAAACTGTATGTGGCTCCAGTATTTATGGACATATTGGTAACAAAACTGAAAACATTGTGTTAATATAGACATGGTCATTAACAAGTACATTAAAATGGGCCTTACATCACACCTTTTTAGAAAGTATCATAGGATATGATTTGGAAATTAACAATATCATTATTAAACATAAAGAAGGATTTAAATATCAGACGATAATGAATGTACTGGGATAAAACTATGGTGTCATATAATAAGAATAAGGTGTCACAATATAGATCCTATAAGTGATATTCATAATTATTTGGTTTCTCATTATGATTATCATATCTGACCCTTTTCCTTTTGGTTGTATTCAATGGAGTGAATTAGTGAGAACTCTATGAAAATTCAATTTAATAGACAATTTATTAATTATATGAAAAAAAGGGTGATGACTAGGCTAAAAAATATTATATTTATTCCCAATTAGTCTTCCCAAATTATGAATAAAAATATTCAAATTAACAAAATATCAGACTCAGTAATGAATATATTGATATAATTTGTTGAGATTTTGGGTAATTGAGACTATAGATAAATGATGATTTAGTTTCTATTATTATAGAAATATCTGAAGAAGCATCAAAGAAAATATTGAATGGAACAGGGTGGTCAAAATATCTGTAATTTTAAAATTTTATTAATGTTCTAGTTAATATAATTGAGGTGAAGAATATTCCAACTAATGCAACACCTATGATCTAGTGTTATAAGTCCAATGAGTTTTGGAATTATTAGAGTTGATGTATTAAGGGGAAATATTATAAAGGGAATCATAAACAATGTTCAAGTAATGGTTTTTTAGATAATGAAGGATCGAAATAATGAATGTAGATGCTCAATATACAAGAGGGGGGGGGGTGAATTTTATACATTTGAAATTCCTTTGGAACCTTTAAAGATGGTATAATGTTTTTCATTTTTATCTATAAGAAAAACAATGTTTAATAATGTTAAACAAGGTGAATTCACAAGACCTCTTAGTTTTACAAACTTGTTAGGTTCCGAAAATATGGTTTCAGAAATGAATCTTAAAAAAAATACCTGTAAATGATTCTACCTTAAAGTTTATAGAATCTTTCTAATCAGAGTATAAAAAAATAGGAATGTATAAGAGAATTATACATTCCATAACAACCAAATTGCAGTGTAAATTAAACTTGAATCAATATAAGTAACAAGTATATAATCCTTTAATCCAAAGAGAAGGCTATCCAACAACCATGGATATAGGTCTGTGAATTTATACGTTCATTAAATTTTGTCTTACCAAAACCAGGGTAATACCTCTATAGGAATATCAGAATCTTTCTTCCTATCCCCACAAGCTCGCGAACATCAATGTAGTCACCACCTCTGTCTTCCTCACCAAGGAAGTCCTCAAACTTTAAGGTAGTCGAATTCTCTATCTTCCTATCCCCAGAAGCCATCGAATGTACTCAGCAACATTGAGAGTCTCACATAGAAAACTAAACAAGATTATCAGTACACACAAAGATTGAGAGTCTCTCTCTCTAGAAATCACTTCAACAATCTGTAATCTCTACAGTTATCGAAAATTATTGAGATCATTCAAATGAACTCCTATTTATAGACACATCTCCAACAGTCAGCTCCCTTATCCAACGGTTAGATTTTTCCTTGGATTTAGGTGGGACCTGTACACGTGTCACTCAAAAACAGTTGGTTAGTCACAGAATATATGAAATTTTTTTATAAATATATCATGGATAAAAAAAATATGGTAACTTAAACAAATAAATTTTTCAGAGTCTAAGAATGAAATGAATGTTTAGAGTCTAACCAAGAACTATTCAGATTCTATTATAAATGGGAAATCAGATTCTATTTATCAAGGAATTTGATGTTTGAATTCTATACACATTAGAGTCTGAATTCATTATAATTCGGGGTATAAATTCATAAGAATTCAGAGTCCGAGTTCAGTAAAATTTGTAGTCTGAATTCATAAGAATTCTATGTTTGAATTAATAATAATTCATAGTCGGAGTTCATTGAAATTCGGAGTCTGAATTGATAAAAATTCAGAGTCTGAATTCAAGGAATTTTGAGACAGAACTCAAAAGAGTTCTGAGTCTGAAATCAGAGAACTTGGAGTCTGAACTCATAAAATTTCGGAGTGTGAGTTCAGGGGAGTTTGGAGTCTGAATTCAGAGAACACTGAGTCTGAACTCATATAAGTTTGGAGTCTGAATTCAGAGAACATAGGTTTTTAACTCATAAATGATCGGAGTCTGAATTCCAAGAACTCGGAGTCTGAACTAATAAAAGTTTGGACTCAGAATTTAGATCCTGAAAGAGAATGCTCTATATCCACGTATTTATAGGATTCCGAGGTTTTGCATTTTGAAACTAATTTTTACACTTAGTGAAAACATGATTTAGATTTTAGAAGAACTAAAATATGAAAAATGAAAACATGGTAAGGGTAAATTTTCATGGGGATGGAAAATTTCCATTAAGAAAAATAATCTTAAGGAAAATAAAAGTTTCCTTGAGATAGAGTGTTTGTGATTTTTAGAACAAGATGGAATGTAAAAATCATAAGGAAACCATATTGAGTAAATCATATACCCCTTATTCGAAGGCACAAACATCCTTACGAAAAAGAATATAAGGAATTTGAAAATAAAACATATCTCCCTTAACACATTGACAATAATGAATACGACTAAATCCCCCTTAGGTTTTGGAAACTCAAAGGATCGTATTCTTGATTTGCTAATTGAGATTTTTCATTATGTTGCATATGAGAAACTTCATGTTGAAAAAAACCCCTTAGATAAACTCCCATTTATGTAGGGAAACTTCTTATTTTAAATTGTATTATTTTTTATATTCCTTTCTCCCCCTTTGTAATTTTCAAAAAGGATTAAAGGTAATGAAAAAGAAATTATAGTACCTGAAACATTAGTACTAAAAAAGAAAATACGAGCATCAAAAAAATTTCAATATGATTGGAAAAAATTTATACAAGGAAGAAATACAATAGAAGATCATAATTGACTAATATTATCCTTCCCTCTCCTACAGCATCAACTTCTTCACTTTTGTTTTAAGCACATTGTGTTCTTTGTGATCCTCCTCTACACGTTTGAGAAGCTGATCCTGATCTTCTACTTTATTCTCTAAGTATTTGAATTTTTTCTTCCCGAGCCTTAAGAGAATCTGGATAACCCTTCAAGACTTATTCATACTTGACAAGCTTATCTTATATCACAATCCGTAGATCTGTTTCAATCTTCAAACTCTATGAAATTGGATACGACTTCTAATTCAGATATTTCACTTCCTACACTCAAGTATTATGTTCCAGAGTTAAATTTTCCTTAAATGAATTGTTGAAATATTTGAACTTACTATCTTTGGTGTCAAAATAATCCTTAATACTTTCATGGAATTAATAAATAATTCCCATCTCTTATACTTTCTTCCTTGACCAGCTTTTCATGTTTTTTCATGAACTTTTATGAGCTTCATAGCTAATAAGAAAATCTTTGAATTCTGCCTCCATTTTGACAGAATTATACGTTACCATGGATACTAAATCTGATTTTGTATTTAAGGTGTGTTAAAGGATCTAGAATCTCATGTCTATACTAGTTAATATTGGAACTGTCCCACCAATACTATTCAAAAACTAGACTAAAAAATCATGTCCAAGGGAGGATGATTCTGAATCAGAGACTTTTCTTTTTGAGGTTAATTTTTATAACTCACCAGCTTTCCTCTTTGATGAACCATCATCTTATTAATTTTTTAACTAAGCCTTGGTTGGTGTATCAAGTACCACATTTTTTCCCATATCAACCTTGATAATTGATTCCTCTTGATCAAGAGATTCATGTTCTCTATCAGATAGTTGATCTATTTTGTCTTCATCAAATTCTTCTTTTTCGGCACCTACCTCAGTATCCTTTGGTTGAATGAAATCTTTATTGATGATTTCTTCTCTATTTTGTTAATATACTTTGTATTCTTCCTTCTCTTAATCCTTCCATATAGTAGCAAGCTTTAATGATTCATCTTGAGAGGTTTGGAATGATAACTTTTCCGAAGGGCTTTCCTTCTCTTGAAAATATTCTATTTGCTTTATTAGATATTCTGAATCACCACTTTCTTCTTCTACTTATACTTTTTATTCTTCAACATCTTTTTCTTATACATATTTTGGAGCCACACACTTCTTTCTGGGATTCTTAGGTAAAGGTTCTATCAGGAAGGATTCTTGTACCAGGATGTTCTCAAATGCTTTCTTGGTAGCATTCAGAAGGGATTGCACAATATCATCCTTAGAAATATTCTTCTTTTACTTCTTCTCTTTCTCTTCCATTTCTAGATTCTTAGTTTCCTTCTCCCTCAAAGATTTTTCCAGTGTAGGGTCCAAATTAAACATAGCCTCCCCTTCATTCTGATTTAATTTATCTTCCCTCCATTGAACCACAACCTCATCAGGAAAGGATTTTTTATTCTTTGGATCTGGGGGTGCTGCCAAAAATTCTTAGCCACAAGGGTTTTTTTCTTTTCATCCACATCCTTAAGCTTCCTCATTCTTACACTATTTTCAGAAGGATCACCCTCCTCTTACTTCTTCGAAATAACTACAACTTCCTTTCTGAAAAATCATAGGATTGTTTGGATTATATGTAAAATACAACATTCATCCTTATTAAGGTGTCATCCCTCAACATCATTACATTGCAATTTCTTGACAATAATTTTCATGGAATTTTAAAGGATTTCAAGCACCGAACACTCATTTTTGAAAGAATGAATGGATACATAATGATATGAGCCTTCATATTTCCATTCATTATGTTCTCAATTATATCCACGATATGCTGAACCAAGTTTATCTTCCTTAGGTTTACCAAGAAATCCAAAATTTACATGTCACTTTTCTTCAAAGTCTTCGTGTCTCCCTTCCTCGGTGTGATAAATCCTTGAACCCACAATTCAAGAATCCGAAAATTTGTAGATATGTGAATAATCATTAGAGTCTTTGCATATGAGAGTCCAAGGAAATCAATGGATATCAATTTATTAAAATATCCTTTATCCTCAGGAAACTTATGAGAACAAAATTCTACTTCCACTTCATAAGGAATACCAATAAAGCATGCAGCCTTGGTGTAAGAAAGTGAATATGTCTTAACATAACACTTGAATGAAAACATACTCATCCCTTCTTCCTCGAAAAAACTAATTGACTCACATAATTATATTAACAAATCCAGATATACCAAATCTTGTGCTTTTGGTTCTGAAAGGAAAACCCTTTCTCGCCCATTAAGATTTATATTCTTAGTGATAATAGAGACATACATTGAAAAAAAATCAGATCAACTAACCTTTCTCGGTATATCTCCAATTCATAGATTGGCTTGATAGTGTACATATCTTTCTGGGATGAGACATTGGAAGACATTTGGAATTGGTGAAGATATAAGAAGTTTGGAACTGAATTATGTAGGAGAGCAGAGCTTCATCATGTGAATTCTTGAGTTTCGATGTGGGACAACCATCAGGGTGTCCATTATATAGGCGTTTGAGGTGACAGTTCATCTTCCAAACACAATACAAAGGTTGAAAAACCTTCTGATCAGATCTGATGGTTGAGATGATATACGCAGGGAATATATGATAAAATCTGATCATTTGAGTTTTTAAAGAAGAACATTCAGATTTAAGTAAACGATAATCTGAAAACATTAATAAACAAATGAAAACACCAACATGTAAAAGTCAGTTTTGAAAATTTAATTAAAGAATCATACCTTTCAAATTGCTAGGAATATTATTCGAAGTAAGGAAAATTCTTCTTGAATAACATTAGATTCGGAATATTTGTTTATGATTTTTTGTTGAAAATATGAGGACAAAATGTTTTGAAAATCATTATTAAGAAAAAATTGGAAAATTTTCATTAGAAAAATTTAGAAATTATTCATTACAAAAATTTTGTAAATCATCATTACAAAAATTTATAAAATCATTATAGAAAAAATTAGATAATATTCATTACGAATATTTATAAAATATTCATTAAAAAAATTTAGAAACTATTCATTTAAAAAATTTAGAAAATCGTCATTATGAAAATTTAAAAAATCTATCTAAGAATATATTTAGAAAAAAAAATTGAAATATTTCTAGACTACGAAAAAATTTAAAAAAAATTCTAAACTATAAGAATTTTGAAATACTAGAAAACAAATTTACACCCCCTATGAAAATGATTTTATTACTATAAGGAGATAGGTTTCAACAAAAAGTTAACAAGGATGATTACCTTACGGTTATCATTCCTAAATTCTATTTAATGTATTCCAATCTATCGAATGGAAATGATTTTGTGAACATATCAGCAAGTTGATCATGGGTTATGATAAATTGAAGAATGATATCTCCTTTTTATCGGTGATCCCTAAGAATGTGATTCCTAATATCTATGTGTTTTTAATGAGAGTGATGTGCAAGGTTTTTACTTAGGAAAATGGAACTAGTATTATCACACAAAATTTGTGTTTTGGTAAAACTCATACAATAGTCTGTGAGTGTGTGTTTCATCCACAAAACTTGAGCACAACAACTTCCAACTGCTATATATTCAGCTTAAACAGTGGAAAGTGTTACAGATTGTTTTTTTTTCATGACCAAGAAAATAATGAATATTCTATGAAATGACATGTTATAGATGTAATTTTCATATCCATTCTACATCCACCAAAGTCTTTATCTGAAAACAATTTCAAAACAAAAACATTTCCAGAAGAATAAAAGAGTCCAAGATCCATAGTTCCCTTAAGGAACCGAAAAATTATTTTACAGCCTTTAAATGAGATTCCTTAGGATTGGATTGTTATCTTGAACATAATAATACTGAAAACATTAAGTCTAGAAGACCAGCTGTCAAGTATATTAAATTTCCTATTATACCATTAAAAGATGTTTGATCTACAAGATTCCGAGCTTCATCAAGACAAAGTAAAATTGAGGTACCAATGGGAGTAATAATACTATTATTTTTGTCATGTCCATAATTTTTAAGAAGATATTCAATATAATTATAATGAGATATATAGGATCCTTCTGGTTTTTAAGAAATTTCAAAACCATGGAAAATTGTTAACTTAACCATCGTACTCATTTCATACTCATATTTAATTAGATCTGGAAAGGAATCAGTTTAAAATTGCTGAGTTGAACCAAATATAATGTCATCAACATAAATTTGAAAAATCAAAACATTTTTCTTATCTTTCTTTATAAAATGGTTTGATCTGCATTTCTTTTAACATAATTATTTTGTAGTAAAAATCATATAAATCTATCATACCAGGCTCCAGGGTCTTGTTTAAGTCTATTAAAACCATTGTAATTCTTAAAAACATGTTCATGATGTTTTGTATCTTCAAAACCACGAGGTAGTCCAAAAAAACTTCATATTGAACCATCCAACATTACGATTTTTTTTAATGGTGACAAAGCAAAGAAATATTAACAATTGACCCTACCTAGGGGGGATGAAAGTACTGTAGCCCAAGGGAATCGCCCCATATAAGGTTCACCCCCTCTGGTTTAAACTAAGAAACATTAAAAAGGCAAAAAACTGAGAAACCTGGAGAATCAAGAGAGGCTAGATAGTCCGCCACTTTGTTCCCCTCCCTCCATGTATATGTGGCTCTCACATTGTTATTGAGAAGAAGCTTGCAAGTCCTACTGGTATTGGATGTGGACTAGGGAATGGTTCCTTTACCCATGAAGGAATCATGAATAATCATGGAGTCAATTTCCCCCTGGTTAATGATAATATCCCTCTTCTTGCAAATGGTGAGGCCAGTGAGAACCACATTAGCCTCCGCCCGAATAAGAGTGCCACTCCCATAATAAACCGAGAAAGCCATCACCACTACCCCCACCAGTCCCAAACAACCCATCCTCCACGCATCACACCCATCCCACAAGAGATGTTTGTATTGAGCTTGAGGCCATCCCTAGGAGGTATCCACCAGATCCATCTCCCCAGCAGACTAGCAGCATTCTGTGCACCTGCACTCCTCGAACCGTAGAGCGCGTAAAAGGATGGTGCCTCCATCCTGATGCCTTCCAGACCTACCAAATCATACAAGAGGCACCTGGTTCTAGCCACAAATGACCTGCCTAAGGATGGGATCCCCTGGAACCGGTCACGATTCCTTGCCTTCTATAAAATCCAGCATCCCGCAATGAAAATGACATGCCTCGCCTCCGAGTCTGTTCCTGAGCCGATGGCCCCCTATACCCAATGCTCCATGAAGAGCTCGGTGTTATCACCTAGATGGCCATACACCATGATAATTCTGAAGGAAATACACATCTGACAAGCCCATTCATGAGTGATGAAGATGTGACTCATGATATCTTCATTTTTGAACACGCAACATTGGCAACAGGAAGCCATGCTGATTCCCAGACGTTTAATGTTATCATCAGAAGAAGGAGATATGTTAAGAAGCTTCCAGGAGAGGGAAAAAAGTTTAATGGGAACTCTATTACACCATACCAGATCAGTACATCCATCGTGTTGCCCCCGAGAAGAGTTTAATCTGCGGAACTCCTTCAAACTGAAAAATCCCGAGGATGAATGAGTGTAAATGCACATGTCCTACTCAGAGCTCATGATAATAGAGTCGTAAAACTATTTTTGTTTTGAGTACAACAATGATCTGAAGAATTGGGGGTATAATATCGCCTCCCTGAATGAGATGGTAGGGTCCAGACACCCCGGGTACCCCAGTACAGAGCCCGACCAATTAATATGCCAGAAGCAACTAAGGCCCTCCACGATGATCCATTGGGAGAACTGGAGAAGCGTCGGTATGATATTTCTCACCAAAGTCCATAAGGGGAACCCATTAGCCGACGAACATGAACCACCAGACTTGTATCTCAGTATCATGAGATTCCCACAGAGGATACGATCCTCAATGATTTCCCATGCAATCATCGCCCGCATGGAGTTAATAGTGCCTTCCAGACTCCTGACGTTAATCCCTCCTTCGCTACTGGGCTGCGCCATCCTACGCCATGACACCCATTGCCTCTTCCCTTCAGCTGTTGCATCCGATATGGAACGCGCAATAACTCTATCAATGGACCAGATCACCCCATTTGGAACACCTACAGAGGCCAAGGCCTGCACCAGGATCGCTGAAAGAATGCTATTAACCATTGTTATCCTCCCCCAAAAGATAGGAAGTGTTTTTTCCAGTTTATAATATGATCAGTGATTCTTCCGACAACTCTGTCGAAGTGCCTAGTTCGCAGTCTACCTAGGGAAACAGGGGTACCAAGGTATTCCATGGGAAAAGAGCCCCTTCCCATACCCAGAATGCTGCCCATCCTGTCCACACTACTCAAACTGCATGAACATGATACATAGAAGTTACTCTTACCTCTGTTAAACATTTTCCCACTCCCATGCCCATATTCCTCAAGGATCCTATTGAACACACTAAGAGACCTCCCTCCCACATTCTTGAAAATCACTATGTCATCTGCAAACATAAGGTTTGATACCGTTGGGAGGCCATACTCTCTCTGAAATGGCACAATGTTCCCACCGGATACGCCCATATTGATCATTTTGCTCAGGGCATCTTGCATGAGGATAATGATACTCGGAGATAATGGATACCCTTGACGAAGACCTTGCACATAATTGAAGAAACCTTGAGTCCTCCCCATGAAAGAAAATGCCATCCAAGATGAACAAACACACCTGAACAACATATCACAGACCCATTTTGAGAACCCCATTTTGACCAACACCCTGTTGATAAAGGCACACTCCATCCTATCATAATCCTCATTCATATCCAACATAATAAACAGGTTATATCCATGATATTTGGTATTCAAGTCTCTCAGCAACTCTTGCTCCAATGTCACCGCTCCCTGGATCGACCTTCCCTTAACAAAACCATGTTGCTCCACGGATACCCACCTAGGTAGAAGGAAAGACAGTCGTCTGTTTAGAATACTCACCATGATCATATAAGGTATATCACACATGCTCACGGGCCGATAGTGTGAAAGAATGGTCGGATCTTTGATCTTCGGTATAAGCACCTGCGTAGTCGCTACCGCGATCCGAGGGATGACACCCCCGCGGAAGAAATCCTGGACAACCAGAACAATATCATGCTTAACAACATCCCAAGATCCCCTGTAGAAGGATCCCGGGAAACTGTCTGGACCTGCAGCACTATCAGGGTTCATCTTCCACATGGCGTCCTACACCTCCTCTTCCTATGGAACACTTTCAAGCAGCCCATTCTCCTAGTTGGTGAAAATCTTTGGAATCCACTCCCAAGGTTTTGCCTCCCCTGAGGGATACCCCCTATCCATATTCTCATTCATACTAGCAACGAGGCTTTTGAAGAATGACAAGGCCATACCCCCGACCACCACCCTATCCTCTGTAAAAGTACCATCCTCCAAGGCTAGATTGGTTTTAACTGCCCACCCCCTCTCCCTCATGCATTCATGAAAATATGAATAGATTCAAGTATACCTACTGGAGCATATGATTCTTCATAGGATATTCCATCTTTATTATTATAGCCTATATCAACTAATATAGCTTTATTTATTACAGTGATTCCATTTTCATCACACATATTTCTGAAAACCCATTTTAACCATTTGACAAAATTTTCCTTAGGTCTTTCAACTAAGGTCCAGACATTATTTCCTTTGAATTCATTTAGCTCATCTTGCATGGATTTTATCCAATCATCATCAACCAAAGCTTCATCAGATATTTTTTGTTCTAATTGGGAAATGAATACTAGATGTTCAACTTCATTTCTTAAGGAACTTATAGTCCTTACAGGTTTATTTACATCACCAATGATACTTTCACTGAAATGATTCTTCAGAAACAAATGATTTGGATTTTGTAAAACCTGTTCATCAACATATGGTATTAAATATTCTGGGGTGAATGTCTGAGAAAAATTTTCTTGAATATTTTCCTTATCAGAATGATCCTCCATCAAGATTAACATTCAGTTTTTAAAGACACATCCGAGGAAGTAGGTTGATGTTCTTTTAAATTAAATGGATCAGTTTCATCAAATTTAACATTTACTATTTATCTATAGTGCAAGTGTTTTTATTAAAAACTCTATATGACTTAGAAGTTGTGTAGTAGCCTAAGAAGAATCCTTCATCATATTATGGTGCAGAATTATGTAAATTATCTTTAGTGTTCATAATTAAAACTTTGAAACCAAATTCCTTGAAGTAGAAATGTCAAGGTTTTCTACCATTACATAACTCATAAGGAGTTTTATTAAAAAAAGGTCTAATCAAAACATTATTTATAGTATAAGAAAAATTACTTACAGATTCAGCAAATAAAATTCTTGTTATAGAGTATTCACTTAACATTGTTCTAGTTATCCCTTGAAGAATTCTATTTCTTCGTTCAGAAACACCATTCTGTTGAGGAGTTCTTGGTGGTGAGAAATTGTGAGTAATGCCTTTTCTTCTACAAAATGTTTCAAAATCATAATTTTTAAATTCTCCTCCATGATCAATATGAATACTTATCAATAGAGTGTTTTTCTAATTTTTAACATGGGATCTAAAACTTTTGAAATAAAATAATTCTTATTATATATTTTCTTGAAAATAGACCCATGTAAATCTAGTGTAATCATTAACTACAACAAATACATAATATTTGCCTCCAATTCTTCTATTTGTTGTTGTCCCAAAAATATCCATATGAACTATCTATAATTCATTAGTTGTTGAGACATCACCAATTGATTTAAAACTTGATTTATGTTTCTTTCAATATTGACATGGATGACAAACTTTTGAAGAATTAAATCTAATCTTTGAAAGATCCTTAATGAGTCTTTTAATAGAGAGTTTTCATAGGTTCTTAAGGTTATAGTGTCCTAACCTTCTATGCCACAACCAAAAATGATCTTCCATTTCACTATGACAAGGTTGATCATGGATCCTATGTTCATCTATGTTTAGTGTGTAAACATTCACTTGCCTATGGATAGAACGAATAAACTCTTCCTTGGAATTCTGTACTATGAAATTGTCATTACTAAAATTCAGAAGGTAACCTACATCACATAATTGACTTTTATTAATGAGGTTGTTCTTAAGACCCTTAAAAAATAAAACTTTTGAAATTAATGTTTTCCCAAGAATAATAATATTACCTATAGCAATAATTTCTCCCTATGCATTGTATTTGGAAGTTACTTTTCCTCCTTTTGTCTTGATAATCATTTCAATGAAGTTTTTTTACTAGTAATATACCGGGAACATCCACTATCCATGTAGAAAGTATTTTTGTCGGTGCATTTCTTATTTACCAAAAAAAATAAGGGTGTTAGACTTTCTGAACCCAAACATTTTTGGATCTTGAAATTTCTGATAGAAATTTTTTGGCACCCACATTTTCATTGAAAAATAATATTTATGAAAACCTAAATATTGAGTTTTTTTTAGAGAAATTTTTTTCCCAGTTTCCACAACACATAAATTTATTGTAGATTTGAGATCATTGATGAACAAAATAGTTATTACTAAAAATTAGTATTGAACTATTATAACCAAAACAAGATCTATTATTTAAAGATTCAATTTGTGAATACATCTTATCAATATTTTCATTACCTAAGTTAATGTTTGACAAACACTTTCTCAAGGAATATATTTCTGACATTGGTTTAAGAAAAATGTTTTTATCTTTGAAATAATTAGTATTGGTACTAGAGCTAGTCTGTAAAACATATTTGTTAGAAATTATTTTTTTTATATCCTTAAAAAGGTTTTCCATCTCCGAATTTACTTTCTTAATATTTTTTGCAACACTTTCAAAATGTAAAAGTTTATTTTCAAGATCATTATAAATATCTAATATTTACTTAGTAAGAATAGTATTTATAGAATTTTCATTATCATGTTTTTTCTTGAGTTTATAATTCTCATTCTCGAGGAGTTTAAAAAATCTAGAAACTTAATCTTATGTAGGCAAAGTATTATCTTAAAAAAAGAAGATTCTTAATCAGAAGAGTTATAATATTTATCATCACTATAATTAGAATTCAGTGATACATTGGTTCTGGATTCCACATTGTGTACCATAGCCATTAGGCAATGATTTTTAATAGGTAGTTTGGCTAGTAAACCAAGATTATTTTGACCAAAAGATTCATATTCTATGGATTCATCTGATGAGTAACCAATACATTGACTCCAGGTGTCAATCGTTTATAAAACTTTCTTAGTTTCAGCCTTGCAGAACTTCTTATTATTCCTCTCCGAATGCTTTTTCTTTCTATCATCTCTCTTAAGCATATGACAATCTGGTCTTATATGTCCATTTCAATTGCATTTGTAACATGTGACTTCTGAGACTTTCCTATCTTTCTGTTCTTTCTTCTTGTATCTATACTGAATGTCTTTTTTCCAAACTATCTTGTTCATCTTTTGAGAAATATTAGGGAACTAAATTTCTAAGGATTCACTTCCACTAGATGATGATTGAATAACTACCCTCTTATATTTGTATCTTGTAACTCTCTCAGGAGTTCCTTCTTTCATATGATTTGAAGTTGTTGTAAAAGAAACACGACCATTACCTAACATATTTTTGAAATTATCAGCATCTATCTTCATTCTAGTTTCATGTTAAAAAAGGCTTCCAGAAATTTCATATTGAGAAATCTGTGTAACTTTTCTATTCTCATCTACAGATGTCCTCTTTTATTCCCACTCATTGGGCATGATGTCAATGATCTTTTCCATAAGAGCTTCATCATCTAATCCTTTCTCACCCATAGATTGTAAAATATTAACAATAGTCATGAATCTTTGTTTTACCTTACACATGGGTTCTCCATTAGGAAAGAAAAAACCATAATATTCAGCTCTGAGCATGGCTCTTCTAGTTTTAATGACTATTTAGGTTACAAAGTGAGTTATATCAAGCTTCTTCAATATAAAATTTGATTCTTCACAAGGTGAAATTTGGCTATATGTATTTCTAGTAATTATGCAATGAAAAGAGTTATGTACCTTATAATTCAGTTGATATTAATGATTTTCTTCATTGGTGAAAGTAATGACTTCCTTGTCCGGGATTTTATATCCTCTAGTAAGCCTGAAAAAATTGTCTACTCCAGTGTTGATAAAAAATGTCTTCATAAGATCTCTCCAATATTCATAATCATTCCCATCAAAAATAGGTGGTCTAGTAGGATTTATATTGTCAATTGATTTAGCATTCATTCAAGTCATCTGAATAAAATATTCCACACAAACATTGTTAATAGTAAAAGTTCGTAAGAAAGGAAAATATTCCTCGGCAAAGAAAAAGTAGAATAATAAATACTGAGCAAGAAAACATATATTTGGATATAAGTATTTTAGAGACCTCCTCTGATACCAATTGTAGGATCTAAATAATGAATGTAGATTCCCAATATACAAGAGGGGGGAGGGTAAATTGTTTACTTTAAAATTCATTTAGAAACATTAATTATGGTATAAAAACTTTCATTTTTATCCTTAAGAAAAAATGTGTTTACCAGTGTTAAACAAGGTGAATTCAGAAGACCTATTAGTTATACAAACATGATAGCTTCCAGAAATTTGGTACCAAAATTGAAACTTATGAAAATTTTTCTAGTAAAAGATTATACCATAAAGCATATAGAATCATACTAATCAGAGTACACAAAAACAAGGAAGTACAATATAGTTATACATTACTTAATAATTAAATTATAGTGGAAAATAAACTTTAAACTATACAAGTAACAAGTATAGAATCTTTTAACCTAAAGAGAATGGTATCCAAAGTCATTTGATAAAGGTCCATTGATTTATACTTGAAAGAATGTCTGTCTAACACACTCCAGTGTTACCCCTCGAAAGGAATATCGGAATCTATCTTGTTGTCCCCGAAATCCCTTGAACATCAAGGTAGTTGTCAACTCTGTCTCCCTCACCATGTAAGTCCTCGAACATTAAGTTAGTCTCCACTTCTGTCTTTCTATCCCTAGAATCCCACGAATGTACTGAGTAACATTCAGAGTTTCCCAAAGCAATTTGAAAAAGATGATCAGTATGCACAAAGCAAGAGAGTCTCTCTCCCTAGAAATCACTTCAACAATATGTAATCTCTAGAGTTGTGGAATAGTATTGAGCTCGTTCAAATGAGATCTTATTTATAGTCACGTCTCCAACGGTCAGATCAATATCCAACGGTCATATTGTTCCTTGAATTTCAAAGGGACCTTTACACATGTCACACAAACAATAGTTGATTAGAAATAGAATGTATGAAAAAATTTCAAATCTATATCAAGGATATGAAAAATATGGAAACTTAATCAAATCAATTTTTTGGAGTCTAAGAAATAATTCAATTTTTGGGGTCTAACAAAAAATTATTCAAAGTCTATAATACTTGGGCATTCAATTTTTGTTTATCAATGAATTCAGAGTTAGAATTCTATAAACTTCGGAGTCTGAATTCATAATAATTTAGCGTCTGAATTCCTAAGAATTCGGAGTCCGAGTCATTGAAATTCGGAGTCTATGTTCATAAGAATTATGATTCTGAATTCATATGAATTAGGAGTTTGAGTAAATTGAAATTCAGATTCTGAATTCATAAGAATTCAGAGTCTGAGTTCATACAACACGGAGTCTGAACCCATAAATGTTCAGAGCCTAAATTTAGAGAACTCGGAGTATGAACTCATAAAAGTATAGAGTCTGAATTAAGAGATGTTCGGAGTCTTAACTCATAGAACTCAAAGTATGAACTCATAGATGTTTGGAGTCTAAATTCCGAGAACTCGGAGTCGAAATTCATAAAAGATCAGAGTTGGAATTCAGAGAACTTGGAGTCTGAATTCATAAAAGTTCAGATGCTTAATTCAGATCCTAAAATAGAATTCTCTATATCCATGTTTTTATATGATTATAAGGGTTTTCATTATGAAAAAAAAATTTACACTTAGAAAAAAATGAGTTAGAGTTATAAGAACTGAAATATGAACAATGAAAACATGGTAAGGGAAAATTTTCCTTAGGGATGGAATATTTCCCTTCTGAAAAAAAAATCTTAACTAAAATAAAAATTTCCTTGAGATAGAGTGTTTGTGATTTTCAAAACATGGAGGAATAGAAAAATCATAAACAGTTCTTATTGAAACTTTAGTTAATAATAAAGATACTAAGAATGCTTATGAAATGAATGACATCATATGGAATAATATGAAAAATCAATGTTAATATTTTGAGAAATATGTTTTATGATTGATTTATTTTTGTGTTTGGATTAAAAAATAATAGAATATAAAACGGTTATTCGGTAATTTTTTTAATGAATTGAAAGAGTACGTTGAATGGTGTTTATTACCAAGAAAATATAATTATTTTGAAGGTTATATTTTATATAAAAAAAATGATTAAGGAAAGTTAACCCTTAATATGATACTAATTTTGACGAAATGGTTATTAGTTTGGATAAGTAAATTTTGGATACGAATAAATTAAATTGTATAGTACTAATTACCCTAGAACGGATTAATGATTTATTTTATGATAGATGATGTTTATATAATTTCTGGATTTAAGGAATATATCAAATAACCTATGTTTTAATTAGGGAATAAGGAAGTATACTTTTTTCGACATGGTTTTACAGTAATTCAGGATATTACTATGTTTTAATAGAATACATGATGATGGTATTCATAAGAACGGTATTAAGAAATCGAGATAGTCATTATGGTATATAAGAATTATTTATATGTTTATTTTAGACGTGATGTAACATTATTTATAATCACTTGGGTTTTATTCTTTTGGGATGGACATAAGTTAAACCATTTAAGGAACATTGTATATATAATTTTTTTTTTGAGTTTTTAAATATTAACCATTTAATTAACCATATGAATATTTATTCATATTGGATAACTTGTGTTAACCATTTTTTGTGATGAAAACTAATGATAGGAATAATGAATTATCTTGGATCATGGAATTATTTAGTTATTTTTTAAAACGAATCACCTTCATTTATTATAGTTTTTAATAAATGAAAAATAGATCAGATTATAAACAATGAGATTGTTCTTATGAAATGCAATAAAATGAAGTACGTATATCTTCTCTTGAAAATAATCCAGCATTTCTAAAAGGATCATTGAATAAATTTTTTATGGTTAACATATTTATTTATGATATGAATGAAAATTTTCATTCCTATTTGGTTTATTGTTTAATTATTATTTCCCTTAACTAGTTCACTTGGGTTTTTATGTTTAGTGCTCCCTATAACTCAGTATAATAATTTACGCTTTTCTTTGAAGTCCAAATCATCACTTCTGACCTAAATTTTCCAATGTAAAAACATTGTTATGATTTAATTTAGGTACCCTTTATGTTTACATCATTCCCTTGTTATGTTAAGATCAATTATTAATTTTTATAATGTATCTTTATATGGAGAAATTTTTTAAATCTTAATCATTTACTGACCAAGCCGAATTGAGTGGGATAAATTCATTTTATGTGGGGTAGAACGTAGCATCCGAAGATTTTGTGAAATATATTATTCATATGAATTAAATAATTTCATTACTTTGCATTACATTAATCACTAATATTATCTTTAGTTACATGTAACACAAAGTATGGACTTTGTTACTCGAAAAGCAGAGCATAGATTGAATTTCTACAACACTGAGTTCAAATGAAAAATCTCATATTACTAAAATATTAGTACAGTAGTTATCATCATTCCATTGGAATGAAATTTAGGAATAAAATTAACTAAATAATGAAAATATGGTTTACACAAGTCTATGCAGAAGTCTATTACATAAAACAATTAATACAAACAACTTTGGTGAATTATATTAATGATTTTTAAAAATCATATTTTAAACCGAATGTGTTACATTAATAATATGACTATTATAGAAAATAAATAATAACGAAACTAATTTCTTCATAAACATTTATTTAAAAAAAACATTTTATAATTTTTATGCGACACTTACATTAAGAATACATTTTGAAACATTTATTAAATTAATTTTATAAATTAAAATTTGATTTAGAAATTATAATATCAATACTATCATAGGGTAAAATTCAGTGTTTTATCCAAAAAAAGATTCAATTTATGATGAATAGTAAAATAATTAAAAATTAAATGAAAAATGATTTCTTAATTAATTTATTCGTAAATTTAAATTAAATATTAAATTATTATATGGAAATTAATAAATTATATACCTATAAATACAATTTATTTCGTTGCAATCAATTTCATATTGAATTAAAATATACAATCATTGTAAACATTTGTTCATTTTATCTTTTAAAAAATGCATTATCATTACACTCCAAAAAAATACATTCATTATCATCGCATGATTAGGATTTATTTTTAATTGAATTATTCCACATCATTGAGTGGAAAATGGATAGATGGATTTAATATTTGAATCAGAATAACATATATTATATTATAATTTTAACAAACTTTTTAACAAAATTATTAGTGTAAGGAGTTAACATTTATTTCCGTGATTAAGGTTAAAAGAGGGTTTTGGGCAATAATTTTTTTTGTTAATATTAATATAACAGAAAAAGATTATTTTTTTATAAATTTGATATAATATTTGTAATATATTTTTAAATTAGCTATAAAATATTAATTTAAAATTTTTCGTATGGAATAAATTACGTAGGTAATTAAAAATATACAAGTGACCTTTGTAAAAACTATAATGATATGATTGAGTATACTTAATTGAATAAGAAGAAATTTGATAATAAATGTGTTTATATTGTGTTTTGGTTTTGTTTCTAAAAACAATAATTGATCCCCAACATTATTAATCATTTTTGGGGACACAAGAGGTAGGATTGATGTCCCAAAATTAAATGCTTTAATTTACTTTCAAAAATTCAACTCCTCCTCAATTTAAATATATAACTCACTACCCTCCCTTCGTCACACCTATGAAGAAATTTGGAAAAAAAAATCCTAAATAAATAACTTCACAACTTACCTATATTAATTATAGATTCGATTTTTTATAAAATGAATCTATCCTATAAAGTATTTAGTAAAACTAAAAGGTGATACATGAAGAATAGGTATTGTTCATCAATGATATATATATATATATATATATATATATATGTTAATTTCATCCTCAAGTAACATAAATATATATTATATAATGATTATATAATAAAAATAGTATCTTTAATATAGTGTCTTTTTTATGGTAAGGGAGTTATATAAAACCCTCCCTCTTATAACAAATGGGTTATGAAATCGTAGTTCATTTGTAAAACGTGTTACCGCCTCTCCAATTGATGTCATTGATTTATCCACTACCACCCAAAGGGTCTTTTTATAATAATATATTTACGGTTTATATATGATATATATGATATATATGATATTATTATGATTATTCAAAATTTATATCACACATACCTTCATACATTCTATTTTGTGGGAGTATGATAATGATGTTCGTGTGTCTGAAAGTCTAATGCCTCATGACGCAATGTGATTTGTTCACAAATTGCATGTAATTTTGAAAGATGAATTTAATAAAATTTTGTGATATATATTACATAACCAGGAATCTATAATGATAATATATATCATTTACTTTTCATTTTTTTCTACCAAACAAAGAAAATGCAACATAGTGTTCATTCATATGTACAACCTACTATCTCAATGAACAATATATTTTCTATCAATAACTTTTTGGGATTTTGATAAATACATTCATAGTTAATATAAATTATATTTAGGTAATGGTTATGATTTTGTATATGATGAAACCATGATTAATATAATAAGTACAAAAATATAATTATTCAAAACATATTTAAAAAATGAAGTGGTTATTACCCCAAACACAACTTTAACATGGAATTTGTAATAAAAAAGTAAAAATTATAATAATAAAATCATATATTGTATGAAATATATATATATATATTGTTATATAATATATATATAGTAATTTAATAATTATTTTATTTGCGTTTTGAATAAGTATGACGGATGTTAATACTTAAGGTATGTTATTTTCCTGTCACATTTTGACTTCTATGAGAAAAATTCCATTTTCACTACGTATTTCTTTTATGTGGTGTTTTTACGTTGCATTAATTTATTTTAAAATTATTAAACATAATATTATGTATATTTATATATAAATATTTGGATATCACTTCCATGGGAGTGTAAAGTTAACACGTTACTAAATCGATAAGGGATTTTTGTCTCAATTTAATTCTTTGAGACAGACATTCTTTTATGATCCTGTATTATTTAAAAAGGTGTATATATGTCCACTATAAAATATAATATCATGAACATATATTTACTAATTATATTTTAGGATTCATTTTATTTTCAACCTTTATGGGGATTATGAATAAGTTTTTCCATAGTTTTAGTGATATTATATTGAAATCTCATCATTTATAGCAATTTTTTAATTAAGAATCCAATATTGAAATACAATGAACTAACTCTAAGAAACTATCTTTATTTTTATTTTTTTTTCATTTGTGATATCTTCACATAATGATACCATTTTCCACTCTTTTGTATTTACGATAATTATGAATTACTTAATAAAGTCGATCATTGTTTCTCTCTTTGGTCAAAAAATCTCCTTTCACTAAAAACATGTTTTATAAAAAAGTTTTCTTAAATTTTTTCAAATTATCATTTCATCTCAATTTCATGTAAATGTACTTTAAAAATGTCTTATATTTTAAATTCTTTTTAAATGATATTAAATTCATTATTAATATTTCATTATGGTAATTTCAAATGAAAAAGGTTTTCGAACTGAATTGTATTTCAAAAAATATTTAAAATGATTTTCCAATAATGGGTTATATGTTTTTTATGTTAATTTAGTAGAATGAAGTATTTAAAATGTTTCATATTTAAAAAATTTATCTATATTATTTTTAAATGTTCATTTAAAATTCTTCAAGGATATTTTCAATGAAAAGGGGTTCAAATGATTTATGTTTATAAAAATTATAGAGAAAATGTCATTTTTCTCAAGAAATATTTTAAATGATCAATTGAAAATTATTTTCCATCTATGATGAAATATATTGGTGATTCTTATTCCTTACTAGGTATATGTTCCAAGGATACAATACATATTCTAATCTAAATTGTTAATGTTTTGATGTAATGAAGTTTATGAAACCTGTTTTTCATCCATGGTTTATACCATGAGAAATTTATTATGAAACCTTATTATCTTTAACAATTATTATATAATGAAATTGATATGAAGAAATTATACATTACACATGTTATAATGTGAAGTTTTTTTTGAAACCTATTTTATTTCATGGGTTGGCATCTGAATAATGTTTTATGGACTAATAAAATACATATATATTGTTTTACTAATGATATAAGTGATACATATATCTCTTTATAATGAATTTGTTAAATTTTTATATCCCATGAGATAGATAGCACTACAACAAGGATATAATTATGGTCAACAAGATACCTTGTCTACTATGATGTTATCGAGAGTGAACCATGACTACTATGATGTTATGATTGGACATGTCTTTCATGTATATATTCCTATTAAGGAACCTAATTACATCTTCACAATGATATTAATGGACCATTATTTCATGTCTGTAATGATATATATGGTCATATTTACATGTTCAAAATGTTATGATTTAGCTTTATTACATGTTCACAATCTTATATGTGGACCTATGTGCATGTCACCAACTTTAATTTAGGTCCTTATTCCATGTCCTTAATATAATGTCTGTACTGATTTCTATTTATACATGTTCACAATGTTAATATTTGACATGTAGGACAAAAATCTATGTCTTATTCCAATGTTATTATCTAATGGCTCAAGTTCATTGATTCCATTATTATACAAGTATGAACCTTAAATATTTATTCCATGATTCATCATTATGACCTATGATAGTTTGTGTTTGAAATTCATTATTTATGTTCATTATTAAATGTCATTATGATTATATTGTGTTTTCATATGGCCATCAAATTACATATATTATTTTCACCATTACTGGGAATTTAATCACACTATTTCTTATGTTTCTATTCATCAGGTTATGAAGAAATGGTTTTTGGAATATAATTATGAAGGGTACATATAGGTTGATCTTTATGGGAAAAATTGAAATTTTTTCACCTGATTAGAATATTATGCTACAAGATTCCAATGTCACTAAACTATTAAGGCCCATGAGCATGAATTTGTGAACTATAATAAATAGTCATTTAAAAACATTTAATATCTATCTATGAGAATCTTGGTTCGCTATTATAGGTATCATAAGAATTTTTTAGTGAACCTTTATAAACTATGATGATAAAACATTAGTGGGATCCATAGGGATATTTCTAAAGATATGTCAGGTGATATCTATAACGATGAGTATAAATATTAGTCAATGTATAATAAAATTACTTTAATTTTGGTAAAGGGTGGAACAAATAGATTTCATTAAATTTCATCCATTTTCAGATACTATAAGTGGATGCATCTCTAGAACATATGTAATTCGGGGTAACAACCTCGAAAAAACTATATTGATCTTGAATAGATCAAGGACTCAAGAACACCATTGAGTCCCAAACAACCTAGGATGATTAACCTAGTATATTCTTTGGAAATTAGTATGATTAACCTAGGATGAACCTAAGGTGTCATATATTAATAAGAATGTGTTGCGATTTTGAATCCCAGAAATTTATTTTCACAATTAATTGGTTTCCCATTACGATTAACATTTCTAAATCTATGTAGTTTGATTATAGTTAATATAGATAAAAGAATAAACTAGGTCATCATTGAATTTTATAGGAAATTTAATGATAATAATCAAAATGGGATGCTGATAGGATAGATGGATTTTCTATTTATCCCCAAGTAGACATCACAAAATATGATGAGAAACATAAAACACAACAAAAGAAAAGACTCACCAAAGATGATAAGGATAGATTTAATTGAGATATTAGGTAATGTATACTAGAGTACATAATATTTAGTTTCATATATGATTGAAAGGTGTGAAGAATTATCATGTTAATTTCTTGAATGGAAATGTGGGGGATTTAAATATGGAATGGAATATCAAAAATCAAAATATTGTTGAAATCTAATTAATGGTATATTTATTAAATTGGTTCAAAGAGGGTTACATATATTGCATGACCTATAATCTATTTTTACAAGTTCAAGGAGTTTTGGAATTCTCTGAATCAATGTCCAATGAGGAATTATCATGGAGAGAATGAACAAGGTTGAATGAGTAATGGTTTTTTAGTTGATGATATAGATACTAACAATGAAATATTAAATGAAATAGGTAATATGAAATATGATTATGAAACTCATTTAATATTTTGATAAGAAAGTATAATAATTAATTTATTTGGTGTATTAGGATCCAAAAATTATAAAATATATACGGATTTTTCACTATAATTTTTTCATTTTGGAATTAAAAGATTATGTTAAATGATGATTATCTCCAATAAAATTTATTAATTCTAATGGTAATAATTTATGGAAAAACATGATTCTATTTAGGTAACCCATAATATGTTCCTAAAGAAAAGATATTAGTAATTTTTTGGATGAAGAGATATTAGATAATAATAATAAAATTGGATATCACTAATTACCATAGAACATATTAATGATTTATGCTATCATGGATGGAGTTTATAACATTTTGAGATTTAAGGAATATATCCAATAATTTTTGTTTCATTTGTGGAATAGGAAATCTTGCATGTTTTTAATTAGGATTTATGATAATCTATGATATTATCATGTTTCATGAGAATTCATGATGAAGATATTCAAATGTTTTGTATGTGAAAATTAATACTCACTTTATAGTATATATTTATTAGTGATAAGTTGATTTTGGATATACAGGGACTTTATTTATAATGTTGTTGATTTTTTTCATTTGGGAGAGTCATATGGTTTTCCATTTATGGAATATCATATGTTCAATTATGGATCATATTTTCAAGATTAATGTATTAATTCTTCATAAAACATTTATCCATATTGGATTTATTTTTCTAACCATTTTGTTTGGATGGTAACTAACGATTAACATAATGAATTATCATGGATCATGTGATTTGTTTTTTCTTTAGAAAAAAACCACCTCCATTTTATATTGTATGATATGTAGTGGAAATAAATCATGTCATAACTAAATAATGATCTTTTAATTATTAAATAGAATGAAATAAAGTAAGTATATCATCTCATGAAAATTATTTAGTAATACTAAATGATCTTGGAAAAAACTTCCTCTTTTAATAATTTTTTATCTTATAAATTTAAATTTTCATGCCTATTTTTTATGGTTTTTGTATTATCTGCATTCTCTGGATAAATATTTTCTTCTGATTAGTAATCCGTATCACCCACAAAAATTATTTACACTTTTAATTGATGTCCAAATCATTATATCCCTACTTCATTCTCCTTAATGGAAACCATGTTATATGTTTTTTTAAACCATTATGATTCCAACAATCCCTTTTTAAGGGATTTTTTTTATTCATTTGTATGATGTGGGTTTCATGTAATGAATTTTTCAAATGTTAATCCCTTAGTGACCTATATGAATTCCTAATGATAAATTCATTTTATGTTTGGTATAATGCATCACTTAAAAACTTTATATATAAATTTTCAAATGAATTTCTTCTTTTTATTATTTTTCATTACATAGAACACAATGTTTATCATTATATACACGTAACACTAATTTTGACTTGCATCATATGAAACATCGAGCATAACATTCTTTGTATGTAACTCTACATTTAAATAAAACAATTAATATTATTAAAATATTATTATAATAGTTGTCACCACAACTATGGAATGGAGGATATAAATTATATTAACTAAGTAATGAAAATCGTTTTTACACATGTATATATAATTAATTCATTAGGGACATATTAATTCAAAATAATAATAAATACCATATCAAAATAAATTTAAATATGTTTCTAAATATAAATTTTTAGATACACCAGTGTGTTTATAATAATAAATTACAAAAAATAATTTTTTGAATTAAATTAATAAAACTTATATATAATATGTTCAATATAATTGATTAAATTCATATTACGTGTTTTCTAAAAGATAGATAGGAATAAATACCATTTTTTGTTTAATGTTTTTTTAAAAATCGATTTTGTCGATATTTTATTGATCACATACATTAAATATAAACAATGAAACTTTTATAAAATTCATTTGAAAAAGTATAATTCATTTTTTAAATTTTAAGATCAAAATTATCTTTGGTTAATTTTTTGTGTTAATTTTTAAAAATTAAATTTTTTTAAAAGTAGTAAAAAATATATAATTTTAATTAAAAATTTCCATTTGATTTAATTAAATTATAAATAAAGTTATATTATATTTTTTTGAAGAATAATTAATTAAATTATAAATATATTAATCAAATATATATCATATGAATCAATTTCATATTGACAATGGATATAAAATATTTGTGTCTTTTGAGAATTTTCTCATTAAAAACCCACATTCGCATCACGTTGGGGGATTATTTTTATGTTTAATTCTACCACTCAGGATTATTGAATTAGGATAAATGGTATGAAGGATTGTAATAAGAATATTTTATATTATATATTATTTATGAATTTATTTTTGAACATAGTAATTAGTGATAGAAGTTTGAAATTAATTACTAAGATTAAGGTTTAAACTTGGTTTTCCACATTACATTAATTTGTATTAAATTTAATTTTACAAAAAAATATGATTTTAATTTAATGAATTTAATATTTACATTATAATACATAAATATAAGTTATCTAATAACTATCATTTAATTTTTAGTAAAAATGGATAAATTTCCAAGGTAAATAAAAAAGATACAAGTGTCCTTGGTAAAAACTATAAGAATAAAATCAAGTAAACATAGACTATTGAATAAAATGAAAAATAAAGTGTTTATTTTATGTTTTAGATGTGTTTATTGACTAATAAATCCCTCCCCTCAAGTATTTGTCAATTTATAGGTCCACATGATGTAATATTGGCTTCCCAATTGTGAATGATTTTTGGTATTTACAAAAATGAATTTCATCCTAAATTATAAAAGGGCACTCACTATCATCACTTATTCACTCCTATAAATACATTTCAATAAAAACACTTAAAAAATCCCAAAATACCTCAAATATACCTAGAGGACTTGGTTTTGGAATTTATTTATCCTATTATGTATTTATTGTATTGAAAAAGTGTTTTCTTGAAGAATAGATAACGTTCATCAACAAGATTTTTCATTTTATTTCTGTATACACACCTTTAAATTGTTATTATATCAAGATTATATAATACCATAAGTATATTAAATATACCAATATGTTTTTATGTTAAGGTAATGAAATAAAACTATCTCTAATTGTCTTAAAGATTTTATGAAGGCATCAATTATGTGTACGACACACAACCACCTCACTGACTGATATCATTTGTATTTTCATTACAAACTATCTAGGCCTGATATAATGATAGATTTAGTTTGTATAATACATATATATATATATATTATTTTTATGATTTAATTATTATTCTAGAATATTTACATTACAAACACCATTATAATTTCCATTTTTAGGGAACAAGATAATGTGGTTTATCAAGATAGTGAACTACTACCTCAAGAAGCAACGAAATTTGTTAATGCTTTACAAGGAATGTATTAAATATGGTTTTAATGAACATTTATATATATAATAAAAATAATTCAATAGTGATAATATATATAATTTATTTTCATTTATATCAGCATAAAAAATAAAATGAAAATACTGTTGATGTGTACGTAGAGCATACCATCTCCATTAACAATGTATTTTTTATCACTAAGTTTTCTAGATTACCAGAAATTGATATATACTAAATATATATTCTATTTATATCATGGTTATAAGTTAATATATTTTGTATCCCTAATTAATGTAATATAAAAAAATAATAATAAATGAGGTCATAAATGAAAAAAAATGTTGGTATTACCAAAAACAGAACTTTTACATGGAATTTATAACAAACAGGTAATAATAGTCATAATAAAATAATATATGGAATTACATATGTATAAATAGTTTTTTAAATGATGTATAATAATCTTATATTTATTATTATTGTGGTATTAGAAAGTATGATATATGTCAATACATAATGTAAGGGATTTAGGTCCCACCTTTTAACTACTATGAGACACGTTCCATGGTCACCACCAATTTATTTTTTGTGGTGGGTGTATTACTCATGAATATATTTTATATTTGTTATAATAATTATTATTTTTATTTACATATATATTATTGTTTTTATCATCCATTTTGTTTTTGTTAAAATTTTACAATGGAAATAATTTAATTTTTGTCTCAATTTTCCTTCTTTGATATTTATACTATGATATGCACCAATAATATTTAAAAAGGAGTATATAAATCCCCATAAATATTTAATATCATGTATTTATTCATCCTTATTATATATTATGGTTCATTTTATATTATTCAATCATTGGCATATGAATTAGTGTTACTAATATCCTTATGATTTTATGTTACAAACTCATCATTTATCGGGATTGTTTACGGTTAAATGTACAATGTTGAGATCTTATGATCTACATCAAAATAATTATAATTAAATTTCATATCCTTTTTAATTGATCATATAATCATATAATTGTACAATTATCCTCTATCCTTTACACAAAAAAATTAGGAAATTTTTTGAAGAAAATCAGTATTTATTTCCCTCTTCACTTGAAAATCTGTTTTCTTCCAAAGTTATGTTTGTTAAAATGGTTTTCAAATATGTTTTAAAATACAATTATAATGTAATTTTCATTAAAAAGTATTTCTAAAATGTTTTATGTTTTTAAAATGTGTTATTTATTTTAAAAAGTCTTATTTCATATGTTTCCATTATTATTTTCAAAGAAAAAGGTTTTTAAAACGTTTTATGTTTAAAAAAGCATGTTAAATGATTTGTGAAGCTTACATTATATGTTACAAATGTTATTTTAAATGAAAATGAATTTAAAATTATTTAATATTTAAAAAAGGTTAAATTATTTTCAAATCATCATTTTTATGTTTTTCATATTATTTTTAATGAAAAAAGTTTTCAAAATGGTTTATGTTTTAATTTTTTTTAAATAAGAGTGAACATTATACTGAATTAATCTTCTAAATGGTTCTTTAAAATAATCTTATATTAGATGAAATTCACTAGTTTAGGATATGAATTTTCAGATATTTGAACCAAGGATACCATTAAGATCATTTCACTGAATTGTTGGTGTTATTATAGCATGATGTTTGTGAAACCCGTTTCTCTTACATAGGGTATACCATGAGAATATTATTATGATACCAGATTATTTTTATTTGATATTATATGATGGGATGATTATAAAACTGATCCCCTTTATTGAGGTTAGAATATAAATATTTTTTTATGATACACATTTAATTTAAGGGTTTATTAAATAGTAAATGTTTAAAAATTTTAGAGAACACATTAATATGGATTTTATTATGAGATAAATGGGACCTATTTCTCCCTTAAATTCATTTAGTAAAAATTATATATCTTAAGATAGATATTAATATAAGGGGTATTTAACTATTCTTCATATGGGAATCTGTCAGCTACAATGGTTTTGGGAGTGAATGTTGACTAGTATGACATTTTTCATCGACATATCCTTCATTACCGAAATTTTATGCATGAAAATGATTATATATTCAAAATCATATGTGTGTACTAATATTTCATGTTTTTAATGCATTGTGTGATACTAATTACATTCTTAAAAGTTTATTTGTGACCATTATTACATATTCATGATGTTATGTGTGGACCAAGATGCATGTCTTTATGTTTATGTGAGGGTCGGGATTTATGTCCATAACATAATGAGTGAACGTGTATATATTTATACATGTTCACAATGTTTTAAGTTTATTTTCATACCATAAATATTTGTTTTGTGTCAATGTTATGATTTTATCAATCATGTAACTTGATTCCATTATAAAATATGTCTTATGAACTACTATTCATTATTTCATGACTCGTGTTTATTATCTATGATATATTAGGAATTAAATTTATATGTTATGTCCATTATCATATACCCAAATTATTATTTATTATTTTATTTGATCATAAATTTGTATCACTTATTTTTATTATTACTCACCATTTATGAACACTATTTATTATTAGTATTTATAATCATTAATCAACTCCTACCATAATATCTTTCCCATATTCTACACATTCTATGAAAATATATAGATTAAAATTTTATAATCAATATATTTATCAAACCTTCCACTACATAGATAATTTCACTATATCTTCAATGAAAAAATTTATGCTCCTCCTCTAAATCTTGAGTCGGATAATTTATCTCATATGTTTAAAATTAGAGTTAATATTAATAAATCACCATATCATTATGTATGAGGATCCATCGTATTCCCTTTATTAATGAATCACAATATTTAAAAACAACTTTTCCACTATATGGTTATGAAAGAACATGCACATTGACCATCCTTCTCTTCCATTATATTAAACTCAACTTTCATTCATTTATATCAAATAACATAAACCCATTATGATTGAATATGATGATTGGATTATATATTAATGAGAAATATTTCAAAAATGTTCAGGTGTATTGATCGAAACAATGAAGACTATGGTTCTTGGTTACATTGGTTGGTCTATACCATATTTCAAAAAAATTAACTTGTGAATGGTCCACCAATTTAACCTCTATTGAAATTATATGACCTGTGAATATTATTATTTGAAGTAAAAATTAATAAATGTTGAATATGAAACATATATACTTTTTCATCAGAGTCATCATTACGATCCACCAATATTCATATTTCTTTTCCTTTCTCTCCGTGTATATAATAATATGATCTATAAAGACTACAAATAACTATTCAAGATAATACCTAAAGAAATTATTCATCAAATATATGAAAATAGATTGTGGTATGGCATGTCCAAATGGAAATAATATAAAATCAAAATATCCATAGCTAATATGGATAGAAGTCATGTGTATATAATCCTTTTTGACCCTTATCTAATGTTATCTAGATGAAATATAAATTTTTGAAAAAAAGTGAGCAATTCATAATTGATAAAAAATAATTTTTATGGGGTAATAGAAACATATTAGAGATTGTGTTATTGTTATGGTACAAGTAATGAATTCATGTTAACCTTAATTTATCATTATTCTTAATAAAAATAATAGTTTCACCCCATGGTGAAGTTTTAAGAGGAATTAATCACTTATATAGATTCTATTAGATTTGAATCATAAATTCCTATTAAGAAATCAATTTTATTCTATATGGAGTCTTTAAAACATGTGAAACACCAAGTATGAGTAATATAGAACACTCAACTTCTTGATTTCTGGGAATACTAATAATCTCTATTGGGAAGATTAAAAAAACTCACCTATAATTCAGTTATCATTGATACTGATTTTAACCCCATCCATATGAGATATATACACAACTTGAATATATAATAATTCACATATTATTGATAAAATAACCATTTATTTTTTAGGGTTTTCATTACACTGATAGGATATCATAGAATTAATATAAATATCAAATGTTATTTTCCTTTCTAAATAGTTGATATGGGGCATATACTGAGAGAGTAAATCCATTTATAATTTTATAAAAAAATTATCTATAGGATGAATAATAAGATTTATAGTAAGTAAAATCCCACAAACATTTATTATAGAGGATATATAGTCTTGATATGAAATCAATATACCATTGGGTGTTTTCATTTCCAACTGAATATATAATCCTTGAGGTGGTGATGCGATTCCCTTAAAAAATTAATTTTATTTAAGAGTGGGTAAAACATAAATCAAATTATCCATTTTCACTTCTTGAATATATAATAACTGTATATTTTACCATATCACTAGGAAAATCTACTTCGGTTGTAATAATTCAATATGTTTTTTCTTCTCCCCTTGGATTATTTTATTTTAGATTCCCTTGATGCTTGGAGAACTAGTTTGATAAATTACCATTCTCATTAAAAATAATAAACTAGAATAAAATGGTTTATTTATTTACCTATAATCATAATCTATGTGATCCTTATCACCACACATGTAAAAAAATCCAATTCCCATTATGCATTTCTTAGTATGTTTCTTTAAAAAAAACATTACATAAAAGATATTGTTTCATTCCCTTCTACTTTCTTAAGGCATTCACCTTTTCATGGTTCATAGATGACCTATTATTCTCTTAATTTCCATTAATTATATAGGTTCTAGAAATTATCGTCCTTTTCATAAAGATAATTTATACTATATGACCATACGATGATAAAATTTGGGAAAGTAGTTCCCTTATAGACCCATATCAACTTCAACAATGAAATTTCCATTCATGATTTAATTATCTTGTATATATTGTGAAGCATGCAAATATATTCAGGTAATGTGATCCATGTACTATTCCATAAAATTTCAATCCTTATACATTAAAGTGATAAAATCCCTCTCTATTTTATCTCCCGATTCATAGGGGGAAGTTATTCTCAAATAAAATTAATTTGAAATTTCTCTATTTAATTATTTATATTTCTTAATACACATTACTATATAAAATCAATAACCTATATCAATATTCATCTCCCATCAAACAATACACTTGAAAATTAACATTTTCAATTATATTATACCAGAAAGCATGTAATATATTTTTGATAGAGTTATTCCATGGAATATATACTAATGGTTTATAGGTTCCATTAAAATATGGAATCTTTTATTGTATGAAGTGATCCAATATATAAGAATCATGAAGTAGAACAATATTTTTATCTATTTATAAATGTTTATTAATCATAACATGAGTAAGATACCCTAATATATCCATGATCTTCTCAGTTCCAATAACTGCTATAATGGATTTATTAACATGAAAATATCTATATTATATATGGGTTTAGTTATTATTTCTTTTATTAGGATCAATCATTGTTAATTTCATAGAATGATTTACCTCATAATCATCATATATATCAAGCCATAAAAACAATTATCTAAATATAAAATTTCTCAAATAACATTATTTATTATTGTAATTATCATGTATGGTATTTTTTTTAAATCCAGTTCACATGTTTTATACTATATATTATTCTAAAAAACTATACAAATTCCAACATCAATAACCCATATTCGATGACTACATTATTAAATTGGAATAGGATAAAAATTATCTCATCTTGAAGGACTAATTATTTTTTATTATTATTAAAAAACCATATAGATACATAATTATCATATTACATTATAAATATAATATTAATTTCTTAAAAACATTCATGTATATTTGATTTTATTCATAGTATCTCTCCACATATATTAGAGAAGATAATAACATGAATGTTCATATCATATTCTTAATAATTTTTTTTATAATAGATGATATCACGAATCAATAAGGAATAATCAGTGTGAAAATATAAATAACTAAAAACAAATTATATTTTATCAACAAATTTAGAACAAAATAAATCCACAGAAAATATATTTTAATTCATCTGAATGATAATAAAAAAATTAAAAATGAATGGAATTCTTAATGTTGTAAGCCTTGATTTATGATAAATATAATTTGAAATACCTTTTTAAAAGAGATTTTACTTGATGGGAAGTTATAAACCAACAAACCATTAAAGTTTTCCAACTAACTTGTCTAATGGGACAAATTGATTCATTTTCATTCTATCTATAATCAGTTCCCACCAATCACAACATCTCTAAAAAAGTCCTCATATGATTCATGAGAAATTAAATTTATAAATAACACAATTTATCAATAAATGTCTATATTTGAGAAAAGAATAAAAAATACAAATATTCACCCAGTGAATCAAATTACATTCAAAACAAAAATCTTTATGTAGAAATGTTTTATTATTTTGGGAATAATAATATCCATGAAAAATATTATATCAAAATTTAGGAAAAATTTAATTTCCAATGATCATAAGAAAGTGAATTCTATAAGAGAATTTTTATGACATTTGTCACAACCCGTCCCTCGGGGCCCGTTCGGTGACTACCCCAAGTCTGACTTCCATATGCCCGGGGTTGGCGACTAGTACTAGAAAGGCATATCCCAAAAAAGGGAAGGCATTCCCTTTAAACCTGTATAATCACATACTAGGTACACAACAAAAACAAACAACAAATTAGAACTAATGATAGTAAAAGTGTGGATTTAATGTAAAAAGGGCCAGTATATAAACCCAACTAAAAAGAAAGTACAACAAAAAAGAGAAAACATCAAATGAAGTTCATCCAACATGGACCCTACCTGAAGGGTAGGTATAGCTCATCATGAGTCATCACTCCCACTCACCACATCTACCAATCACCACCTAGAATCATCTAGTCTTGGCTCCCCAAGTCTCTGTTAAGATGTCTATCATCTGCACAAGACACAACAAGGTGCGGGCGAATCCCGTGCAAGGGTGAGTACAAAAATGCCCTATATATACCTTGAGACCCCCAAGGTCTCCCAGAATTTTACAAGGAAAAACCAAAAATCATGATCTCGATCATAAATCATTAAGTAATAGATATCTCACACCAAGTATCAAATGTAGAGAAAATGAATATTGATGATTATTCTTCAGAAAGATCATTTTTTCCGTTTAGTGGTTCTCCTACTAACCCACGATGGGTCACTATACTGCTGATCCACAAAAGGTCAATCTACTCCCAATCCAATGAGTGTCTATGTACTACTACCTATCCAGTAAGGGTCGCTCTCATGCTAATCCACAAATGGTCACTTTTATACTAATCCACAAAGGGTTGCTTTAATGTAGATCCATGAAGGGTAACTTTTATTCCGATCCATGATGGGTCACTTATCTACCAATCCATGGAGGGTCTCTTCTATACCAATCCATGAAGGGTCTATCATCACATGACATCCTGCCTCTGGATTACCACACTTAGTACACTTGAGTTTCAAAAAAAATTCTCCTAATAATATCATTTTTACCTAAACCACCATGAAGTCTCATGAAGAAGTTACCCATCAGAATATCATTTCTTATGGGATCCCATGCGATATATGTCACATCAATCAGACGCTCGGTCAGTAAGTTATAAGGAAAAAGGTAAAATAAAGCACAATTGGATTCGAGTCTGATCCAACATGGCTATACTCCATCTTCATGAAAATCCAAAGTGGAGTATCTCAAAAGGACTACCTCATCCCAATAATCCAAACTCGGTATATGACGAATCAGTCATACGCTCATATTGTGAGATACTCATGTTTTGTGAAATGGGACCGGTTGTGTCTGAGTCCAGTAGGGGTCTAGGTCCGATAGGGTTCCAGCCCGACTCTCAGATCCGGTTTGACCAGTGGGTCGTAACCTCTTGGAAAACATTCTCCTCAAGAGTGCAACTTGCTTGACGGGATGTGGTTTGTCTGGTTCTACTAGCTAGCAGTGCAAGCAACGCACTGCCACTTCACCAAAAATAGCTGGCTAGAGAAGGTCATTTGTATCCAACTGTGCAGCCCGAGCGAGCTACTCCTCTACCATGTGGAATTTTGGTGCCATGCCTTCCACCCACCATGGCCTGTGAGGTTACGACTCTTTCCACTACGTTGCCTGCATGCACCGTCACACCATCAGTTACTTCGGCGGGCCACCATAGATGCGCATGTGTTCCATTTTCCTACATGTGTACACCTACGAGCCTCCAGGGTTTCCACTTTCACTATGACGCCCATAGAATCTCCTTGCAGCCACGTTGCCGGGTTAGGAATAAAGAACACACATAAACCAAGAACAACAAAGGTTAAAATCTTTGTTTGGATTAGCCCGTTCCCTCCACGTTAGTATTTCATCAAAGGAGATGAATAATATTCAAAAAAAGTTTAAAATTATCCCAAATTTAAAACCCCGCAAAAAACAACCACATAAACAAATGATACATGGATCAAAACTTCAGTTTGTTGAAAGACGTTCGTTTTATTTTCCATGAATTGGATGAGAGGAACCATAACACACATTGAAATCAAATAATCCCTATAATTGGAATCGGTGTTATGGATGGAGGAGAAGATTCATGTTCGCAGATGATTCATATTCTTTGGTGCTCTCCATCACCCGTTGATGTCTTGTTCGAATCCTCCAACAGTCGTTCATCAAACACCATTATTAGTTGGAGGGTGAAGTCATTGACATTTCCTAAGAGCTTCCACTCATGGTTTTGTGAAATTACATGTCAAAAGAATAATTAAATAATGAAAAAATTCTCCATGTTGTGTTCATTATTATGAATCATTATTGAATCATAATTAATGAACCTATTAAAAACACGGGCATTGTGGTTACACAAAAAAAAGGTATGATTCCTTAAATTCCCATCATTTATTGACTATTGTAAAAATTCCATTCTTCCAACTACCGCTCAATGGTGGAAGAAAAAGAATAAAATAAAATATAGTTATTTTGTTATTATTTTATTTTTCTGGAAGTCAAAAACCATAAATTTTTCATCAGACCCTTGTTGGTCAAAGTTAATCTTCACCTAATCGAATCATAGTGTTGTGAATCCAACGACATCCTCAGAATATCAATCAAGAACCAGTTCAAAAGATAGAAATTCCTACCTGCACGTTTAGTGAACATGCCATAAAACAAATTCTAAATTATATTCTAGACTCTCCGGGCCACATAATCACATGCCATCAGTTTTTACATTCTTGTAATAATATCATATAATTGAAAAAATTATATGGAATCTCTAGGTATTTACATTCAAACCACTTTAGGGCTTTGCATCCCCAAAAATCCCCAATATAAACTAAGGAAACAAATGGGGTTACTGAGCAGGAATCTGTGCCTCCCAATCCCATGTACTCTCTTGGAGGTTCATGTGCTACCATTGAACTCATACCAGAGGAATCATCCATCCTCATATGACAATATCTTATCGATCCTCGACACTGGGATCTCTGCGAATGTTCCCCAATCATCAATTTCTAGCATTCCCAAGTCGATGTCATGAGATGTATCATGCACGTATCTCCAAAACTGTGACATGTGAAAACAATTATGCACTTGATGAATCTGTGGGGGGAGATATAAGAGGTTTTCCACATCACCAACACTTCTCAAGATTGGGAAAGGTCTGATGAACCTCAAGGATAGCTTTCCACACTGGCCAAATCACCGTAGTCCTCATCTAGGTGAGGGCCATAGGAAGACATGGCCTCCTTCCTCGAACTCCAAGGGTATCTGTCTCCTATAAGAATAAGGCTTCACCATGATCTGTATAGTCTTCATCCACTCCTAGATGATCTGCACCTTCTTAGAGGTAGCTCATACCAACTCTGGACCCAAACGTGCTCAATCCCCAAGGTCTGTCCAGCATAGTGGTGATCTGAATGGTCACCCGTACAAGGCCTCAAATGGTTCCATTCCAATGGCGGAGTGATAACTATTGTTGTATGAAAAACCCACCAGTGGTAGTTGGTCCTCCCAACTATGGAAAAAATCAAATATGCAAGCATGAAGCATGTCCTCAAGTGTCTCTATGGTCCGCTCCGTCTGACCATTTGTTTGAGGATGAAAGGCGGTGCTTAAGCGTAGCTGAGTTCCAAACACCTCATCTAATCCCTTCCATGACCGGGATGTAAAAAAGCATCATGATCTAAAATGATTGTCAACGGTAACCTATAAATCTGTAATATCACCTGAATATAGAGGCATCCGAAGCCCTCTACTAATCTATGATCTTGGATGGGTATAAAATGAGTTGACATGGTGAGTTGGTCAATGATCACCCATATAATGTCTTGGCCCCTAGACCTACATGGTAACTCCATCACGAAGTCCATAAAGATACCGTCTCATTTCCACTCCGGTACCTCAAGTGGTTTAGTCAAGCTTGTTGGATCCAGGTGCTCGGCCTTCACTTTCTAACAAGTGATGCATCATGAAATGAACTCCGCCGCTGCTTTCTTCATCCCTATCCTCTAGTACTAATGTCAAAGGTCTGGGTACATCTCCTCCACTCTAGGATGTACCGAAAAATGGTATTTATGGAAGTCCTTCAACACCTCCTCATGATACATCATTGGTACCATGGTGCATCCCTTAAAAAAGGACGATGTGCACCCTGCCTATCGAAAATCGATCAAGAGCCTATCTTGAGGATATCTAGGCACGTCGGGCCTTACTGTCAATATCCTCAAGTTGTGCCTATCGAAATTTCTATAGGAGTGGGGTACCATCAATCATAGACTAAAGGTAAGCTTCTCCATCCCTATCCATGAAGTATATCTGCAACGCGGCTAGCTGCTCTATCTCATCACTCCGCACCTGTAGACGTGACATCCTGCTGAGTGCATCTTCCACAATGTTTCACTTCCCAGGAGTGTATACTATCTCAAAATCATATTCCTAAAGTAACTCATGCAATCACTGATTACTTAGGTTCAATTCCTTCTATGAGAAGATATACTTGAGACTCTTGTGATCGGAGTATACATGAAATTGTTCACCCATCAAGTATTACCACCACATCTACAATGAAAATAACACTTTTGCTAACTCCTTGTCATGGGTCGCATAGTTCTGATCATGTTTACATAGTTGTTGTGATTCGTAGGTGATCACTACTCATTATTTTATTGGGAAACATCCCAGTCTGGTCCCTGATGTTTTGTGATAATGTACATACCCAACAACCTCTTTTGATATCATCATGATGGAGGCACTCGTCAGTCCCTACCTCAGTTCATGGAAACTCTATTGGAACCTCTCTATCCATACGAAGGATTGTACATTATTTGTCAAATCTGACAAGGGTACTTCTACTCTGGAAAGGTCAGGTAAAAACCTCTAGTAGTACCCATCCAACCCCATGAAACTCTTCAACTCGGTCACACTCTTTGGTGTCTTCAAAGAAAGCACTTCTTCTATCTTCACTGGGTCCACTTCAACTCTAGCCTCCGAGATAAATTGTCCCATTAAGTAGCCCTCTAGTATCTAGAACTATCACTTTGAGAACCTACCATAATGATGGTGGTCTCGGATTGAATCCAAAACTATATTTAGATGTGTGGCATGAACCTCATCTGACACCGAGTACACTATGATGTCATCAATGAAGACCACCATGAAGCAATCAAAGTAATTATGAAAGATCTTGCACATGTGTCCTGTGGAAACTACTAGGGTGTCAGTAATGCCTAAAGTAATCACCAAAAACTCAGAATGGAAATAACGGCTTCTAAATTATGTCCTTGGTATGTCCTCATCTCGCACCCAATGCTGATGATAGCATAATCGAATGAATATCTTTTAAATCCACTAAGCTACCTTCAATTGATCGAATAAATCGGCAATCCTTAGTAGTGGACACATGTTATCAATTGTCACATGTTTTATGCCCGGATAATCCATGGAAATCCTCAATCATCCATATTCCTTTTGGCGATCAAAATTGGGGCTGCCAATGGGGAACACTGGGCCTTACGATCCCCCTCCCCTGTAAGTCCTCAAACTATACCCTCATCTCACAAAGCTGCATGAGTTCCATCAGATATACTGGTGTAGATATCAATGTCGTCATGGGTACAGGTCAACGTAGAAGTTTACCTCTATGCGATGAGGTAGTCCTATAACATCTTCTTGAAAGACATTCACATATTGTACCACCACTACAGGAATGCACAGACTCCTCTCGTTGTCTACGGCAAGGGTGAGGCTTGCCAACTAACGAGTGATCAGCTGAACCATCCTCTAAGAGTGTCTTTCATGTTCTACAAAGGTTCCATTCTTGATGGTAAAAGAAAACCTTGTCCCATAATTAGGGACAAACCAGAATTTTTGCCTAAAATAGTTGATCTGAGCATAGACTGTTGATAATCGTTCCATCCCAAGTTATCGTCGTAAGGCCTCATCACTGCACCTACGAGATCACATCCAAATCTCTCACCTCCTAGAGTATGCTCACAGAGTCTGAACCAGTGTGTAATCATCAAATCATATCTCCTAGGAGTATATAATCTGAATGATCAAGCCAACGGCTCCACATAAATCTCCTAGATCCGAACAAGAGTCGTCATAATAAAAGAGTGACTATAACATGTGTCTATAAGCACTACATCTAGGGTGGTGTAGACACATGTCATACCTAAAATCATATCTGGAGAACTATGGTCATAATTTTATACTTCTTAAAGCTGAGATCATTCCTATCCACCTACACCTTGAGGTTTGGGTGGGCTGCCTGGGGGTGGTGGTGGTAGTACCTCAAACCATCACCCACAACTTTCTGTACAACCTACTCCTATAACATTTCCTCCACCCTATAGATATCCTAAATTGAACCTATGTATCAGCCTCTGTCGTCCTTTGACTGTATTCTGATCATAAATATCGTGGGTTGGGCAATTGCGGGCCATGTGACCATGCCTGCCGCACGTGTAGCACACTCTCTTTCTTTACTGACATCCTCTACCCTGCCTATCCTACACCTCTGACCCTATACCCTAGGGTTATCCTACAAAAGAACATGCACCCTTGGAACTCTAGATTATCTTCCTATTACCTACTTCTGAGGACTCTACTTCATGTTGTCTGATGTTGGATCTCACTATCAGTGCCTTCTTAGCTTGGAAGCTCTCCTCCAATAGTGCTCGTTCTAGAACTCTAGCCTACGTCATGATGTTGAGCATTATCATTGACGTTCCAATCTCCCATCTTAGTCTTTACTCAATGGTCCAAGCCTTGGTGTACGGTTCCCATACCCTTTCGGTGGTGTACCGAGAGTTTTCATTGAATCTCAACAAGTACCAGACCACTGTTTGGATACCCTAATGTAAGTGCAGGAGCTCCTCAATACACACAAAGCGTAAAGTCGCTGATATGAACTCCACCTTGAAGAGGCTCTCATAGACCATCCATGAAATATTAATCTCCAGGTCTGTCTGGAGAATCAGGCTCCAACATATCCCTATCGTTCCCTGAAAGAGACTATAATATAGGATCATAATCTGGTCTGCCGATGTCTCGACCTAGTGAGATGCTCATGCCACAACTTCTAGCTAGTCCTCAGCTACATGCGGATCTTTCTTGACTCGAAACCATAGAGGCATCTATAATTGGAACTCGTGAAACATTCTTAGTAGGCATGCATGATCCACAGTTGGGACTGGTACAACTACATCCCTACGGGTGGTGGTGCTTTTGGTACACCACTAGAAGATGCTATTGCTTTAAGAGGGCCCTACATCGACGCCTCATCGCTCAGTGGCCCTTTATTGTGATCTCTCACAGGAATCCTGGATACCTTTCAAAGTAGAGGATACTTGTAAAAAAAATAGATGCACCATGGACAATAAGTTATACATGGTGAGTTGACTAAAAATGGGTCAAAAGAAAAAAATTTCCAAAACACATGCAAAAAGTGTTTTCATGTATTGAGTCAGAAATTAGATCTCAGGGTCCTGGTGTATGGATATCTCAGCCGCTACACCAACACTGGACTCCCCGAACTGTAATCCGAACATAAGACAAATTGAATTATTGCTCCATTAATAACATAGAATCGACCATTCATTAATACAACTTTGTCACGACCCATCCCATGGGGCCCATGTCGTGACTACCCCAAGTCTGCATTCCATTGACTAGGGGTTGGTGACTCTCACGGAAAAGGAATATCCCAAAAAAGGGATTCCTTCAAACATGTAACCTCATATAATAGGTACACAATTGAAGCAAACCATAAAGTATAACTGCTAATAGTAAAAATGTGGATCAAAATTAAAAAGGGCCAGTGCACAAACCCAACTTAAAATAAAGTACAATAAAAAGGAAAAAAATATGCTCTGAAGGATTTCCACCAAGGACCCTACCTAAAGGGTACACACAACTCATTGTCTATCATCACGACCACTCAAAACATATACCAATAACATTCGAGAACCATCTAGTCCAAGATACCCAAGATCAGTCAAGTTGTATGTCATCTAAACAAGACACAAAAAGGTGAGGGAGAAGATCATGCAAGGGTGAGTATAAAAATACCTAATAGGGACCCCAGGACCCTTGATGATCTCCTAAAATTACATATTGAAAATCCACAAAGAAAGATCTCAATCACAAAAAATAAAGTAAAAGATAGCTCACACCAGCTATTCAACTTAGAGAAAAGGAATAAATATGATTAGTCTTGAGTGAGACCATTTTATTCCATTAATTGGTTCTACTGCTAATCTAGGAAGTTTTGTTGTACTACTGATCCACGAAGGGTCGCTCAACTTCCAATCCACAATCGGTCGCTCTACTATTGTCGATCCACGAAGGGTCACTCTCTTGCTAATCCACGAAGGGATGCTTTTATACCGATCCATGAAGGGTTGCTTTTATTTCGATCCACGAAGGGTTGTTTTATGATGATCCATGAAGGGTCGCTTTTATGCTGATCCATAGAGGGTCACATCTATGCCGAACCACAGAGGGTTGCTCTTCACTTGAAAGAAAGCGAAAGGATTTCCACACATAGTATGTTTGAGTAATAGAAATTCTACTCCCAATAATATCAGTTGTACCTCAACAACCATAAAGTCCCATTAAGAAGTAACCAAAAGGACCGTCTTGTCATAAGGGTTCCAATGAGACAGATGATGCGTCAATCAGGTGCTCGATCTGAAAGTTATAAGCAAAAAGGTAAAATAGGACCTTATTGGATTTGAGTCCTATCCAACCTGGATATACTCTTACATCATCCAAAACGGAAGTTGAGAATCTAAAAAGGATTGTCTCATATGAAGGGTCCCAACGCCACACATGACGCATCAATCGAATGCCCGGATTGCGAGATAATCATGTTTTGTGCAATGGGACCGGTTGGTTCTGTGTCTGGTACGGCTCTGGTCTGGATGACCCATTGGACATGCAGGTCTAGCCTGGCCTACGGATCCAGCCAGATTAGCTAGTCTGGCCTACCTCGAAAACTCGTCCCGCATGCGGTCCAGTTTCCGTTCCCGACGCGTTGCGTCCGGTTCGGCTAGTTGGGGGCACCAGAGAGGTGCCACCACTCCTCTCCAAATGGATGGCTAGAGCCAACCATTTCATTTGAATGAGTGGGCCTATACTCTCTCATGTGGTTCATCAGTGTCGTGCCTTCCACCAGCCATGGTGCCTGCGGGTGCCGCCATCTCAAAGTTGTCGGCTCGGCCGGTAGCCCCACCATTGGGGCCGCACCAGCGGTTGCTTCCGTGGCCACCAGAGATGCTCAGGTGGTCCAATTTCCTTCCTGTATGTGCCTATGGTATTCATGGGTTGCTGAATTAACTTATGAAGCCCATAAAATCACATTTCTTCTAAGTTTCCTAATCATGCATAAATAAAACATATAAAATAATAATGACAGAGGGTCTGATCCTTGTTCGGATTGGACCATGCTCTCCACATTGGTGTTTTATCACAAGGGTGGAATAATAATCAACTAAATTTTAGAATTATCCCCAAATTAAAACCCCAAAAAACCAATCACATAAACAAATGAAACATGGATTGACCTGTCAGTTGGTTGAACTGCATTAATTGTATTTTCAAAGAATGGGATGAGAGGAATCATAACACACATAGAGATCAAATAATTTCCGTACTTGGAATCGAGGTTGAAAATAGAGGATATGATTCACGTTTATAGATATTCCGCATTCATTGGCCCTCTTCACTGCCCATTGATATCTAGTTTTAATCCTCCAAAGGTTATTGATCAAACATTATTCTTCGTTAGAGGATGACGACACCGGTGTTTCATCAGAGATTTGTCTCATGGTTTTGTGAAATCTCTTATGAACAGATTAAATAAATAAAGAAACAATATTTCACACTATGTCCATTAATATGGATCATTAATTGATCTTATTTATTGAACCTATTAAACACATGGGTGTTGCAGTTACCCAAACAAAGGGATGTGTCATTATATTCCCATTATTTATTGAGCGTTTTTGCATTATGGTTATACCAAATCCCTCTCAAAGGTGGAAGAATATGAATAAAATATCTTTTAGTTATTTTATTAAAAAAATTTCAAATGTCCAATAAATTAACTTTTTCATCCGACCCATTCTGGTTGAAGGTAAGCCTTTATTTAAAGAATAACGGCGTTGTATGTCCAACGATGTCGTTGGAATTTCAATCTAAGGACTGGTTCAAAAGATAGAAATTTTTTCCCATACGTTTATTGAACATACCTTAAAAAAGCTCAAAAATTAATTCCAGGCTCTCCTGGACTCAGAATCACGTGCAGTTAATTTTCGAAGTCTTCTAATAATACCATATAATTAAAAATAATAGTACAGATTTTCTAGGTCTTTAAAAAATAAATTTTAATTAAATACAAATTTAAATTCATCAAAAAATATGTTTTATTATAATGTTATGAAATTTAGAATATTTAAGTAAAATATTAAAATAACCAATCACTATATAATCTTATTGGATAATCGAAAAAATCATTGAGAAGATTGTTGATAGTGTAAAATAGATAAAGTGGTGGGAAAATCAATTAAAACACTATTTTTCAAAAAGTAACATTTTTTCATAACGAAATGGAAGTGGAAATGAACATTTCATAAATAAATCAGAAATATTCCATTAAAACATTGTCAATATTTAATTATGACATAAAATTTCATGGATAAACCATTTTATTTAATATAAAGGTCTTTTATAAAACTGTACATGGACGATAAATATATCCTATTAAAAAGTGAAATTAGTTCATATATTTTAGAATGTTCTATTGAAATAGAAAAAATGGTTGAATCATTAATAATAACAAATAGATATATAATCATGTTAAATACCTCTATGTGGTATTATATACACCACATTAATGTGAATGGGTGTATAATACCAAATATGTATCAATAGAGTGGAAATTTAGAGGTAATATCCTATGTTATGTTTTAATTTCCTTCCATGTTCTGTTAACATACATTATAATAACTTTTTATTAATTATAAGTAAATATAAAATATACATAAATATAGTATCATATATGATCTACTTATTACATCATACCACCCATTTTTTAATAATATTTTAGTATTTTCATTGTTTCATGTGTTAGTTGCTTTGTTTTACATGGATGTTTTCATTAAGTAGTTACAGACCTTATACATTGATTACGTTTCCATAATATCTATAATTTCATTAACTATATAAATATACTAATCATATATATATATATATATATTAATCTATAATTAAAAGATATATAAAAATGAATCACACCGTTTAGGGACACAGTAGGTTGTACATACACATAAACGCTATTTTCATTTTTCATCTAATGGAATAATATAATGTTAATTAATAAATAACATTAAAAGAATTATTATAATATCACATATGTCATATATATTAAATAATTATATTCTTATTTCTATCCATGTAAATCAAAAATTAAAATTGAATAACATCGCATCATGGAGGTGGTAGTGCAAAAGCACTCACCGGCGATGTTATAATTTTCTAACAGATTGGATTGTAAGAAGATATATTTGATATTATAATTCAGTAAGAATAAAAATATTTAAATATCATATATATTCATTAGTTTAATCATTATATCAGTCCATGTGAGGTTGTAATCGAAAAAAATACATCAGTTTGTAAGGAATTAATCGTCGAACACATGGGTGATGGTTTTGTATCCCATTTTATGGGGATGGAGATGGAAAGAAAATTATAAAATAAGAATTATAAGATATTTATATATTTTATATAATGGTTTTATTATATTTTAAAGGTTATTATAATATTTACGGTGGTAAAATAACAATAAAAATGGAAGTGCTCAGGGATTATTATTACATCTCCTTTGAAAGTGTTCTTTTATACCTCCTTCTAAGGGACATAATGTCGGTATTTTGGGAAGTATATAACATCAAAATCATGAATAAATAAATTTATAATAGAATAATGAATTTTTTCTAAAGCTATATGTCTCAAATAGATTTAAAAAAATGAGAAGGGGTGTCCTTTTATAAGTCGGGGTGGGGAGTTCATTTAATTTTCAATGTATTAAAAATATATATATTATTTTCCTTCCCCAATCGATAAAAATTTATTTAAGTAAAATATATAATGAGAATTCGTAGAAATAATATCATCCAATAAAATTTGGACATATTTTGATTATTTTTTCAGCCCTGTTTTTTGTTTTAACCCACTTTTTAACCCTTTTGACAATTGATGCAATTTTACCGTAATACTAATTTTTATTGGCAAAAAATGAAACCACAAGTAGAAAAAACCATAAATGTAACATGGTTTATTTTATAAACCATATCTCGTTCAATTGGTTGAATATATGATTTTAATTATTTTCAAATCATTTTTGAAAATAATAACTATTCTAAAATATCATTTATGTCATTTTGGCGCTATTAAATTCATTAGAACTAAATTCATCAACAAAAATATTGAATTTTAATATATTCCTTTAATAAATATATAAAACATTTATATATAAAATTCAAGAAATAAAATTATTCATCCATTTTTGGCCAATTTTAATTTTTTAATATAATTGAATTTTTTATATTAATTGAATATATATTGTGATAAGATTATGTAGGAAATAAATCTAATTATTTAATTACTAAAAATTAAAAATAAATTAACCTCTTAAAAAATAATTTATATTTTATATCCAAATTTAAAACTAAACCTTAAATCATTTTATTCTAAAAAATAATAGATATATTAAAAGCAAGTGAATGACTTTTTTAACTTTATCCATTGCATAAATTTATAAATGGTAAAAATAAAAGATAAAAATAAATAGAAGGTTATATTTTTGATGTTGTAATGTTTATAGATAAAATAAAATCAAAAAATTAAATAATTTTATGTTTTGGTAATATTTTTTACTACTGATCACTTTTTTATAACTTTAAATACTCCTTTTAAGCTTCACTAAGGTGAAAAATGTTTCCTTATTTACTATTCATAATGACAAAAATAAAAAAACAACATAAAAATTTTGAACCACATGATTGAAAATATGTAATCCATTTATTTAAATTCAATTAATATAAGTGGAATATATTAATTTTTGATAAAAATAAAAAACTTAATGAAAAAATGTTTTCTAGAAATAAGATGTTTTGAAGTCCAAAAATGAGCTAATACCAAAATATGGAATAATATGTATTAAAATTTAATTAATTAAATAATTTATAGCTGAAATTGTTTTTTGTTAATTTAAGAATTAAATAAAATTAGTATAGCTCATTTTTAATGAAAATAAATGATAGTTTAATTTTATAATTCACTAAAAAATCAACATTTTCATAATAATCCAGTTCTTTTAAAATAATATAATATTGAAATAATAAATTATGGTATTAAATAATTTTTCCATAATAATTTTTAATAGGTTTTTGAAGTTCATTTAAACATAGTGTTTCATGTAATACTAGCTATCTAAGAAATATATATATTGATAATTATATAATCAAATCTAAGGATCTGATAAAATTTGCATTAATACCATCATCCCTCGTATGATTAATATTTATTTTTAATTAATGGTATAGAGATAATTAAATGAAATAATTCACTCAAACTACATTATATATTTTTTATATCTCTTTCATATAAGGAATGAAAAATATGTCCTATCTATATATTGATTATGAATAAAGAAGTGCATAGAAGTATCATGAAGTTCCCAAGATTGATGTGGAAATATTAGGTGTTTCTAAGAAATATATAATTATTTAATGTTTTTAATATTCATTTATTTGGTATTTTCTACCATTTAATTTTTTTATATACATTAACAATATGGAAATGTTTTTTGAATTGTTTTTGTTCCATGAATAATTTATAGTGACTATTTGTCTATCTCTATGATGAAGGTATTTGTAGAGATCTATAATCATGTTTATAATACCATTGAAAAATTATGTGGAAGATTTTGGTGAAATTAAATTTACATTGACTGTTATGATTTATGAATTATAGGATTGTATTATGTGTAACTACATATAATGTTGGTGTATCTACAACTAAGGAATGAATGAAAAAAAATCAACAACAAAAGGCCATCAATACAAATGATAATCCAATAATCAATGAGACATTAACTGAGATCATAGGAAATAAGATAGCTTATAGTGACATTTGTGAAATATAAAAGGACCTTGTGGGTTGGAAATATCCCACATGGCAAAATAGGGAGTAAATAACTTTGGTGTGTTGTGACACTATGGAGTCCTGGCAGAAAGACATACTTTCAATCAATCGATCGAAGAATGAGTTTTCATTTTTATGATAACACATATTTAGATAAAATATAATGCAGGACTAAGATATTATATAACATTTCACATTTATGTGAATCGTGGGCTCATTTTTTTAAAAAATAAAAGGATTTTGATCCTCATAATTTTTATCATTGTGTCGTGATGCATGTGAAGAATTAGTGGTTTGTTCCCCAATATATCTATATACATGTAGAATTTTTGATCTTCCGTATAAGAGAATATCTACACATCGTTCATAATTTCACAATAAAGAATTTATTATATAGAATATAACATAAAGATATGAAAGTTATTGTCTATAATATTATCCATACAATAATCATGAAAACGAGCTTCTATTCCCCAATAATTAATCATCTTGATTTAAATGGGATAATCATGAATATGGGAAGAGATGTAAGATGTATATTTAATTATATGAAATGAAGATATTCTTTATAATGTGAAGATATATATTATTGTTATATTTAGATTTAAAATATAAAGAGATTGCAATGCCATTAAGAAGAAGACCATGTCGAATAAATGGAGAATGGGAACATGATATTGACCATGCAATAGTGGATAAATTTTAATAGAAATAAGTTTCACTATATGTAATAATTAAAATCAACCACATTTTTGTATCATTGAGATTGTGATATAATTATGAACACACTATAACAATTATCATAATGAGATTAATAAATCTCTGTTAGAAATGAATAGACTCAAATATGTCAAATTTAACACAGTATTGATTTCCAAAAGAAGGATATTTATTGAGAGACATTTGTTGTTTAGAATAGAATCCCTAACCACATAATTTTTCATAAATTATGGTAAGAGGTACAGTGGTGGTGAATTTACATTTTATAAATAGAATGTGGGATAAAAGAAAATTTAAAAAAAATAATTGATTTCAAATTTATTAATCGAGAAATTGAATAAGAGATAGTTGATTTCATTAACCTGAGTTTAAAATGATTACATTAACGTAATTAAATAATCAAATAATTTGAATATAAATTTTTCTAGAATGTCAGATAAGGATCTATGATGTAATTCTAAAAGTTAAAAAGAAAGATCACATAGTTGATATGGATTTTAATTAAACCATGATGTGATGCCCTATATATCGACTCCTCAGCTGGAGATTTCTATAGTATAAATAAATTAGTATTAATAGTGAACATGATAATTTATGTCATAATTGTGTCATTTATGATCCCTCTTTCACATCATCAATCATCAAGTAGACCGTCACAAATTTTTTTGGAGTGTGAACCGTTTAGTGAAAGGAGTATTAGGATAGAATGATTTCATTTAAGAAATCCCATTACATGTCATTCATACATTCTAGTTGATGGATTTAAGTACACTATAAAATGAAGATATGGTGAGAATGATGTTGGATATCCATGAGAAAATTTATAAACATGAAGATGGATCTTGTGAGTATATCTATTTTTATATTTAATGATCATGGACATCCTGAGATTGGATGAACATTTTTCAAGTTGTCAAGGTACATTTCAAGGATCCAATGGAGTCTATTTTATATTTATAAAAATAAATATTAATGTTTTGAATCACTTGTTCATTGATTTTATAATGATATATATTCATTACATTTTCCCTATAAATTTGCCACTTCACTGGGCATTTCTCGATGCTAGAAGAAACTCAATATCCTCCCCCGGGTAGCCAGGGGATAACCCCAATCGTGGGAAATTTGAAAAAACACCATTAGATGGATGATATAGTCTCATAGCTATCCACTGTCATTTAGAATGCAGGAAAGAAATTTGGGAGAATAATTGACTAGTTTGTGCTCCCCCAGAATATCACTAATAGAGTTTTTGGAGAGCTTTTATTTCTGAACACGTGACACTTGGTTACTGGTGAAACTTACACTTCTCCTGGTTCATTAATAACCAAATCAAAATCCACTTAAATCCATATTTTTAGTAAATAATTTGATTCTATGTACCATAATGATAGAAATATATTATTTTAAGCATTCATTGATAATTTATTAGAGCTATAATACCCCAATTAGTTCCACCACATTGAATTTTATAAAAATATAACAAATCACTTAAATAAAAAATTATATTAATATATATGAGTGTTTTTCATCATAATAATACCATTAGTGATAGATATGTGAAACAGTATCCCCCATTTTAATGAAAAAAAATCACATAACATTCTATGTTACATTATGTAAAGATCAATATTGAATGAGATAAATAATAAACTCAAGATATTAACATGATATTCAATATTATTAGATGTAATCATATAAATAAATATTTTAAAAAATATAAATATAAAAATCAAAGGCATTAAAATATACAAATATATAAATCAATTATGTACAATAGAGGGAAAACATTTAGACAAAAGTAAAAAATCCCCCTATGATAAATAAATAATTATTAATGAAATTCCAAACCATTAAATTTAATAAAAATTTACCCATATTAATAATAAAAAATAAATCTCCCCATTTGTGATTATGAAAAAAAAAGAACATAAAAATAAAATGACAAATAGATAGAGGAAAATTACGAAAAATTAATTTTGATAAAAAATGAATAATAGATAATTTTTTAAAAACCCTTCTATATTACAAAAATATCATAATATTATAATTTTATATATATTTGGAAATAAAAAAGAGAGTATATAATAAATGGAAATGGGAAATAATATATTTAAAAAAAATATTTCCTAACATTCAAACTCGTCATATAATATAATTATTATATATGCAATGTTTATATTTAAATGTTTAAATAAAAAACGAATAAAATAAAAAATAATGAAAAATAAAAAAGCATATGAAAATAAAATTAAATGAAAATTGAAAATATAATTCTAGAGATGAAAAGATAGAATAAAATAGAAGAAATATAAAACACCCTCTTGACTCCCAAATGTCAAAAATAAAATTATTTTTATAGAGAAATATTAGAAAATATAATGTAAGGATGAAAATATCAATGGAAAAATATTATAAAATTAAATAAGATAAATATATAATGAAAATAGTTATGTAAATAATAAAATACAATAGAAATACTACATACTATTTCTATGGACCTTATTTCATTATGGAATCGGATTACCTTTATTGAAATATTTCATTATTTCTATGAGTTTGTATAAGATGTTCCTTTCAAGTACAAAAAAGCATTTAAAAGATGTTTTCGATTTATAATTTCATAAAAGGGAACTCAATAGAAAATTTACACCAAGTATATATAAAAACTATTTCTACTCATCAAAAATCCTTTTTATGAGAAATAAAATTTTATTTTAAATAATTAAATAAATATATAATATTCCGTAATTTGAAAAAAGAATAAATCAATACATAGAAATGTTACTTTTTAAAATATTACTAATATAATTACACGAATTAAATATTTGTAAATATAAAATTTAAATTTTAAAATAAGATAAATTTTGTTCAATGTAATTAACTAAATAAAATAAATTTGATGATGAAATATCTATGCTAATGATTATATAATAATTAAAAATATATGAATCCCACTCAAATGATAACACATGTGCGGAATGAGACCATCAGAGTTATAGATTATAAAATTAATAAGTAAGAACAAAAAATTTAATCAAGATATTTTTAAATGAAAACACAGGATAACAGGAAATCAAATAAAAAATATGCTATGTAAATCATTCATAAATAACTTTTAATGATTGAGAAATATTCAGAAGTTAAGGGTTTTGTTAAAATACATATGATTTCATATGTTATAGGTAAAAAATGACATAATATATCACCTTATTGGAATTGATATCTTATTAAATGGTGATGAAGTTCAGTTTTTTGTATGACAGTGATGGATATTATTTTTTGATGAAAAATGTATTATTGAACTTGATAAGGATATTTTAAAACAGTCTCCCTAATTTGAATAGAGAGAATTTCGTCCATAGGATTTGGTTGAAACAACTCCCAGTGACTATGTATTCGACCATTACATTGGTTATGTAGTTGGAATACTTTCAAATCAGTTTAGATAGAATAAGTGAAATAAAAATAATTTCCTTTTAGATAAAATTAAGCAATATTTTTAGAAGTTATTAAATTAGTGAAAATTTATTTTGATATATTCTAATTGATAATCCATTGTATTTGATTTATAATTATAACAAATACAAACATTGAACATGATATCTGACTTGGTCATAATAAGGTAATGTAGACTACCAATAAAAATTTCATATAGATTATAGTAAACCATTTATCAGGATTCATCCAATTCTAACATGAAATATATAGTAGTGGGAGTGATAATTTCCTTTTTATGATTCATTCATAATCTTATTAAGAAGATCATTGGTCTGTTTACCTGGGTTTATAAGATTTTATCTTTTTTTTGAAACTCTATGACCAAGGAATAATTTGATTCTTTCCCATTACTATCATATCAAATTCTTTCTTCATTAAACTCGGAAATTCAATATAATGTTTTACATTTCTAAAGATACAAAAGACATAATCTAAGTAAATTTAAATAGGTATATGAAAATTTCAGATGTTTTAAAAAATAGAATTGAATAATATTTTTGAAATTTAAACCATTTGAATGATTATAGATTTAAATATACTCAAACAAAGGATCATGGTCTTATTTTAATCCATAATGGGATTATTAATGTTTGAATTTTTTTTTTGAAAAAGTTGATCATCATAAAGGGACGTTATTAAAAAATTTGGAAATACATTAATTTATAAAAGAAGATTTTACATCCATTTTAAAATTTCTAAAATAAAATTGATATTTAAATTCCAATCTTATAGTTATGGATTTTAACTGACTGATTGGTTCAAAGGTTTCACCATTTTTTATTCATTCTTCTTGGTAATAAATTTTTTGAAACTACATGCATTATTTTCAAGTGAAGTTTCTGGATTTATCTAATTCATTTATAAAATATAATTTATATCTTATAAAATGAAGATCAATTTGTTTATTCATGTGTGTAGAAACCTGATTTATAATGAATTTATTATGTTATTAAAGAATATAAAGATCCCGATTCTAATTGTTATGGGAATAATTTAGTTTTAGGGTTCAAATGGAGAATAAAAAGGTTGATTTTCAACCTCATTTATGACAGATCTATAAGTATTAATTCTCACTAGTAAATCACTAATACAATTTTAAGGGGGTAATATTTAGATTATCCATGAAAACTTTACAATGATAATTTGTAGCCGATTATTTTTTATTTATAACTTCATTTGATTAAAAAGACTCATTTGAAAATGAGTGTTAAGTAACATGTTGATGTTTAAATTGCTTGAAATATTCATAAAAACCAACTTGGATAGATTTTTCCAAAGTATAGTCCTTTTTAAAAAAATAGTATGGTTTTTGTGAGTTTGAGTATTAAAACATAAACCTTAATCTGATTTAGAACCAAATTCAATAATACTTTTTTGGTGGTCAAAATAAAAAATTTGAAACCAATTTTTTAAAAAAATTCAACTATATGTTTTTATTAAAAAAAACCTCATAAGGGGCTTTATTAATGAAATTATTTATGAAAACATTATGGATGAAAAAAATTATTATTCATGTCCTTATCATAAAAATATTTCAACAGCAAAAACTTTTTTAAAAGAATTTGATTGAATTCTTGTATTGTTCGATTTCTCCTATAAAATACCCCATTTTATTAAGGGGGTGGAAAAGATGAAAAATAATTATTTTAGACTATTAGAACATAAGTCATTAAATTTATTATTATCAAAGTCTCTCCCGTGATCGTTAGACATTGAAATAAATTTAAAGACTCTATCATTTTGTACCCTTTTTATGCATTTGAGGAACATCGTTCAAGATTTACATTTATGAGTAAAGAAATAAGTCGATGTGAATATTTGAATGTTTCCAAAAATTATTATAGTATAGGATTATCTCTTTTACATCCAATTTTATTAGGTCCAAAATGTTTGAGATGATTCAATTTAAAATCAAATAAATAAGAAACATAGTTTTTAGATTTAAATGTGGATTTTTGATTCTTATCATGTTGGAATTTTTAAAAAAACATGTAATAATTATAATGTGATGTTCTAGGAAAGAGATCCACCAATTATAGGGATTAAATCAGTGGAGAATTTGAACATATTTCTTTGTTTTAAAATTAATCAATGTTTACCTATATGGATTTTATCCCATCTAAATATAAATCATCCTGTCATTAATAGATTAAAATAAATATAATAGGAAAATGATATTTTTTATATGGTTTAGTCTCAGAATGATCTTAACCCCTGTTGTGATTGGATGTACTCCACAATCAGAAGTTCTTTATTATAATCACAATCTATTGTGACATTAAATTCATTAGAACCATAGAGGCCAAGTTTTCATTTTATAGTCCCAATGGAACAATAGTTTCACACATCCATTTTATATTAATTACTATAAAATAATACAAGAAATTTCACTACTTAATATTGACTAATTATATTAAACAATATGACAATCATTCCTTTTAACATTAATGATTAATAAAATCTCATATGCCCTCATTCTGAAGAACCCCATTGAATAGTTTTTTCAAAAAAAAAATATTTCTATTGACTTCTCAACAGTATGCTTGTAATGAACAATAATTATATCAATTAAATTTATCGTTTTTAATTATTTAATATAGTACAAATCACATAAAATCACATAGATAATTGAATTAACCTTTATAAATTATGTATTAATGAAAAAATAGGCGTTTCTAGAAGTTAAAGGGAATAAACCAATTGAATTGTATATTGACCATTGGAAATACAGTATGACCATCATAAATAGTAAACAAATAAATAAAATAGTAAACCCACCGATAAAAGTATAAATAAAATTTATGAATCTTATAAATGAATGTAGGATATAATTATATCATGTTATAAGTGATTGAATATTGTAAAAACAATTAATTAAGTGTTGATATTCATCTAAGTCATATATATTTAATTAAAATTAAATAATTAAAAAGATGATTTAAAAGAAAACATATTTTTATAAAATTTATTCATAAATTAATATTTTTCATTCTTATTATTTTAATATAATTTTATGAGACCTTAGTTTTTCTTTTAAGGTGTTATAAAATCTGTTATAATTTTTAAAATTGTGTTTTTTGAGTAAATGATGATATTAATTAAATATTAAATTTCTCATATTTATAAATTTACATTCATAAATTTATGTTCATTTTTCAATTCTAACCATTGAGAAATTATTATGGTGAATTTTTATTATTTTGATGAAATACATGATTTTTTTGTGAATTCTAAAATATAGTAATTTATGGTATAAATACATTATAGGTTAAATACACTATTAATTGAGTCATGGATGATTTAAGCACCACAATTTCAAACTCACATTAATTTTTTTTTAATATATATGGTTACAATTATCATTATATTCATAGTATTTAGAAAAAATAATAAACTATTTAATAAAATAATGATAAAACACTCGTCTCCTCCACTATAAATATCACCCATCAGTACCCCTTTTCAGAAATCATTAAAATATATGAGACTTGTAAAATTTTAAAATAATAATATTAAAAATCACCTTAACCATGTCCATTATACATTGGTCACATCAAAATACTGAGACCAATCCCCTTAAAGAGGATCTCTAATTGGAGAATTCTGGATTAAAAATCCTCTTACTTTTATATCATATTCTTTAGAAATTCATGTATTTTAATATCCATCCATCCCCTCCCTATCCAAATCGAAATGATAACTCCTGTGTCATTTTTATAATATAATTATTTTATTTTATTGGATGATACATCATTAAACACCTTTCTTTATATATTTAATTCTATAAATGAAAACACCATCTGTGATGTGTCAATTTAACAACATCTTAAAAGAGGAATTTTCATTTTCAATTAACTCCTTCATAGACATTCATAAAAGAATTATGTGGAAAACATCTTATAAATTTTCTAAAATACCATTTAATGTTATATAACTATTATACATACACTATTTTAATTAATAAAACAAAAATAGGTTGTGATAATCGAAAAACAACCAAAATAATCTATATGATTATCAATAATGTCTTATCTAATGATTCATCTTCACCCCAAAAAACCATATGAATTATATAACCATTTAATATTTTTTATTTTCATTAATAACATATAAATTTAAATTTGGATATCCATTCTAATTTTACATGAACTTTTGTACTCATATACATGTAAACAGATCACTAAAACCATGGGACTGTACCGTCTGAAATGATAATATTATACATTATAACTCATAAAAGACCATAAATTAACTTCATAAAATTATAAAAATTAAAATTATTTTATATAAGTTTATAAAAAAAATAAAAAATTAGTCTAATTTAATTATCTTGGAGTTTGATGTCATGTTCAGAACACATTCAGACATATGGTACGGTTTTCTTCATGAACATTCATTTTCATCCAGGTTATGCCTTCTCATTCATTAGAAAAATAATATTATCTATTAATTTTATATAATTATTTGATATTCTATATAGATGTTCATGAATAATTTATCTATTTTGGTTCATCTTTCTTTTATGAATAGACAATTTTTTTACAAGGTTCTCTTATTAATTCATCATGATTAGAAAACCCGATTAAAGGGAAAATCTTGATATATTACACATTTTAAAGTACAATACATAATTTATTTTTAGGAACAGTTTTATTTAAAATTGTTAGTTTTTTCATTAAAAAAATATTTTGTTTCATTTTTTGTTTTATCGAATCTATTTTAAAAAATACAAAATGATTTTTCCAAAATAACTCTTCTTTGTAAAGAAAAATGAATATTTTTCTCAACAATTCGTTGATAATTTTATTTAAGTGTTTTTATTTATTTCAAAACATATATTTAATTATATAATTTATATATATTTATATATTATGACTATCATCTATAATTTTTTATTAAATGGTTTATGATCAGTTTTACTATGGAGGTACTATAATGATAAATTTAACCACACTACAATGATTAGTTAGTTATTATGATTATGGATTGGGGAATTTTATTTATATTTCATATGTATATATTTTTTATATATAACCTCTTTAATATGTGAAACTCATTGGACATATTATGTGATGAGTGGGGCAGAATATAGACCCTCAATGCATCAGTATGTCTCCTGAGACAAAACAGATACAGATTTTGGTTGAGGCCTTAAGAATATATTTTCATGTGTCTTAATCATGGCCTCAAATGTATGTTTATGATGTATGAAATAATCATTACCTCATTATGATTTTAGTAATTTGTTATCTGTGTGTATATAATGATAGTATAATTTCCTTGATTAATCTTTTTTTCTCATTATATTATATATATGAAATTATTTATTCAGCTTTTATTTTCATTATTATGATCATGATTATGTTATAATGGAAAGAGTTTTTAGTCATTAAACATTCATTATTGTTTATATTTAATTATTCTATATGTATTACCTTTAATGAGGATATGAGATAACCCATTTCTTGTGTTTTATTTTCCCCAAGATGCACATATGTATATTTTTATTGACTTATTGTTATAATATAGGAGTTTATGGGTATTTCCAATGGAGTTTTGATGTTTTATTTCATTTCACGTTGTAATGTAATGTTCATGTATGTAATCTAGAATCCAAAAGTACAAAAATTATTATTCCATTGGTATTTTAGTATTGCATATATATCAATTTAATATATTAAGACACCAACTCTGGGATACTAGGGTTGGAGTATTTATATTTGTAATTATAGGAACTTTACGTTAAAAATTTTGAAACTGGATTTAGAAAATAATTATTAAGTAAAATAATCATATGATAGGTATTGGGGATAAGAATAGAAATACATCCTATTATTTTGGAGAAGGGGGATTTTGTGCATCTTTTTATAAATAGATCCTTGTTGGGATAATACATGTTGAAGTAGTTCTGGATCATATGTACCTAATTATAACTACATCGTCAAGGTGTCCCAAATATGATTCCAGGTAACCTATTATGTAAAAATGGGATTTACTACAAACTTATTTTGATAATCATGATGGATATGCATAGGATATATCATATTTTCTTGAAACCGTTTTGTGAATAATTTAAAATGTAAATGTGTCTCCAAATTAACTATGTTTATGATCATAAGATGAACTATACATAAAATTTAAATTTATGTTATGTTTTTTTCTAGTTCGAGATTATTCATTATGATTCATAACCTAATTTAGTGTATTAAAATATATAAAAATGGTTCATAGTGGAAGTAATGTAAACTTTATCAATGCATATATCCCATGTTGGGATTTCCCTCTTATACAAGATAAAGTTATTGGTACCAGTTCTAAGAAACTTATAACACTACTGGAAAAACCAACTTTTGATACATATATTGACCATACCTATATAAAGAATCATGATCAACAACAAGGAGGAGAATTGTTATACCTATTTATATGAAAGAAAACTCAATCATTAAACAAGTCAACAAAGCCATTTTTAGCAGAGTAGTGGATAGGTTCCTTAGTGATGATAATTCAATTATTATTATGTAACTAAAGGGGGATAGTTATAATGGGGGTCTATAATCTCTCATGGGATCCTGTTAAATGGTTTTTGTTTATTCAAAAAACAAATTAGGAGAACGAAATTGAAAATGTGGAATGTAAATACATTATATAATTTTCTTAGGGAAATATTGTCCTCATGAATAACATGTAGAAAAAAATAGGAAATTCTTGATTCTGAAACAAAATGATAATGAAAATTATTTGATGTATAAATAAAACATTACAATGTTATCAAGAAATGTTTTAGACTACATATGAAATACATGGAGCAATACAGATTGATCACTTGATTCTTTAAAATAATTCCTCTATAGAGCACTGGTCAACCAAAAGTTGTCATCATATGAAGATAAAGTCACGTGTCTTATCATGATAGATAACTAATTCCCATGATTCTTATGAAATTATGGGAAAATAATAGAATAATATGGTGTTATAAGATATAATTAATAATGGGAAGAATTAAAAAGAAATTTTACATCATGTGATACATGTGGAAGGAAACATATGGGTACCTTCTTAAAATAGAAAGGAGTTTCTTACAAGTGTGGATAAAATGTCCCCCAGGACCATGATTTCTGATAGACCACAATGCATCGTTAAATCCTTTGGTTCTTTGAATATTTCGTAATTTATATAGACAAAGAAAACCTAACTAAAAATGTAGTATCTAGAAAGTCGATGTGTCGAACCCATAGGGACATAGATTATTTTATAAATTAATTAAGGAATTAAAAATTTGATTTTTTTGATAGTTTGTAATGAAATAAATGTCTAGAGGATTGGTTGGGATTTAAAATCGAGAGACTAGCATGCTATGTTTAGTGATTATCAGGTTATTGTTCTGGGGATTTAATTTATATAGGATTTATTAAAATTTTAGTGTTGAAGTTATGTCATCATAAGAATTTATTCTTGGTATCCTGCACCAATCTTATGATCACACATATGGAATGCTCATCTAGTGTTTTCAATAATTGAAATATACAACCCAAAACCATGTTTAAAAATAACGGACTAGTAATTGCATAATGGCTATACTCATACTAAGGTAATTAATTTATTTAATATATTAATCAACTGAAGACCGTAATAATGAACATGAAATATTAAAAGAAGAGTAATTGTAATTTAAAAAAAACATGAATTACTCCAAAATAGGAATAATAAAAATAAATAATCCCCATATCACACCTCACAACAAGCACCTAACCTGACTCAATGTAGACTACTCTCTCATTCTAAGCATGATGTGATCAAGAAGCACTAGTACCAATATAAGGTAGTCTGAGAATCATGGCTCTGTATCATCTTACAGTTGTCCCTTGGTATTGAGATCACTCCTTCTGGTCCATAGTGCCATAGTAGGGTTTCCAAGGGTTCAATTTCAAGAAAATATCATCAACATTATCTTCTCATGCATCTTTATTTTTTAGTGTATCATCTTCATCACAACGCAAACTGGGGTTTCACATCTTATAATACATCTAGGTTTTCTTCCGCATGTATGAGTGTTGTGGGAATATCATTTGGAACCTTAAACAACTTCACAATGTGAAATATTAACTCATGACATGTAATTTTCTTTATCAACATGTCTTTATGTCATGAAATATCCAACACATCTAATTCCAATTGATAATGTCATGATATGTAATGAAATTTAAAGATGTGAAATCATTCTACATCCATACTTACTGCATTGTTCTTCCTTAAAAATCTGGTGGTGCATCATGAGGTCTTTTTTGTTCATAGTATGTCTTCTTTCCATTACCTTTTCATAAATCAGTTGTTTCCTAAAATAAATCATAAAAGAAGTCAAATGTTTAAAATATTTTCATGTTATTCATTTAAATACAAAATTTCAATAAATAGAACTTTTTAAAATGTATAAATGAAATCCACTGATCAATTTCAAGTGAAATAAAGAATATATCGATGTTCAATGAAAAACTTTTAAGAGATACGACAATATGAAAATGAGTTTAGTAAGCTTCAATGAAACATTCCCCAAAAAAGGTCTAGAGGGAATGCCCAATTTTATGTGTTCACAAATGCGTATGTTGAAGTTCCAAATGATGTGGTGGAATGTGATTTATTCATTTCCTCAAACATAACTAATTATTTATTTTATTCTGGGGAACTTCATTCTTTTGTACACTATCAGTTTACCAAGAAAATTAAAATTTTAGTGTTTAATTTTATAATGGATTTTTCAATTGAATCTCCTATATAATGTAATATTGCAGTAAATATGTTTTTGTTAATAGCCATTACGACACTTAAACAATTCATATTTCTTAACCAATTCGGTACACTTATGATTTACAATGATATAATCATCAGTTTTGACAGAAATTCAAAATATGATGTGAAAATATATGTTGAAAAAGAATGAAATTAAGATTGGTGAGGAAGATTCAAAATCCATTATCGTTACAGTAGAAAACTCATCATCTAAGTCATATTTGGATCCATTTCTAGTAGTTATTCTAAATAAAATTATTTGGGAGTAAGATATAACGTCATCTATAGATGATGAAAGAAATATTGAAATTGAATATGTCACATTTTTACAAGAATATATTGATATGTTTCTAGAGGATTTACCTAGAAATCCTCCATGATTGGTAGTTGTGTTCTCAATTGATTCAATTCATGGATTAAGACCTATATAAAATACACCTCATATAATTTACAGTGTAGAATTAGTAGAGTTGAAGATAAAACTATTGGAACAGAGTGATAATTGAATTCTTTCCCCTAGTGTTTCTCCATATTGATCTGTAGTTCTCATTGTGAATAATAAATATGGATCCATGATGTTGTGTATTAATTATAGTGTAATAAAATCGATTAAATTAAAGAACATGTTACTTCGGCCATGAATTGATGAGCATTTTATCACCTTCACAGAGATAAATATTTATTAGTGATTCACCATCGATCTTCATTTCATCAGTTTCATGTGTTTAAGAATGTTATTCCTAAGAAAACTTTTCGAACCAGGTATACATGTTGGGAGTTCACAGTAATTCCATTTATACTTACTAATACACCATCTATTTTTATGGATATAATGAAAAAAGTTTTAATGGAATGTCTTGATATTTTTATAGTATTTATTGATGGCGTCATGATATATTCCAAAAAAGAATATGATTATGAGAAAAACATATATGTGGTTTTTGAGACTCTTGAACCAAATGAGTTATATGGGCTATTTCAAAAGTTTGATTTATGGATTCAAAAAGATTCATTTTTAGAGACATATTGTATCCATGGATGGAATCTCAATTGATCATATGAAGCCAAACATGTTCCGGGAAAGGCATATAGAAACAAACATAATTGAGGTAAATAGATTGATTGGTTTAGTCTGATACTATTATCTTTTCATTTAGAATGTTTCTTGACTTCCTAACCCATTCATCAATCTTACTCGTAATGGGGTTATATTTATATTGAAAAAATAATATGATGTAAGTTTTGATGAATTAAATGAAATATTAGTCGATTCCCGGATCGTGACTCTACATTTAGAAAATGATAGATTTGCGGTTTATAGTCACGGAACAATGAAATTACATAATTGTGTCATCATACACAATGATAGAGTTATTTCCTAGGCGTCAATGTAGTAAAACCTTTATGAAAATAACTATCCAACTAATGATCTTAGGTTAACATCTATAATCATTTCTATGAAAATATGGACATAGAATCTCTATGTTTACTGATGTGAAATATATAAAGATCTCGAGAGTTTAAATGTATCTTCACACACAATGAACTCAACATGAGGTAAATATGATGGGTTGAGTAGCTCAAGGATTAGGATTTTTCTATACTCTACCAACTAGGGATGTTGAATAATGTAGTTGATGAATTGATAAGGAAGATTCATGTTGTTTTAAAAAAATATTGATTTATAGGGATATTTAGTATATGGATGTAGAAAATATGGCTGTGGGAATTGTAGTCTAAGGTGAAACAGAATTAAAATATCAACTGGTTTCTCATCTATCTTTATTGTAATGTAATAAAATTTCTCATCCAGATGGAAAGAATTTTTAATGGAAAATTGAAGTTCAGAAAGATAGAAAGTTTGATGTTTTTTACATAAAGATAAAATTATGTAATTTGGGGAATGAATTTTTGTTCCTTATATGCCCTAAATGGGAGTTATAAGATGATGTTAATAGTTCAAATTTCAATATATAACCGAGTATCGCTAATTATTATAGATATTTGAAGGAACATTTATTGGTGAATAATAGGAACTAGTAAATTACTAATTATGTATCAAGATGTATTGTCTTTTAATAGGTGAAGGCTGAAAGGAATATACAATAGTATTCATGCAACCACATTTGATCCCTACATGGAAATGGTATGCAATAACTTTGTGTTTTTTCACTATATTACCCAAAAGACCGATAATGAATGATGAAATAAGGGTAATTGTTTATTGACTCACCAAATATGCTCATTTCATCTCAATAAAGAAGGACTCTCAACTAGAGATAATGAAATAAATATATAATAAAAAAGTTTTCCAACATAATAAAGAACTCATTTATATTGTTTTTGACACTGTTCTATGATTTGCATCATAATTATGGAAAATTATTCAGGATTTGTATGGATATTGAGCTTCATTTGATTAATTCTCATCACCCTCAGACTGATGGGATGTCATAAAAAATTAAAAACATTATAAGACATGTTGAGATCATAATAACATGAATTTATAGGTATATTGGAGAATTATTTTACATTATTATAATTTGACTACTATAATAGTTTCCTTAAAAGTATTCAATTGGAGACATATGAATTATTGTATGGAATGATATGTATTAAAACAAATTTTTAGGATGAAGTTGTGAAAGGAATCTTGTGGACGAAGAGCTTATGGAGTATCAATAGACAATGTAAAGACTATTCAAACACATATCAATGTAGCACAAAGTAGAGAAATGATCAATGATGTTATCCTGAAGAAATATTTTTATTTTCATGTTGGGGATCATGTTTTTCTGAAATTACCTTCATGAAAAGGTGTTATATGATATAGGAAACAAATGAAAATAAGCCCCATGTACATTTGACCTTTTCAAATCATGGAGAGAATGGTAGTTGTGCCTTCTTTATTATAAATTCTAACTACTTTTTACAAATTACACCATGTGTTCCACATCTTTATGTTATGGAAGTAAAGGCTAGACCCATCACATGTCCTCACATCTGAAGGATTAGTTTTGGAACCAAATTTATTCTATTGTGAAGAGCATATTTGGATTTAGGGCACTAATGAACATGTTTTGAAGAATCATAGGACTCATATATTAATATTACATTTGAAATATAATAAATTTAAAGAGTCTATATTGGAATAATAGTATGTTATGATGAAAAACTACACAAAGCATTTAATGGGGTGATATTATAGAAATTTCGATGATGAAATTTTTATAGGAGGGTAGAATGTAATTAACCATAATTATATCAATGAAATTTGCATTCTTATAGTTATTTTATATAGTATAAATCACATAAAAGTACTTAGATAATTTAATAAACACTTTATAAATGAATAATGAATGAAATAAGAGGTATTTCATGAAGTTAAGTATCATATAGCAATGGAATATTAACTTGAAATTTTGATTAGTAATGCTACCCTTATGAATAGTAAATCATTAAATATAGTATTCAACTCACCAATAAATGTATAAATAAAATTAAGGAATGTTTTAAATGAAATTATGATATAATTATATCATAGTAAAAGTAAATGAATATTTTAAAAATTATAAATTACGTGTCGGTATTTATTGTAAGGAATAAATATTCAATTATAATATCATTATTTATAAAATGAGTTAAAATAAAATTTATTTTCCTAAAATATATTCAAAAATTAATATTTTTTGATCTTATGCTATTTAGATAATTTTATGAGATGATAGTTAATTTAAAAAATTGTTAAAAAATTAATTATAATTTTAAATTTTGTGTTTTTTGCGAAAATTATAATTCTAATTAAAAACAAAATTTCTCATATTTAATATGTTTCCATAAAATAGAGTTAATTTTTAAATTCTTCATGTCGAAAAATAGTTAGGGTTAATTTTTGGTATTTTTCTGAAATACTTCATTTTTTTGTTAGTAAAGTATAATAATTTAGAGTATAAAAACATTATAAGTAAAATACATTGTTACTTAAGTGTTGGACGATGTAAGAACCAAAATATACAACACATATTAAATATTGAATATATTTGGGGATAATTCGAAAACTCTTTATAGTCTTGATGAAAAATAATAAAGTAATGAATAAATTAATGAGCTAACACCCCTCTCCTGCACTATAAATACCACCCCTCGCAACCTCTTCTCTTCAGACCTTCCATGATTTGTGCCTGGTAAAATTTTTTTACAATTTAAATAACTCTACCATTTACATGATACGTTGGTCTCAACAAAAGAGAAAAACCAATCCCCTTAAAGAGGATATCAATGATGATTATTCAAGAGGTAAAAATCGTTCTTCTTCAATTTTATTTTATTTTCAATTTATTTTATTTTCTTATCCTTACCTCCCCTCCCCTATCCAAAGAGAGATGAAAACAATAGAATCATTTTTATGATGTAATTATATCATTTTAATGGAAGATATATCATAAAACCCCTTTCTCACTCTCTCTGTTACTATTCAAATGAAAATATCTCCAGAGATATGTTAATTTACTGACACCATGGACGATGCTTATGATTTTACCTTTACACCTTCAAGGATGGTTATAAAAAATAGTTATAGATAAACCATATTATCAAATATGTATTTCATCTAATTTCATGTTCTTAATGAATGATATATACATGATTTTAGAGATTAAAACAAAATTAGTTTGTATCATTGGAAAATGCTAAAATTATCCAAAACAATTTTAACTGACGTCTTGTCTAATGAATAATTCTCACAGCAAATAATAAAATGACTTATATATAAATTTATTTGACAAATATTTTCATTAATAACATATAACACCAATTATTTATATCTATTTCCATTTTATGGGAACTTCCATAGTCATATACAAGTAAATTGATCATGAAAACCAACGAAAAAAATACTCTTGAATGATAAAATTATATCCTATAAGTCATTGAAAATACCATAACTGAACAAAATAAAATTATACTAAATAAATTTAATTTATATAAGGTTATGGTTTAAATTATTTATAATTCTAATTTATATATATATATGACTTTTTTTTCTAGTGTAGAACACATTTCGATATAATGTAAGAGTGTATTTCCAAATAAAAAATTTCATTTAGGTCATGCTTTCTCCCTTTTTACTGAAATTTTATTTTTCATTATTTTTATATACATATTATATTATATTTTTTTATTTTAAAAACTGAAATATATATATTATTTAATATTTTTTATGGTCATATACATGTTATTCAATGTTCCCTTCTCAATTCTTCTTGATAACCAAAACCTAGTTAAAGGGACTTCTCTATTTCTTATCCATTTTCATGTACCATCTATAATTTGAATTAATAAAACATTATTAATGTAAAATCACTAATTTTTTCATTAAAGGGTAATTTTTTCATTTTTTCATTCATCCAAATAATTCTGGAAAATAAAAATTATCTTTCCAAATGAACAATTCTTTGTAATTAGAAAGTGGTATTTTACTCAAAAGTTAAATGATGATTTTGTTATGGTATATTTATCTATTAGAACAATGTATTGAATAATATGATTTTTTTTATATCTTATTATTATCATATATCATAATTAATTAATGGTTTATGGTCATTTTGACTGTGGATGTAGTATATTGATACAATTCACCATAATACCCAAAATATTTTGTGATAATGTCTAAATATTATTGAATGCTTTTTAGATTTATTATGTATATATTTATTGTGTATAACCCCATTAATATTAAGAATTAATTGGAATCAGTATGTGATGGGTGGGGCCCACAATATACCCACTATGCATTAGTATGTCTCATGGCTCAAAACATAAATTTATTTTGGCAGAGACCATAACTATTTATTTTCATGTTTATTGGATGAGGACTCAGTGGTATTATTATGATGTCTGGAATAAGTATTCCATCATTATTATATTATTAATTTGACACCCATTTGAATATTACACCGGTAGAGTATCAATTGTTAATATTATTTATCATTAGAATATTTATATGGAAATATTTTCCAGGATATTATTCTTTCTATATTATGCTCAACATTAAATTCTAATGCCATGGGTTTATAGTCATTCGACATGCCATATTATTTATATTGGATTAAAATATATTTATTTTACAAAATGATCATATTTTATCACCCATTTCATGTGTTTTATTTTAAACTAGCATGAAAATATGTATATTATAAATGAAATGGAGGGATAATATAGGATTTTAGGGGTGTTTCTAATGTATATTCTATGTTTTATTCCATTTTACGTTTTAATGTAATGTATTCATATGTAATCAAGCTTTCAAAACTAATAATATGGCTGGCCGTTTGTGATTATAACATGGTATCCATCTTAATGTAATAAATTAATTCACTAGCACCAGGCTACTAGGGTTGTAGACTTTATAAGGCACCCTATATTTTAATACAATTTATTTGTATGTGATTTAATTAATTAGTCCATATAATATATATCATTCAGGTAACTATCTACACAAAAATATAATTCTTTAAAAACTGCTATATTGCCTAGTATACACTTCCATATACTGACTGGAAATTATTTTATTGCTTCATGAGCATGATCCAAACCAGTGAGATGAAAATAATTTTATCAGAAAAGAATATTTGATATAATTATGAACTCTCACTTATCATTAATTTATATATTAAGAAACATGTAAATTTATAGCCATTTATGTTTTGATTAAAAAACCATTTATCACATGAAAATATTGTGATAATGAAATATAGTTTTAATGTTGTTCACTATTATGAGAAATCATAATCTCTTAGGAATATCAACATAATTCATGAACAATATTGTATCCTTATATGGTCATCGCATAATCCATGCATGGAGATTCACTGGTCACTACATGCATCAATCCTTACTTATTTATGTATGGCTGTAAAAAGATAAATTTTTTCTTTCCACCTCAACAATCTTCAATTAAAAACCCACAACAAACCAGTCACATCCCGCATAGAATCTGGTATCATCTCCCCACAAATAATTTTTTGTATTTTTATTTTCAACTTTTTTAGAATCACTGAAAATGAAGAAGCACCTTATCCAAAAATGACTTTCATGTGTTAAGTAGTATCACCCAAAAAATAAACAAAGGAAATGAATTTAATTTATGGTCGATCAAAATACACTTTATACACCAAATATCATCATCCCCGAAGTCTGTAATCTTCATAAATGCTTTATCCCATGAACACTTATTATAGTTATCATAGAATATATTCTGACCACACTTTCAATACGACAAACAATATTCACGATTTTTGGTAATTAAAATTTATCCACACTTCAATCTCTCGAAGTGACATGGAAGATCCCACATGAAAGGTGAGTTTACAAGTGCTCATTCTGTAATCCATCCTTAATGAGGGGTTCATATGTGAATAATGTATTAATATGAGGTTGATGATATGTCCTTCTATCGTCAGTTGAATCACGTTAAAATAGATTAATTAAGTCATATTGAAGATGTTATTTTTACAATTTTAAAAAATGGGATTAAACGTACCTAGAATTGACCACCCCACATTAATCATTCAACCAAACTCATCATCGGCTTATTACTCAAGTCCATCCAAGGGACCCTTTAGTCGGTATAGGGGTCCGATCCCAGAATAAAATATAATTCATTCCCATATGGTCCATTAAAAATATTGTCCAAGGTCACTTCTAAGTTATTTTCTAGACTAACCCATGTGTGCCTCTGGGCACATCCTCTTTGGGCCATATTCTATGTCTCATCCACAATCTATAGGCTCAATGATTCCTAAGGATTTTACATGGCCATATATTCGATGATCAGACTCCTTGGGATGTCTCTTCCATGGGGATCGACCCCCAGGTTCCCCCCTATGAGTGGTTGATGGGTAGCCCATTTGGGATTGTGTAGTTCACCATCAATTTTTTTGGAAGGCCTCCATTGAAAATTCATAAGTATAAAATAAAAATCCAAAGACTTCTCAATTAAAATTCCAAGACAATCTATACTACCCAAATACCTAAGAATCCATTGAATAAATATAGTAAAAATTGTATTTTTATGGACTTGAAATGAAAAATTCACGCACAAATAAGTTTCTCTTACATGAATATATTTTTTAGTAACAATGTGAACACTCCTTAGCATGGGTATTCAATAGATAAGATCATTAAAAGTAGCTGTTAGATTAAAATACCAAGAAAACCTATCTATGAATTATAACCAATTCCACATAATTTTTTTCCCAAATCATTAATCCATTTCTATAAGATAAATCCATAAAAACTCTCCAATAATCAACACTCCATCCATAACAATTCTCCATTCATCACAACTTCATCCAAACTCATGAAACACCAACTGATACATTATGTAAAAAAATTCATCACAAAGGTTCAAAAATCAATTCATTTTTTAGGTTTTAATTATCACTTTACATATATCTTGTCACATAAAATTCAATACGTTGGTATAATATTTACCCTCTCTTTATGAAAATAAAATTCATAGGGAATTGGGGACTTCATATCTAATTTGTTTCATAAAAACCATATTATCTTATTTTCATAAAATATGAAATTAAATCACATGATAGTTGGAAAAGGGAATCTAGTTAATCCTATCTATATCTATATGTTATTAATCAGTTTTGAAAAAAAACACATATAAGTCTTGATATTTATGTTATGTTTTAAATAAATATCATCGTGAAATCAAACTCATATTGCCTCGATGGAAATACATGATCCTAGAAGAAAATTATAAATAAAATTTTACGTTCTAGTTGCTCAAGAATAATTTTTCATTATCTAATAATTTCATTAGTAAATAATTCCCCTTAAATAAATGAAATTCCTAATGAAGCCAGAGTGTGAATATATGATTCAACCCTCTTGAAGATCCACTTAAATAGGTGCATCCCCTTTCATAATCATGCAATAAAATGAAATCCATGATGAACCACACTTATCTTTAAATTCACTTATTTAATATCATAATAAACCTAAAATGATATAAAATGGAGAGATTCTTCTTGATATTCTTCATGTGATATGAGAATGTGAAACATGAATTTTCAACCTTAAATCAAAAAAAACTTTATTTTGGCATTTCTTTGGTGAACATTTCTGCAACATGATCTTTCGTAGAAATTTATTCAAATATAATATTTCCAACTACCAACATTTTCTTGATAAAATGATACTTGATATCAATATTTTTGGATCATGAATATTTTACTAATTTTTTAGTCAATCAAATATATCATTGGATATCACCTGATAATTTTTATTGTATATCAGCCTTAATTTTAAAATCATCCAACTGTACTTGGATCCTTATCATTTGTGTGCATTCATGTATAGTGGTAAATTATTCAACGTCATATAATCCCAGTGTTATGTAATTCTAATTATTTTAATACAAACTCACACATCCATCTCTCAAAAATAAGGTTCCACTTGAAGTTGATGTCATGAATGTACAATCACCTACCCAATCAAAATCTTTAAATCCAAACATTTTCAAAGAATAAATATTTCTGTATAGAAGCCCAAAGTTGAGAATAAATTTCACATATCTCCCTATACTATTATAAATAAAAAACTAAAACCCTTTTGGTTCAGTCGAAAATATGTCACATAAATTCTTGGAATAATTTATATCAACCCGTAATGTATTTAGATAAACTAATATTCTATTGATTTATATGAATTATTTCTAAATAACACCATTTTCTCATTCATCCTTGAATAATTTACTTCTTACATAAATGTGTGGTGAATGTTATTTTTCATTTTTCATTACAAACATTTTCATCAATTCCAACACATACCTTTCTAATGATAGAAATATTGAATTTGTTTTCTACTAAATTTAAAAATCTAGAAATTTTGTCATCTGAACAAGCATAAACATCTAAAAATTTCATTTCATTTTATTATAAAATTTTTTATATAATTATTCCTTGTAATAATAAAATATAATGTTATCCACATATATAATAATAAATATAAAATCTTATGAATTTATCTCACATAAATGTTACTATAATTTTGAACTTTTAAAAACATCATATCTATTATAAAATCATTTAATTTTGAATACCATGCTTTAGGGGACTATTTTATACCATAAAAATATTTCCTCATTCTGCATACCCTACTTCCATAATTTTCAGCAAACACCATCTGATTTTTCAATATAAACATCTTTTTCAAGATCATCATTTTGAAAGTCATAATTAACATCTATTTGATGAAAATTATAATGAATGTGAATTAAGAATACCAAGAATATTCTAGTGTCTTATAGTCATTCTACTAGTAAAAATGATTCATCAAATTAAATGAAATCAAGTTTAGAATATCCATTGCAAAACATCCATGATTTGTTTCTTGGTACTTCACCTTTTCCAATAGGTTATTTCTGAAAAACAACATAGTGCTTACAATTTTTTTGGGGTCTTGATATAGGATCCCAAGAGAAATTATACTTAATCTGATTAGGTTCTTCATTAAAATCTTATATAAATTATTTTTCTCAACTACTTCATCCACTATATAAGGATAAATATGAGAAATATGTGCGATTTTTTATTCAATACTAAACAATATTATTGTTTTAACCAGAAAATTTTGATTTCCATTGATATTTTCAGTCCCAACACTTTTCATCAATTTTATGCACCATCATTTTATCATTTTCATTAGCATCATATTCATCACTAGTATGTTCATAATCAATATCATCAATATTTGGCATTTGTTCTGAAACATCATCATTTTCTTATTCTATTTTCAAAAAAATTTCTACAAAATATTTAGAGTCTATATAAATAGTGATATCTGGTTTTGTATTTTTTTCAATAATTTTTACATCAGTATAGTAAACTACCTATTTCATCAGTTTGTTCCAATTTTTTCCAACTGCCATTATATAGGTATCCCATAAAAAATGAATCGTCTTATTTTTCTTCATATATTCTTAGATTTATGTTTCTAATCATTTTAATGTAAGGGATTCCAAAAAATTAAAATTATCTCATAGTTGGATTGTTGTTGTGTAAGATTTAAAAAGTTGAATTTTTTATTCGGGTCTTAGTATATGTATGTTTTGTATGTGTATCGTATTATATAGAACATATCTCCAGAAATACATTATGATATTGTGTTCAACTAACATAGTCCTTACTATGTGACCAATACTTATATTATTTCCTTTTAATATCAAAATTATTATGTGGATTATATAGTGTCTTGTACTAATGCTTGATTCTATTTTTTCAATGATAACATTCAAAATAATCACAAGAAAATTCTGTAACATTTTCTGATTTCATTTTCATGATATAAAGACCCATATCTTTCTTAAATTGGCATTAATTTATTTTCAACACATTCGATTCCTATGAATTGTGTATGATACAAATGAAAATAGTTATCCAAGTATAATGAATAATAATTTTAATTAAATAAAGATTAATATTATAAAGTTTTTTGTCCTCAACGGTACACATAATCCTATATGAATAATTGTAAGAGGACTAATAGATTTAATATTCACACACAAATGTCAACATTCGGAAATTTTTTCATTTTAGTGGTTTCATAAATATCATTACTTTATATCTTTTACATGATTAAATCTCTCCCAAAACCATGCTTCATGATTTTATTATTTCTAATTTGACAAATATGGTCCAATATTTTAGTATAGATATTATTTGTATCATTTGAACTCAAATAAAATGAATTCATAGAATCACAAATTTGAAATAAATTATCATTCACTAGTTTTTACATGAGATATAATTCTTCCATCCATTGTGATTTTTCTAATACAGTAATCCTTTCAAAATAAAACCTCACGTATTCCATTATAATGTTTGTTAACATTAAGAAATTTTGTTTTTTATCACTCCCAAAAATACATATTATTTGACTTTTGATTTTGGGAATAAATGTTTTCCTCACAAAATCCATTAGTATTTAAAAAATAATAATTTTAAAATGTAAATATCCCTCCATTATGATTCTAAATGATGTTCAAAATTTTTGTGTCACCCTATATGTGTGATTAACATCAACTATGAAGAATCTATAACTTGTTTATCAACTATATTTCAATGAAACATCTGTGAGACATGACTTTTCATAATTCAATTTTTGAGCCCACCATCCTTTTGATATATTATACGTTTTTTAGGAAGATTACAGATGAAAATTTTATTAATATGGCCTTACTGATAACATATTCCATATATTTCATCTAATAAAAAAATAGAATGGGTCTTTGTATGTAGGATGAATTCCTGATAACATATTTCTTTAGATGTATTCTCTAATTTTCACAGAATAACACTCACATGATTCATGTCTCAATTGTTATAGTGAAATTTTAAATAACCTAAATAATAATTATACCAAAAAATCCACAATAGTATCAATTTACTCCGATTCATAATCATCCGATATTATAAAATCACTGTCATGAATATTGATATTATTTTCATTCCACGTACCCTAATTGTCTCTATTCATGGGGAAAAGTATTCTGTTATGATTTAATTCTTCCATTGAATTAGAATATGATTTCTAAAATATCACATTGTTCTACACCTATCCAGAGTTTTTAGACATTGATTATTGAAGATAAAGTATATAAACTTATATTTGTAGAGATATGACTTAACATTCTTATTTGAACCCCTATTTTTACCAGTTTGAGATGATTCTACCATGACCTTAATATCATTACTGAAATATTATATTATCTATTTCAATCTATTTTTTGTTCTGTAAATTTAAATTAATACTTTTTATATTTTTCTCCTTTGAGGGATAATATTTGTTTAATGATTTTTAACATATATTCCATTACAACTACTTTTAACTTGTGTCTTCTGATTCATTAAATGAAAGTAATATATTATTTTCACAATATTCCATTTTGTTATTAATCATTTAATTTTATATAAATAACTGAATTTTTTCCTTCTGGAGACTTCTATTTTTCCTTCCAGATGTGATTATTATTTATTCAAATTATGTTTTCTATCTCTATTCATTCACATTCATCATCTTCAATTCCATAGGAATCAAAACCATTTTCAATGTGAGTTATGAAGTTAATTTCAAATTTTTATTGGATACTTATCGTTGATTTAGCATCATCTTACATACTCAATAGACATTATCATTTACCATTAAATAATTACTTCTTTCTACGATAAAAATTTGTTATTCATTTTGATATCGTCGCCCTATTTTTTTTTCTTCTAATCATCTATTCCAGTTTCCACATACTACTTTTTAGAATAATTTATACTCAAATATCTGTCTTGATTATAGTTTTAGCACCACGGCATTATATTTTTTACCCATAAAATTTGACATCTCAATTATTCTTGATATAATTGAAATTATTATATAAAAATATAAATATTCACATTCACAATTATATTCACTTGATTTTGAAATTTTAACTTCTCTAATTTTATTCATTATCATTGGTTCAAAATTCATTTAATCATTGATGTTATTTTTGAAAACATTGATATATTTAATTTCCTATGAAATTAGTATGTTATGTAATTTATCAAGGGTAAGATCACATATGTCTTCAAAAAAAGTCACATTAGGATAAAACATATCAAGAAAATTTCTCATCGATTTTTTGACCGCAGTTCAAAAATCCATATTTTCACAAAACTATGAATATTACAAACAATTTAATTGAATCTTGTGATGTAGATATCCATATTTTATTATCCACCAATATTTATATATTCAAATTTTCATCTTGAAAATTTTAAATTATCCTCTTTAACTATAACATTTCCTACATAACTTCTTTCCAATTTATCCCAAATTGCTTTGTAATTTTTGAGTCCCATATCATTTTTGTAAACATTTTATAAAAGGGACATCAAAATGGAATTTTGGTATTTCCCATTAAAATAAAAATTTATCATCCCGGTAAAAATAAAAATAGATTCGTGAAAAATCCATGGGAATCCATAATAACTTCATCTTTAAATTCAACTCCAAGAGATAGAAGTTAGGGAAACACTATACTCTTGCAATTGTGATCTTTCTTTCTATAAATAGTATGAGAACCCATACTATTAAAATAATTTAGATTCCTCATCAGCAATTCTTAGTTGATACTTTCAAAGTGAACATGGAATTATAAAACCAATTGATGTTCATTGGAAGGATTTACAACATATAGAAGTGGTTGGGTTGAATCAATGGTGTTTTTTACAATTTCAATTGCTTTGTAATTAATCTATATTGACCAATTTTGATCTGATATACACTTAAAAAACACATCAAATCCCAAATGAAATAAAAATAATACAATAAGAACACAATACATATATAAGGACTGTTTTCATAATGAGACTACTATTTCTTATGATTGGATAGACTCCCCAATAGTTGATTCACCACTATAATCAAAAGTAGTTAAAACATTAATTTCGTCACATGTATAGAATCCCACCATGCATTCTATGATCCCATTAAGACAATAATTTTGAAATGTGTTATTATAATAAATATTACACAAAAACCCCAAAAGACCACTTTCTAATAGTGAATCATTCTATAATAATGGAGCGTTATATTTATTTTCACCCTTGAAGATAAAAATTACCATATGCTCACATTCTAGAGAACACCACTAATTAGGTTCTTCTTAAAAAATTATTCCTCTTGGATTATAAATATTATGATGCACTTATATCATTACAGTTTATTTGTATTTGTGTTAACTAAATAATTCATATAATATATAAATTTCAGAAAAGTGTCAACAAAAAATATACTACTTGGTTAAATAATTTTTTCACTCACCTACACTACTGCATACTAACTTTAAATAATTTTATCTATTCACGTTCATGATATCAACATATAAGTCAATATAATTTTATTTGAAAATTATATCTATTTTAATTTAAATCTCTCACCTATAATTAATTTATCCTTGATGAAACCCATCATTTTATTGGAATCAATGCAGTAGTTATCAAAACAGTTATCACACAAAATCTATTTTATAGTGAAAATAACTTTTCATGTGGATCAAAACTGCATAAAATCACCATCCAAAAAGAATATCCACATCATACTAAAATAGTATTCCATATTCATAAACTATCTACATATTTCATTCATGGATATTAAATCGGTAAAACATGAATGAATCCTCGATTCTCCAAGAATCTCCAAAAACTGGTCATTTTTTGGTTTTCATCTCAACAATACACCTTGAAAATCCTATATTAAACCAGTACCATCCCTCATAGTATAAACCACCATAGCTCCCAAAAATTATTTTTTATAATGTTACATTCATATGCTGAAAAGTTACTTGAAAAATAGAATAAACTCATTAGAAAAAGAGTCACATCTACTATGTATCAACACCCTCAAAGAATGAATCTTAAATCAATTTCTTTATAGTAAATCAATGTATAAATTATCCAGTATGATGTAGCATCCTTGATGGATCCAATTTGCATACACTCTTTCTCCCATGGAATATTTTCATAGTTCAAATAACCACATTATCATAACATATTCTTAGGACCAAAAATCATTTATATGATATGTAGTAATTAATTCATATCAACGTTTCAAACTGTCTAAGTATAATGGATGATCCCACATGGAAGTTGAGATTTCAGGTGCTCAGTATGAAATCCCACATTCACAACGGGTTAATTGATTAGAAAATTGTCCGTATGAGGTGTAAGATGTCCTCCATCATCATCAAAATTGTCACATTCAATGAAAGTGAATAGATTGGAAGGACGATGTTATTTTTATCATTTTAAAATATTGGTGAATAGAATATGTGAAGTGGTATCCCAAATAAATATTTTAACTGAAATAAGCCTCATTTTATTTCTCATGCCCCAAAAAAACACCCTAAGGCTGGCCATATGGTAATTAATCGAAATACACTACAGAACACACCTGCATGGGTAGCAAGAAATGTGTTCTATGGGATATTACATGAGGGATTCTATCCCAACCCATGTATTGTTATGAGAACATGCTCTGAAGGCCCTATACACAAACCTTCATTAATTTTATGAATTATTTTACTCATAATTATTATTCTTAGCCCAGGATTGTATTCTACCTCCATAGATAGTTAATCAAATGGTGGTCAACCCCTTTGTACCCTATGTTTTGTTGAGTGCTATCCCATTATAGATTATTTTAGTTTTCCATATTAAATAGAAATTCCTCCATTATACATATAAATATTCTATGTATAATATTATAACACATAGACTTCTCAATTAAAAATCAAAACCAATCTCCTCAAAAAAAATTAAAATTTTCAAAAGAAAAATATAGTCTTCTGGTAACTGTACATCTGATTATTGCCATATTTCAAAAGTAAAAATTCAAAATAATAATCAACCAAGAGTTAAAAATTCAAATTGTTCTAAATAGGAAATTACATTAGTTTATAAAAAAAATTGATCCCTCAATTCCATAACAATCTCATGAATTCTTCCAGAGGAGACTATATCAACTTACCACCCTTTAGAAATGACACTAATCTGTGATCCATGAAAAATAGTCACCATACCAATCAAAATCAGGAATCATCTGAGGGAATCATTGATTGTCATCAAGAAACCAATCCAACATGAATATGAAGAGCAGATTTCTTGGACAATCCAGAAAGGGAAAAATGGGCATGACTTCTATCCTCTGTAATTGATATCTATAACCATTATTTATCAGAAAACCCCAAATAAAAGACAAAATAATAGATCTTAAATCATCTTAAGGGCTGCATAACATGAGGGACATTGATAACGAATCATAAAACCAATAATGAGGTTATCAAAAAATAGTCACAAATATATAAACTTACACAAGAAAACACACATCCCAGAACCTCTTTATAGCACTGATTCAAGTCGAAATGTAAGAGGGTGAATGAACATGAGGAAGAGGAAGGATTTTTTGGTTGAAAGAATTATAGAAGCCTTTTTTCTGGACCACCAAAACATCCATTTGGACATTTAATACATAAATAAAACCAAATTTTAATGTCACTTACATCATATAGGATGTATTCTAGAGTTCCTTCACTAGAGAGAACCAAAACCTCAGAACATCGCCCTTTCCATCGAGGCTGAAAATTAGTATCCAAAATCAATAGATATAAATAACATGAAATAAATAGAGCCTTTATGTCACTTAACAAAGAATCCATCAAACTATTCAAACCCAGTCATTATTATCCATCATGAGAAATATAATTACTCATTCAAATTAAATCCTTATTCTAATATAAATAATTTTTTTCATGGCAATATTTTTGAAGTAATAATATTGACACCTTATCATAAGTCATAAACATTTAACATCACATCAAACAATAAACAGAGTTGAATAACAAGAATAAATATCTAAGACCAACATCCATTTTCATTTAAATAAAACTTTTATAATAACTACATCCATTCCTAAGAGATGATTCCATAAAAATTACTTATATATCACCACTTCATCCATAAATATTTTCTTATGGTCACCACTTCATCCAAATCTCCAAATAAATGTTGACAAATTTTCATAAGAAATGAAAAAATAAACATCAATAGAATATAAAATATAAAGGCCTCGTACTGGTTTATATCAATTGTGTTTGATGATATACTTAGTGTTACAATGAAAAGTGATTTGGTTCCAAAACATTTATTCACTAACTTTATAATAAATACATTTGATGTTTTCTATATTAATTAATTTTAACATAATTGTCTATACATTTTGAAATATTTATTAATTAATGAAAATATTTATGTTAATATTAAAAACATATAAATATAATTTTTAACTTATATTTTAAAAACAATATCAATTAATTGAATAATACTAAGATAATTTTGTTTTAAGACTATTATGAATAATTTTTTATAAAATAAGAGTTTGAAAAACCTATGGTTATTTCAACTATTATCATAGCCCTTTATTTTTATCTATATGTTATATGAACTGTATATATTTAATTTATTTAAATAAAATCATAGAGTTCTTCACACATCTTCCTCTAGAAACCACTATCAAGGTACCATAGTTTTTCTTTTGTTTTTATTGGATGGAACTATTTCCTATAAAATTAAAATATATATTATTTTGGTTCCCAAATAAACATTTTTCCTCCTGTGTTTTCCAATAGTGATTTTGGAATCAGAAATTTTAATCATGTTTTATTTTAGAAATATTTTAAGAGAGTTGAATTAGCATTGGTCTTTAATATCAATAATTATTTCAATCACATTCATATATTAAAGGACTCATCTTTTCAAAAATAATTTCCAAAATTCTTTAGATGAACTCCTTTAAAAAATTTGTTTTCAAAAGATTTTCATAAAATCACACGTGATTGGAGTAACCAAGGACGATAAAAAAACTTCCATGTTTTTGAGAACCCAATAATTTATTTCGATTTCCATTAACATAAGAAAATTTGAAAACAGATATGCGTAGGTATTTGATTTAACTTTCATGATTGTTTAAATTTTGTTGATTACTTATATAGGGGATTCATCCTTTAATTTTTTAATAAAATAAGTTTTTTTATGATTACACATCTTGTATATGACTAGATAATTTTAATTTTTGAGATCATGATATAAATAATCATGATTATGGTATCCATTTTCTCTTTTATTATGATAATATTTTAATTATTCATAATTTTGGTTACTAGAGGTGTGAGAATAAGAAGAGAGAGTGAAATATTATGGTGAATGACATGAATAGGAAGTTGATGGGGAATATAGGTATTGGAGTCCTAAATTATTCATCATCATAAACATGTGATATATTGAACTTCATAATTGTGTCGCATAATGTCAATAAGGTTATAGATTCTTTTAATTCATCAAATTCACCACATGATGATACATTAAAATAATTATTACGGATCTTATTTGATCCTATCATCTCATTTTATATGGGGTACTACAAAATGATGTGGCCTTTATTTTATACATTCATATCATGTCACCTAAAATTAAATATTTTGATTTGAATTTTGTGATCACTTGTGGATGTTCTTATTTTGGATCTGATTGTATATGATCATAGGAATAAGATCAAAGTCTGTAACATCACCTTAAATTAGTTCATCATAATTTTCATTGAAGGGGATGTTTTTCATAAATTGTTTTTATTCACATGCCTACCACACCACTTAGAATCTCATCATGATTATAATTATCATTATATTAGTTCCTAGTGTATGTAAATAGTGAATAGACTTGCTTCGTGAATAAACCTTTTAAAAATAATCCAATCGAATATGATTATAATAATAACTAAATATTAATTAATGTGTAATAGAAAATAAATAAAAAACATTTGATGTTTTTATAGTTTTTCATTTTAGCAAGATCATAATATATGCTTCATCATCCTTTACATGGTGACGAGACTAGTATTTACTATTACAATATTTTTTATAGGGATAAATAACCTGATTAAAAACATACACACATTTTTTCTCAAATAGTGGTATAAACCTATAGTTTTGAATTAATCATAATACACCTTAATTTTTTCATTCTGGAATAACCGTACTATTATTTTAGATTTTATAAAAAAACAAATTTAATATTTTTTAATGGTTATAAATTAAATCTATAGAAAAAATAGAGGATAATAAGTAATACAATCATGAAAACCCAAAAGAACTAAAATAGTAGAGGAGAAGATGATGTAGAATTTTAATGTAGCTTATGTTATTTGATAACATCAGTAGTGGATTATAAAAATTATGAATTCCATCATGATCATTTAAATATAAAACTATTACTTTGCAAATCTCATATAGAAGTTTTATTCTTCTCTTTCCATTATTCACATAACAATTACAGTAAATCTTCTTACAGTTTTATTTATTGAGAATATTTAATTGATTTTTTATTATTTTTTTTCAAATGGATAAACATTACATTCAATCCAAATGTCATTGAGTTTCTTTGCGGCTAGAAAAATTTTATTACATTATAAAAGAAATAAACAATTAAAATTAAATTGTTACCTTTGTCAGAATTAATGCACTGATACTTAGAGATTCTACAATATTTTATTCATTCCAAAAATAAAATCATATAATTTCGACAATGCTATTTACAATTTTTTTCATATTTATAAAATTGTGAAAATAATTAGAACAAACTTTAAGTCCATTTGAATACCAAAATTCAGAGAATATAGAGTATTATGTTATAATATACTACATGTAAAAAAGAGAATATAATTTTTCTAAAAAATATAATTTCAATATTTAATTATATTTTTACAAAATTTAAAACAATTATTTAAATATAATTTATATTTATTATAGTAATGAAATTAATAAATATTATAATTTTTGAAAAAATTATTTTATTACTAACAATAGATAGAATATAGCCGACAATATGAAGGTTGTTACTATATCCTGATACTATTTGAATAGATCTACCAATAGGTATGATATTTCATTTCTTGATATACTATTTAGTGATATACTATTAGGTATAATATATATTTGAATGATTTACCATTTGGTAAGATCTATAGTTTGGTATGATCTATCATTCCGTATGATCTACCATTTGATATGATCTTATATTCGTTGATCTACCATTGATCTCATAGAGATCTTGTACAAATATTTTAGTTAGTTACACTACCACAATAATGTATCACATGGTTATCATTTAGTATGATGGAATGCACTAATCACATGAATAAGTGGAGATACAATCATATGTGAACCCCTCTACAAACATGACTAGCATGATAGGGATAAAGGTTTTTCTGCTTAAATGAATCATTCTCTCAATAAATTGATTATAGATACTTTGGATTGAACATTCATCCAATGATATGATAGAATGATTGACCTTTCTCTTTGGTTTGGTGTTTCTACTATTGGTCAGAAATAATTCTACTATTTATTGATGTTTGTGGTACTATCATTGAGGTGATCGAATGGTGTTGTTGTGAACAACATGTTGAAGAAGCATCAAACTCATATTTTTATCATAAATCCATTTGAAACACTTTTTTCATTTAACATAATCATAATATGTGAATTATCATGCATGTAAAATTTATATTTCATTCATTTATATTATAAAACATATTTCCCAATAAATAAATATTAGGAATGCATGTAAGCCTTGTTTTGATCTGAGGAAGGATGAACATTAACTAATGTGATGTGGAACAATGATGGGGTTTTGGAGGAATAAAATTATTGGGATTTACATATATTAAATCTTGGATGGGGGTGATTAGTTGAAAAAAAATTTATTGGTATAATTTTAAAGCAGGATGAAGTGTGTATCATGCCTTGTTTTACCATATCAATTTAGTTCATGTGCTGGCCAAGATTATACCATTAAATTCGTCTCACTTACACTTATAGATAACTAAGGGGGGTAATTAATATTATACCTCCAACACAGCTGGACCTCATGGGTGGGAACAGTCCCTTGCTGTCCCACATACCCACACCTATAAGTATGCTTTTCATCGACTATGCTCGAGATGATACGCGACCTACCACTTCACTACTGGACAGGTCCATGGGTTCACACTCTCAAAAGGTAAACCTTCAATCCCATATGTAGATATTTTTTCTATCCCATGGGCATGTATGTTTTGTACATTTTTTTAAAAAAAATATAAAAATTAACAAATAATAAAACCCATAATAATAAAATTAAGATTAAAATTTTAATGACATTTCATTAATATTTTATTATTAAAAAATGTATATAAATTTAAACATATAATCATGTATGATTAATTATTGCAAAAAATTAATAATACATGAAATGGATATTTTATTGAAAATTTCAAATTTTGGATATCATGTGTGGGAGTTTTAATTATCCAAAACAATTGTTTAATTATTAAAAAATTATTCAAACAATCTCGTGCTTTCACTAAATTAAAAAATAGAATATTAATTTATATTTCCATAAATATTTTGTACCATATTAAACTTTAAAGAAAATATATTGAAATTTAATAAAAAGTACTCCATTTATGACGAAGTTACAAATTTTTAGAATTAATAATGTAGATTCATTTAAAAAAATAATAATTACATTATTTAATATATTATATTTTACATTCAATATATTAGAAATTATAATTCATAATTTTTTTCTCCATCATTTGATGATTTATTTTGAATTTTAGACCTTATTGAATGAACAAGTTATTTTCTACTATGGAAATGTATTTAGTCAATGCATTGTAATCTCATTCAATTGGAAAAAGAATCATATTTTTCCTTTAGGAATATACATCGCTAGTTTTGATCATTCAAAAAAATTCAATCCAAAAATGATTCCATCACTATGATATTCCTCAAATTAATTTCAATTTTATTATTTTCATTTTTTAGGAAACTACATTATCAATCGATACATATTGATAAAGATTTAATTTTGAGAGAATATTATGAATGTACATAGATACAATCACCTAATGAAATTGAATTTACGTTTTGTTCTAATTTTTGTGTCACTCTTGATCAACTCAACTCGATATCTCCAAGGTTCTCATTTCATCCAACATTTTCCATAAGATTTTGAAATGAAAAATATTACATGGATGATATCTTATAAAATGTGCACCTAGAAGTTATAACACAATTATATAAATAATATATCACATATAATTCAATCAATACTTGGTATTCTAGTTTAAAAGTACTCAAAACATGGGAATAATGATCCTATTTTGAAAAAACTCCAACCTCAACTATATCAATCTTTCTTACTATCAACTAGTTACCTATCACAAGACAAGTTCACGCTTCTGCTGAGTTAAGGATTTAATCATTAGGTCTGACATGTTTTGTTAAATATCCATGACTTTCTCTATGTGTTTAATACACCCTAATAAAATTATAATCTTATGTTTATAACTTTTACCCTCAATCATAACCTTACCAAGCTTTAAAATTTAATTATTTTAATATCGTAATTAAAATTTATATAATTAGGGGATGCATCATTATAATTGATGTGTAGAACATTTTTTATCGATTTCACTGAATTGCAAGGAAACAGAAAGTCTCTCATAATGGAAACTAGATTTATTTTTTACTATATCATTTTATGTAGTGTATAAAACATTAAATTATCCAGTGATGAAATTGACTCAAAATAGTTGTCTAAATTTCTACTAGGGTAACATCACCTGAATTGGACCATTTGTATCAAAATTAGAGAGTAAGTAAGATTTATTTAATTAGAAGGTGGGTATGTTAATTCATAAAATGAAGGAATAATTAGTATATATATACTATATTCTAAAACAATGAAGGATGAGATTCGAATTTTCATTTCTTATACTAAATTCATCCAACATTACTTCTATAGTTAGTTGGAATACTATTAGGATCTACTATTTCAGACCACCGTTAAGCTACTATGGAATTATATCATCCATTGTTCATAAAAAATATCGATTTTTGTTTAGTATGTTATGGAAATATTTTATGTTTTTAGAAACATTTTGTTAACTACAATGGATCATGTCCATTAAAATGATATTTTTTGGGTTTAGGAAGTAGTGAATATAAAGACCTAATATTTGAAGTATATTTTTTAAAATGAGATGTGGATAAATGGTGCACACAGATTTAAATTAATATGGAGGATAAATATATAAATGAAATTGACGGGAAAATCATTAATGTTATTTTATTTTAGAAATATTTCCCCCAAAGATACATAAGCTAATATGGATAGTATTTTCTATAATTAAATTCTAAAGGAAGAATACCTTTATTATTTTATGATAAAAAATTTATGAGAGTAAAAATTCAGGATACATACTATGTACAAAATCCAAAATTTTATAATGAATTTTTCTTTGGTTCACATAAGTTTATCCTCTTGATATGTTCTAAATATTATAAAATTTTTAATTGGATAATTTGTTATCTAGTTCCATCAAGACAAAGGATAAATTCATTAAGGAACATATATTCAAAGGAAATCAATAAATGAAAAGAATGATTTATCACCAAGGAAAAATAAATAAGGAAAATGATATGAATCGATGGATAAGACAATAAACATGTTATAATTGTTAATATAATTATATTTGTAAATGTATAATGGGAATAAAATATTTTTATACATTCTGACAAAAGGTATTTCTAGATTATGAATGAAAATTAACAAAATAAAAAACTAATATTTAGTTTTTTAGATATAATGAGACACATCACTATTACAAAAATCCCAATCTACTTTGGAATTAACCTTAGAAGATGCCTAAAGATAAAGGATTATCTTATGAAATTACAACCACTTATGTTAAATTAAATTTAGATATGATAGAAAGTGCATTGATAAAAAACCCCCATTTTATCTAATTATGTGTATAAATAATATTTTATACTTTTTCATTGATATTAAATAATACTTGGACATTCTGAGTAAGGAATAATCAAAAAAGAATCTTAATCAGAATCTTGTAAGAACGAGCATGTTTTGGGAAATCATTATTCAAATTAAAATGTTTTCCCAATTGAAAATATATTTGGTATACACAATATTTACATTGAAATTAAATTAATTGTTATGGATTAAAAAAGAGTTTTTTAACGAGGCAATATTGGGTATGGTATAAAATAGTTAATGTTGAATTAGTGGAATTGTTTATAATTTGGGAAATGAAGGGTAAAATTTATGTGGATATTTTTTACTCAGAACCATATTTCATTATATTTTTCTTAATATATGGGGATTAAATTATATATTTTACATATATTATTATATATTAACAATATATTTTCATAATGTTTTCATGAATTTTAACCATATTTATTCATCAGTTAGAATATGGGAAGCTGAAAAGATACAAGACTAATATAAATTCATTCAAATGATGATATTAGATCATATATGGTTATTTTTTAAATATTATCTATCATTATAGTAAAATAATTCTTCCATATTTTTCATGAAAATGATAAAATTATATGGTCATATGTGGGGAAATTCTCAGAACAGTCATGTTATTCCAATTGAAACTCATGCACAAGTTGGAATCTTATAATTGTATAAACATGGTTTTAAAAATATTTAATTTATAAATAGAGGTTTAATTTTAGTGAATTAGAAATTAATTATAATTTCACACTCATTTTTAAAGAACAAATTAATATTAAGAGGATAAAAATTATTTATGGGTGTTGGAGAGAATGTTGCACCATGATATGTCAATATGTTATTCTCATTTAAATAATACAATGATCGATAACTTGTGTTACATATGAAAAAAATGTTACATGGTATATAAAATAAAACATTTGAAATAAAATTATATTACTCAATTCTAACAGTTATATTATACTTTTTAATAAAAAAATTTGTTACAATAAATTGAATAACTAATAAGATGTGATTAATATTATTCAATGTTATAAGTGATATTTTTCAAGGAATTATTTCTAAATCATTGTTTATATTATATAAATGTTTAAAATGATCACTTTTTAGATATTATTATTATAAAAGGTGATAATTAAATAATTAAATATATAGATTAATGTGGATTTATTATAAATCGATATGAAATAATATGATGAATTGTTAAATTTTAAATGGGTCATTTTTATATATATATTTGAGATTTATTTATATACTATATATTCATTTAAAAGATAAATTTTAAAATTTTAGAATATTTATTTTATAAATTGTGATATATTTTTTTAATTAAGAATGTAAAAATTATCCTAGTTTTAATTATTAAGTAATTTTAGAAATAAGTGATCTTTTACTGAATAGTGAAAAATATTGTTTTTACAAATAATATAACTTGTATGAAATTATCGAGATATAATAATGAATTTAGAGTTAATGAAAACATTTTTAGAGAACAATTATATAAGGCCCCAGCCTTAAACCTTACTTAATCTTGAGTTACTACAAGATTACACATTGAGGATCTTTTCAGGTTTATAGTTTTAGAGAATTAGATCATAAAACTTGCATTACATTCCACATTTAAACAATGTGGTTACATAAAAGATAGTATTCATGTTTCTTATCAATGGAAACATATTTAAAATAAAACATGTATTCTTCATTGACACTTCCTTGACACTATCATCATATCATGTACCCTTCCATTGACCTATGAAAAACATTTCAAAAACATTGGTTGAGCATAAAAAGCTCAGTAAGGGATATAAAAATATGGAAAGGAAACATGTGTACATGTATACAGAAGAATGTAATCATACTTTTCCCATAAAACATAAGCACTTTAACATACCTCATAAAATCATGAATAAATCATAGAAATCATAAGACATAAAGGTAACTTGAGGCATTCATAACATTATTACGTAGGGAGTAACCCTCTTGGTTATGTTTGGAATACCCACCACAGTATACTCCCTAAATCTCTTCGGAGAAACCTTAATGTTTCACTCCTTCGCGTTACCCAATGCATTGGAGATCTATATTGGGATCACCCGCCCTTAGTTTATCAAGGAACCACCCGTCTTCATAACAATGCCCATGAACCATAACATAATCTTATCACATAAAACATGCATAAAGGAAACATAACATTTCCACCATTAAATAACAAGATATTAACACAAAACATTGATATAAATACGTTATGAAAACCATTTTCAATACCAAAATAAAAGAAAAAGTAAAAAATGGTATTTATTTTTCTTTTAAAAAGAAGGTATGGCTTGTAGAGGAAGCCGAAACTCAAATAATGGTCACGGCGGCGGAGAAGTCGTTGTCGCCGCATACGTACGACAAAAACATTCCCTTTTGTCATTTAGTAAAACTCTTCATATAAAAAGATTCCTTTTGGATAAATGCAAAAGTCAAAGGGGTTTATACACCATATAAAAGAATGTTGTGTATAAAACAAAATATGCCTCAATGAAAGTAGACTGAGATGAAGTCCCATACAAAGACGATATCCTTGTATTGAGGATAAATCAGTTACATAACTATGTGTGACAAAACAATACACAAAATATAAGTGGGTATGAAGTGTAAAAAAATCATAGGACATTCACACATAATCATAGAACGATATATTCAATGTGTAAAAGTTTATCCCAAAGAATCAAAATTGGGTTAAGTTGTTCCCTTGCAAAAATTAGACTGCCTAACGACGTCACTTCAAAATTCAGAAAAAGAGTTGATGAGAGATAAAAAGGGTATCTCATCACTTGGACATAAAATTTAAATCAATAAGGATATATAAGAACATATCCCAAAATAATATTATGTGAATTAATAGACATAAAAAAATAAGTCTTTTAAAAACAGGAGGGTGAATGCTTCCCTTACCGACATGGGTATCTTTCGAAACATACGCCCTGTGAAAGAAGGACAACACAAAATTGATGTAAATACATAAAAATAAAATAATATTACACAATGAGGAAAATAATGGTCAGTACATACACCACTGAAATGAAATTGTGGCAAATGTAGCATAAATCTCACGGAAATAAAAGTGAGATGAAAAATCCCTTACGAAAACTCGGCAGCCTAACGGCGCCACTTAAAACATCCAAAAAATGGATTGATGAGATCAACTAGGGTATCTCATCACATTACAATAAAATGTACAGAAAGAGGAATATAAAAGAACATCCCCGATCATAACAAAGAGGAGCTCAAAAGAAGTGTCATAAAGGAGAGTACTTAAAAAGAAAGAGAGAGGATAGATCTCTTACGAAAATTCGGCAGCTTAACGGCGGCACTCAAAACATCCAAAATGGATTGATGAGAGGGAATAGGGTCTCTCATCATATGACCATAAAAATTACAGTAATATTAATATAAAATAACATCCCAATAACAAAAAATATGATCTTTAAAAGTAATGACATAAAAGAGTGTACTTAAAAAGAAAGAGAGTACCTCGGGTCCGACTTGACTCGATCGTTCTTTAACGTCCTGAATAATAAACTTGAGTTAATTTCCACTTTATTAAGAACCTTTTTCTAGTTCATTATTCCTTTTATATCACTTATTGCCATGTTATAAACATTATGTAATCATTTATGTTAATAATGTTTGTTTTGTCGATATTTGGTTCTTAAGTCGAAAGTGGACTTCTTACAATTACATGTTGTTCGTGTGGTCAAATGTTCATTATATCCAGAATTATATTCATGATTTCGATATCATATATATCATATATATCCATAATATACATGTATTTATAATATTACATAATCATTTAGAGGTATGAAATGAAATGCACCGTTCATGGAGACGGTAAGCCGTACGTACGCATGAACGCTACTCTATGTCATATTAATGGAATTAAAACCAAATGAGAGGTATGTATATTTTAATTCCATAATTATATTCATCATTTATATTTAACAGAAATCATATATAATAACTTTAAATCAATCCTTTATACATCCCACATATGGCATTAACGTATAAAATCACTTTGAGGGGGCGGTAGTCCGCACTTCCTAAAAAGAAATTATCATGTTTCCCCACTATGGAAACCATAAAGGTATTCCAAAAAATAATAATACAGAAACATAAACATATTATATATCATATATAAATATAGTAACATCTTAATGGCCACCTTTTAAGGTGTTATATTAGTGTTGAACAATCATCGTTTTGTGAGGCAGAAATTCTCCATCCTCAAGAACAATATGTTCTTTAACCATTTGATGTAGGTGTGTGTAAGTGTTGCTCTAATGCTCTTATAAAAACATCCTAGTATATTTTAGATACTGGAGTTGTTAAAAAATAAATGAATAAAAAGATTTTAGGAGGTTGGAGAAGCAAAATAATACAAAAGAACACAAGTGAAGACATTGCCTTAAAATCGGGTAACTCCCATTGGTTTGAGCTCAAAGGCTTCCTTGGGAAGACTTCTGCCAAAAGTGAGGCTTCAAGGAGTTAAAGAGGGATGGGGAGAGACAAAATGTGAAGGGTTTGTCTGAGCCAAAGGCTTTGTATGTGTGGGTAAGGAGGTAGAGGTGGGGGCCTTTTATAAGAGGAGAGGAGGGGCACTCTTGGAAAGGTATAAAATGTAACTTTATTTTCAAATGCATTTCGGATTTTAATGGTCCCACATTGATGTGTTTCGAGGATAAGGTGATAAGGGTTTGAAATCCACCCATCCAATAGGTTTTGTACACGTGTAGGTCTTAGAGTTTACATTATCGTTCTATTTTTTTAAATCGTTAAATAATGAGGTCATCGTTGCATCATCATGATGTCATAAATAATTTAATTTATTTAATGTCTAAAAATTATAAAAAAATTAAATGATGTAGGAAATCTTTTTATCTTTACAATGAATATTTATAGTCCAAAAGATCATTTATGTAGACAAAATTAAAAATATTTTACTTAGCTGATACATTCTTTGTTACATTTAACATTCTTTAAAAATAAAAAGATAAAAACTCACTTTATCACAAACATATATAATCATTTTGTAGTTAGTTATTTTCATTCCCGCCATTACAATGTCTAGGCATTAACTACCATTTAAAATAATATTATTTTACTATTAGAGTGCAACGTAAGATTCCCAAGAAACTCATTGTTGCGTATTGGGTACGCCATCGAGCATAGCATCCCCTTTAAAGTTATATTAATATTTTATTCACAAATATGGATAAATATAAAGATGTCATATTCTTTATTTACCTGGGTTGTTACATCCTTCCCCCCTTTTGAGAATTGCATCCTCACAATTTTAAAATTGGTCTTGGAAACATACTTGAAAGTCCCACATCAGAACAAGAGTCAGCAAAACAATCACTTTAAAATAAAGAAAGATAAGTACAAAGGTCACCCATGTTAACCCATACTAGGATTACAAGTATGAAAATATGGACATGGAGGGAATAAAAAGGGTCATGTTCTGATGGAGAGTGATAGAAAACATGTTTTGGAGAAAGTTAACCACAAGAAAATCACAAACTTGGGATGGGTGAAACGGTATTCGATTCCCCAGAAGGAAAAGATAATAGACAACATTTTTGTTTTAAGTTACTTTTTATTGAGTAATTTATTCACAAGGAAACATAATCACTTATCATGTTGACTTTCAACTTTTATTAGATTCCTTACACAAACTCATATTTTCTCCAATAGACTAGTATTTAGGAAGACATGATCACATTAAGAGTACTATAGTCAACTTATAGAGAATTACCTAATCCACAAAAGAGAACTATATACATTCCATGTCCTTAGACTTTAACCAAAACCAAAACCAAAAAGGTTAGTACAAGATTAGATAATCCAGAAAAGGATTACCCCTTAAAAAGAAAATCTATTCATAATCTCCGAAACTTCTCCAACAAAACCCAAATTTCAACGAGGACCATTCGATAATCAATTTGTCCATAAAATTCATCAAAGTAAACCAAACTAATATTGAAACCCAAATATTTGAAGGATTTAGTCTCATAGTCTTCCAAGTTAAATCGTAACATTAATCTGCAAACAACATCAGTTGCTCTTAAATTCTCATATTGAAAAGTAATTAACCTATTCACACATCCTCGATGATAGGTTAATCATTTCCATAGTTAACCCAAAATAAATTTACTCTTGATTCCAAAAATCATCTAACTAAAAATAATTAGTCAAACTAACCAGGGACTTTACATAGTCTAGTGGTATTCAATAAATACCAGTCGCACTTTGGTTGTGGGGTCGATTCTCATAGCTTTGTCCGACGCGACGGGTTGTCACACGGTCTGTGTGTTGTCCTTTTTCAAAAACTATATAATTCTCAAATAATTCCCCAAAAAGAGATAAAATAATCAAAAATAACCACAACATAATTTAACCTCAATTTTATCTCAATCCTTTCACTTCCATCATAACATATAGTAACCCATAATTACCTCAAAAGTAAGGATCATATAATCCCTAGTGGTTACCTTTATAATTTTTACCTGAACTTCCACATCGATTGGTCATCTCATACATGATGCATTACAGATCATACCAAGGTTCAAGTGGTTGATCATGACTCCTTGATAGTTGGTCTAGAACAACCACGAGTTTCCTCATTGAATCTCCCATTTTATCTAGTATCTTAATCAGAGAACCACCACAGTTTCCTTCAAACCTGTTGTCACTTTGTGCCTGCTAGATCCATCCATTCACTAAAAACAGAAATGTCAGTGTGAGTATTTCAAAAAAACCATCATGTACTAATGAGGAAGATAAACACTAAGATATACTTACTCATTCACTTTATCTAAAACTATGACTCTTTCTGAAATTCTAACCATTATGGTAATGTCACTTATGCTTAAAGAATACCCTAACCTCTAAAGTTATCTAAACCGAACATTGATAACAACTATAATGCCCCAGCCTTAAACCTTACTTAATCTTGAGTTACTACAAGAATACACATTGAGGATCTTTCATGGTTTAGTGTTTTAGATAATTAGATCATAAAACATACACTACATTCCACATTTAAACAAAGTGGTTACATAAAAGATAGTATTTATTTTTCCCATCAATGGAAACATATTTAAAATAAAACATGTATTCTTCCTTGACACTTCTTTGACACTATCATCATATCATGTACCCTTCCCTTGAACTGTGAAAAACATTTCAAAAACCTGGGATGATCATAAAAAGCTCAGTAAGGGATATAAAAATATGGAAACGAAACATGAGTACATGTATATAGAAGAATGAAATCATAATTTACCCATAAAACATAAGCACATTACATACCTCATAAAATCATGAATAAATCATAGAAATCATAAGCCATAAAGGTAACTTGAGGCATTCATAAAATGCATACGTAGGGAGTAACCCTCTTGGTTACGTTTGGAATACCCACCACAGTATATTCCCTAAATCTCTTCGAAGAAACCTTAACGTTTAACTCCTTCGCGTTACCCAATGCATTGGAGAGATATATCGGGCTCACCCTCCCTTATTTTATCACGGAACCACCCATCTTCATAACAATTTCCAAGAAACATAACATAATCTTATCACATAAAACATTCATAAATAAACATAACATTTCCACCTTTCAATAACAAGATATCAATACAACACATGGATATAAATATATAATGAAAACCATTTTCAATACCAAAATAAAAGAAAAGTAAAACATGGTATTTATTTTTCTTTTAAAAAGAAGGTATGGCTTGTAGAGGAAGCCGAAACTCAAATAATGGTCATGGCGGCCGAGAAGTCGTTGTCGCCGCATACGTACGAATAAAACATTCCCTTTTGTCTTTTAGTAAAACACTTCGTATAAAAAGATTCCTTTTGGATAAACATAAAATTCAAAGAGGTTTCTACACCGTATAAAAGAACGTTTTGTATAAAACAAAATATGCCTCAATGAATGGAGATTGAGACGAAGTCCCATACAAAGACGGTATCCTTGGGTAAAGGATAAATCAATTACATAACTATGTGTGACAAATGAATACACGAAATATAAGTGGGTATTAAGTGTATAAAAATCAGAGGACATTCACACATAATCATAGAACGAAATATTCATGGTGTACAAGTTTATCCCAAAGAATCGAAATTGGGTTAAGAAGTTCCCTTGCAAAAATTAGACAGCCTAACGGCATCACTTCAAAATTCAGAAAAAGAGTTGATGAGAGATAAAAAGGGTATATCATCACTTGGACATAAAATTTACATCAATAAGGATATAGAAGAAAATATCCCAAAATAATATTATGTGAATTAAAAGACATAACAAAATAAGTCTTTTAAAAAGAGGAGGGTGAAAGGTTCCCTTACCTACATGGGTATCTTTCGAAACATACGCCCCGTGAAAGAAAGACAATAAAACATTGATGTAAATACTCATAAATGAAATAATATTACACAATGAGTAAAACAATGGTCAGTAAATACACCACTCAAAGGAATTTATGGCAAATTTAGCATAAACCTCACGGGAATAAAAGTGAGATGAAAAATCCCTCACGAAAACTCGGCAGCCTAACGGCGCCACTTAAAACATCCAAAAATGGATTGATGAGATCAAATAGGGAATCTCATCACATTATAATAAAATGTACATAAAGAGTAATATAAAAGAACATCCCCCATAATAACAAAGAGTATCTTAAAAGAAGTGACATAAAGGAGAGTACATAAAAAGAAAGAGAGAGGATTGATCTCTTAGGAAAATTCGGCAGCCTAACAGCAGCACACAAAACATCCAAAATGGATTGATGAGAGAGAATAGGGTCTCTCATAATATGAAAATAAAAATTAATGTAAGAGTGATATAAAAGAACATCCCAATAACAAGAAATATAATCTTTAAAAGTAATGACATAAAAGAGTGTACTTAAAAAGAAAGAGAGGAGTAGGATCCCTTACCTCGGGTCCGACTTGACTCGATGGTTCTTTAACGTCCTGACTAATAAACATGAGTTAATTTCCACTTTATTGAGAACCTTTTTCTATTTCATTATTCCTTTTATATCACTTATTTCCATGTTATAAACATTATTTAATCATTTAAGTTAATAATGTTTGTTTTGTCGATATTTGGCTCTTAAGTCGAAAGTGGACTTCTTACAATTACATGTTGTTCGTGTGGTCAAATGTTCATTATATCCAAAATTATATTCATGATTTGGATATCATATATATCATATATATCCATAATATAAATGTATTTAAAATATTACATAATTATTTAGAGGTAAGAAATTAAATGCACCGTTCATGGAGACGGTAAGCTGTACGTACGCATGAACGCAACTTTCATTTCTATGTCATATTAATGGAATTAAAACCAAATGAGAGGTATGTATATTTTAATTACATAATTATATTCATCATTTATATGTAACATAAATCATATATAATAACTTTAAATTCATCCTTTATACATCCCACATATGGCATTAACGAATCAAATCACTTTGAGGGGGTGGTAGTCAGCACTTCCTAAAATACAATTATCGTGTTTACCCACAATGGAAACCATAATGGTATGCCAAAAAAGAAAAATACAGAAACATAAACATATTATATATAATATATAAATATAGTGAAATATTAATGGCCACCTTTTAAGGTGTTATATGAGTGTTGAATAATCATCGTTTCGTGAGGCAGAAATTCGCCATCCAGAGAAACAGTGTGTTCTTTAACCATTTGATGTAGGTGTCTGTAAGTGTAGCTTGAATGCTTCTTATAACAACATCCTAGTATATTGAAGATACTGGAGTTTTAAGAAAATAAATTAATAAAAAGTGTTTATGGGGTTGGAGAATCAAAATAAAACAAAAGAACACAAGTGAAGACATTACCTTATAATCGGGTAACTCCCTTTGGTTTGAGCTCAAAGGCTTTCTTGGGAAGACTTCTGCCAAAAGTGAGGCTTCAAGGAGTTAGAGAAGGATTTGAAGAGACAAAATGGGTAGGTTTTGGCCGAGCCAAAGGCTTTGTAAGTGTGGGTAAGGAGGTAGAGTTGGGGGCCTTTTAAAAGAGGAGAGGAGGGGCACTCTTGGAAAGGTATAAAATGTAACTTTATTTTCAAATGAGTTTCAGATTTTAATGGTCCCACATTGATGTGTTTTAAAGATAAGGTGAAAGGGGTTCTCAATCCACCCATCCAATAGGTTTTGGACATCTGTAGGTCTTATATTTTACATTACCCTTCCATTTTATTTAAATCGTTAAATAATGAGGTCATCCCTCCATCATCATGATGTCAAAAATAATTTAATTTATTTAATGTATAAAAATTATAAAAAAAACTATGATATAGAAAATAATTTTATCTTTACAATTAATATTTATAGTCCAAAAGATCATTTCTTTAGACAAAATTAAAAATATTTTACTTAGGTGATACATTCTTTGTTACATTTAACAATCTTTAAAAATAAAATGATAAAAAGTCACATTCTCACAAAAGTGATTCCATGGGGCCCCCATGTTTGGCAAAATGAATCCCATGGTAGGTCTTGAGACAAAAATTAGCCTTAGGAAACATTTTGTGGTCATTTTTTATTATTATGATATTATCTTATTTTCTTTAACAACCCGATTACTCATTAATCAAGATAATTAAAGATAATTACCGTCATTAATATTCATAATTCCCAAAAACAAAAGAGTCTTAATTACACAATTTGGACGTTCTGATTCCAAATATGTAATTAATTTTACCAAATTCCAAACACATAAATTTCAATAATTAATTTAAAAAAACTTCCCGTTGTCAAAACAAATAGCGGGTTTTTTTGAAACAATATTTATGAAAAGGTTGGTACTTGTTTATGCCTAATTCCAAAGTGAAATTAATCCCAATGACCATAATTGAATTACATGGTAAAAATATATTCTAATTACACTTTAAAACTACTTAAAAAGATAATATAACTATATAATTAAATCATATGGAAAAGCAGTTTTGATGTAAAATACAGTATTTTTCACTATTCATTTAAAAATGAACATTGTCAGAAAAATACCAAAAATTAACCCAAGGTAAATTTCAATTTCCCAATCATAAATAATATGTTTATTTTGAAAAATAGAGCTTATAAAAATTGTGAAAAAGTTTATTTAAAAGGGGTTCGCCATCAAAAGGTGGTTAATAGTCCTTTTAAAGAATATTAGAATGTTTACGCTTAAAAACTGGATACATTTGCATTTTTAATCCTCTAGTATTTATTGTAAAGAGTAAAAATATTTGACAAACATATATAATCATTTTTTAGTTAGTTCTGTTCATTCCCGCCATTACAACGGCTAGGCGTTAACTACCATTTAAAATAATATTATTTTATTATTAGAGTGCAACGTTAGATTCCCAAGAAACTCGTTGTTGCGTATTGGGAACCCCATAGAGCATAGCATCCCCTTTAAAGTAATATTAATATTTTATTCAAAAATATGGATAAATATAAAGATGTCATATTCTTTATTTACCTGGGGTGTTACAAATTATATTTTAAATAATTAATTTATTTCATTTAAATGTCGCATTTTTACCTTATAAATCTATGATTATCATTTTTTGGAATCTATGTAATGTTTATATTCAATTAAAAAATGTTCTTGGTTGCCAAAGTTTTATCAATTATCCCTAAAAACCATTAATAATTACTTTGAATTTAAAGAAAAAAAATCTCCATTGATATGAAAACATCGAATTAATTCCATAGAATCCAACAATATAAATTATTTTGCTGTAAATTATATTCAATGATTAACATATCAATTTTTCTAAAAATTGGTTTGTTGTGTTTTGTGAAATTATTTTAAAAGTAATTTCTTCCAATTATAATAAACTAGTTCTCCGCCTGTGCACAAGCACGAGAATTTTAATTTTTCTTTTAAATCATATGGTTTTACATCTAAAATAATTGTGTGGACATAGAAACCAAAAAACCGAAAAAATATTGAAGACAAAGAAATTTAAACACTGAAACAGTGAAAAATCAAATAGTTGGGTGAAAAAATAGATTGTCTGGATAGATATATGAATAGTAATGAAAAGGAAAAAAATATTATTTAAAGATAAAAAATATATGATGTGTCATAAATTATATAATAATGGAATGAAACATTATTTCTACTGTAGGGAAATCAAAAAACTGATGCGATGGTCCATCAATTTTGGATGTTGATTGATTGTAAATTCGTTTCCTGCAACAGTTCAGCATACCTCATAAAAAATATTAAAATATAGATACTGTACAAAAACCACCCACCCAGTACAAATGAGTATGAAATAAATTTTCCAACAAACCTGATTAAAATTTTGTCAGAGTTTCTCATTTATAAAATTGATTCAAAATTCATCAAAACTGGATGGTAATAAATAAATTAAGAACTTTAAGTGAAATGTATCATGATTTTTAGAAGAAACCCTTAATAACTAAGAAAGTTCCAACCCCAAAAGTAGATTAATGGTAGCACCCATAGAAATATACTGAATTATCAGTAACAACATAACTACATAACAACAATCCTGTAAATCCAATGTAAAATCTTCATCATAATGATGTTTGGTAGGTATCTATATATTTGCATGTAAACATGGGAATTTGGTGAATAAGAGGAAATATGCTCAAAATAACCATTGTCTAGAGAAACGTAATCATGCTATTTTAATTTTCAACTATCAGTAAGTGAATAGAAGAAGGTATTTATCTATAACCTCTTCTATTTTCATTTCATGTTATACAATTTCACTCCAAACAGTCAACATCAAATGCATGGGGAAAACATTTAACATTACTGTGACATATTTTTTTCCTAGTGGACTCCTTTTTATCATATTCAAACAAAAAGAAAACCATTTAATAATTTATTTGACTTGAAACATTCAAAACCATATATATCAAGTACCCTGATTACCAGCTTTTCATCTGGGTGATGAGCAATAGAATTACTATTCAAAATCCTCCAAACAGTTTTCAATTTATAACTTTATAACAATTTGATTCCATAGAATGGAACACAATGAAGAATGAAAACATACACAGTAAATAACAATCATTAAAAAACAAATTGAAAATAAATAAAGACCAAGATTAGCAAGGAAATAACATTGAGTAAACTACTTCTACCAATTCATTTCTGCTTACAATTGCAGTATTTCGATGCTAACATATTGTGATGGTTTCATCTTGAGTTAAAATTATATTGTTTTAGAGTGAATTAGGAAGAGACAGTGGGTAACACATGAATAAATATAATGACAACGTCAAATTTTCATCAATAAATCAATGGTGGTGACAACGGGTGGTATGCATACTAAACCAACAACTAACATGAAAAACTCTACAGCTGTATTTAGATGGAACATGAACATTTAATCCTTTGTATTTGATGAGTCAATTTACTCCACTTTATGAAATTCAATGTTACCTAAATGTTAAACTCCAGCAACAACATGGAATATCACATACTTATAATAAAGAAACAGTTGAAAAAAGAATCTTACTGGATTTTTTGTTTTAAGAAATAGACCCATGATTAAATATAATGTAACACTGACATCTCCTCATCAGTGTTTATAGATTCTAAAACTAACCATGAAAGGATGATCCATCCTTTAGAGATAAAAACTGTCAGCCATCATTGTAGTGGATGATCCGTACATAAGAGATAAAAACTGCTTTAGGGGTTTTATAACAACAGAACTGGAATCTACATAGAGCAGGAAAATAGATACTTAAAACTGTATCAAGAAATATAAAATTGAATAGAAAGCGGTACATAGAAAAACAGGAGTCAAAAACCCTAACATACCTTCACAAAATGATGCTGAAACCCGCACAACAAAATAAAAAGTAGTATAGAAGTGATCAGACATGTTCAAATCATAATGAGAAATCTTCTCCAATCGAAAAGTAGTACAATGAAACACCAAGATCCCCAATCAAGTAGGGTGTTTGTAAAATATCAAAGCATGGATCAAATAAAAGGTAGGAAGTCCCTCAGTATCTGATCACACACTACTACATAAAAACAGAGAAATATCAAAAGAAATATACCAAACAGATTAAGTCCAAAAAATCAGAGCAGAATGAGGGTAATACAGGTATAATGAAGCATCAAGGTCCAAATTACCAAACATCTAATTCAAGTCTTCAAAGTTGTGCATAGAAAGATAAAAAAGCATTGAAACAGTCAAATAAATAGGCAAATCAGTCAAAGACTACAATTGGTACCGAAAAGAAAGAGGAATATTGAAAATAACCAATCCAGCCTAAATATCATCTTCACTATGACCTGAGTAGAAGAAATATTTTTAGTTGTTTTAATATACCCAGCTTCAGTGTTCCAATATACTCCTAAAGGTTCACAAGTCTCATGTTAATGCCAAGAAATGATAAAATCAATATGAAAATAATGTTGTCTGTTTTATCAAATCATAATGAAATAAAATTTCAGGAAATAGATTAAAAAATGGAAACACTAGGCTTCCCAAACATGTTTAGCATGTTTTGTTTATTATTTAAAATATTAATTGAAAATTATATTCAAGAAATGAAAAAATTAATTTAACTATTCAAAATTATAAAGATAGTAAGAATACTTTATAGTAATTCTGACTCAACATAAACAGATATACCCACATTCGTGGATGTGGTAAAAAGAAATAATTAACCTATAGAAGCCTAATTAGATTCAAGAACACTGTAATGAAGGTGAACACATTTAGAGGCAGTAAGAGTGCCTAAATAGAAATACACACATACATTGATATGGGGAAATGACAAATATCTCGTACAACTGGATGAATTTTGGTTGGAATGATGTAATAAAATTGAATGCATCATTTGATTGTAAGACCAACTGAAACTGAAAAATGTTTCACCATAAAAAGAAATACACACATAGATGGATGTGGGATATTATAAAACGTTATATGTACCAGTATGAATAGATCTAGTATAAGTATACCTTTATGAGATTAGTAAGAGTGTCTGCAACTTAAATCTGCTTAAACATAAATAGAAATACACAGATACATGGATGAGGGAAAATGAATAATGTAAGCTATACATGTATGAGATTAGTCTGGTTGACAAATGGACGTTGTTTAATGATAAATAACACATATAAAAGCACAAATATTTTTATATGTTTGTCTTACAGTAATAGTTTAATTACATATGTGGGTTTTAACATTGTCATAATATGGAAGAATAGAGAAAAATAATTTATATACAGTTGATGTAAAAGAACGATTAGAACACAGATATAGAAAATGAGAAATGAATGGGTACATAACAACGTGTTAATGTCATCAAACAAACAGATAGTATGTCGTTTCCATAATTGGAGCCTAAAAAATGAAATACTATTTTAGTACTACAGAAAAGTTTCACAGTAGACACAGTGATCCAGATTGTCAATATCAAAATCCAAGGCCTGTAAACATTAGATGGTGTCCGGAAAATGCGCATTATTCATCCTCGATATAACCAATGATAATTAGATATTTATTACAGTCAGTTACCTTATTTAATTTTTCCATTGTTGGCACGTCGAGGGGAGTACAATGACTTGATGATCTCAGGGTGTCCTCACATTTCTGTAGATTACGTTAAATCTATTCATCAGTTTCAAAATCTGATAGGAGGTTTTTCTACATAATGAAAAAATGGCATATTAATATGTAGATAACCATCAAAGAGATGTGTAATTGGTGAAATAGAATAAAATAGTTTATAATAATAATAACTGTCAGTCGATAAATATGGAAATATTATAATATTTAATCTTGGAAAGATTATTTTACTTTAGTAGATGAGACATCTGAGACCGATGCAGCTACTCTTGATCTTCTGTAAGAAGTAGAACCCCCAGTATCATGACGTAACTATAAGGGAAAGCAGAAATGTGTATTATACCATAATATATAATGTTTTCATTTATAGTAATTGAAATTTACTAAATGTTACACACCCAAATATTTTCAATCCCGCTACCAAACTCTGAAGACCCACTGTTCTGATGTGCCTATGTCATCATAAAGAGAACAAATAAGTTTGATATAAATAGTTGTATAGTATGTTGAGAGTCCAGTAGTTTATTACCTCTTTTTGGTCTAAGGTCTCACTAAATGTATGAATGAACATTTCATTATCACTGATAGAAATAACTTTGTAGCTATTTTGTTCAAATGAACGATAACGATTTTGAATTTTTAATGTAGTTACATCAATTGAGAATAAGAAATTAGTTGACTTGAATACTTCAAAATGAAGAGGGAAACCAAACTCATCATCATCCTAATTTAAAAATGATAACAACTTTTAGTTGTCATATAGTAGAAATAAGGTTATATGTAATAAAAAGATGCTCCTACCTATATCAGAGCAGCTCTTAACTTTTCAGTTGTTTCATCAATGAACTGCATAACTTGTTTGTCGAACATAACAACTGAAAATGAGGTTGTATTATCTACAACCATGAGCAATACCCTAAATCTATTCATTGTGTTTTTATGAAAGAAAAATCGGCAGAAGAAAGTGTATTCCTTCATTACCACCGAGTTTAATTGTAAAATAGTTTACAAATCAAAGAGTTGTTGACCTAGCAGTTGTAGTATTTTGAGATAACATGCATTTGTGGCACTATAATCTTCCATGTAAACTGTGATCTTTTTTCATGCAAGAGTCAAAGGACTCATAAAACCAGCTATGGTTGATTTGAATCTTTTGTACTGTTTCTGAAATTAATCTTCTTGTAGGCTACAATAGAAGGTTTACAATGCAGAATTTTTAATAAAACAAATAATAACTTTAAAGTAACTGTAACTAAAAATTGACATATTAAAAGTAAATACATAGTTATTACCTGTTGAATGTTTTTTATATCATAAATGTATTTTTTTACTCCAATATAGTACATCTGTAGTGGGGTCTGGAATAGTTAATGGTGGACTCTATAACTGGTATGGTAATATGAACCCAATCCTTGAGACATTTGTTATAGGAAAAAAAATAAACAGTCATCATATAATTTTTTATACTTATGAAGAACGAATAACAGAGAACTAAATCTATGACATATTAACAGTACATTGTAAACCTGTTTCTAAAACTGTCAACTTCTACAATGTCCATGTTGTACAAATTTTTTTTCCTTGAATAGTAGTTGTCACAATAAAAGTTCATGTATAGTATATGCAAACAATTTTAGTCAAACTAATGATGAAGAAACATATAAAAACAACTTATCTACATACAGAAATATTTTAAATTGTGGACAGATAGTATAATGCTTAATTTTCTAACCCAGACGAGTTGTAAGATCAAAATATTATGTGAGTCTTTCAGTTGATCCAAATAAGATGACATTTCAGTAGCATAAAATCCCCAAAAGGTGCATTGAATCTGTAGACCTCTGTAAGGGAAAAATTAGCACTAGTTGTTAATGTCATATAAAGTTGTAATTTCATAGTAATACAAAATTTAAATCACTTCTCATCCTCAATAAGAATATGCATCCTAAATATTGAATTGCCCATTGATTGTAGTGGTTTTGAGTATTGCAGAAGCCCAATGATTTCTAAACCATAGAACACATAAATAATAAAAATGAAGTAGAGTTATATTGATATGGAAAATAGTATATTGATGAATCTATTAATATTGAATACAGAATTATATAAATGAACTGTAATTTTAGTATACCTATAAGGTTATCTTCAGGTACATTCCTTTGATCTATGTCCATAAATGGAGTGAAATTATAACTGAATAGTGGGAGTTGTGCATCAGAAGGATGAAGAAATGATGTTGATGTGAACAGAAATCAACTTGCATGTCTAGTTTCCTACTAACATCCTTGATTTGTAGAAATTTGAAAGTTTTGAATGTAATAGCATAATCCTTCACGCAAAATATCTTTGAACTTAGAGATTATATGACAGTTCGTAATTGAACATTGTACATTTGTTCCATGAAAATAGTAAATGTAATAGTGGTTGTAATAGAGATATAATATTTGATAGAAGACATAGATGTAATTGAATTTATTTCAATACAATATGTTTTTAGAAAAAAGTGTTGTTAGAAACACATACCTCTATGTCTCCAAGTACAAAATCGATAGCAACGACATTATTGGAGTTTTTTATGAATAATTGCACAAAATGTTCAACACACGAACATGTATCATTAGAGTTTCATTTGACACAGGAGAAATCTCATACAATGGGGTTATTGATCTAGATATAATAGTTTTATTCTCTACATTAACAATTATTTTAGAAAGATATCTAAATCGTGACATAAATAAGCATTAGATTTATAGAGACTACATCATATAAAAAAATTAAAAGATGAATAGTAAACTTTAATTGATAACTATGACAAGTTATCAAATATTTATTTATAGACAATATTGTGTGTGCAATTATCAGTTGTGTTATGGAAATATGCAACTATTATTTTCAAACCATTCGGTGAGGTGACCATGGAAACAACCACATATAATTGAACATGCGAGAACATAGGGCTGGGTAGAAATAACCCAACTAAAGAGGAAGAGGGCCCTTGACTCATATTAATAGTCATAACATAACATAATTTCAAAGGATATTTCCTTATTTGTAATTTGAAAGGCCATCTATCATCAAATTATGTCATAGTTAATCTTGGAATGACTGCACAATACCCTGAATGACAGCCAGTTAAATTTTTTGATCCAATGACATGGTCTCCCAAGTGTGTAACAATCAGGAGAGTGCCGTTACACAGACCAACTGATTGATCCAAATTTCTTAACAACATGACATAAACTCCAATTTTCAGGCTAATTTTGTGTATTTCCAATCCAGAGATATTAATACCATTTAAATCCTCAGAGTTTTATATATTCTCAAGCCTATCAGAATCGAAATTCGCATTGAAAACACTGTCTGAGCTAAAGTAGTCTTTGCTTTCATAATTTGTGAAAGATAACATGTAGTCATTGATTTCTTGAACATCATCACTTGTTGGATCTAGAATCGCTCTTTCCTTTAGAAAGAATACATCATTGTAATGATCTATGAACATAGAATATGTGAAGTGAACAATTGATTCCAATGCATTATCAGATGATTTTAGAAGATAATTTGATTTAATATGAAATATTGAATCCCCATCATTAGGATGTCCAGTGTTACCATCACCAATATATAAAACACACATTGAAAATGTTTTTAAGCCATCTGAATCATTATTGGCAGTCTTAGAATGCAATCGCCTATTTTTTTGATAGAGTTAAGACTGTACATCATTGCCAAAGATATGATGACTTAATAATTTAAAAAACAATATCATTTTGGCAACCACCTGGTATAAATGGTAATATTGGATGGAAATCTCCACCCAATACAACTGTGATACCTCCATACGGTAAAGATGCAGTGTTGACATTTTTTTGTCATTATATATCTCCAGGTATTGTCAAGAGCCTCAAAGTAGTACTTGTGAACCATGGATGCCTCATCCAAAATAATCAGTTTTGTAACATGTAATAGCTTTGCTAACTGACTCCCTTATTGAATATTGCAAACATATTCCCCATTAAGATAGATTGGAATACGATATTTAGAATGTGTCATCCATCCACCTGGAAGAAGTAGTGATGTTATTCCACTTGATGACACTGCCAGAACAATACAACCCTCTGAGCACAACCAAGATGTGAGTACTCTCCAGATAAATGTTTTACTGGTCCCTCCATATCTATTCACGAAGAATAAACCCCCACGCTCAGTTGATATTTAAGAAAAAATTACATTGATCCCATTTTTTGTTCAATGGTAAGCATAACCTGTAACGTTATGTAATCATTTTGAAGATCTTATTTGTTGTAGTTTAATTCTTCAGGAATATAACGATTTTTATGAGTTTCAAATACAAATTCAGGAACAGGAATAGGGGTAAAACACTGAAGAGATCTATCGTTGCTTCCTAAAATTTAATCTATTTCTTTCAAAGCAAACATGTGCTTCTCTTCATTAGTGATTGTGAAATCTATATAAAAATTTAAACGTATTTAAAGGGGAGTATGGATGGAATAGTAAGTATTGAATTTAAAAATGTAGAGTAAGTAAATAGTAGTATGGAATAACATGAAATGAAAAGGAATAATCTCTTTTGAGAAAATATGTATAGTATCTTAGAAATATGTAAATATATTGCTCAGAATTAGAAAGCAGGATGGGTCCACAAGAATATTAAAGAGAGAACTAACATATATTATGAATGATAGTATAATTCAATTTTTGGAGTAAATATATCGACATAATTTCAAACTACATGACATACATAAAGTAGAATGTTTCAATCAATTAGTTAATCAGGCAGAGATTTAGAGAACAATTTAATTTCCAAAGCAGCAGAAGCCTTCACTTGTATCATAGAAGTACACTACAACATTGTCAGTACATTACATAGACTACTAAATCATTTAAAAACTGAAAATATAGCACATTCGATAGAAACATATGAATGTGAATTTACATTATAGACATCATAATAATAAACTCATGACATAGCTGCAGTTGTTTTGTAGAACTGTGCTGAAACATGTACAGAACATAACATGGACTAATGGAAACTTATATGCAGTTTGCAAAAACATACAGGTAGAACCATGTCATGTTAAAATATGCAACTACATGAAGTTCTTGTAATATATAAGAATGTATTTCATAAACTGTATTGAAATATTTATAGAATCATATGGAAATGGTAATGTATTAATATAACAAAGGCTTATAGATGAAATATACCATGAAGTAATTAAAAATTACTGGTACTACACTGAAGAGTTGACTACAATGATATAATCCATCAATATAAATTTCATTTATGATTATACAGAAGTGGCCACCATTTTATATGTGTTCATTTGAGACAAAATTTTAATAGAATCACGTGGTTAACAATATATACAGTTTTACAACAATAACTACATGGAATCGTTAAAATAACATCCCGTAGATGCAATGATAGAGCTAGTGATGTTTATTGGTTCACAGAAAAATCAATAGATGTGTATCAAATACATAAATAAAACATTAAAGTAATGATTTAGTATGTAGTGGTAGTTGATAAATTTCAATGTGTACATTGCATTTGAATACTTTGTCTATGATAATATAAGATATCTTCTGAGAGAATATTGCTGGTTTCTTTCGAAAATAAATAAGGGCGAGACATGTTATTTGGGAGTTGCATTCATGATAATATTCTACGTTGACATTGGCCCATTCCCCATGTTGAGACCTATTTAAGAGAATCAATGAATTCTTGGTCATTAGTTAATAATCCCACAACAGAACATGCCTCCGTGAATGTGCCATGAGTAATGTTGTTTATAGTTTTCAAATGCTCATATGATGTTGCACCTCAGATATTCATCAGAAGAATTCTCAAATAGTATATCTCTCCTGTGGTAGGCGTCACATAATAGAGTCAGCCAATACTAAAACCATGTTTTCTGGGATGCCACATTTTGTCTTGACTACGGAATACATACCTAGTCGGGTATTCTGTGAAAGTTAAACTTCTGCCTTCTGGGAACGACACATTTGATTTAAACCAAGACGTTAACATTGTTTTAGCAACATTAAATTCAGTTAGGACATCTTCAATTTCGTCATCGTCTATGTATGTCTCATAATTTTTCCCTAGTAAATGATAATGTTGTCTGTCGACAAGTGGATATGTGTAATGGATATCTCAAGAGAAGATCCTCCAGGAAGCCTCATAATGTGATATGTAGAGACAGTCGTAATATATCTTTATCTCATCAACAGTGTTGTCTAATATGTCTTTGTTGTTGCTTTCATATAGTGATGTCAGTACACGATCATTTCTTTGCTTATATATTTAAAGAGATACTTGATAGAAGATGACTGGTTTCACACTTAAATATTGATATGTTCTTGATACATGAGAAGTAAAACTGGATTGTATGGTACCACAAAATGATTATCCAAATCAACACCATTTTTATGAATTGTTCTCCCATCATCCCTTCTATGATATATGAAATAACTGTCATCATCTACTGTTGTATCTCCAGAAAATCTTTTGGAAAAGAACATAGAGCATTTTCCATTTATCATACAAGGAGAAGAACGTCTGGAATCACCACATGGTCCATCGAGCATATAGTTTTTAATAATTTCATGTAATTTGGGGTATGAAGCTTTATCTGGAATCTCAGCGGACACCACTTTGTTAACATCTGATGGAGTGATAATTTTGTTTTCGTGACAAAAAACAATAAAATGTGGACATGTAGAAAACCACATTTCTGGAATTCAATGGTTCTAATAACTATAATGAAAATATAATAGATTACGTCAAGTTAGTATTAGGTGATGTAATAAAAAAGATTAAGGTAAACATATTGTACTATAAAAAATTTTATTACAAGGTAAACATATTAAAATATATAAAATGATCTTCCCTGCCCTAGATTTTCCGAAGATACAATGTTCTCTTAAATCTTTTAGAAGATGTTCAACCTTTATATTGAATACTCTAGATAGTAATTGTGGACAGTCAGCTAGATGATGATTCTTTTGTCTAACAAATCGACTGATTTCATGCCACATTGAGTTACATGTAAATATTATGAACAAATTTGGATACCCTTCCCAATTACAAATTGACATTGCGTCTTGTTAATTTTGAATCATATATCATGGACCACTAGTAAAAAATATGAGGTCAAAATGACGAGCTTTCCTCAAGAAGACCCTTCTCGGTCACCTCGAAGGAATACATCTATCAAACCATTGTATAGTTCGATCCGAAGTCACTTCTGGTTGAAATGAATAAACGATAGTTTATGTGACTCAATTATTGTGTAAGCATCGATGAAAAATTGTTGCAGTAATCGTCTGGAATGAATCAAAGTGGATGATTCAATGCCACGGAACCCCATGTTGAATGAGAAGTATTATCTCATTGTAACCATTCTTAGCATTGCACTGGTTGTGAATGGAGTAGTGCAATGCATTACATTGTCAACATATCCATCCTGGACACCAGGGAAAATCAATGGATACTGTAATGGAAGATATAAATGTTTAAGCTCGTCAATTCTTTTCAATGAACCACATTTTTTTAATGATGATGCCACACACTTCGTTTTGATCTTCAATATCACCCACAATAAGCATAGAAATTTCAGATTTTGTCGGCAAGTTATGTGTCATATCATTTGTTTTTCTTTTTTAAGAAGGCAAAGCTTTATGTTTGGTACATCGTCACGATTGAGGACAACTTTTGCTGATATGAACTGTTGAGCTAAATCATTGATCTCATGCACCATATGTTGCAAATTCTCAACAATACTAATCTTAATTATTGAGTGAAGATTTTTTCCATCAAAGCTGGAAGACAATTTTGTGTCAGAAAATATAATAAAAATCATGAGATTGATATTCATAACATTTAATTTGAGAAAAAGCTCATACTACTAACTTTATTTTGTCACTCATGTTCTGCTTCATACAAATATTGTTGGGAAAACCTTGGGGGTTGTCCTTCTACCAAATAAAAACTACCTATGTGATGGTAGTTTTGTCTATTTAGTCTAAATATAGTTGGGGCTCGATCGTTTTTCAAAGACATATCAACCTTCCCACCCATTGACATGAATAAATACATAGAATTATAAAGATAAATATGTTCTTGGAAAGATCATGCTTGGGATGATGTTCTATTCAAAACTAACATCCGTAGGTATGGAGGTGGTGATGAGAGTAAATCCAAAGCAATCTTTCCCATCGAGCAGTATAGAGAAAAACATTCGATATGTTGGTTGTTGCATTTCCTATCTCTATAATCATACAACATAGTGGAGTTACAGTATTGGCAGATATAAGTGGGTCTCCTATATCTGTGTATACTGAACGATGGGAATGAATTTATAAAAAAAGATATTCAATTTTCATAGTCTGTAAAGAATAGAATTAGATTTATGATATTAATAATTTAGGATTACTAAAAACAATAACCTATGTTCTCCACCATGTCTAGTTGTAATGAGTATCTTGTAGAATTCATTGAAATGTAAATATGATGTGTCATAACTTTTATAGAATGTAATATAATTAAATATGACGTTGTTAGTCAACAAATAGATGTTGTTTTCAGTTTTGCTGACGAAATCAGAATTGTCTGAAGAAGTTGCTGAAAATTGTTAGGAGAAATTATGTTGAATAGAATAGAACCGTCAAGAAACATTAAGTAGTTATAATAAAAAAATGAAGAAATCTATATTAATAATGAACAAACTTATAACATACCTGTCAATGAAGGAGCACTGTACGTTGGTGAACTACTATTGGGATGACAAAAGCTTTACAGAGAGGATAGAGTAAGAATTGAAAATTAATTGACATGTTAAAACATATTTAAGTGTATAACTAATGCATACTATGTGATGTTGACTAATACAGATTTAGTGAGTTTGTTGTCAGAATTCAGTAGACCTAAAGTAAAAAAAGTGACATAAATGTTAGATGACTGCTAATTAAGTGGGTGACCCATTTTATGGTCATAAAAGTGGATAGACATCAGACATACAATAATATACAGGGGGGGAGTATTTGATGTATTTTTTTTTTGTTTTTTCCGGCAGACAGAGTTGAGTTGGTACGATTTGCAGTTGGTACTATGAACAAATAAGTAACAAATGATGAGTAGTTTAAAATTGATGGAAATAGTAATTTTTGTCTGCATTTTCTAAATGTTAAATACCATTAATAGATAGAGGTGATAGTGGTAATCGTCAGACTATATGTTCGATGGCATTTGATGATAGTGGCTGACTAATTGGAGAACCAGAGCACACAGTAGAAGGTATTGGATTACCTATAGTACATGAAAACATTGTTATTCTAAAAATTAACATGACAATCATATAATGATAAACGTAGAGTTTTGAATTAATTTATTATAAAAAAATACAGTACTCAAAATTTTGTTGACGTTGCTGCATGAGTAGTCTTATGTGGTTCCTTGAGTCTCTAATGTTTGAAGGAGTATGCATGGTTTTGTTGGTTTTATTTGTATATAATTGTCAAGGTGACTTGATAAATATTTTATGAAATGTTGATAATTGAATATAAAATTCTTATCAATAGGAAAAGAACATACTTAATTATGATCATGTTTAAAAGTTTAATATTAACACAGTAGACAGGTAAATTATTGATGGATCCAACATACATTAAAATACAAATAATAGATAAAATGAATATGCAATAGAAAACAAAATTTAAAATGAATTGTTTCAAAGCACATTTGTGAAGTGATACCTGTGTGGCATGATTTGATGCCCTTAAGATGAAAGAGGAAGAAGTTTTTTGTCAATGAAGTAGTATATTATCACCGAGAAGAATTCAGCTATATGTGGTGAGTTTCAACGATGAAATGGAGCAATGAAATATGTCACGTATCCAAAGAAATCCTACAGCAAAGAACTATTAAGAAAGGTTACATTGAAAGAATATTGTAGTTATAATGAATATAACTGTCAATGTCACGCATAATTGTTATTTCAATATACTTGAAATGAAATGAACTACATAATAATTGGTGACTGGATAAGTGAATAAGGAATAATGTTATAGTTGCTACCATATCAGTATCAATATGTATGACATTGGTATGTGGTGTTATATATTATAGAATGGAGAGGCCTTACACTGTTTAGGGTGCAATAATGTCAAAATAGGGGTTACAAAACAGAGACCTAATGAATGCACCTGAAATAGACATCTAATTTTTTATGTGGAGATATCAGTAGGGAATGCGGACTATTATTGTAGTTCTATTAAAAAATAATCAATTGTAGGAAGTGGATATGAAGTTAGTATAGTTTGATACTACATAAATCAAGAGTAACATATAATATCATGGAAAAGAATAGGGATCAGTAGGTAATCGTGTCAATAAAATCCCATAGAAACAGTGGTGGTGTTTTTTGGGAGTAATATCTTACCACTGTAGCCTTAGTTGTGGGACAGACATCAGGTTTCTGGGTATTGAAGCTAAAAGAGAGTTACATAATAGAAGAACATATCAGGATCCAAAGGTACTTACTTTGTGAAGATTGTGGTGGGAGAAGATTAACCCAGCGATCGTCGTAAGTAGTGACGAATGGACTCTTGTATGCACGTGTTGATGGATTGAGTCTGGAACCTTGCTGAAGTGGAAGATCAGGTTAGTTATGTGAGAAAGAAGACAGATGCGCATGTAATTGAAGGTACCTAGATACTCTTTCATGTGGGTCATGACAGACCCAGGGGATCCATGATTGAAGACGAATATGTGATTCTTGATGGAGGTGATTGAAGATGGGGATGTGATTCTGGATGGACGCGATTGAAGAGGGATCCCTGAATGAAGGGGACCCTAGATGGAGGCTAATTTGGATGGAATGAGGGAGGGGGAGCTTCGCAGCCGAGGGTTTCGCGATAATGGATGGAGGTATTTATTTCCTACCTCTGTTAGGTTGAATCGATCGACAGATTGAATGGATGAGCAGCGCGATTGGAGAGGTGTAAAAACGGGAAGAAAACTTTTTTTTGGAGAAGTAGATTGTTGTGGAGGTGACATGTCAGCTGAGAGCTACCCAGGTTTAAGATATATAGTAGATACATAATTTTAAATATGTTCCATATACGGAATGATTATATTTAATATTTTTTAATGTGTGGAAATTATTGTTTTTCCTAATTAAATGTAACCATGATAAAACACAATTCAACTCGATTAATGATAAAATGAGTTTAAAGGGTTAAAAACAAAGGGATAAAGCCCAAATAAAATTTAAAAAACTTCCTTAAAACTAAATTTTTAGTATTATTGAGATTATTAAATAATTATCATATGATATATTATACTTTGGATCCACATATGTTGAGTAAGTTATATATTATATAATTAATTGTTTTTTATTTATAAGACCATCATCAACCATATTTATAATAGTGAATCTACTCTCATATATTATTCACACACCATAAGACAAATTGATTAACTAGTACCCTACAAATATCATAAAAAAAATCTATTTACTCAACATTGAGGTTATGAATATATTAAATGAACACTTCATGATTACATAATGTGTAATCCAAATATGGTTATCAAATGAAATAGTCTATTTTCCGACTGGTATTTTCTGATTTCATCCATTATAAAACTCTTAAAAATAATAAATTACCATGTAAAGTAATTTATATTATAATATTTTACATAATTATATGTGATTATGTTACTGGTACAACAAATTTCAATAACCTTTCCATCACATAGAAAACCAAACCATCAATTTTGTGTATGTGTATACTGTCATCTGTATAAAGTAGTGTAATTGTTTTTACTACTATTTATTTTGTATGATTATTAATATGGAATTAATTAATACATATATTAAATTTAGTTATTAATAATTTTTATTTGAATATAATATATCAACCCAATTTTCAAACCTACATCTCCTGTAAAATTTTATGCTCGCACATATATACTTGTGGATTACGACGTCCACTATGTGATGTGATTAGTTTTTGTATTACCATGTTAAATTCATGAGTCGTTAATAATATACAATGAATAGAAATTATATTGTTGATATTTGTTTGATTTTATATGTTATGGAAGAATTTTATAACATCATTAATGAACGTCATCATATTGAAGGGATATTCTTGAAATCTAACAAACAACCTTAAGTGGTCAAAGTAAGAAATAACAGTATGATATTATTATGAAAAATTATTATGAGATAATATTAAAAAAATCAGATTAATGTAAGTTTTTTTAAATATAAATTTATTATTCAGGGATATATAACATATTTAATTAATATGGTGTCTATTTTAAGTAGTTTTCCTCACAATTCCACTGTACTGAAAAATATTTTATATTTTGGACAATATTTATATTATATGGTGTATATACTACAATTTTGAAACTTCATGTCTTTATTTTAAAAAATTTAATGATATTTAATCCTTAAATTCAAATTCTATCCTTTAAGGGGATTTTATTTAAGATTTATTATGGTTATTAAAAATTATTATATAATCTTACTCATATTCAGATTATTCTTGTTTATATATGTAATAAAAACATATATGATATTCATTTCTTCAAACCATTATATAATTTATACTCTAGTTTTTTATTAATTTCCATGCACTCTTCTATCTTTTTCTCACATTTTCAATAAAAATAATTGATTATTTTTATAGAATGTCGACCATATTTGAGTTCTTTTGGTTGAGAACCTATCTCTTATATATCCCTATTCATCAACCACTTTAATTGAAAATTGTAGCTAATTTAATATTATTGGTAAATTTATATTCATATTATACTGGAAAATTATTATAACGGTTTAAAATTAATATTTAAATGTTTTCAAAAAATTCAATTTTGAGTTTTTTTACAATATTGTGAAAGGAATATTCATGTTTATGTATATTATTTGAGTGTATTTTCCAATATCCATAAAAATTATTTTTTATTTAATTTTCTCGATATGTTACTATGGTTATATCAATAATAAATCATTTTGATAATATTATAAGAATTTATTTTTTAAAATTAATATAAAAATTAGTTATTTTCTAATCTGTTGAAAAGAAAATGAGAAATGATTTATGAATTTGTATTTACAAATAATAATGAATGTATTGAAGTATTTTTTTTTTAATTTTTTGATCTGTTATACAACATTTTCAAAATATTTTATTATATTTCAAACATTCATTTTGTTAAATTGATAGTTTTCTATTATACATTACTACTTTATGCATTATACCTCATTTTTTAAGATTCAACTTATTGTGATAATTTTCCCAATCACTCTCTATTATTCATTTGATATTTTTTGTCTCATTCATATACATGTTTTCAATATCATGGATATATTAAGAACTATTACAAATATTTTTTTATTTTTCTAACATTATGCCTTCAAAATATATGGCGTATGTTTATGGAAACTTAATAAGAATTATATTTCATTTACAAGGGAAATATTTTTTTTTTGTATTATTGTTTCAATAAAGATATTTATTTATTGATTAGTAATATTGATTCTGTATTATATTGTGGATTAAATATATGATGACTATATTGGACATATGTATGTGATTGGTGGGTTATAGTTATAGATAGACCATTTATTTGATGGTAGGTATAATGAAACAAATAGTATGTCGATTGATTAAATACATGATTACCGACATATTGAATCCAAAATAACCAATTAAATTGAATATGTGATTATTAACCAAACATCCATATTTTTTATCCATTATCAAATCATATTATCTTCTATTTTACAAATTTACAGACCTATCAATATAAATCCATGTTTATTATGATTACCATTCCCAAAGATGTGAATATGGAATATTTAACAGAATATCTAGGATGAATGAAATATTTTCATGATATGTTATATTTTTCCAATTTCATTTTTAGATCAGGTTTGTATCATCTCTCCCCAGACCACTGAACATATTATCCCATGCTATTGTGATACAATATATATTGTAAAAATTTAATAAAAATAATACTGGATTTGGTGTACTCTAGTTATGTTTACTGAAATACATTTTCATTTCATCCTTCAATACACAATCGAACCTAGTGGGATTTTTTTCAACTTGAAAAATTTCAAATATATTGTATTCATTTACATAAATATAATACATGTTTAATTATTAATATAAATTTTTTATTTTAGCACATTTTTATTTTAAAACTCATTTCTGTAAAAAATCATATTTTTTGTGGAAAAATATATCACCTAGATAAAATATAATAAAACTATCAATGTTTTTATTTTAGCCATTCCATTTATTATGTGTCTTTGGAACATATAATTTCTAAGAACTATTGTGGAACATTTTCTTATTGGGAAAAAATATTTCATATCAGTCCATTATTTTATCCAATTAAATATTTCTACAAAATTAAAAAATATACAAGATGAACATTTTTTAAAAATATAATATTTCACTTCACTATTAAATTTCTAACATGTGTATTTATGTAATATCCAAATAAAAATTATTATAATTAACTCATTTAAACATTGTGTTTCATATAAATTTTATTTCATGAATTATTTATAATAATAGTATTCCATATAAAAAAATGATTTTTTATGTGTGGGATTATTTAATATTATAAAATATATGACCTGAATTTGTCATTTAGTTGGAACATGGTTAATTGTTAACACTAATATTAATAAATCTTTTCATCATTAAAATTATGTTACACATGATATACATATAAGAAACATTATTTATCCATGTTTTCACAACATAATGGATTTTAGGTGTATGAGGAAGCATGAGTTTTAAAATTACTCCACACAACATTTGAATTATTGATGAATTATTCGTTATGATTTTATTTAGTATAACTATGTACAGGATATCATATATTGTAACCAAGAATGTTCCATTCTTATTTCTACAATAGTCAATTTTCACAAATGAATATCTATTAAACATGAATTTAGCAATAAATTTTTCATTAAATTATTCATTCATATCTTTTTGAACTAGTTGAAGAATATTTTGGGATTCACCAACATTTATTTCAAAATGTTTCTTTATATCCTTATGCTTTATAAGTAATCATAAATAATATGTATGGGTGTTAGCTAAAATGCTTAATAAACATATTTAATGGAATTTCCATCCCATTTTTTAAATGTTTTTATGTGAAAAATAATTAATTTTCATTTATTTAGGATTAATTAACATTAAAATATTATATTAATCATTAATTAATGATACAGTGAATCTTTCACTAATGTATAATTAATTTATTAATTATGAATGGTTAACACAAAAAATTTATTCCCAAAATGAAATGACATATCATTATTTATAAAATATACACGAGATAATTCATTTAGTTACACATAATAAATAATATATATTTCAAAATAAATAATTTTTTACATGGAATTACTAATTTGTAGTAAACTTCTGTTAACTTATGGGGTCATATCTATCATCAACGTGGATATCTACCCAACACTTATAATACTTATGTACATCCTTTGATCTAATATGTATATAAAAATGTTCGATTCACATATTGTCTCTAATAACCAAGATATTAAATTAAAATATTACATTCAATGATGAATATATATAATGTAGAAACAATTACATTATTTATCTTTGATTCATTGAATTTTTTTATTGAGCTTTTATTCCATAGGAAAAGACCATATCCACTTGTTTGATACACTCCTCCTTTTCCTTGGGTTTGGTAGAATTAATTTTTATGGTTCAACAATATTTTCAATTTTAAATAGGCCATTTTAGGAATCCTTTCTTTTTATTCCCCATATACAATATGGATTTTTTTTATTTATGTTTTAATTAACACTAATAAATTATATAAAGGATATTGTAGTAGTTTCTCCATAAAAAAATTTCATAGTTTTAAATTAAACAATATTAACTCTGTCATCATGTTTTGAAAATCACATGTACTAAAATATAATGATTGAATTTTAATCCAAGATCAATTAATCGATCAATGAAATATATAATCTTCAGTACATTAGAAAGAGCCTGACTATTATAATTCATGGAACATGTGTTCTATGAAATGAAAATATCATTTATTTATTTCTCTAATGTATCCTAAAAAATTTATTATGAGGAGAAAAAATATCATATCCATTAATTTCATCATATATAATTACAAAATAAATTGATAAATATTACGAAATTATGATATAAATATAAAATTCATCAGAAATGAGTCATCATTAAACATAAATTTCACCATAACCTTCTTCTTATAGAACCAAGTCATGGATAAATGGATGATCACTAGGAGCACAGTGGTGGGAAATTAATATCTTATTTATTTATATGTTTTGTTTAAAAAAGATATCCATTATTTATGATGATTTATTTTTTTCTATCCACACACACTTCCAAAAAACACTAATTTAATTATCATTGAACTATATTTTGCATAACCCTCAAAATGAGAAGGATAATATTTGGTGTGATATAGACACCTCAATGATCATAAAACTAAATATTATAAACATGTTGGTTCAAAAATAGTTCCATAGGGACTCATTTTTTAAAATGTAAAACAATCAAAAATTTATTAAAATATTTATGATTCAAGGTACTGAGTCGGCATAGGATTTCATTGTTTGAAGAACCTAAATATAGTGATAAAAAACTAATTAAAATATTTTATCACATGATCTTTTTCATTATAAAAATGGTTTCACTCCTATGTGGAGTCATGAATTAGAAATCTGAGGTTGTCGTTTATTTTTGAAGGTTTGTTCAGCATATTCATAACTATAAACTTTTTCAGCACTGGGTGCTGGGTCAGAGGAGAGTCAAGGTCTGGGTATTAAATGAATAATATTTTTTAAATGAATGTTAAATAATAAATATCCATGTCCCACTTGGTTTACTCAGATGATATTAGTTGAATCTTTCACCCACCATTTAGAGTGATGGATATATCGGGGAAAATAAAATGGGAGGATGTGTCATCAATATATGATCTTGAAAATGATCGATCATGTATTGTGGTACAGTGTCTTCAGAGTGTGGATTTGACCATTGAAAATTGGAGCTTCGCAACATGTTATGTGGATTTGAGTTATATTTCCCAATACCCTTAAAATGAATTTTATTGAGATTTTTGAATCCCTATTACAATAATTAGGGATACCTTGGGGGTTGATTTGTCGGTTTCTCTATGAAACCTGGGTGTTTTGGGAATTTCACAATGGAATTATATTGTAATTATGTTTACATGGATTGTGGTTCATGGGAACATGTTGTGTTTTCCTCCCATTTTAGGATGATGATTTTTGAGGATTAATTTCCATGTAATGGGGTTACATGCTTGTAATGTGTCCAAGGGACCCGATCATTATTGCCATGTGATGTGACATTTTCATGTGAATGTGCACATCTAGAGTACACAGACATATGGTGATAGAGATGATCGTGGGTTGAATCAAGGCCATGTGACCGGTTGTTCAGGAAACTTCGTGTACTAGTGGTATAACTCCAGGTGTGAGACACAGCTGACCAGTCCATGTGGAGGAAGAACACAGTTGAGGAATAAATGACGAAAGAAATGATGTGTATAGATTATAAACACAATATATTCCATCATTCCCTATGATTATCGGAATTCATATGAAATATCTGAGTGTTCAAATGGGGCACAAAGTTATGTGGACCTCCATACATTCCATGTAGACCGTATTATAGAAGAATTCATCCTTATGTATCTTGATCATTGAGCCTCATATTTAGGCCTGTGTGTACCTTATCTTATGCATTTTGTTCCGTATAATGTTATTGTAGCCATGGTTTTGGGGCTTCTTGATATGACGAGAGGAGATGTTTTAGGTGAAAAAATTTGTTGATCTTTGGACTAGAAGTTGTTTAATGAGCACCCTTGGTCTATCCCTAGTAAGGTACAATGTGTCATTACACCCTCATTATATTGTTTTGATATCCTCTATAAGATGATATTCGATAGAGTTATAGAATCCATCTAGATGGGCCATGGATGGATCCTCTATCACATCATTTTCCTTGTTTTAGATCTTGATATCATGGTGACCAACACTACATGGGCAATGATACATTATCTAATAGGATAACCTAGTATCTATTTTGGAATCATCAGTTATATAATTCCCAATGTAGGAAGTGGTTTCATTAGCGTTATGGAATCATTAAATATATGATCCCCTACCGAGAAGACTATTTATGTTGGGTTATGGAATTATCAAATATATGATCCACAACATAAAAATTATTACTACGTGGGGCGTGTGGAATCATCATGACAAAAAATAATTTAGTGGTATTTGCAAAAATAATTGATGTGTTCTTTGTGATTTCATATTGGTTTTTTTGTGGTGTTCCCCATTGGACCCAATGTTTGATCACATTTTTATGAGATTTTTGAGTTAACATTTTGCATTTTGGGGTTTCCCCAGTGAATCCTGGGATTCATACACTTTCCCAAGAGGTGTGGTTTTTAGTGTTCAAAACTGGTCTTATTATGTACCCCTATGGTTCTTGGAGTGATCATCTTTCTGAGCGATGAGACCAATAATTTTTTCTATAGGGTTAGTAGCATCCAATATATGGAATTGGTAATATCCCATATTTACATATTGAGATCCGTTAGGTTATAGCATTACTTTCTACATAGTGAAATCTGACAAGTTTGTTCTCTCAAATGTATACCACATGGGATGGGTGTGGTGTACCATCATCTTGTGATACCAGATTGATTTGTATCTCTTGGATGTCCAATATGATATGGAATAATTGTTTCATATAGAGTGTATCTCTTTGATGAGGGTTAACTATGATGAGTAGGCTCATGCAGTCTGTTAATAGGGAGTATTGTTACATTTTGATCCACACATAGAATCTATCGCTAGTTTTGTGGTAGGTACCTCATTATACATGGAGTTTGGGATGTGTATATTAGATGTTTCATCTAGATGTATTTGTGGTGTTTTCACATATCATTGTTGACACACCATGTAGACTGAGCTGAATAGTCTTGTATATATGTGGATGTTCAAGATGAATATTCTCTCTCGTTTGAGGTTCCCTTTGGCGTGGTCAAGAGGATTTTTTCCTTTTAGTTTTGTCCATTTCATCAGTGTATTTTAGGTTCCTTTTCAGTATTGTTACACTTACCCATAAAAAATCAGTTCCCACACATGTTGTGTCTTGTGTAGACCCCTACCTTTTGGATAGGGTCGTAGGAGGACCTGTAATAGGTTCAGAGTAGTGAGGAAGACTATCCAAAGTTTTTACTATATATTAGTCGAGGACCATTATGGTATTGAATTTGATAATGATCCCATACTTCTGATTATTATTGAAACCTTACTAGTTTTCATTTTTTGTAGGTTTGTGTTTACCCCTTTTTATGCATCTTATGTAATCTGGTTTGGGATAGGTGTATGCATTCATTTTTTTACTATCACTACATTGTTGGATTGAGATGATTATAGCTGTGTTTATAATGTAACGATTGGAAAAATCCTCCCATTTGTTTTGGTATTCCTACTAGGTGCTATATTTCCACCCCCTCCGTATAGAAATGGGATTTGGGGTAGTTGAAGCTCAAACCCCATTAGGTTGGGTCATGAAAGAGTTGTATCGTCGAAGGATACACTTTGGGAGCTTAGGAGTGAGCTAGGTTTTGGTTATATTAGATAGTGTTAGAGTGTTTTGAGTTCATATTTTAGACCAGAGACTCTAATATTGTTTTGTTGACTGATAAATCCACTCACAATGACTGTAATAAACTATTTTTTGACTCCATACATTTGTACAATGGTCACATGTAAATAACGGTACATACAACATATATGACAGGGTTATGGGGTTTCCTACCCTACATGAGTCAAGTCCACAAATATAAACTTTGACAGTGGAATTTCATGAATCTATTTTAGGATTATATCATGATGATATAATGATTGGGTTCCATAATGGGATTGTAATAATAATTATCCCAGAGATTATGATTCATTATCGGGAAATAGTACATGAGATAGACCTCTGGGTAGTTTTCCATTTGATCAATCACCAACTAAGTAGTGGGTTATTCCCAAAAAATTTGTATAAGGATGAGAACCAGTAAATAATGATTCATGAGATCCATAGGTAGCGACATATTGATATATTGGGTTGAACCATACCCCTAGGTAGTTAATGGCTTCTTGAGGTTGTCTCAAATATTTCCCACCTTTTTAGGAAATGTAGTAATTAGAAGGTGTTCCTATCTATTATCCTCAATAGTGTTCATCCAATCCATGGTAGATTCTAGTGACACAGAACCACAAAATGATGATAATCACATGGGTGGAGTTTTAGCATCTCCACCTGGTTAGAGTTCTATCCAGCCACATTGATATAGATAAATGTCCATGATCTTATGAATCTTTAATATAATTTCATATCCATTGTAGATTACTTATCAATGTTCACTAACCTGTTGTGATACACCCTGGATATGGTTTGGGACCTATTTTTTGGAGCATAGAAATTTTATAAGGATTTTCATTGGGAGATCTTGGATTTGGTCGTTTCGTTGTGTATTCCCACATATACTGGAGTTTTTGAACAAACCTCAGTGGTGGGGATATTTATGGATGAGTTGACTCCAAATATTATTACTAGATACGTAGGATCTAAGACCATAGTTGTTGGTTAAAAATGGAATGATTATGGATCTGGTCATGAGATATGTTTCAAGTGATAGTCAAATGATTGAGGGTATGAGGCACATGGATTAAATAGCAGTTTTAATTAGACATTATAGAGGCATTGTAATGCTTATTCTGGCCAGTGACATCTTGCAAGAGAATGCCTGACCCATCATGCAGCAGAGAGGGAGTTGGTCGATTGAACACCCTATTAGACGTGACATTTTGTGTATGGAACCCCATATTATCTGAGAAATAAAAGAGGACATGGGAGATAAATAGGAGGTGGGAACTATTCATGCTTTCAACTCTACCCTTTCTGGTCTATTCCAGGATCAGCGATTTGGAGGAATATGGTGAGGATAGCTACAGGTCATAGAGGCACTCTACCTAGATGAAATATGAGTAAATTCAGGTATGTGTCATGTACTTTTATCTTTTTTATTAGTATTGATAGAAAATATATAAAGGAACACTTCTTTGTAACTTATCGCTCCAGTTTTTTCCAGGTTGATGCTAGGGATTAGTAGAACCATATAGTTGTTTTTTATTTGAATATTCCAATACATGAGGAAGAGGGAAGCCTCCTCCAAAGATATGTGTTTTTTATGTGAGTAAAACTATAATGTTGAGTGAGTTACACCCAAAGTGTATAGTGTTTAGGTGTGGTGGATTACTCAGTTTTACATGGACATGTGGGTGAGGTTGTGTGTGGGGTTCTTTAGGAGGGGAATGTTAAGACCTAGTGTGTGCACTTCGATAGCCCAATGTTTTTCATTGGTACCATCATGTGGTCGGAATCGACATTGTACATGAGACACATAAGGATGATGTGGTGAGGTTCTATGTGGGTTTGGATTCAAAATATTTAGGGACACTTCCCCACAAAGACATATTTATTTAGATGTGATCCTAAACCATCTGGATGAGTCATGCCACCAAAATCAGATAGAATTGTGGAGTAGTGGACTAGTTCCTTGTCCTTTGTGCAGGTTATTGGCATGCAATGCTGCTTGAACATTTGGAAACCATTTGGTCAGTGATTTTTATTTTTACACGTTTTCTATATAAGGAGTCATGTGAGTATATTTCTTCACAATGTATAATAGGATAAAGAAAGAGGTGGGTGTGGTTTGGACTTTGTTGTTTCATTAATTCGGTGCTTGTAAGAAAGACGAGAACCCTTGGTGTGATTTATAGTGTTGGATTCCCAATGTATAGATTAGTTTTATTCTTTTATCCTGGACATACACATTTCAGGGATGAAATGCACTAAGGTGGGGAGGATGGAGTGACTCAGGATTTGACCTGTTAGACATTGGAATATTTATAAGAATATTTTTGAAGCTAGGAACCAAGTCAGGGAATAATTATAGGGCCAAGAGATCACTGATTAGGTGATATTAAAAATATTTAATATACTTTATCTCATGCATGTAATTTGTATAAAAATAAGGTTTATCTCCAGTGAAGAGACTAAGATTAGAAATAAGAGTTCACGGTTGATTTCAAAACAACATGATAACTATAGGCATGACATAAAATTTGTCATTGTATGGTTCTAGGTTTGAGGTGATTCATGGATGATTTCATAATTGGTGGTTATTTATTTAATTTAATTAAACAATTATCCACCCCATCCCCCCAAGGTGCACACAACAGATAGGGTCTGAACCCCTCTCCTCCCCATTTGGATCGATGGATGAACTAAGGGGAATCTATGAATATGATGTTCCACCAATGTCAAATCTTGATGCCGACCACTTATAGATAATTTTGTAGTTTCTTTGATGTGTTTATCTAACCCAATAGTTTTGTAATTCCATTAAAATGTTGAAGTATTATAGTTTTTGTTAAATATATTCTTTAAATGCATTGTTTATTATTTTTCTCGAGACCTATGACAACTAATAAAGATCACATGGGGCTCTAAAATTTAGTTTTGGGGGAAAATGTGGAAATTATTTCATCTCGCAAGGAAACTATCATCCAAATTACCACTCACAAGGCCTGTGGTTTTTTTGGACATGCTATTTTTTCATATGATTCAGGGAAGATGGATTTTAGGGACTACATATATTGTACAAGGGTTACATGTCATTTAGTGATCTGAAGTTTTATGGCTATTGGACATGGACAAGGTATTCAATCAATGGGACATTGATATGTAAAACTAAATAGTCAGACTTCATGTATATTGGGTGTTGGACGTGGCACCGTGTTGATGACATTTCCATGAGGTCGGTTTTCTAGGACACACAATCTACCAGGTCGTGCATGCTGTGTGTGAGACATGTTTAGACAAGATGTTGGAAGGAAAAACATGGATGGGGGCCGAGTGTGGAATTTCACTCCATGTATAGCCGGAAAACAATACGTATTTCCACATTCCTTGGAAATATGGGAATTTAGAGGACACATACAGTTGTTCCAGAATGGTCGCATGGTATGTGGACCCGATACATCCCATGTAGTCCTTTTCAGGAAAACCTCTGTCTTATGTTTCTATATCATTAAGGGTCATATTTAGAACTATTATTAGTGTATCAAAATAGGTTTTCCACAGAGAACATGATTAGTTCTATGATTTTTTATTTCATGATGTGATGAGATATTTTGGGTACCTTCAATTGGTGATTAATGGACCCACATAGGTTGAGTGGGTTCCCTTGGTATATCCCAATGAGGGTACATTATGAAATAACCTCCTCATTAAAGGGGTTTTATAACCTTGATAGTATGAAAATGGATCGAGTTTTATCATCCATTTTTAGAGGTCTGTGTGAGATCCTCAATCACATGGTGTCCCTAGATTGTGTTATTTGGTTTCATCCTGACCAACACTACATGGGTGGAAAACGCCTATCTAGTATGATACACTTGCAGGGTTTGTGGATTCATCATTTATACATTATTTTTGTAGGTAGTGGTTTTAATAGTGTTTTTTCATCACCATTTAAATGATCGCATACTCTAAATAAAACTTATGTAGGAATGTGGTGTCATCAGATATACAATCCACTACATTTTGAGTTTTTTCCCAGTGGGGTTTGTCAAATCATCCTCACTAAAAATACATGGGCAATTTTCCCCTACATAATCGATGAGTTATAGTAGATTCATGATTATGTTTGTGATATCCCCAAGTAGAACATGTGTTTGAAAAAATTTATGATAGATATTTGAGTTAAATGATTGGGTTTGTGGGGTCCCCCAGTGGATCTTATGAGTGAGCCCCTATCTGAGGAAGTGTTGTCTTCAGTGTCCGTGATAAGAATTTTTTTATCACCTGATGGTTTATGTTGTGGTTCTCTTTCTCAGTTATGAGAACTTTCATATTTTTATTAGGGTTAATATCATCCCCTATATGGAATCGGTGGGAACACTATATGTGTATCATGTACCACTAGGTTCGGTTATTTCTACATGGAGTGATATATCAAATGTGTTATCTCATATGTATGCCAACATGGATAGAGGAGGACGTACATAATATTCTTATAAATAATGCGGTGGTATATCTCAATTGCACCATTTAGGATGGACTATTTGTTACTAATGGAGTATTTCTATTAGATGAATTCCATGTTGGATGATAGATCACATGTTGGGTGTTCTAATAGAAGAGTGTTACCTTCTCGGAAATGAGTAGAATATATCACTATCTTTGGGGATGAAACCTCATTAGATGTGTAGTGTGAGATATATATATGGTTTTGATTATATGATTCCATTTTGTGTTGTCACATGCCTCGGTTCACACTTATTGTGGACTAAACTATCTAGTTAGGTATAGACGTGGATGTTCGAGATGGAGATTCTCTCTCAATTGGGGGTAGCTATGGTTTGGTTGAGAAGACTATTTCCATTCAGTTTACCCCTTTTATTTTTATTATTTTGTGAAATAAATGATTATTTTTACACTCACCCATGTATGGTATTTTCTTTCACATGTTATGTCTTGTGCATTCTATAGGAATTTCGACGAAATATAAGGACCTAAGATTAAATCATTACATATTATTTATTTAAATGGATAATTCAAATTTAATATTCTTTTAGGTTTAGAGTTTTAGAGAATTAGGCCATAAATATTAGATTACATCTCAAAGATTACAAAGTAGAAAATTCTACATAGTTTCCAATTTTTCATAAAATAAAAAATCCTGAAAAAAAGTTTCATATCTAGTTCCCTATTTTAGACATCATGACTTTTCCCTGATCCCATCCTCGACCCTATTCATCGTTATGCCCAGTGATTTTTTTTTTCAAAACTTGGTATGAGTATAAAAAGTTCAGTATGGGTTATAAAATAATGAAAGAAAACAATAGTTCATCAAAACATAGAATTTTTAACATACCTCATGAAATCATAAGATTTATGAATAACACACAGGAATTGGAAATCATAAAGGTAACATGTGGCATCCATAACATACTTACATTATAGCTTTCATAGACACGTAGGGAGTTACATTTGGAATACCCATCATAGTACATTCCTTAAATCTCTTAGGATAAACATTCACGTTTACCTCCGTCACATTACACAATGGATTGGATATCTATCTTGGGCTCACCCGCCCAAGGATTATCAAGGAACAACCCTTATACATTAACAATACCCAAGAACCATAACAAATTCATAACACATAAAACAAACATATATGAAAGATAACATTTCCACATATCAATCACAATATATCATTTAAATATATTGGCATAACAAATCAATTTTCAATACCCTTCTCAATACCAAAATATGTGAAAGAGTATATGGTTTTTATTTTTCTTTTAAAAACATTACGACTGGTTAATAAAGCCAAATATCAAATAATACTCTGGGCGGAAAAAATACCATTGTCACTACTTACATTAAAAGAATCATTTTTTTCATTTAGAAAAATTACTTATAGAAAAATATTCCTTTGGAATGAAATGAAAATTAAATGTTTGTTTATACTCTATATAAAAGTAATTCATGTATAAAACAAAAAATTCCTCAATGAAAGGAGATTGAGACGAAGTCCCTTACCTCGTGTCATACTTGAAACGTTTGTTCCTTAATCTCATGAATAAAAATCTAAAATTAATTTATACTTGATTAGGAATATTCTTAGAATTTATTATTCTTTTTATATCACTTTTTTCCATGTTATAAACATTATGTAATCATTTAAGTTAATAATGGTCATTTTGTTGATATTTGGTACTTGAGTCAAAAATGAATTTCATATTTTTACAAGTTGTCCATGTGGTCAAAATTTAATTATCTCTAGAATGATAATAATGATTTAGATATCATATATATCCAATATATATATATATATATATATATATATATATTTATAATAGTACATAATATTTGGAGGTAAGAAATGAAATGCACCATTAATGGGGACGGTAAGTCTTACATACACATGAATGCTACTTTCATTTCTATTTAGTATTTTTAATGAAATGAAAAGATAATAATAAATAGTTCTATTATAATTAAATTATAATATCATATATAATTTCATTAACTATATTGTTTATATGTTCCATGAATGGAATGACTGAGTGATATCACTTTGAGGGAGCGGTAGACCACACTTCCTCAAATGAAATTATCGAATTTTCCCATTATGGAAACTATAAAAGTATGAAATAAATAAAAAACACATAATCATAAAGACAATATAAATATAATATATAACACATATAAATATAGCTCCGTCACAATGGCCACCATAAGATGTGGTAGGAGAAGATTGAACACTAATCATTTAGTGGGGCAGTTGTTCGCCGTCCACGGAAATAATATGTTCCTTACCCATTAGATGAAGGTGTGTGTAAGTGAAGTTCAAATAATTCTCTTAAAAACAAACTATTATATTTATGATATTTGTTTTTTTATAAAATAATTGTATAATCAGAGTTTATGGGGTTGGAGAAGTTAAATAATAAAAAAAAACTTAATAGAAGATGTTACCTTTAAATATGGTAACTCCCATTGGATTGAACAGAAAGGATTCCTTAAAGCCCCTTATGTTGAATGTATGGCTTTTAACTCGAAGAGAGGGATATTGCGTGTTAATTTGGGAGGTGTATGGATGATCCAAGGGGCTTGAGGGGTGTGAGAAATGGGTTAGAGGTGAGGGATTTTTACAAGGGGAGGAGAGGCTCTTAAGGAATGGTTGAAAAAATTATTTTATTAAATAATGATTTTCGGTTTCTAATTTTCCTAAACATATTACAGTTGAAGATAAGATGACACTTATTCGAAATAAAATCTTCCAATAAAAATGGACAGAATTTGGAAATTATTTTAATCTTTATAATCTTATTTATTTAAATCATTCATTAATGAGGTAAAGACTCCATCATTATTGTGTCATAAATAATATTATTTATTTTATGTCTAAAAATAATAAATAAAATACCATGATGTAGGAAATGTTTTTTTCTAATGAATATTTATAGCCAACTTTATCAATTATATAACCAATTATTAAAATTTTCTAGCAAAATAATTCATGTTAATTATATTTTTATTTTTAATTTAAATAAAAAGTTATCAATATCATTATCATACCCATGTGGCTCTAAAAGGCCAAATGTATAACCAAAGGATTCTCTTGGTCAGAAATTACTCATCCAATATGGTTAGGACAAGTGGTAAGGTAATTTTATATTATTATAATATTGTTTTCACCATTAATTACCATATTTACCTTTAAACGAGGTAAATAAAAGTCAAAATATTCTATTCACCAAAAAATATTTTGAGCTTATTGAAAAAAATTTTAATTTATAATAAAAACCATGAATATCAGATTTTCAAAATTCAATTCACAAAAGTGGTAAAATTTCATTTAAATGAAAAAGGTAGTTTTTTATATTTTACTTAGTGTTTTCACTATTCTTCAGAAATTGATGTTCTTTAGAAAAATACCAAAAATTAATCCAAAGATATAATTGATATTATAAATTAAAAAATGAAGTCTATGTTAACAAATTTAAAAAACAGAATTTGGATCAATTAATTTAAAAATAATTACCATTGTCAAAACAAAAAGGGTTTTTTAAGAAATAGTTACTATCAAAAGATAGACACTTGTTTATGTCTAATTTCAAAGTAAAATTACTTTCAATGACCAGAATTGTATTAAATGGTAATAATATAATTTAATTAATCTTTAAATCCAATTATAATAATAATCTAACTATATAAATATTTTATATTAAAAGGCGGTTTTGAATTAAAATACAGTATTTTCACTATTCATTAAAAATGAATAATAACAAAAATATAATGAAATTTTATTCAAAGTAAATTTTGATGTCCCTATTATAAAGAAGAATTTTATTTTTTCAAATTGATCATATAATTCTGAACAAAACAATATTAAAAGAGGGTTCTCCATAAAAAGGCACTAAATCGTCCTTTTAATGAATAATAGGGTATTTATGCTTAAAATTAGAATCATTAAAATTTTAATCCTCTAACTTTTATTGGATAAATGTTAAATCATTTAAAAAAAATGTATATTCATATTTCAGTTTGTTATATTAATCCACGCTAATATAACATCTATGCATTAACTTCCATTTAAAATGATATTATATTATTATTTTTCAGTGTGACTCAACATTGTGTGAAACATGATATTTCAATGAAACCTGTTGTTGTGTGTCTGGTATGCCATCAAACATAGCATACACTTTGAAGTAAAATTAATATTTAATTCAGAAATTTTAGTAAATATGAAAATGTCTTATTCTTTATTTACTTAGTATGTTACGTCCTTCCCCCTTTGGGATAATGGTTCATCACAATTTTTATCCACTTGTAAAATATGTGGGGGTATTTATCCCTCATAGAATTTTCAGATTCCCACATTGCCTCTTCAAACATATGGTTTTTCCAAAAAATCTTTCCCTGATGAATTACCTTATTCAGAAACACTTTCTCTCTTCGGTCAAGTATCTAGACAGGTTTTCCTCATTAGAGAGATTATATTCCAACTGAACAACCTCTATGCTCAAAACATTAGATGTATCTAGCATATACTTTCTCAACATTGAAACCAGAAAAACATTATGTACCTAGGATAAATATATAGGTAAAACCACTCTATAGGCAACTAATCCAACATTCTCTATGATTTCATAAGGTCCAATGAACCTCAGACTCAACTTTCCCCTCTTACCAACACACATCACACTTTTCCATGGCTAAACTTCGAGGAATACATGATCAACTACCTCAAAAAATATCCTTCCTCCGGTTATCCACATAACGTTTCTGCCTGATCGGAGATGTTATCATGTTCTTCTAGATAAACAGAACCTTCTTTTCTGTCTCTTCTACCAATTCAGGTCCCATTATCATCCTTTCACCTACATCATTAAAAAAACTGGACTTTGACACTGCTTCCAATATAGTGCCTATGATGGAGACATCTGTATTCTTGAATGAAAATTGATTTTATAAGAGAATTCATCCAATGAAATATGTTGGTCCCAACATCAATGGTAATCTACTGAACAAGAACATAGCATATCCTCCATGGTGTGAATTTTTCATTCTGACTACCCATCTGATGAGGATGAAAAGTTTCACTAAAATTTAATTCAGTAATCAACGACTTCAGAAGGCCTTAACAAATGATTGAAGTAAACCTAGGATCATGATCAGATACAATGGAGTGGGGAACTACATGAAACATGACTATATATTTAATTGACAACCGATAAATTTGATCTAGATACAAAGTATCTTGAATATAAAGAAAATGAGAAGATTTAGTAAATCAATCAACAATAACCCATATTTCATTATTACCTCGAGATGTCATTGGAAATCTCACCACGAAGTCCATGGATATATTTTTCCATTTCAACTCTGGCACCAGTAAAGACTGAAGTATCCATTTAGGTATCATCCACTCTACATTAACATGTTGACAATTCAAACACTTCATAGTGATGTCATCAATATCTTTTTTAATTCCATCCCACCAGAAATACTCTCGAAGATCTCTGTACATCATAGTACTGCTACAATGAACAGAAAACTGTGAACTATGAGCTTCACATAATAAAACGTTCTTCAAATTTGAATCACAAGGTACATATAATCTCTTCCCAAACCTCAAAGCACAATTATTATCAATGTTAAAATCATGAAACCTACCATTTTGAACCAACTCTACCTTTTTCTGAAACTCACTGTCTTCCTTCAATGCATGATTAATTATATGTGATAGAGATGATTTCCCTGACACATGAAACAATATAGAGGAATTTCCCATACCAACAGCTTCTATTCCAAATTTCATCAAATCAAAAACTGAAGGATCACGTTCCAAACATAGAATTGTTAATGAATAATTACTTTTTTGACTCAAAGAATCTGACACATTACTTTCTTTTACCGTATCGTATTTGATCATGAAATAATAATCCTTGATTAATTCCATCCATCTCCTTGGAATGAAGATTAATTTTTTCTGAATGAATATATTATTTAATATTTTTTGGTTAATATATTTCACATTATACTCCATACAAATGATGCCTCCAATTTTTTGAAGAAAAATCAACAATAGTTAATACCAAAGCATGTGTAGGGTAATTTAATTCATTAGGTTTCAACTGACGTAAAGCATAAGTAATTACCTGATCATTCTACATAAGGACACAACCATGTCCATTCAACAAATCATCATTGTAGATAACACACACACCATTTATGGAAGGTAATTCCAAAATAGGGGCATTCACCAATCTTCTTTTCAATTCATGAAACAAATCCTCACATTCTTTTCTTCAAATGAAATTAACATATTTTCGAGTTAACATAGTCAGTGGGCTAGATAACCGTGATAATGATTCAACAAACCTCCTGTAATTACCTACCTAACCAAAAAAATATGGATTTTGGTTATATTTGGGGGTCTTGGCCATTCCTCAACAACTTCTGTTTTAGCAGTGTTAACAGTTATACCATTTTTTGAAACAATGTGATCAAGAAATGAAATTTGTTGTAACCAAAAATAACACCTGATGAATTTCCCATAAAGGTTTTTTCTTTTATGGTTTGCAGGAGAACCCATAAATAACATTCATGATCCACATTAATTTTGGAATAAACCAAGATATAATAAATGAACACAACAAAAAAACATATCCAAGAACTAAAAAAATGAATTTATAAGATATAAGAATACAAGAGATTAATTGGTTAATCCAAAATGAATAACCAAAAATTAATAGTGGCCATATCTACTATGACATGCAGTCTTCAAAATGTATGCTTACTTTACTTTCAACTAATGGTACCCCGACCTCATGTCAATCTTCAAAAAATTCTGATCTCCCTAGATCTAGTAAAACAAATCATTGATATAAGGAAAAGGATATTTGTTCTTAAAAGTGATGTTATTTAATGCTCTATAATCAATTCAAAGTCCCATTTAACCATATTTCTTTTTAACCAATAAGGGAGGAGCACCCCATGGTGATGTCCTAGGTCGAATGAAACCTTTATCTAAAAACTCAGGCAATTTCTTCTTTTACTCTAAAAGTTCGATTGGGCCATTCGATAAGGGTGTTTTGAAATTGGATTAGAGTTAAGAATTTTTTAAATAGAAAATTCAACTTCCTGATCAGGTATTATAACAGGAAACTCATCATAAAAAACATCAAGATACTCATATACCACTTGAACATCATTATAATGGAAAGTTCCTTTGTTTTCAAAAATATGTACAAGGTAACACTCATTTCAATATTTTACTAGTTTCTTAGCTTCCTGATATGCTATCAAAAGTAAGGGTTCATTATTGTACACAAAATTAAAATCTTTATTCAACGAAACCTCTTTCACTCTTCAGTAAATATTATCATGAAAAACAGAAATCCAATCCATAACCAAAATAACAACAAAATCTACTAGAGGAAAAACAATAATGTTTGTAAGTATATTCTTTCCTCACACAAGGACTTGAAGGATCTTATAATTTATTTTTTTCTCAGTATTTTCCCTTGGTGTTTTTACAATAAGAATAGGATTCATATCATTAGATGAAATTCCTAATTTACTAGCAATCTTCTCAGAAATGAATGTATGTGTAGTCCCTGAATCAAAAAACACATTGGAATAATTTGAGCAAACAAACAGGGTACCCGATACTACTTATTTTTATAGACCAACATTTGCTGAAGTTATTTCAAAGGATTTAACAACCCGTTTCTACTTGTAGTCTATCTTCTTTTCCTCATTTTAGTTCTTCGTTAAACACACATTTTCAAAATGACCCATTTTATTGCACTTAAATCATTTTACTAATTGTAAATCATACTTTTTGTTAGCATTAACATGATCAATTTTAGTGAAATTATGATCATTATGTCCCATTTTACAACATTTGTAACACATACCAGAATTCAAAAGACAATACCCATCATTATTTTGTCCACAATTTTCACAAACTGTAAACATAAGTTTTTTACCATCACACTTTTTTATGTGTTCATTACTTTCATCTTCCACCTAGACCTCTTATTCTATTGTTTTTCAAAGAACACTTCATCATAAATAAACTCCATTTCCACGTTCTCCGCACATCAAACATGTTTTTTAAAACTTTTGAACTCCCAATAAGATAGATCCCTTCGATACTTTGGATTTAATCCTGAGTAAAATAGTTTATTTATTATCAAGATATCGTATGGAATTTGGATCATACTATGCGATTCAAGTGAATGTTGCTTCATAAGCATCCACCGAGTCATCCTCATATCTAAATTATATGAATTTTTTTCCACCCAATGATGAACCACCTAAAGAAAATATTTATCAATAAACCTACCTTTGAATTCATTCCAATCAAGAGCATCAATCTCCCCACTATCCCTGATTTCATTTTACCATTGACCACCACAAATCATCTTAAACATCAAAACAACAAAAAACAAGACTATCCTTTGGATGTTCTGAACACCCCATTACATAAAAAATCTTCTCCAGTGCTTTTATCCACTCTTTAGTTTGCACAGGGGCAGATGATCCTCAGACTGATGGGGGATATTGCCTCATGAAATTCTTCACTACTGACATGTTCCTCTATGGTTGATCTGGATGATCTCATGCAAGATACAACCACTATCTATATCCTTTGTCAACTGTTCCATCACATCAAACTATTTAGTTCCTATTCCGACCTTCTCATGTTGTTGATTTAGAAGGTTGTATTCCTTCTAATGTCGTCCCATCATAACATCCTATTTCGTTTGTGGAATATCATTCTGATCACTAAAATATCTTAGGCGAAGAAATATGGTAATATGTAAATGCTATATCAATTCAATATTAACATAAATTAAATTATGGATATTAATTTAACAATATCCTTACTCTTATAGTAATATAAACTGACCATCGATTCTAACTATAAGGACCTAGCCTTAAAACATTAAATAATATTTAATTAAATGGATAACTCACATTGAGTATATTTTTAGGTTTAGAGTTTTAGAGAATTAGGCCATAACTATTAAATTACATCTCAAATATTACTAAGTAGACACTTATACTCATTTTCCATTTAAAAAAACTCTTGAAAAAATAGAATCATGTCTAGTTAAATGTATAAGACAACATGTATTTTCCATGATCTCATCATTGAACCTGTTGATCTTTAAGTCATGTGAAAAACATTTCAAAACATGGGATGAGTATAAAAAGATCAGTAAGGTTTATAGAATAAAGAAAGAAAAAATTAATTCATCAAAACATAATCCTTTTAACATACAAAATGAAATAATAAGATTTATGAATAACACATAGTAATCAAAAATCATAACGGTAACTTGTAGCATCCATAACATACTCACATGGTATCTTTCACAGCTACGTAGGGTCTTACATTTGGAATACCCATAACTGTATATTCCCTAAATCTCTTAGCAAAAACAATTACGTTTACCTTTGCCATGTTAACAAGTGCATTGTAGAGCTATCTCTAGATCATGCACACTAGGATTATCACAGAACCACCCGTATACATAATCAATGCCCATGAACCATAACATATTTATAACACATAGAACAAACATAAAGTAAAGATAATATTTCAACATTTCAATCAAAATATATCATTTAAATATATTGATATAAAAAATCCATAATAAAAAACATTTTCAATACAAAAATATGTAAAATATTATGGTACTTATTTTTCTTTTTGAAAACATTACATCCTGTTAAGGAAACCAAAGATCAAATAATACTCATGGCGGTGGAAAAAGTCATTGTCACCGCTCACATTAAATAAAACATTATTTTATTCATTTAGTAAAAAACACCATTGAAAAAGATTCTATTTGAATGAAATGAAAATAACAAGGTGTTTAAACACTGTATAAAAGAAAGTTTCTTATAAAACATAATATTCCTCAATCAAAAGAGATTTAGACGAAGTCCCTCACCTCGTGTCCGACTTTAACCGTTCATTGATTAATCTTTTGAATAATATAATAAAGTTAATTTAAAATTTATTAAGAAACATTTCATGTTTATAATTATTTTTATATCACCTTTTTCCATGTTATAATCATTATGTATTCATTTAAGTTAATAATGACCATTTTTTACATATTTGATAGTTGAGTCAAAAATCAACATCTTATATATTCAAGTTGTCCACGTGGTCAAAAGTTCATTATCTCTTGAATAATATTCCTTATTTAGATATCATATACATAATATATATCCATTACACATATGTATTTATAATTGTACATAACATTTGGAGGTAAGAAATAAAATTCACCGGTCATGGAGACGGTAAGCCGTACGTACGCATAAACGCTACTTTCATTTCTATTTTTCATTTTTTATAAAATGAAAACATAATGATAAATAGGTATATTATAATATCATAATAATACCATATATAATTATACTAACTCCATCTTTTATACATTCCACGTATGGCATTAACGAGTCATGTCACTTTGAGGGGGTGGTAGTCCACACTGCCTCAAATGAAATTATCGTTATTACCCATTATGGAAACCTTAAAGGTATACTATAAATATAAAATACAGAAGCATAGAGACAAAATAAATTTTATATATATCACATATAAATATAGTTCCATCAAAATGGCCACCATAAGATGTGGGAGGAAAATATTGAACAATTAACATTTTGTGAGGCAGTAGTTTGTCGTCCATATAACCAATATGTTCTTTACCCATTAGATAGAGGTGCGTGTAAGTGTAGTTAAGATAATTCTAATAAAAAATACCATTTATATTGATGATACTATTGTTTTTATAAAATAATGTAATAAAAATAGTTTAGGGTTTGGAGAAGTAAAATAACATAAAAGATCTTAAAAGAAGACGCTCCCTTAAAATCGGGTAAATCCCTTTGGTTTCAACCAAAAGGATTTCTTGAAGCGCCATATGTTTATGATAAGGATTATCGGTGGAATATATGGATCTTGAGTGATTATTTGGGAAGATTTTGGACGATCCTATGGATAGAGAGGAATGACTAATGGGTTACAGGAGTGATTTTTATAAGGGAGAGGACAAGCTCTTTAGCATAGTTTGAAAATACTATTTTATTAAATAATGAATTTTGGTTAATAAAGGTCCAAAAAATTTTAAAGTCTAATATAATATTACCATTCATCGAAATATAATCATCCAATAAAAATTGGATAGGTTTTTTATATTGTTTTAATATTTATAATCTTATTTATTTAAGTCACTCATTAATGAGGTAAACATTGCATCATTATTGTGTCATAAATAATTTTATATATTTGATGTATAAAAATTATAAATAAAATGCCATTATGTAGAAAATCATTTTATATTTATAATTAGTATTTATAGTCAAATATATTAATTATATAACTCCACATTAAAATTGTTTTATCCTAACAATACAAGTTTTTGATATTTTTAATTTATCTTTAAATAAAAAAGCTATTAATATCATTATCTTACCCAAGTGGCTTTCAATAGACAAAAGTCTCAAAAAATTATTTTATTAGTTGGAAATTACTCATCCAATAAGGGTTGGACAAGAGTTAAGGTAATTTTATATTATTATTATATTTTTTTTACCTTGAATTACCCGATTTACCTTTAACCGCAGTAAATAAAATTCAAAAGTAACTATTCACCAAAAATTATTTTAATCTTATTGAATGAAATTTTACATACTAATAACAAACATGTATGTGGGATTTTTGAAATTAAATTAATTAAAGTGGTGAATTTTCATTTAAAAGGAAAAGTCAGTTTTTAACAACAACTCAGTGTTTTCATTATTCATAAAAAATTGATGGTTTTCAGAAAAATACAAACAATTAAGCCAATGATATATTTGATTTTACAAATTAAAATATTATTTCAATTTTACTAAATTAAAAACATAAAAGTTGGATTAATTAATTTGAAATTAATTCCCATTTTCAAAACAAAAAGCTTGTTTTTAAGAAATAATAACAATAAAAAGATTGACACTTGTTTATGTGCAGTTTCAAAGTTAAATTACTTGCAATGAACAAAATTGGATTAAATAGTAAAAATATAATCTAATTAAACTTGAAAATGAATTAAAAACAAAATCTAACCATATAAATATATTAGATTAAAAAACATTTTTTAATAAAAATACAGTACTTTTCTCTATTCCTTAAAAAAGTAATTTTATCCGAAAAATAACGAAAAAATATTCAAAGTAAATTTTGATTTCCCAATTATATTGAAGGATTTTATTTTGTCTAGTAGAAAATATAAATGTTACCAAAACTAGATTTAATGAGGGTTCATAAAAAAAGGTGGTGAATCAACCTTTTGAAGAATATTAGAGTATTTATGCTTAAAATTAGATTCATTAAAATTTTAAGCATATATCATTCACTGGATAAATGTAAAAACATTTAAAAAACTTATATAACCAAATGTAGATAGTTATATTCATCCCCACCAATACAAAGACTATGAGTTAACCACCATTTAAAATAATATTATATTATTATTATTCAGTATGAATCAACGTTGTGCGCGACATCATATTTCAACGAAACATTTTGTTGTGTGTCTGTTATGCCATCAATCATAGAATCCTATTTAAAGTAAAATTAATATTTAATTCGAAAAATTTAATAAATATCAAAATTTCTTATTATTTATTTATCTAGAATGTTACATGAAATCTGGGAGAACCTAGAGCAGAAGGATACATGTGCGGTAGACTATATGAGGTGTTTATCATAGCTTTAGGGAGGATCTTTCCAATAGTTTCCATTGAAAGTTATCCCATACTTCTAGGTCGGTAATATTATTTTACAATTTTTATTTTTGGTTTTAATGTGTTTTAACCCTTTTCATACTTATATTGTACTCTAGTTTGGGATAGATGTATTCATGCATTTACATTTTTTTCACTTTATCTACGTAGTTTCATTGAGGTACTTTTAGGTTCATGCATAAAGGTACCCTACGAAATAGCCTCCTATTTGTGTCAAATTTTTACTCACAGAGAGATTCTAGCCCATGTCCTATAAAACCATGATTGGTGTATTCATAGCTCATTCTATATTAGGTTATGTCGTGATAGCATGATTTACCCTTGAGTATGTATTACACATGTACTAGAAATTGTTTACTACATATCGAAAAAAAATGCATCCCAAATATTACTATGAGATTAATAATACATAAAAACTATAGAGTAATCAATTAAATAGATATATATCATGTTATTCTATGTGATGAGTTTTTTTATTCTCTTCTTACATATTAGGATGATGTCTATTAATATTATATGTGCAACACAACATGAAAGACTTTTCCACTTCCTGTATTTTAATCATGAATAATGTTCTTCTAGTTATGTAGAAAAAACATTTTATATTATAACTTTTATATATCTTTTCTTCATAACTACTAAACATATTTACCCTCTTAATAAATCATCTTATATATATTTTTATTTTATAAAAAAATATTGTTTATTACAATTATTTATCTAAACACGCATAAGAAGAAATAATCATATATGCATTTGAATGTTAAGTTAATGTTCAAGCTGTTAAGTTCATCTAATATATATAAAAAAATATATTTATTTTTTTTTGACCGTTTTTTATGTTTCTATGATTTTGTAGTAGTGGTTACTTCATTATAATGTAATTAAAATAGAAAATATGCATCATCCACTAACAATAAAACATTCTTTAAAATTAAAATATTCTTAATTATTTTTTATTAAATAAACCTAATTGGTGATATTTTATATATTAATAGATATTTTGAGTATCATATAAAATATAAATTTTCACCAAAATAAGTACATTAAAAATTTTAATTTAAATTTTTCTGATATCAATAAAATATTCTATGTGTTAAAACTTATGATGAACTAAAAACATCCTTAAACTGATAATGATCTAATTTATGATGAATTCAATTAATACTATGACAAAATTTCTCTATTTTATTCTATGATTCTCCCAACCATATAAGGACATAATCAACACTATGAAATCACATTAAAATATTATACGGACATTAATCAACCTTAAACAATGGTTGAATCAACCTTATGAAGCATTTTTATAAAAATTATGACCTTGGTTATCCCAAACTTTCTAGTTATCATTATGAACCATTCATCCCATTTTCATCAACCATACTTTTGAGATATCGAAGGTTTTTTAAATTATAATACACATCCATTTTTATATAACAAATACAAGATCACATTTATCATTCAATGGTCTCATAACATTTTCAATCCCATTAAATAACCCTTCATGTCACATATTATTCTTTATTTTGGGGGATTTTAGATAATTTTTACATTCTCAAAATAATCTATAACACAACCATCATATCCAATTCAATACATTCAACTTATTAATGTCAATAAATATTCAACATACAGAATAGAATATATTATCTTAGTAATATCACTAAAAGAACAAAGAACATATGAATATATATGGGGTCAAAAATCCTCACATGGGAATTTTTTGGAGACCATGTAACATAAATAATATTTAAACACAAACAATTTAAACATGAGTAATCATTCAATAATTTTTATCTTATGTTATTTAATATAATTTATAAAGTAATAAAATTTAATAATAATTTCATTATTACAATAAAATAAGGATTTATAATCAAACCCCTTAAAACTAATCCTCTTAATTTATATTGATAAAATTATTACACTTAAATGATTGTTCACATAATTTATCACATCATACTGAATCATTATATTATGAACTCTACAAAATAGAGTTCAACATACTAAGAATGAACCACTTCTTTATTAAATAATAAATTCATCAACACTTAAAACTATCCATAAAATTGAATAATAAATCCATGTAATATGTAATAAAAAAATATATTCATGATCATAAAAAAATTATTAATGTTCACACATGAACCAATACATTAAAATGTTTCTTCTCAAAGATTTATCTTTGTTAAAAAACAATCTAAATATATATTCCTACTATCTAAGAGATCTCTCACCAATTTGGAAATCTAATATCATTGGATTTATTTTGAAATCACTTCATTCTTCCATTTTATATAAATAATTGAATAAATATTGTTATTTAGACTATCCATTCACACACCCTTTTTCAATAAGAATTCAAATGACCAGATGAGAGGTGGAGACTGGGACACCACACTATATTCATTAAAAGGTTGAGTTTCAAATCCCAACTGTAACCTCATATTATTTTATGTGTTTTTAATGGATTAGTGATTAAATGTGATATTTATTCTTTGTTAATATAATATAAAAAAATTAAAATCATTTATTTTCATTATCACCTTTATTAAGTGATATTTTATATAAATTTTTTTGATCATGTGTGTTGAACAAGATCCCTAATAAATTTATTTCACTTTGATTATCACACAGAAAAATGTTGTGGAAACTTTACATCAACCTTGAGATCCTCCAACTGTTCCTTATTAAATTTAAATATTATTGTATCTTGTGTAACAAACATATATTCTACACCATAATTGATTAAGGTATTATACTTCTACATCATTGAGGGACAATAGAATAGTCTCTATCAAAGAATTATAAATCTAGTATCTCTTAACCTTATATCACTGAAAAAACATGATAAATAATCATTTGAATAACTAAAAAAATTAATCTTAACTTTTAATCATATTTCAACAGAAATAATGTTGTACATTTTTTGTAATGAAGAATATTTTTTATAGAAACAAATATGAATCTTTTGAAGAACATTGATATGTGTAATCTCATAAACAATATCAACTATTGATATATTTCATGAATAAAATACATCCTATTATATTTTGAAAACCAATTTTATCTTTTTTGATTTAATATTTATATTTTAAAAAATTGGTCCTACTGAAGTTTTAGTGGAATCTAGTTTTTGAATCCACCATGTGATTTTTTTTCGAAAGATCCCTAACATGAATCTCTTGAGAATGAAAATGTTTTCTCTTCCTTAAGAAATTTTTATGCAATATATGTACCTCATCTCACCAAGTATGGAAATTTCATATAAAATTTACATTTCATTGAAACAATCAACACCATATTGTTCATTATTTCTCATAATTTACTATCACCAATATTAATAAAAATAAAGAGAGAGGGATATATATTTCAATTTTAATATTGTGGTTTGAATTTAATATCCCTTTAAAAAAATTATATTCCTAATATAAGTGTCTACTTTAGAATAGTATGCTATTATAAATTGTTATTTTTATCTATTTATTTATGATAGTGTATTACTCTGAAAAAGGCGGTATAGTCTCCATGAAATTGATATTTGACTCTTATTACTAATTTATAGCCTCTATTGTACGAGGACGTACGTGTGAGTTAAATTGACCATATAGCTTGGGGTACCAGTTTGTGGAACCCGAGTAGGGATGTTAAAAATTATATAACAATTAATATTTTTAATATAATCTTTTTAATATTCGTATAAATTGAATTAATCTTATGTTTGTGTTGTGTAAACATTTAAGGTAAATATTTCATAATAAAAACATATATATAAATGAAAATGGAAAGAAAATTGTTATAATTCAAATAATTATTTATTAGTGAACATATCCTCTTTTTATCCTTATATAAAAAATTTAAATATATTCAAACAATGAAAATGATATTTTTTTAATTTTCATTATATAAAATAATTTAAATATCCAATGAATAGTCACCTGATACCAAAGTTAATATATTATATTATAGTATGATTATGGACAAAAGTTTTTCATAAAATTAAATTATGGCATGTTTTAGGGTAATTTTATCATCTTTATAATATATTTTTAACCATACCTAGATTATATACCCTTACCATGGGGAAAATAATTTTCTTTGGTTACCACTCATAATGACCAAAAACAAAAAGTCATTTTTAAAAAACAATTCCTTCATTGTTCAAAATATTCAATACCTTTTTCATGATTCATTATTAATAATTAAAAATAATTAATTTCATATTAAAAACAAAAATGAAATGTAAAATAGTTTTTTATTAAAATGGATTTTTAATTATAAAAATATTTCCATATAAAAATAAATATTAAAATTTATTCAAATGAAATTAATTAGATAATTAATAACATTAATAAACTATTGAAAACATCTTAAATAAAAATTTTAATTTCTTAAAACATTATTAAAAAATATAATTTTTAATAAAAAGGTCTATTTTTCCATGTACATAAATAAATAATTTTTTTAGAAAATAAAAAACAAATTATCCCTAAATTAATATTCATATGAAAAATTAAAAAATAATGTTCAATTTATCAAGTAAATTTTCTAAATTTGAGAAGAAATATTTATATTATTTTCCCACAATAACCAATAAAAATTAATTTTTAAATGAAATGAATTTATTGTAGAAATTGAATGAATATTAAATAGTATTAATTAATAAATTTACAATAAATATGATATTAACATATATTTAAATGTATGGTTTTTACAATATACACAATCTAACTCAAATGATAAGTTACAAATGATATATTTAAAGGATAATAATTCATTTTTTAAAAAACATAGTGTTCTGTGTTTAATATTCCATAGAAAACAGTGCTATTTTAAATTATTGTGCTGTTATATTCTTCTTCTTAAATACATTATATCTTCAATATTTGAACTTATTTTCGATAATAATTTTATTTATATACGAAAAATCTTTTCTAGAAAACCCATATCATAAAAAATGGATATTTGAAATATCCCTTAAAAAGAGGAAAAGTGAAATATGAATGCCATTCATAATAACAAAAAATAGGTTTCTAAATAAGAAAACATTAGTCTAATGTGAAATTAATTATATAGAAGAGAAAACTAAAACCTAAGAAGTAAATGGGAATGATATATAACATGGTAAGGAAAAATCTAACGAGCCCAAAACCATAAATCTTGGATGGGTTAAAAGAACCTCAATTTAAAAAAAATAAACATAACAAGGAAATTTTTTTCTTTAAATATCATATTCCTAATGTTTTTCTATTACAGTTTAATATTTATTTTAAACATGAAGTAAAATATTTATTAACAGTTATAGATTATTACTTTAATTAATTTTTTTCATAATCTAACCCTTTCTCCAGAAGGTGTTTATTCAATGTTAATTTTTTATACCTGAAGCACTAAATTCCACTTATTACAGATTGAATAATCCAAAAAAGGAGAATAAGATATTCGTTTTATCTTATAATTTTAACCCAAATTTAAACGATTACTAAAATTAATGACGATATCAATAATTTATTACCCTTTATATTAAGAAATAATAAATTTTTATTCATTGTTTCCTCATTAACACCAAAGGTACCACTTAGATTATTCTATAAATAAATCTACCTAAATATCAATCATCATAAATAATACCAACATTAATTAATTTTTTAATCTCAATGGAGACTCCATTCCTTTTATATTACATTCATAAAATTTAATTTCATTCATGGAAATTTATATTTATTGAAAACCCATTTGTTATACATAAAAGTTACATATACATAAATCCAATGAAGAATCACAAAAAATATCATTAATCACCATTGTAAAAAATTATATAATTTAATAATGTACATAAAATAATTAGAATATGAAAAATAATATTTACAATCAAATTATGAAAGGAAATACCTAGAATAAACAGAAATATCATAAGAAATAATACCTTATTAATGAATCACATTCTGACAATAAAGATTATTTATATCTCACTATCTTATAGATTATAATTAAGTTAAAAAAATATATAGATGGGTCTATCGAGTTATTCAAACCATAATAATGTATTCATTCCAAAAACTATTAATATTTTTAAATCATCTCAAAATCAAATCAATTAAAACTTCAAATTTGTAACTATAACTTTAAACATATGGTAACCATAAGATTTTAAACCAATGATGATATATAAATATATTACATCATCCTTAGAAAAAACATATATGCTTCCAAAAAATAACATATTCCAGATTCCTAAAATAAAATCTCAGATTATTTCCATAAAAATAATAAATTGGTTCACTGTTGAACTAAATCACCTTATAATAAAACAAAATCCCAATATTAATTTTACGAAATGTAGTCCATTTAAATCAAAAATTTAAATCACGAAATACTCATAAAATAATTTTATCATTAGTCATTACCTTTCAACATATGATTACACATTCATAAAAGAGATGTACTATGGAACATTTCATAGATGTATCGTGCTTTTATTCCCATAATTACACTTCGACATCATAATTCTAAAATCCAAATATATATAAACACATAAATCCTTACACTTTAATGATTAAAATTGGACAAAAAATTCCATTCTCTTGGAGTTACCCCTTAGATTAGTTTATTGCCTTAGATTAATCCCATATTAAATACATATAATAAATTTAACTATAAATGGTATATTTGGATTAAATTTTCATCCGGAAAAATAAAAAAAAAATTATTATATATATCATTGATGAATGAATTTATTTGAAACACATAATGCTTTTGTTATTTCTTTTAATCATTATATGAGAGTCTATTCAAATAATTATAGCATGAATGAAATCGTTCTTTCATTCTTCTATGTACTCTACCACCGTAGGTCTTTGCGTACTTTGTCATTCTATTCATTGGGGAGTCTATGAGTTTCTCATGTGAAAGATTTTAATTATATATCTTGATAACCAATTAGGAATATCAATAAAATATCATTAACATTAATCATCATCGAAGTTAATCGATCATGATCACCACATTTTCCATCACATTACGTTTTAAAAAATAACTCATGGTTTCCATTACTAATAAAAACTAAATCGTGAAGAAAGATAAAAAATATTCATAGTGGGAAACCAAGTAATCCATACATTACCGTAGTTTTATAATGTTATCCCATACTTATAATTATCTTTTACCTAAGTCCTAGGTATATGTTACCTAATATATCTTTTCCTAAATCATTTTCCAATGGTTTCTAAGAAACAATCTATGAAACCAACTACAACAACCCTAACTCCAATAAATAATATTTTTAGTATACATTATAACATTTTAATAGATATAATGGATATCACCATGCATGATTGATTATTTATATTTCCTTTTTATTATAAAATATATATCATAAGAAAAGATTATTTTCCTTGAAAATAATAATAATATCATTTAAAATAACCAATTAAGGGAGAATAAGTGAAATGGTGAGATCATATTCCAAATTAGGGTTATATATAGTTTAAGATATCCTGAGTAAAGTAAAAATAATCTATATGAAAATGAAAATGAGTGAAAAATATTCTATTTAATCAGTATGTTTAGCAAGAAATGGATCCTTTTATATTATCAATATGTTAATATAATGGATAATAATAACTAAAATCTCAATGAAAGACATGATTATTGTAGGAAGTCATGATTTCAAACATCATGATATCAGTACAATAAAAGACTTGTGCAAAGATAGTTTAAATGAATGGTAGTTACTCATGAGAAATCAATTTATTGGTAGATTAAATATTTCCCCATTATACTTGTGGATCTATTGATTTATATAGATTTTTCAGCCCCACTCGTCCCTGGATGTCCAAATCATTCTACATATTTTGAATGATCAACATAAATTCATAAATAATATGACTTATCCATAAATTTTTGTATGGATTAAAGAATATAGAGTATCATTAGTCCCCTATAAATTCAAATAACAATCAAAGTCAATCACCATATGTAGAAATGGTATATAGTGTAGGAAATAAGATTATTCATGATACAAGGAATATAGATATTTATGGGAAATATAATTTCCTGTAATAACCATAAATTGATTTTTTAGAAAGATTGTTGATAATGAAAAAGTAAATAATAGATGATATATGACAATTAATTAATCATAAGTAACTGGTTTTAATTAAATTTCATCCATTTATAGAAAAAAAATTAAATAGATGAGAATATTTTCTCAAAATAATTGAAATACCATTGAAATTTTATACAGGAATCTAAATAGTATAAAATTATTATGAGGGTTGGATGTTTCATTAAAATCACGTGATTTAATAAGATATTTATTTTGAATATTTTGTAATGAAATTTAAATTATAACGCTTTTAGGAAAACATTAGAACAATAAATTTCCTTACACAATTTTTTTGGATAATTTAAGATATATTTTATAAATAATTTCATAAAATTAAACGAATTTTTTTAAAACAATATTGAAAAATTTTCTCACTCACCATGATAAACAAAATGGGATTTTATTTTTAACATTTCTAGTGAAATAATAAATTTAATTGAGTCATTAATTATCTTGAATAAATAGATAATAATATTATATAACTGAATTTGGTAATATATTCACCACATAAATTTATATAGATGCATATAAAAAAATATTTTTTAATAGAGTACAAATTGAGATGAAATCCATTTTAATGATCACAATGTAGAAATGAGAATTAATCAATGAATTAATTTGGCATAACAATTATAAATTCAAAAAAAAAGTGGATATATAACCTAATATAATCATATTTTATTTCACACATAATCATAGAATATGAAATAGATTTATGACAAAATATATCCCAAATGGAAAGAAATTCTGCTATGAGACCCCTTTACTCACTTCCAACTCAAAACATACAATATTAATAATCATAAATAATAGTTTTTTTTATTTATTTACATCAATATAGAATTTTTTAAATTTTTTAGTCCTTTTATTTTATTACTATGTGGTTATATTTTATTTTATAATTAATTATTTTTACGTCCCACGTTTTGAGGATATCATGTTCATATAATCAAAATGACATCGATAGTTTTACTATGGTAAAACTGGAAATAATTCTTTCAACTAAAAAGTAATAATCATGACATAACTAACAATCTAAATAAATTAAACTTTTTAAAATTAATAAATATATATGGTTGTAACAAATGAACTAGGTTATAATCAAGGACACAATATGTCTTACATATGCATGAGAAACATTTTATATTTTTCTAAGATCATGTTGGAAAGAACATAATTATTTTTCTATCTTTATAGTATGATAATTATGATTTGAAAACAATATTATATCTTTAAATAAGATTAAATTTACAATTTATGTGATGTAGTGGTGAAAAAAGAATCGCATCTCTTTGTAGAGGTGTTAGTCCACACGTACGCACAAACAATGATGTATTTTTTATAAATAATGGATAGTTAAGAATATATATGATATATTAGATTCACATAATGATCAATATGTCATGACTATAATATGTATATATTTAATCCATCATTAGTATAAGTTATGAGTAGTTAATGATAATATCTATAATGTCTATCATAATCAGTTTTAACAGGATACTTTCTAGTTCCAACCCTTAACTTAAAGTAAAAAAATATTTTGTGAAATTATAATAAATGTGGGAAACTATGTAGACTATACCTTACCAAAATTTTAGGATGTTATTCGATACATGGATTTATCCTCAAAGTCATTCCTACGATTATGTTACATAATTTATGTTTTCTTAAATATAGTTGTCTTGTTTTCAAAAAAGAATGCACTGATTCCATCTATAACAACCCTAAATCTAGTAACCTCGAGATAATGTCTAATTTATTGCATTCAAAAATATACAATGGATATAATCCTATTGGATCAATCAATTTTTTTAATGGAAATGAAGATGAAAACATGATTCCCATGTTACAATGTAAATATATAATATATATCCTAAACATAATTATTTATTCCTTAATATTAATCATAATATATGTATTTATTTCTTTTGGAAACGAAATCAAAAAGAGGATGAGCTCATATTCTCATCAAGGGTTACAAATAGTGTAAGTTATTAGATAAAAATAAATCATAATCAATATTTCAAGGAAAATAACTACAAAACATTCCATTTGATCAATAAGTGGAGAATGTAATAAATATATGGATAATATATATTGAATTGACTCATAGATAATAATAATATTATTCTTAGTGAAGGATATGATTATTATTTTAAGTCATTATTTTAAATTACATGATATATATACCCTCAAAACCTTATTCAAATAATATTTTATAAATGATTAGGTTTACACAAGAGACCCATTTAATACTAGATTATTGTATTTTTTTATCAGGAGACCTATCGATGCATCAGGGGAACATATAATTCTAGCATCCACACATCAATACATGTCCAACACATTAATCTTATATAGAATGGTAAACTTATTTTCCAAACAATTTGTCTTATAAATGAATTTTTATATTCAGTAAACAATAAAAATTATCTACAATTTCACATGAATTCAAATAACTTTATTTTTAAATCACCATGTATATATATATATATATATATATTTTATAAATTATAAGGAATATGAATATCCATGATACAAATAATATATAAATTTAATGGAAATATACTATACAATTATCATGGTAAATGAAATGTTTCATTAGAGTGGTAATAATAACCATAATAATAAAATATAAAAGAAAAGCTTAAATTCAATATAAAAACATGTTATGAAATAAATTCATGTAATTTAGAAAATAAAAAAACGGATGATATATAATTCCTAAAATAGTTATCTTTGAAATATCGTTCATATCATGTAGAAAAAAATATAGTAACTTGGTTATGTCGTTGAGAAGGTCTGTTAATTCTGTAAAAGTTAAGAAACCATTCTTTTTTAATTTTTTAATGAAATGTGAAAATTACCAATTTTGGGAAACAATTTCTATGGTTCCTTTTAGAGAATATTATATGTTAAGGATATATTAAATTACTATTTAAAATATTTTTATAATGAAATTAATTTTCTATAAAAATTATGAAAAATATGGATTTGGATTAACAATATACATGATTCTAGTTAGAAATGAGATCGACATGTCATTTAAATATTCCTCTTAAAGGAGTAGTTTTAATTGAATAATAAATAATCATGAATACATATATATTGATGTTAAATCTTTCAATGTGGGTAATATATAAAAAATATAAAATTAAATTACAGAATATTTTAACATTTGTTTCAATGTAATGGAAATTGAGATAAAATCCCTTATATTGATCATAAAATAGAATTTAAAATTATTCAATATACTAATTCTGTGTAAAAAAAGTAAATACACAAAAAAATAGTAAACAAATAGAAATATTGGAGTAAAATTAATACATAAGAAAAACTTATCAAATTAAATTTTTAAGTAATACAACCCAATGGAAATAAATTGAGTTACAAAACAGATTAACTATGGTTGGACTAATCAAATACATTTTTATACTCTAAAATAACAAACTTATGATAATTATTTATATTCATAATAATCATTTTTGAGTTTATTATTTCTATAATTTTATTTATTTTTATATCACATTTATTTACAAATTTAATTAATTTCATTTAGGATGTATAGACAATATTTACTTCATATGTAAAAAACTTCATTAGTAGTTTGACTTTGGTAAAACTGATCATTGTTCCATCATATCTAGAACAATACTCATAAAATAATTATCATTTTTATAGTTCAATTATAGTTTTTTAACCCCTTAATAAATATGTATATCAAAAATGAAATATGTTACAATAATAAAGATTGTAGGTCATAACTATTGAGGTATAAAAAATGTAAAAAAATTATTATTTCATTTAAGACATTCACAACCAAGATACATGTTAGGATTTATTTCATTTAGGATGACTATTGAAATATATCTTTTTAGATCCCTAGATTCAAATTATTCATTTTTTATATGATTGTTTTGTTAGTTTCAAACCAATTCATATTTTTCTTTTAAATGATTGAGTTATTAATTGCAACATTTAATTTTTTCATTAAAAAATTATCTATATCATTGTGTAAGATAGTTTTATTTTAAAAGGATTTATTTTAAAAAAAATTCAATTTTATCAATTTAATAGAAAGGAAAAGTAATAATATTTAGTAGAGAAATATGAATGATAAGAAGAGTGATAAATATGATAACTACCCTATTCCCCTCGTTTAGCATGATCCGTGAAGTATTTATGACTTTAGTTAGTTGATGAGGATGAGTCTACAGAGCCATCACTAATACAAAGTTCTATTAATTTTATATATTTCTGACCATTAATTTTTATTTTATTTTCATTTCATAGGTGGTAAAATCCGGTTTCATATGCACCATCCAGTTTCATTCATATATATTTACTTTTGGTATATCAATATGATCATTTAGTTTTTTGGGTGTGGAATGATTTTTTTCTTTTGTTTATTTTTTTGGATCCATTTTTCAAATGTTCAATAATAGATTCATTATTAGATAAATATTACAAATAAATAACTTCGAAATAATATATTCTTATATATTCATTGAAATCTTTAACATCAATAGCATCTTTCTTATGTTGAATTTACATAATGATTTTTATGTCATTATAGATATTATAGGACCTTCAACCATGATTTTCATCATATCCTTTTGTTTTGATAACAATTGATTTGGTTTTCTCATTACATAGTAAGAAAAAAATGATGATTTTCATGAATTTTTTGTTAGAAAAATCGTTAACATGATACTTTAGACTATTGGATATATAAATAAACCATGTAAACATAATAGTAATTACATAATTTAAGTTCATATAAAAAACATTCAACATCTTATCCATACAAATGAATTCAAGTGTATCTACCTTTGTTCACACCTTAATAATTAACTTGTATTAATTTCCTTATTTCCTGATATATATATTCTAGACAACATTTTATTAAACTCATTTCTGATGAGACCATAATGAAAGTAATTGAAATATTTACCATACATTCTAAAGTAAAAAAATTTCATTTTGTGTTTATTTAAGTTAAGATTATGTTATAGGGGTATAAAAATTGATAAATATTTTAAAAATAATTTATTAAATTATTTTGATAAAAATAAACATATAATTGATACTTTAAGAGTAATTAGTTCCACCAAGGAAATGATCATTATTATATTAGGTAAATGACATCATAAAATCATAAATAGAACATGATTAATATTTTTAATATATATATATAATATAAATATTTATTTTTAGAAAAAAACCTCATTTGATTCCAAATGCTTAACTTAAAAAATGGAATGTGGTGGGAATGAGTTTCCATTAATGTATAATAACATAAATTTACATTGAAAATAAAACAATTTTTAAATGATAAATCAATAAAGGGATTAACATAAAAATTCATATATTTATAATGATATTAATTAATAAATTTTATTAGTATAAGAACATTAATAAGAAAATAGAGTTTTCATGTAAGAACAATGGGAATTAAAATATTTAAATTATGAATTTATGTTCATTAATGATGAATTATGAAATTCATAAAACCATGTGAGAAAAAAAAATTAATAATGTGTCTAGAAATAGTATTTTTTCCGCCCTTATATGTGCACCCATAGAATTGAGAGATATGGATTATTAGAACATTGGTTTCAAATAGGATTTGGTAATTAAATTTTTTTAGAGTCCCAGGCATAACGTACATTGACATTGCATTTTTTAGAGTAATACTTAATAAAAAACACAAAAATATGCCTAAAGATTGTATTTTTTTAGTTTCTTTGGAAACTCAGAACAAAATCATCAAATCATTATAAAATATCTTCAATATCTCCCATATTTCTCTTCCCTCTTTTTTTCTACCTAAAATCATTATTTATATCGCAGGGAAAAGAAAAAATATAAATGATGATCTTAAATGCCCAGTAATGGATAACATGGCGAACATAAAACAAACCAAAAACATTTGAATGTAAAAAACATGAATATAATGTTTAAACATCAAAATCATAAGCAATGAAATAAATCATGTTAGTACATAATAAATATATCATAAAGGAACATTAATAAGGATAAAATATCATAAGAATAAAACATGTAATTGTGGAAAATCATTAATTGTATTATTTTATTTCTATAGTATCCAAGGTAGTTTTTCCATGACCATCATAGTGGTTGATGTCCATTACTGAACCAGATTTACTTTCCATTCATGCCTTGATTACTAAAACAAATTTACATTCTGTTCAATCAATGTCTATCTCATGTTATATAAATCATTATCCAATGCATTGGAGGGAGATATAGGTCCCACCCATCTCATAATTAAATCATTCATACATGATCCAAAAAATCAAAAGCATTCATTATAACATAACCCATGAAATAAAATGGGTTTCATAAATATCATTCCATCATATCATAATCCATATAATATATCATTCTATCATTAAAACAACCATATAATAGTAATAGTAGGGATAAAAACATAGCCCTATTTAAAATTTTTAAATTAGATGGAAAATAATTCAGATAATACACTTGAACTTTGTTCTTGAAGAAAATATCATTTCTTCTTCAAAAAACACTTTTCATTTCCCAAAATTCCGAGCAATGTTAAAATAAAATAATTTAGTTGAAAATAAACTCTAAATATTTTACTGTAAGCTTCATGGAAATGAGGTTCCTAGAAACTATAAAAATAAATTAATTCTATTTAAGTTAAAAAAACATTCTCCTTGACCTTTTTTTTAGAAAAGTCAAAAATGAACCGCGTGTGATAAAATAAAGAAAGATTCCTTTAATACCATGTAGTAATAGTAAAAAATTGATTAAAATGACTTTAAACATACACAGAATAATATTAAACATTTTATGAACACATTTTTAGAAAAAAAAAGTGAAGGATGATAAATATAACCCTAGTAAATACAAATATAAAAATAATATTTGAAAAAAATGAGACTGTAAAATTATCCCTTATGTTAGGTTCGATTTCTTTTATATGTGTCAAAAACTCTTCTATTGTGGGAAAAAACATATTAATAACTTGTAATAGAACCATAATAATATTTATTATATCATATATGATTCACATATGATTTTATATTACCCGTTCATGTGTAAATTCAATGTTATAGAAACTTTTTGGGTAATAGTCGTTTAATTTATCGTACATGTTTTGAATTTTTATTCTTGATATTAATAATTATATAAATATGTAATTACTTAAACACTTTAAAAATTATTTTATATATTATATATATTCAATATATAAATATATTTAATATATAGATAAAATAAATTGAATACACATTTCATGGAGACGGTAGGCCGTACTTACGCAAGAATGCTATTTTATTTTCCTAATTAAATTGAATAGAATTAATTAAATTATATATTTTTATATACATAAATCCATTATTATTGTTATGTCATATATTTCATGATTATTTATTATAAATACTTTATAATTATTCTTCAATGGTTAATGTGGAGATGGAATCTAATCGTGTCATAGAGACAGTAAGTCGTACGTGTGCACGAGCAACGATACCATTCCCATAATTGTTGAATGATATTGAAGTGGATGGTGTATAATATCACAGAATTATTATCATGTTATAATATTAAAATATAGTTATTATTTCTACCCTTATACACATCCATGTAAGGCGGTGGTGAAAAACATATCACACCACGGCGTGGAGATGGTAAGCCGTATGTATGCACACCCAGTGATTTCATTTTTTGTTGGATGGATAGATGGTGAAATATGGTTGTTTCATATTTATAATAACATATCCATATATTTTTTATACTTATGATATTAATTTATAATGAACAAACAATATAATAATAAGTATAAGAAAAAATAAATTTAATTGAATCGGTAGCAGAGATTACCACTTCCTCAACGTGCCTCCTTTAAATTTCTTCTTAGGGAACTATAGTTGGTTTTTTTAGAAGAAAAAAACATCTAGAATTTATGTATGGGAGTTTATAAGATAAATTTGATGGTTTTTTTCGATCTTGATGGCTCATAATGGAGTGAAGAGGAGAGGGAGGAGGCTCACTTTTATAAGAGAGGAGAGAGGCACTTTAGGAATGTCCTAAAATATTAATTTATTATAAATGAAATTTAGATTTAAAAAAGCCCAAAATTTATTTAATTAAAATTTAAGATGATTTTAGTTAGAATACATATCATAAAATATATTTTAGAAATGTTTTTTATATTTCTTTTGATCCTTATCTTTTTTGTTTTACACTTTTTATCCCTTTTTTAATCTTACAATGATATCATGTTATTTACACATTGTGGGTTAATGTAATTACCATATCATGTCAAATGACCCAAAAGAAGATATATATGATATATTTTTACTTGTACTGTGAATTTGGAGGAATATTATTTAGTTATATTAAATTTTTAATAGTTTTAAATTGGGTCCCCATCAAAAAGAATTAAAATTTCATTCTTTTGCAAAATACTTCTTTTATGTGAAAAATTGAAATTTTTATCATTGAGTATTCTAGAAAATGTGTAAGATGAATGATAATATTATGACATTAAAAATTTGGTAAATACTATTCACAACGGCTAGTTTATATTCAATTATATAATGTTATTTTAACAATATATCTTTGTTTAGTCAAACTTTGTATTGCCTACAACGCAAGCTATCGGGGAAGGTCACTCTTGTGTGTAACACAAGACAACTCAGTATTTCCTGTAGTTAATGTTTCATTTTTTGTTTCGTATGAAATAATACTAACTTATTTCATTTATAAATTGAAAAAATATATACTCACTGTGGTGTTAAATGAATTATATCAAAAGAAAATTAAATTTTGTGCAACACAAGCGAAGAATAGTGTGGTTTCTAATGAAATATAATACGGTGTTTTATATAGAACAAGATAACCTTGGGGTAGTGTATAACACAAGATGCCTATGTAATTAAAAATAATCCATATCATAAATTCTTAGGGTGTTACCTTCATCCCCCTTAAAATGAATTTCGACCTCGTAATTCTTCAAGGGTATATATGTATTACTATTTGAAAGTTTCTTTCATAGAAACCCACATAGTAAAAATGAATATTGAAACATTACATAAAAAAATTGAAAGATAGAAAAATAATAGCTACCCAAAGTAACTATTATATGGGTTTCCACATAGGAGAACATAGGTAAGATGTGAAAACATGGATATGGAAGTGAAATATAACCATCATTTTTTGATGGATAGTGATAGAGAATAAATTTTGGAGACTGGTAACTACCAGGAAGCCATAAATATGCAATTATTTAAGGTACCATATAATTCATCATATAATATGGTTCTTAGAAATTTTTTTGTTTTCTATATCCTTTTCTTAATGTTGATTATTTTTTTATGAGAATAAATACTTACTTGATTTTGGTACAATATAATCATTATTCATGCCTTGAACAATTTCCCCTTCATCTTTTATTTAAATAAATGATGTCAAAATTTTCATTCATTAAGTGTTAGTATATAATGCAATATAGTTATATGTCATTCTATATGTCTCAACATAAATGTCAACATATGAAACGAAATATGCATAAGTCTGTTTATAGTGAGATAATAAATTAATTTAACAAACCGTAACCCAAATATATATTATACAATCTATAAAGGGATAAAATTTCAATCCTTTCATAAATATAAACCATAGAAAGAGGTGAAATAAAAAAACATAACATTTATCTCCCATATATCATAAGGTAGTTCTAGGTTGTCACATTCCAAACATGTGAATACCTTTATCTTTATTCTCTTGAGTCACAATAACAACTTAAATTATTAGATATACATATTGAAAACATTCATGTTTCCTTATTCCAAAACATATTTTATATGATCCTTAAGTCCCAAAATTGGTACACTTCTTCCATGATATCATAACCCTTTTGTCTACAACTCCCTAATTAGTTCTCTATAAACATAAATCATCCAATTTAATTATTAAAATACAACATATATTTATCCAAACATAATTATCTAAAAATATGGGCCATTTTAATGGTTTTATTCACCTTAATCATGTGTTCTACAAGTATATAACGTTAACTTTAAATCTCAGTTGGATCCTTATAATTATTCAACATATCATTTATAATCCTTAATGAAAACAATTTACAGAAAACTGTTAGACATTTCCATATTCATATAGCATAATCTATGAAATCCAAAACATATACACCTCAATCATCCAACTATATTCTTAAACCATTACTAAATATCAATCATCCCCTTCTTTAAAAAAATATTAATAATTTCTTCAGGTTTCTATACCATAATATTCATATGTTTAATGTAATATATAATGGAAGAACATCATATACCATTCACATGTAATTTACAATCACTTTATCCCCAATAGTATGACTAATACTCATACCATCATCATGATACTCTTCATGATATTTCCACTTATGAAATCAATATTCCTAATTCTCATAATTTCCACATCTAAAATATTCCGTGGTTAAAAATTTTATATGTATTTATGGATATTGACTAAGATAATAAATAAATGTGTGAGAAATATATATATCAGAGATTAAAAACACATAATTAAGGTAAATTACTTATTATATTTCAATAAATGATATATTCGGTTTAAGCCTAAGTTATTCATTTTTTTATAAAATAAACCCCTAGGATTGTGACCTATATTTGACTTATCCTTAGGACATACCTAGACATATCCTTAGAAATATCTATAGGGATCTCACTAATGTTTTCACATCAATGTTTTCCAAGGTTGAATAAACCTTTTCTGTGATACAAAATCTTGAGACCCAAGCTTGACGTACATGCTCATTAAATTAATTTTCCATAATACTTTATACAATACAAAAAAAGAGTCCCAACGATCATATTAGTATAGTGTATATGGAAACTCATAACAAAATCATCTAATCTTGGTGAAACATATTCATCATTTCCCATAATGATATTCCCCTTTGTTTTTCCTACCTAAAACATTTCATTATATACTTGTGAATCGAAAAAATAGAAAGGGTGATCTCAAATTCATATTAAGGGTAAATATGGAGAACATAAAACAAAACAATAACATTTGAACGTAAAAAACATGAATATAATGACTAAACATCAAAATATTGAGCAATGACGTAACTCATGGCAGTATATAAGGAATAGATTATAAAGGAAAATTAATCATGAAAAAATAACATTGGAACAAATCGTGAAATTGTGGAATACCATTAAGCGAATAATATGTTTTCCATAGTAGCTAAGGAATTGCTTCCAAGACCATCATAGTGGACAAAGTTCATTACTAAACTAGTATTACATATCATTCCAGCCATGTATTACTGAACCAAATTAACATTCTATTCTAGACATGCTTGTCTTATGATATATAAATCTTTTACAAAATAATTGGAAGGAGATATAGGTCCCACCAGTCTCATAATGAAATCATTCTTAGATGTGCAACAAAAGAGAAATCATTCATCATAACAGAACCTAAGAAATAAAATTTGTTTGGTATATATCATTCCATCATAACATAATTCCTATAAAATATCATTCCATAATTTAAAAAATAAAATCATATTAATAATATGGATATAAATATAACCCTATTTAAAATATTCATCATAGATAGAAAATATTTTTGATAATACACATGAACTTTGTTCTTGAGGAAAATATCATTTCACCTTCAAATATGTTTTCTTTTCTCAATATGCGCTGAAATTTTAAAAGAAAACAATTTAGTTGGAAATAAAAATTAAATATTTTATAGGAATATTCATAGAAATAAGGCATCATGAAACAATAAAAATCCATTCATGCTTTATAAGTTAAGAAAAAACATTCTCCTTTTACTTTTGCCGAAAAAGTAAAAAAGGTACCTTGTATGGTAAATAAATGAAAGATTCCTTCCATACCATGAAGTAAAAGTAAAAAAATGGGTAAAAATTAATTTAAAAATACATGGATAAATATTAAAAAATTTATTAAAACTTTTTTTTGAAAACATGTATAAGGATGATAAATATAACCCTAGTAAATACTTACGTATACCAAATCTTGGATAAAAATTAGATTGTAAAATTATCCCTTAACATAGGTCTAATATCTTTTATATGTTTATAAAACACCTGTATAGAGTGATTAAACATATTATAAACTTATAGAAGAACCATAACAATATTTTTTATATCATATATTATTCACTTATGAATTTTCATTTTCTATTCATTTGTCAATTCCATGTTAGTGAAAAGTTTTGCATAATAGTCATTTTATTTATCATTCGTATTTTGAAATGTTATTCTTGATACTATGAATTATATCATGATTTAATAAAATCCAAAATTGAAAACATTATTTATATATTATATATATTTATTATATTAATATATGTAATATATAGATATAAGAAATGGAAAACACCGTTCATGCAGACGGTAGGCCCTACGTAGGCATGAACGCTGTTTTCATGTCCTTATTAAATTGAATGTAAGTAAGTAAATGAAATATATATATATATATATATATATATATATATCTGAAAGTATTATTATGTCATATATTTCAAATATATTTATTATATATAATTTATAATAATTCTTGAATGGTTAACGTGGAGAAGGAATCTCATCGGGTCGTTGAGACGGTAAGATATAAAAATGCATGTGCGACGATATCGTTACCATAATTGTTAAAGGGTATTGAATTGGATGGTGTATAATATCTAAAAATTAGAATAATGTTATAATAATAATATATAGTTATTATTTATACTATTATACCCATCCAAGTAAGGAGGTGTTGAAAAACAGATTACACTATGACGTAGAGACGATAAGCTGTACGTACACGTGCGCGATGAAGTCACTTTTTGTATGATGAATTGGAGTTTAAATATTTTTGACTAATATTTATTAAAACATATCATTATATGAGTGATACTGATGTTATTACTTTATAATGAACCAACTAAATAAGAGTAGGTAGATATAGAAATAAATTGGAATGAATCGGTAGAAGAGATTACCTCTTCCTCGGCATGGTTCCTTTATATTTACTTTTAGGGCACTTGAGTTGGTTTTTTGAGAACACAAGCACCTCTAGAATGTAAGTAAAGAATTAGATAATAGGAAAGGGTAGGTTTTGGCTGACCTTGATGGGTAAAAATAGAGTCAATAATAGGGGGTGGAGGTTCCCTTTTATAAGAAAAGAGAGGGGCACTTTAGGAAAGTCATAAAATATTAATTAATTATACATTCAATTTGATTTAAAATGGTCCAAAACATATGTAATTTAACAATACGATGATTTTTTTGAGTAAACATCATCCAAAAATTATTATACAAGTTTTTGATATTTTTATTATCCTTATCTTTTTTGTTGAATTCCTATTTTTCCCTTTTTCTTCTTACTGTGATATCAGGTTACTTACACAGCGTGGGTTATATTAATTACCATGTCATGTGAAATGATCCAAAAAATGTAATTTATGATATACTGGGACTTATATAATCAATTTAGAAGAATATTAAATTTTTAGGAATTTAATGTCATTTAACAAACTATATTATGTTTCAAGTTACGTATTATATCAATTTTGGACACTATTCATACTTGACTTTTTAAAAAATATAAAATAACCTTGTTAATTTGAAAAAAGAGACATTAAATCCTCAATAATAAGTCAATATAATACCTAAAATTTAATTTTGGTATCAAAAGTTTCAAATTAAATATATTTTAATATTTATAAATTCATTTCTTTGAATCTTTCATTAATGAGGTAATCACAACATCATAACTGTGTCATAAATAAATATATTTATCTCATTTATAAAAATTAAGAATAAAATAATATTATTTATTAAATATTTTTATATTTATAATGAATATTTTTAGTCATGGATATTGGTTGTATAACCCTATATAAAAATCAATTTATTAAAATATATATGTTTATGTTATAATTATCATTACATTAAATTAATTATTATAAAATGTAATTTTCACATCTCAATGTATCCATGAGGTCTCGAAATCGACTTAAGGATGACCATGGTCAAAAATATATCATCCAATAGGATTATTAAATTTGTTAGGGTTGTTTAATATTATTATAAGTTAATTTTTTACCCTTATTTACCGAATTTACCCTGTAAAAATGGTGAATAAAATAATTACCGAAGTGACTATTCATAATGTACAAAAATAAAGGTAAATATATACACAATTTAAACCTTCTGATTCCATATATGTAATCCATTTTTCTGAATTCAAATTACATATGTTTCAAATAATAATTTAAAATTTATTCCCTTTGTTAGAACCAAAAAGTGCGTATTTAAGATATAATAGCTTTCAATAGATTGACATGTGTTTATGTCCAATTTAAAACATAAATTTTCTTCCAATTGAAGAAATTGAATTAAATGATAAAAATATAATCTAGTTACACTATATCATCAAATAAAATTATAATCTAATATAAATAAATTAGATAAAGAGGCAGTTTCAAATTAAAATATAGTATTTATCACTTAAAAATTCAAAATTTCAACAAAAGAAATCTATTATGTCCCTATTACAAATAAGAAGTTTATTTTTTCAAATTTGACTTATAAAAGTGTGAAAAACTATATTTAAAATGGGTGCGCTTTTAAAAAGAGTTAAAATTCCATTTTTTAAATACCTTATTTATCTGAAAAATTGATTTTTTTTTCACAGAATATTCTATAAAATGTTTAAGATGAATGATAATGTAATAAAATTCAAAATTTGGTTTATAATATTCCTAATTCCTAGTTTATACCACATTAAATAATAATATTTTAGTAATATATCATTGTTTAATTATACTCGGTATTGTGTATAACACAAGCAATTGAAGAAGGCCACTCTTGCGTGTAACGAAAGCCAAGTTTGTATTTCGTGTAATGAAATCTTTTTTTTTGGTTTTGTATAACACAATATAAATATAGACCATTTATACATAAAAAAATCTATAATCAATGTTGCGTGAAATGAATTCTATCAAAATAACATAAAATTGTGTGCAATACAAGCCAAGAATTTTGTTATGTATACTACAAGATAATGTGGTGTTGCATATAAAACATGCTAATCTTGGTTTAGTGTACAATAGAAGAAATCAATGAAATTAAAAAAATAAATATCATAAATTATTGGGGTGTTACAATATCCTGTTATTTTTTATAGAGACAATAAGAAAAAAAATAAATTTTTTTATATTAATATTAAACAACCAAATTCCATTTTTTTTGCTGGAGATAACATGAAACCAAAGGTATAAGGAAGGGTGAGAAGGCTAAATATTCGACGATAAAATCCATTACAACTAATAAATTCTATAATTCCTTATGAATTAAATAAAATAGATAGGGTTGAATATAAAAATAGATAGAATTAAAGGTGATATATTTATATATATGGAAATGTATGATTAATGTTTGAGAGGTGGGGTTGGAAAATGTTTATTAATACTATTTTTTAATTTATGAAAAGTTTGTGTGTTAATTTTTTTGGAATGATAAGATATTTATTAATTCCACCCAATGAATCTATTTACAATATTTTTATCTACTGATTAAGTTTAATATTGATCTGTAGAATTAATGACATGATTTATACCATTTAGAGTGTCAGTAAAAGCAGCACCATAAGGGTATGGAACACATCCACCAGATAGCTTCATGAAGCATCCAGATTTTTGTTCACTACATTGGGATTTCATGGGATATGTGTGACTCGCATAGGTATCTGAAGATCCTCTATAGTTCGAATGATTACCTCATATATTTTAATGATCTTCTTGCGAAACCACTCATTGGACAGTGGCATTTCTCAAGATTACTAGGGTTTCATGTAGGTTGAAGAATATAACCTTGAAATACTATATTAATTTAATGTGATTCTTTATATATTTTATCATCCTTATATTTAATCATATAATCTATTAATATTCTAAAATATAAATTAATAAATTTTCAATGTATTAAATTGGATTACATAGGAAACATTAAACTGAGATCCTAGGGTGTATTTAATCCCTAACAATGGAAACTGGAAACTATCAAATGAAAACCACATATACACAATGGATTCAATTTTATCATCAAAATACATTGATTTATTTATAGTTATAACACTTATTATTTAATAAAATTCATTATGAAGATTTTTTTGAACCTTATCATAAAATGTCTCTACCATATTCCCTTGTTATCTCAACCTTACGAGGTGTCTATCAAAACATTGTGGACTCGGTTGTCCCATTTATATCAAATGTCTCTATGATTTATATGAACCACCTCTCTTAACAATATTATACATAGTACAAAACATATTAATATTTTATTATTTATCCATTTCTTCATATAAAAATACATAATGATATATTTTATTTATATGGTCTTTGAACATTTACCGACAATTAAAATATGACATCGTCACAAATATTATTCATTATTTTATTTATGTTTGGATAATTTTTCTATTTAAAAAAAATAAAACTCAACCATTATATCCAATTTAATAATTATAATGTATTCTTCTCTATAAAATTAATTCATATTTGAGGGAAGTTATTGTCTCATTAATATCTCCAATTACTTGATAACATTCAAATAACCCTGGGACTCAACACATCCCAGGGTGACCAAACATGTACTAGGGAATCTAACAAATACAGATTTATATAATATCAAAGAAATATGAGAATTTTTATCATCTACTTATGGAAATTAGTTTTATTTAGGAAATATTCATTAATCAGTGATGATCAAATTTTTTTGTAGTATTATAAGTGATTTTAAAATCATATGAATATTATAGGATTAATAAATTCACATTTATTTTTTAATTATTTATTACTGACTTGTTAATATAAAATATATCCCATGTAATAACACACATTTTCATGATTAGACCCTTTCAATATTTTGATATATAAGTGTTTTTTTATTTGGAGTTGGTGTCGCGTTATGTTTTCCACATGACTAAAAAATTAATATATTTATAATATTAAATGTATTAAATCTTTTTCAAGTGATATCTCTTAATAAATGGATTCTTAATTTATGAGATTCCTAAATAAGGATAATAGAACCGTTTTTGGGTTTCTTAGGTGATTTTTTCCCATTTCACACAATTATGTTCATATTCATAGGACTTTGGGTCGATGTGTTGTCCTGGGAAGATGTTAGATGAAATAAAATAAATAATTAATATAGTGATGTAACATTAATATATTCTATTTAAACATTTTTATATTTAATAATTATGGTTAATCACATATCCTTCAGATATTTTTATAGTTGAAGGAGTGTTATCGTTGGGAGAATATTCTATAGACAAACATGGGGTGAACCGTAAATGATAATCAAATTCAGGTGGGGTATTTCATAAATGATAGAGTTCACAAATATCCACAACAACGATGATGTTAATTCATTCTTCACCAATAATTGATTTAATAAAAGTCATATTTTTAATTTTTTTAGTTTCTGTATTATTTTTGGATTCATTCATTGATCCCATATCTTCTGTAAAGTTTTACTTTTAAATGTTTATAGACATTCCTAAATAGTTATTTTCACTATATCTTGTATTAATAATTTTATCTATGATTAATCAATTAAATATATGTTTCCAAGGATTTTATTGGTTACTAGGTGTTCCATATCTATTTATGAACTGAAGTTGGTGATTGTGACTACATACCATCAATGTTCACATGTATTATATAATACAATATTTTGATGATGATTCAACTACAAGTTTGATTTTATATGAGATAAAATCCTAGAGCCATATATCATTGAAATTTTGATGAAAAATATTTTTATATTTATAATATGTGATGATCTAGTAATGATTTTGGTAATTAAACGATGGGAACCCCCATTTTTTGGTAAACTTTGTGTGATAGACTTCAGACACATCAATGAGGATTCTATTTTCTAGCAACTAGATGGTGATATAAGAAATTAGAGATGGTTTATTCATGATTGAGGTATTTTATGTGTTAATGAGTAATCTTTTTAAGGAAAATGGCATATCATTGAATATAAAGAAGAAAATAAATTATGGTCTATGAAAAACTCTACCACATGTAATTTATTCTAGAAGAACACATGTCATGTTGTATACTTTTGTGAAAATATTCCCTTTGGGTCACATTTTTTATGTATTATATTGGCATTGATGAGTAATATTTTGTTAGTATATTTAAAAATATTATTTAATGATAACCTATTTTCAATCATTAGAGATACAACATGAGGGGGTGTGAGTAGTATAATTGTTCCAGGGATTGATATCTGATGATAGGAATTGATTCTGATCGTTATAGTGATGCATGGACAATACTCCCAATTTACATGCGTTTTATCAAGGTTATGTGTCCCCATATTGTAAATATAGGTAGATTTAGTACACAAGACATTATAGAGATATTGGGTCCCCAATATCTATACTATTACCCCACAAGCATAGTGATCTATTATTGGGTGAGTCCCCCATTAGAGTTAGTGGTGTCCAGGATATTGTATTCTATGGTGAGGTATGTGTCCTTAATTTTAATTCTAGATAGTTTTTATCTAGTTCATATCATTATATAAGGGACTTTCATTTTTCATGTTGGATTATATTTTTAGATTGCAATAGAGGTTGTGAATACCTTTACACTAACACAGGTTTCGTTAAGGGGATTACTATAGTCATATTACATTAACTCTCATTGATTTATGGGTTGAGTTACTTTTTATTCCATTTCATCCTTCTTGGTTTTTTAGGTTATGTTACCGATTATTTTTATACTCACCATTTATTGAGATTTTTAACACATGGAAAATTCTTTGTAGATGAAATTTGAATTGGTGGTGACCTTGGTGGAACTAGTAATAGAAGTTCATAGTTTCATTGGGAGTCAATAACATTGATTTTTGGTAATACTTAGGGATCATGATCTGGGATATATTATGAATATACTTATTTTTTTGTTTCTAGGTTTCCATATTTCCTTCTTCTTTATTTAGTGTTTATTTTAAATTTTATATTTTTTTTAAATATTTTCTATCTCACAATAATGTTTTTTCAAGAGGTATTTGGATGCATTATTTCTGTAAAAGAGGATTCATTTTATTATTACTCTATATTTTTGTATGTATATGGATGATTTTATGTGTATAGGTTCCTTAGGGTATGTAATATCATTCTAGTTTCATTTCTTCTTAGCACTAGTCATTATCCCCTTTCCTATTAAGGTATTCTTGGGATGTTACTCTTAATTCACATTCAAACATGTTGGGCCCCCCTAAGGCGAGGTTATGAAAAAGATATATAAAAGGTGGAATTTTCTATGAAATCAATTATTTATATGTGTCTTCGTGATTTATTTAGAACCTAGTAAAATTATATTAATGTATATCATATTTGGATCCCATGATAGGGAACCCTAAATGGTGTGTCTTCCAATATATCCATACATCATAACATTGATTACCTACTAATAAACTCGATACGATGAGGGTCTAATTAGTTGTAAATCAGTGGTATATAAAAAATATTGGAATGATTATTTTACTTCTATTTCCTTATGGAGTTATCTCAATATATATGATCCTCTAATCATGTTGTGTCATTTTAATTTTTGTGATTCTTCCATGATGATAGCTTGTTTGGATTCTGAGATTGGGTCACTATGAAAATAAGATGTGTGATTATAACTCAATGATTGGATTTATTATTGAATTGTTCCCAATAAGAGAGAAGATATATGTTATTCCACTAAATGATGAGTTAGTAGAGTATCCAATTTTGTTTTTTTACATGATTATATATATGATGAGATTTTTATTTACATAGGGGATCATGAAGATGGTGTCTGTACGATGAACGCATTGTGTGTGTTTTAGTTGTATAGAATGAGTATGTTTCATAAAAATATAGACACATGAAATATAATTATTTTATTGATTTATTATTCTTCAATTTTAACTTATTGTGGTCCAATAAATCAAATGGTATTACTTGGAAACTTCCTTCTTCATAGACCAACATGGTATAAGTGGGGTCCAGTCACTCAGACCCATGATGAGGGGACAGAACCATTTGAATATTTTCACTACATGTTTTGGGAAAAATATTATCCTCTTATATTATTCACTTTGTAGATACAAGAGCTTCGTCAGATTTATGAGAGTGATATGTTAGTCGTTATATAGTCGTCAATGTTAAATGAAATCATGCAGCACTCTAATTATATGGTTTCAGAAGGATACTTTCAGGGATTTTTTTAATAGCCTCTGTAGGGACATCTAAGCAAGGATGGTGACATTTTTCATTACATAATATTATGGATTGTTTGACTAGGACATTGTTATAAAATTTTTCGTAGATGATAATTTTTGGGAATATAGTTATGTGACTGATCATTGTAAGACTGATTCATCTACATTATCTGGTGGGAATTAGTCATTAGGTTCATGGCACTTGAGGTATACTCATGAACAAACAAAAATGTAGGGATTTAATTTACAAGGATCATGCATAGAATCTAGTCATCTAGAATCTGGTTAATGTTATAAATTTAATGCATGAGGTTGAATAGATCATGAATTCCCATCCTGCTACACTGAAGATGGTGGGTAAAAGTTGATATTCTGAAACATTCAATGAAACTCCATGGAAAATGATCTGACAAGAATGTTTCTTTATGAACATAGATAATAAGTTATGATAGATGGTGTAATAGATCCCAAATAGGAATATTTTTAGGTGGAGGATGATTCTATGTCCTACTACAACCGCTGCTACAAGGTGGCCACCATCAATCTAAGAGAGTAGGTGGTCAATGTTTGGTCATTTTTAATCTATAGATAGATTTAGATCAGATACACATTAGATGATTAAATTTATTATCAATGTATTATCAATTTCATCTTCTTTAATTATAGACACTGACATGATTCATTCATTTGATTCTATAATTAATCATAAATGACTTAGTTGGATTTTCTAATAAGCAGTTTTGGCATTATTGAAAATTAGATTATAAAAAATATGATATATGGTTCTTGGGATATTATTTTTTCCCAATAATGATTTATACACTATGTTTCTACATCACTATTCATATCTATACATGTTAGATGTATTGGATTTTTTTTATTGCAAAATTGATTTTAATCTGAATGAATATGAGAAGTAAACGTCTTGTAATGTGTTTCATGCAAGTGAAATATGAAAATTCTAAGAATCCCTCACCCAAGGTGTTTGGTGTGTTTATATGTTGATGTACCATTAAAAATAATACGTCACCTTGGATAGTGGGGGTGTTGAATATTGAAAAGTCTTCATATAATTTATACCGATGGAAAAGGTTGTGTTGTGAAGTGAGATGTCCAAAATGGGGAAACCAGAATGGAATAGACCCATGGTGGTACCACATGATGAATTATATTGAACCATTAAGAAACAAGAAGAGCCTGGTGATTACATACATATTAGAGGTGACCATGGTCAAGAGGTTGAGTATAAATCAAACACCGTTATGTTGAATGTGGTTTGTGTTGTGGTGTTAGGATTTTTAGATGAAAAAAATCCAACTTTATTGATCCAACAAAAATTTGGGGGAAAAATAATTTCATTATTTCAAATAATATAACTTCAGTTAAATGGAGTCCAACATTGGTTAAATAAAATTATAGGTGAATGAACGGTGGGTTTTTATTATTTCTATATAACATGATGTAGTTAAAAAGGGTTTATTTGTGGTGGAATTTTTCAAATTAGATAAGTGGTGTAGCTGAAAAAAATTGATAGATCCATATGATCATGTTCAGGGTGTTTGATATTTTGGAGGAAAAAATCCTAGGCTCTTACATGATGGTATGGTGAATGGAAAAAAGCAGTTATGATTGGGCTTATAAAAGGAATATTTGTTGGATGTTTGTGGATAAGTTAACATGAAACATGAATGGAACAATAATGTTTAAATATGTGGAATTTTATTGGACATTAATATCCATTGTATCAAAGATAATCATTGTAGGAAAAAGGTAAAAACGATTCTCAAGGTGTATCTTTTATATCTTTAAAATAGAGGGACTATGGAAAAAACATATCTCATGAATATCTAAATTCTTGGAATAGAAGAATATGGATGAGTTATAGGTGAGGGGATAGATATAATTTAAGAGGGATCATGGAACCATCAAATATACTTACATGGAATGTGTGGTAGTTTTTCATAGAATAAAATAATTAAGTTTAATAATTATTCATGAATAAAGAATATAATTTCCAATGGTGTTTTCACATGATCTAAAGGACAAACACTGTGGGACCTCTATAGAACATATATACATGATTAAGTATGCTTTCATATTTGTTTTGAATCATAATAAATGACTATAAAATATTTGTGGATCCTTCCTAGAGTAGTGAGTAAAGGAGAAGTATTATGAGATTTTGATTTGACAGTGAGCCTTGAGCGATATTGAGTCGACTATAAACCTTTTCAAACGAGTGAGTTTATGTAAGGAGTGGCCTAGACCGAACCGTTATAAGGGGAGTAAACCGTATGATCAAAAGTTATCAAATAATGTAGATAAATGGTCTTTTTAATTGTCCCAGTGAATGAAAATAGAGTAAATAATTGCATCACCATTATCATTATGCATTCACAATAAAAATCTCATTCTTTATAAACATTGTATATTAAATAATGTTCCAAGATAAATTAGTGGTACATAAAAGGAAAAATAATTATTAATCTATGTTTCCTTTAATTTTTATCAGTCATTATCCATATATGTCAACTAATACATTAATGTCCAATGTGTTTAAATTTCATAAGCCTTTCAACCAATGATTCACCCCCTCTCGGGGTTGATCTCACTATAGACACTATTGCAAGACATAGAATATCCATATCCCATCTGTGAGAGATGGTTCTTGTTATAGATTCATTATCCAAATAATTGTGGCCATATGTTCTTAAATGAAATGATTTTGTTATTTCATATATCTAGTTATGGGTTGATTTGGCACTCAGCGGAGATATTTTTCGTAGGGGACCTATTTTTTTGGAGATGTAACCATACAATATCATCATATATATGAATAAATTATCAATATTTTTACCCTATATTTATTATAAACATTATTTATTTAGATTACTAAAGGATAATGTGAGGAAATTCTATTCTATAAGACAAAAGAACCTTTTCAGAAGAACAAGAAGTTCTTATGAGAAGGAAGCAACAAAATCTATCCCTTAAGTGGGTGAGTTTATCCCTTTATGATTGGGGTTATTTAAAAATATATTTGGTGGTAGTGGTATATGATTATATATATATTTATATATATATATTATTATTCTACGAAGATTACATAGGACTTCCTCTATCTAAGGAGATTGATATCTTTATATTCTTTCACCTTAGGACCATGTTAATATCATCTACTATGTTTGAGGTGTCCCATGATGAGTGATGGGAGTTGAGGTTGTAGTTAGAGGACCTTTATAAGAAGGTATTTATTAGACTTATTCCCCTTTTAAGCCTATACTATTTCTCATCAATATAATTTGTTAGTGGTTCTATTTTATTGTTGATTATTTGTGCCTTTGTCAACTGATTATCAAGAATATGCACCCATTCCCAAAAAAACGGATGTCCTCTTACTTTAATTTAAAGGAATGAGTTTGTAATTGAATATTTATATTATGTATGGATACCATCAATTTATCTTTCACAAGGAGGATTTACCAAAAATGAAAAAATAATGTCACTATGGGCATTTTGATTTTATGAATACTCCCTATTATTGAAAAAATTCCACCACAGTTTTCTAGTAAAACATAAAATAAATCATTCATCCATTCTTTGGTTACATAATTGTTTGCATTATAAATTAAATTCTCATTAAAACTATGTCAGGTAAATAGTAATCGAAATATTTCATAATAGTCATGGACTTACATAAGGGAATCTATTAATATTATAATTTACAAACAGATTCTTATAGAATAAATTTGTTCCTATTTTCGGGCATGTCATCTATAGGAATGGTGTATCAGTGGACCCAACTATGATTGATGTAGTGATATCATGGTATCCACACATGAATTTTACAGATTTTTAGATTTTACTCATATTCAAAATGTACTATCAAAGGATTTTTGAAAAAAGTTCCTTGAATGTGGCCCCTTTGTCTATATTGATTCAGGAATGGGTGACCAATTTCACGGATCAAGTAATGCAGGAGAGCCTTCAAGGAGCATAGGTAGAAGATGAAAAATAATCATGTGTTGAGATAACCATTAGAGGGTATTGAGTACATGGTGTTATTTTATTCTTCTAAATATGATATTATATTCTTTGTGAAGTAGATATGAATAATTATTAATTCTGGTTAGTGGAAGTTTATTCCCAATGAGAATCAATAACTACACGCAATAATTAATTATTAAAAAAATTCCTCATCACAATTTTGTGGTGGTAATATATTTTGTATGATTTTTTTAATATTTATAAAGATCACCGGAGTCATAGTTATATCATTAATCTATGGGGCCTCAACTTGAGACAATGTTACTGTTCATAATTCTTAAATGATTATGACATCAACATCGTATATACCACATGAATGTGAAATGTGGTCATATATTCCCTATAATAATCATTGTTCTCACTTAGTTGTGGGGGAATATGAGTAGTTATCCTCTTTATATCTAACTATAGTAGAAGAGATAGTGTTTTCTTATCCCCTGTTGATGGTGTTATCCCAACAACTTTATTTGCATGGGAAAGATTATGAGTTCTAGGACCTTAATTGTTTATGTCTTGCATGACTTGATATCTTCTAGATACAAACCAGATTGGTTATCAAAATGTGGGAAAAAAGTTATACATTTTCCAAAAATAGATTTTGGTCTTGATTTAGTTACATTGGAAAGTATTCAGGGAATTTCATACCCCCATAGAGGAACAACAGATAGTTATTAATATGTAACCTGTTCTTTAAAAAAATTAGTTCTGGAATGAAGAAAATTATTTCTCAGTTTGTTTCTAGATGAATCACATATTATTAGGTGAAGGTAGAACACTAGGTTCTAGAATGTTTAACCCAACCACTTGAGATATTTTAATATAAGTGGGATGGAATATTAATGTATTTTATTATGAATATTCCATTTAAAATGAGATTCCAAGACACTATTTGGGAGATTTTTTATTGACAAACCAATCCATCACACTTCATCATCATTTGAGAACCAGTTTATGTAGAGTGTTTGGTGTAAATCAATGTTAAATAGACCATTCACCATCATGGGGTTCCCCCAATGGTTTTCTATGACCATGATTCTTGGTTCATGTTAATGCTAAGGATATGTTTACTAGTGTTCACTGGGACCCAGTTGCAAATGGACAACATATTTAACCCCCATACAGTTAGGTACATTGAATTCACCATTCATGTTTTTAGGGGACAATGTGTGATTCCTTATTGGATTTTTTATGAAAAAAGTGTATCACATAACATTGAAAATGATTATTTATAATAACATAAATCACTCCATTTTTCGAACAGAATCATTTATAGTTTAGTTAAGGATACCATGTTGTCTACACTTATACTAGACTATGGTGACTGAGTTATATCGTGATATTCCAGAGCCGGTGCAGCTAACGATTGAAATGAATTAGGTAATATTATAGAATTTATGAATAGCTCATTATTTAGTTAAATCATATAAAAAATGTAATCATAGGACTTTATGATTTTAGTATGTAGACCATGTGTTTCTGAAATTCACTCTTTGATAAGGATTAGAATTTTTTTTATTTTAATATGTTATCGTTGTGGTTTAATGATCCATTCCAAATACTTATTTGGGGTTGTGAGATGGAATTCCACTCGATAATAGGAGTCACATTAAGGATGAAGATCACATTTTTAAATGGGGTGAGTAGAATAGTGACTAAAAATACATGTTTTCGAATTACCAAAATAATGATTAATGATCAATGGTAAAGGATAATTTGTGGGTGGAATATTCCAATGTTTTCAGTTCATTGGTATCATGGAATCATCTAGGATACTATTGGGAGTGTTAGATCAATATGCATGCTCAGTAACCTCACCAATGTTTGTTGATAATTCATTTCAGGTTGAATGTCATTGAAGGTAGGGAGAATGTAACAACACCAGTTTTCATAATGAGTCCCTTCAAACAGAGACACACAGAGATATATATATATATATATATATATATATTGGTATTTTATTAAAGGTGGATCAAATTTATATGTGCCACAATAACCCAAAAATAATATTTTAATTTTGTTAAATATAGTAATGATGAAACATATGATATGTCTTAATAAATGAATTTCCCATTCAAAAATTTTAAGGATGAGGAAAAAATTATCATTTGTTTTAAAATTTATGTTTTACACTCAATGAAAAGTCATGTACATTCATATCAAACCCTTGTGCGGTGTGTAACGCCCCAGGTTTTATAAACTGGATAAAGTAAACAATGTTGTGCTTTTCAATGATGTCTCTTTTTTATTCCTTTTTATGGTTTGTGTGCTGATAAAGAATTCGAGTAGAAATCAAACATGAAGAATACGATAAACTGTTATATATTTAAAAGATACATTACAACAAGACCCATCTAAATGAAAGTACCCTGCACACGACCTAACACGACCACAGCAAGACTACAAAGAACCACAACACGGGCAATCGGATAGTCGTCGTCTTCTGGATCCAACAGTGTGAAAAGTATAACCACCAGAATCACCACGCACGCACTCAGCACCAGAGGTATGATAAGATCCATCCGCCAAGGGTCCGGTGTTTTGAAAATATAAAACATCCTACCCCTTGCTTTTATAATGGACCTCTAAAAGGAAATATGACCGTTTTTTTGGACTGTTGGGTTCCAAGGGATAAAGTGCACCTTTTTATAAATTTTTTTTTATAACGCTTTTATAATATTATGGTATTTCAATTTTATTTTATACAAAATATTAGAATTATATTTTCGAGTTTTAAAATAAAATATTATTATTGAAAATGAATCTATTTTTATGACGGTATTTATGTGGTGGAAAACATGATATTTTAAAATGTGTTGAACGGGGTATCAGCAATAATTGAAAAATGTATCTTTTCGAATCTCTAAAACTATGTGTTTTAAATTAGAGAAAAACTACGGGTCTTTTAAACATAATTTTATAAATAAAAAAAAGTGAAGTAAGTTATAAATTGGATTTTAATGGTTATAAGATCATAGTGGTTATAAAAGTATTGTATTAAAAATATATATATAATTTTTTTAAAAAAGGAAAATAATAGATATATCAAATAGTATCATTTGTATACTTAAACTAAAATGGATTTTTGGATTTGGAAATTATGAGTTAAAAGTATTTAATATGTTTTATACAAATTTCAAATTTACCGGTTATATATATATATTGCGAAGTAGGATAATTTTAGCATTTATTAAACTGGTTTTTTTTAAATACAACACGCAACCCAGGCCATCTCACGCCCCCAACCGCAGCCGTCCGATCTCACGATGTCGGATCCCGACCGTCGTTCATTTTCTTTCTCAGCCTTCACGTCGTCTTCAACCTCAATCCGGGGTCCCGCGAACCGAAGCCTGGATTTCACGAGACGCTACCCTCTCCACTGCTCACGTTGACCTTGCGCACCCCACCTACCTAGGACGCCATAGGATCGGCCTAACCCCTGGATCATCTTCCTTTAAGAACTAAGAAACCACTGTGAAATCGGGACCTCCGGAGGCAACCCGCGCCACCGCGACACCAACCTTGCCGCCGCCTCGCCGTCGCCTTGCCATCACGAACCACCTCCAGTTTCGCACCTCACCCTCGCGCACGACCACACTTTTTCCGGTGCTACACTGCTGGACACCAGGACGTCGCCTCGCAGCATCTCCAAGTGGCCGCAACCCCACCGGACCACCACTGGACACCAAGATTCTCCTGGTTCACCGGCCACCCAGCAAACCTCCGGCGAGCTCCTCTCTTGAGCTGTAAGGGTGCCCCGTCTGTGTGTTTCTTTCCCCCACCCATTATTCCCGGTTCATGTTTTTACACATGAGTTTATATATATATATATACACCTAATGGTTAAAGGTATATATATAACTTTATATATATATATATATTCCATGCAAACCATACAAAATTATGTTTCTAGGATTTTCCTTATAATGCAGTATTTTATGATAAGAATTATACCTTTGAAAGGGGTATTTTAAAACAAGTCCTAACGTGTACAATCTTTATGTAAGCCTTATATACATATGTAATTATATAATTTTATTAGTTATGTATTTCAATGAAAATCAGTTTTTGATTTTTACCTTGTCTATGAAAAATATTGGATGCGAACCAGGTCATTGTTTTAAGTGAAAGCATGTAATAGTTGAAGTCGAAGTTTTATATATATTTACAGTTTCTTGAACACTAAAAACCCATATGGTTTTGTCCATTTTTTTTCTTAAACTGAATAAATGATGGATTTTTAGTGGATTTAGATTTCAAGTGAACCATGTTTAATAAATGAGAAGCCCTATTTATATACATTGTGTATATATAACCCTATATATGTATGTGTTTTTAAGATTAACATCTGAAAACCCTAGTTTCAAGAAATGGTTATGCATGTAGAATTTTAGCGCTTACCTATGCTGTTTTATTTTTGGGTCTAAGTATACACCAATGAACTTGTTTAATGTCGCCCATGAACTGACATGTGTTTTTTTTAAGGATATGCTTATGCCTGTTTTAATCTCATTCTAAAAGTATATGGATTTAAGGGTTATGTCAATATGTTGAAATCCTCTATTATTTTTATACCAAACTCGTTGCAATGATTTTTAGCGGGCAGAGTGTAACATCAAATTCTATGACCAGAGAAGAATAATAATTAATGAAAGGTATTTTTTTTAAAGTGGTTTATTTCCAAGTGTCGGAATTTTAAAGATTGCAAGTGTTTATTATTTTTATACCAAGCATGTCGCAGTAATTATTAGCGGATGGAGATTTGTTGCAAGTACTATGACCTGTGAAGTACAATAGTTAATGCCAAGTAGTTCAATTTCATGTACTAGTATTTTAGAAACTCATCATTTAATAAACATTGGGATCAAGTCTCACACATTCATCATTTTATGTGCTTAAATAATTGTTCTACACACATAGTATGCTTGCTTAACCATGCCTTCTTTTATTCCATATTTTCAAGTTTATCTGTCATATCATGCATTTGTAAACCATTTATGTAATTGTTACCTTATTCATATTGTTCATGCATATGACTCAACATGATAATGAACTAAGAACTAAAATTACCCAAAGTGGTATGGGACACCTTGGGTAATGAGAAATGAAAATGGTATTACCCAAAGTGGTATGGGACACCTTGGGTAATATGAAATGAAAATTTAATATTCAAAGTGGTATGGGACACCTTGAATATTTTACCTTATCAACATGTGAGAAATGTATGGGACTACCCGGAATGGGGTCCGGTAAGAAGAAAACCCTCCAGGTTGGGGACTGGTTAAAGTAAGCCCTCCGGGTTGGAGACCGGTAAAAGTATGCTCCTCGATGCATCGATAGTTCTCGAGACAGTCAGATTGGGTTTTTACCCTTAGGTCATGTCACAAGGCCTTGACACAGAGATCATGAGTCCTTCAGCATACATTTCTTTGATTATGACCAACCTAGTGATTATTCCGATTAGAGGAATAACCTTGGTTATAGAACCTTACCTATGAGTATCAGATTTAAAGAAAATATACAAGACATATGATATGGAAATGTCGATGCATGTCCAGTTTCTTCTCAGGATTTTTATTACAAATGTTGCATTACATTTATCATGTCATGAAGTGTTTTTTTAGATAATGCGCTTGTGCGCGACTCTGATAATGTTTACCCCTTGTTGTTCATGCACACCTTTCTTGTTTGTGGACACTTTACTTCATGCAACCCGTGCCATTTTATTTATATGCTTATCTTGTTTACTAAGTGAGTTGACGCTAAGTGTTTTAGTGCATACATATGAAGTACTTTAACTCTGATATATCAACCTTGGTTTAGTCTTGAAGTTTTTCTTTTAAAAATTTCTAAGTATGGAAAAGTATTCTCTTTTCAATGTAGTTTTCAAAAGCTGTATTTAAGTATTTTCAAAAACCCCTCACTGAGTATTTCAATGCTCACCCGATGTTTTATGTTAAATTTTTACAGGTTGATAGAGCCTTTCCTAGACTTGGATGTTTGTTCCTAGCTCAGAAAGTAAAGAAGCAAATCTGTTGTCTCTGATTCTCCAGGATCTAAACCAGAAAGTTCCTCCTGATGGGTTATGATGTGCGACTTATTTGTTTCTTTTGGTGCGAAATAAATTGCACACCATAACCGAAGCACCGACACCGGGCTACTGGGGTCGGGGCGTCATAGTTTGTATCAGAGTAATGGTTTAGGCAACCTTGAAAAATTAGGACAACACAAAAACATTAATAATGTTTTACTAAGTAGGGTTTGTTCTTAAACTTTTCAGATGGTAAGATAGCGAACCACGCCTAGACTCTTGACTCTCCCTGCAGAAATCATAGATACTATTGTAGAAAAATCCTGCTCAACATGTTACCAACCTTTTGTTAACTTACGACTCACGTGCAAAACCCTCTATGAAATATCGAAAAGCTCGATGTCCTTCGAATCTTCCGAGGTTCAGAAGTTGTGTATAACCTAATGGCTAGTGCGCTGTTTGAGAATTATAAAAAGAAAGGAAAGTACTATGAGGGACTCTTCCTGTGTTTCACCTTGAACAATAAATGGTTGGCCTTCCCGGCATTTGGAGAAGCTGCAAAGCAGTTGGACTTCCGCGAAGTCTTTATGTACCAAATCCTATGCTTCAGCATGCTTGGGGAGCTATGTGATTTTGGATCTTTCCTAGAATCCTTCAATTATGAAATTGTTCGAGAGATCTTTAGGAATCAAATCCAAGAAGATGTCTCAAAGCTTGATGTCAATCATTCCCATCTCTGGAAAACCACCTGCATCAAGCGGGAGCTTGGCTTCAACCACGATCCACTTTGCCAAAAATGTATTTGGGAAGAGGAGACCCACAAGCTCTGTTCAGCCCTGGGGATTGAGTTGAATAGTAACTTCTTCCATGGGCCTTGGAGGTAAAGGGACACCACCGAGGGTGAAAGAGAAGCTGTGTGAGTAAGTCAGTGTCTGTACGCCGATCGAATTGCGGGGATGCAATTCTTTTAAGAGGGGGATAATGTAACACCCCAAGTTTTATAAACTGGATCAAGTAAACAATGTTGTGCTTTTCAATGATGTCTCTTGTTTATTCCTTTTTATGGTTTGTGTGCTGATAAAGAATTCGAGTAGAAATCAAACATGAAGAATATGATAAACTGTTATATATTTAAAAGATACATTACAACAAGACCCATCTAATTGAAAGTACCCTGCACAAGACCTAACACGGCCACAGCAAGACTACAAAGAACCACAACACGGGCAATCGGATAGTCGTCGTCTTCTGGATCCAACAGTGTGAAAAGTATAACCGCCAGAATCACCGCGCACACACTCATCACCAGAGGTATGAGAAGATAAATCCGCCAAGGGTCCGTTGTTTTGAAAATATAAAACATCCTACCCCTTGCTTTTATAATGTACCTCTAAAAGGAAATATGACCCTTTTTTTGGACCGTTGGGTTCCAAGGGATAAAGTGCACCATTTTATAAAAATTTGTCTTTATAACGCTTTTATAATGTTATGGTATTTCAATTTTCTTTTATACAAAATATTAGAATTATATTTTCGAGTTTTAAAATAAAATATTATTATTGAAAATGAATCTATTTTTATGACGGTATTTATGTGGTGGAAAACATGATATTTTAAAATGTGTTGAACGAGGTATCAACAATAATTGAAAAATGTATCTTTTCGAATCTCAAAAACTATGTGTCTTAAATTAGAGAAAAACTACGGGTATTTTAAACATAATTTAATAAAAAAAAAGTGAAGTATGTTATAAATTGGATTTTAATGGTTATAAGATCATAGTGGTTATAAAAGTATTGTATTAAAAATATATATATAATTTTTTTTAAAAGGAAAATAATAGATATATCAAATAGTATCATTTGTATACTTAAACTAAAATGGATTTTTGGATTTGGAAATTATGAGTTAAAAGTACTTAATATGTTTTATACAAATTTCAAATTTACCGGTTATATATATATATTGCGAAGTAGAATAATTTTAGCATTTATTAAACTGGTTTTTTTTTAATACAACATGCAACCCAGGCCATCTCGCGCCCCCAACCACAGCCGTCCGATCTCGCGATGTCGGATCCCGACCGTCGTTCTTTTTCTTTCTCAGCCTTCACGTCGTCTTAAACCTCAAGCCGGGTTCCCGCGAACCGAAGCCTAGATTTCACGAGACGCTACCCTCTACACTGCTCACGTTGACCTCGCGCACCCCACCTACCTAGGACGCCATAGGATCGGCCTAACCCCTGGATCATCTTCCATTAAGAACTGAGAACCCACTTTGAAATCGGGACCTCCGGAGGCAACCCGCGCCACCGCGACACCGACCTTGCCGCCGCCTCGCCGTCGCCTTGCCATCACGAACCACCTCCAGTTTCGCACCTCACCCTCGCGCACGACCACACTTTTTCTGGAGCTACACTACTGGACACCAGGACGTCGCCTCGCAGCATCTCCAAGTGGCCGCAACCCCACCGGACCACCACCGGCCACCAAGCTTCTCCTGGTTCATCGGCCACCCAGCAAACCTCCGGCGAGCTCCTCTCTTGAGCTGTAAGGGTGCCACGGCTGTGTGTCTTTTTTCCCCACCCATTATCCCCGGTTCATGTTTTTACACATGAGTTTATATATATATATATACACCTAATGGTTAAAGGTATGTATATAACTTTATATATATATATATATTCCATGCAAACCATACAAAATTATGTTTCTAGGATTTTCCTTATAATGCAGTATTTTATGATAAGAATTATACCTTTGAAAGGGGTATTTTAAAACAAGTCCTAACGTGTACAATCATTATGTAAGGCTTATATACATATGTAATTATATAATTTTATTAGTTATGTATTTCAATGAAAATCAGTTTTTGATTTTTACCTTGTCTATGAAAAATATTGGATGCGAACCAGGTCTTTGTTTTAAGTGCAAGCATGTAATAGTTGAAGTCGAAGTTTTATATATATTTACAGTTTCTTGAACACTAAAAACCCATAAGGTTTTGTCCATTTTTTTTCTTAAACTGAATAAATGATGGATTGTTAGTGGATTTAGATTTCAAGTAAACCATGTTTAATTTATTAGAAGCCCTATTTATATACATTGTGTATATATAACCCTATGTATGTATGTGTTTTTAAGATTAACATCTGAAAACCCTAGTTTCAAGAAATGGTTATGCATTTAGAATTCTAGCGCTTGCCTATGCTGTTTTATTTTTTGTTCTATGTATACACCAATGAACTTGTTTAATGTCGCCCTTGAACTGACATGTGTGTTTTTTAAGGATATGCTTATGCATATTTTAATCTCATTCTAAAAGGATATGGATTTAAGGGTTTTGTTAATATGTTGAAATCATCTATTATTTTTATACCAAACTCGTTGCAATGATTTTTAGCGGGCAGAGTGTAACATCAAATTCTATGACCAGATAAGAATAATAATTAATGAAAGGTATTATTTTTAAAGTGGGTTATTTCCAAGTGTCGGAATTTTAAAGATTGCAAGTGTTTATTATTTTTATACCAAGCATGTCGCAGTAATTATTAGCGGATGGAGATTTGTTGCAAGTACTATGACCTGTGAAGTACAATAGTTAATGCCAAGTAGTTCAATTTCATGTACTAGTATTTTAGAAGCTCATAATTTAATAAACCTTGGGAGAAAGTCTCACACATTCATCATTTTATGTGCTTAAATAATTGTTCTACACACATAGTATGCTTGCTTAACCATTCCTTCTTTTATTCCATATTTTCAAGTTTATCTGTCATATCATGCATTTGTAAACCATTTATGTAATTGTTACCTTATTCATATTGTTCATGCATATGACTCAACATGATAATGAACTAAGAACTAAAATTACCCAATGTGGTATGGGACACCTTGGGTAATGAGAAATGAAAATGGTATTACCCAAAGTGGTATGGGACACCTTGGGTAATATGAAATGAAAATTTAATATTCAAAGTGGTATGGGACACCTTGAATATTTGACCTTATCAACATGTGAGAAATGTATGGGACTACCCGGAATGGGGTCTGGTAAGAAGAAAACCTTCCAGGTTGGGGACTGGTTAAAGTAAGCCCTCCGGGTTGGAGACTGGTAAAAGTAAGCTCCTCGATGCATCGATAGTTCTGAAGACAGTCAGATTGGGTTTTTACCCTTAGGTCATGGAACAATTCTTGACACAGAGATCATGAGTCCTTCAGCATACATTTCTTTGATTATGACCAACCTAGTGATTATTCCGATTAGAGGAATAACCTTGGTTATAGAACCTTACCTATGAGTATCAGATTTAAAGAAAACATACACGACATATGATATGGAAATGTTGATGCATGTCCAGTTTCTTCTCAGGATTTTTATTACAAATGTTGCATTACATTTATCATGTCATGTTGTGTTTTTTTAGATAATGCGCTTGTGCGCGACTCTGATAATGTTTAACCCTTGTTGTCCATGCACACCTTTCTTGTTTATGGACACTTTACTTCATGCAACCCATGCCTTTTTATTAATATTCTTATCTTGTTTACTAAGTGAGTTGACGCTAAGTGTTTTAGTGCATACGTATGAAGTACTTTAACTCTGATATATCAACCTTGGTTTAGTCTTGAAGTTTTTCTTTTAAAACATTCTAAGTATGGAAAAGTATTCTCTTTTCAATGTAGTTTTCAAAAGCTGTATTTAAGTATTTTCAAAAACCCCTTACTGAGTATTTCAATGCTCACCCTATGTTTTATGTTAAATTTTTACAGGTTGATAGAGCCTTTCCTAGACTTGGATGTTTGTTCCTAGCTCAGAAAGTAAAGAAGCAAAGCTGTTGTCTCTGATTCTCTAGGATCTAAACCAGAAAGTTCATTCTGATGGGTTATGATGTGCGACTTATTTGTTTCTTTTGGTGCGATATAAATTGCACACCATAACCGAAGCACCGACACCGGGCTACCGGGGTCGGGGTGTCATACGGTGTGATGTTGAAAGTAGATGGTAAATGAAATAAATCAAATTAAATTAACTAATTTATTAATGGATTTAATATAGATAGCCTAATTTAATATATTTATATAGAGAGTGTGAAGGGGTAGTTGCAAATCCTTGAGAAATTGGTGGGGTGGAATGAGTCCCCTCATTGAGATAATCATTATAAGATTAACATTGGAGGATCAATGATCAACAATAAGATTAGTTCATTTATCATCATCGATGATAGGTGTCTTGGATATCACTAATGATGGTGATGTATAATTATTCTTATTGAACATAAAATCCAATTTCAGCTATGTTATTTAATTTTTTTTTCTTTACCAATAATTTTTTAACTTAAGAATGTCTCTCATTTTTTATATATCGTCCTTCTATTTTTATCTTTTTATACTTTTTTAAATATTTTATTATTATAATTGAACATAACTAAATAAATTGAATATTTTTTTGATTCTATATATATGTTTAGGTGGTTGTGCCTGATGTTCGGGTTCAAAATATCTATTGATGAACACACCCTATTGATTGCACCATTTTAAATTCATTATTTGTGTTTTCATCATCAACATGATATATGATGATGATTCTAGTACTAGTATGATTTGATATGAGATTGAATCGTAGAACCACCTTTTATGTTTTTTTAAGATGAATATATTTATTTTCATATGTGACAATAATCCACTGAATATTTTGGAGGATTGATAAATAGTCCAACACTTTTGGTGATGGAGGTAGGAAAAACATTGCACGTATTGATAGATATTACATTTATTGACCACTATAGGCTGGTGATCAGTGACCAAAAGTGTTTATTCATGATCTTATCCTTACACACATCAACATGTGAGATATTTTGAAATAATTTAAAGGCTTTTAATATCTTTATTACTTGACATTACTATATATGAAAAACACTACTATGCGTCATATGTTCCAAAATAAAAAAAATATTAAGTCACATTATTAAAGGAACAAATAGTTTTGATGACAATTTAAAATACACACACCATATGTTTTGGAATTCATGATGTGAAATTCGACTTACTTACCAAGAAATGTATAGGGAGTATTTTATTGGGACCCTGATTGGTCAGACACTCCATTTAACTATAGTGCACTCTGCGTGGAGGTACTTCACAAGATAGTATGGGTTCAAGGGAGAACACATCCATGTAATTAGGTGGTCCCATTTTCCTTGAGGCCTGATGAGCACACCTTGTCATTCTATTGGTGTGATCCAACATATGTATCTCTTACATCATAACAAGGACATTGATTCATGTGTAGAGCATTGCGATTATTTTTTCTAACAGAATATTATGGTGTCCTTTTTTCTAAAATAGAGATACAATGGGATGAATTATTTGAAGGAAACGTCATCCAGTAAAACTAAGATAATAAAAGGCTTCAGATGTGATCAACAGAGTGATGATGTTGTGAGTACACCCCTATTACTTGATATATATCCCAGGTTCATATATCCCATATCTTATATTTATGTAGTTTTTGTACTCCCCCGATCAATAGAAGATTCAATTCATACATCTATGGAATGGTAATCCCTCTTCATCAAGATCTACTGGAAAGTGGTACATCATTTAGAGTTTTTGATCCCATAACATTCATAGATGTGGGGAGGTGTGGGTACTTTATTCTGACTCTTGAGATATGTATGTGGTGATTTTCATAATATTCTATACATCTATAGCTATAGATAGAATCATCATTCATATATGGATATGGATATCATGATTTGTCTTCCTTATACTAGGGTTTTTATGATCATAACTATTTCTAGGTCACTTTATCCTTCATTGAATTATGGGTTGTCTCAAGTGTTTTATTATAAATATTCCCTATTTGGTATCCATGGACTCCAACTGAGTTTGATTATAATCACTAAAAAATTCTCTTTTACAGCATTTTTAATGACTTATGTTGGTGAAAAGTATATTGGTAGTGACATTGGTGGACCTAGAAAAATTAGTGTTGGAGTAGTTGGAGGTGATGACTGTGTTCGGTTGTATGAAGGTGGGATCTTGTTCTCGGATCCCCTATGCATTAAATTTTTCTCTAATGTTTTTTGGGTGGTAATTTTACTTATTCTTAGTGGGTCCAGTATTTTATCCATTTATATTTTTGGATATTTAATGTATCTCACTACGGTTTCCTTCATAAAGGGAGTTACATGCATTTTTTACACTCTAGAGTTCTTATTTTATTATCAATCTACATTGTTTCATGGATATAGACATGTATATATGTAAAATATTAAATGGATAAGCATATCATTTCATTGATATTCCAACTCAGTTATTGTTTCAGAACCGTAGCCAAATGGATATAGGAAGGTGGTGTTACTCTAATCTTACTATTTTCCCAGGCGAGGGATGTGTTGGTTGGTTAAAGATATTATTGTCATTAATAACATAATATATTCATATTATTTTGTAACATGAGTTTTATAGTGAGAAATTAAGTTTAAAAATTTATCAATGTCTCAATCCATGAAATTAAATCTTCTATAATTGTATAAGGTATGATTCTTTTCCTTCCAAACATATTAACATTTTGTTTTTTTGATCAGGTGATTAGATTCCCACGTTCTTTGATTCCTAAACCATGGTTTTCTTGAGAAATAATCTCAAATTTAACTGACCATGATATGGATATTTCATTGATTCTAATTATAGTTATGTCTATTCACAATGATCATTATAACTCTCTAATAGATGATGTAACTAGACACTATAACTAACGATCCTCTAGAACTAATGTTTCATTCAGATTGAAGTGATGAAAATTTATTAAAATTTAATATGTACATTATGGGATTTTGTTTTTTCTACATATCAATGAAATATAATTTTTTTTACCACGACTTAAACTATTTGAAGTTGTTTCTGATGTAAAAATTTATAAATACAATACATTCATTGAGAATTTATTAATTTTTATCTCTATTTAATTGTTCTCCATCGTATTTGATCATATGATATCCACATATTTACATTATAATATAATTTACATACAATAAAAAATTTAATACATAAAAATTTATTATTTGTTATATTAAATGGTTGATCCATCGATTGGATGATGGATACACTGAAACCATAGTGGAATTACTTGGGATATTTTTTATAACAAATTATGGCACCTATCAAAAGTTCATGGGTTATTATTGTGGTCCATCACCTGCTCTCGACTCAAAAAAAGTTTTTCTGAACTAAATTTATCAATATAATACATACTCGCTAACAATATAGAAGAACATAGTTTACAATATAAAAATTCGTATTTCTTAGAATATGGACACACATTCCCTAAAAAATTATAATATGGAGTTATAACACACTGATTTTTTGAATCTTTTCTGTAATAAATTAGTAATATATTTTTAATCTAATAGGAGATAAATGTTTAAATAAACAAATACAAAAAAATTGAAGGATCGACCTTAGATCATAGTCATTATAGAAGCAGTAATTTTTAAAAAAAATGATATTATCTAAAATAAAACTTGACAACATTTTAATTGATGAATGTTTTATTAAAATTATCAATTATATATTGATTTGAATCATGAAGCCATATTTATAAAAAAGTATATACGTTTGTATTAGTTTTATAAAAAATTGTTTACAATTGAATGTGTTCATTCAAAATGGAAACTACTCCCAAAGTGGGGACATTGGATTTATTTGGTTTGGTTGGTCTATATGGGTCGGGACTAGTACAACTCTGTCTAGCCCAGGTATGATGATAAGGTATATGGTTTTACTATGGTAGCCTATGTTGATAGGTTAATATAGGGGAGGGGTATTTATTATAAAATCAATAGTCACATTCATTATGGGTGACATATACAGTCAAAAATGTTATAAAACACCCTCAAGCATTCATGGACCACATTGGCGCCCCTAGCCCTCGATCAATGATGGGATACGAGATTAAGTAACTGTTGTCACCATCATGGCATTAGTGAAATATATATATATATATATATATATATATATATTCACACTATGGAAATATTTGGCTTCCTACCTCATCAAGATTTATTTTTCTGGCTATGCTTCTATACACATTCCTTTCGCACTAGCCCACATATTTCATTCATAATAATTACACACGCACAATGATATATACAAATATTTATATATTTCATTTTTTTAATTTTAATAAATAAATAAATATTCTAACAGCTAGTTCATGGCAATTACAAATCAGAATGATGCCCCATCAAGTGATTTTGACCATTTCAAATCCATATATCTTAATTATAACATATCTTATATAAATTTAAAAAAATAATCATGATCAGTTTGATAAAAATTATTGGAACATGGGTTCAGTTGAAGTGTTCAAGGCCAATATTGCTAAAAACAATTGTTCATATTTGTGTCAAAACCTAAAATTAATTATTTTTTCATGGGTTCACCCATGATTACAAAAAAAAATTATTTAATTAATAGATAACTTTTAATGAATACATAAATACATCTATGGTGGATTGTGTGATCTCAAAATGATCTATTAATTTCTAGATAATTGTAGCATATAGGATCTATGATTAGATCCTTAGATATCATAAATACATGATTTTAATGGTTTTAGATTGACATTCTATGATATATGTGTAATATAAATAGAATCCATGTTAATTATGTTGAACACATGGTTCCCTAAATAATGAAAACCCATTCCCAGAACATGGGATGATCAAACATTGTTCGTCATTTAGGTTTTCCACCAAATAAAATTATATAGGATGAGTGATTACCTATATTATTAAAATATGATTTAATTCAATTGTTTCATCTAAATTATATATATACACAATGGTTGTGTTTCAATAAAGTATACATTCATCCCTATAGAACCTTAATGCTACCGAATGAGGAAAATACTTAATCAAAGTTAACACATTTTAACCCTTAACAATATTTCATCACCAAATTGGGAAATTATTAATTATAATATAACAAATTTTGGGTGACTGACTTCTCATATTTATCCTAAAATAATTTAATGGACCAGAATATCAATTATTCACTTGAAAAAAATTATTTTATCATATTTTTGTACTAAACTATAAATAATTATATATCAACATGAGTAATAAATTCAGTTATTGTTATTATATATGAAAATCTAATTAATTTGATTAAATTGTGACCATTATCCTTTAGATATTCACCAGCCACCGACTTTTGGGTCCATCTCTTATTAAAATTTAATTCATAATAATTAGTGGAACATGTGTATAAATTTTTGTGTGATCCTATGTGACTAGATCTCCAGAGTAGTGAATCATTTTTTTAGTCTAAGAGTTGTATATAGAAACACATCACCACCCTTGAAGTGTTAAATAAATTTAATGTGTAAGATAACCTTTTAAATACATTCATGTTACAATACAACCTATTTATATTGATATATAATATAATGTAGGAGATACAATTTTTAAGAACATAAATTAATGATTTATTCATCATATTGAATATTTTGGATGGAATTTCCATGATCTATCATGAATATGGTTTTAGTTAGTTCACAACCATCACAATATTGTGGAAAAGAAACCTCCATTCATTTAGAAGTGATAAATCCTATATTGATCAAGAAATAAATGTGAAAACACCAATTACACAACCAACATAATCTTCCACAACACAAAATAAAATTCATGATTTATTTCTTGTATCAATGTATTCAATAAAACGACTCTCATTGATAATGATTTCATGTTGATTGAAAAATATATATGTTCTTAGATAAGATTCTTCAATGACACTCAAATCAAGTTATGTTCCTATTGGAAGTTAAGTCTGCATCATATCATATACTAATGATCTATAACTGTGAATTACATGAGAACAAATAAAAACTATTCTAATCCATCAATACTTAATTTTCATATATTATACATGTTCTATTAGTAAGATTTATTTAGACAAAAAGACATATGATTTAGAATATTTTCATTTTACCTTGAGGTTCTCATTATAGTTGGGAAGTAATAAAACCTTTTGATAAAAAAATAATCCTATGGTATTAGAATATAAACATTTTACATAGAATTAGTAAATCAATTTTTATAAGAACATATCATACCAAACTATCGATATACCAAAGAATTTATTAGAAATTTAATTTTAATTTATGATCTATGATAAAAAGAATTAATGTATCATTGAAAAAATAGGTCCGTTGGCTAACAAGGGAATCTGAAAATATAAAATATAAATATATAGTTCCCATAAATTAATTTGATAAATAATTATGAAAACAATTTTTCTGTTAATGTGACAAGGTATGATTGGGAATTGAATGAAAAAAATATCATTCATGGTTGATGAATTAAAAAAATAACCCACCAAATATTTTTTTTGAAATGGGTGATGTAACACCCCAGTATTTGATAATATGTTATCTATTTAATGTAATTCAATAGCTTGTACTATACACAATATTGAGTTTGAGCACACCATGACATACCAATCTAGCAATTCAAAAAGCTTTTATGAATAGTATTAACTTAATTTTAAATTTTATTAACTCTATCTAATTTTAACAAACATATTATGTGTTTATTAGACATTGTTTAAGAACAAATTTAAAATTTTAAAATAAAAAATTATTTTTTAAAAAATCCAATTTCCACATTTTAATAGAGAAACCATTTTAAATAAAATATTTTATACTTTTATATATTCAATTTAATGAAATTAAATTATTCTTTAGAATCGGGATATAAAAATTTAGTTTGGAAAATGTCTTAGAACTTTTCTGATTACATTCATATTTTGTTGAATAATGGAAAATACTAAATTATAATTTAAAAAAATTAATTAAAATAACTTCACGTGTTAAATTATAAATTTTAGTGTTTTCAATGTTTCATTAGATTATATTTTTATCATTTAATATAATTTAGGTCATTCGATGTAATTTCATATTTTAATTATATATAAACACATGTCAATATTTTGATAGTATTTACTTTCTATAAACACACTTTTTTGTTTTGACAACATGTATTAATTTTAAATTACTTAATGAAACTTCTATGTTTTGAATTTAGTAAAATTGAAATTATTTTTGAATTTGGAATATCAAAATTATCTTTGGGTGATTTTTTTAAAACATTCAATTTTTTACGAATATTGAAAAACAATGTGTTATAGATAAAAACCGACATTTACATTTAAATAATTTTGTAATTAAAAAGTTATCTTAATGTCAAAATAAATACATAATAATTATATTACTCCAATTTAATTAATTGGAGTCATTTTATAATAAGATTAGACATATAAAAGTTTATTGAACTTTTTTAATGTCTTCTACCCACCATCTTGGAACATTTTCAAATTTGTGTAAAAACTAATTTTACTGCTTTTAAAAATTGAATTTCAAAAATACTAGAGACAAAATTTACATCCATAGGTAAATTTTGTTTCAATGGGATGAAAATAATTTTTGGTGAATAGTAACTTTTTAATTTTATTTACTGCTGTTAAATTTAAATAAGGTAATTAAAGGTAAATATAATATTAAAATTACCCCAACACATGTCCTAATTCTATTTCAAAAGTGAATTTCGAAAAAAATAATCCTTAGGAAGAAAATAAGATCCTTTCGACCCATTTAGATTAGATTAGAAAATTTATTATATTTTATTTAAAGAAGTGTCAAAAGTGTTAAATTCAATGTTTAATAACTAAAACATTTTTAATATTAGGATACACATAAAATAAATTTGAATATAGACATTCATTAAAATACAAAAATATTTTTTACATCATGTTATTTTATTTATAATTTTATACATCATATAATTAAATTTATTTATAACACAATGATGATGCAGTAATTACCTTCTTAATGAAAAATTAAAATAATTGATATTATAAATATTAAAATAAATGTAAATTGAAACTTTTGAAGACATAAACTAACTTTTAACCAGAATATGAAATTTTAGGGATGATTCAATTTATTTTTTTCCACTGAAATCATGTTGTTATGTCTTTAACAAAAACTAATTACTAAATAGTGTCAAAATTGACTTAAATGTGTTTTTAAATCAAATACTATATTATTAAATGATATAATATTCCTAAAAATACAAGGATCAACCAAAGTACTAATATAATGATATACATGATATTAATGAACTACTTGAGGTTCTATTGACTTTTTATAGTAATTTTATCAACCATGTATTATAAAAATACAAAAAGACAGGGTAAAAGATAAACAATTTAACTAAGGGTTAAATCATCAAGATAAGGTTAATATGGTGACCTAAAATTATCTGAAACCTACTGGTTGAAAGGAATTATACCCATACCCACCTTATACTCTAAATAAAACCATTTTTATTTATCATAAACTGAAAATGATTTTATAATAAAATAATATTTCAAACATTTCCTAAAGTGACAATCACCTCTCTTATAAAAGGGTACTCTCCCTTCTATTAATTTCGCACGTCCAAATACAATTATCTCGACCAAACCCTGCAAAATTATTCTCCAAACTATCCTCACTTCAACATAGAGGCCTTAATTGGATTATAAATCAAAACTAAGGATCCCTTTTGTTCAAATCAAAATGAAACACCCGAAGAAGAGGTAATTATTATATCACCTCTTTCAAGGTTCTTTTTTCTTAGACTTCATGTTTCATTGTTTTTCCCATTAAAAAATAATTACTCTAGTACCATATACATAATTTTATGTTTTTATAAATATGTTAATACCATATTAATTATTCTATCCATCCTATGAATGACAAAGTCATCATACGTGCGTACATATGGCTTACCATCTCTACGTAATGGTGTAGTTTGTTATCCAATAGTACATTATTCGGATGGGTATAATAATGAGTATAATTAATTTAAATAGTTTATATAAAATTGTAATGTGTATTCATATGTAATATACCATCCATTTAAACACCATTTCACCATCAATAGAATAATATTATCGCTCGTGTGTACGTACGACTTACCGTCTCCACGACGCGATGATATTCATCTTCAATGATCACCCTTCAAGAATTTTTAAAAAAATAAATACATTGATTAAATATCATGTATATGAAATATTATCACTACTATAAAAATATATATTTATGTAGATAAATAAATTTTGTTTACATACTTCCATACTATACGTTAAGAAAACGGAAACAACGTTCATGCGTACGTACGTACTATATTCTCCATGAACGATGTTTCCATGTCATATATATATCTATTATAAATATTTAAATTCATCATATATATTATATATAAATCATGTTTCATATTATGGAAGTATGTAAATCAATATATAAGTGATACGATCAATAATAACAATCTAAAACACCTACAATAATGAAAGCTATTATTAACAGAAATGTTACTTTAACAAGGAAATTACTTTTATATGGGTAGTATAAAGTAATAAATGAATCATATATGATTTCATGAATATTATTATGGTTCTTGTGTAATTTAATAACTTAATATTGTCATTATACAATAGGTTAAACATACCCTCGACTAAAAGAAAAGTACAAGGTAAATACTAATTCTTCAAGGTCATTATTATCAGAGATTGTTTATGTGTATGTTTTTAGTGGGACATATTTACTATCCAAGTCCATGATTCATAAATTAGTTTTGAAGATTATTCTTTTTAAGGGTATTATTAACAAATAAATTATTTTAAATGATTTAAATTTTTATTTTTCAAAATCATTCTCATTAATATCAATTTTTTCAGAATGGTTTTAAGGATTTATTTATATGGATATGAATGTTTTAAAATGATAAATCATTTAAAAAGTCTCAACATGTTATGGGACACTTTGATTCATAAATTTCTTTTAAATGTCTTCCTTTCAATTTTTGGTGACTTTTAAAAGATTTCATGAAAATGAGATATTTCACTCAAAGAGTGATACTGATAATTTTCAACTATGTCAACATCCATTACTTAATATTTTTCACGGTTGTGGTTTATTTATTATAATTCAATGTCCAATATTTTATTGAATGAATTATGAAATGTTGGACTATAGATGTGCTGTTTTCATACCATCCATGGTTTATGGTTTAATTATTTTCATTTCATATGCTGGTTTTAATACATATATTTAAGTTATGTTTCACCATTTTCATATGAGAAATGAATTGGACTAAGTAAGTGATGGGTGAAACCCGCTATAGCGACTTGATGCATCAGTATGTCTCCTGAGAAAAATTAGCCTCTCAGGAAAAGGCCTTGAATGTTTTCTATATTTGTATTATTGGCACGAGGCCTTGAGTATGTGGTTATGATGTCCGATATTATGCATTCCCTCATTATGAAATTAGTTATTACATGTTATTATTGGACTAATAGAATATACATGTCCATATTTATATGGTAATGTTTGATTTATTTTTTTCATATAATGTTCAACATTATGTTTAAAAGGAGGTTGTTTTTATTACATATCTTTCTCTAATATTTTATAGCTTCCTCTAAATTATTTACCCGTACTGAGAATCTGAGCTCACCCCTTTCTTATGTTTTGACTTCCCAGGATTCCAAGAAGTGTATTATGATTGATATGCATTGTTAAGCTAGGGTAATAATGGAATTATCAAAGTATTTTTTTTTTGTTTTATGTTTGAATGTGTAATGTAACATTCATGTATGTAATCTATTTTTCCAAGACTGCTAAACTGATCAGTCTTTCGGGACATGATTTCTTGTAATCATTCCAATGTATCAAAATAATGCACCGACTCTGCATAATTGGGGTTGGGGAATTACAGGTGAGACCCAAATTACCATTTGATTATAAATGGGTAGAAATAATAAAAAACCAAAAATTAGTTGTCATTATTATTAAAGAAATATAGGGATCTCATAAAACATAATTTTTATATCTAAGGGGTAATTTGAGGTATAATAAAAAATGTGGTAGTAAATTAGAATTCAAATCAAGTGATATATTTTCAATTGATATTTTTTTAATGTTTATGTAATCATATCAATGGATTATTTATTATAAATAAATGTTTTATCCAAATAAAGATACTAACTAGTGAAATATATTAGCTCAACAAACTACTGAGAAAGCTAAAAAAATAATCAATGGTTATTAAGATAAAAAATATCTATCATATCTATATAAAGAACATGAATCTCTTAATTTAATGTATATAAAGAATAGTTTTATATTAAAAAGAAAAGGAATGTGAATGATTATATTTTTTTATTTATTTAAAATTAATTTGTTAAGTTAAACGTTCAATTCATGAATATAGATATATAAGTCACATTAAGGAATACTAAATCCATTTAACGAAATTAAATATTTTATGGAATAAGAAAAACTATTTTATATTGATAATGGTTTTGATATATATGTATTGTGAAAATCTAGGATTGGATGTAAATAACGTAGTAGGATAAATATATAGGGGTTAAAGTTCATGTTCATAATCTTTTATTTTTTATTCAACAACAAGACTCAATATATTCTATACACATAAAAAATAAAATATGTACCTAAAAATGAAATGATTCAACTTTTGAGATGAATATAATGTTGGTGAATATAAATTGATATCATAAATTGAAAAAAGAAGAAAAGTGATTTTTTAAAAATATTGGGTTAAATGAATTTTGAAATAAATTGTTTTTCCAAATTAGTATAATATCCTTTGAATAATGCGGCAAGAATAGTGGTGAATTAGTCTTGATAATGATAACAATAATTATCTTTCATATATGTGATGTTTTACAAAAAGTGATTACTGTTCTGAATTCATACAATCTGAGTGACTAATATTCATAAATAATTTTCGGTGGATAAAATAATTTTTCTATTAATTTATATCAGGTTTTTAATTTATCAGTATAAATAATTCGATATAATTATATTTTTGTTGATGATATATAAAAGTATTTAACTTAATGTTAATTTGAAATTAATTTAAATTATTTAAAAAATATATAAAAAATGATGTCATAGTCCATTGAATTTGTAATGTCCCAGACCCGGCCAACCACCCGAACAATGCCGAACGGGTCGGGTGTTACTACCTTAGGCACACCTCCCCGAATGCCAAAGGCTGCCGACTAGCAGCGAGGGTCTGTTAGGTATAGTGGGGAGGCTATACCCTCTCGGAGGATCTTAATAAGGGTACTGGTCCATGTATAACAGTAGAGATGCAGTGGAAAGAAAGACTCAGCAGACTCGAACTAGACCCAGAGAGCGGAAGCATAATCAATATAGATAAACAGCGGATGCAGTAGATGAAACAACATCAGCAGAAATAAACACAGCAGCATGCTGATAACGTGTAACTACTAATAAATAGTAAAACATGCATCCAAAGCAAGTCATACACAACTGAATATAAATAGGGCACCAATGGCTAACTAACAGTTCCTACAATAACCATGCCAATACAAAAAGTAAACAATACAAAGTAAACCCAAAAAGGCATGACCTCAAGGTCCATACCATCTCCATGCAATAACTAACGCAACCCAGCTCCTGAAGCTGACCCCTTTCCTGCACGTAAATCCATGAAGTCTGCACGCGTCCCGAAGGTCCTGTGCAGGGTGTGAGACAAATCTCAGTAGGATACCACCCAACGGTGCGTACCAAATATATGTCATTAAGTAGTCATGCATTTACCAAGAAAGCAGTAAACAATACGATGCACAATTAAACACAAACTCCACTGGTGCTCAACGGCCACCATGGAGCGTCACCTGCTTCGGCCAACGCTGGAATCTCTGTCGTGTAACCCAGCACCACGTGCCACCTGACACCTCGTGTCTCAAGTACCGACGTCCCGAAGGCATGCCCAAAATAGTATCCCGGCACCATGTGCGTCCTGACACCTCGTGTCTCATGTACCAACGTCCCGAAGGCACACCCATGATAGTAACTTGACACTATGTGCCTCCTGACACCTTCTGTCTCAAGTACCGACGTCCTGAAGGCACGCCCATTTCCGGAAGGCTCCTCACCCCCCACGTGGCTTTCTACCGCAAGCACCCCAACCAAAATATCTAACCGCAACTATGGGGGCTTCTACCCACACGAGTGGTCAAAACCACCTCATCACGGAGTATCTCTGTTTGCACACTACTCAAGTCCCGATGAGCGGTAATCACCCAAATAGTCCTAAGCCACCAAAACATCTGACACCTCGTGTCCCTACGACCATGTCTCTCATGTCCGATGGCATTGCCACCCTAGTATCCCAGGCCATGCCCAACCTGACAATCGTACTACCTCAAAATGACGTCCATGACGCCCAATCCTGTGGTCAAAACCACCCAAAGTAACCCGGGCAAAGCCCCAACCTGTGATCAGCATCACTCAAGCGTAACTGGGCCAAGCCCAACACAACCCAAAGGGTCCAGCAGATGCAATTCAGCAGTCACATATATAACATATGTAAATAGAAAACATAACCAAGCGAAACAAACTAAACAGTTGAATTTTACTATACCGGTGTTATCCCATACCAGCACAGAGGTCTTAAATGCCTCTAACAAATTAATAGGCTTTAAAAAATTAAACTAGACAGTTTATAACAATCATATGTCAATTAAAACCATTTTGGTGCTCCTCGGCCAAAATGCCCCGCTGAGCCACGACCTCTCACCCGGCACCGCTCACGCAAAACTGGTAACCCGGCATACCCAAGGGCATCCTAGAGGTCCCATAAACATTACAGTATGAAAAAGAAGATAAAATGGGTCCCGCTCAAAATACTCGAAAACGCACCGAAGGCCGCGTTACCCAAACAACCACGAAAACACAAAATGAAGTATGCACCACCAACCTAAGACTCGCACGATGCTACTCCTCCGGTAACACCCGCCAATTTGGTCTAAAGAACGGTAAATCTACAAAAGATTCAAAACTGCTCAATGGGATATAACTCGTTCTAGAACCTAAATCAGACAAAACGACAAAAGAAGAATCGAGGCCTTACCGAGGTGGTTCCAACGCATCCAACCGTGATCGGATCAGAGTTTGGACGAAGAACCGGGATGCAAGTCATGATTCGGCCGATTTGGGGTGGAGGGTGGTGTGTTCTACCTTAAAATGAGGATACTGCCTTTTTTAAGCAAAAAAAGAAAGTACACGGCGTGTACTTTAGGACTACATGCCTTGTATGGTTCATTTAACTGTTCAAAAGACGGAAATATTCCACCGACTTACTTTCCGAACCTGCAGACATGAGTACACGGTGTGTACCTCTGGGTACACGGCATGTACTGGGTTCCTCTTCTCTTCCTCGTCGTCATACCCACATGCCATGTATATCCATCATACACGGCTCGACTACACGGCGTTTCCAAAGGGAACACGGCGTGCCCCTGGATCTTACCCGGCCAACGGCCTACACGCCATGTATGGCCTCACACGATCGGGGTTCTACACGGCGTGTCCAAAAATACACACCGTGTAGTAAGAAACTACTACACGGTCATCACACGGCATGTACTCTACGAGAACACGGCTGGTCACTCGCCTACACATACACGGCGTGTACTTAAGGTACACGGCATGTAGTCTGGAAATTTCCAGAAACATCCCATTAAATCCAGTTTCCTCAGAAACCTGTCAAAAATTTAAATAGGGTCGTGATTTTGACCCATTCCAAAAACCCAGGATCTTAAAAACTCCCCACCTTAACATAGCTCGTCCCCGAGATACCAAACGAAACCCAAAGATGGCATCGAACACTCCCATCCTAGTTAAACAACCTGGACTACCATGGTCCCAAGGTTATGGCTAAATTCCTCAATGGGGCTCCCCACCTTAGGAATAGCCTACTCAGTCTCAACCAATAAAATTTAAAACAAACAAGGTTTTACTAACCTTTTTACCAGATGCATAGTCCTCCTGTGACGCATCGTCACCCCTGCACCTCGTTGGTGCTCCTGTGTCGCTACCGACACCCAACGTAACCCGCACTGCATCGGTGTCCACCTCCACGAGGTCCTGGTGCTGAGAACCTCACGCAACCCGCATCCATGATGTCTTGATTCCCACGGCACCTCATGTAACCCGCATCCATGATGCCCCGATGCCCATGACACCTCAAGTAACCCGCATCCATGATGCCCTGATGCCCACGACACCTCATGTAACCGGCATCCACGATGCCCCGATGCCCATGACACCTCAAGTAACCCGCATCCACGATGCCCCTATTCCCACGACACCTCATATGTATATATATATATCACGCACCCGATATGGTGCCAACCCACTGACAATCATCTAGTCAGTCCACAAAGATCCTGTGTACCTCGTGCACTCTAAACAGACATACCTCTACAGGTCATGCCAAAAAGGAAACATTGAGATCACGATCACACTGCGGTGTACCTCTAACTGTCACCGGCTCACCGACCTGCTCAGCCTCTGGCAGCTCCACGACGTGCACTTGGCCTGAAACACGGCTGCCCGACGCCTGACCTCCCGATGCTGCTCCAGTCACCGACCACTGACCCCTCAGCTGGGTCCCACCGTCTCTATAACGACCTCCGTGCATAGCTGAACCTTGACTACCCTCTCTAGGTACCGAACCTGAACAAAATCTAGATGCCACAGTCTGTCCTGGTCCCTGCTTACCGGCTATCTGAGAAGGCTTCCTACAAAACCTCTCCAGATACATATCCTGTCTATAAGCCCGGCACTCCTTCGGAGGCCTACTGCACTGAGCCCGAACATGACCCGACTGCCCACACTGAATGCAAATCACCGAAGAACTGCTACGAGGTGGTTTAGCTGAATCCCCGGCCTGCCTGCCCTGTTGGAACTCATCCCACCCCCGCTTCCTATTGTCCGAACCATCACTTGAAGCTGTCACCCTGCCCAAGCGAGACTTCTCCTTTTCATTGCCCTCGTCTTTGAGTGCCTGATTCACCGATTTGGAGAAAGAACCCAGCATGAATATATTCACCTGTACCTGAATGGCATGTCGTAATCCATCCTCGAAGCGCCTCACCCTAGCTGCATCATCGCTCACCATACCCGGTGAAAAACGGGACAACACTGTGAAGGTATCTGCGTAGTCCATCACTGACATATCTCTCTGTTGAAGACTCAAGAACTCCCGAGCTCTCTCTGCACTTAATGTCTCTAGGTAGAAGTGCTCAAAGAACTTGCCCTCGAAGTCCTTCCAGGCCAGTCCCTCATGCCTACGAGCCTGTACCTGTACATCCCTCCAACACTTTGCCGGTCCTCTCAACATGTACGTCTCCAGCTTGACCCTCCGCCCTAGAGGCATCTCGAGCTACTCGAAAATCATCTGCATGGTCTCTATCCAGTTCTCAGCCGCCTGCAGACCACCCACACCCTAAAAAAGCGGCGGAATCTGCGACTAGAACTCCCGCGTCAGATATTCCATAGAAGGCTCTGCACCCTGAACACAACTCTCAATCCCCTGCAAGACATGTACCAGGATCGCACGGAGCTGCTCGTCGAGCCACAACCCGAACGATGCCAAACCAAGCTGCTGTCCTGCCTGCACTGGATCCTGAACCTGATCCTGTCCCTGAGCCGGTACCTACGGCTCGTGCTCTGCCTGTACCAAAGTCTGACCCTGGTCCTACGACATTGTATCATCTCCGGCCTGACGCTCCATCGAGCCGTGAAAGAGTAACCCGCTGAGTACCATAAATGGTCAGACAGCCCATATATATATAACAATATATTCTACGCAGATAAGGAAAGCAATAAATGGCAGTGCAAAACAACTACCCTTACTCCCCCCTCACCGCAAACCGTGCCTCACGGCATCCTGGCCTCATGGCCTCCTTACTCGCCCTTAATAGAGCCAAGTATCAAAGTACCTTGGGCCATGCCCGTCCCGAAAACTCAAGTTGCCTCAAACCGACGACCGAGTCACCCAATCCTGACAGTTACACTACCTCACCCATAGTAACTGCCTGCTCTCATAAGAGTCAGACCCAATTATCCTGCATCATGCAATTCTACAAAATATAAATCATGGTCATACTCATTTACACAACTAGCAGTTCTATCAGGAATTTCACCAATTCACATTTTAAAGCATATAAAGCATGGAATTTGATATTTCATTCACATGGAAATATAACTTCACAAGGCATTCGTGTAATTATGATATAGAAATACCCTAAAAATGTGCCTATCAAAAGCCAAAAACTAGCCTTGCCATACTGGGCCAATGTCCAATTCTCCCTTACCATACTGGGTCAAGGGTCACATGTCACAATCACGAACATCACACATCAAGTGAGCCACCGAGGTGGAAATCATATCAACTGTAATCTGAGCAAAAGCAAACAGCAGTTCCCACCCATGGTAACTTGGTCCTTCCCTTGTACCTGGGGCTACAGGCACCCAAGCACTAGCTAAAAACCCAGTTCCAGTTACAACCACTTATATCTAGTCTACCATATACCAAATAGTAAAACCAGCAGAAAGAAACGAGAAGCCTCAAACTCATTAGTAGCCAGTAAAATGCTGCTACTAAATCCTTGTCAAGAAGTCCTTTGATACCACTTTGTAACGTCTCAGACCCGGCCAGCCACCCGAATAGTTCCGAACGGGTTGGGTGTTACTACCTTAGGTGCACCTCCCCGAATGCCAAAGGCTTCCGACTAACAGCGAGGGTCTGTTAGGTATAGTGGGGAGTCAATACCCTCTTGGAGGATCTTAATAAGGGTATTGGTCCAAGTATAACAGTATAAATGCTGTGGAAAGAAAGACTCAGCAGAATCGAACCAGACCCGCAGAGCGGAAGCATAATCAATATAGATAAACAATGGATGCAGTAGATGAAACAACAGTAGCAGAAATAAACACAACAGCATGTTGATAACGTGTAAGTACTACTAAACAGTAAAACAAGCATCCAAAGCAGGTTTTACACAACTGAATATAAACAGGTCCACAAAGGCTAACCAAGAGTAGATACAATAAGCATGCCAATACAGAAAGTAAACAAAACAAATTAAACCCAGCAAGGCATGACCTCAAGGTCGATACCATCTCCATGCAATAACTAACGCAACCTTGCTCCTGAAGCTGGACCCTTTCCTGCACGTAAATCCATGAAGTCTGCACGCGTCCCGAAGGGCCCCTGCAGGGTGTGAGACAAATCTCAGTAGGATACCCCCAATGGTGCGTACCAAATATATGTGTTTAAGCAGTCATGTATTTACCAGGAAAGTAGTAAACAGTACGATGCACAATTAAACAAAAACTCCACTGGTGCTCAACAGCCACCATGGAGTGTCACCTGCTTCCGCCAACGCTGGAATCTCTGTTGTGAAACCCGGCACCACGTGCCACCTGACACCTCGTGTCTCAAGTACCGACGTCCCGAAGGCACACCCAAAATAGTAACCTGGCACCATGTGCCTCCTGACACCTCATGTCTCAAGTACCGACGTCCCGAAGGCACGCCCAAAATAGTAACCTGACACCATGTGCCTCCTGACACCTCGTGTCTCATGAACCGACGTCCCGAAGGCACACCCATTTCCTGAAGGCTCTCACCTCCCACGTGGCTTTCTACGACAAGCACCTCCAACCAAAATACCTAACCGCAACTATGGGGGCCTCTACCCACACGAGTGGTCAAAACCACCTCATCACGGAGTATCTCTGTGTGCACACTACTCATGTCCTGGTGAGCGGTAGTCACCCAAATAGTCCTAAGCCACCAAAACATCTGACACCTCGTGTCCCTGCGACCATGTCGCTCAAGTCCGATGGCATCGCCACCCTAGTATCTCGGGCCATGCCCAACCTGACAATCGTACTGCCTCAAACCGGCATCCATGATGCCCAATCCCGTGGTCAAAACCACCCAAAGTAATCCGGGGAAATCCCGAACCTGTGATCAGCATCACTCAAGTGTAACCGGGCCAAGCCCAACACAACCCAAATGGTCCCACAGATGCAATTCAGCAATTGCATATATAACATATGTAAACAGATAATAAAACCAAGCAAAACCAACTAAAAAAGTCGAATTTCAATATACCAGTGTTTTCCCATACCATCACAGATGTCTTAAATGCCTCTAACAATTTAACAAGCTTTAACAAATTAAACTAGACAGTTCATAACAATCATATTTCAATTAAAACCATTTTTTCGCTCCTCGTCCAAAATGCCCCGATGAGCCACGACCCCTCACCCAGCCCCCGCTCTCGCAAAACTGGTAACCGGGCATACCCTAGGGCCTTATAGAGGTCCTATAAACATTACAGTATGAAAAGGCAGATAAAACGGGTCCCGCTAAAAATACCCGAAAACGCGCCAAAGGCCGCGTTACCCAAACAACCACGAAAACACAAAATGAAGTATGTACCACCTACCTGAGACTCGCACGATGCTACTCCTCCGGTAACACCTTCCAATTCGGTCTAAAACACGGTAAATATACAAAATATTCAAAACCGCTCAAAGGGATATAACTCGTTCTAGAACAGAAATCAGACAAAACGGCCAAAGAGGAATCGAGGCCTTGCCAAGGGGGTTCCAACGCATCCAACCGAGATCAGATCGGATTTTGGACGATGAACCTAGAAGTAAATCAATATTCGGCCGATTTGGGGTGGAGGATGGTGTGTTCTGCCTTAAAACGAGGATACTTCCCGTTTTAAGCAAAAAAAGAAAGTACACGGCATGTACTTTAGGACTACATGCCATGTATGGTTCATTTAACTGTTCAAAAGACAGAACGATTCCACCGAATTACTTTCCGAACCTGCCGACAAGAGTACACGACATGTACCTTGGGGTACACGGCGTGTACTGGGTTCCTCTTCTCTTCCTCGTCAGCATACCCACACGCCATGTATATCTCTCATACACGGCTCGACAACACAGCGTGTCCAAAGGGAACACGGCGTGCCCCTCGTTCTTACCCAGCCAACGGCCTACACACCATGTATGGCCTCACATGGTCGGGGTCTACACGGCGTGTCTAAAACTACACGCCGTGTAGCAAGAAACTACTACACAGTCATCACACGACATGTACTCAGCGAGAACACGGCTGGTCACTCGCCTACAAATACACGGCGTGTACTTAAGTTACATGGCGTGTAGTGTGAAAATTTCGAGAAACTTCCCATTAAATTCCAGTTTCCTCAGAAACCTAACAACAATTTAAACAGGGTCGGGATTTTGACCCGTTCCAAAAACCCAGGTTCTTACATAATTATAACATATTTTATACTAGAATAATAAAATACTAGAAAACATGAGGAAATCCTTGTGTAATAACTAGAATCATTCTACACATCAATTGAATATGAATAAATGGGCAGATATATATGAATAATTATGAGAGGAAAAATGAGTTATTTTTTGTTCCATTATAATATCATAAAACAACACCTATAAATTAGAATAACATTAGAGGATTTAAGAACGGTATGCACTGTTTAACCACCACTAGGTAATGAGTATTCAAATAAAGGATGAGTAATGAATGTGACTATCTGATCTTATATAAAAAAACACTAATTCCTAAATGAAAATATTTTATGTTAATACAAATAAATGTAAAACCATGTATTAGAAACTCATAGGGGTTACTATTAACTATGGGAATTGAAGATAATTTCGCAGAAAAGTTTTTGAAATGATGTGATGGTATTCATTACATTTTATTATAGACAATATATTTATTGATTTGGAACATAACTAAATGATATAAATAGATTCATAAAAGAGATTCTAACCATGATTTTTATATCAGTGGTTCAATATAGGATTAAATTTAAATTAAATCTTCAAAAAATTATCCAATGTAGTTTAAAAAATTATCACACCAAAACAAGGTGAAACAAATTGTGATTGTATATTTTATAAATTATATTAATATTTGGTCAAAATTTTATTTATTGAAATTAGTTGAAATACTTATAGTGGTTCACATGTTATATTTTATGAAATTTTCATGACTAATTTATCTGAATAAAATGTTCATTTTCCATGAATGAAATTAATATTCCATTTTGGTGAAAATCATATATAAAATATTTCTAAATGTGAATCGATATATTTCGTTAAAAATTTTTCATTAATAAAATGGAATTTTTCATGGAAACTATCTATAGTAGATCCATAATTTTAGTGAAGTTATGGCGTGGTTCAAAATGGTGTATAAAAATATAGTTTCAACTCCTTTGGATATATGATTGAATGTGATTTATTTTTAGAAAATCATATAGATGATTTGGAATGGAATATTTGATGACATGGTCAATATGGAAAATTTGAATTTATATTTTTTGAGAGCTGTTTTTAGAAATACAAGGAAGGATTGTAATGAATGATTTTGAAAGGTATAATAGTCTAGTTTGAAGGGAATATTCCACCAAGGGATTTAACCAGGTATTCTCAAATAATATTCAATCTACTCATTCATATCATTTAGAATATACGTTCTATTATTATTTTTATTACATAATTATGGTATTGGAATCTTAAATTTTTCTTAATTTTTTTCACGATTATTATATATTTTTCATAACTACTTAAATAATTTTTAGTTATTTTTATTATATTATGACTATAATATAAATTGTTGTCATAGTTTATGAAAATTAGACTATGAATGACTATGATAATTGAATATGGCGGAATCAATGGTGAAGGATGTATAAAATGTGCTTCAAAATTCCTTGTTTATTATTATTTGTTAAAGTGAAATCATTCCCAAGAATATATATAATGATTACTTGAAACAATATTCTATTGTTAACTTCATCGTTCCTTGAGCCTTCTCACATTGTCCTTCATGTGATATGTCATGTTAAACTAGGGTGGATTCTAATAAAATTGTATTAAAGCCTAGTTTTGATTTTATGATATTTAATTTTCTAAATAGATTAGAGATATGATCGACATAACTCAATATATAGGTATGAATATGTTTTTTTAATGTAAATCCTATTGAAAATTGAATTATGATTAATAGATATTCTCCAATTTGATTCCCTTTCTAGGTCATTATTGAGTTGTTAGGTTATTATTTGTGTATTTTTGTTTTATATTAAATATTCGTGAGTTATTTTGTGTAACTAAATAATTATTAGGGGATAATATGAACATAGTAGGATTATTATGGTATACATACATATTCTAGAAAGTAGTAAAACTGACATGTAACCCATTTTATCCTTTATATTATATTCATTGCACACATATCACATGAATTTGTAGGCCTTGTGGGTAAATAATTACTAATTTAATTTTTATATAATTTAATTTTTTTAATATTTGTAAAAAAAATTATTCAATTCATTCATTTATTTATGGTGACATTTTAGGATAAAATTAGTTTTTTATTTTTTTTATATTGGTTGTGTTTAGAAATTAAATTTTAGAATATTAATATTTTTTTAAAGGATGAATTTCATAATTTTAAGATGAATTTATAATTAATTTAAATTTTAATGTAAAAGTTTTATTGTAATGGTTATGAATTAATGTCAAATAATTGATATTTAATTTGATTTTGAGGTGTTAACAGACATTTATTAAAATGTGATTTTATAGACATATTTATTTAAAAATTATGGATATAAGAAATATTTTTTATAGATACTATAATACATATTAAAATAGTAGTTATGGATATTTCATAAGAATATTTTTATAGATATATTAAAATTTAAATTTTTAGAAGTAAATGTTATGTATTATATGGGTTTATATAGAAATTTCATTCGGCACTAAAAGTAATCCATTTTATCACATTTGTTTCAATATTGATTCAAACATTGAGACTTATTTTTATATTTTTTTTCAAATTACAATTATTCAGAGTACATCTGCATTATGTACATAGGGGACTATAATAGGGATCTATTATTATGTTTTTATTTGTGATCCCCCTAATTGAACAATGTTTATCTAAATCAGTTATCTCATCTTTATCATCTTTTTATGTAGATCAGTTATTTTTATAATTTTTATATGTTTCATTTTTGTTCAATTTCATTAAAATTAGATTTCTGGATTTTGTTTATTGGCTACATAGTTTCTAAAAACTATATACTAGTGGCACACGCTATGTAGGTTCATGCTTTGTAATGGCGGTACATGCTGTGTGGGAATATGAAGTGTATTGGAGGTACACATCATGTAGGGGTTAAATAGTTCTTTTTAACCCAATTGGATGAGATTTTAGTTGTAACATATCCTTCATGGACTACAAACCATATACCTAAGTTACATCTCATGACCTAGCCCATACTCCAGTTAATGTAACATGCTTGACAGTTATGCTCAACCCTTTCTTCCAAGACATCATTGCTCTCGACCCTAGGTGGCTCTTACGTTATTTTTAGAGGCACCATACCTTCCTGATTGAACCGATTGACTTTGGATCTTCATTGTGTCTATGTTGAATCTCTACAATTATGTGTTTCTTCTAGTTCAACCTTTCAATTGATCATGATAGTGTCCTTGCTTTGCGTTTTCAGATCCACTGATCTATGTTAGATGATTCTTCATTCCTTCTTCAAGATCCATTGTGAGATCTCCTTCTAGAGTAATTTTCCTTCGTTAGTTATGTTGTAGCAGATATCTATTCTTGAGGTATGTTTATATTCTTCTATACAACAACCCATTGTCTTCTTAATTGAATCAATAATTACATATATTTAATTCATTGGCCTTTTTTGACGTTGTTGGGATTCATTCACCTTGGATATCTATTGTGGGTGTGTGCAACCCAAATTTTGATGTAAGTGGTTCCGTCTCTACACTATGATGTTGAAACTAATTTTTGTTTCTTTGTAAATTGATTTATAAAATTGGAATGATTTTTGTGTGTGTTAAAAAATTCTTTTGAAAGAGAAACAGTTTTTCCCTATATTCTGATAAACGGATTGTGAAATGTTTTTGAATGGTTTTCAATGTATTGAAATGAAATCGAGAAAAACTACAAATGGGTTACCCTGGGTACTTAAGTGGCAGTTTTATCATGATACCATCATCAATTGGAGTTATTGTAGAACTATTGGAGGGAAACATATTCATTATTAATGAGAATGTTTACACATTTTGGATATTATCCTACCATATTCTAACAATTTTGATTTATTAATATCTAATGACCAGTGGAATATATTGTCATCCTTTTTGTGATTATGTGATCTGATATAAGTTAATTTTAGTCCCTAATGTGTGAAAAAGTAACAATGAATACTCACCAGTTGGATAAAAATATGATATTTTCGTGGAAATTGAATATTGTATGATATTATACTTCTCAAGGAAGAAATTATTAAGGAGTTTTGTATTGGGGATTTCCTATATTTCCTAGGCCTATTGATCTCAAAGACTGATAATGACATTGTGTGGGGTTTACTCATGGGGTATTATTCTGCTTCTTAGGTCTTGTGTTCTTGTATCATTTTTTTTCAATTGATTATTGTGGAACGAGTAGTCTATGACCTATTATTATAGTGTTCATTGGTTTTGTGATACATGTTCTTCTATTTTTACCGCATGTCTTTCTGAGTTATCCTTGAGATGCATGCCTATTCTTGTGGAATATGAAATGGAAAATATACTTTCAAACTGATATACCTACTTTTATTCATAATAATCCAAAAGGGAAATTATTACCATATTTTCTATAAAACTTCATTACTATTTATCATGCCAGGTTTTAATTTCACATGAGAATACAATATTTTTTATACAGAGACTTGTTTTAGGACACCTAGGTGGGATATTACTGAGCATGTAAGATCACAACCTTTTCTCATCTTCAATGGTGCGTAGACATTTTTTTTCTTATGATACACGGAATATAAATGTGATGTAGTGAAGTGGTGAGTTTGGTGTTAGTTGGTTGTGTAAATGGTGGTGAGATGGTTGGAGTTATTCCACACCATTTCTGGGAGTAGTTTTAAGTTTAGTCCATTAAAGACATTTGGACCTTTCCTTTGGAGTATTAACTACTGTCGCTTTTGTTCTATTTCTAATATTTTATTATAGTTATTGGATATATATTTGTTTGTATTATGGTATTTCATCATATATATATATTACATGTTGTTGTACAGGTTGAGTTAAATTGTTCCCTCATTTTTGTTGTTTGATACTTGGGTTATTGATTCCAGCTCGTGGGGACCGAGAACACCCTTTGGGTATGTAACAGATCGGGATAGGTGTCAGGTGTGAGGAAAAATCAAGTCATTTTGTTATAGTTTCTTATCAGATGAGGTCTTTCGTCAAGATTCCATGTCCTGAGATATCTCTTAGAATAGAGATATAATTTTTGGGACTTGAGAGGTATGTTTTAATAAGTTAATGGCCAAATATTTTCATAACGAGGGTCAAGATACCATGGGATATTTTTATGTGTTTCTATATTATTTGTTTTTTTAAAAATCATAGATTTCTCTTATGGGTGTTCTTGTAGGAATCAATATTTTTTCTGTTGTCTATTTGTCCTTATGTGTCTGTGTGCACTAGTCTGCCTAAGAGTTATATTACACGAGTTCCTTTGGACAGTGCAGGTGATGATCCCCATGAGAACCCACATCTGTATCATAATATCAATAAGAATATCATACGGAAAGACTCTGTTATCAATAAATATGTGCGACGAGTTCAGAATGAAGTGGATGTGGTACATCGATTAGCTGGAGGAGAGAGAGATCAATCACATTAGTTCTTACATGAGAAACCACAATCCTTTAATGAAACAACTAAACCTCAAGAGGAGGAGGATTTTATTAAACGGATCGTTTAATTCATTTAAATCTTGGAGTCACCTAATAATAATAGGTTGAAGTGTAAAGAATCAAGACATGACTGTTTCATCATGCATTGCTAGGATTCTATATTCTGGGAAGACAAACATGTGGTCATGGATAAGAAGGGTTTCAATCCCTATTCCTTGAGTAGTTTTGTCTAGATGATTATATGATTGAAATGTATATGAATATCCTCTCTTTTTAATAGGGAGATCATTCAGTTTTGGTATACACCAACCGATTTTATAATATTGTCAATTTTTTTCTGGACATCGTAAAGATTAACCAGCTAACGACTCCAAAATACATGCAGGGTCTGTGACTGGATATGAGATCACATTTGTCATTTCTGAATCTATTTACCTGTGATGAGATGGTAGATAGATATATGATGGAAGAAATGAACATGGCAGGCAAGGTCTGCATTACCACCTCTTCTCTTCCATCTGGTGACAGATTCAGTGGTGTTCTTAGGAATAAAAAGAAGTGGTAGGATCATCAGAGAAGTGGTGGAGGTGGTTCTTAGTAGTGAGAGGCCTCCTCACCATTCATTCCAGATAGAATTGTGCCTCTGACATACTATTAGTGAAAAATTGGATGGCACATCAGACGTTCTTTTCCTACGATTGTGAATATGTTCAATAACTATTGACATGTTGGTTACTAACAAAATTTCTATCAATCTATGAATACCCCTTCTTATGGCTAGGGTTCTACATCTCCAAAGGATACATTAGTGTATTTAAAATCATCAAATACTATAGGGATCATCAAAAACCCTCATGAATGAAACATTTACACACAGTAGATGACTGTCCAATGGTATTTGATGCAGTTATGGCAATTGTGAGAGGTATACTTCTTATTACTTCATTATTATCAATTGATTTGTTTTGTACTCATGCCTCCCACTCATTTATATCCTCATGCTTTCTTGACGTTCTTAAACTTTACACAAAACTTATGTCATTTATAATGTAGTTTGTGAATCCTCTTTGTAAGAGGAAAGAGTAGGGGTTTCTATGTCCTTGTTTGATAAGGATAGATGATACTTAATCAGTTTGGTATTTTCTCTTTCTTAATCTTGATATGTCTGATTTCATAATTTGTATGGATTTTCTATTCAGTCATCAAGATGATGTTTATTGTTATTGTTGGCGTATTTTGTTTCTTATTGCTTATAGGAGCTTTCGTGTGTTTTAGGTAGAGTGGTACTCGAGGACTATTTCTGCATGACATTCATGGCCAGATATCATGGCATTGTTGATTCCTTTTTCATTTGATCCCAATGATGTTTCTCTTGTTAATTAACATACTAATTCTTTTAGAGACTTCCCTAATGTTTTCCAGGAATATTTATCAAGAATTCCTCTAGAGAGAGAGGTAGAGTTTATTGTTGACCTATTTCTAAGTATGAAAATGATATCGATGCCTTCTTACCATATGGAACCACCTGAGTTGATATAACACAATATTCAATAGGACTACCTGTTATAGATTGGTTTCGTTTGCCACTGTGTTTTTCCTTTGACCTCTATTTTTCACTTTGAAAAGAAAAAATATGGTTCACATCATTTATGTGTGGAATACTTGAAGATTAACCAGTAACTGTTAAGAAAAAATATCATTTTCCTTATGTGGATGATTTTATTGATTAGTTAAAAGAGAAAAAGTGGATCTTAGATATTGATATTCGCTCTAGTTATTACCATTTAAGAGTTTGAAAGTCTGATATATAGTAGATGGACGTCCGGAGTAGTTATAACCATTATGAATATCTTGTGTCGCCTTTTGATCTAACTAATGTTCCAACATTTTTTATTGCCTTTGTGAATTGGATATTTCACCAATAAATTGACAAATTTTTGGTAGTCTTAAATAATGATTTTCTTGTTTGCTCAAATTCTATGTGTGAGAATGAGTACCATATGTGTTTGGTTTTATAAATTTAGTGAATCCACCAATGGTATAGGAAGATTTTGAAATGTTGTTTCTAGATTCAAAAAGTGTTGTTCATAGGGAACATAATTTATGAACATAGATTATATGTTGTTCCACAGAAGGTAAAGGATGTTATGACTTGGAAGGAACCACATAACATCTATTAAATTTGAAGCATCCTTGGTCTTTCTAGGTATAATAGTTGATTAGTTAATGATTTCTCTATGATGTTATCAAATTCGAATGCTCTTTCCGGTAAAGAGGTGAAATTACCATGGGATGTGATGTGTCATTCTTCATTCGATTAACTAAAATGTCCTCTGAAATAATCACCAATTGTGATATTACCTAATCCTGGTAAGGGGAATGTGGTGTTTTGGGATGTATTTAGTGGTGGATTGGGATGTGTGTTGATGTCGAATGATCATGTGGAAGTTACATCTCTCATTAGCTCTGACGACATTAGAAGAACTACCACACTAATTATTGAAATCATTTAGCAGCCATGCATGAGCAGTAATGTTGGAGGGACTATATCTTTGAGGAGATGTTCACAGACTTCTTTGAACATAAAAGTCTTTGAAATATATTTTATCAGAACGACTTGAATCATAGATAGAGATGATGGATTGAGTACTATAAGTGGTTTGACATCGACATTTCCTACTCTTCTGATAAAGGGAATGTTGTTTCAGACACTCTTAGCCAGAAGGTTCCATCACATGATGTTTTGGAATCGAATGAGCAGTGGAATATTATGGGTATTTTCACCCAGTTGCACTTGGATGTTCAAGAGGTTAATTTAGGTAGGGTTTTGACCAGTTCTTATTTAACATCATATCTCCTAGGGCCTATTTTTTAATTTTAGCATCATGATAGTTATTTTTTAGAAAACTCGAAAAAAATTTATATTGGGTGTACCATTTCTAGTTTCCCTCTTTCATCATCTTTCATACATCACTTAACAAAAAGACTTATCATCCCAACACATGTCAGAATATTGGAATTATTCGAATGTCATATCTTATCATGGGTCGTTAATCTAGGAACTAAAAAGATATATAAATTTGACATGATGTTGTGATTCTATTTGATATGTTTAATGTTTGACATCTCATAGTTTGTGTCCCGATGTTACACCTTCCAATGGATAAAGGTAAATCACTTGAAACCTATAGGTATACATTGACCTATTTTGATTCTGGTTTAGAAATGGGATTAGGTATACATAGATTATCATGTTTTGTTGCCACAAACTCACTAAAATAAAATTTATATCTTGGTTGTTGTAGATCAGTTAATGAAGTGTGTTCATTTCATTCTAATCATCGATAAAACTATTGTCAAAGATCTTGGTATGTTGTACATGATGTGGTTCATGAGTATAAATATGATTCCTTCTTTTATTATTTTAAACAGGGATCCAAGGTTCACCTCAATGTTGTGGAGAGTTATTCAAGAGGAAATGTAATCACTGATCTAGTTGAGCATAACTTACCATCCATAGACAGTTGGTTAGGTCGAACTTGAAATTTCGATGTTGGATGATATGCTTAGTACCTGTGTCTTTGATTTCAGAGGATTATGGGATATCCATCAGCGACTGTTTGAGTTTTTTTAAAATAATAGTTTTAAATCATTGATAAGAATGGAGTTTTTTAGGATCTGTATGATCACTTATATAAAACGCCTATTTTTGGGATGAGTTGGGAAAAGTGTCCTTGGTAGAACTGATTTTGGTTCAAGAGACATCAACAAAGATCCAGGATGTGTGATAAAGTCTAGTGACAACTTATGGCTGGTTGAAATCATATACAGATTGGTTTCATTGACCTATGAATTTTTCCATAGTTTATTGGAATTCCTTGAATGTTTCTCCTCAGTTCGGTAACTTTCATCTTGGGAATCAGGGAATGTAGGCTCCAAGATATTTTATATAGTTTGAAAATACTAAAAAGCTCAGATAGGCTTCTTATCGGTTAACATTGAAGGATAAGTTGACAGGTATTTATGTAATTCTCCATATATCTCAGCTTAAGAAGTACAACACTGATCCCTCTCATGTTCTAAGTTGCGATGAAATTTAGATAGATCCAGATGCTTCTATTTTGGTTATCAAATTTGAGATCATTGACAATAAAGTGAATGTATTGTGTGGGAAGTTAATTCCATTGGTTAGAGTCTTGTGGCAATAAGGATTATATTCTCACAAGAGTTAGGAATGTGATTCATTGAAGAGGGATCACTAGACTCATATTTTTACAAGGATTACATATTCTTCATGACTTCGTAGTGATGTGAAGTCTTTGTTGTGGGGAGTTTGTAACATCTCATTACCTTAAATAGTAATGTTTTCCTATTTTTATGTTTCCATTTGTTTAAAAGACCATAAAATTGGTTTTATGGATTTTTCTGCATGTTTTAGTGTTGGTAGACGTTGTGTGCTATAAGCACACACATTGTACTAGATGTACATGATGTGGACTGGAGGAATACAATTTGTCGGTATGTCACAAACTAGATTTGGTATCCATAAAAATCGGAAACATACCTTGCCTATGGAATGGGCATAATGTCGTTCCCCACCCCCGCGAGCTGGAATACGTTCTCACATACAAAAAGGAATTTGGGAATGATTTACCCATGTTTATAAACATACAACAAAAAACCAATAAACAAAATCTGTATTTTTCAATCCAAACCATATTTTAAAAAAATTTAGAATTGCATTAAATAATTTAAAACAATTCTCAAAGACTATAAAAATGTACCATACCCAAAATGATAACCCAGGAAACTCTTCTTGGAAAGAGGAGCTTTCCTCAAGCGATCTCCACAATAAATTATCATGATGGATCGCTAAAAACCCGACCCATTGGCACTAAATATATACCCAACCCCACCACAAAAAATATGAAAGTCTACTTACACCCAAAGGTGTATGTAGGGTGTGATAAAATGCCCAATATGATACCACCACTTGAGATTCCATATGATAAACATTAAAAGGTAAAAATCTTGAATGCTTTTATAAACATGAAATGATACTTACAGTTTCGATGAGATGAACTTTAAATAGAAATAGTGTTCATGTGGTCTATTTTAAGACTCAATAATTTAAAATAAAATACCAAACCTACTTTATTTTGAAGACAAATATACTGTATGCTGATGGTAAGTACAATTTATCTAATAGCACAAGAAATAGGAAATAACCCCTAGGCACTAGCTCGTTGTTGTCCCAGGTACCTCGTATCTCAGTAAAAGTAACCATAACAATATCTCTTCTTGTGCACACGAGCCACTAGTAAGGATCATACCCATAACCTAGTGGTCCCTCAACATCATCATCACCATGGTTTAGTTTGTGTTGTCATTTTCAATCATGATACATGAAATTGAGTCCAAACCCTATGGGATCACTACCATACAAGTACACATCCACCCATCTAGATATTCAGGTTTCCCAATTGTGCTCAAACATGTTCAAAAATCTATAAAATATAATCTACACATGGAAATAACACTTCCACATAACACATTCACCAAATACCCCACATGTATATCACAAAAGTCACATAATCACCCTTTTCATTAAAATTCATTTTTAAATCACACTCACACCAAAGTAGCCAACAACACTTTGTGCATGTTTTTAACAATACAACCAATCCATTAAAAAAATTCTAAAACATTTCCATGATAGTTCAATCCATATTACAGCCCACACACATATCACATAACACTTCTTTCAAAAACAATTCACATCACACTCACACAAAACATCCCACAAACATGTTTCACACCCACATCACAATTTCATTTATCACCTCGAAAAATCACAAATCATTCTCCAACAGTTTGACATCACAACTAACCACTTTATCTCTCAAAAACTCATTGTTAGATAAAAAACCCTCCAAAATAGTATATAAACATCACTTTCACACTTTTTGTAACTCATTAAATCATATACAATTTTCATAAAACCAACCTAATGGGTATAGCAATGTTTTTCGTACAAACCCATTTCAACACCCTCTTTTAAGGACAAAATCACACCAATACGAATAAAAAACAAATTATTCATCCCTTAACACATTTATTAAACCACTCTAATGTGCTATAAAATTTACTCAAAAAATACCGCAAAAGATAAACATTAAAGACACGCATTTTCATAAAACACCTTCAAGAAGTATAACAAGGTTTTAAACATTAAAACCATTCGAAAACCCTCTATTAAACCCAAAATCACACAAATACCCTTACAATGAATAATTTGAAGCCCAAACAACAATTAATAAACAAATTAGATATGTTATAAAACAAACCCAAACAATACCACAAGAGTTGCACATTGTAAACACCCAATTTAAAGAAGAAATGAAACTATAAAATTAAACGCTTAGTAAAATCCATCAAAAACGGTTCCCATACCAGAAAAAACATTTGAGGAACATGAAATATAACAAAAGCAAGCAATCTAACTCATAAATAATATCTTACACATGGAATCACCTATAGAAAGTGTCGAAACCCCCAAATCATTGTGTGAAACATCAAGCGCACCACCACCGCACCTCATGAAAGTGGAAAGCAACCAAAACCCACAATATTTCACCCAAAAGACAATAATTTAAACCCTATGTTAGAACCCCATATTCTAGACACATTATAACTCAGGAAAGAATGAATTAAACTCTAAGGAAAGGGATGAAATTAAAGAGAGATAGAGAGACTTACTTGCATGATTTTGATGTTCCCCCCCCCATCAAATCTCCCTTCAAAATTGAGTTCCAAGGGATGGTGAGAGAGCATGGAGGATGTCCATGGAGGTAGGGAACAAAATAGATAAGAGAGGGGAGAATTGTATTTATTTAAAAATGGGAAAACTTTTAATTTCAAAATATTTTTTATGAGATGGACACCCTTGCATGGTTTGGCTGCACTGTTCAGTAAACCGTGCAGAAAAACAGTGAGGCTTTTAATGGAAACCTAAAAATATATTTATTCTTCCAATTTCAGGTGGTAAATGGGGGAAACCAAGTTGGAATTATAGGCCATGAATATGGGATACCATTCCCAAAACAAAAGTACTCTTCTCAGCTCAAAGAACATCCAAATCATGTTTACAAACCACCTCAACATCTTATCGCACTAGTGGTGCCACTAAGAGTGTCACTAATACAACTCAAAAACACGGCACCCTCACACCATAACGTTGAAAAAAGATGTGGCAAATTATCATTCAATACCCCCAAAACTAATTTCATAGACCAAGAAAACATGAGACACCAAAATTTCAAACTCGGAACACCCGAACACCAAGAGAATACTAAGAACCAAAAGAGCATTTGAAAAAATGCAACGAATTGAAAATCCGGGTGTTTCAAGGTACATGATGTGTACTAGAGGTACATATTTTTATGGGTTAAATAGTTGTTTTTACCCCAAGTGATGGGGTTTTCAGCATAACTTATCTATTGTCGACTACACACCATGCACACGAGGTACACATCAGGACCCGCCCAATACCCAGGATACTATCACAAGTTTGGAAGTTTTTATAAGATCTTTCATCCTAGACATTATTTATCTCCACCCAAGGCATATCTTATGGATGATTAAGAGGCAACACACCTTTTGGATTGATCTATTCAGCATTATAACTTTATTGTGTCAGCGATGCATCCCTTTGGATAAGTGTTCCTTTCGGTTCTTCTTTGTGGTTTATCACGATAGCGTCATAGATTTGTATTATAAGATATGCAGATATAATTTGGATGATTCTTGTTTTATTCTTCTAGATCTATTTTGATATCTCATTATAAATTCAATTTAATTTGTTATTTGGGACGCGGATGATTCTTTTCTTGAGGTATGCAGATTTTTTTCAATCTGCAGATCCCTTGTCTTTACAATTGATTCAATTTTGATGTAGATTTGACTCTAGGGAATTCATTAACGTTTTTAGATTTTTTTAAATTGGATTCAAATTGTTGGAATGTGAAACTCGAACATTGATGTAGGTTATTCCATATAAATCAAAGGCTACTGGGCCGATTATAATTACATTGTAAGTTTATTTATCAAATTGTCATGATTGATGTGTCTGTTAAAAAATGGTTTCGATAGGGAAATGTGTTTTCCATGGATTTTGAAATATAGATTGTGAAATGGTTTTTAATGGTGTTCAATGTATTGAAATGATATTATAATAATGATAACCTGGGTTACCTTTTCTACTTAGGTGGAAGGTTTATGATAAGGTCATAGTCCATTACATTGTGATTATCAAGGAGGGTTTTTGTGAGGATATCCTATGTTTACTAGGAATGTTGTTATAGGAGATTGATATTGATATTTTAGAGGGTTTAGTCATGGGTTATTCCTCAAATTACTCGGACCATTTTTTGGATTTTTTTTTGAACATTATTATTGTTGTATAATTATTCTTAGGTCTGTTCCTATAATATTCCAAGGTTTGGTGATACATGTGCTTTTATTTTGTACTTCATGTATTTTTTATTTGGATATCATATTCCTGTTTATGCATGTGGGAAATGATATGGAAATATTCTTTGAAACCTATATAACTAATTTTGTTAATAACTATGAAAAATTAAATTTTAACCAAGGTTTTTATAAAACTGCATTACTACTTATCATTCCATGTTTCATTTTAAAATGGGAATACAAGATTTGTAATATAGAGACTTGTTGTGGAACATCTGGGTGGGGTCCTAATGAACTTGTTATCTAACACCCTGTGCACCACTTTAGTGGTACGTTGAGCTGTAACAACCAAAACATTCATTAATTGAAATTCCTCTTGATATAATTAAATGTCTCATTATGTAAAATGATTATATAAAATATGAATTTAATTGGTTTTATGTTTTTGGATTCTAATATACCCTTATGAATTGTGATAGTTTCTAATATAGAAATTCAACAATGATCACATGATTAGTATAAATATATGGATTTAATAAATCCAATTTACACAGAAAAAGGAAGGGATGACCTCATCCAGTAGACATGCCCCATATGAATCCCATTTTTCAGTGCTTGAAAAGGAGGTGGCATCATTGGTCTTGCCTATTGACCAAGCCCAAGTTGAGCTTTAATATGTTCAGCTCCAACAGAATCACCTACAAGATAAGTGGAAGTTGATTGAGATTACCACCTGAGCAATGTTATCCGAGCCACCCCAAGAGTCTATCACCATCGCACACCTAAATCTTCAGTCTTATATGGGCGTTATAAGGGGTTATGTAACAAGGAATTATCACTATGATTTTTTGTATTATTTTGTATATAATAATTAGTATACATTCATTTTATAATTGTAATTTTGTAAATAGTTTTTAAAGGACAAATAGTATTTTTAGTTAATATATATCCAAGAAATCTATTTTGATGAATTAATGGATTTTTGAATTAAATAATATTTTAAAAAAATGTTATTATTATGAAATTTATTTTTATTAAATATAAATTATAATACAATTTTATGAATGCAATTTTATTTTTTATTAAAGTTTGAAATCAGTTTTTATCAGATCCCATAAAATATCAGTAAATGGTGGTTTTTATTTTACATGTAAAAATTCACATATTTAGAAAATTATTTAGACTAAATAAATATTATTTTTAGAATTAGGATGTAAAAATTATACAACTATGAATTTTTTATAATTTTCTGAGATAGTCGAATTTTTGGGTAAAATTTAAATACGATTTAAATATATATTATGTTTTATGACATCATAATGACCTAATAGTGATGTAATAAAATACTATAAACATTATGTTCGGACAATATATGTTTTACCATTAATATAATGTGATTTCAGGTTTGTTTTTTTTATTTTAAAAAATATCAGTGGACCTTCTAAGAGTTATAAAACATTTACACTTTTTAAATGAATTTCAATGAGAGTGTGACTCACCTTTACATAAGAAACCCTATTATTTTAAAATGTTCATCCATTGGACACATAAAATACTTTTTTCCACTCCCCTTTGGAAAAAAACCTGTGCAAAACCCATGGGAATGTTTTTTGATTTGATTATTTTAATGTGTGGTGTCACATAACTATATAATAAAGAATTCCCTCTCCTTTCCAATATAAACCCACCCACGCTCCCACTTCCTCTTCACTCAAAGACTTTGGAGTTTGTCAAACCTCTACCCTCCTCTCACTATAATCCCCCCAAGGAGCCCCAAGCTCCCAAAAACCCTATCTAAAGCCTCTCCCAAGCCATTGGTATCAGACTTACAAGTAAGGGATTTCTTCATTTCTCATTTTGTCCAATTTTCATTAAGTTGTTATGCACTTTTTTTCAATTACAAATTTCGGGGTATGATTTTTCACTTCCCCCATACTACCCTCTTTATTCTTGGATTATGGGAGACCCCTTTTTCTCTCATTAATTCTTCCCATGTACACCTATTACTATGCTGAAATTTCGAAAGGAATATCACCTTCCATTTTAAATCCACGTAATTGTTTAGTATTAGGCATCTAAATTCCATTACTTTTGTTGGTACATGTATATATATGACCCCCCATAATTTCCATTTCATTTAAATATGATGATACACCTATTTATGTCCCATCAACCATTTTTTGAGTTCTTATTTCACGTTATTATACTGCCGGAATTACACTATGATTTTCCGAGCCAGTGTCATTGTGTAGTGAATACCATGCCCATTTCATTATCTAGGGTATTCACCTTTATGAACATTTACTTATTGATTATAATGGTTCATTTATTTAATCCACGTCCCTTTATCATGGAATAAATGATTATTATTTATTCCATGTTGTATGATCCATGTGGCACACTTATGCATGAAATGAAATGTTTAAGAAGGTGTTCCCTATAGCATTCTAATGCATTGGGAAATGTATAGTATCATGATAAGTCATATGAAATTAGTGTTGAATCATGATAATTCAAGTAAAACGAGGGTTTACTCATGCTTCATGTTCAATTATGGTTTACTCATGCTACATGTGCAATGAGCCTTGGCTCATGATAAATCCCATGTTATGTGTTGTTTCCACATTTCCATGTTATGATTATCATGTTTTACTATTCCTTAATGTTCATGTTTCTCTTGTGATCCATTTATATTCCTATTGTCTAACATTTATTTTATTTCTCATTTTATTCCATGTTTATTCCCTTATTGGACTTTATAGCTCACCCTTTTCTTTGAAATATCCTCAGATTATTCTAAGAAATGCTAAGTACGAGGTAATGTAGTGGTCATTTAAAGTCTGTTTTTCCATAAAGATGTTGTATTTCATGTTTTATGTTGTTATTTAATGTTCATAAGCCCAAAATACACTAGAACACATGATCTTATATATTGTATCTAGTAATGTTTATGTAATAAATAATGTTTTAGTGTGTAATAAAGAGCATGGTTGTTATAGTTGGTATCATAGGATAGGTTTGGTTATTTTTGGGAATAGGTTTAGAAATCCTTAGTGATGCCTTAGAGAAAAGACTGTGTATAATAAAAACATACCTTTGTTTTTGTGGGTATTGAGTAAGTGGTTTATCTAGAAAATGCATCCCTGTCTGGAAACGGGGACGTAGAAGCTGCTCTGGAATAGATATACCAAGGTGTGAAAACCCCGACAAGGAGTTTCTGGTTTGACCGAGGGTATCCGGGTAACCCAAAATGGGACTTGCTGCACTCTTGGTTATGACACTCCTGGGGGATACGCATTAGTAAATTCACAATCTTAGTGTGAACCATTATTAAGGGAATAAAAAAATGTCCCCTAGAAATATATTTTAGATGGTGGATCATGAATAGAATATATTTAAGCCTATGGATTCATAAGTTATAGAAATAAAAGTTATTTATAAGTTACCAGTTCTATCTGTGTATTAACTTTTATGTGTTTCCCCTAACATTCCTTTTATTCCAGCCAATGCCCGGTAACAGGAGGACCTAGTCTAACAACCGATGTGAAGATCAATGTGATGATTGTGCTAATGAGATACGCAATCCAATGAGAGCAGGAATCATGAACTTTTTCAAACTTCTATCTCAGTGAACTCAATATTGGAAGAGAAATGTGGGTCAAGAGGAATGTTAAACCCCTCCCCCCTAGAAGAAATAAAAAGTCACTATCGAGGGATTCATGAGACAAAGGACTCCTACTTTTAATGGATCATCTTATCCCTCAATCACCGAACAATGAATAAACTCCATTGAAAAGATCATCTCCATACTTCAATGTTTTTAACAAGAGAAGGTTCTCCTAGTTTCTTATCCTATGGAGGGTGAAGCTGATCAATGGTGGACATTGATCAAGAATACTATGCTTGAGGAGAATATTGAGGCATTGGAAAGGAAGGACTCCCAGAAGTTGATTTTTGGTAAACCTTTTCCCGCACCATCTAGCTTAATATGGAAAGGGACTTCCTTAACATCAAGAAAAAAATGACGAATCAGTCAGAGCGTATGAGTAAAACATCAAAAGGCTTGCAGGATACACTTCTCACTTTGTTGTTACCCCTGGATGCAAGGTGGACTGTTTATTTGGTGGGCAAAAACCTAGAATGTTGAAATCCCAGGGGATACGTGACATCAACAGCGATGAGAAATTTTCAGATGTTCTCTAAAGGTTTAAATGGAGATCAGAGAACCTCAGGGGTATCATGGGTATAGGAAAAATAATGTGGATTTCAATTCTGGTGGTCCGATGGATAAATCCAATGGTACTAAGAAAATAAAGTACACCACTTTCCAAAGGTGAAAAAAGAATAACCCTAATAATTTCCTGAAGGGGATGAGGAAATTCCTTAGGTGTCGAAGAGAAGGGCACCTTGCCATTAACTAATGATTAGAAAAACCCATGGCTAATAAAGGTGATAAAGAATGCTCTGTTCGACTCACAATGCGTTGTTCTTTGCATCAACTGCAAAGAAAAAGTGAATCATGCAAATCAGTGCCTTAATCTAAGGGGTTTTGGTGGAAACCAACAACCTCCACGGCAGAAAGGGTGCGCTTTTTCCATCACATCTGCCAAAGTGAACCCTGAAAATGATGTTTTGATCGATACTATAATTATTAATATAAGAATAGAGAATGTACTTTCGATTCCAGTTCTATGCATTATTTTATATCCCAAAAGTTTAGTATAACAATTCCAACACCACCACAATTCATGGAAGTAAAGATGTCGATAAGTACTAGAAATGGGGTATTCATTGTATCCCATGAATATAACTCCACCCATGTCTTGATCTGTGGATTTATCTTCCCGGTGAACCTCGTCATACTCCCTCTTATGGAATTTGATTCAATTATTGGCATGGAATGGATTTCCTTATAAAGGTCCAATATAAATTTTCGTCAGAGGGAAATAACTCTCCATGTAGAGAATCGACCACTGATTTTATACAAGTGCAATGATGAATATGAATCTTCATTAGCTAAAATCTCTCAAATGTGCTATTACTGCCCTATGAGCACGTGTATCTGGCTCAGATAATTATTTCTATAGATTAAACCATCCTTGAAGTCATTCATATTTTGAGGGAATTCTCTGAAGTGTTTCCTGAGGAATTTCATAGTCTTCCTCATTAAAGATATGTTGAATTATAAATTGATCTTATACTTGGGGAATTCCCAATATCCAAGACTCTGTATAGAATGACTATTGTGAAGCTTGAGGAACTGAAGTAACAACTATAAGAGAATCTGGATAGAGGGTTTATATGCCCATGTGCTTCACCATGGGGTGAACCAGTCCCTTTCGTTAAGAAGAATGCTGGGTCTATGCGCCTTTGCATTGATTATTGTGAGCTTAAAAAATCACGATAAAGAACAAGTATCATCTCCCACGAATTGATGACTTGTTTGATCAGCTGTGTGGAGAACAATACTTCTCCAAGGTGGATTTGGGATCGGGATATTATCAGTTATGGTTTATGAAAAATGATATCCTCAATACTACTTTTCGTACAAGATAAAATAACTATGAATTCATAATAATGCCTTTCGGACTCACTAATGCTCCAAAAATATTCATGGACATAATGAATAGATTCTTTAGAGATTAACTTGACAAATTTTTGGTAGTCTTTATATATGATATTATAATATACTTGAAAACCGAGGAGGAACATGAGGATCATATCTGAACTGTACTAAAGACCTTTCCGAAGGTAAAGCTCTATGAAAAGTACAACAAGTGTGACTTCCTGTTGAAGGAGGTCTCATTATTGGGCCATATCATCACAAGCAATGGGATATCTTTGGATCCCTGCAAAATATGCAATTGAGGGAAGGTTTTGGCCGTCATTGGTAACAGATATCCATAGCTTCTTGTAGTTATATGGATATTATCGATGGTTGGTTAGAAATTTCTCATGATTTTCCAAACATCTTACCAAGCTATCTCAGATGGGATTAAAGTTCTATTGGAGTGATGAATGCGTAGAAAGATTCAAGGGGTCGAAAAGAAGGCTTATCACTGCACATATTGTCACATTACCCATAAGTGGATAACTTTTTGTGGTATTCAGTGATGCTTTGAAGAAGGGTCTGGGATGTGTGTTGATCAAAAATGACAAAGTCATTACTTATGCTTCCAGGAAATTGAATGTTCATGAGCATAATTATCAACAAATGATCTGGAGATGGATAAGTTGATATTCAATTTTAAAAATTTGGTGGCATTAACTCTTTGGTGAGAAGTTTGAAATATATATAGGAATCAAAAGCCTCTAATATATATTCACACAAAAAGAGATGATCATCTGCCAATGAAGATGGTTAGATCTGATCAAAGACTACGAATTCTCAATCCATTACCACCATAGGAAAGAGAACAATGTGGAAGATTCTCTATGTAGAAAGGACCCATCAATTCAATCATTGTTTAGAATTGAAAAGGATCCAATCTTCTTAGATTTTATGAATATGGACATGATAATCATAAAGAAGAGAACATCATCAATCCTTTAACAAATGATTGCTCAACCGTCTCTTTGGAAAGGATTGAGGATGCTCAAAAGGATGATGTGGAAATTCAGAAGAAAGTGGAAGCGACTAGAAAAGGGAAGTCCTCAGAGTTCAATGTTAATGAAGAAAGAATAGTGAGATTTGGGAAAAGAATATGTGTTCCATCAAGTATAGCGCTCAAGAAGGATCTTTTGGAGGATGTACATAGTTTCATTTTTACTGTTCACCTAGGAACCAAAAAAATGTATCGAGATCCCCCAGAGAATTATTGGTGGAATAATATGAAGAATGGGATCATTATGTATACATCAATGTTCCTAGTGTGTTTTCATGTGATGGTAGAGAGGCAGAAGTCTAAGGAGATGATGCAACCATTTCCCATTATAGCATGAAAATGGAAGAACATCACTATGAACGTTATCATCAGACTTTTGAAGACATTCAAAGGTATGAATGCAATCTGGGTTGTTGTGGATCATCATACAAAGTCTATAAACTTCATTGCAATTAATGAGGATTACTTATTAGATCAAATGGCATAGATATATATCAGGGACATTGTAAGGCTGCATGGAGTACCACTATCTATTGTATTCGTTCGAGATCCAGGATTCGCATCTATGTATTAGAAGAGTCTTCAACATGCTCTGTATACTGAACTGAACATTAGTTTGACCTTTCATCGTCAAATGGATGGCCAATTTGTGTGACATATTCAGACACCTGAGGATATGTTATGATCATGTTCTATGGACTTCATAGGAGGGTGGGACCAACATCATCCACTAGTTTAATTATCCTATAATAACAGTTTCCACTCAAGCATCCGAATGTCACATTATGAAGCCCTGTATGGGAAGAGGTGAAAAACACTGGCATGTTAGTATGAAGTCGTTGAGCGTAAGCTGCTAGGACTAGAGATGGTTGATGAAATGGCGGAGAAGGTTAAAACCATTCAGCAGCATATCAAGGCATCCAAGAGTCGACATAAGAGTTATACAGAAAACTTTCGATGAGACCATGAGTTTCAAGATGGAGACATACTATTTCTATGCATATATCTGTGGTAGAAGGTCATGAGGTTTGTAATTAAAGGGAAGTTAATTCCTAGGTACTTCGTCCCCTTTGTGATTTTTTATCATGTCAGGGTTGTGGCCTATCGACTAGCACTTCTACCAACCATGGCCAAAGTACATTATGTCTTTCATGTGTCCCTCTTAACGAATTACTTATCATACCCTACACAAGTATTCTCATCAGATGAGGTAAAGTTAGTAGATGATCATTCTTATGAGGAGCAATTGGTGAAGATCTTAGATCATAGGGAAAAATTTCTATGAAATAAGATAATTCCCCTTATCAAAGTGTTGTGGAGAAACCACAAGTATGAAGAAGCCACGTGGGAATCAGAGGAAGTGATGAAGTAAAGATACCCACATATGTTTTAGTGTGGGGAAATAAAATTTTGAGGGTGATATTTCATAAGGGGGAAGATTTTAACGACCCAAACTTTCATTAATGTAAATTCTTACTGATCTTATTAAATGTCTCATTATGTAAAATGTTTATATAAAATGTGAAATTCCTTGTTTTTATGTTTTTGGATTTTAAAATACCATTAATAATTGTGACCGCTGCTAATATAGTCGTTGAACATTGATCACATGATTAGTATAAATATAGGGCTTTAACAAATCCAACTTATTCAGACAAAGGAAGCGATCGCCTCATCCAATAGACTTTCCCATATGAAGACCTTTTTTTGGAGCTTGGAAAGGAGGTGTCATCATTGGGATTCTCCCTCGACCAAGCCCAAGCCGAGCTTCATCATGTTAAGCTCGAATAGAATCTCTTATAAGAGATGTGGAAGTTGATAGATATTACCACTCGTGAAATGTTATCATAGGCACCGCAAGAGTCTGTCACCATTTCATACCTTACTCTTCAGTGTTATGTGGGTGTTATAATGGGTTATGTAACAAGACCTTAGAAATATTATTATGTGAGTTATTATGTATATAATAATGAATATACATTAATTTTATTATTATTACTTTGTGAATAGTTTTTAAAGCACTAATAGTATTTGTAGTTAATATTTAACCAAGAAATATATTTTGATGAATTAATGTATTTTTCAATTAAATAAAATTTTAATAAAATATTATTATTATTAAATTAATTTTTATTAAATATAAATGATCATATAATTTTATGAATGCAATTGTAATTTTTATTATGTTTTAAAAGTAGTTTCTGTCAAAACCCATTAATTTTCGATAAATGATGGTTTTTATTTTAAAAATAAAAAATCACATATTTAGAAAATTAGATAGATAAAATGAATATTATATTTGGAATTAGGACGTTGAAATTATCCAACAGTGAATTTTTCATAATTTTCTGTGACAATCAATTTTTTGGGAAAAAATTATATACCATTTAAATATATAATGTGTTTTATGACATCATAATTCCCAAATAGTGATTTAATATAATACTATAAACATTATGATCGGCCAATATAACTTTTAAAATTAAAATAATATGATTTTAGATTTGTTTTATTTATTTTACAAAATGATATTGGACCCTCCAAGAGTTATAAAAAATTTCACTTTTTAAATGAATTTCCTCTAGAGTGTTACTCACCAATACATAAGGAATCCTATTAATTTAAGAAGTTCAGACATTGGCCTCATAAAAAATTTTATCCACTCAACTTTGGCAAACAACCTAGGCAAGAACCATGGTTTGTTTTTTTGTTTTGAATAGTTTAATTTGTGGTGTCCCTAACCTAAATAATAAAGAATTATCTCTCCTTTCCTATATAAAACCACCCAAGCTCACACTTCCTCTTCACTCAAAGACTTATTAAGTTCTTCCAACCTATGACCTCTTCTCTCTAGAATCTTTCCAAGGCTCCCCAAGCTCCCAATAATCCTCTCTCAAGCCTCTCCTAAGACTTTGGGATCACACTTCCATGTAATGGATTTATTACTTTGTCATTTTGCCAAAAAATATTTAAGTTGTTATTCCATTTTCAATTAAAAATGTTGGGGTATGATTTTTAACCTCCCGCATAATTAACTATTTATGTTTTTATTATGGGATACCCCTTTCTCTATCATTAAATCCTTCCATTTACACCTGTTACTATGCTGAAATTCCGAAAGGAATTTCTCTCTCCTCTTTTACATCCAAGTTATTATTTTGTATTATGCTTTTAAATTTCATTACATTTGTGGTGACATGTATCTATATGACCCGTCTTACCTTCCATTTCATTTAAATATGATGAGACACCATTTATATCTCAATAACCATTTTTATGAGTTCTAATTTCATGTCGTTTTGCTGTCAAAATTACATTATGATTTTCCCAACCAATGTCATTACGTACTGAATACCATGCCCATTTCAACATCAAGGGTATTCTCCTTTATGCACATTTAGTTATTCATTATAAATAATCATGTATTTATTACACATCCCTTTATCGTGGAATAAATGATGATGATTGATTCAATATTGTATGATCTATGTGGCACACTTATGCATGTAATTAAATGTTTGAGAAGGGTGCGAGCTAATAGCACTCTAATTCATTTGGCAAAGTACAGTATCATGATACATCATGAGCAATGAGTGTTGAATCCTAATAATTCAAGTTAAATTAGGGTTTACTCTTGATTTATGTGCAATGTGGTTTTACTCATGCTTCATGTGCAATGAGCCTTGTCTAATGCTAAATTCCATATTAAGAGTTGTTTCCATATTTCCATGTTATGATTATCATGCTTTATCATGACTTTATGTTCATGTTTCTCTTATTATACATTCATATTCCTATTGCATAACATGTAAAGTATTCCTTATGTTATTCCAAGTTTATTCCCTTACTAGGGTTTATAGTTCACCCTTTTATTATGCATGTTCTCAGGTTATCCTATGGAATGCTAAGTACGAGGGAATGTAGTGGTCATGTAAATGAAGTTTTCAATAAAGATTTTGTATTTCATGTTTTAAGTAGTATTTATTGGAATTAAGCCCCAAATATATTAGAACTCTTGATTTTCTATTTTGTGTGAAGTTATGTTTATGTAATAAATCATGTTTTAGTGTGTAATAAAGAAAATTATTTTTATAAGTCCTTTGTTTGACTTATGGTGGAAGGAATAGAAAGGAACCGTAGTAAGGAGGTGAGGATTGTGTCATCTGGTTTGGTAGTTGGTGCAAAAATGGTGGGGGTTTTTCAACACCATTTCATTGAGTAGCTATTAGTTTAGTCCTTTACAGATATTTGGACTTCTCTTTTTGTGTTTTAACTACTATTGTAGTTGTTCTATTTCCTTTCTTTTATTGATGTTATGAAATATATATTTGTTATACTTCTGCTATTTATTTCTAGCTACATATATATATATATGAGATGTGGTTGTTCGGGTTCAAGGAAATCATTCCCTATGTTTTTTGTGTGATGCCTGACTTCTTGTTGCCAGCCCATGGAGAATGGGAAATCCCTTCGGTTATGTCATGGGTCAGGTCGGGTGCCAGGATTGAGGGAAACTAGGGTCTGTTCATTACAACATATGGTTATGTTGTAGAGCATAGTTTTCTTCCTAACAATGCCCAACTGTGACTCTAGTATCAAATGCTAAATAATTATATTCATCTTATATCTCACGGGTGGCATGGATAATATAATTTAGAAGAGTTGGTTTTGTTTATTAAAAGATATTTAACCTTATCAATCCTCCAAATACACTCAAGCCTATGTTTTCCATATTTATAGAAGGATAACTAATAAAAATGTGAAGAAATTATTTTATTTTGTCTAAGAAAAAACATGATTATTCATTTGAATTCCATAAATATTAATTTATAAAATATTACCACCCTAAGAGATTAATAGTCTTAACATAAATGGAATTATATTTCCATGAGTAGAGAGACCTATCAGTATTGGATTATTATTTTAAATTTAGTATGTTACAAAAATACTGAACTATGTTAGTATCAGATAATTCTATAAAACATTATTATTTTGAAAGTGATATTCATCACACTATCCTATTAAATGTTTTAATGTTTGGGATAACCTCTCATGTAGGGATAGTCAATAAATTAATCAGAATTGAGGGAGTCATGGCTTGAGTACCCAGGGTGAATGATATTTTACCAATACTATAAAGTCGATAATGGAATTCTAGTAGTGATAAAATTAATAAGGTTCTGTTTGGAATGGTGGTTGATACTGTTAAGAGAGACACCATCTATTATCATCATATAATTCTAGGACATAGTCCATGTATTTCCATCCATGAAATGGGGAACATCATAAGAAACATTCCTTCCAGGATATTTCTTAGATAGATTTCATGGTTTATCTCTCTAAACTGAATGGTAATTTAATAGCTATATTTTATTATTACTATTATATTTTTCATATCATTTATGGTATTCTCATGTTACCATTTATATAACATGGTGTCTTTCATTTTTAGTATAATATTTTGGCATCTAATTATTTTACAATGTTTGAATCCTTAGTTGGTAGTCAACATTTTTAGTGTAATAAAATAATTTGATAAGGTGTATTGGAAATTATCTATAATATATTGTTTTAATAGTTGGTTTTTAGATAGTTTTTTAATTATAAAATGATGAACCATTCTTAGAGAAACATTTTTCAAGTCTTCAGATCCTATAATATGTGTGTGAGAAGTTAAAACTAACTTGAGGAGTAAGTGTATTAGAGGATAGACAATTTTGGTGGAGAGACCACTATATGAGAACTAATTTATATGAAAAATGAATATCTTGATATTTTTATTCATTTAAATGACAACAAAACAAATTTAGACTAGGGTTAGAGATATTTATTTCCCAACCCAACCGTACCTAGTGAATGATTAAGTGTACATATGGATCACTCAAACCTTATTTTTATATGTAATAAGTCGGTGGAAAATTTTTTTAACATAATTTATACACCTCGTCCTATTTTAATTTTTTTGATACTAGTTTCACTATCCAGGTAGAGCCTTAGTTGTCGTTGAATCTAACATGGTTACCAGGGCCCTATAAGTTGATACTGCTCTAATCACTGATGGGGTACATATTCCCACTTCCCTCCCCATGCCCCTCCCTCTAGTCTCATATAAATATAATAAAGAAAATAATGTGGATGGTTTATGTCCTCCACTGCTCCCTCATCCTAATGTTTGGTCCCTTAAATCAATAGATTTTTTCATTTTATTGGAAATTCAAAATTGTGGTCATTTCAAAGCATGCTCTTTAGACAAGATCTCTTCTTTCCCACCACATTTATCCCCATATAGATAAAGATCAGAAAATTTTATTATGATGTTTTATTCTATCACTCTATACTGGTGGACTTGAGGCATATATTTAGTGCCACCAATGGTTCTTGATAGCTATATATATAGTTGTTTGAAATTCCACATTTATTTCTTCAAGATTCCTCAACTCCTATAATTTTATCATGCTAATGACCTTGTCCAATCTGAATCCAAATGGCTTCCATATCCACCTATTATTATATATTAGGTTAATTAGGACCTATGACAGGGAGTCCCATAACCTTAAACAATTGATATTTATTCATTTTTCCCCATTCCAATGATGTTTTTTGAGGTATGTATTATTCTCTAGAGGAACATTGGACTTGTAAACCTATTCATCCCCTTCCATTTCAAATCCCCTCCATCCTATAATGAAAAGACAATTCCTTAAGAAACTTCCTATGCGATGAAGAATTCAACATTTTTATTTAATAAAATATTGAATTAAATATATATATAATTGGATACAGATTACACTCCCCCAAAATGGAACCTCATACATGAAGTATTTAATATCTTTTGTAATCAAATGATGTTCTTCTCAAATTCAAAAGGCTTATTTTCTCTCCACCACATTTAAGGTCATTTATCCTTTGTTCGTAGGAATATTTATTTAAACCATATTACCATGTTTTGCACTATTTATTCATCATATATAATACACATGAGCTCTCCCACATCAAATGTAACTCCTTATATGGCTCTGCATATAATTGGTAAAATCTTCACATGGAAATCTGATGAAGTTGGATACAATGAATGTTGGTTAGACTCTAAGGTGTCCCCAAATCAAGACCCCTTATTATTATATTTAGTTTATAACATGATGGTGGATCCCCTAGTTGGGTAAAGTGAAAAAATATATCCATGAACAAACATAGTAAAAGATTTTTTATAAAACATATATTTAAAACACATTTCATGTATCTAGAGGACTAATGGTCTTGGGTGATTAGATATTATTTTACTAAATTTAAAAAGAATCCATATCATTATTATTTTAGTCTATATAATGTTCTTTTATATAATAATTAGCATATAATACATCATATGATAAATTTTAGATATACATAAGGAAAGGGGTGAGCTATAATGACTAGTAAGAGATTAATCGAATTAAAGATATTGAATATATATATATATAGGAAAAGAGGATTATCATAGTAAAAATAATGGTGATAATAATATTTAAGACATAAAAATATGGAATTTAATGTTAATATAATAATATTAAGATATCAGGGTACATGTGGATTCAATGTAAAACATGACATCATAAACATATGTTATGGATCACAATAAGACAACATAACATTACGTTCTTGCCAAACTGCCCATGCACAATACAAGGTATCTCATGAGATGAAAACATTGACTAATTAATTAGGGGGATTTATAATTATAAATCAACTACACACATTAATAACAACAACATTAATATGTTCTCCAGATAATGAAATCATACATATGGGATAAATAGAAGAAAATCCCATGAAAATCTAAATGAGTTACATTGTATTTTCATAGAACATAATGAAATGGAATATCATAAAATCACCTTGAAAGAATTAATCAATGAATTAACGTAAATATATTAATAAGTAAACTATAAAAGGCCCATAAAATAAAATAAATTTAATGTAAAAGCACAAAAATAACAGAGAATATGGTTTGACAATGGCATTCTTAAGTGTTATTTTATGAAAAAGGTAAAGAGATAATAAAGTGGGTATGTGAATAATAATTTCTATAAAAATGAATTGAAAATGGGTTTCCATATCAAAATGGGGTTTCATATAAAATTTGGATGAATAAACTCTTTTAATTAAGTGGTACATGAAGTGGGGGAACAAACATAGAAGTTCTATTTAATCAGGCTTTCATAACGATGAAATTCTGAATAGAACCATACAAGATTAAGTATATATTAAAATAAAAGTTATGTTAATATAGGTATATATGTGGTTATTACATATATAAATATATATATAATATAGAATAAATTCATGAGGGTAATAATGTGATAATACCACGAACCAGCCCATATACCCAAGTAACTAACAAAATAAATAGATTTTAATGTTAAATAAATTATTTTTGTATTTCAAAATAATCTGTAATGAAATCATTTTTTACATTTCAAATGATGGAAATACATTAAAAAAATAATTTACAATTCAATTAATGGAATATTTCTAAAAATATTGTGTATTTATTTTATATATAAATTCACAATAATGGTCTAAAAGTATATGACAAGGAAAAAAATTTGTTTCAGATAAAAAAATAGCAACATGGTCATATTCCTAAAATGTATAATTGTTCGAGGGTAAAGTACTAAATACTCTAAAGGTAAAATGTAAATATGTTTATAGACACATACCACTATATGGCCAAGGGAAAGTTATTCACCAATCTATCAGGAATGTGACATTCCAAATTCAGGATTTTGAACATGATAAATAATATATTATTTTTTAATAACTCACTAACTACCTATGTGTTTCATGTTATTAAATTATAAATAAATTATGGGAAATTTACATCAAGACTTCTTAAAATATAAATCACCCTTTTATCCATTTCAAATATTTTAATTTTCCCTTAAAACCCAAAAGGTTTTTTAATTACAAGCTTTAATTTTCCACGATAAAACCCAAATAATTCATTGAAATCCAATTTAGGGATTTTTTACAAATAACAATATCAAATAAATTCAAAAATCAATTTCATAATTTACTTTCACAATTTATATTAATAAAATGAAATATCAAACAATTTCAATCAATTTAAAAAATTTATTTTCAGTAATTTATATTCCACCAAATTACATAAATTTCAAAATTACACAACAATATGATTGAATTGTGGGATTTTACCAAGAATATTCCAAAATTAAATTTACAATACAAAATACCAAAATTCAAATAGAATAGGGTTTTCAAAAATTAAATTTCATAAGAATAAAATCCCAAATAATCAATTTAAATCAATTTAATAAAATCATATAATTTAGGGTGAATTATAGTTTCTAAAAAAATAGAATCAACAAGAATAGGATTACTAAAATTATTATCACAATACCCTAATAGGGATTCACCAATGAAGAATGATGGAAAAAAGGATCCATGATTTAAACATAGAGTTAAGATCCAAATAAAAGTTTATAAGGTCTTCCACCAACACAATGATCCACAAAACCCAAGTGTATATAAGAGAGAGAAAGAAAAATATAGGGAACACGAATATAATACATATCCGGGGAAGATTGGAATATGTTCTCCTAGCTTCTATTATCTTCTTTAGGGGTGTTTAGGGGCCAAAAAATTATCATCCAAGGTCAAAGTGAATAAGAATTTGTAAATGGGTATTATATGTTCTTAGGGGGTTTAAAATGTTGGTTTTGGAAATATTAAAATAAATTTTTCTGATTAAAACTCATTTATTCACAATTATATGGTAATGGCCTCATGGTTTGATGAAACTTTGAGCCCCTACCTTGTTACTCCTTTAATGGGTTTCATGGTTTCTCCTAAGAGATCACATTGTTTTTCAGACCATGGTCCAACCATGAGAAGTCCCCTGCATTGGCTTCCATGGTTTTATATAGCATGATTCAAATCCTTATAACATTAAAAACATAAATTTTTTTACATTAAACAAGCCCCAATGAAACCAATCCAACGCATGGTAAAATAGTTTTTGCTAATACTTGAAATTAATGACATGATATTACAATCTATCCACTATAGAAAATTTTCCCACAAAAAACCTATGAAAAGGATTCCATTTCCAAAATATGAGGTCATTATTCTCTCATTGGTGTCTCCTTCTCCAATATCTTATAATAATCTGAACCATCCTTCCATAAGAACATGAGAAAAATATATCATCCTCCGATTAAGTATATTGGTTTCAGAATGAACTATTCTGAATGCATTTTTAGTCGTGAATAATTCACGATCAATACCAAGATCCATCCATCTCAGATCATGATGTGGATTACATAGATACTTTCTCATATGTGACATATGGAACACGTTTTCTATGAACATTAACTATAGTGGATGTTATACATGATAAGACACCTTTCATAGCAGCTCAACTGACTCAAATGGCCCAAAAATGGGAAGAATGTTTCCCTTTCCTCTCAAGCCATCGAATAACCAACCAGGGTGAATCTTGTAAGAACACTTGTCACAAATTGATAATTCCAATGGTTTGTGACAACAATCAGACTAATATTTATATCATCTATATCCCCTTAACATTCCATGATGAATCACTTAAATAACTATTTTTTTCTTTTAAACCAAGATCAATAGAACCAAGGAACATTCACCAACCATTGACCAACAAAATAGAGATATGTACGGTCATCCATTCAAGGCCTCAAAAAGATTCATTTTAATCATGCACATGGAACTAATATTATAAGAAAATTCATGCTACCCCATGTCATCATCCAATTCCACAATAAAGTCATAAACATAATCTCAATTCATATAATCATGAATTTTTATAGATAATTATTTCTGTGCATCCGACTATAGATTGTATGCCTTTCCCAAAATGACCTGAACCAGGAGTGCCTCTTTAAGGCCTATAAAAATGAGAAGTAAAGTAGTGATCCCACTTAGAGAATATAAAATATGGACCTCCATGAAAATAAATCTCTTTCACAAAGAGGATTCACAAGTCCCCAATAATGGTAAAATATCAAGTGCGTATAAAGTGAGACACATTTTTATCCGCTTGATCACAACCCATATGACATTCGTCTTTCAATGGGAACATGGAAACCCTAGGCAAAATTCCATAGAGATCTCATCCAACATTCATGTAGGTACTTTATTGTTAATAGAAAACCATATAGTTTTTGGTGGTCATACATGACATGTTTTCACATCTATCTTTGAGACAAAAAATCAATAATTCCTCATCTCACATATGGTCACCATAATTATCACTGTATTTAATATAAAATCATCATGTTTTCTATGTTCACACCTTATTGGGAGTTATGTAAATCACTCCTAACATATTCCCATTCCTTTAACGGTATAAAAACATAATTCCAGTTGAATTGTATGCCCATGATTGAGAATAACCAACAAACAATGTTTTCTCCAATATAAAGAGAGTCTCTTATTCTATAGATTGCATCGTCATTCTTTTTTCTTAATAAATTTGGTTGAGAAAACTTAATGTCAACAGAAAAGAAGAAAATAAACTCATCCCTGGATTCATGGACTTCAATATAACTGTGAAAATATTGTAATAAAACTCTACTCTTATGAGGATTCCATCACTACATGGATTAGATGTTTCCTACATGATGAATCTGCAACCACATTCCATTTTCCCATGGTATAGGTGATTTAACTGTTGAAAGATTACAGGTACTCCACCCAATGCCTCTATAAGATATTCAAATAATTTTGTGATAAGATATAACTCGAGATATTATGGTATAAGAACATGAAAATCCTATCATTATAATGGTATTAGCATAAAATATTAAGCACGTGCATTAGAGATGCATGTTCATGGTAATCAGATTAGAAACTCTTATATTATGGCCTAAGAAAATGAGGGAAATATGCAATGACAAAATCTCCTTGCATAAGAACGTAGCCAAAACCAGATCCCAATGAAAAATATAAGACCATATATCCCTTCTCATCCACAAGAAAAGTCAACCCCAGATTCAGAGTAACAATATTTTCAAGTTCAATAGACAAACTCTAGAATTTTTTTATCCCATGAAATCATTACTCCATTCTGATTCAAAGAAGTCATCAGAGAGAAAAACATTGAAAAGTCCTTATCAAATTGGCAATAGTACCCGACTAGACCCATGAATCAATAAATATTGAAAACATTTTGGAGTTTATCATTGGTCATAACACCCATTAGATCCTGTTGATCAACTAATTTTACTTTTTCAAACACCACGTGTCCCCAGAAAAACAATTTTACATTCCCTAAATAACATTTTTAATTATTGGAATAATGTCATTTGTTTCTCAAATTTTATAGAACTACCCTTCTATAATGAACCCGATTCTTTACAAATATAGGTTAAACAAGAATTTCATACAAAATTAATATTAGTAATGTAATTAGGTACACATGGAAAATATTGTTCATCAAAACCTAAAATATTGAAAAAAAATTGGTTAGGCCAAATGGCATGAAAAGGTACTTATAAGTATCATACGTGCTCCATAAGGAGATTTTAGGTAGGGAAAACTCTTTCATCCTCAATTGATGGTATCCTGGTAAATGGTTTATCATCAAGAACCACATTTCCCCTTTCAAAAGATCAAAAAATCATCAATCTAGACCAGTGATTAATAATTTCATTATAATTACTTTATTGATTTTTCGATAATAAACAAGAAGGAGCATTAAACCAACATCCTTATTATTAAAGAGAACTGTGCTACCCAAGTTGACACACCTGTGTGTATAAATAATTTCCCTAGAAGATCACCCAATTGAGATGTCAAAAATATCATTTTAGCTAGTTCCTTGTGCTAAAATAGAATGTACAATATTTACGTACCTGGAACTAATTTGATAGACAACTCTACCACTATTAAAATCTATTTGTAAATTATATATATTTTAAGTAACATTTCTATGTCTTATATAAATTATGTCTCATTTTTTTGGTGATTCATATAATCTAATTTTATGATTATTATATAAAAATAATAATAACAGTTTAAAAATTATTATATTAATAAATATAATATAAAATTTGACCACAAAATATTGGAATGAAGACATTTAAATCATAATTTAAAAATAGGTGTCAATTTTTGATATTTTTTAAAAATATTAATAATATTAAAAACATATGTATTAGTCATATAATTTCTTTAATAAATTTGATCAATATATAAATTATCTATTGGTATTATTATAATCGAAACAAAATCATTTTATCTATCATAGTAACATTTTTCGATTGTGTTTTTACCAACAATTTAGTGACATAGACATATTTGTTGGTAAATTTTTTTTCAAAAAAAGAACACTTTTTCCATTTCTTATTACCATTTTGGAAAAAGTGAAATATTTTATAGTCTAATGACGAAGCTATTTTATTGATACCACTCAAGATCATTGGACCTATATCTGCTTCTTCAAGAGACTCTTCTACAACATGAAGTGGATTTATTTAATATGCCTAATGATGGAACCCTTTTATACATGAAGCATCTGATTAATAGACTAATGTAGAAGTATCTGAAATCCCGTGAAAATATGTGGAGTTTAATAGATATGGAAGAAATTATATACATGACTTTATCATCTATAGGAGGCACACATATTGGGTGACTCAGGGTAATCCCTCTTTGAATTTTCTAGTTTTCCATATTGGAAAAAAACAAAAGGAACTCTTCCAATAATTGGAGGAGAATTAAAAGAACCCTTCTATTGAGAAAAACCACATAAATCATCACACATACTATTCTCATTATAGGAACATGCACTGACACTCGGAGTGAAAAAATATCCCAAAAACCTGACATGCCATCCAACTCCTTTTATACCATTAGAACTTTATCCAACACATCAACATAAGAAGGGCACTTCTATTAGAAATCATGATAGCGAATATCCTGTTAATTCCTAAATAATACCATCAATCCTTCATCATCTCCTTTTATACTATCTCAGGTGATAACTACACAAATTTAAAAAACTATTTTTACATTTTTTCTTGATCTTTTCACCTTTCAGAAGTTTGAAAAACTGTATTTCCTTGGCCCAAATAATCAACTCTATATTTAACTGATTGGTGAAATGAAATTTTAATTCCATCCACTCTACACCTAATGCTTATTAATTTTCACCATTGTATCCCACTATCTCTTATAATGTCCATCAATAATGAAGGTGGGTCAGATCACTATGATTTTTTTCTGTGTCTCCAAGAACCCAAAAAAATTGATCAATGTTATTTAAGAATTCCATAGCCTATTTATGGTCATTGGAGACCTTGAATGATTATGGATTCTTGTGAGGTAATTTATGTGAATAGTTCAAGAGATCAACCATTTCTTGTTCAATGTTAGGAACCTCAAAAAAGAGAGAGTAGTGGTTTTAATCCTAAAGCTTGGACAGTACTCATAATCAATTCCACAAAATTGGGGTCCACTAGAGTATTTTCCCATAGAGGTTCTGTAGAAGCTTCCTTCTGGATCAGATTTACATGTCTTCTGGGAGGTAGGATCCTAAACAACATCGAAAGACCAAAATGTAGATATCAAAATAAAAATCATACAAGGGAAATTTGGTATATTTATACAAAGATACCAAAAAAAGACATTGATTTCATTATGTCAAAATCATAATTAGGGAAAAGAATAAAACTAATCCTTATGACGTATTTTTCAAACCACTCTAGTGACATATTGTTCATTATAGTGAGAGAATGATAGTCATAATCATCATATTTATTTATAAATCGGGAATATGGGAAGACATGTTTTGGAGTACAACTGAGGAATGCCTGGGGAGGAATTGAAATAGGAGGGAATCCCATCTCATGATGTTGAACCATTCATGTTTAATTTGAGTAACACTGTAAAAACAAGTGGTACTGAGGACTTTGGCCACAATTGATGCCATATAATCTGCAACTTTATTCTCTTTTCCCCATGTATGCTTCACCAGAGTGTTAGAGAGAATTATCCTGCTTTCCCTACTGCAACATGAGATAGACCAAAGGGTATGGAAAGTGGCATGCAATGAGTTGAATAGAACGAGGGTGTTTGTTTCTGGTTCAGCGATAACAAGGCCCCCCAGTTGGCAGAGGGGAAGGTGTGAAATGATGGAAAGGGCTTCTGCATAGATGGAGGTTCCATTTCCCAGGAAAACTAAGAAGGTGAAAAAAAATCACCTAGCATCATGAACCACCCCAACTCCCTTTATGATCCCCTAAGAATAGGATCCTACAATGTTGATAAAAAATATAAAGGAAAGGGTATCCAACAGACCCAATTTCCATGATGGACAATAGCTGGAAGGCCATGAACGAGAAAATGAAAAAACTGGAGTGGGGGAGCTACGTTCCACCCATTAATATATCTGGTCAGGTCGAGAAGAAGGCAACAGATGTAGGAAATGATCGTCTTCCCTTTGGAGATGATCCATTCATAATGCTCATTGTTCCTCGCTCTCTAGAAACACCATGCACCTTCATGCATAGTGATAGCTCTGGCAATCCGTTTTTCTCCCTAGTCACCCAAACCCTGAAACCAGCAAGTGATTAACACCACATCATCTAGATCACAGTAGTGTATAGTAGTGAATGCAACAAAGTCATGCCAGACCTCTTGGTTCTAGTCCCCCTCATAGAAGAGATAATCCTAACATTCCTCTTTATAAATTTTGTAGCATGATCAGTGGAAAGCATTTGGGATGATACATTTTTAGATATTGTTATCCATAGAATGGGCACCATTCCTCGGCCTCCACATATGAATGTTTAATTTGGAAGTGTTGTGATTGAGCCAGATAATATTGTTCCATAGATCGTGTTGGGATGATTAAATGATGATTCTATGGATATCATTAGAAGAGAAGGCTCCTGATCGAGAGGGGGTGAAGACACACCTTTCTGCCTCCATATTTATGTCAATGAGATTAAACATTTCATGTTGGTCTTGGTCCAGTACTGCCTTCATAACGGATGTGTAATTGCTGGCCTCTTCAAACGAGATATTGTAAGTAGGTCACCTTGGGAAACCAAGAATAGTTCCTACCCAGATAACATGAAAAAGGGAACTCTCCTCTCGCCAATGATCCACCGAACCTGGTGATTAATATTGTAAAATAGAGGTAGATGGGTTTGCATTAAAGGGTACTGGTGCCTGTTATCCAGTAGCGATCCATCAACAAGATTGTTGCCCATGGGTTCCCCCCATAATTTTTGGAATTCATGATTCTCCTAGTCCATTTTAGAATGCATGTTGATATGTTTTGGAATTCATGACACTGTGCACATTAGCGTCACCCTCCTGAACAGGTCTCGCCATCCACCACCATGAAACCCAGGAGTTCTTGCCTTCATCCCTTTCATCCCATATGAACTGTGTTAGGATCTTGTCAATATTATTGATAATAGTTTTGGGAACTTTGAGGAATGAGAGATCATGGAATTGGGTGGCAACATGAACACTATTAACTAGAGAAATGAGGCCTCCGAATGACATGTATATGTTTTTCCAGGTGAGGATCTTATCAGAGATGTGGCTCACAATGTGGTCAAAATCATTGACACGATGGAATCTCGGGGAGATAGTGCCCCCTAGGTAGATCATCATCTAGCACCCGCTTTCAATGCAGATAATGATGCAAATGGAGTCAACCTGGTTATGAGAACTTTTTTTGGAGAAGTATTCATTGCTCTTGGTCTTGTTGATGGATTGAACAGTTTAATGGTTGTAGTCCTCAAGGGACTTGATGATTCTACAAATAGACCAGTTATTTTCATTCAAGAATTTCATTGAATCATCAGCGAACATAAAGTGGGAGATAGAGGGGGAGTTCCATCTTTTTTTGAAGGGAATTATCCTACCATTGATCAGGTTTTTGTGAATGAGGCAGCTGAGGATTTCTTGCGAGAGGATAAAGAGGCTCGAGGAGAGGGTATCTCCTTACTTTTCTTCCATAACATCAATTAAGAAGCCCTGATATTCCCCCTAAAATGCACTACCAACAATGAAGAACTATAGCTCTGAAAGAAGAGATCTGTAGACCAATAATATAGTCCCATACATGAGAGAAGCATACAGATGAAGCCCCATTCAATTTGATCGTAAGATTTATTAATGTCCAGTTTAATGACCAGATTTGAGCCTTGGGTCATGGTGTTGATATATCTAACCATCGTAAGGGACACCACAATCACCCCTTAGATAGAAAATCCTTTCAAAAAACCAAGTTAATATAAATATATCTACTGTGGGAGATGTGCCACCAATCTAGAGTTAATGATGGTAGTAAGGAATTTTTTGGGGATGTTACACTTACAAATCAGCAGATAATGATGTATTGAGGATAGGTTCTTGGTTTTAAGGATAAGAACCAAAGTCATGGAAGCCCCACTCATGGGAGAGGCCCACCCTTGAAAATGTCTTGAATTGACTTAGTATGGTCGCCTTTAACCACCTCCCATGAATCTCTATAGAATGAGACTGGAAATTAATCTGGGCCTAGAGCGCATTCTGGCTTGAGTTGGAGGATAACCTCATTGATATCCACCTCCGACGGAAGGGCCTCAGTCATCTCATTGACCTCAGGAGAAACCTAATTAAAAATTTCTGCAATGAACTCCACATCCTCCATAGGGTATGCTTCATGCATGGGAGGATTGGGACGTATAAGAATTTCTCTGAAGAAATAGTGGTCAAGGATCCCCACTACCTCCATGTCGTCTGTATAAGTTATGTCCTCCATTAGGATGTTTGGTTGGATCATGTGCTTCTATTACATAATGAAAGCATGTAAAAAGGCTGTGTTCTTACAACCCTCATCAATCCATCTAATCCTCAAGGATTCCCTCGCCAATTGTTCCTAACATAACAACATATATGCAAATATTGATTTATTCTTGGATATATTTTTGAACACCTCTTCCTCTCTGATTCCCTCAAGGATCACTTTAACCCATTAAATTTCATGTATTGCATCCTAAATGTACTCATAACTCAGGTGAAAAGATTTAGCTCAGTTCAAAAGTGAACTCCTGAGCCTTCTGAGTATGTTGTGAAAGGAAATTCACATCCTCCCCTAAACATGCACAAACTAGGAGTCTGTTACCACATCCTGAAAGCCCATAATATTGGAAAAATGCTGATAATATAATAGAGACACAGTATAAGGTTTCCTTATTGATAGAGAAACATTGAGCATGGAGTGGTTGGATAGACTGCACACAAGGTGGATGAATTTAATGTTGGGGTAAAATGAAATGGCATGCATGTTACCAAAGCAATGGTTCAATCATCTCTAGAAGCATCGAAGACCACATAGGTTGTTGCACTAGGTTAAATGGTAAACAGTGTATCCAAGGTTCAAGAGGTCATTGGCAGCCAGGAAACTAGAGAAGAATAGACTCACATTCTTTGGGAAGGTCCCCCTTCCCTTCCATTCATCGGGGTCCACAATAATGTTCAAATCCCCTCCCAATATCCATGGGCAATTACCCAAACAGAAACTGGATAGATATATCTAAAGGATATTGTGTTGTTGTTTGTAATAACCCCCATAGATAAAAGAGAAAAAAAGTGCTTCATTATCATAATAGATCTTTGTGGTTATGTGCTGGTCGCCCACCTAAACTAGATCTACTCAGATATTTCAATTCCAAAAAATCCATATATGGTTGTGGACAAGATATTCATGCATGAACCCATGAATGGATAGCCTTCTTGAGAAATCAACAATTTTGGAGTAGTTTTGTTTGTTCTCAATGAGAAAGATGATACTGATCTTGAGCTTACAGACCTCAGCTGCAAGATAATCTATTTTGACCTGAGCATAGATGCCCAAGGCATTCCATAAAAACATTGGATACATTAAACATGAATGTGCCTAGATCTGGCTCTAGGACTCCTAGCCTGTGAGAAGAATGATGGGGAGAGGTCCCACATTTTATTATCCTGGACTCGTATGCCCAGATTCCATGGTAACCCAATAACGGAGCCAAAACTGACATGTCCTGATGGGGGTTCTTGATCCCCATGAGTTGGTTACTAGAATATTTCATTCTTGAAAATGAACGTGGGAAAGATTTTACACAAAATTCGTGGAAGAAAAAAACAAGCATGTATTCATAAAAAAATAAACTCCATAGGGGGAAATTTAATATACTTTAGATAGGTAATAAAGTAAAATTTCTGAAAAAATGAACAAAAAAATATGATAGGTGAACCATTTCACAATCGATGCATGTCTCTAAGACAAAATATGTATATCTATAATGACTTTCATGTGGTGATTTACCCCTCCTCGAGTCTAGAATGATAAAATCTAATAACATTCAAAGGTGTATGTAGGGTGTGAGATAAACTACTAGTACGGTGTCACCAAGGATTATATAAGTGATGCCACATTTAATTAACCAAATATTGATCCTTAAATATTAAAAAAATTATATTTTTAATTTCATAATCATATTTTAATGATTCAAGTTTTACATTTCAAATAATTGAAATACGATAAAAAAATTATTCACATTTCTATTGATGGAGTATTTTGAAAAAATGACTTAATAATAAATTTTATATAAAACATTTTACATAAACTCACAAGGAATGTGAAATAGTTTAAAAAATTGAATACATTTATTTCAAATACTAAATATATAGAAACATGTTCATATAACAAAAAGGTATGATAGTTCAATTCTAAGGGACTCTACACACTCAACGTGACTTGAAAATATGTTTATACACCCATGCATTTAATATGGATAAAGTTGAATTGATCGGCATCCTATCGTGGATGTGACATAATGGATTTATTTATAAGAACATTGTAAATCAATGAGTTCTTTCCATTAACTAACTAACTAACTAACTAATGATTTCTTGTTTTATAAAAAATAAAATAAAATAATAAAAATTTACTATAATTATTATTAAAATACAATTCATCCCATTCTCCACTACCATGGTGAAAATTTTCTAATTAAAAAAATTGGCATTCAATCAAAAACATGATTTTTCCATGATTATAGACAATTGTTTCTATCAATACAATTTTAAGCCATCTTTTCAGAATTTATAATTTGAAATATATTAACAAGTAAATATCACGACTAATTCTCAATATTTAAAATTTAATTTTAAAAATTTAAAATTTTCTTCAAATTTTACATATTTAAATTAGTATTTTTTTAATTAAACTAAATTCCATCACTTTCACAATTACACACAAATTAAATAGAATAGGGTTATTTTCCCAATTTCTTTCCAAAATCCTATTTCAAATACCAAATCCTCCAATTCCATGGAATTGGATTTTCAACAATTATTTATAATGAATCAAGTCAATCCTATTAAATCTAAAGTAATTTGATTAGAATAATAAAATTTGAATTAATTAAATTTTCTAATCATACTGTTACAACATACCCCGGGATCACAAGAGAAAGAATCCCAAATCCCAAATAAGGATTTATCAGTTATGAATGATAGAAAAAAGGATCCAAGAATTAAACACAGTCTTATGATGCTAATAAATGGTTATCATATCTTACCAAATCATGGTGGTCTAAAAACCCTTATGTAAGATAAGAGAGTGAGATCAGAATATACAGAATAAGAAGAGGATACATATTTTGAGATGATTGAACTCCAATCACAAAGAATGACTATTCATCTAGAGGTTAGAAGAGGGTCCATATTACATATTGCGAGAACATGCGAAATATGAAACCTTTAAGGGTTTTTATAGATCCATTGGGGGTATAAAAAGTGTGTTTTCAGAATTTTAAAATTAATTTCTCACATTAAAAATCATGTATAGATAGTTAGCTGGGCAGGGCCACAGTAATAGAACAACCCATGTTCCCCCATTGTGTACCCATTATAATGGGTTGCATAGTTTATCCTAATTGGTTTCATAGTTTTTCAAACTGTAAAAAACTATGAGAAAGTGCACAAACATGGTTTTCATGGTTTTTTCTTACAGGGTGCACGGTTCGGGAGAACCACAAACCAACCGTGAAAAATAGTAAATATTTCAAATTTCACAATAATTTCACCAAAAAATAATAAAACCCAAAAAAACAAGGTAAAAATACGTGTTTATGAATACATGAAAAATGTAACAGGATTTTATAGATAATGTCAGTTATTGAGAGAAAAATGAATAACCTGATATAAAAGTGGGTGGTTTGGAAGGTCTTATACCTCCGGTCAGTGACTCCCGTTCTAGGTTCACCTAATGAATTAGTAATAAAATTAAATTTATTAAATAATTAATAAAACAATTTCATCTATATTTTATTTTTTATTATTCAATTGTTTTCACTTAAAATAAATTTTTATACATCAATTTTATTCCTACTATCTCAATGGTGTTCGATTATTTATTCCAATGTTTCATTATTTTTTGATAATTATTTGTGTTCATATTAATTTTCATCTAAAATCATACGTTAAATTAAATGTTATTAATTTCATTCCATAAAATTAAATATTCTCAATTAAACATATGTTTTCTAACATAGGGATCTTTGATTTAGTAAATATGTTATAATTATATAATTACTTAATTTAGGAAGTTTTATAAACTGTCTGTAACTATAATTAGTTTATTTAATTAAATTATTTATCATAAATATCTAAATTGAATCAAGTAATAATAAATATATTAGAATAATATTTAACCATAATATGTTTTTCTATAACAATCCAAGAAGGTGGTGGGAAAAGACGACACATGTCTCCCATGAAGATGGTGAACTAACCAAAACATGGGTGATATTTTAATTTTAGAAAACATAGAATGATTTTATAATATGGATATTCCTATAATATAAATAATGTTAATTATAATAATAATATAAATTTTATTATAACAAAATGGATATAATATATCCAACGATGCATAATATGTAATGAGTTAAATAGAATTTGGATGAGTGTATTACCTATTCTATTAGAAGTTAAATTATTGACATCCCATTAGGACACTTATAATAATATTGTAGTCATACTAAAACCCATTTTAGAAGGGATATAATGTGGGGGAGGGTTGTATATATATTTGGAATGGTATGTAATATAGTGTGTAAGAACAACATTGGTGGAAAAGGGTTTAAATTACAAGGGGATGAGAGGGTTTTTTTATTTTCATAATATTTATTTTATTATTTTCCCTCATTCCTACTAACAGTTATGATTCCATTAACTATATAGATTAATTGGTGTCTGTGAGTATGGGAGTAAATTTTTTATATCACTCCATATTAATTAAATATTTTAAATATTTTTTTGGTTAAATATGTTTATTTAAATAAGAAAACAAAATAACATTTCACTATGAAAGGATTTAACACATTACTAGTAACAATGACCTATGATTCACGTACTAAAGGCCTAGAACAATAATATTTTTGATGAAAAATATTCCCAATAAGGAAAATTCATAAACTTAATGCAAATTACCATTAAATTATAGGAAAAAATCCCAAATGAAATTGGACAACCAAGGAATCCATAATTGTATCCTACAACTAGTCTAGTATTTCCAACGATAGTGCTGCCTTCCTAAACAAAAACATTAACTAAAACTCTTAAAGGAGATGAATTATTTAGATGATTCTCTTAATCCACCATTAGATTTTTCTACTGCCTCCACCATTCAATTAGTCCACCACCATTTTTTTATCTTTTCTAATGTCACATGTGTCCACACTAACACTTCCATGAGGTATTCTCAAAGAAAAGTTGAAATGGGAAGGGACCTGATCCAGAGAGATCTATTCCAAAACCACCATAATCATTATATTTTTGAGTCAAAACAATTACTATAGTTCACTATAGAATCCATAGAAGATCATGATTTTTTTATTCGAGTAAATTAATGTTTATTGCCACAACACCAATAGATATCGAATACGGGATAGCCCCGACTCTATCATAATCCTATAATTTTGTGTCATAGAAGTCACCATATACCTGCCTTAATACTCAATCTACTTGGAAAATACTTCTAAAAACACCCAACTGAAGATAAGAACCCCATTCCATCATCATTTCAGAGATGGTGATGCCAAAATGAACATGATAAGATCTCTCCAAAACAACATCTACTAGTTTCATTTTTTCATCAACACAACAAATAATGTATTCTACTTATACTATAAAATAATATATATTTTTAATATTATTTATCACAAAAGAATCATATTTTTTTGAAAAATACTAAAATGTCACCCTAAACTAATTTTTACAGGACAATACCAAAAATAAAATCCAATTTATCAAAATAATTGTGTAATTAGGGAAATTTAATATTAATATAAAAAATTTATAAACTAAAAAATGATATTATTAAATGATAAAATTTAAAATAAAGTGATAAATTACACATGGTTTTATTATAATATTATGTTTATATAAATATAATATTCTTCCTGAAACAATTTTATTAATGATAATATTATTTAATACTTTTACATTTATCATGTATATTTATTTTGAAAATTATAAATCATATATCATTTTAATCAAAATATAAATATTATATTATTGAATAATTAATTTTATTTGACATATTTTACACTTTTATATCATTATATTATGTTTTAGAATAGTTATATTATTTTTCTTATATTAGTTTGTTATTCCTATAGTTAGTTTATTATTTCTAATGTCCAGATTCTTATATTAATAGTTATATTACTATTCAAAAAATTAATTAGTAGTCATATCATATCTTATACGTTAACCTTTAAACCCAATATATACACTATTATTCTAGTACATTTTCTTTTACTTCTCCATTTAAAAATGTACTGACATTTATCATGATTATTTATGATGCATATATAATGTGCATACATTTTTGATTTTTTTAATTGATAAATTTTTCATACAAGTTAATTATATTATACTTGATTCTAATTGTTTACTTTATTTATAGTAGGAAGAGTTCAAAAGAATGATTCTATAAAAGTAGAGTTAATGGATCAAGAAAACATGTTTCATGTCAATACTCTCTAGTCACCCCTTGAATGAGCCCATTAAGACATCTAGTGAGATTCAATTTTACTAATGATTTCATGAGTGGAGATCTCATGATGTTATATTTTAATGGAAAATTAATTACGGAGAGGAGTATACACGTTTAGAAATATGATGATTCTTTTCACATAGAGAACCAAAGAAAAAATATTATATTTTGTAATCATCCATGATTTCAATGTAGATTAGTGATAGTTTTACAATAGATAATTATATTAAACATTGATGAATTCAAAGGTTAATTTAAGAATAAAAACGGTATGGATTGATTTCTAAAGAACAAGGTACATTTAGAATTAGAACTATGATGAATAAGATGTTGGTAAAAAATTATATACTTACTTTTAGGATTCTCTCAAGTGGTGTATTTTATCATACTTACTCATGTGTAACAAGTTAGGGTTAATATTTATAGTAGAAAACTGTTTAAGGATGTGGATTTCTATTTCTAGGTTCATTATGTGGTGTGATCATATTAAAATTAAAACCAACATTATATAATTACCTCATGACCATTGAAATATGAATTTGGGAATCCATTTTTGTTTCAAAACTAATCTCCCTGAATTATTTATAAATAATTCAATGTATATAAGGATTATCATTAAACATTCTATTGATACTCATTGTAAATTAATTAAACTAAATATATGACCATTAGAAAATTGTGAATTTCTATAATATACGGAATTTAAAAATAATAATGACTTACATATACGCAAAACAAAACTTATAAGGATAATAAAAGTGTTTCTACATTCCAATAAATGAAGAACATGAAATTATAAATCTTTTTATTCTCTCACCCTTTTATTTAAATATTCATATGTTATTCTTATTCACAGATTATTCACATAATTTCAAAAGTGTTACTAAAACTATCTCATTGTGTTTACTATGAACATAAAATTACAAAAACATTAATTGTTAGTTTGAATGTTTATATAAATTTATATATTTAACTACCCTTCTAGGGATTAATGGCGCCCTTCAAACATGTAAATTTATATTATATTCCTAACACATATCTTTTATTTTGAATTAATTATGGAAGGAGTTATATTCATTGGAAATTTCATTCCAAAGGAGTTTTACAATGTGTTTTCACTATTACATGGAGTTAATCTTCATATATTTTTCTTATTTGTTTAAAAAATTATTTCATAAAATGTAATGTTCTTGTCAAATTCAAATTCATTACGATGTGAATTTATTTTAGAAATTCGTAGAAACCTTATAGTGGATCATGAATTAGTTTACTAATGGGGATAATTTTCATGTTGTTAACTTATTTCCCCATTACAAATTTTATCCCTTGAAATATCACTTTATGTATAATGGTGAAAATATATTAGGGTACTTCTTTTTTTTATAATCCATTGGTTCCCATTTTTCTTCATAATTCTAATGGTTCAACCAATTTACATTATTATTATGGGTTATTTGGTTTTATATAACATTATCTCTATTATTTGAAATTATTATAAGTTACTATTCAAATGAGAGATAAGATTCCAAACATAACAACATTATATTTGATACATATGAGAGATGTTGTATGTACAATGTCAATAGGGATTCATGAAACTAGTAATGTAATTCTGATAATATTGTTGGAAGTGATAAGAGAATGAACCGAAAACCCCATAAGATTAAAAATATAAAAGGGAAAATATATACATGACATAGGTTTCTATTCTTCCCAAACCTCACTACTATTATAGGGATATATATGAAGGATCACTCTATCACTAATGTCAAACTTTAGGTTTCATATTTATGACACAATGATTTTTTTCAAATATATATATTTCAAATGAATTTAATTTTTTTTGAAATATTTTGTTACACATAATATATAACGAAGCCTTAATAACATTAAATAATGATTAATCTTTTGTTACACAAAAAAAATGTTTTTTAAAGTTTTAATTAAATGAAAGACTGAGTCTTTTCGAACATAAATCAACTATTTACATAATTTTTTAATATATTTCTTATCTGTATGAATTAAGGTTGTGATTTATATTAAATAAATTATGAAAATATATAGTTTACACACATTTATTAATATCTATTGATTAAAAATAAATTTAGAACCATTTAGTTGATTTTAAAAAAAATATAAACTTTTTACTAAAATACTATATAGTCCAGCATTGGACATATAATTTTAGATTAATATATATTAATTTTATAATAATAATATGATAAAATATACTAATTTTTTATATTAATAGTTTCAAATTTATCATAGAGTAAATGTTTAGGATTTATCTGAATTTTTTTAAATTTTCATTAATATTGAAAAATTATATATTTTTATTTGAAAAATGACATTTAATTTAATTTATTTATAATGTAATGTTATATTTTTAATTAGTATAAATTAAAAATTAGATAAATTTAACATCATTAATCCAGTGTTGTTTATTGGAATTATTTTCATATTGAATTAGGATATAAAAACATTACAAACATTTTATTATTTCCGCATTAAAGCCTGTATTTCTCATCACACCTATAAGATTAATTTAAAATTAATTTTCCAACATTTGTGAATATAATTTTTATTATTTAATCTTACATTTGGAATCATAATAATTTTAATTTTTAATAATCACATCTTAATTTTTGACCAAAATTAATAGTGAATGTGGTAAAAATGAATTACTGAAGTTAAGGTAAAAAGAGGGTTATCGGGGGATAATCTAGAATTATATGAGTTAAAACGGACTAAAATATTTTCTTATATTATTAAATAAATGTATTTATAGTTAATCAATAATATTCTTTGAAATATGGAAAATAATTTCCAATTTCATTTGAATATGATCAATATTATAAGGTGAGTAAAAAATACAAAAAAAGTTACTTTTAATATTTTTAATATCTATAAAGCCTTGAGACAGGAAGAATAATATACATTCATATATTTATATATCATTTTAAAATATATATATGTTTTTTTCATGAAAATTTGTTTAATTTTTTTGAGATGTAATGATTAATTTAAATGCTTATGAAATACCAGCACAATTTTTTGAGAAGTAATGATTAATTTAAATGCTTACAAGAATGCACTTCTTCTCAACCATAAAATGTAACTCACTCTACTACCATATTCATTCCGTCACACCACATTGGATAAAAAACCAACCATAATCACCTTAAAAATCCCAACCCCTCATCCTAGATTCCATTGTTTGGACAAAATTTCATCCTTGGAATGATTTTTATTGAAACTAAAGAAGGATGTATGAAAAAGAAGTAATGATCATCAATAAGATTTTTTTTTCATTTCTTCCACAAAACTATTCTATTATTATTATAGAATAATTAAATAAAAACCTCATAATATAACATATTATAATAAGTTATTATTTTATGTTCATGACCTTAAACCATCTCAAGTTCCCTGAAAGGGTTAACGAAATCATCACCCGTGTGTACGACTGACTACCACCTCGTTAAACGATGTCATTCATTTTCCCATTACCACCTCTCGAAGATGATCATAATGATATATTTGTTGCCTATATATGATATTTACGTATATATATTACATTAAATATTATATTTCATTCTTGATTTAAAATATCAAAAATACCTTCAAACACTACATTTTATGGTAATATTATAACCTTATTTGTTGGTAGAGAGGGCTACCTTGTCACGAAGTAATGTGATTCATGCACACATTACATGGAATGTACTAATGAAATGTATAATAATTAGTTGAAATATATGATAATACCATGATTTTTGAATGATAATATCTATCTTTTAATATTCATAATTTCATTTCTACGAGAATATAGAAAAAACATTAATTTGTAAGTATGACCTACCATCAACATGAACGATGTATTTAAATTTACACAACATAATTTTATGGATTACTAATGATACATTTATAATTAATATATATGATATTTATCTCACTATTAAAATTATATAGATTATTAAAACATGATTTAATTAAGAGTACAAAATATACAAGTAAAAACATACCTAAAAACAATGTTGTCATTACCCGAAACATAACATTAAAATGAGATTGTTAATTAACTGGTGACAAAAAGTTATAAACAAATAATATTTGTCATTATATAAATGATTATGGTTCATTAATATAATTATAATAATAATATATTAATTGTTAATTTTTTTTAATTTTTGTTAAAAATATAAAGACTTAAGGTATCACTTTTTACTTTTGTGACACACTTGTTATATTCACCACCACTTTATTAATTGTAATTTATATACATACGATGAACATATTATATGAATAATAAAATTAAAATTATTTTTATTAACATATTTATATTATGATATCTCTTTCATGGTTTCTGATGCTCTAGAGGTACCAAAATGGTAAGGGATTTGTTCCTCAATTTACCTTCTTTGAGATCCACATTTTTTAGTGAACCTATATTCTTTCACAAGTTCTATATATAAAATATTTGAGATGAAATATAAGGATTTTATTAATCCTAATGATATTTTTAGTTTCATTTTATTTTATTACTTCATGGGGCATATGAATCAATGTTACCAAAGAGGTAAATATTTGATGTTATAATATCATCATTTATAGATATAATTTATGATTAATTGTCCAATGTTGAAATTTCATGACCTAACTCATTAAAATTCTCATGAATTTTATTCTACTATCGTTGTTAATGATATCTTCAAGTAATATTACCATTTTAAAATATTTGGTATAAACAGTTATTAATAAAATATATTCATAAAAAAGTAACATTATTTATCTTCATTCCGAAACATTTTTTCTTCCAAAAAATGTTTTATAAAAAAGTTTTCAAAGCGATCTACTTTTTTACTGTGTTTTTTTAATTGAAAGTGTGTTTTACTCAAGAAATGTTTTATGTGAATTTCAAATCTTTTATTATATGTTTTCTCGGTTAATTTAAATGAAATGTTTTTTTAAATATTTTATGTTTTAAAATTTTAGTTTCAATGACAATATATTTTCCTCATGAAATATCCCAGGTAATATTTCAAAATAATAACACATATAAATGAAAAACATTGATGTTACTCAGGAATTAGAAGGATTATAACCCAATAAGACTATTCCTATTATGTTTATGAATGGGTTATGTTTCTGATGATGTTATTTTTATGAAATTTGTTTCCCTTCCATGGGTTATACCATGGGGAAAAATTAATGAAACCAACTTCTTCTCAGTTATTATACTATGATGAACTGATTAAGAAACATTCATATTTTCCACAAACTTTTATATGATGAAATGCCTATTATTCCCATCTCATTTAATGGGTTATCTTGTGATGAATGTTTATGTCCTTACGAAACAAATAAATATGGTTTTCCTTTTGTGAAGGGTGGGACGTTTTTCTCCCTACAATGCATTTGGTAATGATTAGTGATAAATTATCTCAAAGGGTAGACAAGTGGTACACCAACTCCCAAAAGTGTGGGTATACATGTGATCAGTCGAAGTCCAAAAGTGGAGTTTCATGGGTGGTCATCACAATACCAACAAGGATGGTACATGGGTGATCTACCTAAACCCAAATAATTAGGGTTGATAGGTGGTCAGTCCAATCCCATCAAGGCGTGTACAAAGGTGGTCAGCCTAATAAAAAAAAATTGGATACATGGGAGGTTAATAAAATGTTGAAAAATGGTAAATTAGAGGTAATACCCATCATAAATAAGGTTAAATGGTGGTTATACAAACCCATACACGTTATGAATTTAATGGTGGGAATCTGTAAAATTTGTTTCTCTATGCTCAAGTGTTTTCCACAAATCTATTTCTTAGAAAACATTTATGATTTCATCATGAATGTTCTTTAATTCCCTTATGATTCATGTATTATGAATATCATGTCATTATGATATGACTCATTTGACTGATCCATAATAGGATAGGTATTAACATCATAATTTTTTATCATTATCATGTACCCTTATTCTTATATTATACTTTTAGTAGATAATAGTATGAAATACCAGGCATTAACTCTTTCTGAGAATCTTAGATCACCCATTATTGTAGTTCCTTTCCCCAGTTATGAAGAATGGTTTTCTGTAGGATTTTTTTTCAAGACAACTAAATGGAAAGATATTTATTGAAATCATTAATGATCTTTTAGAAGCTTAAAATATTATGTTCAATGTTTACAAAGGTATTAAACTATCACAGTCCAAAGGAAATAATTTGTCTAATGAATTGAATATTCATTTAAAAAAATTAAATACTGATGCATTAGAATTCGAGGTCTCTATAATTTTTATTAGGGAAATGGTTTTAAAAAAATTTGAAACTAGGATGAGAAATATTTAGTGCGATTCATTGAAATATTTCTATTGATATGTTTAGGGATAAATATAAGGATGAGTAAAAGTGTAGAAAATGTCCTGGAATTTTTTTAAAGGATAGAGTGAGTGGTTTCCACAAAATTATAGCGATGGATGGATACAATAAGTGTATGTGGATCTATCACAGATTTACCTAGGGGAAAAATGAAAAAACACCTCATTATGATAGACTTGATCTGGAACTGGTGAGTAGCAACATACCTTCTCACATACCTTCATTTACACTCACGATGGATTTGATTTGAAAATTAACAAACTATTTATTAATAAATTTGAAGGATTTAAATTTTTTATGAATGGGAATAACCTAAGAAAAACATATATTATCAAATAGAAAATGGAGGACTTTTGATTTGGGAATCATATATGTGATTTTCTGGATTACGTTGCCATCCACTTTGACTAGCATTTCTAACACTATGATTTTGGATTTATTAAATGGATGGAACTAGAATGAATTAGGTTAAAATCGTATCTCATACATAATTATCAGACTATGGCATACCAAATTGGATGATGAATTGATAGAAATATATTTTCATAATTATTAATAATCTATCATGACATATGATCAATGTGAACTTCAGTGAGAAACCTTACACATCATATAAAAGGATGATGGAATTTTATTGTGGTTAGTGTGGTAAAGAAAATATTGAATAATAATATTCATCTTCCTACATGTCTACTTATATACAAGAATAAACAAGAGTATTATATAAAATGGTGGGGAAGATTGTATCTATGTTGAAACAATGGTTATAGAGTGATAAAGTTGCAAGAAGTATAATATCTTATGTTTGTATAAGATGGTATTTTCCCCAAATAATTTTTTAGAACATGATTTAACATGTACACTATGGAAGGAAATATCATATGCCAACCATTTTTGTTAAATGATAAAAAACAAATATCAATTGGATTTAGGAATTGTGAATTGAGAAATATATAAGGATTATTCAGTATCAATTTTTTGATAAAAAATTTTAAACGATGATGATGACATAGATAAGTTATGTAATATGAATGCGATTGAGGAATAATGACTCACAATGTGTTCCTGAGTTTTAGAAAATCTTTTTTAATTTAGATAAAGAGATTAGGGAGATAGATAAAGTAATTGGATAATAATAATTACTATAGAACTGATTAATGATTATTTGACAATGTGGTTCATCCTATCATGGATAGAGTTTATAAAAAATTATTTGAGGCATATATCCTTTCATTATTATTTTATTTAAAAGAAAAGGATGAATGATTTTTATCAATAATGATTTATGTTAATTATGGGGGTTTTCTATATTTCAGAGAAAAAATAATGAAGATATTTGATAAAACAATATTTTCATCAATATTTTATTGATAATAAATAACATAATTTCCTCACATTGTGGTAAATATATTCATTTATGAACATTTTGGGATTAGATCATTTATTTGAATGTTTGATGAAAATTACAATTTTACCCTTTTAAAATGCACTATAGTAGTTCTAAGATAAATATTTAAATATTTATTATTTCATCTTGAAAATTTTTAATAGTGTAACATCCCATGTAAATAAAAAATAAGCAATATTTCATATTTAATAATATTTGTGAATTAAAAATTAATTTTACTTTGAAGGGGTTGCTATGTTCGATAGCGTACCCAATACGCAACAACGGGTTTCGTGGAAATCTTACGTTTCACCCTAATAATATAATATTATTATTTTAAATGGAAGTTAACTCCTAGCCATTGTATTGGTGATAAGGAAAGAAACTAACTAAAATAGGATTATACATGTTTGTTAAATGTATTTACTTTATCCAATAAATGTTAGAGGCTTAAAATATGAATGAATCTAATTTTAAGCATAATATACATAAAAAGGCCGATTTACCACCTTTTAATGGTGAACCCTCCATAAATCTAATTTGGCACATTTTTATATGTTCTATTTGACCAAATAAAATTATATTTTAGATTTGGGACATCATGTAACACCTCAAGCTTCTACGGTATGCTTCTCTTTGAATAATGTGAGAGAGTGTGTTCTACGCAACATCGAGTTCTAACACATCACAACCAATCAAACCAGCTGTTATGAATAGTAATACTTAATTTTTGAAATTTTATAAATTTTATCTCTCAAAATGGACATCGTTTTTGGATTCGGAATATCAAATTTATCCTAGGGTGAATATTTTGGAACTTTTCAGATGACATTTATATTTTGATGAATAATGAAAATTACTAAATTTTAATTAAACACAACTTTTTTAATCGAAATAATTTATATTGATAAATTATGAATTTAAGTGGTTTTAATGTATATTTAGAATATATTTTTACCATTTAATACAATGTTGGTTATTGTAAATAATTTTACAATTAAACATGACATAAATAAGTGCCAATCTTTTGATAGTCATTATTTCTTAAAAACACAATTTTTGTTTTAACTACGGGAATTAATTTTAAATTAATTTCTGCCAATTATGTGTTTTGAATTTTGAAAAATGGATTACATGTTTGGAATCAGGATGTTCAAATTTTGTAAATAGGTAATCTTTATTTTTAGACATTTTGAATAATTAATTCGGTAAATATTTTATTTTCCATGGTTAAGGGTAAATCCGGTAAATAAGGGTTAAACAATAATATTATAATAATAATAAATTGCCCTAAAACGTGCCCTAACCATATTTTTGGATACATGTCTTACCATGGGAGTCATTGGGTCGATTTTGGGACCCCATGGAGCAACTTGTAGGTGATAGGGACACTTTATTTTAATTAAGTTAAAATAAATACAAAAATGACTGAAGCAAATATATTTTAGTAAAAAAACTTTTACATAGGGTTATATATGTTGTATTTTCGACTATAAATATTCATTATAAAGATAAAACTATTTTAGACTTAATTATATTTTATTTATAATTTTTAGACATTACATAATTAAATTTATTTATGACACAATGATGATGCAGTAATTACCAAAATAGTAACAAATTAAACTAATTGATATTATAAATAACCAAATAAATATTATTTGAGACTTTTTATGAATTACACTACTTTTATAGGATAATATAACATGTTATGATTGATTTAATTAAAATTTTTTGAATTAATAATTCTGTTATGAGTTTTATAGAAATCAATTATTGAATAGTGTCAAAATTGACATAAAACAGTTTTGAAAATAAATATTATATTATTAATTGATATTAAATTCCTAAAAATCTATGGTTCAGCCAAGAGATTTATATCATGATGGGTGTATCATTAGTGGACCAATTGGGGGTCTCTTGGACGTATATAGTACGTTTATTAACTATATAATATAAAAATTTAAAGTGACATGGTAAGTGTCAAACTAAATAACTAAGAGTTAAAACATAAAGATAAGGTCAATTTAGTAACCCAAACCTATATAATTCCTATTGTTTGTGTGTTTTGCGACCTATACTCACCTTAAACATTAAATAATACACATTGGAGCCATTAGAAACCGAATATGAATTTATTATAAAATAATATTTCTAGCTTTTCCAAAGGTTCCCCTCACCCCTCTTATAAATGGACACTCCCCCTTCTCATTCATTCACACCATAAAACCCTCTTGCATCGGCAAACCCATCCCCAAATAATCTCTCAACTTCACTCAATAAAACCTAGAGTCCATAGTTTAATCAGAAAGCCAACCTAAGGAGTCCTTTTGATCAAATCAAAAGGAAGAACCGGAAGAAGAGGTTATGATTTCACCACCCATTTTCAAGTTCCTTTCTTCTTCCAATTATTTTTTCTTTTTTATTACCATTCTAAAATAATAACTTCAGTATCTTATATATACTGTGATGTTATTATAAATATGGTATAACTATATTCAGTATTCTATCCACCCTTTGAATAACATGTCACCATATATGTGTATTTACGACTTACCGTCTCCACATCGTGGTGTAATTGTTATTCAATATATTATTATTTGGATGGGTATAATAATGATTTATAATTCATTTAAATAATAAATATAACATGATAATGATTATGTATATATGATATACCATCCAATTAAATATTATTTTAATATCAAAAGAATGATATTGTCGCTCGTGCGTACGTACGGACTACCGTCTCCACGAATGCGATGAGATTCATTCTCCATCGTATCCATTAAAGTATAATTATCATTTGATGATTTAAAAATAATGTTTAAGGAGTTGATATCATTCTGTATATGAAGAAGATACAACATATCCATGACATACAAGGCTTACATAACAAAACATATAAACGAAAACGATTAAGTTAACTCCCGAAACAACGATAATACTAAGATAATACTAACAAATCAATGTTAAATGATCATATATAATATCATATTAATTTATATGATTCTTGTATAATTTAATAACAATTATTTCAACATTATACAGGATGTTAACCTACCCCCAACCAAGGAAAAGTACAAGGTAAGGGTTTACTTCGCAATCTCTTTATTATTCGAGGTTGTTTATACGTAATAATCTACTGGGACTACTTTATCATCCACATCCATGTTTATTAAAAATATATTTCAAAACATTTTTACTATTGACTAGAATATGGGTTAATATCATTTATACCCTTTTTTGAATTTTTATAAGAGGTTTATAAAGGAATCTTTCGTCGTTTTCCAAACAAGGTTCTTTTTAACCGTTTCGATATAATTAATGTAAGAATGTTTTTTTATTCGGTGGGTGCAACTATTTTCTGCCATTATAAAATCATCAAAGCTTCCCTTAAAATATTATAAGAATATTTTCAAAGAAAATGTTTTATTTTATAAATATATGACTCTTAACTGATTTCAAAATAAAAAGATATATTACTCTAAAAAGAGTTTTTATTTCATCTATGTCAACATCCTTTGATGGATTTTACGCTTATTTGAAGTTGATTTATTATGATACAATACTTCTATATTGTATTGAAGGTTTTGTGATATCTTTGACTGTGGATGTGCTATTTTTATACCATTCATGGTTTATGGATGAAGTATTTACATTTCATATTCTAGTTTTAATATGAATGTTTATGTTATGTTTAAACCTTTTCACATGGGAATGCATTGGACATAATATGTGACGGGTGGAGCCCGCTATAGCACCTCGATGCATCGGAAGGTCTCATGAGAAAAACTTGTGTCTTCACACAAGGACTTGACAATATCTTATTTGTAGTGTTGGAACGAGGCCTTGGCTATGTGGTTATGATAGTCTGGCATTATGCATTCCATCATTATGAAAGTGGTTATTGATATTGCATGTGATTATTCGATTAGTAGAATATCCTTGTGAATAAGTAAATGGAATTATTTCATTTTATTTTTTCCATAATATATTGATGATCAAGTTTAAAAAGATTTTGTTTTAGTTATAAATTTCCTTAAATATTTATTCTTATTTATGAAATTTTTCACTATATTTTTATCCTTACTGGGCATTTGAGCTCAACCCTTTTCTATATTTTCTTTTTCCCAGGATGTAACGAAGTAATTTATGAATGACCTACAAGGATAGAATGAGGGGATAAGCTTGTGGACTATACAGACTATATTGTTTTAGTTTTCATTTTATGATGTAATGTAAGCATTATTAATGTATCTAGTTATTCCAAGGCTACTAAACTAATCGGTCTTTCCAGATTTGATCTTTCTTGTGATCATGCCAATGTTATGTAATAATGCACTGACTCTGGGTAACTAGGGTCGGGGCGTTATAGTTGGTATCAACGGATGTTTAGTACAAACCTTGGAATCTGGATTTAGAATAACTCTGATTAGAGCACATAGATTTAAGATGGACTTTGGGAATTAGTATATAAGAACATCCTAGAATTTTGGTATTGTAGAGCTATTGTGAGTTTTCTGAGAAATACATTCCTGTCTGGATACGAGCAGGTAGAGGCGGCTGTGGAACAGATGTACCTAGGGGTAAAACCCGAAAACACCGCTTTGAGATAGACTTGAACGGGAACTGGTGCACGGCATTGGGCCTTGCTGCACTCTTGGTTACGACACTCCCAGGGGATATGCTTAGGATAACTCTCATTTTCATTACAAATCATTATAACAGGTTTATGAGTATATACTTCCTTAATGAAAACATTTTTATTATTATGGATTATATCCATAAATAGTTCAATTTATGTTATGTGTTTTAGAAGTATGGAATTATGTATTTTGATTCACAAACTCATATTGTTTATGCCATTGTTTAGAAATTGCACCTAGTGGAAGAAATGTAAACTGTATCAATTCACGCACTCCATGAAGGGATTTCCCTCCTACTCAAGATAATTATAGTAGAGATGGTGATCCAATTGGTGCTGATCAGCTAATCACCATACTGGGACAACTCACTCAGGTTATGAATAATAACATTACCCGTATGGAGCACCCTAATCCGAAACGTGGAGGATCAATGTTAGATCGATTCATGAGGCAACAACCACCAACGTTCAATGGGAGTACCAATCCCTTTGTAGCTGAGCAATGGATAAATTCCATAGAGAAAATATTTCAGGCATTGGTTAGTAGTGAAAGGGAAAAAGTTATCATGGCAGTTTACCGCCACACTGGAGATGCTGATCAATGGTGGTCATTGACTCAAAACACGAAGGAAGATTATGAAGTATCAAATATGGAATGGAGGGAGTTCAAAGATCTGTTTTTAGAAAAAAAACTTTCCTCGTGACCATCAAGCAGATATGGAAAGGAAATTTCTGTGTCTGAGACAAAAAGAGGATGAGAATGTCACAAAGTACGAGGCTAACATTACAAGGTTAGAAAGTTATGCTGGAGATTATATACGTAACCCAATAAGTAAGATTGATCGTTTCTTTGATGGGTTAAAACCATTTTTCTGTCGAGAATTAGTCTCACAATCATTCTCGTCGTACGAAGACATTGTCTCATGTGCTATCAAGATCGAAAAGGAATTCTCAAAGTCTTATAAATTTAAAGAAAAGCAAGAGAAGAAGAGATCTACTGATCAATCTCGGAATGGAAATAAGGGGAAGAAGGTAAAGGTAGACTATCCATCCTGTGGTAAATGTGTGAAGAATCACCCCGTTACTTGCTTGAAGGGAATGGGTGTCTGTTACAAGTGTGGTGAAAAAGGCCAACAAGCTCGTGATTGAAAAGGGAAGAAGGAAGCTACCAATGTTCAGTGCTAAAATTTCAGGGAGATGGGACATTATGCAAATGAATTTCCTAAGCGTCAGAGGAACATACCTCAGAAAAGGCCAAGGGATCAAGGCCAAGATTATGCTATCACTACTGCTGAGGTAGAAGCTTCGAAAGACGTGGTGGCAGGTAATTTAATGGTTTCCTCAAGTTTAAAAAATGCATTATTTGATTCTGGATCATCGCATTGTTTCATATCATCCCAGTTTTCTAAGAAAATTAGATATTTAGAATTCAATTTAACAAGGGATTTGTCAGTTAAAACTCATAAGGGAAGTATCATTGCAACAATGTTTTGTGAATCAGTCCCCATTAGAGCACATAAATATTCTTTATCTGCTGATCTCATAGTCATACCTATGATTTTGTTTGATATAATCCTCGGTATGGACTGGCTTTTGGACTATGACGCAAAGATTTATTGTAAGAAGAAATAGGTTATGATTCTTGATTATGATGATAAGGAACACCTTATCTTTAGAGAAGAATCGTCACCACCTAATTCTTATCTAGATCCACCCCCAGTAGCTTAACTAAATTTAGTTATAGGGGAGGAAGATAATGAAATGACTATGGGTGAGGAAAGGAATGTTAAAATAGATGTTGTACCTGTTGTGAATGAATATGTAGATTTATTTCAGGAAGATTTACCTGGATATCCTCCAGAATGAGAAGTTGAGTTTTCCATTGATTTAATTCCTGGATCAAGGCCTATATCGAAGACCCCTTATAGAATGGACACTATAGAATTAGTTGAACTAAATAAACAACTACTGGAATTGAGTAATAAGAGCTTTATTCGCCCTAGTGTTTCTCTATGGGGAGCCCCTGTTAATTTTCTTAAAAAGAAATATGGATCTATGAGGTTATGTATCAACTACAATGAGATCAATGCTACAACAATAAAGAACAAGTATCCCCTACCTCACAGTTATGATTTATTTGAACAACTGCATGGTTCTCAATACTTTTCAATGATTCAACTTCGATCCGGATACCATCAGTTATGTGTAATGAAGGAAGACATTCTGAACACAACATTTCGAACCAGGTACGTGCATTACAAGTTTACAGTAATGCCTTTTGGATTGACTAATGCACCCTCTATATTCATGGATCTGATGAATAGAGTTTTCAGAGAATATTTCGATAAATTTTTGGTGGTATTTATTAATGATATCTTGGTATACTCAAAAAGATACGAAGATCATCAAAATCACTTGCGAATTATCTTGAAGACTCTGAGAAGACATGAATTATATGGGAAGTTTCGCAAGTGTGAATTCCGGCTTCATGATATTTTTTTCTTGGTCATATGGTCTCTAAAGATGAAATCTCTATTGATCCCTCTATGACCATGGCAATCAATGAATGGCCAGAACCGACGATTATAACTGAGGTACGTAGTTTTATTGGTTTAGCAGGTTATTATCGACATTTTGTCCAGAATTTTGCCCGGTTGGCTAACCCATTAACAAATAACTCACCTAAAGGGGTTAAATTTGTTTGGACAAAAGTGTGTTAAGAATGTTTCGATGAACTGAAGAGAAGATTAGTCAATGATCCTATATTGATTCTACAATTGCGGAATGATTGGTTCGTTTTTTATATTGATGCGTTAAAGAAAGGACATGGTTGTGTCCTTATGAAGAATGATAGGGTTATTTCATATGCATCACGAGAGTTGAAAATTCATGAACAAAACAATCCTACTCATGATCTAGAGTTAGAAGCTGTTATCTTTACTTTGAAGATATGGAGGCACTACCTCTATGGTGAAAAGTGTTAGATTTATACTGATCAAAGAGTTTGAAGTATATTTTCTCAAAAAAAGAACTCAACATGAGGCAAAGGAGATTTCTTGAATTACTCAAGGATTATGATTGTATGGTACACTACCACCCGGGAATAGAAAACAAGGTGTAAGATTCTTTGAGCAGAAAAGATCATTAAGTTTTGAACAATATGAGAATTGAAAGGGATCCAATTTTCATGGATCTAGTGAGGATGGACATGGGAATAACCATGGAAGGTGAAACATCAATTATTTTTTAAATGGTTGCCAAACCATCTTTACTAGAAAGGATTAAGATTTCTCAGACCTATGATGAAGAATTTCAAGAGAAGATTAAGGCTATGAAAGATGGGAAGTTGAGAGACGTTGTGTATGAAGATGGAATTTTGAAATTTGGGAAGAGGCTTAGTGTTCCCGATATACCTGATCTAAAAAGGTATTTGCTGGATGATTCTCATAGTTTCAATTTCTCTATACACCTTGGGAGCACCAAAATGTTTAGAGATTTGAAGGAATGTTTTTTGTGGGACAACATGAAGAGGGAGGCTTCTGATTTTGTGTCAAGATGTATGGTTTGTCAAAAAGTGAAAGCTTCAGGGCAACAGCCTCGTGGAGTATTGCCACCTCTTCCCATACTTGAGTGGAAATGGGATAATATCACGATGGACTTTGTCATGGGACTACCAAAGAGTCCTAGAAAGAACAATACAATATGGTTTATTGTTGATCATCTTACCAAGTCAGGACATTTTATTTCTATAAGGGAAGATTTAGCACTTGAACGTCTATCAAGACTATATATTAATGAAGTTGTGAGACTTCATGGAGTACCCCTATCAATTGATTCTGATCATGATCCTGTTTTTACATCAAGATTCTAGAAAAGTCTTCAGAAAGACTTGGATACTGAACTTCATTTGAGCACTGCCTACCACCCTCAAACAGATGGACAATCAGAATGAACTATTCCAACCTTAGAGGACATGTTGAGATCCTGCTCACTTGACTTTCAGGGTACGTGGGATCAATATTTAACTCTGGTAGAATTTTCCTATAACAATAGCTTCTATTCAAGTATTCAGATGGCACCATATAAAGCGTTATATGGAAAGAGATGTCGCACACCAACCTGTTGGGATGACGTTGGTGAAAGAAAACTTTTAGTTCTAGAACTGGTGGAGGAAATGATGGAAAAGGTGAAGGTAATCCAAAATCACATCAAAGCAGCTCAAAGTAGGCAAAAGAGCTATGCCGATAATCGAAGGAAGGATTTTGAATTTCATGTCAGGGATCATGTTTTCCTGAAGGTATCTCCGTGGAAGGGAGTCATAAGTTTTGTTAAGAAAGGTAAATTGAGTCCCAGGTACATCAGACCTTTCGAAATTCTAGAACGAATTGGGGTTGTAGCTTATCGATTGGCAATGCCGCCAAGTCTCTCCAAAGATCACGATGTGTTCCACGTATCTCTATTGAGGAAATACATGCCTGACCAAATGCATGTACTCACCTATGAGAAATTAGAACTGGAACCCGATATGTCTTATTGCGAAGAGCCCGTCAGGATTCTTGATAAGAGAGAACAATTACTGAGAAACCAGACGACGCGTCTGGTAAATGTTTTGTGGAGAAACCATATGATGGAAGAGGCAACGTGGGAACCCAAGGAACTTATGATGAAGAACCACCCGAGTCTTTTTATGCAGTAATATTATAGAAATTTCGAGGACGAAATTATTTGAAGGAGGGGAGAATTTAACACCCCAAGCTTCTATGGTACGCTTCTCTTTGAATATTGCGATAGCGAGTGTTGTACGCAACATTGAGTTCTAACACACCATAACCAATCAAACCAACTGTTATGAATAGTAATACCTAATTTTTTAAATTTTATAAATTTTATATCTCAAAATGGACTTCATTTTTGGTTTCGGAATATCTAATTTAGCCTAGGGTGAAAATTTTGGAACTTTTCGAATGACATTTATATTTTGATGAATAGTGAAAATTACAAAAAAAAATTTAAAAATACAACTTTTTTAATCGAATTAATTTATATTGATAAATTATAAATTTGACTGGTTTTAAATTATATTTAGAATATATTTTTTCAATTAAATACAATGTCGGTCATTGTACATAATTTTACAATTAAACCAGACATAAACATGTGTCATTCTTTTTATAGTTATTATCTCTTAAAAACACACTTTTTGTTTTAACGAGAATTATTTTTAAATTAATTTCTGCCTCTTCTATGTTTTGAATTTGGATAAATGGATTCCATATTTAGAATTAAGATGTTCAAATTGTGTAAATAGGTAACTTTTATTTTTAGACATTTTGAATAGTTACTTCGGTAAATATTTTTTTTACCATGGTCAAGGGTAAATCCAGTAAATAAGGGTTAAACAATAATATTATAATAATACAAAATTACCCTAAAACGTTTCCTAACCTTATTGGTGGATACATTTCCGACCATGAGCATCTTTTGTCGATTTTTGGACCCCATAGAGCCACTTGTATGTAATAGGGACATTTTATTTTAATTATGTTAAAATAAATACAAAAATGACACAAGCATATATCTTTTAGCAAAACAATTTTTACATAGGGATATATATGTTGAATTTTTTACTATAAATATTCATTAGAAATATAAAATGATTTCCTAAATAATTATATTTTATTTTCTAATTTTTAGACCTTAAATAATTTAATTTATTGATGACACAATGATGTTGCAGTAATTACCATAATAGTGAAAAATTAAAATAATTGATATTATAAATACCAAAATAAATATAATTTGATCCTTTTTATGAATTAAACTAATTTTCTAGGATAATATGACATTTTAGTATTGATTTTATTAACTTTTTTCTAAGTAATCATTCTGTTATGATTTTGATAAAAATCAATTATTGAATAGTGTCAAAATTGACATAAAAGGGTTTTTAAAAAACAATATTATATTATTAATTGATATTAAATTTTTAAAAATCTAAGGATCGTCCAAGAGACTTATATAATGATATATGTATCATTAATGGACCACTTGGGGGTCACTTGGATTTATATAGTATGTTTATTAACTATATAATATAAAAATAAAAAGTGACATGGTAAGTGTCAAACTAATTAACTAAGAGTTAAAAAATAAAGATATGGTCAATATAGTAACCCAAACCTGTCTAAATCCTATTGTTTGAGTGGTTTTAGACCTATCCACACCTTATACTTTAAATAATTCACTTTGGAGCCATTATAAACTGAATATGAATTTATTATAAAATAATATTTCTAGCTTTTCCAAAGGTGCCCCTCACCCCTCTTATAGAAGGACACTACACCTTCTCATTAATTCACACCTTCAATGCCTTTTGGTTCGGTAAACCCTGCCCAAATACTCTCTCAACTTCTCTCACTACATCCTAGAGGCATTGGGTTGATCATAAATCCATACTATGGAGTCCTTTTGATCAAATCAAAAGGAAGAACCCGAAGAAGAGGTAATGATTTCACCACCCCTTTTCAAGTTCCTTTCTTCTTCCACTTATTCTTTCTTTGTTATTACCATTATAAAATAATAAATCCAGTATCTTATATATAATGTGATGTTATTATAAATATGGTATAACTATATTCAGTATTCTATCCACCCTTTGAATAACATGTCACCAGACGTGTGTACGTACGGCTTGCGTCTCCACATCGTGGTGTAATTGTTATTCAATATATTATTATTTGGATGGGTATAACAATGATTTATAATTCATTTAAATAATAAATATAACATTATAATGATTATTTATATATGATATACCATCCAATTAAATAATATTTTAATATCAAAAGAATGATATTGTCACTCGTTCATACGTACGGACTACCGTCTCCACGAACGCGATGAGATTCATTCTCCATCATATCCATTCAAGTATAATTATCATTTTATGATTTAAAAATAATTTTTAAGGACTTGATATCATTCTGGATATTAATATGATACAACCTATCCATGAAAAACATGGCCTACGTAACAAAACATATAAAAGAAAATGATTAAGTTAACACCCGAAACAACGATAATACTAAGATATTATTAACAAATAAATGTTAAAAGATCAAATATGATATCATATTAATGTATATGATTATTGTATAATTTAATAACAATTATGTATCCATTATACAGGAGGTTAACCTACCCCCATCCATGTAAAAGTACAAGGTAAGGGTTTACTTCGCAATCTCTTTATTATCCGAGTTTGTTTATACGTAATAATCTACTGGGACTTATTTTTCATCCACATCCATGATTTTTAAAAATTTATTTCAAAACATTTTTACTATTTTCTAGAATATGGTTTAATGTCATTTATACCCTTGTTTTACTTTTTATAAGAGGTTTATAAAGGAATCTTTCCGTCTTTTTCCAAACATGGTGCTTTATCCTTTTCGACAGAATTAAGGTAAGAATGTTTTTTTATACGGTGGGTGCGACTATTTTCCGCCGTTATAAAATTTTCAATGCTTCCCTTACAAGATTATAAAAATATTTTCAAAGAAAATGTTTTATTTTATAAATATATGACTCATAAATGATTTCAAAATAAAAATAGATATTACTCTAAAAAGAGTTTTGATTTCATCTATTTCAACATCCATTGATTGATTTTACGCTTATTTGATGTTGATTTATTATGATACAAAACATCTATATTGTATTGAAGGTTTTGTGATATGTTTGAATATAGATGTGATAATTTTATTCCATTCATTGTTTATGGATGAAGTATTTACATTTCGTATGCTAGTTTTAATACGAATGTTTATGTTATGTTTAAACATTTTCATATGGGAATGCATTGGAATTAATATGGGGCGGGTGGAGCCGGCTATAGCTCCTCGATGCATCTATAGGTATCATGAGACAAAATAGTGTCTTGGAACAAGGCCTTGACAAAATCTTATTTTTATTCTTGGAACGAGGCCTTGGCTATGTGGTTATGATAGTCTTGCATTATGCATTCCATCATTATGAAAGTTGTTATTGATATTTCATGTGATTATTCGATTAGTAGAATATCCATGTTAATATGTAAATGGAATTATTTGATTTTATTTTTGCCATAATATGTTTAAGTTCATGTTTAAATGGATTTTGTTTTAGTTATACATTGCCTTAAATGTTTATTCTTATTTATGAAAGTTTCAGATATATTGTGATCGTTACTGGGAATTTGAGATCACCCCTTTTCTATGTTTTATTTCTCCCAGTATGTGAAGAAGTAATTTATGAATGACCTGCTAGGATAGTATGAGGGGATAAGAGTGTATACTATGGAGACTATATTGTTGTAGTATTCATTTTATGATGTAATGTAAACTTTATTAATGTATCTAGTTATTCCAAGGGTACTAAACTTATCGGTCTTTCGAGATTTGATCTTTCTTGTGATCATGGCAATGTTATGTAATAATTCACCGAATCTGGGTAACTGGGGTTGGGTAATAACACATCAAATTTTACTAAGGGTAATTTTTTGGTATTTTTTTGGATAAAGTTAATTTTTTAATAAATAGTTAAAAATAATGTATTTTAATCCAAGGTGCCTTTTAATCTAATTTTTTGAAATGGATAGATTATCTTTTTAGTAGGTTTTAATGTGTAATTATAATATATTATTACCACTTAATCCAATTTTGGTCATTAGAAGCAATTTCACATTAAATTGTACTTAATCAACAGTTCATCTTTTGATAGTTATTAATTCTAAAAAACACGCTTTTTGTTTTGACAGAGGGAATTAATTTTGAATAAATTTCTGCCACTTCAATGTTTTGAATTTGAAAAAATATATTCCATATTTGGATTCATGAGGTCTAAATTTTGTAAATATGTGACTTTTATTTTTATACATTTTAAATATTTACTTCAGTAAATATTTTATCTACCATAATTAAAAGGTAAATCAGGTAAATAAGGGTAAAAATAATATTATAATAATATAAAATTACCCTTAAACGTGTCCTAATCCTATTGGATGAGTTTGTTACAACTCTGGGCATATTTTGGTCAATTTTTGGACCCCTTTGATCCACTTGGAAGTGATAATTTCAATTTTGATTAATTAATTTAACGTAATGACAAAATTAACATTAACAAAAATCATTTTTCAATTTATTTTATTATAGTGTTATATAAATCTTATTTTCTACTATTAATATTAATTGGAAAGATAAATATATTTTCTTCACCGTGGTATTTTTTATATAATTTTTAGACATATAATAAATTAAAATATTTATGACACAATAATGATGCAGTGTTTACCTCCTAAATAAAAGATTTAAATAAATAGGATTATAATGATTAAAATATTATCCAAAACATGTCCAATTATGATTGGTTGATTTTGTTTCGACCATGAGTCTTCTTATATTCATCTTTAATGATTTTTGGACAATTAGAAACTGAATATCATTATATAATAATATAATATTATCACACTTTCCTAAAGAGCCCCTCCTCTCCGTTATAAAAGGATACCACTTCCAACCAATTCCTCACACCACTAAAGCTATTTGTCTCATCCAAACTCTACCCCATTAAGATACCTACATCCTTATCCTCCTACAATAATCCTTAACTTAGTTAGAAATCATTTTGGTTCAAACCAAAGTAAGATACCCAAATTAAAGGTAATAGTTTCTCTTAAATTGTTTTCTTTTATTTTACTTCCCCAACCCCTAAACTCTTTTTATTCCTTTATTTTGTAACATATTCAGTATACTCACTATTCTAGGATGTTTTTCTGTTATGTATTAGAACTACACATACACACACCACCATCTAATCGGTGAAGAACATAATGTTTCTGTTGATGGAAAACTAACTCCTCACGTAATGATGATTTTTCAATGACCTCTTACCGCTTCTCATGGTGGCCATTATGATGGAACTGTATTCATATATGATATATATTATGTTTTTTATTTCATTATGAATCTTTACTTCCCATTTATAGCACTCATTTATGGTTTCCATAGTGGGTAAATATGACAATCACATTTGAGGGAGTGCGGACTACCGCCCCCTCAAAGTGATGTGACTCATTAATACGTTTTGTGGGATGTATAAAGGATAGATTTAAATATATTATATATGATATGATACTTTAATTATAATTTAACTTTGTATAATTATGTTGAAATTCCATTAAAATAAGAAATATAAATGAATGTAGCGTTCATGCGTACGTACGGCTTACCGTCTCCATGAACGATGAATTTCATTTCTTACCTCCATATGTTATGTACTATTATAAATACATGTATATTCTGGATATATATTATATATATGATACATAAATCAGGAATATCTTTCTGGATATAATAAACTTTTGACCACATGAAAAACATGTAATTATAAGAAGTCCATTTTTTACTCATGTACCAAATATCGACAAAACGGACGTTATTAACTTAAATTGTTACATAATGTTTATAACATGGTAATAAGTGATATAAGAGGAATAATAAAATTGAAAATGGTTCTTAAGAAAGTAGAAAATAAATTTAGTTTATTATTCCGGATATTAATGAATGGTCGAGTCAAGTCGGACACAAGGTAAGGGAATTTGTCTCAATCTCCTTTCATTGAAGCATATTTTCTTAATACACGACCTTCTTTTATATGCTGTATAAAATACCTTTATTTTTATAATATAATCTATTTCTATGAATCTTTTTACTAAATGAAAAAAAAAGAATGTGTCTTTCAACGTAAGCGGTGACAATGACTGTTTCCGCTGTCGTGAGTATTAATTGATCTTTGGCTTCCTCAACATGCTGTAGTGTTTTTAAAAGTAAATAAATACCATATAATATTTTTTCTATTTTGGTATTGAAAATGGTTTTGATAATGGATTTGTTATGTAAATATATTTATGTGATACAATGTGATTGAACAGTGGAAATGTTTTCTTTCCATTATATTTGTTTTATGTCTTATGATTTTATAATGGTACTTGAACATTTGACAGGTGGTTATGTGATAAACCAAATAACGGGTGGTGCCGTGAATACCAGGAAGGGTGGTTATGTTATAACCTCCAATGCATTGGGTATGGAAGTCGGCCATATGGATATTTTGTTTTGCGATATGTATGGAAGTCGACCATATGGTTATTCGATTTATGTATGTTTATGTCCCAAGTTACCTTTATATGTTATGTGTTATTTATATAGGCTTTATGGTAATCTTTTTGGTTACAAAAATTGTAAGTAATGATCTTTTATTCAGTGAAGAGTATTTTCTACTTCATAAAGGTGGAAAGTATTACTTATGTTAATGTATTCATGGTTTACTTGTTGTATAAAAAACTAACAGTTTTCTTTCTTTGTGTATCCCTTAATGAGCTTTTTATAATCATCCCAAGTATTGGAAATGTTTTTCACAGGACTTAATGTGGAATAGGGTCAAGTATGGTATCAATGAGAAGTCATGTTGTCTTAAACATGGAACTAGAAATGACTATTTTTTTCAAGAGTTCATGTTTTGTAAAAAAAATGGAAGTTGTGTAGAAGTTTCTACTTGTAGTCTTTAGAGATGAAATAGTTATGCCCTAATTCTCTAAAACTATAATCCTAAAAATATCCTCAATGTGAATTATTCATTTAATTCAATATTATGTAAGGATTAAGGCTGGGTCCTTATAGTTGGTATCAGAGGTCAGTTTAGATAAATTTAAATGTTAGGGTATTGGTAATTTAATAACCATAAAGTAATTTATGTAAATATTGAAATCATATAACATTTACAGATTACCATGTTTCTTCTCCTAATATATTTCTGTGTTTAGAATGGTTTTCTACTGAGGAAACTTGGATGCTATGTTGGGACGACATTAGGAGGAAGATAACCTTCCAAATCAGCAACCTGAGATGGTCGGAATCGGAACTAAATAGTTTGTTTCAGTGATGGAACAGTTGAATCGGGCTATAAATGGTGGTGGTATCAATGTACGAGATCAGCCAGATCATCCACAGAGGAACATGTTAGTAGTGGATCACTTCATGAGGCAACATCCCCCATCATTCAAAGGATCATCTGACCCTGTGCTAGATAAACGGTGGATTAAAGCACTGGAGATGATTTTTGATGTCATGGGTTTTCAGAACATCAAATGGTTAGTCTTGATGTTTACCATTTTGGAGGTGAAGCTGATCAGTGGTGGTCGATGGTGAAAAATATCAGGGATAGTGAAGAGATTGATGCTCTCAATTGGGATGAATTCAAAGGTATGTTTTTTAAGAAATAATTTCCTAAGGTGGTTCAGCTTAGGATGGAGAAACAATTCCTAGAATTGAGGTAGGAGGATGACTCAGTGGCCACTTATGAAGAAAAGTTCACTCGACTGGCAAGGTATGAACCAAATTCATCCACGATCTTGATAGTAATATAAAGCAATATTACTCAGGACTAAATCCATGCTATCAAAGAGCATTAGCCTCTCATGAGTTCAAAGGTTATGAAAAAATTGTTCGATGAGTGGAGGTGGAAATAGAGTTTTCCATTGATCAGGTGTTTGTTGACAACCAACAGAATAAGAGGTACAGTTGGCAGAAAAAGGGGAAGAATTCATCAAAGAAGAATGGAGGTAAGAAAATTAAATATCCAAATTGAGAGAAGTGTGGTAAAAATAATACTAGATAATGTTTATCAAAGTCTTAAAATTGATTCTGGGGTGGTATGTCTGGTAATATTGCTCATAACTCTAAGGAAGATGATCAAACAGGGAACGAGAAACCATTAATAAGATGTTTTAACTGTAATGAAATGGGTCATTCTAAAAATGAGTGTCCAACAAAGAACTCAACTGAGGTAAAGTATCTAAAATACAATCAGAAAGGGGTGGTGAAATCCTTTGCAACTACTTCAGTAGATGTTGGTCCATCAAATGAAGTAGTATCATGTACACTATTTGTTTCATCAGATTATGTCGATGTGTTGTTTGATTCAGGGACTAAAAACTATTTCATTTCTGATAAGTTTTAAATTAAATTGGGAATTCTATCTAATTAAATGAATACTGAACTAAAGGTTAAAACAGCTAGAGGAAATGTTGAGACAAAAATACAACATAATAACATTCTTGTCCTTGTGTGTGGAAAGAACCTACATGAAAACCTTCTTGTTTTACCTCTAGTAGAGTTTGTTGTTATTTTGGTAATGGATTGGATATCTGTTTATCATGATAAGATTGACTATAAAGCTAAAGAGGTTTCATTTTAGGAATATTTTCAGTTTGTGTAGAAGAATAAACCCTTGCATTTGATAACATATCAGGAAGTTGAAAAAATAGTAAAAGATGAAAATGAATTTTACCTTGAACATATTGGTGAAAAGAAAGGGACTATTCAAATTAATGATGTCCCAGTGGTAAATGAGTAACTAGATGTTTTTCTTGATGAGTTGCCTGGTATTATACCTGATCAGGAAGTTGAAATTACTATTGACTTAGTTCCTGATGCTAATCCAATTTCAAAACCCCCTTATCAAATGGCTCAAATTGAACTTTTAGAGATAAAGAAGCAATTGTAGGAGTTATTAGATAATGTTTTCATTTTACCTAGAACATCACCAAGGGGTGATCCTATAGTATTTGTTAAAAAGAAAGATGGATCAATGAGACTTTTCATTTATTATACAGCATTTAATGACATCATTATAATGAACAAGTATCCTTTTCCTCATATCGATGGTCTTTTTGATCAGCTCCAGGGAGCATAGTATTTTTCAAAGATTGACTTGAGATCAGGGTACTATCAGTTGAAAGTAAAGGAAATAGACATTCTGAAAACCGTGTTTCAATCTAGATATGGCAATTATGAATTTTTAGTTATGACTTTTGGTTTAACCAATGCACCTACTGTATTCATGGATCTTATGGATAGAATTTTCCATGATTTTTTGTATAAGTATTTTGGTGTGTTCATTGATGATATTTTGGTTTATTCTAAAAGTAAGGAGGAACGTGAAATTCATTTAAGGGTTATCTTTCAAACCTTACATGAAGAATAAACTCTTTGGGAAATTCAGCAGTTGTGAGTTTTATTTATGAAAAGTTTCTTTCAGTGGTCACATTGTATCAAAAAAATGACATAACGTTTGACCCTGCTAAAACAAAAGTTGTTAAAGAATGGCCAAGGCCCACAAATATAACTGATATCCGTAGTTTTCTTTGTTTTTAAGGTTATTACTGGTGGTTTGTTTAATATTTTCATGGTTGTCTAATTCAATGACTATGTTAACTCAAAAAGGTGTTAAGTTCATTTAGACAATCGAATGTGATGTTTGTTATTAGGAATTGAAAAGAAGATTGGTGAATGCTTTAGTTTTAGCACTGCCATATAGAGATGGCGAGTTTGTTATCTACAATGATGCTCCATTAAAAGGACATGGTTGTCCCCTAATGTAGAATGATCAGGTAATTTCTTATGCTTCACATTAGTTGAAACCTCATTAGTTAAATTACCCTACACATGCTTTGGAAGTAGCTGCTGTTGTTTTTTCTTTAAAAAATTGGAGGCATCATTTGTATGGAGTAAAATGTGAAATATATACTGATCAAAAAATTTTGAATTATATATTCACTCAAAAATAATTGAACATGAGACAGAGGAGGTGGTTGGAATTAATCATATATTATGATTCCACAATCCGTTACTATGTGGGAAAATAAAATAATGTGGCTGATGCTTTGAGTTGACAAAGTAATACTTCATTAACCATGTTACGTTTGGAACAATATCCTATGGTTTTTTATTTGATGATATTTGGAATAAATGTTGTTGTTACATGAAATTATTCTGTTTTTGTATCAGGTGTCAGTCAAATCATCCATATCAGACATAATAAAGAAAGTGCAGCAAGAAGACAGTGAGTTACTGAAAAAGATAGAGTTGGTTTAGAAGGGTTAGTTTCCTGAATTTAACATTGATAATGATTGTGTTTTGATATTTGGAAAGAAATTATGTGTACCTTGTGATTTCCAGTTGATGAATTAGTTATTATGTGAAGTTAATAATTCTCTGTTTTCAGTTCATCCTGGTAGTACTAATATGTATAGAGATCTTAGGGAGTATTATAGGTGGGATAGAATGAAAAGAGATATTGCTGATTTTACTGTGAAGTGTTTGACTTGTTAGCTGGTTAAAACAGAGCGGTAGTTACAAAAAGGGATGCTTCAGCCATTACCGGTTCCAGAGTAGAAATGGGAAAATACATCCATTGACTTTGCTATGGGATTATCAAAGACATCTAGAGGTAATAATGCAATCTGGGTTATTGTTGATCGATTGACTAAATCTACTCATTTCATTCCTATTCAAGATACTTTGTCTCTAGATAAACATGCTTAGTTGTATGTGTACGATATATTTAAGTTGCATGGAGTTCCCCTCTCCAGTGTATCTGATCGTGATCCCAGGTTTACTTCTAACTTTTGGAAAGGCCTTCAGAATTCATTGGGTACTGAATTAAATTTTAATACAGGTTTTCATCCTCAATCAGATGAGAAATCGAAATGAACAATTCAGACATTGGAGGATATGTTATGTGCTTTCTTGATAAATTATCTGGGAATTTGGGACCAACATCTTTCTTTGGTTGAAATATCATATAATAACAGTTTTCATTCAAGTATACAAATGGCTCCATTTGAGGCATTATATGGAAAGCGTTGTCAAACTCCAGCTTTTTGGGATAAAGTAGGTAAAAGGAAGCTGATGGGACTAGAATTGGGAGAAGAGATCGTAGAGAAAGTTAATTTGATTCAGAAGCACATGAGAACAACTCAGAGCAGACAGAAAATTTATGCAGATAACCGGAGAAGGATCTTTCTTTTGAGGTAGGTGATCATTTCTTTCTCAAATTTTCACAATGGAAAAGTGTGATGCATTTTGGTAAGAAGGGAAAGTGGAGTCTGAGGTATATTGGACCTTATGAAATTCTGGAGAAAGTTGGATCAGTTGCATACATAGTGGCTTTACCTCCATGTTTATCCCAGGTACACAATGTTTTTCATGTTTCGATGTTGACAAAGTATATGCCAGATCCATCTCATGTTTTGAGCCGAGAGGTAGTTCAGTTGGAAGAGAATCTCTCTAATGAACAACAACCAGTCCAGAATCTTGACCATAGAGAGCAAGTGTTGAAGAATAAGGTAATTCAACTAGTAAAGGTTTTGTGGAAAACCCATATGGTTGAAGCGGTATCGTGTGAATCTAAACATTCTATGAGGTATAAATACGCACACTTATTTTGATAAATAAATAAAAAATCTGAGGACGCAATTCCTAAAAGTGGGGAAGGATGTAACATCCTAGGTAAATAAATAATAAGAAATATTTCATCTTTATTAATATTTGTGAATTAAAAATTAAGTTTACTTTAAAGGGGTTTCTATGTTCAATAGAATACCTGATACGTAACAATGTGTTTCTTTGAAATCATACGTTACATACTAATAATATAATATTATTATTTTAAATAGTAGTTAACTCCTAGCCGTTGTATTCGTGGGAATTAATGAAACTTACTAAAATATAATTATACATTTTTGTTAAATGTATTTACTTTTTTCTAAAAAAAGTTATAGGCTTAAAATATAAATGAATCTAATTTTAATCATACATTACAAAAAAAGTTGATTTATCGCCTTTTAATGGGGAACCCTCTTTAAATCTAGTTTTGGTCATTTTTATATGTTCTATTTGACCAAATAAAATTCTTCTTTAGATTTTGGATATCAAATTTTAAATTGGATTATTTTTTAGGTATTTTTCGGATAAAGTACATTTTTTAATGATTAGTGAAAATATTGTATTTTAGTTCAAAGGTGCCTTTTAATCTAATTTATTTATAAGGTTAGATTATCTTTTTAATTGGTTTTAAAGTGTACATAGAATATATTTTTACTATTTAATCCAATTTTGGTCATTGGAAGCAATTTCAATTTGAAATTTCACTTAATCAACATTCCATCTTTTTATAGTTATGAATTCTTAAAAACACGCTTTTTATTTCGAAAACGGGAATTAATTTTAAATTAATTTCTGCCACTTCAATGTTTTGAATTTAGAAAAATAGATTCCATATTTGGAATCAAGAGGTCTAAATTTGGTAAATATGTATGTTTTTTTTATACATTTTGAATATTTACTTCAGTAAAATTTTATTTACCACGGTTAAAGGGTAAATCAGGTTAATAAGGGTAAAAAATAACATTATAATAATATATAATTACCATTAAACATTTTCTAATCCTATTGGTTGAGTCCTGTACGACCATGGTCATCTTTGGGTTGATTTTGGGACCACTTTGATCCATGTGGAAGTGATAATGACAATTTGGATTTATTAATTTAATGTAAAGACAAAATTCACATTAACAAAAATCTTTTAGTAATTAATTTTTACATGGTTCTATAGAAGTTATATTTTAGACTATAAATATTAATTGGAAATCTAAAAGGCTTTCCTACACCATGGTATTTTCTTTATAATTTTTAGACATCGAATATATTAAAATATGTATGACACAATAATGATGCAGTGTTTGCCTAAAAAATAAGTGATTTAAATAAATAAGATTACAATGATTAAAATATTATCCAAAACATGTCCAATTCTGATTTTCTGATTTTATTTAGACAATGACTCATCTTATATTCATAGTAAATGTTTTTTGGATCATTATAAACCGAATATAATTATATAATAAAATAATATTATCACACTTTCCTAAAGATCCCCTCCCATCCCTTTTAAAACGAGACAACTTCTAATCAAATACTCACACATTTCAAGACATTTGGCTCATCCAAACTATAACCAATTAAGCTCAATACATCCATATACTCCTCCTAGAAGCCTTACCTTAGGTAGAAGTTACTTCAAGAAGTTTTTTGGTTCAATCCAAAAAACGTTACCAATATTAAAGGTAACGATTTCTCTTAAATTGTTTTCTTTTATTATACATATACAACCCCTAAAAACTTTTTATTCCTTTAATTTGTAACAAAAAAAGTATCCTAAATATACTAGGATGTTTTTATGATATTTATTCTAACAACACATCTACACATCTCCATATAATGGGTGAAGAACATAATGTTTCTGTATATGGTAAACTAACGTCTCAGGAAATGATGATTGTTCAATGACCTCTTACCACATTTTATGGTGGGCATTATAATGGAAATGTATTCTTATATGATATATATTATGTTTATCATTTCATTATGATTCTGTACTTTCCATTTATTGCACACCTCTATGGTTTCCATAGTGGGTGAATAAGATAATCTCATTTGAGGAAGTGCGGACTACCGCCCCCTCAATGTGATGTGACTCGTTAATGCCTTATGTGGGATGTATAAGGGATATAGATAATGATATTATATAAGATATTATAATTTAAATATATTATAATTATGTATAATTATGATTAATGTCCCTTAAAATAAGGGATATAAATGAAAGTAGCGTTCATGCGTATGTATGGCTTACCGTCTCCATGAACAGTGCATTTCATTTCTTAACTCGATATTTTATGTACTATTATGAATACATGTATATGATGGATATATATGATATTTATGATATATAAATAATGAATATAATACTGGATATAATAACGCTATGACCACATGAACAACATGTAATTATAAGAAGTCAATTTTTGACTGAAGTACCAAATATCAAAAAAACCAACGTTATTAACATAAATGGTTACATAATGTTTATAACATGGTAATAAGTGATATAAAAGGAATAATAAACTTGAAAAAGGTTCTTAATATATTATAAATTAACTTTATAATATTATTAAGGAGATTAAATAATGATCGAGTCAAGTCAGACACAAGGTAAGGGACTTTGTCTCAATCTCCTTTCATTGAGGCATATTTTGTTTTAATACACGGCCTTCTTTTATACACTGTATAAACACCCTTTAATTTTGAAAGGGAATATTTTTCTATGAAGTGTTTTACTAAATGACATGAAAAAAATAATGTTCCTCTTAACTTAAGCGGTGACAATGTCTGTTTCCACCGCCTGTGAGTATTAATAGATCTTTGGTTTCCACAACAAGTCGTAATGTTTTTAAAAGTAAATAAATACCATATACACATTTATTAATGTTGGTAATGAAAATGGTTTTGATAATGAATTTTTTATTTCAATATATTTATGTTATATATTGTGATTGAAATGTTGAAATTTTTTCATTCCTTTATATTTGTTTTATGTCATATTATTTTATAATGGTACTTGGAAATTTGACTTCTGGTTACGTGATAAACCAAATGACAGGTGGTGCCATGAATACTAGGATGAGTGGTAACGTTATAACCTCCAATGTAGTGGGTATGGAAGTTGGCCATATGGCTATTCCATTTAGTGATATGTGTGGAAGTCGACCGTATGGTTATTCAATTTATGTGTGTTTATGTCCCAAGTTACCTTTATATGTTATGTGTTCTTTATATGGGTTTTATGGTAATGTTTTCATTACAAAAATGGTATGTAATGATATTTTATTCAGTGAATAGTATTTAATACATCATAAAGGTGAAAAGTATTACATATTTTAAAGTATTCATGGTTTACTTGTTGTATGAAAAAATTACTGATTTCTTTCTTTGTTTATCCCTTACTGAGCTTTTTATGCTCATCCCATGTTTTTTAAATGTTTTTCATCAGACATAATGTGGAATATGGTCAAAGATGATATCAATGAAAATTCATGCTGTCTTAAACATGGAACTATACATGAATCTTTTTTTCAAGAGTTCATGTTTTGTAAAAAAAATAGAAACTGTATAGAACCGTCTACTTGTAATCATTCGAGATGTAATAGTTATGTCCCAATTCTCAAAAACTCTAAACCTGAAAAGATCATCAATGTGAATTATTCATTTAATTCAATATTATGTAATTTTTAATGCCTTTTACTTATAAATAGTGTTCCTAACTTATGTTTCTACAACTTTTATTCTGAACACTAGAGCTAATGAGGGCATTTGGATGGAGTAAATGGGCCATTAAATCAATGGTGGCCTAGACTCTCTAGAATGGACAAGGGTTCTGTAGTTTACCCACAACTTCATTATCATTACTTGGATTAGGCCCATATTTTGAGGGGTGCACAAGGATTTAATTTCTAACAAATCATCCTTATGGATGGACATCGAATTCACACGTTTTGGAAGTCAAATGGGCGGTTCAAGTTGGACTAAAATATTTGGGAGAATTATTCTATTCACACATGAAACCACTTGTAACCTAGCCTCCTCTGAACTATATAAATTAGTGTTTTTATCATTTTGATGGGTTGGGAAGAGAATTGGATAGTTTAGGTATTAGTATAATTTCATCCACTCCAATTATCAAACTATTTCAGTAAGGGTAACTCTTGAAGCAAAGATCTCTTGGACGAAGCCTTCTTCTTCACCATTGTGATGTAATGCTTTTGTTTGCATAATAAACATCATTATTATTATTTTATTTCTTTTATTTTGTTCTGTTTTGTTAAAATTTATTCATCTCCTAATCTTTCTAATTGGTTTGGAATCAAGAGTGGAGACGAGATTGGGTTATACCATTTCAATCTTCTACTCATGAAAAACAACTCCACGATTACAACACTGCCCATGGAAGAGTAGTTTTTTTAGTGATTGATCGATCTTCTACCATCTTCATTTATATATTTTCAATCATTGATCAATATTAATTTATATAATATGATCAATTAATAGGGTTCTTAAATTATAATAATCTATGAAAGAAATTTAACAATTAACACAAAAACACGCGAGGTCGAGGTTTTGTTTAAATTGTGAGAGCGCAAACATAATCAGTAATACAAGACCATATGGTATAAGTTTGTAGAGTTAAAATATATTCACTAGACACAATTCATCATAATTATCCATAAAGAAAATGTTCCATAATTTACCACTGACCATAATCTAAAAATAGAACATCAATCAAAATAGGGTGATGTGATTTCATGTTCCGAAGTTAGTCTAGGGTTAAATTAACTACATCTTTGTGGTAAAGATAATTATTGTAGGGTTTGGGATTTAACAAATTATGGGATAATAATTATGTTAATGTTAATTTAAATGATAATTATAAATAATTGAGTGAATAACTAGAGTTATATCTATTACGCCTTTTATATATTGTTTAAAAAAACGTCTTCTTGTTGCATCTTTTTAAACAAACTTAATTTCAAAATTAAAAACAAAAAAATGAAATCTTCTTCTTGAAAACTTATTCTTGTTTTCTAAATGATAATCAACCCCATCCTTTAATTTAGTTTTCTTAAATCTTTTTATTTTATATTCAAAATACCTTTAATATGTTGTTAAATTTATTTCCTCTATTGAAATATGAGCTTGGTCAGCCACTCTACTACACCTATGTAACCCAAAACTGAACATCATTTGAGAGCACCCACAATAGCGATATTTAAAATTAGCATAATTTATGGGGATACAAGTAATTATTTCAACCAATTAGAGGTATTTATTTTATTTTACATTTTATTCTCTTCCTTTATGCTTTCTTCCTTCTTTACCCAATCTGAATTTGTTTGTTCTTCTTCTTTTATTATGTTCTATTTATTTTTGGAACAACATCTAAAACTTATCATTTTTAATTTTCTAGGCTCCAATTTTCTTATTTTAAATTTTAATTTTATTTATGAAACAAAATAAATCTGATGATCTCTTAGATATTGACCTTGAAATTGAACGTAGCCTTCAGGCTCGAATCATACATTCTTAGTCTATGGGAAGATTCAACATTCAAACAGTTAGAGAATTTATCCACTCCAAGAACATTGAAATTGGAAACACATCTAATTCCAATATAAAACAAGAACCTATGACTGAAAATTATTTAAATTATGTTAATAGAAATATTTAATAAATGGTCGCACCAGATATTAACTATCTACCAAATTGTATTGCATATCTGAATCTCAAATCAAACATTAAACTGAATTCTGGGTTAATTCCTCTTCTTACAAAGCTTTGTGGATTATCTAGTGAGGATCCAAACAAACATTTAAAAATTATTTATTGTCGTTTTATCAACCCTTAAACACAAAAATGATTTTGATGATCAAATCAAATTAATTGCATTCCCATTCTCACTCGATAGAGCTGCAAAGGGCTAGATGTGTTGTTTACAACATGAAGATGTAACTTGTTTGAATGATTTAAGACAACTTTTCGTTAAAAGATTTTTCCATCATCAAGGACCACTTCCATTTGTAAGGAGATCTTGGTGATTATTCAAAACCAAGGGGAGTCAATGTATGAGTAATGTGAGTGCTTCAAGAAGATGTGTGAAACCGTCCCGCATCACCAAATTAGTGACCATCTCCTCATCCAATACTTCTACGAAGGACTAACACCTTTGGAGAGGAGCATAGTAGATTTTGCAGCTGGAGGATCAATGGTGGACAAGACACCAGTAGCTGCATGGGAACTGATCGATAGGATGGCCCTAACATTCCAAAAATTTGGTGATCGAGTTACACCACATGTTAGGGGAGTACATCAGGTAAGTCCATATTCTCTTGAATGTCATTTGATTTATACCATGTTAGAAGAATTGACCACTATGGTGAGGTTGATTTCATTATATTAAAATACATCTCAACCCCCTCATTCAAGGCCTTGTGGCATTTTCACTGAGACAAGCCACCCAACAGACTGTTGCCCATAACTCCAAGAAACAAAAGATAGAGCAACAGTGTTCCCATGGAGGCCATATCTGCAACCAAAACAATAACCATATCCCCAAAAATGTTTAATTCATTTGAAAGAACATACAACTAGGGATTTAAGGATAAAAATGACATGAGGTATGGCTCTAGACAACAAAAATGGCCCCCCTTTCAACAAAACTTCTAGCTGCCTCCGCCTTACCAGTATGGCTTCCAAAAACCCCAAAGGATATTTTAAGCCCAAACATCAACAAGCCAACAACAAGAGAATCCCCCAGAAAAAAAATATTCTAATACTGATGAACTTTTGAAACATATTATTCTTAATCAACAAAATGAGATGAATAGTCAATGTTCAGAGTTGAGGGAGTTGAAGACTCAAATGATCCATATTTCTAATGCCCTCCATGAATTGGTAAGTAAGAATTCTAGAAATATACCATACCAACCTACTTAAAATACCAAGGTGAATGTCCGTGCCATCACATTGAGAAGTTGGAAAAAAACAACTCATACATCTGCACTTATCATTCTACCAGGATTCACCTCAAATCCGGAGAAGCCCCATTCTACACCAACTGATGAGAAATCCAAGGATAAAGACAAAGGTAAGACAAAAATTTATGATTTTTTTCTAAAACCCCTTCCATTTCCCAAAAAAGTTCTACAAACCAAAAAGATGGCTGAATAAGAAATGCAAAAAAGAAGTTTTGGACACATTCAAGCATGTGTTGATAGACATCCCTTTACTTGAATCCATCAAGAAAATCCAAAGGTATTTGAAATTCTTATAAGAACATTTTACCATTAGAAGATGGCTCATGGAAAATGAGAGGACCAATCTTCGAAAAAATGATACAATGTTAATTACACCAACTCTATCAATGACAACAATGTTAAAGGATTCAGGGACATTCACAATCCAATTCACCATAGGGGTGTTGCACTTTTCTAATGAACTTTTTGATTTCGGAGCTTCTATAGGTGTTATGACTCACTCTGTATTCTCTTGATTGCAGGTTGGTCAACTGAAACAGTCAAGAGTAGGGGGAAGTTAGAAAATAGAGCTACAACATATCCAGTGTGAGTCCTTGAGGATGTACTTTTCTAGGTTAGTGACAAGATCTCTCCAGCATATTTCTATGAGCTTAACATGGAGGTTGATCAGGTATGTTCTCATGCCCCTAATATATTAGATAGACCCTTCCTCAAAACTGCATATACAATCATAAATATCATTGAGGGTACAATTTCCATTTATTTTGGGGATGTAGTTGTGATATTTAAGGTTATTGATTCCCTAAAGTACCCCTCAAAGGATCATTATGCATTAATTACCTCTAATTTCGAACCACCAAATAAAAATCCCATGGAATTTGATTGTTTTATGCTTAGGGGGATTATGAGTATTGGTTCTAGTTTGATGTATAAGAGTACTTACACACCTATTTATAATGCACAATAGCCCCTCATATTTGATTCTGAAATGGAATAATATTCTTATTTTGATCTTGTGAACTCTAATTATGAAATCGATGTTGACTATGCTGATGGATTGGATGCCTAATTCTTTGATTTTGATGATGTATATTCTAATAATTATGATCATAGTGCACATATTTCAGTTCCATTAATTTCTAAAACCATACATCACCCCCCTATAATGGAACTCAAGCTATTTCCACCAAATCTAAAATACTCATACTTGTTATGTGGTGAAAAGTTACCTGTCATCATTGCTAAGAATATCCCTTTTCAACATGAAGAAAAACATTTTAATATTTTGAGGGATAACATTAGGGAAATTGGGTGGACCATGGCTGACATATCATGTATTATCACTTGCATTTTCATTCGTAGGATTCATTTGGAAGATAGGGCTAAACCAGTTAGGCATCCAAAAAGGAGAAACAATAAAAACCTTCTAGAAGTTATTCAAAATGAAGTTGAGAAATTTATCGAGGTAAGTATAATCATACCCATTTCAGATTCTTAGTGGGTAAGTCCTATTCAGGTTTTTCCAAAGAAAAGTGGTGTTATGGTTGTAAAAATGATAATGAAGAGTTAGTTCTGATGAGGGTACAAAACAGTTGTCATGTGTGTATGGTTTATAGGATACTGGATCCTTCCACTTGCAAGAACCATTTCTCCCTCCCATTTTTTGATCAGATTCTAGAGAGACTCTCTAGGAAAACACACTATTTTCTCATGGATGGCTTTTCAAGTTATTTTTAGTTTCCTAGAGCTCCATATAATCAGGATAAGACTACATTCACTTGTCCATTAGGTACATTTTCCTACCGGAGGATTCCATTTATACTTTTCAATGACTTATGTACCTTCCAGAGATGCATGGTGTGTATTTTTTTTGATTTTATTAAGACCTGCATTGAGGTATTTATGGATGATTTTACAATGTATGGATCCTCATTTAATGAATGTCTTTGTATTTTGGGAATGGTGCTGAATCATTGTGTTGAGAAGAATATGGTCTTGAACATTGAAATGTGTCATTTCATGCTAGTGCATGGCATTATATTAGGGCATGTAGTGTCAATACAGGGGAGAGTGGTTGATTGATCTAAGGTAGATATTATTTCATCCTTACCATATCCATCATGTGTGTGTTATGTTAGATCATTCCAAGGGCATGTATTATTTTATCGGCTCTTCATCAATGATTTTAGTAGTATTTCTCTTCCTATGTCACAATTACTTAAAAAGGATTCTGATTTTGTGTTTAATGATTCTTGAAGGACATCCTTTGATGAGCTAAAGAATTTTCTGACCACCCCACTGATTATACAACCCCCACAGTGGGAGATTACTTTTAAGCTTATGTGTGATGCCTCTAAATTCGTATTTGGAGCTATCTTATCTTAGAGGGTAGAGGGACATTCAAATGTGATTGCCTATGTATCAGGGACACTTGATTCTGCCCAATAAAACTACACAACCATATTAAAGGAGTTTCTTGCTATCATATTCATATTAGATAAATTCGTTTCAAATTTGTTGGGCTCTAAAGTAGTTGTTTTTTCCAACCATGCTACTCTGAGGTACCTCTGGAAGAAGAAAAATTCAAATCCCAGACTTATATGATGGATTCTACTTATTCAAGAATTTTATATTGAGATAAAGGACAAGAAGGGGTGAGAAAACCTTGTGGTGGACCACATGAGTAGGCTTACTCACACAGTAATGGATGACACCTTGGACCAAGTACCACTTCGGGACACTTTCCCTGAGGAGCGTCTTTATTCCATCTCACGTACGCATCCTTGGTATGCTGATTTAGTTAACTAACTTTTTGCCTATGAATTCCTTACAATTTAAATGAAACATTAGGTCAAAAAGTTAAAGAGTGGGTCCAGATATTATGTGTGGGACGATCCCTACCTTTTGCGCATGTGCAGTGATCATGCCATTATGAGGTGTGTTTCTGACCAAGAGTTTGATTCTATTCTGCATATTTGTCATACCCTTTCTTTTGGTGGACACTTTAGACCCGAAAAAATAGCTAGGAATATTTTAGACACTGGATTATATTGGCCTAGATTATTTCATGATCCTCATGTGTATTGTAACTCGTTCTCATGTTTCCAACACACGAGAGTCATTTCTTGGAGACATGAGATGCCTCAACAATTCATATTATTCTGTGATATTTTTGATGTCTGGGGAATCAATTTTATAGGTCATTTTCCTAGTTTCTTTAGTTGTTTTTTATATTTTGGTTGTTGTGGATTATGTGAGAAAATGGGTGGAGGCTAAGGCAACCAGCACTGATGATTCTCATGTTGTAATGGACTTTGTCAAAGAAAATATTTTTTACAGATTTGGAATACCAATGGTCATCATAAATGAACAAGGGAAACACTTTTATAATCAAAATTTGGCTTCCCTCTTTAGGAATTACTTAGTAACAAACAAAACATCAACAAAATACCACCACCAAACAAATGGCTACGTTGAGGTTTCAAATCATGAGTTGAAACAGATTTTGGAAAAACAATGTGCTGCCTAATAGGAAGTATTGGAGCAGGTGCTTGAATGATGCGCTATGGGCATATAAGACCGTATAAAAACTCCCATATTTTTTCCCCATTTTGGATTGATTTTTTGAAAGCATGTCATCTCCCAGTGGAATTTTAGCATCGATATTATTTGGATATAAAGACATGCAACATGGATTTGGCCCAAGATGGAATACAAAATTAGCTGCATTTTCAAAATCGTGAGGGGATTTTATTGTCTTCATTTGAGAACTCCAGCCTCTACAAGGAACTATCAAAAGTATCCCATGTCAAAATGATCCACAAAAGAGAATTTCATGTTGGAGATAAAGTCTATCTCTACAGTTCAGGACTGAAGTTGGTGTCTGGTAAGTTTCTTTCCTGGTGGTTAGGTCCTTATGTTGTGACTAATTATGTTCCTTACGGTGTAGTGGAGATCACACAAGAGGAAAAATGAAGGGGATTTACAGTCAATGGGAAAAATTTGATGAAATACATTGAGGGACTTCTTAATAATGCAGTGGAATTCATCACACTACATGACCCTGTCATCACTTGAGCATATCAGGCTGTTCCAAACCCTTTAACATTTATATTATTTTCCTATTTAAAATTATACATTTCTTGTGAAAATTTTATACCATGGGTTCACATTTAGGAAAATACAGTATTTTACATTTGGGGGAGGTAACCTTTTAGTTTATTAATTTCAATTGTTTTCCAGTTTTTCAATGATTAAAAAACAAAAAAAGCATGTTTTTCAAATTTTGTGTGTTTATTTTTCAATTTTTTTGTGTTTTTTAAACTTTTGAGAAGAAATGATTCTCATCACCATTGTGAAATTTATATCAATAAGTGATACAGTTTATCCCCTTATACTAATCTTAAATTAATGATGAAATAAATTTGTTTCAAGTTCAAATCTATTAGTAATTTCAGGAAAATTAAACTAAATTTTTAATCCCATGCCACATCTCACTATCATTATATTTGAAATCACATTTATGTGTGTCTTCTAAACCATTATTTTATTGTTCTTTATATTCATACCACTTCTTGAGAGATCCAAACCATGCTTTATTTAACCATAATTTGAATTATTCCTATCAAAACTTGAGGTTTTGAGGTAGTTATGTTTAAATGATTGAGGCACTTGTTTGGTATTAAAGTCGCTATTTCAAATAATCCTTTTTAATAATGGCCTACCCTGAACATTAAATCCTTGTAGCCATTAAAAGTCATGAATAAATTGTTAGATAAGCCACATTACAATCAAAATTTTCCAATCCAACCACCTCTTGAAGTGAAATTGCATAATCTGGTTGAACTTATGTGTGGGGGAAGTTGTCTTCGGTTATGCTAACAAATTTTGTGATACTTTGGATGGAAATAAAATTCCATGAGATGTGTTTGCTAGTGAAGAATAACCTTATATTAAAATTTATTCCTTTTCTATAGCTTTCATGATAAGTGATGTTGTGCATTTCTGCAGCTTCTAATAGAGAGAGAAAGTTGTGCCTATTTAGAACTTTCAAAAAAAATCATGTTTGAAAATATTGAGATTTGTACTGCTGAAATGATGAATTGTGTAAAATTTCCATGAATTTTCAAGATTATGGAGAAAAATTGGTACTATGTGGATTGAGGAGGAGACCATATTTAAGTGAAAATTATATTAATGGAATTTTTCATCAAAAAGAGTCAAGCCCCCTCATTCAGCCTCGGAATTTATCACATCTTATTCCTACCAACCAAAAGCCACTGAACAACCCTAAAATGTCCTCACGATAGACATATCTCCCTGACACACATTGAGTGGTGACATAAGAATTTATCAAGCCGATGTTGACCCCTCCATGAATTTGGATGAGGGTGATATTACAAAAACGATGACATTTGTGTGATTAGAGAAAATTATAGTTAGGTAAGTGTTTTGTGCATGAGAGGATAAATGAAGAAGAAATATATTGAATAATATAAATGGATAATTATAAATAATGGGTTTTACAAGGCATGATATCTTTTGTTTCTTGGTGTGGAATTATTGGATCTCAAGGATATGTGTTTTAAAATTTGTTTTGATTTAATATTGATGTTTACATAATATATGGTTTTGTTTAGGAGTGCAAAATGGTAGGTGTGGGTTTTGTTGATTAAACACTATTTTTTTTAATTATTTTATTGATAATAAATGACATAATTTCCTCACATTGTTCTAAATATATTCATTTATGAAATATTTGGGATCAGAACATTCATTTGAAAATTTGATGAAAATTATAGTTTTACCCTTTTAAAATGCACTACAATATTTATAAGATACATATTTTAATATTTTATATTTTATCGTGAAATTTTTATGTGTTCCTAACTTTTGTTTATACAACATTTATTCCAAACACTAGAGCTAAAGAGGGCATTTTTCTGGAGTAAATGGGCCATTAAGTCAATGGTGGGCTGGACTCGCCAGAATGGACATGGGTTCTGTATTTGGGCCACAACATCTTCATCCATCCCTTGATTAGGCCCAAATTTTGACAGGATATCTAGGATGAAATTTATCACAAATCATCCTCCTGGAAGAGGAGCTAATTCACGAGTTTTTTAGCCAAATATTTGGTGCAACTTGGATTAAAATATTTGGCCGAATTTCCCTATTCACACTTCAAACCACTTGTAACCTAGCCTCTCCGCCACTCTATTAATTTGTGTTTTTTTCATTAGGGGGGGTTAGTAAGTGAATTGGGTAGTTGAAGATAGAGGAGAAGTGGATCGACTACAATTATCCAACCATTTCAATAAGTGTAGCTCTTGAAGAAAGGATCTTTTCGACGAAGCCTTCATCTTCTCCTTTGTGTTGTAATGCTTTTGTTTGTGTAATAAACTTATTTGTTCTTATTTTATTTCTTCTATTTTCTTCTGTTTCGTTCAAATTAATTATTCTATTAATCATCATAATTGGTTTTGAATCAATAGTGGAGACAATATTTGGTTCTACCCTTTCAATCCTTTGCTCATGCAAAACGTCTGCACGATGACAACACCGCCCATGGAAGAGTAGTTTTCTTAGTGATCAATCTATCTTATACCCTCTTCATTTATTTATTTTTATTAACTGTTCTAATGTAATTCACATAATATGTTCCATGAATTGTGTTATTAAATTATATGAAACTAAGAAATAAATTGAAAAATTAACACAAAAACATGTAAGGTAGAGGTTTTGTGTATATTATGAGAGCGCAAACATACTCGGTAATACAAGACCCCTCGGGATAAGTTTTTAGAGTTAAAATAAATTCCCAAACACAATTAATCCTCATTATCCAGAATGGAAATGTTCCTTAATTTTTTTCTAACCATAATATATCCTTAGAACATCAATCAAAGCAGGGTGCTGCGATTGCATGTTCCGAAGAAAACCTATGGTTAAATTCACTTCATCTTTGTGGTAATGCAAATTCTTGTTGGGTTCAAGATTTCACAAATTAAAGGATAATAATTAATTAAATGTTATTTAAAATTATAATGATAAATAATTTATTTAATAGGTATAGATAGATATATTATTCCTTTTAAATGTTGTCAAAAAAACATTTTCTTATTGCGTCTTTTTAATCAAGCTTCATTTCAAAATTAAAAAACCAAAAAAATGAATTATTCTTCCAGAAAACTTCTTCTTATTTTATAAATGATAAAAAAAACCCCATCATTTCAAGTATTTCTCTTAATTTTTTTTATTTTATTTTACAAATACCTTTAATATGTTGTTAAATTTACTTCATCCTTTGACAGACGACCTTTGTCAGCCACTCTACTGCACCTATGTAACATGAAACCGAACATCATTTGAAAGTTCCCATGACAACAGTCTTTCAATATTCACATGTTTGGAATGTTACAATCAGAGACCAATTATAGTATATGTGGATTAATGATATGTTAATTTTTGAAATCTAGTTCCCTAATTTATAACTTTTTGGGTATTTTAATATTTTTGAAAGGGCCATATGGTTAATCATTTATAGAATGGTTTAAGTTAAAGATTGAATGTGGATTTATATATTAATTTATTAATTCATAAAAATATTATTTATCTATATTGGATAACATGTGATTGAAATTTTGTTCATAGAAAAACTATAGAAAGATATAATAAATATTTATTGTTATATGGATCATAAGTGGTTCTTGTGATATGAAAAAATATTCACCTATAAGAGTTAGTTTTGAAATGGAAATTGATCAAGTCACAACCAATGTGTGAGTCTATGTTTATGAAATGGGAAAAAATCATGTGAGTATACATTCACATTAAAATTCTTCAAATACTGTAAAATTATCGTGAAGCAAAAAAAATATCTTATTACCATTATTTTTTATTTTTCAAATTCTCCCATTATTTATCTCAGATTTATGCTTATTTGGTATTCTATATTTCTAAGATCACGATATTTCTTATGATTAGTGATCTTTATCACTCTCTATAGTTTTTTACACATTTCATTTATGAAAAAATATTTTCTTCCCACAAATGTCATCATATGTGGAAACCCAGTTATGAGTTAGATTAGGTAACTATTATTTATCTATAATTACTTTTTTAAAGGATATTTTATTAATAATTTTCGTGACTCGGGTTTATATGAAGGTGTTTTATAAACATTTAATCTTTGATGACTGGGATGAAATTTGAGGATATAATTCATTTTAATTGGTGTAGAATGTAACACCCCAAGATTTATTCAATTATATTTTTTTCAACTAAATTTAATCTTATCATTATTTTTTTATTATAAATAATATATAATTTATTTTCCATTACAGAAAACCCTTCGTTAGATTTTGTTACACTCAATAATGAGTTTCCTCGAAAGCTTGTGGTACACACAAGACCATGTTTTACCAAATAACAACATACAATTAACATTATTATTTAATATATCACATATCAATTAAAATGGAGGGTATGAATTATAAATAATAAATTATAAAAATATTCAATTTACACACATTAATTTGTATCTATTTAATAGAAATACAATTAAAATGATTCAATATGAAAAATACGTTTTTGGAATTTTATTTCCAAATCACTTGATAGTTATGATTTGTAAACATTATTTAAAATTAATATTATGAAATTTTAGAAAAATACTTGGATAAAACAAAATGAATTTTTTAAATTAAAATTTGAAAATTCTATTAGGCCGATTTTTTATATGAAAATCAATTATTTTGAATTGTGAAGAAAAACTCATTTTTAATTGAAAACTTCCTCTTGATTTAACATAATAAAAATATAAGGTTAAATTTTGAATTAGTATTAAAGTAAATTTATTAAAATTTTAAATCCACTAACAAAAGTTTTTTTATTGGAATAAATTTCTTATTGAGGGTTTATATAAAAGGTTTGTAAACTATTCCTCATTTTCTTCTTTAAAAATTCATTTTATCATCACGTCTATGAGATTAATTTTAAAATATATTTTTACACACGTGTGATGGAAATTTGTAAAAATGTATTAAAATTATACATATAAGAAATAATAATTTCCATAAAATTCCCAATTTTTATCCAAATTAACTATTTATGTATAAAAAAATAACGTCTGAGGTTATGGAAAAAATGGGTGTACAGGAGGGTAAAACTAGAATGGTAAGAGTGAACATGACGTAAAATAATTTAATAATTTTATAAAATAATTATATTTAGATCTTGGAAAATAATTTATCTAAAATAGGGAAATTTGATGACACATTTCTTTGAATATAACACATATAATAAGTTATGTAATGAAAAAGACTAAAAATATACATTTCTTAAATTAAATATATATAAAGAATTTGTATATGGAAAACATATTGTCAGTTATATATATTATTTATAAATTAAAATGAATTTTTCTAGAATTATAATATATATTATTATTTTGATATAAAATAAATACATTAAATGCTTATGAATTATAGTCAAATTAATCATTTAATAAACACTAAAATAAATTAAATGATACTGAAAAAATTAATGTGAAGAAAATTCAAAGTATTATTATGTTATATTGTTATTGAAGATGATTAATTATTTTTATATAGTTTATAATGTAATATATTATAATTCCATCATTTTCTAGACATTTTTTAAATTCAATTTCAACTAATAATTTAAAAATAGGTATTAGTATGATTTTATGATAAATAATATTTTATATACTGATATAGAATAACTAAAAATTCTATATTATATCGAGTGATTTTAAAATTACCATAAATAACATCCATTTTAAATTCATGTAAAAATTAGTCTTTTATAAGAAATATATTAACACCAAAATAGTAAATACTCGAATAGTGTGGTAGAGGTTAACGCATTTTCTGCATTAAAAGTGCTTGTGGTGAAATTACTTATCAAAACACATTTTAATTTTTATTAGATATTATATATATAATAATTTGTTATAAATTATCTAAGATGTCTCATCTAATTAAATGTTTAATGTTTTTATTAAAAATATTAAAATTAGTAGCTCTGGCAGCAAGAAACCAAAATGGTAAAAATTAGGAAACTTAAATGTTAAGGAAAAAATGTTTAAATTTTATTTTAAATTTTATGTTGTATGTATGAATATATTTTATTATGACTCCAAATATTTAATTGTAAATTTTTTATCTACATTAGGTAATTCTAACCTCCCAATACTGAATAACGTTTAGTATTTACAAGAATTTCATTCCTCATCTATTAAAGGAAAACAACTCTTCTCTATTATTCATACATTCAAACCACATTAGATCAGCAAGTATATATATGAGAATCACTTCAAATGGTTCGTATACTTATCCTAGAATCCATATATTTGGAAAAACACTATCCTAATAATACTTTTATTAAAAAAATACAGAGAATACTAAAAGATGAGGGAATGATCATCAACAAGCATTTTTTCATTTCATCCTCAAACCACTAAAATTATTATTAATATATAATTATTATATAATAATATTCTTACATACCATAAAATTCGATTTATTTTGTGTTTTGGTAATGAACTACATCCATCTCCACTTCCAAAAAATATGTTTCAAAATCATCATTTGTGTATACTTCATACTACCACATTGCGCACCGTTGTCATTTTTTACATTACTACCTCCTTATGCTAGTTATAATGTGGTATTTATTATTTCCTTATAATATTTATGATATTTTTGATTCTCTTATGATTTTTTAATTATTATATCAAAAATACCCTCATACTATTCATATTGAGGGAATGTGATAATGTCGTTAATTTTTACGACAGACTACCGCCATGTGAAGCGATGTTATTCATGAATGCTTTACATGAATTTATTAAGGATTGATTTAACAAAAAATTTATCAAATATATGTGATAAAAATGATTATATAAATATAATATTCATCATTTATATTTATATCTTTCATTACGATAAGAAATTGGAACCAACGCTCATGAAAACATATGATCAAACATCTTAATGAATGATGTATTTCAATTTCCATCAGTGAATTATATGGATTAATTTAAATATATATAATATATATTTTATTAATATAATAGTTAATATTATGAATATTATGAAACCAAAATTAATGTAATAATACCAAATATGTAAATTCATAACATACACGAAAATCAAAGTTGTTATTACCCAACACGTAAAATTAAAATTGGATAGTTAATAAGATGGTAATAAAATCTCATTATAAGTTGTGTAAAATAGAAAAAATATACTCTTCAATATTATAATATCTATAAAGACATGGGATAGGGAAAATAACATATTTTAAGTTACATATATCCTTTTTAAATATATATTTTTTATCATGAAAATTTATTACATTTTTTGAGATGAAATAATTAATTTAAATTCATAAGAAATACCAACACCATAATTATTTATTTAATAATAAAATTAAATAAATGATAGTAAAATTATTAAAAGTTATTTAAAATGAATGAATTACTGTGTTATATTATTTTATTAGATTAATAAATCATTTTACATATGTGTTAACATAATAAATTCTTATTCCATAATTTTTTTACATTTTTTAAATTAAAATTAATTAAATACTATAAAAACAACATTAATGTTATATTATGATAATTGAAATTTTTTAAAAGTATTTCAAATTACTAAAATTGTCTATAATATAAATTTACTTTTAAATGACAATAAATATCAACAATTGTATATTAATGTAGCAATTATTCTTTAATAATGAATATATTGACCCCATAATAGTAAAAAACTCATATAGCATGGTTATGATAAACAAATTGTTCTTCTAGGTCACATGATCATGTATTAAAGATAAATTCTAATACAAATAGGATTTATATCTTTTTTTAAAATATTATATTTATTTTTAGTGGGTGTAAATTATGTAATTATTCCCATTTTTTGGTTTAATGTATAAATTACACAGTTTAAAAAAACTAGTTACTGTAGTGTCAAACCATAATGGTAAAAATACGGAAAATTAAAATTTAATGAACAAAACTTATAAAATAGGATATTTATTGTGTAGTGGAGGTGTTTCTAGAACATGTATTCCCTAAAATCCTTTAATTATCAATTTTGAGACACATTAGTCACTATTTAACTCTAAATTGTGAATAATGTTTATTTTTTAAAAGAATGTAACTCATTCTCAACTATAAAAGGTAACTCACACTACTAAAATTTTCACACTGTCACACCACATTCTATAAAAAATACCTACCCTAATGACTTAAAAATTCCCTCCCCTCATCCTAGTTTCCTTATATTGGACAGAATGTCATCCCATGACTAATTTTAGTGTAAACTAACTAAGGATTCACGAAGAAGTGGTAAAGTTCGTCAATGAGATTTTTTCCATTTCTTAAAAAAAATATTTAATTTATTTATATACCATAATTAAAAATAACATCATTATCCTACATATAATAATAGTTTTCTTATTTTAGTTTAATGAACTAAAACAATCTCTAGTTTCATCAAAGGATTAACAAAATCATCATTCTTGTGTAACTCAGACTGCTGCCTCATGAATCGATGTCGTTAATTTTTTCCATTACCACCGCTCAAAGATTATCATAATTATATATTTATTTTTTATAATATATATATATATATATATTATTTATAATTAAATTATTATTTTTAATTTATTATTTCACACATACCTTCACACTCTATATTTTATCGAAATATGATTGCATTATTTGTGTGTATGGATGACTACTGCCTCAGAATGAAATGGGATTCGTACATACATTAAATGGAATGTACTAATCATGGGTATAATAAAATATGATATATATGATACCACCATAATTCTAGAATGATAATATATATCATTTAATATTCTTTATTTCATTCAAATATGAAATTAGAAACAATATTAATTTATACGTACGACCTACCTTCAACATGAACAGTGTATTTCAATTTCAATAACTTAATTATATGGATTAATTAACATATATATAATTAATATATATGATTTTTATATCACTGGATTGTGGATGTTATGAAACAATTATTCAATTAAGAGTAAAAATTATTCAAGTGAAAACATACATAAGAAAGTGGTTATTACCCAAAATAAAACATTAACATGGAGTAGATTATTAACAAGTAATAAACGGCGATAATTAAGTAAAATATGCTATTATATAAATGATTATGGATATTAAATATTTTTTATAATAAAAATATAGTAATTATACACATTTCTAAATGTGTATCGCGAATATCAAGCCTTAAGCTCTCATTTTTCACTTTTATAACACACATTCTATATTAAACACCTCTTTTTTCTATTCCATTTATATACATAAGATGAAATTATTTAAAGATTATTAAAAATAAAATTATTGGGATTTACATATCCCTATTATGTTATCTCATTCAGGTTTTTATCTATTTAATGGTTTCAAAAATGGTAAGGGATTTGTCTCTCGGTTTACCTTCTTTGAGATGTACATTTTTTTGTACAGCTATATTCTTTCACAATGTGTATATAACGACTCTTTGACATGAAATATCATGAATTTATTAATCCTTATGATATTTTAAGTTTCATATCTCTTTATTTCTTCATTGGGATTATGAATCTATGTAACCAAAGTGGTAAATATTTTTTGTTATAATATCATCTTTTATCGGGATAGTTTATGATTAACTATCTAAGGCTGACATTTCATGATATAGATTATAATAATTCGAAGTTATTTTCTTTTACCCTCATTATTCATGATATCATCAGGTAGTAGTACCATTTTCCAATATTTGGTATAGAGAATTATAAATAAAATATATATAAGAAAAATATAATTTATTTCACTTCATTCAAAATTTTGTTTATTTCTAAAAATTGTTTTCTAAAAATGTTCTCAAAGATATATAATTTTTAATTTTTTTTCTAAATCAAAAATATTTTTTCCTCAATAAAGGGTTTAAGTGAATTTCAATGCTTCCTTTTTAAGATTTCATGGTTTTATTTAATAAAATGGATTTTTGAAATGTTATATGTTTAAAAAATTGATTTTCGATAAAAATATATTTTCCTCAACAAATATCTCATGTAATATAACAAAATTATTACCCCAAGAAAATGAAAAACATATATGTTACTCATAATTTAGTAAGGATATGAACCCAGAATGCAATTCTAATTTTTTCAATGAATGGGTTATTTTTGTGATGATTCCATATTTATGAAACTAATTTCTCTTCCAAGGGTTATACTAAGAGGAATAATTAACGAAACCCACTTTTTTCAGTAGTTATGTTATGATTAAATGATTATGAAACCTATTTATTTTCCACAATCTTTTATATGGGGAAAGTTTTACCAATACCATAACATTTCATGTGTTATCATGTGATGAATGTTTATGATCTTATGAAACACATAAATATGGTTTTCATTTTTTGATGGGTACTGCCTTTATATCTTTATAATTATTTGGTTAATTAAAAGTTCTATATTATCTTAGAGGGTACACTAGTGGTCTGCCTACTGCCAACAATGTGGGTACACATGTGATCAGTCTAGTCCCAAAATGGGGTTAAATTGATGTTTATCATGACCCCATCAAGGATGAAACATTAGTGATCAGCCTAAAAAAATGAGGGTTCACAGGTGGTTATTCAAATCACATAAATGAGGGTACAAGGGTGGTCAGCTTAATCCAAAATATGTGGATACCAAGGTGGTCTACAAAATCCTGACATAGGGTATATTAGATATAATCCCTATCCCTTATAAGTTAAATTTTTTTATAAAAATATAAACATGTTATTAATTTCATGGTAGGAATCCTTAAAATAAGACTCTCTATGCTCTTTTGTTTTCAACAAATATATTTCTTAGGAATAGTTTATAATTTCATCATTAATGTTCTTTAATTTCCATATGATTCTTGTATTATGAATATCAAGACATTATGAAATAAATTATTTTTTTGATCTATGATAGTCTTGTAATGAAATTCATATGTTATGATCTATATCATGTACCATTATTCTTGTATTATACTTTTATTAGATAATCGGGTGATATACCTTGAGTATACCCATAATGAGAATCTAAGATCAACCTTTATTATTGTTCCTTTTACCAGTTATAAATAATGGTTTTATGTAAGATATGTCTGTCAATAGTATTAAATGGGATGATATTTATATGAAACAATGATTATCTTTCACTAGATTAAAATATTGTGGTCCATCATTCCAAAGGAAGTAAACTATCCCAGTCTAAAGAAATTAATTTTTCTTAATATACTAAAAATTCATTTTAAAAATGTAATTCCAATGATTAATAAGTCTAGGTATCTATAATTGGTATCATGGAACAATATTAGTGGAAATTTTGAAACTAGGATGTGAAATCTTTAATAAGATTTATTTGTATATTTCTATTGATATATCTTGGGATATATCTAATAATGAGTCAATGTGTAGTAAAATGTCCTATAATTTTGATAGAGGATAGAGTTAGTGGTTTCTAAAAAATTATATCATGACTAGATACAATAAGTGGTTGTTTATATATAATAGATTTTCCCAGGGGTAAAAACCTAGAAAACACTTAATTGTGATAAACATCATTAGGAACTTGTGAGTAGCAATAGCCTTTCCATACACCTACTTTGACACTCTCAAGGGATATGGTTTGTAAATTCACAAATTTTTTATGAATAATGTCGAGGGATATAAATTAATGATGATTATATATAATACAATACCAATTTATGTTATAAAATATAAAAATGGAGGTCTTTTGATTTAGGCATCATATATGGGATTTTAATGATTATCTTGTCTTACACTATGAGTAGTTTTTCACACACTCTGATTTTGGTTTTAGTAAATGGATGTAACTATAATGAATTAGCTTAACATTGATTCTAATTAAAAATAATATTACTATGACATACCAAATTTGATGATGAATGGAGAGAAATATATTTTCATTGTACCTAATAATCTATCATGATAAAGGATTAATGTGAACATCAATGAGATCCCTAACACATCCAATAAGAGGATGATTAAATTTAATTATGGTTTTCATGGTTATAAAAATTATGAAAATAATATTTATCTTCCAATTTGTCAACAAGTTGGGAAGAATAATCATGGGTAATATCTAAAATTCAGGGGAAGGTTGTATCTATGATGAAATGAATTTTATGGAGTGATAAATTTTCATGGAGTTCAATGTTTTATGATTGTAGAACATGGGAATTACCCAAAACAATTCTATAACCCTTGATGTAACATGAACACTAAAGGAGGAAATATTCCATATAAACCATTAATGTTATATGATTAAATTATTTTTTTATTGGATTTTGGAATTGTAAATTAATAAATATATAAATATTGTTCAATATCAATTTTGTTATAATAATATATTGAATGATGCTGATAAAATATAGAATTTATTTAATATGTATGTGATTGAGGAATGATAACCCTAAATATGTTCCAGAGGATGAGAAAATTTTGTTTACTTTATATAAAGAGAATATGGAGATGGAAACAGTAAATTGTATAGTAATAGTTAACTTAAAACAAATTAATAATTAATTCTCAATATGTTATATTCTATAATTGTATGAGTTTAAAACATTTGAGGAATATATCCTCTAATTTTTATTTTATGTAAGGAAAATTGAAGAATGAATTTTTTTCATTAATAGTTTTATGGTAATTTGTTATTTAACCTTATTTCAAGAGAATATATGAGGAATATATTCACATGTTTGGTATGTTAAAATCAGAGACCCTTTACAATATATACTGATTAATGATAAGTTAATTTCAAAATCTAAGTCCCTAATTTATACTTTTTTTGGGATTTTAATACTTTTATGGGACATATTTTCAATCATTTATAGAATATTTTATTTTAAACATTGCATTTCAATTTAGATATTAATTTACTACTTCATCATAACAAGATATATATATATATAGTATAATTTGTTCTAAAAATTAATTTTTTATGAAAACTATAGATATAACTAAGGAATTATCATTATTTTATGAATCATAAGTAGTTCTTAAAATAAGAATGATAATCACCTCAATAAGTAAGTGAAGAATGGGAAATTGATCAGTGCACAACCAATGTGTGAGATTATGTTTATGAAATGGGACAAAATCATGTAAGTATATATTCTCATGAAAATCACTCAACTATATGAAAATGATCTTGAAAAAAAATTATCTTATTAAATTCATTTTTGATTTATCAAATGGTCCTTTAAATTATCTCAGATTTGTGTTCATTTGGTTTTCAACATTATCTAGATCACCCAATTTAATATGATCAGTTGTCTTTATCACTCTATATAATTATTTAAACTTTTCTCCCATAAATAAATCATTACTTCCCACTAATGTTTTCATATATGGAAACCTAGTAATGAGTTACATTAGGTAACTATTTTGTATCTAACAATCCCTTTATAAAAAAGTTTTATTATTCATATGTTTTATTTTGGTTTCTATGATGGTGATTTTTAAATGTTAAATCTTTGATGATTGAGATTAATTTTGAAGAAGTAATTCATTTTATGGGGTGTAGAATGTTACAACACAATATTTTGTCAAATATATTTTTTTCAACTAAATTTAATATTTTGAATATTATTTTTAAATAATATATAACTTATCATTCATTGCAAAAAACACTTAGTTAGCTTCTACTACATGCAATAATGACATTCATAGATCTATTATGTAACACACAAGACTATGTTTTATGGAACAATAACATAATAATAACATTATTATTTAATATATCACTTATCCATTCAAATGGAGTCTCTGAATTAGAAAAAGTAAATTAAAAAATATATATTTTTGAAAAATTAAATTTTATATATTTATAGAAAATAAAATTAGAATGATTTAAATTGGAAAAATATGTTTTTGGGAATTTTTTTTCTAAAACATAATTTAGATATTCATTGAACACTTTATTTAAAATTAATATTTGTGTATTTATGAAAGTTGGTTTGAAAAAACATAATGAATTTTTTGAATCATCATTTCAAAATTATCTTAGGGTGGATTTCAGGGTTTTCTATGAATATTTTAATTTTTTTGTTCAATAGTGAGAAATACTCAATTTTACTTGAAAACTGCCACATCATTTATATTATTAAAATTTTAATGTTATATTTTGATTTAGTTTTAATGTAAAATTAGAAAAATTTGAAATACATTAATAAAAGACATTACTAAAATGAATTTCATATTGATGTTTTAAATAGAAGCTCTGTAAACTATTGATCATTCTTCCATTTCAAAATGTGCTTCCCCATCACATCAGTGGGATTAATTTCAAATTAATAATTTTTATTTTGACATTGAAGTTGAGAAAAATGAATTAAAAATATAAAAAAATAAGAAATGATAATGTCTTTTAATTTCATATGTTTTACCAAATTTTATAATGATTGTAATAAAAATTAATTAATAAGGTTAAGAAAAAAATAGGTGTATCAGATAGTAAAACTAGAATTGTAAGATTTAAAATGACATCAAATAATTTAATAATTTTATTAAATGATTTTATTTATGTAATGAGAATTATAGAATCTGAAATATGAAAATTTATTGACACTTTTTGTGGAATATGACCCATATAACAATTTATGTAATATAAAAAATAAAAAGTTACATTTTGTACATTCAATATAGATAATGATTTTGGATCGAGAGAAAAAAATATGGTCAATTATATAGATCATTTATAAATTTAAATGATATTTTCTATAATTATATTATATTTTAATTTTTATGATATGAAATAATTTTATTAAAAATTTATGAACCAAGGACAAATTAATTATTCTGATAACAATAAGATCAAATAAATAACACTAAAAAATACAAAGTGAAGAAAACTGAAAGTATTATTGTGTTATATTGTTATTGAAGATGAATAAATCATTTTATTTTCATTTTAATATTTATATTTTTGTTCCATCATTGTCTTGATATTTTTAAAATTCAATTTATTTTAATAATGTCAAAATCAGTATAAATATGATTTTATGATAAATTATAATTAATAAACAGATTTAAAATTTATAAAAATATTTTATTACATAAAGTGATTTTAGAATTGAAATAAATATAATTTCTATTACAATTATGTAAATATTATTCTTTTATAAGAAATATATTGGCACCTTAATAGTAAAAACTCTAATAGGGTGTTTATGGTTAACATGTTTTTTCTTACATTACAAGGGCTTGTGTTAAAATTAAATTTCAACACACATTGGATTTTTTATTAGATATTATATATATATATATTGGTTGGTTACAAATTACCTAATATGTAAAATTTAATTTTATGTTTAATTTATGAAATAGCTGTTTTAAAAATAGTAGTTCTAATAGCAAAAAAAATTACTAAAAATTAGGAATCTTACATGTTAAGAAACAAAATGAGTGGAAAATGTGTTTTATTTTATGGTGTAGGTGTGTATAGATTATAAAATCCCCCTGAAGTTCTGTCTATAAATTTTGGATTTATAATAGGTAATTCTAACCTCTAAATACTGAATATTGTTGAGTACTTACAAGAATCACAGTCCTCATGTATTAAAAGAAAACCACCATTCATCATTATAAACACATTAATACCACATTGGATCAGCCGATACCAATGAAAATGGCTTCCAGAATTACATACCCTCATCCTAGAATCTCTGTATTAGTATGAACGCCATCCTATTTAGGCATTTATTAGAAAACAATGGAGGATACCCAAACATGGGATAACGGTCATCAACAATCATTTCTTCATTTCTTCATCAAACCCCTATACTTTTTATTATACAATGATTATATAATATAGTAATTATATTCCTTATAATCAGTTTCTTTTTATTTATATAATGACCTAAACTGTCTCCACATCAAACAAATTGGTTACAAAATCATTATTTTTGTATACTATAGCTTAACACGTTTAGAATAGATGTCGTTTTTCCATTGCTACCTCTCAAGACTAGCTATAATGTGGAATTTATTGTTTATATATGATATAAATTCCATTTATGATGCTATTATTATTCTGGAATTATTATATCACACATACCATTATACTATTCATTTTGAGAGAATATGATAACGTCGTTCATTGGTACAACATATGACTTCTATGTGAAGCGATGAGATTTGTGTATGCTTTAAATGAAATTTATTATGGATTGATTTAATATGTTTTTTTGAAAAATATGAGATAAAATTGATTATATAATTATAATATTTATCATTTATCTTTCATTCTTTCATTTTGATAAAAAAAATGTTTTTAATGTTCATGCATACATACAACCTACCCTCATAATGAATAATGTGTTTAATTTTACATCGATAATTTTTATGGATTGCTATAAAAATATTTAAAAAATATATATTTTATTTATATAATGGTTTAAAATATTAATATTTTGAAACCATGATTATTTTAATAATACCAAATATGTCTATTCATAACATACGTGAAAATTAAAGCAGTTAATACTCAAAACAAAAAATTAACATTTTATTTCTAATAAATAGGTAATAAAAGGTCATAATAAAGACATATATGGTTTGATATAAATTATTTTTATTCTATAATAGTCATATAATAAAATTTTGTTTCTTATATATGAGGTTTTATCATGTACGATGGAAGTCAAGACTCATGGTAATGGATTTCTTTATAACTATTCACATTTGGGAGACAAAAGATTTATTCATAATCTATTTCTTCTATGTGATGTATATACTAATCAAAAATTTATTTTATGATTATTTTATATAATATTAATGGTTTTTAAAATTAATTAGGACATCTATTTCATGGAGTTTATGTTTCAGAAGATTCCAAAATGATATTGGAATTTTGTATCAATTTACCTTCATGGAGATCCATGATATGTTCCGAACTTATATTCCTTAAAAATGTGTATATACTTTGCCTTTTAATTTTAATATCATCAATTTATTCATATTTATTATATTTTATTATTTATTTTATTTTATTCATTCATATGGATTATTAATTAATGTCATTATTATAGTATATACTTTATGTTAAAATCTAATCATTTGTTGGGATTGTTTATGATTAAGTCTCAAATGTCAAAATCCCATGACTTGACTCCCATGAATTCTATTGAAACATCATATCATAGGGATATTCATGATATCATCATGTAATAGAGTCGTTTATAAAATTTGTGGTACATAAAATTATTAATTAAAGGTTTTTAGAAAATCCAAAATTATTTTTATCTTTGTTCCTGAATCAATTTTCTTTTTCCCCCATGTTTTTTAAATCAAATTGAAAAATTATTTATGTTTTAAAAAGTTGTTTTAAAAAATTTTAATTTTATATTCCTAAATAAATTATTTAAATGACATTTAAATAATCCTATATATGTCTTGAAAGAAATTTTCATTGAAAATTACTTTTAAGCTGATTTATATTTTATTAATTTATTTAATATGAAAAGATACTTTCTGATTAAATATTCTAAGTAATATTTCATATTTAATTTTTTTCTAAGATGGAATCATTTGATGTTATTACTATGTATATAATCCTAGTATAACATTCTTTTTCTCTTTCCGGATGGTCTATCTTTATTATAATGTGATATCTAAGAAAGCAATTTCTCTTACACATGGTATACTATAAGTAAGTTCTTATAAAACTCACTTACTTTTATGTGTTTTATATTCTGAAATGATTATGAAACCTATCTAATTTCTATTGGTTCTGATATGATTTAATTTTTGTGAAACCCATTTCATTTCATGGGTTATGAAGTTATTAATGGTAATTATCATGTGGATAACATAAATATAATTTTCAATATGTGATGGATGGGACCTATATCACCCTTCAATGCATTAAGAAAAGATAAATTTTACATGGGTTCAGATGGTACATGGTTTTTCATCCAATTACAGATAATTCTGGTACATTGTTATTCAATCCAAGATGAAAAATGATGGAACATTCGTGGTCATCCTAATAGTGACAAGAAGTGTACATGGGTGATCATCCAAAAAAAATAAGGTTACTTGGTTAGTAATGCCAATCTGAAAATGGATTGTACACTTGTGGTTATACTAATCCCAACAGTTTGGGTACAAGGATGGACATCCAAATCCTAAAAGTGGTTAAAGGGTAGGTCATCCCTAGATTGAAGAAGGTACACATGTGGTTATCATAATCATTACATGTTATGATTGTCTTGGTGTGTATCTATTATATATGATATTCTAGGTTTATGTATTTTCAAAAAAATATTTTGTATGAAACTTTTTTCATGTCAATGTTAATGTTATTTAATTAGCTTATGATTCAAGTATAATTATGTTCCAATCATTATTCCATGACATAGGTTTAGAATGCAAGTAATTTTTGGTTTGATCATCCTATTTTAGGATCATTATCATATACCATTATGCTTATCTTTTGATATTTTATGATTGTATATTGATTTCCCTTGTAATTACCCTTACATATAATCTAATCTCACAATTTATTATGTTTCCTTTCCATATGTTATAAATAAATGTTTTATGTATGGTTTTTCTATAAAGGGTACTAAATGGGAAGATATTTTAAGCAAATAATGAAGATCTTTTCCAATATTTGAATATTGTGTTGCATGTTATTAATAGGACAAAACAATTACAGTCCTATATTGTGTGTGGATATAATATAAAGATTATTTTTATCAAAATATGTAGTTTTCATATATCAAAATTCTATTTATCTAAAGTCACCAGTTGAATTAAATATTCTTATAAAAATGTTTTGTTTCTAGGATGTGTTGTTTAATTGACTTGATGTTCTCATTAATTTATTCTACTAGTTTGGGCCATAAAATAATTTTTACTTCAACAATATCTCAAATACATTAGTTTTTTAATTCCTTTTAATAGATGGATTGATAAATAGGCTTATAAATTCTTGAGTAAAATCTATTAAAATATGATACCTCTACCAAAATATGATTCTGATCGAATCCCCATTTAACGACAATTAATAAATCTGTCAATAAATCCTCATGTGTCCCGATTTATTACTTATATTTTCAATCATTCATAGTGTTATGTAATTTAATGAATATAAAATCCTTTTGCATATCATGGTGGATATTTTCCACAAATATTTTGGTGTTCAATGGGTCTCGATCATATACAATTAATTATGGTGTTTTATGTATACTCACAACTTCACTAAATAAAATCTTTGAATTTTATGGATTCAAAATTACTCTCGAATATAAATTAAATGACTAGACTTTACATGAAAATCTAAAATAAATCCATTGGAATTATTACCTTGAGATTTTATTGGAATATCTATTAAAAATACAGAGTTGTGCTCTACAATTGATATGAAGATATGGTTATGAGATAAATCATCCCCTTGGTCATTTTCATTTCATCATTCAGTTGATAACATACCAAGAACAATGGGGAAGATACTATAATATCCTTCTACACATTTCCCTTAAATATTAACCTCGAAAATAGCTATATATCATTGATCCCACTATCTCAATAATGAATATTGAACTATAAGAATCTATTAATAGATCCATCATTATATCAACATCTGATGGAACATTGAGTCATTACATAAGTTTCAAAATTCATTATTTATTAATTTTTAACTCTTAATATTTTCCATTTCATATAGAATCCAACTTCATTTTTACCTATATATCCTCCCATTGATATTTTTTAATCTTCTCATTCATATATATAGTCTCTAAATCATTTGATAAACATAACATGGGGATCATTAGTTATTAATTCTGTTGTCCATCCATTGCATGTTTCATAGTATTGGATCCCTCTCAATATTCATCATCTATAAGGTTTTAAGATCATTTAATCCCTTCCATTTTTTCATTATTCTCCTTTGAAAAATGGCATTGGATTGTACAATCATAATCCTTTATCATCCATAACCATATTCAAAAGAACATGTTGATATCCTTCAATGTGGATATATACTTCATCCTATTATAGTCTGTATATCTGAAAATATTCTATAGATATATATAAATCAATGAGATACATAATGTTAAAATTTATATAGAAAACTCTAGATCATGTATCATATAATTATGATAATGTATCCATTTTGATCGAGGGTAATAGGCTATAAAAATTATATTTTATATGAGGAAATAACATAATCATTTTATTGAGGAATCATTTTAGATAATAAATCCTTAACCATGATTGGTGGTATGAGATCATGTGTTGTTATTATCTTCTTCTTTAAATCATTGAATCTCTCCTAACAATCCAAAATATATAAAAACATTACAAACTATTGAGTTATATTGGCATGTTAGAGTGATGATGCATAAAATATTATAAAACAACTGATAATATTATTTTCCTTTGAGGAAACTATTGATATTTATTAGATATATCAGTTTCATAGAATCTTTAATACAATATTTTATAAATTCATAGGAATATACTGACTTGTGATTACATGACCCAAGAAGGATACTTTTTGTAGCCAAAATTCACACTTGCAAAACATGGTATATAATTTCTCTATTATCTATGAAATTATCATAATACTATAGACCTCATTTTTTTGGATTACATGAGAATAATTTCTATAAATACAACCACAAATGTTTCAAGGAAATATTTAAATAATTCACTCACCATATCTAGGAATAATATCTAATAAATAGTTTGTATAAAAAGAATTAGTATGATCACATATGTGTTGTACGTTATATGAAATAATGTCGTGGGTATATCCTACTTACACAACATTATTAGATTGTACCATGATCTATGGTATATATTAGAAATTTTATGGGATCTATATAGATGAACGAACAAATCCACAATCCATTGAAGGGGAAAAATGTTCTTCTCCATGATCACATTTTCTGAAAAATAGTAAATAAAGATATGCATTGACCCACCCTTGTTCTTGAAAAAGAGAACTGGCGAACACAGTGGTAAAACACCGATATGTATAGAAACCTTACATATATTCTCTTATAATTGTGTATTTTCTTTATCTTGATCAATATTATCCATTATGTAGGTATTCTTAGAAAACAGAAAGCCATTTGGTATGTGATAAATTAGAAAAATTAACTAAGAGTTAATATGAAGAACATAAAAAGTTAGGGGATGAGATATCAAAATATTCCCTTCTACTGGGTATGTATTCAAGTGTGGTATTTTCATTTTTCTCAATAATTTTATCTAGATATTCATTCTCATTAAGAAATAATATATTACCTTGATAATATGTTTCTAATGTAGATTAATCATTATCCTTACACTTTATTATAATAATTGTTTATTTGAAGATATGCAATGTGATTTATTTTCATAGAAGTTGATATGTGATCTAAATAAGAGGAAAAATTCTTTCCTTGTGTTCCATTGAATTATAATAATTGGATTATGAAAATGTGTTTTGGGAGATTAAAACCACATATATTTATAGGGGGAGTTAAATTTTGGAGATGGAATAATTTTACTGTTTTCTATTTTAATTTGAATGATATTGTAGATGTCTTGATGTAGTGTTTGATGTGTTAAAGTAAAAATACATTGTACAAAAAAAATCATTGAAATATAATCAAATATTATTTGTTTATTCATTAATGAATAACCGATATACTAATCTCCACTTCATTTTCAAGATCTACATAAATAGTAGTGATGGTATAATAACATCCCTTCCCTTTTGGTGTTTTTTTTAATCTATATTTAAAACCATTGTAATAGGGAACTTTTTTTCATATTGTATGTATTATTTCTTTTTGAAAAATTATAAAATTTTCATTGGGTTTATTGGAATCTTCTTTTCTCTATCATGTTAATGAAAGTCATCATCTCACTTTAGGAGTCATATTTTCGATTCCTCTCCTTTCAAAATTTGTAACATATCATTATACCATTTATGAAAATTCTAGGTTACTTCTACCTATAATTATAGAATTATGATATTTTTATTATATTTATACTTTTAGGAATATATTTTAATCGAATAAATTTAAACCCCCTTATCCACTTCTTACCTACTATCACAGAAAAACAGAGAAAATCACCAACTTCCCTTTAAATATTGATGACACGTGTGACAATTTATTCATAGACATTTGTAATGATTTGGATATTATAGAAACTCTTTTTAGAAATTATTGGGAAAAATAATGAGACCATGCACTAAGATGGAGTGCAATTTCAAGTTTATGTGTGTCCAAAGTAATTCGGTGAAAACTATTTGGTTTTCAATAGCACGTACGAATAGTTTCCCTTATGAAGTGGAATATCATTTAAATGGGTGTTTCTATTAGAAATATGATGGCACCATAAGATCATAATGGTGTATTTACCTTAGGTTCCTTGTAAATTTGGATGGTGCATGTCATCTGATGAAAAATTCATCAAAAAAGTAATCGTTAATAAAATAAATAAATAGTTTATTTTATTTTATAATCCTATTAACTCATGAAAAGTGATTGCTATTAGAAATAATAAACCACCATTGATTATGTAATGAGATTCTTCCACTACACAAGTAAAACTAAAGACCGACGTGTGTCGGCTATGAAAATTTGTTTTAGGAAATTTTAAAAAATAAAATAAAATATGTTCTATTTTATTTAACATTATGCAACAACACAACATCTTGTTTTATTTTAATTAATCATACTCAAATATTTCAGTGTTATCGCCATATCCATTGAATTACTATTAAAAATGAGAAAAAAATCCTCTCAAATGAATGATGGTGGATCAAAGATAGGATCGCGGATCATCACGCCACTGTGGTTGGAGGATATCATCAATGATGGAAAATCAACCTCTCTTTGTCAACGACTGGTCCACCTCAAGGTAGCGATTTTTTTCTATGTGTTTTCTGTGTTCTTAAATTCTATGATGAATGTGGACCATCCCATGAATAGTTTTATCATTGGTTCTATCAATTTTGGGTGGGTATTTTTTGGGGGTTTTAATGGGAGATGGATTATTATGATAATTATTGATCTTTGTTTAGCCTTCTAACAATAAAATATTTAGATTAATGTTAAAAAGTCCAGGGTTAATTCCTCAGATGTTCATGGTTAATTTTTATAACCCCATTCTTGGTTTTATTATATGTTGGACCATCTTGGTCTCGTTTCAACTTTATGGGAGGCTCTGAATCCAATCAGACCACCAAATTAGTGGAAAGATGAAACGTAGGCAAAATCGATGTAGATCATGAATATCTGATCATAGATATGGTTTTGTTTTAAAAAAAATAACTCCATAGGAGGCCTAGAGGCCCATGGAAGAGGCCACCAGCAAGCCAACACCAACGACCAGTGCCGGTGGCTCATGGAGACACACACTACAGTGGATCCATGTGGAGATGGTTTCCCGACAATATTTGATCAAAGATAGATTTCCATGTGTGGTGTCCGAGGGGTGCGGTGTTCACCAGAAGAAAGTTTCTGGAGTGTGAATATGTGGCACATGGGCTAGTTTGGCCCAGTGGGTCGAACCACTGTGTGATAGATTGTCCCATGTGGGCCTGGCCGAAGCAGATCGGGTCGGAACCAGGTGGAACCAGGGTTGTAAGACCAGGCCATAGTCTACCTTGATCCACAAACAAATGTGATATCATGAGGCTATAATATCTAGGTTGTAGTCAACTGTCATGACTGGTCCACTTGTCACGGCATTGTCCTTATACCAACAACTTGTTCGGTCCATGAGCCAATGTACCCCCTTCCGAATTTTCAAACACCCGTAACCTTCACACTGTGTGTCTATTTGAGGAACCATCTATTGTTTTGGGACCCTTTTACAGAGAAGGTAATTTTAATATATCCTATGTAAGTTTTTTTGGAATGTTTCATTAAACCTAAAGGATGGAGGTGTTGGTTCTCCCAGAATGAGTTCGTATTTAGAAGAATTCATGTGGATAGTTATGATATAGAGACTAGGTGTCTTGTGGATACTATGTGACTCTAATAACTATGTGTCTTATAGAGACATGGTGTCTCATGGATACTATGTGACTCCCAAATAATATGTGTCTTATAGAGAATGTGTGTCTCAATGGTACTAGGTGAACCTCAATAATATGTGTTTTATTGAGACTGTGTGTTTCATGGAGATGGTGAGTCACATGGAGACTTTGTGTCTCATGGAGACTGTGTGTCTAATAGAGACTTTGTGTCTCATGGAGACTCTGTTTCTCCTAAGATATCTTATATCTCAAGATTCATGGTATGTGGGACAAGGGAATATATCATTATGGTGTTGATTGTACTATCCCATTGTGGTATTTATTATATGCTCTTTTCAATTGTGGTATTTCCATTTTGGTAGTTCTTGTGTGGAATTTACTATGTGGTATTCCCCTTGTGGTATTCCTTTGTCGTTTTGGGGTACCTTTTTGTGAATTTTCTTACTCATCCATGCATGAGTTTTCCGACACATGTAATGTATTGTGAATATGAGAAACCTTTTATAGAGTCTAGGGAAGGCTAGGACTGAACATATCTTTGTGAGTTCAGGAAGGCCAATTGTTCCTACTGACTCTAGTAAATGTCCAAATACTATTGTCTATAAGTTGAAATTTGTGATTTATAGACTTTTCTCTTGGTGGGATTGAATTCTGTAATAGTTTACTTTATTTAACTGTACCTTCCTATCATACTCCTTGGGTATGGATATAGTGTATGCTAGCATCTGTTTACATAGTTTATTTAAATTTCACCTTTTTGTCTTAGAGAATTGTGTGTGTGTGTATATGTACTTTGGAAAATTAATCCCATTTGTGGATATGCCTTGGCAGTTCTAGTTACCAGCCTCTAGCCTATCGGAGGTGGGAATGAGTTTCTCAAGGCATGGGGCCCTCTGGGATGGGTCGTGACAGAGTAGTATCAAAGGTGTTCGGTTCAACAATAGGACCAAGAGTCGGTGACTTTGGTTTGTGTAAACAATGTTAATTATTTTGAGTTTTTATTTGAGGCCAAGAAATCCAATTTTGGTTTGGCAACTGAAGTATTCATATACTTGGACTCTAATTTCATCTTATCAACTCAGAACATTAAAACACAAGTTGTTGGAAAAAGTAATGGTACATGCATCATATAAGAATGTATTTTTTTCATGTTTTTCTTGAGTTAGCCCCCCAAATATAATGTATTTGTTGTGGTAAAACATTTTCTTTAATATATTCCTCCACATATAGTTCCATCCATGATTCTGTTGAATGATCATGAGGATGATCTGCCTAGCGACGAGGTGTCAATAAATGGTCATGTAATAGAGATATCACCAATGAGTGGTTTTCTAGCACTTCCACCACCCTTCAATTAGTAGTTACGGACGTCATTTCCAACTAAGGATGAACATATTTTGAGTGCATTGCACAAGTTATAGAGCCAGTTACCTCCCTTGTTTTTGGGAGATCATGACCTTGAGGAAGCTTAGGATTGGATGGAGACAGCTACACATGTCTTCAACCTTTGGATGAAACCTTCTAACTAGATGGAATTCCTTGATACGAGTCCTTTCTAGGGATCAGTGTAGATATGGTGGATCTTAGATACATAGACTCATTATTATATTATTCTTTCTTGGGTAGGTATCAAGCATGTCTTCTGATAGGATTCCTTTCTGGATAGATTGCGATCAATGTGCATGCAGGTGATTCAGCATCTACAACATTAATGTCTAACTATGGAAGAGTAATCAGTGAGGTTTTCTGATATTTCATGTTACTCCATGGATATGGAATAAGACATGTTAATTGGAACATTGACCTTTGAGTTGGGAATAAATCAGGAGATCAGGGCATGCATGATAACCCAAAGCATTCAAACATATTCTAGGGTACTTGAGAGAGCTCTACTGGTGGAGTGTTTTATATTAGAATAGAGACCGGTTGTGGGAGCTACTAGCATACACTATGTAGCTGAGGCCTTGGTTGTAGGTAGTCGATAATTGTCATAGGGACCTAAGGGTGTCAGGAAATTTAGGGGACGATGCTAATGCCTAATATCAGTTGTGCGGGGCTCCCATGGTCTCTTGGATCGGAAGAGGGACAAGCTATGTCACACGTTCTATATGTAGGGAAATTTATCATGATATTTCCTAAACAATCATATGTCTGATCAGGAGACAACATTGAGACCATCGATGAAAGGGAGAGAGTGGATCAAGGTGGTCGGCAGGGCGGTGGTTGTGGTATTGGAGGGGGCAGGGTAGAAGGAGGTGGGATGTGGTTTTATGTTTTACCACGTTCACCCTCAGGTGGTCTATGACATGATAATGGAACTGGTGGACATGGATGATGCCAGCTTTAGACGATGGATACATACATAGATGGGGATCCATTGATGATTAGATATAGGATATGTATCTCTTTCCCCTTTTCTATAGTTTTGATCGACAGAGAATCCAAACATTCTTTTCCTTCCATGAACACTGTTTGAGACTTAGAGATTTCGGTTGAACTGTTGACTCGACCCTTATTCTTAGATACTCATATGGTTGAATAGTCGATGATCACACATAGGTTTTGACAATCTGAACATACTCTTGGAGGCTAGAGTTTAAGTTGGGCACAATTGGTAGTAGTGTTGAGGCCTTAAGATTTCATTCTCAGTATGAAATGGTTATCCATAGTCCATGGTCAGATTGACTGTTTTAGACATAGTGTGTAGTGTATCTGTAGTGATGGGGCTAGGTTTTATTTTTTCTATGAAAAAATAATCCCACACATCATATGATGGACTCAAAAATAATATGGTACAACTGATCACTCTCTAGTTGGATAGCCTAGCCCTCAGTGTAGTCGATAGTACAATTTATTAGGTATCTACTATACTCGAGTAGAACAAAGATATATATTATCTGGATTTTCCATGACTACCTCCCCATAGGGAGGTAAAATAATGCATTGAACTATACCTCATGATGACACTGATATCAACACCTTCATATCAGATGGTTCTTGTAGAGATTCATGAGAAAATGGTACAGTTGCAAGAATTGTTGAGGAAGGGAATCATGAGACCTAGTGTGTCACCCTAGGTTGCTATAATATTGTTTTCCAAGAAGGTATACAAGATCATGAGGTTATGTGTTGACTTCCATCACCTAAACCAGGTGACCGTGAAGAATATGTTTCCATTACCATGGATTAATGATCTCTTTGAATAGTTGAATTTAGGGGGTTGTTTCTAAATGACTAACCTTAGATATGGCTATCACCAAATTCATGTACGAGATGAGGATATATGAAATAAAACATTCAGATGTCTATACTGCCACTGCGAGTACAAGGTGAATCTATTTGGCATGAAAAATGCCCCAAATTATTTCATGGGACTAATGAGGAAGATCGTACAACCTTACATAGACCAGTTCATGGGGGTCTTCATTAATTTAATAATAGTATACTCAATGTTGGAGGAGGAGAACATAATACACTTGATAATGGTCTTATACACACTCAGAGAGAACCGACATTATATGAATATCTCAAAGTGTGAGTTATGGATTCGAGATGTGCATTTTCTAGGAAACGTCATTTCATTGGATAGAGTTATTATAGATCGAGCGTGGAATGATGTAGATATTTATTGGAAGACAACCAAGATTGTTTATAAGGTGAAGAGTTTACATTGTTAGGATGTAAACTATCAGAGCATTATACCCAACTTATCCTGGGTGGAAGCATCCCTGAAATCATTTACACGAAAGTGGAATCTTTTCATGTGGACGGGGAGGTTCCGTGATAGCTTTCAATATATGATACAGAAACTCAAATGTAGTCCCAACGAGATATTACTAAAGGATGGGTTTGATTACGAAATGTTTTTAGAGGCATTAAAATTGGGTCTTGGTTGTATCTTAATGCAAGGGAATGTGGTGATTTCTTATGAATCATGCTAGTTGTGACCACACAAGAAGAACTACATGACCCACAATCTTGCGTTAGTAGTGGTTGTCTTTAAATTATAGATGTTCAGACACAACCAAATGGGTGAGAAGTTATTTGTCTAATTTGACTATAATAGTCCCCAGAATATTTTATATCATATGGATCTAAACATGAGACATAGGTGATGGGTAGAGTTCCTCTACGATGATTACTCTATTATTATCAATACAATGGGGAAAGGGAACATAGCGGTATATATTCTCAGTAAGATATCCAATTCATAGTTTTTAAATGTAGAATTAGAGTCGTTGGCCTCAATGAAAATATCATGTATAGATTTAAATGGAGAAAATTACCTCATGTAATTGGTTGTTAACCCTCCCATCATACAGTGAGTCAGGGAGGGACAACATGTGGATAAAAAATGTGAGACAATACATGCTCATATGTCTATAGGGAATGACCATGATGGATATTTAAAACGTAGGGAGAATATGTTTCTTTTCATAGGATGAAAAATAGTGCTTGTGTAATTATCAGAGGAGGTATAGAGGGAGTTTTATAAATACTATTTGATGGTATATCCCGATGTGGGGAAGATTTACCAAGACCTCCGACATTAATTTTTGTACCCAAGAATGAAGAACAGAGTCACGACGTCTGTTTCTTGATACCTCACATATCAGTAAGTGAATGTTGAACACCAGCTTCTAGCAGGTTTGACTCAACCACCAGAAGTGACATAAGGGATGTTAAATGGGATATATATGGACTTCATGATGGGTTTAACATGTACATCAAGGGGAAATGATACTATATAGGTGATCATTAAATTACTCACCATGTCATACCACGTCATATCTATTCAGAGGAAGAGTTAAATAGAGAGCATGAGACGCCTCTACGTGTAGGAGATAATTTGATTCCATGGAGTTCCTTCGACAATTGTCTTAGATCACGATTCACAATCTACAACCATTTTTTGAAATGGATTTCATGAGTCAGGACTCAGTTACACTTGAGTAAAAAATTTAACCCAAAAAATTGAAAGCCGTACAGAGAAGACTATTCACATTCTAGAGGATATGCTACCTGCTTGCATGTAATATTTTTATGCAGTTTGGAGGATCACCTAACACTAAGGGTGTTTTCATAAAACAAAAGATACAATTCGAACATTAATATGGAAGCGTTCTAGGCATTGTATAGGTAACCCTGCATGTCACCACTCTATTGGTTGGACTCATGAGAGTCATCACCCATTTGTCGAAAGATGGTGCGTGTGACCTTAGAGAAGGTAAATATCATCCAGAAGTGGATGAGGACGTCACATATCCATTAGTAGTATTATCATGATAGATGAAATAGGCCTTTGGAGTTCGAGGAAGAAGGACATGTGTTCCTTTAAGTCTCACCTAAATGCGTATTATGAATATTTGGTAGGGAAATAAGTTATCTTCGAGGTTCATTATCCATTTATAGATTATATATAGTGTTCTTTAGGAAGCATACCTCTTGGCTCTACCTCTGTAGTTAGATCATGCTCACAAAATATTCCATGTGTCACACATGAGGTGGTACGTGCATGAAAAATCACACATAATTGACTGGGGAAAGATGGAAATTGACAACTGGGTGAATTTTTATGATAACTCAGTGGAAATTAAGAATTGACTAGAGATGATATTACTTGGACAGTAAATTCATCTTGGTTGTGTACTGTGGAAGCAAATGAATCTCCAGGAGAGTACATTAGAGCAGGAGGTTTAGACACATTCTTAGTACCCTCATTTGATTAAGTATACATAGTTCTATATTTCATGTGAAAAAATTCGTAATTTGGGATGAATTAAATTAATCATATTTTTACAATTTTATATTAATAAATTATAATATGAATGTTTAGGGAGGAATCCCTAAGAATGCATATGATAATGAAGAATGGTGTTCCTAGAATGATTTTTTTAAAATGTAATGTTTTTAATAGAACACATGTGAATCATTCATTAAAAAGTGGAATATCATTTAAACAAATTCCCAAATCCAAAATATGATGTCGTAGTTAAGGTTATAATGGTTCTTTTACATTAGGTATGACCTAATGTTGGATTATGTGGGCCATCTATCAAAAAAGTCATCAACGATGTAACCATAAATTAAATAAATAAATAAAATTATTTTATTTTAAAATCCTAATAACTCATGAATTGTTACTCGAATTGGAAATTCAAAACCACCATTGAGTAAATAATTTTGTGTTTCCTTTAGGTGTGTCCTATCATTAGCCGGTGCAGGTCATATGTGAGAAGTAATTTTTGGACTTTTTAGAGAATAAAATAAATTATGATTTCTTTTATTTAACATTACAAAATGACGTAGCGACATGATTTATTAATATTAAAAATTGTTGGAAAATTTAGGGTTTTCTCTATCACCCTATAATTCTTCTAAATTGAGGGGAATGAATCCTCTCAAATGAAAAATGATGTATCATATATCAGATCATGGATCATCAAACACATGGAGTTGGATAATCTTGTCTATGATGTCCAAAACCCAAATCCTCGTAAATGACTAATCAAACTCATGATATGGAATTTTTTGTGTGTTTAATTCATTCATAAATTCTATAATCAATACAATCCAACCAAAAAAATGTTTCATATATGGTTAGACCATTTACAAGATAGATATTTTTCGTGTGGTTTTAAAGGGAGAAAAATATTTATGGTAATTTTGGATCTTCATTTATATTTATAATGATAACAAATCATGGATGATAAAAAAAAGTTTGAGGATTGTTACATGGGTGTTACTGGTTCTTTCTCATCCCCACGTTCTTGTTGTTCTACGACATTGGACCCTCTTGGTCATGAATTGAATTTCTAGGGGGCTCAAAACAAAATCAAAACCCCGTATTGGTGACATGATTAAATGTCATATGTAACAATGTAGATCACATCCCAATGTTCATAGATATGGGTTTCTTATAGAAAACAGGCCACTGGAGGATGCTTGGTGGCTCATAGAAGGGGTCATTGGTGACCAGTGTCGGCGGTGGCACATAGTGGCCATCAGCTTATGAGAGGTGGAACATTATATGGAAGATCCTTGTGGATGTGATAGTCTTTCCATGGGAAATGTCATCTGTCCTTGTAGGGTGGCTACGATATGTGGTGGAAACCATGTTGAAGAATCAACGGGGTGAATATGTGGCTCACATGCCATAAGGACTATAAGGGCTGGGCATGTTAGGCCTTCCATGTGAGACAATCCTGGTTTAGATTGGCTGATCCAGGTGGGTTGGGACCTAGATGAACAAGAATATCCTAGCCAAAGTTTGTGAGGCCCAGTGCTCCTGGTCGACCCGGTAGAGCCGGTCAGACCTCCAGATCAGTTTCGACTTGGCCTGCCATACCAGGCCACAGTCGACTGTAGCGGTCATCCATGACCCATAATCAATACAGCTACCGCGCATCCACGATAACTAGGTCCCAGTCGACTATTGCATAACCTCGACCAACCATATCATGGTTGATCACAAGGGAGTTCAACTACCATGGTGGGTCCATATTCCATTAGAACCCATTCTAAAATTTCAAAGGCGATTATCATTCAAAATGTGTCTTTGTTTGAAAACATTTCTATAATTTTGGGACCCCTATGTAGAGATGATCCTTTTGAGAGATCCTATATTGGTTTTTGTCTAAGTGTGCAATCTAAATAATGGATTTAGTAGTAGTTTCTACTTGAATGAGAATGCATTGAGTTTTTTCTTATCGATGGCTATGACATAAAGACTAGGTGTCTCAAGGAGACTATGTGACTCCCATTGACTATGTTTCTTATAGATATTGGGTGTCTAATGGTGACTGTGTGACTCCCAAATAATGTGTGTCTTATAAAGACTATGTGTATCATGGATACTATGTTACTCCCAAATAGTATGTGTCTTATAAAGATTGTGTATCTCATGGAGATTGTGTGTCTCATTAGAGATAGTATATCTAGTTGTTCTTGATATATGGGCCATGGGTGAATATGGTTAAGGGGATGACTATACTATTCCTTTGAAGTATTTCCTTTGTGGTATTTCCTTTATGGTATTTCCTTAATATAATTTATTATGTGGAATTTCTTGTGTCATATTTCTTTTATGGTTTTAGGGTGCTTTATTGAGTAATGTTGCAATCACCAGTGCATGTTATTTTCCAGCACATGTCGTGTCTTGTGTAGACAAGCAGCCTTTTCATAGCGTCTAGGGAGGACCAGGATATTCTAGAGCTTTGTGAGATCGGGCAGGCTGATGTGTTCCTATTGATTCTAGCAGTATTCGTAGTACATTTGTATATTGGTTGAACATTGTGGTTTTCAGAATTCTCTTTTGGTGGGATTGTTTTCTATCATCCTTTACATTAATTCACCTTAATTTTTTAATGTACTATGTTGGTTGGGATGTATTTTAAGAATGGATTTGTTAACATAGTGTTTTTACATAACACATTTTGTGGCATGGATATGTGTATGTGTTTATAGGTACTTTAGAAAGTTCATCGCATTTGTGGGATATGCCTTTTCAATGCCAGTCAATATCCCTCTAGCCTATAAGAGGCGGTCCTGGGGTAGTCTCAGCATGGGCCACTCTAGGATGGGTTATGACAACATTGCTGTCTCAAATCAATATTTTTTCTGAAGACTTCAAATTAAACCAATAAGGATGTACTTAACTATACATACATCATTTATGGAAAATCAAATAGTGTATTATGAAATTCATGTAATTTCTTTCATAATATATGATAGATCTATGATCATTTTTCTTTAGTACAATGAATTCCTTAGATATTTTAAGATAGATATTTAAATAAAAATATTTATTGGAAAATATAATCTAATATCATTTTCATTTAATGGATTCAATATCATCCATTAGAATTGAATTTTTGCATAGTGTCTACCCCTAATAAAGAAACCCCACTAGTCAATACATGAAAAAAGTGAAATTATAATATTTATTCATTGGTTTAAATTGAATATTTTTTCAGTGGAATTACTCATTTACTTTATAATTAGGGGACCATTATGGAAAATAAATGTAGGTGTATTTTAAATATAAATGAATAAAATGTAACCGGTTTTATCTTATCATAAGTATTGTGTTTGATGTTATTCATTTTATAAGTCATAATTAATGATTCAGTACGTTAGTACTATAAAAAAGTTCACCACATCAGTTAACATAAAATTAGGCATTTCACCAAGGAAATCATCATATTTACCTTCTTATATGTTTCTGGAATGATTACATCAACACCAATACATTTTATAAAAAATGCAATGAGTGGGTTAATAATTCAAAATTAATAATCGTATTAAAGTCAAAATGTGAAAATATAATAACAAACTAATAAATTACATAAATTTAATAACATAGAAAAACTCTAGGTTTCAACTTAATTAATTAAAGGTCATTTTATTATTATGTTCTCTAAAACAAATAGTTATACGCTACTTAAATTAATTCTATCAATATTTCTTAATGGCTTTTAGAGATCATGTAATTCTATTAATGAATATCTCACAAGAGTGTTAAACCAAGTGATTAGTAAGGTCAAATACTCATGCCCATGGTGATGACCGGGTAAATACAAAACCAAACAATTTTTGAGTTATTCTCCTAATGTCCATCTATACTAGAACCACATCAAATCATGATATACCGATATGGGTTTTACATCATAGAGAACACACACTCTATAAAAATAATATTTTTCACAATTTCTTATACATGGGATTGTCATTAATATTTTCCCTAATTTCTTTTGATATTTCTTGAAAAGAATAACTAATCCTTGATTTGAAACAAACTATAGTAATACGAACTATTCATTACAAAATTTATTTAAGGGATTTTTAGAAAATGATATATAAAATCGAATCCTAGAATATATATGTATAGGGTCTTTGAGATAATTGTTAAGAAATTCATAAACATATAAATAGTCGGTATATTATTTATATTAATCTCTATACTAATCTACTCTAAAACAGTAGACTTCAAATGTTGTATAAAATGGAATAGAGAACATATAAAAAGAAAAGTTTCAGCTCTAAAATCTATTCAACAAATAATGAGTTTAAATCTTGGTGATAAGTAATACATATGAGGCAAGAGGCATATCATGATAATATAAATGCTGGGAATCATATGTAATACCATATATAAATAGTATAAAATATGATATCTTAAAATCAATTCATTATATGAAATTCCTGTACAATAAAAAATTGTCACTGTAACTTAAAGTCGTGGATGACAACAATGTCAATATAACATAGTATAGTAAACTAATCAATAATTAATAACACATGGTATTTTATGAGATAAAAACATTATCCCATATATTTTGGGGATTTATAATTCTAATCCCAACCATCAAATTAATAAAATTTAGTTGGATTTTTTTTCCACAAAAAGAAATCATACATAGGTTAAATTTTAAGAAAAACATCTAGAAAAAATAAATTGGGTACTAAGGATTTTGATAGGTCATAAAAAAATGCAGTATGATAATTATTTCAATTATATAAGTTATTGAATCATTCTTGGATTCTTATAAATTAATAAATAATAATAATCAATTAAGAAAAATTACAATCAATGTGAACACATAAAATGGAATGAGAAGAGGGTTTGGTAATGAACTTATAAATAGGGTTTTAAGAAAAAGAGAAAAAATACTTTCAAGGGGTTAAATGAATAATTATTTATATAAATATTAAATAAAAAATAGTATTCCATTTAAAAATCAATATTCTTGGATAAAAATTAATATTAAAAATATTTAATAAAGTCATATATGAAACGAGGTATGAAACATATTTTTTACAATTAGTTTCCTTCTCATAATGATTGAAATTAAGAAGGGAACATTAAAATATTGAATGTCACCAATAAGGACATGTATGTTTAAATATGTATACATGAGTAGAGATAATTTATATAGAATTGAATTATGTTAAATTAATCGCTTGGTTGTTTGACATTTAGGGAGAAGAGGAATGACCCAATGTATAAGAGGGAGGTATGGATTTCCCCTTTCATTTGGTTATTGAATCACGGGGTATGACTTCTAAAATTATAAATAAAATTTTTAAATAATTTATTCAAATAATTACTGCAATGTAAATAATTGTATCTTGTATCAATCTTCAATCAAAAGATTTTGAAATAATCAATCGATGTTATTACCTTAAAAAACATTTGATTAATTATGTACATCGCACCCGAGTGAATAATTGTGTCAATATATTCTAGGATAACCAACTTTAACTGATGGTCATTGATACCTCATGTCAGAAAATCTATATCATGGTTAGTAAATATCAAATCACTTTCATCATGAATATTTTATGAAAAAAATGTGAGTTTTAAAAAATAGGTTCTTTATAAACAAATATATATACTCTCAATCTTAGATCAAGTTCTTCAATTATATGAGTTGATTTTAACACCATCCATAAATAGTTTATGAATATGTTAATTGGACTATACTTCAATAAATACCTGTAAGAGTTTTGTTATTTTCATGAACACAACAAGCTTTTTTATTTGGTATTCAAATGTGAAATTTACACATGGTGTAATAATAATGGAGAGAATTGTATAATCTAGATAATGTTAGTAAAATATCAGGGAATATATCAACAAATATATAATTTCTCTGTGTCATCAATCTTTAATATGGAATGAAATTAGAATGGAAAATTTCCCTTTCTCCTCTAAATTAAATATCTGGGAAATAGAGATAATAGTATCATTAATTCATATAGTTTGATGAAAATAAATGGTCACAAGGATATAGATCATTAATCATGGATGACTCCTATATAGGGACATTCTTGTGCAGTGCATTATTACATGATCATGAGGTAGAACGGAAATATTCTCTCATTGGAGAATAATGAATTGACGAAAATGAGTAGTGTAGATATAATTTAGGTTAAAATTATTAAATTGTAATTTAGTTTACATGACCATTGGTATAATGATTATTTCATTAAATTTTCATTTAAGAGACATCAAATGGTGGATAAATTTATTGGAATTCAAAGGGTTGAAATAGATATATTTAAATCCATGTTCTTATGGGAATGAGATAATGTTATTTATAAAATTGATTAATATATATGATAATATTATTTATGTGGAAACAAAATAAGATACCTTAATATGGATCTTATAAAACTAATTTCAGTACCACTGTCCATTTTAAAATTTCTTACATAACTGATATCATATTAATACCATGATGGTTTTTGAGATGAGGGGACCCTAAAATGAATATAGTTAATAAATTTTATAAGTATATAATAATGAAATACAGTGACTGGAGAAAATAATGATGACATCAATTCCTAAATAATATGAAATCAAATAATCTATTAAAAGGATAGATTCATTCAATGCATTAGGTCCTAATGGGTTTTAAGGGTCTTTCTACGCTATTCCACCAAAAATTACCTTTAAATTTGGCATTTATGTAGTTACATATTATATAAAAAGATTTATCATTTCTTTATTCACCACTACAGCATCCTTTTCCTTATACACAAGGTAATAAACATAATGGTACTCTATAATTAAACCCTATCCGCATGTGTAATATATCATAGATGGGTATATGCACTGTTCAGAACAAGATGATTTCTCTCCACCTGACTATTTTGATTTAAAATGAAGTACATGGTCTTATAAAATTGAAGATTATTTTTGAAGATATTGTTATATTCCATGAAATGATATCACATAATGATATATAGTGGTCATATCTATCATTATGATTACTTATGACATAGAAAAGGCCTATGAAATAATGGAATGATGTATTATACTCAATGTACATCAATGTTTTAGATTATTGGGGTGGTTCAATAACCACTATTTTATATCCTCTCCTTTTTGTAATGTATTATCTCTATCAGAGATATTATATTTTTCATCAATATATAGTGTTTCGTTCTTCACCTATGCTGTATATTTAAACATTGGAGATAAATGAAGCTTCATGACTTCTTGGTCTGTCATTGGTTTCTTGTTTCCATCATCATCAGCCTTCAGTTGATTCATTTGACATGTTTTTTTTGTTCCAATGGTCTCCAAGATCGAAAAAAAAGTTGGCATCCTCAACTTGTGAATTATAATGATCTATTTTAAATTGGGGAAATATTTGTTTCCTACATAGTTTAGTTCTCCTCAATCCTGTAATGGACTCTGATTCCACCTTTACCATTGGTAATACTATTTTCACAAGAATCAGGATTCAACATCTATAGATATATTCATATGTTTCCCAGAACTACCATTTCCTTACACAAAAACATCGAATATTTATATCCTTAGAAATAATGTTGGATACTATTTATGTTCTTATAATTGAATGAATTTATTTCTTCATCTTATTTCCCCTTGTATTTTTGTGGAAGTTGACGTGTCCAAGACGCCAGTTGAGTGGGTTCGGATTTTGGTGGGGGTAGAATTCCACTATAATCAAGCGGTTCTCATTGAGTCATGTATAAACATCTATTTTTGATGTCAAATTTTAGTTAATATTTTTTCTACATGCTGGAACAACCATAAAGAGGAGTTTGATCATCATTCTCTCTATCTAGACCATTTGGGTACAACTGGTGTTGTTCAACTGAGCAATAAGGATTTACCCTACAATGATCACTGCTCAAAAGCTGTAAGAATATCAATTCCAGAACCGAAGTTTGAAGACATTTAGAAAAGATTTAATATACACATTTTTGAAATCTAGGTCCAGTCTGTACTAGGGTATATTGAGGGGGAATCTTATAGCCTGGTGGACTGTTGTATGAATTCACCAAAGACCTCATCCTTTGTTGAGGTAGTTTGAGCATGTGAGGTTTGGGTCCAGGTTAAATTGTACAGAGAAGAACATTTAACTAAATTTATAAAACTCAAAGACTCAGATAAGGGCATTCTAGACAGGGGAGGAGAATGGGTGATGTTGAAGAACATGTCGAGTACCAGACATTCCAACCCAGTTATTATTGTTACAAATTTTATTGAATGATTGGATGTAGAATCTCCAGTCCATTAGCATCAAGGTAATATTTTGGTAGTGTGTGGAGTCCAAATACGATGACCTATGTATAATCATGCTGAAGGGAAAGGACCTTGTGAGGCTGAGTTGGGAGATGAAATATATTGCTTAGACTCAGTTGATAGTGCTAAGGAAACACATGATAGAGGACTCTATAGACCAAGGAGAAAGAGGGGGAATAAAGGATTTAAGGACATAGGGAATTTCATTTTTATTGAGGGGAATTATTCAAAGGGAGATAAATATTACTCTGACCTACCCAAACTGATGGATACTATGTCAGGCCAGAAGGTAAGGTCCAAAGAATGGGACGACGTTCACACATCTAGTGATCCGGCTGATGAAGTTATAGAAGATCAAATCCAAATACAGGGTAGTATTGTGGTTGTGCATGTCCCTATCCGTACTCCAATCCTGAATTTTGTGGTTCCCACTAAGCATGAGATTTAGGTATTGAATTGTGAAACTGGAAAGGAGATACCAAATAGTGACATGACATGGAAAATATCATACACTCCAAGGAAGAATTACTAGAATAATATCTCCATATTAACACTTCACAAGAGGATACTGATAGGATGAACATTATAATGCTTCAATATTCTCCAAATCAATAACAAAGTTGGTAGAAAGATAATTAAGATACTATCTTGATACACTATTTCAAAAAAAAGATAGAAATGGAAAGGTAAGTTTAAATTTATGAATTGATAGCCAATCATTTTTATTATCTCCTCAAGTATGATACCAGTATGAATATCTATTCTCTTTAATAGAGTTTATACATTTATATATATTCTGGTAAACTCAATCCTTTTTTAATGAATTGGTGGCATGTTTTGATGCTGATTGGATTCTTGTTATCCCAGGAGGATTCACACATTTTCCATAAAAGTGATTCAATAATAAAATAATTAATTTTCATAAGTGGATTGGTATTTAAAAAATGAAATTCATGTTCTGTATTTTTGGAATACCATGAAAAATTAAGGAATTTAAATCAAATAGTTAAATATATTTTCGAAAGAATCACAAGTTGGAACCTATATAAAAATAGTTACATTCTATAATTTATCTTTTGGATCAATCTACAAAACACCATTCTATAATCCATCCATATAGATTTTATATAAGTTTTTAGAGCCCCCATGTATATATCATGGAACATTAAGCTCCCCCTAAATAGATTTATTTTGGACTCTCATTAATCATGTCACTTCTATTATGAAATATTTAATTTACACTAAACCTCGATTAAAGAGGGGTGGGGTTACTGATCATAGGTTAATGCAATAAAATATTTTATAAATTCAATGAAACATTACTTACAAGGTGTTCATAGGTAATTTTGTTTTTGAAAACATTATCTGAATAAATTTTTTTACTCATCCTTTATTTATCCTAAAGGTTATATAATATATTATTTGTAGAATACTATGTAAAGTAAAAAAAAATATTCATAATTCATATGGGTTTATCTATAGAGGGGAAATTTTATTTTTAGAAGGGAATATAGGTGGGTAACTTATTTTCTTACTAGGATATCCTACACCAAATATCAGCTTCAAGATAGGTGGTGACCATCAATTTCTCATTGAATAAATCAACAAATATGATCATATGCCCATGTTTTACTGTATCAAATTGTATATTAACCATTTTATATGTATTTTAAACCTCCAAAACATCTACCTTTATATGGAGAAATTATTATATAATTATTGACTCAAAAAAACATAGATAATATAGGTATTAACATCTAGTAGAAAGCTCCTCTATCCAAATTAATCCTCATTTTCTGGCATCCTCAGAACCAATTGCTCTATAAATATTTGAATATTCAATGAATTGGTATTCAAATCAAGATGAAATTTATTTTTTTCATAATTATAATATTGAATTGGTCCACCTTGTTTATATTTAATTTGACTATAAGTGATATATCGGGACTTCCCTTGAGTGTCTATTTATAACTGATATTTGTTAGGGTTTATGGATAACTTCTTGGAAAATTAATTTGATGACCATGATGGTGCACATTTATTCCCAAGGGAGGTTCATTACCTTCTCTATTAGACATTGGATGATACGGGCAACACTGAATGTGGTTCCTCATCAAGACCTTAATGTTAATATAACACAACTGATGGTTATATTTAGATACCACATTTATTATCATAGTTATTTATGTATGTACAAAACCATTCACCAGTCATTACAATACCAACTTATATTTCCATATTACTCCATAATACTGGGTCGTAGAGCGAGCATGGGTTATTGAATGTGATGGAAGAAACCAAGGATGGGGATCAAAATAAATATATATGGCTCATGTGTCAATAACATAATGTTTGGTGGAGGTATTTTCTATGTCACTTAACGCTTACTCGTAATTGAATTTGCATCCATCATCAAGAACATAATCTATCTAAAATAATAATCTCAAGTTATTATAAAAAATATTTATTTATGTATGGTGGGAAACATCAAATTCACATTTTTTTTATTCTAACTCATATGTGGCGTTCATAACATTTTGTGGCCTATCTGATAGCCACTGGAGCATTTTTTACAATATCCAAACATGTAAAAAATTCCTTCAAAAGGATGTAGATATTGTGGAGTACCTATATGAATAGAATATAGTTAAAATTGTTAATACTTCCAAATATTATATTACAAAGAGATGAATTATTATTTCTATCAATGGGTTTATACCTCTAGATATCACATTGATTTTCTTAAGTGTATTCCATTGGACATCATCACTTTTAACCTATATGAAATTTATTTCCCTTTTTATCCATTAAATAAAAATTTCCAATTTTCGTCCAAACACTTAAACTATACATCAATATCAAGGAATCGAATTTGTTGTTATGACTTTAGAAACATCCATTGGTTTTGTAATAGAGTCAGTGTATTATAGAAACATTACTTAGAGGAGTTTCATGAGATGTGTCATATTTTAGAAAAAAACATTTAACGAGGGATATGAATTTTATAAATTAATTAATCATATTTTTCTACTAATACATTCATATTATAGAATTTGATATTAGGTGGATAATTTCCACACCTCAATGTCACATAGTATGTTATTTTATTTAATAATTTTTTTGGAAGTAAATATGATTAAGATAAAAATGTTATATGATTCATAAACATTATATGTTTAATGGTAATCATATGTTCTTGTAATAGTATAAAGAAAAATGAAAATTAATATTATGTTTTTGACTTCTGGTTCTCAATTTCTTCATGGTTGGTGAATGATTGGAAGTAACCATATTACTTTATATTTTAAATGGTGTAATTCAACTGTCCAACCGATAGATTTCATACGGTTAAGACTAAACATACATTATAATCATGAGGGGATCACAACATAAATCTAGTAGTTTCATCATGGTGGGCATATGGTATTCTATACACTATGTCCAGCCAAAGAAATAATCCTAGTATAAAATATTTTGAAAATTCCAATTTCCTTATAATTGATATATTTTTCATTTAGAATTTATTATTAATATTAATCATTATATTCCCTCGAAGGTGTTTCCTAGTTTTCTCACCATCTCCCTTTGAACCCTCCTTTATTTTATTTGTATATTTATGACTACTCATTAAGTAAAGATTATATAAATATCATCTTACAACCTACAATCTTATTCTTACTTATTCTCATAATATCAATCCCTAATATGTTTATGGGAACATTGGTTTTGGTTGTTAATGAAATTTTTTCATGGGACTATATTTTTTGGGTATTTGTTTCTCTTTTAATGTTCTCCCTCCCACTTTAATGATGAAGTTACACAATTAATATCATTATAAATTATTTGTGGTATAATTCCTTATTAAATTTACTATAATCATGGAACCTTAAGTGTTTCATTCTTATAATAATTGTTTTAGATAATTTAAAAGATATATTATGTATTACATTGGGATAAATGATTAATAAAATTTTTATCCATCAATTATATACAAGAAAAATTAATATTTATTTTAAAAGGATGCAGATTAATTTTTATATTAATTAGGATCCTTATGTGTTGGTTGAAATAGATATTAATTTTTTCTATAATTAAAAATATTTGATTTTTATAAAATTTATTATTATAGAATCTAATGATTTAATATCTTATTTAAGGATAGTTTTAAAATTGATTTGGAAATTTTAATCCATAATTAAATGACTTATTAATTTTTGGGAGAAACTTTTTTTATAATATATAAAGTGGATTTTATAGGATTTAGAATTCACTATTTTGTTTTTTATTAAATTTATGGTTAATTATGTTTCTTTATTATGTATTAGAAATCATTAGTATTTATATATCCCCTCAATGATATTTTTGATTTATATTATACTATTTTTAAATTTTGTATTTATATTTCTTAGTATTAATGAATTTCTATAAGTGAAAAAATGGTAACTATAATTTAATTATGGATAAAGGGACTATATCTATGAATATTGATTAAATGTGAGGGTTTGTTGTGTTTTTTTACATTATAACTAAAATAAATCACATGTTGATTAATAAACTCTATTTAATTTCATGGGATTCCACATGTAAAAATGTTAAATATATTTGTATATATACAACACTTGATAATTATATCTCTCTGGATAGTGGAACTATGTTAAGGCCATGCTCTACATTGGGAATTTTTCGTCATGTTCAATACATGTAGTGTAAAAATTTTGGATTTGGTTAATTAATTTGATGGATTCCATTTCTTTTTCATCCAAGATTTCCTCCATATTTTTTTGGGGTTCTCATGTTGGTTTAGATTTTATTATCCAATGATATATTATTTATGATAGTTAATTATGATTTATAAGGCCCCAGCCATAAGCCATACTTAATCTTGAGTTATTACAAGATTACACATTGAGGATCTTTTCTGGTTTAGAGTTTTAGAGAATTAGATCCTGAATCTTGCATTACATTCCACATTTAAACAAAGTGGTTACATAAAAGACAGTATTCATTCTTCCCATTAGCGGAAACATATTTAAAATATAACACGGATTCTTTCTTGACACATCCTTGACACTATCATCACATCATGTACCTTTCCCTTGACCTGTGAAAAACATTTCAAAAACATGGGATGAGCATAAAATGCTCAGTAAGAGTTATAAAAATATGGAAAGGAAACATGAGTTCATATCTACATTAGAATGAAATCACACTTTACCCATAAAACATAGGTATATAAAATCATGAATAAATCCTAGAAAACATAAGTCATAAAGGTAACTTTAGGCATTCATAACATTCTTACGTAGGGAGTAACCCTCTTGGTTATGTTTGGAATACCCATCACAGTATATTCCCTAAAATCTCTTCGGAGAAACCTTAACGTTTCACTCCTTCGCGTTACCCAATGCATTGGAGAGCTATATCGGGCTCACCTGTCCTTAGTTTATCACGAAACCACCCGTTTTCATAACAATTCCCAAGAACTATAACATAAATGTGTCACATAAAACTTGCATAAAGGAAACATAACATTTCCACATTTCAATCACAATATAACATTTTAGTATATTGAAATAATCAATCCATTCAAAAAGAAACCATTTCCTAAACCATTTAAAACATTTAATAAAGAAATTTTTGAAACAAAGTGTCCCGTACCACCTTGATGTTTTTAAAATTTTAAAACATTAATATCCATATAAATAAATCCTTAAATTTTTTTTGAAAACATGGATATTAATAATAACAAATAATTAAAACATTTAAAACGATATTTTGGTTAAAGGGGTTTTACCAAAAATAGAGACACTTGAATACAATAATTGAGGAATAACATTTAGTCAAAACATTATAATATCATTATAATAAATGTATTCATGATATAATACTCCAAAGGACAGTATATACACCATATAAGAGTGAATTGGTGTATAACAACAATGAACCCTCAATAGAAATGTCAAATGTGATGAAATCCCTTATAAAAAAGGTATCCTTTAATTAAGGACAAATCAATCTCAAAAATACGTGTGAAAAATATAAATACACCCAATATAAGTGGATATTAAGTGTAAAACAATAAATGTTCATTCACACATATTCAATGGATGACATATTCAATGACTACATGTTGAACCCAAAGAAATCGAAATTGGGTTAAAAAGTTCCCTTGATAGCCTAACGGCATCACATCAAAATGAGTTGATGAGAGATAAAAAGTGTATCTCATCACTTGCAAATAAAATTTACATCAATAAGGTTATATGAGAACATATCCCAACATAAAAATATGTAAATTAAAAGACCCAACAAAAGAAGTCTTTTAAAAAAGAGTAGGGTGAAAGGTTCCCTTACCGACTTGGGTATCTTTCAAAACATACACCCCATGAAAGAAGGACAATAGATCATTGATGTAAATACTCATAAACGACATTATATTACACAAAGAGTAGAATAATGGTCAGTACATACACCACTCAATGGAATTTGTGGGAAATGTAGCATAAATCTCACGGGAATAAAAGTGAGATGAAAAATCCCTTACGAAAACTCGGCAGCCTAACAGCGCCACATAAAACAACCGAATATGGATTGATGAGATCAAATAGGGTATCTCATCACATTAAAAAAAATGTACAGAAAGATTAATATAAAAGAACATCCCCCAACATTAAAAAGAGGATCTTAAAAGAAGTGACATAAAGGAGAGTACTTAAAAAGAAAGAGAGAGGTTAGATCTCTTACGAAAGTTCGGCAGCATAACGGCGCCACTCAAAACATCCAAAATGGATTGATGAGAAAGAATAGGGTTTATCATCACATGAACATAAAAATTACAGTATGTTTAATATAAAATATCATCCCAATAACAAGAAAGATGAGCTTTAAACGGAATGACATAAAAGTGTGTACTTAAAAAGAAAGAGAGGAGTAGGATCCCTTACCTCGGGTCCGACTTGACTCGATCGTTCTTTAATCTCCTAAATAATAAACTTGAGTTAATTTCTACTTCCTTAAGAACCATTTTAAAGTTCATTATTCCTTTTATATCACTTATTACCATGTCATAAACATTATGTAATCATTTAAGTTAATAATATTTTTTTTTCCGATATTTGGTTCTCAAGTCGAAAGTGGATTTCTTACAATTACATGTTGTTCATGTGGCCAAATGTTTATTATATCCATAATTTTATTCATGATTTAGATATCATATATGTCATATATATCCAGTACATTCATGCATTTATAACATTACATAATTATTTAGAGGTAAGAAATGAAATGCACCGTTCATGGAGACGGTAAGCCGTACGTATGCATGAATGCTACTTTCATTTCTATTTCATATTTTATAGAATGGAATAATAATTATATAAAGGTATATTATAATTCCAGTATAATATCATATATAATATCATAGTTTCATCCTTTATACATCCCACATATGGTATTTAACGAATCAAATCACTTTGAGGGGGTGGTAGTCCGCACTTCCTTAAATGAAGATATCACGTTTACCCATAATGGAAACCATAAAGGTATGACCAAAATGAAAAAAAACAGAAGCTTAAGGGAAAAATAAACATATTATATATCATATATAAAAATAGTGACATCATAATGGGCACCTTTAAAGGTGTTAAATGAGTATTGAACAATCATCGTTTCGGGAGGCCGAATTTCGCCATCCACAGAAACCGTATGTTCTTTAACCATTTGATGTTTTTGTGTGATAGTGTAGCTCTAATAAATCTTATAACAACATCCTAGTATATTGAAGATACTTTTTTTGTTACAAAAGAAATAAATAAAAAGAGTTTAGGGGGTTGGAGAAGCAAAATAAAACAAATGAACATGAGAGAAAGAATTACCTTTAAAAGTGTAACTCCTTTTGATTTGAGCCTAAAGGCTTCCTTTGAAAGGATTATTCCCAAAGGGATTCCTCTAGAATGATGAGAGGGATGTGGAGAGAGTAAATGGATAGGGTTTGGCCGAGCCAAAGGCTTGAGGAGTGTGTGAAATGAGGTAGATGTGGGGGCGTTTTATAAGAGGAGAGGATGGGCACTTTTGGAATGTAAGAAATATTATTTATTTGAAAATGTGTTTCGGTTTTAAAAGGCCCCACATTGATATAATTAGTGGCTAAGGTGATAAGGGTTCTAAATCCACCCACCCAATAAGTTTTGGACATGTTTAGGTCATAGATGGTACATTATCTTTCCATTTTATTTAAATCGTCAGATAATGATGTCATCGCTGCATCATTATGATGTCATAAATAATTTAATTTATTTAATGTATAAAAATTATAAAAAAAATACTATGATGTAGGAAATTTTTCTATATTTCCAATGACTATTTATAATCAGAAATCTGATCTTTATAACCCCATGTAAAAATTGTTTTATTAAAACATTTCATTTGTGTGTCATTTTTACTTTAACATTAAATAAAAAGTTATTTATGTCATTTCCCAACCAAAGTGTCTCCATGGGGTCCCCAAGTTGACCAATGGCTTTTATTGGTCGGCCATGACACATCCAATGAGGTTAGGACATGTTTCAAGTTCATTTCATTTTATTAAAACATTATTTTTACCTTAAACTACACTAATCACCTCTAATCGCGATTAAAAACCTAATGAGTTACTATTCACCAAAAAATAATTTTTATCCAATTGAACAACATTTTACTTATTAATGACAGCCATGAATGTATGATTTTTGAAATTCAAAACACATAAGTGGTAAAATTTCATTTAAATGAAAAATCAGCTTTTATAAGTACCACTTAGTGGATTCACTATTAATCAAAAATTGAAGTTTTTCAGAAAAATCCCAATAATTCACCCTAAGATATATTCGATCTTCCGAATTCAAAAATGAATTCCATTTTACAAAATTCACAACATATAAGTTGCATTAATTAATTTAATAATTAATTCCTACTGTCAGAGCAAATAGCATGTTTTTTTGAAACAATAAGTATCAAAAGATTGACACTAGTTTAAGTCCGATTTCAAAGTGAAATTAATTCCAATGACCACTATTGGATTTAATGGTAAAAATATTTTCAAATTTCACTTTAAAACCAATTCAAAAGATAATATAATCATATAAATAAATTATATTAAAAATAGGTTTTGAATTAAAATACAACATTTTACACTATTCATTAAAAAATGAACTTTATCGGAAAAATACCAAAAATATACAGAAAGTAAATTTTGATGTCCCGATTCTTAATAAGAGTTTTATTTGGTCCAAAAGAATGTTTAAGAGTGAACAAAACTATATTTAATGACGGTTCTCCATCAAAAGGTGATAAGTGAACCTTTAGTGAAAACTAGGGCATATACGCCTAAAATTGAATTCTATCTGTATTTTAAGCATCTATCCTCTATTGGATAAATGTAAAAACATTTAAAAACATATATAATCATATTTTAGTTATTTCTATACATTACCTCCATTACAACGGCTACATGTTAACTACCATTTAAAATAATATTCTTTTATTATTAGAGTGCAACGTAAGATTCCCAAGAAACTCGTTGGTGCGTGTTGGGTACGCCATCGAGCATAGCGTCCCCTTTAATGTCATATCAATATTTTATTCACAAATATGGATAAATATGAAAATGTCATATTCTTTATTTACCTGGGGTGTTACATCCTTCCCCCCTTTTGGGAATTGCGTCCTCACAATTTTAAAATTGTGCTTGGAAACATCCTTGAAAGTCCCACAACGGAAGAAGAGTCGGTAAAACAATAACTTTAAAATAAAGAAAGATAACTCCAAAGGTCACCCGAGTTAACTAATACTAGGATTCCAAGTATGAAAACATGGACATGGAGGAAAAAACAAAGGGTCATGTTCTGATGTAGAGTGATAGAAAACATGTTTAGGAGAAAGTTAACCACAAGAAAATCACAAACTTGTGATGGGTTAAACGGTATTCGATTCCCCAGTAGGAAAAGTTAATAGACTACATTTTTGTTTTAAGTTACTTTTTATTGAGGAATTTATTCATAAGGAAACATAATCACTTATCATGTTGACTTTTAACTTTTACTAGATTCCTTAATCAAGCTCATATTTTTTCCAAAAGACGAGTATTTAGGGAGACTTGTTCGCATTAAGAGTAGTATAATCAACTTCTAGAGAATCACCTAACCCAAAAAAAGAACTACATGATTCCCATGTCTTTAGACATTAACCAAAACCAAAACCCAAAAGATTAGTACAAGATCAGATAACCCAGAAAAGGATAACCCATTAGAAAGAAAATCTATTCTTAATCTCCAAAATTTTTCCAACAAAACCCAAAGTTCAATGAGGACCATCCGATAAACAAATTTTTCCATAAAATTCTTCAAAGTAAACCAATATAAGATTGAAACCCAAATATATGAAGGATTTAGTCACATAGTCTTACAAGTTAAATCGTAACATTTATCTCCAAACAACATCAGTTGCTCCTAAAGTCTCGTATTGAAAAGTAATTAACCTAATCACATATCCTCCATGATGGGTTAATCATTTTCATAAATAACCCAAAATCAACTTACTCTTAATTTATAAAATCATATAACTAAAAAGAATCAGTCAAACTAACCAGGGACTTCACATAGTCCACTGGTAGGTGATAAATACCAGTCTAACTTTGGTTATGGGTTCGATTCCCGCAGCTTTGTCCGACACGACGGGTTGTCACACGGTCTGCGTGTTGTCCTTTTTCCAAAACTATATAATTCTTAAATCATTCCCCAAAAAGGGATAAAATCATCAAAGATGATCATAACATATTTTAACCTCAAGTTTATCTCATGACTTTCATTTTCTATCATATCATGTAATAACCCATAATTACCTCAAAAGTAAGGATCATATAAACTATAATGGTTACCTTTATAATTATTACTTGAACTTCTACATGGACTGGTCATCTCGTACATGATGCATTAAAGATCATACCAAGGTTCAAGTGGTTGATCATGACTCCTTGATAGTTGGTTTAGAACAACCACAAGTTTCCTCATTGAATCTCCCATTTTATCTAGTATCTTTATCATAGAACCACCATAGTTTCCATCAAACCTGTTGTCTCCTTGGTGCCTACTAGATCCATCCATTCACTAAAAAAAAGTCAGTGTGTGTATATCAACTAAAACATCATGTACTAATGAGTAAGGTAAACACTAAGATACACTCACTCATTCACTTTATCTAAAACTAGGACTCTTTCTGAAATCCTAACCATTCTGGTAATGCCACTTATGCTTAAAGAATACCCTAACCTCTAAAGTTATCTAAACTGACCTTTGATACCAACTATAAGGTGCCAGCCATAAACCTTACTTAATCTCGAGTTATTACAAGATTACACATTGAGGATCTTTTCAGGTTTAGAGTTTTAGAGAATTACATCATGAAACATGCATTACATTCCACATTTAAACAAAGTGGTTACATAAAAGACAGTATTCATTATTCCCATCAGCGGAAGCATATTTAAAATATAACACGGATTCATTCTTGACACATCCTCGACACTATCATCACATCATATACCTTTCCCTTGACCTGTGAAAAACATTTCAAAAACATGGGATGAGCATAAAAAGCTCAGTATGAGTTATAAAAATATGGAAAGGAAACATGAGTTCATATATACATTAGAATGAAATCACACTTTACCCATAAAACATAGGCATATCAAATCATGAATAAATAATAGAAAACATAAGATATAAAGGTAACATGAGGTACTAATAACATTCTTACGTAGGGAGTAACCCTATTGGTTATGTTTGGAATATCCATCACAGTATATTCCCTAAAATCTCTTTGGAGAAACCTTAACGTTTCACTCCTTCGCGTTACCCAATGCATTGGAGAGCTATATCGGGCTCACCCGCCCTTAGTTTATCACGGAACAACCCGTTTTCACAACAATGCCCAAGAACCATAACATAAATGTGTCACATAAAACATCCATAAAGGAAACATAACATTTCCTCATTTCAATCACTATATAACATTTTAGTATATTGAAATAATGAATCCATTCAAAAAGAAACCATTTCCAAAACCATTTAAAACATTTAATAAAGAGATTTTTGAATCAATGTGTCCCATACCACCTTGAAGCTTTTAAAATTTTAAACCATTAATATCCATATAAATAAATACTTAAAACCATTTTGAAAACATGGATATTAATAAGAACAAATAGTTAAAACATTTAAAACGATATTTTGGTTAAAGGGGTTTTACCAAAATTAGAGACACTTGAATACAATAATTGAGGAATAACATTTAGTCAGATCATTATAATATCATGAGAATAAATGGATTCATGATATAATACTCCAAAGGACAGTATATACACCATATAAGAGTGAATTGGTGCATAACAACAATGAACCCTCTATAGAAATGTCAAATGTGATGAAATCCCTTATAAAGAAGGTATCCTTAAATTAAGGACAAATCAATCTCAAAAATATGTGTGACAAATAGAAATACACCCAATATAACTGGATATTAAGTGTAAAACAATAAAATGTCATTCACACATATTCAATGGATGACATATTCAATGACTACATGTTGAACCCAAAGAAATCGAAATTGGGTTAAAAAGTTCCCTTGACAGCCTAACGACATCACATCAAAATGAGTTGATGAGAGATAAAAAGTTTATCTCATCACTTGGACATAAAATTTAAATCAATAAGGATATATGAGAACATATCCCAACATAAAAATATGTAAATTAAAAGACCCAACAAAAGAAGTCTTTTAAAAAAGAGGAGGGTGAAAGGTTCCCTTACCGACTTGGGTATCTTTCAAAACATACACCCCATGAAAGAAGGAAAATAGATCATTGATGTAAATACTCATAAACGAAATTATATTAAATAAAGAGTAGAATAATGGGATTTACATACACCACTCAATGGAATTTGTGGAAAATGTAGCATAAATCTCATGGGAATAAAAGTGAGATGAAAAATCCCTTACGAAAACTCGGCAGCCTAACGGCGCCACATAAAACTTCCAAATATGGATTGATGAGATCAAATAGGGTATCTCATCATATTACAATAAAATTTACAGAAAGAGGAATATAAAATAACATCCCCCAACATTACAAAGATGAGCTTAAAAGAAGTGATATAAAGGAGAGTACTTAAAAAGAAAGAGAGAGGTTAGATCTCTTACGAAAGTTCGGCAGCCTAATGGTGCCACTCAAAACATCTAAAATGGATTGATGAGAGAGAATAGGGTCTCTCATCACATGAACATAAAAATTAAAGTAAGTTTAATATAAAAGATAATCCCAATAACAAGAAATATGATCTTTAAAAGGAATGACATAAAAGTGTGTACTTAAAAAGAAAGAGTGGAGTAGGATCCCTTACCTCGGGTCCGACTTGACTCGATCGTTCTTTAATCTCATGAATAATAAACTTGAGTAAATTTCTACTTCCTTAAGAACCTTTTTCAAGTTCATTATTCCTTTTATATCACTTATTACCATTTCATAAACATTATGTAATCATTTAAGTTAATAATATTTGTTTTGCCGATATTTGGTTCTTAAGTCGAATGTGGACTTCTTACAATTACATGTTGTTAGTGTGGCCAAATGTTAATTATATAAAGAATTGTATTCATGATGAAGATATCATATATTTCATATATATCTAGTACATGCATGCATTTATAACATTACATAATCATTTAGAGGTAAGAAATGAAATGCATCGTTCATCGAGACGGTAAGCTGTACGTACGCTTGAACGCTACTTTCATTTCTATTTCGTATTTTATAGATTGGAATAATAATGATATATAAGTATATTAAAATTCCAGTATAATATCATATATAATATCATAGTTCCATCTTTTATACATCCCACATATGGTATTTAACGAATCAAATCACTTTGAGGGGGCGGTAGTCCGCACTTCCTTAAATGAAGATAACACGTTTACCCATAATGGAAACCATAAAGGTATGACCAAAATGAAAAAAAAACAGAAGCTTAAGAAAACAATAAACATATTATATATCATATATAAAAATAGTGACATCATAATGGCCACCTTTGAAGGTGTTAAATGAGTATTGAACAATCATCGTTTCGGGAGGCAGAATTTCGCCATCCACGGAAACCGTATGTTTTTTAACCATTTGATGTAGTTGTGTGAGATTATAGATCAAATAAATATTATAACAACATTCTAGTATATTGAAGATACTGGTGTTGTTGCAAAAGAAGTAAATAAAAAGAGTTTAGGGCGTTGGAGAATCAAAATAGAACAAATGAACATTAGAGAAAGAATTACCTTTAAAAGTGTAACTCCTTTTGATTTGAGCCAAAAGGCTTCCTTTGAAAGAATTATGCCCAAAGGGAATCCTCTAGGATTAGGAGAGGGTTGTGGAGAGAGTAAATGGGCAGGGTGTGGCCGAGCCAAAGGCTTCAGGAGTGTGTGAAATGAGGTAGAGTTGGGGGCATTTTATAAGAGGAGAGGAGGGGTACTTTTTGAAAGTAAGAAATATTACTTTATTTGAAAATGTGTTTCGGTTTTAAAAGGTCTCACATTGATATAATTCGTGCATAAGGTGATAAGGGTTCGCAATCCACCCACCCAATAAGTTTTGGACATGTTCAGGTCATTGATTTTACATTATCTTTCCATTTTATTTAAATCGTCAGATAATGATGTCATCGCTGCATCATTATGATGTCATAAATAATTTAACTTATTTAATGTCTAAAAATTATAAAACAAATACAATGATGTAGTAAACCATTTTATATCTCCAATTATTACTTATAATCAAAAATCTGATGTTTATAACCCCATGTAAAAATTGTTTTAGTAAAACATCTCATGTGTGTGTCATTTTTACTTTAACATTAAATAAAAAGTTATTTATGTCATTTCCCAACCAATGTGGCTCCATGGGGTCCCCAAGTTGACCCATGGCTTGTCTTGGTCGACCATGACACATACAATGAGGTTAAGACATGTGTCAAGTTCATTTAATATTATTAAAACATTATTTTTACCTTAAACTACACTAATTACCTTTAATCGCGATTAAAAACTTAATAAGTTACTATTCACCAAAAAATTATTTTTATCCCATTGAACCACATTTTACTTCTTAAGGACAACCATGTATGTCGGATTTTTTAAATTCAAAACACAGAAGTGGTAAAATTTTACTTAAACGAAAAATCAGCTTTTATAAGTACCACTTAGTGGTTTCACTATTCATCAAAAATTGATGTTTTTTAGAAAAATCCCAAAATTTCACCCTAAGCTATATTTGATCTTCCGAATTCAAAAATGAAGTCCATTTTACAAAATTCACTACATATAAGTTTCATTAATTAATTTAATAATTAATTCCCGCTGTCAGAGCAAATAGCGTGTTTTTATTAAACAATAAGTATCAAAAGATTGACACTAGTTTAAGTCCGATTTCAAAGTGAAATTAATTCCAATGACCACTATTTTAATTAATGGTAAAAATATTTTATAATTTCACTTAAAAACCAATTCAAAAGATAATCTAATCATATAAATAAATTAGATTAAAAAGTGGTTTTGAATTAAAATACAACATTTTACACTTTTCATTAAAAAATGAACTTTATTGGAAAAATACCAAAAATTTACACAATGTATATTTTGATGTCCAGATTATTAATAAGAGTTTTATTTGGTCCAAAATAATGTTTAAGAGTGAACAAAACTATATTTAATGACAGTTTGCCATCAAAAGGTGATACGTGAACCTTTAGTGAAAACTAGGGAATATACGTCTAAAAATGAATTCTTTCAGTATTTTAAGCCTCTATCCTCTATGGGATAAATGTAAAAACATTTAAAAACATATATTTCTATCCATTCCCTCCATTACAACGGCGACATGTTAACTTCCATTTAAAATAATATTATTTTATTATTAGAGTGCAACGTAAGATTCCCAAGAAACTCGTTGTTGTGTGTTGGGTACGCCATCGAGCATAGCGTCCCCTTTAAAGTCATATCAATATTTTATTCACAAATATGGATAAATATGAAAATGTCATATTCTTTATTTACCTGGGGTGTTACTGTTGGAACCATGGTCTTCTATGCATGATTTGGAGTGTGGTTTGTGTTTGTTGTCAATCCTCAATGGAAGCTCGGCTCGTGTACCAGCAAAGAGATCATACCTTTCAAGCAGACAACAGTATTGAAGGTGGCGTCGTTTCCCAGTCTGCCAAATTTTTGGGGTCCAAAATCTGGAAATTGGTGAGCATCGTGAATATAGGATTTCCATGAAGATCATGTTTTTATATGGCAAATGCATGAATTTCACGAAGAGAGGATGCATGGTTTGGAAATCGCGAAGACCAGAAGAATGGAGGCGGTGAGTCTTCGCGATTACGTCAAAGCTTCACGAACAGCAGTGTTGAAGAGCTTCGAGGTGAAGGTGCAAAGGAATGTTGGGCTTCGAGAAGGGAGCTTCGCGGCGCTGTCGCGAAGGTATGTTGACGGTGATTCTTCACGACTACGTCAAACTCCGTGAATGGAAGATTGGCGTGGAGCTTCACGATTTGGACAGTTTTCTGGCAGAAACTTTTGAGCTTCGCGATTTGAGATGATGTGGCGTTGACTTCGCGTGGAAGGGACGAGGGTCGGTGGAATCGCCTATAAATAGAGGCCGACCCCCTCAAGAGAAGTAGAGAGAATTTCAGAGAAAGTCCTTTGCTCTCGGTTCGCAAAGGTCTCTCACGAAGGCATCGTGCTTCGCGAAAGAGGAGCTTCGCGGCGGCTATTCTGGCTCCGCGAAAGACTTGCGCCCTGCGTTGGCTCAGTGAGCATCGCGAAGAGGTAGGAGCTTCGCGATAGCCAAGCATTGCGAAGGCTGGTGCATCGCGAGAGTGCTTCACGATTGAGCTTCTCGGTTGAGCTTCGCGAAATGGCAGGGGCTCTGTGAAGTCTTGTTTGAGCTTTTCAAAGTTGGGAGCCTCGCGAAGTAGGGTACTTTGCGAAGGACTTTTCCAAGGGTTGTTTGCCCTGTGAACAAGGGAAAGGGTTTTTTCCTCAGTGGTTGAAATTTGGATCTTAACAGAGCATTAAACTCAGGACTCTGATGCAAGAAAAGTCTCATGATGAATAGGAGACAATTAACTTCATGACTTTCAATTGACCAATGGCAGTGAGCCAGGGGGGAGTCAATGGGAGTGAGCCAGGGGGAGTCAACGGGAGTGACCCGAGGGACGCAGTGAGCTATCCTTGAACAATTGTAAAGGCAGTGAGCCTGGGACAGAGTGTCTATACCCGAACTTGTGTAATCTACAGCTAGTGAAGCATAGTGGTTTTTGGTACGACTGACAACCTGTCGGTGTATGCTCCTTGGATGTAGCCCTTAGTGGTGAACCAAGTAAAAAGGGTTGTGTCTTCTCTGTGCATGTGAATGTTTTCCTTCTAATCATTATCTTCATTCAGGTTCAACAAGTTCCTACCAATGTGGGAATAAGATCCATCACTTTAAAAAGAAAAAGTGGTCACCCTGATTCACCCCTCCCCTCTCAGGGTGTCCCGGGGTCCTTAAAGTGGTATCAGAGGGTAAAGGTTGCTGGTGTTGAATCAGACCTTTTTTTTTGTTTTGGAAAACGCGGTCAATGTTAGGGGAGTCCCTCCCCTCGATGGAAGCAATTTCCAGATCTGGAAGAACAGAATGAGATCTCATCTGAGATCTCTTGGAATGGAAGTTCTCTTTTCTACTGTGCAAGGAATACAAGTCACTGATCCAACAGGCCTTGCTATGACTGAAATAGACAGGAAACTTCTTGATTCAGATTCTAAAGCACAGAATGCACTCACTGCAGCCCTTTCTGATCAGATCTACCTAAAGGTGATGAACTGCACCTCAGCAAAATCCATGTGGGATAAACTTGAGAATATTTATGAAGGTGATAGCAAAGTGAAGGAGGTGAAACTACAAGTGCTGCACAATTGGTTTGATGATCTGAAGATGCATCCAGATGAGAATGCAGACTCTTTCTTCAATCGAATTACTGAAGTGGTTGGAGCTATTCGGGGTCTAGGCGAAGAATTCAAAGACATTGATATTGTAAAGAAAATATTGAGAAGACTTCCACCTCTTTATAATGCGAAGGTGTCAGCCCTGGAGGAAAGAGATCCTTCCAATCTTTCTGTACATGATCTACTCAGTAGTTTGGTAGCATATGAAATGAGAGTCAAACCTGAAGATGCTACGACTCGGGTGAGCAAGGAAATGGAATTCAAGGCCATGGATAAACTAAATATCTCAAAGGATAGTAGCGGTGAAGATGATGAAGAAAAAGAAATTCTTTCTCTCATTGCAATGACGTTCCAGAAGGGGAAAGGGAAATTCAAAGGGAAGTTACCTCTCGCGTGTTTCTGTTGTGGAAAAGTTGGGCGCATTGCCTCTCAGTGTTTAAAAATGATCAATGATGAAGATAGTGAGGTTAAAAACTTCAAGAATCCTCAGAGAAGGTTCTTCAAAAAGGGGGACTTTAAATCTGGTAAGAAAATGCAAAGGAAGTGTTTTGTCTATGAAAAGGAAGAAGATGATAATGAATTCTGTGATGAAGAAGAACCAGAATTCAAAACTGGGAACCATGCTTCTATGATGGCCATTGTTGAAAAGCCAGAAGATACTGAAGGAGAAAAACAACTGCGAACTTGTGTAGATCCTGAGATGAAACTTAAGGATGCGGTCTGTAAGCTCAAGAATAAATGTAAGAGCTGCAATAAGTGGAAATCAATTGTAGAATAATCAACTGAATATGTTGATCAACATGAAGCTGAAATTGAACGACTGGAAGAATTTGTGAATGTACAGTCTAAAATAATTGAAAGTAATGATGATGTAGTAGATCTGAAGATGATAATTAAAGAGCAGGCTAAGGTCATCAATGACCTCACCTCTATATTGGATGAAAAATCCAAGACTACTGATGGTCTTGAGGAGGAAGTAGTTACTCTAAGGAGTAAACTGGAGACTGAATGAGTTCCAAAAGAATCGAGGAAGAAAATGCAGTTTGGAAGATTCTCAGATGCAGAATTACTAGCAAGAGCCAAGTGTGGTTCAGATGGGGTTGAAAAAATCTTGAGTAATCAAAGAACCGCTTGCATGGGAAAGATTGGAATTGGCTGTGAGGCTGAGACATCAACTGCTGGAAGTGAAAAAAAACCCAAAAGAAAGATAAGATGAAAGTTTTCCATGCTGAAACGTTGCCTAGAATTCCGAAAAATGAACCCTCACTCCAAACTAAAAGGGGACCCACAAATTATCCTCAAATATTCAGAAATGACAGACAGTATTACTATTCTCCCAAGGAAGAAGGTATGAGGAGAAATTCAAGTGAGAAGACATTTCCTCTCATGAAGTGTTAGTTCTGTGGTTATCTGGGCCATACCATGTCATATTGTGAAGAGGCAAGAAGCTATCTGAATGGAGAAGATATAGAAGCTCAACAAAGGAGAACAATTTCATATCCTAATTCTTATAGAAGAAATAATTTCTATGGATATTGTTTTTGTTGTTCTAATTTTGGCCATAAGGCCTCTAATTGCAGGAAGAGAAGGGACATGGACACCTCATACTGAAGGTCAAGACATGTCAAGTCTCTTCAGCAAGATGGTGTTGCTCTTTCAAACAGGTTTTTGCCTCTCAAAGAAGACTTTGACTATGAAGAACCTGGGTATATAGAAGAGATAATTGAAAGACCATCAGTTCTTTATACTCGATCTAATGTCTCATGGAAGGAAAGGAAGAAGACAGAGAAATCCAACCTTGCAGAGGTGGCTTTCAAAGCTACAAGGAACAACAGTACCTGGATTCTGGATAGTGGTTGTTCATCTCATATGACAGGTAATTCCGGCCTACTAACGAATATCATAAGGAATGTCGATGGTACATTAAGATTTGGTAATGATGGGGCTCTGAAAATAAAAGGGAGTGGAAGTACCGAATTAGCTAATAGAGAGCTAAAGAAGACTGAAGTCCTTTACGTAGATGGCCTATGTCATAATCTCCTCAGCGTGAGTCAACTTTGTGAATCAGGACTTATAGTCACGTTTAATTAGAAAGGTTGCACTATCAAGGGAACGACTGGAAATTCTCTTATGAAGGGATGCATAAAAGAAGGAAACTTGTATCAAGTTGATAGTGAAGAAAAGTATGTTACATGACTATTGAAGAAGAAAACAATTTGTGGAATCGGAGACTGGGACACATCAATCAACAAGACATGGAGAAAATATCAAAATTCATAATTGTCATGGACATTCCCAACCTGAAGCGTGAGCGTGAAAAATCTTGTGATGATTATATGCGTGGGAAGCTGGTCTGCAGTTCATATCGACCAAAGAAGAAAAGAGCATCTCACCTTCTTGATCTAATTCATATAGATGTTTGTGGGCCAATAAATGTTGCTGGAACTCATGGAGAAAGGTACTTTGTCCTTTTCATAGATGATTATAGTAGAATGGCATGTGTGATGGTCATTCACAGGAAACGACAAGTGCTTGACTGCATGAAAACATATCGGCGAATCGCCGAGAATGATACTAGACGAACAATCAAAGTGGTGCGATCTGACAATGGAGGAGAATACATGTCCTTTGAATTTGAGAATTATCTGGATAAGCATGGGATACAACATGAAGTAGTTGCTGTGAGAACTCCATAACAAAATGGAGTTGTTGAACGTAGTAATCGACAGGTGAACAACATGGCACGAACAATGCTGATTGAGATTCGTATTCCACGACATTACTGGAAAGAGGCTGTTCAAGCTGCAGTGTACATTCAGAATCGAACAGGACATTATATGGGTGAGACGAAGACACCATATGAATTGTGGCATGGACGGAAGCCTTCTCTAAAATAATTTCGTGTCTTTGGAAGTAAATGCTTCATCAGGAACAAAGAAGGAAATCAAGGGAAGTATGGTGACAATGCAGATGAAGGAATTTTCCTCAGTTACTCAATGAACAGCAAAGCCTACAAATGTTTCAACAAGCGTTTGGGAAGGATGGTAGAAAGTAGTGATGTTAATATAATTGAAGAGAAAACCACAAATGCTTCGAGGACGCCATATACTGATGTGATAGAAAGTCAGGAAGAATGTGAACGTGAAGAAAATACAAATGCACAAATAGAGGAAGCTGTTCAAAACACTCAGCAGTTACATCAAGATGTTGACTCAGAAGAAGAATCTGAAGATGAAACAATAGCTGAAGAGAATACTACTGAACCTCGCAGGAGAAATCGAAGAGCTGAGAATGATCCATCCAACATAATTGGGGACAGGAGTGCACCCACTCAAACAAGAAGTATGAGGAATACCACGCAATCTGCATTTCTATCAGTTGTAGAGCCATCCTCATTCGAAGAAGTTGCAAAAGATAAGTCTTGGGTGAAAGCCATGAATGATGAATTAGATCAGATTGACAAGAATCAGACATGGGATCTTGTCCAGAGACCCGAAGTTCACAATGTTATTGGTACCAAATGGATCTTCAAAAATAAGTTTGATGAGCATGGAAGTGTCATCAGAAACAAGGCACGACTGGTATGTAAAGGATACTCCCAGATTGAAGGCATTGATGTTGATGAATCCTTTGCTCCAGTGGCTGTACTAGAGTCAATCAGGCTTTTCCTTGCCATGGCACTCCAAAGAGGATATAAAGTATATCAAATGGATGTCAAGACAACATTCTTGAATGGTGTACTCGAAGAAGAAGTCTACATTGAACAACCAGTGGGCTTTGTTTTGGGTCCTCATGAAACAATGGTCTGTAAACTGAAGAAATCTCTATATGGTTTGAATCAAGAACCACGGGCATGGTACTCACGTCTGGACTAATATCTCAAGAAGTTGGAATTCAAAAGAGGATGAGTTGATCACAATCTCTATGTGAAGAATTCTCCAAAAGATCAATTCATGCTTCTTGTCTACGTTGATGATATCATATTTGGTGGCAGCAGGCAGAAATCAGTGGATGAATTTGCCAACCACATGAAATAGGAATTTGAAATGTCTATGATTGGGGAGATCACATATTTCATGGGGCTGCAAGTGATTCAAAAGAAGGAACACACTTTCATTTCTCATGAAAAATATGCAAGAGAGTTGCTGAAGAAGTTCAATATACAAGACTCCAAAGAAATGTCAACTCCGATTGCAGTTGGAACTAAACTTGGAAAGCGTGAGGATGGGAACTCTGTTGATCCCACCATATACAAGAGGATCATTGGAAGCCTGCTGTACCTGATAGCGACAAGGCCAGATATTGTCTTTGCATCATGCCTTGAGGCCTGCTTTCAGAGTAATCCAAAGGAGGAACATCTGGCAGCAGTAAAAAGAATCATGAGGTACATTCAAGGTACACATAACTTCGTGTTATTTTTTGCTACAGGCAGGGACAGTGAATTATCAGCGTTTTCTGATGCTGACTGGGCTGGTGATGTAGTAGACAGAAAGTCCACTAGTGGTGGAGCGTTCTATATTGGGAAGAAATGTGTTGGCTGGTTGAGCAAGAAACAAGAAAGTACTTCTCTTAGTACTGCTGAAGCCGAGTATATCTCCGCCATAAAGGCATGCACTCAACTGCTATGGATGAAGCAGCAATTAACTGACATTGGCGATGAGGTGACGCAACCAATGGTGATTTACTGTGACAATAAGAGCGCAATTGATCTTACGAAAAATCCTGTTCAACATTCTCGTACAAAACACATTGAAATCAGGTATCACTTTATCAAAGTGAATGTTGAGCAAAGCGTGATTAGATTGGATCATGTGGGAACAGATGAACAAGTGGCTGATATCCTGACAAAGCCACTGTCATCGGCTGTGTTTGAGAAGCATCGGTTAAACCTCGGTGTTCGACCACCTCCCAGTGCATAAGAAGGATACAGAGTACCCCTCTCCCCATTTGTTATAAATTTTTTAATCTGTTTATGGATATGATGCAGGGTTATGGGGGAGATACTATCCAGGGGGAGTATGGTTTGAGTTGAACGTGAAAACTTTTACTGGTCTTTGGATTTATTGTCAATGGGGGAGAATGGAGAAGAAAACATTCAGGCAAACTTCCGTGATGAGAAGAATGAGAAGGAAAATAGTGGGACCCAAGTCAAAAATAGTGGAACCCAATTAAAGCCTCCTCTATTGTTTTCTACACCGAGCATTGCTCATGTAGACTGAGAGTGTTGGCTGGGTTGATTCCTGCGGTTTTTGGTTTTCCCATTAATGGAGATCTATGGGATTTTTCTTCTGGTTGCGAACAAACCCAAAGGGGGAGATTGTTAGAACCATGGTCTTCTATGCATGATTTGGAGTGTGGTTTGTGTTTGTTGTCAATCCACAATAGATGCTCGACTCGTGTACCAGCAATGAGATCATACCTTTCAAGCAGACACCAGTATTGAAGGTGGCGTCGTTTCCCAGTGTTTGCCAAATTTTTGGGGTCCAAAATCTCGAAATTGGTGAGCATCGCGAAAATAGGATTTCCATGACGATCATGTTTTTATATGGAAAAGGCATGAATTTCGCGAAGAGAGGATTCATGGTTTGGAAATCGTGAAGACCAGAAGAATGGAGGCGGTGAGTCTTCGCGATTACGTCAAAGCTTCGCGAACGGCAGTGTTGAAGAGCTTCGAGGCGAAGGCGCGAAGGAATGTTGGGATTCGTGAAGGGAGATTCGTGGTGCTGTCGCGAAGGTATGTTGACGGTGATTCTTCGCGACTACATCAAACTCCGTGAACAGAAGATTGGCGTGGAGCTTCACGATTTGGACAGTTTTCTGGCAGAAACTTTGGAGCTTCGCGATTTGAGATGACGTGGCGTTGACTTCGCGTGGAAGGGACGAGGGTCGGTGGAATCGCCTATAAATAGAGGCCGACCCCCTCAAGAGAAGTAGAGAGAATTTCAGAGAAAGTCCTTTTCTCTCGGTTCGCAAAGGTCTCTCGCGAAGGCAGCGTGCTTCGCGAAAGAGGAGCTTCGCGGCGGCTATTCTGGCTCCGCGAAAGACGTGCGCCCCGCATTGGCTCAGTGAGCATCGTGAAGAGGTAGGAGCTTCGCGATAGCCAAGAATTGCGATTGCTGGAGCATCATGAGAGTGCATCACGATTGAGCATCGCGATTGAGCTTCGCGAAATGGCAGGGGATCTGTGAAGTCTTGTTTGAGCTTTTCAAAGTTGGGAGCCTCGTGAAGTAGGGTACTTTGCGAAGGCCTTTTCCAAAGGTTGTTTGCCCTGTGAACAAGGGAAAGGGGTTTTTCCTCAGTGGTTGAAATTTGGATCTTAACAGAGCATTAAACCCAGGACTCTGATGCAAGCAAAGTCTCATGCTGAATAGGAGACAATTAACTTCATGACTTTCAATTGACCAATGGCAGTGAGCCAGGGGGAGTCAACGGGAGTGAGCCAGGGGGAGTCAACGGGAGTGACCTGAGGGACGCAGTGAGCTATCCCTGAACAATTGTAAAGGCAGTGAGCCTGGGACATAGTGTCTGTACCCGAGCTTGTGTAATCTACAACTAGTGAAGCATAGTGGTTTTTGGTACGACCAACAACCTGTCGGCGTATGCTCCTTGGATGTAGCCCTTAGTGGTGAACCATGTAAAAAGGGTTGTGTCTTCTCTGTGCATGTGAATGTTTTCTTTCTAATCATTATCTTCATACAGGTTCAACAAGTTCCTACCAACATGGGAACAAGATCCATCACTTTAAAAAGAAAAAGTGGTCACCCTGATTCACCCCTCCCCTCTCAGGGTGTCTCGGGGTCCTTCAGTTACATGATTTCTTTTTAAATTAATGTAATTCATATTATTATTTAAATTTTTACAGTTTTTATGATATTATTATTATTATTTTATGAAATTATATCTTTATTATTTAATTCATTTATATAATGATAATTGAGTACATCTAATATACGGGTGGGTGTTTTATTAATAAACTTAGTAATTCATTGTTTAATTTTTTTTATAAAAGTTTTTTTCTTCTTAAAACATTAGATATAGGTCAATTCAGCATTCCTTATTATGCACAAAAATATATATTATAGTTAGTATATTTCACTCACATCATAAACATGGGTATTTATTGGGTAATTTTTAAAATTATTTCATATCATCTATTGTCTTATTTATCGTAAAATCATTTAAATTTTTTTATTTTCTTATGTGAAGCATTTGTGAATGTGAAAGAATGGTTTCAAATGATGGGATCATGTTCACTTTTACATTTAAATAGAATCTAATATTATTAGTTTTATATCAAAATATTATGAAATGGATTTAATATTAATGGTTATACTGGGTTTGTCGAGAAGATAGAAGAATAGGATTATCCACTCATGCCCTACAAGAATTATATGTTCAGAACCAACATTGCTTGGATATAGCTGGTGGTTATGTTTTGTTTACACTCTTTTTCCTTGTTTAATTTCACATTTTCATGGAATCTTCATATTATAAACACTTATATCTCTAACATATATGGATTTTATAATGAAAATCTATGCTAATATTTCATATTCATTATTGTTTCATTTAGAATATTTATCCCCAATGCTATATATATTAATGTTCCACCAATATATATCAGCATGTGAATCTCAAAAAATGAACCTAAGGTATTTATATTTCCTAGATCAGGTGACATGGTGTGTTTAATCGATTTGGTTTGTTAAAAAATGTCATTATAATCATTTTTGTATTGTTTTATTTAGGATTGAATGTGAGATAAAATTTTGGATATTCATATCTTATGATGTTTATGTGAAAAAAAAATTTGACAACACTTTTCATGCAAAATGTTATGTTACCATAGATGGTTATAATCTTTGAGAATTAAATTCAATTTGAAAATTATTTTATTCAAATAAACTTTTAATTTAGAATGATTATTGTACTTAAAATTAATGATTAAAAATTTATTATTTTTGAAATATATATATTTGAGTATACATGGAATGAATCCTAGGGTTTCATGGTCAATATAATAGTCTAGAAAATTGTTCACATACTATTCATGATCTTCCGGGAAATGTCATGTACCCTTCATTTGGTAAGTGTGTGGTTTTCTCGACCATTCAAAAAAACCATGGGGAATTTTTGTTTTATAAAAAATTAAAAAGTTGATTCTCTATGTTTCAAAATTATTCTAATTTATAAATTATATTATTAAATATGAATTGAGATTATTTATGTGTATATTTAACATTTTTTTATTTTTGTGTTTTTATATATATATTTTTCTTCAATATTTCTTTTTCAAATGTTGAATTTAATAAATTTTAAGCATTATTACACTATGTTACATATTTTTAATTTATATTTTTATTATAGTGGATGGAAATTAATCTGAAATATAATTCTTGTATGTTAATTTAAGGTATATACTGTGATTCTTCAAAACTTGTTCTCAGAAATTTTTTAGTTGAATGCTATAGTTTCCAAATAGGTTTTTGATTTCCTATAATGATAGTTCCAAAGGGTAATAAGTTAATTTAATGAAATTATTTTGATGGTTTTATCATATTTATAATTTTTTAAATTTAATAATTTTTATATTTTTTTAGAAAATGTTTCAATTTTATTTATCTTGGACACGTACTTATATTTCAGATTTTTTATATACTTACAAAATTTCAGTCTAATTTTTTTCTAATATTTTTTTATAGTACACCACAACCAAATACCATTGGAACCTTATAAGGGATATTTTTTTGAGTCATTTAAAAATATAATATTTTTGGTCCTAGATTACATGAATCATTATCCTTTATACTGAAATTATGGATTACAATGTTCTTTTTGACCATGAATATTGTCAATATTGGTTTCATGAGTTATAGAATTTGAATCATCCTCTATTATACATTTTGAAATTTATAGATGATGAAAAATACTAGCGAGGGGAAATTTGAAAGTTCATCAACCTTCTCAGACATTCATATATTCTTATTCTTATGATTTTATATTTTATAGTTGAATATTCAAGGTGGGAGTGGGGCATGTATATAATTTAAACTAAGTCTCCCCATAACCATTAAATGTAATATTTGGATAAATTATTTATAAAATATTATTAACTAAAATTATAAAATTTCAAGGTTAATAAAATTTTATTTCCTTTATAAGAGGGTGAAACTAGTATTAGAGTTTGATCAAAACATAATTTATATAAGACTTCACTTACTAGAACGAGTGTTTGATAAATCTATAAAAACATGGTGTTTTGAAAGATATATTCATATTGAATTAAATTTATAGTGTCTCTATTTAGAGTAAACACTTATGTAGTGGGTAGTCATAAGTATGATAGAGTTTAGGTTGTCATATGTTTAACTGTCTAGATATTACAAATCATTATTTTGTGGATTCTCGCGGATTTTTTATGATAAGGATGAGATTAGAGGATTTGTTGAGGCTTCAAAATATTATTATCCATTCACAATGGTAAAAAATAATTTTATTGAGGTTTCATGATTTTAACATCCCTGGTAAATATATTATAAACAATTTTATTATTTATTAGTATTCTAGTATTAAATATTTACATTCATTATAAAATTGTTATGTAATTTTTAAAATAAAATAGTAAATAGTTATATTAAACTCAAAAATTTATATTGAAATGATTAATTTTAAAATTATAAAATTTTAATTTTGAAATAAATTAAAATAACATTTTAAATCGATATTTATAAATAATAATTGAAAGGTTTTTCTTAATTTTTTGAAATATTGTATTTTTAATGAATAATGATTTTTTTAATGAAAAATGTAATTTAATTACAAGGTAAAAATTTCATTGGACTAGTTTTAAATTTTCATTACATTATAATGAATAATATTAATTCAAATATGGTATAAGAAATGTAATTTAAAATTTCATTTATTAAAAAATAGTGAATATTTTAAAATTCATTATTTTGATAGAATTGTTTTCATTGTGTTTTTATGGTTTAAATTCAATATAAAATATATTAATTTTTTTTATTAATTTATAAAATATATATTCCTTATTTTCATAAATTTAGTAACAATTTATTAAATATTACTATTTTATTATTTTTCACTTGAATAGCATCCATGGTAATTTTACCACTATTGAAAAGTTAAAATTGTGTAATTAAGGGTGAAAGTAATATTCTATGTACTATAAAATGACCCTTACACATGACCAAATTTTATTTTATGGATAATAGTCATCCATAATTATTAATGGTTCCAATATATTTCCCTATATTTCATTTTTTGTGATTATGACAATTATAAAATTTTATTAAAATAAAATTCAAGATATTACACTCATATTATTATTTACTATTAAATATTTTATTTGATGTTATCCATGGGATGTGGTTGAAATTTTATTTTCTTTGGAAATAAAATATATTTATGTCAATAATTGTATTTTATTTTTAATTTTATATAAATAAATAACTCCCTTAAAATCATTCACAACATGGATTTAGTTATTATCTAAATAGTGGTGAAATAAAATAAATCATATAACAAATATTAAAATCAATATTATTTGAAGTAATTAATGTGATAAATAAAATTAATATATTACTTTGAAAATTAAAAAATGTAATTAAACCTTTTTATAAATTATAAGTGGTATCTTAATTTTAATATATATTAATGCAATAAATAACTCTTAAAATTTATATTATGGATATTATAATGTTAATAAAATATCATTAAATGAATAAAAATTACGAAAATTATAAAATTTGTCCAAATAATTATGAAAGGTATTAAATATCTTAAATTATACATTTTTTGGGATTTACAATTTCTTTGTGTCTATTTTTAACCACAATATGTAAGAAATAATGTTATCATTATAAGACTAAAAGAGGTCACATATTGGTAAAACCCATAAAATAGGTGTATATTTTTAGTAAAACCATATCTAATTTATATTTTAAGAATTTATTTCTACCCATATTAATATTATCATAATATTAATTCATATATGAGAAATTAAAATTGAAAATTAATTAATATTAATGTAATAATTTGAGAAATCCCTAGAGTTCCCCTTTAATCTATTATAAAAGGGAACATATTATTCACATTTAATCAGACAATTAAACTATTCGAGGTACCTTGTATAACCAATAAAATAATTTTATATAATCCATATCTATATTAATTATTACTTTCTTAGGAAACATTACTGACTTATATGTCTCAAGGTGTTAAAAAAAACGAGTTTTTTCAAATAAGAGTAACTGTTTTCAACTACATGTTTTAGTATTGTTTCTTCTACCTATTTTTTTAAGTATTACTCAAAAAATATAATGTAATATCTATAATATAATACATATATATAAACATAATTATGTATTTTGAATGAACCATATTCTTATCCTCTTATATAAAATGGAAAAATAATTCATCATCTAGGTGTACGACAGACTAACACCTCACAAACCAATGTAATTTCTTTTCCTCTACCATTTCTCATTACTAGACATACTAATACAATTAATGATAAAATATAATATTATTATATATTTATCATTATAGAAAGATAATATATCATTTATGGTCTTACCATTATAAGAACGTAAAAAAGATAACATTGTTCATGCATACGTGTGGAATACAACCTCCCTGAAGCGATGCGATTCATTTTTCATAACCAAATCACAAAGATGATATAAATAATTATATTTAGTGAATAAATAATTTTTAAATCTATTATGATGATAATATATAATTATAAAATAATAATTAACATCTTTCCATAAAGATAGATGAAAATTGAAATGTCACTCATGCGTATGTAAGCCTACAATCTCCGTCATTGTAATGCACATCATTTTTAAAAACATTATTTAATGGTTTAAATTAAAAGAATACATAATTTATAAAATTGATAATTATTATTTATATTTTATACAATGAATTATTTATTTAGGATCAGATAACTAACAATTAACATACCAATGTAATTTTGGAATTATGAAATGAATATTATGAAAGCATCAGACATGAACATAAAATTTTTGAATTTTTTATAAAATGGTTAAAATTGAATTAAATGAAATAATGAAATATAAAATGGTTATCAGGAAATTAAATAATTGACCTATTTTTTTGTCTAGGAAGATTGAAATTCTATGTGATGACTTAAACTCCATGTTACCGACAGTTTTTTAACTCTTTTTCTGCTCTCTTTCATTTTACAAAAGAGTGAAAAACGATTTTTTAAATATAAAACATGAGAATATTTTACCACATTAATTATTATTTTATAATTTAATGTTTCCCTTATATTTGTATATGATTTCTTCCAAAAAAATTACTTTATATTTTCAATATTGTTCATAAAATTAGTATTTTAAAATGTAACGGTTATTTTCCATATGGATATTTTTTAATGCATAGATTCATGTTTTATGATTGTGTTATTATAATCAGGAATTATTTTAACAAAGTGTTATTATGTTACAATCCACTTATGGGTGGTTCCCTCCTTAACCAAGGATGGTTGGTAACATTATTAACAAAAAACGAGTGCTTTCCTGATAAACCAAGCACATGTGGTTTCATTATATCCTCTTATACAGCAGGTACTACAGGGATGGAAGTTAACCATACAAATTATACTTTTTTTAAGAGTGATAATGAAAATTATGTACTATGATACCTTAATAAACTTTTCCTACATTATAATGTATTTTTATTAAAAATTATTATTTTTTATTGGTAGGATAATTATATTTTTAAAAATATGATTGCTTTATTTTGGTATGAAGGTATGCGATTATGGAACTGATTAATGATATTTTAATAGAATAATTGTTTAATTTTATTTTATTTTATGCCCCTTACTAATATTTTTTTACTCATTCCATGTTATAAAAAAATCAACATGTTTAAGGGATTGTGGATATGAAGATGACATAAAAGGGAAAATTGTAATGATTTTAAATGAATTAAGATATGTTATTTTAAAAAAGTTTTATTTGATTAGAAAATAGATATTTCTTTTATGATTACACAGATAATGTATTTGATTAGATTTTAATAGTTTATTTTAATTACCTAAAAAAATTTAAATAGACCTTAGATTTATATGAATTTTAATTCTAGTTAATAACATTGATTATGTTATTTGTAAGGACAAGTCTTCATAGATGATATAAGTGGATGGTTTAGATATGATTAGTGATTAAGACGTTTTAATAAAATATAATATTATGTGTGATAGATGAAATTTTATTTTTATAAATTTTTAATTTATTTTATATTTAATATATTAGAGACCCCTTTTTTTCATCCAATTTATGAAAATAAATGGTAACAAATGGTATTTTGGGAAACATTTATTTTTGTGGTAGTTACATGTTATTAAATATTTTGTTGAAAATTGAAAAGTATGATATAAAATTTGTGGTTAAAATTTTACATTAAATGTATATTATATTAAATTGTTTTTGATAATGATTATAATGTTTATGGAATTATGTATGAATTATATAAATATTCATTTAGAAAAAGAAAACCTCACAGGATCAGTGACCACTCATCACGTCTGGAAATGCCACAAGGATTGATTCCACAACCAAAGGGTGATAAAGGTGCATCACCTACCATTTTTTTATATGAAACCCCAATTCATATTATAATTTAATTTTAATTATATAAATTTATGAATGACAAATAATTTGATTTTGGGATCATATGTTTTATCAAACAGACAACCATGGATTGTTAAATGATTTCACGATTAAGTGTCCAATGCCATTTTAGAAGATGTTCAGTATTTTAAAAACACTATATTGTTAAAAAAAATATAATACTGTGGTATTTTATTTATGTAATGAATGATAATTATATTTTTTTCATATATTTTTTTACTGTCAATTTATGGCGATTTATGGAAATGGTTAACATATCATAGAGATTATGTGGTTTATGTGATTTAATTTTTTCTATGAGACCCTAATAGTGACTTATATTATCTAGAGATAAATACAAAACATATCATGGATGACTATGTGATTAAATCCTTATTATTTATGGTTTTATATCAAAATATATTATATTTACAATTGAGTTTACGGATTGTTGTTTATTGAAATATCTATGTGGAACTTTCGATATTAATGTTTAATTTTGTATGATGAATAAGTTTTTTTTCATATAATGGTTTATTCTTTTTAAAAAATAATATTCTATTATTCAAACCATTTTTGTTTTGGTTAGTATAGTGTATTTTATTTGTGAATTTTTTGTTTCATATAGGTTGATTCTACTACTTATGGAATGAAAAATTTATAATTATGATTTGTCAGAAAAGATGAGTTTTTGGTGAAAATTGAGTAAAGGATTATATTATACTTATCATGTTAGTATATTTTCCCATTTAATAAATATGGATGAAAATGTAATAAAAACTATGGGAATATGATATTGAAATTAAAAAATTATTAGTTTACTTTTCTTACCAAAAATCGATGACATTTTTAACCTATCAAAAATTTTGTATTTTCCAATGGTTAACTTTCTATTAATCATAATCTTTATCACTCTTTATTAGTCCTTTAATTTTTTTTCTCGTGAACATCCGTATATTCTTACAGGTTAAACTCATATTTGTTATCTCATGTGACATTTGAACATACTTTTTTCTCTTTTGAATAAGTTGTTTTATTAACCCTTTTTTTAAATGTTATTTCAACAAACATATTTTGAATATTTAAATGCCTAGTTTTCAATCCCGAGTACCAAATTGAATGGAAAAAATTTACACAGGCTATGGGAATGAAAAATCATAGATTAAAATATACTAAAATATTTTAATATTAGTATTATTCATGAATTTAATATATATATTCATAATAAATATGATAAAGAAATTCTTAAAATAAAAAATCATCTTTATTAACATTATATGGTTAAATTTAAAAGATAATTTTCTAAATCATTTAATTTTAATTTGAAAAAATTATTTTCATATTTGAATTCATCATGTCAACAAAATATTAGAAATAGTTTTTTTATTATTTTTCTGAAACAATTTATTTCTTAATGAATAGTTAAAAATAATGGGTTTAGTTACAAACAATATTTTATTTAAAAGGTTTAATTATGATTTTTATTAGAATTATTTTTTAATTGTTTATTTTTTATTTTAAAAAATAAAATTAACTTTATAAATGTATTTTATATTTCTATTCATAAAAAAATAATTTAGATTTAAAAATGGCTCATTTCTAAAAAAATGTTTTTCATTGTGTTTCATCGGTCTAAATTTTAATTAAAATCTAGCCAAAAATTTACATGAATTTTGGGAAATTCATTCCATATTCATAATTAGTTAGTGAAAATTTTTTAAATAGGTTTATTTTTTTATCAACAGAAATAGCGACATTGGTAATATTATAACCATAGTAAAGGGTAAATCGGGTAATGAAGTGTAAATGTAATATGATGACGATTATAAAATGACCATAGTGCTTTCCCAAATTTTATTGGATGATTATTTTTTACCAATATTAATTCATGTTTAAAATATATTGAATTTTTTCAATTGAAATTTGATTTTGACATTTACAATAGATTATTTTCTAAAAAATAAATATTTCAAACTAATATTTTTTAAAACTATAACATTTTAAAAATATATGAATTCAAAGGCTATGTTTGAATATAATTTCTATTTGGATATACAATATATTTATATTCATCATTTTTATTTTTTGAATTTTAATTAATTAAATAATAACATTAATATCTTACACAACACTAATGTTGTAATTATTTATTTAATTAGAAAATCAAAAAAATCATATTAAAACATTAAAATAATTATAATTTAAATACATATTGTTATAAACTAATTTGAACATAGAAATTGATTTTTTTGGGATTTAATAAAAAAATTTGATATAATTTTAATTGTTATCAGTATATTAGTAAATGTCAAAGTAATGAAGAACTTCTTATAATTGACATTAAGAATATTTTATAGTAAATAAAATTTGATTAAATGAAATATAATTCCTCAAAATATTAATTACACAAAATAATTAATATAAGGTTTAAAAGATCATACATGATACATTTATGCGTCTTCTACATTTTATATTAACTCTAATATCCTTCAATGAGTAAAAATAAATGTTGTCACGGTAAGAGTAAAAGCCGTTAAATAATGGTAAAACCCAGAAGATGAGGTTATAAATATTTTGAAAACATACCTAATACCTATTTAATGAGAGTATTTATACCCATAATAATATTTTATTCTATATAAAATAATTGGGAACCATTTATAATATTAAATTAATTTATATTATATTAAAAGTTTTAGAAATACCAAGAGTGACCCCCTCTCTTTTAAAAGGGAGAATATTATATTCATTTATTAATATAAAAACCCTTTTAAATCATAAATTTCATACCAAATTCCCTTCTGATAGTTTTTACACACATTATAGAGTAATTGTTTAGGCATAATACCTAACATGGAGGGATTAATGTGTCATGAAAAAGTGGATTTCAAAATAAGAGGTATAGAATTCGACTGAATAATTTATTATTGTTTCCACATCAAAATTATTCTAAACTTTTTAACACCATGATTATATAATACATAATATATCCTCAATATAATTAAATGTTTTATGTTTTTTAATTAACCATATCCACATCCTTTTCCATCAAATAGGAAAATAAAATATCATTAGTGTGTACGACATACATTCCCATTACGAATCATTGTAATTCATCTTCCATAGTCATTTCTAAATAATGTATATAATGATTAAATTACTATTTATATACTATATTAATTACATGTTTATCATTAAAAAATTATCATTCACATTCTGACATTTCCCTGTATAAAAAATGATAATGTAGTTCATGCATTCATGGGGACGATCATAGATATATATTGATGTGATTTATTTTTCATCACCACATTTGATGAAAGATATATGGAGGTATATTAAAAGAATTAATTTTATAAAAATTATATTATTATCATTATCTAAATATAAAATAATACATACCTTCATTTATGAAAGTATAATAGAAAAACAGAAATGTTATTCATGCATACGCACGACCTACCATCTCTATGATTGTAATATAGCTCATGATCCGTTATCATATTTCATCAACTGACTTAAAAGAATAAGTATTGTATATATGTGATAGTTATTACATGAATATTAATATAGATATGATTTAATACTGATATATTTGACCACAATAAATATTCAAATGCATTTCTGTACATATGAGGTGAATATCAACAATGTATCAATTGTAAACATCATTAACTTACTAATTGTAGAATTATGATGATAAGTAAATTAAAAGGAATACAAAAATTTGAAAACTATTCAAATTAAAGAAATATATTTACACTATATTTATTAGTTATTTATATAAGGAAGTTCTATTTTGATTCAGACACAAGCGAAGTGACTTTATTTTAGAAAATCCTTTTTATCTTATATTTATTTATTTTAAAAATTCAATAATAATGTATATTTATATTTTATGAAATGAAATTATTTTCCATCCTTAATAATTATTTAATTCCATGGAGTCTCATTAATATGTTTACATGGTAATTTTCAAACAATTAATTTTCCTTATATGTGCGTTTTTTTCTAAAAATATGTTATTTAAGAATGAAAAGTTTTTTTTACTTAACAATATTATCATAAAACATAATTCGTGTTTAATGATGATGATAAAGTTCTTGGATATTGTTCATGATGAATATGTGATCCATTATAAACCAATTATTTGTGGTTTTGTGAAAAACCATGAACATATGGTATCATTTTTAATCAATGATGGGTGGTTCCGTGATATACCAAGGATGAGTGGTTAAGTTATAACCTCTACTGTTATGGGTACCCTAGAGATGGATGTTTACCATATTGGTTAATCAATTTGAAAGTGTTATATGTAAAATGATATACCATGTTAACTACATAACATTTATATACATTCTAGTGAGTTTTCATTGAAATAACATTATTTTCAAAATATATGATAAGGAAATTTTGGGAAATATGTGTCCTTTTCAGGGTAAAAATGAATCTTTTTAAGAAAACATTTTATGTGGTTTCACTAGGCTAATAGTTTATATTATTTTATATCCCCAATTAAGATTTTTCTTCACATCCCATGATTTTAATTTTTGTATAGTGTTAAAGGGTGATTAGGTAGAAGGAGGGTATTAAGGATATAATTTTGGTGATTTATCATAATGGATAACTATGTTTTATGTTAATTAAATTTGATTAATGGGAATAATTAATAGTGATTATAGGTGATCACTTATAGTGTATGTGTTTACATTGTAAGATTTATTCATAATTCTATAATAAACTAAAACGGAAAGATCCTTGGATTTATAAGAATGTGAATTCTTGTTCAAAATGATTAGAATGAGTATTGTATAAGGTTAGGTCTGTATCTTGATTTATGTTTTGATGTTGGATTCATTGAGGTTGTTTTTGGGGATTTCCATTTTCTTATAGGGTGAAACATTTATATTAAAATGATTTAGGTTTCCATTTTTTTGGTCATGTATATAAGGAGGATTAGCTATTTAAAATGGTAAAATCAGAAACCCCCAATGAAGGGTGTCTAACTAGGAAAGGTTCTTTGGTGGAATATCTATGTGGAATGAGGGAGAGTATCTCACCACTCTGTGGCCTTATTCTTGGTGATGAAAATAAATAGGATATTGGTGATATGATGTGGTGTTATGTCATAGAATATGATAAATGGATCACCATGGCTTGAAACATTTAATGATCTTGGTCTTGGTGGAGGTCAACTCTAGTTTTTAAAATGTGTTAAATAGAGTTAATTAACTATGGAGATTCTAAACCTCATTTTATTAAACCAACTATAGGCATTTTTAAATTTTATTACACTATGGGGATTTCAAGATAACTTCCACTATAAATAGATAATCGACACATTCATGGTTTGAATTTATTTTTTTCCTCATAAACCTTGTATGACCATATAACCCCTTGGAACCTCTTGTAAATTCCTTTTCAGGAATGTAACCCCTTGGATAATTATGTCAACTCATGTGGAATGAGTTATTATCTCCCATGTTCTCTTTTCATGATCCACTTAGTTTTCACTTTTCTAGGAATACTAAAAATAATATAGATCCCTATTTCAGATCATATTTGGGTGTTAGTTGATAAAGGTTTTTTTGTGGAGAGATTATATTGAGTAATCATTCGATATTGGTGGAATTGGTAAATTTTTTCATCCTTTGTGAGTGTCTCTACTCTTTGAATCTTCAATAGAGTTAGGGGATTTTTTCCCTCTCATTAATTATATGTATTTTTCATACTATAATGGTTTTATCTTCCTTTAGATAAATTTTCGGCACTATATTAACAATGATAATTAAATAAAATTATAAAATGTAAGGCTGTAAAGAAATTTAATGAGTTTTACTTATCATTTACATTTTTCCTATATATTTGTTCATACTTCCTGCATTGTTAATTTTACTTTTATTGGCATTTGTGTTCTGTTGTTATTATTTGGTTAAATTAACCTCAATATAAAAATTATAGAACAATATTGACTGAAAAGAATTATTTTCCCATAGAATCTTGTATTTTTGTAACAATATGATTGAATATAACTATGTAATTTATTTAAACAATCATTATCAACACTTTAGTGGGTTTTTTTGATTTCATAAATAGTGGATGAGATATGGGGTGGTTTTGTTAGGGGATGGATGTAAAGTACTTTAAGTTGGTGTTAGATGGACGGTTTTTTGTGTTATCTAGTTTCACGGTATCTATAGAATAACCATGAAATGTTTAAAAGGGGTGGTTTTACATATTAATAGAACAATATTGTAATGTTTTATGGTTCTTAATTTGAAGAATATATATATTTAATTGTTTTGAATGGAAAAATAGGATGATTCTTAAGTGTATCTTTCTTATGTGGAGTGATGAATTTTTAAAAGGTAGAAGTTGTGACATAGGTTTTTAGTCCTTGTGATGATATTTTTATTTTTAAAGGACTTTTTAAAAAAAATCTTAGGAAGGGATTTTTGGTTACATATATGTAATTTAGTTTTTCTATGATTTAAATATGCACCCCACAACTGTTATATTTTGACACCAAAGCCCAATGTTTTTTGTTAACGTATTTTTTTCAGATATATCTATTACGGTTAAAAGAGTTTAGTGGATACCCCCTCTTCAACAATTTAACATAAGTTAGAGACATATAGTCATGGGTTGTGATGAAAAAAATTAAAAGTTCACTAGATGTGGTGAATGATGGGGGTATGAGGTGATTTATAGTGGATATTATGCTTTCTAAGAGGTGGGTATGTGGTAGATGTCATTCTTGTTTAAAATACCTTGCTAGTGTGGTTATATGTAAGTGTTTATGGGAGAATATGGATATGTTTAAATGTTGTATGAGGTTCATGGTATTATTTAGTTTCATTGATTTGTCTAGTGGGATGTTATTTCATAGCCTATGTGTCTTCATGTACAATGATTATATAAGAGAAATGGGTGGATGGTTGTATGATGTTGGGATGTGAGAATGGAAATAATAGTAGGAAATCAGTGTGGGGATACCTTTATCAATATAATTTTTATTATGTTACTATATAGGTTGTGTTTTTTGGTGAGTGGGAAATAGTGAGGATTGGTTTGGTTAGTTTACTGATTTGGGTGCATGTCAATTAGGTTATTTTTTCATAGGATACTTATTATTTTCCTTTCACATGTATATAATCTATCATGGGAATGATCATACTATGTATTCATATTATCTTCCCAATTTATATATACAAAATATGTTTTATGTTTCTAGGAAGATATTGGGGGCTGAGATTGACATTACTAGCTAGTACATCAGAGCTATCACTAATATGAGGACATAAGATTTCCTTTAATATGAATTCAGAGACATTTTTGTATCATTTTACTTCATATAGGAATAATGTATTGATATTTTTTGTTTCACTATTAATTTATGATATGGAGTATCTTTGTGTATTTATTTATCAACTAAAACATATTACTTGATTGATGGTACTGGCATCAACATGTGATATTCTTATACCTTTTGTGCTATTTTTCAAGATGGGGCCTACAGAAGGTGTGACTCGGGGAGAAATTATTTTTCCTCATTAATTTATGGCTCATGGGGGTGGGGGGGGGATTTGGAGGGTGGTTACTAAAAGATTTATATAACAGATTTTGTTTTTGAGATAGGATATATTTTAGAGTTAAACACTTGAATAAGTTCATGTGTTAGAATAGAAATAGTGTCAGCTGGTCTTGCTGGCCCTTATAGACTATTGAGACCAGTTCAAACATAAGATCAAATGGCCCCCCTATGAACCATAGAATTAACAATAAGTCTAAAAAATTAATATGTGAGGTACTTCAACTTACACTGTAGAAACCTTGTACAGGTACATGCATCAAGAATAATTTATTCCATATTTTAAATGGCTGATATTGAAAAACAATTATATGAATCTTTATATAAATTCAACACTACCATGATTTTTATCCATGTTTTTTAGATGGATCCCAGCTTTCATCAATTTTATGATTATATAGTACATGTTTTGTGGGATGATATATTTTATCAATATAAGATCAACCTAAAAGAGATGGATAAAGCATTTCAGTGAGTGTAACACACTTTTCCATAGTAGAAATCTACATAATAGGACATGGGTGCCTTTGATCCATCAATTGAGAAATTTTTTGATGTTCATGACAACTCTTTCATTATAATATGTGCTGTAGATGGATTTTTGACTGTCTTGGTAACTACTCAGATGAGGGGGTTGTGAATTTGTGGTAGATGATTAATTTGAAGAACGGTGGGAGGTGGAAATTTCATGGGTACATTTCTAGTATGAGTTCTATGGAGAGATCATATTGTCAACCATATATGATGTATATATGTAGAATATACTTTCTCCTCTGCATGAGTGTATTTTCATACAAGATATTATGATCAGGTTTAAGTATTTTTTACATTTCTTCAATGAAATTTTCTCTGATGAGGTTTCCTATGAATGATCTATTGATGAAGAATTTAACCGATTGACCCAGTATGAAGCTAGACTAATTTCATATCCATTGAATTTCGATGTTTAGAAAAAGGTATAGTTGGATGATTATATGTACTGATGGTGAGTGATATCATGATAGGGGAGCCAATAGGGTTCCTCAAATATTTGGGTTATTAGTTGTAGATCTCAAATGTCTAAGACATTGATGTTTTGACTAGTAGGGATTCAGGGGTATCCATGTGGTCTAAATTTTTTTGGGATGTTGGTTTCAGATTTTTTTAGTAATGGATTTACATTCATTTTTTATTCCTATGGTAATTGTGGTCATCGTATTGATTAGTGATCAGATACTCTTGAGGGATAGTTTGGTTTGGTTGGTTATGCCTTGTCGTAATAGAGAGAGAAAGAGGATGCCACCATTTTTTATTTGTTGATTGGAGATAAGGTTGGTAGAGGTCCTCCATTTTATATTTTGTGTTCTCATAGAACTTGTATATTTCATGGATGTGGAGGTGGATGCTAGATATGAGATGGAGAATAAGTGGTTGGATAGTTGTATGGGATATATATGTCAACATTACAGAGGCAATAAATCAATTATGGTACGATTATCTTATCATCTATCCAATTATCTACCTTGTTTTATTCAGGATCTTCACACACTTGTTAGGTCAATATAATATGGTGATAGCACAATAGGGGTGGAATTGTGTGTTTTCTAAAATCATCACCAATTCTGGAATTTGACTCCCTTTGTGATATATGTTTATATGTAGTTTTTTCATCTATTTAGAATATTAGAAGATAATAAATAGATATAACTAACAACAAACTTTTCTAGTGGTTAGGGGATGAAATATCCCATAATCCACTCCAAAAAATCATTCTTTATAGGCAGGGTGAATATCAGTAAAAAGGTCCTCCAATCACTTGACCTTCAAATCCACAACTGGCTATTTGAATTTGATACATCAACAAAAATTATTAATAGACCCTTATGTTTCATTAATAGGGGAACCAATTATCAATATTTTAGTACAATCAGATGATAATTAAACCACCACTAAGTGTGAGTATCTAGTACCCTAATAAATCAAAATAGTTTGATATGATGATGGTTCAAGTTGATCATCACAATTGTAGAAGCTGTATAAAATGGAAATATATAGACATTCTGATTCATAAATGATTGTATTCAAGAAATATCGATTCTATTGGGGATATAAAAATTACATTTTATAGGGGTTAGGGAAATCACTTGTGATAAGGGAAATGAGCATGTTAGTGGGGTGGCTTCACAAATGGTTGAGGGGTTCTCTCTAACATTGACACAGGTGGCTCAGAAGACTCATGATAAGGAGGAGGGAATCCTAAAGTCCACTATTCATAGGACACCACAGATACACATAAAAACATTCAAATTATGGTGATGGTGACAAGATCTCAAGAATCTAAGAATAAATCAAAAAATTAATGGAAACACAGTGCATCTGCAAAAAATGGGATGAGATAGAGGATGATTCTCCCATAAATCTCTCCTTTGTTAAAGAATGGTCTAAAGGGAAAATATTTCTTGTTGATGATGAAGGCATCCAAGTAGTCTGGCCTAGGTAATCAAGACATAGGAAAGACTACTCAAACTTAAATCCAACCAAGGTTACCAGATCTCATGGTCCAATAGAATCTGAATCAGATTGGGATGATGGTTATGATTATTCGTACCAACTTGATAATAATTTTTGATGTTCACTTGGAATGAGGGAATAATCACTTGTATGACCCCATCCGTCTTCACATTGTATCTGATGTTGTTTTTTAATAAATAATTATTTTCCATTACCTTAAAAAATAATAAATATAAATAATTCCTTCTTACAAATGATCATTAATAAAAGAAGCAACAAAAATGAAACTCCTTGAGGTAGAAAATGAATGTCTCCCATGTGTAGCCACTTTCAGAAAATAATAATGACAATAGTTCATTGTAGCAACATTGTAAATATATTCACAAAAATACAATCACATTTGTATATGTGTATATATATTATTCCAAAGGGATTATGATAGGATACATAGTGTAGAATTTTTTCTTCATTATTCCATATCTAATAAGGTCACCTAATAGAACACAAAACATCATATTCAATATGTCTTTTGAAGTTGTAAAATAATTTAAAAATATGAGTGATTTTATCCTTCAAATATGGTTCTTAAAGATAATTATGATGTGATTCTAAACCAGTCAAATCAAATACATTCGTTAGCCTATAAATATGGAAAGACCATTGTTATTATCTATGAATAAATCTCTACTTTAAAAACTCCTTTGATGAATTTTCAAATGTAGGGTTCAACTTCATAGCGTATGTATCCTTTACAAAAAATAGGGTTCCACTGCAGAGTGTAGGGTCCCTTTTCCTATAGTAGGGATCCTTTTTGAATCATTGGGACCCTTCAAATGCATGGTTTATTTCAAATAAATAACTAATTAACAATATGTTTAATCTCCTGAACATAGGGTATGAATAGTGTTTCTATATTCCAACATTTGTTTATATTCCATACATTTCATGTTACTATAAATTTTTTGTTTCTAATCCATATGTTAAATATCAAAAATAGGTATGATGATCCATTTGCAAACTGTTCAGTATTTCACAGGGATGACGATCCATATGCAAACAGTTCATCATTGAGTGGGGATTTTGATCCACAAGATCATTTACCGAACATTGGGTTTGAACTGTGTTTCCATAACACACCCCATAGCATTACATTCTATCAAATATATAAATAAAATCATGATATATATTACAGAAAAAAAACTAAACACGCCATTATTAGAAATCAAAAAAGGGTACTTCTAATCAACAAAATCAGTATATATTATTCTTTATTGTTATGATTATACATTCCCAACAATATCACAGTTTTTAAGGATCACAAAACCTATAAAATAATTTATATAAAAAGTAGGATTTGTATAATCCAACATTATATAATAAAATATTTCAATGAAGAAAAATAGATTCATGTAAATTTAAACTATTTTGATTACCAAAATTTCTCCAAATTGATTCAAAAGTAGGTAATGATATGGTTCTCAAATATTGTACCCCATTTCTAATATCAAAAGGAAGTTTTGAAATAATAAATTATAAAAACCATAGTTAATATTGCACTGAACTGTAGATGAATGTTGTTGTCTACTTGGTAGAAAAATAAGATATGTTAAATGGAAGTGTAAATTTGAACATAAATAATACAATAAAACAAGTTTAAAACAATATAAAATTTTTTCATATTAAATTAAAGTAAACATAAATGTAAAAAAAATATTTTTTTGATAAATTATTAGTACATACAATCATAAACATAATTTTTTTCAAAATGATATGCTCAGGTCAAAATGGATTTCATGTTCAGAATCTCCATGGGTTGTAGGTGAATCCAGATGATAAAATGATTGAACTACACCATGAATCTCAACAGCCATTACTAAAATCCTCTAAAATGATTTTTAAACACATCTATCCACTACCGAAGAATCTTCATTTAATTTGATCTAACCATCTAGATTTAAATTAAATTATCCTTAAAAAACTCGTTGACGTATCTTTTATACTAAATGAATGATGTAATCTTATCTATAACATGATAAAGGATAAGTCCCAACTAAGATTAATTATATTCTAGATGACATATCAAATATCTTTTATAATCCATAAGAACACTCAATGGAGTACCTTCACACTAAAGAGTGTGCAGTCATATTTTTAAATCAGACAAAAAAGATGTTATTGACTTAAATATTCTTATTAGGTCTCGAAGAGTCTATTGAGAAGATGATGAAGCAAGATGACTAACCTTAATGGGTTAAAATTCTCTTCCCAAAAAATATATAGCACATCAAAATATAACCTTTTCATAGATTCATATTTCAACATTATTATATATCAAGCTAAACTATGATAAGCAATTCTATGTCTCCCATAGAAACAACAGTTTCTTATAAATTCATTAATTGAGTATGAAGGAATTCAATATGAGTTCTTAGCCCTGTTGAAATTATCATATCTTCATTATTTTTCATTCAGAGAACATAATCTTGTCTCAATACAAATTATGTTCATTCACCCTATTAGAATTATGGAACATATCATATCTATGTCTATCCAGGGAGTTAGAAAAATTATTAAATTGTAATATTCTTAGGTCAACTTCTTCCAAATACAGACATGGTTATTCATGAAATTCTTATATATCTCTTAATGGTGATCCTTCTACATCTATATTATTAGGAATAATTACGGATATGTTTTTTAGGGAAATATAATCTTCCATGTGGGGTTCTTCTTTATGAAAATCATTCTCAATATTTAAATTTACTTGAGCATTATGCTCAACATTATTTATAGACTCATCTACAGTTTCAAAAATTTTGACTTTTATTATTATTCATTAAATAAGACCACATTCGTCAATTATTGATTTGGCCTCTTCATCATGACTTAGTTGGACAGAACTAACTAATGGTATCATCCTCTTCTCCCCTTGAGTAGTTACCATCAAATTTTATTATTATTACACTCTAATATGTATAATTCACTTTTATAAGATTATCCATAAATATCCAAATTTCAAGACAGTGCTAGAATTTAAAATTCTGATGTGATGAAATCTATATATGAATGATATATATCTATCTTTTCGATTTCAATGCCAAAAAGTGAAATTATTCTTCTATAGGTATATACACCATTCTTTTCCTCTTTGTGATTGTAATGACATAAATATCATAACATAAAATGATAGAAATTGAACCTCATTTGGTTCATAAATAGAAATAGAATCTACATGTCTGGATTCAAGAATTTATCTAACACAACTATTCTGGATAAAATCCCATATAGAATAAATATAATCATGAATAATGCCTTTTGACAATACTATGTTGATAAATCATGTTCCAAATAGTGAAGATTAAATTTCCTCCAAATTAAAATTTTTGATAATGATATTCCTTAATTTAAATGAGGGACCCCCCACAATGGGATAATATAGAAACATAGAAATTTCCTAGGGAAAAAAGAAAATTCATCATTATGAATCATAGTGTTTATATTTTCATCATTTAATCCAAAACTAAATAATTTATTTATTCAAAACACTTCCCTTCTATGCCAAACTATAAGGGAGTGTTACTATATGTGATGTTAAATTCATATCATTTAAATCTACTAGTTGTCTTTAACGAAAGATTTTTCACATTTAAATACTTAAAATATATCTCTTTATCTTGAAGAATTGTATGATTCTTCATAGTTGGGCATGTAGGCATACCCAAATCAGTATCATCAAATCATCTCGATGTTTCCATTTTTAATTTTTTTGAGATTGAATGATCCATATTTTAATGTTTTTTGTTATTAGAATTATAATGTCACTATAAACCGATGAATTGATATGGGGTAAAAAAAACAAGAGGAGTCCAAAAGTTTTATTGAATTGATTGGAAATATATTCATTACTTATCATTTGAAAAAATAAATATTTTAAATTTTTGAAATAGATTTTTGTTTAAATAAATAAAATACATAAATAAAAAATAAAAAATTAAATGAAGATGTATAATGTTTAACAAAAAAGAAAAAATTGAGAGATTAGAATAAAAAATTAATAAAATATCATTTATAATTAAATATTTCTAACTCATACATAATAAAATAAAAACTGCACAAAAAACTTTTTTAGAAAAATTATAAGCTATTTTATATTCATTATTAACAAATTCTAAATATATAACATTTTAAGGAACATAATCTCTTAAAAATGATTCCTAATATTAATATGATTAGTTGTAGAATGAATAATAGAATTTTTTGAAATAATAATACCATAAGTATTATAAAATTTAATATGTATATTATTAAAATTTAGAATAAATTCAAGAAGAGTGTTTTTCAACCACAATAATTGTGCACATAATCTACCTGTAAAAACATATTCTACCTCTGATATTGGTTGGGAAACATTGTGTTTTTTGTTACTCTACCATGGTACAATATATTTTCTAAAAAAGTGACAATTTCTTAAGGTACATATCATATCGAATATAAATATTTTAAATTCAGAATCTAAATATGATATTAAATTTAAATTACATGTTTTAGGGTAAAAATATATTGAAAAATAGTTTCCTATAAATATTTAAAAATTATTTTAACATTTCTAAGATGTTTTTTAATTTGTATGTTATAGAAATATAATACATAAACATAGAGAAATCATAAAATTTTTATTTCTAGTAGTATGACATTATATACTACAAGTTCTACAACTATATAACCAGTTGTTAATTAGTTTCTTAGCTTTATCCAATTCATGTTTTATATTGGTACAGATAGAAGTTGTATAAGTCTTACTTTATTCATGTTCAAAAATTTTAAATAAGTCAATAATACAATTACTTTGAATTAATATATTTACATAATATTTTGATAAATCTGAAACCCTAAAAAAATACAATTCTCCCATCATACTCACTTCAATTTTTTTTCATTAAATTTGTTAAATAGTAAATTTTTTTTGACCTGAAGATAACATCATCCACATAAATTAGATATAATAAATATTTGAACAAATAGTTTTCTTAAATGTAGCCTGATCTTCTAATTATATATTAAATCCATTTTTAAACATGAAAGTTATTAATCTCTCATACCATGATATAATTTCTTTTTAAAACCAAAATATGGTTTGGTAGGTTTAAAAACAGAATTTGGTTTATGAGGGTTTTCAAAACATGGAGGTTATTCATCATAAACATCCTAAATTAAATAAAAATTTAAAAATTAATTTTTATCTTCTATGTAATATAATCAAAATTTCATATGAGATGTATAATACAGAAGGATTATAATGAAATCTATTCTAACTACAAGGAAAAAAGGTTTCATCATATTATATACCTTTTTTCTAATTATATACTTTAGCTTCTAACTTGGAATTTGTTCTAGATTTGATACCTTGATCAAACTATTTATTTCTAATAATATGTTTGGTTTCTATTATGGGTCAATATGATGGTCTATCCACTAAATAACAAACATTATTTCATCGAAATTGGTTTAGTAATTCTTGCATTGTTAATAGCCAACTCTCATTCTCCAATTTAACTTCAATAGATTTAGATTCTAACTGAGATATAAAGGTAGATAATTCAACTATAATTTCATCATTTATTCTAGTTAAAATTCCTATATCTATGTCTCCAATGATGCTTTCTAAAGGATGGTTCTTTATGGTTCTAATCTGTCAAGGAAAGAAACATTAATTTCATTTGTTTCATATTCTTGTGAACTTGACTGAATTTTTTTTAAATCAATTTTAAAATCATTATTATGGGTTCCAAGTTTCATGTTGTTAAATGAGTCAGAAATTTCATATATTTTATTGTTCTATTTAATAAAAGGTTTATTTTCATTAATATTCCCAAGAATTGATTCTTCCAAAATATTAAATTTTTTACTAAACTCTATATAGGCTTTAGAATTAAAGGAATATACTAGAAATATTCCTTCACCGAATTTTGATAGAACTTACCATGATTTTCCTAAGTATTGAAGATATAAACCATTCATAAAAATACATTAATTTACATTACATTAGTTTTTTAAAAAAAATCATAGGGACTCTTTATAAATATTTCATCTTGAAACTCCATTCCTGATATAGTATACTATTTTTACAGCTCTATCCGAAAAATATGAATGAACAATGTTTTCATTCTTTATCGTCCTTGCCATTTCTTGAATAGTTCTTCTTATTAGGTCAACAATTTAATTTTCAGAGGTGTTCTTAGATTATATATGGTTTGTTTAAACCTATATTTAAGAAACAAAGAATTAAATTAAGGATTCTGAAATTTAAAACCATGGTAACTTCTCATGGAAATTATTTTATAACCTTTTCTGTTTTTTATAACTTTTCAATAATAGTTAAAAAATGAATACTTTAATTTTGAGTTTTAGAAAATAATCCAAATTAGATCAGGAATAATCCTCATTTAAAACAAACACACATAATTTAAAATCTAATATATCTACTCTAGATTGTCCAAAGAAATCCATATGGACTTGTTCTAAAGTTTTAAATGTAGTAATTTTGTTAAGAGATTTGAATGGTGATTTGTTATATTTTCTATTTTGATATGCATCACATAATCTTTCATTTTCAAATAGAAGACAAGGAATATCAGAAACTAGCTATTACATGGATAATTAATATGAAGAATATATATTAGAATGTTAATACATTCCAACTCCAATAATATTTACTTTTGAATTATCACCAAATTTATGTAGACCTCCATCCATCTAAGTTATTTTATGGGAATTTGACGAGTCTCCACTCATGTGTCTAGAGAAGACAAAATCCATATACCATATAATTGTTATATTCCAATGGAATTATATCATATTCTTCTTCCTAATCCATAAATCATGTATCAGATTTTATATTTTTTTTTCTTTTTAAAATTAGATTTCAAAGAGCTATTGATGTCCATATATACACTACACATATCATTCATATATATTTTACTCTTATGATGTTAATATTCCTTCTTATGATATTTATTTTCTATACTTATTTATTTATTTTTCAAATGGGGAAAGTCAGGTCTGATGTGGTCCATTTTTTGTTTTGATATCATCTTACATCATAGGGTTATCTATATTCCTCCTTAATGTATTATCTGAAACCACATTTCTTGTTGTAGAATTTACAAAATTTTCAGGGTAGCTAGGCCAGTTCAATTTTAGTGTATAAGGATTCTAAATTTGTATCTATCTATACATTCGGTTATTATTTTCTTGTATGCTTCTGATATGTCACTTTAACACAAGTATTTTCCCGGTTTACTACAATATTGTGATTTTCATCTTCATCTTCCATTACTGCTTCATATATCACCCATATTTCAATAAGTTACATCATATTTATATTTTATACAAGTGATTATTGTCAAATGGAAGTAGATATACTATTTCTAGTTGTGGGTATGACTCTATGTACTATTAGAGCATGATCTGATTGGATGATGGGAACTCCCAATGATTTAATGTTAATGGAAATCTTTGTTATCTTTCAATTCATTTGAGTGATTTTATCGTTTCCAAAACTTATAATGGTCTCAAACATGAGTTTTTCGGTATCATATCTCATTTTATTCATAATTACATTCCTTCATAATAAACTCTAACAGTTTTCAACATCTCAAAAGTAGTAGGGCATTGTGAAGCTCGATTTAATACATCATATCCAAGTCCATATAAAATAGAATTCATTTCATATGAATTGACTTTATATTAGGTTTCTTCATCAACAGTCAAAGTCTCTGGATTTCAAGAATCATATATGGAGTGATTATAGTTGAATAGTCTTTGAATACAAAATATATTAAATATATGATCATACATGATTTTCAGAATCCATAGTTTTCATTATTTAAATATGAATCATGAACCATAGTCAGACCTTCTTTCCTATCATCCATTTCCATTTTTTTTACAGACCTTAGTCTCTTGTCAGATTGTTATAACTTTATCACAAAATCTCACCTATCATTCCAATGGTTAGGTGGTAAAAATACAATGATAACAAAATATGGGGGGGGATGAATAGTGTGTTTTCAATAATCTTCACCAAAATTGACATTTCATACCCTTTTTGATTTATGCAGATGGATAGTGTATTCTTTTGTATGATATATAAAAAATATATAAATAGAAGGAATGAACCCACAAATTGTATAGTGGTTTGGGGATCAATGATACCTTACTACCCTCCACCAACTCTCTTGCTACAATCATGTATAATTGTTGAAGAAAAGTCCTCTTATCACTAAACCTCAAATCCAATACTGAGTGGAGGTAGTTGAAACCTCCACAACAATGCTAAACATAACCTTTCGGTTCTTTTATAGGGAACCAAATATCCACATTTTAGTACTTTATGTTGATACTTATACTACAACTGGGTGCGAGTAGTTGATAATGTTGTAAATCAAAATGGTATGACTTGATGATGGTTCTGTTGATATTCACAATTACTCTAGAAGAAAAAATTGACATTACATGGATATAATTCATTAGATATGAATGTATTGAAAATTAATAACTCTGAAGTGATCAAATTTTCTAATGATCACCAATAAAATAAGAAAAAATAATCAGTACTTCAAGGTAGAAAATATATATATTTATTGTGTATCCACTTTTAGAAAATAATAGAGACAATCGTTTGTTGTATTAGAACAATGATTATATTCACACAAATATAATTGTATGTTTATATGTGTTTATATATTATTACAAAATAATTAAGATAGAAAATATATGGTAGATAGGTTTTCTTTGTATTCCAGATCCATAATGGTTAACTAATGGAATGTAGAACTACATATTCAAATTTTCTACGGGAGTCATAACATCCCTTAGGAATATTTGTGATTTTATCCATTGAATATGTCTCTTTAAGATGATCATAATTATCTATTTAGTCATTCGAATAGAATATTTCAACCATCTTGTAAATATGGAAAGAACATTGCATGAATCTTTGATTAAATCAAAACATTAATAACTCGTTTTTAGCATTTTCAAAAATAGATTTGAACTCCCTATAGTGGGGTTTCTTTGTGTATTGTGGGATTTCATTGCCTAGAGTAGGGTTACATTGAGTAGCGTAGGGTTCCTTTTCATAGGTACAGGTTCCATTATGTAGCGTAGGGTTTCTTCCGAGGCAAGGATGATTATAAATGATTCATTGATTAACTATACATTCAGTATCCCATGTGTAGGGTATGAACAATGATTCAAGATTCCAATGTAGGGTTGATATTCCATGTGTTATTTCATTCCTCCAAACATACGGTTTTCAATCCGTACTTTTAATATCCAATGTTGGGATAATTATCCATACACAAACTCTTCCACATATCTTAGTGATGATAATACATTTGTAAATTGTTCATCATAGCATAGGGATGATGATACATACACTCATTTACAAAATTTATTGTTTGAAAAATGATTCCATAGAACATACGATATATTTTCATTCCTTTATAGATATAAATAAAATCATGACATATAATTATGAAACATACATAGCATAACATTATTAGAAAACAAACAATGTTATTTTTAGCATCAAAATCATCACATATTACAAATTATTTTTAGGCAATTTTTCCCAACAACACCTTTATTCCACAACTATTAATTCCAATATTAGTAATGGACATCGACTATATTCCTATGTCTGTAGTGTGGTATAGAATTTTTGGAGGCCAAAAACTCATATTTAATATGTTTTGAGGGTGTTGACTGATTATGGTGAACATCATCCATGTTGATATATATTCATGTTATTTTGAAAATTGTATGACATTATTCGTGACATTGAATTTTTGGATTCTATGAAGAAGGTTATAAAATGAATTTAAAAGAATTTCAAACTCTCATATGTGGAAAGCCATCATGAAATTTTACTTAGTGGATGAGACAATAATTTTGGTAGTATTATTGTGTATGCCCTTCTTTCCCTAATGGGGTAATTGCTAATAAATTTTCTGGGTGATGGAAATATGAAAAATCATATTGTTCTTAAAGAATATCAATATGTCTTCCCCAAGTAGGTTTTTCTACTACCTCCTTGATGTGACATTGATTTTTGGATAGATTTATTATATCGTAATTCTCTCATTTCAATGGATCCTTCTTAGGTGACATCATTAATGTTGTGGGAGTTGAGGAATTAGAAAGATGAATTTATGCATAAAGGTTTCATTCAAACAAATTTATCAACATGGTGTAGTTTCAAATTAGTTTGGAAGAAGGAGGAGGGTTTTATTATGAAGTTTATATACTTCCAAATGATTAATTAGGTGAAAATGAGATTAATATCCCGATTCCAATGATTATCAATGGTTTGGAATAGTTGATAAGAGCTAGATGGTTTTCTAAGCTTGATATGTGGTCTCAATATAATTATCTAAGAGTGGTGAAAATTTAAATAAAAAACACAACATTAATATTAAGGTATAAGAAGGTCATGATTGTGGTTATATCATTAAATTTAATTAACACACATTATATGTTCTTGGGGCTCATAAACATCATGTTCCAGGAGTTACTAGACCACTTTGTATTAATTTTAATGGACGGAATTTTAATCTTGTTTATAACTAAGGAAGAGTGTTCTGATCATCTTATAGTGATCTTATGGGTCCTTTTATGCAACTAGCTCTATTTAAAAGTTTCTATGTTAATGTTCGGGATGTGAGAGATTCATATAATAACCCATATAGTGTCCAAAACGGTATTTTCTTGAACCCATCAATAATATAGGAAGTTATTTCTTGGGAAGCACAGAAGAATGTGGAAGAAGGTAATATTTTACTCAACCTAGGGGATATTACATAGGTTCTAGTTTTATTTATTTCGTATTTTATCCCCATTATTAGAAATAAAAATAACTTTCCCTGCTTTCATCTATATTGATAAGTTTCATGTCTATTTTTACTACATGTTATGGAATTTGATTCATTATTTGGTGCTCTGGATTCAATAAGAATGTATGGTGTTTATTCATTTCTCTGAAGCTTCCATTCTAGGTTTGGTATGGGTCTTGATGTTGTAGAATTTGGAAATCTCATTTTGTTTTAGGATGATATTTCTAAAGAGGGAAAATATTCCACCAATGAAGCTTACAGTCTAGGTTTGGTGTGAGTCTTGATGTACGCAAAGTTATGCATGTAATTGGTTTCATATTCATATGATTATTCATGAAACTTGTTACTTTTTACACTATTATTTATGAACCAGATTACATCTTCAAAAAGTTATGCATGGACCAGGTTTCATGTTTATATGGTTATGTGTAAACCTAATTACATGTTCACAATGTTCATATTAGAACTGGATGAATGTTCATATTTTGATGGAGGGTCATCATTTAATGTCCTTAATATTATTAGTGAATTGGTTTATAGTTATAAATGTTCCAAACTTTATAAAAAAAATTTGTTACACAAATTCCATGTCTTGTTCCAATCTTATGCATTCATGACTTATTCTATTTTTCATATTATGTTCATTGTCTTATAAATGTTTAGTATTTATTATGATATCTAAAATGATGTGTATGACCATAAAATGATATTCTCATTAAACATACCCTTTTATTCATTTTATACTTATGAGTTTCACTTATTTACTCTTATTGATTATCTGATCTCACCCCTTTCTTATGTTTCTTTTCCCTATGTTATGAAAAAAGGATGTACTAATAGTGGAGATATCTATAGATGATGATGAAGATATTTCACCCTGATATAATATTTTATTTTCATGATTCCAAAGGCACTCATGTATTTTTTTTCCTCAGGAATGTATTTTTTTAATGTATCTAGTATTCATTTAATATGATGTAATGTCATTTTATGTAAAGCCTATGTGTCTTTAAGACCCATTATAACATTTCCATCTCATCGATGTATTAAATAAGATTAATTTAATTATAAAATATATTTATTGTGGTCATAAAAATAGAAATTTATTGATTAACTAATTGGAAATAAGAAATCAATTTTTAGTGAAGTCATTTTACGCTTCAGAAAAAAAGAATTTGTTCAAAAATATTTTAACTAATTTTTTTAAGAAAACAATATTTCTATTTACTAAAATATTTAGAAATTATATGTTATAAAAAATAATATTAATTTTTATATTATAATATGAAAATTAGTGTAGGGTTTCCTTTTGATCTTCTTCATAAAAGATTGAATATTCAATGAATAGTAAAAACATAAAAAAAGTATTGTTTCGTTTCATGTATATACAGAGTTCAATTTTTTTGAATTTTATTTAAAAATTTCATTAGTTAATTTGGTTTTTACATTATGAAATTAATATTAATTAAATTCATTATTATTCTTAATTATGATATTTTTTCAAAGAAAATATGTTCGGGTTAAGAATCATTATTTTTAAATGGGTTCATATATGATTTTTCATAGAACTAGAAATGCCCCCACTATTCGGTATCCATGGGGAAGAGATTTCCAAATCTAGGTTCTCATTAAGGAGTTTGTCCAATGATTCTTGGGAACAAATTTTTTTTTGGATGAGAGGTAAAGCTCATCACACCTTTTTCAGGGAAATTATTTCTAACAGTATGAATCTGTTATATATTTGTGATATGTTAATGAATCCTGTATGAATATCTTTATATTATGTACATCTGCATCGAATTAACAATGAATTATAAGGATTTATGTATCTTTTGTACTTCATCAATGGATATATATATATATATATATATATATATATGTGTGTGTGTGTGTGTGTGTGTGTGTATCTGAGGTTTTATATCAATGGTTTCCTCTTATACACTACAAAGAGATTCTTTCAATTTTATTAGAACGATGGTGGTTTTTTAGCCACTCATTGGGGTGTTCTAGAGTATATCATCTTCTATGGAGATGAGTGTTATTTTGGATGATCAGATTGAAAATATATAAGGGATTCATATATATCATTTTAAGTGGAATCAGATCCCAAATAGTTTAGTTTGGATTAATGGGACACATCATACCTTTTATGGTCATGTGATAAGGACCTAACTGTATAGTTTAACATCATGCAGAATGGATATCTAGGAAAATTATGTGCTGTCAAATTTTGGTTGTGAGACTTATGTTGATGAATCTGATTGAAAATATAAGTAACATGGATTCCAATGATGAATTATACACTAATTGTATTCATTCCCATAGAGAACATACTTGATCTGAGTTATTGAGATTGATCCCTATGAAGGAATCCTACATGTCCCATTTTGATGGGAATTAGATCCTACACAGTTCGGTTGTGAGAATCAATGCCTGTGTAGGGCCTTCATGGGTTCTCTTATGTATCTATATGACCCTTTCATAGGATAAATTCATAGATTACTCTTGTATAGTAGTCCCTCTAGTTCCTTGGTGATTTTATTTGGTTCTTACTCAAAATTAGGATTCCTATTGAGTTGGGGCTATAAGTAGGCATCATATGTATACGGCTTAGAGAAAGAATCATTTTTTTTGTTCAATTGGGAGAATCCATGCCTCTAGAGGACCTTGATGGTTTTTATCATTGGTGAATATGATCCTTTTAGAAGATTATTGTTTTTATTATTTTTGTAGAGGATTCTCTATGGTGATTGGGGGGTTTAAATGGGGATTACTCCTTATAAGGAAGCGTATTGAGCTTGAACATTAGGTTGGATACCAACATATTCTAGTTATATGTAGAATAAATAATAATGTATATCTGTTATTCATGATTTAATAGTGAGGATTCCCTTGAAAATGAGATGTCAATTGGGACAAAGCCCCGAGGAAGATTCCCACATTGGTGAAAAGTTGGGGGTTACACCAAGTATGACACCCTGAAATTGATCTAGTAGCAAGGCAGTGTGATCTTATTATATTTTCAATGGAAATGTATGTGTAATACTAATCTTAAATACCATGAACTATAGGATCTAGGTTTTACCGACGATATGGACAAAACGTGGTGCATGCCCTTGTATCCCAGACTAAGAACTCACAAACACCATCTGTCACGACCCACCTTCACCAAAAGGAGGGAAAGGTCAGCAGATTGTCAGGCCCTTCCTTCTTTAAGTTGAAGGAGAGATAATGACCCCCGAGACCCGCCTTTAATTGGTCCCAGAGTGGTGACCAGCGCCATGGGTATAGAATCACAAACTAAATGGAAGGCATTACCCTTTTTCTTTTAATTGGATCGGGAGTTAAGATAGTAAATCCCACAACACAAAACTGAAAGTAAAAGTGAAGCCAAGAACCATTCCCAATTCATGTTACAAAATTAAAACCCACAATGTATAAGGTGACTACAAAGCAAAAATACCAAAAGAAAGAACAACAGAAACTGTGATGATCCGTCACAAGGTCCGAGCTAGTACGGTCCAGCACGATCCCCGAAGTCCTCTTGGAAACCTGAAAACAGTTTTACATATGTAGGGTGAGAATACAAGTATACATAGTAGGGAAAACCAACGACTCTCATGCACAAGTGGAGAGGCATTCTAAGGCCCCGTGGAAAAGAGAAAACCAAGCACCTAGAAAGCAAACTAACCACCCAAGCCTCACCAAGGCACACTCCCCAAATATCACAATTCAAGTATAGTATAGTAATAGAACATCGATGTTTGGGTACCCCGCGACACTTTCCCACTGGTTATTGAAGAAATCCTACGCAATGAACCAATCCCACCATTCTCACCACAGTCCCACTGCCAAACCCTGCCCGCACACACCTGGGACACAACCTCACGCAGTCTCACTGCCAATCCCTGCCCACAAACACCTGGGCCACAACTGCCACATGTAACCACGCCTGCAAACACCTAGGCCAGAACAACCACCGCTATGCCCAGTGACACCTGGTATAGAAGATCCACAACCACGCCCGAAGACACCTGGGCCTCATCCAAAAGACACTTGGGAAACCACCTGCTTGAACACACCTAGGCCAACCACCACACCACACTGCCCGAAGATTCTTGGGCATGTAATTGACTTCTGGCCATCACAGCATGCCCGAAGATACCTGTGCTATCCGGGAAAGGGAGCAGAAAGGAGCTAATAACCATCTACTAATAGAAGCGTTTGGAAAAACACCCTCCCCCATTAAATGGGGGTGTTTGGCACTAAGTGATAAACTGGGGCGCGACAAGAATAAGAAACACAAAACTACATGTATATGTATAGGTAACAAGAACTCGCCCAATCTAGGTTTTTCTTCAGCTATCCTAAATAACACAATCAGAGCCCTAGTCACGACTCACACAAAACCAAAACCCATTTGTCCCATTCTTGTTCCATGTTTAGTGATAATGATTAAATATGTTTCTACACCTACTTAGGAAACTATCAAGAATGAACACAAGCCAAGGAAAGAGTACAGTCAAACATCAACTTAAACATCGACACCCAGTTCTCTTGTAAAGTCACTACAAAAAAAGGATAAGTGAGATCCCTCGAAGTACTAGAACCAAATAAAACAACAAGGTACAACCCCATGTACCCAGGAGCCAATGGTTTCTCAACAACAGAGGATCCCACCTCAATTCGTGATATAATCAATGTAACCACTCGACATCAAATTTACAACCACTGATATCATAACTACAGGGGATCCCATCCCCACCCACATCACCCAGCAATTGGCCATGAATGAAATACAAATCAAACCACTAACCCCAAAGTAAAGAAGGACCATGCCAATATTTTCATATTTAAATGATTAAACACACTCCATGATTCCAAATCCATTGTACTTTACCCAGCGTTATCATAGAAAACGGTTGATCCTGGTGCTTTAAATATATTTAGCCGAATTTATGTAATTAACCAAATTCCTTTACACGACAAGGGTTCAAAACCACAATACAATCCATCTAAACATAACCAAAGTTAAGGGATCGTTAGTGCACAGAGAAAATACACCAACAGCCATGATTTTCAGTAGGGCTAAGCCCGCACAATTTTTAAGTCATTAATCATGGACGATCATAAAACAAAGAAGCATCATCGATCACACCCCTCCCACTTCATTCATAGAATCTGTTTATTATATTCATTAAGGTTTGGTTAATACATTTCTACAAAAGCAATAGCATACCCACCCCGCAATATATACAGAATGGAGAGACGAAGTTGAACCCCTACTTGATTGATCAATGAGATAGAATCTTCTCTTAACGCGCAAGGAACTGGAACAGGAGGTGAGAAAATTGTAGGGGTGTGACCTTGGGAACTCAAGGACATGCAGAAGAATTGATGGGAGGTTGTTCGAGAAAAATAAACCTAGGGAGAACCCTTTAGTTTATAACGGCTGAGGGCGGTTGAGATAAGAATGTGAAACCACGTAAGGAGTGGGGTTGTGGGTTGACCATGCAGCCCCACACGTCATTAAAGAGGTCATCGAATTTACGTGTGGTTTAAACTGATGCACACTAGGGTATCTCACTTAATCAAACCCATTAATTGGCGTTAATGGGCTTTAAAACAGGCTTAAAAGGGTCAAAATATGGTTTTAAACCCAATTTGTGCAAAAAGGAAGCGCTACTGGAAAACCTGTGGGGGTAGGCTAGAGCGACTGGTAGCCAAGATACTAGTATGGTGCAGTGACCTGTAGTCGAGAGCTACTGGTAGGCTGTAGTACTGGTAGTTGAGAGCTACATGTGGCTGTCAGTGATCAGTAACCAAGCTACTGGTAGGCTGTTGCTACCGGTAGACCAAGCTACCTGTAGCCGAGCTACCGGTAGGCCTAATGTGGGTCAAACATCACCGAGAAGTTAGGATGGCATCCCATACTACCCATAACACCTCAAGCATCATATATTTACTATGTAATGGTCCTCCAACAACCCAGGCCATTACATCAGATACCTCTCAAACTATTCTCACCCTCGATAATCAAAACAACCCACAAGGAAAGAGAGTGTCCGAACAGCCACCTCGAAATATACAACTCAAGATTGAACCCCATTGTTAACTAGAAACACCATTCTCTTAAGAACCAAGCAACATACTATGTCAGACTGCCCAGTCTGTGGGTTGGGGAGTCTTTTCCCCCATTGGATGACACTATCCGCCTTGGGCGGCACTGACTCGCCCGCATGGGTTTAATCGCATCCTCCTTAATGCATCTTGATTAGGGGTAAAATCCTCCCCTCCCCATAGCCAGGACCATTCAAAAACATTCAGAGAGGAATGAAAAATCACATATTTCATAGCCAACAAGGTAAAATGATCCACCACAACAAGTATAAACAAAACATCACAAAACTCAAAACAAATATGGGTACTGGGCACACATCTGTGCTTCCCTCTCCCACATACTCCCCTCAAGCTCACCATGTGTCCATAACACACGAACCAATGGAATTGTTCACCCACGAAGCACCTTCTCCTAACGATCCTCGATCATCATTGGTCTTTCAACAAAGGTCACGTCATCCTCGATGTCTAGCTCTCCCCATTCAAGGATGTGTGAATCGTCGTGCAGATACCGATGAAGATAGGAAAAATGGAAGACGTCATGTAGCCTCAGTAGCGGCGGTGGTAACACTAGCTGATAAGCCACTTATCCAAACTTCCGCAACAGTTCCAAAAGTCTGATGAACTTGGGAGAATGCTTACATCCCTTGATGATCCTCTGTTGTCCACGAAGAGGGGAGACCTTCAAGAATACGGGGTCTCCAACCTCAAACACCGAGGGCCTTCTCCTAGTATCAGCATACGACTTCTGTCAGTCCTGGGCCGCCTTCATCCTTTCCCGTATAAGCTGAACCTTCTCCACAGTGCTCAGTACCACCTCCGGGCCAAGGATTCCTGCATCTCCGACTTCGGTCTAATAAACAGGTGAGCGGAATGGCCTCCCATACAAAGATTCAAATGGGGCCACACCAATGGTAGAGTTATAAATTATATTGTGGGTGAAATCTATCAATGGTATGTGTGGTACCCACGATCCTCCTGAGTCCAGAACACATGCCCCTAGCTTGTCCTCCAAGGTCTGGATGGTGTGCTTTGTCTATCCATCTGTCTGGGGAAGGAAAGTTGTGGGAGGACATAGCTGGATTCCAAAATCATACTGAAATTCTTCTCCTGACTCTTGAGGTAAACCTTGCATCCCAATAAGAGACTATGGACCTATAAACTCCATGAAACCACACTACCTCATCCACTTAGCTTTGTGACAAAGCATCTACTTCACTCGACTCCTTAATCGCCAAATAGTGGGCCGATTTCGTCAACCGGTCCACTACTACCCAGATGGCATCATATCCCCCAAGAACCTTGGGTAGTACTGTGACAAAATCCATCAAGATGTCCTCCCACTTCCTCTCGGGGACATCTAGAGACTACAGAAGGCCGCCTGGAACCCGGTGTTCTGCCTTTACTTGCTGACACACTAGGCACTTGGCCACAAAATCTGCCACTGCTCGCTTTACTCTGGGCCACCAGAACTATCTATTCAGACCCTGGTGCATCTTGGAAACTCATGGTTGCACCGCTATGGGTGAGTTGTGGAACTCACTAAGAACCATTCCACTCATAGCCACTGGAACAAACTTCTTTCCTCGGAAAAGCATCTACTTCTGACCATCCTCCGTCCACCCTTCTGGAGCATTTCTCTGGTCAACATGGTCTCGCATCACTTCGCACTCTGGGTCTCCCCACTTAGACTCCTCCACTTCCTAAAATAGAGACAACTGCACTGCCATCTGATATAGGAAATCTTTAATTCTATCAGTCCTCGCATCCAGGTGCAAGGTAGCCAACTCCTGCATTGCCTTCTAGGCGTCTGCCGACTCTCGTACTACATCCCTCTGTGAACTCCTACTCAAGGCATCAGCCACTACATTCCCATTCCCTGAAGTGTAGGAAATCTCAAAATTTTAATCATGGAGGAACCTCATCCACCTCCGCTTCCGCAAGTTTAGGTCCTATTGGGAGAAGAGATACCTCAAGATTTTGTGATCCGTGAAGACCACAAATCGTTCTCCTATGAGGTAATGCCGCCACAAGATTAGAGTGAATACAACCGCTGCAAGCACCAGATCGTGGGTGGAATAATTATTCTCATGAGGGTGTAGATACCTAGAACCAAAAAGATCACCCCTTGTTGCTGCAATAACACACATCAGATGCCTTTCCCTGAAGTATCACAAAACACCTCAAACACTGCTCCTTCTTCTAGTAGTCTTAGCACTGGGGAACTAACCAACGTATCCTTCAGATAGCTGAAGGATTCCTCACACTGATCAATCCTTACGAAAACATGGTCCTTCTTGGTAAAGGCTGTCAAAGGTGCCTCAACTCGAGAGAAGTTGGGTACGAGCCTCCAATAGTAACGTGCCATCCCGAGGAAACTACGAACCTCTTCCACATTCTTGGGTGCTGCCCAAGAAACAATTGCCTCAACCTTTGATGGGTCCACTGCTACCCCCTTCTCGGACACTACGTGCCCAAGGAAGTACACTTCTCACATCCAAAATATGCATTTTGATAACTTCCCATGGACATGGTGCTGTCAAAGGACCTCCAAAACCATCCTTAGGTGTTCCGCATGGTCCTCCTATGATCTTCAATAGATCATGATGTCGTCTATGAACACAACTACAAACTTATCTAGGTACTCCTGGAAGATAGAGTTCATAAGCCCCATGAACACATCTGGGGCATTCGTAACGCCGATGGGCATGACCACAAACTTGAAGTGACCATATATGCACCTGAAGCCCATCTTTGAGATATCACCCTCCTTCACCCTCAACTAGTGATATCCAGACTGTAGGTAGATCTTGAGAACCATCATGCCCCTTTCAGTTTGTCAAGGAGATCGTCTATCCTTGGAAGAGGGTAGCGATTTTTGATCGTTTCTTGATTCATCCTCTCGTAGTATTTGCACAACCTGAGACCACCATCTACCTTCTTTGTGAACAATACTGGAGCACCACATTGTGATGCACTTGGTCAAACATAAAAGCTCTTGATCAGATTGTCAATCTGAATTTGCGACTCCCGTAGCTCTAAAGGTGCCATCCGGTAAGGAGCTATCGAAATCGGGCGAGCACCAGGCTGTAAGTATATCACAAACTCGATATCACGTCGAGGTGGTAGAGTCCTTACCTCCTCCGGAAAGATATCCATAAACTCTCTGACAATTCCTGAAACCTCCACCATCTCAGAATCTATTGGCTCTACTGATATCTTGGCTATCATGGGGAGGAGGGGTTCCACTCGCCTTCTGCCCTCTTGACTATCCCGCTCTCCGGTGAAAGTAACGTGTCGGCCACCCTAGTTTTAGAACACAGCCATTACTCAAAAGAATTCAATGACTTCACTCACCGAGAACATCTAGTCAACGCCTAGAATGACATTGAATGGTTGTATCTGTAGCAGTAGTAAATCCCTGACCGACTGACGTGGCCCCATCATCAGTATGCATCCTTGAAAAACATATAGCAAGTCGGTCTGACCTACAACTGGTGTGCTCATCACCAGGGGAATTTGAAGTCTCATAGATTCTAGACCCAAATCACGTGCTAGACTGGGTGCAATGAAGGAGTGAAAAGCTCCAGTATCGAATAAGGCAAAATCAATGGTGCTAAACAAACTGATCATACCTCGAACAACCTCCAGCCCCGCTGGGACTGCTGCCTCTACGGCGTGCAACTGCCCACGCCCATCTACTCTACCTCTCAGCTGTCAGCCACCTCCCCGACCACACCCTAGTCGAGGTCCCTGAGGAGCGCCCTGAGGTCGGTCTCCCCTTGAAACGTCGGCCCTCAGAGGAGCGGATGCTCGCTGCCCATGCTGCTAGTGTTGGAAGGGCCTCGCTGGAAGCTGCTACTGAGGTGGGTGATGGGCCTGTCCGCCACTGCCATACAGTTCTCGGTCCGGGAATTGATTCCAGAGAGTTCCATGGCTCCCAAAGAAGAAGCACCTCGGTCTTGGTCCCGGAAGAAAAGGGCGAGGACCGGGGGACCAGAACTGGAACTGTTGCGGCATGCTCCCTGCTGGTCGGAACCAAGAGGGTCCCAATACTAGTGGTCTGGTACTGAAAGACTTCTCCATCAATGATCCCAGCTGGATCCCCTCTCATGATACACCTACTATAGCATGCATCCTCTTCACTACTTTGGCCTTCTTCTAGACCTCTAAGTACGTTGTCAAGGTGAAGGGGGTAACAACGTACTGGAGGGAGGGTCGAAGCGCCTCCTCTAAATGTCTTTCCCGAGACTCCTCATCTGGAAAGAGGTATGGAGAAAAACATAGGAGGTTTTTGAACATGATTCCAAGCTCCCTTACTTTCACAATCCTTTGCTGGAGGGAGTGTAGCTCCTGCCTCTTTTCCACCTTCATCGTAGAAGAGGATAATTTTTCCCAGAACTCCTCAAAATCAGTCCATGCCACCTCAGCCTCTCTCCTCTCCCCCAGGTAAAGCGTCCACCACTGACACGCTACTCCATGCATCTGGATGATATCCAGAGGAACCTAGTACTTAGACGAAGCGCGAATCAGGCCGAAAGCTATCACCATCTCTTCTAGCGAGCTTTCCATCGTCATGTCAGAGGTGCTGCCCTCATACTTCTCGAGGGTCTGTCGCTGGAAGGCTTGATGCATCTTCTTCCACTAGTTGTCCTCATCCTCTTGATAAGCCCTCTTCTAATCATCCATGTCAACCTACTGGGCCTCGATCACCTGTACAACACATGGTCATCATCCGGGTGCCATAGCTGCAAGGTAAACAAGGAATGCATATGCCCAAGCAGTGCAAAATATTGTTCCCAAGACATATTAAACTTTTTATTTTTTATTAATTCCCAAGACACCCCAGAAAAATGAGAACACAAGTCATTATGATGTATTTAACTTCCCTAGTTTCTCTACCCTACAATCAGAATGGTCTCACTTAGTCATTTGGTAGGTCCAGAGTCCTTGCATCGGATCACGAGGGCCCTAAAATCCCATGTCCTAGACGGTCTTCCCTAGCCCAATTCACGCACCATGGTATCCCAACATTGTTTCCCTACCATACCATTCAATAATCACTATTCCTAACTCCAGACACCATCATATCTCTCAACCTACTCGGATAACATTATTTCACGACCCACCTTCACCAAAAAGAGGGAAAAGTCAGCAGATTGTCGGGCCCTTCCTTCATTAAGTTGAAAGATAGATAAGGACCCCCGAGACCCGCCTTCAATAGGTCACAGAGTGGAGACCAGTGCCAAGGGTATATAATCACACACTAAATTGAAGGAATTACCCTTTTTCTTTTAATAGGATCCGGAGATAAGATAGTAAATCCCACAACACCAAACTGAAAGTAATAGTGATGACAAGAACTATTCCCAATGTATGTTAAAAAAGTAAAAACCACAATGTATAAGGTGACTAAAAAAATGAAAATACCAAAAAGAAAGAACAACAACAACTACGATGATCCGTCACAAGGTCTGAGCTAGTACGGTCCAACACGATCCCCGAAGTCCTCCTGGAAACCTGAAAACAGTTTTACATATGTAGGGTGAGCATACAAGTATACTCAGTAGGGAAACCCAAAGACTCTTGTGCACAAGTGGGGAGGCATGCTAAGGCCCCGTGGAAAAGAGAAAACCAAGAACTTTGCAAGGAAATTAACCACCCAAGCCGCACAAAGTAACACTCCCCAAATAACGAAAGTCAAGTAAACTACTGTAATAGCACATCAATGATTGGGTACCCCGCGCCACTTTCCCATTGGTTATTAAAGATATACTACGCATCAAACCAATCCCGCCATTCTCACTATAGTCCCACTTCCATACCCTGCTCGCACACACCTAGGACACAACCTCAAACAGTCCCATTGCCGAACCCTGCCTGCAAAAACATGGGCCACACCTACCTCACGTAACCACGTCTGCAAACACCGAGGCCAGAAAAACCACCTCCACGCCCAAAGACACTAGGGATAAAAGATCCACTGCCATGCCCGAAGACACCTGGACCTCATCCCGAAGACACTTGGGAAACCACCTTCCCACACAAACCTGGGCCAGCCACCACACCACCATGCACAAAGATTCTTAGGCTAGTAATGGACTTCAGGACATCACAGCCTACTCGAAGATACATGGGATATCTGAGAAATGGAGTAGAAAGGAGCTAATAACCAGCCACTAATAGAAGCGTTGGGAAAAACTCCCACCCCCATGAAATGGGGCTATTCAGTACTAAGTGATCATCTTGGGTGGGGAATGAATAAGAAACACAAAACTATAAGTATATGTATAGGTAAAAATCACTCAACCAATCTAGGTTTTTCTTCAGCTAGCCGAAAGAACACAATTAGCGCCCAAGTCACGACTCACACCAAACCAAAACCCAGTTGTCCCATCCTTGTTTCATGTTCTGTGATAATGTTTAAATATGTTTCTACACCAACATAGGCAGCTAGAAAGCATGAGAAAAAGAAAAGGAAAGAGTATAGTCAATCATCAACTTAAACATTCACACCCGGTTCTCTTGTAAAGTCACAAAAACAAAGGTATAAGTGAGATCCCTCGAAGTACGGGAACCAAAGAAAACCGAACGGTACTACACCATGTCCCCAGGAGCCAACCGTTTCTCAACAATAAAGGATCCCACCCCAATTCGTGATATAATCTAGGTAACCACCCAACCTCAAATTTACAACCAGCGATATCATAACAACAGGGGATCCCATCCCAACCCACATCACTCAGCAATCGGCCGTGAATGAAAAACAATGAAACCACTACCTCCAATGAAAAGTAGGCCCATGCCATCATTTTCAGATTTAAATTATTTAACACACTCCATGATTCCAAATCCACAGTACATTAACTGGGGTTATCACAGAAAAGGGTTGATCATGGTGCTTTAAATTTATTTGGACGGATTTACGTAATTAACCAAATTACTTTACACAGAAAGGGTTCACAACCACAATACAATCCATTTAAACATCACCAGACGTAAGGGTTTGTTATTTCATAGAGAAAGACCACCAACATCCATCATTTTCAGTCGGCCTATGCCCACACAATTCAGAAGTCATTAATCATGGATGCTCATAAAAAAGCAGCATCATCGATCAAACCCCTCCCCCATCATTCTTAGAATCCGTTTATTATCTTCATTAGAGTTTGGTTAATCCAGTTTTACAAAATCAATAGCATACCCACCCTGTAATATACATAGAAAAGAGATACAAAGGTGAAACCCTACTTTATTGATCAATGAGATAGAATCTTCTCTTGAAGAGGGAGGAAGAAGAACAAGAGGTGTGAAAATTGTTGGGGTGTGACCTCAAGAGCTCAAGGACGAGTAGAGGAATCGATGGGAGGGTGATCGAGAAAAATAAACCCAGGGAGAACCCTTTTTTTATAAGGGCTAGGGGCGGTTGAGATAAGAACACGAAACCGCATAAGGAGCGGGGTCGTGGGTTTACCACGCGGCCCCACACGTCATTAAAGAGGTCCTCATCTTTAGGGGTGGTTTAAACCGACGCACACTAGGGTATCTCACATAATCAATCCCCATTAATTGGAATTAATGGGATTTAAAACAGGATTGAAGGCATCAAAATAGTGTTTTAAATCCAATTTTCCCAAAAAGGAGGCGCTACTGGAAAACCCGTGGGGGTAGGCTAGAGCCACCAGTAGCCGAGCTATTGGTAGGGTGTAGTGACGGGTATTCGAGAGCTACCAGTGGCTGACAACGACCGGTAGCCGAGCTACCAGTGAGGTGCATCGACCGGTAGTCGAGAGCTACTAGTGGCTGACATCTACTGGTAACCGAGTTACGGATAGTCTGCAACAACCGGTAGACCGAGCTACCGGTAGCCAAACTACCGGTAGGCTGCGGCTATTGGTAGACCGTGCTACCGGTAAGCCTGTTATCGGTAGTATAAGGCTACCGGTAGGCCTACCATGGGTCAAACTTCACCGAGAAGTTGGGATGGCCTCCCAAACCACCCAGAACACATCAAGCATCATATTTTTAGTATGTAATGGGCATCCAACAACATGAGCCATTACACCATCCCTGGTGTAGGGATCCTTGTGACCGTGGGAATACACAGTCATATGAACAGTGAGCCCCCTGAGCACAGGGCTTAGAAGGAATTGATAGATACTTTTGGTGGGTGAAATAAGCTTATGTGAACTAAATACACCATGAAAAGTGAATAAATTGGAAAAATACTTATGTTAGATTATATATAAAGAAGCATGAGTCATTTAAGGTGTCCTGAGATTGTTCTCGTGAATGTCCTTGATTATGGAAGATGTATTCCACAAATTTTTTCCCACTTGAGTGAAAGGGTTTTTTGAAAAGTTATTTGTTCATGGGAGCCTATTAGGAAATTTATCTCTCACCTCCCCTTTTATTATTTCTCTTCAAGGATCTTGTAGATCTAGAAAAGAAGTTTTAGGGGACCTGGGTGAAGGGGACGAATGACCCAAAATCAAAGGGATCTTATGTATATTCAATTGTGAAAATGTATAGCCCAAGGGTACAATATATATGGAACTAAGGTAACATGGATGAAATATAATTTTAGTATAGGTTGGGGAAATAGTTCTTAGGTTTAGTTCTTGGGAGTAGGTATGTCCTAACTTTTCATGCTGTGTAGGGGGCTATACAAGCCTTCTTGTGCACTGTTGCTATTGTAAATGGATTCAATGTAGGGACCTTTTGATTCTATATGGGTTTCTACATGGTTTTAAACATCTCAGAGTAACATTAATAAACATTTCTACCATTTAGAGAAACAGAATTTTAACACCCCCAACATCACCAGATTCAATCAAAAGTATAGGGTCGATTCATGAGTTAGACAAAGGAAATTGTAATGTTCATGATCGTGTACAATTTTCTAATTCAATCAAAAAACTTTTCCAGAGAGGTCTGGTTCATATACAGGAAGCATAACACCCTTTAACAAGCATAAGGAATTGTCTAGTGGTGCCTATAAATACCACTCTCCGCATTTTAATTTTACTCACATTGTTTTTGTTTTTTTTTTGTCGCACACTGAACAGATCAATACGCATGATATGTCATGTTCCTTATTTCATGAAGGTCTCATATGGTGTTTCCATTGATTTTTTCACCAAATGTGTTGTACTAAATAGATCAATATTAACAGAAACAATAAGATATCTGACTAGTTGAGAAACATGTTCAAGAGACATAGCTTAGAGGGAAACACGCAGGTCCGTCTCCAAGGGTCCGTATGCCCTCTTCCTTTTAAAAAATAATTTGGAATTCATCAATAATATATATGTTTTCTAATTTAATATTATAACATGAATTTGATAACATGGGGTCTTATTGTAATTATTCATTGTATAATAAAATGTCATCTACTGCACATGATGTGGCACATTCATCTAAGATGATCAAACCCATCATCCCAGAATAAAATGACATAATCGAGCTGACTATGCATGATCTAGTGAAGTACATGATTTAGTGTCAGCATGAATACCAAAAAACCACTATTTTCCACTATATTATCACATAAATTTAGGTAATGCTACAATCTCTAGGCCAATGAATTACTTTCTGATGGCATGGTTTGTGGGGAACACCAACTACCCTTGTCCCAACATCTCCTCTAAGGGAATATTTATAGAGTAAGAGATAGTCCCTATTAGATTCTTTATACATGATAAAAATTTCAATCAATATTTTAAGTCACATAACATGGTGTATAGGCATCATTATGATGACTAAACCTTCTGAGCCTCAGTGATTGATCAAATAAACACATGTAAGGAAGACTATAAAATCATCTCTTAATGGGGTGTCAGTCCTAAGTGGATATTGGTGTATTGGGTACAATGATCTTTTATAATGTTCAAGATGGAGCTAACACATGACTAAATTTATGAGGATGTTTTTTTGGAAGAACTATTTCAATAGGAACCCATTTATAATCCCTGAATTTCATAGTTGGGGGAGTCTGGATATGAATTCATTCCATCAATCGCATGGTGAATTTTGTATTAGACTTTGGGGTGTATATTATATTTATGGGTTCCCAATTATTAGGAAGATGTATGATGTGTTCATCCTACCGTAGTATATATTTTATGATACGAAAATGGCACTGCCTCCAGACCGCAAGATTTATAAATTGGAAAAGAAAGTAATGAAAAATATTCCTCATCCTAGGGGTGAAATGGATCTCAAAACATGGATGAGTTCTTTTCCAAATCCCTAAGGGAAAGTTAACACATGATATCACCACATAATATACCCCACCCAGGAGAATTAGCATTATTTAGGCATGTAACGACCCACATTAGAATAGGATGAGTATAGGAATTGAGGTTATATGGTCAAACCCAAAGTTGATGCAAAATTTCACCGAGCCTATTTCCTTGTTATGTGGTGGAGTGTTTACCTACTTCTAGTATTTGAGACCAATGGTGGCATGAGGCTTTATAAAATTGTTTTGAGGCCAAAATTAATAGAGGGGACGTAAAAAAGGTTGGTATCCCACTGTCGGCTAGAATATATTGGTTCCTGCTACACATATATAATTATAAGGCCCTATTTAGGATTTTAGGGATGTATCATGTGTTTTAGGGGTGGGTCACACTACATTTCTATTTGTATGAGGTGTGTAGCCCGTTTAAAATTCCAGATTGTTGTTTCGGTCCATTCATTCTAGGTGACCCTGGAATTGAATCCCTAAATATGATAGAAAATGATCTGTTGAGGGTACTGAATGTGGCAAGGGAATTTTAGTTCATTCCAAAAAGTAACCCACCAATAGGGACAATTATAAATTTTTTAAATTTCTAGAATTTGGATACAAATTCAAACATTATAGAATTAATATCCAACATAGTGGCGACTCACATTTGAAGTGATATCTTCTATGAGGCATGTCCCCCATATCGATTTTCCCTCCAGTTTAAATGTCTTTAATAATAAATCATCATTACCCCTATGCATGTCAGGTTGGAGAATCATCATATGTTAGACTGTTAGTTTAGAATTTTGATGTCCATAAAAGTATCAGAAATTTCAATCGTGCTACATATACCAGATTCACCCATCATGGTGGATTATTAGTATTCTAAGGAATGGATATCTTTATAACCTCAAGAGGATTTTAGGAAATGAATTTAAAAAGATAATCCATTAATGACTGCTGGTCATATCATTATTAGTAAAAGACTTGGGTAGAAGATGATGATGTTGAAACTCCGGGGTCCACAAAATGATCACATATGAATAAATTGGAGTGAGATTTATTTGAAAAGAACACACATATGGCGGAAATTTTGTATGATTTTATTCATTAAAAAGAGGCTCTTGATTCATCCTATTACTTATTTATGATCGAATGGATTCTGGAAGTGTCTCCCCAAATGAGATGCAATGGGAATTCCTTGCATCCAGAAACATCATGGATTAATTATGTGTGACCCTTACTGATCAGATATTGGGAGTGTGTGAATCTCATTTTCATTGATTCCTTTTACTTTTTCTTGGATGATTTAAATATTCATAAACAAGGTGATATTAGATCACACTCTTATCTACACCTAGATAATTACATGTATTAAGTGATAATGTATCACGATGAGTTAGAGGCTTTGATATGAACAAATAATGATCAGACCCTCACCCCAAGGTGAATGTATGACATGCTGGAACGAGGAGTTTGTGAAAGGGGATATGTCTATCATGATGAGGAATATGACATCTATGTTAAGCCTACTGATCTATTTCCCTATTATCCATTCACTTATCTAATCCATCACCAACTGTCATTAATCTCTATGGGATATCATTTTATATTTTGTGGGGGATGTAGAAGAATAAATACTTTTTGAAAAGGGAGAATCATAAGTGGAGTTCGGGTCACTGAGATAAGGGTTTATGGGTACCCAAATCATGGGAGTGGATTAGGCACTTAGATTCCCATTATTATCACTGAGTCAAAGTGCCATGGTGGAGGATATAGCAGTGAAAATCTTTCTACTTTTAGATCATGTTTCTATTTCAAACTGGGATGATGTGAACCCTTCACCATCTCAAAAGGGAAATAAAAAAGCTGGAATTAATGTATTTTGGATACATAAGACATAGTATGTGTTTTTAATATAATCATTTGGAATCATAACCTTATTAACATATCATCTCATTCTTTTTGTAATATATTGTTTTTTATACTTTTATAAGGTCTTTCGCTGATCATTAAACGGTCTAGAACGGTTCCATGGTGTAGGAATCAACTAATATTGATTAAACTATCATTTTTATGGATTATTAATCAAGAGATACATCTATATCTTCCCATATTATTATATAGAGTGATGTTTCCATATTAAAATCATAGGAAGTCATTTTTTTGTCACATGCTATTTTGAAAATTTCCCTCCTAGTGAAATTATAGATTCATTTCCTGTACTAGTGAACTATTATGTAGTATTCAATATCATTCCTTTTGTCACGTCAAATAGGGATGAATGGGAGTTCTATTAATCTAATGATAGTACTAATGTTAAACCTAACAATGTGAGGCCTAACAATGGTGTTCCTACTAGGAAATTTGAAGATGGGATCGACGATGGTGAAAATTTGGTTTCCAAGTGACATTTCATAGATATCCCTTCTAGCGAGGAAGTTGTGAGAAACGGGGCTACATATCATGATATGTGAGATTTAACAAATCAAAAAATTCATATTCTAGGTTCCCTCAAAGAGTGAATGGATTTTCAAAATGAATTGTACGGAAATTATTCTTTTCATTATTTCACTTTGAAAAAATAGTTCATTTAATTTAACCTTATCCTTAACATCAATGACCATCTTGAGAGAATTTTATGATGATTATGTACCCAAATTCCATCAATAAAATGTAATCCAAGTCTATCATACTTTGGTTTTCATGGTATTAAGGGGTGAAAATCTCGAAGTAGGTGACACTAGAGAGTGTTTGATTTTTTCTGCTGAGAAATAAAATGAGGGTTCTCTTCATGAAAATGTCCTAGCTATGATAGTTGAGGCTTAGAGTGTAAGAGTGGTAGATATTTCAGAATTAGATCAATTGTTAGTTGAGAGTCATCAAATGTTTCAATTTATTTTCTACCATCTCTACTTGTTTAATTTATGATGTTAATGATAACTGTCATTCACATTTCTCTGTCATTGAGTTTGACAACCCTTCTAGAGATGGGGTATCCTCTAATAGCTCCACCAACATTGGTTGGTTAGGCTAGGGCTACATAATAATGAACAAAACTAGAAATATCATTTAATTAAATAGTACTAGATTATGTATCTACCTTCGAATGAGGCTCATAGTCTGATCCAGTGATGCAAGAGTATTTTCTCCCTAAACACATTGTTTTATAGTTATATATCCTGAAGGTAGTTGGGTAGATGCCTCTATAAGATATTACACTAGAACATTGTCTAATTATATTCATGCATTCCATGTTTAGATATGGTATATTAAATTGCTATGAGATCCATGTAATAGTGAAGGTAATCATCTGGTGATTGGAAATGGAGGAAAAGATGCAACAAGATGATGCATAATAGGAGGATCAATTTGAGGCACTCAAATCATCCAAAATTCATGCAATGGTCATCCACTCCATGGAGGTAGAAAATTATCAGTGTATCCTTCATGAAAAATATATCCATATAATGTTACTCAACAATGAAATAAATGATGCATGTGAAGAGGTTTCCCAACTCCTTCAATCCTTAGAAATGGATTTCAAATAAAGGAGTGATGTTTTAGTTTCCAATAAGAAGAATGTTTTTAATTCCTTGGTGAATAATTCTACACAAATGGATGAGCTTTGAGATGATTTTCTAGTCTCTTGGCATTCAGTTCATCTTCTGCACTCCTATATTGCGAAAAAATGTAAAAAATTGGTAGATAGGTTCATTATTTTTAAGTTCCACTATGATTCAGTTCAAAAATGGAAAAAATGGAATTTCGGTACCTAATTTCTTGCATATTCATCTCTATTTTATTTTGTGGTCATAACATAACATTGATGATTATTTTTTAGTAATAATCTTTTGTATTAGATCTTTATTACCACAATGATAGGCATGGATAAATGCTCTAATTTTTCCATAATCCATTACACATATAGATCATAATTTTTTTTTATTTTTGGGGTTGTATAAGAAACCCCAAATGATTTGTTTCTTTTATGTCTTCAAATTTGTTTTCCTATGTCCAACAAAATGAAGACATAGTGGGTGAGAGTTTAATTTTCCTTAGGACGCCTATTTTTAGGGTTTCCTCCCAACAAGTTTTGTTCCTTTTATATATATTTTTTTCTTTACACAAGATTTTTGAAAACCATATGAAGTATAGATATAGGGAGCGAGTGCATTACTTTCTTCTATAATTTTTCATGGGGGTTTTGAATAAAGTCAGCATTGTGTCACTTTATTTGGGATTTTAATGTCATCCTAGCTAGAATAACGAGGAAAACATTTTAGGTTTAATAGATTTGAATATAAAATTCTGAAATGATGACCCATACATGGCTTGACGGATTAGAATATTTCAAAATTATTTATATATCTAGTGGGGAATCAGGATTTTGTTTTTGTGGATCCCAAATTTAAAACATTATATTATGAAATATAGTACGTATCTCATGAAGACAATGTTACAACCAATTAACAACAACATTTTAAGGTTTTTTATGCAATTCCAACAAGGGTGAATTTGGTATAGCCAATAGTGGAATCCTTTACATGACTGGCCTTGAAATATTTAAGAAACATATGAACATCCAATTGGAAATTTTTAAATCATTCTTAGGAAAATAATAGTATTCAAATTATGACATATTTTTTCTAATAGAAATTTTTTAAGATTCAAAATTATGAAGCACAATATGGGTGTTTTTTCCAAAGGGACGTGTATGATAAATAGGGGAATATCATTATTTAAAATTTATATGAATAGGAAACATTATTACATGTATTTTATTCGATTTATATTGGATAAAATTTATTATATTGTTGACTTTAGTGGAATATGACCATTTAAAAAAAAGAAAAATGAAACATGCAATTTAATGTCAATATATTAGGACACTAATAGTGTAGTTTAACAAGTTAAGATGGGGAAGTTGTTATACATTTTATTCTGCTTTCAGGAGGACATTATGATATGAAATTTAACTTCATTCATCATGGAAATAATTCTATGTAGTTTTATGTCTTATATAAAGGACATATTAAGAATATAATTTAAATAATTTAACATTAACTGAAAGGTTGATGGTTCTCCCATTCATGGTAATATGTCGAGAAATGTTCTACCCTACTCATGTATGAGTGGAGGAAATAGTAAGCTCTAATTTGGGGATTCCCAAATCAAAATAGTGGTTTGGGGAAAATGGATTGTGGTGTTAGATGAGGCCTCTCACAAGAAAGAATTTACAACTAATGGAAAAAACGTTTTTTTGGATATTTTTTGTAAAGCCAACAATGATTTTTTCTACATAGTTATGTTATTGTATCCTTATGATGACTGACCTATTTTATGTGAGACTTAATAAAATCCGAATTTGTCATGTTATAACACTGTCAAGTAAATAATATTTTGAGAAATATCAAATTCATTGGCTAATAACTGATGGGGTTTTGTATAGATTTAGATTTCTCCTGGCATAGAGTATAGTTTATGTGAGAAAATCATCCAAATAGGGAAGGATAATTTTAATATTTTTTAAAATATTGAAGTGAATAAGGTTTCTATGCAGGTATGACCCAGGTGCAGGGAGAAAATGTGTCAATATATTTCATTCATACACCTTCAACCATATGTTCATGTAAAAAACAGTTGACAACTGGCCTATCAGACCAGGGATGTTTAGGAATTCATTAGATTGATGGGAGGAAATTTTAAACCATTACCTAGGAGGTTCATGATATTGGATAAAGGATTTGGGTAATGTATACAAAATATAAACATATAAAGAATTCGAATCATGGGTTCTAACATCGTTTCATCAAAGATGACAGACCCAAAAGAGGCTTCTCCTTAGGATGAAGTTATTTCTGATTAGAAACCTATTTTGAGGGATATTTTAAGAAACAAAAACTAGGGATCAAATAGATTAGTCAATTATGGAATTCTCTATATGTCACGACCCGTCCTCGGGGCCCGTGTTGTGACTACCCCATGCCCGCCTTCCATATGCCAAGGGCTGGCGACTAGCACCAAAGTCGTAAATACCGATAAAAAGGGAAGGCATTGCTGTTATGAAAGTAAAAAAACAACCAAGTACACAATAGAAGTAAACACCAGGTAAATATTGTATAAAAAAGTAAGTGCTGAAAGGAAAAGGGGCCGTAATTACAAGCCCAACTGTAAGTACAACACAACTAAAAAGCTAGTACAACTGCAGTAATGTAATGTAGAAACCACTAAGTCGTACTCCATGAATCCCACCTGAAGGGTGGGTACAGATGGCCTCCTCCGTACCTCAGGTCCCTCCATCTGCTCTATGTACGTCTGACCATGTGGTCCACCTCTGGGTACCGTCCATCTTTACAAGTATCTACCTCGATAAGTGTTCTCTATCATCTGCAACCAACACAACTTAGTGCGGGTGTAGCCATTGGAAGGGTGAGTATACGATACTCAATAGCTATCCTGAGACCCCCGAAGATCTCCCTGAATCCAAAAAGATAAGCCACTGAAGAAAGATACTACCATGAAGTATCAATGTACTTTACATAGGTATATGACCATACATATACATAATTTATAAATCTCAGTTCGGCTCCACTCTCGATCCCAAGCACAACCCAGTCCACACGGGAAAGAAGTCAATCACATCGAGGATAATGATTTAAAGTCAAGACTCATATCACACAGGTATACATATTTTGTATTGCGATAGAGATGATTAGATATATACATTGATTCATCAAAGCTGTCAGACCCACGTAGGATACTAGACCAGCTAAGCTGTCAGACCCACGTAGGATACGTGACCAGCTACTCTATCGGACCCACTCAAGATACAAGTACAGAGGTAAAACTGTCAGACCAACGTATTACACATGTATAGTAGTAATCGTTGTCAAACCCATGGAGGATTCTAGTACAATTTTCCTCATCGTCAAACCCACGAAGGATTCCAGTACGGTAGTCGTCGCAGTTGCAGCCAGCTCTAGTGTTCTCGCACACAACACACTTGATTCTAGGAGGGTCCACTCCTTGAGCATAGGGGTTGATACATCAACTATCATGAAGTTAAGGTTTTATGTATCCTGATGTTCGGTCTCATCTAATGGAACCCATTGCGATAGATGGCTCGTCAATCAGACGTCCGGTCTGAGGGATATTGGCTTTCCATTCGAGGGGCTCGGTTGTAATTCTGCTCGTTCCAAACCCTGATGTTTTCCCAATTCATCCAAAACACACTTGTAGTATCAAAAAGGACCTCCTCATCATGAGGGCCCCTGTTCCGTAGACGGCACGTCGATCGGACACGTGGTATTAATGTTATTCATGTTTAAGTGAAAACGCGTCCGACCCGTCAAGAATAGTGGCCTGGTGTGTCGAGTCGACCCGATTTTGGCGAGTCCGACCCAGATGGTGTCAGACTGCCCTAGTGAAGCATGTGGCCTGGCCCAGTGGGGGACGACCTAGCCCGGTGCAGCGTGGCGTGGCTCGGCCCGACTAGCCAAGCGATGCGGGGGTCTCGGCCCCCCGGTTTCCCGAACTGGCGGCACCGAGCGGTGCCACCCTCCTATCTGTCCGGATGAAGATGACCAGTCTTCCCAGCGTGAGAGGCCCATGCAGGCTACTATCCTTCCACATGGCCCATGCGGGTGCCATGGCCTTCTGAAACCTGGCCGGCCGGTTCACCCGCCGAAGCGGCCCGCCGAGCATTGGCTGTAGTTCTCTACTGCGTGGCACCACAGTTCCACCAGCCCGACCATCTACATCCATCCATTTCTTCTTCGGCTGAGTGGCACATGGATGTGGGCCACGATTCCTCTCCACGCGGTCGGCATACGACCTCCTCTTTCTCTAGTCGGCACCACCCCTTTCGTCATCGTCCCCGTCGAAATAGAACAAGGATCAACGGATGGTCGTCAGGACGTGTTCGTTCGGCCTGCGCCCTCTGCATTAAGTTGTATCATATGGACTAAGAAAAAACGTGGATTCAATCAAGAATGAAGAAAAATTTTATTCAATTAAAATTGAAGAAAACCCCCTACCTCATAATTGACATCGCACGTCATCGAGTCGCGAAGGATGATCGTCGTTGGAGTCGGGCATCAGGGAAGAACGGTGTCATCCCATCAATGTGGGAGGAAGAGATATTGATTCCATTAATGTCAGGGGAAAATGAAAGGATGAAGTTGCTTCACGCCCTTCGATTCGTGGATCATTCTTTGTGTTCTTCATTGGAGAAGTAAACATTTCTTTTTATTTCTCCAGAGCCTTCCCAAAGAGAATATTTGCCACCACAAAATGAAACAATAGGCTTCTCATATTAAAATAATATTTCCATGCCTTTCAAATTAATTCAAATTGAATCATGTAATTAGGGGTTCTCACTTAATTAAATTGATGAGGCTGGCACATTAATGAGGGTAGGGTGGAAGGTGGAGAGGCTCCACAAAAATAAATGAGGAGGACTTGTCAAATAAAAATAAAAGGGGGGTGTTAATGGGGAGTTTAAGGGAGATGAGGAGTTGGGGCCTCGTGTGGGCCCCACTACACATTCTTCTCTCATGGGAGGTTAAGTGGGTGTGGGCCCACCCCTAACATCCCATTCTATGAAATAACCAACTCATATAAATAAAATCGTGTACAAAAATTATATTTAACTTTTATAAATCCCCAAAATAATAACTTCCAACCTGCATAAAACAAAACTGCAGTAAAGATCCCCTTAAGAGAATACTAGTTCTTCGAGTCCATCAGTGTACTTAGATTTCAATTCCAAGAACTGGCTGAAAAGATAGAAAAACCCACACATACGTTTACTGAACTTACCCGAACAAAACTTAAAAAATTGATTCCGGGCACACCGGGTGTCGAAATCAAGTTCCATAAAAAACAACTGACTCGTAAAATTAAAAAACATTTAAGAAAAAATTTTCCATCAAATTTTTGAGTCTTTACATTACTCCCACCTCAGGGATTTACATCCCCATAAAGCTATAACACACACTAGGGAAACTAATTGGGGTACTGAGCTCACAACTAATCCTTATGCTCTCAAGTGCTCTCTTGGAGATTCCCATGCTGCCAGCGAATGCACACAATAAGAATCGACCGTCCACGTAGGACCCACTCATGTTGATCATCGATCTCCACCGGGACCTCCGTGAATGTTTCCCCAACATCGATGTACAGCTCCCTATGGTCGATGATGTGGGATGGGTAGTGTACATATCTCCTCAGCTGAGATATGTGGAAGACGTCATGCACCTGGTGCAACTGAGGTGGAAGGTCTAGAAGGTATGCCACCTCAACTACTCTACTGAGGACCTAGAATGGTCCGATGAAATGCAGAGATAACTTGACGGCCTGTCCAAATCTCTATAGACCTCATCGAGGTGAGACCCGTAGAAAGACGTGGTTTCCATCCTCATACTCCAGTGGTCTCCGTCTCCTATCAGCATAGGACATTTGTCTGCTCTTTCTAGTCTTCATCCGCTCCTAGATGATCTGAACCTTCTCCTTCATAGCCTGAACCATCTCTGGTCCTACATGTGCAAACTCCCCAGGTTCAGTCCAAAACAGAGGTGACCTGTAAGGTCGGACATAAAATTCCTCGTAAGTGTCATCCCGGTGGAGGAGTGGTATATATTGTTGTACACAAACTCCAAAAAGGGTAAATTATCCTCCCAGTTGCCACCAATGTTGAGGACACATTCACAGATCATGTCCTCACGAGTATGAATGGTCCTCTCTGTCTGGCCATCCGAATGAGGATGGAAGGTGGTGCTTAGATGTAGTTGCGTCCCAAAAGCCTCTTTTAACACCTTCCATACCTGGGAAGTGAAAAGAGAATCATAATCAGAAACGATAGACGATGGAACACTATGAAGCCGTATGATCTCCCGAATTTATAGGCATCCCATGCTCTCTACTGAGCCCTACTTTCTGATCAGTAGAAAGTGGGCTGACTTGGTGAGTTAGTCTAAAATCACCCAGATAGAGTCATGTCCTCAGGATGTACATGGAATCCCTGTCACGAAAACCATTAATATCTTGTCCCACTTCCAGTCTGGGACCTATAAGGATGAGTAATCCCTTATATGGTCTAGTTCTAGAAATGATCAAGTATCCCTCCATGTGTCCCAATGTGTGATTCTATATCTCTTTCTTACCTATAATGGTTATAGTTTCTAGTTACTGATATCTAGAGCATAAGACCCCATTCATAGTTTTAAATCCCAGATATTTCTAATCATATTCATTGTCTTTTTGTGTGATCCAAAATCACAAAATAGTAATATGATTTATTCCTATGAAAAATAGTCTGATTAAGTGAGTATCTTGAATTATCCCTCTCAATTTGTGCTTCTTCCTAGACAGACCCAATGAGCGAGTTCTCTGGATAAAATGCTAGAATTTTGACTCAAGTATAATTATAGGCTTATTGGTAGAAAATGAACTCAACGTGATACTTGGACTCATCCCATAAATTCATTTGTAAAATCTTATATATAACCTTTCTATTTATTTTTGAGATGACTCCCTCTTCGATGATTCAAATTTAGTGATTCTTAAGGTCACTATATGGTCGAAATAGATCACCAATACATGGGATCTGATTGAATTTTATTTGTTACATGTAGAACATTTTATAGAGTCCAAGGAGGACCACAAGTAGGTTAGTATTCGTTTTTCTAGATAGGCTATGGATGATTCATAGAGTTGTATCTAGATAATGGTCCCAGTTGATCGCTATAATATTTGACTATTTTTCCCAGTTATGGCGGAGTTCTATTTGGCCCATCTATTTTCTATAGACCATTTCATACTATGATATTGGATAATTTGGTATGAAATAATTTCTTGTATCAATTTTTTATCATTCAAATTTTACACTTCCATGTATATATGCATGAATGTGTATAAGTACCCTGGCTATGATCTCCCATGTGTCTGATATGCCTATAAAATGCTTGTCACCACCCATACCCTATTGGATGTGGGATTGGGTTTCTTAATCCATTTCATTACAACATGTAGGGACCTGGTTGGTTGGGTCATGATATAGTGTTATTATATCTTAGTATGCCTTATGATATGAGTTTTGAGATAGCCTACCTATGAGGATTGGTTTGGGAACATATAATGAAATGTTTAGGTGTCCCATATTTGACTCTCAAGAAAGAGAACCTAGTGATATTGTGGCATTCAATGTATCAAATCACCAAGAGTCCTTATACTAATTTGTTATTTTAGTAAATTTAGTAATTGGATTTTGGAAACACATTGTATCATGAATCATATAGAAATGTGTTGTGTTGACTTATTCCTTCTTGAGTTAGAAACCCATATATGGGCTTATAACTGTAACACATCATGAATATCACATGATTCCTCCCTTTTGACATAATTATAAGATTACACATTAGTATGATCATTATTAACTTCATAGTGATGTGTCTTTATAATACAGAGGTGTTTTCGAGGTGATTTCTTTAGGGGGATAGGGAGTGGGGAACCCACCCATTGAGCAGTATGTTGAACCAACCCCGAGGGTTCATGTGGATTTTCCCAAAATATTATGGGAATTAGTTTTCCCAAGAAGTGAGGGTAGGTGAAACAAATATGAGTAGTTTAATTATCAATTTTCATAATTTCATACTTCTCAGATTTTAGGGTGAGAAAGAACCACAGGTAGAAGAATAATGGATTGAGACTACAGAATGCATGTTTCACCACGTTAGAACACATCCTGATGATGATCTCAATAGAGATGATTCTTTTGGGAGATAAAATACCATGATATAATCATGTGGTGATAAATTACATCATGTCTTTGAACATTAATACAATAGGGACTCTTCACATTCACATTTTTGTTGTCCTGGGGACTGTTTTGTGGTTTTTTGAGAGAGTTTGTATCACCCGAAGTTGATATAATCAAGGTGTGGTGGATGAAATCCATTTATTTTTTCATGATGGTAACATTGGATGTGTTAATTTCATAGAGTAAACCTTGTGTATTTATGAAAAAATATAAAGGGATTGGATTACTAAAGATAGTGGAGGCTTATGACTTCGATATTAAGTGTGTGTCTGAGGTACGAAATGTGTTTTATATACTTCAGTTTAAATTTATATAGTGAGTTATATATTAGATTTTTCATTTTCTAAAATATTAATTCAGACATGGTTATTCCATAGGGTCAATTTTACTGACCCATGTATTTAGAGACTGCAAATAAAAAATTTTGGTCAATTTCATGATTCATCAACTTATGAGAGAAGACTCTTAGGGGATATTTTTTTTTTCAAATCTTTCAATACTAATGAAAAGGCACTCTGTTGATTTTTTTGGAATATACTAGTTATATATAAATTTATTGTTATCAGTGAGTGTTCTAGTTTACCAATTATGGTGGGATTAATTTCTATATTTTCATAATAATAGAACATTGGGAAGAGTATGATTTGTTTTTATGCAGTATGATATATATGATTTTTCGTACGGTGGATAGTATAACCCATGGAGTGGCATTTTCGTTGATATTTTAGATTCCTATAGTGACGAGGGACTATGATGATATATTCATTGAGGACTTAATTAGCTCAAATCAATATCAATAAATTGATTCATAAATATAACTACACTGATGTAAGACTAAAATATCAGCGGTATCATATCTGATGGTCGGTGTAGGGATATTAGAGATGAATGTAAATTTGAAGGATATATAGATGATATAATTTGATAAAACTAGTGTTATCCCTTAATGAACCATAGTTTTTCTTACTGTGGTGGTGGATGAGTGCTTGATGTTTTGTGTGTTATCTTCTCCTAAACTATGAAACTTTAAGAAAAAGTATCCATGTATAAGGATAGATGAACTCATTAACCTTTTTGTAGAGGATAAATGGTTCACATTTTTTGAAATTTTGATGGTTTGTCCATAGCTCCATGTTTAAGAGGATGATTTACCAGAGGTGGAATTCCTTTGATTCTAATATCACTTTGATGTTTTAGAGATTCCCTTTGGCATGGTTAACAACTCATCTATACTAATAACGATCATCAAATAGATTTTTCATACAATCCTAGAAGGTTATGTGGAAGTCTTCATTAATGGAATCCTCATGTACATAGAATTAGCAGAATAGAAATAATGGTAATTTAAGATGGTTCCAGTCATTCTATGAGAGAACCAAATTTATGGGAATCTATTATTATCTCAATCCTTGATTTTAGAGTCATACAAACTACGACATGTCATTTTATAGAAGGGTGTAATAGTACACATAGTAATGATAAATTACTTGTATATTGGGATCTATGTAATAGTGAGACCATGGAGCAGAGATTACATCAGTATACATGATATTATCAGATATTTTTTGATTCTGTGTAGGATTGAGACCCATCTACAAACTTTTCCATGATTAGGAAAAATATTGATGTAGATGGAAACACTGTAGTAGTATATTTATGAATTATTATAGAGGTTCAAGAACTAATACATATTTAGACTTTTAGAGGAGTATGTTTTTTACATTGTGTTCTATAATACCAAAATAACTAGGGTTGATTTTGGTTTTTATTGGATAAGGTAGTGATTATAAATGTATCCTGATAAAATATTCCTAAAAACCTATGGTTCGACCAATGTACATAGATAAGGTTATATATCATAATAATGAAATACTTCGGGTTTTCATGATTTTTAAATTATGGTTATTAACCATATATTATAATAATACAAAAATACATGGTAAAAGTTTAAGCTATTTAACTAAGAGTTAAATCTAAATGAGAAGATAAATATGGTTACCTAAACCTATAAAAAATCAATTGGTTGAAAGGTTTTCAGCCTAGACCTAACATAGACACGAAATAAATTCTTTTTGAGCCATTATAAACCGAATATGATTGTATAATAAAATAATATTTCTAGTTTTTTCTAAAGTGACACTCACATATCTTATAAAAGGGTACTTCCCCTTCTCACAAAATCACACCTCCAAAGCCATTTGACTCATCATAAAATTACTCAAATATCTTATTAACTACCCTCACATCTACCTATATTCCTTACTTTGATAATAATCCAATCTATGGAGCCCTTTTTATCAAATCAAAAGGAAGTACCTGATGAAGAGGTAATAATTTCATCACCTCTTTCAAAGTTCTTTTCTTCTTCCACTTCCTCTTTCATTGTTGTTTCCATAAAAAAATAGTAACTAAATTAACTTGTACATGCTGTTATGTTATTATAAATATATTAAAACCATATTAATTATTCTATCCATCCTATGAATGAAAAAGTCCCTATACGTGCGTATGTACGGCTTACCCTCTCCACATTGTGGTGTAATTTTATTAAACAGTTCATTATTTAGATATATATAATAATGAGTATAATTGATGTAAATAATAAATATAACATATTAATGATCCTGTATATATAATATACCATCCAATTAAATATGATTTCACCATCAATGGAATGATATAATCTCTCATGCGTACGTACAACTTACCGTCTCCATGACGTGATGAGATTCATTTCCACGTAAACCATTCAATAATGATTATAATAATAAATATTGTTAATAAGTATGTAATATATGACCTAAAAATTATAATGTAAAATTATATATATATATATATATGTACATATATCTAATTCACTTACATCCGTTAAATACTATATGAAAACTGAAACATTGTTTATGCGTATGAATGGCCTACCGTCTCCATAAACGGGGTGTGTCAATTTCATATATATCTCTCATATAAATATTTACATTCTGAATATATTTGATAAAAAATAATGTTTTATATTTTGGATGAAAATAAATAATGATATATGTTATATGATCAGGAATTACACGTTAAAACACGTATGATACATAAAACAATTATTACACGAAATGTTATTTTAACATGGATGTTATTATTAAATGGGTAGTATAAATTCATAAATGAATCATATATGATATAAAAAATTAAAATGGATCAGGAATAATTTAATAACATACTTTTTTCATTATACATGAGGTTAAACATACCCTCGACCAAAGAAAAGTACAGGGTAATGGTTATTTCCTCAATCTCATTATTATCCGAGATTGTTTATGTGTATGTATTTTCTGGGGAATATTTATCCTTGATACCCACATTTCATAAAGATGTTTTTAAAAGTAATATTTTAAGGGTTTATGGGATTGTTTATTTAACTATATCATCAATTAAAATGTTTTGTTGATTTATCTTTGTAAATATTTTTAATTAATGTCCATTTTTCAAAATGATTTTAAGGATTTATTTATATGGACATGAATTTTTTGAAATGACAATTATTTTCAATAGTTTCAAATTGGTATGGGTCACATTGATTCAAAAATATCTATTAAATGAATTCATTTATAAATACATGACTTTTAAAAGATTCCACAATAGGGATATTTCTCTTAAAGAGTTTTACTGATCATTTTCAACTATGTCAACATCCTTTACCAAATATTTTTCTTAATTGATGATGATTTATTATAATATTATCTTCCATATTTTATTGAATGAGTTATGATATTATTGAATGTGGATGTGTTATTTTTATACCTTTCATAGTTTAATGATTATGTATTTACATTTCGTAAACTAGTTTTAATAAGAATGTTTATGTTATGTTTCAACATTTTAATATGAGGAATGAATTGGACTTAGTAACTAACGGATGGAGCCCGCTATAGCTCCTTGATGCATTGGTAGGTCTAATGATACAAACCAGTGTCTTGGCATGAGACCTTGGAAATAAAATTATTTGTAATCTTGGCACGAGGCCTTGACTATGTGGTTATGATGACCGACATTATGCATTCAGTGATTACTAAATTAGTTATTACATGTGATTATTTGACTAGTAGAATATCCATGTTCATTTTTATATGGTAATTTTTGATTTATTTTTTCTATATTATTTTAATCTTTATTCTTAAATAGTTGTTTATTTTATTACATATCTTTCCTTATGAGTTTATAGCTTCGGCTAAATTATTTACCCATACTGATCATTTGATCCCCCCTTTTTTACATTTCATTTTCCCAAGATCCCAATAAGGGGTTTATGATTGATATGTAGGTTTAAGCTAAGGGAACCCTAGAATTCTAAAATAATTATTTATTATGTGTTTTAAGTTAGAAAGTGTAATGCAATGTTTAAGTATGTAATCTATTTTCCAATACTGCTAAACTAATCGGTCCTTCATGAATTTATTCCTTGTAATCATTCCAATATATTAAAACAATGCACCGACTCTGGGTAACTGGGGTCAGGGAATTACAGTTGGTATCAGAAGATGTTTAGAAAACTCCTTGGAAATAGATTTATATGAACTCTAATTTTGAAACATTACCTTAATATCGACATTTCAGATTAGTATAGAATAACTTCCTAGAATTTTTTTAATTAAGAGATATTGTAATATTCCAAGAAATACACCCCTGTCTGGAAATGAGATGGTAGAGGTGATTCTAGAACAGATGTAACTCGAAGTGGAAACTATGATAAGGAGTTTAGGGCTGGACCTGGGGTATCCTGGTACACGAAAACGGTTCTTATTGCACTTTTGTTACAACACTCCTGAGGGAATATATTAGAATAATTCACATCTTCTTTGTGAACTATTATGAAGGATTTATGAGTAAATAACTCCTCAATTAATTTTTTTTATGACTATGGATTATATATATAAACTGTTCAATTTATGTAAGGTATTTTACATTCTTAGTATTATGCTTTGCGATTCTTATACTAAAATAGTGTATGTCTTTGTTTAGAAATGGTTTCCAGTATAAGGAATGAGAACTCCAACAACACATATGATATAAATAGTAAGAAAGATCATATATTTCATGGACATAAGATACCATTTTAATGGGAGATAGTGTTCCATGTATTCTCATCCTATGAAGAAATATTATCATGTGTTAACAAGATATGTAAAGAATTCTCTAAGTCATATGGAATTGAAGGGATGCTAGAGAAGAAAAGGATGGTAGACAAAAACATAGATAATGGGAAGAAGGGAAAAAAGGATTTTCCCATATGTGATAACTATGGAAGGAATTACCTTTATTAATGCTTGAATAGAATGGGAATTTTTTTTATAAGTGTGGAGAAAAAGGACACCATGTATGTGATTTCAAGGGTAAGATAAATGTTTCAAATGTATAATGATTCATCTTCATGGAGTTGATACACTACGTGAATCAATGTCCCGGTCACTAGAGTATATCACAAATGATGATATTGGATAATAATCAATTTACGATACTACTACAGATGAAGAGGAATGACTAGTGTTCTTATGTTGATATTAAATAATTTTGTCATTTGTGTGTTGTATCAATGATGTGATGGTTATAAGAATTATGGTGTATATAAGGATTGTACTACAGTAATATTTCATTAAGGATTTGAGATTTTTTGGTACCAATAAAAGTGACCCAATTGCAAGTTAAACTTTTTTGAAAATACATGGTTGAAGGAAAAATAAAATTTAATAGGGTCATTTTACTAAGGTATTGATTTTTTAATAAAAGATGATTGATTCGGATAGATTATATTGGATATTAATGACTACCTTGAATATAATTAATGATTTTTTTATTCCATAATTGTGGGAGATTACAACATTTTTGTATTTAACGATTATATCCAGTATTATATGTTTTACAGATGGAATAAAGAACTACATACGTATTCAAATATGTTTTTTGGTAATTCATTTTATTACCACATTTTAATAGAATACATGATAAAGGTATTCATATGTGTATTATGTGACCTTCCTTATAAATTTTGGATTGTGAGTTCGGTCAGAAGTATTATAGATAATTCTAAAGTTTAGAATGTATTAATTTTGACATTAGATACTATTTTTAAAGTTAAATAATTTTTTAATATTATTTTTGTATTGTTATAAAAATGAAAAACCATAGATCGGGTGACAACCTTTCGCGTCCGACAAGGCCGGGAGACATGAACCTACAATTGAAGGGTGATAAAGGTGTATCACCTAACACTATCCTACGTGACATCTTGAATTTTATAATGTAGTTTTTTTAAAGGTATGACATATGAATTATAAATCCAATTTTGTTTAACCCTATATGCTTTGGATAAATTGAATATTTTTGAGTTCGATTATATTTTTGGAGTGAAAGATGATTTTGTGGTAGAAATTAGTTAAAGGATAGAACTCTACATGTCAAGTATTTTTTTTCTTTGTTGAAATTAATACATAAACATTAGGGAAAGGATATTAAAACCAAATTTTTTTTTTCCTAATATCCTATTTTTTGGTGAATCAATAATATTTTAAGTCATCATAGATTTATAGTGTTGACTCCCTCAATTTTCTATTTATTGATCACTTGTCTGTGATTGATGACCTCAATCACTACCTATGAATATTTATATTCTCCCTTCAATTATGTGTTTCATTTTTCCACCAATTTTTTCCTATTCTAAATCCAAATGTTGTGGTGACTTTTTCATTTACCTTCCAATCATATTAAGAATTTATTTTATTAAATATATTTTTGATTTGGGTTTTCCACAAAGGTATTTTCTATTTTTAACATCTTTTTCTCAAAGAACAATTTCAAATTCGGAGGATGCAATTTATTTAGTGAGGGTAGAATGTAACACCACGAGATTTTATAGTACATTATCGCTTTAAATTAATTCAATAACTTGCACTACACACAATACCGAGTCCGAGTGCACCGCGACCTACCTAAATAGTCGTTCAAAAAGCAGTTATGAATAGTATTAACTTCATTTTATATTTTATATACTTCATATAATTTTTGAATCCATATTATTTGTTTCGTAGACATATTATAAGAAAAAATTAAAAAAATTTCAGAATTAAGATTTATTTTAAAAAAAATGCAATTTCATTGCCTTTAATGGAAAACATTTTTTTAAATATAATATTTGAAAATTTTATAAATTCAATTTAATGAAATTAAATTCTTCTTTATAAGAGGTATATAATAGTTTAGTTTGGATAAATATATGGTAATTTTCTAATAACATTCATATTTGGATGAATAGTGAAAAAGACTATATTTTAAATGAAAACAACTTATTTAATTTAAATAATTTATAGTTTTAAATTATTCATCTGAGTGGTTTTAAATTATAATAAGATTATATTTTTATCAATTAATATAATATATGTCACTGGATGTAAATTCACATATAAAATGTATATAAACAGTTGTCAATATTTTGAAATTTTTTTACTTCTTAAAAACCCACTTTCTAGTTTTGACAACTGGAATTAATTTTAAATTAATTAATGAAATATTTATTGAATTTAGTAAAATATATAATATTTTTTGATTTGAAATAACAAAATTATCTTAGGGTGAATTTTTGATATTTTTTTAAAAACATTTAATTTTTGATGAATAGTGAAAAACAGTAGTTATGTTTAAAACTGACTTTTATGTAAATAATTATTGTTATTATTAAAATTTATTTTAAACTAAAAATAGATACAGAATAATTATATTAGTTTAAATTAATTTACTGGAATCATTTTATAATAAGATTATATATATCAAATTTTATTAATTTATTCAACGTCTTTAACCCACATTTAGGCACATTTACAAATTTTCATGAAACATAATTTTAACACTTCTATGAATTGAATAAAAAAATACAAGAGACACATTTGACAACATTAAGTAAAATTTGGTTCAATAAGATGAAAAAAAATTATGAATATATACTTTGGAATTTTATTTTCCACATTTAAAAGTAAATAGGGTAATTAAGGGTAAAACAAGTATTATAATTACCCTAAAACATGTTTCAATTCAATTGGATAAGTTTATTTCAATAAATCTAAACATTAGGAAAAAAATATGATCAGTTTGGTCCACTTGGATTAGATAAAGACATTTATTATTATTATATTTAAAGAAGATTTAAAAGTGTTAAAATTCAATGTTTAATAACAAAACCATTATTAATATACGGTTATACATAAGAAACATTCAACTATAAATAATCATTAGAAAGAATAAATAATTTCTTAAATAATGTTATTTTATTTATAATTTTTAGAAATTAAATAATTAAATGTATTTATGACACAATAATGATGTAGTAATTACCTTATTAATGAACGATTAAAATAATACTGATTACCGTCTCCCCGACGCGATGAGATTCATTTCCATGTTCACCATTCAACATTGATTATAAATATATATATTATTTATAAGTATGTAATATTTGACATACTAATTATACTTTAAATATATTTACTTATATCTCATTCACTTACTTCGATTCAATACGTTATGAAAATATAAACGACGTTTATGCATACGTACAACCTACTATCTTCATAAACAGTGTTTTCCATTTCATATATATAACTATTATACATATTTATATTCTGAATATAAATGATACATAAATAATGTTCTATATTCTAGAAGAAATTAAATCCTGATATAAGTTATACGATCAAGAATAACAAGTTAAAACACATATGATAAAGAAAACAATTATTACAAGAAATGTTATTTTAACATGGAAATTATTATTAAATTTGTAGTATAATGTTATAAATGAATCATATATAAAATCATAAATATTAATATGGTTCTGGTATAATTTAATGACATACTAGGTCATTATAAAAAAGTTTAATTGTTCCCTCGACCAAATGAATGTACAAGGTAAGGGTTACTTCCTCAATATCATTATTATACAAGATGGTTTATGTGTAAGTATTTACTGGGACATATTTATCATCAATACCCATATTTCATAAAAATGCTTTCAAAAGGAATCTATTCAGGTTTTATTGGAGGGTCTATTTTACTAGATCATCATTTATTTATTTTTTTATTGATTTATGTTTGTAAATGTTTTTAATTATTGTCAATGATTTGAAAATGATTTAAAGGATTTATTTATATGGACCTGAATGTTTTGATGTGGTAATTGTTTTCAATAGTTTAAATGTGTTATGGGACACTTTGATTAAAAAATACATTTTAAATAACTTCATTTAAATATGCGTGACTTTTAAATGATTTCACAAAAGGTATATTTCTCTAAAAGTGGTTTACTGATCATTTTGAACTATGTCAACATCCTTCACTGGATATTATTCTTGATTGAGGTTGATTTATTATAATAAAATAATCCATATTATATTGAATTAGATATTATATGTTTATCTGTGGGTGTGCTATTTTTATACCATTCATGGTTTATGGTAAAAGTATTCACATTTCGTAGTCCAGTTTTAAAAAAGAATTTTTATGTAATGTTTCAGCATTTTTATATGAGGAAAGAATTGCATATAGTATGTGATAGGCGGAGCCCTCTATAGCTTCATGATGCATCGGTAGGTCTAATGAGACATACAAGTGGCTTGGAAGAAGGCCTTGGAAATAAAATTATTTGTAGTGTTGGCACAAGGCCTTCATGATGTGGTAATGATGTCCAGCATTATGCATTCCCTCATTATGAAAATAGCTATTACATGTGATTATTAGACTAGTATAATGTCCATGTGCATGTTTATATAGTAATTATTGATTTATTTTTTCCAAAATTTGTTCATTTTTAGGTTGAAAAGGATTTTGTTTTTATTACACATCTTGTCTTAATGGTTTATAGCATCCGCTAAATTGTTTACCCTTACTGAGCATCTGATATCACCGCATTCTTATGTTTTATTTTCCCAGGATCCTAAGAAGTGTTTTATAATAGACTTGTAGGGTTTATCCAAAGTAATAATGACGTACTCAATGGATTATTGTTGTTGTGTTGTATTTTAGAATTTGTAATGTAATTTTCATGTATGTAATCTATTTTCCTAGACATCTGAACTGATTGGTCCTTCGGGACACGATTCCTTGTAATCATGCAAATGTATTAAAATACTACAACGACTATGAATAACTAGGGTTGGGCCACTACAAAAGAAATATTATATTAATAAGAATATATGTATATTTTTTAATAGAAATATCATTACCAGATATAGGGTGAATAATTGGAATTCAAGAAAGAATATAATGACATATTGTATACTCCATGGAAATAGAATGCGATGGTTGATGCTCTAATCATGGAATTCCAATTTTGAGTTGTCGAGTGACATGATTGAGTAGTTGGTCTCTTTTTATTTGGTCATTCTGGATGAGGGTGGAGTTTTTTATCTTCATTTTATGGTTTTGACCCACTACTTCTCTAGATTTCTAGGTATGTGTAATTTATAGATATCTATTGTTAGGTATTTCATGAAAAGATATTCAGGTGACATATATTTGATGAATTTTTTTTAATGTGGAGAGAACATCCTCATTATACGAGGGCATTCAATGGTTCCATCCATAATGGAAGAGGATGACATAAAAGAATATTATACATAACTTATACTAGTATATATTGGATTGTAAAGGATGTACCAGTACATTATGCATAAATTCATTTTTCCAAGGATAAATATATTATATGTAGTTTATTTTTTGATATCTGACATGACAAAAGGAAATGGATGTGGTGCTGGCATGGATGTGTATGTGGGATAGTTTCTCCATTGTTTCCATCATTCTTCTCTATAATGAGATTATTTTTTGATATCTGTCATGACAATAGCTAATGGCTCTGACATGACAAACCTGTAATTGAATAAATATTGAAATAATCTCACATCCCACCTATCATAGAATAGATCCTAGTAGATTTTTTGGATGAGTGTTTCTAATGGAGAAAATATGAATTCATATATTTCCCCCAATTATAATTTTTTACTATTAAAATCATTTCACATCTAAATTATGGGTAGGATTATTAGAGGCTTTAGGGAATTAGTTATTTTTGAGAATGAAATTCCACCCCTCAAAAAATGGTTATATACTATAGAATCATTATGCACTGATTGACATGTATGGTCTTTCATGTTAAATTTTGGCCACATTTGTTATGATCACCTACAATTAATAGAGTTTGTATATATGAATAGTTACCAATATACTATCATTATGGAATAATTCCAATGTATATATTGGAGACCGTGAAGGTTAATGTTGAATAAGATGGGGCTATAAGATAAGGTTATTAATGGCCCATTATTAGTAAATGTGATAACTGACACGATGATATTTATCAATGAATATTTGGGGGATAAATATAGCCATTAAAATACCTAATTGAGATGATGATTTAGTTATTTGGAGTTATAAGAGGGATACTATGTGTACCTATAGATATCACCTCCTTAGGGATGGAAGAGTTGAGACCATAGATGATTCCTGATATGATGTAGTATTAGAATGGTAGTTTACATACTATCTTTTCAATCATATTTTAAACTTGGGAAATATATAGTCTAGGCGTCTTATTTAAAGAGACGTGTTTATGATATATCATTCATCATTGACTGGGGTAACTAAACACTGAGGATGTAATTACATTTTCAATGAAAACATTATGCTGATCAAGGACAAGTGATTGACGAACTTATATGGGTGAATATTTCAAATGGTATCAATTTATATGAAGATTGATAAACCCCATGAGATCTCATTGGGGTGTCAAAATTAAATATAATCCTAGTTTCCTCACTTAATTATGTAATATTAGATATGGAGAACTTTAGAGGAAATAATAAATATAGTGGATCATATCAAAAGAATTAATTTATAAACATTATTCACTAAATATTGATCCAAAACAATGTTATGTAATTGTTATAAAATGGATTATGTAACACATTATAGAATTTCAATTATGAAAATGAATTTATTATATAGAAATTAATTCACTGATTGATATTTTTAATATTTTTTGTTATTTTCATTCTTTGTGTTATAAATATTAGATTTAATTTTAATATTTTAAATTTTTCCTACACCTCCTTGATCATTGGTTTCCATCGATAATTTTCAAATAAACATTTTCCAAAATTCTGTTTAGCTTTTTTGTTTTTTTTGTTTTCTCCCTCTCTTCATCCTTCATCCTCTGAATATATTTTGGCCTATGATTTGAATTTATCTAGGAAACCAATATTATATGTGGTAATATATATATATATCTGTGTGTGTGTGTGTGTGTGTGTGTGAATTGTTTTTGTGGAATCATAAATTTCAAGATTTTAATTTGAGGATTTTTGAATATGATGAAGGAATCAAAATGGTTAATAGATAGTTTCTGAGTACATGGGTTTTGGTGTGTAGGACTTTGGTAAACTGATGAAGAGGCATTTTCTATTAAAATGGTGGAATGAATTTGGTCATCAAGTATGATTCAAGCTAGTTCAAGGAAATATCTAATTTTATGGATCAGAATCATTGAGAAAGTAAATACAATAAAAACGGGGGATAAAACACAAGAACAAGCCACAGTTTCTGCAAAATTAAATTTTACTTGGCGTGTACTTCACAAGAACATGATATGTGTAAGCATATATATATTGTGTCTAAGGATTATATTGAGATTCAAATTCGATACATATTTTTGAAGACTCACATACATTATGACCATTAAATTACTAAGACAATTTTTATAGAGATAACATTTCTTATAAGCCATGTGACCCACCAAACCATGTCTACCAAGGTACACCAATCTACAATTGAAATTGTATATGCATGGAAATGAATATAAATTTAGAGTGTCATGAGGATATCTACAAACTGTGTTTAGTAACAACATATTATGTATATATATATGATTTTTTTTGTGATATGGAATGACACATGTATTATAGGATTTTATGTGACATGTCATGTACAATAATGGGACACATCATAAACACTTAATAGAGATGATTATAGCCTTTTTATTCTTAGATTATATTTATTGTTATAGTGTGTGATTTCCCTCAATCTATTTTATTTTGGGTTCAATTACCTTGGTACATATTAAATAGGGTATATTGTATAGTTGAATTTGGATTATAGGATGAGTTGTCCCCTCTATGGGATAGCTCTAGATAGAGTTCGGTATCCATATTTAAGGAATGATCTATTATCCTCTATATCATTCCTACCTAGTTTGGGTCATATATCCAATTATTGAATTATATATAATGTGATCACCTTATTTCTGGGTTATAATAGATAGGGTTTGATATCACATAATTTTCATAGGTGTGATCCATTATCTATGAATTGAGATATGTTTTCTGCCACTGAGGACTAGTATGATTGAGTGAATATAATAGATAACATCTCTTTGTTTAGTCATCATGTTTAAAATATATTATCATTATTACTTCTCAGATGAGTATCATAAACATTTAAATACCTTATGAGTGAGTTATCATAAATGAATTTTGACTTTTAGCCAAGAGAAAAATCATAGGTTGGTGGTGATGACGTAACCTTACAATTTGACTATGAGTCTTCCCATGTGCATATCTACAGTATTTTTGTATCCCATATCTTTGTGGTTTAGAGATCAATCCCAGTTGAGGGTATTCTTTTTTGATTTCGGGTTTCCCACTATGAATGTTTATACTCAACCCTACATAGTCTCAGACCACACATGTAATTTCAAATATAAAATTTTTGACATAGTCTCAATCGAATTAAAAGACGGTAGAAATTAGTTGTGCATCCAAAAGAAAAAATATTTCTAGTATTTCAATCTAGAAATAAGTCCCCTATATTAGTGGTATTAATTCTTATTCCTAGTAATGGTGGAATTAGATTACGCATTTTGTATTCTATACCCATAATTGTACAAAAAGTTATATTAGTTGTTATTAATTAACTTAATATATCTAATGATTTTATCTCCAAGATTATACAGTTGTATGGATTTTTTCTGTCTAGGTGTATATGTACATAGGAATAAGGACTCTTATGTGGGTGATATTTCTGCTCATCACTATTTTTTATCCCCTGGTCATTTGAAGGAAATCTATGTGTCGCATACAACAAATACCAATGTCCTAGAATGCCTCGATGAGGAAGGTCATGAAAATAAAAACAGCACTGAAATATTCCAAGAAGATTTTGTTTCCATAAATATAATAAACATGGTAATAATAACCAATTGAACTACATAAATTCTTTGAGTTAACTATTATAATTTCAAGAGAATGGTAATCATACAACGATTCACTGTTTCATTTTCACCCTTACACCAATGTGAGAAACTAGTTTTGTATTAAAATTTACAAAAATAATAACAAATTTCATATCATGATTTTTTAAAATATTTTATTTTTATCACAATTAACAATGGAAATGTTACTTGTTTTGATATTTTCATTAATGGTGGTTGTTATTTTATGGGCCCATGAAAAATATCAAAAAATTTGGGCATTGCTACACAGGATCCAAGTTCATCAGTTCACTAAACTGAACACTGCTACTAAAAATTGCATTGTAATTGAATAATATATTGTGGGATGGTCCAAAAATTTAATTATCTATAACTCTAATGAAATAACCCAATCCCAATTCAACATTATTATAGCACATCCATATTGTTATTTCTAAGATACCAAATCTACATTAAGTCACAAGTGGTGGGTTCTGTTCATTTAATATATCAAGATGTGATTATTCCAATGGATCCAAATATTTAGTGTAGATATTTAGGTGGTAGGGCTATAAAATCATTGTTTTCCAAAAATTGATATAAGATTTTATGGAAATTAAAAATCATGGTACAATTGGTTTATCAAAATAATAGTGGACAAAAACACCTTCCAAGTTTCCTATAAAATGGATCCTTAGGCTCACCATTTGTAATTTTGTCCATGAGAGTTAAGTGATTCCAAATTAAAGTCTCATATGAGTCCTTTAATGCATTTTTAGGTTTTAGAGGACACTATTCTCATTATGATATCTGGAATGATGAAGGATATGCACCCAACATTCCTCCTCCTCTCGATGTTGGGATAAACAGTTGGATTTCGTTTGGAGGGAGTGACACCTATGTAAAGGGTGTTCTAAAGAATATTTTAGATACTGGTTTTTAGTAATTTCAGTGATTAATCATTTAATTAAATGTATCTTACATGATTTAATATTTTAATGCGAGTTTTGATACATGTGAATTTCATGCTCTTAATTTCTAGCTGATTAGTGTGAGGTTTTAAGTGCGTGACTTGAGTTGTTTCGATTAGATAGAACATGAGTCATTTTCAAACCCACCTTATAGAGATTTCAATCTGATTTGAATTCTATTATTCCATGAATATATCATGGACCTTGGCAAGATTATTTTTATATCATGGTATGGTTCTTTAAGCATAGAAATAAATGCTTAGGAATTAATCAGGATTCCAATTAATTTCAACAAAAGAATAACTATAAATTTCAATGAATCTCTAAAAATAATGAACATGTAACGTGGGTAGTGGAATCTAAATGACCCCGTTTTCTTATATTTTTCAAAATACACAAGGAATTTCATCTATTAAACTATTTTTATTATATTATTTTATTTAAACAATTTTCAAAATCAATCCTATGTTAGTAATCTTTATTAAAAATACATACTATAAAATGACAACATTCCTTAAGAGATAACCTAGGGTATTCCCTGTAAAATAAATCAATCCTAAAAATAATAATAAATATTACATGACACAAAAACATGTTCAAGTTTTGTCACCATTTCCAAGGAGGACTTTGGTTTTTAGTGAGTGTTTTTTATTATATTTTTGTAAATTTTTTAAACAATTTTTTTTATCTTATACCATTACCTATATGTTTTCATGCTTATTTATTTATTTTTTTGTGAGGTTCATGATGCATTAAACTTCATGAGACTTACCTCATTTCAATCTCAAACTAGATAGGATGATATGTCAGCGACAGTAAGACACACAAGATAGATATTTTAAGGAGGACATAAAAAATATTGACACTCTTCTTGATCCTTCTACTGGTAACACTGAAACTCACATTAAAAATAAATATAACTTGAAAATAATGGATGAAAGTAATCTGTCATTAAAATAACTATTCCGACCAAATGTCAATATCCAACCCACTTATATTCAAAAGCAAAGTGAGGCACCCAAATTTGAACTAAAATTCTGTCTAATTCATTTATTATCAAGATCCATGTACTCATATGAGAAGATCTAAACAGAAATTCCATAATATCTGTTCGACATTAAGACCTTATAATATGGATGTGGAATATGTAAAAAATAGAGATTTCTTATTTTCTTGGAATACATGACAAGATATTTAATTTTATTTGTTAATTCACAAATTAGAGGCAGGGGAGACACGAAATGGCTATTTAATTAAAAATACTTCCCTGCCTCTTGATCTGTAACTATAAGAAAAGAAATATGTGGTATAAGGAAATCACAAGGGAAAAAAATTAAAGTAATACTGTGAGTTCTTTAAAGGGTTATGTTCATGTTTCTCACAACACCAAATAAGTGACCAAATTAAAATTCAGTATTTTTATAAAGGATTAATCCCAATTAATCAAAATATGATCGATTCTTCTGCAGGTGGTGCACTGGTTGATAAGACCCAAATTGATTCAAGAACCCTGATTCATCACATGGAACAGAACATAAATCAATTTGTTTTAGGGTCACGTGTACCAATTTGAGGTGTCCATGAGGTGAAAATTCCTGAATTCGAGAAGAAGATAGACATGAAGTTCAAAGATGAAAGTAGTCTTCTTTGAAAAAATTCTCTTTAAAAATGGAAATCCAAATCTCATCCTCACTTCCATTATGGTATATGTTCTTATGACACCCACTACTATGAAAAATGATCTCAAATAATAGATTCTTTTTAGAGTTGTGAGATAATATTTCAATATCTCCCCTATGACCAACAATTTAGGGAAGATCCATTATTTCCATCAAACCGTGGGTGGAATGAAAACCAATATTATAGGCATGTGGGTATTCAAAACAACCTCCACAATAATGGATCTAACCATGGCAGAGTAGTAATCCACCACTTCCAAAAAATCCTCAACCACAAAAAATGACATTATAAAAAACCCCTTAAAACCCTAGCCTATCCTAGAAGTTATGATGAAGAAAATGGAAAACAATATTCTCAAATTCCAACAAACCACCCAATATTCTATACAAGAACTAAACACCCAATTATGCCCACTAGTTATCTCTTTGGGGGAAATCCAAATTCATCTATCAGGTTACTATACACTCAGCCAATAGCTAACCCTAGGGATAAATTAAATATGATTTTCATCACCCTTATGAGTGAATCATAGAAAAAAAATTCCAAATTACCCCTCCAATGGAGTTATCCTCTCCCTGAGGAATCCACAATCCAAACCACTGCTAAAAATAGTCCAAGTGATGAAAATGCTAATCCTCATCTATTCCCTTCAAAAGGAAAGAATGTGTCTATTGATGAGTCATTTATCACAAAAATTACTCCTAATTTTCCTCAACAGGCTGTGCAACTAAGAAAAAAGGAAACTGAACATGGTAAGGGAATAATGGAAACCTTTGAAAAAGTGCTGGTCAATATCCCCTTGATTGATGTCGTAACGTAAATTCCACGATACTCTATATTTGTAAATGAGATGTTCACATACCGAAGGAGACATTAATGTGATAAAACGGTGAGTCTTGGGAGGAATATATCAGCATTAATAGGGCAATCAGTTCCAACCATGTGCAATGATCTTGTGGGATTCTCGATTCCTTGCACCATAAGGGAGTATTCATTTTCCAATGTTATAATTGGTTTGGGTGCTTCAAATAATGTCATGATTTAATCTATTAACAGTTTATTTTATTTTGGGGCACTGAATACCAATGTAATTGTTGTGAAACATGAAATCTGGATTACCATACACCCCTCTTCTATTTTAGAGGATGTTCTTTTGAGGTTGCAAATTTTTATTTTTCTTTCAGATTTTTACGTGCTAAAAAAGGAACATGATATGTTGAATGGACCATCCCCAATTATATTGGAGAAATAATTCTTGAGAAGAACCAAGAATATAATTAATGTACATAATGGAATATAATCTAAGGTGTTATGTACTGACTTTTTCCACTACAACATCCTTGATTCCATGATGAACCCCTCATAAGTACATTCCTCTCTCTCTCTCTGTTAATTCAATTGATGTACAAAATTCCCTAAAAATAAATCATATCCTTCTCCAGAACCAATTTTTGAGTTTTCATCCTTCATTTAAATTCAAGTTAATGATTCATGCATTTATTTTTGAAGTGATTTAGAAAAAATTTCATTCAACATGGATAATTTATAATTTCATGAACACAGAGCATAACATGACCATCAATGATACTACTAGGACTATAAAATATCATTCCACATCCGAGGATGATTCTATTGAGTAGTTAGATGAGATTACTAGCCTATAACATTCACCCACAATAGAATTATAGCATCCCGCCATTTTATAACAAAAACATTCATTCCATTACACAAATATGAGGATCGTTAAGGTTTAGTGTCTTGGAAACAAGGATCATAATACATAAAAAAAACATAAAACATTCTTCTTAAACACTTGCAAGGAGTCTCTTTAAGTTCATTCTAGGTTCATTACTGCATCTCATAACCTGGGGACATACATCATAAGATAGGGTGAGCAGAAGGCCCAGTAAGGGAAACAAGAGGAACATTTTACATGTGAACTTGAGATACTTCAATAAGGACATGAAAAGAACTTTAAGGCATGAGAAAGAAATCATGAGGCATTTCATAATAAAAATAACATTTTTCATAACTTGAAGATGTGGCTACATCATTTAACATAGACAATCATGAACATATCACCAAGGTCCATCCCCAAGGTGTCATTTGAAAATTACCAAGGTTATTCACCAAGGTATCGTGAAAATTGTAATCACTAGTGGTTAAATCATTACCCAATGCATTGGAGCGCTATCAGGGAGCACCCTTAAATTTGCCTTTATTATCATGTGAGCCACATATATCATCATCAAACATTTCATAAATAACCCACATAGCATAAAATAAATGGGTTTCATTTCATAATCATAACGTTTTGAAAACTGCTTTTAAGACATGATCTTTACGTCACTTTAAACCCACGGAAAGGGAAAGCGGGTCTCATGTATGTAAATACCAGAATTTAAAATGGAACATTTTGATATATATGTGAATACCCTTGTAGAAATAAGATCTTTGAGTATTCACTTTATAACATAAAATAATTTTTGAGAAAAGAGAGAGGCATTTTGAGGGGAAAATTCTGCAGCATAACAGCTAAGTTTCGGGGTTTTAGAAAACATTGAAATGATAGGGGACATGGGTCACCCACTCATAAATGATCCATAAAACATTAGGGTGAAAGCATAAGAAGGACATATGGAAATTTTAATGAAATTTTAGGGACATACCATTTGTAATTAAAAACATGGAAGGAAAAAGATTAGATTTCTCTTATAAAAATTCGGCAGCCTTACGGCGTCACTTAACTTCAAAAGAAAATGATTTGACAAGATCAAAAAGGGTCCCTCATCATATGATAATAAGAGATAAGTATTATTGATATATAGATCATACCCCAACATAATAAAAAGGAACTTGAAATACTTGACATAAAAATCGAACTTGAAAAATGAGAGGGGTGAAAGAATCCCTTAAAAATTTGGCAGCCTAACGGCGTCACTTAAACATTCTTAAAACGAATTGATGAGAGCAAGGGGGGTCTCTCATCATATGAACATGAAATAGGCAGTAGGATGAATATAAAATAACATCCTCCAACATAAGAACATGGAGTATAAAAGAAATGACATAAAAGAGATTACTTGAAAAGAAAGAGAGGGGTCGGATCCCTTACCTTAAAATGTGACTCTTGAAACTCAAAGGATTGGACCTTGAGGGCTTGGGGCACCTTGGGAGGACTCTTTGGAAGGTAAGAAGACCATAACTTCGTTGGGGGAGAGTTGGGAGTGAAAACTAAGGGAGGAAAGGGTGGGTATTTATAGGGAAAGTGAGGGGACAAAGCATTAATGGCCAAGGGACACCTCACATGTGCTTTTCTCAAACCCATGTGCTCTCCCTTGGCATTTATCATGGAGTTAGGCCACATGGGGCCCCCAAAACAATAATTCATCACCCTTGGCCGGCCAACCCTCAAAAGATCTCATGACATCATCATGACACCATTATGATGTCATTAAACATACCGAAACCCTAAAACTGTATTTTTTACTATTCACTGAAAATTCAACTTTCTCAGAATAACCCCAAAATTTCACCTTAACCAAATATCAATGCTCTGATTTCAAAAATGAAATCCATTTTATAAAAATAATTTTCTAAATATTTTTAATTTAATTTTTAAATAAAAACACTATTCATCGAAAATTCACTTTTTATAGAAAAATCCCCCAAAATTACCTTAACATAATATCGATGCTCTGAGTTCAAAAATAAAGTCCTTTTTATAAAAATAATTTTCTAATTATTTTTAATTAAATTTTTAATTAAAGAACACTATTCATCCGAAAAAACTAATACTTGAATAATAATTTATGAAACCGTTATTTAACCATTTTATTGAATCACATTACTTAATCTAGGTGTCTAAATTAAATTAAAACTTTCTTTGAGTGAAATTACTAATCCATTTGGTCACATTACTAATCCTAAGCGTAAAATCACTATTCATAATTTACTATTCATCAAAAATTAAGTTGATCTTATTAGACTCCAAATTCCTTACTGAACACTTTTGTAGAAGACCATTTTTTGAAAATCGTTACACATCATTAGTTATTTAGGGTTTACATAAATATTTCAAAATATCCCTTTTTCAAAATTCATCAATAAAATACATTCTAAAATTATCTAGACATTTGAAATTTCACAAACATCACTAAAGGAAGAAATATCAATTTATTCAACCGAAAGGATTACACAAGGAAACTAGGGTCTCATCACATAGCCCCTTATAACACTGGCATAAGACCTAAGTGTAAGGTGTGCTATGGTGAGAGAATCTGAGAGAGTCTCAGAAAACATTGCCCTAGTTGCAATCTCCACTAACTTGAACTTCTCCTGCAAGCGTTTTCGTTCAAGCTTGACACGCTAGAGCTCAGCTTGGGCTTGGTCCAAAGCGAAGCCCACAAATGCTACCTCCTTCCCAAGCTCTGATAAGTGGGCTTCGTAAGGGTTGAGTCTACTGGATGAAGCCATCAACTCCTATTTCTGCATTAACCATTAACATCTTAATAAATCATTAAGAGTAAGTTAATATACTACTCAAAAAGATTGGGTCGTTACATTCTTCCCCCCTTAAGAAATTTTGTCCCCGAAATTTATACTTGAGGCCTAGTCGAAAAGGTGAGGGTACTTTTGCCTCATCGTTTCCTCAGGCTCCCAAGTCGCTTCTTCATATTTATGATTCCTCCACAACACTTTCACAAGGTGGGTAGTCTTGTTTCGTACAACCTTGTCTCTACGGTCTAAGATCTCCACCGGATGCTCTTCATAATAGAGGTCATGTTCAAGTTGTACCACCTCTCGGTTCAGTACATGCGAAGGGTCGGGTATGTACTTCCTCAAGAGAGATACATGGAAGACATTGTAAACTTGAGCTAGGTTCGGTGGAAGTGCTAGACGATAGGCCACTGCTTCTATGCGATCAAGGATTTCATAGGGGCCAATGTACCTAGGGCTGAGCTTCCCTTTCTTCCCAAACCACATGACTCTCTTTCATGGAGAAATTCGAAGGAAGACTTTGTCACCAACACCAAACTCCAAGTCTCTTCGTCGATTGTCAGCATAGCTCTTCTGCCGACTCTGAGCAGCTTTTATGTGTTGTTGGATGGCATGAACTTGTTCTGTCATTTCTTGCACAAGATCAGGCCCAAGAAGCTTCCTCTCACCAGTTTCATCCCAACAAGTAGGAGTTCTACACTGCTTTCCATACAGAGTTTCATAGGGTGCCATCTGAATACTCACATGGAAGCTGTTGTTATAGGAGAACTCCACTAATGGGAGGTGTTGATCCCATCCACCTTTAAATTCCATTGAGCATAATCTCAACATGTCTTCGAGTGTCTGAATAGTCCTTTCAGATTGGCCATCAGTTTGAGGATGATAGGCCGTACTAAAATTCAATTCAGTATTCAGAGCATGCTGAAGAATTCTCCAGAATTTTGATGTGAATCTTGGGTCACGATCAGATACGATGGATTGTGGTACCCCATGCAGCCTTACCACTTCCTTCACGTATATCTTGGCAAGCTGATCCAGAGAGAAATCTTCCCGAATAGAGATAAAATGGGCTGTCTTGGTGAGACGGTCCACAATAACCCATATCGAATTGTTTCCATTGGATGTTTTTGGGAGACCAGTTACAAAGTCCATGGTGATATTATCCCACTTCCATACTGGTATGGGTAGTGGTTGTAATACCCCCTTAGGAAGTTGTCTTTCTGCCTTTACTTGCTGACAAACCAGGCACCTTGTAGTGTAATCGGAAATCTCCCTCTTCATGTTATCCCACCAATAATGATCACGAAGGTATCTATACATATTAGTGCTTCCCGGATGTATAGAGAAAGTAGAGCTATGAGCTTCATCCATCAGTTCTTTCTTTATCTCCGGAATAGATGGAACACATAGTCTTGTACGAAATTTCAATACACCTTCTTGATCAATATTGAAATCAGGGAACTTCCCATCCTTTACAGCCTCGAACTTCTCCTGCAGCAAAGGATCTTCTTTTTGAGCCTTCTTGATCTTCTCTAGTAATGAAGGTTGAGAAATCATTTGGGATAGGGTTGATGATGTCCCTTTCCTTATAATTACCATGTCCAGTTTTACTAGATCTTTAATCAAGGGGTCTCCCAGGATCCTCATTGTTTCCAGAACAACATGATCTTTCCTGCTTAACGCATCCGCGACTTTGTTTGCTCTTCCAGGGTGATAATGAATTGAACAATCGTAGTCTTTAATAAGCTCCAACCATCTCCTTTGTCTCATGTTCAATTCTTTCTGTGTGAAAATATAATTTAGACTTTGGTGGTCAGTGTATATATCACATTTCTCCCCATAAAGATAGTGCCTCCATATCTTTAGAGCAAAAACAACTGCCGCCAGCTCTAGATCATGCGTAGGATAATTCTGCTCATGAATCTTCAACTGTCGAGATGCATAAGCAATTACTTTGTCATTTTGCATGAGGACGCACCCAAGCCCTTTCAGAGATGCATCGCTAAAAATAACGAATCCTTCTCCGATAGAGGGTAGTGTTAATACAGGTGCAGTAACCAATCTCTTCTTCAGCTCTTGGAAACTTTCCTCGCATTCCTTTGTCCAGATGAACTTAACCCCTTTTCGAGTCAACTTGGTTAGTGGATTAGAATGCCGTGAAAAGTTTTTCACAAACCTCCTATAATATCCCGCTAAACCAAGGAAACTACAAATCTCAGTTACTGTTGTGGGTTGAGGCCACTCCTCCACAACCATTGTCTTTGCAGGGTCAACCGAGATTTCTTCATTGGTTACGATGTGCCCCAAGAAAGCCACTTGTTGTAACCAAAACTCACACTTGCTGAACTTCCCAAAGAGCCTCTCCTTCCGTAGTGTTTTCAAAATAACCCTCAGATGATTTTCATGCTCCTCACGACTTTTTGAATATATCAAAATATCATCAATAAAAACTACCACAAAGTTATCAAGGTAGTCCTTAAAGACTCTATTCATCAAATCCATGAAAATAGCAGGAGCATTAGTCAAGCCGAAGGGCATAACAGTAAACTCATAATGCCCATATCTTGATCGGAAGGCAGTCTTTGGAATATCTTCCTTCTTCACCCTCAGTTGATGACAACCAGATCGAAGGTCAATCTTAGAGAAGAATTGAGCCCCACAAAGTTGGTCAAATAAATCATCAATTCTTGGAAGAGGGTATCTGTTCTTCACTGTGATCCCGTTCAGTTCTCTATAATCAATGCATAGCCGCATTGATCCATCCTTCTTCTTCACAAAGAGAACTGCTGCTCCCCAAGGAGACACACTCGGTCGGATAAACCCCTTCTCCAACAAGTCTTGGAGTTGTTTCTTTAACTCTTCTAGCTCCACATTTGCCATTCTATACGGAGTCTTTGATATCGGGTGAGACCCAGGTACGAGTTCAATGGATAACTCTACCTCTCTTTCTGGGGGAGGTCCAGGTAACTCCTCAGGAAATATATCCATGTATTCCTGAACAATAGGAACATCTTCAATTTGTATGCTCCCTTTCCCTTCTTCATCATCACCGATTAACTCCATAAAGAAAGCTATGGGAGGTGCTTCTAGATAGGGATCAGTTCGGGATATCTCTCCTCGGAAGATAACTGTAGGTCGTTCATTCAAGACTACTGAGATTTCCTTACTTCTGCATTTGATCTTAGCATTATACTTTGAGAGCCAGTCCATCCCTGGAATAAAATCGAATTCCATCATGGGGATGACTACTAGATTTGCAATAAGATTGTGCTCACCAAAGTAAACACTAGAGTCTCTAAACACTGTTGATGCATGGATAATCCCACTTGGAGTCTTGACTGACAACTCTACCTCAAGCAATTCGGGGATTGATTCTATATTCTTTGCAAACTTGGAAGAAATAAAGGAATGCATAGAACCAGAATCAAATAAAGCACTTGCTAGTTTTGAGAGGACAACAAGAGTACCTGCTACCACATCGTTCGGAACTTCAACTTCAGTTGTTGTGATAGTGAAAGCACGACCTTGCTCCCTTGGCCTCTGCTGAGGTTGATGGTGATTCCCCTCCACCGCCCTCGGATTTGGACATTGATTAGAAAAGTGCCCAAGCTGTCCACACTTGAAGCATGTGACTTCGGGTAGGTCCAGAACCATCTTTCCTCTTTCGTTTGTGTTGGGAAGTTGAGGCTTCACATCACCACGACAATTCCGAGAAATATGGCCTTCTTTTCCACACCTATAGCACTTGCCACTTCCGATCAAGCAGTTCCCTGGATGCTTCTTCCCACATTTATTGCATGTGGCATGTTGCATATGCTTCCCACCTCTTTCCTGATCAAAACTTCTTCCCAGACTCGGTTCTAGAGTTCTCTTCTTCTCATTAGATTTGTGAGACCACTGTGTCTCCCCAAACTCTAGTTCAAATTTCATAGCACTTCGAACTATTTCTTCATAGCTATCGTAGTCCCTGTTGGCTAGATTCTTCCGCAGATGTGGTCGTAGTCCGCCAAAGAATCTATCAACCTTCCCATTAGGGTCCATGACAAAGCTTGAGGTATAACGGGAAAGCCTTGTGAAGTTCATCTCATAGCTTCCGACAGATTCGTTCTCCTTCTGCTTCAGCTCGAGAAACTCTTTCTCCATTTTCGTCCTCATGGAACGAGGGAAATACTTGTTAAAGAAAATCCCCCGAAATTCTTCCCACTCCATAGCTTCCACCTCTCCACGTGGCTTCATGTTTTTGATCAGTGATCACCACTGATCAGCTTCTCCCTCTAGGCGGTAAACAGCAACGGTGACTTTTTCTTGTTCCGAACAATGAAGTACAGAAAAGATCTTTTCAATGGAGCTTATCCATTGTTCCGCAACCAATGGGTCAGTAGATCCACTGAATGTTGGCGGTCGTTGACGCATGAAGGACTCAACAGAAAGTTGTTCCCTTCATGGTGAGGTCGGCCTCTCAGCTTGATACAAGTTATTACTCATAACTTGAGTCAGTTGGTTCATCATTTGCATGAATTTTTCCATTCCGGCTTCCATCGGAGGGCCGTCAGCACATGGTGCATTGCGGTCACCATCGGCACGGTTTCTCCTATTTCCCGCCATTTTCTAAAAGAATAAAACCTTAGTGAGAAACTTATTTCATTTATGAATCTTTTAACTAAGACTTCGTGCTTAGACAATGATACTTCTCTATAATTCCTTCATAATGATACATAAAAAGCTTGTGATTAACCAAACATATCCCCTGGGAGTGGCGTAACCAAGAGTGCAGCAAGGCCCGTTATCGTGCACCAGTTCCCGTTCGAGTCTAGCTCAAAGCGGTGTTTTCGGGTTTTACCCCTATGTACATCTGTGCCAGAGCCGCCTCTACCTGCTTGTATCCAGAAAGAGATGTATTTGTTTGATAGACCACGTACTCAATACTTACCAAAATACCAGGAAGTTTTCCTATATTTAAACTTTTCTATAGGGTTATTCCTAAAGTTTTTATATCCTAATTTCCACAAATAACTAATCCATCCTTTGATACCAACTATAGAATCCCGCCATTTTATAAAAAAAACTTTCATTACATTACACAAATCTGAGGATCGTTAAGGTTTAGTGTCTTCGAAACAAGGATCATAATAAATAAAAAAACATAAAACATTCTTCTTAAACACTTGAAAGGCGTCTCCTTAAGTTCATTCTAGGTTCATTACTGCATCTCATAACCTGGGGACATACATCAAAAGAAAGAGTGAGCAGAAGGCCCAGTAAGGGAAACAAGAGGAACATTTTACATGTGAACTTGAGATACTTCAATAAGGACATGAAAAGAACTTTAAGGCATGAGAAAGAAATCATGAGGCATTTCATAATAAAAATAACAATTTTCATAACTTGAAGATGTGGCTACATCATTTAACATAGACAATCATGAACATATCACCAAGGTCCATCCCCAAGGTGTCATTTGAAAATTACCAAGGTTATTCACCAAGGTATCGTGAAAATTGTAATCTCTAGTGGTTACATCATTACCCAATGCATTGGAGCACTTGTAGACGCCGGAAAAGTCCGTTGTTCCCAAACGAAGCTCCTGATGCAGAAATCCAGGTCATATTTGGAGTCGGAAGCATGTTTCGGGGGGCCCGGAGGCCTTGCGCGGAATTTTGGAGACCCGCGCGCAAAGTTGTCGAGCCGCACGCAAATCTCCCGGGATGCGCGCAATGCGCCGGGCCGGCGCGCAATTTTGCGCGCCCGAGGCACACGCGGCTCCCTTGCGCGCCGGGCCCGATTACGCGCCCGCGAAGGAAATTCCGCGCCCGCAAACCGGATTCCGTGCCCAGGGTTGCCTATAAATATAAGGCGACCCCCGACGTTTTGAAGGTGGACGGAAGTCGAAAGGTCTCTCGTGCGCGCAATCCAACCCCTTCCGCGCGCAATGCCGATCTTCAGGTAACTTCCTTTCTTTCGCGCAAGAAAGCCTTGGGGTTCGCCTTCGCGCGCAATCCCTTTGGCTCCTTTCCTTTGAATAAATCTTCACCCAAAGGCATTCGTGCGCAAAATAAGCCTCTTGCGCGCAATCCGGCCCGATTGCACGCACCCCCCCTCCTTTTCAAAGTGGTCGTTCAGTAAAGAATGAGCTGTTGCCCCCGCATGCTATCTGAAGCCCGGTGCGTGCAATCTCTATCTCCCGCGCGCAAAGTGCTGGCCCAATTGCGCGACAGCCCACCCATTTGCGCGCCGAGCCGCGGTATTGCGCGCCAAGATCCCCTTTTGCGCGCAATCCGCCGGGTCGCCCCCTTTGACCCCCTTTGGGTACCCGCCTGCATGGCGCCCGATGACCCTCATCCCGGGTGCCCGCACCGTGCGTTGTCTTCCCGTGCGGCCCTCCAGGCTCGCGCGAAGTGGCACGGGCCTATCGGCGGCTTCTACGTCCTGCACGACGTTAAACTGCACTTCGTCCGAGCTACAAGACGTTAAACTGTTCAGCATACGTCCAAGATGCACGACGCTAAACTGCCTAGCCTCCATCGTCCGTGCGACAAGACGTTAAACTGCCAAGCATCTACGTCCGAGCTGCAAGACGTTAAACTGCCAAGCATCTTCGTCCTTAACACACGACGTTAAACTGTACTTCGTCCGGCAAGACGTTAAACCGTCCGCATCACCCGATCCCATGCCTCGCACGCAGGGTCCTCCCGGTTTGGATGTGGCCCCCACCTGCTCGTCTCTGCAGGGATGTCGGGATTTGAGTGGCCTTCGCCAACGGGGGTAGAGTGTTATAAACAGAAGGAACTACGTGGAATTTGATCCCTGTCCCCTAAACAGGGTACGTAGGAAGCCTCCCTGAGGTTCAAGCCCGCCACCTGGTCGTCTCTGTCGTATTTACGTCGGTTCGTCCATCAGTGGACCCCTCCTGGGTTCACACTTGCGTCGATTCACCTATGAATCCGCCCTTGTGGGAGACTGAACGTGTGTATCTCCATTGTGCTTCCCCACTGCCGAAGCCAGTAGAGGGCGTAAAAGGGATCGAGGTCTCTCACCTTCGGCCCAAGTCCCTCTCCAACTGAGCTTTGCTGCATCCGGGCTGCCTCAGTGCGTATGTCCTGACAGAAGGAACTACGTGGACTTTGATCCCTGTCTCCTAAACAGGGTACGTAGGAAGCCTCTCCGAGGTTCAAGGCCACCACCTGGTCGTCCCAGTCGTATTCACGTCGGTTCGTCCATCAGTGGACCCCTCCTGGGTTCACACTTGCGTCGATTCACCTATGAATCCGCCCTTGTGGGAGACTTCACGTGTGTATCTCCATTGTGCTTCCCCACTGCCGAAGCCAGTAAAGGGCGTGACAGGGATCGAGGTCTCTCACCTTTGGCCCAAGTCCCTCTCCAACTGAGCTTTGCCGAATCCGGTCTGCCTCAGTGCATAAGTCCTGACAGAAGGAACTACGTGGACTTTGATCCCTGTCTCCTAAACAGGGTACGTAGGAAGCCTTACTGAGGTTCAAGCCCACCACCTGGTCATCCCGATCGTATTCACGTCGGTTCTTCCATCAGTGGACCCCTCCTGGGTTCGCACTCGCGTCGATTCACCTATGAATCCGCCCTCGTGGGAGACTGCACATGTGTATCTCCATTGTGCTTCCCCACTGCCTTTCTCTCCTTTCAGCGTCCAGCATGACGTGAAACTGTGATCCACCCGGCCGTTCCATCCCCCTCTGTGCGAGGTGGTTCGGTTCAATCCTCCGCCCGGCGGCCTCGAACTCTTCGTGAGTCGGCTTGTCGACGTCCAGCATGACGTTAAACTGTATATCCGAACTACGTTGACTTTGATCCGCGCTAACGCACGGTACGTAGGAAGCCCCTACGGGGTCCAAGCTCTTCACTCCATCATCCATCCTGATCCTTACCCGGGCCGCCACATCCCAGTGGGGTCATGCCATTTCATTCCACTCTACTTCACTCGGGAAGCCGCCCATGTGCTGGCCCCAGCGTCGGAGGTTCCCCGCAAGGGGTTCTGTCATCTGATCCACTTCTCGTGTTGATCAGTCTGATGCCGTCCCCGCTGGACGTTAAACTCGCGGCATACCCCGTGTTAAACATGGGAAGCTGAGGAAAACCTCAGGTAACGCAGTTCCCCGCACCCAGCGCAGGATGCCTCAGGCCATCACGCCTTCGAGAATCCCTATTAGGGACGGAAGGCAGACATGCAGAGCCGCAGTGTTAAGACACGCCCCCAACACCCGTAGTCACCCGGTCTCCTCACCGCAGGTTGCTGCCCCGACCAGACCCCTTGGAGCGTCCGGGCGGAAGCAGCGTAATTAACCGTTGTCCATGAAGATATGGCGCCAGGAACGAGATTCACGAACATTCTTAAATCTATGAGGGAGACCCGGATTAGGTGACGAGTTCCGAGGAGACGTCCATGGAAGGAGGAGCCGACATCCCATCATCCCGGTTTCGATCAAGGAGCAGACGCCCCTGAATAAGGGACGGATGCCGCCCGCCCTTGGAAAGCTGGACTGCGGGGCCAAAAGCCGCGCGCCCATCCCCTCGGGTCGACGGGTGCACGCGCGAACGCGTCCTGGCGGAACAGCGTCGGAACAGAAACCCGACGCACATCCGCACCGAAACAGAAAAATGGTGAACACGAAGTGAATCTCTTCTCCTCAATACGAAGACCGATGGCTTTCAGAGGTGTTGGAAGACCAGAATGCTGCTCGACCGAGCATTCAAAACCGGGGCACGGAACCCGCCAGGGGCTGGGGAAGGGAAATCGGGCACTCTGTCTCACGACGTCGATGGCCTGGGTTCCCCCCCATGGAAGGCGTCGTGGCACTAATGTTTGGTTGTCGATTCCTTTTCCTGTCAGTGTTAATGGGTTTTTTTCCCTGCTTTCAGAAATCAAGTCGCCCAGTCCAGTGCCCGATCGCCACCCGCCCACTGGCGCAGGAGTAGGGGAAACACCGACGCGGCTACTCCGCGCGGTCCCGCCCGTTCCACAGCCGTCCCAGCAGCCGCAGCTGCGGGGCAACTATGCCCTCTCTCCCCCTCGGAGGTCATCCAGAGAAGGGTGATCAACAACTTGGTGTGGAGATATGAGGAAGAGGGAGTCATCCCCACCAGGGACATGGCTCGCCTAGACCTCGAGGAAGCTGCACCTCGCCACCAACGCCGCCCCCGAGGGCCGCGCAGGGAGGCACCGCTGCCTACCTCGACGTTCAATCACTTCGGGATCTTATCCCCGGAGCGCTCCGACAACTCCTTCCCCTATGCGGATGAGGTGGAAGATGCCCGGGACCACCCTATCCGGGATTCGCTCCATGGATCGGCGATAAGGTCTCCTGTCAGGCCACGACGACATCGCCGCCAGGCCTCTCAAGTTGAGGAACAGGCTCTACACTTGCCCGCGCCGCTCATCCCGACTCGTCTGTCCCGACGCCAACGTCGGGCACGAGCGGAAGAGGATTCCCCCCCCTTGGGGACCTAGCGGCAGCGGCCGCGTTGGCTCAAGCCACTGCTGGCACCAGTCACCAGGCCCCTGCGCATCCTGAGCAGGGGCACTTCTATGCCCGACCCGGATCGAGGCCCCGACCGCCTCAAAGGCAGGTTGGGTTGACTCTCCCGGTTGCTGGCACAAGCAATAGCCACCGCGGACCACCTCGCGGTAGCACTATTCGCCAGCAAGGTCTACTCTGTGTGGCCGATCCAAGAGGCATGGGTCATCCCACCTCCCGATCCCGGCCCGGAGGCCTGCCCGGAAGCATCTCTCCCCGCGTCCCCTTTGATATCTGTCCCGGTGCTCCTCGCACCTTGGTTTCCAGTTCTCTTGGCCCCAACACTGGTGCGGCCGGAGGACGCCAGGACAGAGATCATCCACGCCCCGAAGAACCACCCAGGGGCAGGAGGGCGAGGCGTCGACGTCGAGGGAAGAATGTCATGGAATTCCGGACAGAGATCCGACCGGTTCGTTTCTCTGATACAGAGGCGGAGTACGATTCGGCGACAGAGCCCTCCCCCCGATCCCTCCAGTCAGGGGCGGGGGTAGGAATGCGGCACGTCAGCCTCGTACTTCCCGAGAGCGAGATCGATACGATCCCCGCTTCTCTCCGAACGTATATCCGGAGTAGTGAGGGCCTGGTAGACCCCTAAGGATCAAGCTTGCGGTTGGTACCGGCCCCTCTGGAAGCGCCTTCTGCCTCGATCGGAGAAGCCGGAGACTTTTTCTGGGGACCGACGGTCGAACCATGATCTAGTGCACCCTCGGCGAGCACCGACGCTACGGCAGGATGTTCGCTCGCCGGCCCGTCCTATCGTGATGTGGTAGCTGGGGCACCGCCACCCTCAGAGGGCGGCCCGGGATATGGATGCCAATCAGCCTGCTCGCCGTATTCACCCCCGGCCAGCCCGTCGAATCGGCGGCCCGCCTCGGCACCACTGCCAGTTCCCCGTCCATTTCCAGTCGTTGAAGAGGACCAAGGAGATCTGGGTCCCGAGTTTGAGTCGTGGAGCTTCTGGACCGTCCTTGCAGAGGACCACTTCCCTGAGAAGTTTTGGCCAGTCGCAGGACCGAACTTTGATGCACCCAAATCACTCACCCCGGATGAGTTCGAATGCTTCAGCCGAACTCTCCGGGAGACTCACTCCCGTCTTCACCGCCTACAAATGCCATATCCTGGGAGTCAAGCACACCTGGAGGATATTGGTGAGCAGTGCCGTCAGATTGACCTAGCCACGCTCCCCGCGGTTCGGCACCCTGGGTCATTTGGGCACCACGAGGCCCTCCAACAACGATGCGTCGAGTGTTTTCAAGTACTCCGAAAGGTTCTCGAGGAAGCCACTCCCCACGTTTATATCCGTGGATGGGGGCAGTACGCTGCCCTACGCTTCAGTACGATTCGCCGACAGCCCGATTCACTGGGTGGCCCTGAGGGTATATCCCCAGGGACGGAAACGGTCAATATGGCTGACCTGTCGGGGGAGGGGAACGATTTGGAAATTCTCGACGGGGGCTCTCCCCCCGAAGACAAGCCGTTGTTGGATCCATCGGTGAGATTTACTCATCACCAGAGGAACCTCCTGGGTCTCCCCACACCCACTGAAGCACTGACGTTGAGCCGAAACTTCAGCAAAGGTAAAGAGCACGGCGGGGGTGTAAAGCCAGCCAACCCATCTGCCTCCATGCAGAGGGCGGATGAGGATCCCGAGAAGGCTATGCTACATCAACAGCTCGCCGAGCAGAAGAAGCTAGTTGACCAGCTCCTCGCCGAGCGCGCTGCAGAACAGCGGCCTGACTACGGTGATCCTAGGCCAGGACAGCAGGGACAGGAACAACCACCCCTCGATGAGGCTCTCCCGGGCAACCGTGATTACGCCGTGTTCGCCGACAGGGGAGAGGCCATCGCCTATGGCAAGAGGGCGTGGTATGTTTCACCGCACCCTCCCGAGCGGCGTGACTACATGAGAGACCCCACTCGGATTCCTCCCGCTGCCCCAAGGGCCGCTCCGCCCGCCATCCCACGAGCTGCCGAGTTCGACGACCCGGTCGACGACCCGATTGAAGGGCCATGCAATGCGCTCGTGGTTAGAGATCCTCACCAGGACTAGAACCCATGTCCGGACGATCCGATGGTGGCACTCATTGCCCGCTTAGAAGTCTTGGAGACTCGGCAAGTGGAAATCCCACCGGACGGCAAGCCATACCCAGCATGGGTGGATGACATGCCGGCGCCTCCGGGATTCGGGAATCCCACATTCGCCGCCTTCAATGGAACTGGAGATCCTCCACAGCATTTGGCCCATTTCAACTCAAGGTGCGGGCCTATGTTGGGAACTCCGGCGCAGCAAGAGGCCGCTAAGCTTCGCTTCTTTGTCCAGACACTGGAAGGGCCAGCATTTGTCTGGTACAGCCAGCTCCCCGTCGGGTCGATAACTAGCTGGGAGGACCTTCGTAGAAAATTCCTCTACCAGTTCAGTTCCACGACCCGGAAGACGAGTATCACAGACCTCTTCAAGTGCAAGTAGAGGCCTGATGAGCGAGTCGCGGACTTCGTCGCCCGATGGAAGGGTCTCACGTATTCCCTTGACATGCCATCGACTCAGAAGCAGTTGCTAACAATGTGCGTCGGGAACGTCAAGACCGAGCTGGTCCCTTCCTTGATCACTCAGAATTACCCCGGAGGGTTCAGGGACTTCTCAGACAAAGCTCAACGTCTTGAGGAATCCCTGCAACAGGCCAGCCAGGCACACCCGCTGCCTCCTATGATTCCTGCAAGGAGAGTCAGCAGGGCTGAGCCCGTTGCTGTTGCCCAGATAGAGGCCCCCAGGCCGTTGGAGCTGCTGCCGGCGAGGCCAGCTCCACAGCCTCACAGGTTCCGCCTCCACGGGCTCAGTTCCCGGCCCAGCAGCGGCAGCCTCAGAACCGGCCGACCCCTCCACGTAACGTACCGCCACAACCCAGGCGAGATAATCAGGGTCCACCTCCTCGGCAGGCCACTCCAGCCCCTCGTCAAGACCACGCTCCCAGGGGCCCGCGATACCTGACTTACTCATTTCACGAGGATCAGGTCCCCGATTATTTCCGGAGCGCCCTGGAGAAGAGGATTGTGCGACTACCTGAGTGTTGGAAGCCAGAGGAGGCACATCTCACGGATAACCCCCGCTACTGCCCTTACCATCGGGCCCTGGGGCACACCATCCAGCGGTGCTATGTGTTTAAGGACTGGCTCCAAGACCAAATTAACAACAATGTAATCAGGTTGGGCCCAGCTCCAGCACAAGTGGCGGGCGTGTTCGTGGGATCAGATGACGATAGTGGAAATGAGGACGAATGGCACCTGGTCTCCGACCGCGGATCCCAGAAGTATAATAACTAGATGGCCCGCAAGACGATCATTCGCGCCCATGGAATCATCCGTGCGCGCTTGAATCAGCCTGAGCCCCCAGAATCTGCGGGTGCTGCTTCGGCATCGTCATCCCGGCCTGCCTCGTCCGAGAAGAGCAAACGGCGACGGCGCAAGAAGGAAGAGCGTGCCTCGCCAGTTCCACCACTATCCCACACTCTCGGCGATTTCATGCCCCCGGAGATGGGGATCCCTCCTCTGATCCGCCCGGTGATGGATGATTCGTCCAATGACAGTGTTGGGTACGGTTCGGTTAATACTGTCGAGCTGGTAAATCCCTTTTCGGTTCCCGACGTTGAAGAACACCAGGTGGACCTCCCTAGTGTCCCCGGTCGTCGCCACCGTCGGAGGAACCGCAACAAAAGGAGTCGCCGGGGCACAGCAGTTGGTACCTCCAGCCAGGCCGTGCACGCCACTGAGACCAGGAAGCAGGCTCAAAATCGAGCTCAGCGTGCGCAGCCCCCCCCCCCCCCTCCGGGGATGACGGATTCGCCTCCGCCACTGTTTGTGGTGTGGGACCAGGCAGAACCGCCTCTGACGCGTCGCGATCAGCTCCGCCCTGCCATGAGTCCATCCCGGCCTCCTGACCCTGATACGGTGACTACTTCCCGGGCTTCAACCAATGAACAGCGAGATGCGCCAAGTACCAGTCAGCCGCCAGCCCAACCGGAAAGGCCCGTCATGCTTCCAACCGCAGAGCAACCTCCTGCAACCAGGGGCTCGCGCTTGGCCAAAAAGTATGATGTCCTGAAGCACTTGGCCGACATCCCAGCGAGACTCTCCATCCTTGAGGCTCGGCGCATGTCATCTGAGATGCGCGAGGCACTCGCTGAAGCCCTGAAAAGCCCCCTCCAGTTTGAGACAGAGGTTGCGGCGGTAGAGGCCTTCCACGCCGAAACGATCAAGGACGCCGAATGTCAGGCAGTTATCTCGTTCTCTGGTAAGGATGAAGGCCCTCCTATACAGGGGCACATTCGTCCGCTGTATGTCACTGGCCAGTTCAATGGCCTTGAAGTCCGACGCTGTCTTGTCGACACAGGGTCCGGGATTAACCTGATTCCCACTCGGACGTTCCGGAGATTGGGGTTGTCTGAGGATGACTTGATTCCCTCCGACCTCAGGATCCAGGGGTACGACCGCACCAAGAAAACTCCGGTCGGCAAGATACGCTTGAAGACCCAGTTCGGTGACTTGGTTGCCAACACCGAATTCATGGTGGTCTCTCAGGACACTGCGTATAACGCATTGATGGGCAGGCCATGGCTCCACCTTCATGCTGCGGTTCCCTCATCATACCACCAATGCCTCAAATACTCCCTTAACGGTCGAGTAGGCATGCTTCAGGGAGATGCCTCTCTTTTTGCCTCGTTTGAAGCCCGCTATCTGGACGCGGACTATTACAAGAGCAAGGACAAGCAGATCCTGGCAGGTGAGGTTGAGCCTGTCGCTGTTGCAAGTGATCCCTGGGCAAGCTTGGATGACGCTTACGTCCTCCCGATTAAACGGTTGGACGTAGCCATGGTCTCGACGGCCTGTGAGTCTCCTGATGAGATGACCGCGACCGCCCGTGCTAGCACCAGAGGCCCAGCAGGACCTGGTATCCCCAATGCAGTTTCCAACGCAGTCTCTCCCGTGGACGATCCCTCCCCGAGTGGAGAGGACGTGGAAGATGCACCCCCAGCCTTTGAGGAGGGCGTCTCCGTCACGGTCGATGTGTTAGTACAGGTGAACCTTGGAACCGAAGCAGATACAAGACCCACATTGGTCAGTGCCACCATTCCCTCTGAGGAGCGGCAGCAGTACGTGTACTTTCTCAGGCAGCACCGTGATGTGTTCGCTTGGGGCTATGACGAGATGTCGGGGCTAGATCCTCAGGTAGCCGTCCACCGCCTTGGTCTCCCGACGAACCATCGCGGGTTCAAGCAGCCTCCCAGGAAGATGCACCCATTCCACGGTGCCATGTTTGAGGCTGAAGTTGACAAGCTTATCAAAGCCAACTTCGTGAGGGAAGTCCAGTACCCCAAATGGCTGGCCAACATTGTGCCGGTCCGGAAGAAGAACGGGCAGATCAGAGTCTGCATCGACTTCCGCGATCTCAACCGCCACTGTCCGAAGGATGATTTTCCCCTTCCAGTGACAGATCTATTGATTGACGCCACGACATGGTTCCAAGCCCTCTCCTTCATGGATAGATACTCCGGATACAACCAAATCCGGATGGCCCCTGAGGATGAGGAGTTCACTGCCTTCAGGGCCCCCCAAGGTATCTTTTGTTACCATGTCATTCCCTTCGGCCTGAATAATGCAGGTGCCACATATCAACGGGCGATGCACCTCATATTCAAGCCAATCCTCGGCACACTGGTGGAATGCTACGTCGACGACTTGGTGATTAAATCGCGCCAGCGTCAGGACCATCTCAATGATCTTGAGAAAGTATTCGGATTCCTCCGGTCTCGCTGCCTGAAAATGAACCCGTTGAAGTGTGCCTTTGGGGTCACCTCTGGGAATTTTCTTGGCTTTGTGGTAAGGTACCGGGGTATTGAGATCGACCCGGAGAAGATCAGGGCGATTAGCCAGATGCCTCCCCCAGGTAACCTCCGGGAACTGCAAGGGTTCCAAGGCCACTTAGCCTATATACGCCGATTCATCGCGAATCTGGCCGGCAAGTGTAAGCCCTTTTCTCGGCTCATGAAGAAAGGTGCCACCTATGTATGGGATAAAGAGTGTCAGACCGCTTTCGAGGAAATCATGCAGTACCTGCTTCAACCTCCGGTTCTGATGCCGCCTGTATCCGGGAAGTCACTGGTCCTTTATGTGACCGCCCTGGAACGGTCCCTTGGTGCCCTTCTCGCCCAGAAGAACAACGAGGGAACAGAGAATAGCCTCTATTACCTCAGTCGCATGCTCCTCGATTAGGAAGTTAGGTATTCCCCCATCGAGAAGAGCTGCCTGGCGCTCGTATTTGCCGTACAGAAATTACGGCACTACTTGGAGCACCATGAGGTACAGTTGGTTTCTCGGGTAGACCCGTTGAAATATATCCTGAGCCGGCCTATGTTGACTGGCCGTCTAGCGCGGTGGGCTGTGATTCCCCAGCAGTTCGACATCAGGTATGTGTCTCAGAAGGCCATCAAAGGGCAAGCATTGGCAGACTTTCGGGCTGCTCACCCGACCTCCGCGGATCAGCCGCTGGATCTAGGCTTTCCTGATGAGGCCATTCTCTCAGTCGATCATGCCGATCCATGCTGGCAGATGCACTTTGACGGTGCCTCCCGGAGCCCCACCGGTAGAAGACTCGATAATCCTAAGCTCAACAGAGTGGGCTTGGGTATCGTCTTCATTACCCCGGAGCGAGCCGTGTTGCCATACTCTTTCCTGTTGTCAGAGGGCTGTACCAACAATGAGGTGGAATACCATGCCCTCATCACTGGCCTCGAGTTAGATCTCGAGATCGACGTGCCCCATCTGTGTGTGAAAGGGGACTCCGATCTGGTCGTTAAGCAGATCAATGGCGACTATGTTGTCAGGAAGCCGGAACATGTGCCATTGCTGGAGTGCACCCTCCTTCTGATGGCCCAGTTCCCTTCTCGGCCAGAAATTGTCCACATTCCCCGGTCGCAGAACGGTTGAGCAGATGCTTTGGCATGCCTTGCTGCGTCACTTGCAGAGCCTGAACATGACAACCTGATCATCCGCGTGACGCACCGCAGGCTCATCGCCCCCGTTACCCCGGAGGGAGATCGCGACCCGTCGGTAAGTAATCTCACCGCGGTTGCCCCTGTGCCCGGAGCCCCGAGTACCCCAGACATGGCAGTCGAATCAGCCCCTGATTGGAGGGTGCCTTTGGTTGAGTACCTCCAACATGGTATTCTCCCGTCAGATCGGGCCGAGCGCGAGCGAGTTCGACACCGCGCATCGCAGTTTGTCCTCCAGAGCAGTCCCGGCCTGGAGCAGATCCTCTATAGGCACGGATTTGATGTTGTTCTCCTCTGTTGCCTTCAAGGAGTTGAGATCCCACGAGTCATGCAAGAGGTTCATGCCGGTTCATGTGGTGCCCACCAGATTGGGCCGAAGCTGTCCCACCAGATTCGGAGGATGGGATACTTCTGGCCCTCTATGATCCACGACTGCATCGAGTATGCCAGGAGGTGCCATGCGTGCCAGGTTCATGCGAACTTTGTGCATCGGCCGCCGGAGCCTTTCCATAACACCAGGTATTCTTGGCCCTTTGCAGTCTGGGGGATGGACGTTGTGGGACCTTACCCGCCGGCAACGGCTCGCCAGTGCCGGTTCATTCTGACCGCCACAGACTTTATCTCCAAATGGGCAGAGGCGATTCCGCTCAGAGAGGTCAAATCCTGTTCGATTGCTGACTTCGTGACCTCCAACATCATTCATCGATTTTGAGTTTCTCACGCTATCCTCATGGATAACAGAGCCAATTTCCGAGCAGCCGAGTTGAATAAGTTGTACGCCAAGTACAACATTCGCTCGAACCATACATCTCGCTATCATGCGCAGGCGAATGGGAAGATCGATCCGTTTAACAAAACCCTCTCTAACATTCTGAAAAAGATGGTTGGTCAGAACAAGAAGAGTTGGCCGGACAAGCTCCCCAACGCCCTCTGGGCTTATCGGACGACGACTCCCAATTCCACCCAGATGACACCTTATTCCCTGGTGTATGGAGCTGAGGCCGTCCTGCCCATCGAGATCCAGTTACCGTCCCTGCGCACTGCAGTCTACGACCAGCAAGCACCGGACAGAGCTGCTGAAGCCCGTCTAGTCGAGTTGGAAGCACTGGATGAGAATAGACTTCACGCCTTGCACAACTTGGAGAGGCATCAGAGCAGGATGGCTCGAGCTTTCAATAAGAAGGTTCGCCTCCGCTCCTTCCTGCAGGGTGACCTAGTGCTGGCCCTAAGAGCGCCAATGATCCCCGGCAGGAAGCCACCCAAGTTGGAGCCCAAGTGGGAGGGACCTTTTGTCGTCCATAGGGTCTATCCCAATGGCGCGTACTCCCTAGCGACTATGGATGGTGAGCGTGTCACTCCTCCCACCAACGCTAGGTTCCTCAAGCAGTACTTTGCCTGACTGTACTACTTCCAAGCTGCACGACGTTAAACTGCCTAGCATATCGTCCACGCTGCAAGACGTTAAACTGCCAAGTGTTTCGTCCAACATGACGTTAAACTGTACCACGTCCGAGCTACAAGACGTTAAACTGTTCCGCATTCGTCCCGCATGACGCTAAACTGCACCTCAAGAACTACATGCGGCTTGATTCCCATCCTTATGGGATACGTAGGACCGCCTGAACATTCATGTTTCAGGCCCAGCCCCATCCTTCGGGAATTTCCATCCCATCTCGGGCCCTTGGCCCAGTTGCCTTTGGGTATGCGACGTATGGTGTGAACGTGGGGCTATGCCCTCATTCACGTCGGTTTGCTCGCCACGCTGTATACCCCCCACGGTTGGTGATGCCTTCCGCTCCCCCTTTCCTTTTTCGTCCTGCATGACGTTAAACTGCACTTCAAGAACTACGTACGGCTTGATTCCCATCCTAATGGGAAACGTAGGACCGCTTGGACATTCATGTTTCAGGCCCAGCCCCATTTCCCGGGAATCTCTATCCCACGTTGGGCCTCTGGCCCAAGCTCCCATCCTTTTTGTGCGAGGCGTATGGCGTGAGTGGGGGATTATGTCCTCATTCACGCCGGTCTACTGGCCGCGCTGTATGCCTCCCCCGTGTGTGGGACTACCTCACACCCCTCATCGTCCTGCATGACGTTAAACTGCCTCTCAAGAACTACGTACGGCTTGATTCCCATCCTTATGGGATACGTAGGACCGCCTGGACGCTTGTGTTTCAGGTCCAGCCCCATCTCTTGGTTGATCACGGGGGTCTGCCGTCTTTTGGTTGCTCTCAGGGTGAGTCCTCCGACCCTTTCCGGTGATCTGTTAACGTGTTTTGGGTACTCAGGTCTATGACCCGTAGTGTCGGATTCAATCCCGACGAGTCCTGTGTTGCTTGTCGGGCCTCGAGCTTCCTCTTGTTCGAGCCTTCACTCAAAGGGATCCTCGTTAGCAGTTTGGGTACGATGCCTCAGTGCTCTCCTACCGCCCCGGGTTGATTTACCGGCGGGTCCTGGGCCGCAAATCGATATGAATCATGCGCTTGAGCGGTTGATGCTCGTTTGCTTGCCCTATCCTTGGCTGACGCGATCGGATGTTGTGTTGCGAATATGGTCAGCGACATCCTTGATCGCCATGTCGGCTCTTTCAGGCTCTGAACATTGGTTGCGCAGTCCTCATCACACTCCGCCTTTGTGCATTGTAGTGGAATCTCGACACTCTTCGTACTGACCTGTAGTACACCTTTACACGTTAGGCAGGCCAACCAGGGTAATGGTGTCTTTCGAGGCTCCCACGATCTAAACACCAAGGATATATGCTGATGTCCTCCCTAAGGGCCATGCGTAGCTAGACCCTCGTCCCCATAAGGAGGAAGGAGTCGCCCGAACAATCGCGTTCTGGGCCCAGTATAACTGGAGGCTAGCATCTCTGCCCCTCGGGTGATGGACATACGCAGGCCCCTATCCCGGGAACCTTCTCCTGGAGTCGTGCGTGACCACAGGGCTGGGTATGTTCCCACCTCCGCTGAGTCCGCCATATCGCGATAAGAGGATTCCTCCATGGTCCGAACCACACGACCTTAAACTGTGTTGTCTGGTCCTACCACACGACCGTAAACTGTGATCGTCTTGGCCGCCCGACGAGAAACGGCACTGCATCGTGATGTTCTCCTCAGGGGACACTCACGTTGGGCGCTGGTTAATAACTACGCCATTTATCAATGCCTTTCATGGCTTGATTATTGTGGCGACTCCAGGGATTTCTTAATCACAGGCATGTCGCTGCACAAAGAAAAACCATCCACCTTTAAGGACAAACAAGAAATATCAAATGCCGCTTCTTCTGTGTGCGAGGGTCAGACCCGCACCCTTCCCCGCGCTGGTGCCCGATTGTGTTGCACCGCGCTTCAAGAACTATGTGTGGCTTGATTCCCATCCTTATGGGATACATAGGAATGCCCTGATGTTTGAAACTTCGGGTCCAGCCCCCCACCTCTTAGAGATTCCCCCTTCTCTTGGGAATCCGCCGCCTTCGTGTCACCCTCAAGGCGTGTCCCTCGACCCCTTGCAGTGGTCCATCAGTGTCAAGAGTACTCTGGTTTATTTCCAGGAGGGTCAGGTTCAGCTTGGTCAGGTTTCTTCCACTTTTCAGGCTTCGTGCTCCCTTTCATTCGGACCCATTGCCTACGCCCTGGGTGGAGCCCCCGTGAGCGGTCTGGACACAATGCCTCAGTGCTCTCCCACCGACTCGGGCTGGTGCCCCCAAGGGCCTCGGGCAGCAAATTGATATGAATCCTGCGCTTGAGCGGTTGATGCTCGTTTGCTGCCTCATTCCATCAACGGTCAGTGCGATATTGATGCTGCTTTTCCGCCACGGTCGGCAGTACTCCCATATCGTTAGGCCGGTGCCCCCAGTCCTTTAGTGAATGGCCGCATGATTCAAATTACATTTTCCACCTCCCATTCTGACCAGGCAAAATCTCGACACTCTTGACACTATCCCTCAGTGCATCTTCGCATATCCAGGGGATAGGACCACGATGTGGCGTACTTTGAGGTTCTTATGGTCCGAGCTCTAAGACCTTAATCTAAGATCTACCCCTATGGTCCGAGCTCTAAGACCTTAAACTAAGATCTACTCCTATGGTCCGAGCTCTAAGACTTTAAACTAAGATCTACCCCTATGGTCCAAGCTCTACGACCTTAAACTAAGATCTCCCCAAGCGGGGTTCTGCGTCCTGCATGACGTTAAACTGCACTTTCAGAACTACGTGTGGCTTGATCTCGAGCCTGATGGAGTACGTAGGAATGCCCGGGCATCTCGACTCGGGTCCAGCCTCAGGGATTTCTAAGTCCCGCCCCTCCTCGTCGCCGGCCGTCTGGCCTGACTTCGGGTAGAGTGGTGCAGTTGTGATATTCTCCCCGATTCAGTTCGGGATGCCCCATCGCAATGATGGGAAGCGACAGTTTCCTCGTCAAAGAGGTTCTGTCTGAGAATTGGGGTGATTCACGGCCAGATTAGTGCATCCGCCTAATACGCTTTCCCCGCGGTGGCGCGATTTTGGGAGCGTTGGATTCTGTCCGAACAAATCATCACTTCGTCCCATGCTTCGCATGCCCTGTTGATCTGGATTTCCACCCTTGTGCCTGAAGGAACCCCCAAAGCAGCATTGATGATGACATGTGATCCGCCTCCTGCAATATGAATGATGACCTTCGGTCCGTCTATTGCAGTAGTATGGTCGATTGATCCATAGTCCGCTTGCCGTCTTGGGCATTTCCTGGAAGGCCGACCGTTGTGGATTTCTGAATTCGGGACACGCGATTCACCCTTTCTCATTTCCCTATGTTCGGGTAAAATCTCAACGCCCCTAGCGTTGTCCCGCTCGTGTGTCGGAACAAGTTGGGGGGATGGTACGCTGATTAGACTTGAGGTCTCCTTTCCTAGGAATGACCTCCCTCTTTTCTTTAGAAATCCATGCCCAATTGTGGATGCCTGAAGCTTGGTTAACGCTCCCGCGAGACAATGAGTTGTGGTTGAGCATGTTAAGCCAAAAGATGCAGATAAATATATTGGTTCATACAAATGGATCGAAATATTGAGTAGCGGAAGCAAATGTTCTGGGAGTGGCAAAGACAAATCCCCTAGGGATCAGCGTGCTGAATAAGTCTTTCTAATGCCGCTACCCTTTGGCTGGCGGCCTCCAGAGCTGCTTCTCGCTCTCTGTGCGCCCACTCCTCGTCGGCGGTCGCAGCACGCAGTTCGTCGATTCTGGCCTGTGTACACTCCTGCTCGACTTGGAGTGTGACCATCTATTGGCCCGCCTCCGTCAGCTGTACCTGGGCGTCAACCAGCTGAGCTGCTAGTTTCTCCACAAGCTCAGTGCATGTTGCGACGAAGGCCTCCTTCTCTGCCGCCTGCCCTTCGAGGCACCGGACTTCCTGCTCCGCCACGAGGAGCACCCGCGTGTTCTCCGACATGTCCTGACTTTGTGCGACGTCGGCACGCCGACGGCTCTCGCGCATCTTTTCGGCCATGAAATCACGGACCGTCAGATGGAGGCGTTGAGCATCAGCTCCCCCGGAACACAGGAAGCGCAGCCAGGTTTGAAGTGATCCCATGCGCCCCAGCCACTCCGATGGGTCTCGCTTGAGGAAGCGCTGGATGCACTTCCACCCCCTGTGTCGCGTTATCCGGCTGTCCTCGACCGCCTCCGCGTCCGAGTCGTCCATCTCCTCGGGGTCGGCAGGCCAGTAGGCAGCGAAGGCAGCCAGCAGGTTCGCTGCAGGGTCCGCCCCTGGGATGTCCTCATGGGGGATAGGTTCCCCAACATCTGGGCGACCTTCTTCTCTCGCACCAATGGCGTTGGCACCCTCGTCAGCCACCGGCCTCTCTCCGATGGCAGCACAGCAAGCGTCCGTAGCCCCCTAATCAGCAGTTGGTGGGGCCGGCTCGGTTTGGGACGTCTGTTCCGGAGCAGGCGGCAGGTCTGCCACTGGTCCACTCATGGATGGCCCGGGTTCGACAACCCAACGAGCCTCCAGTGTTGAGATCACTGTGCAGGGCACGCCGTGGTTAGTCACGGATCGTCAACAGCAAGCACCAGCAGTAAAGTAAGGAGACTTACGGGAGTTCAGAGCGTCATCTTCCGATGTCCCGGCCGCCGCAGGAACAGTTGCAGCAGGGGACCCTTCAGCGCTTGTCAGTTCAATGATGGGTGTCTGGCCCCCGCCCTATCCTGCTGGCGCCTCTCCTACTCCTGCTGAGGATGCCTGACCAACATCCGCGCGCTCCTGAGAAAGGTGGAGAAATGGGTTAGAAGCTGCATAAGAGAATGGATGAAGCAGTTTGAGTAGGGATAGAAGCGGACCTTGAGGAGCTCAGTGACATCAACATTTTCAGAGTCGGCCACCTCGCTGCTCTCCCGCGGGCTCCTCTGATGGGACCTTCCCTCGGATCCTTCGTCCTCCCCCGTCTCCTCCTCTTCCTCGGAGTCGTTTCTACTGTCATCTTCCTCCGGCGGCATCTGTTCTAGAGCGGGCTCTAGACCGAGCATCACCTTCAACAGAAGGGATGGCTCCGCACGCTGACCACGTTGGAGCGCGTACTCGTCCATGGCCGTCAGATACGCATACTGCCGGTTGAAGTTCACCCTGTCGGCGATCTGGAGGCGCCCGACCTCTGGCAGATGGATTCCTTCTCTGAGTATCTTTCGCCAGATGGCTTCGGTCCTCAGTTACTGCCGCAGGGTCATCCAGGCCGACCACAGCGCCGGGAAGACTGCGTCATGGGAGGGTTCGAGCAGACGCCTTACCTGCTTCCCGGGCCACTCCCCGACCGCGGCATGTACCCCCTCTCCGGGCGCTGAAGTCATGGCGGCAGCTTGCGATGTGCCCGCCGCCGAAGTCCCTGCCCGCGCTGGCTCCGCTGCTTGGCGCGCCTCCGTTCTCCCCCGTGTGGCGGGGCCTCGCCTCCTTCCTTGACGCCCGGTCTCTGCACGGGTGACCTCGAGCCGCTGAACTGGCTTCCGTAGAAGCCCCTCGGGGTACGCGATGGCCCAGTGTTCGGCGTACTTGGTTGCCAAGCCTGCGTCAACCCCGGTAGGAGGGAGAGTGATGACCTCGCCAGAGCCGAAAGCGACAAACATCAGCCACATCTGGAGATGGACGCAAGGGTTCATCTCCTCCCGGACAGTAGTTAATACCCTCTTCGGCATCCGTTGAAGGCACCCGAACTGCCTGGCGAACCGGGTTGGCACGTAGGGCTCGCATATCACCTTCCCGTCGATCCGAGCCATGAGCACCCCGCCCCGCATGTTCAGGAAGTACTCGTGCTGCTCCAGCGGACCCTGCCCGTTGTCGATCATTTGGCCAACGGGAGTGGGGAACGAGCTGAAGTTGAAATTGGCGTGATTGCCAATCCGAATCCTCACGCCCTCCTCATTTAGGGTCATCGGAGCGACCCCCGTGATGTTCAGCAGGGAGGGTCGCAGGCCGTTGCCCGGAGGAATGATGGCGTTTGGAAACGTGTACCCACCTAGGTGAGCATCCACCCAGCCGTGGAAGAATTGAAAGGGCCCACAGATCCTTCGTGGCGACCCCCCTTGTGAGATGCGTCCCAGGATGGCATACAGCTTCGCCAGTACTGGGACCCCGAGGTTGTATCTTTTATTGGCAGCCATGGCGCCCGCCATCGCCAGTGTCGCCGGGCGGACGCCCATTCTCGCGTCCCGCACTGGCAGGAGCCACCCACTCAGAAAGGCGGCCAGGAACGCCGCGTACCAGACATTTGGGTCCCGGGCGTCGATGACACGGTACCCCCATGAGCGGTAGTCGCCCGTCTCCAGGACCCGCCAGTACGACCAGTTCCGGCTCCTCTGAGCCGCGGTCGGGCACCACTTCCCCCTGCCTGGCATCTTGACCGCTGGGTCATGCTCCAAGAACTGGCCGAACCACTCCTTGTAGGCTATGTCCTTGTGGAAGTCCTTGATCCCGAGCCGCTGCGTAGCCAGGTCAAGTAGATGCCATGTCAGAATGGGAGTCCGTGACCTGTCCTCCCAGATGTTCTTCGGTGGCAGGAACTCATCGTATTGGTAACCCTCCAGTGGGATACCTCCGATGCAGTGGATGTCCCAGAGACCGATGCTAACCTCCCCATGGTGAAGATGGAAGGTGTTGGTATCCGGGGACCAGCGGGTGAACAGCTCCGGCCCGAGCTCGGACTGCTGGTAGAAGTGGAACTGCGACGTCCACACCGCCTCAAACAGGCCGATGTACCGCAGCTCTTCCGCGAAGTGATCGTAGGTGTGGCGTACCCAGAACGCCCAGGCCCACTCACTGGTGAAGTTGCCCCCAGACCGCAAGTCCCAGTCCTTCAGCCAGCCCTTGGTGTCGTCAGGGACACTCTGGCGATATGTGCTCGAGTAGAGGGCTGGAGAGTTCTCCGCAGTAGGCTCACTCCCGACGATGGTTCGCGTCCTCGGGTTCAGGACATAGACATCTAAGTGTCTGGTCTCCCTGGCAGGATGCCCATTGTTGGTGATGTTATAGCGGGGAAGCTCGTCCTCCCGAGTCACCCAGGTCCGTGGCGCATCAACCTCGAACCCTGGCACCGGAACCTCATCTAGGATGCCGAAGTTCCAGAGCGGCAGGTTGTCCGACAGCGGATATGTCTTCGGGGCCGGCGTCAGCAAGTCGAACAAGGATTGATTGTTGGAAACAATCTCCTTGGCTCCGTAGACCTCCTCGTTCGTCGTCATCTCAGCTATTCGAGTGGCGGCATCCCCCTCATTTCCTTGATTCTCGGCCATCTCAGAAGCTCCGGGAGTCGTGCGGGTTAAGGGATGAAGCGTGCGGAATCGGAAGAGGCTGGTAGAGAAGTTTGAGAGTTGGCGCGCAATCCTAGTGGACAGCGCGCAATCGGGATGTCCGTCGCGTAAAACCCCGGGTGTTTGTGCAAAAACAGGCCGAAATCCGGAAGGTTTGTGCGACGAGCGGGTGAATTCCGCGCCGGAAAGGGCAATTTCCCGCACGAGAGCTTAGATGCTTATCACGCGGAAGGCCGGTGTACGGTACGAGGGGACCCAGGGCCCCGATTTATAGGCGAGGCCTGGTGTCCGCGTGGCGCGGAAAGCACTTTGCGCGACCACGACAGCGAATTTCGCACCCGACACCCTTTTTTGCGCACCACAGTCCCGCGCCACCCAGGACTTCGGCATTCCGGCGTCTCCCTCGGAACCCGATCGTTGCGACCTCTCGCTGATCAGATTCCGAGGGGGGGGGGGCTTTTGTAGACGCTGGAAAAGTCCGTTGTTCCCAAACGAAGCTCCGGATGCAGAAAGCGAGGTCATATTTGGAGTCGGAAGCATGTTTCGGGGGGGGGGGGGGGGGGGCTGAGGCCTTGCGGGGAATTTTGGAGACCCGCGCGCAAAGTTGTCGAGCCGCACGCAAATCTCCCGGGATGCGCGCAATGCGCCGGGCCGGCGCGCAATTTTGCGCACCCGAGGCCCACGTGGCTCCCTTGCGCGCCGGGCCCGATTCCGCGCCCGCGAAGGAAATTCCGCGCCCGCGAACCGGATTCCGTGCCCGGGGTTGCCTATAAATATAAGGCGACCCCCGACGTTTTGAAGGTGGACGGAAGTCGAAAGGTCTCTCGTCCGCGCAATCCAACCCCTTCCGCGCGCAATGCCGATCTTCAGGTAACCTCCTTTCTTTCTCGCAAGAAAGCCTTGGGGTTCTCCTTCGCGCGCAATCCCTTTGGCTCCTTTCCTTTGAATAAATCTTCACCCAAAGGCATTCGCGCGCAAAAGAAGCCTCTTGCGCGCAATTGCCCCTGGGGTGCGCGCAATCCGGCCCGATTGCGCGCACCCCCCCTCCTTTTCAAAGTGGCCATTCATTAAAGAATGAGTCGTTGCCCCCGCGCGCTATCCAAAGCCCGGTGCATGCAATCTCTATCTCCCGCACGCAAAGTGCTGGCCCAATTGCGCGCCAGCCTACCCATTTGCGCGCCGAGCCGCGGTATTGCGCGCCAAGATCCCCTTTTGCGCGCAATCCGCCGGGTCGCCCCCTTCGACCCCCTTTGGGTACTCGCCTGCGTGGCCCCCGATGACCATCATCCCGGGTGCCCGCACCATGCGTTGTCTTCCCGTGCGGCCCTCCAGGCTCGCGCGAAGTGACACGGGCCTATCGGCGGCTTCTACGTCCCGCACGACGTTAAACTGCACTTCGTCCGAGCTACAAGACGTTAAACTGTTCAGCATACGTCCAAGCTGCACGACGCTAAACTGCCTAGCCTCCATCGTCCGTGCGACAAGATGTTAAACTGCCAAGCATCTACGTCCGAGCTGCAAGACGTTAAACTGGCAAGAATCTTCGTCCTTAACACACGACGTTAAACTGTACTTCGTCCGGCAAGACGTTAAACCGTCCGCATCACCCGATCCCGTGCCTCGCACGCAGGGTCCTCCCGGTTTGGATGTGGCCCCCACCCACTCGTCTCTGCAGGGATGTCGGGATTGGAGTGGCCTTTGCCCACGGGGGTAGAGTGTTATAAACAGAAGGAACTGCGTGGACTTTGATCCATGTTTCCTAAACAGGGTACGTAGGAAGCCTCCCTGAGGTTCAAGCCCGCCACCTGGTCGTCCCGGTCATATTTACGTCGGTTCGTCCATCAGTGGACCCCTCCTGGGTTCACACTTGCGTCGATTCACCTATGAATCCGCCCTTGTGGGAGACTGCACGTGTGTATCTCCATTGTGATTCCCCACTGCCGAAGCCAGTAGAGGGCGTGACAGGGATCGAGGTCTCTCACCTTCGGCCCAAGTCCCTCTCCAACTGAGCTTTGCCGCATCCGGGCTGCCTCAGTGCGTAAGTCCTGACAGAAGGAACTACGTGGACTTTGATCCCTGTCTCATAAACAGGGTACGTAGGAAGCCTCTCCGAGGTTCAAGCCCACCACCTGGTCGTCCCGGTCGTATTCACGTCGGTTCGTCCATCAGTGGAGCCCTTCTGGGTTCACACTTGCGTCGATTCACCTATGAATCCGCCCTTGTGGGAGACTGCACGTGTGTATCTCCATTGTGCTTCCCCACTGCCAAAGCCAGTAAAGGGCGTGACAGGGATCGAGGTCTCTCACCTTCGGCCCAAGTCCCTCTCCAACTGAGCTTTGCCGCATCCGGGCTGCCTCAGTGCGTAAGTCCTGACAGAAGGAACTACGTGGACTTTGATCCCTGTCTCCTAAACAGGGTACGTAGGAAGCCTCCCTGAGGTTCAAGCCCACCACCTGGTCGTCCCGATCGTATTCACGTCGGTTCGTCCATCAGTGGACCCCTCCTGGGTTCGCACTCGCGTCGATTCACCTATGAATCCGCCCTCGTGGGAGACTGCACATGTGTATCTCCATTGTGCTTCCCCACTGCCTTTCTCTCCTTTCAGCGTCCAGCATGACGTGAATCTGTGATCCACCCGGCCGTTCCATCCCCCTCTGTGCGAGGTGGTTCGGTTCAATCCTCCGCCCGGCAGCCTCGACCTCTTCGTGAGTCAGCTTGCTGACGTCCAGCATGACGTTAAACTGTATATCCGAACTACGTTGACTTTGATCCGCGCTAACGCACGGTACGTAGGAAGCCCCTACGGGGTCCAAGCTCTTCACCGCATCATCCATCCTGATCCTTACCCGGTCCGCCACATCCCGGTGGGGTCATGCCATTTCATTCCACTCTACTTCACTCGGGAAGCCTCCCATGTGCTGGCCCCTGCGTCGGAGGTTCCCCGCAAGGGGTTCTGTCATCTGATCCACTTCTCGTGTTGATTAGTCCGATGCCGTCCCCGCTGGACGTTAAACTCGCAGCATACCCCCTGTTAAACATGGGAAGCTGAGGAAAACCTCAGGTAACGCAGTTCCCTACACCCAGTGCAGGATGCCTCAGGCCATCACGCCTTCGAGAAGCCCTATTAGGGACGGAAGGCAGACATGCAGGGCCGCAGTGTTAAGACACGCCCCCAACACCCGGAGTCACCCGGTCTCCTCACCGCAGGTTGCTGCCCCGACCAGACCCCTTGGAGCGTCCGGGCGGAAGCACCGTAATAAACCGGTGTCCATGAAGATATGGCGCCAGGAACGAGATTCACAAACATTCTTAAATCTATGAGGGAGACCCGGATTAGGTGACGAGTTCCGAGGAGACGTCCACGGAAGGAGGAGCCGACATCCCATCATCCCGGTTTCGATCAAGGAGCAGACGCCCCTGAATAAGGGAGGGATGCCGCCCGCCCTTGGAAAGCGGGACTGCGGGGCTACAAGCCGCGCGCCCATCCCCTCGGGTCGACGGGTGCACGCGCGAACGCGTCCTGGCGGAACAGCGTTGGAACAGCAACCCGACGCACATCCGCACCGAAACAGCGCTATCAGGGCGCACCCTTAAATTTGCCTTTATTATCATGTGAGCCACATATATCATCATCAAACATTTCATAAATAAACCACATTTCATAAAATAAATGGGTTTCATTTCATAATCATAACGTTTTAAAAACTGCTTTTAAGACATGATCTTTACGTCACTTTAAACCCACAGAAAGGGAAAGCGGGTCTCATGTATGTAAATCCCAGAATTTAAAATGGAACATTTTGATATATATGTGAATAACCTTGTAGAAATAAGAGCTTTGAGTATTCAATTTATAACATAAAATAATTTTTGAGAAAAGAGAGAGGCATTTTGAGGGGAAAATTCTACAGCATAACGGCTAAGTTTCGGGGTTTTAGAAAACATTGAAATGAGAGGGGACATGGGTCACCCACTCATAAATGATCCATAAAACAGTAGGGTGAAAGAATAAGAAGGACATATGGACATGGTAATGAAATTTTAGGGACATACCATTTGTAATGAAAAACATGGAAGGAAAAAGATTAGATTTCTCTTATGAAAATTCGGCAGCCTTACGGCGTCACTTAACTTCAAAAGAAAATGATTTGACAAGATCAAAAAGGGTCCATAATCATATGATCATAAGAGATCAGTATGATTGATATAGAGATCATACCCCAACATAATAAAAAGGACCTTGAAATACTTGACATAAAAATCGAACTTGAAAAATGAGAAGGGTGAAAGAATCCCTTAAAAATTCGGCAGCCTAACGGCGTCACTTAAACATTCTTAAAACGAATTAATGAGAGCAAGGGGGGTCTCTCATCTTATGAACATGAAATAGGCAGTAGGATGAATATAAATGAACATCCTCCAACATAAGAACATGGAGTATAAAAGAAATGACATAAAAGAGATTACTTGAAAAGAAAGAGAGGGGTCGGATCCCTTATCTTAAAATGTGACTCTTGAAACTCAAAGGGTTGGACCTTGATGGCTTGGGGAACCTTGGGAAAACTCTTTGGAAGGTAAGAAGACCAGAACTTCGTTGGGGGAGAGTTGGGAGTGAAAACTAAGGGAGGAAAGGGTGGTTATTTATAGGGAAAGTGAGGGGACAAAGCATTAATGGCCATGGGACACCTCACATGTGCTTTTCTCAAACCCATGTGCTCTCCCTTGGCATTTATCATGGAGTTAGGCCACATGGGGCCCCCAAAACAATAATTCATCACCCTTGGCCGGCCAACCCTCAAAAGATCTCATGACATCATCATGACACCATTATGATGTCATTAAACATACCGAAACCCTAAAACTGTATTTTTTACTATTCACTGAAAATTCAACTTTCTCAGAATAACTCCAAAATTTCACCTTAACCAAATATCAATGCTATGATTTCAAAAATGAAATCCATTTTATAAAAATAATTTTCTAAATATTTTTAATTTAATTTTTAAATAAAACACTATTCATCGAAAATTCACTTTTTTTAGAAAAATCCCCAAAAATTACCTTAACATAATATCGATGATCTGAGTTCAAAAATAAAGTCCTTTTTATAAAAATAATTTTCTAATTATTTTTAATTAAATTTTTAATTAAAGAACACTATTCATCCGAAAAAACTAATACTTGAATAATAATTTATGAAACCGTTATTTAACCATTTTATTGAATCACATTACTTAATCTAGGTGTCTAAATTATATTAAAACTTTCTTTGAGTGAAATTATTAATCCATTTGGTCACATTACTAATCCTAAGCATAAAATCACTATTCATAATTTACTATTCATCAAAAATTATGTTGATCTTATTAGACTCCAAATTCCTTACTGAACACTTTTGTAGAAGACCATTTTTTGAAAATCATTACACATCATTAGTTATTTAGGGTTTACATAAATATTTCAAAATATCCCTTTTTCAAAATTCATCAATAAAATACATTCTAAAATTATCTAGACATTTGAAATTTCACAAACATCACTAAAGGAAGAAATATCAATTTATTCACCCGAAAGGATTACACAAGGAAACTAGGGTCTAATCACATAGCCCCTTATAACACTGGCATAATACCTAAGTGTAAGGTGTGCTATGGTGAGAGAATCTGAGGGAGTCTCAGATAACATTGCCCTAGTAGAAATCTCCACTAACATGAACTTCTCCTGCAAGCGTTTTCGTTCATGCTTGACACGTTGGAACTCGGCTTGGGCTTGGTCCAAAGCGAAGCCCACAAATGCTACCTCCTTCCCAAGCTCTGATAAGTGGGCTTCGTAAGGGTTGAGTCTACTGGATGAAGCCATCAACTCCTCTTTCTGCATTAACCATTAACATCTTAATAAATCATTAAGAGTAAGTTAATATACTACTCAAAAAGATTGGGTCGTTACAAGAATCAATCCAAAATCCACCTGAATTAGAACTAAAACAACTGATTCAATATTGAGAAAATACATATCATGATATTAGAAAAAAACTTTCTTATCATCATAGATAGTTCACTTCATTAGGAGCATGAATTGCGACAACACGGTCCTTTAAAAGGGTATAAACAAGAATTGGGATGGTCACTTTCAGAAAATCTTGGTATTAGCCATCAATTCGAAGACAATATATATTATTTAATGATGAGACTAAACCAGTGAGGCAGTCAAAACTTCAACTGTACCCAAATCTCATAGATGTTTTTAAAATCGAGGTTACAAAATTATTGATTATTGGAATCATTTAACCCATCTCTGACAACCAATGGGTTAGTCTAGTATGAGTTTATCTAAAAATATAGGTGTTATGGCTATTAAAAATGACACTAATGAATTGGTTCCAACTCATGTGCAGAATAGTTGGACCTTATTTAAATACTATCACTGAATAGACTAACTAACTAGAAATAAAAATTTCCCATTTCCATTGATAGACCAAAAGATGAAGATTCAATAAAGTAATTCAAATTATTATTTCCTTGATGTGTATTCTGGATGATTTTAGATCCATATTTCCCCGGAAGATCACAAAAAGAAATCCATTACTTGCCCCTTTAGAACATTTTCATCAAGAATTATGCCATTTGATTTGTCTAATGCTCTAGATAATTTCAAGTGATGTATGGTTATTATTTATTTGGATTAATAGGATAACATCCTAGAATTATTCATGGATGATTTTATTATTTATGGATCCTATTTTGATGAATTTTTTAGTAGTCTCATTTAAATCCAATGTCGCTGTATTGAAAATAATATCATGCTAAAATATGAGAAGTTTGATTTTATAGTGTGACAATATATCGTTTTTAGACATGTAATATGTGGGGATGGTATACAATTAGATAAATAAAAAGCGGATGTAATTTATTCCCTACCATTCCCCAATAAATGTACATAATATGCGGCATTTCCTAGGTCATGATGAATTTTTTAGTAATTTCATTCGTGAAATAAGTAAAATTGTAGTTCCCCTCTCCAAATTGCTCCAAGGAAAGGTAATTATTTTTTTATAAAAACGGTGAGGATGCAATTAATAAATTAAAATAGAGTCTCATATCACACCTAGTAATCCAACCACATCGGTGGGATTTACTATTTGAGGTCATGTGTGACGCCTCTAACTATGCAGTTAGGGAAATCCTATCAAAAAGTGTCAACCAAGACAAACATTTCACTTATTAGGCCTAACATATAGTGGACCTTACCCATGAAAACAGCACCACAACTAAAAAAATTCATCCATTGTGTTTACCTTAGATAAATTCCAGTTGTATCTTTTAGGTTCCAAAGTCATTGTGTTCTTAAACAATGCAGACATATGGTATCTCCTTATGAAAATAGAATCCAAACCACATATCAATCGCTAGATGATACTCATTTCAGAATTAAATTTAGAAATGTGAGATAAAAAAGCATTAGTGAATGTAATAGATGTCTATATCTGTAGAATCTACCCATCCTCAGAAATTGACTTACCCATATATTCCCATAAATTACATGTTCAATGATTAGAAATTGTACAATGTAAAAGATTCTATTCCATTCTATGTAGAAATTTTAAATTATTTTGTTCCATCATAAATTACTACTGATTTCAAAAAAAAAACCAGGCCAACTGTATAAAACATGAGTCTCATTAGAACATTTGGGATGCCCCATACCCCTGGCGCACATGTAGTCATCATGTCCCCAGCCGTTATGTTCATGATAGTGATTTTAAATCTTTCCATAGGTTCTTCCATTGTATTGATTGTGGGCGACACTTTCGTCCCTAACATACTTCTTACAAGGACCATGATTCTGGTAACTTTTGGGAGAAACATTTTCAAGATGCCCATGATTTCTTTGAATCTTCTCCTCAATGTCAAATATGTGGAATGTATCAAAATGAAATGAAATACCAAAAAAACTAATTCTCTTCCATGAAATTTTCTATGATTGGGGATTGACTTTATGGGACCATTACCCAATTAATTTTGGAACCATTATATTCTTGTAGAAGTGGATTATGTTTCAAATTGTGTTAAAGCACACACCACAAGGATTATTGATTCCAAGACTGTTGTTGAATTTTTGAGAACAAAATTTTTTTGGATTGGATTACCTAGGATTATCATCAGTGACCAGCTTCCTCCTTCCTAGGACCGAACAATTTAATCTATTTTTCATCGGTATGGGGTCAGATATCGAGTGTCTTCTGTATATCACCAACAAACCAATGGTCATGCTATGGTGTCTAATGGGGTGGTAAAATAGATTGATCAAAAAATGGATAAACACAATAGAAAAGAATGGATTATTAGAATCAATGATTCTTTATGGTATTACTGTACTGCATTGGAAACACTAATTCGAATGACACTATATAACTGAGCTTCTTGAAAGAGTTGTCATCTCCCTATTGAGATAGAGAACTAGGCCTAATGGTCTATTAAATAATCCAATTCTTGTCTTTCGGGTAAGGGTTCACAAACAAGTTACAAATTCATTATTTGGAGTAAATTATAACCGATTTAGATGAGTACTCTGGGATTTATAAGGAGTGAACCATGGATTCCCAGGACCGCCTCCCCCTTCATCGGTAATTCAACATTGGGAAAAAGGTATTCCTTTAAAATTAACGGCTGATGTCTCATCCATGTATTCATTTTTCCCACTGGTTTGGACTATAAATAGTTACTAATGTATCTGAATTTCGTGTTATTCTTGTTCAAAATGATGAAACCAAGAAAACCATCACTGTCAATGGGAAGTAGCTAAAGCACATCCATGAAGCCATTCCAGATACCCTGATGGAGGAACTCCATGTTCAAGAGGTAGTAAATGAATGACATTGACCATGTTTTATCCTTCCTTCCTAAATTATATTTTATTATATTGAAAAAACTGAACCCTTTTGGTTTGGTGGGATTGGTATATTCATGGGATAGTTAGGAATTTTAATCATCTTTCATCCTTTTTTATCTTTTTATATTGCTGAATATTGTTGTTACATTCCCCCATTTCCCTCACCCTAACCTCAATGCCTAAATATTAATTTTTATACCCACTTTATCATGGAAAATATGCCCTTTTTAATCATTTATGTTATTGAAAATGTATGATTAATTTCCCTATTTCATGTTGTTTTGACAAAAATTTTTTTATGAAATATGCATTTCAAAAAGAAATATATACAATGGTGTGACTTTCTGTTGATATTTGGTTATTTTTTGATGATATAAATGGTTGTATCATTTTAATACCTTTGAGAAGAGTGGTACCCATTGTGTGAATTGATTAAGGGAAAATTGTTTCACCTGATCTCTACAAACATCTTTTCACGCAACCATGAAGTGAAAAAATTTCTTACTTAAGGGAATGTAAATATAAGTTATGTTGATTTTTTCTACCATCAAAATTGGTTTTTCCGTATGTTCTTTCCTTATCTGATCTATTTCATTATTCTACCATATTGAAATATGCATGTGTACTTGTTTTCCTATTGTTGTACTCCACCAAAAAACAAAAAAGTGTAGTGTCTGGCAGGCAAAAAACAACCATTCCCCCCTTTTGATCTTTTTATAACTACTACAATTAGTGTCGTGAGGAGATCAAACATTGCTTGAGAGAAGAGTGTGAGACCCGTTCCAAGTGAAAAATTTGAAAAACTAACAAGTGAAGGGAGTGATGAAATGTACAATATATGGGGATATCTAGGTTAGGAGCTTCTTATTTGATAGTTGGGAAAGATTATATGTGTGGGTCATGAAATTTTATTGCAACGGATGTCGGTATGGTTCGGTGAAAATGATCTTGTAAGTAAAAAAGTATTAAAATAACATGTATCTAATCAATTGAAAGTGGAAAGAATATCATGAAATGGTTTTCACACACACACATGGAGAATTAGTTACATGATTAACTTTTGAATTATTTTCATCGATTGGTATCATGAATATCCGGGAATTTCGTTCTAATACAATTTTTGAGATGTCCTTTTCCATTCCCACTGTGTATAACACATCTGTGTGATTTTTTTATTTGATCACATTTCTATCATAAATTTAATTATTATTTAATGATAAATGTATATGATGATATAAATAATAACTTGCATAATTATTTCAAATATGACTTTTCTTAGGACTGAAAATGTTTTGGTGTGGGAGTACGATCGTTCCATGATTCACTATTTTATTTTCACCCTTACACCATTTTGGTAAAATAGTTTTTAACTTTAAATTATAAATTTAATAAAATATTTAACATCATGTTTGATTCAATTATTTTATTTTTATCATTGTTAAAAAGGGAAATTTTGATTTTTTTTTAAAATTTCATTGAAGTTGGATGTTATTTGGATGGACTATTATGATGTTCAATAAAGATTGGTCAAGATATACAGGATCCAAGCGCACCAGTTTACTAACCCAGACACTGTTATAATACTATGCATCCAATTTGGATGAAATTATGTTTTATGGTATATATTCTAATTATCCACCACTCATATAATTGAAACCAATCCCAATTCATACATCTGATACCGCATATATTCTGATATGTCAAAGCCACCGTATATTCATGATGTCACAATTGGTGTGATTTGTTCTATCAATATTGCATGTTTTGATTTTCCCAATGGTTCCAAACATCCAGTGGAGATATCATGGTGTTGGTGATATAACTTTTTATTTTTTTCAAAAGTGAGATAAGATTGTCTGGAAAAAAATTTCTAGGTCAAGTGGATTCTTGAAACAAGGGTGTTCTAATCCACCATTGAATTTTCCTATAAAATAGAACCTTGGCCTCCCCATTTGTATGTTAGACCAAGAGAGTGAATAGATAAAACATTTATGTTCCATAGTAGTCTTATCACCCCCTAGGAGGTTCTGAGGAGAGCTGAAATATAGAAAGAGATGCACCAAGATTCCTCCTCCACTCGATGTTAGGTTAAACGGCGGGAGTTCATTGCAATGGAGCTACACACATGTCAAGGGATTTCTGATGCATATATCTTCCACTGGTTCGGTATTATATTTGGGTTTAAACATTTCATCCCATGTATTTTACATGAGATAATATTTGAATGATTTTTTTTCATACATGTGAATGTTATGCTTTTAATTTCTAACCGATCAGTGTCATGTTTTGAGTGAATTACTTGTATTTTTCTAATTTGACACCACAAGAATCCATTTTGTACCAACCTTCTAGAGATTTTTATCTCCAATAGAATCTCTTATTTCATTCAAATGTGCTAGAGATTGATAATATGATTTTTACGTCAATGTTTAATTTTTTATGCAGTCAAATGAAAGATTAGGAATTAATTGGGATTCCAATAAATTCCAATCAAATAAATAATCCAAACATGAATGAATATATAAGAACAATGAAATTTATATATTTGTAGTGAAATCCTAATGACCCCTTTATCTCATATTTTTTAAAATCCACTTGTTATTTCATCTTTAAAACTATTTTGATTATGTTATTTCCATAAAATTGTATTCAAAATCACATTTCCTTTTGATATATTTATTAAAAATAAATACTATAAACTACCAAAACTCCTTGGGTGATGACATAGGGTCTTCCGTAGACTATAAATCATCCTTAAAAACCTAATCATTTCGACATGTCAGCAAAATGAGTTCAAATTTTCATTAAGATCATCAGTGAAATGGGACAATTGAATCTTTCTTTGTGCAATGCCTCAAGTGCAGAGACATTGTAAATTTATCTGTTCAATAACCTAAGAACCAATATAATCCTTCCAAGAAGATGAATAATGGTCAAAGAAGTTATTTTTCAATAAAACAATAAATGTTAATTTTCTAAATGGTTTGATAAAAAGTACACTTATTATATACAAAAGTTTATCTTATACATTATTTTATTCTAAATCAAATCACATGGTTATATCATTGATGTTTCCTAAAAATATTAACTCACCCCCTAACGCATTAAAGTGTAATTTATTTGTTTAAATTGTGAGTGGTACATTGATTATAATGATGATATTTTATGAAATTGAGGCTAGAATGAATGGGTATTTCCTTATTTTTTAAATAATCATATTATTGTTAGTGGGTTGTAATGTAATAAAGGTGGTGAATAAGATCTAGAATTTTAAATAAGGGATAAATTTAGGGGAAGGATGTAAACATTAGAGTCTTATGTATGTGAATGAATACTCATTGAGGGGATATTTAATTAAGAGAATCATTTCTAGAACCATCACTAGTATATCTAAATAATGAGATACATTGTGAATATGTGTTAGAAAATAAATTTACAATGGGTAAATATGTATTGAGAATAAAATAATTTCTTGATATGTAGGAATATATTAATTCATTTCCTGAATAATTAGCAGGATTCCCCCCTAATAAAGAGGTTTAATTCTCTATTTAGCATATCCCTATTCCAAAATGTATATTTATTCTTCCATATATAATTGATCTAATTCTTTGTTTGAGTTTAAGAATAAATTACAAGAGTCATGTGATAAGGGTTTTATTCATCCAACTATATAACTTTGAGTAGTAAATATTATATTATTCAACAAGAATGATTTATCAATGAGTTAACAATTTTATTATATTAAAAACAATGGAATTAATATAAAAAAGTATACATTTACTTCATATCGGTGTCCTCTATGATAATATTAAATGTGAGAAATACTTCATGAGGAATGATAATAATTATTTAATTCAACATTTAATGGGAAAATTTAAGGACATCCCATATATGATATTTCACAATGGTTATGGTCATTGTGAGTCCTAAGTAATTTTTTAGGGACAACTAATTCATTATATATGTTTTGGGAAATTATAAACAGTGTCTTCAGGGAGAATCACAATTTCATTTTGTGGATATTTTTTGATTATATTCATACATCCGCTAAGAGTTATAAGAAACATGAATATCAATTTCACATTATTGTTGAGGTTCTACGTTAAATTGGGTTGTATGTTAAATTCATTAAATTTCAATTTTAGTTTAAAAATCATTCTTGTAAATTAAATATTATATTGAAGGATGATATATATGTCAACCCTTTATATTCTTAGATTTTCATATAATGGAAATGGTCTATGCCTAAAACTAAAATATATTGTTTTCCTATCTTAAAATTATACTCTCAATGATTTCTCAAAAACAATACTGAATATTCTTATATGATAACCATATTAGTATTTATAGTGGTAAAATTTAAATGTACAAAAGAGAATGAAGATAACTATGAAAAACTGAAGTGATTATTATCAAATTCACAAATATCGACTCTTCCATCTACTAAGAAAATGATTTATGTATACATTTATTCATAAAAGAATGGTGTTTAATGTGTTTAAATGAAAATTATTTAGTGGTGGATCATTCATCTTGACAGTTGAATCTACATGAGGTGAATTATCCAACACATGTTTTGGAGTTGGTAGAAGTGATCATTATAGTAATTTCATGGATGTATTACCTCTTTATGGAGTGATGTGGTATAAAATTTGATGATAGTAGTTTGAAATAAATATTTACTAATAAATATATTCATATGAGTAAAAATTTATTTTCTAAGATACTCACAAAGTTTGATGATTCTATACACAACATTCCTAGGAATTTATAAAATGTAGTAGATTCATTGAGTAAAAAAACCATAGCATCTTATCCATAATAAGTGTGTATAATTATCTTATTCTCAAGGATTTAGTAAGGATTGAAAAGTTTATTATTGTAAATAAAGTATCAATTTTATTCCTGTAATTAAACTAACATATTCAATATACAATATTATGAAATCCCATATTGATTATAAGTCCTTCCTAAAGAAAATAGAAGTTATGAAGAATAGAAAATTACTAGACATTAAATTTTTTTAATATGGAGTTTTATTATTTGGGAAGATTTTATCAGTTCCATCAATACAAAACATAAATAATGATTTGTTAGATGAAACCCATAGTTAAAAAAAATATATATATTTATATATATAATCGTAGTTTGAAGATACATTTTGATTTCTCAAAACACTTTTTACAGGAAAATATAATGTGAGAGATTTCAGATTGAACTTCAATATGATTATTATGTTAATATGATATGTTTAAAAGTAAAAATCTCAATAGATATTGAGAAACCGTTTCCAATATGATTGTGGAAGTTGGATAATATTATTATGATATTATCACTGTGATTACAAATACTTTTAAATGGAATAAGTTATTTAAGGACATTATGGATCCTTAAATAATGTATTTTCATATTATTATTAGATACTTTTACCATTTTAAATTCATTATAGGCTATATATAAATGAATTTGTTCAACTTCCTAGAAAATTGTAATCTAGAGTCATCAATCACAACCCATGGGTTGCATAAATAAATATGCACAATCTTTTTGAGATAATAAATACAAAACTTAATCATAGAATAATATATTACACTAAATCAAATGGGATGTCTAAAATAACTATCAAAATATTGGAGGATACACTAATGTAATGATCTATAGACTCCCAATGAAGGTGGGAAAAATATTAACCACTGGTGATGTTTTTGTTAAAATAAACTTGGATAATCTTTAACTAAAATGGTTCCTTATAAAGACTTTATTTTGAAAGATATGTCAGAAACTAATAAGTGGGTGTTTATGTGGACAAAGATTGTAATTTCTTGTATAAATTTTGTAAGAGGTTTTACTGAATGTAAGATCCATTCGGAAGCATATAAAGGCCACAAAAAGTAGAAAAAAAATTAATTATGATAACATAAGAATGGATCATGACTTCTATGTTGGTATTAACATCTTCTTGATGATATATCCATGAATGGTGTGATAATAATTATAATGATAAGGGAGCTAGGATGTCACAACCCCTCCCCCGGGGCCCTTTCTAGGACTACCCTGAAGCCCTCCTTCCATAGTCCATGGGTTGTCGACTATCACCAGAAATGCGTATCCCTAAAATGGGAAGGAGTTTCTTTTAATCTTGTACAAAAAAAATCCAAAAACATGAAAATATGAAACCACATTGTAAAGCAGAATTACTAAAGGTGTGAAATGAACGTAATGGGGCCGGAATACAAGACCAACTGAAAGTTACAACTACAACTAAAAAATAGATAACATCTCAAAGAATCATCCAATGAGGATCCTACCTGAAGGGTGTGTATAGATAATCTCTACTACTCTCCAAATTATCCAATCTACTCTGTGTACCACCTAGTCCTGGCTCCCTCAAGTCTCAGCCAAGCTAATTGTTTTCTACATAAGACCCATAAATGTGCGGGTGAAGCCTGTGCATGGGTGAGTATAACAATACCCAGTAGGGACACCATGACCCCACAAGTTCTCTCAAAATTCCACAAAAGAAAACTAAAAATCACGATCTTAATCACAAAGGAAGAAGAAATATACACAGCTTAAACCAGGTATATGTAAATAACAGAAGTACATATGATTAGTTGAGAAGCTAGATCACATTATTCCATCAAGAGGAACTGCTGCTGACCATACAGAGTATATCCCACACATGATTGGTAGGTGTTAACCCTTGAAAGTCCCACACTGGATCCGAACCAATTGGAGTCTATATTTACTAACCCCCAACAAAACCCACACATGATCTGACCCACATAGGATTTATGAGCGCTGACCCACAGAGGATCTCACCGACACAAGATGGTTATTTCTCTAATCCATGACAGGCTGCTCTAAGGCTGGTCCTCGTCAGGTCACATATAGCTGTTCCACATAGGATCGATGGGTTCTGGTTCAAAAAATATAGCTAGGTGTTTACCCACATAGGATCGCACGGTACTATCCTCTGTATGATCTGTCTCTAATCTCCACCTCCCTACCAGCCACTGGATTCCCGCTCATAGTATTCTTGATTCTGGGAGAGCCACTCATCAATCCATTAGTCATATTTTAGCAGACATGATAACCTAAGAAGAATTAACCCTTTGATCTATCATATCATAAGGGTTCCAATGCAACAGATGGATTGTCAACCAGATGCCCGATTTGTAAGTTATATGAATTTTAGTGCAGAGGGCACAGTTGGTTTCGGGGTTGATCCAACCCGACTGTACTCTAGAATTATTCAAAATTTTCATGCAGTATCTTAAATGGGCATTCACTCTCTAAGGATCCCAGCGGTACCGATGGTTTGTGAAATAGATGTCAAGTTCCCATGATATAGTCACTTAAGCGTCACTTGGTCTGAGAGGGGTCATGGTTCGGTCCGACCCAGACTGACCGACTCAGCCCGAACAGGTCTAGGCCGACCCGACCTGGTTCATGTCGACCCGATCCACCCTGGGTTTGACCCATACAACCCCGGGTCTAACTCGGCCTGACTTGAACCAGCCTAGGCTAACCTGGTCTACCAGGCAACTCTACCCGGTGCACTAGCACAACATGCAATCCTGGTTATTGCCCACTCCTCGAATGACTCAAGAAGATCCTCTCAGTACTTCAATTATCTGTACTACATGGCACCACCATGTGGTCCATAGCATGTCGGTCCCACTCCTGCAGCAGCTTCGATGTCGCGGCCCCTTCCCCATGGTGCGTGGTGGCGCGCCACCTCGCCAATGTGGCCGGCCAGTTGTTGCCCCCCCCCTTCGGGTCCGCCGGGTTTCCATGCAGTGCCACCCTCTTCCACATCCATCGTGCTTCGGCCACCGCCTCCACTGCTATCACCAGTCACCCGTTTCATCGTGCTGATGTCGTGTCGAAGCTGTGTCGGTGGATCTAGCACGGTCCAACGAGTGAGCTCCGATGGTCCGTTCATCCTTCCGAACTCGCATGTGGTCCTCCTGGGATGCCTCTGTCATTGCGCGCCACATGGTTTTAAGGTTCTGTCAAGATGAAGAAACCTCGATCTGAATAAAACATTGAAAATCAAGAGATATAGGGTCCATGAATTATTCTTTTTCCATGCACCCTCCATGTTAGCATTATTACAAGCATGATTAGCTTTTACATTACATTAAAAATAATGGTAAAACACATTCCAATCCCCTGAAATGACCACCTGCAAAATAAAGAACTAGGACATTATTTTTGAGAATCTTTTTATTTAAAATACAACCGCTACCTCGAGAATCGATGGAGTATTCAAGGTGGTGGGAGGAGAATATATGCTTTGATGAATCCGCTAGCGTTCATCGCTCCCGGTTTGTTTCTGCCCGAGCTTCCATCTCTATTGGTGGATGGAATCACATGACATCACCAGAGGTTCCTTTCTTGGTGAAGTCATGTCAAAAATACATCCCTATCCTCACTTAAATTGAGGGTGAAAATGGTGAGTAATGCACTAGGAATTAACGAGGTTTATTAATTGATAGAATTAATGTTCCCCATTAATTACATGAGGGGTGGCTTCAATAACCAAAGTGTAACTGAGTATTTAATATCCCATATTAAATGTATAACTACCTCTGTGGTCCCCACCACCTCCACTAAAAAGTTGTTAGTAAAAAAAAGATGAATATAACAACCTCCAAGTTATTGAAATATTTCTTTAAAAGTTGCAAAAGCTAACTTTTTCACCCATCCAATAGTAGTCAACAATAATCCTCCTTTAAGATAAACCCAACACTTCTGATACAAAAGTTTCCTAATATTTTTAATCCGAGCACCACTTTAAAAGATAGAAAATTCCACCCGTGCGTTTACTGGACGTAATTTTAAAAAAGGTTAAAAAATTAATTCAGGGAACACCTTGCCTCATAATCATGCACCATCAATATTCACAGACTCGTAAGAATCCCAAATATTTTAAAAAAATACAAGGAATTTTATGGGTCTTTAAATTCTCCCCACCATAGAAATTTTATTCCCTGAATGCTACAAGAAAACTAGGGAAACAATGGTGGTACTGAGAACATATCTGAGTCTCCCACTCCCATGTCCTCTCCTGTAGGTTCCTGTGATGCCAATGAACTAGCACCAGAGGAATCAACCACCCACGAAGGACCCAGTCCTCATGATCCTCTATCTCATCCGTGAACTCAATAAATGTCTCCCCGTCGTCGATGTCCAGCTCATCCCATTCAATAATGTGTGATGGATCATGCGTACATATCCTCATATTCAACACATGGAAAACATTATGCAACCAGTACATATTTGGGGGAAGAGCTAGACGGTATGCCACCTCTCCTACTATAATAAGGATCTAGAAAGGTCCGATGATCCTTGGAGACAACTTTCCACCCTGGCCAAACCTCGGTAATCCTCCTCGGTGTGAAACCCATTGGAAGACATAGTCTCCCTCCACAAACTCCAAGGGTCTCCCTCTCATGTAGAATAATTCATCTTCCAGGTCTATGCAGTCTTCATATACTCCTTGATGATCTACACATTTTATGTGGTAGCTTGTACCAAATCTGGACCCATAAGTTCCGACTCCCTTGGGTTTGTCCAAAAATGATGTGATGTTTGTGGTATCTCGTACAAAGCCTCGAATTGGAAAATTCATATGGTGCATTGATAACTTTTTTTGTTTGAAAAATCAACCAGGGGTAGGCGTTCTGCCCAAATGCGGCTGATATCAAGGACGAAAGAAAAAAAGAATGTCTTTGAGTGTCTGTATGGTCTGCTCCATCGGACCATCTGTCTGTGGGTGAAAGGCATTGCTCATGTGTAGATGAGTTCCGAATTTCTCCTACAATACCTTCCATAAGAGGAATGTAAAACATGTGTATCCATATGAGATGATTGTCGATAGTACTTTGTGATGTTGGACTGTCTCATGCATGTAGAGGTGTCCCATTCCCTCTACTGATCTCTACTCTCAGATGGCTAGAAAGAGGGCCGAAATAGTGAATCATCAATGATCACCAAGATGAAATCTTGGCCCCTGGAAGTACGTGGTATCCCTATTACAAATTCAATGTATATACCATCCCACTTCCACTTTGTTATCTCAAGTGGCTGAGCTAATCCTGCTGGTACATGATGTTGGGCCTTCACTTGCTAACAAATGAGGCATCAAGAAACAAACTCTGCCACTTCTTTCTTCATCCTTGGCCACCAGTACTCACATCGGAGGTCCTGGTACATATTCTACACTGCATGATGTACCACTAAATAAGATGTGTGTAACTCCCTCAATACCTCATCTCAAAGAATAACTAGTACCATAGTGCATCCTCTGAAGAGGATGACGTGCCCTCCACCATCAGAAAATCCATAAAGATCATGTCCGGAGGATATCTGAGCATGTTGGGCCTCATATTGTATGTCCCCAATATGTGACTCTCGAAATCACTAATGAAGTGGATAGTGATAGTCATAGACTAGATGTAAGATCCTCCATATCTATCCATAAAGGATATCAACAACACGACTAGATGCTCTGTCTCCTTACTCAGTATCTATAGACGAGACTTCCTGCTGAGTGCGTCTACTACTAAATTCCCCTTCCTAGGAGTATAGACTATCTCAACGTCAATGTATTGGAGGAACTGTAGCCATAATAACTTTCTTGGTTTATGTCCATATGTGAGAAGATATACCTGATACACTTATGATTAGTGTAGACTACAAAAAATTCACCCATGAAGTAGTGTTGCCACATCTTCACCGCAAAAAACCACTACTTCTACCTCTAGGTCATGGTTAGCATTGTTTGCCTAATGTTTTATCAACTGTCATGATCCGTAGGAGATCACCACACACTTCTTAATTAGAACACAACCTAGTCCAGTCCCATATACGTCACAGTAGACTACATACCCAATTCCATCTTTTAGTATCCTCATGATGGGGGAACTTGTCAATATCATCTTTATCTCCTTAAAAATCTGCTAGAAATTCTCCATCCATAAGAAAGGCTTACCCTTCTTCTTCTATGATGAGAAGGGTGCTGCTAACCTCGAGAAGTTAGGTACAAAAGTTCAGTAGTACCTAGTAAATTCCAAAAAACTACACAACTCGGTCACACTCCTGGGTGGATCCCAAGAAAGCACTACCTTTATCTTCACCGGATCCAAATCAACTCTAGCCTTAAAGATAACATGCCTCAAGAAATGGACTTCCAGTATCCGGAACTGGCACTTGGTGAGATTTCCAAAAATTTAGTGCTCTCGAAGTGTATCCAAAACTATCTTCAGGTGTGTCACATGCTTCTCCTCCGACACCGAGTATATCAAGATGCCATCAATGAAGACCACTACAATGTGATCAAGGTATGCCTGAAATATCCTATTCATGGGACCCATGTACACTACTAAATCATTGGTCACACCCAAAGTCATCACAAAGAACTCATAATGGCCATACCAACATCTGAAGGATGTCTTTGGTACGTCTTCATCAAATACTCTGAGCTGATTAATACATTATCTGTGGTTTATCTTTGGAAACCATCGAGATCCCATTAGCTGGATAAAGATATCATCGATCCTTGAGAGTGAATACTTGTTCTTTATGGTCAGCGGGTTTAGTTGCTAATTCTCAACACAAATCCTCAATCTATAATCCGCCTTCTTGGTGAACAAGATCGGGGATGCACATGGAGAAATAGTAGGACTTAAGAACCCATTTCCCTTCAAGTCATATAGCTGTACTCACAACTCTCAAAGCTCCACAGGTGCCATTCGATATACTGGTGTAGATATCAGTGAGTTCCTGAGGTACTGGTCGATGTGAAAGTATACCTATCTACATGGAGGTATTCCAGAAACATCAGCAATAAAGACATCAGCATACTGATCCACCACTATAGGATGACTCAGACTCATCACACAAACTTATCTGAGGGTGAGGCTATCAATCTAGTGATTGATTAGCTGCACCTTCCATGACAAATCCCATCATGTGCTGCAAAGGTTTCCTTCTCACATATGAAAGAAAACTTAATCCCATCCTCATGGAATCACCGCCCATTATAAGTAAAACAATAAATCTGATAGTGGACTATGGATATCCAGTCCATACACAAGATGACGTCATAAGGCCTCAAAACTGCTACTAGGAGATCCTAGCCAATGTTCTCACCTCCTAGAGTAAGATTACACTATCAGCACCAATGTGTCATTATTAAATCCTCTCCTTTAAGAGTCTCTAATCGTAAGGATTGATCAAATAGCTCCATTGGAATCTCTGAGCTCCAAACGATTGTCGTGGAAATGAAATATATACTAGAACCTGTGTCTATAATTACTACAACTTGGGTGGAATAGATATTGATCATACCTCTAATCATCTCTAGAGCATCTTGGTCATAGGCCATAGTGGCCTGAAGTGTGATCTCCCCTTTCCACCCACTCCCTATGGTCGGGGTAGACCACCTAGTGGTGGTGGTGATGGTAGAACCTCAAATCGCCGCCAACATCCTATTGCATGCCCTACACCTATGCTTCATCCTCTGCCCTGCGGACCTCCTCGCTCGAGTCTCTATATCAACATGGGTGGTCCCTCAACCATCTTCTGATCATCGGTAGGCAGTTTAGGCATCCTTGAGCCATGTAGCGCTTCCCTCCACAAGTGAAGCACAATATACCTCCCATCTGACCTTCTCCACCTCGTGAGATCTGCACCTCCTATCCTATATCCCATGCTCATCCACTAGTGGCTCTGACCAGCTTTGACCTATGCGTCATCTGTCTACTACCTCTTACAGATGAATAAACTAACTGTCATCTGGTGGTGGCTCTCACCATCGGTGGCTACTCACCTATGAATCTCTCCACCATTAATGCTTTCTCAAGAACTCTTTCCGTCATTGAGATATTGAGTGATATCATCGATGCTTTGATCTCTCGCTGAAAACACTGATTAGAGGTCTAGGCCCTGATGAATGGGTCTCGCTCCATGTCAGTGGAGTAACGCAAGAGGTCAGTTACTCTCAGCGAGTATTGGGCCACTGATAAGATTCCCTAGTGTAAGAGCAGGAGATCCAAGCTAGGGTCACCTCATCATCTGTCTAGAGTGTCAGGCTCCACCATCTCTATACCCTACCCTAGAAAAGGCTTGCAGCTACAATAACCATCTTCTCTCTTGGTGTCTCAACCAAATGAAAAACACTAGCCACAACCTCCATCATTTCATTACATTCCTGGGGATTTGTCTCACCTTTAATCCTCGGAGGCATCAATCTCTAGAACTCTTGAAACACGCTCAGTTGGCATGCACATTTTTCTGGTGGGGCTGGTGGAATCTTCTACCCAATGGGTTGGTGGTGCGGATGGTGCACCAACCGAAGGTACAACCACAGTAAGAGGTCCCTGCACCAAATCTGCGACGTTCGGTGGGACTTCATATGTACTCTCTTGGAAATCCCAGTTGGTAGTCCACACGGAGGGATCCTGAAAAGAAACCAGTGTTCTATGGTCAATAAGATATATCTAGTGAGCTGACATAAAAGAGATCAATGTAAAAAGGTTTCCAAAACACAAACTATCATCATCTTCATGCACCATGTAAGAAATCATAATTCATGGTCCGTTTGTACAGATACTTCGGCCGCCACACCAACAATGGACTCCCCGAACTGAAAACCACACTCGAAACACTTTACATTATTTCTCTATTAAAATGACCAGAGTCATAGTTCTTCTATAGAACCGAGTACCTATGATACCATTTTTTCATGACCAGTCCCCCGAGGCCGGTGCCATGACTACACCAAGCCCGCCTACCATAGGCTAGGGGTTTGCGACTAGCCCTGAAAAGGAATATCCTTAAAACAAGAATGAATTTCCTTTAAACCTATAAAAATCCATAGTCCAATAACAACACAAGATGCATCAAAGAAGTAAAGCTACAGTAGTAAAGGTGTGTATTAAATGTAACTGGACTGAAATACAAGCCCAACAAACAAGTACAACTAAAAATAAAAAATAGAAAACTACTCCTAGAATTCTCCACTAAGAATCCTTCCTGAAGGGTCAGTACAATTTGTCTCTACTACACTCCACGTCAGCCAATATCCTCCGTGTACTGACAGGTCCTGGATTCATCAAGTCTATGCCAAGAAGCTTGTTGTCTGCGCAAGACACAATATGGTGCGGGAGATCCCCATACAGGGGTGAGTATATCAATACCCACATGGGACCCCGAGGCACCCGAAGGTCTCTCATAATTTCCCAAAGGAAACACAGAAAGCATGACCTCAATAATAAAGAACAAAGGAATAGACATAGTTCAAACTAGGTAGATGTAATGCACAAAAGTATAAATGATTAGTCGAGATGTTAGATAATCTTATTATATTGAGGTGAAATTCTAGTGACCATAGGAGATTGTCTTACACATGATCGGTAGGTACTAACCCCTGCAAGACCCACATAGGATCCAACATGGTCAGAGTCGATATGTAGTAACCCCCACAAGACCCACAAAGGATCTGACCCATACATGATCAATATGTAGTGACCCATATAAGATTGTTGAGCGCTGAACCACACAAGATCGGTAGGTCGCTGATCCGTGAAATGCCTCTCTAAGGAAGGTCCTCGTTAGGATGCGTACTACTAATCCACACATGACCTATAGTTTTTTATCAACACAAGATCGTTGGGTAATGACCCACATAAGATAACTTGGTACTAACCTCCATACGATCTATCTCTAACCCCTTCCTCCTGGAAAGCCACTAGATTCCTGCTCATAGTATGCTTGATTCTGTTAGAACCACCCCTCAAGCCCTTAGTCATAATTAAGCTGGAATGATGTACCATTAATAGTAACCTGATGATTTGTCTTTCCAAATAGGTTCCAACACAATTGACGGTGTGTCAACCGGACGCCCAGTTTTTAAGTTATAGGCATTTAAGTGCCGACAGACTAGTTGGTTTTGGCGTTAATCCAACCCAATCATACTCCACGTTTCTACAAAACTCTTGTGGAGTATCTCAAAAGGTTTGTCACATGCTTAGGATCCCAGGGTTGTATACCGTTCATCAAACTTACATCCAGCTCGCAAGATATGGTCACTTAAGTGTAATTGGACTTGAGAGGGGTTCGGGTCCAGACCAACCAGGTTGGACCGACCCACCCCAACCTGAACTCGTTCGGTTCGACTTGAACCGCCTCGAGTCCGAACCTACCTGTCCCAAACTGGCTTGGGCCATCTTGGTTGGGAGGGGGCCCCTGCAGGATCGGCCCGCTGGGCCACAAACTAGCCCAACCCCTTAGTTGGGCATGGCCCACTAGGCAATGCGACCCGATGCACTGGTACGGCTCTCCATCCAAGTGGTCGCCCACTCCCTGAACATCTCAAGAAGAGCCATTCTGGTCTTCAATTAGTGGTGCAACATGGTACAACTACATGGTCCCTACGTTGTAGGTCCCTCTCCTGCCACAGCTTTGATGTCACAGCCCCTTCACCATAGCATGACGGAGGGCCGCCTTGCCAACGAGGTCGACCGATTTCCAGCCACCCCTTCGAGTCAGTTGCGGTGCCAAGAAGCACTTCCCACTTCCAAGGCCAATGTGCGCCGGTCGCCACCTCCGCTGATAGTTCCTATCGCCGGTTCCTTTATACTGGTTCTGTGCTTGGAGATCCTCCGCTGGCCATCAGGTGAGATCTGGTGGTCCTTTCTTCCTTCCGGATGTGCTTGCATTCCTCCCGGAATGCCACCGTTATTGCCTGCCTCCCGGTTTCAAGGTTCTATCATGTTGGAGAAACCTTTCTCTAAAGAACGCACTGAAAATAAAGAGTCATAGGGTCCAAGCCTTGTTCATTTGGCTCACGCCACCCGCATTAGCATTAAAACAATCATGAGTAATTTATACATGTCATTAAAATTAATGATAAACGCCATTCAAATTTCTTACAACGACCACTCGCAAAATTAAGAACGAGGAGTAGATTCATGGGAAATTATTGACTTTAATAAAAACCCCTTCCAAGAGAATCATTAAAGTCGTCACAGGGGTGGGCGGAGAGTCCTTTCATTGATGAAGTTGCAAACATTCGTCACTCCTAGTTCATTGCCACATAAGATTTCATCTCCGTCAGGGGAAGACATCATGTTTCACCACCAAAGTTTCCTTGATTGGTGATTCCGTGTCAAAACTCCATCCTGAGCCTCAGATATATAGACGGGGGAATGAGTGAGTAACGCTCGAGAAATTAATGGGGTTCATTAATTGATATAATTTATGTGCCTTATTAATTACACATGGGGTGGTTACACAACCAAAGTGTCACCAATCATTTAATATCCAATATTAAAGGTCTGACTACCTCCTTGGTCCCCGCCACCATCGCTCAACAGTTGGTAGAAAAAAATATTAACATAAAAACTTTCATGTTATTTTATTATTTTTTTAAAAGTCACAAAAACTAAGTCTTTAACCCGACCAACTATAGTCATTGTTAATCCTCCCTTAAGCGACACAAAATGATGTGGCTTCAACGGTTCTCTCAGATTATATATCTGAGAACTAATTCAAAAAATAGAATATTCCACCCTCACGTTTACTGAACGTACCTTTAAAAAAGTTTTGAAAATTCATTTTGGGCACACCGGCCCCGAAATCATAGGTCGTCAATTTTTGAAGACTTGTAATAATCACAAATAATTAAGAAAATTTTAAATGGAATTTTCAAGGTCTTTAAATAAGACCTCATTAGATTGGGATGTTTGATATATTATAGTAAGTAAGAATCTTGGAATATCATTTTTTCATGCCACTGAACATATTCCAATAGCATAATATACTATATATATCACTTCTAAAGAAGTATATACCAGACCCTTCCAATATTTTGAAAACAGATCTTATTTAGTTGTAACATAAAATTCTATATAATGAGAATCCAGTTTATAATCATGGTTTGATAACTAAAGTTCTACAAAAGATAACAAATCAGCTAGTAAAGAATCCATGGAGGAATCATTCTTGAAACCCAAAAACAATAATAAAAGGACCATTACCATTAGGAAGAAACAAATAGACATATGAATATACTTGGTAGACAATGGAATGATATGAATGGTCTATGTGTGTCATAATAATTTTTGTGTTGAAATGTTAATATTACTATTTGAATATGAACATTATGATATAAGCATTATAAATCATACAAATTTTATAGTAATAAAACATTTGTAAGTGAAATATTATCAGAAAATGAATACTTTTTTATAAATTATAATTAATAATTAAATAAATATATCAGTTTATAGTAATATATTTACAGACCTATGACATTGGAAAAATAATATCAACTCAAAGAAATAATTTCTAATTTTATTCCTTCACAATAGAATTTTAAAATATAAAAGTGTGTCATTTAAAAAAAATACTCCCCTAAAGAAAAAATAACTTCAAACAAAAGGAAATAATATTTTTAACCATAAATTAAAAATTATCTAATCATTAATTTTAGATAATTTCTCGATACAATCAAATTTATCACAATATCATAAAATATACTAAGGATTTATGTTATGTATTATGACATTATTATGATGATGAAATAATATAATAGTTAATATATAAAAAAATAACTTATTTTTTTAATATAATGTATTAAATTAGAAAATAATTTTATAAACTAAACAATAAATTTCCAATGTTTGAAATGGAAATAATGATTTTAAAATTAAAAATTTTTCAATAAAATATATTACCCCAAGAAATGTATTAAAAATAATGGAGTTCAGTACTCAAACAATATATTTCCAAATACATGAATTAAATTTCATGAACCATGATCCAAAATCATTACTTATAAAATGTTTTTTCATTTCACAAAAAATTATATTTTTATGGAAAAAGATTAGAAATTAATAATCATTCTTCACTAATTATTTATAATTAAACACCCATTCACCAATTCATAATTACTCAAAATACATTGAACACAAATACACAGAAATTGTATCATTTAAATATATCTTAGATGAGTTTATATGGTTTTTTGTATCACTTCAAAAACTATTAGAGCTTATTATTTAAAGTAGCAGACTCCAACATCTTCTCTTTTTAAATTGTTTTATTATATCCAAATTATTTCATTTCAATGTGATACATTAATATGCATCTATTTTTTTATTTCATTATCATGTTTTTCATTAGTATATCACTACAACCTTATATTAGATTACATTCATAATATGTAATAATTACCAAACACTTCCATATAACTAAAACTATCGTAGATCTTTCTAAAGAATAGAGTGTCTGTGATTTTTCATGAAATGACCTCTCTATCTAGATCTAATAAAGTGAATGTGTATCTAGAATATATGAACTATTGGGTAATGACTCTAAAAAACTATATTAATGAATTTCCTTCATCTTAACTCAGATGATAAAAAGTAGACCATGTTGTGTACTAGGTTTTAATTTCTGGGTATATGTTATGAGTGATTCAAACGCTCTTTACAAATATTAATAAATGGTAGGATTTTATTCTTGTGGAAATATACCCAAAAAAAATTCTATATCACAAAATTTGAAATAAATTATTTCTAAATACCATCTAATTGATAATCCTAATTTCTTTAGATTACCTGATAACTACATATCCATATTCTCCACATAATAGGGAACTTATTTAAAATGTTTAATACATAATTGTTCCACATAAGAGTAAAGGGTATGCATATGGTTATCCTCATTAATTCAATGACTATTGAAACATATTTTTGTGACAATATAATCCATTATTATAAATGAAATAATATTATATGTTAAGCCTAAATGGGTGTTTAATCTATATGTTATTATTTTTTCCATTTTGAAAATATGGTCATCTATATCTAGTATGTGATGTAATTCAATGAAATTCTATGTGATTGTAGGGACATGAAATTATATAGCCCCTCATCAAAATTGTATGTCCCATGAGAAAAATTATATTGGTTCATTAGAGAGTCTACACCCTTTCATGGTGTTTTGGAACAATGTTTGGAAAGGTATATTTATGACGTATGGCAATATGAATTCTTGTAATGTCCATGTTTTTGTTATAATTGGACATTTATTTAATTTTTCATCCATGGATTATGTTTTTAGACATTGATAGTTATTATGTTCCCATTAAATTACAAATTATATTTTTTCTTCCACTATATATTATCCCTTTCTGAGCATTTTAGGACACATGTCACATTTCATTCTAGTTTCCATATCTAATGAATTGGAATATAATGTATGATCGACCATATTATTAACATTACAGAATATTGATTTGCACTCATAATTTGTACTTTGAAAATATATAACATAATATGACTAAATATATTCTCTTAAGGAATATTGATCCATGATCTAGGAAATGTAATCTCATGTATTCTGATTTCAATGAAATAAACGTCCCACCAACTCTTATAGACTATAGTAGGGGGTGTCATAATGAGTATATCTTTACACATCATCAACATATGTATTTCTAAAGCAATGCTTTAAAATTTTTCCTTTAATTTTGGTGTCATAGTCTATTCAAATAATTTTATGTATGTTTCGAGGACCAATGTGCAATTTATTAATAAAAACAGTTTTAAAGAATGGTTTCTCATAATATGATTTAGTCACAAATGAATGAATTATTTTCAAAGTCATATTTTAAACTGGTATGAAATTGATTCATATTAAAATTTTATATATGGGGTTTGGGGAGTGTACCTATTGAATCCTATGTTTTTGTATGAATTTTAATTCCAATATTTACATATTTTGTTATTTACAATGTATAGAAACTATACAGAAAAATAAATCCTAAAAGAATAATAAAATATTTATTTTATTTTTAATGAATACAAATTGACTATATATGATTTATATTGGAAAAATGAATATGATAATATATGAATTATTTAATATTTTTTGTAATAAATTAATTATACACACTACATATTTAATCCAGAATGAAATAGGGAAGTAGTCTAATTTCATTATTTTCTATAATGATTATGATTATTATTAAATGTTTGAGGAACACTATTATCGTTACACACATAATTATTAAAGAAGATAAATGTTATGCCTTTAATTTGTAATTGAAAATGTCTATTTTAATGAAAATAATACCTATATAATGAGAAAACTAGTATAAATCCTAAAATATAAGTATTGTAAATGAATAATGATTTAGATTATCTTTTTTTGGGGGGATATTTTATATAGTAATTAAAATACTATTTTTAATATCATATTTTTATATGTAATATATATATGTATATTAGCTGAATATTTATGTAACATGAATACATAATTGTCAATTTAATAGTTAATGAATGATGGAATATAAAAAGTGTTTTGTTTGTATATATTTTTACCACATATTATCCTTACATATATTTATAAATTTCAAAAATTTACTTAAATATAATGTATTATTGTATTATATTAATGAAGAGTAAAATAAATGAAATAAAACTAAAAATAATAATTATATATAATAATAATTTAATTAATCATATTTAATTATATATTAATTAATTTATAAATAAATGTTTTATTATATACTACATTTTTTATAAAAAAACTAATTTATCACTTTTATATATCTAAATAAAAATTAATAAATATTTAGAAATAATAAAGGAAGAATGAAATTATCAATTTTTATCTAGTAGTTATAAATAAGTATAAAATCCTTTAATAGGAAGAAGATATATATTTTTTAAAATAAAATATTATTTCTCTATTTTATGTATTTTTATCATAATGAGCTAAATCTATCAAATTTTGATAAATAGTATTAATAAATTTATTGATGATATGTATTAAAAATAACCCTAATTTAAGGATTTCTTAAATTCAAATTATTAATAATAATTTCACTTTATCATTAATTTTTTTTCAAAAAAATGTTTTTCTCGATTCTGCAGTATTATATTAAAATTATTATATAATAATTTTGGAAATAAAATAAAAAATATAATATTTGGAATAATAATTCTAATTATAGGTAATATATGAAATTTTAGTTTGGGTTATTATAAAAATTTCTGACATAAAAATTTATCATAATTGTAATGGTTAAAATGAGGTAAAAAAATTTCAATCAATAAGTAACGTCGCCAATTTAATAAAAAAATATCTATGAATGTTTTAAAGAGTGATTTAAAAATCTTAGATTATATTTTACTCTTTATTTATATATTTTGGAACCATATTCCTGGAATTAGATAATCCTTTTAAATTTATATGATGAATATATAACAAATACCAAAAAACCACCTTTAAAAGGACCATTTCACTAGGCCACTATTCTCCATACATAAATACTCTAATATAAAATATTATCTCCTAAAAACACTTCCCATATTTCTAGAGGTTTTAGTATCATCAAAATACCACCAATCCTGTTTTTAATCTAGTTATCCCTGGAGTCTTCCCAATGAGTAGGAAAATACTTCTTAATCATTAATCTTAATGAACATACATTTTGATAATCTTATAACTCTTAAAAATACAATTTTTGGATAAAAAATAATCATTATTAATAAATATACACAAAATTTAATATGTTTCTGTCATATGTATGTATGCGACCCTTTGTGGTCCATCGACCCAACAGTAAGACAAGAATATAATCCCTCCTCTATTAGGCAAGGGGTTGGCTATTAGAACTATTTAAAAATATTACAACCATGTGAGGCCTTATCCTAAAATACTTGTACATAGACACAGACATCGATACAAAATTATAATGAGTTAATATAAAAAACCAATACAAAAATAGCATGAATAAAATCAATCACACAACAAGGAACTATAGAAGTACAAAAAAACTAGAAATGTGGAAAATACAGGCCCCCCAAATCAATAAATATCCCATAATGTTGACAAAACAGTGGAAATACCACATAAGAAACTCCTAAATAAATTTTACTCCTTCTACAACCATTATTACATAACTTCTATCCTAACTATTCCTATTCCATAAATAACTCTAAAGAAAGGAATACCTTATACATAAGACATTAATTATATATGAATATATAATGAATGGGTGAGTATAAAGATATCCAGTAGGTCAACCAAAGTCACCAGACCCAATGAATTAAGATATTAGTCATCTCATCACCATGATGGTATGTTTATCAGTATATGTTACATTAAAATATGCATAACAAAAAAACTATATATTATAAATATAATCAATATGTCTAACGGTTTGGTCCCTCCCTCATTTCCTTCATAGGATTCCACTATAGGATTATAGCTAACACCCTTATTGAATAAATAACTCCCTGAGACATTCATACCACCATGAAATGGATCCTAGAGATCAAATTCACATGGTAAAGCAATGTATAAAACACAAGGAAATAAGGAGGTATCATCTAAGATACACACTCTGTCAGGTCATGCCTCATTAGAAGATATGAATGTTATTAAATAGTTAGGGGATAACACCTTGGAACCATGGGGTATATCCAATGCTCAATAAAATAACCTTATAATTGGGGTATTTTACTCCCATGTATGTTTGTTATGAAAATTATTCAATCAAATCCAATATAACAAGAATAAATTATAGAGGATCACACCCCATGCCACATGAAGGTATTCATGAACTCTATTCATAATCTGATAGAGGGGATCACAATCCATTGAACAAGATGTAATACTACACTATACACTCATGGGGATGGACCAAGTGAATGAAAAAAATAAATGGTCTAAAAGAACACACTAAAGCTTACACTACAGCTCAACTGAGAATAATACATTCTTAAAACATCCCCTTTATAGAGTTCATGACGAGTCCTATATGGGTACTCAGTGTGTCTAACTTTGATTTCCACAACCCAGGCCACATAATCAATTGTAATTAATTTAAAAAAATTCATAGTGTGTCCGACGGGGTATATGGAGAGTAAATTCCTATCAATAAATTAGTGTGCCATGTATTCTACTAAATGAACTATGTCATGCGCCATTAAACATAGGGTGTGCCTATCAACAATGATCATTATTTATTAATTTCTAAAGAATATCGATTTTACACAATATTAAAAAATGTTTGGAGTCTATGATAGCATTAAGAGCATATTTCCATCCAATGGTCATGCACATTTCAATGTCCATGAAATTTTCCCTTCCATACATAGACTGTGATCCCATAGTCCCTCTATGGCATGTAAATCTGGTAAACATCGAGTTTTTGGATTTACACGGTGTGTGTGGTCACATGGATTAGTGTTAATTTTTTCCAATTACATGTAAATTTGGATTTTTATGTGACACTTGTTGTATAGACCAACCACATAGCATGTTATATCTATATTCCTGTGGAAACCCTATCTGCCTCACATAGGAGGATAAACAATGTCTGGTCTTCCCTCATAAATTCCATAATCAATATTTTCCATTAAAATATAGACATATACCCATATTATCCTAATTCCACTACCACCTATATATTTTCAATAAAAAAAATCCATAAATCCATGGTATAAAATTGAATACACCTAAGATTTTACTAATTTCTAGATTCCAACAACATGATCTTCCGGTAGACATCTTCCAACATGCCGCACCGCTGAATGTCGAACCCCTGATATGTGGGTGTCTAATCTGACAATGTGATGGAATTTTTACTTTTTTACCTTATTCATTCTGTGAATCCTATTTCTCAACCTGTAATACTGATCTATTGGGATAATGAATTGTTTCACAACAATTTCTTACCATGTATCTTTCAAACTATAAATCATAAGCATTATTTACAAGGAACTTATAAAGAACCATGTGAGAAATAATAATAATGTAAAACATGTTGAATGAACCTTATAAATTGTTTGAGTTTTTCTCAATACATACATCATAGAATAATGAATTAATATAATATTTTGAAAATATATTACATATGAAATACTAGGAAGATAAATAAAAGCTTTCAATTCAACCATTGATAAGTGAATCATAATTATTATTATAATTTACTCACATTCAATTTGCAATAAAAATAATGATAAATACATAAAAACAATTTTCTAACTTGGGTATGGATATGTCACTAATGTAGAAAGGTCTCACATAGATATCATTGGTGAGATCCACATGCCCCAATTAGAATACATATTTTTATACAGTATTCATCTGTCATTAACTGAACAATGCTCCTCCATTTGTTCTTATATTAATCCATATGGTTATGTAGATGTACGAAATTATGCTACATAATGTGGATTTTATAATAGGTGGATTGGCCAAGACGAAAAATAAATAAATAAATATATAAATAAAATTTCAAATCCTCCCATCAACACTTCTTAACCAAATACCTTACAAAAAAATTTATATCACTTCAATGGAAAAACCCACATGCTTTGTTAAACATAGATATCATTTTATCTATATAATACACTGTTTAAAATTTATTAAATTTTCTTTAAAAAAATCTCACACATGTATAATATATTTACTATTTTTAATATCACGACACAAAGGATCTTGAAGAGTCTAATTATGCAATAACACAACAAATAGCATCAAATATATTTCTAAAAATATTATATAACCTGACATGGGAAAATTAGAGCCATTAATAATAACTAATACCTATCTTCTTCCAAACCACTCTATAATGCTAACATTTCCCAAATTATGGTTTTCTCACAACCATAAAATTTGATATATTTCATTTTCCATCACCACTATATATGGATGGTTCACAAAATGGATTTTATTAATAAATATAAAAATTATGAAAATTTTAAAATTCTATTATGACTGAACAATATTTATAGTAATATTATTAACAACAAATGGCCATAATGATTTTAAATGTCCTAAAAATAAAAATCGAGACATCCTTTACAATTTATACATATTTTAGTCCTTCAATTCTAATGTTATAAGTAGTTTTAAATGTTTGTTATGATATTAATATGAAAATTATTTTTTGTTTAATTTTTTAATATTAAATTAGATATCTAACTAATTATTAACACACCACTATTATATTCATAAATATTTAATAAAATAAAAAAATATTGATTTCTACATGAAGAATCACAACAAAAAATATAATGTTGTGAACCATGAAATTCATGAACAATTTTTGATATTATATTATAGTAAATTGAATATCGAGAGGTTGTGAACAAATTATCTCAAAATGGTAACAAAAACAGTTTACACTAATATAGGGAAGGGATGATTAAAATAACTAACAGTAATAATCTACATTAAAAAAATTACTATTAACTTTGTCATAAAAGAAAATATAATTTTAATATAACATTTATTTAAAAATAGTGAAGTAAAAAATATATTATTAATACATATTAGATTATTGTACATGATTTTGGACCAAATCCACCCATGATAGTATCAAGAGTAAGGCTTCTTCATCCCAATTTTATTTATATATGACATTTATTTTCATTAGGCACCAATTATCATTAATATGATGTATATACTAGTTTTTAAAAATTTTATATCATTATTAAATATTTATTTATATTACTTAAAGTTATATTTCATATTTTATCTTTAAATACATTTTTATTAAAATGGTATAGAATCTATATGTCGTTCCTATACAAAATCCCCTTGTTTGAGACATGATTCATATTAGGAACCAATGATCAATTATATGGTTTATATACCACATCATTGAAATATTATATAGTGGTTATATATTTATTAGTTTTATTTAAAGTTCCATTTTATATTTCATATTTAAATATGTTTTGATGAATATTTTATATAGAAAATAATAGTTTTTCATACCTAATAACTATTTTGTTAGTTCATAAACATTATTGTTTTACTATGGTCGATTAATATAATTTTATTACTAAATTTTTCAACATTATATTGAATTTCATTTTCTCAATAATGGAAATTACATCATTACATAAAAAATCTCTTCCTTAATTAATTCTATTCCTTATAAAACTATAAAATCTTAAGACTAACTCAAATCATTTTAAATAGATAGATCTTTTTCATCAATAAACATATTTCATATTAAAAATAATGTATCATTGTCATATTATGAAATTAAAATAACATTTATATTTTATATTTACTATATTTATATTTATTTATATTCAAGTATGAAATCCTGAAACATTATCTTAAGGCATTAATCTTCTTTAAAACTACAAAAAATCAAAAATTGTGTTTCTTTTTAAAATCAACCTTTTTTATCATGTAGTACAGATTTATTTATAAAATATTATTTATTCTTAAGTTTAAATTATTAAATATTCATATAATTTTTTTTTCTTGTGTTATTTTATATTTCATGAAAATTAATTTATAATGTGACTCGTAACATTGTATTATCAGACAATGATAACAATGATATATGAAATGTATCTTCAGAATTTCAAGTCAATTTTTATATATTCCTCAAATATTTTTCTCTCTGATGGATAAAGGCTCATGGTAATTTTATAATTTATTTTATAATATGTTTTGAAGATTTAATTTTGTGGACCGAAATATATATTATTGATGTCGTGCTATGAAATACAAATTTGATGTGATATGAAATTAATTTTCATTCCATTATATTTTATTGATATAAATAATTAGTGATTTTATGTGGAATAAATTTTTATGATATTTAATAATGTTGTTGTTTAGGATATATATTTTAAAACCATGATATTTCTTGAAATATATTTCTCAACTAACATTAATTTTTTGATAGAATTTGCTACACTCAACTATGAGTTAAAATTTTTTTAATATATTATTAAAATATTATTATATTACAATGATATACTAGTTATTGAATTTTAATGTATGAATATTACTATTTAATATATAATATATATAAAAACATCATACTAAATATAAATTTATTAAACATTACTTCATAATTAATTATATAATTTTCAAAAATTTATAAATATTCATTAAAATATGATTCATTAAAGTATTCATTATTTCATTTTGTGAGAAAATATTATATTTAATATTTCAGAAATTTTAAAAAATAATTTCTGAAAAATAAATTTTTTGGAATTATCATAATAGAATTATCTTAATAAAAGATCGATTCTCTAATGAATAGTGAAAAATAATGATTTTTTAATTTGTATTTTTCTTTTAGGCATGTAATAATTGTAACCTTGTTTTATACATATTTAACATAATTTATTATCCAATAAATTTCATTATTCCAATTACGTTGATTGGAATCGATTTTTTTCGATTTTTTCTTAAAAATAGTTTTATACCTAAAAAGAAAATTTTTTGAAAAAATGTTCTTATACACACAATGTATTTTTATAATAATGAATTAATGTAATCACTACATGTGGATTTTTATAATGATATTTATATATTATATAAAAAATAAATTTTTTAATATTCATTTAATTGTTCTTTCTAAGAATTTTATAATAATAATCCACATTTTATTTTCAAAATGTATTTTTCTCCAAAGTGGTTTTTGTTGCATGTTGCATGTACCACCATGAGATGTAATAAAAATAATTTCCTTGTGAGTTAATGTTTTATTATTTGATATGGTTATATAAAAGACATATAGATATTTTTTTATATCTGATTGAATTAGAAACACCGTAATAATTCTTTACAATTGATAATATATCCATTAATCAATTAGCATGTAACACCCCATGATTTCATATTAAGTTATTTTCTTTAATGTAATTCAATAGCTTGCACTACACGCAATACAATGTTCGAGCGCACCACGACTTATCAAACTTGTTGGTCAAAAAGCGTTTATGAATAATATTAACTAAATTATGAATTTTCTGTACTCCATATAATTTTTTAATACATATTATGTGTTTCATAGAGAGAATATAAGAACATATTCATTTTTTAGATAAAAGAAATATTATTCAAAAATGAAATTTTACCACCTTTTAATAGAAGAACCTTTTTTTTAAAACTAATATTAGATACTTTTTTATATTCAATTTAATGAAATTATATTATTATTTAGAAGTGGGAAATAAAAAATTTACTTTGGATTATTATTTGGTACTTTTTTTATGACATTCATATTTTGATGATTGGTAAAAAATATAAATTTTAATTGAAAAAACGTTTTTAAACAGAATAATTTATAATGTTAAATTATGAATTTGAATGATTTTGAAGTATAATTAGTTTATACTTTTTTTATTTAATACAATTTTTGTCATTATATAATATTTATCATTTAAATTTGACAAAAACACATGTAAATATTTTTATTGTTTTTACTTCCTAAAAACCATCTTTTTGGCTTGGATAATGGGAATTAATTTTAAATTAATAAATTATACTTATATGTTTTTATTTCGGTAAAATAAAATTCATTTTTTATTTTTTAATGTAAAATTTATATTAGGGTGAATTTTTGGTATTTTTCTGAAAACATTAATTTTTTTATGAATAGTGAAAAACATTGCATTATTGTTTAAAAAATGACAATTTTTAATGAATTATTGATTTTATTTATTTTATTTCAATATAAATACATAACACCTATATTAGTTTAATTTTATTCACTGCAATCATTTTTATTATAAAATATGATGTATAAAATTTTATTTCTCTTTATAACATTCTTTTACCCACCTCCTAAGAGAATTTTCAAATTTGCATAAAACATAATTTTACTTATTCTATGAGTTGAATTTAAAAAATCTGAGAGACACAATTGACATCAGTAAGTAAATTGTGGTTCAATAATATGAAAATAAATTTTGGAGAAATGAAACTTTTGACTTATTTTTACCATAGTTTAAATTAATGAGGGTAATTAAAGTTAAAAAATGATATTATAATTACACCAAAACATGTCATAATTTTATTGGATAAGTGTTATTAGACCAAAAACAACCTCATAAATAATATATGACCTTTTTGGTCTACTGAGATTATATTAGGACATATATAATACTTCCCCTTCTCTTAATTTCACACCTAAAAAGCCATCTGAATATACAAAATACTACCTAATATCCTCCCAAATACTTTCAATACAACCTTGAGGCCTTCCTTTGATCAGATAGCCAACCTAAGGAGCCCTTTTGATCAAATCATAAGGAACCACCCGATGAAGAGGTAATAATTTCACCACACTTTCAAGTCACTTTCTTCTCCCACTTCCTCTTACATTTTTGATTACATAAAAAAATAATAGCACTAGTACCTTCTATACATAGTGATTTATTAAAAATATTGTATAATGATATTCATTATTATATCCCTCCTATGAATGACAAAGTCACCATATGTGAGTACGCACGACTTACCGTCTCCACGTTGTGGTGTAGTTGTTGTTCAACACTTCATTATTTGTATGTGTATTAAAATGATGTAGAATTGATATAAATAATAAATATACCATGTTAATTATTCTTTATATATGATATAAAATCTATTTATAAATGATCTCACCTTTAATTGAATGATATTGTCACTCATGCGTACTTATGGATCACCGTCTCGATGAACGCAAGGAGATTCATTATCCATCATAACCATTCAATAATAATTGTATTTTTATTATAAAAAAAAATTTATAAGAACTTAATATAATTATATATATGAATAAAATACATCCTATCCATAGCAAACGTGACTTATGTAACCAAACATATAACGGAAAACGAATCCGTTAACACCTGAAACAATGATACTACTAAAATATTACTAACAAGGAAATATTAGAAGATCATATATGATATCATATTTATGGATGTGGTTCTTGTATATTTTAATAAAAATTATTTAACTATTATACAGGATGTTAACATACCATTTTCTAAGGAAAATTACAAGGTAAGGGGCATCTTATCTCACTTTTAATTTCATGAGATTTCAATTGTTCACCAATTATTTATTGCATGTTGTGTTTTGTGTACTACCAATTGATATATATTATCATGATTATATTTATATTAATTGTATTTTATGATTCATTTTATGGTTATTAATTTTTGGTCTTACGACTCGATTGATTACAATGTCGTAAGGGGTTTTCATCTCACTTCTTATTCCCGTGACATTCATGCTATATGGAGACTATTTCCTTTGGTGTGGTGTATGTACTACCCATTATTGTACTCTTTGAGTAATATAATTTAATTTATGGGTATTTACATATTCATTGTATGATTCTTCTTTCATGGGGTGTATGTTCTGTAAGTTACCAAATCTGTAAGGTAATTTCAAATTTCAATTTCCACTCCTTGGGCTTTTTGCATACTTCATTGACTATTTTAATCCAAAATTATGTATGGAATTAATATTTAATATTTATGTAGTAATTTACACTCCCCTTTCGGTGGATATACCTTTGATACACATAATAACTCCATTTGATATATTCACATTCCATTGATATGAACATTTTAGGGGTAATCTTAACTAAATTTACATTCATTAGGATAAACATCCAAGTCATTGGTTTTTCTATAACAAAAATATGTGTGGATGTAATCAGATTGATTTACCCTGAATATCGATTTATATTGACTGTATTTATTTTTTTCACACCTAAATATTTCATCGATTTAACCTTAATCTAAGGATACAATCTTTATAAGGTATTTGGTCTCAATTTACATTCTTTTGAGACCTCTTGTCCGTTATTCACCAATTCACTTTTATATGATGTATATACTATCCTTTGACATATTATTTTAAATGTTTTAAAAAATTATTATTCTAAAACTTTCTCATTAATGTCCATGTTTTAAAAATTGGTTTTATGTATTTATTTATATGAACAAAAATGTTTTCAAATTAATACTCATTTTAAAATTTTCAAAGTGTTATGGGACAATTTGATTAAAAAAATCTTTTAAATGTCTTCTTTGATAAATAGTGTGACATTTAAATGATTTCAAGAAAAATGGGATATTTATCTCAAATAGTTTTAATGTAAATTTTATTCTATGTCAATATATTATATTGTATTGTATTCTTGATTAAGGTTGATTTATCATAATAAAATCATCCATTTTGTTTTGAATGAGTTATGTTTGACTGTGGATGTGCTATTTGTATGCATTTCATGGTCTGTGGTTAAAATATTGATATTTCGTATGCTAGTTTTAATATGAATGTTTAGATTATGTTTTTCCATTTCAAATGAAGAATGCATTGGACATATTAAGTGATGGTTGGAGGATGCTATAGGTCCTGTATAAATCGGTAGGTATCATGAGTCAAATTAGTGTCTTGGATCAAGGCCTTGACACAATATTATTTGTAGTCTTGGAACGAGGCCTTAACTATGTGGCTATGATGTCCGACATTGTGCATGACATCATTTTGAAACTAGATATTAATATTAAGTATGATTATTCGAATAGTATAATATCCATATGAATATGTAAATGACATTATTTTATTTATCATTTATATATTTTGATGAAGTTTCTGTTTAAATGCTTTTGTTTTAGTCTCATTCATTGCCTTAATGATTATTCTTATTTATGATAGTTTCCGATATATTGTAATCCTTACTGAGAATCTGAGCCCACCCCTTTATTATGTTTTATTTTTCGTTGTATCCAAAAAAGTATATTACGAATAACCTTCATTTATAGTGAAAGGGATATAAGAGTGTTCAAAGGGGATACAATTATGTTTTTTTCATTATGTAATGTAAAACTTATGTATGTTTCTATAAAATCCAAGGCTACAAAACTGATCGGCCTTTCGGGCCATGATTCCTTGTATCATGACAATGTTATGTAATAATGCACTGATTCGGGGTAACTGGGGTCGGGGCGTTATAGTTGGTATTTGATAAAGATTAGTAAAAACCTTGGTAATGATATTTAGAAAAACTATGATTAGAAAAAAATACCCTAAGATAGAAATTGAGGATTAGTAAGAAGAACATCCAAAATTTTTGGCATTCTAAATATAATCTGGGTTTTCTAAGAAATATGTCTCTATCTGGATACGAGCTGGTAGAGGTGGCTCAGGAACTAATGTACCTTGGAGTGAAAACAATGACAAAGAGTTTCGGGCTTGACCTGAGGTATCCTGGTACTCGACAACAGTCTTTGCTGCACTCTTAGTTACTACACTCTCAGGGGATATGTTTAGGATAATTCACATTTTCATTACAAACTGATTTGAAGGATTTTAATATAAGATGATAATAAATAATCATGGTAAATCCTATGGTTTTTTATGTTAAAAATAATGTTTCATGATATTCTCAAATTTATTTTATGACTCACCTTATGATTTCTTATGTTTATCAATGGATGGATTCAATGGAAATCGTAGTAACATTTAGCCTGATGTACAAGGTGGGAACGATGGTGGAAATGAGAATCCAAATGGAATGTTGATAGTCGTACACCATATCATGATTATGCTGAATTTGTTTTCCAAAAATAAGATCTACAACATATATATTTACCAGCTCCCAGACTCAACAAAGAAGAGAAAGGTAGTGAATGATAAGAGATCTATCAGTGGAAACCGTGGGGAAAAGATATCTTAATTATTACCATTCCAGAAATGTGGAAGGAGACACTCAAGAAAGTGTTGAAATGGAACAAAGAAATTCATTATCAATGGGAAAGAAGTGCATAAAGTAAAGAATTTCAGAGGAAAAAAGAAGAGTATGATGGAAGAAAAAAAAAATAATCCTATGAATCTAATTACAATAATTTTTCATAAATTTAATGTACCTTGGCATTACCTGAGTCAATTCCATATTGTATAGGATAACCTCTATGTCAAGGGTGAACCTATGTAGAAATAAATGGATTAATAAATGTTTACATGAATGAGATTACATTAGAGTAATATCCTCTTATATTTGTAACCATAAAGTTTGTTTTTTGAAAATGATATTTGAGGAAGAATTATCTTTTCTTTTGTGGATATAGTTATAATGATACATTTGGATTTGTATGATCCTTGAATTTGAGGCAATTACAGGTTATTAATTTTTGGGATGAAAATGAGTGGTATGAGATTAAATTTGTAGTTAAATTATGTTATGGTTATATTGAAGAATTTAAATCAATTTGGGAATGTTATAAAATATTTTTTTAGAAAAATGCCAACACACAGACCATGTAACAACCTATCAGGTTGGACAAAGATGTTGGAATCGAACCCACAACTGGAGTGAAATTGGGATTTTTCTCCTACCACTAGACTATGTGAAGTCCCTAGTTAGTTTGACCAATTATTTTAGTTAAATGATTTTAATGATCAATAATAATTTAATTTGGGATCTTATGTCTTATCAAATGGATATCATTAGTATAAAAAAGTGATTTGGTGATGAAGTGATAATTGTTATTTTGGAATACATTCGCTATGTTGGAAAAACTATATGCCTAAGGAAAATATAATACTATGGGATTTCAATTGAGGAGTAATGATGGATTTTTATGTTTGTTTTTATTATGGATTTATAATGATTTGGGTTATTTATGAAAATGATTAACCTAACATAGAGAATATGTGATTAAGTTAATTAATTTTATGTGAGTAACATTAAGAGTAGTTGATGTTATTTGGAGATAAAGATTAAAATGGAAGACTATGTAATAATATTATTCAATGTTTTGGGTTTCAATATTTGTTTGTATTGTATTGAAGGATCTTAATTAAAATTGTTTATTGAATGGTATTTATTGAACTTTGGTTATTATGGGTTTAATTTGATTAATTAATATAAGTATTTCTTTTTCTAAAGGATTATCCTTTTTTGGGATAATCTGATATTATACTAGCCATTTTGGTTTTGGATAATCTATAAAGACAATGGACATATATAGTTTATCCTTTGTGGATCATGTGATTCTCTAGAATTTTATTCTAGCGCTTATGGTTTGACCAAGTCATCTTCAATACTCATAGTTTGGAAAAAATTATGATTTAGTGGTAGAAATTTATTAAAGGAAGAAACTCTACATAAAAAGTATGAATATATATATATATGTTCATAGTCAATCTCAAAAATAAATTCCTCAAATTTATGAAATAAAACATAAAACAGAAAATGTTTTCCATTTACTTTTCTTACTGGGAAACTAATAACCATTTATCACATCATATGTTTTTGGATTTCTTGTGGTTAACTTTCTCATGATCATTTTTTCTATCTCTCTCTATCAGAATTTGACACTTATTTTATCTTCCATATAAATTTTTTCCTACATGGAATCCTAGTATGGTTTATCTTAGGTGACTTCTGTACTTGTCTTTATTTCTTTTAAAGTGATAGTTTTATTGACTCTTTTCTGATGTGGGACTTCCAATGAAGTTTCCAAGTCCAAATTTAAATTGTGAGGATGGAATTTACAAAAGGGGGAAGAGTGTAACACCCCAATATTTCATAGTACATTATTTTATGTAAAGTAATTCAACAGCCTGTGCTATATGTAACACAGAGTTCGAGCACACCATGAGATACCAAAATATTCATATAAAAATTGGGTATGAATAGTATTAACTGAATTTTGAATTTAATATACTCCATATAATTTTAGAATCCATATTATGTGTTTCATAGACATAATATAAGAAAAAAATCATTTTTTCAGATAAAATAAGTATTTTACAAAAATGAAATTTTACCATATTTAATAGCGAACTTTGTCTTAAAACCTATATTTGACACTTTTATATATAAAATTTAATGAAATTAAATTCTTCTTTAAAATCAGGACTTAAAAATTATTTTGGATAAATGTTTTGTACTTTTCTGATAAAATTCAAATTTTGATGAACATTTAAAAAATATTAAATTATAATTGAAAACAACATTTTTAATAGAAATAATTTATAGTGTTATATTATGCATTTGAATGGTTTGTAAGTATAATCAGATTATATTTTTATCATTTAATATAATAGAAGTCCTTATTAGTATTTTCATATTTAAAATTGACATAAACACTTGTTAATCTTTTAATAGTTTTTACATCTTAAAAAAATGATTTTTTGTATTGAAAATGGGAATTAATATTAAATTAATTAATTATACTTATATGTTTTTAATATGGTAAAATAAAAACCATTTTTTATCTTTGAATAACAAAAATATCTTAGGGTAAAATTTTGGTATTTTTCTAAAAATGATCAATTTTATGATGAATAGTGAAAACAAAGCGTTATTATTTTAAAAACGAATTTTCATTTAAAAAGTTATTTATTTTATTTATTTTAAGTTTATATAAATACATAATACCTATATTGTTTCAATTTGATTCATTGGATTCAGTTTTTTAATAAAATTTGATGTACAAAATTTTATTGAACTTTTTTACAGTCTTTTACACACTTTCTAAGAGCATTTGTGAATTTTCATAGACCATAATTTCACCGCTTAGGTGAGTTGAGTTTTAAAAATCTAAGAGACACTGTTGCAAACAGTAAATACAATGTGGTACAACAAGATGAAAATAATTTATGGTGAATAGTAACTTTTGACTTTTATTTACCATGGTTATAAATAAATATGGAAATTAAAAGAAAAAATGATATTATAATTTCCCTAAGACATGTCCAAATTATATTGGATAAGTGTAATTCGACCAAATACAACATTAAGTATAAAATATGATCATTTTGGTCCACATGGATTCGATTAGGACAATTATTATTATTTTATTTAAAGAAGAGCTAAAAGTATTAAATTCAATGTTTAATAAAAAACAATTTTTAATATTTGGTTATACATAAGATAAATTCAACCATTAATATTCATTAGAAATATAAAAATATTAACTACATAATGGTATTTTATTTATAATATTATTCATTAAATAAATAAATTTATTTATTACATAATGATGATGTAGTAATTACATTATTAATGATTGGTTAAAATAATTGATATTATAAATATCCAAATAAATATAATTTGAGAATTTTGATGAATTACATTAATGTTATAGGTTAATATGACATGTTACGGTCGATTAAATGAATTTTTTCAATGTAATCATGCTGTTATGATTTTCATAAAAACCAAATAGAAAATAGAGTCCAAATTGACCAAAATGAGTTTTTAAAACAAATACTATATTATGGGGTTATGGAATATTCTTAAAAATCTAAGGTTCGGCCAATTGGATTAATTAATATTTTATATTTCATTAAATAACCTTTTTTGGTTATTTTAGAAGTTTATATAATGATTATAACCATATATTGAAAGAATACAAGAAGACAAGGTAAAAGTTAAACTATTTAACTAATAGTTAAATCTAAATGATGAGGTTAATATTGTGACAAAAAATTGACTAAAACCTATTGGTTGAGATTATTTCTACCCATACACACCTCATCTTCTAAATAAATCAATTTGTATCCTTTATAATCAGAAAATTATTTATAATAATTGAATATACCATGGTTTTCCTAATGTGACCCTCAAATATCTTATAAAAGGTTACTTCCCTTCTCATAATTTTATACCTCCAAAGCCATTTTTTCAGCCAACACCTGACCAAATATCCTCCCAACTACTGTATATACACCCTTGAGTCCTTCCATGGATTAGAAAGTCATCCTGAGGAGCCCTTTTGATTAGATCAACCAGAATCATACGAAGAAGATGTAATAATTTCACAACCCTCTTTGAATTCATTTTCATCTTCCACTTCCTCTTTCTTTGTCGATTCCATACCAAAATAATATCTCCAGTACCTTCTACATAATGTGATGTTATTATATATATGGTACAACCATACTCATTATTCTATCCATCCTATGAATTACAAAGTCACTATACATGCGTATGTATGGCTTACCTTTTCCACGTCATGGTGTAGTTGTTGTTCAACACTTCATTATTTGGATTGGTAAAATAATGATGTATAATTGATTTAAATAATAAATATAACATTTTTATTATTCTATATATATGATATAAATTATATTTATATACGATCTCACCTACAATTGAATGATATTATCACTCGTGCGTACGTATGGATTACTGTCTCCACGAAGGCGATGAGATTCATTCCCCTTCGTAACCATTCAAGAATAATTTTCATTTTATGATTAAAAATAATGTTTAAGAACAAAATATAATTCTGGATATGAATCAAATAAATCCTATCCATTACAAAAATTAATTACATAAGAAAAAAAATAATGGAAAATGAATCAGTTAACACCCGAAACAATGATACAACTAAAATATTATTAACAAAGTAATATTATAGGATAATATATGATATCATGTTTATTTTTGTGGTTCTTGTATAATTTAATAACAATTATTTGACTATTATAAAAGAGTTTAATATTCCCTCGTCTAAGGAAATGTACCAGTTAAGGGGATTCTTAACTCACTTTTAATTTCGTGAGATTTCCATTGTTCACCACTTATTTATTTCATATAGTGTATTATGTACATACAATTGAAATATATTATCAGGATTCTATTTATATTCATGTTATTCTATGATTCATTTTGTTTTTATTAACTTTTGGTCTTATTACTCGATTGATTACAATGTGGTAAGGGGTTTTCATCTCACGTCTTATTCATGTTAGATTCATGCTAAATTGCCACTACTTCCTTTTGTGTGGTGTATGTACTGCCTATGATTGTATTATATGTGTAATATACTTTAATTTATGGGTATTTAAATTTTAATTGTATGGTAATTCTTTCAAGGGGTGTATGTTTTGTAAGATACCAAATCGGTAATGGAATTTCTATTTCAATTTTCACTCATTGGGCTTTAGGAATACTTCATTGATTATTTTACTCCAATATTATGGGTGGAATCACTATTTATTATTTATATAGTACATTCCACTCCCTTTTCTGTGGATATAATTTTTATACACATAATCACTCTATTGATAAATTCACACTACATTTATAATAACTTTTTAAGGGTAATCGTAGCCCAATTTCCATTCATCGAGTAAAACATCCAAGTCATTGGTTTTTTTAAAAGAATTTGTGTGAATGTAATATGATTAATTTATAATAAATATCCAATTATATTGAGTTTATTTATATTTTTCATGCATAAGTATTTCATTGATTTATCCATAATCTAAGGATACAATCTTTATAAGGTATTTCGTCTCTATTTACATTCTTTTGAGACCACTTTGTCATTATGTGCCAACTCAGTTTTATATGTTGTATATACTATCATTTGACATAGTATATCATGAATAACATTACTCTTATTATATTATAATTTTATGATTAATTTTATTCCTCAATTTCCTGCATTCAAGCATCACTTATTTATGTTTAGAACTGTTTAACTAAAATATTGTTTTAAATGTTTTTAATAGTTATTCTTCTAAATCTTTCTCATTAATGTACATGATTTAAAAATGGTTTTATGTTATTATTAATCTATATCAATACCATTTAGTGTATTTTATACTTGATTGTGGTTTATTTATCGTAATAAATTATACATATTTTATTGAATGAGGTATGTTTACCTGTGGATGTTCTATTTCTATGCCATTAATGGTTTGTGGTTAAAATATTAACATTTAGTATGATAGTTTTAATAAGAATATTTTGATTATATTTCAAACTTTCCTATGACGAATTCATTGGACTTACTATGTTATGGGTGGAGGCCACTATAGCTCCTCTATGCATTGGTAGGTCTCATGATACAAACTAGTGTCCTGACACAAGGCCTTGACCAAATATTATTTGTATTCTTGGAATGATGCCTTGACTATGTGGTAATGATGTCGGACATTATGCATTCCATAATTATGAAAATGGATATTGATATTAAATGTGATCATTCTACTAGATTAATATCCATGTGAATATTTAAATGATGTTATTTGATTTATCATTTCCATATTGTGCTGAATTGTATGTTTAAAAGTCTTGTGTTTTAGTTTTATACATTTCCTTAATTTTTTATTCTTATTTATGATAGTTTCTGTTATATTGTTATCCTTAGTTAAGATCTATGCTCACCCCTTTCATATGTTTAATTTTTTCTAGGATTTAAAGAGGTATATTACTATTAACCTGCAAGAATTGGATAAAGGATATAAGAGTGTTCAAAGGGGACATAATGTTGTAGTTTTTTATTTCATGATGTAATATAAAATTTATGTATGTTACTAGTACTTCCAAGGCTACTAAACTAATCAGTATTTCTGGAAAATATTTCTTGTATCATTCCAATGTTATATAATAATGCACAGCTTCTGGGTAACTGGGGTCTGGGTGTTAAAGATCACATGATTAGTATAAATATTGGGGTTTAAAAAATAAAATTGACTAAGAAAAAGGAGTTCATAGACTCAACCAGTTGGATTATAACCTACTAACCCTATTAATTAAAGAATCTGAGGTAGATATAATCATTTGACTATGCCCTTGACCAAGACAAAGTTTATATCCAATAATTAATGTATGATCAAAGCCATTTTTGGCATATTTTCAAGTTCATTGAGATCACAGACACAACCATGTTTTCCATAAAAACCCATGCAAGTATAACCATCACCTACCAAATTTGTAGGGTGTACAATAGTTTATTAAATTAATATGTTTCATGGCCCTATAAAATATATTATGTGCATTATTTTTTAACAAACAATAATTTTTTTTTATTTTGATACTAGAAAACACTTATTGTATATTTGGGTTTTATTTTATTCTATTAAATGTTTTATTTTTCTGGATTAATTTATTTTTAAAATAAATAATCTTTTATTTAAATATTTTTTCAAATTAATTTTATTATATATAAGTTGCAATATACATTTTATCAGGTCAAATGTAATGTTTTAGTGTGGATCAAAAATTGTTATTCCCAAAAGACTATCATTTCCAATAAAATTATCTTAATAATTTTCAAAGTGAAAATTATAATATTTAATTTTTCATATCTAAATGTAATAAAAATTTTGGAATCCAAATATTATAATTATCAAATGGTGAATTTTTAAAAATTTTGTTATACAATAAAAAATTTGGGTAAAAATTTAATATCGTATAAACATATGGTGTGTTTTATGACATCATAATGGCCCAAAAGTGTGGTAATAAAAACTATAATAGGTATCCACTTCCTAATATATGTTTTCTCCATTAAATAATTCTACTTTTTTATTTTTTATTATTATTATGTCCTTATGAATCCTATAAAACCATTAATATATTTTTTAGTTTAAAATTTATTAATTTAAAAGTGTGACTCACCACCACATACGAAATGTATTTATTTTAATAAGTGCATCCAATTTCATAATAAAATAAACAAAAAAATCCCCTATCATAGAAACCATGTCCAATAAACATTTGAACGTTTTGGGTTTTAAATATTTTATTTTGTAGAGTCCAAAACCTAAATATTAAATAAATTCATATGTTTTCCAATATGAAACCACCCAAGTTCCCATTTATATCCAAAAAATATCATTTTAAATTTTCCTTACACTTCCCCCTATCTCTATAATTATATAATGGTGCCCTAGGCTCTCAAGAATCCCCTTTTGAATCATTTGGAGTCAAATACATAAGGGTTGCTTCCTTTATCCTATTTATTCACATCTTATTATTATGTAATGAATTATATTCCCCTTTTAAATATATTGGCATATGAATTTCGATATCCCAATTAATGACCATTTAATTTAAAAAAATTTATATTCCCCTTTCAATCTCATCATTCCATTTTATCAATATTTAAGATATTCTATTATGCTACAAAAAATTCTTATGGAAACTCAACTATTCCCCTTTCTTTATGAATCTTATTCATTTTATTCCATTAATGATATATTCATAATTATTGGTTATGTTCACTCACCTTCCATATATATTCCATTTGTTTTTTAAATGGTGTAATACCAATTTCACTCTTTTGGAAGTTATCCATCACCAATGACGTAGGGTTTTAAGTTGTTTCCACATTTCCCACTATGCCTTTTGTTATCATGTTTTATCATGTTTTGTTATTCACATTTGTTATTACTACTATTCCTATGACCATTGATATTCCTATTGTATAAATTTTTTTACCTTATTCAATGTTAACTCCCTTATAGCGATTTATATTTCATTCCTTTATTTTTTTTCTTCAAGTTATCCCATGCACCATTTTGTGTGAGTATTTTAAATAAGATTTCAAATAATATGTTGTGTTCCATGTTTTAGGTTTCAATTTAATGTAGTGAATTACCAAAAAAATTATACTTATCTATCATTAGGGTTGAGTATAGTATATTGGTATGTATTAAATCATATGTTAATTTGAAATAAAGGGAAGAGTTTTTTTAATTTGTATCAGATGATTTTTTTAGTATTTAGATTAAAAATATATATAGAATGTCATAGGGATAGTACTAAGTATAATAAAAATACCTAAATATTGGTTAGTATAGAGTATGTGTTTTATATAGAATATACATCCCTTTCTGGATACTATATGAGTACCTGGTTCGGGAATAGATGTACCAAGTAGTGACAACTCTGAAAAGGAGTAATGGACCTAAAACAGGGTAAATAGTTACATGACAATGGTCCTTACTGTGCACCTGGTTTGACAGTCCTAGGGGTTATTCATTGTTAATTCAAAATCTCATTATTAACCATAATAATGGAGTATAAAAATGATAATAGGAGTATATGTTATGAAATAGATCATGGATAACTAATACTAAAGACAATAAATCAATAAGATATGAAAATACATGTATGTTATATGTTATATTTTTGATTTCATTAAATTCCCATTTAAGTGTATAAAATTTAAATATAATCATCCTTAATTGTCATTTTATTAAATATAATGTTAATAAAGAGGAGGAATCAGTTAAACAATCAATGTGGAGATCAATATCATGACTGCCCCTGCAAGATGCCCAACCTAATAGGAGTAGGAATCACACATTTCATAACGATAATCTCTCACCTAACTCAATTTTTGAATTGAAACCTGGATTAGGGGGAGCATCCAATACCCCCTAAAAGTGAAAAACACAAAATATATATATTCATGCATTAATAGAATCCTACTTTCAAAGGGACATTTGTTCCCTTAATCAAGGAACAGTGGATCAACTCGACTAGAATGATATTCTCCATCCTTCAATGTTTTGAACAAGATATGGCTATATTGGATGTTTATCATATGGAAGTTAAATCTGATCACTGATGAAAATTTATTGTAAATAAGAATCATGAGGAAGAAATTTAAGGGATGGGGTGGAAGGATATCCAGAATTTTTTTTTGGATAAATATTTTTCTTTCACTATCCATATGAAAATAGAATGGGATTTCCCTTCCCTCGATATAAAAGATGAAAAATCTATTAAGTTGTATGAGAAAAAATTCACATGAATTTTATGGTACACATACGAAATTTTCCTTAAACCTAGATGAAATGTTGGATGATTTTATCTGGGATAATACACGGTTGATGAAATTCCTTGAAGATATATGAATTTGATAGTTATGAGGAAATTGTTTGATGTGTCCTCAAAGTCTAAGTGAAGATCTATAAAATCTCAATGGCATCATGATGAGAAGAATCATATTTTGGAGTTTAATTATAGTGGTCCAATAGAGAGATATAATAGTACTAAAAATTCTAACAACACACTTTTCAATTCTTTGGAAAGAAGCACCCTAATAATTTCCTATATAATATGAGGGAACAAATTAGTTGTAGGAAGGAAAATCACCTAGCCATTGATTACTGACATGGGAAAGCTACTTCTAAAATGGAGTAAATGAATGGTTTAATCAACCCTTAATGAATTTGTCATTACTACAATAGTAATGAAGCTGGGAACTTTCTAAATAAATGAACTAATAGAATGGTTTCCAGAGACAACCAAAATCCTCTATGGAATCAGTGGTGATCATTTTCCATCACTACCACTATAGTAAATCCTGAAAAAAATTGTGGCAAATATACGAGTTATTAATTCAATAATAGAAAAAGTACTTTTTTATTATAGTATTATGAATTCATTTATATCTTCAATGCTTAGTAGAAATGTCTAGACACTACTACAAAACATGGAAGTATAGATAAAATTTTAAAATGGGGAAATTATTTCATCCCATGTATATAACTCCTACACTATTAATGTTTGTGGGATAAATTTCCGAGTCAACCTTATCATACTCCCTTTTGTTTAATTTATTGAAATTCTGGGCATGGATTTTCATTTCAAAAAAAATTCAATATAAAATTACATGATAATGAACTCAATGTCTGTATTTCGAATCATCCTCTGTTTCTGTTCAAATGCAAGGAAAGGGTGGAATCTTCTTTAGAACTGTAATATCAAATTTTTATTTTTCTTCTCTATAAGTCGGAATATATATCTCAAATTATCATCTATAATAAAAATATTATCTTTGAAGGAATTTCCATTATGATGGAATATAATAATTTATTTTCATAGGAATTTATTTGTGTTCTTCCTAGCTAAGAGGATGAGTTTTCAATTGATTTTATACCTGTGGAATTACTATTATCCAAAACTATATATAGAATTATTGTTTTGAAACATAAGGAGTTGAGGAAACAACTATAATATAACCTCGAAAAAAATTCATTTTCCCATGTTCTTCACCATTGGGTTAACTAGTCCTCATTGTCAAAAAGAAGGATGGGTCGGTGAGCCTTTTCATCAGTTATCATGAGATCAACTAGATCCCAATAAATAAAAAGTATCCACTTCCAAAAATTGATGACTTGTTCGATCAAATATATGGGAAAAAATAACCCCAAGGTAGATCTATGATCCAGATATTATCATTTTAGGGTAAATAAGGAGGATGTCTCCATTATTGCTTTTCGTACAAGGTATGGGAACTATGAATTCATAGTATCACCTTTCAGACTCTTGAATTCTTATAAAATCATCATGGAAATGATTAATAGGGTATTTAAAGAATATCTTAACAAAATATTAGTAGTCTATATAGATTATATTATAATATAATACAGAATAAAGGAGGATTATGAGGACCATCTGAGAAGTATGCTAAAAACTATGGGAAAGGAGAATGTTTATGAGATTTTCATTAAATGTGAGTTCTAGTTGAAGGATGTATCTTTTAGGGGGAATATCAACATAAAAAAAGGTATATCTCTGGTACATTCAAAGAAAAAAATCAATTGATGAATGGATGTGGCCAAAATCAATTACATATATCCATATTTTTTTAGGGTTAACTGTGTATTATCATCAACTATTGGGAAATTTCTCATGATTGTGAAACCGTATTACAATGATAACATGGAATGGAGTAATTTTTTCATTGAATGCTGAATGTGAAGAGATAATAAAGGAGAATAAAATGAAAATTTTAAATTCCCCTATTCTTATACTACCCTCAACTAGAGATATTTTTCATGGTATTCAAAGATTCTCCGAAAATGAGCATCAGTTGTGCGTTAATGAAAAATGGAAAGGTCATAGCATATGATTCAAAGAAGTTGATCATTCATGAACATAACTATCCAATACATTATATAATGTTTTTTTGAAGTGATCCTTGAATTTGAAATTATAAGGAATTATCTTGTTGGGGGGAATTTAGATATATATGCAGATTAAAAAGCCTCAAGTATGTATTCAAAAAAAATTGATGAATATGTATCTATTAAGATGGTTAGATATAACAAAAGACTGCAACGTATCAAGCCACTACAATTATAGGCAAGTGAATAAAATGTCATATCCTCTAAGAATAAATGATTCATCAAATATCCCATTTATGATAATTGAGTGGGTTCTGATCATATATGATTTGAAATGGATATACATGGGAATCATAAATGAAGAAACATCATCGATATTTTCACAAATGATTTCTAAACCGTCTATTGTGGATAGGATAAAGGATGCTCAAAGAGGTGACACTAGAATTCTAATGAATTTAGGAGCTATAAAAAGGGGAAATCCTTAGAGTTCATTATTATTGATGAAGGATTTGTGAGATTTTGGTTAAGACTATCTATATTATAAAATCCAAAGAAAAACAAGGAGTTGTTGGGTGATACACAAAGCTCAACCATCTCGAACCACATAGGAAGGACAAAGAGGTGTAATGATATCTAGGAAAACTATTGGTGGGAAAAAATAAAATAGGATATCGTGAAATATATATCATGATGTCTTGTATGTTATCAAGTGAAAGTGGAATGAAAATAATCCCATGCGATGATGCAACCATTACCCATACCTATATAGAAATGGGGAAACGACACCCTGGATTTTTTATAGATCATCCAATTAAATCAAGATGGAAAAATGCTATATGGGTTTTGGTGGATCTTCATACAAATAATGCACACATAATTATGAAATGAGAGGGATTCTTATTTGATCTACTTTCATGGTTATGCATCAATGAAATGGTCGGGAAGTATGGAGTACTGCTTTCGATTCTATCTGATCAGGAACCATGATTCAACACTATGTTTTGTAAATGTATTAAAAATTATCTAAAATCTGAGTTGATGCTCAACATGTCTTATCACCCTCAAACTGATTAGCAATCAAATAATACTATCTAGAAACCAAAAGAAAGGTTGAGAGAATTCTCAATTGACAAAAAATGATGTTGGGAACAACATCTTCCTTTGGTAAAGTCTCTTACAAAATCAGTTTCTATTCACGCATCCAATTGGCTCCCTAAGTGGACCTTTATGTAAAGAGGGGTATAACACATGCATGTTGGGATGTATTTTAGGAATGAAAAATACTATTTACTAAAATGGTTGATGAAATGGTGGATAAGGTTAAGACCATTTAGTAGAATATTAAGGCTACTCAGAGTGGAAAAAATAGTTATGGTGAATGTTTATGATGAATCGTAGAGTTTGATGTTGGAGACATGGAAACATACACACATCTGCATTCAATAAATTGATTAGATTTTGGATGAATGGAAATTTTATTCCAAGATATATCATTGCATTTGAGATCCTTGATCACATCAAAGAAGTAGCCTATCTACTTGCCTTCCCACCTATCCTATCTCAAGTTCTTGATGAATTCCATGTATCACTCTTGATTAAGTACACACCTAAACCTTTATATTTTATCAATCCATAAGTGGTACCACTGTTGAATGACTTTTTACTATGAGCAGACACTAGTAATGATCTTAGATCATACATGAAAATTTAAACAAAATAATATAATTCACATTGATAATGTTTTTGGGAGAAAAAACATGTTAAAAAAACATGGGAACTATAGGAATTAATGATGAAGAATTTCCCTCCATTATTTTAAGGTGGTTATATGAAATGTTTTATGGAAACATTTCACTAGGGGGGAAGATTTTAACAACCCAAACTATTATAATTATAATTCTCTTATGATTTATTTATTATTTTGTATAATGTTTATAGAAAAAACATGATTTTATTTTGTTTTATTTTGTTCATTTAAATTAAAACAACAATTATAAATATTTACCACTGATAATATAGATGTTCAAAAATTATCACAAGATAAATATAAATTTTGGGATTTAAAAAATCCAATTCACTCAGTACGTGTAAGTGATAGCCCCATCCAGTAGGATTGTACCTAATAAATCCCATTTATCAAATCGTCCAAAAGGTGACATAATCTATAGGATTTCCTTTGACCAAGTCTAATTCAATATCCCTCAACATAAGAATGAGTGATTGAATTTATGTGATATATTCATGCACATTGATATAATGACCCTAACCACATTTATCGAACGAACCCCTAAAAGTGTCACCGTCACACACCATTCTCATATAGAATATTCTGGCGTAATAAATGTATATATATCAAGACCTTATTAAATTGATTGCGTACATAATTTTTTCAACAATATTGAATAATTTATTATTATGAAAATGTAAAACATGAATAGTATTTTTTGGTTATTATTCAATCTTCTGAATGAAAGAAGTTTGATGAAATATTATTTTAAATAAATAATATTTTCATAGAATTTTATTATTAAAGTATGTTTATTAAATTTAAAGGATCATATACTTATTGTGATGTTAAATGTAATGTTTTATTTGTGTTTAAAAAATTTTATCGCAAAAAACCCTCTATTTTTAGAAAATTTCATTTTTGATTTTTTAATGTAAAAAATTAATATATTTATAATATTATTTAGATAAAATGAATATTATATTTTTGAAATAGAACATCTAAATTTTCCAATGGTGATTTTATAATAATTTTTTGATATAGTTTAATTTTCAGGTAATAATTAAATTCTGTTTAAACATATCTTTTGTTTTATGACATCATAATGAGATGATTTTTTTTTGTAATAAATACTATAAAGGGTATCCTCAGCCAAATATATGTTTTCACCTTTAAATAATATTATTTTATGTTTAAATTTTTTAATCATCCCTTATTAATCCTCCAAAACCATTAATATATTTTAGATATTTAAATTCATTTATTTAAAATTGCTACTCTCTTATACATAAGAAATATAATTTTTTTATAAGTTTATCCAATTTTCTAATTAAAAAAAATTTATAAATAAATCCCTTTTGTAGAAACAATGGGAAAATTATGGAAAGGGTTTCTTGTTTTGAATTTTTTATTTTGATCTGTATAAAACATAAATATTAATGAATTCACTCTATTTTACTTTATAAACCCCCCCATGAACCAATTTATCTTTCAAAAATATCCATGGAGTACATCCATATTATTCTATCCTCTAAGTATAATAACCAAAAGTTTCCCCAATATCTAAAGTATCCCCTCTTCAATCTTTTTGAGCTACAAACTCATGTAAGGGATCATTCTTTTCTCCTATTTAATCATGTCTATATATTATATTTTTCATTCTATTCACCATTTCCATGTTTTGGGGAATGAAATTTCATGTCCCTATTACAGACAATTTTATGTCCAAATGATGAGATTTATTTTTTTATTTCGTCTATCATTTTTATTAATTTTAATGCCACATCGTTAGGTTTCCAAAAATTTTTATTGGAACCTCTCTCTTTTTTCCTTCACTCAGTATCTTCTTCATTTTACACCCTTTAATTTTCAATTCATAATGATGGTGAATGTTTATAAATCTTATCACACTATCCATAAGATTTATAAATGGGGATAGACCCATTTTTATATCATTATGTCCTTCTTTGAAAACAAACACTTCCCCAAAATTTCCCTGTAGGAATCCAAGCCAAAAAAATAGTGTAGTGAATACTAATCCTAATTTCTATCAAGTGTGTCAAAATTTAAGAACTTATACTCATTCATATGGGTGAATAACATGTATTTCTTCTACACCCCATTTTCATGTAATGATATATGAAGATGAACAGATCCATGTTGTATGAAATATGTGGTACACATAAGCATGATATTGAAATGAATGTGATGGGTGTGTCCAGAAATATATATCGCTCCAATGAATTGGATAATGTTTATTATAATGATATATCACATTTGGGAAGATTGTGAACCTTATTAATTTATGGAAATTTTTCTATTATGATGTATTGGAACTGAACCTTGACCTATGATGAAGTGTTTTAAGTTGTTTCCACAATTCCCATACTTCCTTTATGATATCATGATATATAATATATCACCATTAGTGTTTATTATTTATACTATTCTGATACCCATTGACATACCTATTATTTATCATGTTTTACCTTATTAAATGTTTATTCCCTTATATGGGTTTATATCTCAACCATATCTTATGTATTTCATCAGGTTATCCCATGTTGTTTTATGTATGAGCATGTAAAAGAAGTTTTCAATAACGATATTGTATTATATGTTTTTAGTTGTAATTCAATATATGAAATTCCAAAACAGACCATACTTCTTGATATTTTGGGATTATTTAGGTATAATATTATGAAATAAATCTGGTGTCATTGTGTATTAAAGTGAACAGTTGTTAAATTACATGCTAACTTTAAAATTAGTTTTTTAATCTTAGGAAAATTTAATTTGATAAAATAGATTCTCAATATGAAATATAGAGATAAAATTATGATAAACAATGCAATTTTATTTCTATTCAATATTAAAAAGTAATTTTGATAAAATTTATCAACTAAAAAATGGTAAATTAGGTTAATTTAGGATAAAACTAAGTAAAAATGTCATATTTTTGAATAGATTTTATTAGACGAATTAAATCAGATCCTTATGAATTTATTATAAATATCTAGTTTTTTACTGGATACATTTCCATGAAAATTATTTACATAATATTTAAGATAAATAATGTTACAAAATGTCACTCTCATAGTTTAAAATAGCTATTATGATACCTCAAAGGGAAAAAACATGTTATAGATGAATTTAAGTGTCTATATTTAGATTAATGAAATAAATTTTATGGAATAAATTTATTTCTAATTTTGTGGAATTATAAAATGACTAAAAAATATTATGAAACATCATTGAAATCTTTTGAAAATTTAAAAAAATGACACTACTAATATTAAAAGTAATATAATTTAAATGATTATTATTGATAAATAATTTTTATATGTTCATGAAATATCAGTGTTATATTAAACAATTATATAAAAATTATAACTTTTTATTTATTTATTCTAAGTAAAATTAATTGAACAATTTAATTATTTAAATAATGACATTTTATGTAAATAATATACTATTAAAAATAAAAAAATAAAAAAAATTGTAAAATGAGGATTTTATAAGATCATAAATATAAATAATTCAACATATTTAGAACATTTAAACCACTTTTCATGAGAATGAGTTTAATAAAGTTCTATATTTTATGAAATTCGATGAGTTCCCCTCCGTGGAATTATAAAATGGAAACATATTTTCTCTTCTTAAAACAGATTTAATCCATATATCTCGACCCTACTCAACCAAGTTGACTTATCCCCTTAACTATACACATTTTAGATGTTTTGATATTCTCAAAATATAAAAACCAGATCCCCTAAGAGGATATCTAAAGGGGTTATTTCAAAGAAGAAGTAATTTCCTTAATTAATCCCTTTGTTTTTAACACTTATTTTACCTCCTATGAATCTTTTATATTATAATTAAAACAATAAATTTATTATCATTAGTAAACTGAAATTTTATTATAATTATGAAACAACATTTATTCATTATATTTCACTCGGCTGGAAAGATTAAATATCGGTCTTCTGTATGTAAGACATACCGTCTCCACGCAATGATACAATTAATCACTCATTGCCAAATTCAGTGGATGGATATAATTATTATATTAATTATTAGTTATGAAAATTATTTAATAATTATAATTCAATCAATATTATATCATATCTAAATTTTTACATTCCAATCTATAAAAAACCATAACATCATTCGTCTTTATGTGTGGACTTCCACCTCCACCAAGTGATGTGATTTATTTTTTAGTTATATCTTATATGGATAGTAATAAGTATATATATAATGCTTATATATGAAATAATAATTTTTTTAGAAGCAAGATTTATTCTTTATCTTTCATTCATTAAATCAATGAACAAAAGAACAAAACATTCATGCATATATATGACCTATTGTACTTATGAACAATGTAATTCATTTTTCTTAATATATGTTTTATAAACAACTATAATCATTTATATAGTCAATATATATGATATATATATATCATTATTAAATTCATTATATGATGGAATAATAATTAAAAAACAATGACCATAACTACGAAAATAGATCATATATAAAAAACGAAGCAGATATCACATGGAACCATGATTTTAATCAAAATGTATTCACAATGGGTGGATAATAGTTTATAACTAAATAAAATATAGTATAATAATTTTATTACTATTATTTAAAAAATTTATAATAAATTTTTATTTTTTAAATATGTGGTTCCAATTAAATGAATTGATGTAATATCTACGGTAAAGGGTTTTTTTCTCACTTTCATTTTTCCTATATTAGTTTTAACATACATGTATTTTTAGATATATTTTCAAAGTTGAAAGGTTACATCATAAATAATTATTTCAAGGATCCTTTAAGGATATATTCATATATTATTACATCCTTTGATGTTGATTATTATTTATTGGGGATCAAATTAAATGATATCATTATTAGAATTTCATTAGATGGTTAATTTTTAAGTTGTAATATTTTTATGAAACAAATTTATTTTCCAAAATATATATTTTATTGAAAATATATGTATGGTTTTAATTATGTTACGATGGTAATTATATAAATATTTATGGTGGTTATGTCATAACTAAAAATGGTAATAGGATTTAACCAAGGAAAATGTTCACATTATGAAAATTTATTTCTGGGACATATATCTCCCTTAAATTATTTTGGTAAATATAGATCACTTATGGGATAAAAATAAATAGAATGGGGAGAAAAACCATATGAGTACGGGACCATTTCAACTATGATAGTCCTATGAGTGAACATTGAATACTCTGATCTATTAGAGATTGAAACCATTCCTCTATGATAGTCATAGAAATGATCCTTGACTTCTAAGGAAATGATTTTCAATGCTTATGTATGTCCCCAAAATGTAGGTATCATGCCAATATAATTATCTAATAGATTACTCTCTTGGTTCCATTATGATTCATGTCCTATGAAAAACCAAAAAAAATCAATGACTCGTGATTATGATCCATGATAGCTAGGGCATGATTTTAAAACTCTATGCTCATGTTCTCATACCCATATGATCATCTTATGCTCAAGTAATCTATGAAATCTATTTTTTCCTTTACTGAGCATTTGTTTCTTTTATTATTTGTCTTGCCACATTATTATTATATGCTTATATGATTAATAATTATAACTATACATTTCTAATACATGATATAACATGTATTCTTTTATGAAGAAATTTTAATGGTTTTATGTTCTAATTTCCTGACTAATTATTTAAATTAATGTAGTATGACTAAAAAAGTATATATTGTGGTATTATTAATCTTATTTTTCAAACAAGTTAATTTTTTTTCATTATTTGGAAATAAAAACTTTGGGATTCATCACATTGTTTTCCCTTTCTGAGTATTTTAACTCAAATAATAAATTTTTTAATTACCCATTTATTTATATACATGAAAATGTTTATATGGAAGTCTAATATAGTGATTTTGGATGAATTATTTTAATGAATGTAAGTAAAATAATATTTAATTAAATATTATCTATAAAGAAACTTTTCCTTTGGGGTTTGGGATTGTGCGATTTTTAGCATGTGATGTTTAAATTATGGAAATAATGTTAAAAATATTAATGATATACATGGATCAAAATTGTTTTTTGGTGTGGGGTTTATATAATATTTGGGACTAGAATAAGGGAATCCAACTAAATGAAACCTATATTAAAGAGGTATTTGATTTAATAATAAATTAAGGCTTCGGCCCCAACCTTTTTAAAAAAAATTGATAACCAAAAAAAAGAAACACGGAGGAAAAAATTATGAGTTCAATTAATATAATATATTGAAAATAATTCTTCTAAAGAAAAAATTAATAATAAATTTTTTATGTCATGTAATATCAGGTTACTTATTATAGGTGTTATTAATCCCCACTTTTTATCTTACATTGGTTGGAATTCGTTAAGAGATGTTTATGGAGAAAATTTTGAAAAAATTCAATGTTTCTATGTTGTGCATAATTAGCACAAACTTTTCCCAAATAGTTTCCCATATCAATAGAAATAGGGAAAACTAAAAATGTGGTGGGGGTCATATAACTAGTGAATTTTTTGATTTATTGTGATCCAATCTAGTAGAAACAGTAAAACCCTATTAAATTTTCCACATATTTACAGCACAAGATTTTTCTAGCTGTATGGACATATAAAAGAAAACTATCTGAAACATTAAAATAATCAGAAATTTTCTTAAACCATAATACCCTCATATTATCTTCTAAGTAGGACTATGTACACTAATTTCATTTTCTTCATCCCAAGAGGATTTGAGGATGTTATCCTAACACTTTTATACTCATCTAGATTTGAATCGAAGATAGGACAAAAACTTTTGATCTCTTCTTAAAAACATTCATCTTCCATTTATCATTCACTCATTATATACTATTTCCAACATTTTTATTTATAGATAATTGTTTTTTTGGAGGATGTAATCCCCATTATTTATGATTATGAATGTAGTTTTGATTAGTTGGTCCTCGTTGCTGACTTTCTTAATTGGAGTTTCCTGATATGGGCATTGTGTTTCATGATCCCGTGCTCCCACGGTAGATTCTTCCGTCATGGTGGACAATTTTGATTAATAATAAATTTCATAATTTATATTTTATTTCATGTTTTAAAATAATTTTTTTTGTTGGTTTGTTTAAAAATCCAGTTCTATTGAATTGTAAATTTGATGTTTTATTTGGAATGAAATTTGGAAAATCCCAAAATCTATTGAATTTTGTTTTGTTTTATAAAGTGGGTAAAAAAATTTTAAATTAAAATTTGGAAATTAATTGTATATTTTGAATTGTTAAATTGATTTTATGAGAATGATTTCTAATTTTAATTTGATAAAAACGAATTAAAATGGGGTTGATAAAAACTCAATGGTTTTATCTTGGAAAAATAATTATTTGATTAAAAACCTATATATTGGTTTGTATAATGAAATTTGAATATTTTAAATGGAAGGATGGGATGAGGTTTTTTTAAATAGTTTAAAAATAAATTTCTCATCATTTAATTTTATCAGAGTACATTAAATCTCAGTTAGTTTGTGAGATATTTGGGGAAAAACTCTATTGATGATTTACATCACTAAAAATACATAAATGAACTAGGTCAAATACATTATGGGATGGTAATAGGTCCACTATGACTAGTGTCATAGCGATGTGTGTGTGTATATATATTTTCATGAGACTATTTAAGATTGAGGGTGTTCAATAACCTGAAACTATTGTATGTTTTGGAAGATGACCAAGTTGATAATTATTTAATTTGAAATATATTCCATTTTTTGTTCTTAACTATTTTACTCATGCCTTCTTAATTTATATAAACTATTTTTTCTAAAAAAATTAATTCATTTTTAATGAATTTCAACCATTTGAAATGTAATTTATGAATTTCTAAATAAACTTTTGATGTGAAATTCTTGTTTATTTAAATTTGAAATCATTATTTGATTAACATAATGTTGGAATCATATTATAGAATCATTGGTGTGACCCTTCTACTATTTTAGATTATACCCTAACTTTTCCTTTGGATGTTTTCATATTATCTTCTTTTATGTTTCATGATGGGTTTGGATCCACTTTGAGGTGGTATCTGTTATTGATACATTGGTTTGGAGAGTTTTTTCTATTGGAACTCAAGTTGTATATCTTTTTTTCAAGTAAATAGAGTTTTATTTTGGGTTTTCTTACCTATTTTAAATCAAGTACAATTATCCCTATGGATTTTCCATCTTTGAATATTGACTTGTTTATCATAATTCCTTTATTATTGTAGAAAATTCATTCCTAGATTCATTTTGTATGATGTTATGTGCTAGTATCCAACCCACACAGTTTTGTAATTCCCTTTGAGATATGTCAAGATGAACTCGGTTATCCAGTTATCTCGGTACTCGGGATAGTTCCTAAAAAAGTTATATAAGAGGTTTTGGTTATGAATCCTACCTTAATGTCAGTATGTAGTATTAAAATTCATGTAAGGACATATGAGATAGTTGTGATTGATTGAATGGACAGATCTCAATGTAATGATCTATAATTCACATTGTGAGGTTATGAGTAGGATGTGTTGAGGATTAGTTCTAGTATTTTCTATTCATTTTATTTCGATATATTAAAATCGATGTATTGTTTGTCTATATACTATGATTAATTTCCCTTGTTAAACTGTTTGATTTATAAACAGATCTATTCCATGGTATCTATTGCTTTCATGTTGAATAATGCCTCTAAGATGATGTGTTAATCAGATACAGGTGGAATCTACTAATGTACCATAGTGAGTAAAACCATCAGGGGAAGTAATTCTAGTTTAGGTGATCCATGCTTTGGGATAGGCACCACCACCAGCTCAAGTTCAAGTTCAAATTATTGAAATTAAAAGAGGTTTTTTCAAAAATCATCTTTAGGAGTTCATTTCATAGGTTCCATCAATGTTGAAAGGCTATAATGACCCTTAATAGTTCATGGAATGGTTGAGTAAGATTTAACAATTCCTTAATTTGGGGGAGACACCTGATGGAATTATGGTGAAGTGTGCCACCTTCATACTAAAGGGACCTAGTAGGATAAGTAGGGATAATATATTAAAGATAAAAAATCATAGCATCTTTTAGTGAAACGACTTTGATGATATATTCACTAACCATTTGTATCTTGAGATGTTAGTGTCTTCCAAGGTTATTGAAAATTTCCAACTCATGTAGGTTGAAAAGGCCATGACTGATTGTGAAAATTACTTTCTCAGCTTCTGAATTTATCACAATAGATTATATAAAATGGGAATATGAAGAATTGGTGATTCGATGTGAGAATTCAATCTAATATTCATTGTTATGTTTTCTAGTTGAATCATTCTTCTTATGATGACGTGATTTATATATAATTAATAGTTTAAATGGACCTCAGTTGTATGTAAAGGTTAATGGGAGTTCCTTTTTCTGAATGCGGAAGTGTGAATTCCTATGATTGAAAGAGTAATCCTGATGATTCTAATGGTGTTTCATGATATAATACTACTTACATACCTCTTATTGTATTTGGCAGAGACCCATTTATTTTAAACCATATTTGAAATCATGGTTATTTAAAGCATTTATTAAATGTGGTTCCAAATATCCATGGTTCATGTAGATGATCAAGAAACATGAAAAAGTTCTTCAATGACTTATGTACTCTACATAGTGGCACATGATTAGAAACGTATGATAAAAATGTTTTGAAATTAGATACTTTGTTGTCAAAGTGGTTCTAGTCATAAGAATCTAGAATGAAGTTCCTTTACATAGTAAATGAGTCTCTAGATGAAGCTTTTATGGGTTAAGTGATCATGGAAGGTACCATAATTATATTGTCATTATTATTGAATACTTCATTTTCTACTAGTTGATGTAATTCATTTATTTGAACTCATGTTATTAATATCCAAAATCTTTATATGGACCTTTTTATCATGTAATGTATATTACTACACCCCTTAGAATAAACGGAGACTATCATATCTATAGTATAACATATTCTTTCTCTTTATTAGGTTATGATCTTTTTCAAATTTTATTTTTATTTACATAAAATTGCTTAACATCATATTTGATATAGATAAGATCACTTATAATAAATATTGGGTGGATTGTTTCCGTCTCTGGGACTCCTTCAATACACCCAATGGGTTTTTTTGGATTTTTCGAGGAGAATTAGACACATGTTCATGTAGAACATGAGAATATTATTTGGAATTAGAAAAGGTGATATATAATTTCTCTCAATATGGAGATATAATCCATTATCAATGGCCTCTCTATTTTCTTTCAATTGATTTGGTGTCTCATACTCAGCCAGTTTGTATTCCTTATTACCAAATGGAACCAGTTAAAATGAAGGAGTTTAATACATAGTTGGATAATCTCCGATAGAACGGAATTATACACTTGAGTATTTCACCTTCAGTTTTACTAAATACCTATGATAATAAATATGATTGTTCAATACCTAATTGTGAGGAATACAAAACAATCAATCAAGTAATATTAAAGAACTAGTATCCATGGAAACATATTGGAATTTTTTACCAGTTTTGGAAGTAAAACTAGTTCTAAATTATTTATCTTCTTTCTTGGTACCAACAGTCAAGATTAAAAGAATATAACATTCAAAAAAAATCCTCTTAGAGCAGGTACATCTAATACCATTAACTATCTATGTTGTATGGTTAAAACAATGATCTGGTAGTTTTATGGATTTAATGAATAGGATCTTCAATGAGTATCATGATATATTTTTTGTTGACTTTGTGTATGAAAAAATTGTTTATATTAATTTATAGGAGGACCTTGTGCACTGCATGAGAGTAAATATGTAATTATTGACAAATCATTGACATTAAGAAAATATTTAAAAATTTTATTTCTGGATATCGAATGTGATGTTCCTAAGACTCATTGTGTCAGATTGTGGAATTTTATATGATCCTAAAAACATGGAATCTATTCTGAAATGGTAACAACCAAGAAATGTTTTTTCATTTCTATAGGTTCATGGGTCTAGTTTTGATTCATCATTGATACATCATGGACTTCTCGAAGATTCCTTCTCCATTGATATGTCCATATCGAAAAGGAGTAAAGATTTTTTTGGGGATGAAAATTTCATAATTCATTTATTTTGATGAAGTTTCCATGGTATAATAAACTTGATTTGACAATCCTAGAGGTAGAGCAGGGCTATCAGGTCTTATGGGTACATCGTGTTCAGTTTTGGGCTATATTCATATGTATGGTGATCATGTCATTTCTTACAACTGTCGATAGCTTAGGCCACACAAGAAAAATTATCCTACCTATGAATTTTAAATTGTAGTTGGGATGCATGTTCATAAGATTTTCCATCATTAACATTATACAGAGTTCATTACCAAGTATTATGATCCAAATAAATTGATTTATATCTACTCTAAAAAGTATTTGTATCTTACCTAGAGGAATTGGTTGGAATACATGAAATATTTATATTTCAACATTTCCTATACCCATGGGAAACAGATTTTAATCATAGATAATTTAAGAAATAATATTTAAACCCACTTCGTCAAAGAATCATCAGAAGAGTATAATTTTATGGCTTTTTTTTATCAGTTGTATATTTGAGTCTGGGAATCGTGATTTACTATTTCCTTTTATATAGTTTAGCTAAATTATTATCTCTTTAAATTTATTCATTTGAAACAATATCTTGATGATGAGTTCCAAAATGATATGGAATCTTTTTATTGTGGGGAGACAGACCTGACTAGTCATTCTGTACTAAGATAATTAAATGATATCATTAAATTTTTTTTCTACTGCTATAATTATGGAAAGATGTGATGGTGGATTTACAAAATTCTTAGTTGGATATATACCCAAGAACCATGTAGATGTTCTATGAAATGTGGAAACAATTCTGGATTCCATGAATGAGATTTGTTATTGTTGATTTTTTTATCATTTTAATACATTCCAATAACTCATGTCAAAAGAAGTAAATATTTCAGGTTTACTTTAGTAACATCCAGTGCCAACATGGATCTATGATGAGATATCTATAGAAATTCATGTATTTTTTTCATATACCCTGAGAATTAATATTTTATTTGTTTTGTGATCGATCAGATGAAAAATTCATATCACAATATACACATTTTTGTATAATACAATTGGGGAGTTGGAAATTCACTATGTGAACGATGTTGTTATTTTACAAAGAGTTCCATATTCTATACTCTCTAATAAGGATCTATGGATTACTTCTCTCTTTTGGAGAGGCCTTCAAGAGGCACTGTGATCTCTAGTTCATTTGAGTATTACATAGCATCTAATGTAGGACGTCAAGATAGAAAGATCTCTTTAGATTCTTGAGAATATTATCCACACATATGCCCAAAAATAATGTGAGGCTTGTTAAGACCATTGGGGGTGAATTTTTCTATAATAATAATTATCAATCTGTGACCAGAATGGAACCTTTTGTGTCCTTGTGTTGATGACCCTCTAAATATCTGTTGTGTCAGTCGATGATTATTGAATGTTCCATGTTTATACTGAGCATATTTCAACAGATGAAATCAATTATTTCATTGATTCAACAGAGAGTATTTACTATTGAAATTCTGTATACATATTATGATGATCATTGCAATAGATTAGTGGAATTCATAATTGGTGACTAGCTGTTCTTAAATGTTTCACATCAGTTGGGTCATTAGTATATTGGGAGGCAAGGTAATATTTCTCCTCAGTTTTTGGAACCTTTCGAGATCATTGAGAAGTTACAGAAAGTTTCTCACTATTTATCACTTTCACTCTAGCTGACATCGATAAATAATGTGTTCAATGTAACTCATATAGAGATGTGTCTATCAATTCCATATCATGTTCTGAGTTAGATTGATCTTGAGGATTGGTTTATTTATTTATGATTGAGAATATAGAAATGATAGTTGATTATGAATCCAAGAAACATCATGGGAGGATGATACTGATGGTTCATGTTCAATGCAATCATGGTTCTGATTATCTTTATAAATGGGAGTGTGTGGTACTGATTAAAGAACATTGGACTCATATATTTAATATGAAAGATTCTTATTACTCTTTTTGAGGATTTTTTTTTGTTTTGAGGAGGTAAGATCATGTTAATATTTATATTTATTTATAAATACATTGGATTCTCATCATTTTTTTGTTTCATTTTTGATTGTTTTGAGAGAAAATTTTGTAAATTTTGAATGTTTTTGTGCTATGAATGGTTGGCTCATGGTTTTCATAACTCGTGCATCCTCTTAGTGGATATTGTGTAAAATCAAATTGTGGGGGTTTTTCGGGCTAGGACATGTTTTGAAAATAAATGGTTCACAAATTGTACAAACTGGGAAACCCCATTAAAATGGGCTCATAATTAGGGATCACAGTTTTTCTAACCATGCGAGGATGTTGAAGAAATCATGAATTTTTTTAATTAATGCAAAAATTAATTTCTAGATCCCTAAAACCCTCGTTTTAAGCACCATAAGGGACAAACATGACAAATTATGATTTATTATACCATTTTAGCTCCCAATATGCGGTTTAGTCATTCTAAACCCCCAGATATGAATATAATATAGGGGAACGATATTCTCTCATTTCTTAGTAAGATTCATCTTCATGTTATCTTTCTCTAATTCTATGAAATTTCCGCCCTTGGGTTTTATATATGTCAATGTTTTTGGATGATCTAATCCTCACTATGTAGGATCTTGAATCAATGTTTTATTCTTGGATCCTTGTTGCTAGCATTCTTAATTTGTTTTTCTTCATTATAGAATTCTATTTTGTGATCCCGGGATCCCGGTGTTGGTGATTCCATAAAGATGATAAATATTAAATAAACCTAAATTTCATTATTTTGATTAAATTTATTGATTTAAATAAAATTTATTTCAATTAAATTATTTAAAAACACAATTACATTGAATTTTGGATTTCAAATTTTACTTTGAAAGAAATTGGGAACCCCCCAATCCATTGAGTTGGGGTTTGTTTTGAAATTTGATGGAAATTGTTTAAATTAAATTATTGAAGTAAATTATTAAATTTTAATTTTTAAAAATCAATTATTGGAATAGATTTCAAATAGTTATTTTAGAAACATGGATTAATTTTTCTTTATAGAAATATTGTGGTTCATTAATAGAAAAGTGCATTATTTTATTATAAACAAATGTATTATTTTGAAATCATAAATTGGATTATATGAAATTGAAGAATGGTACAAACTATGACCCATATCCTGGAACAATAATTGATTTTGACAGATGACCATGAATTTCATTGTCTATATTTGAAATATATTCCCTTGTTTATTGTAAACATTATTACTCATGCATTTTAAATTTATATAATTTTTTTTATAAATTTTTTTATTAATATAATTTATAAGTTATTTCCATCAATTAAATGTAAATAATTATTTTTTTAAATATAATTTGGAAATTATATGAATGTATATTTAATAATGAAATACTAATTTGGTTAATTAAAATATCTCATATGATAACTAAATCCATGGTCAGAACCTACTTGGATTTTATCCCACACAATACATGTTCCTTTTGGTGTTTTCATATTATCATCTTCTTTGTTTGAGAAATGGTAAGGCACAAATTGGTTGTGGTATTAGTTATTTGTAATTGATCAATGAGATTTTTGTATATTGGGACTCAGGATATCTATATTGTTTTCCTTAACTTTGTGTAGTATGTTATCTTTTATTACATGTTTTTTTTCTATTACACTTCTACCTATTGAGTTTTCCTTATGTACACACTGAATTTTTTAACTTTATTTCATGGTGTTTGTGTAAAATTCATTCCCAGGTTGATATTGTATGATTCTAGTGGATAATATGAAACCCATGGGGATTATGAATTCCCATCAGGCTATGTCAGGACCATCATGGATACCAGGTTACTAGGGTATCAAGGCTGGTTCATGAAACATTGTGAATTAAGATATTATCAAGTTTAATACCCTAATCCATGGCCTAATAGGTAAAATATTCTTATAAACATCAAACACAATGGTAATAAGGATAAACCCAATATATCACAAGTTATGATACGGGGCATCATATTGAGATGATTAAAGGTACTATTATTCAACACTCTTAGAAAATGAATTTATTACCATAATCTAGTAACTTGTAATCATTCATATCAAGTAATTCTTTTTATGAATATAGATTCACCCCTCAATAAATTAGGTAATGAATGATTAGATAGAAAACCAAGTTGTTCATGGATTGAATACAAGTTGTAATACTCTTCCCAAAGTTAAGGATTTTGTCAAGATACATATTATAGATCTAGTCCTTCTTCCTTAGGTATAACTTTAGGTGATACATGGGAATAGATTATACCCCTTTTATAAATCAGATATGATTGATATAGAAAGGAATATTTCATTTCATAACGCAAATCTACTGATTATGAAATATCAATGCAAGGATAATTATGCACTTCCTTTAGTGATAGAATCCTTAATATGGGTATTGGTATAAAATAAAAAAGAATACTTGAACAAAAAATGTGGTTAATAAATAGTTGTTTAAGACATTCCAAAAGATTCCTTCAATATAGAAATATAGTATTAATTTTATATGATTATAGTGGATATTATTATAATGATATTTTTGATAGTACATAGTTGGATTCAAGATTATAAAAATGGTTCTACAAAAGTTATTCATTTAAAAAGATCTATGTTCTATAACCAACTAAGGTTTAATATTTTCATCAAGGGGTTCAATATAAGAAAATTATGGATGAAATTATGTGTTTCAAATTATTTATCTTGTTAGTGAAAATGATATCTCATTAGAAATTTATATATTGCACCTTATCTATCTTATTGAAACTATGATTTATTATAATTAATTTGAAATAATATAAATAGTGATGAAATAATTCTTTAATTGGATGGGAGAATGTAATATCCCAAGATTAAGTAATAATTTTATTTCCCTAATTTTTTTATTTTTTCTTTATAGTATATAAAATAATCACAAATAATGAATCACATGAGAAAAATATTATTTTAAATTTAATTTTAATATCAACATAGTAATTATGTATGAAAATTAGAGATAATTTAATTAATATTATATTAGTAAAATAATGTTCCCATTTTGTTACCTAATGTTTAATTTTTACTAAAACATTTAATCAATGATAAAGTGAAATATTTTTTTAAAAACATTAACTTCCATAAACAAAATTATTATGATTTTAGAATTGAGATATAATATTAAATATAAGAATATACTAAATATATTAGAAAAATATTATCCATATATGTGATAATTGAAAATAAATATTTGGTTGAAAATCAAACCTAGTGAAAATTAAAATTAGCATAAATAACAAAATTAAAGGGTGGTCAAAGAATCATGATTTCGTATATCTGTTATCATTTTGATTTTATATATATTACTTATAACATCATTTAATTTATTATATTCATACAAGTAGGAATAATTTGTTTTTAATAAAATTATATTTTGTGTGAATAAATGATTTCTCATTTTATAGATAAATAAATATATTGTATAAATTGATCTATTATTCTAATAATTTTGTACTGAAAGTATTATTATATATATAGCTATAAAATTTAAATAATTAATTATGAAAACTATATTAATAATATTATATTAAGATTTAGTAAAAGAAACTAATTTACATTAAAAAAACAACATAATTATAAATAAAAATAATTTAATGATGCATATGCAATGAAATATATATTACATCAAAAAAATTATATATCATATGTCATTGTTTAAAAATAGTATTTCTATTAAATATATTAATTAATCTAATTAAATAAATCGTTAATTATTATAAAAAAAGACCAATTATTCAGAAAAATATTATCAATTTTTTGGAATGAAGTTAAAACCATCTAATGGTAAAATTAGATATATTTATACATAAATTAATTTTTAAATATATTTTATTGTTATCCTAATAAAGAAGATTTTTTTATTTTTAATAATTAATTTCAATAATGTTAGTGAAATTATATATATTAATATAAATTATTACTCATGTATATATTTTTACTATCCAATGAATAAGAATAAATTAATTTCATTCTAAAGAATTCATTCATCTAAAAAATATTTTCACATGTTTGATAAATTATATTTAAAATAAATTTATATCACATTATTAAATAGAATCATGTGATGTAAAATTAATAATTTTAGATAAAATTAAAAATTATAAAATAATATACATTTCATTTTATATATAAGGATTAATTAACAATTAAAAAGTATTCATCATATTAAAGGATAAAATGACGAAACATATGTTCATTAAAGAGGTAATGTATAATAATAAACCAAAAGTTAATATATGAATGAGTTTATAATGGATTAAAGGAACATACCTTATATATTTCTCACCAATTATCATTTTGGAAAATCTTTCCTTCATTAAGACAATCCTTCTAATATTAATATAATAATATCAACAATTATTTGAGTCCACTCACCTCTATGTAAACCCCTTTAACCACTCCACTCATCTTAAAAGATAAAACCATTTTAATGTACTATTATTTAACGATAAATACTCCCAATATTTCAAACGACATCCAATAGGTAATGGTGTTGAAAAATATTATTATTCAAAGGATTAATCCAATTATCAAAAGAGTCACTCAAAGGAGTAAGGTTAAAATTACTAATCACATGTTTTTATTTATATTTCCACTATTGTCTTATTCCTCCTCTAAATAAATTATAACCATATTAATATTTTTATATAAATACCATACAAATAATGAAAATATATTTTGTTGATGGAAAAATCAACAGACTCATTTTGTAATGAAAGCATCGCTTGTGTTATGGTTGGTTCACCGCCTCTAGGAACATTATATTTCATATTCCATGACCAGTATACATGGATTGTTAAATAAATTGACTAAATGAATCAATATTATATTTATGAATTTATCATGACCCTTTATTAGAAAACACAACTTATATTAATTATATTAATATTAAATTGTTATATGGATTTTAATTTCCCCAAAAACAATATCAAACATCATAATATAAATATTTGGTGATGTTAAAAGTTGGTGATCATGGTATAAGAAGATATTTATATCTAAATAAATTTTTTTCCTTCAACGGAAATTTAATTATCTTACTCATTATTAATATTCCTACATTTTATTTTTTCAAAATTTCGGAAACAAATAGACAATGTATTTTATATAGAAGAATAATACATTAAATTGACATAGTGTGAACATAGAGCATTATTAATCATAGTGATAATTAAAGAATAATTAATTTAAATTTTAATATTTTAATATCAATAATTTTGAATGCTAATTGAATCCATTAACACTAATATAGAAAATGAATGGTTTAAACTGCAGACATCAATGACCAATATAACCTAAAAATAAACTAAAACTTGTTAATAAATGAATACAAAAGGATAATTAAAAAGGTGTTAAATATTAATATACTAAAGAAACATATGATTAAACAAACTTATTTTTTTATATTAGAGGATATGTCATTTTTGACCATGCAGGAATCTATTTTTAGAGTTCTTTATCTCAAATTTTTATCAATGGAACATGTTACATAGTATGTACATATTTTCAATTTATACAATTTATAAAATAATTAAATGTAATATAATATCGTAATTATATTATTTTTGAATTTTATTTATCATTCAAATTTATTTGTTCTCTATATGATTATAATTTCTTCCAATTATATAAAAACCATAAGGGTTTCTCATATCAAATTTCATTATCCGAGACATGTATCATATTATATAGCTAGTTTAATATATATGTGGTGTATATATGGACTCATAGAAATATAATATAATTATTATAATGATATTAATTGTATTAAAATCATGATTTATTATTTTTTCTCCATATTTTTTAATTCAAATTATAAAACAAAGTATTAAGGGGTTTTTCAACATAATTTTATTTTCCCTGGGTCATAAATATTCATCCATAACTATGATCTTATTTATTTTTTAATTATGATATTTCTCTATTTTAAATGTTATATATGCTTCCATCATAGTTTAATTTTACCTTAATATAAAAATCATATTCTCCTTTAATTTAAATATATATAAAATATTTATGCTCTTTAGAATATTTCAAATTTATTTTTAATCACAATTTCTCTTATGTGAAATTTTTTTTCTTAATAAAAATGTGTAATTTTATTTCAATAAAAATAAAATATTTATTAAATTATATATCATTGTAATCTATGTTTATATATTCTCTAAAATATATTTTTCAACTATTACTTCATTATAGAGTTTTCTTTTAAAAAACAAAAATTATAAAAAATAATTTCTTTTCACGATCGTACATTTTTATCATGAAATGAATTCACATTTAAGTAAATATTATTTATTTTAATACAACCATTATTATAGAATCATATATAAATTAATTAGTTTTTTAAAAAAATAAATCACTTTGTTCAAAATATACTATTAATGTGGCTCATAAGTTTAATTTTGTATTGATGATAAAAATATTTTATAAATACTATTTCATTGACATAACAACCATTTTCACCCCATTGTGTATTATATTTATATATTTTAAATAAATGGATGTTGGTCAATCTCAATAATATTTTATAAGTTTTTTGGAATCAAAATTTTTGGTGTCAAATAATCCACCCTAGAATTTATGTAATGTCATAACATATGTAAAGGATACGATACATTGTTGTTTCTATGTGATTTTTATTATTATATAAATGATGGATTACATATTGCACACATACGTATGTTATGTCATTATATATCTATTGGTTTTCTATATGTCCCACAAATTCATTTGGTATATTATTACATTTCATGAGATAATGGTTTAAGGAGTGAAATGTTTTTTGTTAAAGAGATTTTGGAATTGCGTTTTTTATAATGGTCATAATAAAATGGTTGGAAATTATTAATTTTGTTCACAATTATATGTGTATAAATATTTATGGTTATCCACATAAAAATTATCATTACATCTTTTGTCATTAACAATGGAAAATTTTGAACACCACATTTTTATGTTATTAGACATTCAAATGTTTTACTTCTATGATGAATGATTTTATTTTCATGATTCAATTACATGGTTTTAGTATTATTTTTTCAGGAAAAAATTGTTGTGGTACTATATTCTTATTATATGTTCTATAATACTCATCCATGTGTAATGATTTATAATAATGTTCATATTATATTTTTATTTTAATATTCGTACCATGTTCATGTTTTTTCACATTAGTATGATCTTACCACAATATAAATTGTGAACATGTGTTCCCTTATTGATTATTTCGGTGTCCTGGAATGACCCACCAAGTCCATTCTAGATGAAAATAATAAATGATTGATACACTAAGCCTCCCCCCAATTGGTGAGTTGATTGATACAGGGGTCGAGTCGGCATACCACGGACATGGGATTCCATAGCCTAAGGTACCAATACACACACACACACACATATATTCAAATTCCCATACAATTAAAAAATATATAACAATTAAACTAAAACCAAAATGAACAAATACATCTAAAACTAACTAGTAGTGCAGTAGATAGTTTTGAAAAAAAAATCAAATACACGCACAAAAAAAATGGTTAAAGAAGTCCAATTATCCAGAAATAGGGGAAAGTATTCAAATGAAAGATAGGGTATAAACCATGGTCTATATATAATATTCATATCCTTTTTGAAATGTTATTCCCCAGACCCCCATCAAATTGTATTTCATTATTATAAGACATTTCATGTGTGAGAGGACCCGCATAGGGGTTAGTATAACAGTACACAGAAAGAATCCTTGAAAACCACAAATAGAAAGCATCTAGATAGTAGTAAACTCATAAAAAAGGGTGTTTAATCTGAATATGTTTCATTTTAATAATACATAATATATAATGAATATAGAAACTAAATACCCAGGTAAGGTCATAATAAAGATTCCATCGTAGTATTATGTTCAAGAGTACAATGTAACACTCATACGAGATAAATCACTCCATGAGACTAGAAACACTGATGTCTCTCATTCATTTATTTATTGTCATGGTTCTTTCCATGGTTTATTATACACAATAACATAGAAGTGATTCATAATTATATTTAGGATCACACCTAGGGAAATGGGTGACACCAACAACCCTAATAGGATTATTCCACTAAATAATGGATTATGTCCCAAATATGTTGATCATAATGATTCCTAAACCCCCCTTAAGGAATATAATATGATTTAGGAAACCAACATGCGACATATTTCTGAATTCCTAAAAATATATCTAAAACTAATACCATAGACGGGATAATATCCTATGCTCGGGACTTAATGCGTCATTCTCGCATAATGTGGATGGAAAGGTTGATTGTAATCATAGGATAATTGAACACATAATATAGAAAAGGTGTCTTGAACTACCCCAAAAAATTTAAATGGTGTGCATTGGGAGTACACAATAATTCTTGAATGCCTGGAGTCCAGTAATGTTCTCTAGTTTCATCTTTCGCACTTTGGGCTATGACCGTATACCTTGGATGTTCCCATATATTCATCCATGTCTAGGTTCCATGTCCAGGTCCAAGTATCGAGAAATACAATTGTACTCTGTCAATGCCAACATTCCTAGCTATGTACCAGTACTCTATCCATGTATAAGTAAAAATGTATATCGATATATTGTCATATAGTGTTTGGTTGGTACTACATGATGTTTTATATTTAGTTTCCACAAAACACTATCCACGTCATTGATACTACACATCATGTGTTATTCAAACTACTCATTGAGTAGTTGTGATTTTTAGGAACATAAAGGTTCTTCACATACAACCATTATTGCCACTAAAACTTCACAATATACAACAAATCAAGAAAAGAAACCCAGATTCAGTGTTGAATTCACTCGATGCATCGCTTGTGGATGGATAGTAAGAACCCTTTCATTGGTAATTTTCCCCCCTTCACATCATCCTAATGAAATACTAATACCCAAGTATTGGGCCACACCAATATGATTACAATATAACCATAACAATTCATAGTTTACAAGAACCTCAATAATTGCATTAATATAGAACTCACATCCTTGTAAAAATTCATTATGCGAAATATTTATTACTAAATTCTTTGTTTCTAGATATTTGTTTAATTTTATGCCAAATGAGATGTTGATGATGATGACAAAGTGAACGACGTGAAAAATCAAAAAAAATTGAAAATAGATCATCCATTATTTAGTTTTTAATTAATTTATTTATATTATAATTTTAAAAGGTACCTTTATCAATTAAAATGAAAATTTATATATCATAGATAGTAATATAATACTTGAAATCCATGATCAACCAAGGGATTAATTGGTTAGGGAATTAATTCATATTTAGTATATTTAAAACAAAAACCTCATAAATTTAAAAAATAAAATGACCTAAATAGGGATTGAATCAATGTTTGATGGACAATGGTTAAAGGACACAATTAATGATGAGATCCAGAAGCTCTATTGGCATAGATGATCCTTGTAAATTCAGTATCTGACCCTTAATTTTTCAATCATCCACCAAAATATCCTCTGATAACTCCTCTCTCAATACCTTGTATTATCTGGATAAGCCTATGTATTTTTCATAAGTTATTTTAAATATATCATTTAAGTTCATGAATATAAAATAAATAAATAAGTAATTTATTTATTTATTAAATTATTAATCCTCCAATGTCTACACATAATCCAAACACTTGATGTGTATAATGATTATATTATGAATATTACAATACCTATATTGAATATTTAATGTTTGTACCCGATCTCCAATTTGAGAACAGGTTTTGGGGTCACTCCATTATTTCATAAAAACAATAAAAACATGAAATAATATATTAATTATTTTTATTATATCAACAAAAAGGATAAGTAGGCCTCTAAATCTCACACCATATTAGCTCATGGATAGGAAAATATTTTTTAATATATTACAATGACATAGAAGGAAAAAGGGACATTTCATAATCCCTGTCAAATGGATTTGATTTTTGAAAAGAAGAAAAAACCTGTTAAAATTGATGGTACTAATTTTATGTATTATACTATTGTTCCCAAGTGGTATCCTGGATATTATCAAGATATTGTCAAACAAGGAAAAAGTGAATTCGTCACATTCAAAGTATATTCTATCAGTAATCATCAATCTCTTCCACGTACTATACAATGGTAGATCCATCCTCTTTGAATTACTCTTCCTTGCCGCTAAAATGTGATGGTTCATGTGTATTCCATCGCATTTATGACACCTAGTTGATGTTGTGTAACAAGTCTGCCTTTGATTGTAGGGTGAGGGGATACACTACCCTATTGAACATACACAATATTAAACAAGTTTTGATATTCCCTGGAGATAAATTAAAACCTCAAGAAAACCACTATAACCAATGATGATGTGAGACCATAGAGGATACATGGTATCCATTATCAAAATACAATGGTCTCTATTTTTAGTTTTATATGAATTATGAAATCCTTTAGTATTCCTTATCATATCCTATATTTTCAATACCATATATGCTTCTTATTGCACAATCTGTCGGCCCATAAGTGTAAACTCTTCTATATTAGTCCAATATAGTGGTAACATTCATGGTATCACATATAAGGCCTTGAACAGTCCTATGCATAAGATTTATTCTAAGGAGTTTTTGTAAAAAATTATCATGGTCAGGTGATCCTAGTAATGATGACCAAAGTCCGACTTGTAATACTGTAACATGTCATCCAGAATATGAATTTTTTTCCCATTATATTCATTTTTAAGGGTTATAACCCCATTATCAAATAGAACTATTTCTTAAAAACACTTATTATTGTCTCCATAATTTTGATGTTAAGAGATAATCACATTATAGGGTGATCATTGAGGTAGAATTGTGAAGTTAAACTATCGCATGTAAAAAATGGTATCTCAATCTCTCAACTGAACACAATTACCTGATAAATAGGATATGGAGTGACTTGATGATTCAGTCTACAATCTCCCAAAAGTAATCATTTCATATAAAGGATCATTTAAGTCCCATTATAAATTCCATATATATACCATCTCAATTCAACTCTGGAATGTCATGGGGTTGTGTGAAACCAATTTGAACCTGAAGATCAACCTTCACATGATAATATGTGTGATAACTTGAGACAAAAATTTATAGTCACTTTTCAATTCTAGACCACTAGAAATGATTCCAAATGTCCTCATACTACTCCCACACACCTAGATAAACCTCTATAGGGGATATATGAATACCCAATAAACCATCATTTCAGAAAAATTGATTTTAATGTTTACATTCAAATTTTTATGACATTAGTATTGAAAAAAAATCATTTTTAAATACTTAATTTTAGTAACTGTACTCTTCATATTTCTTTTAAGATAAATATTTACTAAACATAGAATACATGGTGTATTAGGTGAAATTATTCTTAATTCATCAGGATAAACCAAATCAGATGGAACAAATATTAAGTATATCAAATATTAATAAAAAGATGGAATATTATAAATTGTATGGTCATTTACATTGTACATTGGACGTTTTATTTCAAGATAAATAAGATAATGGTTTATAATGTGTATAATATAATTTATAACCACTTCGTAATATAAGTATTTATATTAATTCAATAGGAAAAATATATTAGACTGTGGAAAACATTCTCTATAGACACTCCTTTATAAAGACCAACTAAATGAATCGTAAATATTTTTTTGGACAACTTAAATTAATTCTATTAGATAGAATTGAAATTCATTTTAACGGTGATTCAATAAATATACTCTTAAATGGAGAGTATGTGCATGTTTTTCCATGTAATTTAAAAGTTCATCCAATGATGTAGAAACCACCTTTGTGAAATTCATAATATGATCATTGAACAAATTACTCTAAATATATGAGAAAACGAAGAGGAGGATAAATATATTTAATCAACAAAAATGTAATTTTACATTCAATAGTTTGTAACATGTTGTTACTCATTCACTCCATTATAATATATCGATTGTTATTTCAGTAATCAATCGGTGTGAGGATTGTAACTTCATTAAACTTTTTTGGGTTTTATTTTTTTTTCCAATACTTTGTTTTATTGAGGTATTATATAGATAAAAATATACAGATAATTCTGTAATTTTTATTGGGGATTCCCATATATATATATTAAAGAATTTGTTCTTTTTTTCTATTTAGTACTTTCAAACATAATAATGAAAAAATAAACTTTTTTAAAATAATTGATATTTAATGTATATATTATTGATATCCTTATAAATAAATTCTAATGAAAGAATTATTGTTATAATTATTTTTTTGTTTTACTAAATTATTTACAAAGATAGTTTTACTTGGTTTTACAAGGTTTTATTTTGACAATGCATTTTTAAATAATGACTCCTATAGTATTTCATAAAATTTACCATAGATATTAATTGATAAAGTATCGAACAACTACTTATCTATTTTGTTTCTAATATCAGAAAATATTTTTTTATAAATTTTCATATATAAATAGGTTTGTAAAAATTTTATTTTTTATTTTAAAAATAAAAATCACCCACTTTTTTATTAAAATGATTAATCATTTGTTACTAAAATCAGTATCAATATTGGTTTTTACATTTATACAGTGTAATAAACCAGTTCAATAATGTGTAGTGTAGATAAAAATTGTATATATTTTTAAATATTCTAATATATGTTTGGTAATAATTATTATTAAAATGTGGTCTAGAGGGAGATGCATATAAAATATTAAAATTTTAAATCAAATAGAGTGATTATTTTTAACTAATTGGCGAATTTAATTTAGATAATTATCTTTCCAAAAAAATATAAAAAGTAATTTTTTTTACCAGTTTAGTTCATGTTTTTCCTATTATAAACATATACATCTCTACCCAGTGAGATATATGTGGGCAATAAACTGATATTTTAAAAGGAATCATTACCCGGTTACATCATCCTTTTTACTATGGCGAGATAACAGTTTCACACTGATTATTTTTTGGAGTCACAACCCAATTAAAACACATGTATTTATTTTAAGGGAGTCACATCCTGAATTACCTATGTTATAGAATTTTGGAATCCAAAAATTTTGGGTAAATGTAGATATAATTTTTATTTTTACAAATGAACATTGAAATCAAGTATGTGTGAAATAGATATGAAAACATTTTAGAGGAACATAGAACCCATAAAAAGTGGAAGATTAATTAATAAATCATAGGTACTACTACTTGAAAAATGTGGATTATCAGTGAAGGTATAATAATTATTAGAAGATATACTCCAACATTTCATAGGTGATCTTGAAAATGAAACATGGTATCAAACTAAAATTTTCAGATTGCACAACACTTATGATGTTCACATATTTTTATAAATAAAATAAATGTTATATAATATTTGAAGAATATATTATTATTTTAGAGGCTTCTCAACATCCTATTAAATATACAACTACAATGAGTAACAAAAAGAATTCAAGGTTAAAAAATTAAAAAAAAATAAAATTATTTAGGATATATAAAAAAATCCTCAAGAATAATCCTAACAAATATTTTCAGAATTCATATCCAAGATAACTTAATATTTTATGAATTAACAAATTAAATTAATAATAAAATACCCATAGTTATAATTCAAACATCATTTGAAATAAAATATTTAAAACAAGTCAAAAATTTCAATTAATATCTCCACCAGATTGAAGGTCTATAAAAAATAAGAAAACAATTTATAAAAAAAAACTAATATCACGACATGTCTTTCATGCATTTAATATATTAATTTTTTATAAACAAATTTATATTGTTAATAAATATATTATAGGAAATTGAAATAATTACAATAGGTAATAAAAATAAATCACACAAATTCTATAAAAGTTACGTACAAGTAAGATTAATTAAAATAAAACCTTATAAATTATTAAAATATATTAATATTAACTTGTGTGGAATTTATTTAATATATATTATAATTTTTGAAAATAAAAAATAAAAAAACAAGCCTCAAATAAAAATATTAAAAATTATGAATGAAGTGTGTTGAAAAGTTTTCAAAACAACAAAATAAACTCTCGGTAGAATAAATTTTAAAATTTTCAAATGATACATTTGTTAGTTGGTTGTAGTAAGAATTTTGTACAACTACCAATAAAGAACATGTTCTTCCATGCAACCATCATAGTTGGTGATACCATTTCTGATCGAAAATCACATGTATAATAGATATATCGTTATAGATCAACCTTTATAACTAGATAACCCACTGTTGGAAGGATTCAAACGGTGCTTCCTATAATCCATGCATCACCATTGGAGTGTGTGCTACCAGCGATTAAAATAATATCAGCCATTGCGGAAAATAATATTTAATTATTTTATATACTATAAAATTATAATGGTTTCAGGTGATATATAGCACTAATATATCCACTATTCTTGTATATCTTTCAACTATTGGTGTTATGTAGTGATACTAATAAGATATAGGGGATCTACCATTAGAATGCAGAGCATCTAACATTGATGTGGAAATCTACTATTGCAGTAATATGGTGATTTACTATTGAAGTGATATATAGACATACCATTGATATAACTACTATATACCATTAACAAAAAAATTATATACCTTGAACTATAAACATTGTCTATCAAACATTGGAGAATAGTTAATTTACAATTTATAATGTAGATTAATGATTGGGAGAATATTTTTTTTAAAATAAACTACTTAATACATAATAATATAAATCTACCATTTTAATAAAATATAATATATTATTTTACTATATAATTATATTCTTCTAATTTATACAAAGGGTGATGGTGATTCCATGGTGGAAAATGGTCGAATATACGAGAGGATTAATAAAATCTCATCATTTTATGTAAAACATAGCACAAAATATTTCATAAAAGTTTACCTATCAAGATAATATAATTACATATCAGAATATAAGACATAATGAATATAATTTTTATTTATTTCCAAATAATTAGTAATCTCAAAATTACATCAATTTCATGATGTGATTTCATAAAAAATGATTACATTAATATAGAAAAACTTATGAGTAATTAATTGAAATGTTGTAGATATTCAACCATTTTTTGTATACAACATAATATTTTATATTTTCATTACGTGAAATTATATTTTAAAAATATTCTTATACATCCAAATTTGAAAACATTTTTCAACTCTGATATTTATTATTGATTATAAGAATTAAATAAAAAATAGTTTTAATTATATAAATTTCATAATCCGAGATCTATTTCAGAAACATTGGTCATTTTTTGACAATACAAAATAAAAAATATGATTTCCATTTATTTTAATAAAATGTATATATATACTACTCATTACACTAATATATGTTTCATAAGAATATTTTTTATATATATCAATTTGAAATAAAATAATTAGAGGAATTTATAAAATAATTAAAACTGAAATTTATTATTGAAACCGAAACATCTAGTAAGTTCGAGCTAAAATGAGAACATTATAGAAAATGAATTAGATTTAGTCATACTGTAATAAAATTTATATATACACATTATATATCATGTGGGATGGAAATTATGATTTTATAATTACTATAACTCATGTTATAATAACAATAGAGTGTGAAATAAAATACTTGTTTTTAAATAAAATAATATTTGTGTTTTGGATTATTGAGAAACATAAAATTACATGTAAATAAAAAACTGAAGTGATTCACATTCACAAAATATATCCAATTTTCTATTTGATTATTAAACCTATATATTTAAATCCAATTTTTTACAGTTTTCATAAATAAAAAATAATAAAAAAACCCATATAATATTGAACAAATAATAAATTTATCTTTTAAATTCCCAAAATAAATAGAATTTATAAAAAATGAGTAGAGTTTAATGGATTCAGAAAATATATAGAGGATTATTTTTCAGTGATAAATTATAAAACTATATCACACATATTCATAAGATCTCTTTTAATGTGAAATGTAAAATATATATCCACTATTTTATAAATTTTAAAAAGATTTATAAAAAAATTGTAGAAGTATTATCATAGAAAATTGAAACTTTAACTAGATAAATTCCAATGTCACATAAATAATTATTAATATATATGATGTGATAGAAAATACTAGTAGAATTTATACACTTAGGATATATAGTATATATGATAACAAATATTTCATTCTTATAAGAAAAATAATATAAAAATTTTCCAGGAAGATGACACATACTTGATGATATTTTTATTTCAATTCTAAAGTCTCTAAAATCAGAGTAAGAATAAGATATTATATAGAATTATATATTTTTTATATGAGAAATGTGATTTAATATTTCTTTGACCATATAAAATTAATAATTTCACAAAATCAATAGACTCTAATTTGGATAAATTTTAAATCATGAATAAAAAAATAAAAAACATGATATCAGATTTATATATTATAAAATAAAGAAAGATACCTACCATGTCACTATTATAATTATTATAAAAAATTAACCAAATGAATAAAAATATAATTCTCAAATATTATCCATATAAGAGTTCATATATTTATAGTAATCAATAAAATAATATTTAAAAAAGATCTTATAATTCATAGATATATTTAGAAATATTTAATAATTACAAATATAAGAATGATAATTAATTCTCCAATTAAAATATCTTTCAAATCACAAGAAATGAATGTGGAAAAATAATTACACATAATTTTAAAAGAATAACCAAAAACTATATCATCAACATAGTTGATCAAAATTAAAATTTACATAGAAATACATTTAACTAAAATCTTATTATAAACTTTACCTATATTGAAACCATTATTTATTGAAGAAAAAAAGGCCTTTCATACAAAGTCAAAGGATCTTGTTTGAGACCGTATAATGATTTAGATAATTTCAAAACCATATTAGTAAATTTTTTATTTTCAAAACTAAGGGGTGAAATATAAAAACTTATTTAGTAATAAAACCATATTAGAATGATTTTTTTATATCCATTTGATATAATTTAAAACCTATGAAATAAGTAAAATCCATTAGGATTATAAAATAATACATATAATTAATATTTGTAAATTAATATTCATAGTATATATCTTCTTCTTGTGAGTATTCTCTAGTAGAATGTCTGACTGTATTTTTGACAATCTATCCAAATTAATATATCTTTTTTTAGAGATATATTTAGTTCCAATTACCTAGTGATCCTTAAAAATTATACTAATGGAAAAAAAATAGTTAAAAGAAACCCATTACCCTTGTAATTCATAGAAACAATCTAGTATGAATTATTTATGTCATAAATATAATTCTTATGATAAAAATTATAAATAAGAGATTAATTAACACAAAAAAATTAAAATATAATTTTTAGTTTTAATACCATAATCAACATTACTAATAACATTTTCAACATGATGATATTTTTGAATCCTCCAAGATCATGTTTTCAGCAAATAATAACAATGATTCCCATAAATTGATTCATGAATATTCGGTGGTTATTTTTCACCAATATTATATTCTCAGAACACATCATAAAAACATAATAATTAGAATATAATTTGGATTTTTTTTAAATAAAAATAAAAATAATAAATTCAAAAATAAACATATATTTTTTATTTTGTACTATATAATACTAAATATTATTATTATTTCGATGAAATATATCTTAATAAATAATTTTATCATTTTTTCAAATTTTTCGAGAATTTAAAATATAAAAATTACAACCATACACTCTAAAATAAAAAAAAGTATTGGAATTTTATTTTTATGTAATTCCTAGTTTTTATATTTAAAAATTAAAAAAATAATTCTATTTTAAATATAACTGTAATAAAAAATGTTATCATGAGAAAATATATACGATACTTTTATACAATTAACATTTTTTGGACATTTCAATATGGATTTTATTTTTCATTATACAAAAACATTTTATTTTGGTGATATGGGAGAATAGAAATTATAAAAATAAAAATTATATTCACTAAACTATTCAAATAATAAATTCTTAATTTCATCTCCATTATCAGTGCAATGATAAAAAATAATATATCCTTTTTCATTTTGATAAAAATTACTGAATGTAGAAAATTGTAATGAATTATCAATTTTTAAGAAAGAAGTATACCCATTTAAATATTCTATTATCATCAATAATATCATAAATATGTTTATTTAATCTATGGCCAACAATTTTAATAATGAAAAATAATTCATGATGTACTAATTGTAGAGCTATATTAGTACTTATATGATGGATAGATCTAAATGAACTTTTACATTGATTATATTTCATACATGCATCACAAACATTGAGATATTATTTATTCATTAATGTATACTAAAAAATATCTTGTCTGGATATATTATGAAAAATTGTGAAGATAACATGAGCTAAAAATGATGATAGAGGATTATACCACTCTATACATCATTCATACCCAAAAAATGTTGAATAACTCACTCCAAAAAAATCATTAATGCAAATATTTTTCATAAAATTAGATTAAAAAAATAAACAATAGTCATTAAAAACACAAAAATTATCAATTTAAAATTTAACATTCATTAAATCCCAACATAAATGAGATATACAAGATAAAGCATTTATAAATCTTGAATAAATAAAATTTTTGAAATAATAGTCGAATTTGAAATACCAACTTTACCAAAAACTTATAATTGTACTTTAGAATTATTTCTATATGTAATTTTGTGTCAATCACAGGTTTTACAAGTGGTAAACATTTTTTTATTTTTTTATATACTTATATAATCCAGTACCCTTGTTTCATATTCTATTATTCATACATCCATGTTGTTTTTCAATCAAAAATGAATTACCTGATAATTTTACTAGCCAATATACATTTCCTCCCAATTGATTAACAATACAATCTATAAGTACCATCATAGAATTCGTTCAAGTATTTTCTTATAATATAAATAGAATTGATTTAGAAATACGAGTTTTTATAAATCACAATGACTATTAAAAATTTAAGGGAAAATTAATTTTCATAATGACCTATCATGACATATAAAACACAGGTAATAGTATAGTTACAACATGTTTTTTATTTAATGTTGTGATGTTTATACGTTTATGGTGATCTAATTCTATTTTCTATTCCATCTTTATTTTTATTTAACTTTATCAAAGTCATAATTTTATGATATTTTTAATGATCCTAAGTAAAATAAGATAAACATTGTTTATAAATATCATCTTCATTTTTCAATTTTTCATTCGAATCATGAACATATTTAAATTTACATAAATTTTAGAATGAGAATAAAAAACAATCTTCCTTATTTTTTTAGTTTTCTTGTAAATTTAACTTATTTTCAAAAAAAATGTTTCTCATGATTTTCCTTAGCCTTATTATATAAATCTTGATATTTGAAAATATAATGTATTATTCATTAAATGTTTTTATTTAGTTGGAAAAATTACAATTTTCATAATAATAATCTTAATTAGAACATCTGGAACAAAATCTTTAATCAATGAACTTATATAGAGAATCCATAAAACATAAGTTATCAGGTTCAATTTTTTTTAGAGATAGTTCGTTGGTTTATAATATTCGGTTCAACTCCAACTAATTATAATATAATTTTATATTTAATTTAAAATTATATTTATTTTTATTTTAGAAAATCAGTCTCAATATCCCTTTTCATTGTACACTCAAAATAAGTAACATATAAAGAATTATAATTAATACTATGTTTATTATCTTCCGTTAATTTTTTTTTCTCTTCAGGGTATTTTTTTTTATAAAAATTCTCAATCCTTTTTTATTATCTGTTTATAATCCCAAAAAAATATGATAAACTCATTTTTTTCACTACCATGTATATTAGAATAATAGGATTCAGAAGAAATACAATTCAATGATTTAAAAATTACAGATTTTCTCTTTTTTTCACATCTTCGTCTATGTTCTTCAACTTCAGTTCATACTGAAGAAGTGATCCAATCAATTCATAATGAGTGTACTCAATGATGTTATTTCATTCATCAATACTACATTACCATAAAATTTATTTTATAGTTCTCATAGGAATCATTGATAATGGATTTTGTTTTCAAATTAATCTATATGTGCATGCATTCTATTCATAATTCTTCTCAATTGGTGGAACATTCGGTTTAAAATTTTTTCTTAACCCAAATTAAAGTATTCATATTTAAATCAAATCATTATATTCATAGATCAAATAATTTTTTCTCAGTAATGATGAATGAATTAATGAATCTCCCTATTCCAATTAGTTTTCTTACAAGTATATATATGTCTATTAATTATTCTATCAATTACAATAATTAAAATATTAATGGAATTTTAATTTAAATCATATTTAATAACATCAATTTTTAAAAGTATATCCAGGTCACCTTTTGATAATGTTTAATATTAATCAATGATAGAACACTACTCTATGATTAATTGTTTGAGGTATGTGTCTTTTCACGATATCTAGTGGCCATAATTGTTTCTATAAAAGTGTGGTGATTTTGAGGAATCCATGAATCAATAGTAGTTATTCCAATCATAAAAATTATATTTCCATTAGAATTTGTTGTCTATGAGTATGTTTGGAAGATTATATATACACATCCAGAACTATAGATATATTGTATTATTCTAAAAATAAAAACATCCTATTAAAAAATTTTATGTCATAATAAATAAAAAATGACAACATATTGTTTTGTTAATAGATAAATGTGTATCGAATTGATTGTTGAGGGGGAATCATAAACTGATTACATGGCCCATTTTAAGTGGTGGGATAAGCATGGAAAACCAACTATTGTATGGGGAGTCACATCACAATTTCTTCCTAGAACAATAGAATACATGGGTCATATCCAGAAAGATACTTAATTTAAAATTTCAGAGTCACAAACTACTGAGAGATGATGAAATAATTTTTGTATTTAAAATCATAAATTGAAAAATAAACTATCTATGTAAGAGAATAGAAAAAATGATGCAAACAATACAAAATTGTGTGAATTAGAATATGAAAGAATAAATCATAGGTACATGTTATTGAACAATTTGGATGAATTATTTGTTTCATATAATGTTAATAAGTTCGAACATTGAACTTGAGATATTATCTAGAAGATGAAAGTAATAGAAACAAATTCAATGAGGTAGTTTGTTATCTGTAGTTCAAATTACCATTGTTAAATAAATCGTATTAATTATAATATATAATATTGATTTGGATTAATATATGAAGCACTATATTGGTTTAACATTCTAATTTATATGTGCATTTATTTAAATTACTTTTATATATTTTTCTTGAAAAAATAATTCACCCAAGCCACCCGATCCCTATTCACCCCCACCCATGAAGATAACCCCATACCTTGACCCCCATCACCTCACCCCCTACTCATTAACTTGACTATCCTTCCTCCTAGATTATCCACATTACCTTGACACCCTTACAAGTACAATGACCATCACTACAACAATCTAATCATCATGAACCAAACACCATTCTCAGATATTAGGATATCATAATATCCCCATTAATCCCAATCAACACCCCAAATGAAAGATTGCCTTCTACTTTTCCCATCAACATCGACCCCCAACATCATTGATAATATGATTGATTGCTAGATTTTTCTACAGTTTTTATGTAAATTAAATAATTACCTAGGAAATTTACAATTATAAGGGATTTTCTCTATTTAATTATTAGCATATATCATAGACATTTAATCAGAAGTTAGTCACAATTTTAGAGAGTGGATGTACCTCCATGTTATTTTAGGGGATTATTTCAGTTATTTTCAATAGTGAAAAAATAATTATAATTTTTATTTATTTATTTCATTCATGTTTCATGATATAGGTTCCCAATGTTGTTTTAGTGTGTTGTTTAGGACATAACAAATTTACATTTTCATGAAGTGGTACTCCAATATTTTAGTTTTACATCCTTTCTCCGTTTATGAATCATTTAAATATTATTAAATTGGTAATTTTCTTTGTTGTGCCACCCTAAAGGGAAATTTCTTTTGGTCGTAGAGATTTGAGGTTTCAGATGATTCAGAGAGGCGATTTCATTCTAAAAAGATGATTATTTTTTCCGTAGTTAAAAAACCCAAGCTATGTTATCACTCAATTATCTTTTATTTATATGATGATGTCTTGATGTTGAAATAATAAATAATATTACATTGTTAATAACAAGTATAATGAATATTTCATAATAATTGATATATAGAATAATATTAAATGGAGTTTTCTATATGTTCTACTATCTTCAGGTTGACTATTATTTCTCAAATAGATTATTAAAATATCATAAAACCATAATTGCATGTAATGATATGACACATATGAAAATCCATTCACTAGATATCACAATTATACGTTTATATATTGAGATAAAAAACATGATTTAATAATTATCAATGAAATAGATAACTATAAATAATATCATATTTTTTCAATATAAAAAAATTATAAAATGAAAACAAACATGTTAGATATCTTTTTATATAATATTTTTTTCTTGTATTATTTTGGATTGATAACATTATGGAAATACAATAATAACCTCTCTCATTAGATCAATGAATATATGGCAGGACATCTGAATAGATTAATATGTGGGGTAATATTTATTCATTTATGTTGTTTAGACTTTAAATTTTGGATTCAATCAATTTTACGTAGAATTTATGTTATGTTGAATCAAGACCCAACCCTATTAAATGATCAAGTGGGGTGGCGCGTAATTTCACTTTCACTTGTTTGATTAAGCATTTGTGTCATTCTATTTTAATATATATAAAAAACACTGAAAAAATAATACATATGGATTAATTTACATTGAAAAACCCCTCAATATTTTGGGTTTGGAAGGATTTTTATATTATGAAGTTCTAAAATGATAAGTGGATTATAGAATAAAATGTTGGATACTTTATTATAAATTAATATGATGGTTGAATAGAAATGATGTTCAAGGGATTTTTCTATCGAAATATATTCTTTCTAAATATGTATGTTGTATTTTCAATGGTGAATCATATGATATTTAAAATAATAATCCCACAAATATCATATCTATGAAACAAAAAGTGAAATTCCATAGGATAATTCTATTTGAAATTTGATAAATAAATCATTTCAAATTATAGGATACAATGACCATCATTTTAATTAATAAAAATGAACATTTAATTAATCACAAGTAGGTTAATCATTCTCTGAATTTTAGTGAAAAATGAGTATTGTGAATTACATGAATATTGGAATCAATAACAATATAAAGGTTGTTCCATGTATTCAATGTTTAAGTTCCCAGATTTGTGTGAATCCCTGATCTGGGGAGGGGTGAATGAGTTATCCTTTTAAATATTTTTTCTAATTTATTTTTTTCAATTAAACCACTATGGATAGTTAAATACTTTATCCAATATTCATGTGTCTCTCAGCCTTGACTCAAATGATACAATAAATGTAATGTAGTTGAATAGAATGATTTATAAGGTTTGGTTCGAAGACCAACTCCTTGTTATGTTGGTTATTCACCCCAACATAGATTATCCACTATAATTCGGTTATTAATTACAATGGTTGATACAGAGTCACACTCTATATCTCTTGAGTCCCAAAATCGGTTCATTATATTACTCCCCACATTGTTACCAGAGTCTGACTAGCCTACTTCAGAGTCCCAGTGAAGTCTTATTCTCCTCCCTGAGTCTCATAGGGGTCCTCTAGCTCTCGTGTCACATGATAAGCTTCCTTCTTTATGTTCATTATTCATTAACTATGGATGATCTTCTAATCTCTCCACACAGGCTTACTGAATCACACATACTTATATATCTGTTCAAGAATATTCATGAGCCTTTGTAATGTTCTATTGGCCTTGCTCAATAATTCTAATCACTTGAGTTGATCTGTACTTTGCCTAACTATTCTCGTGAAATTTTTTTATCTTCTGATGAAGACCGATCTCACGAATATGTTTGAATGTGATCGACACAACCTCTTCAAGAATTCAAGAGAGATTATTCACAATATCAGATCAGTCTTCCTTCTTGGACTCTCAATAAATGCAAACTTAGATAGAAGAACTTCATTAATTATGTCTGGATCTAGTCTCAAATAGACTTCTCATTATGCTTGGATTTCATGGGTTCCATTACCTCTTGTATTTGGATATCCCAATTTCTTCTACTATAGTGTAATAAAAAAATGCACAATACATTTACCTTATTATATTGGAGAGAATCACATATGCTTATGTGATTAGAAAACACTGAGGATCATCTCACTTGGAATCATCTTAATTTTCACATGTGAATGCAATTATGCATGACTTAATTCATGCATATTATCTTTCTTGTAATCCCAAACACACAATATCTTGAATATTACCGATTCACTGAGTGTGTTATATTCACATTCACTGTCTCTCCCTTTTTCATTGCAGATTTTTCATAGAGACAAATTATAATTTTATGTGTCTTTACTTTTTCATGGTCAAGCATGAATGCATGCACAATCCCCCATTTTCTCATTCTTTTTCTTCTAACTTCCTTATTTCCTCTTCACAAAAAGATATGCAATATCTTATATATTTCATTTCATTTTATATTTCAGGTGTGTTTTTATGCTCAAATATCCTTCAAACCCAAATGGTTGTGATCCATTGTTTATATGGGTGTCTCTTCTTCTCTTCCCACATGTGAGTGCCGGTATGATTGCACTACACCTTTTCATGAGTACATATCATTACACAACCATGCACATCCTCAGGTCGCTTTAAATTAAGCACAAGAGTGTATCCATGTATCAATTCCCTTTAGTCATAAGGTCACTCGAGCCAATTCTTCTATATTCATTCATTTCCTTTCACTTAGTTTAGATGTGTTTAATTCATAAGTGCATGAGTTTTTCTTTTCAAAACCAGAATGGGTATGTTATACCCTTGGGATCTTCTTCTTCTTTCTCAAGGTATTTCACTAGAACAAAAGAACCAGAATCTCTCAAACACAAACAATATATATATATATATATATTCGAAGTGATATGGGTGTTCTTGTTCTTCGTACACACTGTGTGTTCAGTTTTCCTACCGAGCCACCAATGTTTGGGGCTCTTGTTATTGTCATTGAAAAGGTTAAAAAGGGTCAATGTGCACCTATTTTTTACCTCATGAATTTCTTCCATGAAGATACAATGAGGTTTCAATGAACCTATCAGTGCTTGTGTGCATCATCTCATAGAGGGTGAAAATCTCATCTTTCTTGAACCAAGATGGTTCAAAATTCTCCTTCGCGCAAGTGAAGCACTAAAATACATCGTATAGGTAGGCTATGTAGAAACATGTTGTGCATTGGTCCATTTCATAGAAATGAGAGCTTCCTCAATTTTTTTAAAAAGAAAGCTTCATTTGTGGGTTCTTTTTTTATAGACAATGACCACATTCACATTCAAATCTGCCTGAGATTCCATGGTATTTAAATATTTGAATACATGTGATATTTTGTTTGAATACTTAAAACATAGATGTGATATCCAGTATATGTCTCTAATCATTTATCTTTAATGTATGTCATTATTTTTCGATTGTATAATCCCCACGTGCATGTGTTTTCAAATGCATGAAAATCATTTCCCTGAAGGTTTTGAGTGGCTTCTCTACTCTGTTTTCATCTCCTGACATATTATCTTTTTATATAGATAAATGAATGAACCTTTTAATTCGTGCATGTTTTTGTTTCATTAGGATGATCACTATGTAGATGGTTTCACCATCAACACCGACAGGGAGACTGATCATGGTGGATCGACAATGGTGATGATGAGTAGTGGAATCATGTGACTCTCCATGTGGTTGGAGATTGAAGACAATGTTGTGACCATTGGATCAGTTCTGATTCATCACAAACACCCACAATTATAACGCATGATGTGAGATGGAGGGTACAGTCAAGATATCACGCGAGATCAGATGAGTGGCCAAGATTACCTCCATGTTTTCTAACACTTCCCACATCAAGACATACACATGTATGCTGCTCATTTATAATAGAATCCACCACAACCACAACTCAGAATTAACCTCCTCCCATCACGATACAACCTCGAACCATTCTCACAATATGGGTGCGGTCTTAGTTCCCACTCTGTCTCTTTTGGGAACGCTCCAGGCATCCACTATGCATGCCTGCCGCACTGGTTGATCATATTTCTTGCACACATGCGATATTATACATGGCCCATGCTCAATCTCATGCTGGGATGGCCTTAAGGGATTCCCTTGGGTGTGTTCGACCCACAGGTCCCGTATGTGCCTGAGGATGAGGACCTCAACTTACCTCATTGGTTGGCTCATATTTTGGTCAAAGGAATAGAACAAATATACTTTGTTAAAACTAAAGTATATCCAAGATGATATTCCATATTAAAATTTTTCATGACCTCTCTCTCATCATTTTATTCATCCATCATCATTTATTACTTTCTTTCTTGATCATCAATCATAAATATCTTCAAAACAACCATTTAATCAAATAATGGATGATGTGTGGGTCATTTATTCATTCATCATGCATTAAAGAAAAATTAATGGTCTTTAGTGTTGATATGAGTGATGTGTTCTCTTTAAACACATATATTGGAATATGAGGATCGACACAATCAATGTTCTAATTTATTTATTTAGTCTCCATCCATGATTAAAGTGGAATCATTACCGAACTATTAACCTCACCACTTCAATCATTCTCACAACTTACATCATCACCTTTGCATGCACATATTCACAATTTAATCTTTATTGACCAAAAATGCAACACCATGATCTAAAATCTTTCCCCATTTTATTTTGTTGTTAATATCACTTAATCACACTATGAATGAGTCAATATGGGTGCAAAGATTTCCCCTTATTAGAAACCAAATGCTGAGTCTTAGTGGTGTCTTCTTAAAAAATATGTCGTCATCCCTTTGAATAATATATTATTGAGTATTTTTGAGAGAGGTATGATGTAACGTGGTTCACTTAGAATATATCCTTTTGTAAATCACCTATAAGTATACTTGGTCTAACCCAGTATATAAAACAATAAATATATGACCAATGTATTGAATATTATCCATAAATAGACAGACATGTGAAATCTTGATCAGAATGTATAAATAATTATCTCAGGGGTTGGAAATAGTAATATTTATCAATGAAATGCTAAATCCTGCAAATAATTTACCAAACATATTAAAATATCCATGTGAAAAGATAAATCTCCCCTTTTCATCCCATCTTGTCATCAATCAAGCACTCTTCCATAATTGACATGATAAATACAATTAAGAACTAGGGATGAAAATGTAATTAGAATACCTCAACTTAAACTTCCTGAGAGGATATGAATATCCAGGGTTGTAATAAGATAACCCTTGATATCATATCCATCATTTATCTCCCCCTTAGGGGGTACACTCTCTTTAATTTTCATTGGTGAAAAATAATCATCAAATAACCTTCAAGATATTCATATTGATAATATTCCACTGTGGAACACTTCATGAAATTATCAAATCATGAAAAATGAGTCCAACATGTAGTTCAATACTTTGTTCATTAAATTATCATTTTGAGAATTGCAATAATATTCAATTCATTACAATGTAATAACAAATATATAAAAAATGAGGGAATAATATGGAACACTTTTGAGATTCTTAATAGAAGCACTGGCGTTGAGAATTTTCTCCTAACCCAAGGACTCATTTCCTTGTAGCTATAAAGTTTCTAGTGCTCTTAATCCTTGTGTTTCCTCTCAATTTGACATTTTGATCTTTCTTTTTTTGCATGGACCCTTTATTTCCATTCACCTTTAACATTTGTGAATTATTTATCTTTATTTCTGCCAGTAGTGAAGTAGCTTTTACTGGTTCATGTTGTTCAATATTATACAGTTGGTCTCTTAAAATAGATAAACACTTATTTTCATGATTTCCATACATATTTCACCTCCCACATATTATTTGTTAGACACTTGGGTTGTCATGTGTTCATACCTCTCATGAAATTCGAATTTTCTTTCATGTGTAATGGCATGTTCCCTTTTTCTATTGCTTTAGCCAGTACTCCATATTCATTTAATTTTAGTTCCCTAGCAATTTTCAATTGATTAGGCAAGATTAGTAAATAGTCTTTCTTGGTATTTCCTAGAATGAAACTTCTATATGGTTTTTTAAATTCTTTCATGTTATGTTTCTTAGGCAAATTATCCAAATTATCTTCAGAAATGTCTTCTATCAGTCTTATCTCCATCTTTATTGAGTCTCATTTCAATTTGAGATTGGTTTCATTCATATCCATGGAATTTTTGTAGTTATCCATGATATGAAATTTTTTCCCTAGTATAAGAAACTATTCTTTATTGAGATGACATTCCTAGAATCAGGCTAGAACTTCTTATTAGGAATAATTTCTTACACTATTTTCATGAATTTATTGTATTCCATATTCACAATGGAATACTTTTCAACTATTTTTGATTTATACTAATTTTTTTTCTATGCTTCTTTTCAACAAATGCCAGAATCATGGTAGGACTAAAAAACATTCATGATAATTGTGACCACTTCTATTCCTCACATCACAGAAGTCATCAAGATATTCCAATATATTCTCAGTATACATTTTCTTCTTCATCTGTGCATTCTTTCTTATCATTGCTGGTTGATTCATTTATTCACATCTTCATTCCATGAATGTAGGAATTCCAATATTTTTATATTATTACACATTATTATAGACATCATTGGTCTAATGACAAAACCTCCAACAACACCAAAAATATCCAACAAATTTCATTATTTTACTTTTAGTATCAGCCTGGCTAGATTTTGTGCATTTTTGTTTTAGGAGCTGTATTTGTTTCTATGGAGAATCCTTTTAGGAGTTTATCTTATTAATAATTCTAGTATCCACCCTTGATGTTTTGATGGTTTTATTGAAATTATTATCAATCCACATCTTCCAATAATTTGGATTTGAACCTGTAATTGTAGACAAAATAATATAAGTATAAACAGAAATAACTGGATTATGGGATACCACTTTTTTATGGTATATTTCGATTGAATTAGAGGATTATTTGATATTACCCTTGGAATCATATTCCTCAATCAAAACGTGAGTCGGAGAATCTCTTCATTTTTCTTTTTGGGATGTTCCAGCTTGGAGTGATTTCTGATTCTTCAACTTCACCTACATCTTTAACACTTCATGTTAGGGGAGTTCTTCTCATCCTCAACTGATCTAAGCAAAAATTCCCAATTCTACTTAACCTTTAACATTTTATCTTTATTAAAATTTATTATTTCATGAAAACATATGTCACTCTACATTACATTGTTAGTTTTTCTTCTATTTGAGAAGCTTTTACAACCATTAAAACATTGTGAAAATTTTCAAATACATGGAACAATTATACCAATATAATCTAAAACCATTATTTCTCACAAATACATCCCTGCAATTCAATAGTATCATGATAATTTTCTTCATTAGAATGATAAATATTTTCTTACTCTCCCTTTACTAGTTTTGTGAGAGTGTTGGTTTTTCCAACCCGTTTAGACAATATATATTCAATAGCATTAGATTCTTAATCCAGATATAATTTTTCATCTTGAAGAGCACTAATGCTTGCCGCTATGTGTCTTGAAACTTCTATAGGGACTTTATTCAGATGATCTTTGAGTGTAATATGAAGATAACTAATTTCCATATCAACATCACATCTTGAACAAAATTCATCAGAAGAGTAATAATTATTAAAGGAATTATAACATGTAGTAACTTTTAGATTACCTTTAGTGGAAGGTTCTTACGTTTTTCAGTAAGATTATTCTTCATCTTCCTTTCCTTTTTCTTCTTTCTGTTCTTCTATGTCTTGGAGGATTTCTCCATTTGAATTTGTCCACAAATCTCATGAAATCTATAATTCAGAAAGATTCCCTTGGATCTTTTAGAGGTTGAATTCGCTCTGATACCAGTTAAAGTGTCCAAATTGTAGTGAATCACTATGAGGGATAGATGGTGAATCAGTGACCCCTTTAAATTATTCTACTAATTTATAATTTTCAATTTAAATGCACTGAACACAATGATTTATGAGGTTCATTTCAAATACCTACTCTTCACTGTGTTGGTTATTATCCCCAACACAGATTCGAAACTATAATTTAGTTTGTAATTAAAATTTTTGATACATATTCCCATTGTATCTCTATGAAATCCAACTGTAGTTTCTTTATACATCTTCCCACAATGTTACCAGAGTCCCACTAGCCAACATCAGAGTACCACTAAAGTATTCTTCTCCACAATGAGTCTCATATGGGTCTTCTAGATCTTATGTCACATGATAATATTCTTTATTTATGTTCTTTATCAATTCACTATTGATGATTTTTGGCTCTCTCCCCACGGGTTTGAAAAATCACACTTTCTTATGTGTCTCTTCGAGAATCTTCATCAACCCTTGGTATGGTTTTGTCAGACTTTCTCAATAATTCTGATCACTTGAGTTGATCAATCCTTAGTTCAAGAATACTCAGTAAATTATTTCTTCTTCTAATGAAGACCCAGACTCACTAAATGTGTGAAAGTGGTGCACACAACCTCTACAAGAATAAAAGGGTGATTCTTCATAATACCATCTGAGTCTTCCTTCTTGGAATCTCAATTACTGAAAACTCAAATATTAGAACTTCTTTAATTATGTATGGATCCACTCTCAAATCTCATTCTCTTCATGCATGGATTGCATGGGATCCAATACCTCTTGTAATTGGATATCTAAATTTCATCTTCTATAATGTAAGAAATGAAATAACTAAAGCCTATCCTTATTTTCCTTGGCAAGAATAACATATGATTATGATATTATTCAAACACTAAGGATCATATCACATCATATATACTGAATTTTATCAAATAAATGTGATTATGCATGATTAAATGAATTCATATTACATTTCTTCTAAATCCAAACAGACAGTATCCTGAATATTTTAGATTCAACGAGTGTGTTTCATTCACATGCATTGTCTCTCTCGTTTTCTCTACTCAATTTTTACACACACATTATTCCATTAAGTGTATTTACTTGTGAACAGGTGTGCATGAATTAATGCACTATCCTACATTTTCTCCTTCTCTTTCATCTCACTTTCTTCTTTCTTGTTCGCTAGAACATACATTATATCTTATTTTTTCTTACCATTTTACATTTCATGTGTGTGTTTAATCTTTAATATTCCCCATATCAAAAAGGGTGTGATCCATATTGAATATAGATTATTTTTCTCCACTTCTACCTTGTGGGTGCATGTATGCATTCACTACTCCTTCACGTGAGTCCCTTTCTTTACAAAACCATGCATAGCCCTAGGTTTCTTCAAACAAAGAAATAGAGTGTGTGCATGTATCACCACCCTTTGGTCATAGGGCCCCCCAGTCCACTTATTCTCTATTTCTAATTTTACTATCACATGGTTCAGATTTGTTTAATTCTTATGTCTGTGAGTCCTTATTTTCAAAACCCAAATGGGAATGTTCTTCCCTTGGGTTCTTCTTCTTATGTCTCGAGGAATCTCACATGAACACACGAACCATAATCCTACAAACACAAACAATGTATATATATATAGGAAGTGAGAAGGGTGTAATTCTTCATCACGTAGGACGTGTGTGTGGTTCTCCTACAGATCCACACATGGTTTTTGGCTCTTGGTTCTATCATTGCAATGGTGCAACAAGGGTGCATATGAACATGTAGTTTACCAGCAGAATTAATTGCACAAAGATGCATCAATGGTTCAAATAAATTATCGTGAACTTGTTGGATGATTATCATTGAGATTATTGATATAATCTTTCACAAACCACGATGGTTTGCAGTTATCCTTCATGCAAGTGAAGAATTGAACTCCTTCGCATGGCTAGGCTACGCGCAAACACGTTGTGCAGTGCTCTATTTATCTAAAATGATTGCTTCCTCAAACTTTGCAACATTAAAGCCTGGGATGAGGGTTCAATATTTATAGGAAATGATCACTTTCATGTTCAAATCCACATGAGATTTTGCGGTATTCAAATATTTATATACTAGTGATTTTTTTGAATACGTCAAACGTGGATAAGATATCCTGCTTATATTTATGATCTTTTCTCCTAAACACGGGTCCTTCTTTATTGGTGAGTATAATCCTCACATGAATTCCTTTTCAAAATCATGAAAATAATTTAACCAAAGGATTCGAGTGGCTTCACAATGCTGTTTTCTTTGACTGACAAATGAACTTATTTTATCAATACATGCATACAACTTTTAATGCATGCATATGTTTGGTTCATCCAGACGATCACGAGGATGATGTTTTCATCATCAACACTGAATGGGAGTCTGATCATGGTGGATCGGTAGTTCCAATGGTGACCAGTGGTGTTGGGTGACTATCTATGTGGTCAATGGTTAATATTGATTCCACAGTCGTCGGATCATCTCAGATTTATCATAGACTCCCATGATTATAATGTAGGATGCGAGATGGAGTGTGTGGTATAGATCTCATGAATGATTGTTTAAGTTGATATGATTACCTCCTTGTTTTTTCAACCCATCCCACATAGAAATAGAGACAAGGACAAAACTCATTTATAATACAAGAATCCGCAACCACAACTATGAATTCTTCTTCTACCTCCATAGTACCACCTCAAACTGTGTTCTCCATACGGACACACTATTGGATCCCACTGTGCGTCGTTCGGTCATGCTCTTGGCGACCACAATGAGTGCTGCCACATGGGTTGATCACTATGCATTCACAACTACGATCTTATACATTTCTTGTGCTCTACCTCATGTGGGGATTTCCTTGATGGCTTCCTCGAGCGCGGTTGACCCTCATGTCGCGTATGTTCTTGAGAATGAGGACCTCGGTTTGCCTCCTTAGTTGGCTCATATTTTTTCGCAAAGTTATAGAACAAACATAGTTTGTAAAAAAGGTATATCCATGATTATATGACATCTATAAATTTTTCAAGGCCTCTCCATCCTGTTTTTCTTCATCAACCACCATTTGTTCTTTTCTTTTTTGATCATTATTCCAAATTATCATCAACACATTCATTTAATACACTAATTGATGATGCATGGATTATTTCTTCAATCCTCCGGCATTAGATCACAATGTGTGGTCTTCAATGATGTAATGAGTTATGTATTATCTTTAAACACATATCTTGGACTATGAGGTCAAGCATAATCAATTGTCTAATTTCTTTCTTCAATCATCTTGCATGATTAAATTAGGGTCTTCACTAAATTAATTACATCACCACTTCCATCCTTCCCAAAAATTCCATCATCACATTTTCATGCACATATTGACAATTGGCTCTTTATTGAAAACAAACGAAACACAATTCTCTACAGATTTTTTATTCTCTACTTTAGTTGTATCATATCATGTCTGTCTATAAAATTTTAGAAAATTCAATTTCCATGATTTAATATTTTCATTCTTCTAAAATTAATGAAGTAATGATTTATACATCATTTTACGACATGAAAAACTAACTTTCAAATATCGACATGATTATACACAGATATATGAATACCCTAATGATTTCATAAATTAGTATGGAGATGATTCTGATAAAGAAGAATCCATAAGATGTCATGAAATTAGAGGATTTTCAATAAAAAATAATGAGAGTAAAAATTAATGAAACTCCAAGATGAAATATAATATCATTATTTATATAATGGTATTACATTAATTTCCTCGATATTTATTCTTTTAATGATTATTTATGTCATCTAAGACTACTAAAGACATTATGTGGCATTCTCAGGATGTTAAAAATGATTTCATGATGAGACATCAAAAGACTAATAATAATGGAAGGTTGTATGATTACTTATATCATGATTTTTTGTCAAATTATATGAATACATGTTTCGGATTGTATTATGATGTTTTTATTCCATTTGGTACTTTAATTACTTCTTATAGAATTTTTTCAATGTTTTTAATCCCCAAAAATCATTATGAAAATATTTCTATGAAGAAGTCTTCTTCCATTTTTTTATGATTATTCCTTGAAAGTAGATGTATGGAAATAGAATTGATGTATTAATTCAATCCAAAATAGTAGAACTGATATATTTATATCATTATGGTTTGGAAACATAAGGTGATTAAATACGAAAACTATTCAAAACACATTATACGTTACTGTGGACAATAAATGACATTATAGGATTAAGAAACTTATCTTCATGGAAAACTCATATTTATAAATCATATCTATTTTTTAAATGTAATTTTGAACATATATATTACCTCATTAGAGGAAATTATATTTAATGTGCCACCATCAATTTCCAGAGTATTATATTTAATTAATATCTAAACATTCCCAATTCAATAGAGATATTGAGCAGAGAATGTCGTCGAATGTGTAATGTAGTTCTGAAATATTTGGAAAATTAAAGAATATAAACATTGAATTTTGAATATGAAATAAATTTTAATAAAGGAAAAGGGTATAAGGTACAATATCAAAAACATATAGTCCACAACAAAATAATAAATTGTGTATATTTTTAAAACTTATTTATTAGGAGTTTAATTATATACACAATTATCTTGATATAATCCACATTGAGATGAATGAATGTAATAATGTAATTTTTTTATTACTGAATGAGAGGGGTAAATCAAATATCACCTTAACAGTCAAAAGTATTTAGAATAAAATAATATAAATCATGGATTCTTGGAAAATGGAAATATAAATTATCCTTCGACTATTTTTACAATGAAAAGTCGGAAGAGATAAATTTTTAATCCAACATTAATGTCTATAAAAGTGCTAGATTGATATTTTAAAATCATTTCAAGGAATATTGAATTCAAACATTAAATGTTGCATAGAATTAAAATTCTTGAATCAAATATTTTTACATATGAGTTTTTTTCTTTTGGAAATGCATAATAGCTACATGAAAAAGTAACTATATTTATAGTTTGGTTGTTTAAATTTTTTTGGGATAACTGTGGAATAAATATAAATCCAACTATGTAAGAAAATCACAAATAATTTTTTTAACACATTTTCATTTAGAACCGTTATTTATCTATTTATTATTACTTTTAATTATTTATTTATATATTCACTTTATCGATCAAGATAAGGTTTTCAAAATTGTACTATATCGATCAATGTATCAAATTGAATGGGATGCTAATATTATTTTAGTTTCATTATTGAATTAATTTTTATCAAATAATAGATTAAATTTCTTTTATATGTTACCATATTTTCCTCAGATAATTGGGTTATTTTAAATCATATGTAGGGAATAAAAATAAAACATATAGCCCTATTTTTAAATTTTACATAGATATAGAGTTCTTGAACTTTTGTAAAAGGTACTTTATTGGGATTGAGACTAGATTTAATTGGGATAGATGTGTTGAAATAATCATTACTAATTATTGATCTAAAAACTAGTCATTTTTATTTCTACATATGGGATCACCAATCGAAAAGGGCTCAAATTTTACACAGATAGATTTTGAGTTGACACAAGATCATAGTTATGTGTTAATAAATAATCATATCATAGATCTTATTATTGATGAATTATGACCAAAAAATTCAATGCAATGTACTAGTTGAGCTCTAAACGAGATGGAATTAAAAAAATCTATAAATAATTTGATTATGAAGTGGTTCAACAATTTTTCATGTATACACTCATATTTATAAAATAAAAAAGATGTTATTTTGTCTAGGTTAAAGGGAAATATCTTGTATGTTCTTTTATTAAAAATGAATGGTGATAATTGAGTTGAAATAAAAAAATAATTTAATCTTTTTTGGATTTGGTCGCTCTATGTCAAGATAATAGATTGGATTCCTAAAATATTCATGGTTTCTAGTTTCATAAAATTTATCAGGAGGAAGACTTGAAAACTCAAAATAAAGGATTATTTAAACTTGAAGAGGGGGGATAATATGTAATGTTGATTACTATAAATGAACTAATCTATCATGTTCATTTCTTGATTAGATTATTAACATGATAAAGGGTCAACATTGATAGTTTTTAATCAAAAAATCATTTTATATTAATTCTATCAACATGAATCGCATGATAAAAAATGATGAGTGTATAAGGAATGATCCATTTATCTAGTTTTCACAAGATAAAATGGTTAATTTTGATAATGATTAAATAAATAATGGTTAGAGAATTATTTTATAATTAATATATTTATAATAATAGGATATTAGAAATGAACACTAGTTAGTATATTGTGAAATTGAACCTCTCCAACCAAAAGACATAAAATGATTTCTTCGTGCAAATATTGATATTGAATAACATTTAATAGAGGATGGAAATAATACACACAATATAGTTATGTTTGATAAAAATAATGATTATGAAGATAAATATAGTTGATTATATAAATTGGTGATTATACTATTTTAATATTTCTCATTTATAATTGTTTATTAGGTATATAAATTTTTCGATTTTTTTATTTTTTTGGAAAAATACAGTTCTTCATTATTTTAATAAATATAATATATCTAATCCATTTAAATTGTAGGAATACTGTAAAAAAAATATCCTAGCCATTCATCATTATAGATAGCAATACCAGTACATATAGCTTTTTTTGAATCTGAGTGATTCTTCATTTCCCAATACTTTTAGCAATCCATCTACATCAATAGATGTTGTTGGTATCCCACAAGTTGATTCACCTACAGGGATGAATCTGTTTTCCCCCATCCATATAGGGGATATTGATGAGGTACTATTATTAGTACAAATATTGTAGTAGAATGAAATTTATATATAATAATTTTTTTAATTTAAATTTTCAAAAAATGTTATGATAATATTAGAATGTATATAAATATGAACATGATATATGAATATAAAATTATGGAATTCATGATTATCATTTATTTTATGGTTCCTAATAGAGATTTTTTGGAATATATAGATACAATATTGGGAATAATTATTTGGATGTCGTGAGATTTTCCATTTATTGTAGAAATTATAGCCTTATTCATGCATCCTGGAAAATGTAGTTCTTTTATAATAATGTATATGTAATATTAATTTAACATTCATTAATAACTAATTTCAATGAAATTCATAAAATCTTGTAATATAATTATAAATTATCTTGTTTCTTCTTTATTTTTCTATTTTAATTTCTCTAAAACTATCTCAAACAAACAGAATATAGAAATAAATTAGATATAAAACGGTGAGATTTTAAATAATGATTTTGGATAAAATTTAATTACACATACTTGACGCTATGAAGGATGCATGATAAGGTGAATGAAAAAATTTATCATCATCAATGGAAGTAATTTTTCAATATTAACAGAGCTGAATCTAATGAGGTAATTTAAAATTTTATAGTATATTAATTATGTGAACATAACCAATTATATTTTTTATGAATGTTTCTTTTTCCAAGGAATTATATTAAAATTAATGTAAATATTGAGAAATAATACATTATTAATATCGGCGACAGTCACTATTTTCCAGAAAAGAAATAATTTATGGCTTTATTTTATTTATTATATTTTATATCATTTTATTATAATTCGAGGTTTTTTCTAAATTGATTATATTTTTTATAATGGATTATGATATCAATCAATATATCAGATGAATAGATATCTGGTTTAATGTTCATAAGAAACCCCATTACAATTTTTTAAATGAACCTACCAAATTTGGTGGAGTAAGTACATTTCGTTAATATTTAATGTTATTTGAAATCTATAAAAACATAATAATGAAAAATATGTAATAAAAATAAACAATACATAAATAGAATTATATAATTCCATATATGTGGATAAAACCATTCCAATTTGGAATTTTTTGTTCTATCTACTTAACCCCATCTAATTGGGTTAAATACATGTTTCTTGTTATAATTTATTTTTTATTATTATGTTTTTATTATAATGAATTATTAATAAAGATACTTAAAAATTTAATAATTATAAAACATTATGAGGGTATGATGATTTAAATGAATTAATTTTATTAAATTAATAGTATAATATTCAATATGTCTATGATATAAACCCTTCACAATAATCATTTCCTTCCAAAAAAGATTTATTTACAATCTGTATAGGGATGTAGAATATCAATGTTTATGGGGGATAGGTTTTGGGTATAGACCATAATAATTCTTTAGTGTAGTGTCACTATACATTATTTCAGCACCAAGTGGGGTCTAATGTTGTTTCGTTGCTCATAAATCACTAAGAAAATTGAAAGTTTGAATGAAAGTGAAATAACAAGACACTTATATGAAAAAATAGTATTAGTAACTGTTGGAAATTGAAAATTATTTTGTTTATATTTTTTAGAGTATGGAATAAATGATCCCTAAGGAAATATAAATCAATACGGTTCACCTTACTCTGGTAAATGAAATATTCCATATATCATTCATGCATTTCTAAAAAACACACACAACCTCCATAAATAAAAACTAATTTTTATTTTATTTTTAAAACACAAACATAGAGTCATACTAACTACATTGTGTGCCTGATTGATATTTGGAAGATTCTTACACATAAATATTTAATTATGTATCACTATCCTATAGTTTGAAAAAAAATCAAAGAACATTTTCTCAGTCTCCACTCAGTAAAATGTTTTTCAATGAACCAATTCTTCTAAAAACATGTCCAGGGGTTTAAAATCAGGAAATAGATGAAAAATTCAAATTAAATCATAGTACATGATGTGTGGTTGGAATGAATAAATAAGAACCTTTTTATAGTATAAAAGCCCTTATGGAATGTATTTATAGACAACATGCCAATATAACCTATCGAGTTGTTAGAATAACTAGATAAATAGTTATTAATTGAATTAAAACCAGTAAAAGAATATATCACTGGTTAGAAACAAAGAAAACAATGTTGAATGTCTATGAAATCAATGTAAAATGGTAACAGATTTATTTTATAAATTTATGAAACGATGACATGTTATTATGAGTTATGTTTTTTCAAAGATGCTCATAAAATTGTTTTTAGTGTATTAAAACACAAAAACATGTGTGTATTAGTGAAATCAATATAAAAGATCCTATGGTTGATGTGAAATCATTGTAAAAATAACAATGAATTAATATTTATCGTTATTCATAAACAACATGATAATATGATGTGCATTGTAGTCAGAATGGCTAGGTAAAAAGTTTCTAAAGGTACCAATGCCTTCAAAAAAATGCGTCAATGGGTCAAAACTAGGAAAAAATTCCTTCTGTCCATGAATTTAGTGGAAAATTACCATAGATGGATTTTTAATAAATTAGAACCAACGAAAATTCATTTTTAGTTATGGTTTTCGGGATATTCCCATATAGATGTTTTTAGTGTTTTAAAAAACTAAAATGATAATATAATTATCAAAAACCAAGAAAATGTTATCAGATTGACATGGATTCATTAAAAGTCCACCATTAAGTTATTTTTGAATTCATCATTCACAAAATACATTTATTTTACAGGTGGTGTATTCAAAATGAATTGGTAAACATTTTTTAAATGTACTAAAGCCTTTCAAAACATGTATTAAGGGGGTTAATATCAGGAAAACAATTTTAGGTTGTCATGAAATTAGTAGTCAATGACCATATATGGATTTTAGAAATTTAATATTTAAATAAAAATTATTTAAATTTGTTGTTTTATGTGAATCCTTATAATTGTTCAAGTGTTTTGAAATATGAAAATGTGTTTGTAATGGTAAAAACCATTAAAAATGACCCCATATTGAGGTTAAATAATTAGATTACCACTATTGTCTTATTATGGATGTCTATATGAAAACAACATGTATATACAATGTGTAGTGTGGTTAGAATAATGTGTTAAAATGTTTTTAATGGTACCAAATCCTTAAAAAAATTTGTTGGAAAAAAATGGTAAATAATTTTAGATATCCAGTAATTCAGACAAAAAGAAACCAAAGAGTGGTTTTTGAATTATATTAATTGATGATATTTTTTTACTAATTGTTCTCTCATGATTCTCATAAAAGTTTATTTAGTGTTTCAAAAAACAAAATGTGCATATAATGGTTCGATACACTGTAAATGAACACATATTGACTTAAAATCATTTGATAATTTTTATTCTATAATTTTCTTTTTGTACGGATAAAAACCATATCAATAAAATGTGTTGTGGGGTAATAATGACATGGAAAATAGTTTTTAAAGGTGTCTAATCCTTTAAAATTTGTTGTAGAATTTAACATACTCTAAAATAACATCATATTTCTCTAGAATTTGAGTAAAATGACTATAGAATTGCTAATAAATTATAGGATGTGACAAAACAACACTCCATGTTTTGGTTTTCCAAGGATTCCTATAAGTTCTTTTTTATTGTGTTCCAATACTAAAACATGTCTTTAATCTTAAAAAACATAAAAAATAACATCGTATTGTGGTGAAATCATGTGATAACATCCTTTTAGTTATCTTTGACATGTATATATATAAAAATATCAATTCAACATGTTGGGTGGTAAGAATTACATGGTAAATTTTTTAAATGGCACTGATGCCTTAAAAATGTGTGTTATGGGGTCAAACTATAGAAAACTTCATTAAATTAACATATAATCTGATGGAATTTACCGTATATATATATATAAATATATTCAAAATTTAATAATAGAAAAAAATTAATTCTATGTAAAGAGTTCTATAAATGCCTTTAAATTCATTAAAGTATTTTTTAGAAATACTAAAAATTCTGTGTAAATTTCACAACCATAATGAATAAAATATATTCAAATAATATCATTGTAAAACCACCGTTTCAATAATTTTTTAAGTCATCAGACATAAAACCATCAATCTGATATGATATGTGGTCAAAATCACATGGAAAATATTTTTAAAGGTACCAAATCCTTTAAAAGCTATCAAAGTGTCAAAAGTAGATAAATGATATCATAATACATTGAAATTAGATGAAAAATGACCATAGATTGACTTTGAAATGTAGGATCATCCAAAAAATAAAATATAGTTATGAAAATATAAAGATGACTATAAATTCATTTTCAGTGTTTTGAAACACTAAATCATGATCAGAATTTTCAAAACCATATAAAGATACCACATATTGATTTAAAATCATATGACTACCAATAATGAATTATTTTGGGAATGTAGGTGAAGAAAACATATCCACCCAACCCTTGGTTTTCTCAGAATGACTCAATTTTCAGTTTTTTATGATACCAATGCCTTTTAAAACATTTTGTTAGGTAAGGTAAAACTATTAAAATGTTGTTTGATTAACATTAACTCATAGTAAAATAAATGTGAATTGAATGATGAAATATATAAACCAATAAAAACTCATTAAAATATTTGGTTTTACCAATAAAACCATAATATAATTTTTAGTTATTTAAACACAAAAAGTGAATTTAATAGTAAAAACAATAGATAATGACCTTTTATAATTGTCAAATTATTTTAAAACAACAATTAGATATTTTGTTAAAAAATAAAAAATATTTTCAATTCAGTGTATCTAAATTTTCTTTATTATTTATTTTGAATCACATAGAAACCCAATTTAAAATTGATTAGGTTATTATATATTTATCCCTTTATAGTTTCAACATTTTAATATATCATAAATATTTAGGATTATATTTCCAAATTGGTTGTAATGATATAATTTTTTATTTTAACATAAAATTTATTCTATTTTATTAAAAAAATAAAAAAATTTATTACAACATTAAGAATATAATCTTTGTATATTACCATTGTCATTTATTTTGTTAAATATTTTTGTTTTTATTATAGGTGATAATTTATGGCAATACACATGAGGTTGACTATTCAGATCAATGACATTTTTTAGAAGGCATCAAAGATGGATATTAGATTCTATGATATGTTTAAATATTATCATTGATTCCACTATAATTATGATTTAATATGTTATGTTCTAATTTGTGCATTTTTTGTTCCATTTGATGTAATGATATGGTCACATTGAGATGATGATATGATGTAGAGGAAAAAATATTTAGTGGATGTCCTGGGATTAATGTATAATGTTATTTCTTTTCTGGAGGACATGTTTTGTATATATATATTGATAGATAAGCTATTGGTTGACATAAGTATGGGTTGATATAGGTATGGGGTGATAGAGGAATGAATTAACTGAGGTTGTAAATAAAAATTTATATATGTATGATGATTTATGTATGAATTTATGGTGCATTAATTTTTTAGTTTATTTCATTTCGTATGTTTTTTATTTAGAAATATTGTTTTAAATATATTTTTGAAAAATAATATTTTCCATAAATATATTCAGGGGAGGTTTATAATAACTATCAATAAAAATAATTTAAAATTTTAATTTAGCAGTGTATATCCATAACCTCCTTGAATAATATCCATGGTTATATATTTTATTGGTGGTAAAGATTATTTTATCAGCATTATTATTGGATTATTAAAACGAATAACAACTAAATTAATAGGGAGTCACCTCTAATTACAACAGATATAAATCATTTAAAATAATTTGAAAATACAAGATCTTTACCTATATGACTTCTGACTGTGGAATAGACTATTGGGTTTTAACCACTTTGAAATCATATAGATATTGTTTAAACCACATCATATATAAATAAACTACCACTAAGGCCATTTTTTATAGTTTGAAATAGTTTATCTCAAAGGACATTATAGATTTTACATCACATGAATAGCTCTCAACTTATTGATAATGAAAATAGAGTGATAAAGTTGATATCAATTATATTTGATTATTTTTAATGATGCTAAATACTTTTTAATAGCGATTTTTAAAGATTAAAAAACACCTTCAATGGATAAGATAGTTCAAATGTAATAAAATTATTTCAAAAGCATAATAAAATCATAAATCATAATTGTATGTAATATTATTTGAATTCTAAAAAAAATACTAAATCAAAAAATTTACATACCCCATGAAATTTATCAAAAGACCCCAACAATATTTTCAAAGTATAATATCAAATAAATAACATAATCTAAGTTAACAAAATTACATGAATATTGTAACGCACCGACACCAGAATCCTAGAGTCGGTGCATTATTACATATCATTGGCATGATCACAAAAGGTCATGTCTCAATAGAATGATTAGTTTAGTATCCATGGAAATAATTGATATATTCATAAGGATTACATTACATCATGAAATATAAGACTAAAACAACATTGTTTCCATAGTCAACATTGAGATCCAATAGGCTATCCCTGGATGATAGTCATAATATATTTCTTTGCATCCTAGGAAAAATAAAACATAGAAAGGGGTGAGCTCAGATTCTCAGTAAGGATAACAATATAGTGGACCTTTTCATAAATAAGCATAAAAATTTCAGGAAATGTATAAGACTAAAATAAAATAATTTTAAACATGAACTTCAGTATAATAATATAGAGATAAAATCAAAATAATTCCATTTACTTACTCACATGGATATTCTACTAGTCGAATAATCAAATACAATATCAATAGCCACATTCATAATGATGGAATGCAAAATGCCAGACATTCATTACCACATAGTCAATCCCTTATTCTTTGACTAAAAATACAATTTGTTCAAGGCCTTGTGCCATGACACTATTTTGTCTCATGAGCCATACCTATGCATCGAGAGGCTATAGAAGGCTCCACCCGTCACTTACTAAGTCCAATGGTTTTCTCATAAGAAAAAGTTTAAACATAAATTAAACATTCATATTAAAATTGGAATATGAAATGTCATTACATTATCCATATTCCATGAATAGTATGAAATAACACATCCACATTCAAACATATCACAAAACCTTCAATACAATATGGAAGTTTGGTATCATAATAAATCAACTTCAAACAAACTTAAAATCCATAAAAGGATGTTGGCATAGATGAAATAAAACCCTTTTTAGGGAAATATATATTTATATTATGAAACCATTTAAAAGTCATGTAATTATAATAGAAAAGATTTATGTTTTAAAATATTTTTATTATATTGTAAGGGAAGCTTCTACAATTTTATAACGGCAGAAAATGGCCACACTCGTCGTATAATTTAAAAACAAGACATTCTTACCTTAATTTTTTGGAAAAGTTTATAAAGGACCTTGCTTGGAAAATGATGAAAATATTCATTTATAAACCCCTTATAAAAGTCAAAAAGGGTATAAATGACTTTAACCCATAGTCTATAAAATAGTAAGAATGTTTTGAAATTCATTTTTAAGAAAAATGGATGTGGATGATAAAGATGTCCCAATAGTTAATTATATATAAACAACCTCAGATGATGATGAGATTGTGGAATTAACCCTTACTCTATACATTTCCTTGGTCGATGGTAGGTTAATATCCTTTATAATGGTGATGTAATTGTTATTAAATTATACATTAATCCTATACATTAATATGATATCATATATGATCTTTTAACACTGTTGTGTTAATAATATCTTCCTATTATCATCTTTTTGGGTGTTAACTGATTCGTTTTACTTTGAATGATTTGTTACATAAGTAATGTTTGTTATTCATTGGATGTATATTATTAATATTAATAATTATATTAAGTATTTAAACATTATTTTTAATCATGTAATGAAAATTATTCTTGAATTGATACAACAGAGAATGAATCTCATCGTGTCCGTGAAGACGATAATCCGTACGTATGCACGAGCGACAATATCATTCTTTTGATATTAAAATAATATATAATTGGATTTTATATCATATATAAAGAATCATTATACTGTTATATTAATTATTTAAATCAATTACACATCATTATTATACCCATCCAATAAATAATGAATTGAATCACAATTACACCACGACGTGGAGACGGTAAGCCGTATTTACACACGTATGGTGACATGTCATTCAAAGGATGGATAGAATAATGAATATGGTTGTAACATATTTATAATAACATCACAATATTTATAAGATACTGGAGTTATTATTTTATAATGGAAACAACAACGAAAGTGGATGTGGAAGACGAAATGAACTTGAAAGAGGTGATGAAATATTTACATTTTTTCAAGTACTTCATTTTCATTTATTAAAAAGATCTCTTTAGGATGGATTTATGACTAATGGAAGGCCTCTAGGATTAATGTAGAAGGGTTTATAGGTTATTTGGGGAGTTTTTGGCCAATACAAATGGATTTTAATGTGTAAATTAGAGAGAATGGGCGTTCCATTTTATAAGAGTGGTGAGGGGCACCTTAGGGAAAGCTAGAAATATTATTTTGTAATAAAACCATTTTAGATTTCTAATTGTTCCAAAATGGATTATTTAATTTATAAGGTGGTTATGGGTAGAAACCCACTCACCCAATAGGTTTTAGATGGGTTTGGGTCACTATATTAACCTTATCTTTTAGATTTAACTCTTAGTTAAATAGTTTGACAATTACTATGTCTCTTTGTATTTTTATATTATATGGTTAATAATAATACTATATACTTCCAAACGAAAACCAAGTGGTTAATTAATGATACAAATATCATTATATATGAATTTTGTCATGTCCATATATTTTTAGGAATATAATATCAATTAATAATATAATATTTGTTTTAAATACTCGTTTATGTCAATTTTGACACTATTTGGTATTTAGTTTTTGATAAATTCATAACAACATTATTACATAGAAATTGATTTTTCTAAACTACCCTAATATGTCATATTAACCTATAAAATTAATAGAATTCATAAAATGTCTCAAATTACATTTATTGAGATATTTATAATATCAATTATTTTAATATTTCATCAATATGGTAATTACAACATCATCATTGTGTCATATATAAATTGAATTATTTAATGTCTAAAAAATATAATTAAAATAAAATTATGTAGGAAATATCTTTAGATTTATAATGAATATTTATAGTCGAATTTATATTATATAAAACCCTATATTAAAAAAAATATTTGTTATTAATCTTCGATTTTAACACTTTTAACTATTCTTTTAATAAAATTATAATTGAAGTCCTAATCAAATTATAGTGGACCTAAAGGATCATATTTTATTCCTAAGGTTGTTTTTTGTGGAATTACACTTATCAAATATAATTAGGACATTTTATGGGTAATAATAATATAAGCTTTACCCTTAATTACCCTATTTATTTTTAACCATGTTAAATAAAAGTAAAAAGTTACTATTCACCAAAAATTAATTTCATCATATTGAATGAAATTTTTCTTTCATATATCAACTGTGTCCCTCGTATTTTTTAAATTAAACCAATAGAAGTGGTAAAATTATGTTTTATGTAAATTTTCAAATACTCTTAGGATGTTGGTAAAAGACGGTGAAAAGTTCTATAAAATTTTTATATATCTAAAATTTTATAAACCAAATCCAATGAATTAAATTGAAATTATATAAGTATTATGAATATATTTTGTCCGAAAATAAATTTCAATAAAATAAAAAATTATTTAAATAAAAAATTCGGTTTTAATCTATAACTCAGTGTTTTTCACTATTCATCAAAAATTGAAAGATTTTTCAAAAATACCAAAAATCCACCCTAGGATAATTACAGTATTCCGAATCCAAAAATAAAGTCTATTTTGAAAGATAAACATTATAAAATTTCAAAAAGTGGGTATTTCTATTCATAACGGCTTGTTTGATTGTTGCGGTGTGTTAGAACTCGAAGTTGCATACAACACATGCAACTATATTATTCATAGAGAAGCGTAATGTGGATGTTTGGGGTGTTATATTCTATCCTCCGCTGAATAATTTCATCATAATAATTTCTAGAATATTATTTCTTAAAAAACTATGGTGGTTCTTTATCATATGTTCCTTGGGATCCCACGTTGCCACTTCCATCTTATGGTTTCTATACATAACTTTTACCAGAAGATTCGTCTAGTTTCTCATCAATTGTTATCTTGTATCAAGAATCTTGGAAGGATCTTCGCAATAAGATAGATCGGTTTCCAGTTCTAACTCCTCATAGATGAGTACATGCATTGGGTCATGCGTGTATTTTATCAGAAGTTATACGTGGAACACATCGTGAACTATGGAGAGACTTGTCGGCATTTCCAAATGGTAAGCTACATACCCAATTCATTCGAGAATTTCAAATGGTCTGATGTACCTGGTACTCAATTTACCCTTCTTAATGAAATGTATAACACCCTTCAATGGAGATACCTTCAAGAAAACATGATCTGCTACCTGAAATTCCGAATCCTTCCTTCTTTTATTGGCATTTCTCTTCTATATACTTTGAGATTCTTGGATGTGGTTTTGGATTACCTTCACATTTTCCATAATTCCCTCCACAAGTTCTGGGACTAAGAGTTTTCATTCACCAACATCATCCTAACAAGTTGGTGTGCGACATCTCTTTCCATATAATGCTTCATATGGTGCCATCTGAATACTTGAATGGAAGCTACTGTCATAGGAAAATTCTACCAGAGGTAAATATTGATCCACACATACCTTGAACGTAATGTGACCATGATATAAACATTTCATATAAGGTTTGAATGGTCAATTCTAATTTTCCATCAGTTTTGGGGTGGTAGGCAGTGCTCAAACGATGTTCACTATCCAGGTTTTTCTGAAGACTTTTCCAGAATATTGATGTTAAACAGGGATCCCGATCATAAATAACCGATAGTGGTACTCCATGAAGTATTAAAACATTATTAATATATAGTATTTCTAGACATTAATGTGGTAAATCTGTACTTATAGCAAGAAAATGTGGTGACATGGTAAGACTATCAACAATGACCCATATTGCATCATACTATCTAGGAGTCGTTGGTAGTCCCATGAAAAATTCCATCATGATATTATCCCATTTCCACTTAGGTATGGGAAGGGGTTGCATGACTCCTCGAGGATGTTGCCTTCCACCTTTCACTTGTTGACAAACCATATATCTTAACACAAAATTAGCAAATTCCCTCGTCAGTTTGTCGCTCAAAAAAAGTTCCTTCAAATATGTATACATCTTAGTTCTACCATGGTGTATAGTGAAATTGGAAATATGAGCATCATCTAACAATTCCCATTTTATATCAGGTATATCGGGAACACAAAGTCTCTTCCCAAATTTCAAAATTCCATCTTCAAATAAAAAGTCACTCAATCTCCCATTTTTCAAAACATTTATATTATTTTGAAACTCTTCATCATCGGTTATCCATTCTAGTAATGGTAGTTTTGAAACCATTTGAAACATTATTGATGTTTCACCTTCCATGGTTATTCTCATATCCATCTTTACTAGATCCATGAATATATGATCCATTTCAACAGTCATCTTGTTCAAAACTCCGTGATCTTTTCTTGCTTGAATCATCTTCCACCTTATTTGCTTTCCCGGGTGGTAGTGTATTGTGAAATCATAATCCGTGAGTAGTTCAAGCCATCTCTGTTGCTTCGTGTTGAGTTCCTTATGTGACAAACTATACATCAAACTCTTTTGGCCAGTATATATCTCACATTTTTCACCATAGAGATAATTTATCCATATCTTCAAGGAAAGGATTACAACTGATAACTCATGATCATGAGTATGATAGTTTTTCTCTTGAATTTTTAGCTACCGTGATACATATGAAATAACCCTATCATTCTGCATAAGGACACAACCAAGTCCTTTCATTGAAGCATCATTATAAATAACAAACCCATCATTCCCCAATGGTAGAGTCAACATAGGACCATTTACTAATCATCTATCTAGTTCTTCAATACATTCTTTACATTATTTAGTCAAAACAAATTTAACCCCTTTTCTTGTGAGTTTAGTTAATGTGTTATCCAACTGGGAATAATTCTGGACGAAATGTTGATAATAACCTACTAAACCAATTAAACTACTTACCTCAGTTATACTCATTGTTGGTGGCCTTATTGGATTGCCTTGGACATAGAATGTTCAAAATAGATTCCATCCTTAGGGACAATATGGCCAAGAAAATAACTATCTTGAATCCAAAATTCACACTTGCGAAACTACCCATATAAATCATGAATTTTAAGAGTCATTAGGATAATTCTCAAGTTATTTTCATTTATTCATAGCTTTTGTAGTATACCCATATATAATCAATAAATACCACTAAAAATTCATCAAGATATTCCTTGAAAACTCAATTCCTTAGATCCATGAAGACAGAGGGTGTATTAGTCAATCCAAAAGGCATTATTGTTAACTGTAAATGCCCGTACCATGTTCAAAATACTATTTTTGGAATGTCTTGCTTCTTCGCACACAACTAATGATATCCAGATCAATGATCAATCTTTGAAAAGTATTTAGCTTTATGAATTTGGTTGAAAATATAATTAATGTGAGGTAGAGGATACTTTTTCTTAATTGTTATAGCATTGATCTCCCTGTAGTCAATGCACAACCTCATATATCCATCTTTCTTTTTAGCAAATAGGTTAGGGGCTCTCCATGGAGAAATACTAGTGATAATAAATTCTTTATTACTCAATTCCACTAGTTGTTTATTTAGTTCCACTAATTCCATAGTGGCCATTCTATAAGGGGTCTTCAATATGGGACTTGATCCAGGAATCAAATAAATGGAAAACTAAATATCTCTTTCTAGAGGATGTCTAGGTAAATCTTCTGAAAACACATCAACATAATCTTTTTCAATAGGTACATCCTCTATTTGAACTTTTTTTCCATACCCACAATTATTTCAATCTCATTCTCCCCAATAATTGAATTTAGTTGAGCTACTGGGTGTGGATCTAGATAAGAATGAGGTGGTGTTGTTTCTGCTCTAATGATAAGGTGTTCAGTATCATGTCATAAAAAATTGTAACCTCCATCTTCATAAAATAAATATTTGCATCATGGTCTGAATGCAAATCCATACTGAAAAATATATCAAATTCAATCATGGGTATGATGATGAGATCGGCATATAAGGAACATTCATGTTCCTTAATGGGGACAGATTCACAAAACTTTGTTGCAATGATACTTCCCTTAGGAGTTTTGACTAACAAATTCCTTGTTAAATCAAATTGAAAATAACTAATATTCTAATAAAATTGGGAAGAAATGAAATAATATGATGATCCAGAATCAAATAATGAATTTTCTAAACTTGAGGAAACAATTTAATTACCTATCACCACATCTTTTGGAGCTTCAACCTCATCAGTAGTGACAGGATACGCTTGTCCTTGATCCATTTTCTTTTTCTGAGGTATGTTCCCCTGACAGTTAATACATTCATTTGCATAATTCCCCCTTTCTCTAAAATTGTATCATTCAACATTGAAATCCTCTTTATTACCCTTGCAATCACAAGATTGGTGGCCTTTTACACCACACTTGTTACAATCTCTCATTCCCTACAAGCATGTACTAGGGTGTTTCATTACACATTTTCTACCGGATGGATATTCAACTTTTCCCTGATTCCCATTATTTTCATTTCCAGAGTGACTAGGAGATCTCTTCTTCTCATTCTTTTTATTAATGACGTAGGACATAGTGAATTATTTTTCTGTCTTAATTGCACATGAGACAATATCTTCATATGACGAGAAGGATTGTGAGACTAATGATCAACAGAAAAATGGTTTTAACCCCTAAAATAAATAATCATGCTTAGTTCTTGGGTTACATATATAATCTGTAGCTTGCCTCACTATCCTTTTAATGTAATCCTCATTATTTGAGACATTATCCTCATCCTTTTGACTCAAACTCAGAAGTTGTCTTTCCATATCCCCTAGATGGTCACGAGGAAAGTATTTTTCTAAAAAAATATCCTTAATATCTATCCATTAAATATTTGATACTTCATCATATTCCTTTTTGTTTTAAATCAATAACCACCATATATCAGCAACTCCAGTGGGGTAGTAAAATACCATGACAACTTTTTCCCTTTCGCTACTCCCTAACTCGTGGAATATTTCTCTAAATAATTTATCCATTGTTCAGCTACTAATGGATTTTTACCCCCAATGAATGTTGGTGGTTTTTTCCTCATGAAGCATTCTAACATTGATCCTCCAAGCGGTGGATCATGGTGCTCCATATGGGTATGGTTGTTATTCATAACATGAGTGAGTTGTCCCAATATAGTGATAAGCTGATCAGCAACAGTTGTATCACCATATACACTATAATTTTCTTGAGTATGAGGAAAATCCCTACATGTAGTGTAGGAATTGATACATTTTACATTCCTTCCACTAGGAACCATTTAAAAACAACGGAATAAACTAGATATGTTTATGAATCTAAATATATAATTCAAACATGTAAAACACTTACCATAAATTGAAAAGTTTATGGATATATTCCATAATCATAAAAAAAATTCTTTGAGGAGGTATACACTCATGAAACCATCATAATGTTTTGTAAAGAAAATGATAATTATCCTAATCATATCCCCTTGGAGTGTCATAACCAAGAGTGTAGCAATGCCCATTGTCATGCACCCGTTCCCATTTGAGTCAAGCTCAAAGAGGTGTTTTCAGGTTTTACCTCTAGGTACATCTATGCCTGAGCCACCTATACCTACTCGTATCCAGACAGGGATGTTTTTCCAGTAAAACTCACAAAATCTCAAAAATACCAAAATTCTAGGAAGTTCATCTATATTAATTCTGAAAGTCTATCTTTGGGATATGTGCTCTAATCAATGTTTATCTAAATATAATTTTCAACGATTATACTAATCATCCTCTAATAACAACTATAACTCCCCGACCCTAGAGGCCCAGAGTCTGTGAATTATTACGTATCATTTTCATGATCACAAAAGATCATGTATCGAAAGACCGATTAGTTTAGTAACCTTGGAAATACTAGATACATTAATAAGGTTTACATTACATCATGAAATGGAATACTACAACAACATCATTTCCTAGACAACAATGAGATCCCATAAACTATCCATGAAGGCCAGTCATAATATACATCAGCACATACTGGGAAAAATAAAACCTAGAAAGGGGTGAGCTCAGATGCTTAGTAAGGATAACAATAAAGCCAAAACATGCATAAATAAGAATAAACATTTAAGGAAATGTTTATGACTAAAAAATCCTTTTAAACTTCAACTTCAGCATAATATGCCAATGATAAATTCAAAATAATTTCATTTACTTACTCACATGGATATTCTACTAGTCAAATAATAAAATGGAATATCAATGGCCACTTTCATAATCATGGAATACATAATGCCAGACTTTCATAATATCATTGTCCCTGCCTTGTGCCAATACTACAAATAAGATATTTTCAAGGCCTTGTTCCAAGACACTAGTTTGTCTCATGAGACCTACCGATGAATCAAGGATCTAGAGTGGGATCCATCCATCACTTAATCAACCCCATTCATTACTCATATGAAAAGGATTAAACATAATGTAAACATTCATATTGAAAATGTCATATGAAATTTCAATACTTTATTCATAAACCATTAATGGTATGAAACAACACATCTAGATTCAATCATATCACAAAACCTTCAATAAAATATGGATGTTTTCTATCATAATAAATCAACTTTGAGAATACTAAAAAACCATCAAAAGATATTGACATAGATGAAATCAACACCATTTTGGAGTAATATATCTTTCTATTTTGAAATCATTTAAAAGTCACACAATTATAAAAAAACATTTTTATTTTAAAATATTCTTATACGATTTTAAGTGAAGCATTGACAATATTATAATAGCAGAAAATAGCCACACCAACTGTATAAGTTAAAAAAATACATTCTTACCTTAATTTTGTCAAAATGCTTATAAAGGACCTTGTTTGAAAAACGATAAAAATATTCCATTATAACCATCTTATAAAAGTCAAAAAAGGGTATAAATAACATTATATAATAGTCTATATATAATAAAAATGTTTTTAAATGCATTTTTATGAAACATGGATGTGGATGACAAAGAGGTCCCAGTAGATAATTACGTATAAACAAACTCGTATAATGAAGAGATTGTAGAACTAACCCTTACCCTATACTTTTCCTTGGTTGATGGTAGGTTAACCTCCTGTATAATGGTTAAATAATTGTTATTAAATTATAAAAAAATAATATACAATAATATGATATCATATATGATATTTTAACATTGCTTTGTCAATAATATCTTAGTATTATCGTCCTTTCGGGTGATAGGTGATTCGATTTCCATTGCATTATTTGTTACATAAGTAATGTTCGTTATGAATAAGATTTATATTATTCATATTCAGAATTATATTAAGTCTTTAAACATTATTTTCAATCATCTAATGAAAAATAATCTTGAATAGATATGGTGGGGAATGAATCTCATCGCGTTTGTGGAGACGGTAATCTGTATGTACGCACGAGCGACAATATCATTATTTTGATATTAAAATAATATATAATTAGATGATAAATTATATAAACAGAATAATTATAATGTTTCATTTATTATTTACATAAATTACACGTCATTATTATAACAATCAAAATAATAATGTATTGAATAACAATTACACCACGACGTGGTGACGGTAAGACGTACGTACACACGTATAGTGACATGTCATTGAATGGATGGATAGAATAATGAATATGGCTGTATATATTTATAATAACATCACAGTATATATAATATACTAGAGTTATTATTTTATAATGGAAACAATAATTAAATTGGAAGTGGATGAAAAAAGGAACTTGAAAGAGGTGATGAAATATTTACCACTTCTTCGAGTTCTTCCTTTTGATTTGAACAAAAGGGATCTTTAGGTTGAATTTATTACAAAATTATGGACTCTAGGATGAAGGGAGAACAGTTTATAAGATAGTTGCGTAGGGTTTGGTCTATCTAAATGGTTTTGAAGGTGTGAATTAGAGATAAGGAGGAGCTCCATTTTAAAAGAGGGGTTAGGGGCACCTTAGGAAAAGAAAGAAATATTATTTTATAATAAATTCCATTTCGGTTTTTAATTTCCCAAAAATGAATTATTTAAAATATCTGGTGTGGATGGGTTTAAAAACACTCAACCAATAGGTTTTATACAGGTTTGGGTCAATATATTAACATTATCTTTTATATTTAACTCTCAGTTAAATAGTTTAACATTTACCATGTGTATTTATATTTTTAAATTATATGGTTAATAAAAATTCTATATACTTCAAAGAGAACCCCAAGTGGTTCAGTAATGATACTTGTATCATTATATAAGACTTTTGGATGAACCATATATTTTTAGGAATTTAATATAAATTAATAATATAATATTTGTTTTCAAAACTTTTTTATGTCAATTTTTACACTATTTGGTATACTATTTTTGCTGCATTTATAACAACATTATTACTTTGAAAAAAATATATCTAACCAACCCTAATATGTCATATTAAGTTATAAAATTAGTGGAAATAAAAAAAGTCTCAAATTACATTTATTTGGATATTAATAATATCTTTTTTATATTTTATTAATATGGCAATTACTACATCATCAATGTGTCATAAATACATTAAATTATTTAATTTCTCAAAAATATAAATAAAAAACCATTATGTATGAAATATATTTATCTTTCTGATGAATATTTATAGTCTAATTTATCTTATGTGTAAATCTATATTAAAAATGGTTTAGTTATTTAACATTGATTTTAACTCTTTTAACTCTTCTTTAAATTAAAAAATAATAAATTTTCTAATCTAATCCATGTGGACACAAAGGATCATATTTTATTACTTAGGTGTTTTTTGGTTGAATTAAAATTTAACAATATAATTAGTACATGTTTTTTTGTAATAATAATAAAATTTTTACCCTTATTTAACCTATTTACTTTTAATCGTGTTAAATAAAACTAAAAAGTTACTATTAACCAAAAATTATTTTCATCTTATTGAACCACATTTTACATACTGATAACAACTACGTCACTCAGATTTTTCAAATTGAACTCATAGAATAGGTAAATATATGTTTTATGTAAATATGAAATACTCTTAGGAGGTGGGTAAAATAAGGTGAAAAGTTATATAAAATATATATATATATATATAATTATTATAAACTGAATCCAATGAATTAAATTGAACATATATAGGTATAATGTATCTATTTTGACCAAAATTAATTTAAATAATATAAATAATTATTTAAATAAAAAATTCGATTTTAGACTATAACTCAGTGTTTTTCACTAATCATCAAAAATTGAAAGTTTTCAGAAAAATACCAAAATTTCACCGATAGCTAATTTTGATATTCCGAATCAAAAAATGAAATCCATTTTGAATGATAAAATTTTAAAAAAATTCAAAAAGTTGGTATTACTATTGATAATGGTTATTTTGATTTGTTGTGGTGTGTTAGAACTCAATGTTCCATACAACACACGCTACTATATTATTCATTGAGTTGCGTACAGTGGAAGCTTGGGGTATTACAAATATTATCATGAAAAACTATAGAATGCAATCTGTATAAATATATAAAATATAAGTAAAATTTTTCGTGAATTAAGTACATTAAAATATTCTTATAAGATATATAAATATCAATAAATATGTTACACAAAATTAAAATTAACAATATAATTAAAAAATAAATTACCTATATGATGTAACTTTATATAAAAATTGAAGTAAATTTTTAAAAATACATTATAATTAATTTAAGAAATTTAAAATTACTTCTAATGGAATTCATATAAAATATATGTTAATTTTGGAAAATAATTTAATGATATTAAAAAAGAAGTGGTTAGTAAAAATACAAAAAGTGATGAAAATTAGAGGTTTGAAAAACATTTAGAACAATAAAATTAACTATAGGTATCATAAATTTTTAACAAGTTTTACATCATGATGAACAAATTTTCTTCCATTAGTATTGAAGAATAAGTGTTTTCCTACTACATTTTCATTTGGTGAAACAATTTAAAATATACCATTATAGGAAATGCGGGGGTTCCTTGGTAGATATACCATCATAAATAGAACACCTTCCATTACAATGCGTTTAACAATCCTACCATACCACCATACTTCACTAGTAAAGATAATGCTTCCACTTAGGGATAAGAAATCTATTATTGAGGGAGAGAATCTACAATTCGTATTGTCGGAGGTGATCTACTATTGATTGGATGTTAGATATTAGATTAATATAACTAAAAATTTAATAATTTCTTCTTCCTATTGTATAAAGTTTTTCTACTTGAAGATGCATGGGAGAAACAATTTAGGTTTATTTCATCTACAATTATTGTGGAATGCTAATATTACAGTGAAATTAATTTCCACCGCTAAAATAACACATAGATATACCATTGAGATAAATAACATATAACATGAAGATAAAAATTATCTATCATTGAATTGAAAATTACATCTATATATTTTTAGATAATATATTTCCTACCATTGATATTGTAGATTTTCCATCGAGAGACGAATATATGAAAATCTACTATTGAACACCTAAAAAGTATATTTACTTTTTGAAACAAATATAAACAATTTTTGTATGATATAATAATATGGTCATATTAATGATTAATACTGAAGGTGATTCCATATAATAAGATGGATTAAGGTAAGAGATAATTAATAGTAGATCATTATTTCCTAAAATTTATGACATACATTATTCAGTAAATTTTTATCCCATATAAACAATATAATTAGATGTTATGCAACCACAATTTTGTTAAGACAATTTTTAGGCATTACCAATTAATACAAAAGATATAAATTTTGACAATATTATTTTAATATTTCTTAGAAACAATTTAAAAAAATAAAAAAACATTTGAAAAGGTAAAATGAAAAATTTCCGAATTTTACCCATTTTTAAATATCCTAAATGATATTTCAAAATTATCATAAATTTGAATCAAATTTATAAATCCATAATGGCTTTATATTGGTAAAACAATGTGTTATTCCAATGTATATTGAATGATATATCATTTATGTAGATAATATTTTAAATTCTAGATTTCCAATATTTTCATAACTGTTTGATAATTGCGGGCATTTTTTTAACCACATAAACCAAAAATACAGAGTTCTATTTAATTTAGTGAATTGTATATAATAATATTTAATATCAATGAGATCATTTTTCAAGGAAATTTGATCTATATAACACATTTTATAATATTATAATGAAATAAAACTATAACGTAGTTTAATTATAAAATAATTAATGAAAAAAACCCATGTATAATGTTGTGAAATTAATACAAATATGATAAAAAATATAACTAGAATGATTTTTAGTTAAAAGAAATTATTATATTCTGTATTATAATATATATTAAGTTTTAATTATAAAATCATGACAACTGCAGGTCATGTTATACTAAAAATATATATAGTGTGTAAAACTGGTTCTCATATAAAGTAGTAAGAGGGTTTGGGATGATTGAAAAATATAAACTAATATGCAATTAAAGAAATGACAATGAAATTTAAAATGTAGTTTAAATATTGGAATTCATGATAATATAAATCTCATAAGACCCCAAATTTTCATGTGTTCGGACTGTGAATATCAGTAAGATGGATTAAAGATTTTTTTTATCTGCATCTCTGTTGATAACATTGTGAGGATTACTAAAAATTCTGTTATTTCAAAAATATATGTTTCTACTATTACTATTAATGAAATGAATTAATTTAAAATCATTTATAATTTTATGAATCCATTGTTATTTTTAATTAGAATTAATATCTCTGGTTAAATTTAATCTTTTATAGGGGATATTAGTTTTTGGAAAATGATTGAGATTACTAAATTTATAGAAACCCATGATGTTGAAATAAGAAGGGTTATGTTAAAATATGATTATCAGGACATTGATATTTTACCTTTAAAATCCATTTTCAAGATGAATTAAAGACTCATGATCATTTTGAATAGATTTAAACCTTAAGGAAATAAATTCTGAATTGATAAATATTTCATTCATAATATTATAGACATTATTACCAATTTTCAGGATTCTAGAATAATTGAATTCGACGATATAAGATATATAATTATGTTTATAATAATTGACTTGATTGAAACTCTCCTTAAGTATGAGATAATATATAAAAATGTACTATGATAAAAATAAGAATAAAAATACAGGTATGTATTATTCCTTAAAATTTACCATCTTTATTAAAGAATGATCATCTATGAACAATTATAAATCATATGAGAAGGTAGAATGTAAAATTTTGGGAAAATGTATTTATTATGAGAGGTGTGAGAATGAAAAATTTAATCCTGAAAATGTAATGAATAATATGTTAACTGGGACTTAATTTAGAAATAAAATCTTTTTTTAAATACATATGTAAGAGGGAATACTCTCAGAAGATGGAATGTTTTGAATCCAAGAATCCATGCTAAATCAAACTGAATTTTCCTAGACATAAGTTGAAGGAATTGAAGTACATATATTCTATAAAATTCAACAAGAATAATGGAATGATAACCATGAAAGCTTCTGACACATTGAATAAAAGTGGAGGAGATATTTATTAATATGTTTATTTTAAAAATATTCAAGACATTTATAATGTTTTATGATTTTATGCTATTATTTAAAAGAAAAATGTATTTTATAAGTAAATGTCTTTTCTGAATACATTACTAAATTAACATTAATTGAAAAAAAATCTTAATTTATAGAATGGATTTGATTATAATTCATTATAATAAAAATACAGTTCATTTTAATGTATTATTATTTACCTATCTTTGAAGAAGTATATTGTTTTTTCAAATTTCATGATGTGCTAAAGTATAACGTTTCTAATAACAATGAAAATGATATACATAACATTATATATAATATTGAATACATTATTAAATTAAATTAGATATTTGAAACATTGTATTAAAATTATAAAAAGAATTAAATTCATTAATAATTCTTGAGTGAATTTATTTAGTTACAAAAGTAAATTATGATTTGTTTAGTGAAAATAATTTTTTATCAAATTTTAAAACAAAGATGTAAAATTTTGACAATAGTTATTGACAAATAAAGGGTCATTGAAATAAAAATAGGATTTGTTATACTATTGAAAAAAATCATTTTCATAATAATTGTTTTTTTCCAAGAGTGAATTCTTTTAAAATCAATTTTAGTGTGGGTTACATTGGAAAAATAAATTATGTTCTAGTAAAATATAATATTTTTCTTTTCATTGTATATTATTTTAAAGAAATTATATTTTTATAACATAATAGAGGTAGATATATTTATCTTTTTTATGAATTATTTTTTAACCATGTCGGACCTAATGAAGTCTCATTTAAAAAATATTAACTTTTTTGATTTTAGTAAAATCAATAAATATCAAACAATAATAGTATCTGGTACATGGATATTGTTTTTTTACATCATATAACTAGAAATAAAATGTTCATATTGAATATTTTAAATATGTAAGTTTGGAAAGTCACTATTAGTGATAATTATATTGGGTAAATATATAGTAACTATAATAATATTATAATAAAAAACCCATTATTGTCAATTGTTTAATTTTTAAAGGCCTTAAGAACATCCTTTTAAGATTAAGTACATTATGTTATTAAGGATAACATGTGAAATTTAGGAATAAAAAATGTACTACTCATTGTTTAAAAGGTAAATTTATTCATTTTGGTGATATGAATGAGAATTTATACAGAGTAAACCTATATGACATACGAAACAAAGATCAACCTTTCTATAGTGCAATATATGATCAATAATTTTTGGGGAATACAATATTAATAAACATCAATTTTGTAAATTTTAAAAAATATTATATAGAAGTTAATGAAATATATATATCAAGCCATGGTAATAATAATTTTAATTTTTCCGATCCTTGTTAATTTGGAAAGAAAAATAATTAAATATTACAATATATTAGTGACGTTTCAACTTCTAATGCTATAAAGTTTTTGTAAATGGATTTATTTTTGATAACAAAAACTTGATGTATTGGTGAAAAATACTATGTATATGTTTTAGATTATTAATACACTTGATACACATGGGTATATTTTCTTGACAAATTTTCCAAATAATTTTTCCGTTTTACAAACATTTCACCCTATAATATATTGAGAAAACCCCAAAATTTGTTAAATATTCATATTGATCCTTTTAGATAATATGTAAACTCTGAATGATTTTTTTTAATAAAAAGATATAATATATAAATATTTATCACCCAGGACACCTCAAAAATGGTACATTTGAAAGATGAAATAGTGTCTCTAAGGTGAATATTGTAACCATGTTTAGTGAATAATGAATTTATAAACAATTTTTGGTTGAATTTCTTAGTTCTACCTTCTATTCTTTAATTTTTTTTCATTTTTTTCATTAAACACTTTATGTAATGTGTAAAGTATGAAATCTGTATCTGTCTTACTTTTGAGTATTTGGATTCAATTTATTCCTTCCCAATACTCAAGAATATTTATATAAATTTATTCAACAATTTAACAATGTAATTTTAATAAAATATTCTAAAAATAGTATATATTAAAATACTTTTAATAAGAAAATAATATTTTTCTAAGAAATATATCCTCTCAAATTTGTTGAAATTGATCTTTTTTTTCAAACAACTAGAAACCACATAGTTAAATGTCATTAAAAATTTATATTTTCAACCGATGTGTGATAAATATTTCCATTAGTGATCAACTGAAGAATCATTTTCATAGGTTGTAACTCCAAATGAAAGTAAACCTGTAGTTGAGTATAATAATATATAAAACCCAATTATTCATAAAATCTATATCTATCATCTATTTTATAATACCGTTGTTGGTGTAGGAACAATAATTAATAATATTTTTTCCATATAAAATAGATATGGCCATTGGAAATTATCTTCTAATTTTGTAAAAAACACATGTAATGAGTCATTTCGTGATAATGATTGAATAAAATCAATACAGGATGAACACAATTAAATTTAGAGCAATCAAGTTTGGAATTTGGTTTCATGTCTTACATACTATAATTTAACTGGAGATAATTTTTTTTGATAACTAATGTCATGAAAATAGAGAAACAGTTATAAAAAATGTAAGAATTAATTTAAAGGATTATAATAAACACGACATCTTGGACCATGAATAATCATAATATGATATAGGTAGAATTATGTTTATCTGTATTATTCTATCATATGTATCATTTCAAAATATCATCATTTTTTAAATGAGTGTAATGTTTTCGGTTCTAAATGGATATATAAATTTGGATTTTTATGTTGAACAACCACATAAGTTTTGAAAATATATATATAGACCATGTTTTCTAAATTTTTTAACATCATCTTGGTAAACAATTTCTATGTTCATGGTATAATAGATTAATGAGAATTTTTTTACAGAATTTATTTTTTTAATATATTCCAATCCAATTTTTCTTATCAAAATATTTTCAATAAAACATAATTATTGAAATTTATTTTGATGACATTATATTATTATTTACCAATAAATATCCAATAAATTTATTTGTTAAACATATTAAATTTGAGTATGAAATGGGTATAATGAAAAATATATCTATTTTCCCTTGATTTTCAAATTTGTATAACCAATTACAGATATTTTTTATATCACTAATAGTATATAAATTATTTAATTAAAAATTATCATGAGGAAAATACTAAGAGTATGACTACATCTATTGAGAACTAAAAAACTATTGATCTGGATGAATCTCATGATCTAAGGGATCACAAAACATTTAAAGAATTATTGGTAGTTGACTATATTTAATATGTAGTGGACTAAATTTAATTTTTTATAAATACATATGCGAGGGATATCAATATAATCCAAATGTTTCCCATATTAAATATATAAAATTATTTTTTTCGTCCTAAGGTAATTGTGGATCCTTGTTCGTTTTATACTTCTAGAATATATATTTTATTTAAATTTTTTTTATATACCTATTTGTGTGGATTTAAAATAAATGAAAGTTGTACCTTTTAAAATTGTAATTACATAAGAGAGACATTAGATTCATGTTATCATAATAAACATAATTATATAGAACTATCCACTTTTAAAGAATAATATCTGGTAGTTGGAGGATGTGGTGACCATGTGTTATGGATACAACCAATAAACATTAATTTTAATTCATGATTTTTTCAAGAAAAACTATTTTTTGTGAAATCATAATTTCTATAAAATTATATAAAAACTAAAAAATAAATTAAGAGGTAATAACATAGATATAATACAATATTTCTATTTTGATAATAAGCATAATTGATATAATATTTTATAATTCCTTAGAATTAAATACCGAAAAAAGACTGTTTGATTCCAATTGATTTGATTATATAAAAAAAATATAAGAATGGTAAATATAAAATGATCATTCATATATACTTCTTATTTATATATTTTTTTATATTATAAGGTCTTTTCAATTAAAGAGAAAATGTTTACCCTACTTTTTTTCTATTTATTTTCTCATTTTTTCAAAAACAAAATTTAAATATTTTTGTCTTTCCCAAGAAACCCATTCAAAATATATTTCTAGAAAAATTATTATATTTTTTTATAAATTTAGTTTTAAAAAAATCAGATAACATTTTTCAAGATTATTATATACAATATATTTTAAAAAAATGACAAAAATTTGTTTTAGAAAACTATGATTTTTCAATCATTGGATAAAAATTCATAATTAAGGATTTTTTTTTATAATAGAGAGTTAATTTCAAAATATTATATTTTTTTAATATGAATTTATTGAAATTTTTTGATGATATTTTAATCTTCTCGTTTATATAAATTTTGAAATAGTTTTATATTTTTTTTTGGTTTTTGTTGTAAAAAAATGCTCATTCCCCAAATAATTTATCTAAAGAATATTTAATTTTCCTGTCATTAATATATCTATTTTATCCTTTTATAAAGTTATAAAAAATTCATCTTAAATGAGTATTAATATGCACAATTAAATATGGGATAAGAATAATCGTCGCTTTTTTTATTCCTTGATAAATTGGTTAGGGTCATAAATCCTTATATGAAAAAAAATTTCAAACAAAATTTGTCCCAATATATATTTCGGTTCATTGATTAAATTTTGGTTCTTTCAATTTGCATCATTTTGTTCGATTAGCATAATGACATACTCATGTCATATTTCATAAATATTTTTAATCACAAAATGCCATATGTAATTAGGTTAGATTGAAAAATAATATTCATTTCATAAATATGTAACTATTTTGGAAGGATTGGATGAAAATTGTACTGAAAAAGAATACTTCAACCTTATGTTTCCTGAGATTGTAAGAGATTTATATTATTTAGATAGATTTAGTTTTAATGAAAATCTAAATCAAAAAAATTTTACAATTTTAAAATGTTTTTATTAGAAACAAATATTAAACAAGTTGTTAATTATGATAGTGTAACCTTGGAAGGAGAAGGAAATATGGTATCTTATAAGATATACAAAATGATTGAATGGTTTGAAAAATCAATGGATGATACATATCTGTTAAAAAATTATGAGATGATAATGAATGTTTATCATCTATCTCATAATTAAACCATTGAAGAAATTTAGATGTATACTTCTTTATTACCATGAAAAGGAGATATAGATACCATAATGGTAAATGAGATATTTTTATTATTATTTATAGAATATGATATATTTAAATCTTTTTATTTTAAATATTTTTGTGTCGCAGTTTTTAAGTGAAGACATGTACTGTGAATGTTAATATATTTCTATGTATTATAATTTTTTTTATAATATTTGTAGATGTTAAAAAGATCATGAACAATAAAACAACAGTAAGGTAGATTATTTGTCTTATGGTTGAGGATTCTATTATAAATATACGTATTTATTTACAATTTTGGGGAGGTTTTAAAATAAAATAGTCAAATATTCAATTGAAGTGAAAATAATAGTTTTAAAATAGAATTTATTAGAATGTAGAATGGATGAAGAAGCTTCCCCTCCATTTAAAATGTATATGGTATGAAAATTATTTCTTGTGAGGATTTTGAGGATTTTATAATTAATAAATAGGATATGAACACTTGAGACCCTTTTTGTGTTATATAAGGTTATGAGTATATAATTTTAATAGGAAAATTATTTCTTTCTTTCTTTTTGATAATTGTTTATTAAATGCTTCAGAAATAATCCAAGATCAGCACATGTTTGGGTCATCATTAATAGCACTCATGAGGGTGACATTTAATGTTCAAGGGTGGTTAAGAAAGGTGATCCACTCTCATATATCATTTTTTCTATTGTTTAAGATTATTTGATAAGTTATTTATTCAACATGGATGATTCTAGAAGATCAAATCCATTAGATTTTCTAGAGATCTAGATTTCTCCACTCATTCAATGTATATTGGGGATATCATCATTTTCAATAAATGTGATAAATTAAATTATAATAACACTAAAAATTATCTTTTTTGAAAATGAAATTATCTCAGATAATGTGGTTAGTTAGAATGAATCATATATATATTTCATGAAAAATATTATCACAGCCATAAAAGTTTATATCATTCATGTGGTGGGTATTAGAGAAAGATTGTTCTCTTTTATTTTTCATGTTATTCCTATGTTTTGGGTAAAAACACATATTTTTAAATTTTTTATCATTGGTATCCTAATGATAAATCTATTGGTATCCTAGAAAGGAAAGACTCTTTTGATGGTCAAAAGCATTAGACATGTAAAAGTGGTAATTATTTCCTTTTTTATATAATTTTATGGATTATAAAATGGAATATTACTTTCATTTAGATTAGAATAATTTTTATTGAAAAAAATTTCTATAAGGGAAGCATCCTTAAGAATAACTTCTTATCATCTCATTGCAGAAATGATGTCGACATTTTGATTACGGGGGACATAAAATTTAAATTATTTGTAACTTCAATCAATATAGAGAATATAATTTCATGTGGAGGCTCATTAATGGTAAATGAGATAGAATTACCTTTATGAGATGTATATTGTTGAACAAAATCTATTATGATAATTTAAATTATATGGAATATTCCATTTAGTCGGCCCATATGGAATTTTAATATGAAATTTAAATGACCTCTTATTAGATGGATAACATTAATTCATCTATGAAGTTCTGGTAGTACAAATGGACATGTAAAGATCATTTTAGAATATTAAATTTCCATAATTCTATAATTTATATGGATTTGTCAATTATAGAGAATTTTAAATCCACCTTATACATGCTTCTTGTTGATATCAGAGATTTTGTGAATAGTTATAAATTCATTAATAGAGATTATTTTTTGGTATGGTAACATGCCATTAATGGTTTTCTTTATTTGAAATCATTATATCGTGGGGATATTCAAGGGATCATGAGAAGATCAGCTATGTTTTTTACTATTGATTGGATTTACCATTTTATATTCTCTCTTAAATAAGGGATTATATGTTTTAAAATCCCCACTGATGACATTTTTTAGTATGTTGGCATAAACATGTGTTCAAATTGTTCCAAACAAAATCAACCTTGGGACATCATATGTCATTTATTCCTTATATGTTATACTTATGAAACATTATAGATGGATACCACTAATCTATTTGATGTGGTTATATTTACTTTATCTTGAATTTAAGATAATGTTTCTTCCTACATCAACATACCCCTATCAAAGTAGCATTTAAACCTCCTTATTATGGAATATTTTGTATTCCTATAACTACTATGGACTAGACATAAAAATACTGTACAAAATAGTATTTCTTTTAAATTAATTTTTGTACCATTAAAATTATTATGATTTTTAATAATGATAATACCATAGAAAAATTTTGTTTTTATAATCTTATTAATGATTTTTATGATCTCATGAGACTTGGAATTATATATAATTATCTTACTTCATTTGGAAATTCTGATGTTCTATTTAAATATCCTCCCATGTGGTAAATTATATTTAATAAATAACTTGCATCTTGAGGGATCCCATCAAAATATGGCTAGGGTGAAATTTTAAAAAGCCATAATGGTAATATAAAGAGATGTTTATATGGTCCATGTTTTTTTATTACTTTTCTTGGAGAATTAATTCTTTATATAATCAAATATATTGAAATTGAAATGATATGAATATATCACATCATGATTATTGAGTGTGCATCTATAAAATGATTTGAAAATTTTCATAAATGGTATTATTTATATTTCTTTAATCTGACTGGTAATTGGGTGAAATACATGGACACTCTTTTTTTACATGAATTATATCCTCACACATGCTTACAATGAATAAAATTATATAGAAATTGGATGGAAAATGAAGGGAAAACTCCTCCAAATATCCTTTGGTTATGTAACTTTCCAATTGATATTTCTTTTTTCATTTAATGTTATTTTAGTAAACATACACTTTTAGGCTTCTGTAATTTTTTTCTATTCACTATAGAAGGATTTTGAATTTGGGAAACACTTGATTCTCTTTAAAAAATTGAGAAAACATATTATAATATTTTTTGGATAAGAAATGAAGTATTTATAAAAAAATAATCAAGATCAATTCTAAAAAACATTAATAAATGGATTTAGGATATCAGATGATAATGTTGTTGTTGCAATTCAAGGAGAAACTATGTTTATTTCTCCTATATCTCTTGTAAAACCATAAATTCGTATATCTATTCCATGTAATGGACACCAAGCACTACAACACCATGAGTTTTTATGAGATTTTGTTTGAATAAATACAATTTATTTTATTTCATTAATTTACAACTACACTATGTTATAATTTCTTTTTAAACAACACCATGTTTATAATGCGCTAAACGAAACACTGACTTGTCTTACTTTGAAAAAGACACTTAGTTTTAATAAAATAATTATATATTATGAATAAAATAAAATAAATATGACCATTATAACCTATAAATTAAAAATTATTTAATAAATAATACTAACTAAGTTTTTAAATATAGTTTTTATATATTATTAAAAAATATTATTAATAAAATATATATTTTTTTATAAAGACTTTTGAGGTCTTGGAAATTATGTTTTTTAACAAATATGACTTTTTTGTATTTTCATGAATAATAATAAAATATAATTTAAACTTTTAGAAATATAATTTTATAATGTATGATTCTTTTTTTAATTTATAATTTTTAAATTACCTTTGGGTGTTATTTTGTTATTTTCATGATTTTTTTATTTTTGGATGTAAAGTGAAAAATAATGAATTTTAAGTGAAAATTGAATTTTCATCTAATTTATCTTTATATTTAAATTATATTTTAGTTTGGTTTTAGAGTTTTATTATTTTAATTATACATAAATTAATCCAATTTGGTTCTTTTGAAAAAATTTAATATTAAAACTTTTCAATGATTTGGTCTTTTTTCTCGTTAATAAACAGATTTCTCCACACATCTCTGGTATTAATTACAAAATAATTTCTACCAATTTATTGATAATAAATGAAAAAAATTATTCCATATTTAGAATCAAATAAAATTTATAATTTCTGAAAATGTAAAAATATTTTTTTAGACAAGTTATTAGATAAATAAATTAAAATCAAATATAATGATTAAGTTAAAAATAATATTACATAGTCTTCAAAGATAAAATAAAAGATTTAAAAATATCCCTAAACTTATTCGAAACCCTTTTATTGGGAATATATAGAACATATAGCCTGTTGTATCAATTTTTTTATCTTAGGAACATGATATAAGGGATACATTTCAATAGTGTTTCCCTTTTGGGTATTTACAGTAATTACATTATCCCTTCACTAAAAAAGGGAACTCAACCCCCACAATTATTCTCACCTATCATGTTATTTTTCTCACCCAAAACACAAAACAAATCACTTTAAAACATATATATATTCATCCTATAATTCTTTCAATGGACATAAATCCAACCATGGAATTACTTTGGTGCAAACCAAAAAGACAAAACTAAAGAAGAGGTAACGTTCATCAACATTATTTTTTGTATTATTTATTTAAAAACTACATTATTTATTTTTATTTAATTATAATACAATAACCGAAGTATTTTAAACATAAATAGATCTTATTATCTTATGGTTATAACACAAAATATCTTACACATATATCAAATGAGAAATAAGATTTTTGTTCGTGTGTATAATAAACTACCACCTCGCGAACCGATGCCATTCATTCTTCCATTACTAGAATTACAGGGCGATAATATTGATGGATTTATGATTTATATTTGATATATATTATTTTTGTGATTTTATTATGATTATTTAATTGTTATATCCCACATAAATTAGTTCTTTACATTTTGTTGAAATATGATAAGGCCATTCATTTGTACGGAGGACTAACATCTCAATAAATGATGTGATTCATTCATGCATTAAATGAAATGAATTAAGGATTTATTTAATAATAATATTTGATTTATATATGAAATAAAAAATATATTTTAATGATAATATTTAATATACATTTCTTTCTTTGAACATGAAAAAAATTTAAAACCACATTCATATGTACGTACGACCCATCGTCTCCACTAACAATATATTTCATTTCCTATTTCTATAATTTTTATATTTTTATGAATTAATATATAATTAAAATATTGATAATTTTTAAATCATCTTTATTTTTATAATATTATTCAATCATGGTTAAATTAAGAGGACCAATAATGTAACAAATAAAAACTTATATAGGAAAAACAGTTATTATCTGAAACGTAACATTAACATGGAATTGTTAATAGACCGGTAATGAATGGTAATAATTAGATCATATATAGAAATATATATATTAATATTTTAATTATATTCATATATATATATATTAAACTGATATTTAATATATATGATATTTTACTGAGTATGTAATGATTCAAGACTTGATGAAGGGGATTTATGTCTCGCATTTATTTTTGACGAGACACAATCCATGATCACCATCCATTTCAAGTATGTGGTCCTTTTAAATTATATATATATATATATATATATTATTTTAGTGATAACTATTTAGATTTTCATATCCATTATTGGATCTCTCTTTCATAGGTTTAACATTAACAACATTACCAAGTTGATAATTTAATTTGGTCTCTATTTTACTTCTTTGAGACACATGTTATGTTATGAACATATATTTTTTCATGAGGTACATTTATATCCCCTTATATATATAACATCGTAATTTTTTTAATCTTTATGATATTTTTAGATTCATTTTATTTCATTCCTTCATGTGGTTTATTACTCAAGTAACAAATGTGGTAATAGTTTATTGCTAATATCTTATTGTTTTTTGGGATTTTTAATGATTATGATTTTATTGATTAGATATTATGATCCATATATACTGAAATATAAACAATTTTATTATCCTATGTTCAATGACTTTATCTTAAATTAATGGAAACATATTCACACTCTTTGGTATATACTATAATTAAAAAAACTTTATTATGAAAATCAAACTATATTTTTCTCTTCGGTAAAACATTTTTTTTCTTCCAAACCCAAATTTTATAGTAATTTTTTAAATGTTATTATAACATGATTTATAAATGTATTATTACCCATAACATACCTTTTAAGAGAAAATTTATAACAGGAATCTTATTTTCTTCTTCTAATCAAATGGTCTTTTGACATGTACTGATAATATGAAAGGAATATTTGTTTCAATATGTACGACGTGCAAACAATTCTATACCACAATGATAATTTATTTATTCAAATAATTTTTTATATATTTCCAAGTATATATAAATTGAAAATTCCTTTCTCTATGTTTCCAATCATCCATCATATATTCTCGAAGACATATTAAATGAATAATATTTAATAAATATTGAATGTTTTAAAAAATATATTTATAAAAATTATATTTTACGCATTCAATATTTTAGAAGATGTTTCAAAATTATTTTCCATTAAAAATGATATATTTTTGTGTTAAACATGGCCTATATGGGTATGTTGAATTGTTACCATTCATATTATTTCTTGGAATGGATTTTTCTTTACATCCATGATTCTTATGTAACCTTTTTATATTCCATGGGTCATGTTCTTATGAACCTTGAATCCTTTTAGGATTTATTATATGATGCAATGATTTTGAAATATGAATCATTTACACAGGTTATGACTTTATGAAATTATTATGATACCATTTTCAATTCAGGGGTATACTCAAATATTTATGAAACCAATAACTTTTTATTGGAAACTATATGATAAATGTTTTATTATATTTTTGAATACGTATATATGATATCATTAATATAAGTATGGGACCTATATCTCCATTTAATGAATTGTGTACTTATTTATATATCATTCGATATACATGGATACAATATGGAGTGATCCCAGTTTACTAATGGACATTATCCGCGAAGAAGGTATTAAGAGTGAACAATGACAAATAATATTGTTTGGGTACTAAGACCATTCCACTAAAATAACATTGTACGTGAGACTTGACAACTATTGAAAGAAATTTTATATTCTTTTGTGGATTTTATGATTCGAGTTCTTATTATAATGTTGTGATTTCATGTATTATTCTCTTGATTCCCTTATGAGTCATGTCTTATAAAAAACTTTTCTTTGTGAAATCAATCATGTATATGATATTTGATATATTTGTTGTGATCATTCAATTTTATACATAAGTTCTCATTCCCTTTTATTCATGTTATGCTTATGTATCTCCATTATTTACCCTTACAGGGCAACAAAGATCACTATTTTCGTATGTTCTCAATCACTAGGTTATGAAGATATGTATTATGTATGATTTCTATAAGTAGGTTTATACTAATGATTAGTATTTTGGGAAATGATTTATCTCACTATGGGACAATTTTTTATGTCACCTTGTTTCCAAATGAACTATACTAAAATTGTCTTTGGGCTTGTGATTGTGTTATGTATTAAATAGTATGAAAAATTGATGTTGTGAAAATGTATGAAATGAATGGATTTCTATAGTTGGTAATAGATAAAAAAATTTGGTAACCATTATATATTATGATGAGAAAAACTAAGAGAGGCGTCTAAGGGCACTTCTATGTATAATTATATGGATTCTTCAATGTACAGGAAAATATCATGTAATTTTGGAAATGAATTGTGTGCAACACATCCAATAAATACATCTCTATTTGGATACTACTAATGGATGTCACTATGGAAAAGCTTTTTATAAGGGAAACCCCCAAAAAATACTATATTAATATATAATTGACCGGTAATTGGTTCATTAAAAATGATCTTACTTGAAAATTGGTATGATAATCATTGGGGATGTTCTTTGGAAATTCACAAAATATTTATGAACCATCATGAAGTATATAACTAAACATTATCTATGGATCATATAATATCAACCTATATTTTCATGTAAGTATTTATTATCTATAAATATTATAAGTTATTTCAATTATTAGGAGGTTTTCTGATACATTTAATTTTTCTTATACTGATATTTTTGGTTTGATTCAATTGCAAGAACCTAAAGAAGTTTCATCCATGGTGAGTTCGATAGGGAATGCAATAATTTTACTCTTCAGAATACATGTGTTATGGGATATGTAATGATAAATTAGTTGTCTATACCTATGAGACATTCATAGGATATCAATCATGTTGTATTTATATGTAGAAATAGTAAGGAAAACATGATTTTGAGTCATTCATAAGGCCACCCACAAATTATTTCAGTGAATCTTATTAACAAATAGCTCCAAAAAAATGGATCAATACCTCTTATTTAATGTCTGTATGTTTCATTTTTTTATTTTTTGATATTATATTGATTATTATTTGAGACTAATTGCTGATACTACATTCGATTCAAAGGTCAAGTGTTCACAAAATAGATTTTATAAATATATTAATTAAAAAATGCGTTCAGTTTTCATGAAAAAGTTGAATAACATATAAATTGGTTCCTAAATGAAAAATATGAGGGCACCATTGAGTTTATATTGTGAGGAATATTATATGATTGACATAACATTTGTTGGCACTATTTGTTTTTAGAAAATTTGTCACTGAAGCTTAAAAATAAGATAAAATAATTCATTTTTTTATTTCATTTTGATGGAAGAAAATATTTTCAAGACATTAGAAAATAAATTAGGGGGAATACTCATGTTAATACACATAACCCTAGAACCATTGGGGGTATTTATGGAGACATCCTTGTAGAATCATATCATAAAAATGACAATGGATTTTCAAATAAAAGACCGATGAAATTGGATTGAACATATCATTCCAAATAACAATAATGAGGAATTTTTAATTATTAGCCATCTATCAAGTTCAAGGAATAATGTTGATTTAATTTTAATTTCTTCTCTATTGATTATTTATAATATGAATGAAAATAAACCAATGAACAACTTGATTTGGGGACTGATGGTTTTGTTGGATGGGTTTTCCCTGTGCGGTTTGGTTGGGAGAATTTATCATTGTGATCCATTATTTCTTATCCAGTTGTAATTATAAAAGTAATGAATCGTGATCGGAAAGTATATCAATCATGTTCCTTTCCTATTGATCTATTATTTATTTTCGTCACTTACTAATCATTCATCATTGGTGTTCTACATTTTACCTGTGTTTCAGCACTTTACTAATGAATTTATCATTACAGATAGATTTCATGGTACGCAAATTTGATATTTTATATCCGAGATTGGTATGATGAAATGTAGGTGCATTGATGGTAATGGTGAATATATTAGACCATATTAGACCCCCCAACCCAATTCTGAAGCTATATGTGAGAAAGACGATTTAGATGAGAAGTAATTTTTTTAGAAAATTCTATGGTCGGAGCACGTTTCTCATTGTCGGTGAAGCTCAAATGACATAGATCCAATTTTTCTGATTGATTGTATCTAGGTTTCGAGACTATGGTGGAACGAACATGAGAAGGATTAAGAATCATATATTCTATAAAATCTATATATATATATATATTGTGTATGATCTGTGATTACATCGTTTGTGGATCCCCCATAGAGTGTTTTAGGAGAAATCCAAGTTCCACATGCCATGTGACGCAATCCCATGGCATGTATCCTCTTTCAGATACTAGGAATTTACCATGGGAAATAAAGAGACATTGGGAGGACTAAATGTATATCCTACATGACATTTACTCCCACACCCAAATATTATTTTAATGACATGGGAAATTTAAGTGGGAAGGAAATGTGGTCATAGTAAAGGGCATGTGCCCCTACTACACGGATTTCACCTTTTTATAAATCAAATTAATATCTTGTCTGGCGTGTTTTTGGAAATATTTAGTCAGTGATTGTTCCGCTTATCCTTTTACCGAAGGATGGTACGATTAATATTCAACCCCGATGACTGTGATCCCTTTTTAAGAACATATTATTTATATTATTTTGAATCCATCTAAGTGGCCTAAATTGAGATCATCTTATCATATTAATTCACTATGTGTAGTTCATTGTATAAACCTGACCAACACTACATTGGCACTGATATTCTACCTAAAAGAAATTATTTAGATTTAGTTTTTTTGTGTCACCCCATGTACATTCTAGTAATCTTAATCTTTTTATCATATTATCTCTCCAACATTACCATATCAATATAATTGGGAGTCCCAATGAGCCTTACCTCTTGGAAAAACATCATAAGTGTTATTCATACTCTATATTGTGTTCTCTTGTATGAGTTCGTTATGGACTATTTAAGCTCGAATCCGAGTATGGTATACATTGTTTATGGCTTACCTCAATACTATGTGTCTTTATTGAGAATATCTAGATATTATTATTATATGTGTTGTTGAAATACTCCTTTGTACAGCTACATGTACTTTCTTTTATTGCATGGTTTTTGGTTTCATGGTGTCTAACTAAGTATATTATAACAACCCCAACAAGGCATTTTCTTGTACGTGTCATGTCTAGTGTACATGATTAAACATGTTAATGATTACTAGGAATACTATTACCACATGGTTCTCATTTAGACCATACAGACTGAGGTGTGATTCTATGACTTTCAGATAGTAGTACCAGTGCCATTACATTCATGTTGTACTTATTTCTACATATACTTTATGGTGTATTCTATTTGGATTAGTTAATTTTTAATTACTTCATGTTGTACTATGGTTGTGGGATTTAGTTGTATGGATTCAATGGTTTTTTGTTGTGTTTACATTACTTCATTTCATGGTCTTCGAGATATGTGTGTGTACATGTACATATGAAATGCCTCTAATGCTAGTAATATGCCTAATCAATTCAGGTCACCAGTGTCTAGCCAAGTTGAGGTGGGCTTGGGTAGTCACAGCATTGGACCCACTGAGATGGATTGTGACATAGTGGTACATGAGCTAGTTGGTTCTATTTTAGGATTGATAGTCACTGAGATTGGTTTGGGCCAATAGAGTTAGGTATTTTGAGTTTAGATTTCAGGACAGTAGCTCTGGTGCTGGTGTAGTGGCCAACGTATCCATACCCCAGAACATTGGTAACCTAGTTTTCCACATGGTACATGAGAAGAATATTTGGATATAATATAATGGCGCGTGCATAATATTGGAAGGGGTTTTGGTTCCCATGTATTTCTCGAGTCATCTCTCCAGATATACTCATTGTCTCTGATACATCTTTTTCCTTCCAGATTCTTCCATGACATATGCCAGCAAGGGTATAGAAGTATGATCACAATATTGATTTCATCAATGAATATGAATTGTTATTAAGACCACTTCTTTATATAATACATCTAGATGGTTCCCCAGATGAACCACCTATAGAGAATTACATAGTACTCGTAGTACCATCGTATACAGTGTATAGGGTGAGTGCGCTTATTGAGTTTCAAAGATAGATACCCCTCAGGTATTGAGGAGAGAATGAACCATTGGTGGATAAGGAATGTATTGAGGTGGTGACCCATGTTTTCTATCTATTCAAGAAAAAAGAAGATCAAATGGTTGTTCTAGAAGAAATCCCCATTCGGTGATAATTAGGGGGACACTGCTGTTTGGTTAATGAGACATACAATGAGGTGACTCTTTCATTGATAGAGTTTGAGAGTCTTTTCATAGAGTATTTCTCACACGCTAAATTTGGGGATGTGCATATGTTGGAGATTATGAAGCTCTAGTAGGGTATCATGTTAGTAAATGAGTATTCATCGATGATTTACAAACACTCTAAGTGATCAATGGATATGGTTCGAGATCTATTTTTAGGACTCAAACCATTCAGGGAGGTCTATGTAGAGACATCCAAGCCAATTTTATCCCTCTATGTATTTATACAATTAATGTGGTTCTAGAATCATATTTATTTGTCAAATGTTTCTTAGATGAGCATATACAACCAGTATTTTTTAGTTATGGGAATATAGGAGAAGATACCCCATTATTAGAGATCCAACATTAATATCATGGACTTATATATGTTATACATTTAATGTGGAGGTAACATGATAAAGGATCTTCAGTTAAATTCTCATATTGTGTGACTAGTCAGTTAAAAGATAGGCATGGATACTCATTTGACGATAAGAGACATCTCACATGAGATTTTATGACCTTCCACAATACTGAGAAAGCATTTGTGGACAGACCATCATGTATGAGAAAGAAGGAGGAGCAGGAAGGAAATATGGATTTCGAATATGAAAGGGGACATAAAAGAGAATTAAGAGGTGGTATATGTTTTGACATGTTACCACCACCACCACCAGGTTATCCAAACCAGGATTTGAGAGTCAGAGGAATGGGGTGGGGATAAATAATGGTTTTCCAGAATTATGACTATTGAACTATGATAATTATTCATGTTAATAACCTAATCATTTATACCCTAGATTTAGTACTAATAGAAATAGGTTCTAGTCATTCCTTTCTCACCACATTTCTTTTTTGGGATTTGGAGATTTTGTTTTAAATGTTGAATCAACACTTATGCTTAGAGACTACTAATGGAAAAGACACGGTGATAAATATCTAATGTCGACCATGTGACCTAACTCTTTGAGGTGGGTGTTTTGATTAAAATCCCATAGAAGAATAATTGAGGCCTCATTATATTATTAATGGTATGGACTGGTTATCCATTTTTCATGATCATGTGGACTATTTTAGCTGATGTTAGTGTTGTGTACGCAGTGATGGATCCATGGTTTTTTTAGTGAAAATGAAACCAAGGAAACATAGGTTAGACTCTTCCAATAGAGGGAAAAGAAGATCACTCATTAGTTTCCTAGCCTCAACCTTGGTGTAGTGGATGTTCTGAGTTTCCATCTTCTTAATGTAGTGGTAGAGTATGAGGAACCCTTATTCAATGAATATATAGGATTAAATCCCCATATAGAGATATACATCTTTAATGAACTACACCCCATTAAGGATCTGATAAAATCCCCAACATTTCGAATGGCTCTTGTATATATTTTTAAAATAAGGTTTCATTTGGAGAACTTGCAGAGAAATGGATTTGTTAGACCGAATGTTTCCCTATAGGTATCCCCAATTTTGTTTTTTAGAAAGGAAGCGGGGATATTTAGTTTTCATGTAGAAAAAAATGCTTGAATTAGGTGACCATGAAATGTGTGATTCCACTCCGAAGGATGGATGAACTCATTGACCAATTTAGAGTGTCATGATTGTTCTTGAAGATTAACCTTAGATAAGGATATCACCGTTACAAGTACAAGACAAGGATATAACAAAGCCAAAACTTATATGTCTCTGTGATCACTATGAGTACATGGTGATTCCATTTGACATGAATAATTCCTTATAAGCTTTCATGGGTCTCATCATACAGATTATTTATCCGTACATAGATTGCCTTTTGGTAGTTTTCATTGATTATATCCTTTTGTACTTAGTATATGAAGAGGTTCATGCGAGACACCTAAGGATAGATCTAGATGTACTATGATAGTTCCAAATTTTTGGAAATCTCTCAAATATCATGTTCTTAATTTAGGTAGACCACTTTGTAGGACAAATTATCTCATTGGATGGAGTGGATGTGCACCTGACCAAAGATGAGGTAGATTAATCTTGGGAGCCACCCAAGTATGTGATGTAGGTGTAGAGATTCCTTTGAATTCAAGTCTATTACTAATGATATATAATTACTTTCTAAAAATAATCATCCCCTTGATATATATGACTCTAAATGGGTAGACTTTTTTATAGAGAAATAGGTTTCAGTAATATTTTCATCAGTTAATGTAGAGTTTGACGAGCTCTCCCATATTGATAGTACTAGAGGGTGGTGTCGACTACGTAGTGTTATTAAATGCATCAGCAAATATTCATTTTTTTCCTTATGAAGATGAAATTAATTATTTCCTATGGTTCATCCAAATTCTGACTATATGAGCATAACACCATGGTCCATGATCTTGATTATTGAATGGTAATCTTAAATTTGAAGATACAATGACACTACCGGTGGGGAGATCAGTTTATATTCTAATCTAATCAAATGAGTATCAAGTATATCATCTATCATAAGGATATAATCATGAGAAATAGATAATATATCATGTAAAAAAAGGATTATGGCTTTTAATGTTTCTATAAAATTTGGAAGGGGAATGAGGTAGTAGATTCTCTTAGCAAGAGATCTTGTTCGCAGTCTCTGAATGAGGTGTCAGATAAGTTAACCCCATTATAGTTATCCTTTGTGGATGAGGATGGTGTACCATACATCAATTTGATGGTTTTCACTGCTCCATTATTTTAGAAGATTACAGAGGGGCATATTGGGGATACTGACTATGAGACACTTCATGTCTAGATATATATAAGGAATTTTTTTGATGGAATATGATATGGGGGGACAACTTCGTTATTTTCAATGGATGCATGATGGTATAAGTGATGTTGTTGGAGGATGTTCTCAGAGAATTTCAAAGAAACCAATTGGTTTTAATTAATGATGTGGAAAAGATGTTATATGACCTACAACATTAGCTTTGGTGGCCTAGTATGAAGATAGTTGTTGCATATTTTGTCTCTCAATGCCTTGTCATCATGTGAAGGCTGAGCACCAGGTTCCAATGGGTTTAGTAAACCCCTAGATTTTCCACTAGTACAAAAAATATCATTTTTATTAGAGTTTTAATTATGGTTTTAAAAATAACGGACATTAACAATAAGTCAATAACATTTACCATGTGTTTTTGTTAAAAAAGATTTCATAAATGAGTTATTTATATTAGTTTTTTATAACCTGGATGTGAAAATTTAATTTCTACATCGATTTTTTAATAACCAATGTGAAAAACTATTTTTTCATATTGTTTGTTATAAAACTCATTTGAAAATCTATTATTTCATGTCATTATGCTAAAAAATGTTGTGGAGATGTTGTTTATCATGTCCGTTTTAAAAAACAAATGTGAAATTAAAAATTTGAAATAACTCCAATGCGACATTCAATTTTTTTGAAACACGCCGTTGAAATCTTCAATTACAGCCTAAAATTTAATATAACAAAGTTCATTTTTTAATTTCTTTTACATTCATTCACACTCAATAATATTTCCTTCCATAATCAACTCTTTGGAACATCATAAACATATGACTTATTTAACTCTTTAAATCACCATTATCATTTCACAATTTCATTCTTTAGAGAACTCATCAAGATATTTAGAATTGTTTTTCATTGATTTTATGTGATTATGATTGGTTTTATCAATGTATAATCATGATAAATATTCCAATATTCGTATCATGAAGAATACATCATCAGATGATATTAAAATGAAAACGGTCTGTTTGGAGTCTAAAATTACATCTATGCCACTATATCTGGGTTTTGTTCCAAAAATATTCCATCCATATAAAATTATATCGATGAAGAGAATAATAAAACTAATATTATGTTAATGATTTATATTTCATTTTTCTATTGCATTAGGTTTATATGATCTCTTTTCCTTTAACTAATCATTCATTTTTCTCTAATGGAGTAACCATCTTTGAAAAATACAATAAAGATGAACGTTTTTATATCTTTTAATTTATATCCCTAATCAAACCTATGTAAAAAAGTGAAAATAAATAACATTTAAAAAAAATAGTATGGAATATAAATTTTTATATCAGTTATAAAATAAAAAATGTAAAAATCCTTGGAAATAATAATTTTAACAATGTATTTTTAACTTAAGTTAAAAAAATTTGATTTTTTACGTCTCTTACAGTAACATCGACTTTATAAAAGATGATAAAAAACAACTTGAAATAATTTATTTTTGTATTAGTGTGACATATGAACACAAAATGTGATATAAATACACTTAATGACAGGCTTACCATGTATGCCCAGTGGACAGGATTCCATCTAGGTGATCAAAGACCGACTCACCATGTTATCCCACTTACTAGAAATATGAGGCTAGAGTTGAGTTGAGGGTATGGGACACCTCTACATGCAAGAGATTTTATGATTTTAGGAACATCTGTTGATGATTGTTTTTAATCATGATGATCTCTATATGTCCGGAATATGGGAGGGATTACAGTAGGTGTTTGGGAATATGTTACACTTCAGCATATCATTTCACCCCCAAACTGATGGGATGAATTAGTAGCCTATTTAGGTTCAAGAGGAAATGTTGTGAACTCGCATGTTAGAAAATGGTTATAATTTGGATGATCATCTACCACAAGAGGTGTTTTCATACAATCACATCTTCCATAACACCAATAATGTGGTACCATTCAATGTTTTTGTACGGGTGGTCATCTTGGTGACCAATTTGTTGGACTGACCCAGGAGAGTATGCACCCATGGACCCAGAGTTGGTACAAGATAAAATATAGATGGTATAGATCGTCCATATATAGGTGAAGACTGAATTTATTAGTAAAAAATATTATAATGTTTGGAGACATATGATTTTGGACTTCAAGGATGGAGACCATGTGATTCCATGGGATTCACCTAAATGTGTATTATAATGATTTGGCTGGGGCAACAAGCTATTTATGATGTTCATCAAACCATTCTGGATATTTCATAGATTTAGAGAGGTTGAATAAAAAAATATCTACATCTGTAGTTAGATCTGGTAACTAATGTATTTCATGTGTCATAGCTGAGGGGGTACGTGCATAACCCATCGCATGTTATCCAGTAGGGATAGATGGACATAAATGTTAGGGAGACCCTTGATGAGTACCTGATGGAGATCTAGGATCGGTATGAGTATATCCTTCTTGGGTGATAGTTTTTTTTAGTATGTGTCCAGTGGAAACATGAGAATATCTAGGAGACCGAATGAGAGTGTGACGCTCAGATTCATGCTCAGTACCCACATCTGTTTTAGTAACACTTGTTTTTCCTTCTCATGGACATAAATCCCCAATGTTCAGATATCATAATGAATTAAAATTCCCATGTAATAAATTTTTATATTATATGGTTTATTTTCAAGACCATTCTATGAGATTACATGCGATTCTGTGGCCCGTTGTGACCACAATAAATTATTAATGTAAATTAAGTATATTAAATAGCATGGTCGTCCAGTTTTCCAAAAAAAGTGGAATAAATTATAAATGGGTACATGTATTGGAAATATTATAGAACCATTGAATTACCGATATGAGGTCTACCATAGTTGTCTAATAACAATTGTCATCGTTGGACATTCTGTACAGAAAACATTACGAGCATTGAAAGATTAAAAATATTTAATAATTTTTCTTTCATTTTGGTTATCACCGTGATTTTTATGCCTTTAAATAGATGATTATAGACAATCCCCAATGATAGACACATAAACCAAGAACCATTAGATGATCATTGGAGATATCCTTGGTAATCCTCTAAGGAGAACAATGATGGATTTTGGAATCAATGATTGACGAACCACGGATTCTACGAATCTTACCAAATGACGATGAAGACATATTGTTTTTCATGAGCAATCGAACTGAATCAATGTAGGGCTTGTGTTTCTATTTCGAACTATTATCCATTATTATTATTTTTTAAATATGAGAAAAATGATGAATGGATTGATTTGTATATCTATCACCTTGTGAGATGGGTTTTACATGCTGGGTTTTATTGGGATAAGTAATGTTTCTATTTAATTTTTGGTGATTCGATTGTTGTTCTAATGATAAATATCCCATATATAAATGTACATAGATCGATTATTTTATTCTTAATTGATTGGTTATTTTATTCCATGATTATTTATTCATTGTGGGTGTTATTTATTTGGATCGTGATTCAACTCTTTGAAAATGAATCGAGCATCACATCAGTATTTCCTAGTGTAATAATGCGATAATTTAGATATAGGATTAGTAAGATGAAATATAGGTGCAACACCATTAGTGTTGAATATAACAGAATGGTTCGGAAGCCCTGGATTTTTGAGTGCAACGTGTGGAAGTTGATTCAGATGGCTAATTCCATTTCTGAGAACATTTGGTGACTAAATCACATTGATTGTCGATAGAGAAGATAAAATAAGGTATTTCCCAACCAGTCCTAGTGGGGCTCCGGACATGACTTCAATTCCCAACTCTAATTGTCTAGGCACTGATGACTAGCACTTTGTATGTATATCACTAACATTGGAAGGATATCCTATGAACTAATTGTCACACACACACACACACATCTACAATCCCACAAAATAATGAAATTTAAAAAATAGTAAACAACCAATTCATTTATACATCTATATCCCACAACTAGAGTGAAACATGATCTAATGGAATAAAAACAATTCCAAATATAATCCCACAACAAAGAGTCTGTAACACAGGTCCAACCTAAATGTAATGGTACATTGACTACTATATGAAAGTCCACATGACAACCCCTCGGTCTATCCGGCCTCACTAAGAACAATATGGTTCTTGTCTACCGTGGACTTCATCAAGAGGTTGATCGTCTACACAATGCTTAACACGTTCGTGAAAATCATAGGCATGGGGGAGATTAAAAAATCTTAGTAGGACTTTGCAAAACCAAAAAGTACACAACAAGGAAATTACATTCATCTCTACAATTTGATATGTATATAAAATATATAAAAATAATATATAGATATTCTCAAAAAATATATACAGTATAGAGGCAATTTTGAACCTTGTAATTCCATCCTAGGATTCTATGTTGAATATTCCAAATGCACTCATCTAGGATAAAACAATATTGAGTCCGAATAGAACTGATGAAGTCTATCCAATATGTACTTCTCATCTGGTTGAATCATGAGCAAAATACACTAAAATTTGAAAGGAATATGATTAACAGATGTGGATTACTGCCAATGCACTGGGGTTATAAAAAAAAGTCAATTTTGATAATATGTTATGTATACAATTGAATCTTGAGTTGTTATTGTCACAATTAATCTACGAACATCACCTTGGGAAGGAATTTGAATTGAAGATCTCACTCCAACACTCTTGAATGGATTCAAGAAACACTTCCTATGTGGTCATGATAAAGGGATCATATCTCAAGTGGTAAGAAATTATTCAAACCTATCTTATGAGAAAGGATAATGGGAAAAAACAGGACCAAATCATGTCCATGATACAAAGGAAAATATATTATTGTCATGTATAAAAGGTATACGTAATGTAGTAGGGGTTCATGCCACACCCTTTTACCCTATCTTCTTCTTGTATTAATAGCTGGTGACCTTCAAATAGTGGTTTGGTTAAGCAGACCACCTCATGTATTTCTACATTCCAAGGTACAATCTTAGTGATTTAGAGGTCACACACCATGTTATAGGGTCACACATCATGGGGCACAATTATTTCTCTAGAAACCCTCTAATTTGGGCCCATGTGTTATGAAATCCAAGATTACATGTCTTGAATTTCAGATATTTCATAAACCCTGGTTTCCCCCCTCATACATGTACCACCATCTCCCTGAAATATGGCTCTAATTGTGATGGAAAAAAAGGACCAACCTCGACTACGCCTCCCCATTATAGAGCATTGCACTCTATGAATCTAATCATCTTGGAAAAATAATTTATCTTATCAATCTTCATCCACACATCTTTATACAAAATTAGGTGTTTCCAGAATGGTCTGTTCCATTTGCTGTTGAAATATTTACACCTCTATTATGTCATACAAATCCAGAATATACAATCTCATATCCATATTCCACAAAAAACATGTGCAATGATTTATTTATAAGTAAAGAATAATTAAAAATTCCAAATGAAAAAAACCCACGATGATTGGTGAATGGGGGATAAAAGAGAAAATCAATCAATGGGAAATATCCTTGATCAATTTTAGTGTCAATCATGGTCTGTTATTATTAGATCAATAATAAAACTATCAATAATTAATCACAAATATAAAATCCTCTATCCAAACCATTCATGTTATACCCATCCTTCATAGTGATTGATCTAAAAATCAGTCAGTCAGTTGATTGATTTGAGTTCATCAAAAAAAAAGGTGAAAAAATAAAAAATAAAAAAAACACATCCTATCAAGATTAGGTTCGATAGAAAATAGAGAATGATAAAACATCATCATCATTTTTCATGAACCATTGAATATGATGTTCTTTGATCATGATTTCAAAAGACATCATTATTGGCATGAGAGGTTTCACTGTGGATCCAACGGATGATCCTCAAAATTCTCTATGGTTATGAGACTAACCCTAGGGATTCTACTTAACCATTTATTTAATGGCATAAAAATCTATGCGTTATCAAAAATTAGTTAAAACAATTAAATTAATTAATATTTTTTCATTTTAGTGCTCCTGAATAGTTTTCCAAGGACAACTCTTGTTGAAAAATGATAAGACACAGTGAGGGTAAAACTCATTCTATAAACTCAACGGTGCCCTCAGATTTCTGATTTGAGCATCCAACTAAAAATTATTCCACATTTTATACAAAACCATATGGTTATGCTATTTAATATATTTAATATATTTGAAACATTTATTCTGGGCACACTGCACCATGAAATCACATGACTACTCTATGCATGATCTCAAAAATTCTCATTATAATATTATACAATAATACATGAAAATCTCATATATTACGTTTCCCCACCTTGGGGACTTTCGTCCTCAAGAATACCAAGTAATGGATAATCATCCAGATGTCGGTACTGAGCATGAATCTAAACATCTTGCTCCCATGTGTTCTCCTAGAGATTACATTACTTCTAATGAACACACACTAATGGAAGTGATTATCCATGAAGGATCATCTTCTTCTGATACTTAATCTACATGTGGTACCCATTAATGTTCACTCCATCTTTGATTTCCATCTTATCATAGTAAATAATGTGGGATGAGTAAAGAACATACCTCCTTAGATCATACATGTGTAAGATGTCAATTAACCACTCTAACATAAGAGGTTGAGTTAAGTCATATTCAACCTCTCCAGATATTCAAAATATTTTGATAGGTGTGATGAACCTCACAAATAGGATGTTTCCCAACCCAAATCTCTATAATACATGTTGAGGTGAAACCTATATGAACTAATGGTATCCTTCCTCAAATAACAAAGGTGTAAATTTCTAATAAGCTTAGTATTTTGGATTACTTGGTGTAGTATTCATCTTCTTATAGATGATATTCACCTTCTATGTTGTTACTCATAATATCTTTGTGCCCATGTGTGGAGACACTCAGGAATTTATCCAAAAATTAATAACTTTTAATGTCACCCCAATAAATCCTTGAATGGTGTAAAATAAATGGTTTGATGGTTTCTATTTGTGTATGTAAAGTCCACAAATGGTAGGTGATCCACCCAATTAAAGACAATGTATATCATGAATCCTCACACAATTTCCTCCATAACTGGAATAGCCCACAATTTTCATCCATTATTTTGTGGGTGAAACACAATGCTCAATCCTAACTGAGTCCCAAAAAAACTATTGTATTACATTCCTCAACAAGGATGTAAATCAAGAATCATGATCAAAAAAAATATTGATTGAACTCCAAGGAGTCTGACTATCCCCTAGATGTAGGGGCATTCCAGTTTCTGTATTAAAATATTCTCTCAAATATCGTGGAAGTTGGACGACTTGGTGGCCTAGTCTACAATCACCCATAAGAAATTGTTTCCCCATGACATACATTGTCTTCACTCCATGAATTAAATGTGATATGTAATCCAAATATAACTATTTATTATAATGGTTGTGATCTATACCCACCAAAACATGGTGCTCATCCTTCCCATAAATATAGATAAGGTATCAACAGACAAATTATCAAACTCAGTTCTTCACCCAAGGACACTAAAACAAACATCAAGTGACATGGTATATATTATTCCCAAATGTATGTATTAATAATTGATATTCATGAACCTCTATCATAACCTCCTCTCACAATGTCACTATTTCCATCATGCGTGATTTGAATTGAATGACATGCTCCCCACCATTTAATAGTCCATTAGAGAATTTCCATGTGGATATTTGTGCATGTAGGGTCTCACAGTCAGTGACCCCCAATGGTGCCTCCCTACCTAAATTTAAATATAGAGTCTTGAAAACCTTCAATTGGAGGTAAGATGACACATCCTCATCCACACATGGCAACTACAACGAGGCCAACTTCTCTGACACCTCATTCCGCCAATGTGAATGATATCTCTGGCTAAGAGTATATTATACCACATTTCCCTTCATAAGAGTATCACTACTACAAAAACGGGAAAGGGAAGCACCACCTTTTATTAGTGCTAAGACAAAACCGCCGATAAAGGAACCCTTTATCAGCAATAAGATTTTAGTGATGATAAAGTCATTCATTATCATCACTTTTCTAGCGCTGATAAAGGGGTTCTTTGTTAGTGCTAGAAAAGTGCTGATAAAGAATCACTTTATCAACTCTTTTTTCTTAGATCTTATAATGAGTACTCTTTATCCGCTCTAACAATGTGCTGATAATGCTTTCCTTTATCAGCGCATTTATAGCGCTTATTAAGGGACCCTTTATCTGTGCTAAAAATGTGCTGATAAAAGATTCCTTTATCAGAGTTAATTTTTTAGAGTTGATATAGGCATAGTCCCATATTTTATAAAATCTAGTGCACATTATTCTTTGTTTATGATGCCCTCAATCCCTCACACTGATGTACCCTTACGACACCCCCCCCCCCGCGATCTGCTCTTTGTCACAGCTCTTTCAAAATCCCTACTCTTTCTCCTCCCCCTCGAACACCTTATTTGGATCCTCTTCCCCAAAAAACCTACTTCCTCCTCTCTAATGGACTCCCCACAAACCCTACTCCTCTATTTATCAACTATGACGACAACTCCTATGTAACTCCCCTCACGGTCATGCCTTTCTCTCCGGACATAGCGCAGAAGGATCCATGACCGCTCGACGTTTCTTTTCTCCCTACATCACGGGTGTGATATACTCTAGGTAAGTCTCCAACTTCTCCTTTTAGGTTTTTATTGATGGATGGGTTTTTTAGATTAGTTTTCATTAGGGTTATGTTTGGATTCTTCCCCATGATCATCACATATGGATTAGATGCTAAATATCAACAAATTCTAACAATCTCTTTCACGAAATCACATAGGTAGTGGATTCTTATACTTTTTCAGTAGATGGTTTGAACTAAATTATGATTTTTTATGATTCCCCTTAGGTACTTATGATGTTTGGAACTAGAATTTACTTTTCACCAAGTTTCATATGTCGGATGGTGTGATATTCTCATGCAACCTCATGCTAGACCTTGTTATACATGAATGTAATGTTAATGTTATGTTTTTTTCATAATATTTATGGTGTGTGTATCTATACTGGGTAAAGAGGTCTTTTTGTAAACCCCTTCATGAAAATGAATAGGTTTTATAGTAACCACCTCATTATTAATTGGTTACACTTTCTGGGAGTCATGATGCGGTGGTGATTGTCTTTATAGAGAAGGTTCTATTTATGATTGTGTTTTTGGGGAAGGTTCTACATTGGGATGGTCCTCATGTGGGTTATTATATATGAAGGATAGAGTGATGGAGAGGTAGAAACAATTGATTATGAATCGGCTGTGAGACTTAGACATGGCTACGGTTTGGGCGGGATCTCTCTAGTAGTGTTTTCATCAGTTTTCTTCCTCCTCGGTTGTATCTCTATAGCCATTTTCCATATACTTAGTGCTTGTTCATATATGTCTATCATTTATGTTGGTTGTTTTTTATAGTTACAAAAATGTGTGTGACACCATTTTTGAAAAACGATTTTTTTTAAGTGTTTATAGGGTACTTAGTTTAGGTTTGAAATCACCTATTGAAAAGTTCTCGCAACTGATCACAATTGATTGTCTATAAGGATATGTTTGACTCACATGAGGTTAATCTTGACAAAAAAATATTCATAATTGTTTAAAGTGCTTATCAATTATAATAAATGGTTTTGTATAAGTTAATCTCGCTTGGTTTTTGGAATAGTGATAATCTAGCACATTTTTATGTAGTTTTCTTCTAAAATTTAAGCATGTACTTTGGGTTTAGATAGTGGTATGAACATGTGAGTAGTTTTATTTTGGTGGTTAGTTCCTTTTAGGATTGTGGGATGTTTCTTGACATCAATCATTGGTAAATTCTAAACATCTTTCCTTTATGTCAAGGATAATTTAAGGGTGGTGTCAACATAGTGAACCTTTTTGACCATTTGTTCCTAGGATCTTGTTTAGAAGGGTTTTTCATGAAAATGGCGAGACACCATGCACTTTATTGTGTACATAGTGATTCTAACCTATTACCAATTATTCATATCAGGGTTGTTATTTTTAATGGAGACTACTCTAGTAAATAACTACCCTTGGTGTGTTAGGATATGTGATTTTGGTTAAGTACACATACATTATAGAGAACCCGATTATGTGATGGGGGATAAATTTATTGTTAGGAGGTGATAAATTTCTTTCACATGGTTGGACTGTATTTGAGATATTATTATTAAACACATTAATTTATGTTGATCAATTCATTGACCGACCTCTTGTTGTTTGGGGGAATTCAACATGCAATACTTTTCTTTGGACGGCTATAATAGTGTTCTATGATTATGCCTATGGATTGAGTTGATATCATAATATTTTTAGGTAGTGATATTCTGGGATTTATTGTTAGCATAACCCACCCATAGTAGGTGTGTGATGCAAGTCTCATATCAGGAGGAAATGTCATTTATATGTACCTCAAAGATTTCCCATTACTTCAAGGAATTTAATATTATTGTTATGGGTATAGACATATCACATTTCATTTTCATAACATTCATGCTATAGTCAGAGAGGCAGTAGACGAATAGCCAAGGCGATGAAGGAACAAGAGATACGATCTATGTTCATTATAATATATTATAGTAATATTAGAAATAGGTACAAGAGACTATTTTTCAAAAAAAATTTATTATTTTCTTGGTATATGGTAGGATATATTAATCTCTACTTTTATAATGAAGTGGTATTTTTCTACTGTATTATGACATTTTGATTTGTGTATTTCAATCATAAATACTATTATATGATATTCAAATAGGATGGGGATGAATAAATATTGGATGTATGCTAATCGTTTGACTATAGAGTATGAGAATGGACTGAAAGAGTTATTCATGTTTGTAAAAGATCACGAAAAGGATTTTTTACAAATTTGTTGTCCTTCGTTACATTTTTTTTTATTCTAGAATAATTATTCCAGATGAGTTGGAAAAAAATTTAATATGTGATGAAATAGATCAGAGTTATAAAAGATCAAATAATCACGGAGAAAAAGTGAATGTAGTTACTAGATGGGACAAAACTGCATTTTATGGATCATCAGATATGAATATAAATATGGATAATGAAAAAGACCGAATGGAGGATGTGATTATAGATGTCAATGATTATGAGGATCATATTGAGTAAATGACAAGGAATGTTGAAGATGAACTCTGTGATTTCCCAAAATTGTTTGAGAAGTTAATGATTTATGATAAGAAGCCATTGTATGCTCGTTTTACTAAATATACAACATTTTCATCTATAAAGAAGTATTATAAATTGAAAACATGTAACATACGGAGTGTTGTCAGTTTTGAGAAACTACATTATGTATTGAATTACACGATCCTGAATGACAATGAGCTCCCAAACCAGAAGTATGAAGCTAAACTAATGTTATGCTCAGTGGGAATTATTTTTGAACGAATACAAGCATTCCCAAAAGACAGTATACTATTTCACAAGGGGAACATATCACTTAAAGAATGAACAAAGTGTGGTGCTTCTCGATACAAGAATTATGTATCCCATCCAATTAAAGTTGTATGGTTCTTTCCAATCATTCCAAGGTTTAGGTGTCTATATGGAAGTAATAAAATTACAAGAAAATTTTTATGGCATGCAGATAAAAGAAATAACGATAGGAAATTACATCACCCAGATGACTCTCCTCAATAAAGGATAATTGATCATGAGTATCCAGAATTTGGAAAAGAGTATAGAAACCATCATCTTGTGTTATCTATAGATGGAGGTAGTCCTTTTTTTTTCTAACCAGCACTCATAGTACATGGCCTGTTATGTTGGTAAATTATAACTTTCCACCCTGTTTATTCATAAATTGGAAATTTATCTTGTTAAATATGATTATATTTGGACCAAAATAACCATGTTATTATATTGATGATTATTTGTCTCCTTTGTTCGAGGATTTGGAGTTATTGTGGGATTCAAGTGTTATGTTGCCTGATGTTTATAAAAGTGAATAATTCACATTGAGAGCGATGTTTTATGGGACTATAAATGATTTCCCTGCTTATAGAAATTTTTCAGGCTATAGTATTAAAGGAAATCAATGGTCTCCCATATTTGAAGAAGATACAAAATCAAGTAGGTTGAAACATTCATCGAATAATTTGTTTCTAGGACATCATGGATTTCTACCCCGTCGACATAAGTACCGATCATGGATCAAATCATTCAATGGACATTCAGAACAATGTACAACACCGTCTCCTTTAATAGTTGATCAACTGTTTGAGAAATTAAAATATGAGAAAAATGTTTCTTGTAAACCATTTTTGAAAAACCTTATAAAAATCATTTGGAAAAAGAGATTAGTTTTTTTGAATTAACATTATATAATTGTTTGTACGTTATCCATTTTCATGATGTGATGCTTGTGGAAAAAAATGTATGTGATAGTGCTATCGGAACGTTGCTAAATTCTCCTGAAAAAACAAAGGACGAAATTAAAGAAAGGTTGTACATGGTTGACATGGAAATATGAGAAGATTTGGCTCCCATGAATTGTGAAAATAGAATGTTTCTTCCTCTATATGATTTCCCTCTTTAATTGAAGGAGATATATCGGTTTTGCAACTTCTTCATTGATGTAAAGGTTCCAGAGGGGTATTCATAAAATATCAAGAACATTATGTCAATGCTATATGTAGAAATGTTTTAGACCAGGTGAAATTTCTGGCTATGGATGCAAAAATTGTCATCATATTATGTGAATTAGAAATGCTCTTCCTGCCAAAATTATTTTATAAGAGGGTTAATTTGATGCTTCACTTGGTGAGAGAGATTTGACAATGTGGTCCAATGAAATATATACGGATGCACCCCATTGAATGGTATATGATGATTTTGAAAGGGTATTTCAAAAATTGAAGTCGTCCATAGGGTTGTATAGTGGATCGATATATTGTTTGGAAATCCATTGAATTCTGTACCGAATACCTATCCGATGAGTAATGCATTGGTCTCCCGAATTCTCATCACACTGGACGCATGGATGGTGAAGTAATTTTTGAAGAAATGTTGTGACAATCAATATTATAGATTAGGATAATGCCAACCTTTATATTTTTCAAAACAATTGGGAGGTTTCTCTATATAATGAAACCCACAAAGAAATTATTAGGTAGTTGAATCTATCAATGGATGAAAAATGGATATCATACACACATAATCACCAGTTTATAGGATGGTTTCAAGACCATATTTTTGAAGAGTTAGATAAAAATCCAAATTCAATTTCCGAATGACTTTGATGGCTAGCCACTAGACCATGTTTGTATGTATTATCTTACAATTGTTATGTCATTAATGGTTAAACATTCCATACTGGTGAACATGATGAAGATAGTACCTTGAAAAATAGTGGAGTTACACTTATGGCTAAACGATTCATGCTTCTGTCGTAAGGATAGATATCCAATTTATGCAAATATGTCATACTTTGGCATTATCATACAAAAATGGGAGTTGAATTAAATGACATTACAATTGCCGATTTTTCAATAAAAATGGGTTGATAACAATAGTGGTGTAAAAATTGATGAATTTCAATTCATGAAAGTTGATTTTGTAAATAAGGGTAAAAAGATGAACATTTTATAATGGTATCACAAGCGGTAAATGTATTTTCTATTCCAGATCTCACAAAATGAAAGTGGTTGATTGTTCTGTTATCATCCAAAATAGCTGAGGCCTCGATGAAAATTCAGTTGAGGATGATCCTTTCAGTGGTACGTCGCAATCATTTCACAGCGGACCCAATATAGGTTTTGTTTTATATGTTATAGGAGACCACAATGAAGAGATTTTGATAATCGATAGAGGTTTTAAATCCCTTCAGCCATTGAAATGAATAAAGATATTTCAATAAGCTGGTCATATTTTGTTTTCAATATACATATTGTTATCTAATGTAATTATCCTATCATTACTGAATTTATGTAATCTAAATTAACTGTTCATAACACTTTTGTAGATAATGACATCTTCATTTTCTAGTGCTCCTAACCATGAGGCTAAACAAGTCTCTCAAGATGTTGTTGCTGTTGCGTCTGCTCACAGTGCAGAGAAACAACAATTTTTTGAACCAATTGTTTCTTCTAGTGTAGAGGTCCAACAAACATCAGCACATGGAGTTATTATCTTTTCATATAAACATATACATGATGTTTATATTGATGAAAAATAAGGGGATGAAGGACTGACATCCTAGAAAACACATGTGTGTTGTAGTTTGATAGTGTTAGACAATGTTCTTAAGGTGAAAATCATAGGCATAAATATTATGTCAGATGGAATGCACAAGGCCAACATGTGAATCCCAAGAAGGCTATGTTTAGTATTTACATTGAAATTGTCACTCAAAAATGAATTCTGATTGACATAGATTCATGTCACCATGTTGTCTCCGAGCATAAGTCTTTGATCTGGGAAGAAATTATGTAAACATTTTAATATTATTTATTTTATTTACTAGAAAATAAAATAAAAAACAGTGTCTTACTCTTCTCAATCTATTGCAGAGTACATTTATAGTAGATGATTCACACAAGAATTATTTACTAAGTCTTGCAGGAAGGTGTTATCATGTTTTTCGCACTATTTTAACAAAATATCAACTCAATGATTCCAAAGGTTAAATAAACCCACACACAACCCTTATTTGTGATCACCTAAATCCCAAGAAGCATGGGATGCATATACTGGCCGCTGTGGGGATGAGAAGTTTCAGGTACATTCTGTCTCATAATACATTGTTTGAGGATACATGTATTTATCACTATGATTATCAATATTTCATTTATAAAACATCAACTCAGTACTAAAAATATAAAACATTCATCAAAACCAACATACCCCAATAGTAAATAAGGTTGGGGTATGTTTCACTAGAAAAGAAAATGGTACATATTTAAAATCTCCAGAAGTATTGTTAGGTGCCAAGATACAACATCATAATTATATTTCTATATTTATATATAGATTGATGAGTCTAAAATGAAAGACACTTACATCCCATGTCATGTTCTATAGAAGGAGGAATGTGTGAATAAGGATGGAAGCTAGTAGATGAAATCACACAAAATGTGTGGGAAATATGTGTAAGTATGACACGATAATAATATTCGTTTTAAATTGCTATTATATAAAGATAATCAGTTTTTTTCCTATATCTAATAGTAATAGGAATCAGATACTCTTGTAATGGATGCAGACTTATTGTCGATCGATTTGAAGTAGCCAGAACAATAATGGCCCTGTTAGAGGTACATGGTTTGAGGTGACACCCCATGCATATAATGAGAAAAAAAACGGAAGATAGAGATGAAAAAATAAAAAAAAATGATAGAAATACTATCAACTCTTGAATAATGATTTCAATGGAAGGTAGAGTTAATAGAAACATTTATGGGTGGGAAGTAAGGAGAGGACACAACTCTGGAACACCAGCGCATGAAGATCCCGACCCACCCCCCACAAACATTGAGGCTAGCCATTCCCCAAAAAAAGCTATCTTAGCCGTGGTAATCAATATTCTAATAATTGTTACCATGAAATGAAAATAAAAAAAACACTAATACATTTTTTGTACTAATATTTTATAGGGTGAAAATTACATTGATTTATATTTGTCAACACCCACCTATCACCTTGTTGGGAGGGCTAAAATGTTCAACATCCAAAATGACAAGATTCATAATAAACCACTTCTGAAAGATCATCTGAAAGTGAAAATTACTGTAGCTCATGATCCAAATTCATAGATTCCTATTCTACTTGATGATGATGATATTCATATGGTCTAATATGATTTTGGGACATTCATTAAATGGTCGTCACATCTAGTAAGATTACATGTGGACAACGTTGTATTTATCTGCATTTTTTTCAAGCTAAACCATTAAAAATTATTTCAAAAGTGGTTTAAACCAATGATTTCTATTATTGACATTGAAAGGGAAGGGGATACTTGAAACGTCGGCTCCAAAACATCTAAAGGATCGACAAACCGATCTCAAAGTGATACTAAAGGCATAATAACACCAACTGTTCTCTATACACATTTAATATCATTGATGTCTAATGTGGATATGAAGCTAAGAGGTGGTAGTAGTCATATAGTTGTTTTTTAAAATAATATATACAAAGAGGAAATTCAAGATTTTGTTGCTTCTGATAATGTAAATGAGATCCTAGAATATGGTTGGCTAGGCAGCACAGTTGTAAATTTGTATATGAGGTTTGTTTTCAAATATTGATCTTCTAAAAGATGATATAATGTGAAAATTATGACTAAATTCATTTTATATTATTGCCTGACGTATGTATGAAAAATAGTTGTAGGAAATTTACCCTGATCCAAAATTCGGACTCATTAGTCCTCACACCACATCAACACAACTAATAAAATTAGAGCCATCAAAAAGGATAAAATAGTTAATGTCTTGCTGAAAACATTTGAAAGAACGAATACGGATGAAAGACTCTTCATAATACCAACCTTGTTGGGGTAAAACACTACGATTAAAGAATAACATTTATATTTTCACTTCTTTTATTACTTATTCCTTTTTGTGTTTTAGGAAACATTGGATTCTAATTGTGGTGAACATGGATACTACAAAGATTTATTTTCTAGATTCAATGCAAGGATCTCCAACAAACTGACCACACATGATGGAGTTTGTGAATCTGTAAGATACTACATCCTACCTTTTAGTTTTAAATATAAAGTAATATAATTTCTATTAACTTTTACTGAGGATTCTGTTATGATAGGGAGAAGTATCATTATCATCTAAAAAAATTATTGAGGACAGGGGCTAAGCAAAATGAGGCGAGCAAGTACAAAATCTGGACAAATATCAGGGTATATATAATAATATTTCACTATCCCAACACATATCAACACATGTTACATATTTTCTTAATGATCAAATTTTTCATAGTGTCCAAAACAAAAAAAACTATAATGATTGCAGTTATTATGTTTGTAAATTTATGAAAGAGATCGTTTTTCTTCAACAAACTATCTTCCCTAAAGAGGTATTTTAAAAAACAACTACTATGTCATTTAAATTAATTATTTATATATATTGTAGTAATACTTGGACTATCGAAAAAGAAACATACTCACAACATGATATAGATTTGTTCAGAAATGAGTTGGCCGCATATGTGATGGAATATCGTACACAAATAGCATGAAGATCTTACATGGGGACGTGTACAATTGGAAGTCATTTTTGAGAGGGGTTATGGTGAATAAAAGATGAAACACTTTTGTATGTAAATGTTTTTGGGAAAAATGTAATTTTTATTAAATAAAAAATCATCTATCCAAAAAGTCATTATCTTATATTTTCCGATGAAATACACCAGCAACATGAAAAATTGATGAACAAATTTTCTTTGGGTTTTTGATAAGAAAAAATAGTAAAATCACTAAAATACCTTCATACCTAAACAAACACATTAATATTGGGTTGATACATTAGGGAAAAGATACATGGGTCATTTATGATGTGTATGAGTCAACAACGCCTCAATCTGAGGCATGGTGTGGCCAGTATCACTGAAAGTCTCTCTTTTGTTTAAAATGGAAAAAAATTTAAGTGAAAACAAAAACTGGCATATGAAAATCAGACCTAATGCATTCTGATATTGTTGATACTTTAGGGGAATGATCCATGGGTCATTATTGAATTGTACGAGTCATCCCTGCCGCAATCCAAGGAATGGTGTGGCCGGTATCACTCCAAGTATCTCTCTTTTGTTTAAAATGGATATAATTTTAAGTGAAAGGAACAACTAACGTAAACAAATCCAACAAAAAATATTCATATTGTGTTGATTCATTAATCTATGTTTCATTTTTGATCTTTAGTAGTCAACTTCAACTCAATACGAGGCACGATGAGGCCGGTATCACTCAAAATGTCTCTCTTTTGTTTAAAATGAATAGAATTTTAATAGAAAAAACAACACACATATGAAAATCTGACCACATGCATTCAAATTGTGTTGATAAATTATGTGAATGATCCATAGGTCATTTCTGACATGTATGAGTCAACCTCTCCTCAATTGGAGGATCAATGTGGCCAGTATTACTCAATGTGTCTCTCTTTTGTTTAAAATGGACAAAATGTTAAGTGAAAACAACAACTGACGATCGAAAATCAGACCAAATGAATTCATATTATATTGATAATTTAGGGGAATGGCCCATCGATTAGTTGCGACATTTAAATGTTAACCCTGCCTCAATCTGAGGCACGGTGTGGCCGGTATCACTCAAAGTGTATCTCTTTTTTTAAAAAAATGGACAGAATTTTAAGTGAAAAAAACAACTGATGTTTAGAAATATGAACAAAATCATTTTGATTGTGTTGATACTTTAGGGGAATTATCTGTGAGTTATTCGTGATGTGTAAAAGTTAACCCTGCCTCAATATAGGGAACAATGTGGCTGGTACCATAGTATGTATCTCTTTCTTTTTAATGGACAATATTTTATGTGAAAACAAGAACTGAAAAATGGAAATCTGATGAAACACATATTGATTGTTTTGATACATGAGGGGAATGATCAATGAATCATATTTGACGTGCACGTGCCAGACCCACATCAATCAGATGCACGGTGTAGTCGGTTTCACTCAAAGTTCCTCTCTTTAGTTTAAAATGGACAGAATTTTATGTGAAAACAAAAGCTGACATACGGAAATATGACCAAATGCATTCTGAATGTGTTGATACTTTAGGGGAACAATACGTGGGTAATTTTTGATGTGTAAGAGTCAAACCCATCTCAATATAAGCACAGTGTGGCCGGTATCACTCAAAGTGTTTCTCTTTTGTTAAAAATGAACAGAATTTTAAGGGAAGACAACAACTGACATATGGAAATCCAACCAAACACATTCAGATTGTGTTGATACATTAGGGGAATGATAAGTGGGTCATTTATGATGTGTATGAGTCATCCCTACATCAATTTGAGGCATGGTGTAGCCTATATCACCCAGTGTGTCTCTTTTTTTTAAAATGGATAGAATTTTAAGTGAAAACAACAACTGACGTAAGGAAATCCAACCAAACACATTCGAATTGTGAAGATACTTCAAGGGAACAATATGTGGGTCATTTTTGATGGGTACGAGTCAACCCCGCCTTAATCTGACGTACGGTGTTGTCGGTATCACTCAAAGTGACTCTCTCTTATTTAAAATGGAAAACCCAACCCCCTAGATGCCACAAACCCCCTAGAAACCCCCACCCCCTAGATGCCCCCACCCCTCTTAGACACCACCCCACCACCTGGACACCCTCCATTGGACACCCCACCCCCATGGATAGCCACTCCAAACCCCCTGGACACCACCCCACCCCCCTTGGACATCCCCACCATCCCCTGGACCGCCCCCACACCCCCTGGAAACTACACCACCCTCTGGACACCCCCACCCCTCTGGACTCCCACACCCCCTGGGAAAACCCTCCTAACCCCCTAGACTCCACCTCACCCCTAGACACTCCCACCCCCTAGACACCCCACCCCTCCTAGACACCACCCGACCACCTAGACACCCCCACCCCTTTGGACAGCCACCCCCACCCCTATCCCACCCCCTTGGATAGCCCCACCAACCCCCTAGACCGCCCCCAACCCCTTAGACACAACCCCACACCCTAGACACCCCAACCCTCTGGACACCCCCACCCATGGAAAGCCCCCCAAACCCACTAGACACCACCCCACCCCCTGGAACCCCAATGGATAGCCCCCACCCCTTGGACACCACCCACTCCCTCTGGAAACCCACCAACCCCCTATACGGAACCCCCACCCCTCCTAGACACCACCCCAACACCTAGACTCCCCCACACTGTAGACACCCCCACCCCCTTGGACAGCCACCCCCACCACCTAGACACCACCCACCCCCTTGCATATCCCCAACCTACCACCTGGACACCACCCCACCCCCGGGACACCCCAACCAAACTGGACACCCCCAACCCATGGGAGGCCCCCAACTCCCTAGACACCACCCCACCCCCTGGACACCCCAATGGAAAACCCCCATAGAGAGCCCCCCCCCCCCATACCTTGGACACCCACTGACCCCGTAGATGACACCTCCACCCCTCCTAGAAACCACCCCACCACCTGGACACCCCCACCACCCTAGACACCCCCACCCCCTTGGGCAGTCACCCATGCCCCCTAGACACCACCCCACCCCCTTTCATAGCCCTACCACCCCCCTAACCTCCCCCAACCCCTAGATACCACCCCACCCCCTAGACACCCCCACCCTCTAGAAATCCCCCCCCCCCCCCCCCAACACCCTGGACACCACCCCACCCACAGGACAACCCCATGGATACCCCCCCAGAACACCCCACCATCCCCCTGGATGTCGACCACCCCTGGACTCCCCCATCCCTCCTCGACACCCCCACCACCAAGACACCCCATCCCTAGACAACCCCACCCCCATGGACATCCCCCCACCCTATGTACACCACCCCAACCCCCTTGGATATTCCTATCCATTCAGAAACCCCCATCCCCCCGGACACCCCCACCCCTTGGACACCACTTACCAGCTATGGACAGCCTCCCCTAACCCCTGAACAGCCCCCAAACCCTTGAAATATGATTTTAATTCATTGTGTATTAAAATACTTTCTGATTTATGTTTTAATAGTGTATGGGTATATTTTATGTATGGGTATACTTGATGAAATTTGCTTATGAATTATGTATTAATTTTTTATTGGTATACTTGTTGATATGCTGATTTTTTGCAGGTCTAGTTTGGTTGTGATACTACCAATTATTGTATTATAGTAGGAAGGGATTTTATCAGTGGTTTTTTAGCACTAATAAATTATACCTTTAACATCACTAAAAGGAACTGATATAGGAGACCCCCTATCAGCGCGGAGATATACTGCTCATTTTTCGAACTATTAAAGATTGTTTTTAGCGCTGATAAAGGCCATTTTTTTATTAGTGTATATACAATGATGAATTAATAATCCGAGAGAAACTATATCCATTGCCTTCATATCATGTTGATATCATTATAAGATAATAATATTCGAGATAGTTGTGATCAGAGTAGATGATAAAACTCTCTCCCAACAGGTTGTGTTTCCACATCATTAAATCAAAGACTACCACTACATACTAAATATCATATGTTTCAAAGTTTTGGTCATGTGGTATCAACAAGAATTAACCATAGGTAATCAAAAATTTACTCAGCATTAGTACATAACCAATCCTAGTTCCAAATGTATAGTTAAATTATTAGTATGTGACAGCATAATCTAGTAAACTTATGATGGGAAATCTCTTCAAACGCTTCCTCAACTAATGAAATTTTCTTGGAACCTCTTGGTGCACACAAAATTTTTTCCATGTGGATACAATGTTGTCATGGGTGATGATACTCTGAATAATCAATAATGTATCAACAGTAATACCCTTGAAAAATAAGTAATCTATGCACCTCCATAACATTCAGGGAAGTCTCCCTTGCTTACATTCCGTTTAAATATGTCGGGTCCACTTTCAATCCATCCACTAAGATAACATGTTCCAAATTGTGGACCTCATCAATAAAAATATGGTACATCAAGATCTTTCTAAAGAGTTATCTCTCTCATAGAATGTACATAACTATACTTAATTGAGACATGTTCTCCTCTCCGAATTCCTTGTAAAAATGGATATCAGCAACAAAAACTACAACAAAACCATAAATGTATGGCTTAATGAACTCATTCATGAGTCCCATGAACACTGTTAGGGGGTTAATCCTATGAAAATGAATCACACTGTAATTATAGTGATCATAGAGACAAATAAATGTCATCTTCGGTATATCCTTGTCCCATACATGTAACCGATGATAACATGATCTGAGGTCAATTATTGAGAACAACATTACTACTCTATACGAATCAGAGAGGTCATCAACTCATAGTAGTGGAAACTTATTCTTCAGGATCACTAGATTAGTGAACATGTAGTCCAAAAATTCAAATTCTACCATCTTTCTTTCAACAAAAAAAACTACTCCTTCCCTTGGTGAAACACTGGGTCTAAAAATAACATCCTCACCAAGTCCTCCAACAACACCATCAACCTACAAATCTCTAAATGAATAGTATGATATGCTTGTGAAGATATCAGATCTATCCATGGTTTTGGATAAATGAAGAATTTTATCTATCAATAAGTTGGTAAACCTAGATCATCATTGAGGATGATTTCCTTGTACATCTACACTGCATTAGGAAAATAAAAACACATAACATCCACTATAGAAAGGTTCAAGCTAGGAAACTAATGAGTAATCATCAATACCCTCTTATGCATGAGTTCATCATGTTCTTCCTATGTTTCCATTTTAGCCAACAAAATCCCAGTTCTATCAGCATTGACACAACATACCCTTCAACTAAAATAGCCAATCAAAGAAGAAATTAGGATAACCAGTTTATACCAATAATGAAGTTATAAGGCCTACATTTCTCTACAAATAGATCCCAACTGAAAAAGTTTAATCCAAGATTTAAATCATAATGTCAGCATAACTACATGATCCGTGAGTCTTCTCTAGTATGTGTCTCCAACTGTATAGATTGAGTCAAAAATTTAACCAGAATCACAATCTACAAAAAAAAATGTGGATATAAAGGAGGGACTGGTAAATGTGTCTATTATTACTACGAATAAGGTATACAAGACATAAATCTTTTCTCAAATCATTCTTGGAGCTTCTAGGTCATAAACCTCAACAGTCTGATGTTGTAACCCACTAAGTCTTCCAGTTCCCTCAACCTAGTGTGGACCACCAGGGGGTGGAAGTTGTATCATCATGAAACATTGAACACCTCCCACTTCTCATCATACACCTCTTCAACATCTTTTAACCTATGGATCTCCCAACTCTTGTTGTTATCTCTTCTTCTGTGGTCTATCAACAAAATCTCACTTATCATTATGGTGGCTCGAAAAATCTCGTTCGAGTTACCCCCTACCATCACACGATTAGAACTACCTCTATCTTAGATGAATAGACTCACCTTATAAGATGTAAATTATAGAACATATGTCCTTGTACCTACTCCAAAAACATCTCCCACATCCAGGACCCTGAGGCTAATGTTGGCTTGCTGCTTCTGAGGTCTATACTCCTGCATTCCCACTAATTCCAACTACAAGATGTGTATGCTCATCCAATATTATTTCGACCACTAATGATATATATAAAACTAAATCATATTTGAGAATGAATAGAGAGATAATAATATGTCTGATGTATCTATGAAAACCTCTATAATTTTTTCAAACCATTAAAAACAAATCTCATACCATATCCACAGAGTACCTATGGAGGTAGTTAAACATTTATGAATACTCAACTACTATCATGCATCCCTACTGAATCTGTAGATTCTCTAGATATGAACATCCCTCGGCATTGCTATAGTGATCTACTATCTAAAACATCCATTGAAGCATGTCCATAAATGAGTCACCACATCATATGTCCAGAAAACTAAACATGCCATTTCCATTTGGGTCCAAGAATGGGGCTCACTTTTAGAACCACCATTGAATCTACAAGTGCCCTAACTAGATGGTATACTAATGTCACTATCTCATGGCATTCCTCAGCTTCCTGTGGGTTAGGCACACCTCAGGACCAGAGGGGTCTATATCTCTAAAACTATAGAAGTTTGATCAGCCCATGTACCTCATCTATTAGTACTTCGGGTACCTTGTACTTCTATTCAGGTGGTATGTATAGTGCACCACTGGTAGGTGACATCATGTGAATTGAACCTTGTATCATTTCTTCTTCATGGAGGGGATCATCCTCATGGACATGTTGTTGAACCTATAGTACCACTCTTCCTGGCCCCATCATTGTGGGTCATGTGTCGTAGATCCGAAGGCCACCTCGAATTGGACAAGGGCAAGTGACTAGCACCAAGTAGGTATATCACTCACATGAAAGTAATTTCTACATACGTACAAACACACACACATCTGCATTCCCAAAAATTTATGAAATATAAAAACAACTAAATATCCATTTCATGAATACATCTATATACCACAACCAGAGTGTGAGGGGAAATAAAGGAAAGTAAACATGACAAAATACATGCCCGCCACAATGACTCTATAAAATAATTATTACATGAATGAAGAAATTTTGGGAATACTATCAAAAATACATTGGAAGATACTTCTCTTTTCCTGATATCACTATGCACTATATAGTCCTAGTCTTTATAGGACTCCATCAAAAGATTGATCATCTGTATAAGACATGACACATATAAGCAATGCATGTATAAGGGTGAATATTACAATACTCATTAGGAGGCCACAATACCACAAATAAAAAAAATGGAAGATCATTTTAGCTTTATACTTGTATATGTATACAACACATACAAAAATAATATCTAGATGTAATAAAAAAATTCACACAGCCTATAGGATAGTAACAACTATAATATATCATCCTAGGATTCTAGCTTTAAGATTACATAAGGAAAACATATAGCAGAACACACTCATGTATCTGAATGACAATGATGAATTTGGTATGGGAATTACTTCTCATCAGGTATAGTCATGAGAATGATACACTTATAGTCCAATGATAATATGATTTCAAGATAAGGATCGCTACCAAGGCATTGGGGTGAATCAACAAACTCAGTCTGGATTAACCCCTTAAGTAGAGGATATGATACCAAATAGTGTTGGTCATGTTGATACCAAGAAACACATAAAGGGAATGAAGATGAATATAGAATATCACTATGGGTATCTAAGAGGGGTTCCAAATACTCAATCAATGAAGCCCTGCTAAATGGATTGTTGTACTATGAGTAGGAAATGATTTATTCTTACCATCAGGGAGAGGATGAGGTTAAATATCACAAAAGAAACATGTCTAATATATGGAGGTAAAGATATTCAATCCCAATATATAAAGGTACACAGTGTGTAGTTGGTGTACACTCCATTTCCATATACCTCAAGTCCTGCCTATGTAAACACATCGTGTCATTCGAACTCATCCATGTGGGGGTGTACATGTTGTATATGACGTCTGTGTAGTTTATCCCACGTGTGTGTACTTTATTAGGTACGTGACATATATTTAGGAGTGGTCACATTACATGTGATAGGGACACATGTAGTGTGACACTTTACATTCTCCCAAAAACCTAAAAGGGGTCCCCACACACCATGTAATCATTGATTACATGAAATGTATATCATAATATTATCAAAACCATTGTTCATCCTCTCACTAATTTCTACACTACCATAGACTTTAAATATAGATCCAATCATGCTTAGAAACATGGATATATATTAGCCCAGCCTCCCAGTCAATGGGAAATGCACTATGACATTAAAATGTACTCAGAATTGGATTCTCTCATCTAAATCATCTTCCAAAGATCTCAATAAAAAATTAGGGGTTTCTAGACTTGTATGGTTTAATAAATGATACCATCATCACAACTCCATTGCATCATACTAATCCTAGATTTATAATCATAAACCTTTTCACCATGAAACACTTGTGCAATGATCGATTCATTAGTAAACTATTGAAAAGGGCCAAAGGGAGAACACGCACGATGAACAATGAACATGGAGATAAATGAAAAAATAAATAAAAAAGTCTGAACATCAGTCATTTTTCATATCTATATTGGTTTGATTTGGATAAAATGACAATTAAAAAATTATTATTTAATCACAAAGATAAATTCAACCAAAAAAACCCTGTAAGTAAAACCCACCCTACAAGGTGATATATCTACAGATAAATTTGTTCATAGATTGATTTGATGGATTTAATGGATGACCAGAAAAAAGATGGTTCATAGTGATACATGAGAGACTGATGTGTGTTCCTGCAACTTCTATATCAAATTCTTAGTTCCATTGCATTCAGGTTGGACATGTGTTATAGGCTCTTTGTGGTGGTCTTGTATTTGCCCCCATTTATTTCCATTACTTTATGTAATTCTCTAGTTGTGATATATAGCCATATTCATGAATTTTTTTGTTTACGTGTTTATACATTTTAGAATTTTGTGGGATTGGATATGTGTTTATGTGTGTGTAAAAGTAATTTGGAAAAACCTTCCATGTTAGTTATGTTCCTACATGGTTTTGTCATCATTCACTTACATATTAGGGATAGGATTCATGAGTCTCTACATAGTCCCCACTATGATGGTTCATTATAAGTAAACTAATAATATACCTTATATAGTGTTAGGAACATGAGAAATTCATTTTCATATTCTACAATTTTCAATGGGAAGAAGATCAATGGTTCCCTTTTATCTAGAATACATGGAAATTAGATGAGATTGACTCCATGGATTTGAATGAGTTCAAAAACAAATTTTTCAATGGTTACTTTCTTCATTTTATTCAAATGAATATGGGGATGAATTTCAATTATGTAACATAAATGGATGATGAAGTTTTCGGTACCTAAGAGGTAAATATTAGAGGGCATGTGAGGTATGATTATGGTATCATCATAAAAGATGAATTTATAGTCGAATGATAGTTGTTGTCTTGAAACAAGTATCTGAAGGGAGTTATCTATTATAGGCTTCTATTGCTATGAAGAGATTGTTCATTATCTCATCTGAGTGGAAATATAGGTGGGATTTACATGTCATTTTAATTGTCTTGACAATAATATGAATACCAGGTTCAAAGGAAAATATAGAATCCATATAGAGAAGAGAATATATTTCCATTATTACTTATGTTTGGGAAGAAGAATGTATAAAATCATTCTAGAGGGACTAATAAATTTTTTATGTGTTTAAAACAAGATAATAAATAATTTCATTTCCAAATTGATAGGAAGAAATAATCTAACAATGAGAATATAGGTGGATGCACAGATTGCGCCTCCACTACTTTAGTGCTTCAAGTTTAAGGAAAATGGTAATTATGCTAACCAGTTCCCTAACCCTAGGGTTAATGATGATGATCGATGTCTATATCCTCATAAAATGAGGGACAAGGGGAAACCTCTTGTGATCATTGTTTCTTAAGAGGGTTAGGAAAATTACATTGTGATAGGTGCACATACCATATAATCTAGAACAACTAATGTGTTATTTGATTCTAGATTTTCCATCTCTTTCGTATCAAACGATTTTTCTTGGTTTATTACGATTCCTCCCAAATTATTAGATGTGATATTGTATATGAAAACCTATAAGGGAATGATGATATAATTTAGTGTGAATAATTCTTCTATAGTTGGAGTTTATGTGAGTGTTCTTTCTACAAATCGTGTTCTAATTCAACTAGTTAAATTTTATGTCATATTAGTCATGGATTGGATTTATATGTATAAAGAAAACATCAATGATCGGGGAATAGAAGTTATGATTGATATTACAACCCAAACTATGATCATCTTTCAATATGACATTATCTATGAACATCATATTAAAAATACCACTAGTCTATGGTTTATAATTTCCATTCAAAAGGCATGTTTACATAATCTGGATTGGGAGAAACATGACATTGATGATATACCTATTGTATTGAAATTTGTTGATTTATTTTAAATATAATTTCCTAGTATTGAACCAAAATTATTAGTTGAGTTAAAAATAGAACTCATACTTGGTTCCCAACCCATTATAAATATTCTCTATAGAATGTCTCTAGTTGCTTTATACGAATTAAATAAGAAACAACAAGAAATTCATTTTAATGGATTCATTAGTTCAAGTGGTTCACCTTAGGGTGAACATTTTATTTTAATGAAAAAAATATAGATCAATGGGACATTATATTTATTATTGGGAGTGGAACAATATCACAATCATGAATATGTATCAGCTTCCTGAAATTGATAACTTGTTTGATCAACTCCACAAATATTATATAATTTAAAATTTTGACCATGTAAATGTATATCATCAATTGAGGGTTGTGAAGGAGTATATACCCAAGAAGACATTCCAGAAATGGTATAATCACTCTGAATATATATTGATTCATTTTGGTATTACTAATTCCCCTACTATATTGGTGGACAGGATTACTAGATTATATAGGAATTAAAATGATCAGTTTGTGGTAGACTTAGTAATCAACATTCTTTTCTAATCAATGAGAAAGGACGAGCCTAAAGAATACTTTATAATTGTACTAAATACACAAATGAAGGATAAACTCTTCTAAAAATTTACAAACATTGATTTTCGGATGATAATAGTTTCATTTTTTGAGTCATATAATCCCTAAAGATTGTATAATATTAGATTCATCAATAATCAAATCTATCGAATGTTGTCCTTGGACAACCACGATGAGTAAAATACATATTTTTCTTGATATAGATAATATTATTGATTTTTTTTGGATAATTTATCATGAATTTCCAGTCCTTTGGATAGGTTAGAATAGAAGGGAGCCATGTTTTTATAGACATATGAATGTGGGAAAAATTTTAGGATATATAGGGAATGATAGTCCACACACCTCATCATATATTACGCTACAATTTACAATGTTTTTATAATGCTATGATGCATAAAATAACTCATTGGGATGTTTTCTTGTTTAGAATATCATAAAAATAGCTTCTTCCAAGTATCTATCTTAAATACGTACATACGTGACTCATCACATTTACTAAAATTAGTGTTCATATAGTTGTAGTAAGATATTTCTTATGAGGAATAACCTATTGAAATTCATGATCATATAGATAAATTCCTAGGAAATAACACCACTAACATTTTCATGGTTTTTAAGAGAAAGAACAGGTTTTAGGAATATTTGAGGGAACATGATGATATGAATTAGCTAAATTATACTCTTTTCTTTGTATTAGAGTGACAGATTTCGATGTTGACATTCATATTAAGGGGTATAGAATGTAACACGATGAGTTTTTATAAAATATTTTCTCAAATAAATTAAATTTATTTGATGTTTTGTGTTTCATGATAATCTAATTAAATATTTGGTTATATTCTACACCTTGATAAACCTGTTCTATATTAAACACTGACCTATCGTGTGTTAAACAAAAAAATAAATTTTAACTAAATGATGATATATTATTAATATAGTTATTTAAACATCACTATTATAACATAGCCATTAAAAATAGTAGTATGAATAGTAATAACAAATTTTTAATTATAATGGTTATATATATATATATTAAATTGATGATAAAATATTTTTTTAATGTCTTTATACTTTTTTAAAATAAGATTTTACAAAAAAAACATTTTTTTAATATTATTTTATGAAAAATATTAATTAAAAATTATATTAAAATTAAAAATTTATTTTTAAAAAATAATATTAATTTTAAGAATTAGAAATTTAATATTGGGATTTGGTTGATTATTTGGAATTTTAATGAAATATAACATTTATTTAAAAATAATGAAAAATACTTAATTTTTTATGAAGGGATTCTTTTTGTCTAATTTTTTATATAGAAAAAATATATTTTAATTGTGTTTTTATGAACATATTTTTACATTTAACATATATTAATCAAACATAGGTAATAAAAATGATTACATTTAAATTGGATATGAAAATATTTACAAATTTTGAAATTTTTTTCTTTAAGACCCTCCTTTCTCGACATGTCTATGAGATTATTTTTGAATTCATTTCTTCCACTTATATGGGAATAATTTAGAAAAATGAATTCCACAATTCAAATAAGAATAATTTATATTATCTACTATGGTCAAAATATTTTTATAATAAAATGATTAGTGAAAGAAATTAAAATTAATTATAGTGATTACGGTATAAACTAGATTACATATTGGTTAAACATAAAACATATTGTATAAGAATGATCCTAAAATTCTCCAAATGTTTTTTATAGATATATGTCAACCATTAAACCTATTTTCCTGAAAACATTTCATTACATTAGTCACATGATGTAATGGAGAACAGTCGACAACATCCACTATTTGGTATTTACAATAATTCCACTCCTCCAATATTAAAGTTCAATAAGCCCACTCACTTATTCACACCTCTAAATAAATTTTACTCTTCCATGAAATTGATAATTATCATTCCAAAATCCATCCATTCATCATAGAATACTTCCTTTGTGCATAAATCTATCCATGGAATTCCTTTGTTGCAATCCAACAAGAGATACACGAATTAGAGGTAACGTTCATCCACAAATATTTTTCTATTATTTTTTCCTAAAACCAATTAATTTATTTTTATATCCTGATTATATAATAAAATTATTGTATTAAATATATGTAGTTTTTATTATATTAATTTTTTTACCTACATGTTCACACACTACTATAAAATTAGACACGTTGTCATCATTCGTATGTATGATGGCCTACTGCCTCACAAACCGAGGTCTTTCAATCATTCATTCAACCATTAATTTTTAGTAAAAATGATGGATTTAATGTTTATATATTATATTTAATATATTTATGATATTATTTTGATTCATGAATTTTTATATCACATATACCATCATGGTTTCTATTTTTGGGAAATACGATAACGTCATTCGGGTGTATGTCATAGTACACCTCGAGAAGCTATGTGATTCATTCATGATTTACATAAAATGAATTAAGGTATTAATACTTATGTGACATGTATGTGAAATAAAATATATAATCTGATGATAATATATACTTTTCTATTATTTGGTTTAGTCTGATAACAATATTGCAATGATCATTCATTCTTATGTACCACCTACCCTCTCGAAAAATAGTGTATTTAATTTCCTATTTATGACATTTAAATATTGTTATAAATATATATTTATATTGGATATATACAAATGATATATATATATATATATAATGGATTTAATTATAGATATAATTAATTAAATATTAATATAATAGGATTAAAAATATACAAAATATGATCTTATATAAAAAACCAAAGTACTAATTACACGAAATGTAACATTATCATTGAATTGTTTTTAACAGGTAATAAAAGGTCATAAGAAAATAATATATGGTATAATATATATTATTAGGTTTTAATTATTTATTTATAAGAAACTTATATTAATTATAAAGGATTTTTTATTGATTATGATGGGATTAATGAAATAAAGAAAGAGATTTCCATCTCACTTCTATTTTTTTGTGAGACACAAGTCATGTTCACCAACTAATTATAGTATGAGTTCAATATATTTCTAATAGATTTATTAAATTATCTTTCAATGGATAATTATTGGGATTTTTAGTTTACAATATAGGTTCTATAATTCATGGTCGTATAGTTAAAAAATTTCAAGTCGATAAGATAATTTTATCTCAATTTTCCTTCTCTAAAACACAAGTTCTTTTATGCACTTATACGGTCAAATGATGTGTCAATAAAGCCCCATTGATATATAATATAATGAAATTATTAATACTCATTATATTTTATATTTAATTTAATGTTATTCATTCGTGGTGTTTACGATTCAGGTAAACAGTGGTGTTATATTTTGCTGCTATAGTATCATAATTTCTTAGGAGGTTTTATAATTTTTATTCCATTAATGAAATATTAATATCCATAAATTAAGAAATATAATTAATATTCCTCACCTATTTTTATTAATTATATAATAATATAATGGTTCCATATTACCACTCTTTGGAAATTAATATAATTATTATACATTTTTTTTACAATATAAGACAACATTTTTCACTTCAGTCAAAAATATATTTTATCCCAACACCATGTTTTATAAAAATGACATGAAAAAGTATATTTTATTATTATTAATAGTAATTTTTACCCATGTTTTACCATTTTAAAAAATTATTTAAAAATTAATCTTCTTTTTGTATTCTTGTCAAATCTATCTAGACTTCATTTAAAAATATAAAAGGAATCTCTATTATAAATTGTATGGCCTATAAGAAATTCTCCCCCACTATGACCAATCATTAATATGATTATCACTTATTTTATAAGTATTTTATTATATAAAATTATTTACAATATTATTCCAAGCTTCCATTATTGTTTTTCAATGTTTTTTTCAATTAAAACTATTTTTTAAAAAAATATTTCTAAGAATTTATTTTTTATTGTTGAACTAATATTTTTAATGAGATTTTTTAAATTATTCCTTAATATTATTTCTCATAAAGGATTATTATTTTATTGAATGATGTTTATGAGAAATATTTCTCTTTCATATGTCACATTCATAGGAAAAAAGTTTCTTATCATAGGTTTTTTATGATGTAATGATCGTGAAACAAGAATTTTTTACATAGGATATAGTTTTATGAAATTATTATGATAGATACCTCATTTCATTTGTTATGATATGATATTTATGAAACCCACCTATTTTTATGGGTCATGAAATGATGCACTTTTTTTCTTATATAATAAGAAGGTATTATTTCATTATGTAATGGGTAGGACCAATATCTCCCTCCAATGCATTGGGTAAATATTTATATCTAATGAGATCAACATGGAATGAATGAGGAGTGAACATAGCATATTAAAGTACTTTTTATTATAATATGAAATTGGGAGTGAAACAATAATAGTAATATAGTTTATGGAGTGAAAACATTAATCTAATATAGTCTTTGTAGTGAGACTTGACTACTATGAAAAATGTTTATATTATTATGTTTCTTCCAAAATTTAATGACTTATTCCTATGTTATTATTTCATTTTTATGCTCTTTATTCCATTTTATCCAAGTCTAATGGACTACCGATTTTTGTTTCATAACTCATGTATATGATATTGATATACCTGAAATGATAATAAAATGGTATTATTATGTTCTTATACCCATATATTCATGTAATTATTTATTATATCCCATGTTTATACTTACCGATATTCTGAGCCCACACATTTCAATTTTTTTCATTTTCCAGGTTACAATGATATGTATTGCATATTATTTCTCTAATAAGGGTTTTCATTATAAGGAAAATATAGGGAGTTTATTTTTCTCACTTATGGACCAGTTTTAATGATTCCATTTTTCTAAAGGAACTAAACAAATATAGTCTTTGACCATGTGTTTTTTTACTATATTAATTATTCCATCAAATGATGTAATGTCTATAAGAAAAATCTCTCAGTCTCTATCATCTCAACCTGCATTTCCTCCTCAGTGAGTTGTAAAATAAAAAATATAAATCATCTACAGCTGACAAGTATCAGTCTAACGATGATGATGTTTTGAAATTTTTCAAAAAATCTATAAAAGGGTAGTCTAGAGGTGATGAATAACTTGAAAATTCATTTTTAAAATTATATAGTTTTTGGATAAGAGGGTGAAAAAGAATTTATAGTTCAATATAAACCTAATTGTAAGAAATTTTATTAGTATAATTATAATACATATATGAATCATTAGAATAAGAAGATAAGGATTCATCGACTTATTTTTTTGTATAACATAAGTCCTATAAGGATTTTGAAATGGTATATATTTATGATAAATAACATTGAGAAATTAATTTAGAATATTGCAGGTGAATACCTCTAACTTCATACATTATAGAAATATCATCTATGTCAACTAACTCTTCCTTGAGTACATGACATTATATAATATAAATAAAGATGACTTATTTGTTTGAAGCTATTATAATACTTGAAGATTCCCTTCATTATTTCACTAGTATTCAAGACAGATGTATGTACATCCAAGAAATAACTAACATTTTATAAAATTTAATTTAGGTGAAAGAAGTCATTGAGTTATTAATTCAATTTGAAGACGAGTTAAAAATTTTAAATGGAATGTTGAATTTCGAATCAAGAAGGTTAAAAAAATTATTTTATTGATAACGAATACCACGGGTGATAAAAACATTTTTGATGAGATGAAAAAATGCATAATAAAACCATCCAAAATAGGATTGACTATTACTAGAGATATATTAATAAAATTTATGGATGAAAATAAGAAATTGAAAAAAAATCAAATATTTACCAATGTAGCAAGAATGATTTTTTTAAAATGTAAAAAAAATGAATTTTTGAAGAATAATATATATATGTGAATATTATTGTGAATTATATTTTGAATATTTATTGACATTATTCTTATGAACTACCTAAATGTATAGTAATAAATATTATAATTTTGGATAAAGGTTTTAAAATAATTTTCCTTTATTTTTTGTATGGATGTCAATTTATTTTAATAAAAAAATCACCTAACTGTTTGATTTATTAATTTTTTACATATACATTCAACCATCAAATATTTTTTTTGAAAATCAAAAATTGGGAGAAATAATGTAACAATTTAACCTCCAAAAAACATTCATATAATGTTACATTATTTTTTCACTTTGTGTCTTTTGTATTGTGATTTACTCAAAGGGTCATATTATTTGAGATGAAAGTATAATTTCAACATGTTATTACATAAATTTTCAAAAGAAACAAAATTCCATAAATACTTGATTTTAATAACTTATCACTAACCATGTGTTTAGATTGTTTTTTAGAAAATATATATTTTAAAAACGTGGAATAAATTATAAATTGGATAGAACATTGCAATATTCATAAGAATCAACCAAATCATATGAAACACACATTAATACTTCCTAATGAAGAAAACTAGGAATTTAATTTTAATTTAGAAAGGATTTTACTTTGAACATCTGAAAGATGTCCTGAATAAAAACATATGGAGAACACCTATAAAATCTATAATTTGAAGAATAGAAAAAAAGATTAGAAAGGATTTATAATGTATATTGGAAAAACTAATCATAAAGTCCATTATAATGATATACTAGAATACCCGTATATATATTTTCATGTGAAAGAAATTCATTATATCGGCCATAATTAAGAAACATAGTAAGGGGTTTTTATTAGTGTGAAAATATATTGGAAATGATATTAATTATTTTCATAGTAATGATAGAGTAAATTCAGTATAATATCAACCATATTCAATAAATGTTGAATTTGGATATTTAATAAATAACTATAAATAGAAGAAGAAATCATGGAGGATGAATCTTTTCTATCACTAATGATCTGAATTAACGCAAAACCCATTGTAATAAATTATTAACTCTATTAATTATTGTAACATTTAAAGAGTTTTTGTATTAATAAATCAATGTGAGGATTTTAAATTCCTTAATATAATTTTCTTTGTAATCATCTTCTTAATATTGTTTTTGGTGAATGGATTTTTGGGATATGACGAAAAACAATTCGTATATAAGTATATTTAGATTTTCTATCAAAATTGAAACATAATTTGTTGTGATCATTCTACTGAGTAAATTATTTCCTAAGTAATTGAAACACTTACTATTTGGCTAAAACAATGGATAAATTGAGTATGGGAAATAATTATCTGTAAAACATAATGATAAACCATTGATCTTTTTTTTTAAATCATTTATGTTATTTAAATCCTTCATGATTTTAATTTTTTACATGTTTATATTTCAATTGAACATGTTTAAGTAGGGTTTCATATTGTATGTCATAAAATTTTTATAAACACTTATTTAATTTTTTTTTGTACCCACTATTTTTCAAACTACATGCCTATATGAGAAAACGGTTCATGGAATTATATACTAGTGGATCTTAGTGAATTTATTTTATAAACTATAATTCATAAAAAAATTTCAAATAATTACTCTTTCAATCATACAGTATGATCGGTGGTACGACAGTCTGATCTAAAATATATATAATGTAATCCCCCCATTAGAGAATCCCTTAGGAGTATATCCAGTGGATATTTTATTATGCCTTGTTTCGTAGTGGGTATCTCTATGATGAGCCTCCCTAAAGAATTGTATAAGTATAGTGGTTACAATCATTGACAAATGATAAGGCCCACTATCATAATCTCCTACATATAACTATAGTTAGACTAACAACTATTATTCCATGATAAATAATTGTATATTTTATTGAGAGTATATACCACAACATTCCCCCTACCTTGAATATAGACCATATGAAAGTCATAATAATGAATGAATTATTTTTATAACATAAATATCATGTTAATATTGTTCTATGAGAAGATACACTTAAGAATATTGTGGTCAGAATAGATGATAAAAAACTCACCATAATATCGATTCACCACATCTATAGGGTGAATAATTCCAATTACACATGTAGAATATAGGTCACATATTTCTACTCATGAGTCTTTAACAATAGGGACCCCTATGAAATCATTCATTGACACTGCATCTGAACATAATGAATCTTAGTTCCTGAGGTATCTTAGAACGCTTCATACTCAACAATATCCTATGGAAGTCTCAATATGGTGGTTCTTAATACACTTTTACACACATCCTATAAATCATATTGGCACATCGTTATCCACATGAATGGATACCCTATACGAGGTAGAGAATTCAAGGTTTTTGATATCCAATAAAAGTTATGAATTAATCTACTATTGTATCCTACAAACCCTTGGAAGCTCCAATCCTCCATAATGATCATTGGTGGATACAATGATAACACAATATCAACCATAATTGATCCCACTATCAAATCTAATTTTGAGATTTCATGTCACATGAAATGAACCAATATTAACAAGAGTTAAAAATTTGAGAGATTCCCTTAAAGACAATTTTCTCGAAGGATGTATATGACCATCCTCGAGTTTCATGCATGATACTACTTAGAAATCATGTACATTATGATTTTATAATTGAAAACTAGAATGTACATATCTATTAAAGGATGAAATATTTGATTTATAAGTTCCATCAACAAAGATATGGTATTTTATACACCAAAAGGCATCACAGAAAACTCATTGTGACCATAGATTTATCCAAATTTCATCTCTTAAAAGTAATCCTCGTGAATTTGGATTTGGGGATAGCCTACTATAAGGTCAATCATAGAGAACCATATATCCCCCTTTATATACATAAATATATCTTTAATCCTAAATTATGGATACCTATTGGTCACATTCACCATGTTCTCATGTATTAATCCACACACATTGTGTTGGTCTTATATTCATTCTTAGAGAACAATACAAGGGTGGCCTTGGGAGACAAACTGAGATTGATATGTTATTTCAAATTCTACCCCATCGACAAAAACTTAATCTCCCAAAGCCCCAAAAATTCCATCCGATATAGTAATGTAGATATTGGGGTAGTCCCTTGGTGAAAATATATGAAGACGTTTATATCATGGTAGGGAGGTCAACTTAGAACATCTTTATGGAATAAATCATCATACTAATACATTGATACAGGAAACATAATTCTTAAAGAATATACTTATCCATGGTTAACACATGAAAACTAGTGACTAATCAGTGGTACCCTATCATCTATGAGCTCAACCTTATTTTCGTAGGTTTCTTTTTCTACAATTAGGTAATACCTCATCCCACTAAAATAGTGATGATATAAATTTATTATTTTTATACAATCAATAAATTTTTATACATAAAAATTTATCATAAATAGTAAAAAAGATATCTCAATGGATGTTCTATCCTCCCTGATTTGGATCAGTCTATCAGTAAAAGTATGTGATTGTCAAATCCACATTAAAAAGAGTTTCTTAAAGAAAGGGTAAACATAAGGGATCAAATGGAATCTATAGGTATTGAAATATATAGGTACAAATAAATGTGTGTATAATTCCATTTTATTTTGATATACAGTATGGTAGACATGGGAGATATCATATCTCTAATCATCCCTATATATTATAGGTTATAGGCATTCACTATATTCATACTTGATCATATTGTTAAAATCAATCCCTAATATTGGAAGGGACAACTTGATGGTAGTTTTATCAATAAATAAAAAAAATCCACCTCCAAATACTCTTTATTATCCTATTATATATCTACAACCATATAAAACTCCATTCTTCTTCCGTTTCATCTACCTAGGCATTCCTTTGACTGTCTCTATATAAGTTGCATAGCAGGTCAGAAAACATTGTTTCAGATGTCCTTAAACATCACAAGAGTAGTACCAAGTCCCTCTTGGATGAATACAACTATTATTGGTGCCCTAATACTTATACCCTATATATAAAGAGCACATCCCAAAGTGCCACTCACATTTGGATTCTCATTTTTTCTCCATTTTACAACCAGTTTTAAATCTCATGCTCCCAATACCCACGGAAACAATTAGTGTTATATTGGTGATAATTATCTATACTACCTTATCAAGATCTATCACCAAGGAATTGTAATTAATTCAATGAGTTATAACACTAGCCTAAATATCCCTACATAAGCCCCTCTTAATTTTCCATGCTCAGCAGAACACATATTGAACCAATACAATGGAGTAGCATGAGAGGTATGTTAACATTTATGAATTCTCAAAACCCCTCTAGATACCATTATTAAGCTACATAATATCCTTGATGTTCACCGATCACAAACTATATGGTATGAACTCCACCATGATAATATTCTTAAACTTTTTTCATGTCATTTTCATCTCATCGTACAATAGAGTCAACTGAATAAACTATTTCCATATTGGTCCATGAACAAGGATCATATCTAGGACAACCATATGGTATGCAGTTGTCCTAATAAGGTGATAAAATTGCATAACTTTTGTTATCCAAACCTAAAATAACTATGGGTATACAAAAAATAAAAATCTAATGGGTCATTACCACGGAAACTCATGAAGTGAACTCAACCAATGCACCTCTTCAAACAATACTTTTAGTGCCACCTACTACTCAATGGGTCGTGGATAAACTAGAAACCCACAAAATGGTTCCACTTGTAGTACTATTCCCAATATCAATTCCTCATTTAAATCCATGATATTTTAAGTGAAGAGCATTATGTTTAATAGAATATAGAACATTCAACACTGATTTTAAACGAAATAATAAATACTACATATAAATATTATAGCCAAGCTATTGAATTTGTTGGCATGAATCTAAATCACCAAATTATGAAATATATATATAAATCATATGTAAGAAAATTATATTGATAAATTTTTAGGGAATATGAATACATATTTTATGCAATGGTATACTATTCTTACAAAAATAAATTTCTTTTAGATTTTTTAGTGTAAATATTATATTCAATTTATGACACCATTGAAAATGTATTTTATTAAAATAACTAATTTTTCTAAATCATCAAATAAAATATATTTTATTGTGAATTTACAATTATTTTCTATAAATATTTCTATTACAATGTGTTGTGAGAAAAACTAATTTTTATTGAGAATTGTTTTCTGTTTCAATCATACAAAAAATATCCATTTTGTTAAAAAATGGTTTAAATGTATAATTAGTTCAATTATATTATAAAAAATCTAATTAAGTTTATTATAATAAATTTTATAATATAATATAGTATAAAAATAATTTTATAAATAGAAAATAATTTTCTTTGAAAAATGTTTTTATTCGCTGAATAAATTTCTATTGTAAATAATTAAATTGATCACAATTGTTAAATGATTTTAGGAAAATTTATATATTATATATCTATTTATTGAATAAGTCTTCTTTTGAAATTTCCATTTCATAATGTATTGAAAATCAAAAACACATTTTCGTAAGGATGGTTTTATTTCTCTATAGAGTTTTATATGATATAATTTATTAAACCTTACCCATAGACTTTGTTTTCCTACATAATGAATTTTTAATAAATTCGAACTATTTTTCCCTTAAGCCTGAATTTCATAATTTAAAATATATTACAATTTCTTTTGAAATCAGACTCAGAATTCCTCTTAAATTATCCATTGATTTACACTAAAATTAAAATTTGATTTCTTCAAGAATTAGGCTCTGATTTAATTTGATATAAGACTCTAATTTCTTAAAAATAAGGCTATGATTTCCTATAACATCAATCTCAAATTTATTCGAAAACAATACTCATATTTCATCTAAAATTAGACTGCGATATACTTAGATATTGTACTCTGATTTCCTATGAAATCACACTTATATTTATTCTAAAATAAGAGAGTAATTTATTCAGAAATAAGACTCTTATTTCATCAAAAATAAGAATCCGACATTCTATATTTTCAAAATCCAATTATTAATTTTATTATAGTTATCGAATTTCTTTAATGAAATATTCCATTTTCTTAGATCCAAAATTTGATAATTCTTTTCATAGTTTGTTATATAAAACAATGTCGCCAATGATTATCATTGTTTTCTATACATAATTATATATTCAAATGTGTTAAAAATTATCCATTTCATGAATGCCAAAAATACAGGTCCCTCCAAATTTTTTAGGAAATATGACCATTGGAAGTGGAAATTGTCCGTTAGAGATTTTTCATTTAAATACACTACCATTTGAAATCAGTTGGAGAGAGTGACAGAATATTCATGCAAAACTCTATGTTGAAGTGATACGATGTGAATGCTCTACTCAACATGCCTTGTGTGAATGATATGACCATCTTGTTCATTATGTGAACAACTTGTTCAACCTACCTATTGCGAATCTGATAAGTGCGATTTACAATAAATGGATTCCAGGAATAGGAAGTCAAAGGTTCCAATTGCCAAATTAATTAATGGCTTGTGGGGATAGAAGAAATATGAGTCCCCAAACATAAACATTACAAAATCTTAAATTATGTTAGTAATTGACATTGATTATCTTTTCAGGATTAGAGAAATAGGGAATTAGGCCATAACATATACATAATAGATTTATTAATACAAATTAGACACTTCTACTCACTTTCCATTATCATTATTAATGCAATTTTTTTAAAAAATAACATGGTTTCGTTTCCTTTTTATACATAATATCTTTTATTTTATCTCATCCCTGAATCAATTAACCTTTAAATCCTATGAAACACATTTCAAATCATGGTATGGGCATGAGAATCTCAGTAAGGGATTCACAAATAAGGAAAACTGTTAGTTTTTCAATACAATATATAAACAAAAAATACTTTATCATATGTAATACTTTTTACATTTATGAAGTTGTTAATAATGTTCACTGAATAAAAGATAATTTATTATGTTTTTGGAACCAAAATATTACCATAAACCCCCTAAAAAGCACACATAACATATAAAAGATAAATATGGGACATAATCACACATAAACAAAATAAACATATTGTCTACTTTGAAAAATCATTCATAATAAAAGGATTATTCATATGGCCGAAACTACGGGAATATGTTTTTTTTCCAACACTAATATACCAACGGATTTTTCAAACTATTGGTAAAAAGGTTTTTTACCAAAGATTTGCAGAAATTGTTGGTAAAACCAAGTGCATGACACCCGTTACCAACGGTTCTTGAAAACCATTGGTAAAGGTTTTCCACAACAACACCACGTGAGCCTTCTCATCTCCCCCATTCGAACAGAACCCTAATTTGACAGCTGCACCCATGATTAGAGCACATCTCCCCCATATGGACAACACCTCTCTCGGGTTCATCTAGGTTCCTCCATCCGAACGGTTGGAATCTCAGTATCCCGCATCCAAGCTGCTGAATCTTTATCCGAACCATCCCAAATTAGGTATTTTCATATGTGTTACCTTAGTTTTATTGTAATCTATCTCGTATTTCAGTTTTATGTTTTCATTTTGATGTGGATCTGTTTTTTATATGATTTATACTAGAAAACCCTTTTAAATTTTTTCTCTAGAACCATAGAAAAACCTTTTAGATTTTTTAGTTTTCACTTTAATTTATCATAATATAATATAAAAATGATATATAAGTAGACTGGATTGTTATAGACGTCTCGGTGGTCACCTACATGAATTTTATATCACACATTGTTCGAGATACCATTGGTTACCCGGATAAATTACATGATTATATGTTTATATAAGGGGAATCACCATTTTACAGATGCATGACTACTCACATGACATAGGATGGAGCATGTACCAGATGATTTGGTTGTAGCTCAAGAAGCTAGGTCGAATTTTAGAATTTATTGACCCTCTTGTGTAGTAATTCTTCCTACTAGTTGTAACTATGTTTTTTCTTCTTGATACAGGATATACATTACCATCATTCGGTTTGTGATTCTATTATTACTTGGTATTACTCATTTGGTTATTTTCATCCATTTCCAATATTATACCATTGATATCTTTCTTCATCTTTTTAACTGATAATATTAAAATTGTTCAACATAGGTAATGAGCGAATAGTCTCCCCCTAGACACACCAAAGGCTCTCACTATAATTCAATAACATTTGGAACTTTGGTAGATGTGCTTGAGGCTATGTGGCCATCTAGGATTGGGTCACTAAGGAGTGAAATCCTGCTTTGGGATTTCACATTTTGTGGATATCCTTTATATAAGTGATTATAATCATATCCATACCTATAACTATTGAAGTTACCTCTCCAAAATCAATAAGGACATGATTTAATAAAAACACCCTACCAACCTTCGATCTATGGATGCAAACCTAGGATCCTTTAATACATCGTTAAGTTTTAATGTAATGAGGCCATAACAACTTTTGATATGATCCTCATCCTATTCCTTATCCTGATCTCCCTAAGGATGTTAAAGTATAAAACTCATGTACTCCCAAAAATACCCTTAAGTATTATGTATTCCTTGATCCACTTCCAATATCATACCAAGAAATCCTTATATATAGGCACTATAAATTATGTATCTTATTTTCTTATATACACTGTATTTTTTTTGTTTTTCTTAATATGATTCTCGTATAGAATAATGTGTTAGTTATGCTTTTATATAAAGTAAACCACATTCATTTACATAAATATTTTTATGATTGAACTTCAATATTATTGAATTGCATTAAAATGAATTATTGCAAATATTTTACAGAATTTATATAAGCTGGATCTACAAAACTGATTGGATTTCTTCTGATTTTCAAAATAATTTGAGAAGCTTTTTATATTTTTCATTTGACAGGGCTTCAAATAGTGGTCGCAGACACTGCCCATCTTCTAATTGTGTTGGAAGACCATGATTGAGTCGTGAAGTAGTTATCTTTCATATAACCAAATATGGTTTCTAAACAAAATATTATGAGTGGTATCACATTAGAGAGAAAATGGAATCTCAAAATGATGATGATCCAAATAATAGGACTAAATTGGAGAGTTTGACATATGATTGGTTTCCATTTATTTGGCATCATGAGAAGAAAACTATGTCCAACCAACAATATTTCGATACAAGCACAAATGATGAATCCAATGAAAATAATGATGTTGGTAGGTGAAAAAATTTAATGATGTTATGACGACTCCAGTATATCCGCAATTTGGTTAAATAAAGAAGTTGAGATTTTTAATTCGATTGTTTCCTAGGAAAACTATGTATAAGATTTCAAATATTGTAATCGATTACATTCCTACCTTATTGAAGGACTTATTTCTAGATGTTGTAATATCCCAGGTAAATAAATAATATTACATTCTAATATTTATCAATATTTGTGAATAAAAATTTAATACTACTTTATAGAGAATTCCATGCTCGATGGCGTACCCAATACGCAACAACGAGTTTCTTTGAAATATTATGTTGCACACTAATAATATAATAATATTATAATAGTTAACTCCAAGCCGTTGAAATGGCGGGAATGAACAAAAATAACTAAAAAATTATTACATAAGTTTGTTAAATATTTTTACATTTATCCAATAAATGTTAGAGGCTTAAAATGCAAATGAATCCAATTTTAAGTATAAATCTTCTAATATTCTTTAAAAGGTTGATTAACCGGATTTTGATGGATAACCTTTTTTAAATATAATTTTGACAAATTTATATGTTGTATTTGACAAAATAAAAACCTTCTTTAGAATCTGGACATCAAAATTTACTTTGTGTAAATTTTTGTTATTTTTCCGATAAAGATCATTTTTACTGATAAGGTTGCATTTTAATTCAAAACCTCATTTTAATAGGATTTATTTATATGGATAGATTATCTTTTTAATTGAGATTAAATTTTATTTAGAATATATTTTTACAATTTAATCCAATGGTGGACATTGGAATTAATTTCACTTTGAAATTGGACTAAAACTAGTGTGAATCTTTTAATAGATATTGTTTCTTAAAAACACGCTACTTATTTTGACACCGGGAATGAATTATTAAATTAATTAATGCAACTTGTATATTTTGAATTTTGTAAAATAGAAATCATTTTTGAATTCGAAATATCAAATATATCTTAGGGTTAATTTTTTGTATTTTTCTAAAAAATATCAATCTTTGATGAATAGTGAACCCACTAAGTGATAGTTAAAGAAACTAATTTTTCATTTCAATGAAACTTTACCACTTCTATGATTTGATTTTCAAAAATCCTACATACATGGTTGTCATTAGGATGTAAAATTTGGTTCAATGAGATTAAAATATTTTCTGGTGAATTGTAACTTTTATGTTTTATTAATCACGATTAGAGGTAATTAGTGTAATTTAAGGTAAAGATAATGTTATAATAATTTGAAATGATCTTCACACTTGTCCTACCCTTATTTTATGAGTCATTTCCGACCAATAAAATCCATGGGTCATCTTGGGGACCCCATGGAGCGACTTTGGTAGGAAAATGACATTAATAACTTTTTATTTAAAGTTAAAATTAAAATGTCACAAACATGTATTGTTTTACTAAAAAAAATTTTACATGTGGTTATAGAAGTCATATTTTTTAGTATAAATATTCATTAAAAATAAAAAATGATTTCCTACATCATCATATTTTTTTATAATTTTTAGACATTAAATTAATTATTTTATTTATGACACAGTGATGATGTAGTGATTACCTCATAAATGAACGATTTAAATAATATGAGAATAGAAGGTGAAATAAAAGTTTTACACTTGCCACAACCCTATTATATGGGTGTATTACGAAACCTTATCACCTTATCCTAGAAATATATCCTTTTGGGACCTTTAAAATCTGAAAATAATTTTATAGTAAACTAATATTTTACAACATTCCAAGAGGGACCCTCCTCTTCTTTTATAAAAGGCCTCAACCTCTACCACCTTACCCACACCACTAATGACTTTATCTCAGCCAACCCCTACCCATTTAATCTCTACACATCCCTCTATTCATCATTGAAGCCTCAACTTTGGCATAATGCTCTTCAAGAAACCCTTTTGGTTCAAACCAAGAGGAGTTACCCAATTTAAAGGTAATGTCTTCACTTGTGTTATTTTGTTTTATTTTGCATCTCCCAACCCCTAAAATATTTTTATTAATTTCTTTTGTAACCAAACCTGTATCTTAAATATACTAGGATGTTTTTATAAGATGTATTATAGCTACTCTTACACACACATCCGTATAATGGTTAAAGAACATTCTGTTTCTATGGATGATGAATTACTGCCTCATGAAACGATGATTGTTCAATATTATTTTAACAACTTTAAAGTGTCCATTATGATGTAACTATATTTTATATATGATATATATGGTATTTATGTATTATATATGCTTCTTTTTTTTATATTAAAATCATACCTTTATTTTTGCATGTTGTGCAAATACTATAATTTCATATGAGGAAGTGCGGACTACCGCCCCCTCAAGTGATGTGACTCGTTCATGCAATACATGGAATATATAAATAATGAAATTAATGAACATATGTGACCTATAAAACATATATTTTATAATTTAATTATAATATATATATCTCTCAATCATTTTTAATTCCATTAATATGATAAAGAAATGAAAGTAGCGTTCATGCATACGTACGGCCTACAGTCTCCATGAACGGTGCATTTCATTTATTTTTATCTCCAAATGTTGTGTAATAGTATAAAATGAAAATGTACTAGATATATATGATATTTAAATCATTAATACTATTCTGGATATGATTTACTTATAACTACATGGACAATCATTTTCAGACAAGGTCATTTTTGACTCGTGTACCAAACATCGACAAAAACATCTGATATGAACTCACATTATTAACCAATTGTTATAACATTATAATATTTGATTAGAAATTAATAATAATATATAAAAGATTAACTTATGAAATTATAAATTTACCAATTTTTATTATTCAGGAATATAAATAAATGAATAAGAAAAGTCAGACATGTGGTAAGGGATCTTACCTCTCTCTTTCTTTTTAAGTACTCTCTTTTATGTCATTTCGTTTAAGCTCATTTTTTTTTGTTTTGGGATGTTCTTTTGTATTATTAATTTTTTAATTTTTATGTTCATTTTATGAGAGACCCTATTTTATATCATTAATCAATTTTTGGATGTTTTAATTGGTGTCGTTAGGCTGCTGAAACTTCGTAAGGGACTTTTTATCTAACATTGTGTTTCTGTGAGATTCATGCTGCATTTGCCAATATTTCCTTTTGAGTGGTGTATGTTCTGTCCATTATTCTACTCATTGTGTAATATAATTTCATTTATGAGTATTTACATCAATTTTGTATAGTCCTTCTTTCATGGGGTGTACGTTTCGAATGTTTCCCAAATCGGTAAGGGAACCTTTCACCCTCCACTTTTTAAAAGACTTCTTTTGTTATGTCTTTTAATTTTCATCTTATAATGTTGGGGTATGTTATTATATGTCATTATTGCCATAAATTTTATTTCAAAGTGATGATATACCCTTTATCTCTCTCATCAACTCTTTTTCTAAAATTTGATGTGACGCTGTTAGGCTGTCAAGGGAACTTCTTAACCCAATTTTGATTTCTTTGGGTTCAACATGTAGTTATTTAATATGTCATCCTTTGAATATGTGAGAATGACCTTTGATTGTTTTTCACTTAATATCCACTTATATTGGGTGTATTTATATTTGTCACACATAATTATGAGATTGATTTATCCTTAATTTAAGGATACCTTCTTTATAATGGATTTCATCTCATTTTACATTTCTATTGAGATTTCATTGTTGTTATGCACCAGTTCACTCTTATATGGTGTATATAATGTCCTTTGGAATATTATATCATGAATCCCTTTATTCTCATGTTATTATAAAGTTCTTATTGAATGTTATTCCTAAATTATTGTATTCAAGTGTCTCTCATTTTGTTAAAGACCCTTTAACTAAAATATCGTTTTAAATGTTTTAATGATTTATTCATATAAATATTTCTCATTAGTATCCATGTTTTCAAAATGGTTTTAAGGATTTATTTATATTTATATTAATGGTTTAAAATGTTAAAAGCTTCAATGTGTTATGGGACACTTTGATTCAAAAATATCTTTATTAAATGTTTTAAATGGTTTTGAAAATGGTTTTTAGAATGGATTCATTATTTCAATATCTTCAAATGTTATATTGATATTGTAATGTGGGAATTTTGTCCATCCTTTATACTTAAGTTATGTGATATGATTATGTTAGGGTTCATGGGAATTGTTTATGAAGACGGGTGGTTATGTGATAAACTAAGGGCGGGTGAGCCCGATATAGCTCTCCAATGCATTGGGTAACACGAAGGAGTTAAATTCTAAGGTTTATCCGAAGAGATCTAGGGAATATACTGTGATAGGTATTCCAAATGTAACCATGAGGGTTACTACCTATGTAAGAATGTTATTAATTCCTCAATGTTCCTTTATGCTTTATGATTTCTATTGCGTTATGCATAAATCTTATGATTTCATAATGTATGTTAAATGGCTTATGTTTTATGAGTAATGTATGATTTCATTGATTATTATGTATACATGGACTGAAGTTTTCTTTCCGTATTTTTATAAACCTTACTGGGCTTTTTATGCTCATCCCAAGTTTTTTTGAAATGTTTTTCATAGGACATAAAGATGAATATGGTCAAGGATGAAATCAATGAAATGTCAGGCTGTCTAAAACAAGGAACTAGTCATGACTCTTGTGTTCAAGAGTTTTCATTTTGTGAAAAAAATGGAAGCTGAGTAGATGTGTCTACTTTGTAATCTTTGAGATGTAATAGTTATGTCCTAATTCTCTAAAACTCTAAACCTTAAAAGATCTTCAATGTGAATTATTCATTTAATTCAATAATAAGTATTGTTTAAGGTCGGGTCCTTATAGTTTGTATCAGAGCATGGTTTAGATATCATTAGAGTTTATAGTGTTAAGTGACAAGTTGTGTATAACCACAATGGTTATTATATTAGATAGAGTCATTGTTATTTTTTGAAGGCTTGAATGAGTTTGAGATAACTTGGATAAGTATATCTTAGTGTTTATCTTCCTCTATAGTACATATTGATTTTGTTGATATACTCCCACTGACATTTCTGGTTTTAGTAAATGGATGGATCTAGCAGGCACCAAAGTGACAATGGGTTTGAAGGAAACTTTGGTGGTTCTCTGATAAAGAGACTGGTTGAAATGGGAGATTCAATGAGAAATCTCATGGTTATTCTAAATCATCTATCAGGAGTCATGATCAACCACATGAACCTCAGTGAGTTCTCTAATTTATCACGTACGAGAGAACCAACTTGACATGGAAGTTCATGTAATAAATATAAAGGTAACCATTAGGGTTTATATGATCATTACTTTTGAGGTAATTTTTGGTTACTATACGTTATGATGGAATATGAATGACATGAGATAAACATGAGGTTAAATTATGTTATGGTTATTTTTGAAGATTTTATCTCATTTTGGGGAATGTTTTATGAATTATATAGTTTTGCAAAAAGGACAACAGGCAGACTGTGTGACAACCCATCGCGTCGGACAAAGCTGCAGGAATCGAACCCACAACCAAAGTGCGACTGGTATTTATCACCTACCACTGGACTACGTGATGTCCCCGATCATTTTGACTATTTATATTTAGTTAGATGATTTTATGAATCAAGAGTAAGTTGATTTTGGGTTTTCTATGAAAATTATTAACCTACCATGGAGGATATGTGATTAGGTTAATTACTTTTAAGTATTAGACTTTAAGAGCAACTGATGTTATTTGGAGATAAATGTTAATCTGTACCTTTGGAGACAATGTGATTAAATCATTCAAATATTTGGGTTTCAATCTCAGTTGGGTTTTCATTGAAGAATTTTATGCGCAAATTGTTTATTGAATGGTCTTCATTGAACTTTGGGTTTTGTTTGACAAATTTTAGAGATTAAGAGTAGTTTTTATTTTTGAAAAAAAATATCATTTTTGGGTATTATCTGATCTCGTACTAAACTTTATGGTTTGGTTTTGGTTGAGATCTAAAGAAATTGGAAATATATAGTATCTTTTGTGGATTAGGTTATTCTAAAGAAGTTGATTATAGTACTCTTAATACGAACAAGTCTTCCTAAATACTCATCTTTTGGAGAAAATATGAGTTTCATTAAGGAATCCAGTAAAAGTTGAAAGTCTACATGACAAGTAAGTAAGTTTCATTATAATTTAGTTAAGCTCAAAAATAAATTCCTCAATGAAGAGTAACTTAAAACAAAAATGATGCTTGTTAACTTTTCATACTGGGGAATCGAATACAGTTTAACCCATCACAAGTTTATTATTTTCTTTTGGTTAACATTCTCCTAGAAATGTTTACTATCACTCTCCATCAGAACATGACCCTTTGTTTTTTCCTCCAAATCCATATTTTCATACTTGGAATCCTAGTATTGTTTAACTCGGGTGACCTTTTTACTTTTGTCCCTTTCTTTTAAAGTGATAGTTTTACTGACTCTTGTTCCGATGTGGGACTTTCAATGAAGTTTCCAATCCCAATTTTGAAATTGCGAGGATGCAATTACCAAAAGTGGGAAGGATGTAACATCTGAGGGAAATAAATAATATAACATTCTAATATTTATCAATATTTGTGAATAAAATATTAATACTACTTTAATGGGAATGTCATGCTCGATGGCGTACCCAATACGCAACAACGAGTTTCTTTGAAATCTTACGTTGCACAATAATAATATAATAATACTATTATAGTTAACGCATAGTCATTGAAATGGTGGGAATGGACAGAAATAACTACAAAATTATTACATATGTTAGTTAAATATTTTTACATTTATCCAATAAATGATAGAGGCTTAAAATGAAAATGAATCCAATTTTAAGCATAAATATTCTAATATTCATTAAAATGTCGAATAACTGCCTTTTGATGGAGAACCATTTTAAAATATACTTTTGACAATTTTATATGTTTTATTTTACAAAATAAAAACCTTCTTTAGAATCTGGACATCAAAATTTACTTTGTAGGAATTTTTGTTATTTTTACGATAAAGATCATTTTTAGTGAAAATGTTGCATTTTAATTCCAAAGTACCTTTTAATATGATTTATTTATATAGATATATTATATTTTTAATTCATATTAAAGTGTATTTAGAATATATTTTTACAATTTAATCCAATGGTGGTCATTGGAATTAATTTCACTTTGAAATTGAACTTAAACTAGTGTCAATCTTTTAATAGATATTGTTTCTTAAAAATACACTATTTATTTTGACAGCGGGAATGAATTATTAAATTAATTAACGCAACTTATATATTCTGAATTTTTTAAAATAGAAATAATTTTTGAATTTGAAATATTAAATATAGCTTAGGGTCAATTATTGGAATTTTTCTGAAAAAACATCAATTTTTGATGAATAGTGAAACCACTAGTGATAGTTAAAGAAACTGATTTTTCGTTTAAATGAAACATTACCACTTATGTGATTTGATTTTCAAAAATCCAAAATTTATGGTTGTCATTAGGAAGTAAAATGTGATTCAATGATATTAAAATATTTTTTGGTGAATAGTAACTTTTAAGTTTTATTAATCACGATTAGAGGTAATTAGTGTATTTTAAGGTAAAGATAATATTATAATAATATAAAATGACCTTTAAAATTGTTCTAACCTTATTGGATAAGTCATGGTCGAGCAAGAGAATCCATGTGTCAACTTGGGGACCCCATGGAGCCACTTTGGTTGGAAAATGACATTAATAACTTTTTATTTAATGTTAAAATTAAAATGTTACAAACATGAAATGTTTTACGAAAACAATTTTTACATGGGGTTATACAAACAATATTTTTTAATAACAATATTAATTAGAAATATAAAATGATTTCCTACATCATGATGGTTTTTTATAATTTTTAGACATTAAATTAATTATTTTATTTTTGACACCGTGATGATGCAGTGATTACCTCATAAAGGAACAGTTTATATAAAATGAGACGATAGGGTGAAATATAAGTCTTAAACTTGTCACAATCCTATTGTATGGGTTGATTTCGAAACATTATCACCTTATACTATAAATATATCCTTTCGAGACCTTTAAAATCCGAAAATAATTTTATAATAAAGTAATATTTTATAACTTTCCAAGAGTGCCCCTCCACTTCTCTTATAAATGGCCCCCATATCTACCACCGTAACCACACCTCTGAAGCCTTTGGATCAGCCAAACCCTTCCCATTTCATCTCTACACATCCCTCTCTTCATCAATGAAGCCTCACCTTTGGCAGAATGCTCTTCAAGAAACCTGTTTGGTTCAAACTAAGAGGAGTTACCCGATTTAAAGGTAATGTCTTCACTTGTGTTCTTTTGTTATATTCTGCTCCTCCAAACCCCTAAACTCTTTTTATTACTTTTTTTGTAACAACACCAGTATCTACAATATATTAAGATGTTGTGATAAGATTAATTAGATCTACACTTACACACACATCTGTCTAATGGTTAAAGAACATATTGTTTCTGTGGATGGCGAATTACTGCCTCATGAAACGATGATTGTTCAATATTTATTTACACCATTAAAGGTGGAAATTATGATGAAAATTTATTTTCTATATGATATATATGGTATTTATTTTTATATATGCTTCAGTATTTTATATTTAATTCATACCTTTATTCTTTGCATGTTGTCAAATGCGATAATTTCATATGAGGAAGTGCGGATTACCGCCCCCTCAAGTGATGTGACTCATTCATGAAATACATGGAATGTATAAATAATGAAATTAATTTACTTTTGTGACCTATAAAACATATATATTATACTGGATTTATAATATATATATCTCTCAATTATTTTTAATTCCATTAATATGACAAAAAAATTAATGTAGCGTTCATGCGTACGTACGTCCTACCATCTCCATGAACGGTGAATTTCATTTAGTTTTATCTCCAAATGTTATGGAATAGAATAAAATGAATATGTACTGGATATATATGATATTTAAATTGATAATACTATTCTGGAGATTATTTACTTATAACTACATGGACAATCATTTTCCAACAAGTTCATTTTTGACTCATGTACCATACATCGACAAAAACGTCTGATATGAACTCTCTTTATTAACCAATTGTTATAACATTATAATATGTGATATGAACTTAATAATAATCTATAAAGGAGGACCTTAAGAAATTATAAATTGAACAATGTTTATTATTCAGGAATATAAATAAATGAACCAGACAAGTTGGACTTGTGGTAAAGGATCTGACCTCTCTCTTTCATTTTAAGTACTCTCTTTTATGACATTTCTTTTAAGCGCATCTTTCTTGTGTTTGGGGATGTTATTTTATAATCCTCATTATGTAATTTTTTTTTCATGTTATGAGAGATCATATTTGATCTCATAAATCCATTTTTGGATGTTTTAATTAGCACCGTTAGGCTGCAGAAATTTCGTAAGGGACTTTTTATCTCACATTGTTTTTTTGTGAGATTCATGCTACATTTGCCAATATTTCTATTTGAGTGTTTTATGTACTATCAATTATTCTACTCTTTGTTTAATATACTTTCGTTTAGGATTATTTACAAAAATGTTGTATTGTCCTTCTTTCATGGGGTGTACGTTTCGAAAGTTACCCAAATCGGTAAGGGAACCTTTCACCCTCCTCTTTTTAAAAGACTTCTTTTGTAATGTCTTTTAATTTTCATCTTATTATGTGGGGATATGTTCTTATATATCCTTATTGTCATAAATTATATGTACATGTTATGAGATACCCTTTATCTCTCTCATCAACTCTTTTTATAATATTTGATGTGATGCCATTAGGCTGTTAAGGGAACTTCCTAACCAAATTTCGATTTCTTTGGGTTTATCATGTAGTTATTGAATATGTCATCCTTTGAATATGTGTGAAAGACCATTGGTTGTTTTAAACATAATATCCACTAATATTGGGTGTATTTATATTTTACACACATAATCATGATATGATTTGTCCTTAATTTAAGGATACATTCTTTATAATGGATTTCCTCTCATTTTACATTTCTATTGAGACATTATTGTTTTTATTCCCCAATTCACTCTTATATGGTGTATATACTGTCCTTTGAAATATTATATCATGAATCCCTTTATTCTCATGATATTATAATGTTCTGATTAAATGTTATTCCTCAATTATTGAATTAAAGTGCCTCTCATTTTGTTAAAAACCCTTTAACTAAAATATCTTTTTAAATGTTTTAAAGATTTATTCTTATAATTATTTCTCATTAATATCCATGTTTTCAAAATGGGTTTAAGGATTTATTTTTATGGATATTAATGGTTCAAAATGTTAAAAGATTCAATGTGGTATGGGACACTTTGATTCAAAAATCACTTTATTAAATGTTTTTAATGGTTTAAAAAAATGTTTTTTAGAATGGATTCATTATTTAAATATCTTAAAATGTTATATTGATATTGCAATGTGGGAATTTTATATTTCCTTTATGCTTATGTTATGTGCTATGATTATGTTATGGCTCTTGGGCATTGTTTATGAAGACGGGTGGTTCCGTGATAAACTAAGGGTGGGTGAGCCTGATATATTTGTCCAATGCATTAGGTAACGTGAAGGAGTTAAACACTGAGGTTTCTCCGAAGAGATTTAGGAAATATACTGTGATGGATATTCCAAATGTAACCATGAGGGTTACTCCCTACGTAAGAATGCTATGAATGCCTCAAGTTACCTTAATGCCTTATGATTTCTATTGAGTTATGCATAAATATTATGATTTCATGAGGTATGTTAAATTGCTTATGTTTTATGAGTAAAATATGATTTCATTTATTCATATGTATACATGGACTAATGTTTTCGTTCTGTAATGTTATAAACCTTACTGAGCTTTTTATACTCATCCCATGTTTTTTTGAAATGTTTTTCACAGGACATAAAGATGAATAGGGTCAAGGATGGGATCAAGGAAATGTCAGGCTATCTAAATCAAGGAACTAGACATGAATCTTGTGTTCAAGAGTTTATATATTGTGAAAAAAATGGAACATGAGTAGATGTGTCTACTTTGTAATCTTTGATATGTAATAGTTATGTCCTAATTTTCTAAAACACTAAACTTGAAAAGATCCTCAATGTGAATTATTCATTTAATTCAATAATAAGTAATTTTTAAGGTCGAGGCCTTATAGTTGATGTAGATATTCACTCAAACTACTATATGGAATGGATGTTAGTTTATGAACTTGGATTCTCAAAAAAATTCATGCTTTCCTGAATGATTGCAGCTTATTTTGGGAGGAAACAACTGAATGAAATGATTGTATCAAATGTGTATCCTCCCAATGGAATCCAAAAGATGATGGAACGCCATCTCGTGTGACACAAAAAGTAATGTGTCACATTCCATTGATCCCAAGATTACAAGAACATTATAATGTCTGATGAAATTTTAGTAAAAATGTGATGGCATGAAACCGAGAGAAAAAAGAATAATGAAGAATTGGTTCACTCTGCAGATGGATTTTAATGGCAGAGATTTGATGCCCGATATCCTGAATTTTCAACCAATGTGAGTAATGTGAGACTAGGTATTTCATGTGATGTTTTTCATACACATTTATAACCTTCCCCCATGGTTGTTTATGAAAAATCATTACACTTTCTTGAGTATACTAATATTTGGCCCTTCTGATATGAGAATTTATATAGATGTATACATGAAACCTTTATTAAAAGAGTTGAAAATTCTTTGGGATGTGGGTGTTCCTACATATGATGCACGTTCGAAAGTCATTTTCAGATGCGTTTTTTGTTTTTGTGGATGGACAATGATTTTCTTCCTTATGCAATGATGTCTTGATAGAGCTCAAAAAAATTGTCATGTCTTCTTTGTATGAAGAATACTCGATCGAGAAGACTGAAATATCATCATAGTTTTAGTTTTATGGGACATCAAATATTCATTCTAATGAACCATTCATATAGAAACAATCATCCATGATTTGATAATACAATGGAGACTGAAGATCCACCTTAGCATATTTTGGACTGATGTTCTTAATGAATTGAAAGATTTCAGTTATTCATTTGTGATGGGTGTAATGAAATCTAGAAGTTGTAAAAATGTATCCAATGATCCTTTTTACAATTGGATGAAGAATTGTATATTAATTGAGTTGTCCAATCCGTCAAAAACATTGTTACGTTATTTCTTACACTTAAAACCAGTTAAGAAGAATAGAAGTGAAATGTTTCTTTCGATTATTCTAAATATCACGGGGGAGAAAAAAGATGATTTACGATCTTGGCGTGACTTGGTAGATTGAGGGAATAGGCCAGAATTGCATCTTGTCTGTATTAGTGAAAATAAATGGCATGTTCCATGTACTTATTATGAGATGACTGCTGCGGAAAAAACTCAATTTCTGGAATATCTAGAGACTATTAAAGTTCCTGATGTCTATTCAAGTAATAAATTAAAACATGTCAAAAAAAGAGTTGAAGTTGAAATCTTTGAAGACTCTTGATTATCATGTCCTTTTGCAAGAGTTGATTCCAATAGTAATCCATCCTCTCTTTCCAATAATATAAGAGTCTCAGTTATTTAGTTGTGCTATTTGTTTAGGTATCTTTGTGCTAAGAAGTTATCCAAAACCTTCTTGCAAAAACTTTCGGTAGAGACACCATTAATTTGTTGTGAGTTAGAGAAAATATTCCCTCCATCATTTTTTACATGCATGTTGCATCTGACTGTCCATCTTCCGACCGAAATACTTCTTGTTGGACCAGTTACTTTCTATTGGATGTATCAAACTGAAAGAAACATGTACACATTGAAATCATATGTTCGGAACATGAATTATGTTGAAGGTTTTATTTTTAATGGTTACTTGGCTCAAGAATGTACGGATTTCTTCCGAATGTATTTGTCTGATCTTACTACTAAAATAAACAGACCAATGAGAAATGAAAAATTACAATATGAGAAAATTGAACCCAGTTATCCATCACTTCCTTGGATTGGAAGAATTCCAAAAGCATATACATTGACGAAATTAAGCCTTGAAGAGTGAGAGCCCCCCTGAAATCCCCTCAGACAGCCCCCGGATAGCCCCTAGACCTCCCCTCAGACAACCCCCCCAACCTCCCCCCCTGGACCAAAGAAAGAACCCTAGAAAGCCTCCCACCCTCCTCTATGGACCCCGGACAACCCCCCAAACCCCCCCCCCCTCCCTGGACCCCTGACGACCCCCAGACAGCCCCCCGGACAGCCCCTAGACAAGCCCCCCAACAGCCCCCTATACCCCAGACAACCCCCAGTCATAATTGTTCTCAGATTAATTTATAACACCCATTGAAGGTCAACATCAAGACGAGTTCCTTTAAATGGGATGAATCTAAGAACATGGTTTTCACTCAATTATGGATATTTTTGAATTCAGTAGGACTCTTTATTTTTGACCAACTACGGAACCCTAATGATGTTATAACGGTTTATGGGGCTTTGGGGCTTGTTTGGAGCTCAGAACACCATTCAGCATATGAATACATATTAAAAGAAATGTGCATGATTTTCCCTAACCATGCACCAGGGAATTCAAATCATGCACAATGTCTATAGTTTTAGTATAAGATATTATCACTGTTGTTGCATGATTTTCCTAGCTGGAATACATAAAACCAACCATAAAAATTTGGATTGTGTTGATATGTTATCACAATAAACCATGGGTCATTTATGACGTATATGAGTCAACTCTTCCTCAATCCAAGACACTATGTGGCCAGTATAACTCAATGTGTCTCTCTTTTGTTTAAAATGGACACCCTTTTAAGTAAAAAAACTGGCATATTGAAAACAGAAAAAACGTATTTGGATTGTTTTGATACATTAAGAAAAATATCCATGGGTCATATGTGATGTGTACGAATCACCCCTGCCTCAATCTGAGGCATGGTATGTCTGGTACCACTCAAAGTGTCTCAGTTTTATTTGAAATGGACAACATTTTAAGTGAAAAGAACAACTCAAATACATAATACAGACCAAACATTTTCAGATACTATTGGTAATTTAGAACAACGATAAATGGTAAATTTTTGATTTATAGGAGTCAACCCCACATCAATCTAAGGCACGGTGTGGACTGTACAATACAATGTGTCCCACCTTTATGTGAAATGATCTACATTTTATGTTAAAACAACAACTAGCATAGGAAAAGAAACCAGACACATTAGGATTGTGTTGATACTTTAGTAAAACGATCCATGAGATAGTGTTGGTGTGTACGAGTCAACACCACATCAATCTGTGACATGGTTTCACTAGTACGACTCTAAGTGTCGCTCTTTTGTTTAAAATGGACAATTTTTTAATTAAAAAAAATGACATATTGAAAACTGAACAAAACGTATTCCGAATGTTTTGATAATTTAGGAAAACGATCCGTAGGAAATTTCTGACATGTAGTAGTCAACCCCGTATCAATCTGAGGAACTGTGTGGCCAATATCACTCTAAATGTTTCTCTTTTTTTTAAAAAATAGACATCATTTTAATTGAAAACAACAACTGGAATACAAAAAACCAACCAAAATCATTTGTATTGTGTTGATAAATAAGGAAAAAGATCCATGGGACATCTGCGACTTGTATGAGTCAACCTTGAATAAATACAAGGAATGGTGTGGCTGGTACCACTCTAAATGTCTCTATTTTGCTTAAAATGTACATCATTTTTAGTGAAAACAACAACTTGCATACGAAAAACCAACCAAATGAATTCAGATTGTGTTGATACATTAGTAAAACGTACCATGGGTCATATTTGACATGTAAGAGTCAACCTTTCCTCAATTAGTGGTACGTTGTGGCTGGTATCACTCAAAGATTCTCTCTATTGTTTAAAATGGACACTCTTTTAATTAAAAACAACTGGTATACTGAAAACCAACCAAACGTATTTGGATTGTGTTTATACACTAGGAAAAAGATCCATGGGTCATTTGTGATGTGTAAGACTAAACCCCACCTAAATCTGAGGTACATTGTGTCTGGTACCACTCAAAGTGTATCACTTTTATTTGAAATGGACAACATTTTAAGTAAAAACTACAACTGACTCATGGAAAACAGACCAACCTTATTTAGATTATGTAGATAATTCAGCACCACAATCCATGGGACATTTGTGATGTGTAGGAGTCAACCCCATATAAATCCAAGTCATTGTATGGCTGGTACCACTCAAAGTGTTTCACCTTTGTTTGAAATGAACAACATTTTAAGTGAAAACAACAATTGACATACAGAAAACATATCAAATGCATTTAGATTATGTTGATACTTTATTAAAACGATACATGGTACATTTTTGATGTTTAAAAGTCAACCTCGCATCAATCTGAGGCATGGTGTGGACAGTACCACTCTAAGTGTATCTCTTTTGTCTAAAATGGACAATGTTTTAAGTAAAGATAACATGCATTAAGGAAAAAAACCAAAAATATTTAAATTGTGTTGATACTTGAAGACAACAATCCATGGGACATTTGTGACATGTAGGATTCAACCCTACATCAATATAAGGCACAGTTTGGCTGGTACCACTCAAAGTGTCTCACTTTTATTTGAAATGGACAACATTTTAAGTGAAAACAACAAATGACATACTGAAAACAATCCAAATGCATTCAGATTGTGTTGATACATTAGTACAATGATCCATGAGACTTTTTTGATGTGTACAAGTCAACCCTGCATCAATAAAAGGCACGGTGTTGCTGATACAACTTTAAATGTATCTCTTTTGTTTAAAATGTACATCATTTTAAGTGAAAACAACAACTTGCTTATGGAAAGCTAACCAAACGCATTTTTATTGAGTTAATACTTTGGGAAAACGATAAATAAGTCATATGTGACATGTCTGTGTCAAACCCCCCCCCCCCCTCTATCTGTGGAACGGTGTGGCCATTATCACTCAAACTGTCTCTCTTTTGATTAAAATGGACATTGTTCTATGTAAAAACAACTAGCCTATGAAATATAAATGTATTAGGATTATGTTGATACATTAGGATAATGATCCATTGGCCATATGTGATGTGTAAGACTCAACCCCACATCATTCTGAGGCGCGGTGTGTCCGGTACCAGTCAATGTGTCCCAATTTTGTTTGAAATGGACAGCATTTTAAGTGAAAAATCAACTAGTATACAAAAAACCAACCAAAAGCATTCTTATTGTGTTGATACTTTATGAAAACAATCCATGGAACATTATTGACATGTAAGAGAAAACCCCACCTCGATCTGAGGCACAATGTGGCAGGTACCACACTAAATGTCCCACTATTGTTTAAAATGGACATTATTTAATTAAAAAAACTGACATAAGGAAAATTAAGCATATGTATTTGGATTCTGTTGATACTTTCGTCAAACGATCTGTGAGTCATTTTTGATGTGTACGATTCAACGCCACCTCAATCCGACGTGCGATGTGGCCGGTACCACCCAATGTGTATTACTTTTATTTGAAATGATCAACATTTTAAATGAAAACAAAAACTGGAATACTGAAAACCGTCCAAATGCATTCATATTGTGTTGATTCATTATGAAAATGATACATTGGGCATTTGTGACATGTAAGATTCAACCCCGCCTCAATATAAGGCACAGTGTGGCAAGTAGAACTCTTAGGGTCACTCTTTTTTTAAAACAATTGACTGAGTTTTAGGTAAAAAAAATTGACATACGAAAAACCGACAAAACATATTCAGATTGTGTTGATACATTAGAAAAAAAATCGACGGTTCATTTATGACATGTACGAGTCAAATAATCCACACTCTGAGACCTGGTGTGGCCGATACCACTCAAAGTGTCTCACTTTTATTGGAAATGAACAACATTTTAAGCGAAAACTACAACATATTCAGATAGTGTTGATACATTAGCACAGTGATCCATGGTCCAGCCTCACACAATCCACTCCTCATTTGAAGTAATCCCACCCCTATTCTAAAACACATGACATTTAATAAGCCATTAAAAACTATATTCCCTATGTCACAAAATCTCATTGATACACACCCATTTTCCTCATCACTAAGTTAAAATACACCCACCCCAAACTGTGGGACATTATATTTGTGATTGGCTGAATTCATTTATTCATTTCCATATTTTTGGTTATTAGCTTCTAATTTCTGAATTCAATCGTGTATGTTTTAAAAAAAATTCATTTTTTATGTATTATTAATTCTGTATCAAAGATAATTACATATTCATTGTTTAATGTATTGTATTCAAAATTGATTATTAAATTATGTATCCTTCTAATTATGAGTTTTTAATTATGAATCATTATTATGTATTGTATTGTATTCTGCATTTACTATTGTACAATTCACACAGCAGCACACAGAGCAGGCTGTTGTGTGAATTGTACAGAAAATCCAATACCAATTGTTTTAAACCATTTCTATAGGTACTGTATGTATTTTTGTTACCAATGGTTCAAAATGAACCGTTAGTAAGAAGCCTTTAACAAAGTTTTAAACCGTTAGTATATGGGTGAATGGTAGACTATTTACCAATGGTTCCTATAGAAACATTGGGAAAAAAGATATGCCAACAGTTTTGAAACCATTTGCATACGTGTTGTATAAGTACTCTAAACCAATGGTTTACATAAAACTGTTGGTATAGAGTTGATTTATTTAAATATACCAATATTTTATCTCAAACCGTTGGTATATGTCTATTTTCATGGCTTTCTTGGCTACGGTTTCAAAATCTATTGGTATAATTTATTCCAACGGTTCCCCACACTATACCAACGGTTCTCAACAATTGGAATACCTTTCATTTTCATTAGTGCAACATCCACACCCAATGCATTGGAGGTTATAACTTAACCACTCATCCTTGGTTTATTGTAGAACCACTCTCCATTTGGTTTATCATGTAACCACCTGTCATATTTTAAAGCACCATAATATAATCATCACACACAAAAGATATTAAATATACACATTTCTGTCATAAAATCTCATTTCCAAACAAAAGAAATAATTTCAAGATATTGAAATAGTAAATCAACTTTCAAATCCATTTTCCATAACAAAATATATAAAAATGGTATATGGTATTTATTTTCCATTTAAAAACATTACTACTTGTTACAGATACCAAATATCACATAATGCTCACAATGGTGGAAAGGTCATTGTCGCTGCACAGGTTAACATATTCATTTTGTTATTTAGTAATCGAATTCATATATTAAATATTCCCATTTAATTAATGTAAAATTAAAAGGGTTTTTTGTACACCATGTAAAATAAGGGGTTTTATTTTTCAAAACATTCCCCAATTAAAGGAGATTGAGATGAAGTCCCATACATTAAATCTGACACATCACTTATGTTCCTTGTTTTTTTAGTAATAAAAATAAGTTAATTTCTAGTATCTTCACAATTTGTTTTTCAATTTTATTATTACTTTTATATTAATTATTAACATGTTATAATAATTTATATTAATATTGATTGTTTTGTCGATATTTGGTACTTGAGTCAAAAATGTACTTGTTATAATTACAAATTGTCCATGTTGTCAAAAGTCCATTATCTCCAGAATTATATTAATAATTTTAATTTCATATATATCCAGTATATATATATTTAGATCAATTATATAAATATTTATAACAGTCCAAATCATTTGGATATAAGAAACAAAATGCACCGTTCAGGGAGACAATAAGCCGTACGTACGCATGAACACTATTTTAAATTCATTTTCATTTTTGAATGAATGAAAACTAAATGATACATAGGTATATTTTAAATATTGTATAATATCATATTTTATATACATTACATAGTTTAATAATTTCCATCCTTTTTACGTTCGATGTAAGACATGAATGAGTCATATCACGTGCGGGGGTGTAGTCCACACTTTGTCATGTGAAATTATCAAATTTCCTTAATATGGAAACCACAAATGTATGTTGTAAATGAAAAAAAGCATAGAGACAATATAAATATAATATATATCACATTTAAATATAGTTTCATTATAATGTTCACCATGTAGGGTGATATGAGATAATTGAACAATCATCATTTCGTGAGGCTGTAGTTCGCCATCAAAAGTAATTGTATGTTCTAAATGAATTTGATGGAGGTGTGTGTAACTTTTTTAAGAATAATTCTTATAAAAACTTTATTTTTTATTTAATATACTTTTTTTGTTTTTAAATAAATTAATAATGTGTGTTTAGTGGGTTAGGTAATGAAAATAAATGAAATAATCTTGAGAGAAGTCATTACCTCAAATCGGGTAACTAATTGTGATTTAATATAAAAGGCTTTCATGAATTTCCTTATTCCTTTGATAAGGATACTAGGAGGAAGAGAGTGATGTTTGGAGATTATTTGTGAAGATTTTGGATGAGAAAAGGGGTCATGAGAGGTATGTGTAAGGTTTAGAGGTGATTCTCTTTTATAAGAGAGGGGAGGGGAACATTAGGAATGTCTAGAAATGTTATTTTATTATAAACTAAATTTTGATTTCAAAAGTTCCACAAAAAAATTAATTCAAATATAAGGGGATAAGTGTTTGGAATCTTATAAACTAGTAGGTTTCATACATGTTTTGGTTTCAAATTTAACCTTATCATTTAGATGTAACCCTTAGTTAACAAATTATACTCATACCATTCTTCTTGTATATTAATAATATTCGATTAATATAGTTACTACAACATGCCAATAGATCCTCAAGTGGTCCATTAATTAAATTTTCAGAATTTTCTATTTCATTTGGATGAATATTATATTTTTAGGTATAATATATCATTTAATAAAATATTATTTGTTTTAAAAACTTATTTATGTCAATTTTCATAATATTAATATTTCTACTTTTTAAAAATACATAACAACTTGACTACATCAAAAAACATCATAAATCCAATAATTATAATTCATAACCTTCCATAAAATTAGGTTATGGAAGAAAAAGTATAAAAATAAATATATGTTAATATTTATAATCAAATTTATTTAAATCATTCATTAATAAGGTAATCACTTCATCATCCTTCTTTCATACATAAATTAATTATTTGGCGTCTAAATATTATAAATAAAATACCATAATGAAAGAAATCATTTTGCCTTTCTAATTACAATATATATTTTAATATATCATATATATAACCCCATATAGTTGTTTTTAGTAAAATATATATTTTTATGTTATATGTTACTTAACATTTAATTAAAAGTAATTAAATGTCATTTTTACACACAAGTGGCTCCATGGGGTCCAAAAATAGACCGAAGTATGACCATGATTGGAAATATCTAATCCAATAGGTTTATGATAGGTGTTAGGGTAGTTTAATATTATTATAATAATAGTTTCTACACTTATATACAAGATTTACCCTTTTACCATGGCAAAAAAATATTTACGGAAGTTACTATTCATTATGTCTAAAAATAAAATTTACCCATTTAAAAAATGTGGAACCCCATATTTCAAATATGGAATCCATTTTTCCAAATTCAAAACATATAATTTGGAGAAAATAATTTAAAATTAATTCTTATTGTCAAAACCAAAATGCATGTTTTTAAGAAGTAAAAACAACCAAAAGATTGACATGCATTTATGTTGTAGAGACCCGAAGCCTGACGTACATTGACATTACATTACATTTGCGGAATACTTAGTACATAACAAAAACACACACACAAGGATCGTAATAGTTTAGTGTCTTTGGAAACTCGGAACGTAATATTCTAATCGTGGTGAAAGATTTTCAACATCTCCTACAAAGATCTTCCCTTTTTTTACCTAAAACCTTTCTTTATATCCTGGGGAAAAGAAAACATAAAAGGGTGAGCTCAAATGCTCAGTAAGGGTAAACAAAAGAAATATCAATCACATCGTATTCATAAGAACATAACATTTTGGAAATCTTAATCTGCAAAAGAGAGCATAATTTCATAACATGGGATAAATCATGGCAGTGAAATGTAATCACAATAATCATAACATAAAACAAGAAACTTTGTGGCATTCACACATAATCATAGAGAATCATTTCTTGTTAGTCAAGACTCATTGCCAAGACTATCTTAGTGGACAAAGTCCCTTTCTGAATCGAGTAACCCTCGTTTCAGTCCTGTTTCACTGAACCGGTATAACCTACCATTCCAGCCATGTCTATCTCATGAGATATAAAATCTTTACCCAATGCATTGGAGGGAGATATAGGTCCCACCCATCTTATAATGAATCCTTTCTTATGTGTGCCACATAATCATAAACCATACATCATAGTGTAACCCATGTAATAAAAATGGGATTCATAAACAACATGACATCATAAAACAATTCATATAAGATAAAGGAATTCATAAAAATGTTTCCATCACAACATAATCAAATCTATGTAATAATAGGGATAAAAACAGAACCCTTTTTATTATCTTAGATGGAAAATAATTTTGATAAAATACTTGAACTCCATTCTTGAGGAAAATATCTTTTCTACTTCAAAAACATTTTTCCTTTCATAACAGGTCATACGACTTTAAAATAAAGGAAGTTGATTAAAAAAAACTTGAAAACTTGTAAAGGAAGCTTCTTGGAAATAATGTTTTAAAAATCCATTCATGCCTTATAAGTTAAAAAAACATTCTTCGTACTTTTGTCGGAAAAGTCAAAAAGTACCTCGTACGACAAAAGATTCCTTTCATACATATTACTAAAAACTCACCAAAGGGTAAAAATGGATTTAAACAATTGTAGGTGGATGGAAATAATATTACATTTTGATGAAACATGGATGTGGATGATAAAATACACCCCAGTAAATACTTACGAATAAACAATCTCGGATAAAAATGAGATTGTGATATTTCCCTTACCTTAGGTCCGATTTGCTTCGTATGTGTCCGAACCTCCTGTATAATGATTTAAATAATGTCATTGACTTATTACAGAATCATATTCATTGTTATTATATCATATATGGTCCACTTATGACTTTATATTACCCGCTCTTTTGTAAATTCATGTTAAAGTAGTGTTTTGGTTAAAATCATCTCATTTTTCATTCGTGTTATTAACTTGTAATTATTCATATGATTACATAGATCATGATTACTTAATTCCAGAATATAAAACATGATTTATATATATATATATACATATATAATAAATCAGTAAATGGAAAGAAATACACCGTTCATGGAGACGGTAGTCCGTACGTACGCATGAACGCTATTTTCGTTTCCTTATTGAATTAAATGGAATTAAGTAGATGACATACATATAAATATAAATAATTCCAGTATCATTATTAGGTCATATATTTCATTAGTAATTATTATATATACTTTATAATCATTCATGAATGGCTAATCATTGAGAATGAATCTCATCGCGTCGTGGAGACGGTAGTCCGTACGTACGCACGAGCGATGATATCGTTCCCATGGTCGTGGAATTATGTTGAAGTGTATGTATACTATTTAAGTATCAATATCACTTTATAATAATCATATATAGATACTCATTACACCTTTATACCCATCCTTGTGAGGTGATGGTGGAAAATAGATTACACCACGGCGTGGAGACGGTATTCCGTACGTACGCACGCGCGGTGATTTCTTTTTTCCGTAGGATGGATAGAAGGTTAATTAGAGTTGTTTCATATTTATAATAACATATCAGTATATAAGAAATACTGATGTTATTACTTTATCATGAAACAACTAAATAAGAAGAAGTTGAAAAAGAAAGAAATTGAGAAGATCGGTATTGGATATTACCTCTTCTTTGGAACGCTTCTTTGAATCCTCTACATAGGGAACTAATATTTTTCTTTGAAGAAGACCAGGACCTCTAGGATTATTCTAGGGAAGTGGAGAAGGGATTTTGGCAGGGGTTGGCCGAGCCTGAGTGCTCAGATTGGTGTGAGGAGGAGGGGTAGGAGGTGTTCTTTTATAAGGGAGGAGAGGGGCACCTTAGGAATATCTCAAAATATTATTTTATTATAAAGTCAAGTTCGGTTTTAATTAGCTCCAAATTGACTTATTTCGAGGCTAAGGTGGGGATGGGTCGAAATCATCTCATCCAATAGAATTTAGACAAGTTTAGGTTCCTATTTTAACCTTATCATTTAGATTTAACATTAAGTTAAATAATTTTACTTTTACCGTGTCTTCTTGTGTTCTTATACTATAAGGTTAATAAACATACTATATCAAGCCAAACGAACCCCAAATTGTTTATTATTAATATATATATCCTTATCTAAGTCATTTGGCCGAACCTTAGATTTTTAGGAATAAAATAACAATTAATAATATAATATTTGATTTAAAAACTATTTTGTGTCAATTTTGACACTATTTGATATATGATTTTTGTGAAAGTCATAACATAATTATATGTTCGAACCAAGTTGATTAAATCAACAATAATATATCATAGTAACCTAGAAAATTAGTGTAATTCATAAAAAGTCTCATATTACATTCATTTGAGCATTTATAACATCAATTATGTTAATATTTCATAAATAAGATAATTACTGCCTCATCTTTGTGTCATAACTAAATTAAATTATTTGATGTCTAAAATTACAAATAAAATATCATTATGTAGGAAATCTTTTTAGCTTTCTAATTAATATTTACAATCGAATTTATCTTATGTACAACCCTATATTAAAAATGTTTTAGTAAATAAACATTGATTTTAACTCTTTTAACTCTTCTTTGAATTAAATAATAATAAATGTCCTAATCTAATCCAATTCGGCCTAAATGGTCATTTTATATTCATAAGGTTGTTTTTGGTCGAATTACACTTATCCAATAGAATTATGACATGTGTTAGGGTAATAGTAATATCATATTTACCCTTAGTTATCCTATTTACTATTAACCGTGAAAAAAAAAGTAAAAAGTTACTATTCACCAAAAATTATTTTCATCTCATTGAACCACATTTTAGTCCTTGATATTAACCGTGTCTGTCGGATTTTAGAAATCCTATTCACAGAAGCTGTAAAATTATGTTTTATGCAAAATTCAGTTTTTAACTACCACTTAGTAGTTTCACTATTCATCAAAAATTGATGTTTTTCATAATAATGCCAAAATTTCATCCTAAGCTATATTACATATTCCGAATTCAAAAATGAAGTCTATTTTACCAAATTCATAACATATAAGTTGCATTAATTAATTTTATAATTAAATCTCGCTGTTAAAACAAATAGCGTGTTTTTAAGAAACAATATCTATCAAAAGATTGACACTTGATTATGTCTGGTTTAAATGTGAAATTACATCGAATGACCAACATTGTATTAAATTGTAAAAATATATTATAAATATACTTTAAAACCACTCAAATTAATAATTTATCACTATTAATTATTTCGGTTAAAAAAGTTGTTTTTAATTATAATTTAGTAATTTTCACTATTCATCAGAATATGAAAGTTATCCAAAAAGTACCAAAATTTCACCTTAGGCTAAATTCGATACTCTGAATCCAAAAATGAATTCCATTTTAAAAAATAAAATTTACAAAATTTCAAAAAGTGGTTATTACTATTCATAACGGCTAGTTTTAATAATATCTTAATAGCATATCGTTGTTTAGAGAAACTCGGTGTTGCGTACAACACACGCTATCATGGAAGGTCGTGATTGCGTATAATTCAAGCCAGGTCAGAGATGTGTATTGTGAAATCTCCTTTTGGTGTAGCGTATAACACAAGACATTAATAAAATTAAAAAGAATATTTTTCATAAAATCTCAGGCTGTTACATTCTACCCCCCTTAAAATGAATTTCGCCCCCGAAATTCGTCGGGGTTATAAATGGTTTACTATTCGAAAGTTTCTTTAATAGAAACCCACATCGTAAAACTTGGCTTTAAAAACTAAAATATGAAATGTAATGATTACCCAAATAAACTAATAACTGGGATTCCACATAGGTGAAAATATGGATATGTTCTGATGGAGAGTGGTAGAGAACATGGCTATGGAAAATCCAGTAATCACAAATCCATAAATTTGTGACGATCTAAGGTACCATCTGATTCATCAGGTATATGATCACTAGGACAACATTTTGGTTTTCAAGATCGTTTCACTAAAGTTAAAGAATTTTAATTAGAATAAATACTTATTTTATTTTGGTACAATCTCACTGTTGTTCGTGCCTTTAACAATTTCCACTTCATCTCTTAAATAAATGAAGTTGAATTTGTTATTCGTGAAGTGTTAGAATGACGGGTCATTCTATCTGTCTCAAAAAAAAGGTTAGCAAAAAAATTATATACATTAGTCAATCTATAGTGAGATTAATCATATATGGTTCCTAAAATGGACTTATACATCATATGTCATACAACTTAATATAATAAAACTAGTTTCTACTAAATAGGGACTTTCTGTAGGCTAGTGGTAGGCGATAAAGGCCAGTCGCACTTCGGTTGTGGGTTCGATTTCCAAAGCCTTGTCTGACGCGATGGGCTGTCGCCCGTCCAGCAGGTTGTCCTTTTTCTAAAATAATATCGAGAAAACTTCTATCCTTAAACAATAGTAACTTCTGTCCAACATAATCCATTCCAATCTTTAGGCTTATCCATAATACTGCAGTCCACTCTCATAATATAGTGAAAACAATTACCAGAGATTTAATACCATCGTTGATCCCCATATATCATAAGATATGTTTTTTTGGTCACATTCCAAACATTCAAAGTCCTTAATCGTGTATTCTCTTGAATACCTTAGTGAAAACATGAATGTAGTTAAAAGTTAACACTTTCCACATACCAAAATCCTCAAAATTCTATATACTCAAACCATGATATCACTTAGTCCTTATATCAATCATGAGCTCATTAACAATGTCAAACATTTCATTTTCTCTTTATCCCTTCATTATGAGCATATCATCTACTTTCTAAAATATTTGAATAACTTTTCCTGGTTACCGGTACCTTAAAATTACTTAAAATGACAATAGACCAATATATAAATATTTCAATACACCATAAAAGTACCTCAACAACATTATTCTTGAATACCAATACATAGACACTTTAGGCCATCCACTTCAATGATTGTCCTGGAATAAGTCCTTCCTTGATTTAGAAGTAACTTTTTAGGTCAGGGCATTGAGTTGGGTAATGCCCATGTTCTCCGCAAATAAGACTTTGAACTCCATAACAGTCTGTCACTCTATGACCCTTTTCTCCACACAGATAACATCGGTCCCTCCATTTGAGGTATTCCTCAAGGTTCTTCTTCCCTTCTTTAGAAATCTCAATCTTCCTTTCTTTATGCTCCTTAACATGCGAACATGAATAATAGTTTATCTTCCTCTTCTTTGATGAATTATGCATACCATTAAATTTCACCTTGTTAATCATATATCGCGATGACTGATTCGGCATAATCGCAATATCTTTCTCTCTAGGAATTACACAATTTTGTTGCTCATAGTCACCAATTTGTCCATTGGATTCAATGTTAACCGAATTCCTTCTGGTCCCTCCATTAACTAAAACACAAAAAGAATCTTGTGAGAGGCAAAAATCATGCTAGAGAAAACAACATAGTAAAGGGGGAGTGCCCTCAATATCTAACATCTTAGGTTAAATTCTAAGATTGTTAGCGCAATTCTAGGACTATAACCTATAGGTATACTTAACCTTAGAGACATCCCTAGACATACCTTAGAAATATCTCTAGGGATCTCACTATCGTTTTCGCATCCTAGTTTCCAAAGGTTGACTAAACCTTTCCTCTGATACCAACTGTAGAGACCCGAAGCCTGACGTACATTGACATTACTTTACATTTGCGGAATACTTAGTACATAAGAAAAACACACACACAAGGATCGTAATAGTTTAGTGTCTTTGGAAACTCGGAACGTAATCTTCTAATCGTGGTGAAAGATCTTCAACATCTCCTATAAAGATCTTCCCTTTTTTTTACCTAAAACCTTTCTTTATATCCTGGGGAAAGGAAAACATAAAAGGGTGAGCTCGAATGCTCATTAAGGGTAAACAAAAGAAATATCAATCACATCGTATTCATAAGAACATAACATTTTGGAAATCTTAATATGCAAAAGAGAGCATAATTTCATAACATGGGATAAATCATGGAAGTGAAATATAATCACAATAATCATAACTTAAAACAAGAAACTTTGTGGCATTCACACATAATCATAGAGAATCATTTCTTGTTAGTCAAGACTCATTGCCAATACTATCTTAGTGGACAAAGTCCCTTTCTGAATCGAGTAACCCTCGTTTCAGTCCTGTTTCACTGAACCGGTAGAACCAACCATTCCAGCCATGTCTATCTCATGAGATATAAAATCTTTACCTTATGCATTGGAGGGAGATATAGGTCCCACACATCTTATAATGAATCCTTTCTTATGTGTGCCACATAATCATAAACTATACATCATAGTGTAACCCATGTAAAAAAAATGGGATTCTTAAACAACATGACATCATAAAACAATTCATATAAGATAAAGGAATTCATAAAAATGTTTCCATAACAACATAATCAAATCCATGTAATAATAGGGATAAAAACAGAACCCTTTTTATTATCTTAGATGGAAAATAATTTTGATAAAATACTTGAACTCCATTCTTGAGGAAAATATCCTTTCTACTTCAAAAACATTTTTCCTTTCATAACATATCATACGACTTTAAAATAAAGGAAGTTGATTAAAAATAAACTTGAAAACTTGTAAAGGAAGTTTCTTGGAAATAATGTTTTAAAAATCCATTCATGCCTTATAAGTTAAAAAAAACATTCTTCGTACTTTTGTCGGAAAAGTCAAAAAGTACCTCGTACGACAAAAGGTTCCTTTCATACATATGACTAAAAACTCACCGAAGGGTAAAAATGGATTTAAACAATTGTAGGTGGATGGAAATAATATTACATTTTGATGAAACATGGATGTGGATGATAAAATACACCCCAGTAAATATTTACGAATAAACAATCTCGGATAAAAATGAGATTGTGATATTTCCCTTACCTTAGGTCCGATTTACATCGTATGTGTCCAAACCTCCTGTATAATGATTTAAATAATGTCATTGAATTATTACAGAATCATATTCATTGTTATTATATCATATATGATCCACTTATGACTTTATATTACCCGTTCTTTTGTAAATTCATGTTAAAGTAGTTTTTTGGTAAAAATCGTCTCATTTGTCGGTCGTGTTATTAACTTGTAATTCTTTATATGATTACTTAGATCATGATTACTTAATTCCATAATATAAAACATGATTTATATATATATATATATACATATATAATAAATCAGTAAATGGAAAAAAATACACCGTTCATGGAGAAGGTAGTCCGTACGTACGCATGAACGCTGTTTTCGTTTCCTTATTGAATTGAATGGAATTAAGTAGATGACATACAAATAAATAGAAATAATTCCAGTATCATTATTAGGTCATATATTTCATTAATACATATTATATATACTTTATAATCATTCATTAATGGCTAATCATTGAGAATGAATCTCATCGCGTCGTGGAGACGGTAGTCCGTACGTACGCACGAGCGATGATATCGTTCCCATGGTCGTGGAATTGTGTTGAAGTGTATGTATACTATTTAAGTATGAATATCACTTTATAATAATCATATATAGTTACTCATTACACCTTTATACCCATCCTTGTAAGGTGATGGTGGAAAATAGATTACACCACGGCGTGGAGACGGTATTCCGTACGTACGCACGCGCGGTGATTTCCTTTTTCCGTAGGATGGATAGAAGGTTAATTAGAGTTGTTTCATATTTATAATAACATATCAGTATATAAGAAATACTGATGTTATTACTTTATCATGAAACAACTAATGAAGAAGAAGTTGAAGAAGAAAGAAATTGAAAAGATCGGTAATGGATATTACCTCTTCTTTGGAACGCTTCTTTGAATCCTCTACTTAGGGAACTAAGATTGGTCTCTGAAGAAGACCAGGACCTCTAGGATTATTCTAGGGAAGTGGATAAGGGATTTTGGCAGGGTTTGGCCGAGCTTGAGTTCTCAAATTGGTGTGAGGAGGAGGGGGAGGAGGTGTCCTTTTATAAGGGAGGAGAGGGGCACCTTAGGAATATCTCAAAATATTATTTTATTATAAATTCAAGTTCGGTTTTAATTAGCTCAAAATTGATTTATTTCTAGGCTAAGGTGGGGATGGGTCGAAATCATCTCTTACAATAGAATTTAGACATGTTTATGTTCTATTTTAACCTTATCATTTAGATTTAACATTAAGTTAAATAATTTTACTTTTACCGTGTCTTCATGCGTTCTTATACTATAAGGTTAATAAACATACTATATCAAGCCAAACGAACCCCAAATTGTTTATTATTAAAATATATATCCTTATCTAAGTCATTTGGCCGAACCATAGATTTTTAGGAATAAAATAACAATTAATAATATAATATTTGATTTAAAAACTATTTTGTGTCAATTTTGACAGTATTTGATATATGATTTTTGTGAAAGTCATAACAGAATTATATGTTCGAACCAAGTTGATTAAATCAACACTAATATATCATAGTAACCTAGAAAATTAGTGTAATTCATAAAAAGTCTCAAATTACATTCATTTGAGCATTTATAACATCAATTATGTTAATATTTCATAAATAAGATAATTACTGCCTCATCATTGTGTCATAAATAAATTAAATTATTTGATGTCTAAAAATTACAAATAAAATATAATTATGTAGGAAATCTTTTTAGCTTTCTAATGAATATTGACAATCGAATTTATCTTATGTACAAACCTATATTAAAAATGTTTTAGTAAATAAACATTGATTTTAACTCTTTTAACTCTTCTTTGATTTAAATAATAATAAATGTCCTAATCTAATCCAAGTGGGCCTAAATGGTCATATTATATTCATAAGGTTGTTTTTGGTCGAATTACACTTATCCAATAGAATTAGGACATGTGTTAGGGTAATAGTAATATCATATTTACCCTTAGTTACCCTATTTACTATTAACCGTGGTAAAAAAAGTAAAAAGTTACTATTCACCAAAAATTATTTTCATCTCATTGAACCACATTTTAGTCCTTGATATTAACCGTGTCTGTCGGATTTTCAAAATTCTATTCACAAAAGCGGTAAAATTATGTTTTATGCAAAATTCAGTTTTTAACTACCACTTAGTAGTTTCACTATTCATCAAAAATTGATGTTTTTCAGAATAATGCCAAAATTTCATCCTAGGCTATATTTCATATTCCGAATTCTAAAATAAAGTCTATTTTACCAAATTCATAACATAGAAGTTTCATTAATTAATTTTATAATTAAATCCCACTGTTAAAACAAATAGCATGTTTTTAAGAAACAATATCTATCAAATGATTGACACTTGATTATGTCTGGTTTAAATGTAAAATTACATCCAATGACCAACATTGTATTAAATTGTAAAAATATATTCTAAATATACTTTAAAACCACTGAAATTAATAATTTATCACTATTAATTATTTCGGTTAAAAAAGATGTTTTTAATTATAATTTAGTAATTTTCACTATTCATCAGAATATGAAAGTTATCCGAAAAGTACCAAAATTCCACCTTAGGCTAAATTCGATACTCTGAATACAAAAATTAATTCCATTTTGAAAAATAAAATTTACAAAATTTCAAAAAGTGGTTATTACTATTCATAACGGCTAGTTTTAATAATATCTTAATAGCATATCGTTGTTTAGCGAAACTCGGTGTTGCGTACAACACACGCTATCGTGGAAGGTCACGATTGCGTATAATTCAAGCCAGGTCAGAGATGTGTATTGTGAAAGCTCCTTTTGGTGTAGCGTATAACACAAGACATTAATAAAATTAAAAAGAATATTTTTCATAAAATCTCGGGCTGTTACATATGTCCAATTTCGAAGTGAAATTAATTAGAATAAGAAACATTTGTTTAAATGATAAAAATATAATCCAATTACACTATAAAACCAGTTAAAAGTACAATATAACTATATAAATAAATTACATTATAAGACAGTTTTGACTTAAAATGCAGTATTTGTCACAATTCATTAAAAATGAACTTTATCAGAAAAATATCAAATTTCATCTAAAGTAAATTCTGTTGTCCTGATTATATAAAAGATGTTTTTTGTAAAATAGAAAAAATAAAATTGACAAAAACTCTATTTAAAAAATTTTCTCCATTAAAAGTCGGTAAACAAACATTTTAATGAATATTATAGTTTTTCATGCTTAAAATAAGATTCTATCTTATATTAAACCTCTAATTTTTAAAATAAAATAAATACATTTAATAAACATGTATAATAAAAGTATAGTTAATTCTATTCATTCCATCCAAAACAAGGTTTAGGTGTTAACTACCATTTAAAATAATAATAATAATATATTATTTTTCAGTATAACTCAAAGTTGGGTGCAACGTAAGATTTCAAATAAATACATTGTTGTGTGTTGAGTACACTATCAGACATTGAACCCCCTTTAAAAAATTAATATTTAATTTATAAATATAAATATATATGAAAATGTCATATTATTTATGTACCTAGGTTGTTAAATGCTTCCCCCCTTTTGGGAATTTCATACTTGTAATTCTATTCACCTATCATATAAGTGGGGGTATTTATCTGTCATGGAATTTTGAAATTCACATGTTGCCTCATCAACCATACAATTTTTTTAAAAAAAAATTACATAATGAATTACATGATTTCATAACACTTTCTCTCTTTGGTCAAGAATCTGGACTGGTTGTTCCTTATAAGAATGATTCTATTGAAACTGAACTACCTATGAACTAAAGATAAGAGATAGATCTAGCATATACTTCCCAAACATTGAAACATGAAAAATATTTTATACCTGGGTTAAAAATGGGGTAAATCCACTTTTTTTGGAAACTGATACAACTTCATCTATGATATCATAGGGTACAATGAACCTCGGACTCAACTCCCCCTTCATCCTAAAAAATCACACTTTTCCATGGATAAAAATCGAGAAAGACATGATCACTTAACTCAAAATAAATATACATCCTTTTTTTATCCAAATAACTTTTATGCATACACTGAGCTGTCCTCATTTTTTTTTGTATCCACAAAACATTCTCTCCAATATCTTCTACCAATTATAGTTCCATCAGTTTCCTTTCACCTAATTTCACCCCAAAATGATGGAGTTCGACACCGCTTTCCATATAATTCCTTAAATAGACCCATCTTTATACTGGAATGAAAACTGTTATTATAAGAAAACTAAACGAAATAAAGATGATGGTCCCAAATTCCTTTGAAATCTATTGAGAAAGCACACATCATATCTTCTAATGTCAGAATTACTTTTTCTAACTAACCATCTGATTGAGGATGAAAAGTGGTACAAAAATTTAATTCAGTATTTAATGACATTTTGAAGCCCTTTCTAAAAGTTAGAAGTAAATATAGTATCCCGATCAGATACCACAGAGAGGGAAACACCATGCAACCTAACTATTTATTTAAATCACAATATAGAATGTTGATATAGAGAGAGATTATCTCTAATATTATGGAAATGAGCAGATTTAGTCCATCGATCAACAATAACCCAAATTGTATTATTACCTCGAGATGTATTCAGTAATCCCCAATGAATTCCATGGATATATTTTCTCATTTCCACTCTGGAACCGGTAAAGGCCAAAGAATACCTTTTGGAAGCTATCGTACTTCATTAACCAATTGAAAAATTGAACACATCATAATAAAATCAGCAATACCTCTTTTCCTTCCATCACACCAGTAATACACTAGAAGATAATTGTACATATTTTTAATTCTAGGATTAATTGAAAATAGAGAACTATGAGCTTCATATAACAACTCATTCTTTAATTATGAATTTCAAGGCACACAGAATCTCTTTCCAAACCACATAGACATTATCAATGTCAAATTCAGTTAACATACCCTTCTGAACCTATTGTACCTTTTTCTGCAACTCCTTATATTTTTTCTTCACTTACATTATTCTATTTTCTATAGACTATTTCACATCCACCTTAAACAAAATAGATGAATTCCATGCACAAAAAACATCCAATCCAAAATTCATCATATAAAACAGATATCATTCCAAATTTAGCATGGTTAAAGTATCATTAATCATTCGACTCAAAGAATCATCCACATTATCTTCATTTCCCCGATGGTAAGGGATCATGTAATCAAAATACATGATTAATTATTTCCATATCCTCTGTTCAATGTTTAATTCCATCTGAGTGAAAATATACTTCAAAATATTGTGATCAGTATATATTTCACACATTACGCAATACAAATGATGCCTCCATATTTTTATTTCAAAAACAATAGAAACTAATTCCAAACCATGGGTAGAGTAATTTAACTCATGAGGTTTCAACTAACGTGAAGAATAAGAAATTAAGGAATCAATTTTCATTAGGAAAATACCATATCCTTTCAAAGAAACATCATTGTAGATAACAAACTCACTATTTCTAGACGATAATGAAAATACTGGAGCATTCAAAAATATTCTTTTCAGTTCCTGGAAAAAATCATCACATTATTTTGTATATATAAATTTAACACCATTTCGAGTTAACTTAGTCAGTGGGAGAGATAAACATTCCCAAATTTCAACAAAACTCTTTCAAAAACCTATTAAACCAAGATAACTAGAAATCTTGGTTACATGTGTGGGAACTGGCCTTTCATTAAGAACTTTTGTTTTAACAGGATCAATAGTTATGCCATCTATTGAAATATAGTGGCCAAGGAAATAAATTGGTTGTAACCAAAACTCACACTTGCTGAATTTCCCATATAGTTTCATTTATTTTAGGTTTTCTAAGAACAACCTTAAATAAAATTCATGATTCTTTTTAAATCTAGAAAATACCAAATTATCATCAATAAACACATCCAAAAGCATATCCAAGAACTCACAGAAAATTCTATTTATGAGACCCATGAAAATAGCAGGTGAAATTGTTATCCCAAAAATCATAACAAAAAATTCTTAAATGAAATATCTAGTACAATATGTGGTCTTCAGAATGTCTTCTTCATTTTCCTTGAACTGGTGGTACTGCGACCTCAAGTCAATCTTTGAAAAATATTGAGCTCCCTGGAGATGATCCAAAAAATCATCGATTTGAAAAAAATTAAACATGTTCTTAACAGTGATATTATTCAAGGCTTAATAATCAATTTACAGTCTCATTGAACCATATTTCTCTTTAAAAAACATGAAAGGAAAATTCCATGTTGTTGTTCTAGGTCAAATGAATCCTTTATCTAATAACTCATGTAATTGATTTTTAACTATAGAAGTTAAATTTGAGTCATTCAATATGGGGGTTTTAAAATTTCTTTAGCATCAGGAAATAAGTCAACTATAAATTCAACCTCTCATTCTAGTATTTTACCGAGAAAATCATCTGGAAAAACATCAAAATACTAATTTACCACTAGCACATCATTAATCTGAACAGTTCCTTAGTTTTCAAAAATTTGTGCAAGGTAACATTCATTTCAATATTTTTCTAGTTTATCAGCTTCTAAATATATTTTCAAAAGTAAGGGTTTATTATTGTACAAAAAATGTAATTATTTCTAAAAAGAAACATCATTTTATTTATAGTCAATATTATAATGATAAATAGAAATTAAATCCATACCCAAAATGACATCAAACTCTACTAGAAGAAAAACCATAAGTTTTGCAGGTAGATTCTTTCTACAAACAATGAAATAAAGGTTATTATAATTTTTTTTATCTCAAAATTTCATCTAGGTGTTTTAACACATATTCAGGTTTCATATCCTTAGATGGAATTCCCAATCAACTAGAAATTTTCTCAGAAATTAATGAATGTACAGACCCTAAATCAAAAAACACATTGGCATAATCTAAATAATCAAATAGTTGTCCTGATACTGCTTCATTTGATGGACCAAAATATGATGAAGTAGTTTCAAAGGATTTCACCACCCCTTTCTACATGTAGTCTATGTTCTTTCCCACAGATGTGTTCTTTGTTGGACACTCATTTTCATAATGACCTATTTCATTGCACTTAAAATACTTTACTAACTGTAAATCAGATTTTGTCTTGCCATTACCCTAATCTTTTTCAGCACAATAACGAGACTTATACCTGATTTTGCCACATCAATTACACTTACTAGAATTAAAAGGGAATTACCCATAGTGCAACTTACCACAATTTTCAGAAAATGTAATCTTATGTTTGATACCATTATATTTTTTTGAAGAGTTCTTCCCTTTCATCTGCCACCTAGAACCCTTATTCTGTTGTTTGTTAATGAACACCTAATCATCAGCGAACTCTATTTCCACCTTCTCCTCCTATAGAACATGTTTTTTGACAACTTTTTAACTCATGAGAAGCTAATGTCGTTTGATACATTGGTTTTAATACTGTGTACAAATAATTGATTTTACTATCAAGATCCCATTTGATATTTGGAGAATACCTTGGTAGTCGAGTGATATTTTCTTAATAAGAAGCCACTGATTCATCCTCTTGCCTCAATTCCAAGAATTGTTTTTCAATCCTATGTAGAGATTCATTTGGAAAATATTTCTCAATATAAATAAATTTGAATTCATCACAAACAACAGCATCAATATCCTCACAATCCCGGATGTTCTTGACCATCGACCACCACTGATCAGCTACACCTTAAAAACAGTAAATAATAAGACTAACATTTTGATGTTCTGAACATCGCATGACATCAAACAATTTTCCAATACATTAATACACCCATATGATAGCACATGGTTTGATGAACCTTTGAATGAAAGAAGTTGTTATCTCATGAAATGCTCCACTACTAAAATTTTCCCCAATGGTTGTTTAGGATTATCTCACGCATAGATACCACCACCATTTATATCCTTCATTAATTGTACCATCACTGCAAAAACTATTCCGATCTGATTCATACCATATTTGGTTGATGATTTGGAAAGTTGTTTTCCTCTTGATGTTTACCCATCATAGCTACCCAATTTACTCTACGGTAAACCTTTCTGAACACAGAAATATCATAGGAAAAGCCACATGGTATTAACGAAATGTTATATCATTTTAATATTACTATAAAGTAAAAATATATTATGGATATTAATTTTAAAATATCCTAACTTCTAATGTTTTCTAAACTTACCACTAATTCCAACTATAATTCCTCATCCATAAACATTACTTAATCTTGATTTAAGTTAATAATTCAGATTGAAGATTTTTCATGTTTAGAGCATTAAGTAATCTAGCCATTTAATATATATAACAACTTTATTATTACCAAGTAGACAGTCGTATTAAGTATCCATTTTCATTCATAAAAAACTTTTAAAAAGAACATTGATTCATTTCATTAACAAAAATCAAAAAATTCGATTATCCAATTATTGACTCTATTCAACATTAAATCCTGTGAAAAACATTTCAAAACATGAGATGATCATTATAAACTCAGTAAGGGATACACAAAGAGCGGAAACTATTAGTTTTTCAAAACGACATATAAACCATGAATAGTTTATTATAAGTAAAGATTTTCACCTTTATGAAGTTGTAAATACTCTTCACTGCATAAAATCTCATTGATGACCCTTTTTTAACCAAAACATTACCATTAAACCCATAGAAATCACACATAAAATATTAATAGTAAACATTGGACATAATCATACATAAATGGAGTAACCATATGGCCTACTTTCACAAATAATTCTTACAAATGGAATAACCATATGGCCGACTACCATACCCAAGGAATTGGAGGTTATAATGTAACAATCCATCCATTTTTTATCACGAAACAACATGTTATTTTTTTTATCACATAACCACTCATAAAATGTCCAAGTATCATTATCTAATAATCACAGATAAAAGATTTAAAAATTCAACATATAAATCATAAAATTTCATTTTCAATCACAAGAAATATTTTAAAGATATTGAAATAGTAAATCCACTTTCGTAACAATTTTATATACCAAAATATGTTACATGGGTATATGGTATTTCATTTCCATTTAAAAACACCACGACTTGTTATGGAATCCAAATATCAAATAATGCTCACGGTGGAGGAGTGGTCGTTGTCACTGCATAAGTTAAAAATTAATCCTAATGTCATTATTAAAAAGCATAGTTTAAAAAAGATTCCCATTAAATAAAAGTAAATTTGAATTTTTTTATTACACATCGGGTTAAAAATGAGGTTTATATTATCAAAACATTTTCTAATGATTGGAGACTGAGATGAAGTCCCTTACCTTGAATATTACTCGTCACGTATGTTCATTGTTATTTCTAAATAAATATCTGAAGTTAATATCTATATTCTTCAGAAAAACATTCAGTTTTACTATTCCTTTTATATCACTTCATACAAATATATATTTATATTAGTTAATATTGGTTTTTATCAATATTTTTTACTTGAGTAAAAAATGAACTTGTTAAAATTACTTATTGTCCATGTGGTCAAAAGTCCAGTATCTCCAAAATTGTACTCATGATTTCAATATAATATATATCCAATATTTATGTATTTAGTTTCATTATATATGTATTTATAATATTACATAACATTTGGATATATGAATTGAAATGCATCGTACATGGAGTAGATAAACAATTTGCACACATGAACGCTACTATATTTAATTTTCATAATTAAAGGAATGAAAACTAAATGATACATAACTATATTATAATTATAATATAATAAAATATTTTATATACATTATATATGATCATTAACACCATCCTTTATATGTTCCATGTATAAAATGAACGAGTCATATCACTATGAGGGGGCGATAGTCCTCACTTCCTCCGATTAAATTATCATATTTTTCCATTATGGAAACCATAAAGGTATAAAATAAATGAAATGTAAAGAATAATAGAGACAATATAAATATAATAAATATAATATATAAATATATTTACATAAATAATTGGCACCATGAGAGACGTTATCAAACATTTTTTCGTGAGGTAGTAGTCCACCATCCACTAAAATAGTATGTTCTAAATCCTTACATGGAGGTGCGTGTATGTCTTGTTCTAATCCATAACCTAAAAAAATACTAGTTTATTGAAGATATAAGTGTTTTTATAAAATAATGGAGGAATTAATGTTTACGTGGTTGGAGAAGGAAAATTAATTAAGGAAGCTTGGGAGAAGGCATTACCTCAATTCAAGTAACTCTTTTTGATTTAAGCAAAAATGATTTATTGAATTGCCTTCTACCAATGGTAAGGCTACTATGAGTAATAGAAATAGGTTGGGATATTATTTGGTAGTGTTTGAATGATCCAAGGGGGCATGAAAGGTATGTCTAAGGGTTAGAGGTGATTCCCTTTTATAAGTGGGGGGTGGGGCACTTTAGGAATGTCTTTATAGATTATTTTATTATAAGCAGAATTTCAGTTTCAAAAGGTCCTCAACTAATTGAATTCGACGCTAAGGTAAGGATTGATCGAAATACTCTCAAATAATTTGTTTTAGACACGTTTTTTCCAATATAACCTTGTTTTTTTATCTTTAACCCTTAGTTAACTAATCTTACTCTTACCATGTCTTCTTAGATATTCATACTATATGGTTAATATAGTTAGTATAAAATGCCAATCGAACCTCATGTTGACCATTAATGAAATTTTAAACATTATATAGGTCATTTTGTCTAATATTAGATTTTTATGACTATTATATCTTTAATAAAATATTATTTGTATTAAAAACTCATTTATATCAATTTTCATACTATTCATATAATGAATTTTTAAATATCCATAAAACATGATTATTTGCAAAAAAATTATTAATTAAAATATAAAAAGTCATAATAATAAATAAAATTTGAGGATGGAATTTAACTATTAAAAATAAATTTATTTTATATTTATAATCTCATTTATTTAAATCATTCATTAATATGTTAATCACTATGTCTTTATTGTGTCAAAAATAAATTTATTTCTTTGCTGTCTAAAAATTATAAAAAAAATACTCTGAAGTAGGAATGTTTTTAGATTTATAATGAATATTTATAGTAGAATATATCTATTTTATAACCCCATATACAAATATTTTGAGTAAAAGATATATGTTTTTGTTATATTTTCCATAACATTAAATAAAAAATTAATTAAATGTCATTTTGACACACAAGTGGCTCCACGGTGTCCTAAAATCAACTAAAAGATGCCCATGGCCGGAAATACCTCATCCAATAGGGTTAGGAAAAGTGCTAGGGTATTTTAATAATATTATAATATTATTTTTTACCCTTAGTTAATGGATTTACCATTTTCCATGGTAAATAAAATATTTACTAAATTTATTATTCATAATGTCTAAAAATTAAAGTTACATATTTACAAAATTTGGACTTCCTAATTCGAAATATGGACTACAATTTTCAAAATTCAAAACAAAGATTTGCAGAAATTGATTTAATATTAATTCCTATTGTCAAAACCAAAAAGTGTGTTTTGAAGAAGTAAGAACTACAAAAATATAGACATGCATTTACATACAATTTAAAAGAGAAATCTCTTATAATGACCAAAATTGGATTAAATGATAAAAATATAATCTAATTATACAATAAAATCAATTAAAAGGACAACATTACTATATAAATAATTTTGATGAAAAGATAGATTTGACTTAAAATGCAGTATTTTTCACTATTCATTAAAAAATGTTCTTTATTAGAAAATTACCAAAATTTCATAAAACGTAAATTTTGATGTTCTGATTCTATAGAAGAAGATTATTTAGTAAAATATAACTTATAAAAGTGATAAAAAAAATATATTCAAAAATGTTCTCCCTCAAAAGTTGATAAGATGACATGTCGAAGAATGTTAGATTATTTTATGCATAAAATCAGATTCTTTTTTATTTTAAGTCTCTAAAATTTATTGGATAAATATGAAGACATTTATCAAACATGTATAATTATAATATAGTTAGTTTTTTAATTATATGAAATACAAAAATTAGGCATTAACTACTATTTAAAATAATAATAATATTATAAAATCTCTTGGTATAACTCAATGTTCTGTGCAAAGTAAGATTTCAGAGAAATCCATTATTGTGGGTTGAGTATGCTATCAGAAATAGAATCCCTTTTAAATTAAAATTAATATTTAATATAAAAAAATATTAATAAACATGAAAATTTCATATTTTTTATTTACCTGGGTTGTTACAAGAACAAATACTGATCTTTGTATCAATGTCTTACCCTAGTGTGGGTAAGACAAATATTATTGGATGTATAAATCATTGAATCGTTATCCATGTTTTCTGGATAACCTTATCAACCTAGTAAAATATTTCATTATTACTTATTACTTATTAATAATTTGTTTAAATTCCACTACTTTTAGTTACAGATAGAATATGTAACATTATTAAACTTTCATATTCATACAATCTCTAATTTTGATTTTATATGATATAAGGTATAATCATGCCTTATGAAAACATTTTTATATTTCCTTATCATATCCACATTAACATATCCTAGGCAAGTTAGTTTCATTATTATAAACTAATGTGGGTTTTTGAATGGATCTTATGTAACATTGTTAATCATATATATTCTTAAAGATAAAAATGATTGTTTTTTAACGTACAATCCAACCCCTCTTGTTATTGACCAATCTCTGTATTAATATAAATTTTAAAATATTCAATAATTTTTAAAAATTTATCTAATTATTTTACTATTAATGATATTAGAATAAATCCAGATTTATATTATAAATATTATTTTACTAAAAGTTGGTTTGTCTCGTTTTTCATGATAAATTTTAAATTTTGTTTCTACCACTTAATGAAATTAAAGATTGAAAAATGTATTACATATAAGTAATCAATAAGTTATTATTTTTTTAATATGGATATTTTAGTTTTGATTTTTATAAATAACAACTGTGGTAAAATTTGTCACCATAGTAAAGGGTGAAACATGTTTAACTAGTCAAAAACTAAGAGATAATTGATTAATGATTCATCCTAATTCTTTTAGAATAAATTAAATTCTACCCTTTTAACATTTGTTTCATAATATAGTTGTTTAATTGAATGATTTACATGAAAAAAACTTTACTTTATTAAATGAAAATAGAGTAACATAGTGTCACTCTTTATATGTTAAATATTTCTTATATGTCAAATTAGGGATAAAAGAAATGTATGAATGTATATAAATGTGTATTATAAGAATAATTAAATTTAGTTCACAATGGAAATTTATTTCTTATTTTTTAGTAATTATATAATTATCTAAAATTCTTGAGGAATGTCGACACATTAATTCATCAATTAGTAGAAAAACATTAATTATATTTATACTATTATAAGCAATATAACTTGAGATATTTATCGTGTTCCATGAATGTTTTATTAAAATAATATATTAATGAATTTTAAAAAAATTCTCTTCAAATTTCATCACTATCTTTATGTATTTAAAGTGAATTTAAATTAATAGAGTCAAAATTATTATTAATGATATTTTTTTATTTGTAATATATTATTATATTATTTAAATTAAATAATAATTTTATCATCTTACTAGTGATTGGTATAAAGTAAAAAAAACATTAATTGTCCATTTATGATTCTCATTTTTATTTGTAATAAAAAATTTAACCCTTTATTAGTAAAATAATTTACACTAATGTTATGGTAAAAAATAAATAACAAAGAGATGTATAAAAAGGATAAGGTGTAAAATTACATAGAAAACTATAGAAATTGTATTGGATGATATTATATGAACCATGTACACTATTTCATAAATTTAATGTCTGTTTATTATAATTTTTATTGAGAATGTATTTATTATATTTTAATATATTATGAAATACGATGTGTATTCTATCCATATGATATAAAAGGGAACCCCACCATTCCATTATTTGTATCAAATTGAGCCTTATAACACTACAATACCATACAAAAATTACTTATAATATTATTTATGTATATTTTAGATGTTCTGGTATTCCAAAATTCCTTCCTGTGAAACATTAATATGAGATATAAGGGATTTATTTCAAAGAGTTGGTAATCACCTTAACTAATTAAATTACTTTATAATTATTCACTACCAACTATAAATATATAGAATTTATCATGAAATAAAAAATTAATTACTACAAATATAATTAAATGTTATTATTATTATTAAATATGCAGTATCCACATGATTTCCTATTATATGTGAAGTGAAATTACCACTTCTGTGTACTTAGTACTTTACCATCTCCACATATCGATACTATTATTATCACACACCAATATTATATGGATGGTTATTAAGATGGTTTTAATATTTATATATGATAATTATGGCATAATTTTACTTTTAAATTATAATATCACATCTAACATTGTACCTTCTAACCCATTATAAAATAAAAATGTCCATCATGTGTATATGTGATCTACCACCCACATGATGTGATGTGATTTTTTTTCTTTTTTCTTAAAATTGGTCATAAAAATAATTGATTTTATGAATATATATTTTATATATGTGTTATATTTTAATTATTATTTAATGGTAAATATTTATTTACCATTCTTTTATTCCATCCTCAAAAAAATGAAAACAATGTTCATATGTATATATGACCCATCATCTCTTTGAATCATATAAATATTTTTTTATTCTCTACATTTATATATAAATATAATTATGAATCTACTAAATTTAAAGTTATTTATAACATGAATAAAATTATATATATTATTAAATAATGATCAATGTGCCTAAAAAACTATGGATTCAAATGGTACATGAAAAACGAAGTAGATATCTCAAGTCACATTGATTAAAAAAATCATTATTTATAAACTTGTGATAAAAGTTTATAAATAAATAATATATTTTAAATTATATATATATAATTATGATTATAATTTATAATTATAATAAATTTAATTTTTTTAATTGAGTTTATGTATCTTTGAATTAAGTGGTACTTGAGTTAAGTGTTTATCATCTCAAATTATCTTCTTTGGAAAATTTGTTATGTCATAAACCATGTTATTTTATTATGTGTATATACATACATATGAATTGTTATGTTAATATTATCTATATTTATTGGATATTTAATGATTTATTTGATGTTATTATTTTACAGGGCCTATGAATCAAATTTTACCAAAGCTGTAAGGGTTTTACGTTATAATGTAATTATTTATTAGGATTTATTATGATTTAGTTTCTAATTATGTAATATTATTTCCTAACTATCAAGAAACTCTTTAATTTTCATCTCCTATAGTTTTTTTATTCTTTTATTTTTCATTTATTTTTTTATCATTATGTACTCAAGTTATAAATAGAATGTTTTTCGGAAAATATTTTTTATTTCCCTCTTTTGTAGAAAATAAATTTTCATTTGTGTCCATAATTTCAAAATCTATTTTTAAGAATATTTATACAAAATGAAATTAATTTTTCTAATTTTATAATTTTAAAAATAAATGGATTAAAAAGAGAATTATTTCCATTTTCTGAATGAGGTACTTTTCATATTTTTTCAAGAGTGAGAAAGGAATGGTTTCTTTTAACCTGTATGTCATGAATGAAAATTACCACCATCATGCCCATTAAATGATTAAAATGTTATATTATATGTATTTGAGGTATATTTTAATGAATCTTTTGTATATAATATTGGAGAAATGATTCAAATATAAATAAGTGATTTCAAAATGAAAACGGTATTTTCCTCAAGAAATATCTATATTATTCTGTTAAATGATTTTTCAACAATGATGATATCATTTAATGTATATTGTATTTGATATGGACATTATCCAATGATTCCATAATTATTCATGATTTTTATATTCAACGGTGATGAAGAACATTGTTTTATTAAACTCTTTATTTTTACAATTTTTATGTTGTGATGAATTGATGATATTATTATGAAAACCGTTTACCATATACGTGTTATGCCTTGATTAAATTATTATGGAACCCATTTTTTTTGTTATTAAATGGTTATTTTTTATGATCTTATTGACTATATATATATATATATATAATATTCATTATAATATGGATGGGATTATAATTATATATCCCACTAATCCATTGGGTAATTATTTGAATCTTATTAGATAAATAAGACTAGAAAGGGGAGTAAATCAATTTCAGTTAGGGAATTTTTCCACTATGCTAATATTGGGTGTGAACTTTGGAAAGTAAGATGATTTGGGGATGGATCCCAGTCCAGTTTAAGTGACTTTTCCTTCAGCATTTTCTTTGTATGAGATTATTTTTTATTCTTATATTTATGCATAAAACCCTTATCTTATGAAAATGTTATTCTATCATTACTCTTGTTGATTTATCACAATATGATTCATGCCTTGTGAACTAAATATATTTATTTATGAAATCATGATTATGATATATTAAATAAAGTGTATATTTTTTAAAATGTTATGATCATGTTTTCATACCCTTATTATCCTGTGATAATCAATATCCCCCTTGTTTACCCTTACTATGAATCTGATCTCACCCGTTATTATGATCCATTTTACTTCATGATTTGGAAGAATGTTATTAATTTTTATATTGGTTATAAGATTTTTAAGTATGATGATATTTGTTAAATATTATGTAGTACACTTATGATCAACTTATTTGAGTATCATTGTGTCCAAATTTACTAGAACCATGTGATCATGCCATGGATAATAATATTATGTGTTTAATATTCAACTAAAATATGTGATGTTTAGGTATGAAATGTTTATGTTTCTATACCTCGTCACTAGGTTATCATTCTCACAATACAGGTGTGGAATGTTGGATATAAATCCTAATATAGGATTCTTGAATTAGTATAGATATACCAGGTTTAATATAATATCTCAGGATTTGACTCAATTAGGAAATTAAAATTATAAGATGTTCCTATATGACTCATTTACTTGTTTTTTCCTACATCTAGTGGTTATATATACCAAGTAAATATATATGTTATTAGAGTCTCAGTGAATGGATACAACGACTACAATAACATTATTTTCACCTGTACCTATACGTAAAAATAATATAATATTGTATATTAGTCAAAAATTCAATTTATTTTAATTCATGGATCATTTCAATATTAATTTTCTAGAGAATTTATTCATATATCAAGAATCAAGAACCCATATAATACAAAGTTTACACTTTATATTTTTCTCTATTTTACCATAATATAAATCATCTAACATAAAGTGTGATTTCTATTCACGAAAAATATTTAATACATTAAAAAGGATTATTTATTTACCATACCAATCCTTAAATCCAATAAACAATTAAAATGTGTGAAATGTGACAAAACATCTCAATGGTACATTGAATAGAAATATATATGTTATCCTAGTGAAAAAAGTGAAAAACTCAAGCATCATTTACAATTATCATTAGATTTGATTAAGAATATAAAATAAATCATTTTCACATATATAACACAAACCAATTTATCATAAAGGAATCATTTTATACCCATATCAAGAAACTAGAAACCATTTTTTTGTAACAAACTAAATAACATTCAAAATCTATATTAGACCCATGTCAAAAGTAATTGGAACCTAGTTAAATCCACAAGATAAAGACTTTGGTTACCCGATTGTTATTTTCTATTCATACATGTAACATCACCAATTAAATTTTAGATTTGTCTTGGCCCAAAAATGTTATAATGTATACCATTCTCAACCAATGTTATATGGGATCACCTAATGTATAATTTTTAAAGAGATCAACTGATGCAATATAGGTAACCCCATTTCCACTAAATAATTATAATATATAATAACATGATCTTTTTTCATGCACTTTACCCATCATAAAACCTCTCACAAACTCTTTTATACTTTACTAAAATTTCAATAAATATCAATACACTATTTATATTAAAAACCCAGTTTTGAATACCAGAATACCATTTTAAATTGAAAAACAATTTTCAACAAAAAAATTGGAAAACAAATAATAGAGGTTTTTATATTATTATAAAATAAAATCTAATGAATCTATCATAAATTCATATAATGGTTATGATGTTAGAGAACTCGTTGTCTCCGTATCTGTTAAAATAGAACATTCATTATGTCAATTTTAAATAAATATAAACATTATTTGAAATTATTTCTCTTTAATTTATTTTTTATAATTAAGAAAAATCTATTATTAAAATATCATATCCATATAATGACATCCATGAAATCGTTTAATTAACATGGTCATGGAGGAAGAGAGAGTTCTAATGAAGAATCATAGAATGAAATTTTTTAAATAACATTCCTTTAATAGATTGGGATCATTCGAATCATAATCCCCATGAAGAAATAACATTAAAAAAGAAATATTATTAAAATAAAATAAAGATACTAATGAAATAAAATTCCATTTTGGATATATGAACACCTAATTAAATAAATATATTTCACAACATCCAAATTTTCCTCAAGGAAGATAAATTGAGATGAAGTTCATAACATAGGTTTCGATTCATAATGATTGTTATTTATCTTCCTGAATTAAAACGTTATTTAATTATTTACATGACTAATACCCATTATTATTTTTATTATTATTTTTATTTATGTTATCATAATATCCTTTAAATTATGTAATAAATTTAATTTATCTTGTAAGTTTTTATATTATTTGGGTTATGCATTAAAATGACTTTGGTAGGTTGACTGTTAGTCTATGATGTCATTTTTTAAACATTTCCATGATAATAATAAATAATTAATTATAATTTTCAAAAAACAATCTTAAATTTATAAAAACAATAATTATGTTTGGTTATGAAAAAATAATTATATTAAAATCTTGTAGAAGGTTGGTTGAATGTATGTATGAGTAACATTTCACTTTTTCATTGATGATAATGGATTAAATGTAAGATATATTTAATCATTATTCAAATTTAATCAAATCATAAAAAATATTATTTGATGAATTATACATATTTATATAATCAATTTGATGTAGTGTTGAAAAAAGGGTCACATCATTTCTTGGATTTCGTAGTCCACACGTACAGAAATGAAATTTTAAATTATCCTTATAAGAATAAAAAATGGTTATTTTAATTTTTGTAATGTTAAATATTTAATATATATAATTATTGTCATTTTTATCACATATAATAATTAAAATTATATTAATTACCTTCCTTTTAAATTTTTAGTGTAAAATAAATCATAACACATTGTGAGGCGGTAGTCCTTCATATAGGGAAGTTACGTTATGGTATCCCATGTGGAATGAAATGTAAGAATGTATATGAGATATAATAACAAAAAATTATAACTAAGTTATAGTCCTACTATATATAATTTATATATATCATTAAAACATCCCCTTGATGTTGATTATGGAAAATGAACGATATCAGTTCCCAATGTAGTAGTATACCACACAAAAATGATGATTTCATATCCCATTAGATTAAAAATGAGGGGTATTTAGGTTATTTAATCAACTTAAAAACATATCATTATATGGGATATATGGGTGTTTAATATAATAATTATTGGAGAATGATTTAATTATTTGGATGAATAAAAACAACAATTTTCATTTATGTATAATACTATTTCTTTGAATGTGTGGTGTGGATAAGAGAGGGGGATTACATTTATAAATGAGGTGAGTGTCACAATTTTAATTCTGTAGAAGAGAAAGGTGTAACCACCTTTTTCATTTTCACAAGGAGAAAAATATAAAATATTATTAATACATAGAAATTTTAATATATAAATAGGTCTATAAAATTTATTTAATATTGTTTTTTAGGTTATAGTAACCCTTTTCATTTTAGTTTACCCAGATAAATCCATTTTTAACCTGACAAATAAATTATTTAGACTATTTTCACAATTATTTGTTATAAAAAATAATGTTGACCTTATTATATAATATATTTTATTTTTATTTATAATATTTAATCATTCATACAAAATTTAATTATCAAAATTGAGATATTTTAATTTATAAAAAACCAAAAGACAAAATGGAAAAAGTGGGGTTCACATACATATATTTTTCAAGAAAAGGATTCTTTTATATTAACTCTAAGACTGGTAATAATAATAATAATATAATTATATAATAATATATAATGATATATAATTTAGAGAACTCAATTGAATCATTTCTCATAAGGTATTATTTTAATTAATATAATTGTAGGAATATTATGAATATCAAAATAGTTTTTAGAAAAAAAATCCTCTTTTTAAACCCAAAAACAAAAAAAACTAAAATAGACTATAAATTTTATATAAAATTAATTAAATGAATTAAATTTGACTATATAATTTATATTTTAAATTATTTTATATTGACAACATGATGTTACTTTTAAATTACTTAACTTAGTGATAATAAATGACAGTTTTACAAAAAAATGTATATTCCATTATCCACTAAAAATTATTGTTTTCCAAAATATTATAAAATTTTATCCAAGGTGGTTTTTTTATTTCATAAATTATTTTCAATTTATTAAATACAAATTCTGAAATTTTTTAAAATTATATATAATATTTACTCAAAAAATAAATAAATATCATTTTTTAATAAAACTTATTTTTGAAGAAAAACATTACTTCACTAAAAAATCAAAGATAATTTTGAAAGAATTTATAAATTATTTTTATTTATCTGGATATATATATATTCATAATTTATGTAATATTAATTGAACCCCCTTAATTTAGTGGCAAGGTTATAGAATATATATATATATCACTCGGTATTTTTTGTATGACGATATGCCGAATGTGACAAACAAAGCCTTCAATAAACATTTTGTGGGTTTGAAAAAAGTTCATTGTAGTAATATCACTCAATTGGGAGGCCTGAGTCTAGGTCACTTGTATAGAAACTCACATATAAAAAAAATAATAAAATAATGAATGTTAAAGTAATACAATAGCAACCATAAAGCCGGAAGTCATAGAAATCCCCTGAACTTATTACTATATAATACAAAAATTATAAAGGTCAAAATATTATCCCATAAAAAAGTATGAAATTGGTCAAAACTTCTAGAATTAGGGGACCATAGTTTAATTCAACAAATGGTATAGACCACATTGAATCTAGTTCATAATTATTTTTTTTCACATAGTCTACCTAGGATCTTATTGAATGATCATGTATCTGCATAAGAAAGGAAATGTGTTGGTGGAGCCTATGCTGGGGTGATTATAGTAATAACCAATATGAAATCCCAAAATCACCAAACATAAATAATCAAAAAGTAGACATCTCATCCGTACTAAGGTATATTAATCAAAATACCAGTAATACCAAAAATTACCTAGATGGACACTAAGACCGAGAGTAAAGTAACTACCATAGTACCAAAATAAGATAAAATTGAAGATTACAAAGTAATTCAAATCAATAAGAACTCACTCCATCATCCTAATAATGTTAAATATACTCGTATGCGAGTTTTTCATCATTGGTTCTCACCATGATTTATTGTACAATCAAACATTGAAGATTTTGACAAACTAAGATGGGATGATACCAAGGGATGTGGGGGACATGGAAAATCATAACTGGAATAACCCACTATGTATGGGATAAATGACCATATTTTATGTCATGAAAATTCCTATAATCCCATCATTGGATGATGATTTGATAGAGGACCCCACCAAGGTCCACATGGAGTGATTCCTAATATACAATCTGAAACAAATCTTATAGAGGGTATAACATCATATGATTAGGTCATGATGTCTCACTCTACCCTGATAGGGATGGATATGGGTAATGTATCCTATAGAAACAACTCTACCTTATAGAGAATAAGGGTCACAAGCTACCCTAGAGAATGTACAAAATGTGTAAAGGAAGTAGACTATGTGTCTCACATGTATTAGTTCTAAGAGTTATTTGCAGTCCATGCATGTGTAGTTTGAGCATTCATTGGGTACATTAGTCATGTCTGTATACCTCAAAATGTTTGGATACCCTAGTTGTTTTAATGTGTGAGGTTGTGCTAGTGTAATATGGAATTTCATTAGTACCAAGACATTTCTAGATACTAAGTCTTTGTCTAATTATTATTTTTTTCCTTCTTACTCTATCTATGAATGTATACCTTCTCATATTCATCAATACGTACCATAAAAGTACATTATTAATAAATATAAACTAGTCAAAATATGTGTGGTTGATACCACAAGACATGTGATGATTAATTTTCCTAAAATCCTTGCTTTTAGATAAAATACTACATGGTATTTTTTCTTCAAACAATAATACATGTAGTCGGGATTTAACTACAATGCGTTGTTTTTTCTCACCTATCACACCTGTGCAAATTACACCACATAATCCTCCCAAAATCACATAGAGATAGCATGATTGTTGGTTGACCTAACCTAATTCACCACTGGTGGCTGGATCATACCCACACCTCCCCTCCAAAAATTCCTAAAATAATTTCAATTTGAAAAAACCAAAAAAACCCACGTACAAGGTCTCCAAAGTTCAATTTAAATCCATACTTGATCATTCATGGTCCCCATTAACCTCAAATTATTAGTTAATATCAATGTAATAAAAATAAATAATCCATTACCCCAAATACTAAATTTTTATTGATCATTTCCTATGAATTTCTGCAACTATCATCCAACAGTGATACTGATAATGATTACATGAATAAAGTTGGGAGAAAAAACAAAAACAAAACAGGAGGAAAAATCCATATATTTTATTGGGTGGTCCTCAATTTATTTTCGTAATAATTATGAGTATAGACCAATAATTAAAAAATTAAAAAATTCCAATTTTTTAGGAGATAAATCAATACCCATAATCAAGGATCAAACTATGAAATAAGTTTATAGGTAATAAATTCATGTAAATATAGAGTAAAAAATGAAAAAATCCACAAAAAATAAATTCCCTTTCCTCCATTTTCTATAAATCATTGATTTAGGGAGGTTTTATGCCATGGTCACTAATTAGATCCTCAAGATCTGTTGGAATTAATATTCCATAGAAATTCAGTCTTCCGGTCTTTATTTATTTTTCATCTACCAAACTATCTTAATAGTTGTCCTTTCTCAATCCACATGGATATGTGGATAACATTATAGGGTTTAAAAAAGTTAGATTAAATAGATGAGGTTATGAAAATGTGATATTATAATTTATTAATTATGTAATAAATTTATTAAATTAAAAATCTTCCCAAGACATCTGTTAATTTGAATATCAAATACATAGAATGATTTTCTCATAAATTGGGTAAAACATATACTTTCTATTTAACTACAACCTCAAATATTTTATACAAGACATTATTTTTTAGTTATTAATTTTTTTTAGAAAAACTATGTCCATGTGATATGATAAATTTAATATTTTTATTATATTAACATCGAGGGCCACCAAGCATCAGAATCATGATCCATTGTAGTGCATATATCTGAACATATTCTTTAATATATTATACATTCTTATGATTAAAAAATAACGATTTTAATTTTCCCTATCTCCATTATTTTTATTCCACTCACTTAATAAATTATACTCAGGAAAATATTTAAAATATATTATAATTTTTTAATGTTTACAAAAGATGTTATAGAATTAATGAGGATTAATATGTATATATATCTAATCACTAATGAAACTAAATGTTTTTTTGGGATTATTTGATTATTTTTTAGATGCAATGTCTAAATTATGTAAATGATGTAAAACATTTTTATGATAATATTTGGTAATAAAATATCAAGTAAGAATTATATTTCCACAATATATATATATAATAGGTTCAATACAAGTAATTATTAAATATATTCAGTGATCATTGTATGGTTTAAGTTTTATTTATGTGGAGTTTGAAGATGTTGTCTTGGAAACATCTGCCAAAATATGGGGTATTTGTGGAATATTATTTATATTTTGGATGTCTATATTTATCTTGTTGATAATTCCAATATATTTTTTTATTCTATATTTAATTATATTTTATATTGGATCATTGAATAAAAATACAATAGAAGTTTATATCTTTTATTTTATTTATATAGTTAATTTTAACAGTGTGCATCTACAAAATAATGGGAGTGTGGAAGGTAATTTTTAATTATTGATTCATCATGTTCAATAACTCAAAAAAATTAAGATTCCCCAATAGTCCTTCAAAAACTATAGTGATCGTGAATGTACCTTGGGCCTTGTAACATGACATATTGTTTGAAATAGTGGGTTAACCTAGATCAGTTGATGATATTAATGGTTATCACTCAAAAATAGACTATTTTTAATTTAATTACATAACATTGAAAGAATATGGATTATATTCTCATGAATATAATCATAATGTTTTGTAAAATTATTTTATAGAGTTTAAAACCATAAATTTAGAGTATGATCTCAAAAAAATATTGGATAGGAACTGCGTTTCATTTTTTAGTTTCCCTAAATAAAATTAAGTTTATGAGAGGTAAAAATATATTATTAAAAACATGGATTTGATAAAATTAATGGAAATAGATTTAGTGTATAAATATTTAAATAAATGGAATTTTATCAGTGTAAATTAGAGAGATATCCTTCCTATGTCCAGATAAATACAAGCACACATGTGACATATTTCCATTAAATGAAACAACATTTTCATTTTTTTAATTTTTTAGGTATAAATTCACTAATCTAAACATAAAAATTAGTAATTGAATTTTCAAATTTTGATGTTATAAATAAATTTTATTTCCTACTAATAATATAGAAATTAATACCAATACTACAAATAAATATATATAATTTTTTTAAATCCCTATAATCATTGTTTGTAAAATTGAGAAAAATATGTTAAATAATTCCATGGGGATTTTTCGGAATGAATTATTTGTAACAAATATTTATGAGGATAGCAGTGTTCAATGATTTTTCCATATATTGTAAATATTATCATGATATTGGATTATGTTCAAAAATATCATTGATAGTTTTCTCCCAAGGAATTTTTTTCATCAATTTTTTTATTTCTCTAAATTATGGTACAAAGTAAGTTTAATATATTTCAAATTTATATCATGTTACCTTTTATAAAATTAGATTCATAAAAATTATTGGAAGTTAAATATCTCTGTAGATTTTGTAGGCATAATGATGATAAAACACTATCATTTGACTAATATATATATTTTTTATAATTAATAATGATATTTTTATTCAAGTAATGAATAAATTATTATGAAACATGGATTCTATTGTGAAAGAGTTAACCATAATAAGTATTTCATGAAAGGGTGTCATAAAAGGAAAATATAACATATTATATATATGAAAAAAAGTTAGAGGACCACCTTAAAAATAATCCATTTATTTATCTGAGTTTATAGAGGGAATGCACTATATTATTTTGATTATATAGTAAAATATTTTTTTATGGTTTATAGGATAAAAATGTAGTGAATGGGACATCTAATATGTATAACACATTTAAAAAAATTTTAAATCGATATTAATATTGGTGAAAAAATATATGGAAAAAAGTTTTTTATATAGACATAAAATTAAACGAATGAAAATTTTGTGATAATTGAAATTATGGTCTATAGAAGAATTATTCAAATCCAATTGTATAAAATAAATGAATGAAAGTTTATGTGTTTTCCATTTATCTAGCATAGTAATATTAAACTAACAATGATGAAAATAATATTCTATCAATTAAATGAATAAATTGATATATCAATGGCATGGAATATTTTATAATATTTACTAAATTAATAATTCAATATTGGTTATAATGATTCAAGAAAGATAGTTCATTAATTTAAGTGAATGATTCAAAGTGAAACCCAATTAGTTTGTTCTTTAATGGGAATTATTATATTTATTGGTCGAGAAAGAATCATAATTTTATAACATTGAGAACTTTATATATTTTTTATATTGTAAATAATCAAGGTAGGGAAAAATTTATATGTATGAAAATAAATGTTCATTACATTGGAAGAGAGTTATGGTCTCTAATGAAGATAATAAGTGATAAATTTATTTCTATAAATATATGAAAAATCAGGTACATCAATCAATGATAATAGATATTTGTAAATTATAACACTTTATCAATGTGGATGTTGAACATGTGATGTTAAAATTTGAGTATATATTAACATATGATCAAGTACTGGATATTGTGTTATGATATCTATATAACGAGTGTTTTCCGATGAATCTATTGTCTATTAGTGTCCAAGTATATTTTTCTCTGTCAATGATTGGATAATATTCCCAACTCCATAATGGTATCAGTAGTTTCCCATATTTATTTGAATATGTCATGTTATAATAAATCACTGTCTTATGTAAAGGTATAATATCCTATTTTTTCCATATATTATTATTTTAATCCCATAAAACAATTTAATGTAGATCTATTTTATAATATTGAAAAATGATGAGAAACACTCATGCTTAGTGGGATGGGTACAAATACTTTTTATAAAAAGCAACATGTTTATCCCACATTAAAAAAGGATTAAGAGAATATAAAAAGTAGAATATCATGGATTATATATTTTTATGGTCTATGTGAATGAGTTTGGTGATGCGATTAATTAAATATACATTTTATATAATTTCTATTTCTTAAAATGAGAAATAAACATGTAAAATTACAATATATTATTTGAGATTAATTTCATAGAATATAAAACATATATTTATATGTTAAATATTTCTACCAAAGTAGTTTTTGTTGAAAGAGGATTTATTTAGTATATATTTTCAAAAGAAAAAATGAAAGACATTGTTAATAAAATTTCAATGAATTATTTTATGTGTTTTTTTATAAACGGGACAAAAAACTATAAAAAAAGATTCAAAATATCATTAGTAATTCATTTATATAGTTTCAGGGAGACTAGTGGAAGTTAAAAAGGCTTTAGTTCATCTAGAAAAACCAAACTATAGTAGACATTATATTATGACATGGATTGTTTTATTCCTCTATATTTATTTAGGATTTATATTGTTTTTTATATACATTTATGTATTCTGTTCAATTGTAAAATAAATATTATGAAGTAACTATTGAATATTATTCAATGAGTCATTGAAAAAAATAAATTAAAGGGTTTTTTCATTTTAATGAAACATAGTTTAATGTTTATTCTGTATGTATTAAAGCTAAATTTGCAGTTCTAAAGTGTTTATATAAAAAAAATCACACTATAATGAAATATGTAAAGTATGATGTTTATTTGTGAGTTATATTTTCATATTTGATAATAAAAAAAATTAAACATGTGATCTTGCATCGAGATATTATTTCTATATGGGTGTTTAAATCAAATACTGTACATTGTAATACAGTTTTATGTGGTATGAGAGTTATGATCTTGAATTGTCTCAGTATTTAGAAAAAAATTAATTTAGAATTATTGAGATGATATAATGATATATTATTTGATCCTATTAGACATATTGAAATATCTAATAAGGAATAAAAATAGGTCTTATGATAATAGAGTATAGAAAAATAATTAGGAGACCATAACCATGGATTACATCTCATGGAATACTAAAAATCACTCTTGATATAGCTAGAATAGTGAGGTGAATATTGAGTAATTTACATAGAGATTATTTCTAGAAGTATTATTGAGAATAATATTCTATTATCATATATTTTTATAGTGTATGATAGTTAATAAAGAGTTCATATATATTATAAATAGATAAAAAGATATTGTAATAATAGTAGTGTTCTATTAAATGTTTTATTGGTGAAGATAATTTTTTTTATTAGGATGGGAGTGATGCATTCTTGTGAATTAGAATAGTATTCATTCACCATCTGATACTGTAGTAATTCCATAAGAATACATAGTCCATCTCTAAACTTATACTTCTATTGTGCTCTGTTATTTTTGATATATTCATATCACACAACTCTATGATCACAAAAATTATCCTAATATAGGTGAACCAAGTATGTTTTCTGATGTTATTTCCAATACGGTATTAATATTTGGTTTTAAAGATTTATAATTTTTTAAAAATTATTTTACAATACTCTTATATGTTCTTTTTTTGATATATTTATAACATAATTCACATTCACTGGTGTACTATACCTATGTCGGACCAAAACAATTTGAAATTTTCATCTTGTTGGTAAATAATCTCATAATAATTGTTATCATGTCTCGACCCAGAAATATAATTTTTATGAACTATATGTGAGTGTATGTAGATCAATATTATTTTTATAAAATGTGAGTGGTTACTTAGAGGAGCCAACATGGTGAAAAAATAATGTAGTTTTGTCATATTATAAAAAAGCAAATAATTAGGGATACAACATAGAAAAATTATTACATTATCAAATTGAGATATATGTTGGAATTTATAATTATTGACTGAGTATGCTTGTGTATATCTCAATGGTTGGGACATCATTGGCCGATAGATTAATAGATAATGGAATAATATTATACAAATCCATCTGATGATATTATTTTTATTGTATATGTGGAGGTTAATATAGATATTTCATCACGATACATCTAAATATGTTTTAGTTTCTATGTTTTATAATTATTGAATTATCAATTAGGCCAATCTAAAAGTCTCTAGTAGTAATATATTCACATAAAACTATATTTGATAATTAAAACTAGACTGTCCTAAATATTTCAAAAAGAATATATGTATTTAATAGGATGAATCTTTATACATATTATATTTTTATTAAAACACAGACAATATCTTTAAAAAATTATTGTGTTTGAATATAGTATATATAAGAAATGGATGACCCTATTTTTTATCATGAATAATCTAATTAACCATTTCTGTTATATTGGTTTTGGTGATGGGTAAGATTTTAACATAATCATTTTTAGTTCATTAATTTTATTTGGAGATTAAATAATTTTTATTTATTAATATTTTATTTATAAGACCCCAAGATAATACCATATTTAACAGTAGATATCATCGCAATACACACAACTCCCTATTGAAATGAAATATTATTTAGTCAATGTTTTCATAGTAAATTAAATTATATAAAGTTTATAGAGTGTTTTTATATATTATATATCCAAAAAAATTATTTTATACTCTTCTAATAGGCATGGGATAAGAAATATCCCAATATTACTCATAAAATTTTACATTTTTAATTGAAATTTTTCAACCTTTTATCGAATAACCTATTTTAAATATTATTTTTGATACACTAAAAAATTTAATTTTATAAAATAATATTCATTTTTGTTTTTATATATTTAAAAATTATCTTAGGGTAAATTTTTTGGATATTTCTATGAAACATTATTTTTTAGTGAATAGAAAAAATGTATTGTGTTCAAGTTAAAAACCTCTTTTTATTTTATTATTTATTATTGTTTATTTTTATTCTAATTTTTCTTTAAATTAAAATTCAATTAATTTTATATCTATTAATACATTTTAGTTCATTATAATAAATTTTATATTTAAATTTTATATTTGAACATAATAATCTTGTGAACATTTTTCTATTAAAACCAGTTAATGTGTCTGTCTGCGAGATTATGATTTATCCTAATTCAACCACTTCTAGGATTAAATTTTACAAATATGATATAAACCACTGAAATAAATATGATATTTGGGGTGTAATAATAACAACATAATTTTCATTCCAAAATTAAAAGTGAAAGTGCTTAAATATAATTATAATGATTAATGTGAAATTATTATTAAAATGGACTAAAACCCTCTGTTTAAGGGCCCAAATAACCTAGAAACTTATCCAAAATAAAATTTATGGCTATATCTCGGACAATAACCATAATTTATAGTGTTCAGGTTCCTATTTATGAATTAATTTAGGTAAGAACATGTGTACACCTGACTTCTTCTCAAGAATAACATGTGAGTCCTTTTCCTCCCCTATAAAAGGCCCCTGCTTATACCCATTATTAACACCTATGAAGACTCTTACGTTCTGCCATGCCCTACCCAAATTATCTCCCAAATCCCACCCTATTACCAATAATCCTCCATTTGTCCATACATAAATCCAATGATGTTTTTTGGTATATAGAAATTTTTTTTACCCGATTAATAGGTAACACCTTCTCTCAAGCACTCTAGTTTCACTTACCTTGTCCAATCCCTATACTCTTATTATTAAGTGATTTCATAAAAAATATAGTATCATGAAAAATACTATTTTGTTTTTATGATAATATATTGAACAAAATATACACACACCTCTATTTAATGTGTAATAACATACTGTTTCTGTGTACGGTGAACTAGTGCCTTAGAAAATTATAATTGTTTAACATTCCCCCACCTCCATTCATGGTAGAAATTTTGATGGACTTTTTTTTATAAAATATATATATAGTTTATTATTTCATTATTCCTTTGTTATTTCATTAATAACATACATTTAGGCTTTAATCATATGTAAATATGATAATTTCATTTGAGAAAGTGTGCACTCCCGCCACTAAAAGCGATGTGATTCATTCATGTAATAAATGAAACATAGAAATGATTGTTTTAATAAACCTATATAAGATATATAAAATAAATATGATACTAGATTTTATAGTATATATTTATCATTTAGTGTTAATTATTTTATTTCAAAAATGAAATGAATTCAATGTTCATGCGCAGTACGACCTACTGTCTCCATGAAAGATGCACTTCATTTATAATTTCCAAATGATATAGACTATTATTAATTCATATTTTCTAAATATATAATAATTTATTAATTATTTACATATTGGTGATGATGAAACCATTATATATTTAATAATAATAACAAATAACAATTCAAATGTACTTGAGTAAACTAGGTTGTTAATACCAGAAAATAGTTAAAATAATGAAAGTGTGTTAGGAAACGAGTAAAAACAACATTATAAAACGATAATGTTTGATACGATTGTGGTTATTGGGTAGTTTTTAATATTATTTATTCCAATATACAATATTCTAAATACAACATTACTAAAATTAAGGATAAGGTGAGGAATTCGTGTATAACTTTTTTTTGAAGGAAAACACAATATACACCACTTACAACTTTGGTATTGTTATATATTTCCCATACTAAACCTTATTTAATGAATAATGATTCTACATTATATAGAAAAAATTACCTCAGGGGGATTATGAATTATTTGATTAACCTACCTTGTATATTCATACGTTCACATTTAATAAAATTGATATATCTTGTTAAGGAAAATTAATCACGAATGTGTGAAATTATTTTTACTATTATGACATGGTTGGGACCCAGTTATAGATTACCCCTTGATTCATCGTATGTCTCAAGAGATGAATCGTTTCTCTAATTAGATGGGTTTTTACACTACATTTTCTAAACCATCATATGAAAGGTCTTGACGGTAAATTTATCATGTACCTAGGAATCATGGAATCCAATAATTATGGATTACCATTGTTTGTAATTTGTTATCATTCATAAATGATATATTATGTTGACATATCTATGGATAAAAATGATTTTTAGGATTTAGTTATTATTCATCCATGAGATATTGAGTCGATATATATATAGACATAATTAATTTTTAGTTCACTGATTAAATGGAATGTATTTCATTTTCCTAAATTTACATATTGATATTTCATTTTCATATTATATTATTGGAATGTATTATTACAAAATCACATTTCCTTGTTAATTTATTCATATTGATTCATTATTTCTTTTGTAATGCTTACCCTTACTGAGGATTTAAGCTCATCCTTATAATGTTTTTACATAGGTTATGAAGAATATATAAATGAATAAAGATTTATAAATATAGATAATTTAAATTTATTGTGTATCATGTTTTAATTTTTATTCAAAATGTATTATAGGTATCATTTACATAATTTTCCTTCTAAGACTGCTAAAATACATAGTCCTTTGAATTTTTTTCTTATAATAATGATAATTTAATGTAATAATGGTCCATATTCGAGATTTTGGGATTAGTGATTTATAGTTGTTATAAAAATAATTTAGCAATAAATATGGAAATTAGATTTGGAAAACATATATTAGAAATCAAAACCCTAGGATATAAATTGCAGACAAGAGTAGAAGAACATCCTTGAGTTTTGGTAAGGTAGAGATTATCTGAGTATTCATAGAAATATATACCTATCTAGATACTATAAGTTGATGGGGTTCTGTAACATATATACCTAGGAGTAACATCTATGAAATTTTTTTCCAGTCATGACTCATGGAATCATGGTAGATGACAACGGGCCATACTACGCACTTGGTTTGACAATCCTAGGGGATATTATTATGATAATTCATATTTTCTATACCTATCATTATAAAGGATTAAAATGTAAAGTTTCCATCAATGTAATCAATTCTATGATTTTAGATGAATATATATTGAGTGTTATACCATATTCGAAATTCAAGATTTTACGAGCGAATCAAGTACATTCCATTTTTTAGAAATGTTTCCTAGATGGAATAATAGTATTAATACTCATAGAAAATGTATAGACTTTCCCATTTAGTAAAATAATATATATGGTATTAGAATGCATAAAATTGTGGAAATATTATTTCATTTTAGTCAAGTTATGAAAAATAACCATGGCTAAATGGTGAACAATTCAAAAAAGTGAAGATCCTATTATGGATAAATTTATGTTATAGAATCCCATGTAATTTAGTGGAACTACTAATACAATTATAACTAAAAAAGTTATTAAGTATATAGAGTATAATTTTATAACATTTAAATTTATTAAGAAGGAAAATGTTAAACTTACGTTATATTATCTCCAATGTGATGCCAATCACTGGTGGTCTCTTATCTATAATATAAGAGAATAAGATAAAATCAAAATCATGTCATTGATTACTTTTAAGGATACATTCTTCAATAAATACTTCCCTTCTGATTAGAAAATTGAGATGAAGAGATTTTTTCATAGGATAATGAAATTAGAAGAAGGGTGTATTGTGGATTATGAAGATACCTTTACAAGGTTATTCAGCTATGTTATAGATATTATATGGAAAACATAGTGTAATATTGACCAATTATTTGAATTTCTAAATCCAAATATCTAAAAGGAACTGGTTTTTCATAATTTTTCATCATATGATGAATTAGTAATATGTACCTTCAAGACGGAGAGATAATTATCAATATCTTTTGAATTAAATGGAATCCCATAGAAGAAGATGTATTTTGAGATCCTAGAAAATAGGAATACATAAAATAAGTATATGAAGATGAAAAAATTCCCAAAATGTTATAACTATAGAAAACATCATCGTGGGAAACGATTGAATGGAATGGGAGTTTAATAAATGTGGAGATAGACGTAATCGTGATAATGAATTCTTTGGGAAGATGGAGAACTCTAGTGTTTTGTGTTATAACTATAAGGATATGGGTCACTATTCGAATGAATTCCATAAGCCTCATGGAAATATAACAAAGAAGAGGGCAATGTGGTATTTTCCATGTTTTTCAATCACTACAGTAGAGGTGGAAGTACCAAATGATGCAGTGGAAAGTATACAAATCAAATATTAAAATTTAGATAGTATGTTATTTGATTCTTGATCATCACACTCTTTTGTATCTACTTAGTCTTCCAAGAAAATTAGACTCATACCATTTGTTTTAATAAGATAATTGTCACTCAAATATCTTAATTAAATTATTATTGAAACGATGATGTTTTCATTTTCCCCAATTATAAAACATAAATGTGCCTTATGTTATAGAGATATAATCATACCATGGTAGACATTGATATAATCCTTTGTATTTATTGGCTCTCGAAATAGAATGAAAAAATTTATTTAAGAGAAAGGATTTTAAAATTTGTGATGAAAATGTGAAATCCGCCATCTTTAGAGAAGAGTATTCCTCACAATATTCCTATATATATCCACACTTAGTAGATCTACTTAATGAGATTATAGGTGAATAAAAACAATCAATGTTGAGTGAAGATAAAGGTAATCATCAAATTGAAGATGTACAAATTGTGCTAGTGTGCATTGAGGTTTTTCCTGAGGATTAACATGGATATCTCCCAGAGTGCAAAGTTCAAATTTTTGTTGATTTAACCACTAATTCAAAGCCAATATAAATGACTCCCTAGTTAATTGTCACATTGGAATTGGATGAGTTGAATAAATAACTATAGGATTTTGTTAATAAAGGATTTATTCACATAAATATATTACATTGGGGAGGCCCTGTCATCTTTTATAAAAATATTGATTGATCCCTTAGGTTGTGCACTGATTATTAGGATATCAATTCCATTATAGTAAAGAACAAATACCCTATACCCTGCATTGATGACTTGTTTAATATACTTCACAGAGCCTAATATTTTTCAATGATTGATAGTTGATCTGGGTATCACATGTTGAGAGTGATGGAGGATATTATAAAAACCTATTTTAAACAAGATGTGGACATTATGAGTTCACATTAATGATATTTGGGATGAATATTTCACACTCTATTTTAATGGACATAATTAATAGAGTATTCAAGGAATTTATTGATTATTGTTTTATGTATTCATTGATGATATTCTGATATATTCTATGACCGATGAGGATCATGAGGATCACATAATGATCATCCATAAGACTCTTATAATGGAAGTTTTATACGGGAAATTTAGTAAATGTGATTTTTGGCATCAACAAGATTTTTTTCTTAATCATATTTTCTACAAATATAGTATATCAGTTGATATTGTAATGAAAAGGGAGGTAAGTGAAAGGCTTATACCAACTAAAATAACTGAGGTATATATTTTCATGGATTTTGAAGGTTAATATCAACAACACATTCCTATTTTTCCAGGATTAACTAACCCATTTTCCAATCATACATGTAGAGGTGTTACGTTTTTTTTGGATAATGGAATTTGAAGAATGCGCTGATAATCAAATGAGATTATTGGATAATGCTCCAATATTGACTCTACCATCTGGTAGTGATGGGTTAGTCATATATAGAGATGCATCAATGTAGAGAATAATTTGTTTCTTAAAGAAAAATGAAAAAGTTATTTCATATGAATGAAATAAATTGAAGGCTCATGAACACTACTACCCAACCAATGATCTAGAGTTAACAATTGTAATCTTATCTTTGATTATATGTAGACATTATCTCTGTGATGAATTATGTGAGATATATAAGGATTATAGAAGCTTTAAATATTTCTTCTCACAAAAATATCTCAACTTCAGACAAATATTATGGATTTAACTACTTAAGTATTAAGATATCCCAATACACTACCACCCTGGGAAATGTGATATGGTGGCTGATACATTCAGTATAAAAGATCTTGGAGTTTTAACCCAAATGAAGATTGATAAGGATCATATGTTAAAGGATCAATTGATGATGGATATATGGATTATAAAGGAATTATATATATATAATGATTAAAAACTCCACTTTTATTGATAGGATAATGAATTCCCATACTAATGATGAGGACTTTCAGAAAAAATTAACGGTGTGAAAGTTCAAAAATTAGCAAATATTGTTTTTGAAGATGATGTTCTGAAATTTGGATAGAGGCTATCTGTTACATATTTACCGTAGCTAAAAAGTGAATTGTCGAATGATTTTAATAACACTAATTTCTCTATACACCATTCGAGTATAAAGATGTATAGGGAATTGAGGGAACACTTTTGGTGGGATAACATGAAATAGGAAATTTTTGATTATGTGTCTTGTTGTTTGGTTTTCCAACAACATAATTCTCTAAGACAATATTTTAAAGGATTATTGAAACCTCGCCCTATCCCTATATGGATGTAGGATGAAATTAACATGGAAATTTTCACAGGACATACAAGGATTTTGGAATGAAAAATGCAATATGGGTTATTATTGATCTTATGACCAAATATTTACACATACTTGACAGAACAGAAAACTGACCCATCTATCACCTAACACGACTCTACATTAATGGTGTTGTAAGACTTCATGGTGTTCACATTATTAATTTTCTCTGCTCGAGACCCCTTATTTACATCAAAATCCTAGAAGAGTCTTCAGAAGGCCCGTGATACTGAGCTTTATTTGAGAACTACCTACCATCGACATGTTGAAAAAAATATGAAAGAACAATTCAGAAAATGGAAGCCATTTTTAGGTCATATTCCATTGATTTTCAAGGTATGATGAATCAATAATTACCTTTTGTGGAGTTTTCATATCATAATAGTTTACATTCAAGTATTCAAACTGAACCATATGGAGCATTATATGAAAATAGGTGTCATACTAAATCTTCATGAGATGAAGTTGGTGATATAAATTAATAGGTCTATAAATTGTTATATAGAGGACGGAAAAGGGGAACTTTCATCAGGAACATATCGAAATTGCTCAAACTATGTTAAACATTTCTACCAATATTCATAGAAATGATTTCAAATTCAAAGAGGGATATCATGTTTTCCTGAAGGTATCATCATGAAAGTATGTTATCAGGTTCCATAACAAGGGGAAATTGAGTCGTAGGTACATCGGCCCTTTCGATATTCATGAAAGAGGTGGAGTTGTTTCTTGTTGATTAAAAATACTTGAAAATATCACAGAGGATCCCGATGTCTTCCATATATACCTATTTAGGAAGTACATGCCTGATCCAACATATGTTATCACATATGATGGAATAGAGTTAAAACCAGATCTTTTTTATTTCATAGAAAATATCTGGATTTTTGACACCATAGATCAAGTATTAAAGAATTAGATGACTAATCAGGTAAAATTTTATTGGGATTAATTAGAAAATAGAAGAAGAAGGATAGAAAAAATGGGATTTTATGAATTAAAACTACCCACATATTTTTAAAGGTAATAACCCATAATATTTTGAGTACCAAATTTTTGTTAGAGGAGTTAATGTATCACCACATGAATTTATCATATTTACCATTAGATATCTTTGCAATACACATAACTCCCAAATTAAACAAAATATTTATTACTCTCATTTTTATAGTAAATTAAATTATTTCAATTTGAAAAAGATTATTTATATAATATATATCTAAACACATAACTATACACTCATCTAATAGGCATATGATAAGAACAAACCTAATATGGCATATAATGTACCATAATTTTTATGGAAAAATTACCATTAATTTATTAAGAACCTAATTTATATATTATTTTTGACATAGTTGTGAATTTAATTTGATAAAATAAATCTAATTTTTTACTTCATAATGTCCAAATTATCTTATGATGATTTTTTTGGATTATTCAGACAAACAATATTTTTAGGGGATAATGAAAACTACAAAAATTTATTTATAAACTACATTTTATTAAAAATAATTATTTAAGTTAAGTTATATTATTAAATTTATATAAAGAAAATTTGGATCAATAATATATATATATTATTACAATTTAGTTCCTAATAATGAATTTGACTTTTAAATTGAATATTGAAACATAACAATCTTCAAAACATTTTTCTACTAAAATCTAATAATCTGTACGTCTATGAGATTTGAATTAATCATAATTAAGATTCTCATATCATTAAAAAAATTTAAATACAATATACACCATTCTAATAAATAGTAAAAAAATTTCTCATAATATAAGCGATATTTTTGATAAAAAAATATTAGTGAACGTGATAAAAATTAATTATTACGATTAATGTGTATGTAGGCTTAAAAAGGAGTAATACACTCGGTTTAAGGGCCCAAATAACGTAGAATCTTTTCCAACACCCACTGTATGTACATATATCGGCCATAATATTTTATTTATTATGTTTTGGTGGTTTGGTATGGCTTTTTTTAGGTAATAACATGTTTCGCCTAACTTATTTTTAGGAATACAAGGTGAGCCATTTTACCTCCCTATAAAGGGCCACAACATTTACCCATTCCTCACACCTCTCAAGAATATTATGATAGATAATTCCATCCCAATATGTCTCCTAGCATCACTACCCATGAATGAGAAACCTCCAATTGGTGAGAATGTAATCCAAGTAAGCTTTATGTATAAATCAAAAGAAATTACTTTATTAAGAGGTAACACCATATCTCAAGCACTCTAGTTTTATTTCCCTTCTCAAATAACTATACACGTATAATGATATAATTTCATAAAAAATAAAATATTCCAAAGATGATATTATGTTTTCAGGTAAATTTTTAGACCAACCATTACACACTACTCTCTTTAATGGGAATAAAATCACTGTATCTGTGCATGCTGAACTACAACCCCATGAAATGAAGAGTGTTAAAAATCCCCTAACACCTCTCATGTTGGAAATCAGAATGAAAGAAATTTTTATATACAATATATATATCATTTAAAATTTATTTTATATTGAATAATTTTTTTTTATAACATTCCTCTATGGTTCAATCATGTGTAAAAATGATAATTTCTTTTGAGGAAGTGTAAACGACCACCCCTCAAAGTGATATGACACGTTCATGTTATAACTGGAACATATAAAGGATGGATTCAATAAACCTATGTATCATAAATAATATACTATAATTTATAATATAAATATGTTTGATTTAGTTTTAATTATTATAATTCAATAAAGAAATGAAAGTAGCATTCATGTGTATGTATGACCTACCGTCTCCATGAATGGAAAACATTATTTCTAATCTTAAAATACTATGGAATATTATAAATACATATGCACTGAATATATAAGAAAATATAGTAATTATATAAAATATGGTGATTATAAAACCATGATATATTTAATAATAACAATAAAAACAAGTTAAAATTCACTTGATAAAACTACCCAATTTACACTCAAAACAGTTTAAATAATAAAAGAGTGTAACAAACGTGTAAAAAAATATTATAAAAGTATAATATATGATATGACTGTAGTTATGGTATTATATAGTAAAATATTTTAATCCTCTATTCTGGAGGCTAATGCCCACAAAACCAAAATTAAAGATATGGTTTGGGATTCTTCATTTACTTTTATTTCCATAAGGCAAACACCATATACTATACTTACATCAATTTTATAGTTTCTCTACGGACCATATTAAACATTATATCTAGAATAATTAATCTTAATTTTATGGAAAACATTCTGTCTTGGTGATTATGTATTAAATGTTTCATATGGTATGGGGTACATTGTGATATTTAATGATTAATTTCATAAAACATATTTTTAATGATTATTTTGGAAATATTCATTCAATTTGTGATTAATAACTTTAATTTAGAAACAATACAGTTATAGAAATCATTTTTCACTGGAACATACATTATATATCCATATTAACTAACAATTGATATTATTATTTCATAAACCATATATAATTTTTTGTAGTGTTCACTATGACAGTTATTTGATTAACTAAAGATTTATTGACAAATCTGAATCCTTCTATTCAATTTAAAAATATATTTTAATGGTAATTTTTTCATGAATATGAAAAATGATTTGGAATGGAATTGTACCGGGGTATCCCGATTCTAGATAACCCCTCGATGCATCAAAATTCTCATGAGGAGAATAATTTTTCTAATCAGCTGGGTTTTTACCCTACATTTTTTAAAATGTCTTGTGAAAAGTCTTAATGGTAAACATAACATGTAAATTGGAAAAATGGAATCCAATATTTAAGAAATACCCTTTTTTATATTCAGTTATTATTCATCCATGAGATATTGGGTCGATATATCTATGGATTCATTTCAAATTCAGGATTCAATTATTATTCATCCTTGAGATATTATGTCAACATATATATGGATACATTTAATTTTCAGTACAATGAGTAAATTACATGGTTTTCTATTTGATAAATTTCCATATTGATAAATACATATATATTTATTTGAATATAATGGGTTAATAGTTATTCACCATTACATGTTAATTTAGTCATATTGATTCATTATTGCTTCCACATTTCCTACCATTAATGATCATTTGAGACCATTATTATAATGGTCCTCCTTTAGTTATGAAGAAGAGATATTTGAATAATCATTTTATATGAAATTTATTTCATTTTAATGTGTATCTTGTTTTATTTTTCTTCCCATTATATTATGAGTATCAATTATTGAACCTTGATTTCTTGTACTACTAAAATTCATGGTCCTTTTGTATTTTATTCCTTGTAATAATGATAAATTTATGGTATAATGTACTAGTTATAGGCTTCTAGGGTCAGGGTGATACATTATTTCCTTGGGGAATGAAATTTTTTACTTATTTTCTTTTTCATTTTATCATAGATCATTTCACATAAATTATGTTTTTAGAATATGATTTTATTATTCGTTATGATGAAGGTGTTTAATGTCTTTTTATAGGGACCATTGGACATAAGTTTTTTATGGATTCATATTTTTTATTAGAGGCTATAGAGTGATTTTGAACTGTTTGTTAATGAAAACAACCTTATATATTTTTACGGTTGGAATATATAAATTAATAGTGGTATAATAATTGAAATGTGGTAGAGAAATAATAATAGTTTTTGATGATATAGCAATACTAAGAGAGATTTTTTTTAGAATAATTTAGGGGAAATATATTATTTAATATTGGTATTTTTCATGATTAGGTGAGTGACTTAGATATCTCATATATTTTTTCTCAATTAATCTATAATTATATTTTTTGTATTAGTAGTTGTTTTTAATAAAGAATATGAGTGATAAATAATTTCAAAATGTCATTCCTATCTTTTCTATTAACACTACTGGATTATTTAATACATTTGTATTTTATAATATAATCCATCAAGTATTTTAGACCTCTTATTATACATCAATATATTTCTAAAAATGTTAATTTTTGATTTATACTCATTCTAATGGGGTTTCTCCATGTATTTTTTCTCCACATCAAGTATTAAAAATAATGTAATTAATGACCATACAGTCATCCAATTGTGAATTATATTAAAGGAGATCATTATCAAATAAATTATAATGTTTAGAAATTTATTCACTTCATACAAAATATAATAAATTGTGGGTATTAAAATTACCTAGAATGTTGTAAGAATAAATGAAATTAACAAAATATTAAGTAAAAATTAACATACAATATACATCTTAAAATATAGTATAACATTAATTTTTCCCAAAGAATTAATAGAACTTCCTGACCTAAATCATGTTATCCATTGTAGTTACATTTCAAAGGGATAGTATTACAATAACTTAGAAGACATTAACATTATACATATCTTAAGGTTTATGTGCCAGAATCAAAACACTCTACCTTCCAAATCCTAAATTACACAATATTTTTTTTTCAAATCCCATATATCTATAACTTTGAATTTCACAATCAAAATGATGATATACAAATTTATCTTCCTCCACGAAATCACTAAAACCCAATGGATTGTAAAATCATTGATTAAAAAATAAATATTAATAGTTTTATGATTAAAAGATCACAAAATAACTCTTGGATGAGAAAAAAGAAAAAATATTTCTCTAATCTAATTCCTTGATACCAATAAGTAGCTTACATGAAATAAAGTGATTATAAACATTCAACAATCCCAATATTTGGCATCTTTTTTTAAATTTTATTATCTATTAATATACTTTACATATAGTAAAACCCCATATAGATAAATTCTTTATTTTGTTTGATCTTTTTTAAATGAATCATACAAAACTTTTATACCTTGATCTTAACATAGAATATCTTTACATCTTCTAATGAATTTTGAATATCATTTCTATATTACATGTGAATCCGATTAATTTCAACTCGCATTAGATAGTAATTCTTCATATTTTCATCCACTAATATTATATTTATCATGAATTCATTAATCATCATAAAAATAAAAAATAATATTATCTAAGTTAAGAAGGATTATATCAATCGAGTAATGGGTTTTTTTATAACTACATGTAATGTGACTCTATGACTCAATAATATCCCTTTTTAAAAAAATAAAATGTGAATGAAAATTTAAAAAAAAAACCTCTATCATTTAGATATATATAATTTTGAAAAAACCATCCTTTTATGAGATAATGAAATTTTAATTTTTAATTTTTTTTCTAAATTAATATTTTCAGGAATATTTTTCCTAATAATGATCTCCTTTTAAGTATGACAATTTTTCATTTTTACAATCTATGAATATATCAATTTTATGAAAAATGTTTTCTTCTAATTTATATTCAAAAAGAAAAAAGAAAAATTAATGAAAATAGTTATAAATTTGATAAATTCTAAATAAACAAATCCTTTATGTCATGATATAATCATTAATGAATATCTCTACCATTCTATTTCAATATGAGATCAATAAATCACAAATAATATTCTATCATTAATATTTTAGTAAATATTGATAAATAAAACTATTTATATATTTGAAAATAATATATTTCCACGTAACGTAATTTTAGAAATTCGAAAAATAGACGGGAAAAGAATCTATGAAATTTTTGTTGAAGATATCAACAAAATTTAATTAAAAATTATACATATAAGAGAAAGAAAAAACCCATACATCTAAAAAAATTAAAATTGAAAAAAAATTGAAATAAAAAAAAATAACTAAAACAATAATATATAAAAATGATTTCACAATTACTTTTAGTTATTAAAAATAACCACTAAATCGGAATATATAAAAATTGATATTGTTGTCGTTATTAAGAATTTTATCAATCATATTTGTGGGCCTCTAAATTTTATAGTTTTTAGATAACTTCCCTTTCTAGGTGGATAACTTTTTTCATGAGAATGTATTTTTATTTTTTTTATATAATACCTTATTTTAATGAATATTAATATTTTTGACTATATTCCTTTAATAATATATTCAATTAAAGGGAAATATGATTCATCTCAGTAAAATATTAATAACTCCATTTAATAATTTCATAAAAAATTTTTGAAATAACTTTAAGACGTTCTGAACCATTATATAGAGAATCACAATTCATATTCAGAGAAAAAATTATATTTCTAAAGAATTATATGACATTATCGTGGGAAATTAAACACATTGTTATGTACTTTATATTATTACATTGAAACTCAAATTCATTCCCTGAATTCAGAAAATAAAATTTCACTTCATCAAAATATCAACCATTTTAGTTTATGAAATTTAAATCATAGTGTTGATAATATGATTTTCTATCATATTCACATAGGTGTTATGTTATATAAAATTTATAATAGGGTGTATAACTTATAAATCAGATTATATAATTAATCTATACAATATTCAGTAATTATTATCTTATTTATGATTCATAACCCAATAAAATATCATTATATTCATTCCCTTCAGATGATCATGGTTTTTTCCAGAACATGAACTATTCAAATATTATTACTAAATATTTTGATGGATTCAATAAATATATCAATGTTAATACCATTTAATCCCATTATTTTTTATGGTATTTTATATTCAACACTTAAACATCAATATAACTAGATAGTGCTTAATCGTTAAATTTTCTACATATATAATGAATGAATTATATCTAATAGGTATCATGTTTGTTCTTCAAAAGTTAAAATTGATGCTTACTGTCGGGCTGTTTTATTAACTACATCCCTCCCATTTTCTACATAAACTCATTTATCATATTCTATTTCACTAAAATAATTTTCTATTTAAATATTCTAACATTCATGGGGAATAAATCTAGGGGAACATACACATATAGAACTTTTTATGGATTAACATACATCAGAACTAAATTTTATAGAATAAATTCTTATTCCTTCTCAGCGCCATATCTAACATCATTATAATGGGAGTATAATGATGTAAATTTCCCTTAAGCATCCATCATTAGATACTTTCCATTTTCTTTAATAGCATACTTAATTGATTATGTGGTTCTTCAATAATATGATCCTGAATCATTATATATGGTATTATTTCCCCAAAAAATTATGTGGAACCTTATGTAGGTATCTATTATTATTCTTCAGATATCATAAATTTTGATGATGCCCAGCCATCAAATATTTATATTCCAATTTATTTATTCCAAATAAAGGATTTATAGATACCCATTCATCTTAATTATTTTTATATTATTCATTAACATGTTTTCATATTTCACAATACTCCTCCACCAACTATTAGAATAAATATTTTAAACGCATTTTTTTAATTTTATATGTAATTTAAAGATCATAAAATTTCATCATCTTTATTATTGTAGACATTAAATTCATAGGAACATTCCAATATTTTTAATTATATTTTTAAGTATTCATTTCCTTCTCTTTATTATTTTGTGATAGTTTTTTGATAATTATTTGTTACCATATATGGTGAATTGTAAACAAATTTATTCACATTAAGGTAACACATAAAATTTATCAAGGAAATTTTATAATTATAAATCATATCAACTTCAGACAATTAGGATATTTTACATTCAAAAATACATTATATAAAAACAATTCTTTAAATACTTTTTCAAAATCATGATGTGTCATAAATTCATTTTATTTAGTATTCCAACATAAAAATAACATTATTGTATGTCTTTATGAAATATTTGAGTTTTACCTTATGTGTGTTAAATATATAATAAAAAATATAGAAATATTAAATTTCAATGTCCTTTATATCATATATTCATGGATACAAAAATGAGAAAAAAACTAAAAAAAAATTAAACATCTAATGGAATATGATTCATCTTTTAAAATTACACTAAATTATAAATAATATATCCACACCACTATACTTTACAAAATATCAGGATACTTCTTAGATATTTTATCAAATGATTAGGGACTCACCCTCCAATGAATTTTCAAATTTATTTTTGATTATATACATGGTTAATATCAATGGTTTCTCAAATATTGTAAAATATACTATCTTTTCATCTCTGGATTCAGTAAACCTCACTAATCTATAGAACATACTGATTATCGGGGGATGAAATAACTCCTAATATTCATAAAAAATACCATCTGCTTACTATGTGTTGATTTTTTGTATCATATTTTATTAAAAACCAAAACATTAAAAAATATTTATCGCTGATTAATTCATTATAAATTTCCCTTCACGAGAAAACTATTGATGAAGATTTTACTCAATTATATATGTAATATCCCATGTAATTATAGATTAATACTATTTCATATATATAAATAATTATTAATTATATATTAATTTTAGTTTAAAGGGGATAATATGTGAGAAATGTTACCTGACACACGACAATGGGTTTCTTTAAAATCTTTGGTTGCCTATAAGACAGAGTTATATCGAAAAATAATAAAATATAAATAAAATTATTTTAAATATTATTTAACACCTTTCCGTTGAATTGAAAATAATGAACATAACTAGCTATATTATGTTTCTAAATATTTATTAAATGTTTTTTACATTCATCCAATAATTTTTCGCGGCATAAAATGAGAATAAATCAAATTTTAAGCACAAAATACCCTAATATATGTTTAAAAGGGAGTTTTACAGCCTTTTGATGGAGAACCCTTTTTTATTATAATTGTTTTCTCTTTTATATGTTCTATTTGACAAAATAATAAACTTATTCAGAACTAGGACATAATCATTTTCTTCATTTTAGCTATGCTAATTTTCTGATAAAATTCATTTTTAATGAATAGTGAAAAATATTGTATTTTAATCTGTATCTACTTTTAGAACATATTTTTTATATAATTAGTTTATCAATTTAATTTCTATTAATGTGTAATTGAATTATTTTTTATCACTTAATCCAATTTAATTCATTGATGGTAATTTAATAAAAAAATTCGATATAAACAATTGTAAATATTTTTTTGGGTTTTACTTATAAAAAACTTATTTTATGTTTTAAAAAACATGTTTTAATTTTAAATTAATTACTGAATCTTAATAGTTTTGAATTTAGAAAAATGGATTCTATATTTTAAATAATAAGTCCCATATTTTGTAAATATTTCCCTTTTATGTTTTGGAAATACTGAATAGTAACATTTATAATTATGTATGTTTACCATGATTTATGAGTAAATCAGGTATATAAGGGTAAAAATAATATTACAATAATACAAAACTATCCTGAAACATGTCCTGATCCGATTGGATGAGATAGAGATGTCCATGAAAACTCATTGGATGAATATTTGTCATTTGGAAGGAACTAGGGTGTAACTATGACACTTATAATTAGTAATTTAATGTAAAAGAAAAATATATTATATAAATATATTTTCTTACTAATAAAATTTTAATATGATTTATTATAATTGAACACTTCAGATATAATTAGAAATTAGAAATATAATAAATATTCATCCATCATGTTTTTTTAATAATTTTTTGGCAATAAAAAATTAAACATAATTATGATAGAATGATGACGCTGCAATTATTTTGTTATTAAAGGAATCAACTAAATTTAATTATAAATATTAAAATAAATATTTTTTAAAATATTTTTTGTCATAAATTTTTTTATAGGTTAATATGATATGTTATAAGACTACTAAATGATTTTTTTTTTCAAATTTATCTCCTTTTTTTGAATATATTTAAATTCAATAAAATAAATAGAGTTTAAATTGACATAAGTGTAGTTTTATAAAAAATTTAATTTATTAAATTACATAAAAAACCTAAATGAACTTTTAAAATTAAAAAGAGACGATGATAATGTAAAAATGTTCATTATGTTCCAATTATTGTAAATTTACAACAAATAAGTAAATATTATAAGCCTCTTAAAAATTAAAATGTTTTTAGAAAAATAAAAATTAAAAGAGAATAATTAAGGATAAACTAAAAATATTATGTTTTAATAAAATGAATAAATGGATAAAAATTAATGAATAAGATTATTTCAAACTATACTCATCATAACTTCAATATCATTAAATTTGGAAGTATTTTGATTAAAAAAGAAATTTATATTAATTTAATATTTTTATAATTTCCATGGGTTTCCCCCCCTCTCTTATAAAAAGGTTCCTGCTCATATCTAATACTCACACATTCAAATCCTTTTTTATCATTCAGTATAAAATAAAACCACTTTCTATAACCCCACCACACATTCTCTAAGACTTAGTTTAGGCAAAACACACATTTTATATGTCTTAATTTGTTCTTTAATGGTGATCAACCAATGAATAAGAATATAACGACTATATTTGATGAGTCGGTCTCAGAGTATGGGACTTCATGTAGATCTCCATTCATTTAGGAATAAATTTATTTTATACACCACTTTCTTTTAGATGGTTTGTAATAAACACCTTCAAATTTTAATTTCATTCAATGGTTTTTAAAAGGATTCTTTTTCTAGGAATAGTTTTACTAAATGAAAAAAGGAATTTTTTTTTAACATATGCGAGGACAACGAATTTTTTTACCACCACAAAAATTATTAGATATTTGAATTCCTCTACAATAAGTAATTTTTATAAAAGAAAAAAAATATTTACAATTTTTATTTATTTTGGTATTTTAAATGGTTTTGAATAAGAATTGATTATATCGATATCTTCAAATGAACTTTTTTTATTTCAATGTTGAAATATGTTTTCCTCGTATGCTTGTTTTATTTGTTATTATTATGTTATGGTTATTGGGAATTGATTATTTATAAAATTCTTCCATTAATAAGATAAGGCTATGAAAACCTGTTATAGATCTCCAGTGAATTGGGTAATGAGATGGAGGTAAAGTTTAAGGTTTATAACAAGTGATTTTGGGAATATACTATAATGGGTATTCCAAATGTTAATATGATGGTTTCTCCCTATATAGCTGTGAAATCTATAATGTATGTATGATATGGATTTCACATGATAACATTATGGTTTATGTTTTCTATAATGGATTTCAAGAATCTTATGATTTCATGAGGTATGTTAAAATGTTTATATTTTATATGTGAAAAGTACGATTTTGTGAAAATGTTTTAATGTGATTAAAATTTCTATGGACTATTGGTTTTAATCCATATTTTATATTCCTTACTGATGTTTTTATGCTCATCCCATGTTTTTAAAATGACTTCCACATGTAATATGGTTTGTTAATAAAATGTAATAAGTAAACAATAATTTTATCATGAAAATAAATCATGTTTATTTTTTAAAAGTATTATACTGTGGATGAAAAGAATAATATTTTAATTGTATCCAAATTTTATAAATTTGAGTTTTTATGTAATAGTTATGGCCTAATAATCTAAAAAACTAAACCTAAAAAGATCATAGATGTGAATTTTCTAAAAAAACTCATAATTAAATAATATTTAATATTGGGTACTTAAAGTTGGTATTAGAGGTCGGTTTAAAAAAAATTATGGAATATGAGTTTTGGTAAAACATATTGTAACATTATATGTATATTCATTTCGTAAAATCCTTGTACTAAAACTTTTCTAGATTAAGAAAAATCGGTTACAAATAGAAGGAGGAGGATTTAAAACAACATTCATATCTCTTCTAGATGAATTACATTCAATAAATATTCCAAATTCATGTCTGGATGATTTAGAGACATTTTATAACATTCTACTCACTAGAAAGATGTATTTTGAGATACCAAAGACATACACTATACCTCAAAACCATCTTAGATCATGGGTTGTTTTTAATCAAATCATGTTTTCATAGAATTCACATATTTTAAAAAAATGAAAATATTATAATGAAATTGTCACATATTTTACCTTGTAAAAATATTATAATGAATATTATGATTTTGAAAAATCTAATCAAGAAGGAGACCTATATGAAACCAATTAATAATTTTTTAAATATATTTTATCATTACATACTAATATTTATTTAAAGGACCATTGATTGAATATTCAAGTCAAAACCACTCTGAATGTTTTGTAAAAATCAATTATTATATGATGTATTGAAATTATTTGTCAAAAAATATTATTTTCCAATACCATTTCTCTAAAAACCTCCATATGACCCACGTTGTACAAGTTGTATTTTGAAAAAAGGAAGAAAATGATTTTGATGAATCTCTAAGTCATTATTGAAATGCATGGACCTTATATCTACATGAGAAAAATGACAATGAAACTATGAGGAATCCATGATCAAGGTATGATGTTATATATTTCGGAACTATATTTATTAAATCAGTTGGAGGTGATATAAAAAAATATGTTAATACATATAAGAGCATCAGAATTATGATGTTGAGGCCATTATGAGTTGGGTTGAAAAAGATAGATAATAATAGACATTTATGGTTAAAACATGTCATGGTTGCTGTTGAGGATTTTATCTCATATTGGTTGTATTTTATTAATATGAAATAGTTTTAGAAAAATGAAAAATCATAGAATTCATTACAAATCATCACACCTTGATTGGACAGAGGGATCAAACCCACAATAGAAGTAATACAGTAGTGTATCTCCTACCACTTACCTATGTTAATTTATTGGTTATTATGACCATGTATCATTAGTTAAAATAGTTTATGATATAAAAATAAGTATATTTGGGGAAATTATGTTTTATCAAATGGTTATCCTTGTAATTGGAAACTGATTTGGGTATTGAGTGGTAAATGTTATTTTAGATGATGTTCTATATTTTGGGAACCTTGTATGCATATGGAAAATAGTGTACAATATTATTTAATTTGAGGAGTAATGATTTAATTTTATTTTGTAAGAGTCTATGTTTTTATTATGGAGTTTTTCTAATTCAGGTTATTTTCGAAAATGATGAACCTAAATTATAGAATATGTGATTATGGTAATTATTTTTTTGTATGAGACATCAAGAGAACATGATATAATTTAGAGATAATTGTTAAAATTTATCATGGAAGATTATGTCACAAATCCTTCAAAATTTTGGGTTTTAATTGGAGTTTTTATTATTAATTGAATTTTAAGTAATGTTATATGATGAATGGTCTATGTTTTACTTTCGGTATTAATTTTTAATTTTGGAGACTAGAATGTTTCTTTATTCTTTTAAAGTTTATTAAATTTGTGGAATTATATTATTTTTAGCCAAACATTTTTGTTATGGTTAATGTTTCAAGACATGATTACTAGATAGTTAAATTTTTTGAAATTATATGATTATGTAGAAGTTGATTCTAGTCTTTTATATGAAAAAACATCTTATTAAATAATTGATCATTGTAGAAAAATTTTATTTTATTCTACTATTTAATTAAAATTTTAAAATATACATGTCATGTAATTATATTTCCTTATGATCTTATTCAAAGTAGTAAAAGAATTCCATAAATTTTTTATATGGATCTTTAATAAAAACTTCTTCTGTTTACATTTACTATATTGAAGTTAAAGAACATTTAACCAATAAAAAATTATTCAATTTGATTGTTTAAATTTACTACTCTTTTATTTTTTAATGTGGATTTTATTTACTCTTTTTTCTATCTGATATTTTAATAATTCTATATTGAAAATTCATACCTTTGTTAACGAACCGGAATGGAAGTTGTGAGTATGCAATTTCCAAAGCTTTGGGGGAGAATGTACCATCCAAGGTAATTAGAGAATAAAAAAATTTCAAAACTTTTAATATTTATGATTTAGATATTAATTTCAGTTTAAAGGGGATTCTTTGTTCAATAGCGTACCCTACACACAATAATACTTTTCCCTAAAACCTTTAGTTGCACACAAGACTGAGTTATACTGAAAAATAAAATAATATGAATATAATTATTTTAAACGGTAGTTATTTATTAGATATTATGTTGGAGTGAATGAAATTAACTAACTATATTAAGTTTAAAAATGTTTATTAATTTTTTTTTCTTTTATTGAAAATATATTGGAGTATTAAAATGATAATAAATAAAAATATAAACATAAAATACAGTAATATTTTTTAAAATGGCATTTTTCATCCTTTTAATGGATGATCATTTTTAAGTATAGTTTTTTAACTTTTATATGTTCTATATGAAACAATAAACTTTATTTATAGAATAATGTGATCAAAATTTAATTTGGGTGAAATTTTTTATATTTCTGATAAAATCCAATTTTTAATAAAAAGTGAAAAATAATATATTTTAATTCAAAATACCATTTAATCTAATAAATATTTATATATATTGTACATTTAGTTGGTTTTAATGTGTAAATACATTATGTTTTTATCATTTAATCCAATTTTAATATTTTAATGTAATTTCACATTTATATATGATATTTACACATGTCAATCGTTCTATAGTTTTACTTTTCAAAAATATGTTTTCTCATTTTGACAATGATGAATAATTATAAATTAATAATTGAAGCTTCTATGTATTAAATTTGAAAAAATGTATTTAATATTTCGAATCCGAAGATAACATTTGTGTAAATAAGTCCCCTTTGGGATATTATGAATAGAAACATTAATAATTACTTTTATTTACCACGGTTAAAAGGAAAATCAAATAAATAATGGTAAAATTAATATAATAATAATATAAACTTCAAAAAAACCATTTATAATCATAATTTTTTTAGATATCGTTGGCCAATAACACACATGGTATAAAACTTCTACCATTGGAAGCCACTTGGGTGTGATTATAACATTTATAACTTTTTTATTAAAGTAAAGGAAAATATGATATAAATATATATCTTCATACTAAATTAATTTTTATTATAGGGTTATATAAGTGATATTTGGAACTATAAATAGTAATTATAAATATAAAAATATTTCATACATCATGGTATTTTATTTACAATTTTTAGACATTAAATGATTAAATTTGATTATGGAACAATATTGATATAGTGATTTCATTATTAATAAAGGAACCAAATAAATGATATTATAAATATTAAAATAAATCTTATTTAACAAAATTAATGACATCCACAATTTGTATAGGGAAATATGACTTGTTATAATAATATTAAATGAGTTGGTTCGATGTTATCTATCTATTTATATTTTATTTAAATTCAATAAAATAAATAGTGAAATAATTTACATTATAAATAGTTTAAAAAAATATTAATTTTTTAAATTACATAAAAATAAAAAAAAATATTTAAAAAAAATATTATTATAATTTATACGAGTTCATTATGTTTATAGTTATGTCAAATTGACCTTATATAAATAAAATTAATAGCATCTTAATAAATAAAATATTGTGACCACAATTAAAATTATAAGAATATAAATAAGGTTAAACTGAAAAGAGATGGTTTAAAAAAATTCAACTCATGTCTAAAAATTATTCAATGATTGATTTTATAACTATTATCATCTTATATTTAAAATAATTAAATTTGGAAGAGTATTTATCAAAAAACTACATTATATTAATTTAATATTTGATTAATTTCCCATTGTGCCCCTCCTATCTCTCATAATACGTACCCTCTATTCTCTAATACTAACACATCCATAAACATTTGGTTTGGCTATGATATACCAAAAACTTTTCTTAGAATCCCACCCCATATTCATTAGGTGTTAGTTTAATAATAAAACCCTTCTTATAGGTTTTGTGGTGTCCATCAATACTAATCATCCAAATAAAAGGAATATAAAGGTTGAATGTGACAAGTTAAAATCAATGTAAGGGACTTCGTCTCAATCTCCATTCATTGAAGAATAATTTGATATAATATAAAAAATTTATTTTATATAGTGTACAATTAAACACATTTAATTTTAATTTCACTCAATGGTTTTCAAAAGGAATCTTTTTCTAAAAAGTGATTTACTAAAAGGACACAATGAGTGTTTTTTAACCTATGTGGAGACACTGAATTTTTCCACCACCGAATCCCTTATCCTATATTTGGATTTCTATATAATTCATAATGATTATAAAATAAAAATAAATACGATATACCTTTTTTGTAATTTTTTATTGAAAATTATTTTGATAAAGGATTGATTATGTCAATATCATTAATTGATCTCTTGTGATTGGAATGTATAAATGTTATTTTTTTCATTATTCTTGTTTTATTTTTCATAATTATGTTATGGATCATTGGAATTGTTTATGTATACAGGTGGTTCCATGATAACCCTTGGGTGAGTGAGCCTGTGATTTCTCTCCAATGGGTTGGGTAATGAGATAGAGGTGAACATTATGGTTTCTCCTATGTGATTTAAGGAATATAATATGATGTGTATTAAAAATGTTGTCTTGAATGTTACTCCCTATGTGGCTGTGAAAGCTAAAATGTATATATAATATTGATTCCAAAAGTTACCTTAAAGATTTATTATTTCTAAGTATTTATTATGAATCTTATGATTTTGATAGGAATGTTAAACAATTTATGCTTTTTGGGGGAAAGTATGATTTTTTGAGTATGTTTTCATGGGTTTAAAATAATCATGGTTTACTGGTTTTATTCGTTATTATATATTCCTTACTGAGATTTTTTTCACATCCCATTGTTTTGAAATGATTTTCATAGGGTATAAGAATTGGTAAATGAATTGGTAAAGCGATGAAGAATTTTTTCAATGAAATAAATCATGTTTATTTTTTAAAAGTATTATATTGTGTTAAAAGGGAAACTATTTTTGGTATATCCACATTGTATAAATATGATTTTTTATGTAAATGTTAGGGATTAATTATCTAAAACTATATACATAAAAATATTCTCAATTTTATTTCATAATATAACTCAAGACTATTCAATGATTACGGTTTTGGCCTTATAGTAAAATATACAATGATACATAAATTTTCAAAAATATATTAAAGTGGATTAGAATTTAATATCTCCCCCAAACTTTTGGGCACGTATTTTTATATAAATCATTATTAGATTAGAATAATAATTTTTAGGCATTATCTATTGTTTAATATAGTTTCTATATGAATTATATTATTTAATAAATTTTATAAAATAATTATTTTTTTTCATTTTCATGAAATATAAATCTCATTAAAATTTAAAATTTATTTCCTACCATTCAAATATTAAGTATGAAATAATTTTAAACATTATATTCAATTCCATGAATATTAAAACTTATTTTCTAAATCACAAGTAAAGAAATAAATAAAACTACAAACGATATCATCCTGATGTACCAGCATACTCGCCTTTTTTCGATGTATGTTCTAATAAAAATGGTAAGTAAAAGAATAATTAAAAAATTAAATATTAAATACTTAAAATGGTAGCTAAAGAATAAATTTTATTTCCATATATATAAAATGATATTTAAAATAATAGTATAAATAAATTTAAAATATTACACTTAGAAACAAAAAATTGTTTATGTTTTTCGTAATTTAATAATATTAACCAGTTCAAAAATATTTTAATTTATCATTATGTACAGAATAGATTAAAACCATTATAAATTATTTACATGGGAGATAAACCTGTAGTTGTCTATAAGTATTCAAAAAATTAAATTTTAAAACCAAATCTTTTTAAATATTTGAGTATGATAAGAAACTAATTAATGTTATGAAAAAATTTTTATTCATCTACATTACTAGTTTCAACTATGATATCATTAATTCTTATAACGTCCTCCTCTTAGAAAGATATAGAAAAAATAATTCTTTTATATGAAAAATGCAATTACTCTAATATATTGATCTTTTGTTGGGTTTTATATTTTTCCTCTATGATTTCCAGATATATTTAATAATTGTTATAACCATTTGGTAGAATTCATAAACATTTAATTCATGAAAAATATTTTAGAAATCAAATATATATCCATGATTTTTATCTTCAAAATATTTATTTTATAGAAAAACTATTCATTATATCATCATCAATCATAGATCCATATTCTAATGATTTGATAATATTTTTTTTCATTCAAAGAATAAATTTACATAGAATATATATGTTTAAAATATAACAACTCAAATAAATATTTATAATTTTTTACTCACCACTATATAAATCTTAAATATTGTTTTAAAAAACTCCTCCTTTCATTTAACATTATAATTTTGAGTTGACTAAATATTATAGTATTTCCATATAAATTAACATTAACATACTCAATTTTATCTTTTTTTATTTTATACTGATTTTCAAGGAATGTAACATACAAATCCATCTCATTAATTGATTTTTTATTATTAGAACATTATTAGAAACACACTCATATATCAGGTGATAAAATAATAAACTTGAAATATCATCATTTAATACCAATGAAGGTGACTCAATTTCCTCCATAAAAAATGTAATTGTTTAGAAGGAAATACTAGATCACTTACCCACAAAATGATATTTCATTTTTATAGATTTGCTGAATTAGAAAAACACATACGTAAACAATTCCCTTGAATTCAAGGGATTATTTTTTCCATTATAACTCTATTTTAATATTCTATATAACGCCTTAAAAATATCCCAAAACATTCACCACATTATATATCTTTCTAAATATAAATAATATATTAACCATTATTCAAAAAATATGGAAAATCAAAAATAAGAAGGGTGAGATCCAATTCTATGAAAGGGTATAGATAAGAATTAAAAATTTAATTTCTTTAGTGAGAATAGAAATATGATAATGGTATCCTAAAGTAATCAATGTTCTTATGAAAAAATAATATTCATTCACATCAATTCGTCAACAATCAATCAAGAATAAATTTAATAATCCTTTAATGAAGTGTATAATAATAAGAATAAATATTCATTTGTCATATGATATCAATATAAATAAAATGAAAATTTTATAGCCCAGAGAAATAATACTAAAAAAAAGTTTGTCTCTTGGAACATTATCTTTAATATATATTTAAAAATTATTTCTAAAATAAAAGGATGTTAGTTAATCCAAAATTGAAACACTATAATAACTACCTACTTATTACCTATTGGGACATGGAACATTACCAAATTAATTTTCATTCTATCTGGATGCACCCATATTATAATCAATAATGGGATAACCTTAAAATGCATTAGGGCACCGATCATATAAGTTATATCAGTCTCACCAGGAACTCTATGGGTTCACCCATCGTATTAGTTATATCAGGCTCATAAATAGGTATCGAGGTGAACCTATCATATAGGTTATATCTGGGTCACTCATAATCATCACTAATGTCCAAGAACCATTCATTGACAAATCATTTATAATATTTCAATTTTTTACGTAACAATAATCATAGTTCATTCGATTCTGGATTTAGCATTAGAAAATAGTTTCCATTATAATAACATAATCTATATTTAGAAATAACAAGGATGTAGAAATATCCCAAATCCCAAGTGGTTTATAAGTAATATCATTTTTTATTGATTAATCAAAATAACATTAAATTAAAATTAAAAAATGATTCTAATGAAAATAACCTTTTCATTTTGATATAACTATTAAAAAAGAGAAAAAATATAGAAAAAATTTGTTTAATTGATAATATTATTTGAATAATATAAATTAATATTGAAGGAAGTTAATGGAAATGATGGTAATAAAAAAATTACTTCCATAAATGTTAATATAAATAATATCTTTATCAAATCATTTTGAGAAAGGGTCTCAAAAGTGACTATTTTAAAAATGGTTAGAAAATTTACATTTAAATAATTTTATAAGAAAGTAATAGATCATGAATTTTGTTTCATAAATTCAAATAAATTAAAAATAAACATTGTTTGAATCATTATTGAAATCATTGAAATTTAAGAGAATTATACAAGATCTAAAAGAAAATAAAAAATTTATATCACTCACAAATAAATTTCATTATATAACATTAATAAATAAGAGATGAAATGAAAATTAAAGTAGTTAACCAAAATAATAACTATAGGATAAAAATATATTTATATTAAGAAAATAATATCACATTATTTTCTAAGAAAGTAACATTAACATAAAAATCTCAAAAGAAAGAAGATTATGAAATAATTATATTTCCACATTGGTAACATTTCAATCGTAATCCCCCTGAAATTATAAAATAAATTAAAACATTAAACGTAATGAAACAATTTTATTCAAGGATTACATGTCAAAGGGGAATTATTTACACCTCAAAAAATAATTATGACACATCTCATAGAAGTTTGTTAAAAAGAGAGAGAATATTGAAACATTTAATGCTTAAAAGGATCATTTAATTGAATTTAGAATAAATCAATTGATTGAATATGTGTAATAAATGTAATTCAACAAAAATGGAAATAAATCAAATATATATATATATATTCAATCATAATTATATCATTAAAATTTCAATGAAGAAGTTTTAAACCCAAATGATTGTAAATTTAGTCATGAAACCCTTACAACATGGTAGCAATTATATAAAATCCACATTCGATGAAACAAATCACATTGAAACATAAATACCAAAAATTTATAAGTACTAATAATATAAACATATGTCTGAAAGAGATAAAAAGAGAGTCACGAACACCCCTTACCCTTGATCTAAATTTCTTCATTCATGTTAGAACATACTATATTACATAATCAATTTAGTTCATGTCGGATGTTTTGAAGACATTTTGTTCATTGTTTCAAAACTACATGTGTGTGTTTACCAGGAACAAAGAGGTCAATTATTAGAATTATGTACACTAATTATAGTGAAATATGTATCATATCTATAGATAAATAATAATTTTAAATCCAATCATGTAATGTGGATATGAAAAATGAAATATATTTCACCCATAGATATGATAGTTCGTATATATAGATAAGTAATGTTTTCATTTTTCAGTTATTATTATATAATAAATGTAAGTATTATATTACCATTATAAAATTCAATAAATATAATATATATGTTTTTATTTTATTAAATATAAATATATATAAGATCCACATGATTTGGTGATGTAAAAATAATCATATCGTTCAGCGGGGTGGTTGTGCACACGTACACATGAAATATGATATCATTATTGATGGGGTGGAATGATAAGAATGAAAATGATATAATATTATATTATAAATATATATATATGTCATGAATAGCATAATGATTTCATTTATATCACATATTTTATTTTAAATTATCATTATTATGTTTCATTTAAAGACTTAGTGACAAACAAATCACATAATTTCACGAGGTGGTAGTACACCGTACACATGAGCGATGTTATCATATCCACCATAGAATGGACTATAAGACAATATATGTGTTATCATGTCTAAATAAGTATCAACTTCTTATAAATTTCAAAAATATACTTTAAATACATCATTATATCAATCATTTATAGGTGATGATTATAAGGCCCCGACCTAAATATTACTTAATATTGAATTAAAGGAATAATTCACATTGAGGATCTTTTCAGGTTTAGAGTTTTAGAGAATTAGGACATAACTATTACATCTCAAAAGATTACAAAGTAGACACTTCTACTAAGTTTCCATAAAATAAAAACTATTAAAAAGAAACATATCTAGTTCCATGTTTTAGATAGCATGATTATTCCTTGATCCCATCCTTGACCATATTCCACATTAAGTCTTGTGAAAAACATTTCTAAAAAAACATGGGGTGAGCATAAAAAAAAACTCAGTAAGGGACACAAAAAGAAAGAAAACAAGTAAACCAAGAATACTTTTTCAAAATAATACTTTTCACCTTTATGGAGTAGTAATTAAACTTCACTGAATAAAATGTCATTACATACCCTTTTTAAACCAAACTATTACCATAAAACCCATATAAAGAACACATAATATATAAAGGTATCTTTGGGCATAAAAATACTTAAATGAAATAACCATACGGTCGACATCCACACATATCACTTAATCGAATAGCCATACGGCCAACTTCCATACCCAATGCATTGGAGGTTATAATGTAACCACCCATCTTGGTATTCACGGCACCACCTGCCATATGGTTTATCACGTAACCACCTGTTAAATGTCCAAGTACCATTATAAAATCATAAGACCTAAAACAAAAACAATGGAAAGAAAAAATTCCCACATTTCAAACACAATATATCAATTAAATATATTGACATAGAAAATCCATTATTTAAACCATTTTCAATAAAAAATACATAAAAGAGTATATGGTATTTATTTCATTTTAAAATAAACATCACGGCTTGTTGAGGAATCCAAAGACCAAATAATACTCGCGGTAGCATAAAAGGTTGTTGGCACCACATACATTAAAAGAAACATTCCATTTTTTCATTTTTTAAATCAATTCATTGAAAAAGATTCCTTTTGTATAAAATTATGATTCAAAAGATATTATACACCGTATAAAAGAAAGTCCTGTATTAGAACAAAATATGCCTTAATGAAAGGAGATTGAGACGAAGTCACTTACCTCGTCTCCGACGTGACTCGATTGCTCCTTAATCTACTGAATAATAAACTAAAGTTAATTTATAATTTATTAAGAACCTTTTTCATGTTTATTATTCTTTTATATAACTTATTTCCATGTTATAAATGTTCTGTAATCATTTAATTTCATAAAGTTCGTTTTTTCGATATTTGGTACTTAAGTCAAAATGGACATCTTACAATTACATGTTGTTTATGTGGTCAATGGTTCATTATATCTAGAATTATATTCATGATTTGGATATCATATATATATTATATATCCAACAAATAAATGTATTTATAATAGTACATAACATTTAGAGGTAAGAAATGAAATCCACCATTCATAGAAACGGTAAGCCGTACGTACGCATGAATGCTAGTTTCATTTCTATTTAATATTTAATGGAGTTAAATCATAATGATATAAGGGTATATTATAATTTAGTATAACATAATTTATAATAAAATTAACTCCATCCTTTATATGTCCGAGATATGGCATTAACGAATCAAATCACATTAAGGGGGTGGTACTCCGTACTTCCTAAAATGAAATTATCGTGTTTACCCACAATGGAAACCATAAAGGTATTCCACAAATGAAAAATACAGAAGAATAAGGGAAAAATAAAAATAATATATATATCATATATAAATAGAGTGACATCTTAATGGCCACTATGAAATGTGTTAATAGAAGATTGAGCAATCATCGTTTCATGAGGCAGAAAATCGACAAACACATAAATAGTATGTTATTTAACCATTATACAAAGGTGTGTGTCGGTGTAGCTCTAATACTTCTCATAGAAATATCCTAGTATATTTAAAATACTGGTTTTGTTACAAAATAAAGGAATAAAATGAGTTTAGGGGGTCAGAGAAGCAAAATAAAACATACAAACACAAGAGAAGACACTACCGTTAAATCGGGTCACTCTTTTTTGATTTGAGATCAAAGGATTCATTGGAAAGGCTTCTGCCCAAAATGATGCTTCTAGGAGTAAGATAGGTATGTGGAGAGACAAAATGGGCAGGGTTTGGCCGAGCTAAAGGCTTGAGAGGTGTGGGTAAGGTGGTAGAGGTGGTGGCCTTTTATAAGAGGAGAGGAGGGGCACTCTTTAAAAGTTCTAAAAGGTTACTTTATTATAAACTTATTTTCGGATTTTAAAGGTCCCAAAATTATATATATCAAGGATAAGGTGATATTAGTTCGAAATCCACCAATCCAATGGGGTTTTTACAAGTTAAGGACTTATAAGTTACATTATCTTTTCATTTTATTTAAATCGTTAAATAATGAGGTAATCGATGCATCATCATGGTGTCTTGATTAATTTAATTTATATAATGTCTAAAAATTATAAGAAGAATATCATGACGTAGGAAATCTTTTTATATTTCTAATTAATATTTATAGTAAAAAATATGACTTTTATAGCCCCATTTAAAAATTGTTTTAGTAAAACAACACATATTTGTGTCATTTTATTTATAACATTAAATAAAAAGTTATTTATGTCATTTTCATACCAAAGTGGCTCCATGGGGTCCCCATGTTGACCCATGGATTTTATTAGTCGGCCATGACACATCCAATAAGGGTAGGACATGTGTCAAGGTCATTTCATATTATTAAAACATTTTTTTACCTTAAATTATAATAATTACCTCTAATAGGGATTAAAAACGCAAAAGTTACTCTTCACCAAAAAATTATTTTAATCTCATTGAACCAAATTTTACTTCCTAATGACATACATGAATTTCAGATTTTTTAAATTAAAAACATAGAGGTGGTAAATTTTCATTTAAATGAAAAATCAGTTTTTTAAGTACCACTTAGTGGTTTCACTATTCATCAAAAATAGATGTTTTTCAAAAAAATACCAAAACATCACCCTAAGAAATATTTGATATCCCAAATTCAAAAATGATGTATATTTTATAAAATTACAATAATATAAGTTACATTATTTAATTTAATAATTAATTCCCGTTGTCATGACAAATACCTTGTTTTTATGAAACAATATATATCAAAAGATTGACACTAGTTTAAGTCCAATTTAAAAGTAAAATTAATTCCCACAACCACTATTGGATTAAATGGTAAAAATATTTTATAATTTCAAATTAAAACAAATTCAATATATAATCTAATCATATTAATAAATTATATTAACAAGAGGTTTTGAATTAAAATACAACATTTTTCACTATTCATTAAAAAAAATATACTTTATCGGAAAAATACCAAACATTTACACAGAGTAAATTTTGATGTCCTGATTGTAAACAAGAATTTTATTTGGTCTAGAAGAATGTATAATAGTGACCAAAACCATATTTCAAGAGGGTTTTCCATGAAAAGGCGATAAGTGGACCTTTAGTGAATATAAGAGTATCTATACCTAAAATTGAATTCTTTTAATATATTAAACCATTATCCATTATTGGATAAATGTAAAAACATTTAAAAAACATATATAATAATATTTTAGTAATTTCAATTCATTCCTGCCAACACAACGGCTACGTGTTAACTACGATTTAAAATAATATTATTTTATTACTAGTGTGCAACGTAAGATTTCAAAGAATCTCTTTGTTGTGTATCGGGTACGCTATCGAACATAGAAACCCCTTTAAAATAAAATTAATGTTTAATTTGAAAATATTAATAAATAATAAAATTTATTATTCTTTATTTACTTGGGATTTTACATCCTTCACCCCTTTTGGGAATTGCGTCCTCGTAATTTTATTCACTTATCAAAATAAGTGGGGGTATTTATACCTCATAGAATTATCAGATTCCCATGTTTCCTCTTCAACCATATGGTTTTTCCACAAAACCTTTACCTGGTGAATTACCTTATTCCACAACACTTGCTCTATATGGTCAAGAATCTGGACTGGTTGTTCTTCATAAGAGAGATTCTCTTTCAACTGAACTACCTCTGGGCTCAAAACATGAGATGGATCTGGAATATACATTCTCAACATCGAAACATGAAAACAGTTGTGCACCTGAGATAAACATGGAGGTAAATCCAGTCGATAAGAAACTGATCCAAATTTCTTTAGAATTTCATATGGCCCAATGAACCTTGAACTCATCTTTCCTTTCTTACGAAATCGCATCACACTTTTCCACGGTGAAACTTTGAAAAAAACATGATCCCCTACCTCGAAAGATATATCCTTCCTCCGATTATCCACATAACTCTTCTGCCTGCTCTAAGCTGTTCTCATGTGTTTCTGAATCAACTAAACTTTTTCTGCAATCTCTTCTACCAATTCTAGTCCCATTAGCTTCCTTTCACCCACTTCATCCCAAAAAGCAGGAGTTCGACACCGTTTACAATATAATGCCTCAAACGGAGCCATTTGTATACTGGAATTAAAACTGTTATTATATGAAAATTCATCCAAAGAAAGATTTTGGTCCAAACATCCCTGATAATCCATCTAACAAGCACGTTGAATATCCTCCAATGTCTGAATTGTTCATTCTGATAGCCCATCTGGTTGAGGATGAAAAGCTTTACTAAAATTTAATTCAGTACCCAACTAATTTTGAAGGCCTTTCCAAAAGTTAGAAGTAAACCTGGGATCACGATCAAATATAACGGATAGTGGAACTCCATGCAACCTGACTATCTCTTTAAGATACCATCGATAAAGTTGATCTAGATAGAAAGTATCTCGAATAGGAAGGAAATGAGAAGATTTAGTCAAGTGATCAACAATAACTCAGATTGCATTATTACCTCGAGATGTCTTCGGTAATCCCACAACAAAGTCCATGGATATATTTTCCCATTTCCACTCTAGCACTGGTAAAGGTTGAATCATCCCTTTCGGTAACTACGCCCCTGCTTTAACCTGCTGACAATTCAAACACTTCATAGTAAAATCGGAAATATCTCTTTTCATTCCATCCCACTAGTAATACTCTCACAGATCTTTGTACATCTTAGTACTGCCAGGATGAACTATAATAGGGGAACTATGATCCTCACATAACAATTCATTCTTCAACTGTGATTCACCAGGCACACATAATCTTTTCCCAAACCTCAAAACACAATCATTATCAATATTTAATTCAGGCAACTTACCCTTCTGAATGAGCTCTACCTTTTTATGAAACCCACTGTCTTTCTTCTATACTTTCTTAATTCTGTCTGATAAAGATAATCTCACTAGTACCTGAAACAAAACAGAAGAACATCCTGCACCAACAACTTCTATTCCATCATTCATCAAGTCAAAAACCAAAGGATATCATTCCAAACGTAGCATGGTTAATGAATCATTACTTTTTTGACTCAAAGCATCAGCCACTTTATTTTATTTTCCCACATGGTAATGAATTGTACAATCATAATCCTTGATTAATTCTATCCATCTCCTCTATCTCATGTTCAATTATTTATTAGTGAAGATATATTCTTTAAAATTTTGTGATCAGTATATATTTCACGCTTTACTCTATATAAATGATTCCTCAAAATTTTTAGAGAAAAAACAATAGCAGCTAATTCCAAGTCAGGTGTAGGGCAATTAACCTCATGAGTTTTCAACTGACATGAAGCATATGGAATTACCTAATCATTCTTCATAGGGACAAAGATATGTCCATTCAACGAAGCATCATTGTATATAACAAACTCACCATTCTTGGAAGGAAGTGCGAAAACTGGAGCATTCACTAATCTTCTTTTCAACTCCTGAAAACAATAATCACATTTTTTGTCCAGATAAATGTAACACCCTTCCGAGTTAGCTTAGTCATTGGAATAGATAACCATTAAAAAGTTTCAACAAATCTTCAGTAGTAACCTTCCAAACCAAGAAAACTACTGATCTTGGTTACATTTTAGGGTCTTGGCCATTCTTCAACAACTTGTTTTTAGCAGGAGCAACAATTATTCCATTTTTTGAAACAATGTGACAAAGGAAAGAAATTTTTTGTAACTAAAACTCACATTTTCTGAATTTCCCAAAAAATTTAACTTCATTTAACTTTTGAAAAATAACCATTAAATGACATTCATTATCCACTTTACTTATAGAAAACACCAAAATATCATCAATAAAAACAACCAACAATTTTCACCTGAGTCAACTAAGCCATCACTGCAACAAACTGTTTAGTTCTGATTCTGACTTTCTCAGGATACTGATTTGAAAGGTCATTTCCCTCTATATTCCTTCCCAGAAATGTTGTTCTGTTTCCTATATGAGAAATGATTCTTAACATAGAAATATCTTTGGCGAAGTAACATGGTAATCTTCAAATACTATATCATTTAAATTTGACCATTAAAAAAATATTTTTGGAAAATCATTTAATAGAATTCTAACTCTTAATGTTATCTAAACCGACCTCTGATACCAACTATAAGGCCCCATCAATAAAAATTACTTAATATTGAATTAAATGAATAATTCACATTGAGCATCTTTTCAGGTGTAGTGTTTTAGAGAATTAGGACATAAATATTACATCTCAAAATATTAAAAAGTAGACACTTGTACTATGTTTCCATAAAATAAAAACTCTTAAAAAGAAACATGTCTACATCCATGTTTTAGATAGCATGACTATTTCATGATCCCGTCCTTGACGCTATTCCACATTAAGTCCTATTAAAAACATTTCAAAAAAACCTGGGGTGACCATAAAAAGCTTATTAAGGGATACACAAAGAAAGAAAACAATTAAACCATGAATACTTTATCAAAGTAATACATTTCACCTTCATAGAGTAGTAATTACTCTTCACTGAATAAAATATCATTACATACCCTATTATAACCATAATATTACCATAAAACCCATTTAAAGAACACATACCATATAAAGGTAACTTGGGACATAAACATACTTAAATGGAATAACCATACGGTCGACTTCCACACATATCACTTAATGGAATAGCCATACAACCAACTTCCACACCCAATGAAGTAGAGGTTATAACATAACCACTTGTCCTGGTATTCACGACACCACCCATCATATGGTTTATCACGTAACCACCCGTCAAATGTCCAAGTACCATTATAAAATCATAAGACATAAAACAAAAGTAATGGAAAGAAAACAATTCCACATTTCAAACACAATATATAATTGAAATATATTGACATAACAAATCCATTATAAAAACCATTTTTAATACAAAAATACATAAAATAGTATGTGGGATTTATTTCATTTAAAAAGCATCACGCCTTGTTAAGGAAGCCAAAGACTAAATAATACTCGCGGTGGCGGAAAAAGTCGATGTCACCGCGTACGTTAAAAGAAACATTCCTTTTTGTCATTTTGTAAAATGATTCATAGAAAAAGATTATTTTTTTGTAAAAATTAAATTTTAAAGGGGTTTATACACCGTATAAAATAAATCCTTGTATTAGAAAAAAATATGCCTCAATGAAAGGAGATTGAGAAGAAGTCCCTTACCTCATTTCTGACGTAACTCGATTGCTCTTTAATCTCCTTACTAATAAACTAAATTTAATTTATACTTTCTTAAGAACCTTTTTAATGTTTATTAATCCTTTTATATAACGTATTTCCATGTTATAAACGTTATTTAATAATTTAATTTCATAAAGTTTGTTTTGTCGATATTTGGTACTTAAGACAAAAATGAACTTCTTACAATTACATGTTCTTTATGTGGTCAAAGGTTTATTATATCCAGAATGATATTCATGATTTGAATATCATATATATAATATATATCCAGAATATACATGTATTTATAATAGTACATAACAATTAGATGTAAGAAATGAAATGCACCGTTCATGGAGACGGTAAGCCATACGTACACATGAATGCAACTTTCATTGCTATTTCGTATTTAATGGAGTGAAATAATAATGATATAATTGTATATTATAATTCCAGTATAACATCATATATAATAATATTAACTCCATCCTTTATATGTACCTCATATGGCATTAACAAATCAAATCACTTTGAGGGGGCGGTAGTCCGCACTTCCTAAAATGAAATTATCTGGTTTACCCACAGTGGATACCATTAAGGTATGACACAAATGGAAAATACAGAAACATAATTAAAACTTAAACATAATATATATCATATATAAATAGATTTAAATATTAATGGCCACCATGAAAGGTGTTAAAAGAAGATTGAACAATCATCATTAAGTGAGGAAAAAAATCACCAACCACAGAAACATTATGTTTTTTAACCATTAGACGAAGGTGTGTGTAGGTGTAGCTCTAATAACTCTCATAACAACATCCTAGTATATTTAAGATATTTATTTTGTTACAAAATAATGGAATAAAAATAGTGTAGGGGGTAGGAGAAGCAAAATAATACATCAGAACACAAGGGAAGACACTGCCTTTAAATTGGGTAACACTTTTGGATTTGAGCTCAAAGGCTTCCTTGGAAAGACTTCTACCCAAAGTGAGGCTTCTAGGAGTAATAGAGGGATGTGAAGAGACAAAATGGGCAGGTTTTGGCTGAGGAAAAGGCTTGATATATGAGGGTAAGGTGGTAGAGGTGGGGGCATTTGATAAGAGGAGAGGATGGGCACTCATGGAAAGTTATAAAAGGTTACATTATTATAAAATTCTTTTCGGATTTTAAAGGCCCCAAAATTATATATTTTGAGGATAAGGTGATAAGAGTTCGAAAGCCACCCATCCAATTGGTTTTTGACAAGTGTTGGTCTTAGATTTTACATTCTCTTTTCATTTTATTTAAATCGTTAAATAATAAGGTAATCACTGCATCATCATGGTGTCATAAATAATTTAATTTATTTAAAGTCTAAAAATTATAAAAAAATATCAAGATTTAGGAAATCTTTTTATATTTCTAAATAATATTTATAGTAAAAATATGACTTTTATAACCCCATTTAAAATTTTTTTTAGTAAAACAACACTTGTTTGTGAAATTTTAATTTCAACATTAAATAAAAGGTTATTAATGTCATTTTCCTACCAAAGTGGCTTCATGGTGTCCCCAAGTTGACCCATGGATTGTCTTGGTCAGCCATGACACATCCAATAAGGGTAATACATTTTTCAAGGTAATTTAATATTATTAAAACATTATTTTTACCTTAAATTACACTAATTACCTCTAATCGCGATTAAAAACTTAAAAGTTACTATTCACCAAAAAATTATTTTAATCCCATTGAACCACATGTTACTTCCTAATGACAACCATGAATGTTGGATTTTTTAAATTCAAAAAATAGAGGTGGTAAAATTTATTTTAAATGAAAAACTAGTTTTTTAAGTACCACTTAGTGGTTTCACTATTCATCAAAAATTGAAGTTTTTCATAAAAATACCAAAATATAGCTTTAAGCTATATATGATATTCTGAATTCAAAAATTATGTCTAATTTAAAAAATTCAAATCATATAAGTTACATTAATTAATTTAATAATTAATTCCCGCTGTCATGACAAATAGCGTGTTTTTATGAAACAATATATATCAAAAGATTGACACTAGTTTAAGTCCAATTTCAAAGTGAAATTAAATCCAACGACCACTATTGGATTAAATGGTAAAAATATATTCAAAATTCAATTTAAAACCAATTAAAAAGATAATCTAATCATATTAATAAATTATATTAAAAAGAGGATTTGAATTAAAATACAACATTTTTCACTATTCATTAAAAAAAATAAACTTTATCGGAAAAATACCAAAAATATACACAAAGTAAATTTTGATGTCCCTATTCTAAAGAAGAATTTTTTTGGTCAAAAATAATGTATATGTATGAACAATTCTATATTTAATGAGGGTTCTCCATCAAAAGGCGATTAGTGGACCTTTAGTGAATATTAGAGTATTTATGCCTAAAATTGAATTCTTTTCATATTTTAAGCCTTTATCCTTTCTTAGATAAATGTAAACACATTTGATAAACACATATAATAATATTTTAGTAATTTATATTCATTCCCACCAATACAACGGCTACGCATAAACTACTATTTAAAATAATATTATTTTATTACTAGTGTGCAACGTAAGATTTCAAAGAATCTATTTGTTGCGTATCGGGTACGCTATCGAACATAGAAACCCCTTTAAAGTAAAATTAATATTTAATTCTCAAATATTAATAAATATGAAAATGTATTATTCTTTATTTACCTGGGATGTTACAATGATGGAAAATGATTGACATCAATAATTGAGTTGGTAGTCCATTGTACACGTGAATAATGATTTAAATTCCCTTTTAAAGGAACATAAGATGGATTTAGGTTATGATATTTACATAAAATCATTTGAGTAAATGGTATGTAGTATTTTTGTTCATATAATCATAATTTAATATGGATTTAGGGAGTTGGGTGAAGACTGAAAATAAAAACACATTATTATGCGTGATACTACTTCTTTGAACAACCTCCTTCGGTAAGCACAAAAATCAATTATAGGATGGATTTATTGTCAAACCAAAGTATATTGGTTGGTATTTTACAATCCAAATGGAATTGATTGTTTTAATAGTATAAGAGAGGGTGATTATTTTTATAAGTGAGGTAGGGGCACACTTGAGATTTTTAAAATATAAAGGGTTACCCATATTTTTGTCAATACAAGAGGCACCAAAATGGACCCTTATAGTCTATTATACACTTTAATGTTGAAATGACTCTTAAATATTGATTTTAGATATGTTTTTATGCCTTTTTGACCAATATGAATTTATTTTACCCTATGAAAAAAATATTTTAAAAGAAATTATTGTAAATAATCATTACTATTTTCATAATTAAGTATTGTAAAAAATATTTTAAATTATTTATATAATATAAATTATTATTATTCTAAATATGGAATCCATTTTAAAAATTTAATACCATAAAATTTATAATTTTTAATTTGAAATTATACACACAAACATGATAAAAATTGGGTTTTCAGTAATTTTAGTTTTTAGAAAAAGATAATTTTTTATTAACATTATGAGGTATAATATTATATATATGAATATTATTCAATATAAAATAATATAAAATATAAATTTTTAATTTTAAAATATTTTCATTAGGGTTTATTAAATAAATTTAATATTATAACATTTACACAAATTAAAATTGTCTCTAGGAAAACCCTTTTTAAAAAAGTAAAATTTACTTATACTAAAAATACAATATAAATATGATTACAGTATAACTAATGGGATTATATATATCTAAGTAATTCATATTTAATTTTAAATAATATTGAAAAAATATTCTAATTTTTAAATTTAATAACTCTATTGGAAAGAAATAATATTTTTTAAAAAATATTTATATTCACCATTAACAAAGAAATCAATTTTTTCAAAAAATCAAAAACATTTACCCAAACTAAAATTTGACATTAAATTTTTAAAATATTATAAAATATATTTTTTAATAAATTTCATAGAATTTTTAACAATATTATTTCCTAAAATGAAATAGAAATCATTTTTGAAGAAAACATTATTTTGAAGAATTTAATTAGATTAGAAAAAATTGATTGATTGTTTAATAATCATTTATCAAAAATTTATATTTAAAACGATATATATACCAATATATATTATTAATAGTATATAATATTTATAACCCCTGATTTTATGGCCATGTTATAATTTTTATATATTTTACGGGTTGTTTAAGATCGATGTTGTGTGGCATATATGCTATCAAACATAAAATTAATCTTCTAAAAACAAGTGTTGTTTCAACATCCCTCTATTAAAAGAATATCCTTTCACCGTATTATCTATGTAATATAATTTTGGGTAATTGAACAATCCAATTTTTGAAAAACCAAATTGTATAAATGGTGAATAAAGCACTATCATAAAAAGAGAAATAGAAATACGAAGGTCATCACATAATTGGGTTTCCACATTGGAGAACATTAGTGGTAGGTGATGACACATACATGTATGAAAAGTGTATAAACTTATATAGAGTGATAGATATCATTGATTATATGAAAATTAATGATTAATAAAATGTCAAGTACATCAAAACCATAAACCTAATATAAGTGAAAAGATCTTCAGTACATCAAAAATGAAGGTACTAGGACAATATTTATTTTCTATATAATTTTCCCTCAATTGAGGAGTTGCTTTTTCATATAGACTAAAAATAGTAAAATATACATACTTAGAATTTATATTTACATTATTTATCAAATTTCCACCAAAATATCATCAATTTCTCAATATTATTTATATCAAAGAAGAATGTTTAATTCATTATGAACTAAAATCATAATTTAGTGCATAAAATTATCACCAAATAAAAGCCATATATTTATAAAATCATATTAAATTAACGAAAAAATTTATAATCACTTTGTATAATAATTCAAAAAATTAATAAACCATTATATGATAAATAAATATCTTAAATTCATATACAACACCAAAATTCAATGTAATTCATTCTGTAAAAAATTAACCCCATATCGCAAATAATATCAATACACTAAACATTAATGTCTGGCTTGACCACAATTTTTATCTCATAACTTTAATATTATATGTACTAAAACATAGTTATTTTCATCAATCACATAGTTACCAAATCAGTTTTTAATTAGATGTTCATCAAAAAGATAAAAAATGTATTCCCATAATTACATCAACATCAAAGATATCATTACTTCCAAATTTCACCTATAAGATTAAACATATTTCCACAAAAGTAATTATATTCGTACTCAAATAATAATTCATGTTTAATGAAATCCTTACATTTACATCATCCGAATAAAACATTTCCTAAAATTCCATTAATCAGTTTAAGATCAAATAACAAAAAATCTCAAAATGTGTGTCTCAGAATTAGAATATAGAACCGACATTAATATATAGACCTATTATAGTTCCCATAAATCTCAATATAACCTCACATGTAATAATCCTAATATAAAAAATTATCTAAATCCTTTTATGATACCGACTATAATATCCCCGAACTCACATGCTTATATTTGGTTAAACTATCATAAATTTAAATATATATATTTTATACTGATAAATGTTACTAAATTTGCACCATCTAAAACATAAAAACATAAAAATAAATATTGGATCACTTGCATACACTAGAACTATTTATGTTTGGGGTTTTAGATATTTATAAAAAATTGTTAGATATAAAATACCAATGGATTCATCAGTGTATTTTTATTATCATACCTATATTTCCACATTCTATATTAAGCCATAAATGTCTCTCACAAAAATTAATCATGGTAAAAAACATATAGATACAAATAAATTAATCATAATTATTCATAACCTAGGGAAATGTGACCTAATAATTGTGAGCTCCACTTATTAGAAAGGGTGAACAACATCATTATAACTGAATTTCATTAGGGACTATTAGAATAGAATAATTGTATGATGACAAAATTAATGTTCATGAGAATGATAATTAATGCTCAATCCCATCAATACATGGATCAAAAATCAGAAAATCATGGAATATAAATTTAAAAAATAAAATAATAAAAAAATAAATAATATTGAGTTGTGTGATATCAGCCATGATGAAAGGATACATTTATTACTAAGAGAATGTATAATGGTGAAATTTTAGTGTCATGGAATATTATATTCATAACCGATTTAAAAATCATGTTAAAATTTAAATAATCTCTGTTAAATCTGTAGGAAAAACACATTGTTGACTACATACATATGTATTAACAATACAAGAATAGTATAAACTGCTTTCGATCTCTCTCTAGGAACACCCTTCTAATAATCTATATTGAGATCACCTAATGCTCCCGAATCTTAACCATCATATGAGTTATATTCTGCTCGACCGATGATATCTGGTTACACCCATCGTATAATCTATATCAGGATCACCATATCAGATATTGGAATAACCATTGTAATAGATATATTAGGTTTAGCCATTATGATCTATAATTTCAAATTACTATTCATAAATAAAAACATTTAGAATATTTCACATTTGCACAAAAAATTAATCATTTTAAATTTATTTCCTCATTAATAATAAGAAAAGAAATTTGATCAATTTTAGACTCATAATACTAATAGATAAATAATAGGGATATTATTAATTCCACACATCCCAAGTGTCTTATATTAAACATCAACTGATTTTTACTTTGATGAATGAAAATATAATTTTAATTTCATTAAAAATATTTGAGGAAATTAAACATTTGATTTAGAAAATCACTTTTAGAAACTAAAAAATCAAACAATATTGTGAAATAAAATTTATTTAAAATATCATTCGAATAATATAAAGTTTATATCAAGGAAAATATTTTACCTGATTCTGTGAATATTTATTCATGTCATAAATGATAAAAAAATAAAATCATTTAAATGAATTTCAAAATTGTTTGTTAAAAGTGGACAATTTTGAAAATATTAGGGAATTTACTTTTAAAAAATTGAATTTTAATGAAAAAGATCACATAAATAGTATTTATAAAAAATTTAATTTTTTAAAATAACATTTATGAAATCATTTTTGGAAATACAAACATGGAATATAAAGATAACTTACCTTAAAGAATATAGATGTTCGGTATAGCTTAAAAATGAATATCATGATATTTCATTGGTCAATAAGGGTTAAAATGGAAATTAAACAAGTGAGCCATATTTATAAATAGAGGAAAATAAAATAGATGTGGTTTAAGAAAATAATATCTCAGAAAACCCTCAAAATAAACTTGAACAAAAATAATCTTTAATGAATATATATTATAACGTAAAGTCTTTTAAAAATGGTTTATTTTCCATTATCATCCCCATGAAAGAATAACATCAAATGAAACATTTTATTTCATTAAAAACTGATATTCCTGATATAAATGAAAACATATTCATTTAATATACCTCATAAGAGAATAGATTATTTTATCATAGATTTATGTCCAAAACAAATAGATCTTGTGACAAATAACCCTTAAAAAGATCATATCGTTGAATTGATAATTAACCAATGGAGTGATTATATATAATAAATGTATATCATAAAAAATTGGATATATAGAATAAAATATTTTTATATATTATCAAACATAATAATATTATAATAAATTCAACAATGAATATTTATAACCCATGGAAATTAAATATACTAACTTCACCCATTACCATATGTTAACATTAATGTCTTATCCCACTATATGAAATATTTCATGTTTAAACATAGAATAAAACTAATTTGGAATGATTACTTATATAACATAATATCAGTTATTATATATAACATTTAATAAAACCATTTGTTTAATGTGAAATATGACTCACAAAAAGAAAATGTAACACGAGGAAAATCCTTACCTCTCATTTAATATTATTCATACATGGTCAACCATCCAATATAATAACCTTATATGAATTAATTTATTTCTCAAAAACAATTTTAATGATTTATATATTATACTTAAATTATTAATTTATTTGTATATTTAAATAAATATTTTGAATAATTAATTAGTTATGTCCACTTATGGTGCTTTGAGGATGTTCTATTAATTGTTTCAAAATATATTTTCTTTATTGACCATGATCAAAGTTGTAATTATATAAAAAAAATAAAGAATAATTAAAATTAAATAATTATCATATATATATATATATTTAATAATTTAAAAATTATTTATAGAATACTTTTATGAATAATGAACTAAATTACTATCATGGAGAAGGTACATCTTACATATGTAACATAATATTTCCAATTTCTTGTGATCAATATGGAGAGAAAATAATAATTATTTTACCATTATATATTAATAATTATATTAAAAATATCAAATATATTTTTAAATATATGTATATATTTATCATCTATATGATATAGATATGAATAAAAAATCTCTTCAAAGAGGTGGTCGTGTATACATACAAAAGAACGATGCTATCATTTTTCCTTAAAGAGTAAATATAGATTGAAAAGGATATAAGTTGATTTATTAATGATTAATATTTCATTAATATCCTAATTTTTTCATTAATATTACATATATATATTTAATTTATCTTTATTATGTTCCATGAAAAACTTTAGTGGCAAACGAATCACATTGCTTTGTGAGATGACAGTCTGTCGTATACCCAAGCGATGCTATCAAACACCCCATAAAAATGAAAGTAAGATTGTATATGTGAATTAATGACTCCATAATTATATAGATTAAAAATATAATATTATATATATATATATATAAATTTAATACATCTTTATACCAGGCTATGAGGGGTAATCATAAAAAATTAATGAAATTCTTTCGCGAGGCAGTAGACCATTGTACACATGAATGGAGATTTCATATCCCATTTTATATGATATATTATGTAATTTGGTAATAATAGTATCAAGATAAGTTATCAATATATTATGTCAACTGGTATTATCATATAAAATTTAAAATGGTTTTATGGAGGTGGAAGAAGAAATTAAATAAAAAATCATGGTTATACACGATATATGATCTTTGAACAACCTTAAAAAGTGATCACTAAGCGAATTAATTGCATATGAATATAAAAAAATAATGATGTAGGTAATGTGGAGGAAATTTATTAATTCATTTTCTCCAGACATGGAGAATCCAAACGGGTTTTAATTTCTAATGTTGAGATGAGAGGGTGGCCTTTTATAAGTGATTTGGGTGGCACATAAGTAATGTTTGAATATAAAAAGGAATACAGATAGTATTGATATTCCAAAAGGACAAAAAGTAACCACTATTCTTCCTCATACATTATAAGTTCTATATATGTTAATAAAATGGATTGTAGTCACGTGTTTAGGTCATTTGTACCCCTATATGTTTAGTGTAACACCTTTGTAAATATGTTTTTACCTTAACTGTGGTAATAATTTTTTTGGTTTTCAGTATTCATTATGGTAAAAAATTACGTTAAACATATTATAAAATATAAAATTTTATAATTAATGATAAGGAATGAATTTTAAAAATTTATAATCACATATTTATAAAAATTAATTTTAAAAATAAACACACATACACTATAAAAAATTACCTTTTGGAAAAGTGTATTATTCAGGAAAAATATAACTTTATATTACATCTTTGACTAATAATAATAATTTCATGTATATAAATTAAATTTTTTTGATATATAATCTAAAAATTATATCTAAAATATTAATAATTAAGGGTAATGAAAATAATTAAAATAGATAGACTTTATACAATTTAAAACATTTTCTTGAAATAACTACTTTTTTAAAAAAAGGTATTTAATCTAAATTCATATATATATAAATAAAAAAATTCTAATTATTTGGTTTAAATATAAATTAATTATTATTATTTAATTTTAAATAATATTGAGAAAATAATATATCTTTTAAAATTATTTAATTTGTTGAAAAATATGACAATTTCTCAACAACTGATATTTTTACTAATCACTGAATGATCAACATTTCAAAAATTTCCAAATATTTTTCCCAAAAGTTGGTTTTAAAATTCCTATTTAAAATATAAATTTATATTTAAAAAATATATTTTATAATGTATCCATGAATTAATTATAGTATTTTTTCATGGAAGATAATAAATTTCATTTTTGTAAAAAATAAATTTGAAAAGTAATGTTTTATTACAAAACATTTATTTATTTTATTGTAAAAATTTCCCATTTTTTTAAATTTAGTGGGAAATACACACACACAAATAGATATATATATATATATCTGTGTGTGTGTGTGGGTGGGTGGGTGGGTGTGCATGTGTTATAACGTATTTAATACGTTTCATCCCCACTAATTTAATGAATATACTATAATTGACATATATTTCACGAGTCATTTGAAACATGAGTTTCCTTTGTTATACACTACCAAACATAATTTTATTCTTTTAAAAACACAATGTGTTCCAAATATCTTATTAATCACATTAAATTTTACTAAAAATTGCATCAAAAAACACTTTGAGTAATGATTCCATATTTTATTCACATTGGCATTCATTGTTATTAAGAAACATGTATTAAATTTTTTAATATTTATATTGAAACTAATGATTTTACATTCAATAATAAATATATTAAAATGAAATTTTTATGTGGGGTTTCCAACACTAATACATCCATGATGGGGAAGTAGATAAATTTTGACCATTGTATATAGTGATTATGAAGACCTAATTAAAGTTATGATTTAATTTAACATATTGAATTTTCTAAATTCAATTCCAATAGAATCCCTTAAATTTATATTTTACAAAATGTATCAGGGTATAATTCCAAACAATATATATTTGAATACTATAATCCCATGATCAATATTATGGAAAATTTATCTACTTCCACAACATGGATGTTCATGATAAAAACATCATATATAGAACTATCTTAATTCTATAAAGACTTTGATATTAATGGATTAGAATCTCTATGAATGAAAAATAAACTATAGGAATTTTATAAAAAACACTTAAAAAAACAAAAAATGTAACACATAGAAAAATATATTACACTTTTCATTTTCAATAACCCAAACTAGGTGTATCCTAGTATCTTTAAATGATGTAAAATAATAATTATCCCTATTAATCATTATTTTTCTTTAATAGGTCTTCAAAATAATGTTTTCTTCGGTATATGAACTCATAGTAGCTTTATATCTTCTAGTGAAGTCATCCTAATACTACTACAGATATTTTAAATGATGTCAAAATTGCCTCGATTAAAAAAATACACTTAATATTTTTATCCTGATAAATTATTTTTAACAAAATATAATTATGAATAAGAAATCACATAAAACAATGACCATAAAGTTTATATGAATTATAAAATGTTGGTAATGTAATTTTGAAAACAAAAGATAATGTTAGTCCAACAATAATCATTATAGTCTCAAAAAAATTGTTCTAGAGTATTAATATTGATGAGAAACGTTACTAAATTGGAAACACATGAATGAATAAAAAGACATAGAGATTGAAAACCTAATAGTATTTTTTTATTTTTTAGTATAATTAATTTTACTGATAATTTTCATTTTAATTTATACTCATACTTTTATCAAATATTTTGTGATTTTAAATGGAAGGGTTACAATTACAATGAAGAATATATATATGAAATTTTTTAATAAGATATATCTTCGTTATATGAAATTAATTTTCGATATTTTTCATGGAAGAATGAATTAATATTTAATAAATGATAATAGTTACATAGTTTGGGACCTATAAATTCTGAGAGTGATTCATGGAAATAGGAAAATGTATTTTTTTTACTCACTCATACCCATACATATGTGTGTTCTAGTATTTATACATTATCTGATTTAATGGAAAGTATAATCTACAATATTTATCATTAAAATATTATATGAGAAATTTGGTGGAGAAGATATTTTGATTTCAACTACATGTTATATATAGAGATAGAATATACAAGTGGGATAAGATTTCCTTATGTATATGTTTCATGTATGGTTAGTTCACCTATTTTCAATATATATTATTTCATATTTTCCTCAATAGATTCGGTTGTTCAAAATTGATTCATGAGTCATAATTCATTGTATTTTTCACATGAGTCCAAATTTGGGAACACTAGATTCACTTTTGACTCTCTTATTCTTCATAAAAATATATGTAGTTCAGATTTTATTAATTTTTCATCAATTTCATTTATTTTATACAGTCAAAAAATCGAAGGTCATGGTCAGCGTGAGAGGGGAATCTGAAAGCGGAAATATTTAAAATTCATTACTTAAAATGAAAACATATTAACCTTGAATCATGTAAAATAATTATATAGGAGAAGGTGATTAATATTTATATATTTTATTTTATACATTCTTTAAAGGTATTATAATATTTTTTATTCTCCCCCATTAGTCATCATTTAACCTCACCAATTGTCTTAGAGTACAAAATTAATTTAAAAGAGAGTTTGGGGGTATATCACGATAATTGTTTTTGATTTTATGTATTTTTTTAAAATATTTAATGGTTAATAGTTTTATTTGACATTTTCCATGGACTCACAAACATTCTAGTAATTCCACTTCTTATTTTCCAGGATGTCCATTTACATTTAAAAAAAATGATCCTCCAAAAGTTTTAGTTTTATAAATATTTCCTTTATTTACTAATTCATTCATAAATTGAATTTTGTTTCATTTTATTAGAAATAAATTATAGAGGGGTTATCTATATTATCATACATGTTAATTAACAATTTAACTTCCATATCACAACATAATCATGATTGATATCTCCAAACCCCTTCTATATGTAATGTGGACTTTTATCTTGTGTTTATTAAGGTATAAAATAATCATTTTTGTATTATTCTAGGATCTATTTAATTAGTTTTTCAATGTTAAGTTTGTGGTTTATCTAAATATTATTTTAGATCTATATAGAGTGGATGTGTTGTGATGTATAATAAAGAAATAGTTGTAGCTACATTGTAAGGGGAAATTAATGTGTTTATTTCAACTCAAATGAAGTATGTTCTTCTAGTTCTAATGGAATGTGATATTTATTATACCTAGTTTAAGAAATATATATACGGAAAAACTTCATATTTTTTTAAGGTCATCAAAACAATTGACAACCTATTCATTGTTGAAGTTTCTAATTCAGGAATAGTTCTGATTGTAGGTCTTTTTATTGAGATTCCATGTCCCCTTGGTCTTCACGTGACTAATAGGAAGAATAATAGAGAATATCCATCATCTAAAAGTGACATTATTTTTTAAAAATATTAAAATATTATATATAAAATTTATAATCAAGCCACTCTGTAGTCTGTGTTTTTATATAGCATGGATTGAATGAAAAATGTTACATTAAGATCATTGTGGATTTTACAAGGGAGATATTGTAATCCAATTTATATTCCTATGAGGAATTCATTTTAGGGGAACTCTTATAATACATTGCTCCAAAACTGATTCAATAATTTTGGAATATATGACATAATTAATAATGAAATAGATGGATAAAAATTATTAAGAGAAATTTTGAAAATGAAGATATCTTATTCTAGGGTAACAAAAGCTATTATTAATATATACTTTCTTGAAATATTTTCAAGTGATCCTTCTAATATATCATAATGGTCTAGATCCCAATTAGAATATATCTCACTATGTGGATTTAGAGTATAGACTAATGCAATTTTTCAGCTAGTTTATCAGAATGTGATGGAAGCTGTGCATTTTTTTTGTAAAACCATTCTTATAATTAGTATAATTAAATATAATTATTTTATTATTACAAATATCCTAGTGACATAACGACCGGATGAGAATCCTAGATCATTGAATACAATGGTATTGTATATGCACTCTAGGAGAGAATATTACTCGATGAATGGAGTTGGCTAATATTCATGGGAGACAAATGGGAATGGTCAAAATTTATATAATAAGAATGAAGACCCTAAGATGATGTATAAAAAAGATCGTTAGGTAGAATACCAAAAAAAATAAGATATAATGGATTGAATAATGGAAGGTATACAATGATGTGAACCACTAAAGAGATACGTATATGTATCGATGGATGTGATAAAAAGAATCAATAGATTAATGCTATAGAAAACAATGATAATGATGCATCAATAGTAGAGGCCATTGAGACATATAGTCAAACTGAGATTTATATTATCAATACCACTAAACTAAAAATTATAGGGATAGTAAAATCAACAAAGGATACAATGATTTTCAAATTAGATGGTAGGAACCTTCTTATGCATTAAATGTATAAGATGATAGAAGAGTTGTTTCCAATAACACAATTAGAGGATTACTTAATTAGTGCGAAGTATAAAATCATGAATGATTTCAATAAAGATTATTCATCATGGATTAATAAAAATAATGATTCCCTACATTAGGTTTTAATGGAATTAACATGAATAATTTTTTAATAAAACATAAGAAGTAATAGCCACATTTCATTCAAATTGCAATGATTATGATTCAATATGGTGTGAAAATCATATCCATTAGATTCTTCAAAAGATGAATTAATCTAAATATTTAAGGATATATTGAAATGTAATATAGTTCCTCATTGATGTTTTATCTTATTCTTATTACCTTTTCCACTCTACCATTATATGTGTATTTCATCAAAATTAATAAAAATATAATCTCTCATTATTGAATATTTTCAAGATCACACTCACCAAAAATTGGAGGTTTTCAACTTCTCAAATATATTTCCAGAAAAAAATAAAAAAAATTCTACAATCTACAATTTTTATAATAATATAAATAATTTATGAATTTTTTTTTGAATTATCCATTTGAAATAAAATGTAAATTTTTATCTTCATATTCCATAGTTTTGCTGCCAACTAAACTAACTCAGTTTTTCTACAATACACCCCTAAAAAATATCATTATATCTAAAATTTCATATTTTTATTACAGAAATTATTTTCCCTCTCTGAACATTATATATATATATATATATCTTCACCCACACACCCACTATTTTTACAATTTTGAAATGAAATTCATTTTAATTAATCACAAATCATATATCTAATAAATAATTTCACTGTAAGACTGTATTAAATTCACTCTATGAAAGGGACAATATGTTGTCTTTGATCCATCAAAATTATTTTTTAAATTTCACCAAACCCCAAAAATTCAACAATAAAAACACCCAAAATACAATTATAATAATCATGGAACTAATTTTCCGTAAAATAATTAAATATATACATGTTTTTGGAAATTCTTTTTATTTAAACATGTTTAAAACATCTATTTAAATGTATTTATATTTGTTGTAAAAAAATCCTATATTGATAAAATATAAAAATATATATCTTATATTATTGTATAGTGTGAGTTTTTGGAAGAATATTTCATGAAATAAAAAATATTTATCTCAGTCAAGCATCTACAATTCAGGTTAATTATTGTTCTATATATAATTCACCCAAACTAAACACTCAAATATTCCAATTGTCCTGTTTGGAAAAAATATATATTTTCTAACATTATTGAAAATTATTCTTATTTATGTATAGCCAATAATCACTAAAATTTGTTTAAAAAAACGTAATACCCTATATTTTTCAAATGTGGTATCAATTTTATTCTAGTGGGTAAGTATGATTCATTGTCAAGAACATTGAATTCATAGATAGGAAAATATTTAATGGTATACAATATTTTTCACTGATATGTATGAAATTATATCTATTTATTTTGGTGATTTTTTTTACCTATATAATTATTTTTTCTCCAAGAAAATTTCCTAAATAAAAATTAGGATGAATTAGTATAGGTAACAGTGGATGATAAAATTAAAAAATAAAAAAAATAAAACTCTTAAATAGTGTTTTCTTTTTAAAATTGCTTTACGTTGAGCCCAAAAATTGAAATATTTATTAGCTAACTACAGAAATGTTAGTCCAATATGCCACTCAAGGACGGAACCATAAATATAAACCTTAAATTTTTGTCCATTGGTAATATAACCTATAATTTTTATATTCTTATAATGATATGAAAACATTATTTAAAATGTTCATACCCATCATGATGTTAGTTTCTAACTTAAAAAACCCCATGCTGAGTTATAAAAGTGCATTAATTTTTGACTTCCCATATTTATGAAATTTTATAGGATTATCATGTACTGATTTGGTTATTTCATTATATATAATTAAATTCCCAAAAAATATAGTTCTTATCAATTCATACTATGACATTTTTTATAGAATAATTCCCACATCACTCATTAAATGAATGTTAATTATTTTAACAATAAAATATTCTTAATATTCATTTTATTGTCTAAAATAGAAATTCATTCAAAACTAGAATATATATGTGATTATATTTTATTGGATTTATATAGATGATTTTATAAGATTTTAAAACATTGTATAACATGAAGGAACAATCCAAACTTGCACTAATAACTGGATACTATTTTATAAATTTAATATATTTAGTTATAACAACATATTAATAGACAAAATAAGGGTGATAATGATTAATAATTTTTTTTTCATTTAAACCCATTGAAAAATTATATTAAATGTGATGTCTATTTTCACTAACTACATATCGATGGAGTTCTAGTCAACTACAAATATTACCCAAAACATTCACATACCTCATTGATATACTATTTGTAAATATAATGCATTTAAACAACCTGAAACATAATGAACTATCACAAAGATATAGTCATTCATAAATACATTATGTAGTTTCCCCAGGAAATCAAGACTCAATACAAATGTTTGTTAAACACATTATACTTTTATCTATAGATACACTTAATGTTTTTATAAACATTTATTCATATAACATTACTCACATTTATACGTAAATATTCATAAATCAATAAACATTGATAAATAGTAGTATATACTTTCATATAACATTGTTATACTACCTTAACTCACCCAGAATATGATATTAGGTATATTCTAGAAATGTTTTAATATGGTTATTAATTCATCTTATGATATGTACGTTATGATAATTCCATCAGTTCTTATTTCAATAACAATGGATTTTAACATTAGTTCTATTAAAAATTAACCGAAAAACATCTTCTAGATAATGAATGATTTATTTGATGAAAATGATCTATTCATAAATGTTGTTAACCAAATCTTCAAACATTGTTTTCTTTCATATTATCACTAGGAACAATTAATTATCAAAAAATAAACCACTTATTAGAGAGTAATTATTTACCTTTGATCTTTCAATACTTAATAATGGTTATCCCACAAGATATTGGGATCCCTTAATCTATCTATGATCTAAATAATTCATCACAGTCATTAAGAATTAGAAAATAATCATTATTTTTATATCGATCTTTCAATTCAATTTCATTAGTACAGAGTTATACATGTACAAAGTGACATTAAAATCATTAATGTAAGATATACACATCTTCTAGGAACATGAAGTCATAATATTATATTTATTTATTAATTAATAATTCAACTATAAAATATTTTACAACACAATTAAGTAGTAAATAAAATGTTACTTCCTATATTTATTTTATCAACGTATTTTTAATAATAAAACTACTTAAAAATTAGTATTTTTAATTGAAAATTTCAATTTAATGTCATAGGAAGGGGTTCAAAAATAATATTCTTCCTAAATATAATATATTAATATGTTATGTTTTATCATTAATAGGTTATGTTTTATCAAATAATCATGGAATCCTATTATAATAGAAAATACATGGGTATATATAATTTAGAAATTGTTTCATTAATCATCTAGTAGAAAACATCAGAGCCCACAAATTAAATCAGTGGATGATTTTTTATGACCATGAAATTACCTATAATACCCTCTTTTCCTTCATTATATTTTTTTATTCAAGATAAATTTATTTTTATATCAAAAAATAGTACATTTTCATATTAAAATTATATTAATTTTTATTGATTATTTTGAGTACTAAAGAAATTTTTTTAATACATTCATGGAAATTCATACCACTAAAAAATAAATCGGCCACATATATACTACTTAATTTCCCATCATGTGATTTAATATGGGTATCATATATGATTGAAATTTTCAGGAGTTCTAAAAAAATATAAATGGAATCCTTATATTAAATAATTTACTATATAGGCACATGAATACTGTTTTATGCAATAATTTAAAAGTGATAGAAGCATTAGTTTAACAAAAATTCCTATGAAAAAAAAATGAAGGACATCAAAACCTATCCATTTTTTGAAATTATAAATGATATGTGTATTGATATTTCCTAGTATCTTAATTATGTAATAAATAGTAAATTTATACCCTCATACTTAATATATTCTATAATTTATTATATTGAATATTATAATTTTTTCTTATTATGATACAACTATAATATTTTTTCAATATAGTTTAATAATACCCATGATTTTTTACATTTTAATATGTTACCCTAAAATCAAATAAATTTAAATGTAAATTCCGTAAAAACATCCATCATATTTGGGATTAACACCAGTGACATTTACACCATATCTATTTATTTTACAAAATAATAATTCATTCCATGAATACCATAGAGTAAATTTATTTTATTTATGTTATATATTATTATAATGAAATATCTGATTTTTTACATAGCTATATTTGGGTATGGCCAAATTCCATGAATGGAAATGATAAAATAATCCTTGGAAAGATGTTAGTAGTCTAAAAAATGAAAATTTCCAATAGGATGGATGAAATATCAATTAATTTATAGGTTTCTACATAAATAGAGGATTTAATTTCACTATTATTAATCCAAATTCTTTAATAAATTTATTAATATTTCATACTTTTAAAATATCTTAAAAATTAAAATTTTATAATTCATCCTCTTCATTGTGTAAATCATCGTCTTCACCTGATACCAAATTTATATGAGGGTTTCTCGATTATAGGCATTAAATATAAGATTTACGGGTTTCATTATAAATATTACACATGAAAATATATCCTAATGGTAATAGTTTCATTATTATTTCAAAAAAATTAAATGTTATTTTTTCCCATAAAATACTAAAATATAGTTTTTCATTAAGAACATCTATTAAATATCACACTATGATAAAATGAATAGTCTCCTAGAATGATATTAAAATCTTGACCTATATAATTTTCTAATAATATAGAGTTTATATGAATGATTAACAGTTCTACTAATTTTAAAAAATTAATAAATTCAAATGTATATAGAAATTATATATTTGACATTTCATGTTCCCAAGTGGTAATATTTATCACTATGGTATCTATATTTTTGAAATATGTAATTATAAAGTTATAGGTGTCGTCTACAATTCCAATATTCTATATATATACCTTTTAATACTAAATTAACATGTTATCAAAAAATATGATCCCTTACCTATTGATGAGATTTACATTATAAAATATTACTTTATTCCTCATTAAAAGATATAATTCAAAATCATCCATATGTATTCTATTTGAAATTATTTTTTTCGAATTATTGTATAATGGTAATAATTATTATAACTAATGAAAAATGAATTTTAATCATATTATTTTGGAAGTTTTTTAAAGTAAGATGAAAATATTATCATCATTTTTTTCAAGTTCTATTTGTCCCATTGGAGATTAAATTAGTGTTCAAACCCTTTATATATCTAAATCAATGAATTTTACCTTTGTTCTTCTATATCTTTTATTTCAACGTGATTTATTATATTTTGTTCTTATTGAACTATAGTTTGTTCTACTTCAACTTATATAGTATATTATAATTATCTCATCAATGTCAACCCAAATTCTGTCGATGTTTGCACTTAATTATACCTTCCACTATATGAATTGTTTATAGTTATAACTTATCTTGTACTGAGCTCAATCATACCTAGAATATTTCATATATTATTTTATCTGTTTTAACATCCTATTTTTTCCAGAAAAATATATTTTTTGAAAAAACATTATCATTGTGTGATAGAAGTTAATGTCAAACACATATTTGAAAATTATTGGTTGATTATTTTAACTATAGGATTTCATATTATTGAAATGGACTTAAATTATTTGTTATTTCCATAATTATATATCTTGTAACAAATACTTAAAATAAAATATCATTTTATAAATTCAATTAATTTTTTAAAAACTAGAGGCATGTTGTACACATGTCTCATGATGATGTTATCCTTGATAAAAATATTGATGTTGTAGTTGAGTTTCAGTAAGACCAATGCGCTTGAAATTACCATGTTCATTCCATGATCGGTTTTTGTGGGTTTTAGATCCTATTTTATATGTGTTTAAAAAAATATCTAAATTCCCAAGTACATCAATGTTTTTAACAGAACATGTAATTTAATTTTCCTCTATCATGGTTAAGATATTTTAATTATGTAAAATCCTATTTTTTTATGAAATAGATACATGTTTTTTTATTAGTTTATGATTTTATGAGTTAAATATTAGTGAATCAAAGTGATTAAATAGATTTTATAACTGAATAAAAAAGTTCAGTGGCAGTGTGGCCCCATTGGTATTTGGGTGATGGGTTTCAACAAGTACCTATAAACATATGACTATGTAACCAATTAGAAATGATAATATTTGGTTCTGGTGATTTATAGAACCTAAGCGATTGATATAATTTATCTGGAAGCCTACAAGATTTTTTCATATAATATAATTATTATTATTGGATTAATAATAATATTATAAATATTTTTATCAATAAAAATATTACATTATTTATATGGTGGAATTATAAATATATAAAGATAAGTATATGTGTATTGTTATTAATTTTTATAATGAGAAAAAATAGAGTGAAATGAGTTTCTGAATATGAACCACAAAACCATGGATTGACTCATAATGATTTCCAAATTTTGATGTATAATACGAGTACTATAAAAGTTTATATAAGATGATGGGTAATATAACATATACTATAGTATGCTAGGTACATTAATATGATGGGTACTATAACTCATTCTATATAAGGATAGATAATGAGACAAGATGGTTGTTGTTAAATGTATTGTAGTAGTGTGGGAACTATGAAGTTAGTGTAGTTTTGTACCATTACTACTAATAATCAGTGAATTTTAGCTTCATTAATGAAACCTAAAAAATTGTAATGGGATTTTTATGGTGTCTGAAAACCTTTTGGTAGGGTTTACGGCCTAACTAAATTTATCTCTTGGGTGTTCGTTCATTTTCACTATTTTTTGACCCTCTTGTACATTATTAATGTAATTCTATATTATTACAAAAACTAATTTAAATAATATAATATTAATAATTTTAATTATAATTAACATGAATTATTTTTATACTAATATATATATATATGTAGATATGTCTGTGTGTTTACATTTATTATTATCATTATTAATACTATTATAATAATAATTAATATTAATATATGGTACAAGTATAACCAAAATATAAAAATGAAATAAACAATAATGAAACATAGAATCATGGAAATTGGGCATGCATGTTTCGCTGATATAGGATCCCTAACTCGTATTCTCTATCCTAATAATATATCTGAATAACATGTTATCAGAGATGGAGTTAGTTCCCTAGAACAAACTTGTTTTTTAATTTATGATAACATATATTTAGGGTTTTGAATATTTATAAACTCCTTATCACATCATTATTGTTCTTCTGTGTGACATTGAATGTGAAAATGTCTTTAGAGTAACTATCTTACTAAAAGGTCCTAGAGAATCCCTATTATGATGAGAACTTAGAAGTGGTATGAATCTATTCTTGCATTTATATAATTTATAGCCAAATGATATCATTTGAGGGACACAAATGATACAATTTATCAGTGGTGGAGACTCAAAGGACTTTGAGGAACCTTCTCTTGCTGTACACCCTTCACAATGTCCATTATGATATTATGAGAACAAGACCCACAAATATGAAATCCAAATTTATATATTTCGTTTTATGTTTTTATATATGTATTTTTGTATAGGTATTTATACTTTATGATTACTATTAATGAGTATTATGTGTCACACACTTAGATGTATTGATGAAAATGGTGACAACATATTTTCACGGTGAGGTAGGATATTTTGGGTGCCTCATGAATAATTTTTCATTAATGAATAATTAAAGAAAGCATTTATCCATTATATTGTTTGAGGTAATATAATATCTTGTTCCAATGGATGTAAATGAGATATTATAAATAAATCCATGGACTTGGTGCTCAACACTAATATTTTATTTTCAGAAACACAATTAATGAGATATCATGCATATAGGTTGATGACACTAGCATTTAACCTTCAAAATTAGAGATATTGTGAAAAGGGTATTACATTAAACCATAAATGTTCATATGAGGTGACTTGTTATTGCAGAATTAACTTCATTCTTTATGGGTGTCTTACTGTGTTTCTAGATTCCATCCTTGTACATTAGTATTCTCTGTCAAATGCCACAGATAAAGAGGCATATAGGGCCACGCACTAAGTGAATACAATATCTCAGTTGAATAACACAAATTTTTTATCATTTAACAAGTTAAATATATATTATTCATAGTTTTGGTTTAATAGTAACTCATTTCTACCTGATACCTTTTATTCTGACCCTAGTTAATCAGGATAATATATTATGGCTGGAATATTTAATAAATATTTATTTTCTATTTAGAGAATATTATATTTACATATTTATTGTTGAATAATGCAGTTAAATTTATTTAAAAAATAAATAAACAATAATCAATTTCTATTTAACATGGTGGAGTATTGGAAGGCCGAGATCAAGGGTCTGTTGAGAAAGAATAATATTTATTATTATTTTATTAAAAAATATTTAATTGTAATTCCCATGTAAGGTACGTGTCAAATAATAATAATAATAATAATACTATAATTATTTGACATGGGGTTTCACTAGGATTAATAAAATAAATAATGTTTGTTGTAGAATTATGTTATTTTAACCCTACCAATATAAATACACAATTATGTTTATTTTTTTATAACCCTATCCATGAAAATCATTGTGCACAATGGGTTGGAGAAAAGATATGAAGCCTTGAGAGTCCATCCCTCTCTAATAATTCTCTCAAGAATGAATGATATCATCTTCCACTAGATCAAGGAGAATGCTTTGGAAGAAGTTCTCAAGGGATCGAAGGCATATATCCCAAGCACAAGGATCTTCTACACTAGCACCTCGAGACTCCTTTAGCGATTACAAATGATTTATGGAGCATATACGGATCACTTCTAGAGGAATCCTAAACATGGATACTACAAAACAATGGTAGCGTACAATAGATCTATGGACAAATGCATCAACAAATAATAAATAACTTTGGAGTTTGTTCTTATTTAATTTAATTAATTATACACATTGTGTGTTAATATCTTCTCTGTTGGTTCTAAGTTAATAAACATTTCATGGTATCTTATTCAAATATGTTGATCTTGATGTTCCTCATTACCTAACCTATAAGTAAAAGTTAATAATGGAGAAAAGAAAAGTTTGGCACTTCCCCTCCCGTGCTTCCACTTGCTCAGAACCTAATAATAGTATCATCGAAGAACATCATTATTTATGATTATTTAGTTTTTTGGTGATTTACACATTTATAATTTGGTTTTTCAATTCATGATTAATTATTTATTAAATATATATTATCATATTTGTTTCTTCCACCATCATTTCTCGTAGATCAAATAGGAATGATTAAATATATGATTAAAATAAAATCAAGGGAAACTTCTAGAGGTGGAAAAATTCATGGCCCTACAACACCAGACTATATGTCATGTAATCACCATTAGAGGTCATGTAGTCACGTTCAATGCATCAGGATATATACATAAATTAATTTGATAATTTTCATTGATTAGGATATTAATTAAAAAATTATTGAAGTGCTTGTTCAACAAGATAAAATGACACGTTTTCAGCTGGACTACACACTATGTAGCCTATTGGACACAATATGTAGTCCTTTCACGTTAGGGGCTATGCCATGTAATCCATACACGACTTGACCAACCATTGAACGCATAAAATAGAGTCACCATGGGGTGTGGCCAACTATTAATTCTGTGTGCTCCATTATTTATGAAGTACACCTCACACACTGAGTCCCTAGATGTGTACATCAGATAGTTGGTGAATTGTGTACACGCCAAGTGGATCAGATCTACACACCATGTACTTTTACCAAATAACCCAGAATTAAAATTTATTTATTTTAATATTAGCTTAAAACATGTAATTTCATGTGCATGTAAATATAGGATATTCCCTATGGTAGGTTTTAACATACATAAATATTTAAATGTTTAATTGATATATCGGTAATGCTATGATTTCAATATCATGTATTATTCTTTTTATAAGTTGTCACTCTATATGCATTGAATAATAAAAATGGCTCAGAAATCATGTCATTTGTTTAATCATCTATGAAGTACTTGTTATGAAATAATGTAATAATTTGTGAATGCTATATTTCAAACGATTAAAAAATATACACTAGTATATTAAGTTTTCGGAAGAATCAAACATGTATTCAACTTGTTTCCTTTGATTTACAATATATGTACAACGTTAATTTTAAAGGAATATGTTTATTTTGATTAGAATTATAAAGGATGATAATCTCATGGAAATTTAGATAATTATTATGATAAAAAAATATTCATTAATTAAAGATAATAATTTATCGATTTGAGTGAAATTATCTTAAATAAAAAACAATACTAATTGAATGATATAATTATTAAATGCGTAATTCATTTCATGCTAGTGAATGATCAAGAGACAGAATAGAAATTTTTATGTGATAGGATTCATTTTAATTTATTAATAAATTAAATTTTCACAATGTATGACTTATCTCCTCATTAATATAAAGCTATTTCATGACCAATTCTTTCTTTATGTAAACACCCTATTACCTATCACATGATTGTTTGTAAAATCATATGTAATGGATGGATCTCTCAAGCTAGTGGAGGTCGTTGAATTTAGTTGATGAGGAGAAACCAATCCATTCAAGATACAAATGTGGGTAGGTTGAAAGGTAAAAACACGATCCTCAAATTGATTCAAGGGGTTTCTCCCTAAGGTTAGTGGTTAGTTTATCCACCATTAGAAGAAATAAAATTAGAACCAGTTAATGATCATACCGTTTATTTTATTTTATTTAGTTGTATGGCTAATCATTATGGATGTTCTGTCACAATCACATAAATAACGAGTTTACAGCATGCAATATGGATCTAAGAAAACAATATTATCCATAAATATTATCTAACGATATGGTTAATCAATTAAGTAATCCCACATCATATTAAAAATCCTGTGATAAAGATAATAATTTTCAATTTACATATAAAGGATAAAATCCATAAATAAAATATTAGACCGTTATAGCATTCCATTAGATTGGTTTGAATCGGACCATAGTTCAATGTGCAAAACCATCGAATGTTGGGGTCTTTTCAATTATCGAGGAATTCTAACATGAGGGTTAGGGTTGACTTGATTTGGTTCACTTCAAAGGTGATCTGCCAATGAGAGACATGGTGTAACTGAGAGGAAAAGGTTGAGGAAATCCTATTATTTGATTTTAGGATTGGTGAGTCCACTCAACCGATCAAAGAACTATGATTTATTGATGTTGGAATTTGTAATTCCTACCTAAAACCATTCATGTTCCTTAACCAACCAATGTTAGGGTAATAAGTAAGAAAATTTGGATCTATGCCTCTAGAATATCCAAGATATATGCTATACTAGTTCCAAGGGTGAGGGAAATTGGTTTCCAATAAAATAATTAGATATTAATAAATATAATATTTGTTTATTTTAGAAAATTTATCAGATAATTTACTAAATATATTCTTATCTTATTAATAGAAACAACATTAGAAATGACATCAAATATATCATTTGGATCCATACCTGACAAGTAAAATCTTCTCACTAGAATGAATTTACATGTATGGTATGGGTGTTTACACAACATCCTTCACCACGAAAGAAAATTATATTTACTAAAAGAAACATTACCAGTTATGCCTATAAAAATGTATTTGATGAATAATTTTCTCTCTTTTTTGAACATATGAATGATTCTACACTTGTTCACTGCTTCATGGTATTGTCCATGTCGAATGACCTATTAAAGCAACATGAAGATATGGAAGCCTATAGAATGATGTCTCACCTTTGGGATATCTATCAAGATAATTAATGACATGAGAGGTATGATATCTCAAATGATTTTGATACCACTATGCTCTGAGAGTCTTCCTCATAAAGGCCCCATGTACTTAATATTATTGGCCACATTAACGAACATCTTAAGTTTTAAATTTATGGATGAAAATCATAGAGGCATCATAATTTCATCACTTCCAAAGAATGTTTCTTGTTTTATTTTGAATTAAAATATGATAAATATTGTGATGAGTCGATCAAAACATCTAACATTAATTCTCCATGTGTATAAGGATATTGGGGTGTGACAAACCCAAAATCATTATGGTGAATAAGAAAAGGATTAAAACGGTAAATGGGAAAAATACCAATAAACAGTATAAATATCTCAATCAATAACTTTCCAAGAAGGTGAATATCCAGTGATAGGGAACAAATAACGTTGTTATATGTTTTTGTTGGGGAAATCCATTCCACTAGAAAAATAAATGAACTAAAAAACATGGGAAAGCAAACGGTGTGGTCTTTATTGGGTGAAATTTTTTATATCTACAGATTAGGTATTAGATTCAACATGTGCTGCTCACTTCTATAGCTAAATTCTCTGTCAAGTTTGATTATGGAAGATTGCCATAGGATAACTGGATCTACGAGCTTCCAAAGGTGTATAGACTATTGCTTTGGCCATTGCTGACTACCACCATTCATTACTAGTGAAAATGTTTTTGGTTTTATAGTATGTCTATTTTGTACATATTATATCCATAAATAAAATTTATCTATCATGTTTAGATTTAGATGGGTTTATTTTCATATTCAAAAAAAAGATTATTCATTTATAAGGAAATCATTTGTTATGGAATGGAAAATTTAAATAACAGTTTGTATGTGTTGACCTCACCTGTTTCGATAATCCCAATGATGCATTCAAAAACATTGATAATCCCAAATAATGTGTATCTATATACTAATTCTTTTAATTTGTGATCAAGTTGATAATAATATTAAAATAGTCCTTGAAATATATTAATCAATGTTTATCTATGTTTATATGAGTTTTGAATTAATTCTAACTCAATCGGATGTGTTCTGCATAAAACTGAAGTGGTAAGTCAATGATATGACTTAGTCTACCGATTGACATAGTCACCGATATTCAAATTTCACTGATATGCAGAGCTACCGATATGTATAAATCCACTAGTAAGAACATGTCTTTGATAGATCAAGTACACTGATACATACATCTACCAACAGAAACTGATCTACCAATAGAATAAGTCTACCGGTATGCATATGTCTATCGATATATATACTTCACTAGAACCAAACAGAGCTACCGATATGCACAGACTAAAAGTCTACTAATACAAGCTACTGTTACAAGAGAGTTACCAATAGTGTAAGTCTGTCAATATGAAAAAGTCTGCCGCTATGAAGCTACTGATACAGAACAAAGTCTACCGATTGAAGAAAAGTCTACAGATAGATGAAGTCATCGGCATAGAGAGCTACTGATACACAGAGTTACAGTTACCGATACCAAGAGCTACTAATGAAAGATCAAATAGCTACCGATAAAAGGAGGTACTGGTACAAGATCAAAGAGCTACCGATAGGAGCTCGCTGCTATACAAAGTAAACCATCATGACAGAAGGCTACTAATGAAAGACTGACCAGTCAAACTATATACTTTCAATACTATTTATTTATTATGCAACAGCCATATATGATGTTTTTAATGCAATTATTTATATTTAAGGATAGTTGTTGGCATGTCATGGAACCGTACCTAGTACCCATGAAAAAGGTAATTATTCATTTTACTAGAGATGACAACTATAAAAGGAAGGACAAAGAAAAGGCAGAAATATAGAGGAATCAATAACTAATAAGTCATGAGAATGGTGTAAAAAGAAAAGGCTGAACAACATTGAAATGTGGTGAATTCACACAAAAGGGAAAAATCTACATTCATACTGGAAGAGCACTAGACATACATGATGCCAATCATTCTAGAGGGTAACCCGAGCTGCATCTTTAATGAAGAACTACAACGAACTCTTCATGAACTCAAGATGATCAAACTGAGCTCAAAGAAAATGACCCTCTTTTTTTCAGACAAAAACCAGAGAAGGACTCACAGCTTCATTTACATCCATCTAAGGAGTCCAGAGCTTCACTCACAACACATAGAGCACTCTAAACTCATTTCTATCTATTTATCTCTATTGTGCTTTACTCAATTACTTTTTGAGTATTTTATTTACACACTGACTCCAAGACTAAACTGGAGGATACTGAATCCTCACTCCAAACTTTTTACACATTAACATATCCCACTGTGAGTTTTGGAAGAGGTCTAGTGTGACCTGGATAACGTTTGTGCTATTTTGTTGTTCCCACATATAATTGTGGTAAAGGTCTTTGGACCTGGACAATGTTTTCACTGTTGTTTACCTGGATCTAGGGTGTGGATCAAATTTATAAATATTACTTGAGAGGACTAGGTCTCAGTTTGAGACTGAGCCTCTTGGTTATATCTTCTGTGCATTTTAGATTATGTCTAAATAATATTATATATATTTTTTATATTCCGATGTTAATTACATTGAAATAAAATTGGTTTTTAAGATACAATGATAGTTAAATTAGCATGTTTTTATACTTATTGTGAACCAGGAAGTTAATTTCAAAAGTTAATTTAATATTCTAATTAAATTAACTTACACCTAATCAATATTTGAGAAACTAATTGAACGTTTACAATCTGTATAAATTCACTATAGTTTAACTTGTTTTTATATAGGGGTATTTTTAGAGAAATTTTTATTGGAACTCAATTCACCCTCACCACTCTTGAGTAACCACTCCTACCAACATTTGGTATTAGAGATTGGTTTTTGTTTTTCAAAGTTTTCAGAATAATTTGTTTTTTCAATGGTGATTTTAGTTGCATCTTTAAAGATATTAAATTTCTTTTAGTTCTAAATGTTATCCCTTTAAATATATTTTCTAAAATCTAGTTATGGACAATAGACTATAAGGTGATGCTACCAAAAAGCCACCTTACATTAATGGTTCAAATTATGCTCATTGGAATCATAAAATGAAATTTCACTTAGAGAGTATGGGTTTTGATATCTAGAATTCTATATAAGATCAATATAAAATTCCAAAAACTGATAGAAATACTTGGGATGAACCTACTAGAATAGTTTACAATAATAATAGTAAAGCTATGATTGCACTGTATTTGGATCTAGGAGATGAGGAGTTTAATAGAATATCTTCATGGCAACTACTTATGAAGTCCAGGACATTATGTTTGTTTTCCATTTGGGTATAACCAATGTTAAAGAAATGAGGTTGAATACCTATACTATTAAATATGATCACTTTAAAATGAAGACTCATAAACCCATTTCTGACAGGTATCTGAGGTTCAATGAAATTATCAATACCATGAGCTCCCTTGGAAAGGTTGTTCAAGAAAAGGAACAAATTATGAGGATATTAAGATGTTTACCAGAAATATGGAGAGGCACATCTATTTCTATTATGGAATCATGCGACATCAGCAAACTGCGTGTTAAAGAATTAATTGGTAATCTAATGATGTATGAGGAATAACTCAAGGTAAATAAGGAAGAAGATGATGAACATAAAAGGAAGTAAGTGGATTTTAAGTCTACTGCCTCAAAAAGCATGGATAAGGAGAAAGTTCACATTCAAACAGAATGCTCAACAAGTGAAAATTTGGACTCTAACAGTGATGTTGAGATGGCTCCGATATCCATAAGATTTAAGAAGTTCTATAGGAAGAATAAATTAATCAGAAAATCAAACTACAATGGTAAATAAGACAAAAAAGTTCATTGGATGAAGTATTAGAAGAAAATAGATAAAGGTGATGAAATTATCTGCAATGGATACAAAAGGAAAGGACAAGTGAAAGCAGACTGTCTAAAATTTATGTTCAAGAAGAAAAATGAATACAAGGACAACATGTATAAGAATTAACTAAAAACAACTAGGAGTGATTAATAAGTCACTTCAAGTGATTCTGATTCTGCTAAGGATAAATATTCTCATAAAGCTAACATGTGTTTTATGACAAACACCACTGAGGTAACACTGGACACTCCTGCTTTAAATTCATATAATTCTGGAGATGATTCTGATTCTGAATCTGAAAATATATCTAGTGAAAAACTATTCGAATACTGTAATATGCTAGAAGAGACCTGTAATGAACATAAGGATAATTACAAATCCCTAAAGGAACAACATTCTTTATCAATCACTCTTAAATATGCCCTTGAGTTTGAAAAGGAAAAGAATGCTCAATTGCTTAAGAAAAATACTGACCTGAAATTGTCTAATGAGAAATTAAGGAAGGACATAAAAAATTCACAAATGGGTGAACACCCTTACACAAATTATAGGTAAAAAAGTGGAAACAAAGTACACTTCTAGTTTGGGATACCAACCTGGACCGAGACAGTTTACCAAAAATAGATTTATTCTTAAATCTGGACAAAATTCTGTGACTTCCAGTTCTAGAAATTCTTATGCCTCAAATAGTTATTCACAATGTAATAGATCAAATAGAGTTTATCCTTCAATATATGTTCAATCTATTGATTATATGAGACCCATGAGAGAAATCTGGGTACCTAAAACTTTACTTGCTAACCTGTCTGGACCCAAGAGAATCTGGGTACCAAAATCATTCTCTTTTTAAAACTGTTTTGGAGGAAACCTATTTGATGTTTTCCCATAAGAAGATATGGTACATGGACAGTGGATGTTCAAGGAATATGTCTAGAGAATATTCATACTTTAAAATCATAATAAAGGTTGATGGAGGCTATGTCAGCTTTGGTGATAATTCTAAAGGAAAAATCATCAGCCTAGGTTAGATTGGTAACATTAATTCAGTTTTAATTTATAAAGTTTTATTTGACGATGGACTTAAATATAATCTATTGAGTATTTAAGTTGTGTGGTGATGGTTTCAATTTTATGTTTAAAAATGATTCCTATAATGTTTTTGACAATAAAAATGAATTAGTATTTTCTTCTTTGATGAATGAAAATGTTTATGTAGTTTATTTGAATTCGTTATCCAAGAAAAATGTTACTTGTTCAAATTCTTTTCATAAAGAATCATGGCTTTGGCACAGATGACTAGGACCCTAAAACATTTATTGACCTAGAAAACTGACTAGGAATAACTTATTTAGAGACATACCGAAACTTTAATTCCCAACTGACAAAGTTTGTAATCCTTTTCAAAATGGAAAGAAAAATAATGTTTCTTTTAAATCAAATAAAGAAGTTTCAACTTCTCAAACACTCGAGTTGGTTCACATAGACTTGTTTGGACCTTATATTGTTTCTAGTTTAAATGAAAATCACTATTTCTATGTCATAGTAGATGAATTTTCTAGATATACTTGTTTATACTTCTTATCTCACAAAAGTGAAGCTTGTTCTTATTTTGTCAAATACTCCAAGTATGTAGAGAACCATAGTGGTTTTAAGATTAAGACATTGAGAAGTGATCATTGTCGTGAGTTTGAAAATCATTAGATTTAATCTTACTGCTCACATAATGGATGTAGTCGTAAATTTTCTTCCCCTAGAACACCTCAAAAGAATGGTGTAGTAGATAAATGAAATAGAACCCTACAAGAAATTGGAAGAACTATGCTTAATGAGTATGACCTGCCTGTTTATTTTTGGGATGAATCTGTGAATACTGATTGTTATATTATCAATAATGTATTAATTAGAAATATTCTTAAGAAGACCCCTTATGAACTATGGAACAATAGAGAACCTAATTTTAGTTACTTTAGAGTCTTTGGTTGAGAAGTCTATATTTATATACCAAGGATAATCTTGAAAAATTTGCATCCAAAACTGATGAAGGAATTATACATGGTCATTATTTAACTAGAAAAGCCTATAGTGTCTTTAACAAAAGTACCAAATGTGGGGAAGAATCTGTTCACGTCATGTTTGATGAAACTGATCGACATGAACTTAAGTCTTCTCTTGAAAATTTTGAATAAGATTTGACTTTTCTGGACCTTAATGATAAAACTAAAGAACCTATTGTATAAATATCCAATTATGGACATATTCCAGAATCTACTTCTGTTGAACCCGAACCTATATATGAACCTGAAATTTATAGTTCTTCCTTTACTATATCAAATAGGATTTTAAAGAATCATCTTTTGGATGTCGTTGTTGGTAATCTTGATAGAGGCACACAGACTAGAGCTTCTCTGTGAAACCAGGTTGAACATCAAGAATTTATTTTATAGATAGAACCTAAAAATTTCAATGATTCAATCAATGATGAATTTTTGGTAATCGATATGCAAGACGAGTTAAATAACTTTGAATGAAAAAAAGTCTAGGAATTAGTTAACAGACCTAAGGCCACTTTTACAATAGGAACTAAATGGGTTTTTAGAAACAAAGTTGATGAATCTGGAAATATAGTTAGAAACAAACCTAGGTTAGTTGCACAAGGATATAGTCAAAAGGAAGGTATAGAATATGAGGAAACTGTTGCCCCTGTAGCTATATTATAAGCTATTAAGATCTTACTTTCCTATGATGGTCATCTGAATTTCAAGTTATATCAAATGGATGTCAAAAGTGATTTTCTAAATGGATTTATAATTGAATATGTTTTTGTTGAACAACCACATGTATTTACTAATCCTCATTTTCCAAATCATGTTTTCAAGCTATATAAAGAATTATATGGTTTGAAACAAGTATTAAGAGCTTGGTACGATAGACCTAGTAATTTTCTTATTTCAAAAAGTTTTACTAAAGGGATTATTGATCCTACGCTTTTTATTAAATTTTTTTTAAAGATGTTTTAATAGTAAAAATCTATGTTGATTATATTATTTTTGGATCTTCTAAACATTCTTTATGTACTGATTTTTAAAAGAGCGTGTAAAATGAATTTGAAATGAGTTTAATTGGACAACTCAAATAATTTCTTGTATTTCATGTTTTTCAAAATTAGAATGGTATATTTTGAATCAAAGTAAATATACAAAGGATCTTTTAAAACGTTTTGGTTTGGATAGTATTAAGGAAAATGACACTCCTATGAGTACAGTCTCAAAATTGGATGCAGATGAAACTGGGAAACCAGTGGATTACACGAATTACCGAGGTATGACTGGAATCTTACTTTACCTTACTGCTAGTCGACCATATATTATGTTTAGTGTGTGAATGTGTGAATGACTTCAAGATAATCTTAAAGAATCACATTTACTTGTTGTCAAAAGAATTTTCATGTATCTTAAACACACTATAAATTTAGGTTTGTTTTACCCAAAAGGACAATCTTTTGAGCTAATGAGTTATTCAGATAGTGAATTTTCCGGTTGCAAGTTAGATAGAAAAATCACATCTAGAACATGTCATTTATTGGACAGAAGGATAAAACTCTCTAGATCCCAAAATAGATGAATAATATGTGTGTTCTGAATTTTATATTCCTATAGGTGAATCATATTTTCATAATCTAGTTTTCCTAAAATAAAAAATATAACTCTACCGTTGATATAGCCATGTATGATTTGTTTTATATATATCCTTAAAGTTATATTTTGTTTTTGAAAGAGGGAATATAGTCTGCAATTTATAGAGAAATGTTTTTGTTGAACATGATAAAATTGGTCTAATTATTCACTATCAGAGTTTGGTATCCCATGATCATAAGAAGTCTTATTTTGATCATAGAATGAATTTAAGGACTGGAACTTGAAAAATTAAATAATCCTGACTGTTTAGTTAAAAATTAACATTAATTTAATTTCACGATCATTATATATTAGTCTTTTATATAATTTCGTCAAAATATAACATAACAACATCAAATATTATAATATTGAAAATTATACTAAGTATTTATTTTTCAAAAAATATAAAAAATTTAACATGAAACACAATTTCTACTTATAGAAAATCATTATGGCTTTAATCATGGTTTATTATTTATTAATACTCAACCTTATACCATATATTTTTTTTAAACATGTGGGATAAGAATAAAATGCTAGTATTAGACATAATGGTAAGAAATTAGTTAGTCTAGTTAGAAACATAAATACCTATAAAAAAATTACCATTATCACACCATTAACTTATTTTTTGAAAAAAATATTTTCCAAATTATAAATAAATACATTGTTTCTTCGGGAAAATAAGTAAAACCCATAACATGAAATTAAAACCCCCTTTAGGAAAAAATGATTAATAGATTATATGATAATTATATTCGCAACCATGGTTAAAATAAATTAATAAATAATTTTAGAATTATTAAATACATAGGAGAATATATAGTTGTTATTGTTTTTAATTATTTTATTGAACACAAGATACAATACCCGATACAAGGGAGAGTTTTATCGTGATCCCCTATTGGTATAAGGTGTATTTGGATCATACATTTGTTTAATATATATCAGGATGACCTTTTCATCTTACCTATATCGAGCTAACCCATTTATCATATATAATTCTCAAATATAATATCATGAATAAAACATTTCAATATTTCATCATATCATCATAAAATATTTGATAACTCTTTTGAACACATATGAAAAAAATTCAATTTTGAAACATACTTTCAAATTTTAAAACACAATTTTAATTTGAAATACGCAGAGTAATTTTTCATGGAAGATAACATGATATATTGTAATTTTTTAAAAACATAAAATTATAGTTTTAGTTTTAGGAAAAGCCATTGAATCTTTTTTTATTAAATTAAAAGATTACTTTTTTTCATTCTCTGAAAAAAGTAAATAAATTCCATATAAGATGTGAAAAAAGATTACATTTGAAATGTTTAAAAAAAATTAAAAGAGTTATAAAATTTACTTTATTGTGATTTTATGTCCATATAAATAAATTCATAAAATAATTTCATGAATGTGGACGTGGAAGAAAATATATTTGAAGGGAACATCAAAATATTATTTTTTAAAAATAATGTCTCTTGCCATGTGACCGACCCAACACATACATTATTTAACATCCATAATAATAAACATATATTAATTATTCACATACCTAATAACATTTTTCGTGTTCATTATTTCATTTATTTAATTTAATGTATTGTTATATTCAATTTCTTAATTAATTATGTTTCTTATCAGAAATTTTGATGATATTCTTCTCATGTGACAAAAATTAATTTATTGGATTGAATATGGTCTATTAGGGTGAAATTTTATGATCTCAAAAATAATAATCATGATATAATTATATTTTATATACATTAATTATACTATTAAAACCAACCAGGATATACGGTTTTGAAAAATGTACTATATTACAATCATGATGATGATACGTCACACATATGTATGAGTAATGATTTCATTTTTCAATGATAATGATGGATATAAGAAAATTATTATTTTTATTTAATAAATTATATTTACTGGATAAATAATATAGTATTTCATTAAATTCACTTATATATACTAGTAATGTGATGTTTTAATGAAAAACGAATGACATTTCATTGTAGAGGTGGTAAAACACATGTATTCATGAATGAAAATATCAGTTATTTATTTTTATAAATGTAATAAAATTGATGATATATTAATTTTTTAATGATAAATGTTTCATTGAATTCATATATATTCATAAAATCTCTCATTATAACCATCTGCAAAATCCAGTATTTGAAGATGAAACATATCGCTTCATGAAGTTGGTAGTTTGCACATGCACATGAAGTATGATTTTCATCAAAATATTATTAAAGAGAATATGGATATTGAATATTAAATTTACATAACAAAATCATAGTTTGTGTAAGATATATATGATATTATTTCTTCATATTTGAAGAATAATTTATGGAGGTATAAAAGGAAGTAAATTAAAAATGATTAGTCAATAACAATACTTATTCTTCAAAAAACCCTTCATGTTTGATCCAAAACACATTATTTAATAGTTTTCAATATTAGTATAAAATTTTAAAAATTGGATGTGAATTTTTAGAGATTATTGGGTACGGAGTGGATGAATTAGACTTCTCAAATGGTTTTAGCGAGATAAAAGAAGAGGTGCCATTTTATAAGTAAGGGGAGGGTTACTATGGGAGTTCCAAACAATATTTCATTAATATAAATTCATTTTCATGTAAAAATTTGATTAAAATTCATTTAGTTATATTATATAATTAGTATTCATTTAAATAATCTCATACAGTAAAAATTGGACATGTTCGGATTATATAATCATTCTTATCTCATTGTATTAACCCACATTAATCTTTTTAATGATTATCCTAATATCAATGTGTTATACAGAAAACAAATCATGAAATTCTCTATAAAATAAATATTTAACCATATAACTGGTGATATTCTACTACATATCCAAATAAATTTTCATAATATAATAAATTTATTGTTTAAAATTATTTAATAAAATATTAATCATTTTAAAATATCATTGCTGTAATTTTTTTATCAATTAATCTAATTTTACATTAATATCATAAATATATTAATGTATTTAAAATAAAAACGTTTAAAACATCACTATTATATAATTTTGATTTATGATATTATTTGTACACTTTATGTAACCAGTATAAATATACTTTTAGATTATTTAGTATCCATTATAGTAATTTTAAACTATTGGAATAAGAACTATGTCAGTGTTGTGTTTGAAATTAAAGCATTTATTTAAAATAAAATATAAGTAAAATAACATAATAAAATTATTCATTATATATTAAAAACCATTTTTACCTATCACATTCACTTTTTAATACTATTAAAATAATTTAGAGATGTTAATGTCTATAGAGTGATATTTGAGAATTTTTTCAGAAAAAATATAAATGTTATTACAATGGTATAATGAAAAATACTCCACATATCAATATTTTAGTTGGATATAGCCAACATTAGTTCATCCAATTAGAAAATGAATGTTTTTCAATTAATTTAATGCCTTTTAAAAATAGTTTTATTCTCAATTAACAAATTTAATCATTCTTGTGGTTACAAAAATTTACAATATATACTATTCATAATCAATATAAATAAAGGGGAACTATTTAATATTTTTAGAAATAATGATTCCAAATTATGAATCAATTTTCAGTACTATTTTCCAATACTTTTTATAATTTAATTTCAAAATGAACTCACAAAACGTGTTGAAATACAGTTTTTAGGAGGAAATAATTTCTATGTATACATATGTTTTATTCCAAATTAAAGTATAATGTTGATTTTGTTAAAATTTATTGTTTTAAAATTAATTAAATAGATAAAATTAGATATTATATCTAATCTAAAATAATAATTTACAATGTAAATATTTTAAAAATGAAGGTTTCAAAAAAAAATTAATTATAAATGTTCAATGAAAAATCAATATTTATTGAAATAGAATAAAATATAACCCTACGCTATTTTAAATATTTTAATGAATTTTTTTTTAATATTTTAATATTCAAATTTTAAAATTTAAAAAATAATTTATAAATAAAAACATATAAATTTTGAAATATGAATTAAATATGAATAAAACTATTTTCATTTTTATTAAAGACTATTTAATATTTTTATATTAAAAATTAATATATAAAATTTAGATAATTAATATTAGAAGACATGAAATTTATTTTTAACTTTAAATAAGTAATAATTAGGCGGCTTGTGATGACTCATGTTATCACATGCTATGAAAGCAATTTGAAATGTTAAATTTTTATCCCATGATGTTTTTTAGTAAGAAAAAGATAATTACTCCCATAAGATAATATTAAAAAAAATAATTACCACACATTTGGTCCTATAATATAAGAATATCCACAAGATAATATTTCTATGGAAATTTTATGCATTTAAATTTTCATGGATTATTTTATATTTAAGTAATTAAATATTAATTTATACATACATGATATTTTGTGTGAAATCTCATAAAAAGATAATTAAATTTAAATTCAATATCTTTAATCTAGTCCAAAACTAGGGTGAAACCAAAAAATTTTATAACCATTCCATGAGAATCAGGGATATCCACATGCCCCATTTTTCTTTTATTTTTTATTTTATTTATAACATTTTCTACTTTTTATTTTTTTTCAATCTTTTCTCTATGTTGTTATCATGTATTAATATGGATATGTCCACTAGTGGGGTATTTAGATAATGTTGGGGGAGACGTCATCAAGGGAGTTTCTTCGGAGTGAGATCAAGTGATGTCCATTATGTATTGCAGATCTAGTACTTAAACATCAGTGGTTTCCAACCGAAGGTTTGTATATTCTATTATATATTACCTATATTCTTATAGATCATTTTTATGTTTTTATATACTTATATTTGGTTTTTGATATCCATAGTGGGTTGATACATGGTTCTATGAAGTAAATTATGGTTTTACGGCCATTTGGGTAGATTTTAATTTTGAAGAACCCATTTATATAGTGTTTTTTTATTACCCACCATGTATTATTATTATTCAATGAAGATGTTGTTTTGGGACAGCATCCTGTGTACATGGGTACATTCTTTATAAAGATGGATACATTTGTGGATCTTTCCCAGCCAAACACCCAGTATTTTGGGAACATGGGATTATAGGGTATATGAATAATGATCATGTAACGTACATAACTAGTGGTTTTGTAGGGAAATTTGAGAGGCCCCTAATGGGTACCTGACTAGTTTCCCTATGTGGGGAACACAACATATCTGTTTGGTATATGGTGTTTATAAATTTATTTGATATATTGAGTTGATATGAGGTACATATGTAGGTACCCATGTAGGGGGAATTATACATTTAAGGTGCAAACATTTTGAAATTTTAGAATGAAAAAATTTAGTGGCTAGTGTAACATGGAAATACATGAATTTTTTGGAAACCCATGATTTTCCTATAGTACATTTGTTTTATATTTTCCTTTTATCAAATTTTTTTTATGTTTTCCTTAGAGATAGAATTAGGAATGTGAAAAGAAATTTCTATGAATTCTTCCATATATAATGTGATGATGGATTCATTTCTATGTATTAGAGTCCTTCAATATGGTTTTTATTTAGGTCTTCCTAATAATTTATTGGATTTTTATTAGGAATGGATTTAGACACCTTCAGATAGTTGGGTTTTGAGGTATGAAGATTGGTTAATATTATGATCTTGTTAGATCGAATGACTTGTATATTTCAGGGAATTTCTCTTTAAGGTCCTTTTGGAAGGATCCTAGAATTATGGAAAGATTTCTATCTCTAGGTAGATCTTGGTTTTCCCTTAAATATATAGTCTATATTCCCAATGGTAAATATTTTTATGTTTATATCATATGTTTGTAGATAAGGGAAATTGGATCCATCAAGTTCCGTTGATTTCATGGGATGAAGGTTATGGACACATGTCACTATGCATTGGAGATGATCCAAAGTGACTCTTAGGGATCCCCTTATGGGATATTTTCTAATATAGCTATGGTTGGGTGACGTTGATGGCTATTAATGTTTCTAAATTGGAATATAGTTGGTTTGATGCCCTGTTGGATAACGTATTACTTGATGATATGTTGTTTTTGATAGGATGGTTGAGGTTTTATTGCATGAGGTTTTCCATAAGGATTCACTTGTGTTGGAGGGAAATTTTGGAGTTTCATGCTTTTGAGATGGTCCTGATGATTTTTGGAAATCCCCATATAGGAAAATCTTTGTTTATGGATGTCCTTTAATGTGCATTGATTATCATGGTTAAACGGGATGCCACTAATGAATTTTTGGGACATTTTTTGACAGTTCATGTCCTATTCTTTTAATTAGATAATGGAACCCCTTATAGGCTATACTTATTTTATGGTGGCCTTTGGGATGTTATTAGATAATTTTTTGAGCATGGAATGGATCTTGGGGAGCGAAGGGGTGTCCATAGTAGATATAAAGTTTAGTTTTTACCCTATGGACAATGGGATACTTTAGTTTTTTTGCCATGATATGGGCCATTGATGACATGTAGTGATTGTTTTAATGGATTATGAGGTTCATTGGACTAAGAGGGTGACATTTTTTTCGCAGAGAGATGATCTGTGATGATATATCAGTTTTTTGAATGGTGGGTTATAGATATTAATAATACAATATTAATATATATTTGGAATATGATGTTTATATAAATTTCATTATAGGAATTTGGTTTAAAGAAGATACCATATGGAAATATTGGATTCAGAATTGGACTTGATTTTTTATCTGGTTTTCTTCTCCATTTGTTGTTTATGGTTAGATGGGTCACGGGAACTAATGGATGATGTATATTAATTCACCCCTTCTAGTTTATTTTTATCCGTAGATACATGGAAGATATAAAACACTGATGATCATTCACTCATGGTTTCATGTTTGGATCCCATAAGGTAGTTCGTTTGTCCGGTCTATGTGGATGGATCTCATAGGTCAATGTATTTATTAAGTCCATATTGGAGTTCAATTCATTTGGTAGTACATTCAAGACATAATGTATTGTAATATTTTTGGAGGTGGGTGGGACATATCCTTAGTTAAAATTATTTCATTTGAGTCATATAACTCAGTATATTTTTGTTGTTGTATTGATTCATATAGTTACACCTTCGGGTTTGAAATTCATCCATTATGTTTTTATGTATTTGAAATGATGTGTAGATCTAGTAGATTTTCTTCATGTCATTTGTTTGAGTGAGTCATGTGATATAAATTCCCCAATGTGGGATACAAGAGTTTTTTATTTTCCCAGGGTTTTAATTTAGAACCCGCAGTTGACTAGTTTTAGTTTTTACAATACCCACATCATTTTCTATAGTTGGTATATTTTATTGGAATTTTTATTATTGTTCAACAAGAAATGGAATATAATGTGTGAATTCACATTTCATGACAACAAATTATATGTTCTCTATTTTGGGTGGACTATTCAGATTTATTTCCCACCCCATGTATGCACACCTTATTGTTCTTACAAACCTAATGCACACTCAAATGTTGGAGATTAGGTTTCACTATGGAAGGGGTGTAGGCCCAATGTTTCTTGGTTAAGAAAATTCATGCAGTGTATTCGCAAAATTATGCTGGTGTAGATTGATTTTCATAGAGACTGGGTATGTGGATTGTATCAGAGTTATAATTAAAGCCTTAGGATTTTATTTCCAATATCATTACATTTTATATGTTGTCATCCATGTTAGAAAAAATTTGTTGTTTTATTTTTATGTTATGAGTCAGTATGGTTGTATGCCACATTTATTTTATTATATGTTTCAATTGTTTTCATTTACTTATTATTCATACTATTAATTTTATCCTTGAATATGTGTTTAGTTATTTCCCATTTTTATTTAATTATTAAAAATTAAATATATTATCCCTATGATATCTTTCAGTACAACTATACTATTTTTAATCCTCTAGAATATAAGAATCCATGAATGAGTCATTGTAGATATATTTATCTGGTGATGTGTCTAGTCAACCCTATATGGTTCATTACAAGACCATTGGATTTTAAAGTTGGGGATCGTATTTTTTTATGCCATCAGAACATTTTGGATGATAATTTTTATTAATTTGTGTATGACATCCCCTTGATCAATTTTACATTTGGAGGGGTTAAAACGTGTTGGTGAATTTTCATATTGGTTGGAACTACCCCCATAGATGAACTAAATACATAATAATTTATTAATATTGTAACTTAATACATATCTACATAAGTTTCATATCATCATTGATCAGGGTGATTTGGACGTAAAAGATGATGAAACATTCCAACAATGACCTCTTTCCATTTGGGACAATGTGAATAAGGTGATGTGTTGGTAGGTCATTCCATTGGTACATGATCTTTTGTGACATTGAGGATATGAATATTGTAATTGGGAATGTCTTTCTAAATATTACCGTGAATACTAACATATATTTGATAAATGATTTATTTTATTATATGTATTCCATGTTTATACTGACGTGATGATTGATGATTTCATTTTCATTTTTTTTGTTCTAATAATGATTCGGTTAGGTTTTTCTAATATATAAATCACATTTTGAGTTGTATGTCAGGGGTTGTATTATATTACCTTTTTTATATTCTTTCATTTTGAATTTTTTTAGTGAATAAGAGAATTGTTAAAGGTCTATCTCATGTATGTTCTATTAAACACATGAACCCTTTTTAATTTATTGATTATTGGGAGATTCCCTCAAAGGATTTCGATTAGATTTAAAGGGATAGGAATGTTTGTTTTTATTTTTAAATAATTCATCATTTTTTTGATTAAATTTTATTTTCAAAATGTTGTGTAAGAATTATGAATGTGAAAGGAAATTTCCTTAAGAAAATTAAATCTTACATATTAAAGAAAGGGCACATATATTTATAGAGGATAATTTTGTAAATATATCTTGTATTAATTTCCTTCAGTTTTTTCTATAAAAAATATTTTCATTCCTTCGCTATAATACACTTAAGTAAATTATTTAAACAAATTCAAAAACCATATATACTGGTCAATTTTTTTTAACAAAATTATAAATATAAATCATTCATTTCAAATATTCATTAATATAAAAAAAATATTTCATAAATAATGATAAATTTTTTACATATTGGTTTTCAAATATCAAATAAAAATAACATAAATTATGAATGATATATATAAAAAACATGGTATATAATTATATATTCTCTATCATGTATATATATTATGTATTTACGTCTTATTTGAAATAATTCTAAATGAATCCTTATTTTCCATAAATATTATTTTATAATTTTAATTGGGATTTTCTTAATTTAAAATGTATAATATTATTTAAAAAGAGATATTTTTAATCTAATAAATGCAAAAAACAATGATTAAAAATATCATACCAACATTAAAATTCATACATTATTATTTTATAATTTTAACGATAAACAATATAAAAGAGTTACACAACCAGGATCCAATTGTTTGGTTTCTTGGGAATGTTTGAACCATAAAAACATATACATAAAAATTAAACATTATTTATTTCTTTATTCTCTAAATTCTTATTGGTCCTCATGTTCTCCATAAAAAATTAATCTCTTGATGATAAACCACAATGAAAGGGGTGATATAGAATCCCTGTGAGAGGATAAGTGAAGGCGTGATTCAATATAACATGGGTGAGAAAAAAACCATACGAAAATTATAATCATTTGGTCAACATTAGATAAAGGCATGGAATGCGGCAATACATAAAAAATAAACGTTATGTCTTACTTATCAAGTAACACACATAGTTCTTAAAAAAGATATCATTATGTTTATGCAAAACATATGTGTATCAACATAACATCATTACTATAAACAATCCCAGAAACATGTTCAATCATCTTGAACATTATATCGTGGGATACATCACATTACCCAATGCATCAGAGTGCTATATAATTCTAGGACCGCCTGTCACATCATAACCAACACATAATCTTGCATTCCCCCATAGAACATATAACAATATTTTCTATAAAATAACATATGGAACAAAAATGGGTTTCAAGAGTATTTTATAAAGTATACAATCATGGATAAAAACTGGTGTTCCTAAAAAAAATTTATCAATATAAATGATATAAGAATCATCTATCTTGTGTGAAGAAGAAAAAATTCAAAAATTGTAAAACATTTGTTTTTAAAAGGAAGAGTTTTTTTAGAAAAATCATAGAATTTATTATAAAACCCAATTTGAAAATTGTGTATCCTAGAAAAGAAAAGAGAAGTAAAAAAACATTATTTAAGTAACATTAAAAGTAATAGTCATGCTGTGAATTGACAGAATAAGGGAAACCCCAATGATAGAGAGCCGGGTTTGAGAATCCCCATACCATATGTAAAGTCCCAATCATGGTTCCAGACACTTGTTCCATATTCCAGTTGGTCACATTACCTCAAGAATGCCTCCCTAAATTTTAGAGGCTTCTAACTAAAAGAGGTGGTCTGGTATGTTGATCAGTAATATACTATACCCTCTTTAATCAATGTAAAAAAATAAGAAACATTGAAAGAAAATATAATCATAAAAAATAAAAATTTTCAAGATATAAATTAATGACATAAATTATCCAAATAAAGAAGACAATATTCCATGTTAATTTATGTGTCAAGTATAGAAAATTAAGATGATATTAAAGTAACCAATAAATCCGATTAGTGTACATATCCATGTCGAGTCCCGTCATCCAATATCCATCTCCAATTCAGCCATATAATTCAATTACATTTACCTTAACATGTCCTACAATAATATTTTCTATTTGGATACCAATAAAAGAGCCCGATTAGGTTGTGGGTCTTACTCAGTAGGCCACAACTAATGGTTTCTAAAAACATTTCATTCATTAATACTTCATTTGATTATATAATGAAAAAAAATATAAGTCATATGTAATCATTTCATCACGTTACTAAATATTCTCTATTTAATAACTTAAACCAGAAGGTTCCTGAGGATACCCTAACCTCGATAACTACTTCATCCCATGCTATAATCCATTCAATAAAAAAGGGATATCAATATTTAATTTCCATGTTACCATTATTAATATTTTTTTAATTTTCATGTGGTCACTCACCATTTAATAATTCATAATTGAATGACCTTTTTACCATTCATGAAACATTGCTAAATGTCCATGTTACTATTTACCATTTAATAACACATAACTAAATTAGCATGATACCAATAATAATAATAGTCCAAATGAATAAGGTTACGACTTACAATTTAATATCAAAAAATAAACAACATAACAATATTACTCATATCTTAAGAACCATTAATTATATCATCAATTAATTAATCACTATCACCTTTTTAATATCCTATAATTTATCTACGATGATTTATCTCAAACCATAACATAATTATCTATTAAAAATTCCATCATTAATTATCTCAAATAATGTTGTTTCATATTTCATAAATAATTCATAAATTAATTATCTAAAACCATTTATCTCAATATCTCATAATTAATTTCCCAATTTACTATGTAGATGTTAATACCCTTTTTCTCTTAATAAACTCCCCAATTAGTCATGTATTTAAATAATCTATCCAAGTAATCAATTTTCCATTATATAAATCGCATGTCCCAAAAATTAAAAATTATTTCAAAGAATATTTATCTAATTGGAAATACCACTAAACCCATGATTATATCCCTAATTAGTCATCAAAATTTATATCACCACAATCCCATGATTATAACCTCGTTAAATCATCAATTTCAAATATAACCTAACTTATCAATTTTCCATATTAAATAACCAAATTTAATAATTGGAATTTATAAATAATTCAATAAATCCTAAAAAATTAATACATTTATAGATATTATAGAAATGATAAAATAATATTACACCAAAAACATTAATTTATGAAAAAATAATCAACTAATAGAATTCTATAAAAACAAATGGGCGATACAATGACATACACCTAGATCCAAATCTCAAAACCAGAAATCAAGATTAAAGGAAATCAAGATCATGGATAACTTTATCTAGATCTTGAATCATAGATCTCTACCTCAAAAATAGATATAGATTTATCCAATTCGTTTCCATACATCATTTAAATGAAACAAAATGATCGAAGGAATAACGAGGGATGAATTGGAGATGAATTCACATACCAAGATAGAATTGTCCATTGATATGTGCTTCGACTCATGAATAACAGCGTTCAAGTGGGTCTAAAATTTATCTAGAGATCTACCATAATGTGACTGTGGTACTACTGTAAAATGGTGATCAAAATAGGTGATATTTAGTAGTTTGTGGGACTTAAAAATAAATTTTCAATCCTCTTAAAAATTGATGCAAGGTTTCCTAGGCAGAGGCACATAGTATTCTGTAATAGTGTTCCAATTGTATGCATGTTGATTTAGGGGTGCACAATTTCTCATTTTAGGGTGTATAGTTTATTAAATAGTGTGTCAGCTAAGTGGATTGTCAATATCTAAGGCTAAATAGTTTCTTAGGATGGCTGCATGGTTATCTTTGACTGTTCTCCAACTATGCACATCCCCATTTCCCCCCATTTTTCTAAATTTCTACCCAATCACAACTAAAGATAAAAAATAATGAAAATTTATCCTGATTTAGACATATGTGTACATATAAAAAATATGAGATAAATCCAGAAACTGTCAGGATATTACAATCTCCCCGCCCTATATTATCTCATCCTTGAGGTACACTCCAAATATTCTATAATTTTTAAAGCTAAAAAGATAGATCTAATGAGATCAAATATATTCCTACCTTTCACATTACTTATAATACATATTCTAATGTTTACCCAATACTCAAACAATTAATATGATAAATCCATGTAACACTTTCTCATTATTATCTAGTACATGTATCAGATGCTCCTCAATGGACATATCTACCTCTTGATCGATTTCATCAACATAGATCACATGAGAATGAATAGATTAATATATATATAACGTTGTGATACAAGGAGAAAATAAGTAACAGTGCTTTCATTTTTTGGAGGAGAATATCGGTACACCACCTGCTCGATTCTCTCCCTAATCTCAATCTGTCTGAAAAATCTAGTTGCTGACATGAGCTATCTGTTTACCTTGGAGTGACCCAGTATAGGTGACACAGAAAGGAATACACGATCACACACTACAAAATCTATAGTTGATAAATTTATATTAGTGTACAACTTATTCAGATTCCAAGCCAAATCTATATGTTTTATAATCACATATATCTTCTTCGAAGTCTCCTACACGTGACTCAGTCCAAAAAACTCTAACTCACCAGCCACTTTCCGACATATCATTAATCCATTGGGCCTTCCATGAGGATCTTCATATGGTTCCATCTGTATAGTTTCCTCATAAAATTTTTAATCATAAAACATCAATAACGTTGCGTGCTTGTCCTAAAACCCACCAATGTCATGAACAAATGCAGAAAGAATATCTTCATGAACCTATATAGAAGGTTAGGATAGTCTATATGTTTTTTAGTGAAATATTGTACTCAAAAATACATTTATATAGAGATACTTCGGGAATCCCTTCAAGAAGCATGTTGTAATGTATGAATTGTCATTTTAAATAATAGTATATGGCACCCCATATAGATGGTATATCTTCTAAATAATTTTCATCCAACTACTGCACTGTGAAGCCTTCCCACATATATAAGAAATGTGATACTTTAGTTAGTAGATCCCCAATAACCTAGATTTCATCATTCATATTTAGAATATTCAGGAGAACCTAAGAATTAAATATTTAAATTGACCAACTTCAATTATGCAATAGGCAATGGCTGTAGAAAACCACTTGGTCATTGATGCATAGCCTTCACCTACTAACAGGTGTATCATCATGTCACGAACCATATTATCAGATTTATCATACCCATTAACCAAAACTATCATTGTTGGTCTTGGGAATTTTTTATCACACCATTATGTACCTCCCATATTAGGGAATAAAATTCTATCATGTGACATATTGGATGATCATATGTAAAACAACTCAACTGTTGACATATATGACCTCATCTAAATCTATTCATGAATATGAAGGTGAATCCCCACCTTCAAGGTTTTCCCTCAGGGAAAAAATCTATGTATCTTCATACTATATGTCTTTGATCCATCTCAAAAGTTTATAATCTAATGAAAATAAAACCAGATTCATCTTCTCCTGACTCTCTTTAACCACCACATGTATCTATTCAATCATTTTCATCATCATCCACTCTGCGATACATTCTTCAACTACAAGAGAATACATTTTCATTCTCATAGCATAAACAACACAGTTACCCTTCTCAAACATATACACCAATTGAAAATTGAATTTCTGAATATACTAATCCCATATCCACATCTGAATATTCAAGTCTCATTAGGATAAGATAAAACATAATCCCCTATGAATGGTAAAAAAAATATTAAATTTTCACCTATTAGATAATGTTTCCAACAATTCAAAGATTAAAACACTACTTCCATATGGGGGTCATGCTTAGGGTAGTTATGTTCATCTAGAATCAATATCCAAGACACTTATGATACAAATCGGTCTCCATGCAACAACATGGATATATGTCTCATTGAAAATGAATCACAATAAAATGTATACTCGTCACTTGGATCAGGTTGAATCAAGATTGGTGTCAATGTGCAGTTTTAAATCAACTCTTGGAAGGCCTTCTCAAATTATTCTGACTAATCAAACATTATCCATTTTTTGGTCAAGACTGAAAGTGGTGTTTCCATTTGGGAAATGATTTTTATTTTTATTTTATAACATCCAACTAAACCTAGAATACTATTTATATAGAATATATTCTAGGGGTGAAACCGATAAACTACTTCTTGAACATTCCCCAAGTCCAAAGAAAAACCATCCTCCAAGATGAAGTGATCCATGAATTCTACCTGATTAATTTAACATGGACACATAGAAATCATATGATATAGTTCATTATCTATAAATGTAATAAGGATGATTCCATAGTATTGGGAACGATTTTCATGAGCCTTGGAGTACACCAATATGACATCAATGAATACTAAAAAAAACTAATATAGGAACTGATGGAATATTCCATTCTTAATTTTCATAATAACTATAAGCTCATTCATTAAACAAGATATCACCATGATGAACTCATATAGGATATACCTAATCTTGAATGCAGTCTTTAGATTATAATAAATATGAAATATTAGCTGATGATAGCCTAACCAAATGTCAATTTTCGAGAACACATAAAATCCCCTCACCTAGTCAAATAGATCATTGATAAATAGATGTGGATACCGTTTCATTATAGTAATCATGTCCAACATCTGGTAATCGACACACAATTATAAACTAATTCCATCCTTATTTGTAAACAATATAGGTGAAGCCCATGTATATGGGATCGTATGGAGATACCCCTTATCCTTATACTAATCCAGCTGAGTCTTTGACTCTCAAAGCTCTATTTTTTAAATTCTAGATGGTGGAATAGATACTGGCTAATCCCCAAACATGATCTCAATAGTAAATTTCTTATCCCTCTCATTTAGAAACCCTACTAAATCATCATGAATGATTTATTGAAATGGTAACACTATTGGGGTAAATACATATTTCATTACAACTTCATCATTTCTAAAATGACTAGAACCTAGGTTGTGATCTCTCACAGTTTCTGAATAATTTACCTTTCTCAGAAATCCTTGATATCCCTTGAACATACATATATATCTTGACCTCACTCCCAATGGTGTATCTATAATCATTACCCCACTGAAAAACACCACCATCAGGTCCAAAAATAGTAAAAAGTTTTGTATATGAAAAGGAATGATAGGAACGAGTATAAAATAAGGCCCAAGATAATGCAAAATCTATATGAATATTTCCACTCTCATTGGATAGTTTTTTCCTCTCTATCCACAAAGGTTGGTCGCAATGCATGCAATTTTCCCCCCTCTCCCATGTGATATCGTATGACTCCCATATGTTTCACCACTCTTCTAATATGGTCTCTCTTACCTATATGAAATACATCCACTACATCTACCACCTTAGCTAGTAGAACTCAATTTTCTAGTCTTATTAGGTTTAGAAGATACCCTTATCACACTTAGAATCTATCTAGTTGTACCCTCACTAAACTTTTTCCCATATTTCCCGTAGAACCTCTGTATGTGTCTCTTATTTCTATAAGATTCGAAAAATAGGGATGGTCCAGAAAAGTATCTACACTGATGGACCAACCTATCACACTATAAAAAGGTCACTATAGTAAGGCCTTAGGAAACCTACACCCCTATCTGTAAGCTCTACTTTCCACTACTCTAGATAAATATTCATAGTGATGATTCCTACTCTTGGTAGTCATACCCCTTGATAATTCAATATAATCCATCATGGAAATGCTCTATTGATTTAGATACATGAATACTACTTACCTTTCCATCCCCAACATCTCTGGAGAAGTTATCCTCAATCCTCTCTATAAAATACTACCATACCATTCCATCAGCAAGTCCAATCCATGCCTGAATGTCACATCAGTGCTTCACTAATCCTTATTGGATAAAATTGGCCAACTATATCATCTACACAACATGTGTCTATAAATTTACTAGTATCATAAGGGTTAACTAAACCCAGAACTCATTTCCTTAAGGTCCGCCCTCTCTAGTTAATGTAATAGGGTTATACATTTGAAACACCCTCATTAAGTTAGACATACTCTTTTCAAACAACTACGGATCTAATTACAATAATTGTATGAAGCATGAAATTTTCTATCATAAATAATCTACTACCACCTTACCCAACACTAGAAGTTCCTCATGTTCTAGTACCGATAAAGCATTACTATCCATATTCCACTATCTATTTCTAATCAAGTGTTTTCGTCGAAGAATATATATATAATTTTTGAAGACATATTATAACTCATAACACAATATTAAATAGAAATTTAAGATGCATAAACTAAACAACTCATAAAATAGCTTTTCCCTAATCCTTGTCATGCATTGAAAACCGTTGGGTTATCAATACCCTTAATTATCCTACACTAGGTCCTAGATAACAAGGATAAACAAGTTGACATATCATGTTTCTCATTTAGAAACATATTTATTCACATTTTTTATTCAATTTTAAATTATCAGTTTCATATGAAGGACCAATATAATTTTCATTTCATATGAAACTAAAAAAAGTTAATGTTTAACAACATACACAAAACCCATTTTCTTGTGACTGTCTAAAATAATTCATGTCAAAAAACAATATTGAGTGCCTAGAATGATGAATGAAGAATCAACATTCATACCATCTAGGTCCATGATTAAATTCTCATAAAATTCAAAAATAACTTGTACATCACTAATCAAGTGCCTCACCCAAGGTGAAATAATATTCAACTATTACAAAAAAACAATAACTATTGTCCCCACACATGTACATAGTATTTTTCTACCATGCATGGGTTTCAAATCCCATACATGAGAGAATAAAAATTATACAACTCTTCCTATCATGTTTTTTACCTTTCTCTAATTCTGTGAAATAAATATATGATAATAAAATTGGTCCTCTAATACCACATTGAAATTTCCCCACCTATCTGCCACACACCATGGCCCCAAGCTAGTCGGTCAGATGATCACATGTGTGCCTCCCAATATGCCAAAGACTACTAACTGGTAGTGAATTTATGGTAAGTCTATCATTGGGAACCTATACCACCATTTATGAGAATAATAAACTAGAATATAAATAATAATAAATAGAATAGGTATATTTAATCATTAACAATACCAATTTTTCAAGATAAAAGTGAATGAAATATAATATCTTCTTAATGAAAAAACCATCTCATTATACAATATGATTCATGTCTCTATCATGAAACTAAAAAAATAATGATACTAACAACTCCCAAGGGGGTCTCGATCCATGTCTAGTTATTCCATCCAAGGTACATTCCCAAATCATTCATCTAACTCATGGACTTTTCTCTTAGAACTTATGGAAACAATAATGTCTATCCATGAATATATTATATTTCATGGTACTGTATGAGTAATACTCCATAGGACACCACAAATGGTGTCTAAAACAATTCAATTCAATTGTGATTCATGAAATTATATAAAAAATTAAATATAATACATAAGTAAATAGTTTATCAGAATATTAAATATTCTCTATTTAATAATGTAATCCCATGCATTCCCGAGGACTCATGAACCTCAATACATACTTTTCCCAGGAAAAAAATCATTCTATCCCTAAGTGATATCAGAATTTAATTTCTATGTTACCAATATCCCTAATTTTATGAATTCCCATGTTACCGATCACCATTTAATAAAGAATAATTGAATGAGCATGTTTCTATTTGTAATACATGTCTATGTATCCATGTCACTATTTACCATTAAATACAAGATAACTAAATTACCATTTATCTATTCATAATACTTCGATATATTTTCATGTTACCAGTTACCATTTAACAACATATAACAAAAAAAGAACAATAATTATCATATCTCAATATTTATTAATTTATTATCAATAAATTAATCATTCTTGCAATTTAAATATATCATAATTAATATATGATTAATTATAGAAACCTATGTCATCAATATGTCATAATTAATCCTACATTAAATATATCAAATAATTTATCTTTATATTTCATAATTAATTCCTCAATTATCTATCTTAATACAATTTTCTCAATATCTAATAATTAATCCCCCGATTAATTATCTAAAACACATATACCTAAGTAAAAGAACATATACACCCGCTTATTATCTAAATGATCATCCTATAAACCTCCTAATTAATTTCAAAATTATCTATCTCAATGGGAAGCCCCTTGGTCTCATAATAATCTCCCCAATTAGTCATATATTTCAACAAGTTGTCCAATTAATCAATTGGTCATTATCTATACCTAAAAACCGAAAATAACATAATTAATTCATACGATAATTATGTAATTGGATAGCCGCTTAAACCCATGATTAACTTCCCAATTAATCTTCAAAATTTAAAACCCCATATTCGCATGATTAACTCTACAATTAATCACCAATTTCAAAAAATATCCAACTAAAAAATTCACCATTATAAATAAAATAATTTAATAATGTAAATTGATATAGAATGATTGAAATACTAAAACAAGAATTCATATTTCAGGATTATGACTATGGGGATTGAATATTAGACCACCAACCTCAATTTTTAAATGAAAAACTATCTAATGGATAACCCCAAACATTGAGTGGAAAATGATGTAGATCTTGATCTGAATCTAAAAACCCTTAATCAAGATGAATGTAAATAACTATCATGAAAAACTAGAATGATGTATAGAATCATTGTTATATGTTTGGATATAATATTTTTAGATCTATGAAATATAATAGATTAAATAGAAATAGGGAAATAGACAGAATGGGGGAAGAATAATAGAAGAATTCTTTTTCTGGGAGATAAGTTTATATCGATATGGGATCTGAATCATGATGAACGAAGATTGAGAGGGATTAAAATTCGTCTTAAGGTATCCTAAAACATTTAATGGTAAATATTTTAAAATAAGTGAGTGTCAAGGGATTGGGAGAATTTAAAAATTAATTTTGGACTACATAAAAAGTCATGGATGGTTTCTGGGGTAGAGTTTCATGGTTTCCCTTACTATGAACTAAGCAAGTGCCTATTGTTTTAGGGTTTCATCATTTCATTTTATAGGTAGAAATGTTTTTCAAACCATGTAACAGCCATGTGAACCCTCCCTGTCTATGGCTGTATGGTTTCCTGGGTTTGGTGAATGATTTTCTATAACTGTGCGTCAGCCATGAGAGCCCCTTTTTCTTAAAATATTCTTAATTTTTACCAAAACACATAAAAATATATAACCCAAACAAAATTTTCTCAAATTTAAACAAAATAGTTCTAGTAAAAAATATGATAAAAATATATAAAATGGTGGGATCTTAAACCTTCTGATATAATTCTTTCTTCACTTTAATATCCTATAAAATCAAATGATATTACTTAATTAATAAATCATGAACCTCTTATACATGAAATTTATTAGTTATAATTTTATTAATTTCGTTTATTTCCATTTTAAGGAGTTATAATGTTCAATTTTATCATTCAGTAGTGTTTATTTTCATTGTTTTCATGACTAGTACAATGTATACATGTATGGAAGATCATGTAAAATGATGATAAGTTACCAAAAATGATATTATATGTTATCAATGACTATAAAAACTGTTATTAGATATTACATATAATTTTGGTTTCAGATATGAGGACGATTTATTAGATAAAATTTTACGGATAATCATTTCAAATAATTTTTTAGTTTTTTAATCATAATAGACTGTTTTTGTTTTATACATTAATAGTATTTATATCAGTTATTTAAAGAACAGAAAATCTTTTATAAAATAGATGTTAATGTATTTTAAAACCATTAATCATTTTATGACTAGACATGAATGTGGTAGTGAAAATTGAAACTCATAGTTCATGTTGGTAGTATATTGAGATACCACTAACGATATTTTAATATCCAGAACAAAAGGAAAAGTAATGAGATTTAAATATTAATTCATACATTAAATAATAATTTTAATGTATAGAAAGGTTACTTGAGGTATCTTTACAATAAAATATTTATAGGGGGAGGATATGATAAAAAATGATATTGGGAAGAAATATAAAGAAAAATAAAGAGGAATTTAAATCATTATTTTCAACTCTGTGAGAAGATCCTCATTGAAAAGGGATTATTATTTTGATGAGACCAAACAATATTGGATTTATGGAATGTTATTTTGAAGAGTATATATAATAACACGGATAATACTCATGTCTTTGATGGTTTGGGGATGATAGGTGGTATTAAATATGGAATAGAGAGGTTTTTTCTCATTATGTTATTTATTAGTTTATTATTATTTTTTTCTCAAGAATATTAATTGGTTGAACCTTACCACTGAATATATTAAAATATTATTGGGTAGTTTCATATTTTGGTCTTACATCACCCTTACATCATCTAATAATTAAAATTCAATGTATTTAATTTTTATCATAAATAATCTTAATTTACAATTCATAAAAAATTTAAATATTTTAGAAAAACCCAAAAAGTAAACGTAAGAATTTTTCAATGTATATACCTCAAAAAGTTCATCTATTTTACCAAAATAACATTCAAAATATGAGAAATTCATTTTTAAAATATAACAATCATTTACTTGGAAAATACTAATTTAATAATTATAGACAATTCTATACCACATTGAAATTTTAATTAGGGCCTCATAAAATTATCTTATAATTATAAGACAAAAAAATTAAAGATATGAAAAAAAATTATGAATTTTTTTTATTTAAATAACTATATTAATTATAAAATTATAAATAAAAATTTATGTTTTATTAAAATACCTACACTTAATTAATAATTTCTAAATTATTTATTTAAATTTACAATGTTATTATTATATCATATTAACATTTATAAGATACCTAACTTTTATATATACAGTCATAGATGCGGTTACAATTTTATTGGCCAAATTACTACTAAAAATGGTCATGTTACTATTCTAATGGTCCAGTTAGTATTATATCAGTATAGGTTCTTTAATTTATATAAATACCACTTATTTCATTCAAAAATCTTTGACAATGTTTTTATTTATATATAAAATAGATTTTATATTCTTTATACAATATAATATAATTATAAGATGGCAATTTCCATTGATAAAATGATGGGTTATTACATTCTTTTCCCCCAAATAAATTTATCCCTCAAGATTTCATTTTAGAAAACATGGTGAAAACTAGTTAGGGTTATTCTCATTCATCGTCTCCTATAGTTACCTAGTTAACTCTTTGTTTTTTTTGATTTAGCCATAGTACTTTGACTAGGTGAGAAGTCTTGTTGGTTAGACATTATCTCTGTTTTCCAAGATCTTCGCTGGATTCTCCTCATAAGAGATATCCCATTCCATATTTACGATCTATGGATTTAGAACATATGAGGGATCTGGTATATACATTTTTTGTATGAATACAAGGAATACATTGTGTACAAGAGACATTAAAGGAGGATGTGAATGTCGATATGCCACAACTCAAACATGATCAATAATATGAAAAGGGACTATGTACCTAGGAATTAGCTTCCCAATCATTAAAAATCTCATTATACTCTTACTTGGATATATGTAGAGGAATTCCATGTCTTGAACCCCAAAAATAGGTCTCATTTTTGATTTCATTCATGTCCCTTCTGCCGACAATGGGATACCCTGATGTGATACTGAATGGTTTTCACCATTTCCCGTAATTCATCGACCATTTCATGTCATAACATCTAGTGTTCACCATCTTAATCCCAATATTCTTGTGATCTTCAATTTTTTCCATAATGGTTTTCATATATATCAATTTTGATGCTTGTGTGGAAACTATTTTTATAAAAGGTCTCATGCTGAGTTATATGTTGGTCCTACAATACTTTTTTGTCAATAGAATTTGATGGGATCATGTATTGTAGGGTCTAAATTTTTTACTCATAATAGAAATCTATTTGATGATGATAATATGACATATTGTTTACCTGAGTATGTAGTGCATGTTGGATATATTTTCAAAAACATTAGGTGAATCTAGGATCCTGATTAAATATAATCGGTAATGGTAATCCATGTATCTATAACACTTATCAGATTTATTTAAAAAAAATTGAACTACTGATATGTCTTATTGAATTTTGGTAAAGTGAGATGTCATTTTGAGAAGATCCACAACAACCCATATGTCATTATTTCCTCTATATATCTTTGTAAGTCTACTGGTAAGTTGAATAGATATATTTTCCCATTTCCATGTTAGTATAGGTAACAGTTTCATAATACCCTTATAATTTTTCGATTCTTCCTCCACATTCTAACATACAAGGCACATTGATGCATATTCAATGTTCTCCTTCATAATATAGTCCCACTAATATTTCTCTCTAAGTTCTAGATACATCATTTGTCTCCATTTGTGAATACAGAATCATTACATATGTGAATCATTAATAAGATATTCCTTTATCTCTATATGGGATAATACATATAGTCACGAACCAAATCTTACAAATCCTTCCTCATCAATTTTGAACTCCGAGTATTTATACATTCTAAAAGCTACAAAATTCTTCTAAATTTCCACATCGTTTCATTGGGTATCCTTTATTTTCCATATAAGAGATGGTTGAGAAATCATTTGAGAAATGATTAAAAATTATCCTTCCATAATTATTTCCTTGTTCATCCATTATAAATATATGAATATTAGATCCTTCCCAATTTTCATCATTGAAAATGTTACATTACCCTTTACACATAGATGATCCACCACCTTATTCTCCTTTCAAGGTAGTAGTGGATCGAGAATTCATAATCTATGATCATCTCTAATAATATTCACTATCGAATATAATTCTACTTCTATGTGATTTTTTATTTTAGGAACTTATGATTAATATATATGTCTCACTTATCCCCATAGAGATCATGTTTCCTAATTTTCATTGTAAATATCATATATGACAAATACACATCATGCATATGCTTGTAATTCTCAGGAGTTTACATCTTTTTTGAGGAATTGACTATCACATTATCATTTTTTAACAATAAATAGTTTAATAACTTGTTTGAAACATCCCTGTATACAACAAATACTTCACCACTTGTTTGAAGTGTGAGTATCAGTGTGGTGATAAGACTTATTTTTTTTACATGTTGAAGTAGTATTCACATTAACAAGTTCAGACAATAATTTATCACATCCAAGTCTTCATGATTAGTGGGTTTGACAATCATGTTATATTCTTAACAAATCCATGGTAGTACCCAGCTAATCCAAGGAGACTACAGATAACCATGATAGATGTTTTCTTGGGAAATTGTTCAATATCCTTTTTCTTGGATGATTTCAGAAATATTCATTTTTTGGTGACAACACACTCCATGAATGAAACCTCCAACATGAATAAATTCAAATTTATTTTCTATTACTAAATTTTATCCCTTCATAATGTCTTTATCATTATATTAAAATCCTCCTCATAATCCACCTTTCCTTGGGAGTATATCAGAATATCATAAAAAAAATAAAACCACATATATACTAAGGTAATATCTAAAAACTCGTTTCATATAGTCCATGAATTGTAATGCATTATTAGTGAGTCTAAAATGAATCTCTATGAACTCATAGTGTCCATAATTTTTATGATAGGTGGTATTTTTAATATCTTTATTCCTCGCTATTAATTGGTGATATCCTGAATGAAGGTCCACCTTAGTGAAATAGTTGTCCTGATGTAGCTGATCGAATATGTCATCTATCCATGGAATGGGAAGCTATTTCTTTATTATGACTTTTTATCACATGATAATCAATGTCTAAGAACATTGATCAATCTTTATTATTTATGAAGGGGACTAGTTCACCCCATGGTGAATCACATTTCTCTATAAGACCCTTATACAAATACTCTTATAACAGCTTTTTAGTTTATCTAAATTAGTGGTGGCCCTTATATAAGGTTCCATTGATATATGTAGAGATCCTAGAATACATTCAATTAAGAACTCAACCTAACAATTAGAGAGAATATATAACTATTATTTATGGAACACATCAGCATAGTATCTCACTATAGGCATGTCCACAACCATGATTCTTTTTTATGTATTAATCATGTGATCATGATATTCACTCTCATAGGAAAATAATATACACAAATAAGATGATTATAATGAATGATACTCATCCTCATCCTTACACTTATATGTAATTAGAGGATTCTTTCGGCTGTGAATTGTGAATTCCCTTTCAGGAGAGTTAATTTTGTATTCATATAACAATAGCTAATAAATTCCCAATATAGCATCAAAACGTCACATAACCAGGTAATAAAATAATATATAGGTTGTTCAGAAAAGAAACATTAACTTAGTGTGAGTTATATACTTTTTTTGAAATAATTATCCCATTATTAATTCTCACAAATAACTAAACCTTCATATTTTTGGCCATTTTATGAATTGTTATAAAAAACATAGAAAATATAAATGAATGAATAGAGCCAAAATCAAAATATATGTTCAGTATTCATTATTAAATTACTAGCTTATCTATCACTACATAATTTTACATCTTCACCTCATCAATAGTGATGAAATGAGCTTTCATTTTCCTTATTGTCTTCAGTTTCCTCAGAATTTGATTACCCCAAGGACTACATGTTTAGTGAACTAGTTTGCATAGTGACTTGTCTTCATATAATTGGCGGATTCAACCATATGTTGTCATGTCCTTTCATCCACCACATTTCCCATCTTCCTTATTTATCATAAAATTTTATGGGCTTAGTGGCCTTCACTCCTACAAATTAGGGATTTATGAGTCACTTGGAGGAAAATACCATGAAACATATTTCCATTGTTTTTACATGTGATTTTTTGGGATTTCATTCTAAATTTATCATAAGGTGGTCCCTTATGAATAAAAGTATAGATAGACAGTTGATCCCTGTTATGGGAAATATGATTTTACAAATTTTTTAGTTTATTGTTTGTATCCTATGACATTTGGTTAAGCATCCCCATGAAATATTGTAATCTACCTCCCAAGGCATTGGGGATGTTGTTCGGGAAATAGATGTGTTATCCCTCTCATGGGTTGTTTTCCTGGTTTCACTTTGTTCTCATAATTTTCCTAAATAGAAATGGTTTGTACAAAATATAATACAACGATACTTGAATAAAAAAATTATTCCATGGTGAAATTTACTTTAAATTCAAATCTTGTAGGATCTCTAGGTTTTGATGTTTTATAAAACAATGAATCTTGGGTTCATAGATAGTATAAAATAATGTTTTTTCAATATGTTTCTCTGATCATAATTTCATAATTAACAATGAAAATATCATATACCCAATATAGATACCCTACATTTCTTATCTGTTTATTGCTCCAATTTAATAAAAAAACATAAAACATTTTCACATCCAAGATCCAATGATTTAGTTTATTTGAAAAATAATGTCCCTAAAAAACATATACATAATAATGAATCAAATTTATTTAAGTCCTTTTTCTCTATATTCATATTGGCCCCCATGTTCTCCTTATAACAAGTAATCATTTGAGGATATACATCAATGAAAGGGGTCGACTAAATTCCAAAAAAGATGAAAGATGAAAACATGAATCAATATAGAACAGGTGAGAAATAAAATCATCGTAACATAATATTCATGAGAGTAGAATTGCAAAATTCCATGGAATATATAAATTAAAAAAAATAAAACATCACTTTATAGTGGTCTACTACTAAAAATTTTTGTGAACAAAGTTGCCATCATGTACACAGATAACATATATGCATCATCATGACATCATCATTATTAAAAAAATAGAATCATTTTCAAAAAACAATAAAATTATATTAGAGATAAATAATTTTACAAATTCTATGGAGTTCTATATAATTCAAAGTTAACCTATCACATCATAAAATTCACATAATCATGAATTCCACATAGAACATACAAAAATATTTTCCATAAAATAACCCAAGGAAAGGAAATGGGTTGTGAAAATTTAATAAAGAAGACCTATATGGATAATCATTATGGTTACAAAAATGAAAATTAAATTACATACTTTGTATAAGAATCAACAATTTTGAATGGAGAAGAAACAATCTCAAGTGAAGTAAAACACTTGTTTTTAAAAGGGAAGTGTTCTTTTGAAAAAGATATATACATTAATAATAAAACTAGATTTGATGAATGAAAATACCATAAAATAAAAGGGATGTAAAATAAATTTTATTTTTATGACATTAAATGAACATGCATGCTGAAAATGGTGTGAAATTGGGAAAACCCATAGAAAGAGAGTCAAGTTATAGATTCCCATTACCATAAGTCTGAATGCATTATTCACATTAATATCCAAGCTAATAAAAATAGAAACATAATTTAATAAATTCAATACTGATTATAAAGTAATTTTATTCATTACATTTTTTAATATCTTTTATTTCCATTATTGTGAGTTCTAGTGTTCAATTTCATTATTTGGGAGTTTTTATGAACGATTCAATTGTAATCATGCATAGATAACCGTGTAAAATTGGAATAATTATCCATAAATGATATTATATTTTATTAATTAATATAAAAATGTTTAATTGGTACTATATATATTTTTTAAAATATACATTGATGTGTCATTAGATGAAATGTTAATGAAAATCATTTAGGTTAATTTGGTTGTTCCTAAATCATACGAGACTCATTTTTTTTATTATTTAAAATTGTATATACATGTTAGTCTAAAAAAGTATGATAGGTTATGAAATAAATTTTAAAATATAATTGAACCCTTATAATGGTTTTATGATCATACTTGAATGTTATAGTGAAAACATAAAATTTATCATCCACGGTGGTGGTAAATTGTCACACTAGAGATACAATTTTCTGTTTAAGAATAAAATGAAAAGTAATGAGATATGAAGATGAATTATTAAATTAACAGAATAATATTATATTATATAATATATAATATATATATTATTCCATATGGATTAGTGGATGAGAGGATAGGATACAAGAATTAATGAAATTGAAATGAAATTAACAGAATAAGATGAATTTACCTCTTGATCTTATACTCTTTTACAACCTCCTTAGAGAAATTTGTTTTTTAATATTATAACACCCAAGGATCCAAGATTTAGGTAAGGAGGTTTTGAATAGTATTATTCATAACATGAACATGATTTAAGGGAAGGATGTTGTGAGGAGGAGAGGTGGTGAGGGGTGGTTTTTATATGCGATAAGTGGGTTGTTTTCTTGTTATTTTATTCATTAGTTTTTCATTTTGGATCAAAACAATGAATATTTTTAATCCAGAAACTAAATATATTGAAATAATAAAGTATATTTATAGATTTGGGGCTTATATCCAACACACACTATCAATTAATAAAAATATCATTTATTTAGTTTTTAAAGTAAATTATCATATTTTACTATTCACAAAAAATTCACGTATTTTTAAAAAATCCCAAAATATCACTTAATACATTTATCAAAATATAGAACAAAAAATGATATCCATTTAATGAAAATAAGTTTATATATATTAGAATTTTAACTTCTAATTTGAATCATCATTTAATTGGAATCTTTTTATTTTAAAATTATAACTATTTTTATAAAATAATGAAAAATTAATTCAGGTATCATAAAATTATCATTTAATAATAATACAATAAAAAATTAAATTTTTATTATATTTTCTGAAAAAAAGATCCTTTAAATAATTAATTTTATTATAAATGTATTAATAAAAATTTATTGTTTATAAAAATACCAACAAATAATTAATATTTATTAAAATATTTATATACATTCATACTATTATAATGACATCATATTATAATTTATAATATTCTTAAATTTTATTTTATTTTCATTTACAGATAATGTTACAATTCTCTACTCTAAAACATAGTTCATAATGGTCATGTTACTATTCCAATGATCAGGTTTCTATTTCATCAGGATAAGATACTTAATTTATAGAAATAAATTTTATTCAAATATCTCTTCATATATAATGTTCTTATTTCATTCTAAATGTGATTTTATTTGATTTTGAAAATAATAAATAATTAAAATTATTGGTTTTTATAAATTTGAGTTTAATAGATTAATATTTTGAAATAAATAACATGTATATTTGTGAAATAGCCAACAAGCATGTACCCCAGTGGTACATGCTCCTACTTGGCATCCAAAAGACCCAAAATCAAATTCGGGCAGTGGTGAATTTCCTGGTATTGTAGCAGTATTGCAGCAGGGCACTGTAGTAGTACTGTAGCAGCATCGGAACTGTATCAGCGGTAGCACTGTAGCGGCAGAGGGTCTGTAGCAGGTACTATAGCGGCGGCTGTACTATATCAGGTACTGTAGCAGAGTGGGTACTGTATCAGTACTGTTCACTGTGGGGTTCTTTGGGCCAAAAAATGGTCTTTCAAGCCTTGTATTCAGTCCACTTGGCCTTGGGACTTCAGTCTATTTAATGGGTCTCCCACTACCCCGTCTAAAGAGGTTTGTGCTATAAAATAAAAAATTGTGGCTTCGGCCCCATCCTTTTAAAAAATGTATATTAGTGAAATATATATATAACATTGTTGGAGGTTGATGTATGCAATGGGGGTTTCATTATTTTAATATAATAGAGAAATAATATCACCCCCATGATACATGAAATATGATAAAAAGATTTTTCTTATTTAGTGAGTGGTTTCTAGGTGACTCACAATATAGAACAGTAATTTCCCTAAGTATAGAAAGCCCATAACTTTAGTTTCCTTTTGGGAACGTCATCCCAAGGGCCTCTGTAACACTCTTCCACTACAGGTGAAACAATTATTCATGCATTGTTTTAGCCTTGTAAGTCCATTACTCCTTCATTAATTTTCTTATATAGAAATATGTTGAAAATTTGTAAAAAATTGGATTATGTACCTTTTTTATATAATTATTACTTATTATTTACTTTTCATTTTCACATTCATTTTTCTTCATAAATCGATAAAAACATTCAAAAATTCTTTATGGCTTCAAAATGGAAAATAAATTTGTAGTTGGTTAATTATGGAGATAATAATTGAAAATCATATTATATAAATAATGAATAAGATATTAAGTGTGGGTTATAAGAATAATAATATAATTTATATAATAATTTGTCCTATTAAATTATAAATATGATTGAAATAATTTTTAACAAATAATTAATCGATAAAGCATGTTGGTATATGATAAAAATGATTATCATAAATGGAAAAGTTACTTTTGAAATTTAAAAAATATTGGGAATTTTCAATTTGAAATTTTTATACTCTTTTAATTTGTTTTTACTAGTATAAGAATTTTTCATTGATATTTATTTTTATTGAAATATTTTTACTTAATTATATTGATGTATTTAAAATATTAATAAAAATTATAGGTTAATATTAGAAACGTGGTATGACATGAACATCATGGAGTTGACATATATATTATTTATTTGTCATGATGTAAATAATTATTTATTATATAATGAGGGTAATGTGGTAAATAATTGTATTTTTAGATTAATAAATCATTTTGAGAGACCTATTTGATTTCATTATATTTTTTCATGATTTCAAAATTTCACCATCTCTAAATTTTAATATCGACTCTCTATTTGGACTATATATAATATGAAACATCATTACTAATTATCAACTAACTAATAAAATAATTAAAATATGTCATTATAACACATTCCCAACACATTATTGGTATATAATTTTAGAGATTTGGGAAAAAATATAAATTTTAAAAACTCATAATGTTTTAATGAATACATTATTTCATTTTAAGGGAAACATATTAATCCATAAAAAGTCTTCAAAATATCTCACAACTTTTACACATATGAAATTCTTATAGATATTAATTAATTTTCATATCTTCATATCCCAATAGATGGAAATATAAAAAATGTTGTGACATCCTATGATCAGTAAGCATAATCTTATGAAATAGACTATCAAATATCATAAGTTATCATAGAATGAGCACATGTATCTATCATGGATATATAAGAAACATATATAAAGAAATTATGGATCCTAAATCATGGATAAATGATAGAAATGTCATAATTCATGTATAAAAATATTAGGGCGGTTTGATTTAAAAACCACTAGCCATGAGAGAATAATAAGAGGCATATGGATTGGAAACATTTCATTAAACAAAACCCAAGAATTAAAATTATATTAAGAATAAAATTTAAAATATCGAAATTACAAAATTCTAAAAATAGAAATTACCATAGTTCATGATGTGACAAAATATAATACTAAGGCTTAATGGTGAGAATAATAAAATTGTACATTACTAACATCCTTGTATAATGATATATAGATCTCTAACAAATTAATTTAATGAAAATACATGAATCCACCCCAAAAATAATTCATACTTATGTGCTCTACCAAAAAACATAATTTATTAAACCATAAATAACTCGTTTAAAATTAATGTGTTTCATAAACCATTCAAAAAAATAAAGTTACATGAACGTATAATATCATAGGATATAAAAAACAACATTTTACCAAAATAATCCCATCATTATAACATACATAGGGGGATAAAAACATCACTTCATGAAAGATAAATCATTGCATGAATATAGAAGTGAAAATGGAAAATATTTTAAAAACTGTTAACGAAAATAAATCATATAACAATGGTTTGAAACAATTCATATATGAATAAATAACTATTGGAATATCCAATAAAAATAGTTTCAATGGTCATTGGGTTATTATCAATTAGAATATACCTATAAAAATAGTTTATCAAAACAGTTGGTATGGGTAAATTGTATCGACATTTACTAAACATCTTTTATATTTAATGTATGAAAACACCATTCTAGGTATCGAACCTAGATCTTCCATGTTATATTATGATGACCTAAATAAAAAATCTACAATGTTATTTTTTATTATATTTTTATAAATATATATATTTAAACTAAAAATTAATTTATACTTCTATGTATTTAAGGATAATGGTTGGAAAAAATTAATAAATTGAGTACATATTCCAATAATTTTGTGAAGTGCTGGTATAGGTTGGGACCAATACCAATGGTTTTCCCATAACTATTGCTATATGGTGACTCCATGATAACTATAAATATAGATTTTTGAAAACTGTAGAAATACTGTCCCATTTAGTTAACTATAACAACATTTTCTCTAAAATCTTATGTATTGTGTCTAATTAAGATAACTATTCTATTATATTATCCAAACTGTTTGTATATGATTAATTATACCAATAGTTTTTCCAACCCCCTAGTATTGGGTACCTATAATAATAGAAATGAATATCTTTGGTATAGTTCTATTGGTAAAGCTCCAATTTTTTTAAGTATAACCCTTTAATGTTTTATATAAAATATTACGTAAAAATTATTTCAAAAGAAAAATTTGTGAAGTGAACGAGTAAAATTTTCAGTACAATATTATATATCCATTTGAATTAAATATCCATGATTTTACATAATATTTAAGTAAAATGTTGATTGGAAGATAATTTTTATTATTATTAAATGATAGTAAAACAATTTCATAAATATTTTGAAATTATTTATTTTCAAAATGGGTAAATATAATTAGGAAAGTCAATAAAAATAATCTGTAATATTTTTACTAAAAAATATAGTCTATCATCAATGGGAAAAAATAAATTAACATGAAAAAGATAACTAACTACGAGATGGAGGGTTATTCTAAAAATTGTAATACATTTATGTGAGTGAAGAAAAATAATAATATTTAAAGTTGAATAATATTCCAATGAGCTTGTACCCAAGTGGTACAAGCTCATTCTTGGCATCCAAGAGACCGAAGATCAAATCCGGGTTGGGAAAATTTTACAGGTACTATAGTGCTACTTTAGTAGGGCACTGGAGAAGCATTGTAGAAGAGGAGGAACTATAGCAGCGGAGGAACTATAGTGGTGGTGGTTTTATAGCAAGTACTGTTGCAGCCTAGGTATAGTAGTAGTACTATTCACTATAGGGTCCATTCGCCCAAAACATGGGCTTTCAAGCCTAGTATTCAGGGCAATTGGCGTGGGGTGTAACATCATAGGTAAATAAATAAATAATAAATTTTATTTTTAATTAATATATTGTGAATTAAATATTAATTTTAATTAAAGGGGTTGTTATGTTTGATGATGTACCCGATACGAAACAATGGTTTTTTTAAATCTTACGTTGCACACTAAAAATATAATATTATTATTTTAATTGATAGTTAACGCATTGTCGTTGTATTGGCAGTAATGAATTGACCAAACTGAAATACGATTCTATATGTTTGTTAAATGTTTTTACATTTATCCAATAAAAGTTAGAGACTTAAAATATGAATGAATCTAATTTTGAGCATAATTATCTTCAAAAGGTTGATTTACTGCGATTTAATGGTGAACCTTATTTTAATCTAGTTTTGGTAACATATATATATATATATATTATTTTACAAAATATAATTTGTCTTTAGAATATGGACATCAAATTTACTTTGGGTAAATTTTGGGTATTTTTCTGAAAAAGATCATGTTTTAATGAATAGTAAACAATACTGTATTTTAATTCAAATCTTTCTTTTTATCTAATTTATTTATACGGTTATATTATTATTTTAATTTATCAAAATGTTTAATTAGAATATATTTTTACCATCTAATCCTATAGTGTCCATTGTAATTAATTTCTCTTTTAAATTGGATATCAACAAGTTTTAATCTTTTGATAGATATTATTTCTTTAAAAACACGCTATATGTTTTGAAAACAAGAATTAATTTTAATTTAATTAATACAACTTATATTTATTAAATTATTTAAAATATATATAATTTTTGAATTTGGATAATCAAATATTTCTTATGCTTAATTTTTGGTATTTTCTGAAAAACATCAATTTTTGATTAATAGTGAAACTACTAAGTTGTTGTTAAAAATATGACTATTTCTTTTAAATGAAATATTAACACTTACGTGGGTTGAATTTCAATACTAAGACCTATATGGTTGTTATTAATACGTAAAATATTTTTCAATAGAATGAAAAAAAAATTTGGTGAATAGTAACATTGGACTTTTTTTTACCACGGTTAAAGATAAATAGGGTAATTCAAGGTAAAAAGAATATTATAACAATACAAAATTACCATAAAACTTTTCCAAACCTTATTGGATGAGTCATTTCTAACCATGGTCATTCTTGGGTTAATTTTAGGACCCCATGGAGGCACTTAAAATTGATAATGATCCATTATTTAAATTAACATAAAGTAAAGACAAAAATGACACAAAAAAATATATTTTAGTAAATTAATTCTTATATAAGGTTATATAAGTTATTTCTTCACCTATAAATATTATTTGAAAATCTAAAAAAATTTCCTACATAATGGTGTTATTTTTATAATTTTTAGACATCATATAAATAAAATTATTTATGACACAATAATGATGCAGTGTTTAACTAATTAATAATTTATTTAAATAAATAAGATTATAAATTTTGAAAAAATATACAAAACCTGTCAAATTTTTATTAGAAAATTTTATTTCGACTTTGAGTCATGTTATCATAGACTTTAATAAGTTTTTAATCTTTATAGACCAAAAATAATTATATAATAAAATAATATTTTCACACTTTCCTAAAGAGCCCATCCTCCCCCTTTTAAACATCCTTCACTTCAAACAAATTAATCACAACTCTCAAGCCCTTTGCCACTTCCAAACACTACCCAATTAATCTCCCTACATCCCTATCATCCTCCTAGAAGCCTTACCTTGGGCATAAGTAACTTCAAGATGTCCTTTTGTTTCAAACCAAATGGAGTTACCCGAATTAAATGTAACTGTTTCTCTTAAATTAGTTTCTTTTATTTTACTTCTCCAACCCCTAAATTCTTTTTATTATATTATTTTATAACAAAAAAAGAATCCTCAATAAACTAATATGTTTTTATGAGATGTATTTGAACTACACTTACAATCACCTCTATCTAATGGGTAATGAACATTTTGTTTCTATAGATGGAAAACTAACACCTCATGAAACGATGATGGTTCAATTATCTCATAAAGCCTCTCATGGTGACCATTAAGATGGAACTGTATTTATATATGATATATATTATTTTTATGTTATAATTATGCTTATGTATTTTTCGTTTTTATCATTCCTTTATGGGTTCCATTATACGTAAATGCGATAATTACATTTGAGGATAGGCGAACTACCGCCCCTCAAAGTGATATGACTCATTAATGCCATATGTGGGATGTATAAAATAAGAGGTTAATGATATTATATATGATATTATACTGGAATTATAATATACCTAGGTATCATTATGTTTTAATTCCATTTAAATATGATATATAATTTGAAGTAGTGTTTATACATACGCACGGCTTACCGTCTCCAAGAATAGTGCATCTTATTTCATACCTCTAAATGGTATGTACTATTATAAATAAATTTAAATACTATATATATAAGATAAATATGAAATTTAAATAATTAATATCATTCTGGATATAATGGGCTTTTTACCACATAGAAAACTTGTAAATATAAGAAGTTCGTTTTTGATTCATGTACCAAATATCGACAATATGACCATTTATAACATAAATGATTATATAATTTTTATAACATTGTAATAAGAGATAGAAAAGGAACAATAAACTTGATAAAGTTTCACAAGAACGTATAAATTAACGTTTGTTTATTTTTTAGGAGATTAAAGAACAAACGGTTCAAGTCAGACATGTTGTAAGGGATGTCATCTCAATCTCCTTTAATTGAGGAATGTATTTTTTTATACAATAATTTCTTTTATATGTTGTAAAAACACCTTGAATTTTTCATTTCATTCAACAGGAATAGTTTTCTATGAGGCGTTTATTAAAAGATAAAAATAATTTTGGTTTTTAACGTAGGTGGTGACAACGACCTTTACACCGCTACGAGTATTATTTGATCATTAGACTCCTTAATAAGCCATAATGTTTTTAAATAGAAAATAAATACCATATACTCTTTTTTGTTTTTTGGTATTTAAAATGATTTTCAGATTTATTATTTCAATATCTTGTTAAATATCTTGAAAAGATATATTGTGTTTTCAATTTTGGAATTTTATCATTCATTTATACTTATGTTATGTGTTATTATATTAATGTCTTCCTTGGGAATTATTTACATATATGGGTGGTTCTGTGATAATCCTGGGGTGGGTGAACTAGAGATAGCTCTCTAATGCATTGGGTAATGTGATAGAGGTAAACGTGATTATTCCTCATAAGAAATTTAGAGAATATACTGTGATGGGTATTCCAAATGTAACACCCTACGTAGCTGTGATAGCTAAAATGTAAGTATGATATAGATCCCCCATGTTTTATTTATGATTTATGTTCTCTATATGTTATTCATAAATCATATGATTTCATGTGGTATGTTAAAGAGGTTATATTATGTATGTATTGATGAAATAATGTTTTCCTTATTTGTTTTTTATCCCTTATAGAGCTTTTTAAGATCATCCCATGTTTTTAAATGTTTTTCACAGGACTTAAAGGGAATATGGTCAAGGATGAGATCATGGGAATTCCATTAAGTCTAAAACATAGAAATGAACATGGAATATTTTTTCAAGAGTTTTTATTTTTTGAAAAAAATGGAAACTGAGTAGAACTATCTACATTGTAATTTTTGAGATGTAATGTAATAGTTATGGCCTAATTCTCTAAAAATATAAAACTGAAATGATCCTCAATGTGAATTATTTGTTTAATTCAAGATTATGTAATTTTTTAAGGTCTGGTTCTTATAGTTGGTATCAGAAGTCAGTTTGGACAACATTAGTAGTTAGAATATTGTTAAATTAATGTCTATAAATTAATTTATGTTAATATTGAAATGACAGCATTTAAAGATTACCATGTTGCTTTGCCTAAGTTATCTCTATGTTAAGAATGGTTTTCCACAAAGGTAATAGGGCAACTATGTTGGGAAGACTTTAGAAGGAAGACAACTGTCCAAATCAGTAACATGAGGTGGTCAGATCGAAACTGAATAGTTTTTTGTAGTGATGGAACAAATGACTCATGATATAAATGCTGGTGGTATCAATGCGTGAGATCATCCAGATCAACCACAAAGGAACATGTCATTAGTGGAGCATTTCATGAGGCAACATCCATCATCATTCATAGGATCATTTTACCATGTGCTAGCTGAAGGTTGGATTAATGCAATAGAAAATATTTTTGATATCATGGGTTGTTCAGAACAAAAAAAGGTTAGTCTTGTTGTTTACTGTTTTGTAGGTGAATCCGATCAGTGGTGGCCGATAGTAAAAAATATTAGGGGTAGTGCATATATTGATGCTAATTACTGGGATGAATTCAAAGGTTTGTTTCTTGAGAAATAATTTCCTATGGTGGTTTTTCTTAGGATGGAAAAAAAATTCCTAGAATTGAGGCAAGAGGATTACTCAGTTGCTACTTATGAAGAAAAATGCAATAAACTGGAAAGGTATACTCTGAATTTAATATGAGATCTTGATAGTAAAATCAAATGTTTTTACTCAAGATTAAATACAATGTATCGAATGTATTTTGATTCTCGTGAGTCCATATGTTATAAAAAACATGTTCGATGTGCGGAGAACGTGGAAATGGAGTTTTTTATGATCCAGTCTTCTTTGAAAAAAATAGAATAAGAGGTCTAGGTGGAATGCTAAAGGGAAGAACTCTTCAAAAAAGTCTAATTAAAAGAAACATAAGTTTATAGTTTGGGAAAATTGTGGTAAAAAGAAATTTGGGGAATGTCTTTTGAATTCTGGCAAGTGCTACCAATGTGGTAAAATGGGACATAAGGCTTGTAATTTCACTAAAAAAGAGCTGGGTAATGGTATGACAAAATATGATTTATAGTAATTAAAATCTTTTAAGTGAAATGAATTGGGAAATTATCAAAATGAGTGTCCAATGGATAACTCAACTAGGAGAACATAGATAGACTATAAGTAGAAATCTGTTGTGATATCTTTTGAAACTACTTCAGTAGATGTTGGGCCATCAAATGAAGAAGTATCAGGTACACTATTTTTTTGTTCAGATTATGCCAATGTGTTTCTTGATTCAGGTTCTACACATTTTCTAATTTCTGATAAGTTTTCTAGTAAATTGGGAATTCCATCTTAATATATGAATCCTGATCTTATGGTAAAATCACCATGAAGAAATTCTGAGACCAAAAGAAATTATAAGAACCTTCTTATCATTGTGTGTGGAAAGAATCTACCAGTGAACCATATTGTTTTGCCTGTAGTAGATTTTGATGTTATTTTGTGTACGGATTGGCTTTCTATTTATCATGCTATGTTTAACTGCAGAGCTAAAGAGGATTATTTTTAAAATATTTTATGTTTGTGTACACGAATAAACCCTTACTTTTGATAACATATCAGGAAGATGAGAAACTAATAAATGATGGAAATGAATGTTATCGAGCACATATTATTGAAAAAGAAGAAATTTTCAGATTAATGATGTGTTCGTTGAAAATGAGTACATTGATGTTTTTTCTGATGAGTTTCCTAGTATAATACTTAATAGAGATGTTCAATTTTAAGTTGACACAGTTCCTTATGCTAAGAAAATTTCAATACCCCCTTGTCGAATGGCTCAAATGGAAATTTTTAGAGTTAAAGAACAAATTACATGAGTTATTAGATAAACGTTTTATTCGACCTAGCACATTACCATGGGGTGATCATGTCTTCTTTGTTAAAAATAAAGATGGTTCAATGAGACGATGCATTGATTATAGAGCACTGAATAACATCACTGTTAAGAACAAGTATTCGTTTTCTCATATCGATGATTTGTTTGAACAGATCTAGCGAGCACAGTAATTTTTGATTATTGATTTAAGGTCGGGGTACCATCAGTTGAAAGTAAAGGATGAAGACATTCAGAAGACCGTGTTTCATAGTAGATATGGCCATTTTGAATTTTTATTTATGCCTTTTAGTTTAGCCATTTCTCCGGCTGTATTCGGGGATCTTATTAATATATTTTTTCAGGAGTTCTTGGATAAGTTCTTGGTTGTGTTTATTGATGATATTTTGGTTTATTATAAATTCAAATATGAACCTAGATGTCATTTAAGGGTTATATTTCAAACCATAAAAGAAAAGAAACTATTTGGGAAATTTAACAAGTGTGAGTTTTGGATAATTTTTTTTTCCTTTGTCACATTGTTTAAAAAAATTCTATAACTGTTGATCCTGCTAAAATAAGTTGTTGGAGAATATCCAAGACCCACAAAAATAACCAAGATCCACAGTTTTCTTGGTTTGGAATGTTATTAATCGATGTTTTTTGAAAATTGTGTATGGTTATCTAGTCTAATGACTATGTTAACTAGAAAAGGTGTTACGTTCATTTGTACAAAATAATGTGATGATTGTTTTCAGGAATTGAAAAGAACATTGGTGGATGATCCAGTTTTGGAACTAGCTTCCATAAATGGGTTTTTTTATCTACAGTGATGCTACGTTGAAACGACTTGGTTGTGTCTTAATGAATAAAGATCAGGTAATTGTTTATGCTTCACGTCAGTTGAATGAACATGAGTTAAATTACCCAACACATGATTTGGAATTAGCTACTGTTGTTTTTTGTTTTAAAAATTTGGAGGCATTATTTTTATGGAGTAAAATGTGAAATATATAATTCCCACAAATGTTTATAGTATATATTCCATTAGAAATAATTGAACATGAGGAAGAGGAAATGGGTGTAATTAATTAAGGATTATGAGGGTACAATTCATTACCATTCGGGAAAATCAAATAAATTGGCTGATGCTTTGATTTGAAAAAGTGATTCTTCATTAACCATGCTATGTTTTAAACGAGATCCACTGGTTTTTGATTTGATGTACGTTGACAAAGAAATATTTTGTGCAAGAAATTCTTCTATTTTTTTAGGTGTCAGTGAAAGCATCTCTCTCAAGCAGAATTAAGCAAGCGTAGAAAGAAGATGATGATTTGTAGAAAAAGGTATAGTTGGTTCAGATGGTCAAGTTTCATGAATTTTACATTGATATTGATTGTGTTTTGATTTTTGGGAAGTTATTATGTGTTCCTTGTGATTAATAGTTCAAGAATGAGTTGTTGTGTGAAGCTCATTGTTACCCGTTTTCAGTTCATCCTGGCAGTAATAAGATGTATTGAGATCTTCATGACTATTACTGTGGAGATGGAATGAAAATAGATGTTGATGATTTTACTATGATGTGTTTGACTTGTCTGTAGGTTAAAGAAGAATGACAGTTACAAAAATGGATGCTTCATTTTTTAACGATGCCAGTGTGGAAAAGGAAAAATATATCCATGGACTTTTTGTGGGATTACTGAAGACATCTTGAGGTAATAATGCAATTTGGGTTATTGTCAATCGGTTGACTAAATTTGATCATTTCAATCCTATCAATGAAAATTTGTCTATAGATCAACGTTCTCTGTTGTATGTTAATGAGATAGTCAAGTATCATGGAGTTCTCCTCTTCCCTGTATCTGATCGTGATCCCAGGTTTACTTCTAACATTTGGAAAGGCCTTCAGAAGTCGTTGGGTACTAAATTAAATTTTAGTACATCATTTCATCCACAATCAGATGGGAATCCATAGACTTTGGAGGATATGTTACGTTCATGCTCGATGGATTACCAGGGATGTTGGAACCAATATCTTTCTTTGGAAGAATTTTCATATAATAATAGTTGTCATTCCAGTATACAGATGGATCCATTTGAGGCATTATATGGAATTTAGGGTCGAACTCCAGCTTTTTCAGATGAAGTATGGGAAAGGAAGATGATGGGACCAGAATCGGTAGAAATGATCGCTGATAAAGTTCAGTTGATTCAGAAGCACATGAGAATAGCTCAGAGTAGGCAGAAAAGTTATGCAGATAATAGGAGGAAGGTTATTTCTTTCAAGGTAGTTGACCATGTTTTTCTCAAAGTTTCTCCATGGAAAAGTGTGATGCGTTTTGGAAAGAAGTGAATGTTGAGTCTGAGGCTCATTGGACGCTATAAAATCATATATAATTTTGGATAAGTTGAATACAGAGTGTCTTTACATCCGAGATTATCCCAGGTACACAATGTTTTTCAATTTTCAGTGGTTAGAAATTATATACCAGATCCATCTATTGTTTTGAGCCCAGAAGTAGTTCAGAAGGAAGAGAATATATCTTATAAGTAATAACCATTACATATTACTGAATGTAGTGAGAATGTGTTGTGGAATAAGGTAATTCATCAGGTAAAGGTTTTGTGGAAAAATCAAATGTTTGAAGAGGCAACGGGGTAATCTAAAAATGATATGAGGGATAAGTAACCCCATTTATTTGATAAGTGAATAAAATTGCATGGATGCAATTACGAAAATGGGGGAAGGATGTAATAGAGAAGGTAAATAATGAAATAATACATTTTATTTATAATTAATATTTTGTGAATAAAATATTATTCTCACTCTAATGGGGTGGCTATGTTCGATGGTGTAACCGATACGTAACAACAAGTTTCTTTGAAATCTTACATTGCATACTTACAATATAATATTATTATTTTAAATTATAGTTATTTCCTAGAAATTTTATTGGCGGGAATGAATAGAACTAACTAAAATATGATTATATATGTTTTTTAAATGTTTTTACATTTATCAAATAAATGTTAGAGGCTTAAATGGGAATGAATCTAAATTTAAGCATCATTTTCATTTAAAGGTCGATTTACCACCTTTTAATGGAGAAACCTCTTTAAATATAGTTTGGTCACATTTATATATTATATTTTAAAAAAATAAAATTATTCTTTATAATTGGGACATCAAAATTTACTTTGGGTAAATTTTTGGTATTTTTTGATAAAGTTTATTTTTTAATCAATAGTGAAAAATACTGTAATTTAATTCAAAACTTATTTTTAATCTAATTCATTTATACGGAAAGGTTATATTTTTAATTTGTTTTAAAATTTAGTTAGAATATATTTTTACTATATAATCCAATGGTGTTCATTGAAATTAATTTCTCTTTGAAATTGGACATCTACAAGTGTCAATCTTTTGATTGATATTGTTTCTTTAAAACAAACCATTTATTTTGACAACGGGAATTAATTTTAAATTAATTAATCCAACCTCTATGTTTTTAGTTTTATAAAATAGAAATAATTTTTTAATTTGGAATATCATATTTATCTTTGGTTAAATTTTCTGTATTTCTCTGGAAAACATTAATTTTCTATGAATAGTTTAACCACTAAGTAGTTGTTAAAAATTTTACTCTTTATTTTAAATAAATTTTTACCGCTTTTTGAATTGAATTTTAAAAATATGACATACTTGGTTGTTATTAGTAAGTTAAATGTTGTTCTATAAGATGAAAATATGTTTCAGTGAATAGAAACTTTTGACTTTTATTTACTGCGGCTAAAGTTAAACAGGGTTATTCAAGGTAAAAAATGTTATAACAATAACAAATTTCCTTAACACATGTCCTAACCTTATTCTATGAGTCATGGCCGACCATGGAAATCCTTGGATCTATTTTAGGACAACATGGAGCCACTTAAGAGAGATAATAACCCTTTATTTTAATTAACTGAAAGTAAAGAGAAAAATGACACAAACAAATATCGTTTAGTAAATTAATTCAAACATATGGTCATATTAGTTATATTTTCTACCATATATATTATTTGGATATATAAAAACATTTCCTATATCATAGTATTTTTTTTATAATTCTTAGAAAACAATTAAATAAAAAAATTTAAGAGACAATAATGATGCAGCTTTTCCTCAATAATAAATGTTTTAAATATTTAAGATTATAAATATAAAAACAATATCCAAAACCTATAAGATTCTTATTGGATGGTTTTATTTCAATAATTAGTCATTTAATCACCGAATTTAATAACTTTTAGACCTTAGGAAACTGAAAATCATTATATAATAAAATAATTTTTTCACACATTCATAAAGAGCCCCTCCTCCCCCTTATAAAACTCCCTCACTTATAACCAAATACTCACACCTATCATGCCCCTTGGATCATCCCTTTTCTTACAAATTCAGCTCCCTAAATCCATATCCTCCTCCTAAAATCATTACCTTATTCCATAGTTAGTTCTAGTGGTCCTTTTTTTCAAACCAAATGGAGTTTCCTGAATTAAAGTTAACAATTTCCCTTAAATGCTTTTCTTTTATTTTACTTCTCCAAACACTAAAATGTTATTATTGTTTTCTTTTATGACAACACCAATATTATAAATATTCTAGGATGTTATTATGATAAGGATTGGAACTAAACATACTCACACCTCCATCTAATAGGTAAAGAACATATTGTTTCTGTGGATGGAAAACTAACGCCTCACAAAAGGATGATTGTTCAATTATCTTCTACTGCCTCTCATGGTTGCCATTAAGATAGCACTATATTTTTATATTATATATATTGTGTTAATTTTTTCTTTATGATTATGTATTTTCCATTTATAGAATTCCTTATTGGTTTCCATTATGGGTAAACATGATAATTTCATTTGAGGAAGTGCAGACTGCCGCTCCCTCAAAGTGATATGACTCATTAATGCCATATGTGGGATGTATAAAGGATAGAGTTATTGATATTATATATGATATTATACCTGAATTATTATATACCTAAGTATCATTATTTTTTAATTCCATTTAAATATGAAATAGAAATTTAAGTAGCGTTCATCCATACATACGAGTTATAGTCTCCATGAACGGTGGATCTCATTTAATACCACTAAATGTTTTGTACTATTATAAATACATGTATAAACATGATATATATGTTATATATGTTATCTAAATCATTAATATCATTCTGTATATAATTTGCTATTGACCACATTGAAAAAATGTAAATATAAGATGTTCATTTTTTACTCAAGTACCATATATCGACAAAATGACCATTGTTAACTTAAATGATTATATAATGTTTATGACATGGTAATAAGATATATAAAAGGAAAAATAAACTTGAAAAGTTTTCTTATGAAAATATAAGTTAACTTTATTTTATTATTCAGAAGATTAAAGAATGAACTGGTAAATTTGGACACGAGGTAAAAGACTTCATCTCAATCTTTTTTTATTGAGGCATATTTTTTATACACAAATTTCATTTATATACTGAATAAACACCTCTGAATTTTGATTTCATTCAAAGGTAATATTTTTCTATGATGTGTTTTACTAAATGAAAAAATAATAATTTGTTCTTTTAATGTACGTGGTGACAACGACCTTTCAGCCACCTTGAGTTTTATTTTATCTTTGGATTCCTTAACAAGACTTAATGTTATAAAAGGAAAATAAATACCAAATATTATTTTATTTATTTTGATATTGAAAATGGTTTTTGGTTTTGTTATTTCAATATCGTGTTCAATATCTTCACAAAATATATTGTGATTGTAATTTGAGATTATTATCTTTCCATTATCCTAATGTTATATCTTTTGATTATATTATGGTCATAGGTTATTGTTTACGTATACAAGTGGTTTCATGATAAACCATCAGCTGGTGATCCTGATATATCTCTCCAATCCATTGGGTAATGTGACCGAGGTAAAGGTGAATGTTCCTCCTAAATGATTTAGATCATATACTATGATGGGTATTCCAAATTTAACTCCCTATATAGCTGTGATAGCTACAATGTAAGTATGATATGGATGCCAAAAAGTTTCCATTATGATTTATGTTTTCTACGTGTTACTCATAACCCTTCTTATTTCATGAGGTATGTTAATGGGATTATATTATGTTTGTATTGATGAACTAATGTTTTCATTCTTTGTTTTATATCCCTTATTGAGATTTTTATTCTAATCCCATGTTTTGAAATGATTTTCATAGTACATAAAGTGAATAGGGTCAGGGATGGGATCAGTGGAAAGTCTTGTTGTCTAAAACGTGGAACTAGACATGACCCATTTTTTCAGGAGATTTTATTTTATGAAAAAAATGCAATCTGAGTAGAATTGTTTACTATGTAATTTTTGAGATTTAATGTAATAGTTATGTCCTGATTATCTGAAACACTAAACCTGAAAAGATCCTCAATTTTAATTAATCATTTAATTCAAGATTATGTAATGTTTTTAAGGTCGGGTCCTTATATGGTGTCTTCGAGATATGTAATTGGTCTCCCTCTACCCAGTGAAATGAGGTCTTTGATTTAATAATAAAATGAGACTTCATCCCCAACCATTAAAAAAATCATTAATGAAGAAGATAAAGTTTCTATATAAAGATAAATGAGAGCATCAGATAAAATGGGAAATCATTTATTAAATAGAATATTCAAAAATAAAGTTCAAAAGATACAATATAATCTAAAGACAACAATTTGAGTTATCAAGGTCCCTTATAAAAATAAAATGTCCTAATATAATAAAACATAAAAAAGTTTTTATTATGGTAAAACATTGAATCCATTAAAATAAAATATAAAATACAAAAAAACACAAAAATAGGAAAATGTTTCCCCAATTATAATAAATATGTCTATAAAGACTACGTAAAACACTATGAATTAGAATTGTGTTAACAAAAACCCTTGAAAATTAAACGTCATATAAATAAAAGCATATAGATGTTTATATAATTGAATTGAAAATAAATAAACATAAAAATATTTTATTTTATTTTATAATATCCCAATTACCAATCCCACCCAACAAATAAATGAAATTGGGTGTACAATACAAAAAATGTCTCAAAGAGTTGAATTTGAGATGAAAACTATTTCTTAGTAAACCTTCATTCTTCACATTCACTAAACGTCTCCAATAATTAAAATTACTTTATAATTTATTAAAAAATAATATTCCTAACTATAATAATTTATATCCCCATTACTAATAGTTCCATGTATTAATATATTAATCATTATTACCTATTTATCGTCATCTGGTGTATGTAATTTTAATGATTCACACTAGTTTTGTAAGAGTGGGGATAGTATTGGTTCTTCATCAAAATATTATATTTTTAAAATAATTATTGTTATTTTAAGGGGTTATTTAAAATGATTTATTATGTTTTAATAACCTTTCATGATCAATGTGATCATTATCCTAGAAGAATAAATTTACAACATTCATTTTGGGAGATTTTTATCCTAGGAAGGGAGGTTTCCTAATTAAGTAGTTAAATATTCATATATCCATTCAAGAAAAAATTAAATCACCATGTTAACATATATATCACATTATATAAATAACAGGGTTCTAATAATAATATATGATATAATTACCCAAAATTAATTATATTGGTGGTTAAACTGACCCAAACATGAGCATACCGTGATTAATGGGTGATTATCATGTGATTATGTTATAAAGTTATTATAAAATTACAATAATGTTATAATATAGTGATTATTGGAGTTATATATTAGTATTAATAATTATTATGAAAAAAGTGATATATATGTAAAAATTTCATATTATTAATGAAATAATATCCTCTTTGTTTTCTTGTTTAATATTATTAATTATATACTGATTATTAATATTTCATATCACTAAAGGTATTTTAAATTTTAATTCTACGCACCTTATTCATAACATAAAAATTATATTTTTCATTTAATATTATTCTTAGTACATTCATTAAATGGTTGTATTGAAGAATAAAATCATTTTTTCATTGAATAAGTAATCCATGTAGAAACATTATTAGACTTTTCATATTTCTTTATAGAACATTCACAATGTGGTTAATGGTTGTATTTTCTTTATAATAAAATATAAAAATACAAAGGATAATGATGTTTACATTTTTAATACTGTTTAATGAAATTTTAATAATAATTTGTTTAAAAATAGAAATCGAAAAGTGAAATAAAGGTTATGAACTTATTTAGAACTACATGAATTATTTCTATTACAGATGGAGGTATTATAGACACCCATTATTCTCATAAATATACAATGAATTTTTATTTTACAAAATAATTAATACATTAAAAAAATGTATTCAATAATACCTTATTTTATTAATTCATTTGGAAACATTGAAGCATAGGAACTCATCCATAAGTGAGATATAACATCTCTCCTTTTTTCATTTTAACTATAACACTTTTTAGACACATCTTAGATTCTAAATATCTTCATATCCTTGGGAATATAAAAATAATAAAGGTTGAAATTAGATTCCCAATAATGGTACATAAGGGATATATGTAATCATAGAATGAACATAAGTGTATTAGAACATATTCTTAATGTAACACCCCAAGCTTCCATGGTACGCTTCTCTTTGAAAAATAATGTTGCGTGTGTTGTACGCAACTTCGAGTTCTTACACACCACAACCAATCAAACTGGACGGTATGAATTGTAATACCAGATTTTTAAAATTTATTAAATTTTATCTTTCAAAATGGACTTCATTTTTGGATTAAAAATATAGAAATAAGTTTATGGTTAATTTTTGGTATTTTTCTAAAAATATTCAATTTCTGATGAATAATGAAAAACACTGAGTTATAGTTTAAAACTGAATTTTTATTTAAATAATTATTTATTTTATTTTATTTTATTTTAGGTCAAAATAGATACATAATACTTATATATGTTCAATGTAATTTAATGGAGTCGGTTTATAATAATTTTGGATAGATAAAAAATTTATATAACTTTTCAACTTCTTTTACACGCCTCCTAAGAGTATTTGAAACATTACATAAAACATAATTTTACCAATTCTATTAGTTGAATTTAAAAAATATAAGAGAAATTGTTGATATCATTATGTAAAATGTGGTTCAATAAGATGAAAATAATTTTTGGTGAATAATAATTTTTTACTTTTATTTACCCCGTTTAAAAGTAATTTGGGTAATTAAGGGTATAAATGATATTACTATTACCCTAAAACATTTCCTAATTAGATTGGTTAAGTTTAATTAGACCGAAAACAACCTTAGGAAAAAAAATATTATAGTTTAGGTCCACTTGGATTAGATTAGGACATTTATTACTATTTTATTTAAAGAAGAGATAAAAGAGTTAAAATCAATGTTTAATAACTAAAACATTTTTAATATAGGGTTACACATAAGATAAATTATACTATAAATATTAATTAGAAATCTAAAATTATTTCCTACATAATGGTGGTTTTTTTATATTTTTTAGACATTAAATAATTTTATTTATTTACGACATAATGATGAGGAAATAATTACTTTATTAATGAAATATTAAAATAATTGATATTATAAATTTCTAAATAAATGTAATTTTATACTTTTTATGAATTAAACTAATTTTATATGTTAATATGACACACTATTGATGGTTATATAATTTTGTTCAAAGTAATAATGTTGGTATGAATTTAGAAAAACAAAATACCCAATAATTTCAAAATTGACATAAAAGGGTTTTTAAAACAACTATTATATTATTAATTGATATTATATTCATTAATATATATGGTTTGGAATAAAGACTTATATAATGATCGTTGTATGATTAATGAACCACTTGGGGTTCTATAAAAAGTATATCATAATTTTATTAACCATATAATATAAACAAATAGAGAGACATGGTAAATTTCAAACTATTTAACTAAGAGTTAAATCTAAAAGATATGGTTAATATAGTGACCCAAACCTATAAAAAACATATTAGCTGAGTGTTGTTCTACCCATACCCTAATCATCCTCTAAATAGTCCATTTTTGATCAATTAAAAACCGAAAATGATTTTATTATAAAATAATATTTCTAGCATTTCCTATGGTGCCCATCACGCCTCTTATAAAAGGGAACTCACCGTTCTCTCTAATTAACACCTTAAAAGCCATTTGGATTGTCCAAAACCTAAAAAAATATCCTCTAAATTGTCTTACCTTCTTCCTAGAAACCATCCATTATACATAAATCCTACCTAAAGTTTCCTTTTGATCATATAAAAAGGAATAACCCGAATAAGAGGTAAATATTTCATCACCTCTTTCAAGTTCCTTTCTTCTTCCACTTCCTCTTTCTTTTTTTGTTTCAATTATAAAATAATAAATCCAGTATCTTATATATACTGTGATGTTACTATAAAAAAGGTACAACTATATTCATTATTATATCAATCCTTTGAATGAAATTTCACCATAGGTGCGTACGTACGGCTTACCGTCTCCACGTTGTGGTGTAATTGTTATTCTATACATTATTTTTTGGATGGATAAAATAATGATGTGTAATTGATTTAAATAATAAATATAACATGATAATGATTCTGTATATATGATATACCATCCAATTATATATTATTTTAATATCAAATGAATGATATTGTCGCTCGTGCATATGTACGAATTAGCATCACCATGAACGCGAGGAGATTTATTCCCCATCGTATCGATTCAAGATTAATTTTCATTAGATGATTAAAAATATTGTTTAAATACTTAATATAATTATTAAAATGAATAATATACTTATTTTCCATAACAAACATTACATGTATAAAAAATAATGCAAAGGAAAATAAATCAGTTAACAACCGAAAAGACGATAATACTAAGATATTATTAACAACGAAATGTTAAATAATCATATATTTTACCAAAATAATGTATATGATTCTTGTATAATTTAATAAAAATTAATTCACTATTATATAAGAGGTTATCCTACCCTCGACCAAGGATAAGTACAAGGTAAGGTTTAATTTCACAATCTCTTCATTATCTGAGATTGTTTATATGTAATTATATACTGAGACCTCTTTATCATCAAAATCCATGTTTCTTAAAAATGTATTTAAAAACATTATTACTATTTTATAGACTATGGGATAAATTTATTTATACCCTTTTTGACCTTTTATAATATTTTTATAAAGGAATATTTCTGTCATTTTCCAGACAAGTTACTTTATGACAATTTCAACAAAATTAAGGTAAGAATGTTTTGTTAACATATACGGTGGGTGCAACTATTTTACACCGTTATAACATTATCAAAGCTTTCCTTACATGATTATAAGAATTTTTTCAAATATAAATGTTTTCTTTTATAATTATGTGAATTTAAAATGATTTCAAAATAGAAATAGATATTTCTCTAAAAAATGTTTTGATTTCAACTATGTCAACACCCTAGGATAGATTTTATGCTTAATTTTTGTTTATTTATTATGGTACAAATATTCCATATTGTATTAAAGGTTTTGTGACATATTTTATTATGGATGTGTTACTTTTACACCATTAATGGTTTATGGATAATGTATTTACATTTTATATGCTAGTTTTAATACGAATATTTATATTATGTTTAAACCTTTTCATATGAGGAGTGAATTGGACTTAGTAAGTTACTGGTGGGGTTCGATATAGCTCCTTGATGCATCGGTCGGTCTCTGAGACAAACTAGTTTCTTTTCACAAGGCCTTGACAAAATCGTATTTGTAGTCTTAGCACAAAGTCTTAACTTTGTGGTTATGAAAGTTTGGCATTATGAATTCCATCCTTGTGAATGTGGCTATTCATATTGCATGTGATTATTCGAGTAGTAGAATATCCATGTGAGTAATTAAATGGTATTATTTTTATTTTATCATTTCCATATTATATTGAAAATCTATTTTAAAAGGCATCTGTTTTAGTTTTATGCATTGCCTTAAATGCTTATGCTTATTTATGAATGTTTTTCGCTATATTGTAATCCTTACAGAGCATCTGAGATCACCGCTTTATATGTTTTATTTTTCCCAGGATTCGAAGAAGTATATTATTAATAACCTATAGGGATAGTCAATGAGATCTATGTGTTTTCTATGGAAACAATGTTGTTGTAGTTTTCTATTTCATGATGTAATGTAAACCTTATGAATGTATCTAGTATTTCCAAAGCTACTAAACTAATTGGTCTCTCAAGACTTTATATTTTTTTATCATGCCAATGATAAATAATAATGCACCGAATTCAAGGAGATGGATACTTTTCAAAGATTGACCTTCGATCTGGATATCATCAGATGTGTGTGAAGAAGGAAGACATTCCGAAAATAGCATTTCAAACCTGGTACGACATTATGATTTTACAGTAATGCATTTTGGATTGACTAATGTACCCTCTGTCTTAATATATCTAATGAGTAAAATTTTCAAGGAATATCTTGATGACTTTTTAGTTGTATTTATTGATGATATAATGGTATAATCCAAAATATATGAAGATCATGAAAATAACTTGAGCATTATTCAGAAGACTATTAAAAGACATGAATTATATGGGAGGTTTAGCAATAGGGAATTCTTGCGTCAAGAGATTTTTTTCTTGGCCATATTGTCTCTAAGGATGGAGTCTCTATTGATCCTGAAAAGACCAATGCAATCCAATAACGGCCACCACCGACGAGTTTAACTAAGGTACACCGTTTTATTGGTTTAATAGGTTATTATCGACTTTTCATCCAGAATGTTTCCCGATTGACTAACCCATTAACATAACTCGGACGAAAAGGGGTTAAATTTGTTGGGAAAAAAGGATGTGAAGAATTATTTGAATACATAAGATAAGATTAGTCAATTTTCCTTTATTAAAACTACCATCGGTGAATGATGGGATTGTTTTTTATAGTGATGCATCAAATAAAGGACATGGTTGTTTCTTTATGCGAAATGATAAGGTTATTGACTATACATTACGACAGCGAAAAATACATGATAAAACCTGTCCTATTCATGATCATGAGTTAGCAACTATAATCTATGCCTTGAAGATATGGAGACATTATCTCTATCTTGAAAAATGTGAGATATATACCGACCACAAGAGTTTAGAGTATATTTTCTCATAGAATGTACTTAACATGAGGCAGAGGAGATGTTTTGAAATAATCAATGATTAATATTGGACGATACACTATGGTAGATACTGAAAAAGTACGTAACTCCCGGGGGAAGTTTCCAAATGACGAATCGAAGTCATATTCGGAATCAGAGGCTCGATCCGGAGGCCCGGAAAGTGGTGGGCGAAATAAAGGAGGATTCATGCAAAATATTTTTGTGCGCGCGAAGTATACCTGGGATTCGCGAAATCGAGCCGATGAGGCGTGCAAAATTTCCACGCCCCGGTTCTTCGCGGTGAGATTTTTCATGTCGACGGCTCCCGGTGCAGAAGATTTTGCGTGCCGCCTAGATTCCGCACCGGCCGACTCCTATAAATAGGTGGAGACCTCGAACGGTTTGGGGGTTTCGAACTTCAGATTGGCTCTTGTACACACAATTAGATCCCCCCCCCGGCGCGCAATATGACTTCCAGGTAATTCCCATTTTCAATCAACCTTTCTCCGGGGTTCGCCTTTGCACGCAACTCCACCGGCTTAAGTGAATTTTCCCCCTCCTCTGGGTTCCTTCCTTGCGCGCAATCCATGTTTAGTGCGCACAATACCCTGCGCTCAGTTCCCTCTCTGAGTGCAATTACATGGCTCGAATTGTGCGACATCCCTGTGATTTGGGCGCAGACCTTCTCTTTGCATGCAAAACCCAGGACCCTACACCATGAGGCCCTTTGGCTGCCTCTCTGCTCTAGCACCTGATGTCTCCCCTACCGGGTATGCACGCCATGCATTGTTTTCCCGTACGTCCTTCTAGGCTCATGCGAAGTAACCTCAAGGTCCCTTGGGAGGTGTTTCTTGTTGCGTTTCTTTTCCTTATGCTTCTCCGCATAGGCACACTAACGGCTATTGTTTCTTCACATAGCCATGCTAACGTGGACCCCTCAATGGTTCGCCCTGAGACCCCCCTTCATACGACCTTGCCGATTCCTTCCCTCCCACAAGGGGTAGATGGCGTTGGGCGTGTAATCCCTAGGGGTGTGGAGCGAATCCACCTCGTCCAAGTTGCAGGACGTTAAACTGTTAAGCACCTCATCCATAACACATGACGTTAAACTATGGTCCGACCCCGTGATTCTCACGTAGGGTCCCCCAAGCTCGGGAATTCTTTACACCCACTCGTCTCCACGAGAATGGACTCTTCCTTGAATGGAATGAGATCCTCTTTGTCGGAGTGGCGTTTTTTCATGAGGGAAGGGCTGCCTCAGATTGTAAGCCCCTTGCCTCTCAACGGATGGTTTCACTCGTGCATCTCCATGCTTCCCCCTACCAAGGCCAGTGGAGTCCTTTTCCCACTGAGCTTTGTCGCAACACAGGCATCCACCCTGGAGTAAGCCTCGACACCAAGGGTCGCTAACCATCCGTAAGCCCTTTTCTGGGCCGCTAACCATGCATAAGCCCCATTCCGCTTCTCACGGACGCACCCTTCGCAACATGATCGTCTTTTTCCTGCTTCCTCTTGTTTCTCACACCGAGCATGACTCAAGTGGGCTTAGAGCGCGCATCGACCATGAAATCCTCCATGGTCTGCCTCAGAGCGTAAGCCCCATCCCAGTGAACTATGTGGACTTTGTTCCGTGCTAACGCATGGTACGTAGGAATCCTCCACGAGGTTCAAACCCACCACCCGGTCCTCACGACCTCTCCACGTCGGTTCCCTGACCACCATGGGTCGACTCAAAGCATAAGCCCCAAATACCTCATCCTGGATGACATTAAACTGTATGCCCTTGTCATGCATGACGTTAACCTGTATCTCATCCCACATGACATTAAACTATATTCCCCCTCATGGGCCGTCTCAGAGCGTAAGCCCCATGTCTCACAGCCATGTCTCATCCTGACTTCCCCCCTTAGCCCACATGACTTGGGAAGCTCATGCCCTAGCTCAGAGACCTTACTTCCTCCAGGATCTAATCCATGCATTCATTCTCATGGGTCTCCTCCCCAGGTGTCCCACCGTACCACCTAACTACGCGGACTTTGATTCCCTGCCATGGGGATACGTAGGAAGCTTCCACGAGGTTCAATCCCATCACTCCACCATCCGTCCTGATCCTTACCCGGGCAACCACATCCCGGTGATATCATGCCACCCCATCCCACTCCATGACACCGGGGAAGCCGCCCACGTGCTGGCCACAACATCGGTGTTCCCCCTAGGGGTCCTTCAACCCGATCCGTCTCTGCAAGATGTTAAACTAGTGACATACCCCGTGTTAAACATGGGAAGTTGAGTAAAACCTCAGATGGTACACATTCCATGTGTTCGATGGGGGATGCCTCAGGCTTCCGCGCCCTTGAGAATCCCTATGATAAGGGACAAAAGACAGACATTCCAATGACACCCCAACGTGACCATTATCCTCACCGAAGGTTGCTGCCCCGACAAGACCCCTTGGAGCATCTCGATGGAAGCAGTGTATTTACCCGGCATCCATGTAGATATGGAACCAGGAATGAGCTTCACAAACCCGTCATAAATCTATGAGGGAGACCCGGACTGGGTAACGAGCTCTGAGGAGGAATCCAAGGACGGAAGAACCAATATCCCATCATCCCAGTTCCGATCAAGGAGCAGACGTCTCTGAACAAGGAATGGATGCTGCCCGCCTTTGGAAAGCGGGAATGCGGGGTAACAAGTAGCGCGTCCTCCCCACGGATGGATGCGCACGCCCCGACGAAAGCATCAGAAACAACAAAATGGTCATCCCGACGTGAATCTCTTCTCCTCACCCTGACGTGAAACCCGCCAGGGGTCGAGGCCATCAGGACGTTGACAACTCCGTTATATGACATTATCAGCATGGATCCCTCTCGCCATACACAAAAGACAGAATGACCCTGGGCTTTGGTTGTTGATCTCTTTTCCTGTTGGTACTAATGGGTTCATCTCCCTACTTCCCGGAATCAGATCACTACATCTGGGACTCGATCGCCACCAGCCCACCGGCGTAGAGGTAGGGGTAGTACTAATACGGCTACCCCACATGGGCCCACCTTTTCCACAGTCGCTTCGACTTCGGCCGCCGTAGCAGCCGGTCGCTCATGCCACCTCTCCCGATCAGAAATCATACAGAGAAGGGTGATCAATGTCCTCGTTCATAGGTTCGAAGAGGAAGGGATCATCCCCACCAGGGGCATGGCCCATTTGGATCTAGAGGCGGTTGCACTTCACCACCATCGCCACCCCTGAGGGCCGCGTAGGGAGCCGCCGCTCCCCACTCCAATGTTCAACCGCTTCGGGAGCCTATCGTCGGAGCGCCTTGACACATCCCTCCCCTTTTCCAATGAGGTGGGGGACGTCCGGGTCCGCCCGATCGGAGACCCATCCCAGGGGTTAACGACAAGAACCCCTGCCAGGCTGCGTCGATACTGCCACCCAACTCCTCGAGCCGAGGTGCAGGAAATCTTCATGCTCGTACCACCGGCTCCAACCCATCTGACCCGACGCCAGTGTCGGGCGCGAGCGGAATAGAATGCCCATCATGGGGCACCAACATCAGCAACCACTATGGACTAAGCCTATGCTGACTCCTGTTACTAGACCCCCGCACATGTTGAGTAGGGGTAGCCACATGCCCAAGTGGGATCAAAAACCCGATCGCCATGTAGGCATGTTGGGTTGAATCTCCCAGTCGCGGGCACTAGCAACGGCCACCGCGAACCAATCCACGGTAGTGACACCCACAATGAAGGCTCATTCTGTGCCACTGATCTTGAAAGCCAAAGTCTTCTTTGCGACGGCTATGCTCTGGGTATCACTCTTTCTAGTGCCCACTACATCGGGTATGAGGTCACTCCCCCTACTACTGGCCGTGAGTATGGAGTCGTTGCGTATCCAGTCACTCACTCACATGGAGGTCCTCCCTATGTACCTTTTGACATCTGTCCCGATGCGTCCCACACCCCATCCTTTAGTCCCCTCTTCCCCAGCTCTATTGCGTCCAGGGGACTCCTTGACACAAATCATCCTTACCCTATGTAGCCACCGAGGGGAAAGAAGGTCAGGCACCGTCGCCGTAAGAGGAATGTCAGGGGAGTCCGGACGAAAATTTGACCAGTCTGTTTCTCAGATTCTGAGGCAGAGTATGAGTCGACAATGGAACCTTCCACCCAACCCTTTGAGTTGAGGGTAGGGATTTGGACGCGGCATGTCAGTCTCATACTCCCTGAATGAGATATCCATATGATTCCCTCCTCCGTCCGAAGGTATATCTAGGAGGATGAGGACTTGGCGTACCCCCAGGGGTCAAACTCGCAGTTGCCACTGACCTCCCTAAAAGCACCTTTCGCCCCTGTCAAAGAGGGTGGGGAACTTTTAGAGGGGCTGACAGAAGAGTCGCGAAGTGACACACCCTTGGAAAGCACCGATGTTGTGACAAGAGGCCCATTCATCGGCCCGTCCTATCACGACATGGCAGCCAGGGAACTTCAACCCCTGGAGGATGACTCAGGGATCGGCGACCAATCAGCATGTTCGCTGTATTCCCTGGCGGCCAGCCCACCGGCCCGGCGGCCTGCCTCAACCCCATTGCCAGTTCCCTGACTATCCACAGTGAATGAGCAGAGGTAGAAAAGATCAGACCCCAAACCGGAGTCATGGAGCTTCTGGACCGTCCTTGCAGTGGGCAACTTCCCCGAAAAGTTTTGGACCATCGTAGGATCGAATTTTGATGTGCAAGAGTCACTCACCCCGGGAGAGTTTGAATGCTTCCGCCAGACCCTTCGTGTGACTCACTCACATCTTCTCCATCATATAGCACCTTATCCCGGGAGTCGAGCACATCTTGTGGATATCGGTGAGCAGTGTCATCAGGTCGACCTGGAAGCGCTCCCTACGGTTCAGCACCCCAAGTCACTAGGCCACCACAGGGCCCTCCAGAAACAATGCATCCAGAGTTTTCAAGTACTCTGCAAAGTTATTGAAGAAGCCACACCCCACGCGTATGTCCGCGGATGGGACAGTACGCTGCTCTTCATTTCTGTGCGATCCTCCGACAGCCCGATTCACTGGGCGGCCCTGAGGGAACGTCGCCAAGGGCAGTGGCAGTCAACATGGATGAACATTCAGATGAGGGAAACAGTGTGGAGCCCCTCGACAGAGACTCAAACCCTGAGGAAAATCTGTTACTGGACTTATCTGGGAGTATTACTTGCCAACAGAGGAGCCTCCTATGTCTCCCTGTACCCATGGAAGCACTGACACTGAGCCGAATCATCGGCAAGGGTAAAGATCCCATCGGGTCTGTCAATCTCGCCGACCCATCTGCATCAGTGAAGAAGGTAGAGGAAGATCTTGAGAAGGCCACGCTACGCCAACAGCTTGCTGAGCAAAATAGGCCGGTTGATGAGCTCTTGGCCAAACACATTCTAGAGCGGCGACCTAACTACGGTAACCCTAGACCAGGAAAAGAGGGGCAGGAGCATCTACCCCTTGCCGAGATTCCCTCGAGAATCCATGACCATGTTGTGTTTGCCGACAGGGGAGACGCTGGAACCAATGGAAAGAGGGAGCGATGTGTTTCACCAAACCCTCCCGAGCAGCGGGACCACCTGGGGGACCCTACTCGGTTTCCTCTCACAGCCCCGCGAGCTTCTGATCTTGACTACTATATCGATGAGATTGGCAACACGCTTGTGGTTAGAGATCCTTGTCAGGATAGTAATCCACATCCGGATGATATGATGGAAGTACTCATCGCCCTCTTGGAGGCCCTGGAAACTCGGCAGGTGGCAATCCCACCGGACGGCAAGCCATACCCAGCAAGGGTGGATGATATGCTGGCCCTGCCGGGATTTGAGAACCCCACTTTCTCCCACTTTAATGGGACCGGAGACCTACCACAATAGTTGTCCCACTTCAACTCGAGGTGCAGGCCTATGTTAGGGACTCCGGCGCAGCAGGAGGCTTCCAAGCTCCATTTCTTCGTTCAGACACTGGAAGGGCCAGTATTTGTCTGGTACAACCACCTCCCTGTTGGATCTATGACTAGCTGGGAGGACCTTCGCCAGCAATTCCTCTACCAGTTCAGTTCCACAACCTAGAAGACGAACATTGCAGACCTCTTCAGATGCAAACAAAGGCCCGATGAGCGAGTTGCTGACTTCGTCACCCGGTGGAAGGGGCTCACGTACTCCCTTGACATGCCACTGACTCAGGATCAATTACTGAAAATGTGTGTAGGGAACGTCAATGAAGATCTTGTTCCTTCTATGATCACATAGAATTACCCTGGAGGGTTCCGGGACATCTTGGACAAGGCTCAGCGCCTCGAAGAAGCCCTACAACAGGTCGGTCAGGCACGCCTGCTACCTCCTGTAATCTCTGAAAGGAAAGCCGCCAGAGCTGAACCCGCTACTGTAGCCCAGATAGAGGACCCCAGACAGCTAGAGTTTCTGCCAGTAAGGCCTGATCAGCAGCCTCAGAGGGTTCCACCCCCACTGGCATAGCTTCCGGCCCAGTAGTGACCACCTCAAAATCGGCAGGCGCCTCCGCGTAACGCACCACCACCTGCTAGGCGAGATAATCCGGTTCCGCCTCCTCAGCCTGCTCCTCCGACCCCTGGTCATGGTCAGCCCCCAAGAGCCCCCTTTCCAGACAGAAGGAATTTGTCTTACTCATTTGGAAAGGCCCAGGTCCCCGGTTATTTCCATAGCGCCTTGGAGCAGAGGTTCGTGTGGTTGCCTGAATGTTGGATGCCAGAAGAGGCATGTAACACTAATCACCATAACTACCACCCTTATCACCGGATCCTGGGACACACCATCCAGCGATGCTATGTGTTCAAAAACTAGCTCGATGACCAGATTGAAAACAACATAGTCAGGTTGGGCCCAGCCCCAGCACAGGTTGCAGGTGTCTTCGTGAGATTAGATGGCAGTAGTGAAAACGGGAATGAGTGGGAATAGTTTTCTGACTGTGGGTCCCAGAAGTAGAATGACTGGATGGCTCGCAGGACAGTCACCTATGCGCATGGCATCATCCGTGCCCTCCTAAGTCATCCAGAGGCGTCGGAGTCTGTGAGCGCCTCTTTGGCATCGTCGTCCCAGCCTACCTCTTCCTAGAAGAGTAAGCGGCGGTGCAAGATGAAAGAACGCGCCCTTCCATTGTCGTCATCTTCCCGCACGCTTGGTGATTTCATGCGCCCAGAGATGGGGATATCTTCAAGACTCCGTCCGGTAGTGGATGACTCCTCTAGTGAAATCCAGGGGTACGCTTTGGTTAACACTGTAGAGTTGGTAAATCCCTTTTTGACTCCCGATGATGAGGAACGCTAGGTGGACCTTTCCAATGTCCTCAGTCATCGCCAACGTCGGCGGAGCCGTGGCTACGTGAAACGACGGGGCACGACATTTTTCACCTCCAGTCAGGCCATGCATGCTACCGATACCGGGTAGCAATCCCGGTACAGAGAGTAGCACTCGCAGCTCCCTCACCCGGTGTCGACAGGTTCGTTTCCACCACCGTTTGAGTTGCTGGATCTGGCCGAACCGCCTCGTCCATGTCGCAACCAGCCATGCCCTGCCACCAGCCGACTACGACCTTCCAGTCCTAGCACAATAGCCACCTCCTGGGATTTGGCTAGTGAATAGTGGGATGTTCCTAGTACTAGTCAGTCACCAGTCCCGCCAGTAGGGCCCGTTATGCCCCCTATCGCAGAGGGACCTCTTGTATGCAGAAGCTCGCATTTGGCTCGAAAGTATGATGTTCTGAAGCATCTAGCCGGCATTCCAGCAAGGCTTTCCATCCTTGAGGCCCTTCGCCTCTCGTCTGAAATGCATGAGGCGCTCGCCGAGGCTCTAAGGATCCCCCTCTTGTTTGAAACGGAGGTAGCAGCCGTAGAAGCCTTCCACAACGATGTGATTGAGGACGCTGAATGCCAGGCGGTCATCTCGTTTTCTGGTGATGATAAAGACCTTCCCATACAGGGGCACATCCACCCACTATACATCACTGGCCAGTTCAATGGCGTGGAAGTCCGTCACTGTCTTGTCAACACGTGTTCCGGGATTAACCTAATCCCTACTCAGACACTCAGGAAACTGGGGTTGTCTGAGGATGATTTAACTCCCTCCGACCTCAGGATCCAGGGGTACGATAGGACCGAGAAAATTCCACTCAGCATGATTCATCTGAAGACCCAGTTCGGCAGCCTAATTTCCAATACCTAATTCATGGTTGTCTCTCAGGACACTGCCTACAATGCGTTGATGGGTAGGTCGTGGCTCCACCATCACGCAACGGTCCCCTCATCGTATCATTAGTGCCTCAAATACCCCCTTAAGAGTCGAGTGGGTGTGGTCCAAAGAGATGTGTCTCCGTTTGCCTCTTGTGAATCCCATTACCTGGATGCTGACTATTACAAGAGCAAGGACAAGTAGATCCTGGCAGGTGAGGTCGAGCCCGCCACTATCACGAGTGTTCCCTGGGCAGGTTTTATTGACACATATGTCTTCCAAATTCATCGATTGGAGGCCATGACCCTCGATATAGGAGAGTGATTTGTTGTCTCGGGTACCAGAGGGAGGCATATTTCTGGGTCTAAGTGACAGTGAGAAATCACCTCGTACTCTTACAAAAACCAGGCTCAGGTGATCCTCGATCCTCCAACCCCTGTATGATATCGGGACGTTGGGCTCATGGAAACGACAGTACGTCATACGTGTCTATTTTTCCGGGCCGGAATCGACCGACTGAAGCCAACACATCACTACGACTTTGATGTCGTAAAGTGTGCCCCCTTGGGCTGAAGGCCAAATGGGATTGGATCAACCGCCTTCGTCGCCATGGTCCCCGTGGTCCATGAGTCTCCCGTCGTGACGTCCTCTGCCGCCCAAGCCAGTGCCAGCTCCCCATTAGGGTCTAGTGGCCCTGAAATGGCTTCCCCCATGGACAATCCATCCACAAGCGGAGTGGAGGACATGGAAGATTCTCCTCCTGCCTTGGAGGAGGGCGTCTCCACCACGGTCGATGGGTTAGTGCCGGTGAACCTCGGTAGCGAGGCGGACCTGAGACCCACATTGGTCAGCACTGCTATACCCCCCGAGTAATGGAAAAAGTATGTAGACTTCCTCAGATAGCACCGTGATGTGTTTTCATTGAGTTATGACGAGATTCCGGGACTAGATCCCTAGGTAGCCGTCCACCGGCTTGGCCTCCCAGCAAACCATCGCGGGTTTAAGAAGCCTCCCAGAAAAATGCACACCTCTCATGGTTCCATGGTTGAGGCCGAAGTAGATAAGCTCCTCAAGGTCAACATCATAAAGGAAGTCTAGTACCCCATGTGGCTAGCCAACATTGTGCCAATCAGGAAAAATAATGGGCAGATCTGGGTATGCATCGACTTCCGCGATCTCAATCACCACATTCCGAAGGATGACTTTCCCCTTCCTGTGAAAGAGATGTTGATCGATGCAACGGCTGGGTTCCAAGCCCTCCCCTTGATGGATGGGTACTTCAGATACAACCAGATCCAGATGGCCCCATAGGATGAAGAGTTCACTGCATTCAGGCCCCCCCAGGGTACTTTCTGCTACCGGGTTATGCCTTTCGGCCTGAAGAATGCGGGTTCCACCTATCAATGGGCTATGCACTGCATATTCAAGCCGATCCTCGGGACACTGGTGGAGTGCTACGTAGATGACCTGGTTGTTAAATTTCATAAGCGCCAAGACCAACTCAAAGTCCTTGAGATAGTGTTCAGCTTCATCTGTTCTCGCCACTTGAAGATGAACCCATTGAAGTGTGCCTTCGGGGTCACCTCCAGAAAGTATCTTGGCTTCATTGTTAGGTATCGAGGCATCAAGATCGTCCCAGAGAAGATAATGTCCATCAGTCAGATGCCTCCCCCGAGTAATATTCGAGAGCTTCCAGGCCTCCAAGTCCACTTAGCCTATAGACTCTAATTCATTGTCAATCTAGCCGGAAAGTGTAATCCCTTTTCTCGTCTCATGAAGAAAGGCGCCGCCTATGGGTGGGACGAAGAGTGTTAGATCTCTTTTGAGGAAATCAAGCAGTATCTGCTTCCACCTCTGGTCTTGATGCCACTTGTTCCCAGAAGGCCACTGGTCCTTTACGTGACCGTCCTGAAGCGATCCCTCAGCGCCCTTCTCGCCCAGAAGAACATCGAGGGAATAGGGAATAGCCTCTACTACCTCAGCCGCATGCTCCTCAATGTGGAAATTAGATATTCTCACATCGAGAAGAGATGCCTGGAGCTCGTATTTTCCGTATAGAAATTGTGGCACTACTTACAGCACCATGAGGTACAGCTGGTCTCTCATGTAGACTTGTTGAAATACATCCTGAACCGACCTATGTTGACAGGCCGATTAGCATGCTGGGCGGTGATCCTCCAGCAGTTCGACATCAGGATTGTGCCTTAGAAGGTCGTCAAAGGACATGCGTTGGTAGACTTCTCAGCTACCCATCCAACCTTTGCAGACCATCCACTAGATCTAGGCATTCCTGATGAGGCAATCCTCTCAGTCGATCACGTCATCCCATTATAGAAGATTCACTTTGACGACACCTCCCAATGTCCCACCGGTAGAAGGCTCAATGATCCTAGTCTTAGCAGAGTGGGCCTGGGTATCCTCTTCATCACCCCGGAGAAAGCCGTTCTACCATATTCATTTCTGTTGTTAGAAGGCTGCACCAACAATGAGGCAGCTTATCATGCCCTCATCACTGGCCTTGAGTTGGCTCTGGAGGTTGACGTACCCCATCTGTTTGTAAAAGGGGACTTTGAGCTAGTCATCAAGTAGGTCAATGATGACTGTGCTATCAGGAAGCCAGAACTCATGTCGTTGCTGGAGTGCACCCTCCGTCTAATGGCTAGGTTCCCCTCCCAGCCATATGTTGTTCACTTTCCCTAGTCGCAGAACAGTCGAGCAGATGCTTTGGCCTACCTGGCCGCATCAGTTGCAAAGCCTGAACAGGATGACCTAATCATCCACGTGGCGCACTGGAGAGTCATTGCTCCTGTTATTACAGAGGGCGATTGTGGCCAGCGAGTGAATCGTCTCACCACTGGCGCCCCTACGTCAGGACCCTCGGTGGCTTCAGGCGTGGTGATCGAGATAGTTCCTAACTGGAGGACTCCCTTGGTTGAATATCTCTAGCACGACAATCTTACACTGGACCTAGCAGAGCGAGAATGAATCTGACACCAGGCGTTGTAGTTCACCCTTCAAAGAGGCCCCATCTGTGAGCATCTCCTTTACTGGTGCGGGTTTGATGGTGTTTTCCTCCGTTTTCTTCAAGGAGTAGAGATCCCACAGGTCATGCAAGAAGTGCATGTTGGTTCCTGTGGCACCCACCAGGTCGGGTCGCAGTTATCTCACCAGATTCAGAGGCTGGGATACTTCTCGCCCTCCATGATCCACGACTGCATCGAGTATGCCAAGAGGTGTCATGCATGCCAAGTTCATGCTAACTTTCTGCGTCGGCCACCGGAGCCTCTCCTTACTACCAGGTATTCTTGGGCATTTGCAGTCTGGGGGTTGGATGTCGTAAGGCCTTACCCGCCGGCGATGGCCCGCCAGTGCCGGTTCATCTTAACCGCTACGGATTTCTTCTCAAAGTTGGCAGAGGAAATCCCGCTCAGGGAAGTCAAGGCCTGTTCTATCGCTGACTTGGTGAGCTCCAATATCATCTACCAGTTTTGAGTACCTCACGTTATCCTCACGGATAACGGAACCAACTTCCGAGCGGCCGAGCTGAAGAAATTTTACGCCAAGTAAAACATTCGCTCTAACCACACCTCCCACTATCATGCATAAGAGAATGGACAGATTGAGGTAGTTAACGAAACCCTCTCTATCATTCTTAAAAAAATGGTTATTCAGAACAAGAAAATTTGGCCGAACAAGCTCCCCAACGCCCTCTGGGCTTATAGGATGACGACTCATAACTCCACCCAGGTGACTCTATATTCCCTGGTATACAGAGCTGAGGCCGTCCGAACCATCGAGATCCATCTTCCCTCATTGCACACGGTGGTCTACGACCAGCGAGCACTAGATAGAGTTTCCAAAATCCATCTAGCCGAATTGGAAGCACTGGACAGAAGTAGGCTTCACACTTTACATAACATGAAAAGGAATCAGAGCAGGATGGCTCGAGCTTTCAATAAGAAGGTTTGCCTCCTCTCCTTCCTACAAGGTGACCTGGTGTTGGATCTCAGAGCGCCAATGATTCCCAACAGGAAACCACCCAAGTTGGAGCCCAAGTGGGAGGGGCCTTTTATTGTCCATAAGTTCTATCCGAATGGCGTGTATTCCCTGGTGACTATGGATGGTGAACGTGTCACTCCTCCCACCAACTCCAGGTTCCTCAAACGATATTTCACATGAGCGTCAACGGTCCGAGTCCTAAGACCTAAAACTAAGATTCTTTTTTTGGTCCAACATGACCTTAAACTGCACCTAGTCCACAATTACCTTAAACTGCATTTTTCCCTACATTTGGGCTCTATGGTCTTGGATGACCTTAAACTGTATGGTCCCGCATGACCTTAAACATCATTGGGTCCGAGTTCTAAAACCTAATACTAAGATAATTTTTTGGTCATCCATGACCGTGAACTGCAACCGGTCCAGCAAGACCTTAAATTGCATTTTTTCCTACATTTGGGCTCGATGGTCCTGCATGACCTTAAACTGTATGGTCCTGCATGACCTTAAACATCACCTAGTCCGTGTTCTATGACCTAAAACTAAGATCCGTATTTCGTCCTACATGAAGTTAATCTGTGCTTCTAGAACTACGTCTATCTTGATTCCCATATTAATTGGATACGTAGGAACGCCCAGACCTTTCGTCTTTGGGTCCATCTTGAGTTTTACTGTCGTGTATGTCTTGAATTTGGGACCTTGAACATAGGGTCATGTAGCGTGGTATGGTATTATGTCCTCATTCACATCAAGTTTTCAATAGCTGCACCACGCACACCCTGTCCTCAGGATTTGCCCTCCTCTGTCATGTTCCCCATGACATTAAAATGCAAAATCAAGAACTATGTATGGCTTGATTCCCATCCTTATGGGATACGTAGGACCGCTTGAACACCTAGATTTCAGGTCCATCCCCATCTCTTTGGAGATCCCACGATCTCCTGGTTTCCATGGTGTTTGGCATTATGCCCCCCCTTTTTCCCAGGGATCCGCCATATTTTGGCCGCACTCAGACTGAGCCATTTGACCCTTTCCAGTGGTTTGCTAATGTGTTCAGATTAATTTGGTCTAGGACTTGGAGTGTGAAATTCAACTTAGGCAAGTTCCACCCACATGACAAGCTTCGTGTTCCCCATCATTCTGGCCCCCATCATCCTTCACACCCGGAGGGACCTCCAAGAACGGCCTGGATACAACACCCAAGGGCTCTCCTACCATCATTGGCCAACACCCCCAAGGTTTTTAGACAACAAATTGATAAAAATATTGCGTTGTGAATATGATCATTGGTTGATGCACATTTTTTTGTCCCCATGGCTAATGCGATAGGATGCTGTGTTGCAAACATCGTCAGCAGTAATCGTCGGTCGTCATGCCGGCTTCCCCAGGCCCTGAAGGTTGGTTGAATGATTGACATTATGTTACACCCCACTGTCTCAATGTGGAATCTTGACACTCCTTTACTAACCCTCAGTACACCCCCACACGTCAGACAGACCAAGCTGTGTAACGGTGTCTCTCGGGGCTCCTGCAATTTGAGCACTAGAGTATGTGCTTGGGTTTCATGTTTGAAGGTTGTGTGCTGCATGAACCTCATCCCCATGGGAATGGAATTGTCGCCCAGACATTGCGTTTTGGGCCTTGAACAGGTGGGAGTTATCATCTCTTGTCCCCCTCATGATGGTTGGACCCTCACCGGCCCCTGGGCCCAAGGCTCCTCTCTCGGAATCGCGCGCAGTGATGGTATCGCATCGTGCATGTTCCCCTCGGTCCAAGCCATACGACCTTAAACTGTACTGCTGGTGCAAGCCATAGGACCGTAAATTGTGCTGTCGGTCCAACCCATACGACCTTAAACTATGCTGGTGGTCCAAGACATACGACCTTAAACTATGCTGTTGGTCCAAGCCATACGACCATAAACTGTGTTGTCGGTCCAAGCCATACGACCTTATACTATGTTGTCGGTCCAAGCCATAGGACCTTAAACTGTGCTGCCGGTCCAAGATATACGACCTTAAACGGTGCTGTCGGTCCAAGCCATAAGACCTTAAACTGTGCTGTCGGTCCAAGCCATACGACCTTAATCTGTGTTGTCGGTCCAAACCATACGACCATAAACTGTGCTGCCGGTCCAACCCATACGACCTTAAACTGTGATGTCGGTCCAAGCCATACGACCTTAAATGTGCTGTCGGTCCAAGCCATATGACCTTAAACTGTGCTGGTGGTCCAAGCAATATGACCTTAAACTACGTTGTCGGTCCAAGCCAGAGGATCTTTAACTGTGGTGTCGGTCCAAGATATACGACCTTAAAATGTGGTGTCGGTCCAAGCCATACGACCTTAAACTGTGATGTCGGTCCATGCCATACGACCTTAAACTATGATGACATCGTCCTAGCTGCACGATGAAAAATGGCACTGCATTGTGGTGACCTCCCCATGGGGGACTTCATGCTAGGTATTGGTCGATTACTATGCCATTTTACAACACCTGTTATGGCTTGATTATTGTGGAGACGCCAAGAATTTCTACCATAGTCTAGTCTCCCCAAAAGAGAAAACTCATTTACCATCAAGAACAAACAAGATATATCAAATTCCACTTCTTTTGGTGTGAGGGCTAGACCTGCATGACTATTTTTCATAGGCGCTCCATCACGCCATGCTGCCTTTCAAGAACTACGTATGGCTTGATTCTTATCCTTGTGAGATACGTTGGAGTTCTTGGGAACATGCCCACATGCCCAACCAAACTTTTCATGTTCGGTCTCTCGGCCTAAACGCGTTCCTAGGAGCACATAGTAAGCAGGTATTTTCCCCATTCACGTTGGGTTTTGCAGCCTCTTTACTGTGTGTCTCTCATTCCCCTTGTCCTTTGGTCCGAGTTCTAAGACCTACAACTAATATCATTTCTTCGACTTTCTACAAATTGCTCTCTCTTGTGGGATTGCACGGTGTAGTGCGAGAATATGTCCTCATTCACGTCAGGTTACTCTCCCTGTCGAGCCTAACCCCAGATGATATGTGTCTGTCACGCATAACGTTAAACTATATTTCGTCCAACATGACGTTAAACTGTGCTTCATGAACTATGTGTGGCTTGATTCTCATCCTAATGAGATATGTAAGAACGCCCGAACATATCGTTTTGGGTCCAACCCCAGGGATTACCAAACCTCGTCCCTCCTTATTGTCGGCCCCTTAGCCTGACGTCATGGGAAGTGGTGTAATCATGACATCAACCCCGAATAAGTTCAGGATACCCCATAAGTAATAATGGGATGATGTAGTTCTCTCTCCAAAGAGGTCTTGCCTAGAAAATGGGACGACCCGTGATCAGGTCGGTATGTCCACCTAATGCGCCTTTGCCAGGGTGCCGTAATTTCGGGAGTGTTGGACTCTTTTCGAACAAACCACCACTCCACCTTCAACACGTTGTGTGCCCCCTTTATTCGGATCCTCATTTCCTTTCATGTTTGATGGGACCCCCTAATAGTATGGATGATAGACTTTGGTCTTCCTGATGCCACAATATGGATGATAGACCTTTGGTCCGCCTGTTGTAGCAATATGGATGATAGACCTATAGTCTGCCTACTGTCCTGGGCTAACGTTCTGGAGGACTGGTCATGTTTGATGAGACCCCCTAACAGTATGGATGATAGACCTTGGTCCTCCTACTGCCACAATATGGATGATAGACCTTTGGTCCGCCTATTGTATCAATATGGATGATAGTCCTATGGTCCGCCTGCTGTCCTGGGCCAACATTCCGGAAAAATGACCGACGATATTTGAGTTAGGCCCCGTTTTGCGAACATGGTCAGTGGTCAGCCCACATTTATTGTCCCCATTCCAGGACAACATGATATGGATGCTGTGTTTCCACCACGTTTGATAGTTATCCCCCATCGTTCCTCCCCATGTTGTTCCGAATTTGGGAATCGTGATTCACTCTTCCTCTCCATCTCCCTATGTTCGGATGGATTTCAATGCCCCCGACATTGCCCTGCTCGTGTGTTAGAGCACATTGAGAAGTCGATGCATCAATCGGTCTGGGGTCTCCTTAGAAATCCAGGCCATGTTTCGGGTGCCTGAAGCTTGGTCAATGCCCCACAGTTGGACGAAATAATTGCACGAGCATCCTTTGCTTCTCATGTTGATCGCGACCCACAGGAGCCTAGGGATGAGTTGTTATTCGTTTTGGAACTATGGTTGATAGTATTAAACCAAGGGTATAGATGAATCGATTTGTCTATGTATTGGATTGAGATGATGAGAAGTACAAGCAAGAAGTTCATGAGATGGCAAAAACAGAGCCCTTAGGGATCAGCGTGCTGAATCGATCTTTCCAATACTGCTACCCTTTGGCTGGTAGCCTCCAGGACTGCTTCTCGCTCCTTGAAGACTCTGTCCTCATCAGCCGCCACAGAGGGAAGCTCGCCAACACTATCTTGTGCCTGCGCCTGCTCGGTTTGAAGTACGGTCATATGGGGACTCGCCTCCATCAGTTGTTCTTGCGCTTCAGCCATCTTGGCCGTCAGTTTCTCCACAAGCTCAGAGCATGTTGTAATGAAGGCCTCCTTATATGCTACATTCCCTTCGAGGTTCCGAACATCCCACTCCTCCCTCAGCAACGCTTGGGCACTTGTTGATCCTTCTCGGTACGGGGCAATGTCGTTGTTCCAGCTGATCTCGTGCATCTTCTCGGCCATGTAATCATGGACCGTCATTTGAAGGCGCTGAGCGTCGTCCCCTCTGGTGCACAGGAAGCGCAGCTAGGTCTGGAGTGATCCCATCCGGCTCAGCCAATCTGACTGGAGCTGTCTAAGAATGTGCTAGATACACTTCCGCCCTTTGCGCCATGTTATCCAGCTCTCCTCGGCTACCTCTAAGTCTGAGACATCTATCTCCTATGGTTCAGTGGGTCGGTACATAGGGAAGGCATCCAGCAGATCGGCAGGAGGATCCGCCATAGGGAAGCCTTCGTGAAGAATATGATCCTCGACGTCCGGGCGCCCTTCTTCTCTCGCCCCAGAAGTCATGATGCCTCCATCAGAATCTGACCTTGCCTGAGGAACAGCGCCTCTGATTTCTGCTACCCCCTGCTCACCAATTGTTGGGGCCGAATCAGTGTAGGGAGCATGCTCTGAATGAGGTGGTATGTCCGCCACTGGTCCACTCATGGATGGCCCGTGCTCCGTAGCCTGACGAGCCTCCAATGTTGAGATCACTGCGCAAGACAAACGCTGGTTAGTTGGCATCTTTTGACGCCATGCGCCAGTAGTAAAGCGTGAGACTTACAAGAATCCAGAGCATCGGTCTCTAGTGTTTCGGCCGCTGCAGGAGATGCCATGATGGGAGTCCCCTCTGCGCTTGTTAATTCAATGATGGGTTTCAGATCCCCATCATGTCCCATCAGTTCCTCTCCTCCCTCCTCTGGTGGGGATGCCCGTCCAATGCTCAACTGCTCCTGAGTGAGGCGGGGAAATGGGTTAGAAGTTGAAAATGAGAATGGATGAATAAGGAAAATGAATGAAGATAGAGACAGACCTCGAGTATCTCGGTTTTGTTGAGATCAGAGCCGAAAATCTCACTGCTCTCTCAGAGACTCCCTTGGTAGGTCGCCCTTTGCGAACCCTCACCTTCGGGTTCTTCTTCTTCAACTTATCCTTTAGCTTCGTCTTCTCTGGTCTCCTCCTCCCCCTCTGACTCCTTGTCACTTTGGCCTTCTCCCAACAGCATTGCTTCCAGATCATGCTCCTGTCCGAGCATCACATTCACTAGGAAAGGTGGCTCCGTATGCCGACCCCTTTGGCATGCATATGGGTCCATGGCCATTAGATAAGCATGCCACCGATGGAAGTTTACTTGGTCGGTAATTCGAACGAGCCCGACCTCTGGCAGCTAGATCCAGTTTTGTATTATCTTCTGCCAGATGGCTTCAATGCTTAGGGATTACCGCAGGGTCATCCAGGCCGACCACAGTTCCGGGAGAATTTCATCTTGGGATGGTTCGAGCTGGTATCTTATCTGCTTTCTGGGCAGTTCCCTGACCTCCTCATGTGACCCCCCCCCCAATGGGTAACTAGGACACGGAGACACTATGGGATGTTCCCGCGGCTGATGTCCCGGCCTGCGCAGGCCTCGCTGTCTGACATACCCTTGGTTCCCACCTTTCGGTGGCACCTTGCCTTCATTCCCGTCACCCGGTTTCTACGCGAGTAACCTGGAGTTGCCGGACTCACTTGCGTAAAAGCCCCTCAGGGTACGCGATGGTCCAGTGTTCGGCATACTCGGTTGCTAGGCTGGCATCGAACCCGGTGGGAGGAAGAGTAACGACATCCCCAGAGCTGAAGGTTGTAAACATCAACGACATCTGGTGCCGGACACAAGGATTCTTCTCCTGCCAGATTGTCGTGAATACCTTCTTCAGCATTCGTTTGAGGCACCTGAACTTCCTGGCGAATCGGGATGGCACGTAAGGCTCGCAGATTTCCTTCCCGTCGTTCCGAGCCATGAGCACCCGCCACGAATGCTCGGTAAATATTCCTGTTGTTCGAGAGAGGCTCGCCCGTTGTCCACCATCTGGCGGACTGGGGTGGGGAACGGGCTGAAGTTGATGTTGGCATGGTTTCCAATGCGGGTTCTAACGCCCTCCACATTGAGCGTTATCAGTACCACCCAGGTGATGTTCAGTAGGGACGGTCGTATACCATTGCCCGGAGGACAGATGGCATTTGGGAAGGTGTACCCGCTAAGATGAGCCGCCACCCATCCATGGATAATCTGTAAGGGACGACATACTCTCTGAGGCGACCCCCTCGTGACATGCGTCCCAGGATGTCATACAGCTTGGCCAGTACATGGACGCCCAAGTTGAACCGTTTGTTGGCGGCCATGGTACTCGCCATTACCAATGTTGCTGGACGGACGCACATCCTTAGGTTCCGCACCTGCAGGAGCCACCCACTTAGGAAGGCGACAAGGAACCCGGCATACCGGATGTTCGGGTCCCGGGCCTTGATGACGTGATAGCAACATGATTGGTATTGCCCCGCCTCCAGGGTCCTCCAATATGACCCGTACCTACTTTTTTGAGCCGCGGTTGGGCACCGTTTACCCCGTCCCGGCATCTTGATGGTCGGATCCTTCTCAAGGAATAGGCGGAACCAGCCCTTGTAGGAAATTTCCTTTAGAATGTCCTTGACCCCCAGCCTCTCTTTGGCCAACTCCAACAGGTTCCACGTCAGCAAAGGCGTCCGCGACCTGTCTCCCAAGGTATTATTTGGGGGAACGAACCCGTCGTATTGGTAGCTCTCCAGTGGGATACCTCTGACGTAGTGAACATCCCAAAGACTGATGCCGACTTCTCCATGATGAAGGTAGAATGTTTTGGTGTCAGGAGATCATTGGGTGAATAGCTCTGGCCCGAGTTCAGGTTGACGGTGTATGTGGAACTGCGATATCCATACCGCCTCGAATAGGCCGATATACCGCAGTTCATCCCCGAACTGGTCACAGGTATGGCGAACCCAGAATGCCTAGGCCCATTTTCTGGTGAAGTTTTCCCCAGACCGTAGGTCCCAATCCTTCAGCCAGCCCTTCGTGTCATCCGTGACGCTCTTACGGAACGTGCTCGCGTAGAGGGCCGGAGAAATCTTTGTGACAGGCTCATCCCCAGTAATGGTCCTAGTCCTCGGGTTCAGGACATATACGTCCATATGTCTGGTTTCCATGGAAGGATGTCCATTTTTGGTGATGTTGTAGCGAAGAAGCTCGTCCTCCCAGGTAACCCATGACCACAACGTTTCCAGCTTGAAGCCCGGTAGGGGCACCTCCTCCAGGATGCCAATGTTCCAGAGCGGGAGGTTGTCAGACAGGTGATACTTCTTCTGGGCCGGGGTCAGCAGATTGAACAAGGTCAGGTTGTTGGATTCAATCACCTTGGAACCATAAACCTCTTCATTTGCCACCATCTCACCTCTACGTGTGGTGGCTTCCCCCTCATCAACTCAGTTTGTGGCCATCTCGAATTTTTCGGGAGTTGCGCGAAATCAGGATGCAGTGCGCAGAATTAGAGAGTGATGTGTGAAATCTGGAGGAGTTGCATGAAATCTTGGAGATGCACGCGCAATCGGCACGCTAAGCGCGGAATATCCCGTGCGGGCATGAAAACACAACCAAAATTTGGAAAGAATTTCATGCTGCCCGAGGGTTTTTACGCACAACCCCTGAAGAAATTTCATGCATGAGATAGATAAGCCTATCACGCGGAAAAATCTGAAGTACGGATTTGGGACCCAGCGCCCCTTTCTATAGGCAAGGCCAAGGTTCCACACTGCGTGGAAAGAGGATTCCGCGCAAGTCCTTCATTTTGCGCACCCCTTTGGAATTTTTCGCACAGCTTGCCCATGAGACTCATCACTTCGGCATTTCAGCATTTCCCTCAGAATCCGATCATTGCGACCTCTCGCCGATCCAATTCCATGGGGTGGGGGATTTTTAGACACCTAAAAAGTCTGTATCTCCCTGAGTAAGTTTCAAAATGACTAAGAGAGGCCATATTCAGAATCAGATGCCCGATCCGGAGGCCCGGGAAGTGGTCTGTGAAATAAAGGAGGATCCGTGCGAAATATTGTTGTGTGCGCGAAGTATCACCAGGATTCACGGAATCTAGCCAATGAGGCGCGCAAAATTCGTGTGCCCCTGTTTTTCGTGGCGAGATATTGCGCGCCAACGGCTCCCGACGCGGAGGATTTCGCGCGCCGCCTGGATTCTGCACCGGCCGACGACTATAAATAAGCGGCGACCCCGAACGTTTTGGGGGTTGCAGAATTCGGATCGGCTCTCGTGTGCACAATTTAACCCCCCCCCCCCCCCCCCGCACGCAATATTACTTCCAGGTTATTCCCCTTTTCGCGCAACCTTGTACAGGGGTTCGCCTTTGTGGGAAACTCCACCGGCTTAAGTGAATTTGCCCCCTCCTCCGTGTTCCTTCCTTGCGCGCAATCCGTGTCCAGTGCGTGCAATCCATGTCCAGTGTGCGCAACACCCTGCATGCAATTCCCCCTCCGTGTGCAATTCCTAGGCTCCAATTGCAGGACATCTCGGTGATTTGCGCGCAAACATTCTATTTGCGCGCAAAACCCAGGACCCTTCACCTTCATGCCCTTTCGCTGTCTCTCTACGCCGGCACCTGATGTCTCCCATGCCGGGCATGCGTGCCATGCGTTGTTTTCCCGTACGGCATTCCAGGCTCGTGCAAAGTAACCTCAAGGACCTTTGGGCGTTGTTTCCCACTGCATTTCTTTGCCTTATGCTTCTCCTCATAGGAACGCTAACGACTATTACTTCTTCGCATAGCCACGCTAATGTGGACCCCTCAATGGTTCGCCCTGCAGCCCCCCTTCACTACGGCCTTGTCGATGCCTTCTCTCCCACAAGCGGTAGAGGGCGTTGGTAATGTAAGCCCAAGGGCTGTGGAGTAAGCCCACCTCGTCCAAGCTGCAGATGTTAAACTACTAAGAACATCGTCCTTAACACATGACGTTAAACTGTGGTCCAACCATGTGCTTCGCACGCAGGGTCCCCCTAGCTCAGACATTCATTACACCCACTCGTCTCCACCTGAATGGACTCTTCCTCGTATGAAATGAGATCCTCCTTGTCGGAGTGGCGTTTGTCCGCGTGGGAAGGCTGCCTCAAAGCGTAATCCCCTTGCCTATCAACAGATGGTTGCACCCGTACATCTCCGTTCTTCCCCCTATCAAGGCTAGTGGAGTCCTTTTCCCACTGCGCTTTGTCAAACCACGGGTCTCCATCCTGGAGTAAGCCCTAGCACCAAGTGCCGCTAACCACGCGTAAGCCCCTTTTTGGGCTGCTAACCACGCGTAAGCCCCATTCTGCTTCTCACAGATGCACCCTTCACGACGTGATCATCTAGTCCATGATGACTCTTGTTTCTCACACCTAGCATGACTCACCTGGTCTTAGAGCATGCATCGACCATGACATCCTCCATGGGCCACCTCAGAGCGTAATCCCCATCCCAACAAACTACGTGGACTTTGATCCGTGCTAACGCATGGTACATAGGAAGCCTCCATGAGGTTCAAGCCCGCCACCCGGTCATCCCGACCTCTCCACATCGGTTCCCTAACCACCATGGGTCACCTTAGAGAGTAATCCCCAAATCTCTCATCCCACATGACGTTAAACTATATGCCCTCGTCCCGCATGACGTTAAACTGTATCTCATCCTGCATGACATTAAACTGCATTCTCCCTCTTGGGCCGTCTCAGAGCATAAGACCTATGTCTCACACCCACATCTCATCCCGACTTCCCCCCAGAGCCCACGTGCATTGGGAAGATCATACCCTAGCTTGGAGATATTACTTCCTCCAGGCTCCAATCCATGCGTTCATTCTCACGGGTCGCTTCTCCAGGTGTCCCACCATACCACCGAACTACGCAGATGTTGATTCCCTTCCATGGCGATACGTAGGAAGCCTTCATGAGGTTCAAGCCCGTCACTCCACCATCCATCCTGATCCTTACCTGGGCCGCCAAATCCCGGTGAGATCATGCCACCCCATCCAACTCCATGACATCTGGGAAGCTGCCCACGTGATGGCCCCAACATCGGTGTTCCCCTAGGGGTCCTTCATCCCGATCCATCTTCGCAAGATGTTAAACTCGCGACATACCCCGTGTTAAACATGGGAAGATGAGGAAAACCTCAGATGGTACACATTCCCCGCGTTCGATGTGGGATGCCCCGGGCTTCTGCGCCCTCGAGATGCCCTGTGATAAGGGATAGAAGATAGACATGCCAACGACACCCCAATGTGACCATTCTCCTCACCGAAGGTTGCTGCCCCGACAAGACCCCTTGGAGCGTCTCGACGGAAGCAGTGTAATTAACCGGCGTCCATGTAGATATGGCGCCGGGAATGAGCTTCATGAACCCATCTTAAATCATTTAGGGAGACCTGGACTAGGTAACGAGCTCTGAGGAGGAATCCATGGAAGGAAGAACCAACATCTCATCATCCCGGTTTTGATCAAGCAGAAGACATCCCTGAACAAGGAACAAATGCCTACCGCCTTTGGAATGTAGGAATGTGGGGTAACAAGCAGCACGTCCTCCCCACAGACGGATGCGTGTGCCCCGAAGAAAGCATTGGAAACAACAACTGCCACCTGGGGAAAGAAAATAAGGTGGTAGATGCGTTGAGAAGAAATGATCATGGAGTTTTGAACAAGTTTAGAGTTAAAAGGGATCCTATTTTCATGGATCTAGTAATGATGGATATTGGAATAACCATGGAAGGTGAAAAATCAATACTTTTTCAAATGGCTGCAAAAACATCATTACTAGAAAGGATAAAGAGTTCTCAACCTGATGATGATGAGTTTTAAAAGAATATTAATTCTATGAATGATGGAAGATTGATATAAATTGTGTATGAAGATGTAATTTTGAAATTTGGGAAGAGATTTTGTGTTCCCGATATACCTTATCTAAAAAGGGAATTGAACTATGATACTCATAGTTCGAATTTCTTTATACCCCATGGTAGCACTAAGATATATAGTGATTTGAAGGAACATTTTTTATGGGACAACAAGAAGAGGGAGTTTTTTTATTTTTTGTCAAGATGTATGATATTTCAACTAGTCAAATCATGAAGGCAATAGCCTGGAAGAGTCATGAAACCTCTTCCCATACCTGAGTGGATATGGGATAATATAAAGATGGACTTTGTCATGGGACTACCAAAGAATCCTAGAAGGAATGATGCAATATGGGTCATTGTTGATCATCATTCCAAGTCAGCACATTTTCATTCTATAAGAGAAGATTTACCACTTGAATTTATAGGAAGACTATATATTAATGGCGTTTTAATATTTCATGGAGTACCACTATCGATTGTTTCTGATCGTGATCCCCATTTTACGTCAACATTCGTGAAAAGTCCTCATAAATCCATGTATAATGAACTTCATTTGACCACTTCCTACCTCCCCCAAACTGATGGACAATCAGAACTGACTATTCAAACCTTATAAGGCATGCCGAGATCATGCTCACTTGACTTTCAAGGTATGTGGGATCATTATTTTCCTCTGGTAGAATTTTTCTATAATAATAGCTCTCATTCAAGTATTCATATGGAACCATATAAAGCATTATATAGATAGAGATTCCACACACCAACATGTTGAGATGATGTTGGTGAAAGAAAACTATTAGGCCCAGAACTTGTAGAGGAAATGATGGAAAATGTTAAGTTTATCCAAAACCAAATTAAATCATCTCAAAGTAGGCAGAAGAGCTAAGATGATTACCGAAGGAAGGATATGAAATTTCAGGTTGGAGATCATGTTTTCTTGAAGGTTTATCCATGGAAGGGTGTCATATGGTTCATTCAAAAGGGTAAATTTAGTACCAGGTACATCGGACCATTCAAAATTCTAGAACGAATTCAGGTTGTAGCATACCATTTGGCTATGCCGCCAAGTATCTCCAAATTTCACTATGTGTTCCACGTATCACTGTTGAGAAAATACATGACAGACCCAATGCATGTACTCACCTATGTGGGATTATAACTGGAACCCGATCTGTCTTATTGCCACGATCACGTCAAGCTTCTTGATACAAGAGAACAAGTGTTGAGAAACTAGATGACTCATCTGGTAAAAGTTTTATGGAGAATCCACAAGATGGAAGAGGCAACGTGGGAACCTGAGGAACATGTGATGAAGAACCACAAGAGTGTTTTAATACAGTAATATTCTATAAATTTTGAGGATAAAATTATTCGAAGGAGGGGAGAATGTAACTACCCAAACTTCCATTGTACACTTCTCTTTAAATAATATAGTAGCGTGTGTTGTACGCAACATCGAGTTCTAACACACCACAACCAATAAAAATAGCCATTATGAATAATAATACCTACTTTTGAAATTTTATAAATTATATGTTTCAATATGGACTTCATTTTTCAATTTGGATTATTGAAAGTAGCATATGGTGAATTGTTTTGTATTTTTCTGAAAACATTCAATTTTTATGAATAGTGAAAAACATTAACTTATAGTTTAATACAAAATTTCTATTTATATAATTATTTATTTCATTTAAATTTATTTTAGGTCATAATATATACATAATTCCTATATAAGTTCTATTTAATTCATTGGAGTCAGTTTATAATAATTTTAGATATATAAAAATTTTATAGAACTTTTCACTGTCTTTTTCCCACCATCTATGGGTATTTGTAAATTTATCTAAAACATAATTTTACACCTTCTATGACTTGAATTTCAAAAATCTAAGAGACTTGGTTGATATCAGTTAGTAAAATGTTGTTCAATAAGATGAACATAATTTTTGGTTAATAGTAACTATTTACTTTTATTTACCATGGTTAAAAGTAAATAGGGTAATTAAGGCTAAAAATGATATTATTATTACCCTAACACATGTCATAATTATATTGGTTAACTCTAATTAGACCAAATAAACCTTAGAATTAAATATGATCTTTTAGGTCCACTTGGATTAGATTAGGACATTAATTTTTATTTTATTTAATGAAGAGTTAAAAGTGTTAAAATCAATGTATAATAACTAAAACATTTTTAACATTGGGATTTAAATAAATAAATTCAACTATAAATATTCTTTAGAATAAAAAAACTATTTCCTACCTAATGGATTTTTATTTATATTTTTTAGAAATTAAATAATTTAATTTATTTATGACACAGTGATGATGCAGTAATTACCGTATTAATGAAATATTAAAATAATTGATATTATAAATATAAAAATATATGTAATTTGAGACTTTTTATGAATTCTACTAATTTTCTAGGTTACTATGACATATTAGGGTTGGTTAGATAATTTGTTTTCGAAGTAATAATGCTGTTATGAAATTAGAAAAAAAATACCAAATGTGTCAAAATTGACAAAAAAGAGTTTTTAAAACAAATATTATATTATTAATTGATTTTATATTCCTAAAAAAATAAAGTTCTGTATAAAGACTTATATAATGATATTTGTATCATTATTGAACCATATGGGGTTCTCTTAGATGTATATAGCAAGTTTATTAACCACATAATATAAAAATACAAAGAGACATAGTAAATGTTAAACTATTTAACTAAGTGTTAAATCTAAAAGAAAAGGTTAATATAGTGAATAAAACATGTATAAAACCTATTAATTGAGTGTTGTTCGACCGATAACCACCTTATCCTTTAAAAAATACATTTTGGAACCATTATGAACAGAAAATGATTTTATTATAAAATAATATTTCTAGATTTTCCAAAGCTGCCCCTCGCCCCTCTTATAAAAGGGCACCCACCCTTCTCTCTAATTCACACCTTCAATGCCATTTGTCTCAACCAACCCCAGATCAAATATGCTATAACTGTCATAAATTTATATTAGAAGCCTTAATTTTCTTAGAAAGCCATCCTAAATATCCCTTTTGATCAAATCAAATGGGAGAACCTGACGAATATGTAAATATTTCATCACATCTTTCAAGTTCCTTTCTTCTTCCACTTCCTCTTTCTTTGTTGTTTCAATTGAAAAATAAAAACTCCTATATATTCTATATATTGTGATGTTATTATAATTATGGTACAACCATAATCATTATTCTATCCATCCTTTGAATAACATGTCATTATACAAGTGTACATACGACTTATCGTCTCCACGTCGTGGTGTAATTGTTATTCAATACATTATTATTTGGATGGATATGATAATGATGTTTAATTGAAGTAAATAATAAAATAACATAATAATTATTTGGAATATATTATATTCCAACAAATTATATATTTTTTTAATATCAAAAGAATGATATTGTCTCTCGTGCGTACGTACAGATTACCGTCTCCATTAACACGAGGAGATTCATTCCCCATCATATCCATTTAAGATTAATTTTCATTAGATGATTAAAAATAATGTTTATATACTTAATATAATTATTAATATGGATAATATACTTCTTATCCATAACAAACATTACTTAAATAACAAATAATACAAATGAAAACAAATCAGTTAACACCACAAAAGATGATAATACTAAGATATTATTAACAAAACAATGTTAAATGATCATATATTGTACCAAATTAATATATATGATTCTTGTATTATTTAATAACAATTATTTCTCCAATATATAGGAGGTTAACCTACCATCTACCATGGAAAAGTTCAAGGTAAGGTTTAATTTCACAATCTCTTCATTATCTAAGATTGTTTATATGTAATTATCTACTGGGACGTCTTTATCATCGAAATCCATGTTTCTTGAAAATATATTTCAAAACATTATAAATATTTTATATAGTATGGGATAATTTCATTTTTACCCTTGTTTGACTTTTTATAAGATGTTTATAAATGAATCATTCCGTCATTTTCCAAATAAGGTAGTTTTTGACACTTTCGACAAAATTAAGGTAAGAATGTTTTTTTACTTATACGGCAGGTGCGACTATTTTACATCATTATAAAATTGTATAAGATTACCATAAAAGCATATAAAAATATTTTCAAATATAAATGTTTTCTGTTATTATTATGTGAATTTTAAATGATTTCAAAATAGAAAGAGATATTTCTATAAAAAGTGTTTTGATTTCATTTATGTCAACATATTTTGATGGATTTTAAACTTATTTGAAGTTGATTTATTATGATAGAAAATAAACATATTGTATTGAAGGTTTTGTGATATGTTTCACTATGGATGTGTTATTTTTACACCATTAATTCTTTGTGGATAATATATAGACATTTCATATTCTAGTTTTAGTAGGAATGTTTATGTTATGTTAAAACCTTTTCATATGAGGAATGCAGTAGACCCAGTAAGTGAAGGGTGTAGCCTGCTATAGCTCCTTGATGCATTGGTAGGTCTCATGAGACAAACTAGTGTCTTGGGACAAGGACGTTAAAAAATATTATTTATAGTCCTGGCACTAGGCATTGACTACGTGGTTATGAAAGTCTGGCATTATGAATTACATCATTATGAAAGTGGATATTGATATTGCATGTGATTATTTGGCTAGGAAAATATCCATCTGAGTAAGTAAATGTCATTATTTTGATTTTATATTTTTTATATTATACTGATGTTCAAGTTTAAAAGGCTTTTGTTTTAGAATTATACATTTACATAAATTTTTATACTTAATTATTAATTTTTTTGATTTATTATTATCTTTACTAAGAATCTAAGCTCACCCCTTTCTATGTTTTATTTCTCCCAGGATGTGAAGAAGTATATAATGACTGACTTGCAGGGATAGTCTATAGGATCTCAGTGTTTTCAATGGAAACAATGTTTTTGTAGTTTTCTATTTCATAATGTAATGTACACTTATGAATGTATCTTGTATTTCCAAGGATACTTAAATAATTGGTATTTCTAGAATTGATCTTTTGTGATCATGCCAATGATACATAATAATGCAAAGACTCTGGGCTCATGGGGTCGGGGCGTTACACTTAACATTTGAAGATCATACCATGCATATCCAAGGTTATACAAATGAGTCATTTCAAAATGATTTTTTGTTCATAAGAGATGAATCATAGGGGAACATAGATCATAATCCATGATGTTATAATATTGTAATAAGACATTGTATATTGGAAGATAAATAAAAATTAAAAAATATCTCAATAGTAGCCATGTATTACATCCCAATAAATATCAGTGGAATGGGTTCCCTAAAAATCAATCCTATAATAATTTTTTCCCAATACCATCTTAGTAGAAAAAGCCTTTTACTAAACACAGTTCACTCACAATTCCATTAATGTTTGTCTGATGAAATATAAATCATAACCCAATTCCTTGAATGGAGATATAGGTTCGACCAATCTAGTAATGAAATCATACATATGTGCGACATAATATAACACAAAATAATAATATCACTATGATATAAATTAATTGTGTATCATAATGATGTCATCATATAATAACCAATGTAAAAGAAATATGTTTCATAATAATTTTATAAAATAATTTCCCTTCAAAATAATTATGTTTCATAATAATTTTATCGTAGTATATCCTATGCAAGAGTTATAAGTTTCATAAACATCATTCCATAAAAACATAAAACATTTGAAAAATAATATGAATGGTATTCAGGGATAATATCCAATTAAAGGAATAGGAAACCAAAAAATAAGTCATCTTATAGGGAAAATAATTTTGAATGGCCATTAAAAAAATTCTAAGGGAAAATATCTTTTCTTATTTTAAAAATTCTTTCATTTTAAAAAAAAATATTTTCAATGAAACAATATTTAATAACATATAAAGGAATCCTTGAAATCCATTTTAAATGGTATTAAAAACATGATATATTTTTTAAAAACTTGTCACCTGATAATGATCTTAAATGATAATTTAATAATATTTTTGAAATCATGTTTACAAAAAAATTAATTAAAAATATTTCTGGCCAAAGAAAGATATAAATTCAGAATTTCATATATAAATTTCCTAAATTAACTTTTTTAAAAATGTTTTTTTTTAAATTTTATAAATAAATTAGGATATAATTTATCACAATAAGAGAATAAAATTCATCAGAATTATTGAGATATGGATCATAAGATTCTATAAAGGGAAGCATAATCAGAAATAATCCCGATAAACATTGTGATTTTAAAGATAAGGTTTTTCCATACAGTTGAATTTGTATCAAAATCCCCATGAAGGAGTAAAATTACATAAAGTATAAAATATCAATAATATATGGATATTAATTATATAACATATCATTGGAAATTATATACTATCTAATATAATTCAGGTACATATGATAACACGTGTCTCAAAGATTAAAAATTGTGACAAAAGTACCATATTGATTTGGTATCTTTTTAATTGTTAAAATGATAAAAAAAGAGGTGATAAAATGGATAATTAAATAAAATTAAATTTAAGGATAAAAATCATAAAATATATTGATGGGTACTATATATAACAACCATGATCTTTATTACACACTTAAACATGATATATTACCAAAACTCTTCACTTGATGCAACAGAGAAGATCTAGAGTTCTTGTGTCTTTGTGGCTTAGGAACATTACATAAAAACATAAAAACTAAAACACAACATCTTTATTGAAAACTTCTTTTATATGAACACAACATTCCCTCGTACATAGAATTTCAAGGGATAACCTGATGAAATGCAGAAAAAAGGTTGATCTATAAATCACAGAAAGGGAGTAAACAAAGAATAACATGATGAATATAGTACATATTAGGAAATATGCATATCAATGGATCATAATAGAACCGTGAAAATAAATGCAATAAATTTATTGTTATCATAAGATGGAAATGTGGCCCAAACATTTCACATGATATTAGCATGAGGAAAAGATCTATGAACATGGAGAATGAGTAAACCCTCGTTGCACTTGAATTAGAATGAGTAAACCCTCATTTAATTAGACTTATCATTATACTAATTATTACCCAATGAATTGAATCAATATCAGGGTGCACCGTTCATTATCATTTCATTTTATGCATAAGTAAGCCACATGGATCATATAACATGGATTCATTAAACATCATCATTTATTCCACGATAAAGGAATGTGTAATTAATACATGAAAATATAGAATCAATATTTAATTTTGTATAATGTTTAATAACCTTGATAGAGAAATGGGCATGTTATTCACTTCGCAATGACTTTATCATGGGCAATTACAGTGCAATTTCGGCAGCATAACAACGTGACATAAGAATTCATAAAAATCGAAGATGAAATAGAAAGGGGTGTCTCATAATATTTAATTTAAATGGAATATAGTGGGTTCATATAGATTCATTTCCCTACAAATTTAATCGAATTTTGATTCATAATAAAAAAATACTGCTTGAATGTAAATGAGAACTGGTAAATTCCATACTGAATTCTAGCATGGTAATTGGTGTACATGGGAGGCATTAATGAGAGAGAAAGAGTTCTATCATCACTCAAAAAAAGTTGGTTAGTATGGGGAGGATTTAAATCATGCCCTTATATTTATAATTTAAAATAAAAGGGAATAAAAATATTAAGAAACATGGACATAAATTAGGAAGAAAGAAATCCCTTACATGGAAGTGTTATCCCATGGCTATGGAGGGTCTTGAGAGATGATTCCTAGGAGCATGGGGTTCCTTGGGAAGATTCTAGATCGACGAGGTCCAAGTTTTTTCATGATCCAAAGTCTTTGATTAAAGTGTAATTGAGAGCTTGGGTGGGTTTATATAAGGAAGGAAAGGGAATCCTATATTATTTATGTTTTGGAAAGCACACATTAAACTAATCAAAACTACAAACCAACCCATTGTTTTTGACAATTATTTTTTCCAAATAGAAGTGGAAAACATTATTTTATATGTCTAATGGACAATCCTCTTAAAATATTAGGCTTTCTTATGTGGAGGTGAGTCACACTCTCATGGAAAAGAATTTAAAAAGATAAAATGTTTTATAAGTCATGGATGGTCAACAAAATCACTTTAAAATAAATCAAACAAACCAAAAAACACATTATTTAAATGGTATAACGTATGTTGGCCTAAATAAATGTTTATAGTATTTTATTACATCACTACTGATTCATTATGATGTCATAAAACACATTATATATTTAAACGATATTTAATTTTTACACAAAAATTTTGGAGTCTCAAAAAATTATGAAAAACTCACAATTGGATAATTTCGACATCATGATTCAAAAAATAATATTAATTTTAACTAAATTTTTTTATAAATATTTGAATTTTTAATTTTAAAATAAAAACAGACATAATCAAAATTCTTGTCTTTTGACAAAAATAGCTTTCAATCCATACAAAATACAATTGTATTCATAAATATTATATGATAATTTATATTTTATTAAAATATTATTTAATTAAAAAATACATTAATTCATCAAAATATATTTCATAATTGAATATTAAATAAAAATATTATTTTTCCTTTAAAAAATATTTACCACGTAACAATAATAAAAAGAATGTATATTCACTATTAAAAAGTAACGTACATAATTATAGTGCTAGGGTATTGTCATATAACCCTTTATAACACCCTTATAAGACCAAAGGGTAAGGTGTGCGATGGTGACATGCTCTTGGGGTGGCTCGGATAACATCACTGAGGTGGGTGTCTCTATCAACTTCCACTTCTCCCATAGGCGGTTCCGTTCGAACTTAACTTATTGAAGCTCGTCTTGGGCATGGTCTAGAGTGAATCCCAAGGATGCCATCTCATTTCCAAGGTCTACATAATGGGCTTCGTATGGATCAATTATACTATATGAGGCCAATGCTTCCTTTGAATGAGTGAATTGGATTTATTAAAGCCCTATATTTATACAAATCATGTGATCACTATGCAAAGGCTATAGTAGAGATGTTAATAATTATTAATGGTATTTTAAAATACAGAAAAATATAACCATGGATGTTTATATGTTCTATAAACATTTTACATAACAAGATATTTAATTAGATCAAGAGATATTTTCCTTAATAAATGTTTGTGTCATTAAAATCTTACCCCCTTAAATAATTTCATCCTCAAAATTTAGGTTCCTAACACTAAAATAGATGAGGTTAAATCTACTTCATCCCTTCCTCTGATTTCCATGTTTCCTCTTCAAACATGTGTTCTCTCCACAACACTTGGATGAGGGGAATTGTCTTATTTCATAGAATTTTCTCCTTATTATCTAAGATCTTCACTATCTTATTTTTATAGTAGAGGTTATTCTCCGATTGTAATACCTCTAGATTGAGTACATGTGATGGGTCAAGTGTGTACTTCCTCATGAGTGATACATGGAATACATCATGTACTTGAGATAGGTTCGGTGGGAGTGTTAGTCGATAGTCCACTCCTCCAATGTGATCAGGTATCGTAAAAAGGCCAGTGTGCCTTGGTCTAAGATTTCCATTCCTAAAAAATATCATAAAAATCTTCCACGGTGATATGTGGAGGAATATCATGTATCTGATATCAAACTATAAGAATCATCGATGATTATCATCATAGGTATTTTGTCGACACTGAAAAGCTTTAATGTTATGGAGGATGGTTATAACCTTTCCCACCATTTCATCAACCATTTTGAGACATATGAGTTTCCTTCCCCCAACTTCATTCCCACATGCCACTGTTCTACACCTCTTCCCATACAGGTCATCATAAGTAGCAATTTGGATGATTGAGTGGAAAATTTTGTTGTATAAGAACACAACCAGAGGAAGATGTTTATCCCATCCTATTTTTATTTCCATTGAGCTTGCTCTCAATATGTCATTAATTGATTGGATAGTCTACTTATATTGGCCATTAGTTGGTGGATGACAAGTTTTACTGAAGTTAAACTCAATATCCAGAGCATGTTGCTGACTCTTCCAACACCTAGAGGTGAAACATGGATCTTGATTATACACAATCAATAGTGGTACTCCATTTAGCAATACAATATCTCTAGTGTATATCAGTTCTAGTTGATCTAGTGATAAATCACCTCAAATTGTAGTGAAGTGTGCAGGATTTGTAAATGATCCACAACAACCCAGATAGTATTGTTTCCCATGGATGTATTCGAATTTTTGGTGACAAATTCCATGATGATGTACAACCATTTCAATGCTAGTCTACGTAACAGTTACATCATCCCCTTATAAGTCTTCCTCTCAGCATTCAGTTTCTAACATAGAAGGCAATTTGATGAATACTCACATATCTCCTTCTTCATGTTATCTCACCAATAATTCTATTGGAGATCACTCTACATATTTTTCTTTCCCAGGTGAATTGAAAAATTAGAACTATATGCATCATATAAAAGGTCATTATTTAACTCTAGATTTGATGGAACACATAGTCTTTGTACCAAATCATAGAATTCCTTCTTTATTAATATTAAATTATGATGATTCCCCTTTTCTAATAGTTTCCAATTTCTTCAGAATTCCTACATCATCCTTGTAACAATACTTTAACCGTTCCAAAAGAGATGGTGGAAAATAATCATTTGTAAAAGGATTTATGATGTTTACTTTTTATTATTCCCTTGTCCATCTTCGTAAAATCAAAGATGATTGTATCTTTTTCAATTCTCATTAATGATATATTATTTTTTTCCTTTTTTACTTAGAGAATATGCCACCGTTTTCAATTTTCCAGGCTATTAATGGATTGAGCAGTCATGGTATTTGATCATCTATTACCATCTATATAGGCACATGTTCAACTAATCTTGTGTGAATAAATATATGTGGAGTTTTGGTCTGTATATATTTCACACTTCTCCCCAAAGAGGAAATGCTTCCAAATTTTTAATGATAAGGTCACCAAAGTCAACTCTAGATCATGTGTTGGATAGTTTGGCACATGAACATTAAATTTCCTTGAAGCATTGGAAATTAAATTGTCATTCTGCATCAACGCACAACCTATTCCCTTATTCAAAGAATCAATAAATAACAAAAAATATCTCCACATGTGGGTTATGTGATCATGAGAGAAGATTACCCTCCTTTTCAACTATTGAATATCTCTTCTCATTCATCACACCATGAAAACTTGACTCCCTTTAGAGTTAGCTTGGTAAGAGGGTTTGATAATCGTGGGAAATATCTAACCAATTGAAGGTAATATCAAGCTAAACCCAAGAAGCTAGAGATATCTGTTTATGATGTTGGACTCAGCCATCCCTTAATTTCTTCTTCCTTAGAGGGTTCTACGGATATCCCATTACCTTTGATGACATGACCAATAAATGGTACCCTATAAAACCAAAACTCACACTTGATGTACTTTCCATATAGCTTCTCATATTCCAAGGTCTATATAATAGTTTTTAGATTCTCCTCAAGATTCTCTTTGGTTTTGGAATATATTAGAATATTTTCTATAAAGAATACCACAAATTTTTCAATGTAATATTTATAGACTCTATTCATCATGTTAATGATGATTACTGGAGCATTATTGAGTCCGAGAGGAATTTTTATGAATTCATAGTGCCTGTATCTTGTGAAAAGTACTCTTGGGGATATCTTATTTATTTACCATTAAATGATAATATACCGACAAAAAATCCACCATGGAGAAGTATTGTGATCCACATTTCTGATTGAAAAAGTCATCAATCCGGGGTAAGGGATTCTTGTTAATTATCATGATTTTTTTGAGCTCATGATTATCAATGAAAAGGCACATTAACCCATCCTTCTTATTGATGAAGAGGAATGGTGAACCCCATGGTGAATCACTTTGTTGTATAAACCCTTTATCCTATTTATGATGAGGTTTTTTTCTCCAGCACTTCATGCTCCACAAAATCCATTCTATAGAGAGTCAAGGATATTGTCGACATCCAATGTATAAGATCAATTGGGAATTAAACATTTCTTCTACGTGGAATACCAGGAAATTCCTTGGGAAACACTTTAGAGAATTCCCTCAAAATTGGCATGTCTTCAAGGATAGTTGCTTCCACGGACTCAATCATTTGATCCAGACATGCATGATCACAGGGAAATAATATCCACACATGAGGTGATGGTGGTAAAGTAGATTCATCCTCCTCTTTTGAAATGTATAGAATCAGGGGTCGATTCTCCATATGAAGAGTTATTTCCCTCTAATAAAAATTTATTTTGGATCTATAGAGGGGAAGCCAATCCATACTATGAATTTAATCAAATTCCACCATAGGGATTATGATGAGGATTTTCGGGATGTTAAACACAAAAATTATGATTGGGGATGAGTTATATTCATGGGTTGAAATGATTTCCCATTTTCAGCACTCACCGACATCTTTACATCCATCGTTTGTAGTGGTGTTGGTATTATTCTACTAAACATTTGGGATATAAAATAATTCATATAACTAGAATCAAAAATTAAGATCTCTATTCTTGAATATATATCTAGCGTACCTGTCAAAACATTGTTATCGGGGTTCACTTCAGTGGTAGTGATGGAAAAATCTCTCCCTTGAATCCTTTGAAGTTTTTGGATGCCTATGAAAACCCTTGTCTTAGGGATTGACCTTGTTCTTTGCAGTTGAAGCAATAAACAACACATTGAGGTTTGAATGGATCATTCCTCTCCTTTGTATTTTTTTTCTTCCCCATCAGGCAGTTTCTAGGGTACATCTTTCCGCACCATTGGAAAGTGGGGTGCTGGATGTTCTTAGCACAATTTTATTTATTCATTGGACCACCAGAATTATATTCCACCTTACGCTTCTTATCCCCATGATACCCATGATATTCCCTGATCTCTATTTCTACTTTGAGTTCACATAAGACAATTTCCTCATATCTCTTGAAGTCATAGATCACTAGGTCTTTCTGTAGGAAAGATTATATCACACCAAATAAGTGGTCAACCTTGCATTTGAGGGTGAAAAAAATTCTAGAGGTGTATCGTGCAATTCTTGCGAATTTGTCTTTATACACTCTAATGGATTCATTGTCTTTTTTTCGAGGGAAATTAAGTCCATTTCCACCATATGTCGGAAGGTGTGCAGAAAATATTTATTGAAAAACATCTTTCTAAAATCCTTCCATTCCATTGCCTCAATCTGTTCATTGGGCTTTGTATTTTTGATCACTTTCCACCATTGATCGGCATCACCCTCTATATGATAAGAATCTAGAATAACCTTCTATTATTCAGATCATTAAAGGATAGAGAAGATCATTTCAATGGATTAAATCCATTGTTTGGAAATTGAGGGATCAGATAATCCATTAAAAGTAAGAGGAATTTCTGTCATGAAGCTCTTGATTGTGACTTTTTCTTTTATAGGGGGGTATAATATTCCTCTTGACCCATGTTTCTTTTCAAAACATGAGTCAGTTGAGAGAGTATCATGACAATTTTTCTGAAACCCTCTCATATCAAATTGAGCATCTCATTAGAAAAATCATCACATGGATCTTCACATTGGTTTTTAGCATGAGTAATCCAATTACTAGCCATTGGATAGAATAAAAGGAAATTTTTTGGTACCACATAATGGGTAATCCAAATGGAAAAATGGATAACTTATTAATTACTTTCATTTCCTTAACTTATGAATTTACAGGCTTCAATCTATGTTATCCATGATCTACCTCCCAACATATATTCTCAAGGTCATTTTTTACTTAATTATCTTAATAATGGTTCAAAATAAGCTTATGAATTTACCATATCATATCACTTAAGAGTATTATTACCAAGAGGGGCCAAGTCCAGTTGTCGTGCACCAGTTCCCATTTGAGTCTATATCAAAGCGGTGTTTTTGGGTTTTACCCCAAGATACATCTGTGAAAAAGCTTCCTCTACCTGATCTTATCAATACATATATTTATTTTATCGATAAACCACTTACACAATACTCACCAATATTTTGGGATGTGTTTATTATACATAGTCTTATCCATAAGCCTTTATCTAAGGTATACTAATCCAAATACCAAATTTAACTAAACATATCCTCTAAAATAAACTATAAAAACCCTGCTCTTTTTTACAAATATAAACATGATTTATTACATGAACTATTAACTTGAAACAACATGGAATATTTAGAGGTGTTGTGTTTTTCGTGCATAGGAGGATTAAATAATAGATAGAAACATAAATCACAACATCTTTATTGAAAACATCTTTTACCTGACAAAAAAATTCCTTCGTACATAGCATTGCATGGGATGACCTCTGAACATGCATAAAAACGGTGATCTATAAAACCTAGTAAGGGAGAAATCAAGGAATGACATGAATAATTTAGTAAATGTTAGGAAATATACAAATCGATGGAGCATAATAGAAACATGAACATAACAATATGATATTGTAAGAATATCATAATATGGAAATGTGGAAACAACATTTAACATGATATTAAAATGATCTAAGGCTCATTTCATAGGGATCTTGAGTAAACCCACATTTAACATTATTTAGAATTAGTAGAACCACATTACACATAATGTTTCATGATACTAATCTTTACCCAATGCATTGGAGTGCTATAAGGCTTCCCCCTTCATAATCATTTCATTTCATGCATAAATGTTCCAAAAGGATCATTTAACAAGGATACATTAAAAATCATACTTTATTCCATGATAATGGGATGTGTAAATAATAAATTAAACTATATAATCAATAAGTAAATGAACGTAATGGTGAATACTATTGATAGATAAATGGGAATGGAATTCACTACACAATGACTTTGGCTTGGAAAATCGTGGTGTAATTTCAGCAGCCTAACGACGTGACATAAGAATTCATAAAAATGGTTGATGAGAGATAAAGATGTGTCTCATCAGATGTACATGAAATGTAATGTATGGTGCTCATATAGATACAAGAAAAAAATAAATTTCATGTAATTTATATTTATAATACAAAATAATTCCTTGAATTTAAATGTGACGAGAGAAATGCCTTATGGAATTTCAGCATAGTAACCAGTGTACATGGGTGGCATTAATGAGAGATAAAGGGGTATATAATCATTATAAAATTGAGAGGGAATTATGGGGGACGTGAAAAATCAAATCCCAACATTTATAATTGAAAATAAAATGGAATAAAAATATTACCAAACATGGACATAAATAAGGAAGAAAGAAATCCCTTAATTGGAAGTGTATCCCCAAAGGCGTCAGAGGGGCTTGAGAGAGGCTTCTTGGGAATTTGGGGCACCATGAGAGGATTTTGGAGAGAGGAGGGCATGGTTTTTTCGAGCTTCAAAGGCTTTGAGTGAAGATGAAGTGGGACTTTGGTGGATTTATATACGAAAATAGAGGGAATTGTTTATTATTTATATTTTTCCATGAGACACTAAACAAATCAAAAATAAAAACCAACCCCTGGTTTTTTTCCCGTGGGTTTTTTCTAAAGGTGGAGTGGAAACATTATTTTATAAGGCCAATGGCCGAACTTACTAAAATATTATTCTTTCTTTTGTGTAGGTGAGTCACAATAAAATGGAAATAAATTTAAAAATATAATTTTTTTTAAAAGTCTTGGAGGGTCCACTAATGCGTTGTAAAATAAATCAAACAAAAAGAAAATAACATTATTTAAATGGTTAAAAATATATTATACAAAAAAAATTATATTATTTTATTACATCACTATTGGGACGTTATGATGTTATAAATCACAATATATATTTAAATAGTATTTAATTTTTAACAAGAAATTTGACTATCTTAAAAAATAACGAAAAATTCACCTTTGGATAATTTGAATGTAATGATTAAAAATATAATATTTAGTTTATCTATTAAATTTTATAAATGTGTGATGTTTTTATTTTTAAAATAAAAACAAACATTTATCAAATATTCATGGATTTGAAAAAAATAGCTTTCAAACCTTAAAATTTTCAATTGTATACATAAAATTTATACGATCATTTATATTTAATAAAAATTAATTTAGTAATAATTATTTATTTAAATATTCTTTAATTAAAAAAAATTCCATTAATTCATCAAAATACATATCTTAATTGAATATTCTCTAAAAATTATATTGTTTCTTAGAAAACTATTTACCAACTAATAATATAAAAACAATGTATATTCTCAATACAAAATAATTTACATAATCATAGTGTTATGGTATTGGTACATAACCACTTATAGCAGCCACATAAGACCAAAGTGTAAGGTGTCTGATGGTGAAAGACTCTTGGAGTGGCACGGATAACATATCTCTGGTGGTAATCTCTATCAACTTGCACTTCTTCTGTAGGCAGTTGTCTTCGATCTTAACCTGTTGAAGCTCTTCTTGGGCTTGCTGAAGAGCAAAGCCAAGTGATGCCAACTCCATTCCAAGCTCTAAAAAATGGGATTTTTAAGGAGAAATTATACTAGATGAGGTTATCACTTCCTTTGTCTGAGTAAATTGGATTTGTAAAATCTCTCTATTTATACTAAAAATTTGATCCCTATTCAAGACTATATTAACAATGGTAACAACTCTAAACAGTATTTTATAATCCAATAACATAAAACCAAGTGAGTTTATATGTTATATAACCATTTTACATAATAAGATATTTATTTAGATCAATAGGAAATTTCATTAATAAAATAATTGGTCATTACATTATATAAACCAGCCAAAATAAACGACCGTTGACTAAGGAATAAGACTTATAGATATAAAAATAGGACTTTAAATACCCTAACATTATATATTGACTCTAATCATACACATTAATAACACATGTATATAAATATATTTACTACCCATATAAAATTATATTTTACCATATATGACATTGTTTTGACATTATATTAGCCACTTATTATCAATTCTATGTTAATGATTGGTATTAGATAAAAACTGTTTTTTTCATACGTGTTATGACTTGTTATTATCATTCCATTTAATTAGGTCAGGATTAAATTATTTAATGAATGGAATAAATTAAATAAATATCAAATATATTCATTATAAATGTATTCATAATATTCTAATTATGATAGAAATAGGAAATGAAATACACCATTAATGGAGATGGTAGGCCATACGTACACATGAATGTTGTATCCATTTTTCATCAGATTGAATGAGTGGAAATTAATAGATATATATATATATATATTCATTCTTGTATAATTATTATTTCATAAATATCACATATATATAATAATATTTTCTTTAATAGATTCTATATAAATCTTTAATAATTCTCCTCCCATTGAGTATATTGTTGTCCACACATCCACAAATGAAGTTATTGTATTCAATATAATGTAAATAATTAATATATGTGTTATATAATAACTAAATAAGAATAAATAATTGATAAAAATAATATATATATATTTCAAAAAAACATTAATTCCATTTTTATTTGTGACCTTGATTGGTGGTAATTGATGAACAAATTACAATGGTTCGTGAGGCGGTAGTCCATCACACACATGAACAATGATTGCATATCCTACATGATTAGTGTTTGTGAAGTTTTATATAATAAACATAACATAAATTAACCTGAATATATTTATGATATTTATACCTTTATATAATAATTATATAAGTGTAAATTAAGTGGTTGATAAATAAATAAATCATAATTGGTTTTTGAATAACTGCACCTCTTCTATATGTTTCTTATTTTTCATTTCCTCAAATACCACATTGTATTACATTATAACCATAGTGTGTATTATAGTAATAGAGGGGGGATGTTGGGAATTTTTTTTGGATAGTTTCGGAAAAGTTAATGTTCATTATAGTTATGAATATGTGAGGGTTGAATTTCTTTTTATAGTGGAGGAGGAGGGACATTCATTCAAATAAGAAAAGGTAAACACTATTGAGATCCCCCCATACATCATGTTCCTACAGAGAAGGTACATATTTTATCTCTATTGTAAAATCATCCAAAAAAGGAATAAAATTAATTTTTTTAAATGTTCCTAGTTCATTTATCCTTTTAGGACAACGTTTAACTACTATGAAAACTATTTTTTTCTTAATCGGTGTAAATAATTTTCACTGGATTTAGTAATATGTTTGTTCAAAAACATATTTAAATTTTTTGGAATTTATAAATTATTATGATTCTAAATATGTAACCCATTTTATCAAATTATAATCACATAAGTGGAAAAAATTAATTTTAAACTAATCATGAACACAGGATGATGCAACAAGTTTTTAAATTGAAAAATCCAAAATGCTTGAAATATTTTTAAACACAGTTTCAATGGGAAATTGCTGAAAATAAAATTAATTGGTTTAATTTATTTATAATTGATCTAATATAAATTTAAAACTAAATTATAATATAATTTAACTATATAATTAATTTTAAAAATGATTCATTCAATTATTATTTAGTGTTTTTCATTATTCATCTAAAAATGATATATTTTAGAAAAATACAAAAAATTAACTCAAATATAATTTAGAATTTATGAATTAAAAATTTACTGTATTTTTTCAAATATATTATATAAAATTCTCTAAAATTATTATTATTAATGATCATGGAATGACATAAAATGAAGTATATTTTGAGAAAATAAATTTTTTCAAAAAGATATAGACTTTACATAAAATATTATTTTTTTATCTATAGGTTTTTTTCATACGAAACCCTTATAAATAAATTTTAAAAATTAATTTTTAATATTTATATTAATAAACATAATTGGTAGGTTATAAAAATAACATTTATTAAAATTTATTAATAACATATCATTGTGTTGTTAAAACCCATTGATGTGTGCAACAAAAGTTAAGTAGGTGTTCTGTGTAGCCCAAAATTAACATTGAGTATCATATAATGAAATCATAAAAGTGTGTATCATTTTACTGAAGACAAAAAATAAATTTATTTAATTTAAAATAACATCACAATAAATTAGGTTGTTACATTCTACCCTTTATAAATTATCCTCTCCCTTAAATATTTTCATCTTACAAAAAAAAGAGAAAAATTATACATCTTCATATACTCATGTTCCCTAATAGCTTCCACTTATAGGTTGTTTCTTCAAATAATGTTTTTTAGTTAATAAATATTTTTTAGAGACCATTCTATATATAATTAAGAATTTTCACTAGTTCCTATTTATAAGAATCTTCTCAATATGGTGTTATGACCTCTGAGTTAATACATGTTAAGGGTTTGTTATATACATTCTAGGGATATATAGATGGATTAGATCGTGGGCCTAAGAGATGTTTGGTAAAATTTCTAAGATATAGTATTCAATCCCAATTTGACCAATAATTTCAAAGGGACTAATATACATAGTGATTAGTTTTCCATTCTTCCTGAATATCACAACCTTATTCTAATGAGAAATTCATACAAACACCTTCTCAATGACATCAAATTCTAGACCACATCAGAACTTATGATCTTATATTTTCTACCAACATTGAACTTCCTTAATATTATGTTAAATGGTTATAGCCTTTTCGTCGATTTATTCAGCTATATTTGGTCCTAATAGCTTTCTTAATTAAACATCATTACATAACATTATAGATCGATATTTATATAAAAGATGGATTCATAAATACATGTCAAATTGAATGAGTGAAATATACTATATTAAGAAAAGACAACTACAATAATGTTTTCATCCCAAAAACTTTCTAAATATAACAAAAAAATATGTCAATATATCCTCTAGAGATTGAATTGTTATTTTATATTGAACATCTGTATGAGTATGATAAGTAGTTCTAACACATAGTATTGTATCATTGGATTTTTTAGACTATCAAAAATTGTGATGTAATTCTCATATGCTGATAAGATACTGTGAAATTTCGTAATTCATTCATTTGTATTGATTCCTTAATTTAAATCCTAGAATGATGATCCAAAGATAATAATTTTCTGATAGTGATGAAGTGTGATGGGATATTAAGGAGATCAATTATAAACCACACCACGTTATTCACATTAGTTGTTTTGGTGATTATAAATATTATGGTTCTCCCACTTCTTTTCCAGTATTTTAAATGGATGAAACATTCCAAAATACTGTAGTACATTAATATTTAGTTACTATAATACCAAACATCATGATACAAACTCTACTATATCTATCTTAATTCCATCCCAGTAGACATATTCTCTAATGTCATAATAAATCATTATACATAAAAGTTAAACAGAGAATTAGAAATATGAGAATCCAATAAGAGATCCTTATTAAAAAAATGTATGGATGAAAAAGATATATGATTCCAAAAACATATCATTGCATCCAGATCAAGGTTAAATTGTAGAAGATTTCTAAAATTATTCCACAGTTCCAAATAATCATTTTATCCCTATTCAGTCATTACCTCGATAGATGGTTGAACATTCAATTGAAAAAAATTATATTTTCCCCTTCTATCATTATTTAGATGTTTATCAACTGAAAATAAAAAAATATTATGAATTCTGTTATCCTCAACAAGGAAAGGCTAGCATGATAATTTAAACTCAAAGCATTGGCAACCTTGTTCCATTTCCAAGGGAGGAAATTTATTGTGATTTCATATAGCATTATTAGATGTACCCAATTTCTATGTCCCATGTTCAACTCTCTCTATGTGAATATATACTTAAAAATTTATTTATCAACATATATATCACACATTTATTCATAAATATAATTCTTCATTTAGAGTCCAGTGTTTTTGAACAGGAATAAAATGTGATGGTTTTTGAACTTTTTTATTTATTGAATGAGATTAATTTGAAACTAATATTTTGAAATAAATTTTGGGAGTTAGAACACTTCTAGGTAATGTTTTAAGAGATGAGTTAAGGATTATTATTTTTCATGGGTGGCTTGAGGTGTTTTGAGGGTTCCATACCTAGATAATTCATTTTTTTTAAATGATGTAGAGACTGAAGGGTTTGAATGGAACTATGAGACCCACTATAGGTAACCACATGGCCTTGTTTAAGGGGGTAGTATTTTATCTCATGGGAAGAACATGGTTTACTAAACCATGTTCCAAGTCTTCATGGTTGATATTTTTAGGCAGTAACTCAACACGATTAATCGCATAGTCTATGCATGGTTAGGACAATCGTCTATGATGAACCATGTAAGGGGTCTTTCTTAAACAGGGGGTGCTGCAGAGGTGGTACACAGTTTCCAATACGTACAGATTAAACCTTGTAGTGTGTACGTTCAAATGAAATTTGTTAAATTAAATTAAATTAAATTAATAAAATGAAATTATCACTCCCCCCCAACCCTCATACATGATCATGACACACTAGGGCCCCTCCTTTGCCGAGTGATGCTTCCCTCTCCTCTGACTCCTCCACAAACCACCGATTTAGTCAGTTGTTTTCACAATTCATCATAAATATCCCTATTTTGAGTCCTTGTCATCCCATATTTTCTTTATTTTCAATCCATTTATTAGTCTCTCCAGTATTTGGGAAGGTGGAATGAAAACCTATGGTTTGATGATAATCTAGACATTATGTTCATATTGGTTTTATGGTTGTGAAAATGGCCCCTTGAGTTATGTTGGTATGTGCTTCGAAAGACACTTCAAATAGTGAGGTAGTTGAATTCAATTTTTCCCACAGTCATTGAATAGAGGAAATTATTTATACAAATTATTTGTTTTGTACACTAAAAATTATGTTTTTTTGGTAATTAAGAGTTTTTGGTAATTAATTTTAGGTTTGTTGGTACTTTCCATTTTAATTATCAGTTTTTATTAATGTTTTAGAGACTTGTGATCAATATTAAGGGTTTTCACTCACGTACATAGGTATGTCTAAAAATATATTCCTCAATGTATATATTATTTTATGGCACAATATCTAAATGTATTGGGATAGGGATATGTAGATAAATTTATATAATTATATGTTCATGTGAGCGGGGGGTAGTTTGATTGGTCGCTGTCAAATCTGGAATGTGTTGAGTTTTAAATTGGTTCCACCCTGAGATGGGATCCCATTCAATGTCCTCCAATTTTATAAATTCATTATTTAATTTAATATTTCACATTTCTATATTTAAATTGTAGTATTAAAAATGATAGATTCAATGCCTCAAAAACATAAATTAATTATGTTTCATGTTTTAAATTCTAAAAGAAATAAGTAATTTTTTGACAAACAACGTATTGATTTGATAATAAACCCCCTATAATGGAGGTGAACTCTCATAAAGATAAATAGTAGTAATTATCTTTTATGATTTCATTGATAGATTTACATTTATTATTTATTTATTTCTGTAAAATTTTAAATTAACATGTCTAGGAAGTGAAAATAATAGAATTAGAGAAATTACTTTTACCATTTTAAAATTATTAAAGAAACAATCCCCCAACTATGTGTCTTGATAAGAATTATATTGTATTTAACATTTTATGATTATTTCTATATTTTCTTGTTTTTGTTTTTGACATGTTTGAGCCATAGTTTGGATGTCATTAGCATGGCCATTATAAGGTAAATATTTTCTCTATTAATGGGTATTTATTATATCTTGTATTTCAAAATGGAAATTATCATTTATTCTCACAAACATAACTAACATATGATATGTGATTTAATTTAATTACTAAATGTAAATAAATATTTAGTCTCATGTAAATTTAACACCATTACATGTTCATGGAAAGAAACAAAGTCAACCATGATTGTTTAAAATTCCATAAATTGTTCAAATAAATTGATGAATGGTACTCTTACTTATCATAAAAATTAAAGGAAGGGATTGAACACAATAGATTTATTTATTTCTTATAAAATTATAAAATAGTTTCATTACCAATTCTCCATGTCACAATAATGAAAGGATAATGGTTGAACCTTGTGCATTATATATGAAATCATTGTCAAAATAAGAGTCACCTGACCCGAGATCTCCATGGATTACTAAGGGAATACTTTGAGTGATTGAGGACCTTATTACGAATTCAAATATATGTCTTGATAAGGTTGATACCTATATAGGTTTCGATCATTTTTTAACATTATATAACTTCTATTACACCATATGATCCCTTTTGGAGAACTATAGGTTTCCCTGGATACACTCCTTGGATCCAACATTCACATGTATGTGCATTGGTCAAAGCTCAATAGGCCCAGTTATTTCGTAGCATTGTTTTATGTTGGATGACGTCTTTGGACTCAATAAGAATATTATTATGGAATTCCATGGATTATGCTCCAATGATTACACACTGACCCCTTTTATAGACTGTCTTGGATATACTCCTTGGATCTATCATTAACATGTAGGTTCCATGGTTAAATCCCATCGGGCCAAGTCATTTCATTTCTACATTATACCTTGGAAAAACTCCTTAGACATGGTAGTGTATCATTGTGTAATTACATTTACTATTCTCCTTTGATTACAAACATACCCTTTCTAATGCTATAATTATTACTAAGTTATTTTTCGTTGAGGTGTACATTTCATTGGTTGTTAACTGGGAACATCATTATTAAATTTTATCACACATTCCCTTATTACATCATAGAACATTAATTATTGCTAACATAAGTTTTGACTCTAAACTGGTAATAATCAAATAATGTATTGGTTATATGTTTAGACAGTAGCCTAGATATGAGACCATTACATGGGTATTTAGTTACATGTTAAATATTGATATTCTATATACATATATTCACACTTTTTAATTTTTATTATAATGTCTGTTTTGGGAATGAAATAGTGGGTTCTGACCTACTATGATTATAATCTCACACCCTGCTTGGGTATGCTTGATACTCGAGTAGATCGTATATATGACGGATATAGGTTGATTTATGTGTTGATTTTATAGGAAGATAGGTGACAAGGACCAAGACAAATCTTAAGATGCTCACAGATATCGACTATGGGGATGTTTCACCTTTCTTTATTTTTGTCACGTATGTACTATATTCTATAGAATATTTTTTCTATCTAGTTATTTTATCATCCATGCATTTTATAAACTATCATTGGCCACTAATATATAAATATTATATTATTTTTCTTCATCTTTGTCATTCATTTATTAACTACTTCCACTATTGAATATATTTTATTTTATTATACCATTGTGAAACTATAATTATTAGGGTATAGTGTCCCAACTATCACTATCAGAGACCCTCGTTGCTTGTAATAAGCCTCTAATGTATGTGGAGATGCACATGAGGCTATGTGACCCAACGGTTTAGCTACCAAATTAGTGTTATGTTAGTTCAAGATGTCACACCGCCATATTTTTAATACAATACGGAACATAAATCATATTTATAGGATATGTAATTTTTCTCATGATTCATCATTTATCATGAGGTATAGTCTATAAACAATACATTATTCATAATAAAAAATCCAAATCCCTTCTTGAATGCTACATTATAGATTACAGACACTTTACTACTATAGAATAGTGTAGTCACATGTGAGCTAACTAACCTTCTTTTCAGTTGCTTTAAAATTTCGACACATTCATCTACATATATTTAATTGTAACCCTTCAAAAATAGCCTAGATATAGGAATTGATAGTCAGGATAATTCTCCACCAATTTTCGACAGTTTCATGTAAACTATTTTTTTTGATATCCATGAATATGGATAATCTGGTCCAACATTCCATAAACTCCATCAATCATTGATTTACTAATATACCATCTCTTAAAATTATATGACCAAAAAATGAATCATTTTCATGAAAAAAATCACAATTTAGAAATTTTAATAATCATTCTCCTTCTTATGTGACTTTAGTAAAAGTCTCATGTGGTAACCATGCCCTTCAATTTTCATTATAATTATTAGAATATTATCTGTAATTTGTACCGAAATAGTTAAAGATAATCTATAAAGACTCTATTCCTCAAATCCATTAAAATAGAAGTAGAATTATTGATATCCAAAATAATTAAAATATATTCAGTGTCAATTCCATGTGTGGAATTTCATGTTGCGTATATCCACGTTCTTGACCCTCAATTTATGATATCCAATACGAAGGTCAATATTGTAAAAGTATTGAGATTTATATAGTTGATTAAATGAGTTATCAATATGGGGAAGAGGATACTTTTTCTTGAGGATGATATTGTTCAACTAATGATAAACAATTCATAGTATCAATGATCAATATACCATTATCGAAAAAAATTAATAGGTTCACCCTATAGTTATAAACATGACAGAATAAATCCCATTTCATGGTTTCAATGCAGTTTCTTCTTCAATTATTGCAACTCAATAGGGGTCATTCTATAAAGAGTCTTTGAAATTTTAGTCCAACTAGGTATACATTATATTGAGAACCCAACCTCAATTGTTTTGAGAAATCTAGAAATCTATATAGAATATACATAAAAAAAATCTCACACAATAGTCATATGAACAATATCGAGATTCCCAGCAATAATTATAGATAAACATGCCTTATGAATAGAAATTAAGATTGATATAGTGGATTCAATCTCCATAGGAACTTCATACTTATGGTCACATTGATTGTTGATAATTGTTTGGATTAAAACATTAAACATAACTTCCCATTATCAACAATTAATGAAGTATTTATGTAGATAAATCCCACCCACTACTAATATGTCATTAAATTTATCTAGAAGTAAGAATGGTGACATTTACATGAATAAAATTCCCCCAAACATAATATAGATAAGATTTGTACACTTGAGATAGAATCATTGTTCCATTATGTAGATATACAAATAATTCAACATCTAATCATTATTACACACCTGTTCGGAAATAGTTCTCATGACAGATTTTACCTAGCCCCTTAGCATAAGAGGTTGTAGATTTTGAGCATCATCATTAACAATATGGTTTTGGAACTGGTTCACAAAATGTCCATTCTCATTAAAAACGAATAAGTAAAGTGGATGAGGTGAATTATATGCATATTTCTATTTATTCACATTTTTAGATATCTTATTCCCATATATTTAGGAATAAAATGATCAATGAACATCCCTTGTCCACCAAAAACATTTATTATAACTCTTATTATAATTATCTTTAAGCTTCGTTCCACACTTAGATCATAAAGAAAAAATCACCTTCTTCTCTCTAGGGTTTTTATATTTCCTATGATCTCTGACTATGTTTTCATGTAAAAAAATGACAATGATATGTAATTCCAATATCTATATCCTCATAATTATCTCCTTGTAAAATATATTCACTACTAATGATGTCCCTTATAGCTAATTCTATTTATAGACATCATTTATGCCACTAAAGAAAGATCAAATCTTACATTCACATTGGATGATAATTCCATAATAGTATCATGTAAGTCTAGTAAAATTGTCCAGGTAGGTACATATAGATTAATCATATCTTTTCCTTATCTTATGAAACAAATTCTCAATATTCATATTTATAATTCAAGGAATATAATAATTGGAAAATATTTTTATTAAATTTCTCCAGTCCATCGATGAAATTTCATCTTAAGGCCTTGTATAGATGATTAGAGTACACAACTAATATCCCTCTCCATCTAAATATTAATCAACTAGAATTACTTTCTCACGTTTTATCATCATAGAATGGAAAATATATTTTCATTGGTACTCATAAATTAAACAGAAGCAAATTGATTAGAATACTCATTGAAATAAGTTGTACATTGCCTCATGAAATCCTCAGCAGAACATTGAACACTCCTTTGATCATTGGGAAGATTAATATAATTCGTATATTTAGAAAACATTGTGAGAATAGTATCCGGTTTTTGAATTCCATATCCCGTATCATTTTTAATTTTTTTGAGCATAATCATTGTATTTTCTATCACACTAAGCAGAAAACTGTTTTTTTGGGTTTCATCCATTAAATAAAATAAAAACGCAGTGATTAAGAAACAATATTCATTGTGGGGAACCATAATATCATGGAATTGCGTATTGTATGCATATGTTATGAAACCTTATTTAAAATATTACACATAATTTTTATCAAAATTTATTCATATAAAACATATATTTAAATCCTTCATGATGTGTTTTGAATATTTTATGAATTTTCAATTCATATCAACCATGAGTATTAAAACAGGTGTGCAAAAAGAACCATTCTTAGGAATGTGTTCCCAAACGAGTCTAGCTCAATACATTGTTCTCAGGGTTATTATGAAAATATAAATATATTAATGATTAAAATGAACATATAGTTTATAGACATACATTTATTTCTTGGATTCCAATCACACTATCCTTCGTGAAAATTCCAGGATATTTTCCTATGATTATCCAAATCCTTAAAATTATCCATAGAGACATTTCCTTGGGTATATATCTTGGTTTCTCTATTACTAGTTTTTAAAGTCAAAGTAAATATATTTTATTTATCAACTATGAAGACACAATCAAATCATAAATAGAAATTACATCATTATTTAGAAAATTTAATACATTACAAATAAACTCCAAAAGAAAACATTATTTTATTAAATTTTGAAACATTGAATCATATAAAATCCTCTATAAGTGACCTATATCATCTACACCTATGTTTTTAATAACTATCACCCTTCATAGACACATAATACATAATACATATCTTCATAACCTAGGTAAAAAAATCATAAGAAATGGTGAACATATATTATCAATAGGTGTAAATAAAGAAGATATAGAATCATAAAACAAATGTAAGTGAATTAGAAAAAAAACATTTGAAGATCACCACCTTCATATCAAATATCATATACTTGAGTCATGTAATAATGATTAGTAGTTATAAAAGATATAAATAACAAGGGAATAAAGATAATAAACCATTATAGCCTAAAATTGAAATAATATATGGAATTTTGTAAGACGTATAAACATATAAAATAATAATAGTACTATTCATGATTTTCTTCCAAGGCCATATTAGTTGAATGCGTTCACCACAAAACCATCTTAGTTGTCATGGTTCACACTGAAGACCATGTTAGAGGATAATTTCTATTACTAAACCGATATCACTCCGCATTCTAGCCATTTATATCTCTTGGGATATAAATTAATACCCAATTAATTGTAGGGAGATATAGGTCCCACCCATCTAATAATGATACCATACATATGTGTGTCACATGATCATAAACAATCATTATATAATACCCAAACAAATGAAATGGTTATATTAAATTTGTCCTCTTATCCTAAACCACATAATAATATAGTCATCATAATCATTTCATCAAAAAATAAACTATGAAATCAATCATGTTTGATAAGTGCTTTAGCTTGGAATCTGCCGTATAAGTGAAATGAATATCACCAACATACAGCCACTAATACATAAATCTTTATGAGAATTAATATGAATTATATTAATGGATCATATTCATATAATTTAATAGTTAAAACTAATTTTTGTCATATTATTTGGAAAATAATATTTAATTATATTTTAAAATATTTTCTAGAGTAAAGTATCAAATGTTTTTTAAAAAATGCATCTTTTAAAACATAGAACATTTTGAAAATAATTTTATTGGAAAATAAAATTTAAAACATATATTGGATGCCTTGAAAATATTTTTAAAAAAAATATACGAAATAAAACATTTTTAAATATTATTTCCATGAAAATGATATTAAAATATTATATATAATTTTTTTTGGGAAATTATGTTTTTTAAATAAAATAGAATTCCGATTAAAGATAGAAATAAAGTCGAACACTCTCAAAAATGTTTCATTGATTTTTATATATTACATATAGTTAGATACTTGAATCTATACATAAGGATATAATTAATAACCATTTTCAATAACATTTATGAGTATTCTTGAAGGGTGGATCATAATATTTTATTAACAGAATCACAATCATAATCAATCTTACAAAATGATTAGATTGTAGCAATAACGAATTATCACATTGGTAAATTGAAATAAAAATAATAATTAAAGAGTACCATTAGATGAATCATATGTTATCAAGAATATAATTTTTTTCAAGATATAACACTTAAAATGGAAATATATACACCTCTTATATGAATGTAGGTAAATAACATAACATGTGTCCTAAAAAAGGAATACTGAGACACAATTACCCAATTAATTTGGTGCCGTTTTTATTGTAAAACACCTGAAATATAGTTAATAAAATGGATAATAAAATACAAAAAAAAATTAGGATAGTAGTCATAGAATAAATTCGTGAGTGGTATATAAACCACAAAAAACAAACGAGTGGTAAAGAAGGAATAATTCTTGCAAAAATAAACATGAAACTAGAATTCCATTTAAATTTTTTCTTGATTTTATTCATACTCATTAAAAAAATAGAATAAATATAGGTTTATTAATCAAATTTTACAGAAAATATTCTATTATATAATAAAAAATATGATTAAATTATAAATTTACATTACGAATTTATTAACAATTCTATATTAATTTTATATTTCATGTAAAAACAACTTTATTATTCATACATGTTATGATTTTTTAATGGTAATAATTTTTAGATCATGATTTACATATTTCAATAATGAAATCAAGATTTAAATATAATATATATTTATTATATAATTATTTATAACAATTTACCAATTATAAAAATTTGTAATGAAATTAACGGTATATTGAGACAATAGGTCATGTGTACGCATGAAACATGTTTCCAATTTGTTATAATATTGAAATAAAGAAATGTAAATGATATATACAAATATATTTTCGTTATATAATAATTATTATTTCACAAATATAACATATATTTAGTAAAAATAAATTTAGCACATTCCTTGTAATGAATTAACGAATCCCATTTCATTAAGGTGGTGATTGTATATATGTCCACAAACGAGGTTATTATATTCCCACAACATGGAATGAATAATTTTATATTATATATTATATTTATATAAGAATAATTATGTAATATATAACCTAAATATCATATATAATAACAATGACCATCATTATTCCCAACCATGAGAGGTTGTAATGGAATAATGAACAACATCGGTTCTGGAGGCGGTAGTCCTCTATACAGAAGAATGTGGACTGTTTATCCCATTCAGAGGACATTTCTGAAGGTGTGGGTAATACCCTTAACATTAAAAAATCAATTTATATTGAAAAAATATTGGATATTATATAATATAAATATAATAATTAATTAATTTGGGGAAGAATGAAAAAATAAAAAAGAGCTCTTTGAAGAACTTCACATCTTCTTCTAATAAATCCCTTTGAATTGCACCAAAGGACCACTTGGTTTTTCATGCAATAAAATAACAATTGTCCGATAAGAGTTGGTATTTGAGGGGATTATTTGGCAAGGGATTTCCCTTGAAAAATGACTTTATTGTTGTTAATATGTTAGGGGTGGAATGTGTTTTATATTTAATGTAGAGTATCATCCTTTTAAATAGTGAAATGTTACCACTATTGGGCGGTATACAATATATCATGTTACTCCAATAGTGGAAAACACTAGATATAAGAGAGGATTTGGTAGAAATATGTCCACAATATTTATTTTTGACAAATTTCAAGATCATTTATAATTTGATTATTAACGTGTTTACACTAATTAAACTCATTTTTACCTTATTTAGTGTAATAAATTTTAATTTATTTCAAAAATGCTTTTTGAAAAAGAATAAGTTGATCTTATTGGAAATTATAAATTAGAAAACTTCCAAATTTGGAAACTATTTTTATAAATATTAATCTCTCAAGTAAAATAAAATAATATTATATTATTATCTTAGATGGGATTGGACTACGAGTTTTTAATGTGGAAATGTTCAAAAGATTAAAATGTTTTTATATATAATTTAAATTTTAAATATAATTTAAATTGAAATATTGAAATATTTTATTTTTAATTTACTTAATTATACTTTAATATATAATGATAATATAAATTAACTATTTCGGTAAATTAAATGAAATGGATGTCTCCAATTAAAATTAAAAAAATTTCACAATTCATCCAAAACTATTATATTTCATATAAACCACAAATATTCATTATAATATAATTTGTAATTTATTAATTATTTAATTATGATTATTATAAAATAAAATTAATAAAAGTTTTTAAAATTATTTTTATTATTGTTCACAGAATGACTTAAAAAGCAGTACTATTGAGAAAATAATATTTTTAAAAATGTATATACAATATCAAAAATTATATATTTCATCATAAATATGTTTTATTTACATGGAAATAATATAAATAGTATTTCTAATTTATTTATTATTATTCATATTTCTATATATATTGTCTTGTTTATAATTGTCACATTTAAATAAATATATTAATAATATATCAATATTGTGTTTCAACACAGTGTCACATGAAACATATTCAAAGAGGGTGTATAGTGTAGAAAAATATTAAATTGGGGTAGAATATAGAAAAATCATAACATGGTGTATCTTTAAATGAAATACCTCAAATAAATTCAATTTATTAATAAAAAAGCAAAAAAAAACTCAGCGGGTTACTGTTATGATTTTGAGTAATTATTCATTCTGAAGATAATAAATTATTTATAGTGTTTAGGAATGTTGGGGAGTATTTATGGATGATTTTTTATGAATTAAATGGTTTTTCGAGATAGAGGAAAATTTTAGTGTATGAATTATTATATTGGTGAATATTAAAGACATTTTTGTTAATAAAAAAAACATTTCATCAATGGAAAGTCATTCTAAAGGAAACATGAAAAAAATTAATTGTAAGTGAAATGAGATTTTATAAGGCTGATAGGGGTATAAAAAACAAATTCCTACATATATTATTAACATGTTTTTTGTCATTTAGTCTTATATTTTTATATTGACTAATTTATCCTTTACCATGGTAATATTTTTTTCATAAGGAATGGGACAATTTAATTCAAAAAAAATGTATCCCATAATAAATAATTGGTATCAAATGATTAAAAATTTAAATGTAATTTTTCTTATTAAAATTATTTTATTTGAAAAATATTTTAAATTACTAAAAGTATAATGTATTAAAAACCATTTTCCTGAAAATATAACACCATATTCACAATGTAACATATTGATTTCTTAAGAATCAAATTTTTTTAAAATTATAACCTCATTTGTAAAATAAATATTATGTTGTATTAAATGATTTTTAGTTTACATTTTTTACATGAATTGTAATAATGTTCTATAATTTATGTTTTTTAGAATCGTATTTTAACTATTCAGCTAAAAATATAACTTTTTAGAAAATTATAAACAAATAACCTTATTATAATTAATATATTTTAAATTCAAAAATGATGTTGTTTTTATTGAAATGAAAATTTGAAATTACTATATTTAAATTTTAAAATAAAAATGAAAACATTAAATAAAAACATTTTTATAGAAAAATTACTTCTAAAACATTATGCAACTTTAATCAATTTTCACATGGATTTAAAAATAATTTAATATTAAAAAAATTGAAATATATAATTATTACTGATTATACTAAAATTTAAAATGTGATAGATTTTAATTAATATGTTATCATAGTATACCATTTTATTCAAAGTGATCTTGAAATAAAAAAATAATTAGAAATTATTTTAACTAACTATGGTCTTTATATCATTCGATGACTATATAATTCATTTATCTTTTATATATTTTAGTTTTATTCATTAATGTGTTGATTTCGTTGGTTTTCTATGTGGAATGGGTTATTAATTATATTAATAATTTAAAAGATCCAAAATATTGTGTTAATAAATTCTACCCCCTAAAATAATTAGTTTATTTCTATTTTAAAAATTTATAATTGATAAAAATAGGGTTAGTTAATCATAATATATAAATAATTTGGATATACTTTCTAAAATGACATATAACATACTCAATACAGATATACCAAAATACATTTCTTTTCACAGACAATATTAACACATAATATGGTCTAGTTCCCCAATATGCATATTCTTTATTCGTATATTATCTATTTCATACACTTCCCAGAACCATTTTAATATCGAAGTTATTATTTCACATCAAATCATATATTCATTCAAAATATACCTCTTATATTCCACCACTATTTTATAATGTAAAAATATATTATATATATCCTCACCCAAAAAATGAGATGACAAAAATTAAAAAAATTTATTATATTATAATCAATCCAATATTCAATTCCAAGGTTATTAACAATATCATCTCACCTTTTTTCAAAGTCATTCATCTAACTATTTCCTCCTAATCAATCATATATTAAACCAAATATTTTATAATACCTTAATCTTGTCAACTCTTATAGTTATCCCAAAATATTTGACCACGAACTATAATATCTTTTTAATGTTTAATAATACAATTTCATATATGTTTCCATAAAAATAATGAAAATATATATAATAAATATACGTATATGTTTCAAATAATTCTAATAAAAATTATATTATACTATAATACAGTCAAAATGATCCATTAGTAATGAAAATAGATATGATAATGAATATTTGATTTGTATTATGATATCAACGTCACATCCTTAGGTAATACAATGATTCCTAATTTTTTCCACCATAATATAATATAAAATAATTATCAACTATTTGTGTATTTTTCTATTATTTGGTTAAATGATATAGTGATTTTTGGTTACATACCAATCATAGGTTCATTTTTTTGATCCTGTTTCAACTAAAAATGAAATGAAAAAAATATTATATAATTAAATCATATTAATTAATAATATAATTATGAATGATAAATCCAAATATGTCCTTATAAAAAAATAATAAATTATTTTAATATATGTCTCACTTGGTGAATAGAATAAATCACTTGGTTCAATTGAGGATATTATTAACATAAATGTAATTAAGAAATTAATCATTGGTATTGTTTTATTAATAGAATGTGATTAATAAAATCAATTTCTCCATGAATATAAAACAATTATCTGTAGTTTTAACTCATTATCATGAACAAAAAATTGCATTTTAATACTAAATATTCAAATTTTCAATTTTCTACCCCTACATACACTTTTACCATATCCTGCATCAACATCTATTATTCAAACATATTTGTAATTTCCTTGAAAACCACACAATATATACTTTACCAAAATTTCACAATGGTATAAAATACATATAAATGTCCATTAAAATTAAATAGAGGTCCAATATAGAGATATTGTCCAAATCCTAGAAATATTACCCCAATTGAACTAATGTTTTATCTATACCATTGGAATTAGGGTCAACCTTAACTTATCAACCATTGATGACCTTCATAACTCTGAATTTATCCTCAACATATATATTCCTAATCATTTAAAAATATATAATACATTTTTCATGTCCAGATATTATATCCCATACATAACCATTCGGTAATTATATGACGTAAGAAATTTCCTTACAATTGATTCCCAAAACCATTTTAGTTTAAAGGATCCAAGAAATAAAATAAAAATTAATAAACAAAAATCAATTCCATTAAAATAATCTTCTATTTTATTATTATATGGTCTAATTAATAAATAATAATAATCCAAGAGTATCAAAAAATTCCAAGCATAAGAAATAGTAGTTAATATTACATGCTTTTATTATCTTCATAACCAATGATACATGAAAATATAAATGGGGTATACTCAGATTATTAGTAATGGTATGCCTTAGTGTTAGCGATCAAATATTTTTTGTAAGAATAAGATGATTATTTGGTTTAATTTGATTACATAAACAACATATCCCTAATAAAACAATTATCATAAATCATTTCACAATGGTTGGTATATCATAAAACATGAATCGATTTTGCAATGACACGTGAGTTGGTGAACATGATACATGAGATCATACTCATAGGAATATATCATAGAAATGTAACATGTCAATGAAAAGTATCATAATAATTAACATTGAAATAAAAATAATCAAATGGAAATTATAACATTCTGAACAAATAAACTGATCATGATTATAAAAAAAATGAAAATTCCCATTCTTTATGCTATCATAAAAAATGTCAATTATTATCATCATATTCTCATGAGATATAATTAAATAACAAAACAAATAGGGGGGATTTTAGTGCCAAATATTAACCATTAATATATATAGGTCTATCATGGAAAAAAGAATTTACTATATCATAATAAATCCATGAAAAAACAATGGGTTTCTGAAAAAATTTATAAACAACACATAACATCATATTAATAAATTATAGGATATCAAAATTATTATTTTCCAAATGATTCATATCATAATACCATATATTAGTTCATAAAAAACGTCTACTTTAATTATTTACCATTTACTGTAGATATAAGTGAGAATACAAATGCTCTCACAAGATATTTTAGGAAATTGTTAAACAAGATGGAGTAAAAATTACATTCAAAAACACTTTTATGGGAAATAGAAGAATTATTTTAAAATATATTATAATGTTTTATAAATAAAGAATTATTGGAAATAAATACATATTTTAATATCAAATTTTCATATGAGTTAAGAATACTATAAGTAATGTTAATTTTAAATTTGGTCCATAGACCAAATCACAAATTGATATTCATAGTGGGAATTAGAGGGTCTGAGCACCTTAATGCTTCTTTTTTGGGTGTAGTTTGTAGCCTCATGAGTTCCCCTTGTTTACAAATAATTATTGGGGGCTTCAAGTCCTATAACATTGATTTCTTGAGGAATATATTAGAGTACATGGTTAGTCCACATTTAGCGGAAACCGTGCCACCAATACTGGTACCTTATTTTTTAGACACATAACTTGCATAAAAATGTGAATTCTTCATAAAAACATGAGATCAGATTCATTCTATTTTGGTAAACATCATTGTTTTCTAATGGGTTTTGAACACTTAATTATAAAAATTTGAGGTGGTTTGTGACTTAAATAGTGAGTATGCACATTTTGTGCATTATTGAATAACCGTACAATATAATTGTTCCATTAAAATATAAAATTTTACCATTTTCCTTTCCACCCAATAAAGGGTTTTACCCCCCTTTCTATCCATTTCTCATAGTATTCTCTCTCACTATTTTCCTCCTCCTTATCCCATCCTCCATGAGATATTTTCTTTATTCTTAGGCTAAATTGAAGTCTGTCAGTTGTTGTTAATATTTCTCAGTATCAATTTCACTCATATTCCCTCCATCAATGTTTTTTATTCATCTCATTATTATTTATATAATTTACATCGTATTTTCCTTATTTTCTATTCATTCCATAGGTCCCTAATTTTCTCCCATTTTATATTAATTGATAGATGATATTCGATGAGTAAATATTCCTAGGCATGAGGTAAGTGTTATATATTATTATCGAAAAAGTTCATTTAATTCATTAAATTATCCATTGTGCCTCACAAATATAATTCTTGGATACTCTAGGAAAATTCATAAATCAATTAAATTTGTGAAATAAATCGTGACTAAAATATAAAACAATCATTTCATTCACTTTTAGAGGATGAAATCACCATCTTGGATAATCTATTATGGTGTGTTCGGCTTAGCACCCATGAAATCCTTACCCTTATGACAACAAAATACCATATAAGGTTTTTTTCATGACACATAATATTTACCCAATTGATGCTCCATAAAAGTAATTAATTTACCCCTTTGGTGAGTTTGGAAAGACTTCCTTGAAGGCTATTCCAAGGTGTATCCAAAAAACAAATTAAGGTGTGTTTGGTTTGTCATGTAAATAATAAAACTATTAGATGGACTAATTTAATTATTTAATTATATATGTACATTAAGGTAAACCATGTGTGTAACCTTTATGTTCACGGTTTAATTTTTTTTATGTTCGTATATAATCACAAAATTGAACCTATGATGTGTACCACTAATGATCAAATTTTATTTTTAGAATTCCTTGGTGTTTATTGATTATTAGTATCAATATAGTGGTTTTATACATTAACATAAATTATATTGATAAATTGCACCAATGTTTTTAAATAATAAAAATTATCTAATGTTATTATGGAAACCAATGGATTATAAATAATAATTTTTTTATAATTTTAATAATGGTAATTGATAAAATGTTCATAATTTTATTTACTTGTTTGTTTCATTTGGTTACTATCAGTTTCCCTTGTTCCAATATAGGAACTGGTCATAGTGTGGCCTCTCATTGGTAATACCAGTATTACTCTTTCCAATACCGTGTAAAAATATAAGGACCACCAAATGAATCATTCAATAAAATTCTATCATTGAATCCCACCATTGATTCAATTAATGTCCATTACTCAGAAATGCCTGAGTTTGGCATTTATAATTCTGCTAAAATATCCAAAAAAAAACTAGAATACCTAGGATTCCCTCCCAAGATTCCTCAACTAGTTCATATACTTGGATTCACTCATATTATATACATGGATTATAAGAAATTATATTCTATTATTACCTTGTACCTATCATTATGAATCAGTTACTATGCCTCTATAATGTGGAATGACTTTGAATGATCTTAGGATTACACTTTGTTCAGATATAGGTGATTACTAGGAATCATTCAATGGTTTCATCTAGATAATTGTTTTTGGAAATCTAGTGTTCGATCCATGGATTCAATGACTACATTATTATTCTTGTTTTAAGATATAATCATGTATAAGATGAAGTATGTGGTATTCCATGGTTCACCTCCTTTTTTACATTCCAAATTTATATATTGTACACCATTATATTTGAAACACAAAGACTAGAAAAAGACTTATATAAGATTGTAGGTGTCCTACCATGTTTTACTCTCTCTATATTGGGTATTTTTTAGTACCTGAGAAGATATATTAGAAGTATGTTAGGATATGTTTGGTGCATTCGTGTTATTGGACATTATGATCATTTATATAGAATGGGTGATTCATAATTAGCATGTACTTTGTATTCTTTTAAGAGTTAGTTATTTTATTTATTTGTTCTTTTATATTTTTATCCTAGATATATATATATATTAACTTCTATACACATGAAATAAATTTATTTATTTTTGATATTAGAGTTATGTATTTTATGTTTTCATCTACTCTAGGTATTCTGTTATTTTTATATTCATCTATTTGTTTAATATTAATTATTCCCTAACTATATTATGTACTAATTGAAAGGTTATTTTAATTTAACCGTACTATCATACACTATTACTTATAGTCAATATCCTTTGTAGTATAAGGGTATTAACATGAGGTCATGTGACCCCCATGTCTGGTTGTATATGAGTGAACTGAGCATGAGAAATCACAAAGTTGTAAAAATGGTTTATTTTTCATTAACATACTATTTTAGTAGGCTAAAATGGGGTTATGAATACATATAACCATGGTAAATATCTCATGTCTAGTCATGGATAACCATCACATGGGGATTATATCAAGTATCCTGGGCAGGGCCTTTTGTTCATGTATTCAAATTACATTTGATCATTATTTCACCTAGAACGATTTTTTATAATTCTATTAGGGTTTAATTTATGAGAATAATTTCTTGGCATAATATGGAAAGAGGGTGGTGTGTTCATACTTCGTTCTAGGTATTTGTGATACATATTCCATTTTCATGATTTAAGGGATACCACATTTCTATTATTTACCTACCTAATATAAATGTATTCTCTACATAAGTGAAATCATTCCATGTTATCGTTTTTGTTAATGGTTTCTCAAATAATGTGATGAATCAACAAAAATGGGATATTCTCGCATATCATGATCATTTCATTATATATAATAAACCTAAAATTTATTAATGTAATTAAATGACCTTAAAATATATAATAAATTGACAGTATTATGAATATTTACAATTCTAAAAGACTAAATTTTATTTTCTAGAATATATATTTGATTATTAAAAAATTTCAATTGAATGGTGTTGTAATTTAAATTTATAAAGGCATGTTCACACATAAATTAGTCATGAATACTTATATAACTTTATCCATATGCATTACTTGACCATTATAGGCCAATACCTGATTAATATTATAATGAAATAACCCATCACAGGTTTTTATTAAAATCATTTCAAGATTAACAATAAAAGGGTTGTACCTAAGTTAGATGGAAATAATAATATACAAATATTTAAAATATAAATTTGGAATGTATTCTGATATAATTGATCATATGTTATTTTAAAATAACCCTTATATGTTGAATATATCATTACATGCCTTAGAAAAGAACCTCTTGTGAGTATAGTCATGATAAACTGGATGATTATATAATTTGTCTCCAACCACTTATATGATGATACACATAAGTGTATGGTGGAATATTTTTAATAAAAATACTTTAATATAGTAATATACCCCTCTTTTTTTATTATTTTGTAATTTATTTAAATGATGAGTCTGTTAATTAGAATTCTAGTTACATCCTAAATAGTGTCTTCCACTATACTATCCAAGTGATTTTACCTAATTGAGTGTTATTATTTGAACCTATGGATAAGTGAATGGGTTAATAGAAATTATATGATAAGTTTTATATAAATATTTTTATATTTTTTCATATTCTAAATAATCTACCAAATACAGTATTAATAATGTTGACCTCTGTAAAAAGTAATTGAAATTTTATTTAACCGATCCGCCTTAATAATTATGTTGACATTTGAACTATTGTTATCTCTTAATTATTACATTTTAGTGGTATTAAAAAAATACCTACTATATTGTTTATCGTGATCATTACCTTATGAGATAAATTGAATAAGAATGCAGATGCTTCCCATGAATCTGAAATTGTATTTTTATTTTTCATTGTAATAGACGTTCGACAAGAAAGCATATTGACTTCATAGGAATAGCCTTAGTTAAGAATTCATTCTTCATAGAATGTGAGGGGTTTTCATGAATATAATAGAACCTGAGGATATATTAATATTGATATATTATTTTGTTGAGTTTTTAATTACATTATGTCATATTGTTTTGCTGTTTGATTTGGGTAGTACTCATAGTTTTTAAGGATTACTTAGGTATGTGGGTAATCAATCATGAAGTTGAGACTTTTTAGAGATGTGAGCATAATGAATGATTATGTTTATTTGGACCAACATGCATATCGAATTATAGGGATTTTAGTGAGATGTGGGACCAATGTATTTTTCCTATGTTGTATGAGTTGGATGGTCTTTCATCATGTTCTGTTCTTATAAAACTTTTTTATATATGGGTTCAATGTTTTGTACATGGAAGGACATGGTAAGAATAATGTTTCCCTTAAAAATTAAAATAAAAGCAAGTAGATGTCCAATTGAACTGATTTAATTTTGAGTTGGTATATGTTTCTATATATATTATCCATTGATGTAATACAAAGCAGTATGATTCAAGAGTATTTTATTATTAATCATTCATGGTTTTAGGTTTTTTGTGATGTTTTAGTTGTATAATATGAGATGTGTTGGTTCATGAATGTCTAGAAAAATGTATGTACGTTATTGGAAGATAAATACACATGCCACTTTCCATAAAAGGTGACATAGGATTTAAGAACCTATCATGAGAAAGATATCACTATGCTATTAATAGAAGGTTGAGTTATCCTAGTAATAAAGATGAAGATGTATAATAATTAGGTTTTCTATCACCATCGATCTATTTTTTGTTTTTGATATAATTTTTGTTGATTATATTGTGTATGAGTTTGAATTTTTAATGGAATTATGTATGTTTTTATGAAGGAACCTATTCTATTTAATTATATTATTAGCCAGAGTTTCTTGTTGAAACATGGTATAATCATATTAGAAATGTGTAGAAACCTCATTTGGTGGATAATAATTAGTTTTTCGAAGGATAAGTTTGTTTGTTTTGTGAAGGTATAACTATTAAACTACGATACTGTATAGAATAATATAAATAATTGAATTAATTTACTTTAAGATATATGTAACTTAGACCTAGAATATTAGATTGATATGGTCATAACATCATATGTAAACCTTCGAGAAAGTAAATTTTACCCATCAGGTCTAAAAGTCATTGGTGAATATAAATACCAGATATTTGAATGCAGTAGGTATAATGAAACATTCATTATTAGGGAATGTGAGAAATGTTTTAGAATGCTATATTAGTAGGAAATCAATAATTGCAATAGAGTAATCTGATGAAGTGTTTATGTGATTATGGAACTATTAAACCACACTGTGACTTATAATCGGATTTCTGTGAGTATATATTAATGTTCATGAGTATCATTTGAATTTAAAGTAATGTGACTAAGACAATGAATCAAGTGTGATATGATGGGGTAGATACATTAAAATAAGTCAAACTAATGGGGTTTTGATAAAAGATTTATTATGAATCTTCTTTATGATTGAACATGACTTCTTAAAGTACATTATATTGGGAATGATTAGTGTGTTTTATGGTGGAGATCTTAAAATTTGAGTAACTGGGGAACTAATATTTATTTTTTTCATAGATATGGATCAATTGTGGACAATTGGGAAAAAAATTCACCCTAGATGTAGTTATATCACCATGGTCAAAGGAAACATGGTGTTTAACTATTTTGTATAAGGGAATCAGTATGTTTTGATATGATATAAAATGGTAAAAAAAGTTTTCTTATGTTACTAAAGGGAAGAATGGGGTTTTTTATGTTAATGAAGGGTATAGTGAAGTATTATTATGTTATTGATGGGTAGTATGTTTATTTATTCAATTATAGAAGGATTAAATTATGATTTATTAAATTTCCTAAAGTGTAACATTACATTTCAATATGTAACTAAATAGTAACATGATGAGTTAATATGTTTTTGATAATTTACATGATGTTTTCATAAGATGTTGTTTGGTGTAATTTGAATTTATAATGTTTCTTTTAGGGAATGTTGAATAAATTGTAGGTTACCACAGGGAAATATACTTTTTCCATTATAATAATATCCCTATGGATAGAAATGCTCCTCAGGGAGTGTTTATAATAACACTATTCTTTATTAAACACTTAAACATGATTTATAATTAAACTTAACTCGATACAACATTGAAGATTTAGAGGTCTACTTTCATTGAGGATTAGGATCATTACATAACAACTTAAAACCTGAAATAAAACATCTATATTGAAAACATCCTTTACATGACCACTACATTCCCACATACTTAGCATTGAATGAGATAACCTGAGGACATGGATAAGAAATGGGTGAGCTATAAATCCCAAAAAGGGAGTACGAAAGTAATAACATGAATATTACAATACATGTTAGGCTATTGTAATATCAATGGAACACAAGAGAAACATGAACATAAATGCGTGATAAAATATGATAATCGTAACATGGAAATGTGGAAACAACACTTAACATGGAATTAACCTAAGCCAAGGCTCATGGACCATGTATAATGAGTAAAACCACATTGCAAATGAAGCATGTGTAACCCCTAGTTTCACTTGAATTAACATGGTTCAACACTCATTTCACATGACATACCATGATACTATACTTTAACTAATGCATTGGAGTGCTATTAGGAAACACCCTTCATTAACATTTCATTTCATGTATAAGTGTGGCACATGGATCATACAATAGGGAATATGTCATCATTATTTATTGCATGATATTTAGATGTAGAATAAGAACATGAATCTTTATAATCAATAATTAAATGTGCATAATAGTGAATACACTTGAAAGAGAAATGGTCATGGTATTCACTACATAGTGACATTGGAATGGAAAATCAGTGCAATTTCGGCAGCGTAACGACGCGACGTATGAGTTCATAAAAAATGGATGATGAGATAGAAATGTAAGTATCATAATATATACATGAAATGTACATTAAGGGGGTCATATAGATACATGTCCCAACAGAACTAATGGAATTTAGATGCATAATACAAAATGATTACTTGGATGTAAAATAGGATAGAGAAATCCCTCAAGGAATTTTTTCAGGGTAACGTGTGTACATATAAGGAATTAATGAGAGAGATAGGGGTCTCCTATAATCCAAACATATATAGGGAAGTATGGGGGAGTTTCAAAATCATACCCCAATATTTGTAATTGAAAACAAAAGGGCATAACACCTTAATGAAAATTGGACAAAAATGAAAATTGGAGAAATCCCTTACGTGGAAATGTGATCCCAAAAGCATGGGAGAGTCTTGAGACATGATTATAGGGATCTTGAGGAACCTTGGTAGGATTATAGAGAGATGAGGTAAAGGTTATTTAGAACTCAATAGGCTTTGAGTGAAGAGGAAATGGGGGCTTGGTTGGTTTTATATATGAAAGATGATAGAATTCTTTATTATTTAGGTTTGGGACACCTCACATTAAACTAATCAAAACCACAAACCAGACCTGGGTTTTTGAACATAGTTTTTTCAAAGGGGTGTGAAAAGAAAATATTTAATAATTAAAATGGCATAACATCTTAAAATAATAGGGGTTTTAAGTGGTGGTGACTTGCACTCTCAAAGAAAACCATTTAGAAAGTCAAAATGTTTTATAAACGTTAAAGGGTCCAGTAATGCAATGTAAAATTAACCAAAGAAACCAAAAATCACATTATTTTTATGGTGAAACATATATTGGAAGAACATAATGTTTATAGTAATTTATTACATCACTATTGGGTCATTATGATGTCATAAAACAAATTATATATTTAAACTGTATTTAATTTTTACCAAAACATTCGACTGTGTCAGAAAATTATGAAGAATTCACCATTAGACAATTTGGACGTCCTGACTCCAAAAATAATATTGATTTTATCTAAATAATTTTCTAAATATGTTAATTTTTACTTTTAAAATAAAAACTGACATTTATTGAAAATTCATGGGTTCTGACAAAAAAACATTCAATCCTTAATAAAAATTACAATTCAATTCATAAAATTATACGATAAAATATATTTAATAAAACGTAATTTAATAATAATAATATTTTTTTAAAATATTATTTAATTAAATAATCCATTAATTTATCAAAGTATATTTCTTAATTTAATTTTAACTAGAAAAATACGATTTCTGCTTTAAAAACTATTTACAATGTAACCGTAATAAAATGAATGAACATTATTTATATAACAATAATATACATAGTCATAGTGATAGGGTCTCATTATATAACCCCTTATAACACCTTAAAAATACCTAAGGGTAAGGTGTGCGATTTTGATAGACTCTTAGGGTGGCTCAGATAACATCACCCGGGTGGTAATCTCTATAAACATCTACTTCTCCCATAGTCGATTCCGCTCAAGCTTCACATGTTCAAGCTCGGCATGGGATTGGTCAATAGAGAAGCACAATGAGGCCACCTCCTTTCTGAGCTCTAACAAATGGGATTCATATGGAGAAAGTCTACTGGATGAGGCCATCGATTCCTTTTGTCCGAATAAATTGGATTTTTTAAATCCATGTACATATACTAATCATGTGATCACAATTCAATGACAATATTAGAAAAAGTCACAATTCAAAATGGTATTTTAAAATAAAATAACATAAAATCAATGATGTTTACATTTATATATTCATTTTATATAATGAGACATTTAAACAGATAAAGAGGAATTTCCATTAATGAATGGTTAGGTCGTTACAATCTTTCCCCCTAAAGAAATGTTTCCCTCGAAATATCTTTTTCCCACCCTAAAACAGATGTGGGTAAATTTTCTTTATCACTTCCTCGGATTCCCACATCACTTATTCAAACCTGTGTTTTCTCCACAACACTTTCATGAGTGGAATTGTCTTATTTCATAGAACTTTTTCTCTACGATCAACGATATTCACTAGTTTCTCCTCATAAGAAAGATCATCCTATAATTGTATTACAACTAAAGAGAGTACATGTGAAGTGTCTAGATTGTACTTCATTAATAGGGATACTTGAATGACATCATGTACTTTGGAAATGGTAGGTGGAAGTGCTAGTCTATAGGCCACATCCCTGACACGATCAAGAATCCCGACGGGGCCGATGTGCAAAGGACTTAACGTCCCTTTCATTCCAAACCTCATGACCTTCTTCCACAGAGATATGCATAGAAATACCATGTCTCAAACTTTAATCTCAAGGTATCATTGATGGTTATCTGAAAAACTCTTCTATCGACTCTGAGCTACCTTGAAGTGCTGCTGAATTATTTTCACCTTATCCACCATTTCTTCATCCATTTATGGGCTTAGAAGCTTACGCTCAGCGACTTCATCCCAACATGCCAGTGTTCTGCACCTCTTCACACAAGGGCTTCATAAGGTTCCATTCTGATGCGTGAGTGGAAACTATTATTAAAGGAGAAATCAACCAGAGGAAGATGTTGATCCCATCCTCCATTAAATTCCATTGAGAATGGTCTCAACATGCCCACAAGTTTTTAGATAGTCTTCTTGGACTGGCCATTTATTTAAGGATGATAGGCCGTACTGATGTTCAGTTTATTATCCAATGCATGTTGAAGACTCGTGAAAATCATAGAGGTGAATCTTGGATCTCAATCAGATATAATAGATAGTGGTACTCTATGCATCCTTACCACTTCCCTGATATATATATGTGCTAGTTGTTCTAATGAGAAATCCTCCAAAATTGAAATAATGTGTGCAGACTTTATACAACGATCCACAACAACCCAGATTGCATTATTTCCATTGGATGTCATTGGATGTCCTGTGACAAAGTCTATGGTGACGTTCTCACATTTCTATGCTAGTATGGGTGATGGTTTCATCATACCCTTAGACTTATGTCACACATCTTTCACGTGATGACACACTAGGCACTTTGATGTAAATTCTTCGATCTCCTTACAAATATTATCCCACCAATAATTCTATTGGAGATCTCGATACATCTTTGTGTTTCCTGGGTGAATAGTGAAATTGATCTATGTGCATCATCCAAAAGTTTCTTCTTCATCTCTGGACTTTATGGAACACATAATCTTTTCCCAAATCTCAGACTTCCTTCTTAAAAAACATTGAACTCCATGTATTTCCATTTTATTATAGCTTCCACTCTCTTCTGAATTCCCACATCATTCGTTTGAGAATCCTTTATCATTTCCAAAAGAGATGGTTGAGAAATCATTTTTAAAAGGATTGATGATTTTTCTTTCTTTATGATTTCCATGGAAATATTCATAAAATCTAATATGATTGGATCATTCTAAGTTATAATCAATAATAAAATCGTTTGGTCCTTTCTACATAGGGAATCTTCCACCTTGTTCTCCTTCATAGGGTAGTAATGGATTGATCACTCATAGTCTTTGATCAGCTCTAACCATATTTCATGGCTCATGTTCAACCATTTCTATGTGATTATATAATTAATGATTTTGTGGTCTGTATATATTTGAAACTTCTTCCAAATGAGATAATGCTGCCAAATTTTTTATGCAAAGATCACCACAGCCAACTCTAGATCATGTGTTGGATAATTATGCTCATGAACATTCAATTACCATGAAGAATTGGCAATGACATTGTCATTATTCATCAACACATATCCCATGACCTTCTTCGAAGCATCACTGAATACCAAAGAAAGTTCTCCAATTGGGGGTAAAGTGAGCACATGCATAGTGATAAGATTCCTTTTCAACTCCTTGAATATTTCTTCACATTCATCACTTTAAGAAAAAATTACTCAATTCTGAGTTAGCTTGGTATGTGGGTTGGGAAATCATGATAAATTTCTCACAAATCGTCAATAATATCTAGCTAACCACAAAGAAGATACGAATATCTGTTACCGATGTTGGTCTCATCCATCCCTCAATTTCATTTGTTTTGGAGGGATCCACAGATATCCCACTGATTGTGATAATATAGACCAAGAATGATACCTCGTTCTACTAGAACTCACACTTGCTGTACTTGGCATAGAGCTTCTCCTTTGTAAGGTCTCTTGTAGAGTTCTAAGTTGCTCTTCATGATCCTCCTGGGATTTGGAGTATATCAGAATATCATCTATAAATACTACCACAAATTCTTCGAGGTAATCAATAAATGCTATATTCATCATTTCCATGATGATTTATTGAACATTAGTGAGTCCGGAAGTCAATACTATGAATTCATAGTGCCCGTATCTTGTACAAAAACCAGTCTTGGGGATATCTTCCTTCTTCACCCTTATTTGATAATATCGCAACCGAAAATCCACCATGGAGATGTATTGTGCTCCACACAGCTGATCGAACAAGTCATCAATTCATGGGAAAGGCTAATTGTTCTTTATCATGTTTCTGATAGGCTCATGATAATCAATGGAACGATGAATTGATCAAGCCTTCATATTGCTAAAAAGGACTAGTGCACCTCCTGGTGAAGTAGTTGGGAATATAAACCCTTTATCAATATTCTCCTATAGTTGTTAATTCAGCTCCTCAAGCTCTGCAAAAAATATTATATATAGAAACTTTGATATTGGCAACTCCCAAGTTATAAGATCAATTGAGAATTCATCATCTCTTCTAGGAGGAAGACCTAAAAATTCCTCAGGAATCACATCAGTGAATTCCCTCGCAATAAGAATGTTATCAAGGATGGTTGACTCCTTAAAATCAATCATCTAAGCTAGATACATGTCCTCTTAGGGAAGCAATATCCATTCTTAAGATGATGGAACTAAAGAATATTAATTTTCTTCTTTGAATTGTATACAATTAGGGGTCTATTCTCTACATAGAGGGTGATTTCCATCTCACAGCAATTTATGTTGACTCTATATAAGGAAAGTCAATCCATGCCATGAATTGCATAAAATTCTACAACAGAGAGTATGATGAGTTTCTTCAGGAAGTTCAATGCACCGATTAAGGAAGGGGATGATTTATTTTCATGGGATGAAAGGATTGCCTCATTTCTTATATTCACCAACATATTTACTTCCATGATTGTTGGTGGTGTTGGGATTGTTCTACAAAACATTCAGGATATAAAAGAATTTATAGAACCTGAATTAAGAAGTACATTAAATATTATTGAATTAATAACTAGAATACCTTTCACCACTTAATTTTTGGGGTTCAACTCAGTATTAGTGATGGAAAATGATGACCCTTGCTGCCTTTGAGGTTTTTGGTTGCCTCTGAAAACCCTTGTCTTAGGAAACTGATTTGAAAGATTCCCCGGTTCATTGCAGTTGAAGAAATGAACCCTGTGTTGAGAGTCAAATAAAGCGTTCCTCTCCTCTATCGCAGCCATGAGTTTTTATGGTCGTCAGTTAATGGCTAGGTGCCCTTCTCTACCACAACTAATTCATTTCATCATCCTCTTCAAGAAATTTTCGGGGTTCATCTTTCTGAAACATTGGAAAATTTGGTTCTTTATTTTCTTAGAACCGTTTGATTTATCCATCAAACCACCACAATTGATGTCCACCTTAATTTTATTATCCCCATGATACCCCTAAGGATCACCAATCTCCATTTCAACCTTGAGGGTACATCGTACAATTTCCTCATAGTTGTCGATGTCGCAGATCATCAAAGCTTTCCACAGGCAAGGTTTCAACCCACCAGAGAAGAGGACATCCTTACATTCCAGGGTAACAAAAAAGATGGAAGCATATTTTGCAAGACATGTGAAGTTTTCCTCATACGCTCTGACAGATTCGTCATATTTATTTTTGACGGCAGGGATGTAACATTCTATCATAAGCCGGATGGTGCGTGAAAAATATTTATCAAAATACATATTAAATAAATTCTTTTATTCCAACACCTCGATCTCTTCATCAGGCTACATATTTTGGATCAATGTCCACCATTTATCGGACTTACCCTCTATACGATAAGAATCTAGAATAACCTTCTCTTATTTGTAACATTTAATGATGGAGAATATCATTTCAATGGAGTTGATCCTTTGTTCGGTGATTGAGGGATCAAATGATCCATTAAAAGTAGGAGGCCTTTGTCTCCTAAATCTCTTGAAAGAGACTTTTTATTTCATGGGGGAGGGGTTTAAAGTTCATTTTAACCCATGTTTCTATTCAAATAACTAGTTAACTAATAGATAATTATGACAAAGTTTCCAATTCATGCTCCCATTGGATTTGGCATCTCATTAGCACAGTCATCACATTGATCGTCTCGTCGGTTGTTATCATGTGTCCTCATATTACTAGCCATTGGCTGGAATGAAAGTAAATTTATGGGTAAAAATAAAGGGAAATCCAAGTATAAAACTGATGACATATAAATAACTTTTATTTCCAAAACTTATGAATTTATTGGCCTCAGTCTATGTTATCCTAGATCTACTTCCTTACATATATTCTAAAGGCATTTTCATAGGGCCCTTAATAATGTTTTATAATAAGCTTTTGAATTAACCAAATCATACTCATGGGAGTGTTATAACCAATATTGAAACAAGGGCCATTTTCTGGCCCTAGTTCCCATTCGAGTCTTGCTCAAAGCAGTGTTTTCAAGTTTTACCTCTGTGATACATCTATTCCGGAGCCACCTCTACCTGCTCGTATCCATAGAAGGATTCATTTTCTTGATTAATCACATAATCAATACTCACCAAAACATAGGGATGTTATCATTATTAGTGTTCTTGTCTCCAAGGATTAAATAGGGTTTTCTAATCTTAATCGCAAAAAAACTAAACCTATCCTTTGATACCATCTATAACAACCATGTTTTTTTATTACGCACTTAATCAATATTTATTACAAAAACTTCACTAGATAAAACATAGGAGATCGAGAGTTCTGGTGTCCTTGGTGATTTGGATCATTATATAACAACTTAAAACATTAAATACAGCATCATTATTGATAACATCCTTTTCATGACCACTATATTTCCTCGTACGTAGTAATGCATGGGTTATCCAGAGGACATGTATAAGAAAAGGGTGAGCTATAATGCACAGTAAGAGAGTATGTGAAGAATAACATGAAGATTACAATACATTTTAGGAAATATTTATATCTATATAACACAAGAGAAACATTAACATAAATTCATGATAAATCATGATAATCGTAACATGTCAATATGGCAACAACACTTAAAATGGAATTAGCATGAGCTAAGGCACATTGCGCATGGAGCATGATTAAACCCTCATTGCACATGAAGAATGAGTAACCCATAATTCCACATGAATTATCATGATTCCAAACTCATTGTACATGGTTTATCATGTTACTATACCTTACCAAATGCATTGGAGCGATATTAGGGTCCACCCTTCTTAAACAATTCATTTCATGCATAAGTGTGCCACAAGAATCATACAACATGGAATCAATCGTCATTATTTATTCCATGAAAAAGGACATAGAATACACACATGAATCATTATAATCAATTATAAAATGTTCATAAAGGTGAATACACATGATAAATAAATGGGCATGGTATTCATTACACAATGACATTGGCTTGGAAAATCAGTGCAATTTCGGCAGCATAACGACATGACACAATAATTCATAAAAATGATTGATGAGAGATAAAGGGATGTCTCATCATATTTACATGAAATTGAAATTAACATGGTCAAATAGATACATGTCCAAAAAAACATAATTTAATTTTGATGCAAAATACAAAATGATTACTTGGATGTGAAAGAGGAGAGAGAAATCTCTCACAGAATTTCGTCATGGTAACGGGTGTAAATGGGAGGAATTGATGAGAGGGAATGGTGTTTTCCATAATCCAAATATGAAGAGGTCATTATGGGGGAGGTGTAAAATCTTACCCCCACATTTTTAATTGAAATTAAAAGGGCATAAAAATATTAATTTTTTTACAATAATGAGAAAGGAAGAAATACCTTACATGGATGTGCGATCCCAAAATCTTGGGGGAGGATTGTGAGAGGATTATTGGGAGCTTGGGTATTCATTGTAGGATTATAGAGAGAGTATGGCATGGTTTGGTCAAACACCAAAGTCTTTTAGTGAATAGGAAGTGGGAGCATGGGTGAGTTTATATAGGAAAGCAGGGGGAATTCTTTATTATTTGGGTTTGGGACCCCTAACATTAAACTAATCAAAACCACAAACCAGACCATGGTTTATCCCATGGTATTTTACAAAGGTTATTAGAAAACAATATTTTATATGTTAAATTTCCAAAATATCTAATATAATAGGGTTTCTTGTGCAGAGGTGAGTCCATCTCTGAAGCAAAACAATTTAAAAATACAAAATGTTTTTAAGCTTTGAAGGGTCCACTAAAGCTTGGTAAAATAAATAAAACAAACCCAAAATCACATTATATTAATTTTAAAACAGAAATTAAACAAAAATAATGTTAATAGTATTTTATTACATCATTATTTCGTCATTATGATGTCATAAAAGACATTATATATTTAAACGGTATTTAATTTTTAACCAAAAATTCGACTGTATCAGAAAATTATGAAAAATTAACCGTTGGATAATTTCGATGTCCTAATTCCAAAAATCATATTCATTTTATCTAAATAATTCTCTCTATATGTGAATTTTTACTTTTAAAATAAAAACTAACATTTATAAAAAAAATCATGGGTTTTGACAAAAAACAACTTTCAAACCTTAATAAAAATTACGATTGCATTCATAAAATTATAAGATCATATATATATAATAAAAATTCATATAATAAAAATTAATTTTAATTAAAATTTTATTTAAATCATAATTCCATTAATTTATCAAAATATATTTCTTAGTTCAATATTAACTAAACATTCTATTTGTGCTTTAAAAACTATTTACAAAGTAACAATAGTAAAATAAATGCACATTCATTATACAAGAATAATGTACATTGTCATAGTGCCAGGGTATCATTTCATAACCTCTTATAACAGACACATAATACAGATGGGTATGTTGTGTGACAGTGAAAGACTCTTGGGTTGGCTCAGATAACAACGCTCGGGTTGTAATCGCTATTAACTTCTACTTCTCCCATACTCAATTTCACTCAAGATTAGTGTGTTCAAGCTCTCCTTGGGTTTGGTCAAGAGTGAATCCTAATTATTCCACTTTCAGTTAGATCTCTGAAAAATGGGCTACGCATGGGGAAAGTCTACTGGATGAAGCCATCACTACTTTTTCTGAGTAAATTGGATTTATTAAAGCCCTATATTTATACTAATCACGTGATCACTATTCAATGAAAATATTAGAAATGGTAAAAATACATAATGGTATTTTAAAATCCATAAACATTAAAAGAATTAATTTTACATTTAAATAATAATTTTACAAAATGATACATTTAATCTGATGAAGTGGAATTTGCATTAATGAATTTTCTGCATGTTATAGTGTTCTCAAATGACAATGGGACGTCTCTAGGTGTATGGGAAACCTAAATTGGGAAGTTCAAACACATATTTAGTTATAACCCTGAATATTCAAGAAGAACATTCATTTTCAGATTGTCCCTATGTGAAGAAAGAACATTTTTTACCTCATAATAGGTGAATAAGGGATATTATTGGGCTAATGAATATCACATTTGTGTTTAGGTATATTATGTTGAAAAATAGTATTATCATGTCAATAGATGAATGATAACCTATTTTGAAAGGAAATTATAATGGTGGAAGGAACTATGGTTCATAATTTTTCTTTTGAGTTCTGATGTATTCTTGGAACCACCATATAAAGACAAGATAATAGGAATAATGATATAGATTTAACTAGTAAGAAAATAGATTTGAAGTATTTTTTCTAAATTTAAATAAGGATTAAGAGTGTTTTCTTCACCTTGATTGATATCTTATCCAGTGATATGTAAAGGATTTTGGGTATCCGGAGGGTTATAAAAAATGTAACGGTTTCATTTTATGGGGTTGTAATAATTGACATATCTTAGGTGATGTACTTTGATGTCCATGACCGATTCTCGGGGATGATAATTTCTAAGGTAGGGTGGTTAAAAGATTTATAGTTCTTACAAAGTTTAGAATTTGAAAAAGAATTTGAAATTTCAATCTAGTGTGTGGACCAAATATTTTAGTATGATTAGTAGGGGGAATTAAAGATTTAGATCACATTAATGTGTTTGTTTTGGATATTTCATGGTGACCTATAGGTCACTTGGATGATCGGTGAAGTCATGGGTTTTTTGGGCTTTAGAACATTGGTTTTAGGAGGAAAACATAAGGTTTATAGTTAAAACATGGATATTGTTTATTATTCTCCCCAAAACATGAGAAATATTTATTAAGGAAAATTGTAGGATAAAAATTTATACGGGTTCTGGAAACTTGTGTTTTTTTTTGAAGAGGAGTATGTGAACAAACATTGTTGGTGCACAGTTTTTAAAACCCTATACTATAACCATATTAGGTGGGTTATTATTTAGATTGTAATTTCACCAAATAGAAAAATAGTTTTACTAACTGTATTACATAACTACATGCCTCACTTTGTAGGTAAAATTTCTATTTTAACCCTCCAACCATTAATGGGGTTTACCCATTTTCCTTTACATTATCCATATAGCCTCTCTAACAGATTCCCTCATCTTCCCTTATTTCATTGATATATCCTTCATTCTTGGGCCGAATAAAAACCAATTGGTTATAATTAAAGGAATATGGTAATTCAATCTCTTATATTCCCTACATTCTATGTTTTCATTGTTTTTGGTTTCCCGCACATATTTTATTTCGGTTATTCCTCATTTTCATAGATTTTGTGAGGTTATTAATTTTCTCCTATTCTTGGATGAAATGATGTTTAATGATTGATGATTAAATCATCCCAGGCATGATGTAAGTGGATTATATGAATTTCCCTAAAATTAATTCCTTTTAGCTTATAATTTTTAACTCCTTTAAATTTTTTCCCTATATCATGACCTTTATAAAACTATGTTCTTTATTACACACATAAACATGATTTATTAAATAAACATAACTTGATACAACATAGAATATTGATAGTGTAACACCCCGAGCTTCCACGATACGCTTCTCATTCAATAATACAATAGCTTGCATTGTACGCAACTTCGAGTTCTAAAACACCGCGACTAATCAAAGTAGCCGTTATGAATAGTAATACCTTCTTTTTTGAAATATTATAAATTTTATATGTCAAAATGGACTTCATTTTTGTATTCGTAATATCGAAATTAGCCTATGTTGAATTTTTGGTATTTTTCTGAGAACTTCTAAAATTTTATAAATAGTGAAAAATACTTAAAACAACTTTTTTAATCAAAATAATTTATAGTGATAAATTATAATATTTTATGGTTTTAAAGTATAATTAGAATATATTTTTACCATTTTATCCAATGGTGGTCATTAGAATTAATTTAACATTGAAATTGGACATAAACAATTGCCAATCTTTTGATATAAATTGTTTCTTAAAAACACGCTATTTGTTGTGACAGCGGGAATTAATTATAAAATTAATTAATGCAACTAATATGTTTGGAATTTTGTAAAATAGACATCATTTTTCAATTCGGAATATCAATTATAGCTTAGGGTGAAATTTTGGCCTTATTCTGAAAAACTTCAATTTTTGATGAATAGTGAAACCACTAAGTGGTTGTTAAATAACTGATTTTTCGTTTAAATGAAATATTAACACTTCTGTGATTTGATTTTCAAAAATCCGACATACATGGTTGTCATTAAGAAGTAAAATGTGGTTCAATGGGATAAAAATAATTTTTTGGTGAATAGTAACTTATTAAGTTCTTAATCGCGATTAGTGGTAATTAGGGTAGTTTAAGGTATAAATAATACTTTAATAATATTAAATGACCTAGACACATGTCCCAACCTCATTGGTTGTGTCATGGCCGACCAAGACAAGCCATGGCCTAACTTGGGGACCCCATGGATCCACTTTTGTTGGGAAATAACATAAATTACTTTTTATTTAATGTTAAAGTGAAAATGACACTAACATAAAGTGTTTTACTAAAACAATTTTTAAGTAGGGTTACACAAGTCCATATTTTGATTATAAATAGTCATTGGAAAGATAAAAAGATTTCCTATATCATAGTATTTTTTTTATAATTTTTAGACATTAAATAAATTTAATTATTTATGACATAATAATGATGCAGCGATGACATCATTATTTGACGATTTAAATAAAATGGAAAGGTAATATAAAATCTATGAACTACACATGGCCAAAACCAATTGGATGAGTGGATTTCGATGCCTTATCACCTTATCCACGAATTCTATCAATTTGGGACCTTTTAAAACCGAAACACATTTTCAAATAATGTAATGTTCCTTTACTTTCCAAAAGTGCCCTTCCTCTCCTCTTATAAAAGGCCCCCACCTCTACCTCATTTCACACACTCTTCAAGCCATTGGCTCGGCCAACCCCTGCCCATTTGCTCTCTCCACATCCCTCTCCTCATCCTAGAGGATTCCCTTTGGGCAGAATCCTTTCAAAGAAAGCCTTTAGGCTCAACTCAAAAGGAGTTACACTTTTTAAGGTAATTCATTCTCTCATGTTCTTTTGTTTTATTTTGCTTCTCCAACCCCCTAAACTCTTTTTATTTACTTCTTTTGTAACAACACCAGTATCTTAAATATACTAGGATGTTGTTATAAGATTTATTTGAGCTACACTTCCACACAACTACATCAAATGGTTAAAGAACATAAGGTTTCCGTGGATGGCGAAATTCTGCCTCCCGAAACGATGATTGTTCAACACTCATTTAACACCTTCAAAGGTGGCCATTATGATGTCACTATTTTTATATATGATATATAATATGTTTATGTTTTCCTTAAGCTTCTGTTTTTTTCATTTTGGGCATACCTTTATGGTTTCCATTATGGGTAAAACACGATATCTTCATTTTAGGAAGCGCGGACTACCGCCCCCTGAAAGTGATTTGATTCGTTAATACCATATGTGGGATGTGTGAAGGATAAAGTTAATGATATTATATATGTTATTATACTGGAATTATAATATACTCTCATATCATTATGATTCCATTCCAGAAAATATGAAATAGAAATGGAAGTAGCGTTCATGCGTACGTACGGCTTACCGTCTCCATGAACGGTGCATTTCATTTCTTACCTCTAAATGTGATGTAATATTATAAATGAATGTATGTACTGGATATATATGACATATATGATATCTACATCATGAATACCATTCTGGATATAATGAACCTTTGACCAAATTAACAACATGTAAGTGTAAGAAGCCTATTTTTGACTTAAGAACCAAATACCGACAAAATGAACATTATTAACTTAAATAATTACATAATGTTCATATCATTGTAATAAGTGATATAATAAGGATAATGAAGTTGAAAATGGTTCTTAATAAGGTATATATTAACTCTAGTTTATTATTCAGGAGGTTAAAGAACGGTTGAGTCAAGTCAGACACGAGGTAAGGGAACTTCTTAACCCAACTTCCATTCTTTGGGTTAATCTCCTACTTTCAAATTATGTCATGATATTGTTATGTCATATCTTGTATTTGTACTTTCTTTATGTGTAATTATAGTGAATACACATAATAGATATATTTTATTTAAATTATATTTGTAAGGGAATTTCTTAACCCAACTTCCATTCTTTGGGTTAATCTCCTACTTTCAAATTATGTCATGATGTTATTATGTCCTATTTTGTATTTTTACTTTCTTTATGTGTACCTATAGTGAATACACATAATAGATCTATTTTATTTTAAAAATGATCTTTTTAAGGACTTCGTCTCAATCTCCTTTCATTGAGGCATATTTGGTTTTATACACAACCTTCTTTTATACGATGTATAAACCCCTTTGACTTTTACGTTTATTCAAAAGGAATCTTTTTTATACGAAGCGTTTTTCTAAACGACAAAAGGGAATGTTTTTCTTTCCGTACTTATGCGGCGACAACGACTTCTCCGCCGCCGTGACCATTATTTGAGTTTCGGCTTCCTCTACAAGCCATCATTTTCTTTTTTAATGAAAAATAAATACAAAGTTTTAACATTCTTTTATTTTGGTATTGAAAATGGTTTTGAAAGCATTTTTATTATATCAATGTGTTGTATTGATATCTTGTGATTGAAATGTGGAAATGTTATGTTTCCTTTATCCATGTTTTATGTGATACGATTATGTTATGGTTTATGATATGTTTAAACCTATTCATATGAGGAATGTATTGGACTTAATAAGTGACGGGTGGAGCCCGCTATAGCTCCTCGATGCATCGGTAGGTCTCATGAGACAACTAGACGTGGAATTGGCCGAGGCCCTTTCCCAATTTGATTTATGGTTTTGGCCGAGGCCTTAATCATTTTAGACGTCTTGGCCGAGGCCTTGACAAAGTGTTTCAGAATGTCTGGCATTATACATTCCCTCATTATGAAAGTGGTTATTGATATTGCATGTGATTATTCGGCCAGTAGAATATCCATGTGAAGAAGTGAATGGCATTATCTCATTTTACTTTTGCCATATTATGTTGAAGTTCAAGTTTAAAAGGCTTTTGTTTTAGTTATACATTGCCTTAAATGTTAATGTTTATTTATGAAAGCTTCCGCAATATTGTTATCCTTACTGAGCATCTGAGCTCACCCCTTTCAATGTTTTAATGTTTTCCAGGATGTGAAGAAGTATTTTATGACTGACTTGCAAGAATAATCAGTGAAGATATGAGTGTGGACTATGAAGACCATGTTTTTTTGTAGTTTGTTTAATTTTGATGTAATGAAAGACTTATGAATGTATCTAGTGTTTCCAAGGCTACTAAACTAATCGGTCTTTCGAGACTTGATCTTTTGTGATCATGCCAATGTTACGAAGTAATGCACCGACTCTGGGTAGCTGGTGTCGGGGCGTTACAGTTGGTATCAGAGGCAGTTTAGTACTAACCTTGGAAGCTAGATTTAGATAAACTCTGATTAGAGAACATAGCCCAAAGATAGACTTTGAGGATTAGTATAGAAGAACTTCCTAGAATTTTGGTATTATAGAGATGTTATGACTTTTCCGAGCAATACATCCCTGTCTGGATACGAGCAGGTAGAGGCGGCTCTGGCACAGATGTACCTAGGGGTAAAACCCGAAAACACCGCTTTGAGCTAGACTCGAACGGGAACTGGTGCACGACAATGGGCCTTGCTGCACTCTTGGTTACGACACTCCCGGGGGATATGCTTAGGATAATTCTCATTTTATTTACAAACCACTATGAAGGGTTATGAGTATATACTTTCTCAAAGAAAACATTTCTTTTTATAATTATGGATTATATCCATAATTGGTTCAATTTATGTTAAGTGTTTTATAAGTATGGAATTATGTATTTTGATTCATAAACTAATCTAGTTTATGCCATTGTTTAGAAATGGCGCCTAGTGGAAGGAATGGAAACCGTATCAATGCACGAACTCCGTGTAGGGATTGCCCTCCTGATCAAGATAATTATTGTGGATCTGGAGATACAACTAGTGCTGATCAACTTATTACCATACTGGGACAACTCACTCAGGTTATGAATAATAACCTTACTCGTATGGAGCACCCTGATCCGCAACGTGGAGGATCAATGCTAGATCGTTTCATGAGGCAACAACCACCAACCTTTAATGGGAGTACAAATCCCTTAGTAGCCGAGCAATGGATAAATTCCCTAGAGAAAATATTTCAGGCTTTGGGGAGTAGTGAAAGGGAGAAGGTTGTCATGGCAGTTTACCGCCTCACTGGAGATGCCGATCAGTGGTGGTCGCTGATTCGAAACACAAAGGAAGATGATGACGTATCGAATATGGAATGGAGGGAGTTCAAAGAGCTTTTCTTAGAAAAATACTTTCCTCGTGACCATCGAGCAGATATGGAAAGGCAATTTCTGAGTCTGAGGCAGAAGGAGGATGAGAATGTCGCAAAGTATGAGGCTAACTTTACAAGGTTAGCAAGGTATGCTGCAGATTACATACGTAACCCAAGGAGTAAGATTGATCGTTTCTTTGATGGGTTAAAACCATTTCTCCGTCGAGCTTTGGTATCACAATCCTTTTCATCATACGAAGATATTGTCTCGTGTGCTATCAAGACAGAAAAGGAATTCTCTAAGTCTTATGACAACAAAGTAAAGCAAGAGAAGAAGAGAACGGTGGAACAAGAGACAGATAAAGGGAAAAAGGGAAAGAAGGATTTTCCATTATGTGATAATTGTGGGAAGAATCACCCTGGTACTTGCCTAAAAGGAATGGGAGTTTGTTATAAATGTGGAGAAAAGGGTCACCAGGCTCGTGATTGCAAGGGAAAGAAAGAGGCTGTCAAAGTTGAATGCTACAATTGTAGAGAAATGGGTCATTATGCAAATGAATGTCCTAAGCGTCAGGGAAACTTACCTCAGAAAAGGCCAAGGGATCAAGGACAATCTTATGCTGTTACTACAGTTGAAGCGGAATAACTAATGTATTGGTGCTTTTGGACTCATGGATTATATTCTGGTTTTTAGAATAATGTGATATATATATAAGGATTGTACTGCAGTACTTGTTGATTTCAGTAAGGTTTTAATATGATTAAGGTAATCATATTTTTAGTATGTGACAATAAGAGAAACTTTTCTTTGTTTTGGGAATCTGATAAATTGATTTTGGAATTTAGAGACCTTTTAGAGAAAGTCTGGACGGAGGTATTTTGGATAACTATTAAGGTTGGAATGGATTAAGTTGAACTTTGGATAGTATTGTTTAAGGTTAAAAAATTTATGAAGATTATTTTTGGAGTATTATAATACTATAGTTTTAGGAAAAGGACAACCTGCAGGGTGGGGCATAAACCGTCGCGTCAGACAAAGCTGTAGGAATCGAACCCACAATCAAAGTGCGACAGGCCTTTATTTCCTACCACTAGCCTACAGGAAGTCCCTGGTTATTACAAAATAATTTTACTAATCTAAATGGTATGTGTTAACCTTTGGTACCTTATACAATTAGGATAAATAGAATATTTTTGAGTTCTGTTACCATTTGGAGTAAAAGATGGGTTTGTGGTAAAAATTCATTAATGAATGAAAGTATACATAACAAGTATGTATATTCCCTTACGTTCTTAGTAAATCTCCTAAATAAAATCCTCAACATTATAAAAGGTAACTTAAAACAAAAATGTTGTCGGTTAACTTTTCCAACTAGGGATTCAATGACCGTTTAACCAATCACAAGTTTGTGATTTTCTTGTGGTTAAACTTTCTCCTAATCCTGTTTTCTATAACTCCCCATCAGACCTTGATGGTTTGTTTCTCCTCCATATCCATATTTTCATAGAATCTTATAATGGGCTATATCGGGTGACCTTTGTACTTATCCTGCTTTCTTTTAATGTTATATATTTATTAACCTTATTTCCGATGTGGGTTATCCTCAAAGGTATTTTCTCTTTTCAACCTTTTATTTTCCAAGAAAAATTTCAAATTGCGAGGACGCAATTTATTGAAGGAGGGGAGAATGTAACACCCCGAGCTTCCACGATACGCTTCTCATTCAATAATACAATAGCTTGCATTGTACGCAACTTCGAGTTCTAAAACACCGCGACTAATCAACGTAGCCGTTATGAATAGTAATACCTTCTTTTTTGAAATATTATAAATTTTATATGTCAAAATGGACTTCATTTTTGTATTCGTAATATCGAAATTAGCCTATGTTGAATTTTTGGTATTTTTCTGAGAACTTCTAAAATTTTATAAATAGTGAAAAATACTTAAAACAACTTTTTTAATCAAAATAATTTATAGTGATAAATTATAATATTTTATGGTTTTAAAGTATAATTAGAATATATTTTTACCATTTTATCCAATGTTGGTCATTAGAATTAATTTAACATTGAAATTGGACATAAACAATTGCCAATCTTTTGATATAAATTGTTTCTTAAAAACACGCTATTTGTTGTGACAGCGGGAATTAATTATAAAATTAATTAATGCAACTAATATGTTTGGAATTTTGTAAAATAGACATCATTTTTCAATTCGGAATATCAATTATAGCTTAGGGTGAAATTTTGGCCTTATTCTGAAAAACTTCAATTTTTGATGAATAGTGAAACCACTAAGTGGTTGTTAAATAACTGATTTTTCGTTTAAATGAAATATTACCACTTCTGTGATTTGATTTTCAAAAATCCGACATACATGGTTGTCATTAAGAAGTAAAATGTGGTTCAATGGGATAAAAATAATTTTTTGGTGAATAGTAACTTATTAAGTTCTTAATCGCGATTAGTGGTAATTAGGGTAGTTTAAGGTATAAATAATACTTTAATAATATTAAATGACCTAGACACATGTCCCAACCTCATTGGTTGTGTCATGGCCGACCAAGACAAGCCATGGCCTAACTTGGGGACCCCATGGATCCACTTTTGTTGGGAAATAACATAAATTACTTTTTATTTAATGTTAAAGTGAAAATGACACTAACATAAAGTGTTTTACTAAAACAATTTTTAAGTAGGGTTACACAAATCCATATTTTGATTATAAATAGTCATTGGAAAGATAAAAAGATTTCCTATATCATAGTATTTTTTTTATAATTTTTAGACATTAAATAAATTTAATTATTTATGACATAATAATGATGCAGCGATGACATCATTATTTGACGATTTAAATAAAATGGAAAGGTAATATAAAATCTATGAACTACACATGGACAAAACCAATTGGATGAGTGGATTTCGATGCCTTATCACCTTATCCACGAATTCTATCAATGTGGGACCTTTTAAAACCGAAACACATTTTCAAATAATGTAATGTTCCTTTACTTTCCAAAAGTGCCCTTCCTCTCCTCTTATAAAAGGCCCCCACCTCTACCTCATTTCACACACTCTTCAAGCCATTGGCTCGGCCAACCCCTGCCCATTTGCTCTCTCCACATCCCTCTCCTCATCCTAGAGGATTCCCTTTGGGCAGAATCCTTTCAAAGGAAGCCTTTAGGCTCAACTCAAAAGGAGTTACACTTTTTAAGGTAATTCATTCTCTCATGTTCTTTTGTTTTATTTTGCTTCTCCAACCCCCTAAACTCTTTTTATTTACTTCTTTTGTAACAACACCAGTATCTTAAATATACTAGGATGTTGTTATAAGATTTATTTGAGCTACACTTCCACACAACTACATCAAATGGTTAAAGAACATAAGGTTTCCGTGGATGGCGAAATTCTGCCTCCCGAAACGATGATTGTTCAACACCCATTTAACACCTTCAAAGGTGGCCATTATGATGTCACTATTTTTATATATGATATATAATATGTTTATGTTTTCCTTAAGCTTCTGTTTTTTTCATTTTGGGCATACCTTTATGGTTTCCATTATGGGTAAAACACGATATCTTCATTTTAGGAAGCGCGGACTACCGCCCCCTGAAAGTGATTTGATTCGTTAATACCATATGTGGGATGTGTGAAGGATAAAGTTAATGATATTATATATGTTATTATACTGGAATTATAATATACTCTCATATAATTATTATTCCATTCCAGAAAATATGAAATAGAAATGGAAGTAGCGTTCATGCGTACGTACGGCTTACCGTCTCCATGAACGGTGCATTTCATTTCTTACCTCTAAATGTGATGTAATATTATAAATGAATGTATGTACTGGATATATATGACATATATGATATCTACATCATGAATACCATTCTGGATATAATGAACCTTTGACCAAATTAACAACATGTAAGTGTAAGAAGCCTATTTTTGACTTAAGAACCAAATACCGACAAAATGAACATTATTAACTTAAATAATTACATAATGTTCATATCATTGTAATAAGTGATATAATAAGGATAATGAAGTTGAAAATGGTTCTTAATAAGGTATATATTAACTCTAGTTTATTATTCAGGAGGTTAAAGAACGGTTGAGTCAAGTCAGACACGAGGTAAGGGAACTTCTTAACCCAACTTCCATTCTTTGGGTTAATCTCCTACTTTCAAATTATGTCATGATATTGTTATGTCATATCTTGTATTTGTACTTTCTTTATGTGTAATTATAGTGAATACACATAATAGATATATTTTATTTAAATGATATTTGTAAGGGAATTTCTTAACCCAACTTCCATTCTTTGGGTTAATCTCCTACTTTCAAATTATGTCATGATGTTATTATGTCCTATTTTGTATTTTTACTTTCTTTATGTGTACCTATAGTGAATACACATAATAGATCTATTTTATTTTAAAAATGATCTTTTTAAGGACTTCGTCTCAATCTCCTTTCATTGAGGCATATTTGGTTTTATACACAACCTTCTTTTATACGATGTATAAACCCCTTTGACTTTTACGTTTATTCAAAAGGAATCTTTTTTATACGAAGCGTTTTTCTAAACGACAAAAGGGAATGTTTTTCTTTCCGTACTTATGCGGCGACAACGACTTCTCCGCCGCTGTGACCATTATTTGAGTTTCGGCTTCCTCTACAAGCCATCATTTTCTTTTTTAATGAAAAATAAATACAAAGTTTTAACATTCTTTTATTTTGGTATTGAAAATGGTTTTGAAAGCATTTTTATTATATCAATGTGTTGTATTGATATCTTGTGATTGAAATGTGGAAATGTTATGTTTCCTTTATCCATGTTTTATGTGATACGATTATGTTATGGTTTATGATATGTTTAAACCTATTCATATGAGGAATGTATTGGACTTAATAAGTGACGGGTGGAGCCCGCTATAGCTCCTCGATGCATCGGTAGGTCTCATGAGACAACTAGACGTGGAATTGGCCGAGGCCCTTTCCCAATTTGATTTATGGTTTTGGCCGAGGCCTTAATCATTTTAGACGTCTTGGCCGAGGCCTTGACAAAGTGTTTCAGAATGTCTGGCATTATACATTCCCTCATTATGAAAGTGGTTATTGATATTGCATGTGATTATTCGGCCAGTAGAATATCCATGTGAAGAAGTGAATGGCATTATCTCATTTTACTTTTGCCATATTATGTTGAAGTTCAAGTTTAAAAGGCTTTTGTTTTAGTTATACATTGCCTTAAATGTTAATGTTTATTTATGAAAGCTTCCGCAATATTGTTATCCTTACTGAGCATCTGAGCTCACCCCTTTCAATGTTTTAATGTTTTCCAGGATGTGAAGAAGTATTTTATGACTGACTTGCAAGAATAATCAGTGAAGATATGAGTGTGGACTATGAAGACCATGTTTTTTTGTAGTTTGTTTAATTTTGATGTAATGAAAGACTTATGAATGTATCTAGTGTTTCCAAGGCTACTAAACTAATCGGTCTTTCGAGACTTGATCTTTTGTGATCATGCCAATGTTACGAAGTAATGCACCGACTCTGGGTAGCTGGTGTCGGGGCGTTACAGATAGGTCTAATGTCTTTGGTTCTAGGATCATTACATAACAAATTAAAACATAAAATTCAACATCTTGATTGAAAAATTATTTTACATGACCACTATATTCCCTCACACTTATCATGGGATGTGATAACCTGAGGACATGCATAAGAAAAGGGTGGGCTATAAATATCAGAATGGGAGTAAGCATGTAATAAAATGAAGATTACAATACATGTTAGGAAATAGACATATCAATGGAACACATGGAAAACATGAACATAAAGTCATGATAAATCATGATTATCATTACATGGAAAGGTGGAAGCAACACTTAACATGGAATTAGCATGAACCAAGGCTCATTGCACATTGTGCTTGAGTAAACCCTAAATACACATAAAGCATGAGTAACGCCTCATTGAACATGGATTATCATGATTCAACACTCATTGCACATGGTGTATCAGGATATTATACATTACCCAATGCATTGGAGTGTTATTAAGGCGCACCCTTCTTAAACATTTCATTTCATGCATAAGTGTGAGACATGGATCATATATCATGGAATCGATAATCATTATTTATTCCATGATAAATAGATGTGAAATAAATTCTTGAAACATTATAATCAATACGTAAATGTACATATTGGTGAATACACTTGATAGAGAAATGGGCATGGTATTCACTACACAATGACATTGGCTTTGAAAATCGATGTAATTTTGGTAGTGTAACGACATGAGATAAGATTTCATAAAAAATGGTTGATGTGAGAGAAATGGATTTATAATAATATTTACATGAAATGGAATCTATTTTTTTATATAGATATATGTTCCAACAAACTTAATGGAATTTAGATTCATAATACAAAAGGATTACTTGGATGTAAAAGAGAAGAGAGAAATCCCTCACAGAATTTCAGCATGGTAACATTTGCACATGGGAGGCATTAATGAGTGGTAAAGGGGTCTCCCATAGTCCAAACATCAATATGAATGTAAGGGGGAGGTAAGAAATCATACCCCGACATTTTTAATTGAAAAAACGGCATAATAACTTAATGAAAATTGGAAAAAAAATTGGGAATGTAAGAAATCCCTCACTTGAAAGTGAGATCCCAAAAACATGGGAGAGGCTTAAGAGAGGATTATTAGGATCTTGGGGAACCATGGTAGGAATATATATATATGAGGTCAAGGTTTAGTAGAACTCCAAATGCATTGAGTGAAGAGGATGTGGGGACATGGGTGGGTTTTATAGGAAAAGAGAGGGAATTATTTAATATATAGGTTTGGGACACTTCACATTAAACTAATCAAAACAACAAACCATCCCATTGTTTTTTCCCATGGTTTTTTAAAATGAGGGGTGTAAAACAATATTTTTTAATTCCAATGGAAGAAATTCGTAATATAATAGGGTTGCTTATGTGGATGTGAGTCACACTCTCAAGGAAAACAATTTTAAAAGACAAAATGTTTTATTAGAATTGAAGGGTCCAATAAAGCTTTGTAAGATAAATCAAACAATCTAAATTCAAATTATTTTAATGTAAAAATATATTGTATGAAAATAATTTTTATAGTACTTTATTACATCACTATTGGGTCATTATGATGACATAAAACACATTATATATTTAAACAGTATTTAATTTTTATACAAAAATTTGTCTATATCAGAAAATGATGAAAAATTAACTATTGGATAATTTTGATATCATGATTCCAAAAATAAAATTCATTATATTTAATTAATTTTCTAAATATATGAATTTGTACTTTTAAAATAAAAACTGACATTTATCGAAAATTCATGGGTTTTGACAAAAACAACTTTCAACGCATAATAAAAATTAAAATTGCATTAATGAAATTATACAATCATTGATATATAATAAAATATAAATTAATAATAATAATATTATATTTAAATAATATTAATTCAAAAATCTATTAATTTATCAAAATATATTTCTTAGTTGAATATTAAAATAAATATTTGTGCTTTAAAAACTATTTACAATGTAAAAATAAAAAAACAAATGAAAATTAACTATTCAATAATAATGTACATAGTCATAGAGATATGTTATCATTAAATAAACCCTTATAACAATCACATAATACCGAAGGGTATGGTGTGCGATAGTGAAAATCTCTTTGGGTGGCTCCGGTAACATCGCCCGGGTGGTAATCTTTATTAAATTCCACTTCTCCCAAAGTCGATTCCACTCAAGATTAACGTGTTCAAGATCCGAATGGGATTGGGATCAGAGTGATGCCCAATGATTCTACCTCATTTCCGAGCTCCGAAAAAGGGGCTTTGTACAAGGAAATTCTACTTGATGAGGCCATCGCATTCCTTGTCTGATTAAATTGGACTTTTTAAAGAACTACATTTATACTAATCATGTGATCACTATTAATGACTATATTATAAATGGTCATAGTTCATAATGGTATTTTAAATTCCAAAAACATAAAACCATTGAATTTTATATTTATATAATCAGTTTACGTAGTGAGAAATTTAATCAGATTAAGAAGAATTTTCATTAATGAAAGTTTGGGTCGTTACAATCATCCCCCTTAAGAAATTTCACCCTAAAAAATATCTTTTTCCCACACTAAATTAGATGTGGGTATCTTTGCTTCATCACTTCCTCGGATTCCCACATTGGTAGTTCAAACATGTGGTTTCTCCACAAAACATTCTTTAGGGGAATTATCATATTTCAAAGAATGTTTTCTCATTGATCTAAGATCTTCACTGGTTACTCCACATAAGAATGGTCATCCTCTAGTTGTACTTCCTTTAAAGAGAGTACATGTGAAGGTTCTGGTTTGTACATCCTTAAAAGGGATACATGAATGATATCATTTTCATTGGCCATGGTAGTTGGAAGTGCTAGTCTATAGGCCATAACCCCGACACGATCAAGAATCTCAAAGGGGACTATGTACCTAGGACTTAACTTCCCTTTCTTTCCAAACCTCATGACCTTCTTCCACGAAGATATGCATAGAAATAACATGTATCCATATTTAAACTCCAGTTATCATCGACGGTTATCTGTATAACTTGTTTATCATCTATGGGCTGCCTTGATATGCTTCTTAATGGTTTTAACCATATCCACCATTTCTTCGACCATTTATGGTCATAGCATCTTACGATCACAGACTTAATCCCAACATGCCAGTGTTCTGAACCTCTTCCCAAACAAGGCATTATAAGGTACCATTCAGATACTCTAGTGGAAACTGTTATTATATTATAATCCAACAATTTGAATATGTCTGTCCCCCCTTCCTTTGAAGTCCATAGAACACGATCTTCACATATCCTCTATTGACCAAATAGTTTGTTCAGATTGTCCATCCTTTTGAGGATGATTGGCTCTACTGATGTTCTGTTCAATATATAGAGAATTTTTAAAAATCTTCCAAAAGATAGAGTTGAATCTTGGATCTTGATCACATACAATAGATATTTTTACTCCATGCAGCCTTACCACTTCCTTGATATATATCTGTGCTAGTTGATCCGATGGGAATTCCTCCTGAATTGAAATAAAGTGTGTAGAATTTGTAAGACGATCCATAACAACCCAGATTGCAATGATTCATTTGGATGTCTTCGCATGTCAAGTGAAAAATTCCATGGTGATGTTCTCCCATTTCCATGCTGGTATGGCTAATGGTTGCATCACACCCTTAGACTTTTGTCTCTCAACCTTTACATGCTGACACAGCAGGCACTTTGATGTAAATTCGGTGATCTCCATTTTCATATTATCCCTCCAATAATGCTCTCAGAGATCTCGATACATATTTGTGTTTACTGGGTGAATATAGAACTTTTACCGATGTGCATCATCCAAAAATTCTTTCTTCAGCTTTGGACTTGATGGAAAACAAAGTCTTTTCCCAAATCTCATAATTCCTTCTTCATTAACATTGAACTCCAAGGATTTCCCTTTTTTCTTATAGATTCCACTATATTCTGAATTCCCACGTCATCCTTTTGAGCATCCTTTATCCATTCCAAATGTGATAGTTAAGAAATTATTTGTGAAAATATTGATGGTGTTCCTTTCTTTATGATTTCCAAGAACATATTCATCAAATCTAAGAAGATTAGATCCTTCACAATTCTCAACAATGATTTAATTATTGGGTCCTTCCCACATAGATCATATGTCGCATTTTTTACTTTCCCAAGGGGTAATGGACTGAGCCGTCATAGTCTTTGATCAACTCTAAATATCTTTATTGGATCACGTTCATCTATTTATTTGTGAATATATACTTGAGGCTTTTTTAGTCCGTATAATTTTCACAATTCTCAATAAAGAGAAAATGTTGCCAAATTTTTAAAGCGAAGATCACCGCATCTATATTCAGATCATGTTTTGGATAATTCTCCTTATGAAATTTCATTTATCTTGAAGAATAGGCAATGAATTTGACATTTTTCATCAACACGCATCCTAATCCCTTCTTTGAAGCATCACTATATAACACAAAACTTTCTCCACTTGTGGGTAATATGAGCTCAAGAGTAGTGATAAGCATCGATTTCAACTCTTTGAAGCTTTATTCGCACTCATCACTCCATGAAAACAGTAATCCCTTATGAGTTATCTTGGTAAGAGGGTTAGAAAATCTTGAGAAATTTCTCACAAATCGTTGATAATTTCCAGCTAATACCAAGAAGCTACAAATATCTAGTACTAATGTTGGGTTAGGCCATCCCTCAACCACATCTTTTTTGGATGTATCCACAGATATCCAATTGCTTGTGATGATATAGCCCAATAATGAGAACTCTATCTACCAGAACACACATTTGTTGTACATTTCATAGTGCTTCTCCTTCTGCAAGGTCTCTTGTACAGTTATTAGATTCTCCTAAGGATCCTCTTGGTATTTGATGTATATCAAAATTTCATTTATAACGACGACCAAAATTTTGTTGGGGTTATATAAAAAGACTATATTCATCATGTCTATGATGATTTCTAGAGAATTAGTGAGTCTTAATGGCATTACTATGAATGTATGGTGCCCGTGTCTTGTAAGAAAAGAAGTCTTGGGGATATCTTCCTTCTTCACCCTTACTTGATAATATCCGAACAACAAATCCACCATATAGAAGTATTGTACTCCACGCATCTGATTGAAGAAGTCATCAATTTAGGGGAGAGGATACTTGTTCTTTATCGTGATTTTGTTAAGCTCGTGATAATCGATGCAAAGGCACATTGGTCCATCCTTATTCTTGACATATTTGACTAGTGAACCCCATGGTGAAGCACTTGGGTGTATAAACCCTTTATCCATATTCTCATATAGTTTTTTCATCATCTCCTCATGCTCCACAAAATATATTCTATATGGATTATTGGATATTGGAAACACCCCATTTATAATAACAATTGATAATTCAGCATCTCTTCTAGGAAGAAGACTATGCAATTCCTCAGGAAACTCTTCAATGAATTTACTCACAATAGGCATGTCTTCATGGATGGTTTCCTCCTTAGACTCAATCATATAAACAAAATACAAGTTATTATTGGGTACTAATATTCACACTTGTGATGATGGAGCTAAAGAAGAATCATCATCCTCATTGCACTTGTACAGAATCAGGGGTCGATTCTCCACACGGAGAGTGATTTCCATATCATGGAAATTTATCATTCTTGAATATAAGGATAGTAAATCCATGCAATGAATTGCATAAAATTCCACATAAGGGAGTATGATGAGGTATTTTTGGAAGTTCAATCCAACGATTAAAACAGGGGAGGAGTTATATTCACAGGATGCAATGATTTCCACATTTTTCTTACTCACTGACATCTTGACTTCCCTGATTTCTAGTGGTCTTTGGATTGTTCTAATAAAAATTACAGATAAAAAATAATTTATAGAACCTGAATCAAAAAGTGCATTCACTATTATTTAATAAATAACTAGCATTCATGTCAACACTTTTTTGTCAGGGATCACTTCGGTAGTAGCGATGGAAAAAGCTCTCCCTTGCGACCTTGGATGTTTTTGGTTGCCTCCGAAAACCCTTGGATTAGGGGACTTATTTGAAAGAAGCCTTGGTTCATTGTAGTTGAAGTAATGAACAACGAGTTTAGATTCAAATGAAGCATTCATCTCCTATTTCACTGTTGCGGGGGTTTTTTAGGATGTTAATTTTAGGTTCCCTTTTCTTCCACACCTAAAGCATTTCCTCATTCCCTTCAGGAAATTTCTGTGGATCGTATTTCCACACCTTTGGAAAGTGGGGTACTAGATTTTCTTTGAACCATTGGATTTATCCATCAGACCACCAGAATTGAAGCCCAACTTACTATTTTTATCCAAATGATACACCTGAGTTTTACCAATATTCATTTCTTTTTGAGGGCACATTAGTTTATTTACTCATATCTGTCGATGTCGCGGATCGCCAGTGCTTTCCGTAAGCTTGGTTTCAGCCCAAAAAAATACAGTAAACCATGCATTGGGGTGTAATGAATAAACTGGAAGTGTATTGTGCATTCCTTGTGATGTTTTCCCCATACTATCTGATAGGGTTTTTGACTTTTTTATTTAGGTATAAGAATTCCCTTTCCATCTTAAGATGGAGGGTGCACAGAAAATATTTATCAAAAACAACTTCTAGAAATCCTTCCATTCCAATGACTCGATATGTTCCTCAGGTGTCGTATTTTTTATCAATGTCCACCATTGATCGGCTTTACACTCCATACGATAAGTAGCTAAAATAACCATCTATTTTTTGAAACATATAAGTATGGAGAAGATGTATTCAATAGTGTTGATCCATTGTTCGACGTTTTAGAGATAAGATGATCTATTAAAATTAGGATGCCTTTGTCTCATGATGCTCTCGATTGTGAGTTGTTATTTCATGGAGAAGGGGGGGGGGGTTGAATGATCCTCTTGAACCATGTTTCTATTCCATGTTTTAGATAATAGAGAGAGTATCGTGACAATTTTCGCGATTCCGGCTCCCATCAGAATGGGGATCTCAATACAACAATCATCACATTGATCTTCATATCGATTATGAGATCAAGTCCTCCCATTACTGGCTATTGGCTGGAATAAAAGGAATGTTATGGGTAACATAAAAATTGGGTAATCCAAATTGAAAAACAAATGACTTATAATGAGCTTTTATTTTCTTAAATAATGAATCTATTGGATTCAGTCTATGTTTTCCATGACCTAGTTACTAACATATAATCTTAGGAAATTTCTTTAAGTCCCTTAATAAGGGTTTATTATAAGCTTGTGAATTTACCAAAGAATTTCCCCTGGGAGTTTATTATCCAAGACTGCTGCAATCCCGTTGTCAGAAACCATTTCTATTTCGATTATAGCTCAAAGCGATGTTTTCAGGTTTTACCTCTAGGATACATCTCTGCTAGAGCCACCACTAACTGCTCGTTTCGATTAAGGGATGTATTTTCCTGATAAAAAACTTACCCAATACTCACCCAAAAATATGGATGTTTTCATTATAATTATTCTTGTCTTTAATCCTTCACTAGGGTTTTATAATCCTAATCCAATAAATAAATAATCCTATCCTCTAATACCAACTATAACAAACTTGTTCTTTATTACACACATAAGCATGATTTATTTCATAAACATCACTTGATAAAACATAGATGATCGAGTAGCCTAGTGTCCTTGGGTCTTAGGATCATTACATAACAATATAAAACCTTAAATACAAAAACATTATTTAAAACATCCTTTACATGACCACTACATTACCACTTACTTAGCATTGCATGGGATAACCTGAGGACATGCATAAGAACCGGGTGAGCTATAAAGCACAGAAAGGGAGTAAGAAAGTAATAACATGAAGATTAAAATACATTTTAGGAAATAGGAATATCAAAGGAACAAAAGATAAACATGTACATAAAGTCATTATAAATAATTATAATCATAACATGTATATGATGCAACAACACTTAAACATGGAATTAGCATGAGCCAAGGCTCATGGAACATTGAGCTTGAGTAAACCCTCATTGCACATGAAGCACAAGTAACCCAAATTTCACTTTAATTATCATGAGTCAACACCCATTTCACATGTATTATAATGATATTATACTTTACCAATGCATTGGAGTGCTATTAGGCCACACCCTTCTTAAACATTTCATTTCATGCATAAGTGTTCCACATGGATCATACAACATGGAATAAATAATAAAAATTTATTCCATGATAAAGGGATTTGGAATAAAAACTTTAATATTTATAATCAATAAGTAAAAGTGAATAGAGTTGAATACACTTGAAATAGAAATGGGCATGGTATTCACTACACAATGTCATTGTCTTGGAAAATCGGTGCAATTTTGGCAGCATAACAGCGTGACGTAAGAATCCATTAAAAAGGATGATAAGAGAGAAAGGGATGTATCATAATATTTACATGAAATGGACTATAAGAAGTTCATATATATACATATCCCACCAAACATAATGGAATTTAGATTCATAATACAAAAGGATAACTTGGATGTAAAATCGGACATAGAAATCCATAACGGAATTTCGGTATGGTAACGAATGTACATGAGAGGCATTAATGAGAGATAAAGGCAGTATCCCATTATAGAAAAATAGGGCAGTATGGTGGAGGTGGGAAATCATACCCCAATATTTTTAATTGAAAACAAAAGGGCATAGAAACTTAAAGAAAATTGGACAAAAAACGAGAAAGGAAGATACCCATTACATGGCAGTGCGATCCAAAAAAGCGTTTGAGAGGATTGAGAGAGACTTCATGGGATCTTGTGAACCATTGGGAGGATTATAGAGAGAAGAGGTTATGGGTTTGTAAAACTCCAAGGTCATTGAGTGAAGAGGATGTGGGAGCTTGGTTGGGTTTATATAGGAATGTAGATGGAATTCTTTATTATTTACATTTGGGACAGCTCACATTAAACAAATCAAAACCACAAACCGGATCATGGTTTTTTAACATGGTAATTTCGAAAGGGAAGTGGAAAACAATATTTTATAAGTTAAATGGATGTACCTCTTAAAATTATAGGGTTGCTTATGTGGAGGTGAGACACACTTTCAAGAAAGCAACTCAAAAAGACAAAATGATTTATATGATTTGAAGGGTCCACAAAACCTTTGTAAAATAAATCATACTAGCAGAAAATCACTTTATTATAATGTTAAAAAATATATTTGTAAAACATAATTTTTATAGTATTTCATTACATCACTATTAGGTCATTATGAGGTCCTAAAACACATTATTTATTTAAACAGTATATCATTTTTACTCAAAAGTGTCTTAGAAAATTATGAAACATTAACCGTTGGATAATTTCGACGTCCTGATTCCAAAAATAATAATCATTTTATATAAATAATTTTCTAAATAGGTGAATTATTTATTTTAAAACAAAAACCGGCATTTATCAAAAATTGATGGGTTTTGACATAAACACCTTTCAAACATTAATAAAAATTACAATTGAATTCATAAAATTATACGATCATTTGTATTTAATAAAAAGTAATTTAATAATAATAATATTTTATTAAAATATTATTAAATTAAAAAATCCATTAACTTATCAAAATAGATTTATTAGTTGAATATTAAATAAAAAAATAATATTTCTGCTATAAAAACTATTTACAAAGTTACAATAATAAAATAAAGGCACATTCATTATAATAGAATAATATACATAGTCATAGTGCTAGGGTAACATTACATAAACCCTCATAACACCCCTCATAAGACTGAAGGAAAAGGTGTGCGATGGTTACATACTCTTGGGGTGGCTCAGATATGATCACTCCGGTGGTAATCTCTATAAACTTCCACTTCCCATGTAGTCGGTTCCACTCATGCTTAATTTGTTCAAGCTCGACTTGGTTTGGTAAAGAATGAATCCAAATGACACCACCTCTTTTATGAGCTCTCACAAATGGGCATCATATGGGTAAAGTCTATTGGATGAGGCCATCACTTCCTTTTTCTAAATAAATTGGATTTGTTAATTCTCTATATTTATACTAATCATGGGATCACTATTCAACATCTATATTAGCAACGGTCAAAATTCATAATGGAATTTTAAAATTAAAAAACATAAAATCCATGAAGATTACATTTATATAAACATTTTACATAATGATACATTTAATCAGATCAAGACGAATTTTCATTAATGAATGTTTGGGTTGTTACAACCTTGATGTAGTATAATCCACACTTACTCATTTTGAGGTTGAAAACCTTTTCCAATACAACCAGATTTGGTGAGTTCAACATAAATCCATTGAAAAGCATACCTTTATGACACAATGATTCCTCCAATGGTTTTTTTCTCTATTATTAGTAATCTCATAATTTATTGTTCTCTTCTGTATTGAAACTACCAAATGTGTGTGTTTAGATTGAATCATGTAATTACTGTACAACGGGGTAACCAAAACACCATGTGAGTCATGATTGTTTTTTCACATTAATAATGGGACCCTTAATTTGGTTATTTAATTTATAAAATGATAAATGTAACTTAGAGAAATTCATTTGTGTCACTTAAATGGTAATGGTTAAAAAAATAAGTTTCATATTATCAATTACTTACTAACACATATGAATTAAACCTTGTATTCAACATATTACTTTTTTGAAATTCCATGGAACTTATGCTTTATTTCTATTGGAACCGTTGTTTTATAAATTCATGTAAAAGTTTTTTTTTGAAAATTTATATTCCCTTTATAAATAAGATTACTATATCAAATGGGTATATGTAACCTTAAAGTATATCAATAAGAGATGATTTATTTATAATTTTGATGAAATTAATTATCACTAAGGGCCTTATTTTATTGTCTTTTTTATATTTTTTTTGTCTCCATCAATGATCCATGTTCTAATACTGATATAGGTAATACTAAGACTTATAATGAGTAAGATTAGGATTACATCTTAACATTCCCTGTGAGAACATGATAGACACTCCAGATTCTTTAATATATAATTCAATGGGTAATAGCACCTTGGATATAATCAATGTATTACATTAGTGAACATATATTCATTGATTCAATGAATCACCTGAAACATGTGGCTGATTATATATAATGGGATGAGATCCTATGATTACACTTCATGTCCATAGGCCCATAATTCCCAATTTTATCTCCAAGGATTCAAATCACATTTATATCAGGATTACCTTGGGCATGTTATTCATTATCAGCAATATCCCCGTTTGAAAGATGAATTACTAAAAACACTTCTTTGAATAATCCCTATTTTAATATGTGGCATTACCCAAATTTTTTTTATAGTTTCATCGGGATAATTTTTCATGGTTTTCAGGGATTAGAGACACGGTCCTTAGGACCAAATTAATAATCCTATTTTTTTATAGTGTATATCAATCAATGTTTGATGATATTCACTAGTTCACAACAAATTCACTTCTTTCCTTATTTATCAACATCACTCAATTATATTTTATACTCACATACAAGAAATTTATTTATACACCATTGGGGGTGGCCAGCTGAGTTATAATATGATCTTCTTTAGGTTGTTGTTTGTACCTCATTATATTTTTTGGTCATAGGTAAGTATTTGGTTAGTGAATATATTTTGATTTCTATTTAGGATTATAACTGGAATATGAACATCATATCGAGCATGTAGTCAGACTAACTTTAGGAGTTGGTTCTACTTTTTATTAATTAATTTATCTATATATCCTAGCTGTATATATTAAAATTTTAATTCTTTATTTCCTTATAGTTTTTTAATATTATTTTCAGGTATGGTATTTTTATTTATAAAGTTTCTTATTTTAAGCAATTATTAAATTTTTTAGACATATTCATTCAATTTATTTTATGATGAACTACATTGTATGTCAACCCAACCATACAATCTTAGACCCCAAATACATTCCAGAGGCCTCATGAATATGGGAAGGGTGATTGAGGACATGTGATCATTAGGTTCAACTACTTATGAGTTTACTAGGCTTTAGAAACCAAATATGTTATAAAAAACATGTAATGAAAGATAAAACATATTATTTTGAAAGTTTGAAAATTTAATTTCACTAAATGATTTTTAATACATTTCCTTTAAACCAACATCACTAAAAGATAATTAAATTTTACAATTAAAAAGGGTTTTTGAGAATTAGGATAATCATAAAAAATAATCAATATTACATTTCAAAAAAATGAAATTATAACATTGATAGGAATGAAAATATGGACACAAAAATAAGAATGTATAGAGAGAGTGAGGTTCATTCTTGGCAACAATAAAATTTTAGATAAGACAAAAATATAGTAGGAAAACTTTAATTAAAAGATATATTTTATCTAGATAGATATAATAAAAAATCATATAATTTGGGAAATAATTTATTAAAGATAAAATTCAATGTTTAATTTCAAAAAAAACCATATAACTCAAAGAATGATATTTGAGACACCAACATTACTTATTGAAAGTTCAGATCAAGATGTATGAATCTTTAGAAAATTTTCAAATATGGTAAAATTTTAAATCACTATATCCAAAAGATAAAAGTAATGATGATAAAGTCATAGGGAATTATTTATAAATATATTATCAAAAATTTCTAAGAACACAATTAAAACTCAATGAGCGAGTATTTAGTTAAAAACACTTACAAAATTAGGAGATTTTGATTATAAAACTCAAGAATGAGTGAGATTTAAAATGGTCATGTATTACATTGAATAAAAATAATTTTATGATATAATATCAAAATTATTAATCATATACACCAAATAAATTATGATTTTATAATAAAAACATGTCTCAATGGTGGGAATTTGGGACGAAAACCCATACCATGGGTTTAAATTGTTTTCCAAGTGAAACCAAAATTACATATAATTAAATAAATTTTCTAAATTACATAACCATGAAATATATTAACTTCAATAAACATTTATCCTTACAATTCATAATCATTAGGTACATAAATATAATAAATTATTTACATACATCCCCACAACAGGTGTTTATAATTATAGTTATTTACACTAGTTTTGTATGATCATAGTTGAAATTTTACATTAGTTAAATATAAAATTTTCTCAATAATTAATTATACTAAAAGGGAATAATTTATAGTTATTTATCATGATTAAATTTTTATACATGATTAATTTAGTATTTATCATCGAATATGTGATCGAAAATTAGAATTTTTGGGTGACTTTTAACTAATTAAGGGTGTTTTATTAATTGATGAGGGATTATTTTATCATTTAAAGACCCAAACAATTTATTTACATATTTATATCATATTATATGAATAATTAGTCTTTTATAATCACAAATGCTATAATCAAAGCACTATTCATCTGTGATCCTAAACACAAAACATGAACATACCGTGATTAATGAATGATTAAGTGAATATTAGGATAAAATATTATTATAAATAGGGTATAATGATATTGAAAATTTCAAATTGGTGTGATATAACAATAATATATATAAGTGGATGAAAAAATGATTTGTAAACAAATTTCATCATATGAATAAATGCTTTCCAATTTATATTTCATTAATAAGATGGTTAATTTTATAACACTTATTTAACGTTAAAATCAACAAGAGGATATTAAATTTCTATAACAATAATCAGATAAATATCATTAAAATAATAAATATCCTTCTTACACATGTTGAGAGATTTCTGATAATGGGGTTAATTTTAAATGAATGTTTTTATTCCTGAATGTGGTAACCTGCACAAATGGACAATTTATGTCTTAGTTATCCAAATTGGAAATAAGAAATGGTAGTTTATTCTTGTAAAATAATTATAATAACCTATTGAAAACCCAACAATAATTATGATAACATTTTTAATATGGTGTAATGAAATTTTCATAATATATAATATATAAAAATTAATAGAATACAGAAATAGAGGAAAGACGCTAATACCGAACATATAGGATTATATCCTTTGATAATTGGGATAAGCTACTAATGGATGGTATGTATAAATAAAATTACCTCTTTTAGGTGTAAAGTAATCTATAGGATATGGTCGGATGATTTTATTCTAATGAAATGGGGTTTCTTGTGTGGTTATGTGAAGAGATGAGAGAATTTTTTTTGAAAAGAGATGAAATTTGTGTTAATACATAAATATATTCAATAATGATTAGTAAATAACATGTTAATTGTGTAAAACCACAGTATTTTATGTTATTTTAATCTATAAAACTTTTTTTATATTTTATATCTTCATTTACATGCAACACTTAACTAAAAAACCATAATATATTGTTATATTATTATTTAATGTGATAGTTCTCAATTACATGTTAAATTGGAGGTTGTGAATAATATTAACCAAATTATGAAATAAATAAATATTTTATTCAATGAATAACTGTTTTTTAATTCTTTCAAATTAATCACCCAATTTTTAAAAATATGTTTATTATTCAAAATTACTTTTTTTTTCAAAAATCTACTTTTATTACTTTTTGTGAGTGAATGTAATAATTAATTTATGAACTATACTGATTTATGTAACAAGTATTACATCATTTTTTAAATCATCATACTAAAATTATGTTAGTTTAAATAATTTGTATAAAAATGGAAAAATTTATTTTCTACTAAATTGTAAAAAATACAAGTTTTTATTGAAACATGTATTTATGTTTCCATAACATAAAATTTTTAATTTTAAATTAACATATTTAATAAATAAAATTAGTAAAATTATACCTCTAATAAAACAATTTCTCTCATTTGAATAACATTTATGATAAACATTTCTACCACACCATTTATATATATAATAAGGGACTTTCAAAAAAAAAGTCATTCTATTTTACATTTTTATCTAAAATAAATTCATACCATATATAGTGATTTAATTTTTAAAACATTATTCCATAATTGTTTTTCAAAAATTAAATAACTATTTAATAGGTATCTATTATATTTTGGCAATGTAAATGGTATCCATTTTAATAAAAATTACCACTATAGTGGTAAAATAGTTTCATTCGTGTTAAAAATATTATAATAAGTATTCAAATTCATTCAAAAGCACTGAATCTAGTTCATTAGATGTATATATTTCATCCAAAATTATCCAAATTTTAAAAATATGAATTATTCCTTCCATTAAATTTTTATTTTTGATAGTTATAATATTAATGTTGAAGATAAAGTATTAAATGTCAATTTATTAATTTTCGTATCTATAATATTTTGTGAGGGGGTTAGACAAAACATATTTTTTTATAAATGGTTATTTGAAATATAAATGAACATTTATTTGTCAGGGTAATATATTTTTATATTTTAATTATGATATAATTACAAAAATATGTATTCAATGATGATCCAGTGATTATGAATACTATAAAACATCAAGTAATCTTTTTTCAACACTTAAAAAATAATATTATCTTGGCTGGTACAATGTGTAAAATTAATTTTATAGAAAATTTGAAAATATAAGTTATTTTTTAATTTTTCTTATATTAATTACATTACTCTAATGTGGTTTTAAATGTCAAATGATGTTAATAGTTATTAAAATGTTATTAATACTATTTTCTTTTAAATAATGCTTTATTTAATTAAGAAAAAGCCATTAAAACCATGAAATTGTAATATTATGATGATTAATTTTCTAAAATTTCAGCATTTTTCCTTTTATTATCCAATTTTTTAATTATAAGTAAAATTATATTCCTTTAATATTTTAAATGTCCATAACATTGTTATTTCATAGTTCCTTGAAACAAGTATTCTAGTTTTAAGAACCACATCTTCCTAGAAATTTCCATTGGATTTATTTATGGAACACGAAGCTTCCAACAATTCTTTATCCAAAAGGGACTTACATTACAATGGTAGGTGTTCGTTATATGGGATATTCACAATACTCAAGAACGTGAATTGGTCGAGAGGATATGAGGTCGGACTCATCACACCCTTTCAAGGGGAATAATTTTCTACCCCTGGACTCCCTTTGTAATTGAAGATATTTTCATGTATCCTTATTAATTCAATAAGTATATCATAACTATCCCTTGGAATTTTAAATCAATTATTAGCTTGTGTAATTTTTAGAATCATCAGTATGCATTAATGTTTCTTCATTATTGGAGATATCTGTATGTATTTCAGGTTCTCCATCAATGGTATCCTCTGATATACTATTTCAATATTATTTTAGTCATCGTTATAATGAAACTGGTTTTTTAGCCAATCAGTGGGGAACTTTGGAATTTATTTTCATCGAGGGAGGTGAAGGATTTATTTGATCTTGGGATCGTGACCATAATTTGGGCTACCTACGTATCCTTGTAAAATGATTCATAACCCTCTTAGTTTGGTGCCACTGAATAAGTCACATCATTCGTTTTAAGGTCATGTGATAAGTACTTAGCCATATAGTTTAATGTCATGGGGTCTGGACATATAAGTGGGAGGATCATAGTCAAAACATAGTGTGCAACTTATGATGATACAGCCCAAGGAACATGGAAAGTATATGTGTTTCAAAGCAAGATCAGACCTTGTTCAGAATAATGCCAAAAGAGAACAATGTTGATTTAATGAATTGGGTTTGAACTGCAAGGGGGATTCCTACATATCCCAAATAGTTTGGAATCAAATCTCATATAGTTAGATATGTCTCATATAAGATTATAGTCCTTTGAGAGAATTGATTTTGGGATTACATTTTAAAAATGATTCCTTGGTGGTTTTAGGGATTATTTTGGGGCTTATTCCTAAGGAGGATTCCCAGATTAAAGAGATTAAGATTGGATTTTTGAAGAGGACATCCAGTGAGCTTGGGCCCTGAAATGGCTTCATACGTTTCATGGTTTGAACATGAATTAGAGTTCTCATAGTTCCTTCAGTTGTGAAAATGTTGTGACCATGAAAAATCTCTAAGCCCATGCGAGTCATGATTGGTGTGGGGAAGAATAGAATATCAATGATTCAACAAATGCACTTTCAAATTTTTTCCTAATTTGCTGGTGGAATAGGGCACACTTATGGTGGCAAAGGTGAATGATGATGAGGCAACCCGAGAATAGTGCAAGGTGAGGAGCCTTCCCTCTATTCACTTTATATTGGATAAGGGTCCAATTAAAGTAGGAAGGGATGAAGGTTAGGGGCTTACAGTAGGATGACTTCCTATGGTGCAAAGCCCAATAGAATAGGGAAAGGGTAACAAAAGTCCATGTTCCTATCATCCCTTTGACCTTTGGCACCGAAGAAGAGAGGAGAAGCAATGATGCTAACTCCTTCAAGAATAGCGAGGGGCTTATGCCAAGATGGTTTCCCTAAAATTGATCATGATAGGGGAGAGATACTTCTACTTTTTTTGAAAATGAAAAAAAATCAAGTGTAAAATTTACCTTCCCTATGAGAGACTTAAGGTTCCAGGTCATCTCTTCGAGGACAGAGATGTCAGGACCCAACCCTCCTCCAAACATGGAATGTCCCAGCACTATTTCTGGGAGATGGATACATGTGACAATGGATTTACAAACCCATATACATTCCATGTATCCTAACTCTCTTAAAAAACAAATGTGGGAAACGTATGACATTATAAGTTCAATCCCTATTAGGAAACACGCTCATGTTCCCTTCCCAAAGGGTTGATAAGTTAGGAATGTTTTTGGTGGAGGTCTCAATAGAATACCATTCAGTCAAGGGAGCCAAGGAAGAATAAGCCTTCCCATGAATGGCTTTGATAAAGGATTTATGTATTATAGATTGAAGATGGTGAAGAGAGTAAGTGAAAAAAACTATGGTGCCAATATAGAGAAGGGCATGTAAGTATGGTCACACAAGAAGGCTTGAGAGACCAAGAATTCACCTAAGAGATGAACATATTGTATGTTAATAAATGGGTGAGACCTATCTGAAGCCTTTAAGAGTATTCATAGGTGATCCCATAAGTAGGCTGCACAATTTCCTATCAAAAAGAATATGCATCACACAAGTATTGCTGATTTGGGGAGTTTTGGCGCTTTAGGCGCGCACGTTTTATGGTTTTCAAACACTAAAATGACATAAATCCAATGATCCTCCCTTAAATCCTTCACTCAAGGTGTTGAATAACATCCTTGAATGTTTGAGATGATTGGGGTGAATTACTAGGTCGACCAAAGCAGCAATTGGGCGTCAAGAAAATTCATCTGTACAAATGAAAACCCCAAAGGTCTATTTATATTAAAAAATAGGACCTTGGGTGAAATGAATTTTGGTGCTCAAGTGACTTGTGCACCATATTGGGTTGTGCAAGTACCCTGCATGCCGATGATGTTTCAGATTGACTATGGTACCACTTTGAGGATGTATCCAAAATCATTAACTCATTCAACTCCAACATGGTGGCATCCAGGTATTTGCACACAAGTACCATAGTCACCTCTTTGGGGACTTAGCCATCAATAGTTGATCAATATTGCGGGGGATCCACCCCCACACCCCTACTTGCGATCAGTGTCGGGATGCGGTATAAGGCCCTAGCCTTAAACCTTACTTAATCTTGAGTTATTACAAAATTACACGTTGAGGATCTTTTCAGTTTTAGAGTTTTAGAGAATTAGATCATGAAACTTGCATTACCATCCACATTTAAACAAAGTGGTTACATAAAAGACAGTATTCATTCTTCCCATCAATGGAAACATATTTAAAATATAACACGGATTCTTTCTTGACACATCCTTGACACTATCATCACATCATGTACCTTTCCCTTGACCTATGAAAAACATTTCAAAAACTTGGGATGAGCATAAAAAGCTCAGTAAGAGTTATAAAAATATGGAAAGGAAACATGAGTTCATATATACATAATAATGAAATCATACTTTACCCATAAAACATAGGCACTTTAACATACCTCATCAAACCATGAATAAATCATAGAAATCATAAGACATAAAGGTAACTTGAGGCATTCATAACTTTCTTACGTAGGGAGTAACTCTCTTGGTTACGTTTGGAATACCCATCACAGTATATTACCTAAGTCTCTTCGGAGAAACCTTAACGTTTCACTCCTTCTCATTACCCAATGCATTGGAGAGCTATATCGGGCTCACCCGGCCTTAGTTTATCACGGAACCACCCGTCTTCATAATAAATCCCAAGAACCATAACATAATCGTATCACATAAAACATGCATAATGGAAACGTAACATTTCCACATTTCAATCACAAGATATCAATACAACACAAAAAACATTGTGAAATCCATTTTCAATACCAAAATAAAAGAAAAGTAAAACATGGTATTCATTTTTCTTTTAAAAAGAAGGAATGACTTGTAGAGGAAGCCGGAACTCAAATAACGGTCACGGCGGAGGAGAAGTCGTTGTCGCCGCATATGTACGATAAAAACATTCCCTTTTTTCGTTTAGTAAACGCTTCTTATAAAAAATATTCCTTTTGAATAAATGTAAAAGTCAAAGGGGTTTATACACCGTATAAAAGAAAGTTGTGTATAAAATAAAATATGCCTCAATGAAAGGAGATTGAGACGAAGTCCCATACCACCTTGAAGCTTTTAACATTTTAAACCATTAATATCCATATAAATAAATCCATAAAACCATTTTGAAAACATGGATATTAATAAGAACAAATCATTAAAACATTTAAAGCGATATTTTGGTTAAAGGGTTTTTACCAAAATTAGAGACACTTGAATACAACAATTGAGGAAAAAAATTTAATCATAACTTTATAATATCATGAGAATAAATGGATTCATGATATAATATTCCAATGTACAGTATATACACCATATAAGAGTGAATTGGTGCATAACAACAATGAAGTCTCAATAGGGATGTAAAATGTGATGAAATCCCTTGTAAAGAAGGTATCCTTAAATTAAGGATAAATCAATCTCAAAATTATGTGTGAAAAATATAAATACACCCAATATAATTGGATATTAAGTGTGAAAAAATAAATGGTCATTCACACACATTCAAAGGATGACATATTCAATAACTACCTGTTGAACCCAAAGAAATCGAAATTGGGTTAAGAAGTTCCCTTGACAGCCTAACGGCGTCACATCAAAATGAGTTGATGAGAGATAAAAAGTGTATCTCATCACTTGGACATAAAATTTACATCAATAAGGATATGTGAGAACATATCCCAACATAACAATATGTAAATTAAAAGACCCAACAAAAGAAGTCTTTTAAAAAAGAGAAGGGTGAAAGGTCCCCTTACCGACTTGGGTATCTTTCAAAACATACACCCCATGAAAGAAGGACAATAGATCATTGATTTAAATACCCATAAACGAAATTATATTACACAAAGAGTAGAATAATGGGCAGTACATACACCACTCATTGTAATTTGTGGCAAATGTATCATAAATCTCACGGTAATAAAAGTGAGATGAAAAATCCCTTACGAAAACTCAGCAGCCTAACAGCGCCACATAAAACATCCGAATATGGATTGATGAGATCAAATAGGGTATCTTATCACATTACAATAAAATGTACAGAAAGAGGAATATAAAAGAACATCCCCCAACATTACAAAGAGTAGCTTAAAAGAAGTGACATAAAGGAGAGTACTTAAAAAGAAAGAGAGAGGTTAGATCTCTTACGAAAGTTCGACAGCCTATCGGCGCCACATAAAACATCCAAAATGGATTGATGAGAGAGAATAGGGTGTCTCATAACATGAACATAAAAATTACAGTAAATTTAATTTATAATATCATCTCAATAATAAGAAAGATGATCTTTAAAAGGAATGACATAAATGTGTGTACTTAAAAAGAAAGAGAGGAGTAGGATCCCTTACCTCGGGTCCGACTTGACTCGATCGTTCTGTAATATCCTGAATCATAAACTTGAGTCAATTTCTACTTCCTTAAGAACTTTTTTAAAGTTCATTATTCCTTTTTATATCACTTATTACCATGTCATAAACATCATGTCATCATTTAAGTTAATAATATTTGTTTGCTGATATTTGGTTCTTAAGTCGAAAGTGGACATTTTACAATTACATGTTGTTCGTGTGGCCAAATGTTTATTATATCCAGAATTGTATTCATGATGTAGATATCATATATGTCATATATATCCAGTACATTCATTCATTTAAAACATTAAAAATCATTTAGAGGTAAGAAATGAAATGCACCGTTCATGGAGACGGTAAGCCGTACGTACGCATGAACGCTACTTTCATTTCTATTTCGTATTTTATAGAATGGAATAATAATGATATAAAGGTATATTATAATTCCAGTATAATATCATATATAATATCACAGTTCCATCCTTTATACTTCCCACATATGGTATTTAACTAATCAAATCACTTTGAGGGGGCGGTAGTCCGCACTTCCTTAAATGAAGATATCGCGTTTACCCATAATGGAAACCATAAAAATATGCCCAAAATGAAAAAAAACAGAAGCTTAAGGAAACAATAAACATATTATATATCATATATAAAAATAGTGACATCATAATGGCCACCTTTGAAGGTTTTAAATGAGTATTGAATAATCATCGTTTCAGGAAGCAGAATTTCGCCATCCAGAAAAACCATATGTTCTTTAACCATTTGATGTAGTTGTGTGATCGTTTAGCTCGAATAAATCTTATAACAACATCCTAGTATATTTAATATACTGGTGTTGTTAGAAAAGAGTTTAGGGGGTTGGAGAAGCTAAATAAAACAAATGAACATGAGAGAATGAATTACATTTAAAAGTGTAACTCCTATTGATTTGAGCCTAAAGGCTTCCTTTGAAATGATTCTTCACAAAGGGAATCCTCTAGGATGAGAAGAGGTATGTGGAGAGAGTAAATGGGTAGTGGTTGGCCGAGCCAAAGGCTTGCGGAGTGTGTGAAATGAGGTAGAGGCGGGGGCCTTTTATAAGAGGAGATGAGGGGCACTTTTGGAAAGTAAAGAAATATTACTTTATTTGAAAATGTGTTTCGGTTTTAAAAGGTCCCACATTGATATTATTCATGGATAAGGTGATAAGGGTTTGAAATACACCAATCCAATAAGTTTTGGACATGTTTAGTTAATATATTTTACATTATCATTCCATTTTATTTAAATCGTCAAATAATGATGTCATCGCTGCATCATTATTATGTCTTAAATAATTTTTTGTATTTAATGTCTAAAAATAATAAAAAAAATTACTATGATGTAGGAAATATTTTTATATTTCCAATGACTATTTATAATAAAACATATGACTTGTATAACCCTACTTAAAAATTGTTTTAGAAAAACATATCATGTTTGTGTCATTTTTACTTTTACATAAAATAAAAAGTTACTTATGTCATTTCCCAACCAAAGTGGCTCCATGGGGTCCCTATGCTGACCCATGGCTTGTCTTGGTCAGCCATTACACATAAAATGACGTTAGGACATGTGTCATGTTCATTTCATATTATTAAAACATTATTTTTACCTTAAACTATACTAATTACCTCTAATCGCGATTAAAAACTTAATAAGTTACTATTCACCAAAAAAAATTTTTTATCCCATTGAACCACATTTTACTTCTTAATGAAAACAATGTATGTCGGATTTTTGAAATTAAAAACACAAAGATGGAAAATTTTCATTTAAACGGAAAAATCAGTTTTTATAAGTACCACTTAGTGGTGTCACTATTCATCAAAAATTGATGTTTTTCAGAAAAATCCCAAAAATTCACCCTAAGCTATATTTGATATTCCGAATTCAAAAATGAAGTCTATTTTAAAAAATACAAAACAAATAACTCACATTAATTAATTTAATAATTAATTCCCGCTGTCCGAGAAAATAGCGTGTTTTTATGAAACAACAAGTATCAAAAGATTGACACTGGTTTAAGTTTGATTTCAAAGTGAAATTAATTCCAACGACCACTATTGGATTTAATGGTAAAAATATATTCTAATTTCACTTTAAAACCAATTCAAAAGATAATCTAATCATATAAATAAATTAGATTAAAAAGAGGTTTTGAATTAAAATACAACATTTTACACTATTCATTAAAAAAATGAACTTTATCGGAAAGATACCAAAAATTTACACAAAGTAAATTTTGATGTCCTGATTCTCAATAAGAGTTTTATTTGGTAAAAAAGAATGTTTAAGAGTGAACAAAACTATATTTAATGATGGTTCAACATCAAAAGGTGATAAGTGAACCTTTAGTGAAAACTTGGGCATATACGCCTAAAAATGAATTCTTTCCGTATTTTAAGCCTCTATCCTTTATTGGATAAATGTAAAAACATTTAAAAACATATATAATCATATTTTAGTTATTTCTATCCATTCCCTCCATTACAACGGCTACATGTTAACTACCATTTAAAATAATATTATTTTATTATTAGAGTGCAACGTAAGATTCCCAAGAAACTCGTTGTTGCGTGTTGGGTACGCCATCGAGCATAGCGTCCCCTTTAAAGTCATATCAATATTTTATTAACAAATATGGATAAATATGAAAATTTCATATTCTTTATTTACCTGGGGTGTTACATCCTTCCCCCCTTTTGGGAATTGCGTCCTCGCAATTTTTAAAATTGAGCTTGAAAACATCCTTGAAAGTCCCACATCAGAACAAGGGTCGGTAAAACAATCACTCTAAAATAAAGAAAGATAAGTACAAAGGTCACCCAAGTTAACCCATACTGGGATTAAAAGTATGAAAAATATGGACATGGAAGAAAAAGCAAAGGGTCATGTTCTTGAGGGAGAGTGATAGTAAACATGTCTAGGAGAAAGTTAACCATAAGAAAATTACAAACTTGTGATGGGTTAAACGGTATTCGATTCCCCAGTAGGAAAAGTTAATAGACAACATTTTTGATTTAAGTTACTTTTTATTGAGGAATTTATTCATAAGGAAACATAATCACTTATCATTTTGAATTTCAACATTCACTAGATTCCTTAATCAAACTCATATTTTTTTCGAAAAGACGGGTATTTAGGGAGACTTGTTCGCATTAAGAGTACTATAATCTACTTCTAGAGAGTCACATAATCCACAAAAGAGAACTATATACATCCCATGTCTTTAGGCTTTAGCCATAACCAAAACCAAAAAGGTTAGTACAAGGTCAGATAATCCAGAAAAGGATAACCCATTAAAAAGAAAATACATTCTTAATCTCAAAAATTTGTCCAACAAAACCCAAAGTTCAACGAGGACCATCCGATAAACAATTTTTCCATAAAATTCTATAAATTAAACCAATATAAGATTGAAACCCAAATATTTGAAGGATTTAGTCACATAGTCTTCCAAGCTAAATCATAACATTTATCTCCAAACAATATCAGTTGCTCCTAAAGTCTCATATTGAAAAGTAATTAACCTAATCACATATCCTCCATGATAGGTTAATCATTTTCATAAATAACCCAAAATCAACTTACTCTTAATTAATAAAATCATATAACTAAAAATAATCGGTCAAACTAACCAGGGACTTCACGTAGTCCAGTGGTAGGCGATAAATACTAGTCGCACTTTGGTTGTGGGTTCGATTCCCGCAGCTTTGTCTGATGCGACGGGTTGTCACACGGTCTGCATGTTGTCCTTTTTCCAAAACTATATAATTCCTAAATCATTCCCCAAAAAGAGATAAAATCATCAAAAATGATCATAACATATTTTAACCTCAAGTTTATCTCATGCCTTTCATTTTCCAGCATATCATATAATAACCCATAATTACCTCAAAAGTAAGGATCATATAAACTCTAATGGTTAACTTTATTATTAATACATGAACTTCCACATGGATTGGTCATCTCGTACATGATGCATTAAAGATCATACCATGTTTCAAGTGGTTGATCATGACTCCTTGATATTTGGTTTAGAACAACCACGAGTTTCCTCATTGAATCCTCTATTTTATCTAGTATCTTAATCAGAGAACCACCACAGTTTCCTTCATATCAACTGTTACTTTGGTGCCTTCTAGATCCATCCATTTACTAAAACAAAAAAGGTCAGTGTGAGTATATCAACAAAACCATCATGTACTAATGAGTAAGATAAACACTAAGATATACTTACTCATTCACTTTATCTAAAACTATGACTCTTTATGAAATCCTATCCATTATGGTAATGTCACTTATGCTTAAAGAATACCCTAACCTCTAAAGTTATCTGAACCGACCTTTGATACCAACTATAAGGCCCCAGCCTTAAAGATTAATTAATCTTGAGTTATTAAAAGATTACACATTGAGGATCTTTTCAGGTTTAGAGTTTTAGAGAATTAGATCATGAAACTTGCATTACATTCCACATTTAAAAAAAGTGGTTACATAAAAGACAGTATTCATTCTTCCCATCAACGGAAACATATTTAAAATATAACACGTATTATTTCTTGACACATCCTTGACACTATCATCACATCATGTACCTTTACCTTGACCTATGAAAAACATTTCAAAAGCATGGGATGAGCATAAAAATCTCAGTAAGAGTTATAAAAATATGGAAAGGAAACATGAGTTCATATATACATAAGAATGAAATCATACTTTACCCATAAAACATAGGCACTTTAACATACCTCATCAAACCATGAATAAATCACAGAAATCATAAGACATAAAGGTAACGTGAGGCATACATAAATTTCTTACGTAGGGAGTAACCCTCTTGGTTACATTTGGAATACCCATCACAGTATATTCCCTAAGTCTCTTCGGAGAAACCTTAACGTTTCACTCCTTCGTGTTACCCAATGCATTGGAGAGCTATATCAGGCTCACCCGCCCTTAGTTTATCACGGAACCACCTGTCTTCATAATAATTCCCAAGAACCATAACATAATCGTATCACATAAAACATGAATAAAGGAAACATAACATTTCCACATTTCAATCAAAAGATATCAATACAACACAAAAAACATTGTGAAAACCATTTTCAATACCAAAATAAAAGAAAAGTAAAACATGGTATTTATTTTTCTTTTAAAAAGAAGGTATGGCTTGTAGAGGAAGATGAAACTCAAATAACGGTCACGACGGCGGAGAAGTCATTGTCGCCACATACGTACGACAAAAACATTCCCTTTTGTCGTTTAGTAAACGCTTCATATAAAAAAGATTCCTCTTGAATAAACGTAAAAGTCAAAGGGGTTTATACACAGTATAAAAGAAAGTTGTGTATAAAATAAAATATGCCTCAATGAAAGAAGATTGAGACGAAGTCCCATACCTCCTTGAAGCTTCTAACATTTTAAACCATTAATATCCATCTAAATAAATCCTTAAAACCATTTTGAAAACATGGATATTAATAAGAACAAATCATTAAAACATTTAAAGCGATATTTTGGTTAAAGGGTTTTTACCAAAATTAGAGACACTTGAATACAATAATTGAGGAAAAACATTTAATCAGGACTTTATAATATCATGAGAATAAATGGATTCATGATATAATATTCCAAAGGACAGTATATAGACCATATAAGAGTTAATTGGTGCATAACAACAATGAAGTCTCAATAGGGATGTAAAATGTGATGAAATCCCTTATAAAGAAGGTATCCTTAAATTAACGATAAATCAATCTCAAAATTATGTGTGACAAATATAAATACACCCAATATAAGTGGATATTAAGTGTGAAACAATAAAATATCATTCACACACATTCAAAGGATGACATATTCAATAACTATGTGTTGAACCCAAAGAAATCGAAATTGGGTTAAAAAGTTCCCTTGACAGCCTAATGGCGTCACATCAAAATGAGTTGATGAGAGATAAAAAGTGTATCTCATCACTTGGAAATAAAATTTACATCAATAAGGATATGTGAGAACATATCCCAACATAAAAATATGTATATTAAAGGACCCAACAAAAGAAGTCTTTTAAAAAAGGGGAGGGTGAAAGGTCCCCTTACCGACTTGGGTATCTTTCAAAACATACACCCCATGAAAGAAGGACAATAGATCATTGATGTAAATACTCATAAACTAAAGTATATTACACAAAGAGTAGAATAATTTTCAGTACATACACCACACAATGGAATTTGTGGGAAATGTAGCATAAATCTCACAGGAATAAAAGTGGGATGAAAAATCCCTTACGAAAACTCGGCAGCCTAACGGCGCCACATAAAACTTCCGAATATGGATTGATGAGATCAAAGAGGGTATCTGATCACATTACAATAAAATTTACAGCAATAGTAATATAAAATAACATCCCCCAACATTACAACGAGGAGCTTAAAAGAAGTGACATAAAGGAGAGTACTTAAATACAAAAAAAGAGGTTGGATCTCTTATGAAAGTTCGACAGCCTATCGGAGCAACTTAAAACATCCAAAATGGATTGATGAAAGAGAATAGGGTCTCTCATCACAAGAACATAAAAATTACAGTAAATGTAATATAAAATATCATCCCAATAACATGAAATATTAGCTTTAAAAGGAATGACATAAAAGTGTGTACTTAAAAAGAAAGAGAGGAGTGGGATCCCTTACCTCGGGTCCGACTTGACTCGATCGTTCTTTAATCTCCTGAATAATAAACTTGAGTTAATTTCTACTTCCTTAAGAACCTTTTTCAAGTTCATTATTCCTTTTTATATCACTTATTACCATGTCATAAACATTATGTCATCATTTAAGTTAATAATATTTGTTTTGCCGATATTTGGTTCTTAAGTCGAAAGTGGACTTCTTACAATTACATGTTGTTCATGTGGAAAAATGTTTATTATATATATAATTGTATTCATGATTTATATATCATATATTTCATATATATCCAGAACATGCATGCATTTATAAACATTACATAATCATTTAGAGGTAAGAAATGAAATGCACCATTCATGGAGACAGTAAGTCGTACGTACGCATGAACGCTACTTTCATTTCTATTTCGTATTTTATAGAATGGAATAATAATGATATAAAGGTATATTATAATTCCAGTATAATATAATATATAATATCATAGTTCCATCCTTTATACGTCCCACATATGGTATTTAACGAATCAAATCACTTTGAGGGGGCGGTAGTCCGCACTTCCTTAAATGAAGACATCGCGTTTTCCCATAATGGAAACAATAAAGGTATGCCCAAAATGAAAAAAAAACAGCAGCTTAAGAAAAACATAAACATATTATATATCATATATAAAAATAGTGACATCATAATGGCCACCTTTGAAGGTGTTAAATGAGTATTGAACAATCATCGTTTCGGGAGGCAGAATTTCGCCATCCACGGAAACCTCATGTTCTTTAACCATTTGATGTAGTTGTGTGAGAGTTTAGCTAGAATAAATATTATAACAACATCCTAGTATATTTAAGATACTGGTGTTGTTACAAAAGGAGTAAATAAAAAGAGTTTAGGGGGTTGGAGAAGAAAAATAAAACAAATGAACATGAGAGAATGAATTACCTTTAAAAGTTTAACTCCTTCAGATTTGGGCCTAAAGGATTCCTTTGAAAGGGTTATGCCCAAAGGGAATCCTCTAGGATAAGGAGAGGGATGTGGAGAGAGTAAATGGGTAGGGGTTGGCCCAGCCAAAGGCTTGAGGAGTGTGTGAAATGAGGTAGAGGTGTGGGCCTTTTATAAGAGGAGAGGAGGGTCACTTTTGGAAAGTAAAGAAATATTACTTTATTTGAAAATGTTTTTCGGTTTTAAAAGGTCCCACATTGATATAATTCGTGGATAAGGTGATAAGGGTTCGAACTCCACCCATAAAATAAGTTTTGTACATGTGTAGTTCATAGATTTTACATTATCTTTCCATTTTATTTAAATCGTTAAATAATGATGACATCACTGCATCATTATTATGTCATAAATAATTTATTTAATTTAATGTCTAAAAATTATAAAAAAATTACTATGATGTAGGAAATATTTTTATCTTTCCAATGAATATATATAATAAAAAATATTACTTGTATAACCCTACTTAAAAATTGTTTTAGTAAAACAAATCATGTTTGTGTCATTTTTACTTTTACATAAAATAAAAAGTTATTTATGTCATTTCCCAACCAATGTGGCTCCACGGGGTCCCCAAGTTGACCCATGGATTTTCTTGGTCGGCCATTACACATAAAATGAGGTTAGGACATGTGTCAAGTTCATTTCATATTATTAAAACATTATTTTTACCTTAAACTACACTAATTACCTCTAATCGCGATTAAAAACTTAATAAGTTACTATTCACCAAAAAATTATTTTTATCCCATTAAACCACATTTTACTTCTTAATGAAAACCATTTATGTCAGATTTTTGAAATTCAAAACACAAAGATGGCAAATTTTCATTTAAACGGAAAAATCCGTTTTTATAAGTACCACTTAGTGGTGTCACTATTCATCAAAAATTGATGTTTTTCAGAAAAATCCCAGAAATTCACCCTAAGCTATATTTGATATTCCTAATTCAAAAATGAAGTCTATTTTAAAAAATTCAAAACATATAAGTCACATTAATTAATTTAATAATTAATTCCCGCTGTCAGAGCAAATAACGTATTTTTATGAAACAATAAGTATCAAAAGATTGGCACTGGTTTAAGTCTGATATCAAAGTGAAATTAATTCCAACGACCACTATTTCATTTAATGGTAAAAATATATTCTAATTTCACTTTAAAACCAATTCAAAAGTTAATCTAATCATATAAATAAATTATATTAAAAAGAGGTTTTGTATTAAAAAACAACATTTTACACTATTCATTTAAAAAATGAACTTTATCGGAAAGATACCAAAAATTTACACAAAGTAAATTTTGATGTCCCGATTCTTAATAAGAGTTTTATTTGGTCCAAAATAATGTTTAAGAGTGAACAAAACTATATTTAATGATGGTTCAACATCAAAAGGTGATAAGTGAACCTTTAGTGAAAACTTGGGCATATACGCCTAAAATTGAATTCGTTCCGTATTTTAAGGCTCTATCCTTTATTGGATAAATGTAAAAACATTTAAAAACATATATAATCATATTTTAGTTATTTCTATCCATTCCTGCCATTACAACGGCTACATGTTAACTACCACTTAAAATAATATTATTTTATTATTAGAGTGCAACGTAAGATTCCCAAGAAACTCGTTGTTGCGTGTTGGGTACGCCATTGAGCATAGCATCCCCTTTAAAGTAATATCAATATTTTATTCACAGATATGGATAAATATGAAAATTTCATATTTTTTATTTACCTGGGGTGTTACATGCTGTCCCGACCCTTCAAGCTGGTGCCTTCCCTAATGTCACTGACCCCATGACAAATGCATAGTTGCACCACAATCTTTCCAATCCTCGTTGAGGTCATTTTCTGTCGCAAAACATGGAAATACAACTTTAAATGTAGAGAAGTTCATGAAACACATTTTATGGTTTCTACAATGGTTATGGATTAAATTTGGTAACCATGATGTTAAAACAAAAGGTAAGGATTTAAATTAAATTTTAACCATTAATAATTAATTGGATTATTATAAAAATACCATATTTCCCTCAACTATTATTCCATGTAATATTTGAATATATAACATGAGTTAGCACATATTATATTATAGTATTTCATACAATTCCAAAAATTACATTAATGATATTTTAAAATAAATAATATTTTGTTAAATTATTCAAAATTTATAATAATATTATATTCATAAATGTGTATGTGATATGGTTTATAATATAATATATGCTCTATTTAGGTGTAACATTTCCCTTAATGGTAACATTATTATCCATTAATAATAATAAAACATTAATGTTAATGTAATTTTTAAATGGTTTATCAATGAGTTAAAATATATTGTTAAAAATTTAACTGAGAATTGGCCTAAATTATTTTATGGGAGGATTTTTAATCACTCTCATACTAACTTTTAATTATATCAATATAGATATATTTTCTATGAAAATTACATTATATTTATTTAATACATTATGTTATTACAAGAGTTCCCTCCCTCACTTATAAGTGGAAACTTCAACTCCATCATTATTCTCAATATTTGACCCATATATTTCATAACAACCCTAACATAATATCACCACATCTTTCTCCACCACATCTGAATGATTCTGTTCTTGATAAAAGACTATCATTTCAAGGATGAAGGTCTATGCATGAGAGGAATCCCAAATAATGAGGTATTACTCTTAATCATGTTTTTCAATATTATTTCTTATTATTTTGAATATTGATATATGTTATCAATTACAATAAATGAATTATATTTCCTAAGTATACATAGTAGTCATTATGATTATAGAACAAAAAATACCGACTTTCATCACACCTATATGAAAATTATAATGTCACTAGTGCGTACTTGTGGACTACCACCTCAACAAAGTGATGCATTTCATTTGTCACTTCCAATTAACTATTATAGTAAGAAAAATAATATATAATTATTATATATATGATATATATGATATAATATTTATTCTATAAATCTTAATTTTTATTTACCCTTATTCTATTTTATATTTCAAAAACTGGAAAGTGTGTTCATTCATATACATGACCTAGTTATCTATGAATATCATAATTCAATTTTATATATCTAACACTTATAATAAATAAATATATATATATATATAATATTAAATTGACATCTGAATAAAATTATATGAATTATGGAACCAAGATCAATGAATAACAACATAGACCATTGAACACAAACATTATGGAAATAGGTAACATTTATAAACAAAAAAATTATTTTAAAAATAAAATTATATTATATTGAAGATATTATATTAAAAATTAATCATATAAGGTATTATAGATATGGTCCTATATATACAATAAAGTATTTGTAAATTTATATTTATTGTACACTAGGTATGAACACATTCAAATAAATGATACATGAGGTAGTGGATTTTCTCTCAATATTATTTCTATGAGAAACATTCCATATTAACCTCTATTATTCATTTTATGTGATATCTAATATCCTCAATTTTTTTATGGTTATTTCCATGAATATTATGGGCACTAAAAAATAAAGTTTTTATCTCTTCCATGAGTTTTTGATTCAAATGTATTGATAATGGTTTGTGGTTTACATTTCATTTAAATTTTAATAGACAATTTTATTCTTTAATTTTCATTGATGTAATTACATGATTTTTATCTGATATACCCCTTTAATATTAATTATCATGATTTTATTTCTACCATATTACTTTTATTTGTCATTTAACTCCCCCTAATTACAAAATAGATTGAAGGAATTTTTTTAAAGAGGAAAAATGACTTTATACACCTCTTCGATTGAAAATCCATTTTCTTCTATTTCAATGATTTATATTAAATGAATAATTTTTTACTATTATAATATTATTATTTAAATTAACATTTAACCAGGAGTTAATTCTTATAAAAAATTCACACCAATCATCTGTCATTTTCCAAAATGGTAATTATATGTTTTTTAAGGAAATGTGAATGGAATCTTTATTTTGACATGGTTGAAATGAATGAAATTTACCCATACAATTAAAACTCATTGAATTGAATATTACATAAATGGTTTTAATAATTTTTTTTCAATGAACTTGTTTCGTGTTTTTTTTATTTTTTTATTTTTAGGATGTGATTTGAAATTAAAAATTTTAATTTCATGAAAACAATTCCAAAGATATTTTAAATTAATATTTCAGTAATGATAACATACTTCTATGCTACTTATTATTAGTTTTGTATATGATTGAATAATACCGTCAAAATTATTTTTATTGATATTTAATAATTATTATAATGAGATGATTATAAAAACCAATATTTTAATTTTGGTTTTTCTAAAAAAAATATTTAAAACAAAGTTTCTATCCATAGATAATGATTTTATTATATGATGAATGTTTAATGATCTAGTGGAATAAATATGTATGATATTAAATAGATTATATGTTATATTGGAATTATATATCCTGAAAATTAATTAGTTTAAGTTTTATATCTAATGAGGCAAGAATGGGAATCAATTCACTATTCTTGATCAACTATAGGAATACAATTGATTTGAATAATCAACCATGGGTAATAATTCAATGTGATTGATCCAATATGGGATGTACCAATATATCCATGATCTAATAAGAGAAATATATTGTGAGTCCTAATCTGTTTTGAAATGGGATTCATGTATTGTTTCATGATCCACTATTATCTAATGGTCTTGGTACACATCCTGGTCTTGTTAAATTTTTTTTATACCTATAATGTGTAGAAAATTTTTAAGACATGAAATTATTGTTGATGATTGATTTATAATTATTTCTACCTCATATTATTCATGTATTATGAAATAGTAATCTATCATTTTCATGACTAATGTTTCTGATCTATTACAGATTTTTTATGAACATTGTGAGTCGTGTTCATGATATTATAAATTAATGATTATCTTATGATTTCTACTGATTATGTATTGATATATAAAATTCTTAATCATTATGAGATTTTGAGCTCACCCTTTATTATGTATCCCTTCCCAGGTTATGAAGAGAGGATTTAAGTAGCATGTATAGAGGGAAGATTATAATGTGATAAAAATATTATAACAGATGATTATGAGTGAACCATGAAAATATTTTTACATATATAGTCTACATGAAAATTAATCATTTACAGTTTTTACATTGATCAAAAGGTTATTAGATGAATAATCATTTCAAGGATTTTCATATTATTTTGACATTTAGACTCATGCAACCACCATATTTTTTATTAATTTTTCTTTTCTCTTTTTGGAAAAGGAACCACAATTTATTTAAAAAATAAAATAAAATAATTATATATGAAAACTATAAGATACAATCATTATAATTATAGCATAGTTTAGAAAATATTTGGCGATTGATGTTCTATTTTTTATATAACCTGTAGATAAGTATAAGTACATGAGATATTACGAATGTTGGAGAAATTATATATTATCTATGGATTTACATTAATAAAATCCTTATATAGAATATAAATGTAGTCATGATTTCAGAATATATGTTTCTAGGTGTAATTTGATGGAAAAAGTTATTTGAGTGTATCCCAATGATAATTATAGTGCAGGGTGAATGCACCATTATTGACATCTAGTTTGAAACTCTTGAGTGATATACATATTTTCACTCACATCGACCATATAAATAATTATAAATGATTTTAATAGATGAAAAAATAGGATGAACATGGGCAATCTTACAATTTTATTGACTGGTAACAATGTTTAATGATTTGGATGAAAAATAAATGGGTTTTCATGATTATTCAGTTTCTAAAAAATATTATTTTTGCACACAATATTATTTATTGTTTTATTAAATGTATAAAACTTTGATAATTCATGTTAATTATGAATATGGAAATTAATATAATGATTTACCTTGTGCACAACCAAATAAAATGATCGTCTTTATGAAAAACCTTGTGATTATTTCTAATCATCAATCACATTATATGGTAAAAACCCTTATCTTTATTGAGTTTATAGATAAACCAAACATGGGAATGATGGTAACTCATGAAGACCATAATGAAAAGAAGTATTAGCTTATTACATTTCATAAATGTCGGAAGAATCACTCAATAGAACATGTTAATAGAATTATAAGATGATATTAACATCAAAATGAATGGAATTGATAAAGTAATTGTAGAGAAATATTTTTTGTTTTATTAATGTATAATAAGTTTATCCTAAGGTACCATTTAAAGTTCAATGTATCATGTTTGGGGAATATGGGTATTATAAAAGAAAATAAATTAATCTCCAGGTTATGTCCATCATGTAACATATAAGTGTTGTTCTATAATAATTTTTTTGACTATTCTAAGACATATATTATATGGTGTTGACAACCAAAAATGTGATTTATTGGTAAGATGACAATGATTAGTTGGTCTAAATGGGTGATTACATTTAATAAAATAAATGGAATAATATTTTTGACCATAAAATAGGGTATTGATTTGATCAAAAATCATTTGAGGTTGCTTTTTATGATGTTTAAGTCATTTATGGATTTATAAAATATATTCAATGGTCTATGAATTAATTGTGGAATAATTACCATGGATGTATATGTTTTTTTCTTGAAATGTTAACATATACTTTATCATAACATCAATGGGTTATTATTTTTTGGGCATCAACACCCATTTGAATTTTTAAATGACGGTATTTTTTTGTTATTTTAATCTTTTACATTGATTTGTTATAAATATTCTATTGTGGTATGAATTTTCATTTTTTTTAGTATAAGATTTGATATTAAGTTTATCTGATAGGGGATATAGATATTCAGAATGGTTTAAAAGTTTCTTATTAAAAAGGTGATATTTTTATTGATATTTATAGTCATACTAAGAATTACTTTTCCAATACGTATCTAAATATAAAATCACAATAATTAGGTAATGATCACAACATTATAAGATTACATAGTAATTTTTTATGTTGATAGATGATATTTTAAGATAAGATTCAATGGTTTGAGTAGTATCAAACCATTAGAATTAATATTTTCTTTAAAATAAAAGATAATTCAAGAATAATAAAGTAGAATTGTTAAATATATATGCTGAAGAATATGATATAGGCATTTAGGATAAAATATTCCGTAATATTGATGTTTTTTATATATATGTAGATGTAGGGACTTTCATTTATATAATGATATGTTTAACACATTGGGTGTTATTATAGGGGAATCGAAGACTATTGTTTTAATTATTCATAAGATGGATAATTCATTTTCATAATTATCTGACCTTGTGTTAACATTTAACATTTCACATTAATGTCAAAATACAAGAAAAATATCTTGATATCCTTTTGTGATACACTAGTTTTTTTTATTTCTTCAGTTAATAAAATTTTATCTTGAATACTCATCAATAATAATAAAAGATGATATTGTGTTAGAAATTGTGTAAATGATTAAATTATACATTTTAGGTGAGTATATTGACTTATATTTTTGTCCTATATGTCAAAATAAATACATTACTTTAGGAAAAGGATAATGAAACCAAAATGATGTCATAATACAATAATTTATAATTAATTTATTGATTATTTCACACAACTAATGTCCATGACTTTATAGACGTTATGTTTTAAATAATCATTTAGTTTCTTATTATCAATGATCTTAGTAACTGTCCATCATTATTGGGAAATTATTAAACTTCGATAAATATATTTTGAGTACTAAGAAATATTCCACATTTGGAATCATATTTATGTATTTCTCTACATTACCTTTTTATTTCCTTTTACCTTTTATCGTGAAGAAATATTAATAACCCACTTTATGATGTAGGGTTTCAACAAAGGAAATTCCTAATATTAGACCCTTGATTACTAAGAACAAAAACAATTGACATGATTACATTTATTAATGGAGTATTAAGAAATTAAATCCATGTTATTTGATGATACAGTTATATATGAATATATTTTATTTCATTTATAGTATTATTTATAGGAATCATTGGGATTAAAAAAACATGTTATACTACTGAAATATTATTATTTGATGTCAAAATAATTTCCTAGTCGTCAAATTAGAGGGTATAAATTGGATTAACAAATTATGAAATATCTATATCTGTCCTCAAAAACCAAATTTAGTAATTAATTCTTAATATATAACCACTAAAATTTTAGTACAATACTTTTATACTTAAAATATGGTTTTCATTTCATACTGGGAAATAATTTATTAATTACTTTTTGTAACATTTCAATTATATTTGAAAAAAGTATATTTTTTTTAAATAATTAAATAAAAATTATCATAAGGTGATATATTGTTTTATGAGAACAATGAACCTCAGGTGAATAATAAAAAAATACTATATTTTATTTAAAAAATATTTTTTTTCACGAATTTTAAAATTCATATATAGTTTTATAATTTATGAAAAGTACTACTATTTTACTTATATAATTAATAGTAAAATTATGTTAATTATAATTAATTTTAGTAATGAATTTTTCATAAAATTAAATTTTATATAAGAATAAATTTTTGTAGAAACAAAAATTTTGATTTATTTTTGAATTTTTATCTTAAATTAAATGAATCTACTTCTATAAATTGAATATCTCTAAATGGTTTCCAGGTTTCTAATTAAAATGTCCAACCATGGTAATTAGGTTGCATTTATTTCTAGTGAATATGATGAGTAACCATTATAAAAGTTTTCCCTCTTAAATGTAAATGAGTTTATTTTGGTAAAAAAATTGATAAGTATTAAAATTAAATCAAATGAATTTATATATTTTATTAAATTATTAAATTCAATCCACAATCCTCAAAATTTTAAAAATATTACATTTTTCACCCATTTAAATTACATTTTGACCATTATAAAATTTAAGTAAAATCTAATGTAAAAAATTACACTATCTAGATTTTAATATATATAATATTTTGTGGTGGGTTTAATATATTCATGTTTTATTATAAGTGGTTATTTTAAATAAATAAAATTTTATAATGTTAATTTATTTATTTTTCAATGAAACCGCTAGATTATATATTTATGTACTGTTGAGATAGGGCTTCTACAACAAATTAAAAAAATAAGGAAATTGATTTTAAAGCTCCTAAAAAACATTTTTCATTTTTGAGTAAAATATTACAATTAATTTTAATGATAAATATAACATAATAGATATTTTTGAAATTTTCATGTTTTAATTACATTGTTATCAGGTTATTATCAAATTATAATTATATAAATATGTCTTAAAAAATTTAAATGTATTTTATGTTAAATAATATTCTATTAAAATATTTAAAAATAATAAAAATATTTAAATAGGACAATTAGGATGATAAATGGTCTAAAATTCAACCAAAAATAAATTTATGATGTAATTTTCATTTTATATGTAATATTAAATGCCATTAATAATGGAAACTCCAAAGTTAAGGTTAAAAATTGTTATCATTGGGGTAAATCAAAAAATAATGTTTATAATGAAATATATACCTATAGATATTTAATTGTATGATTATATTTAGTTAATATGTAACACCCCGAGCTTCCACAATACGCTTCTCATTCAATAATGCAATAGCTTGCATTGTACGCAACATCGAGTTCTAAAACACCGCGACTAATCAAAGTAGCCGTTAGGAATATTAATAACCACTTTTTAAAATTATAGAAATTTTATATTTCAAAATGGACTTCATTTTTGGATTCGGAATATCGAAATTAGCCTATGTTGAATTTTTGATATTTTTCTGAGAACTTCTAATTTTTTATGAATAGTTAAAAATACTTAAAAACAACTTTTTTAATCAAAATAATATATAGTGATAAATTATACTATTTAGTGGTTTTAAAGTATAATTAGAATAAATTTTTACCATTTTATCCAATGGTGGTCATTAGAATTAATTTAACATTGAAATTGGACATAAACAATTGCCAATCTTTTGATATAAATTGTTTCTTAAAAACACGCTATTTGTTGTGACAGCGGGAATTAATTATAAAATAAATTAATGAAACTTATATGTTTGGAATTTTTTAAAATAGACATCATTTTTTAATTCAGAATATCAATTATAGCTTAGGGTGATGTTTTGGCATTGTTCTGAAAAACATCAATTTTTTATGAATAGTGAAACCACTAAGTGGTAGTTAAATAACTGATTTTTCGTTTAAATGAAATATTACCACTTCAGTGATTTGATTTCCAAAAATCCGACATACATGGTTGTCATTAAGAAGTAAAATGTGGTTCAGTGAGATTAAAATAATTTTTGGTGAATAGTAACTTTTAAGTTCTTAATCGCGATTAGAGGTAATTAGTGTAGTTTATGGTAAAAATAATGTTTTAATAATATGAGATGAGCTTGACACATGTCCTACCCTAATTGGATATGCCATTACCGACCAAGACAATCCATGGGTCAACTTGGGGACCCCATGGAGCCACTTTAGTTAGAAAATGACATAAATACCTTTTATTTAATGTTAAAGGAAAAAATGACACAAACATGAAATGTTTTACTAAAAAATTTTTTACATGGGGTTATACAAGTCATATTTTTGACTATAAATAGTCATTAGAAAGCTAAAAATATTTCCTACCTCATAGTAGTTTTTTTATAATTTTTAGACATTAAATAAATTAAATTATTTATGACATCATGATGATGCAGCGATGACCTCATTATTTAATGATTTAAATAAAATAAAAAGATAATGTGAAATAAAAGGCATACACTTGTCAAAAACCCATTGGATGAGTAGATTTCGAACCCGTATCACCTTAAAATCGAATTATATAAGTGTGGGACCTGTAATATCCGAAACTCATTTTATAATAAAGTTACTTTTCTTTACATTCCAAGAGTGCCCCTCCTCTCCACTTATAAAAGGCCCCCACCTCTACCTCCTCATTCACACATTAAAGCCATTTTTCTCGGCCAAAATCTGCCCAAATACTCTCCCAACTTCCCCCTCTTAATCCTAGTAGCCTCACTTTGGGAAGTATGCTTCCCAAGGAAGCCTTTGGATCAAATCAAAAAGAGTTACCTGATTTTGAGGTAATGTCTTCTCTGATGTTGTTTTGTTTTATTTTTCTTCTCTGACCCCCTAAACTCTTTTTATTAATTTCTTTTGTAACAACACAAATATCCTCAATATATTAGGATGTTGTTATAAAAAGTATTCGAGCTACAGTTACACACACCTACATCTAATGGTTAATGAACATACGGTTTCTGTGGTTGGCGAATTTCTGCCTCACGAAGCGATGATTGTTCAACACTCATATAACACCTTCAAAGGTGGCCATTAAGATGTCACTATATTTATATAGGATATATAATATGTTTATGTTTTACTTATGATTCTGTATTTCTCATTTATGGCATACTTTATTGTTTCCATTATTGGTAATCGCGATATTTTCATTTTTGGAAGTGCGGACTACCGCCCCCTCAAAGTGATTTGAATCGTTAATACCATATGTGGGATGTATAAAGGATGGAGTAAATGATATTATATTTTATGTTATACTGGAATTATAATATACCTTTATATCATTATGATTTCATTCCATTAAATACGAAATAGAAATGAAAGTAGCGTTCATGTGTACGTACGGCTTACCGTCTCCATGAACGGTGCATTTCATTTCTTACCTCTAAATGTTACGTAATATTGTAAATGAATGTATATACTATATATATATATGATATATATGATATCTAAATCATGAATATAATTCTGGATATAATGGATATTTCACCACATGAACAACTTGTAATTATAAGGAGTTTATTTTTGACTCAAGTACCAAAGATCGACAAAACGACCGTTATTAACTTAAATAATTACATAATGTTAATAACATGGTAATAAGTGATATAAAAGGAATAATGAACATGAAAAAGGTTCTTAAGTAAATAGAAATTAACTCTAGTTTATTATTCAGGAGGTTAAAGAACACTCGAGTCAGGACAAGACGCAAGGTAAGGGAACTTCTTAACCCAATTTCCATTCTTTATGTTAATCTCTTACTTTAAAATTATGTCATGATATTATTATGTCTTATTTTGTATTCTTTATGTGTACCTATAGTGAATACACATAATATATCTATTTTATTTTAATAATGATCTTTTTAAGGACTTCGTCTCAATCTCCTTTCATTGAGACATATTTGGTTGTATACACAACTTCCTTTTATACAGTGTATAAACCCCTTTGACTTTTACGTTTATTCAGAAGGAAACATTTTTATACGAAGCGTTTTACTAAACGACAGAAAGGGAATGTTTTTCTTTCCGTACATATGCGGCGACAACGACTTCTCCGCCGCAGTGACCATTATTTGAGTTTCTGCTTCCTCTACAAGCCATCTTTTTTTTAATGAAAAATAAATACAAAGTTTTTACTTTCTTTTATTTTTGTATTGAAAATGGTTTCTAAAGTGTTTTTATTATATCAATGTGTTGTATTGAAATCATGTGATTGAATTGTGGAAATGTTATGTTTCCTTTATGCATGTTTTATGTGATATGATTATGTTATGGTTTATGATATGTTTAAACCTATTCATATGAGGAATTTATTGGACTTAATAAGTGACGGGTGGAGCCCGCTATAGCTCCTCGATGCATCAGTCGGTCTCATGAGACAACTAGATGTGAAATTGGCCGAGGCGCTTTCCCAATTTGATTTATGGTTTTGGTCGAGGCCTTAATCATTTTAGACGTCTTGGACGAGGCCTTGAAAAAATGTTTCAGAATTTCTGGCATTATACATTCCCTCATTATGAAAGTGGTTATTGATATTGCATGTGATTATTCGACCAGTAGAATATCCATGTGAAGAAGTAAATGGCATTATCTCATTTTACTTTTTCCATATTATGTTTATGTTCAAGTTTAAAAGGCTTTTGTTTTAGTTATACATTGCCTTAAATGTTTATGTTTATTTATGAAGGCCTCCGCAATATTGATATCCTTTCTGAGAATTTGAGCTCACTCCTTTCAATGTTTAATATTTTCCAGGATGTGTAGAAGTATTTTATGAATGACATACAGGGATAGTCAGAAGAGGATATGAGTGTGGACTATGAAGACATTGTTATTAGTTATTCACCTTATGATGTAATGTAACATTTATGAATGTATCTAGTGTTTCCAAGGCTACTAAACTAATCGGCCTTTCAAGACTTGATCTTTTGTGATCATGCCAATGTTACAAAGTAATGCACCGACTCTGGGTAGCTGTGGTCGGGGCGTTACAGTTGGTATCAGAGGCAGTTTAGTACTAACCTTGGAAACTAGATTTAGATAAACTCTGATTAGAGCACATAGCCCGAAGATAGACTTTAAGGACTAGTATAGAATAACTTCCTATAATTTTGGTATTATAGAGATTTCGTGAGTTTTCCTAGCAATACATCCATGTCTGGATACGAGCAGGTAGAGGCGGCTTTGGCACAGATGTACATAGGGGTAAAATCAGAAAACACCGCTTTGAGCTAGACTCGAACGGGAACTGGTGCACGACAACGGGCCTTGCTGCACTCTTGGTTACGACACTCCCGGGGGATATGCTTAGGATAATTATCATTTTCTTTACAAACCACTATGAAGGGTTATGATTATATACTTCCTCAATGAAAACATTCCTTTTTATGATTATGGATTATATCCATAAATAGTTCAATTTATGTAAATATGGAATTATGGATTTTAATTCATAACCTAATCTAGTTTATGCCATTGTTTAGAAATGGCGCCTAGTGGAAGGAATCGAAACCGTATCAATGCACGCACTCCGTGTAGGGATTGCCCTCCTGCTCAAGATAATTATTGTGGATCTGGAGATACAACTAGTGCTGATCAACTTATTACCATACTGGGACAACTCACTCAGGTTATGAATAATAACCTTACTCCTATGGAGCACCCTGATCCGCAACGTGGAGGATCAATGTTAGACCGCTTAATGAGGCAACAACCACCAACATTTAATGGGGGTACAAATCCGTTAGTAGCTGAGCAATGGATAAACTCCTTAGAGAAAATATTACATGCCTTGGGGAGTAGCGAAAGGGAGAAGGTTATCATGGAAGTTTACCGCCTCACTGGAGATGCTGATCAATGGTGGTCATTGATTCAAAATACAAAGGAAGATGATGAAGTATCGAATATGGAATGGAGGGAGTTCAAAGAGATTTTATTAGAAAAATACTTTCCTCATGACCATTGAGCAGATATGAAAAGTAAATTTCTGAGTCTGAGACAAATGGAGGATGAGAATGTCCCAAAGTATGAGGTCAACTTTACAATGATGGCCAGGTATGCTGTAGATTATATACATAACCCAAGAGGTAAGATTTATTGTTTCTTTGATGGGTTAATACCATTTCTCCGTAGAGCTTTAGTATCACAATCTTTCTCAACATACGAAGATATTGTCTCATGTGCTATCAAGACAGAAAAGGAATTCTCTAAGTCTTATGACAACAATGTAAATCAAGAAAAGAAGAGAACGGTGGAACAAGAGACAGATAAAGGGAAAAAGGGAAAGAAGGATTTTCCATTATGTGATAATTGTGGGAAGAATCACCCCGGTACTTTCCTAAAAGGAATGGGAGTTTGTTATAAATGTAGAGTAAAAGGTCACCAGGCGCGTGATTTCACAGGAAAGAAAGATGCTATCAATGTTGAATCCTACAATTGTAGGGAAATGGGGCATTATGCAAATGAATTTCCTAAGCGTCAGGGAAACTTACCTCAGAAAAGGCAAAGGGATCAAGGACAATCTTATGCTGCTACTACAATTGAAGCGGAATAATTAATGTATTGTTGCTTTTGGACTCATGGATTATATTCTGGTTATTAGAATAATGTGATATATATATATAAGGATTGTAATGTAGTACTTGTTGTTTCAGTAAGGTTTTAATATGATGAAGGTAATCATATTTTTGTATGTGACAATAAGAGAAACTTTACTTTGTTTAGGGAATCTAATGTGACAATTGATTTTGGAATTTAAGGACCCTTTAGAGAAAGTCTGGACAAAGGTATTTTGGATAACTATAAAGGTTGGAATGGATTAAGTTGATCTTTGGATAGTATTGTTTATGGTTAAAACATTTCTGAAGATTATTTTTGAAATATTATAATACTATAGTTTTAGGAAAAGGACAACATGCAGGGTGGGGCATAACCCGTTGTGTCGGACAAAGTTGTAGGAATCAAAACCACAATCATAGTGTGACATGCCTTTATTTCCTACCACTAGCCTACAGGAAGTCCCTAGTTATTACAAAATAATTTTACTAATCTAAATGGAATGTGTTAAAATTTGTAACCTTATACAATTAGGATAAGTATAATATTTTTGAGTTCTATTATCTTTTTGAGTGAAAGGTGAGTTGAAGGTTGAAACTCTAATTGTCAAGCATAAATATATATATACCTATCTCTTATTCAATGAATAAATTAATTCATAAACTTTAGTAAAGGGATATTAAAACAAAAAATGTGTTATCATAATACCTTATGTCTTGTTGAACTGATGATATTTTAAATCAACATAGATTGAAGACTTTGAGGCCCTCAATTTGACAGTTGATTGTGATTGATGACCTCAATCACTCCCTACAAATATTTACATTTTTCCTCCAATTATATGTCTCTAATTTCCACCAATGTTCTCTTAATCGAGATCATAATTGGGTGGTGACTTTTTCAATTCCCTTTCCCTCTTATTATGGCTAAATTTTATTAATCTTATTTCCTATGTGGGTTTTCCACAAAGGAATTTTCTATTTTCAACGTTTTATTTTCCAAGAAAATATTCCAAATGCGAGGATGCAATTTATTGAAGGAGGGGAGAATGTAAAACCCCAAGCTTCCATAATACTTTTCTCATTCAATAATGCAATAGCTTGCATTGTACGCAACTTCGAGTTCTAAAACACCGCGACTAATCAAAGTAGCCGTTATGAATAGTAATAACCACTTTTTAAAATTATTGAAATTTTGTATTTCAAAATGGACTTCATTTTTGGATTCGGAAAATCAAAATTATCATATTTTGATTTTTTGGTATTTTTCTGAGAACTTCTAATTTTTTATGAATAGTTAAAAATACTTAAAACAACTTTTTTAATCAAAATAATTTATAGTGATAAATTATACTATTAAGTGGTTTTAAAGTATAATTATAATATATTTTTACCATTTTATCCAATGGTGGTCATTATAATTAATTTAACATTTAATTTGGACAAAAACAATTGCCAATCTTTTGATATAAATTGTTTCTTAAAAACACGCTATTTGTTGTGACAGTGGGAATTAATTATAAAATTAATTAATGCAACTTATATGTTGGGAATTTTGTAAAATAGACATCATTTTTGAATTCGGAATATCGATTATAGCTTAGGGTGATATTTTGGCATTGTTCTGAAAAACTACAATTTTTGATGAATAGTGAAACCACTAAGTGGTAGTTAAATAAATGATTTTTCGTTTAAATGAAATATTACCACTTCTGTGATTTGATTTTCAAAAATCCGACATAAATGGTTGTCATTAAGAATTAAAATGTGGTTCAATGAGATTAAAATAATTTTTGGTGAATAGTAACTTTTAAGTTCTTAATCTCGATTAGAGGTAATTAATGTAGTTTAAGGTAAAAATAATGTTTTAATAATATGAGATGAGCTTGACACATGTCCTACCCTCATTGGATGTGCCATGGCCGACCAAGACAATCCATGGGTCAACTTGGGGACCCCATGGAGACACTTTAGTTAGAAAATGACATAAATACCTTTTATTTAATGTTAAAGGAAAAAATGACACAAACATGAAATGTTTTACTAAAACAATTTTTACATGGGGTTATACAAGTCATATTTTTTACTATAAATAGTCATTAGAAATATAAAAAGATTTCCTACCTCATAGTAATTTTTTATAATTTTTAGACATTAAATAAATTAAATTATTTATGACATCATGATGATGCAACGATGGCCTAATTATTTAACGATTTAAATAAAATAAAAAGATAATGTGAAATCCAAGGAATACATTTGTCAAAAACCTATTGGATGAGTAGATTTAGAACCCTTATCACCTTATCCTCGAATTATATAAGTGTGGGACCTCTAATATCCGAAAATAATTTTATAATAAAGTGACTTTTCTTTACCTTCCAAGAGTGCCCCTCCTCTCAACTTATAAAGGGCCCCCACCTCTACCACCTCATTCACACATTCAAGCCATTTGGCTCGGCCAACCTAGGCCCAAATACTCTCCACACTTCCCCCTATTACTCCTAGAAGCCTCACGTTGGGCAGAACACTTCCCAAGGAATCCTTTGGCTCAAATCAAAAAAGTTACCCGATTTTGAGGTTATGTCTTCTCTAATGTTGTTTTGTTTTATTTTTCTTCTCCAACCCACTAAACTATTTTTATTCATTTCTTTTGTAACAACAAAATTATCCTCAATATACTAGGATGTTGTTATAAGAAGGATTCGAGCTACACTTACACACACCTACATCTAATGGTTAAAGAACATACGGTTTCAGTGGTTGGCGAATTTCTGCCTCACGAAGCGATGATAGTTCAACACTCACATAACACCTTCAAAGGTTGAAATTAAGATGTCAATATATTTATATAGGATATATAATATGTTTATGTTTTACTTATGCTTCTGTATTTCTCATTTATGGCATAATTTATTGTTTCCATTATGGGTAAACGTGATATTTTCATTTTAGGAAGTGTGGACTACCGCCCCTTCAAAGTGATTTGAATCGTTAATACCATATGTGGGACGTATAAAGGATGGAGTAAATGATATTATATATCATGTTATACTGTAATTATAATATACCTCTATATCATTATGATTTCATTCCATTAAATATGAAATAGAAATGAATGTAGCTTTCATGCCTACGCTTACCGTCTCCATGAATGTTGCATTTCATTTATTACCTCTAAATGTTACGTAATATTATAAATGAATGTATATACTGTATATATATGATATATATGATATATAAATCATGAATATAATTCTGGATATAATGGATATTCCACCACATGAACAACTTGTAATTATAAGAAGTTTATTTTTCACTCAAGTACCAAAGATCGACAAAACGACCGTTATTAACATAAATAATTACATAATGTTCATAAAATGGTAATAAGTTATATTTAAGGAATAATGAACATGAAAAAGGTTATTAGGTAAATAGTAATTAACTGTAGATTATTATTCAGGAGGTTAAAGAACGGTCGAGTCAGGACAAGACGCAAGGTAAGGGAACTTCTTAACCCAATTTCCATTCTTTGGGTTAATCTCCTACTTTCAAATTATGTCATGATATTATTATGTTTTATTTTGTATTATTTATGTGTACCTATAGTGAATACACATAATAGATCTAATTTATTTTAAAAATTATCTTTTTAAGGACATCGTCTCAATCTCCTTTCATTGAGACATATTTGGTTTTATACACAACTTCCTTTTATACGGTGTATAAACCCCTTTGACTTTTACGTTTATTCAAAAGGAATCTTTTTATACATAGCCTTTTACTAAACGACAAAAAGGTAATGTTTTTTTTCCATACATATGCAGCGACAATGACTTCTCCACCGCAGTGACCATTATTTGAGTTTCAGCTTCCTCTACAAGCCATCTTTTTTTTAATGAAAAATAAATACAAAGTTTTTACTTTCTTTTATTATGGTATTGAAAATGGTTTTTAAAGAGTTTTTATTATATCAATGTGTTGTATTGATATATTGTGATTGAAATGTGGAAATGTTAGGTTTCCTTTATGCATGTTTTATGTGATACGATTATGTTATGGTTTATGATATGTTTAATCCTATTTATATGAGGAATGTATTGGACTTAATAAGTAACGGGTGGAGCCCGCTATGGCTCCTCGATGCATCAGTAGGTCTCACGAGACAACTAGATGTGGAATTGGCCGAGGCCCTTTCCCAATTTGATTTATGGTTTTGGCCGAGGCATTAATCATTTTAGACATCTTGGCCGAGGCCTTGAAAAAATGTTTCAGAATGTCTGGCATTATACATTCCCTCATTATGAAAGTGGTTATTGATATTGCATGTGATTATTCGACTAGTAGAATATCCATGTGAAGAAGTAAATGACATTATCTCATTTTACATTTTCCATATTATGTTGATGTTCATGTTTAAAAGTATTTTGTTTTAGTTATACATTGCCTTAAATGTTTATGTTTATTTATGAAAGCTTCCGCAATATTGTTATCCTTACTGAGCATCTGAGCTCACCCCTTTCAATGTTTTAATATTTTGCAGGATGTGAAGAAGTATTTTATAAATGACCTACAAGGATAGTTAGAAGAGGATATGAGTGTGGACTATGAAGACATTTCTATTAGTTATTCACCTTATGATGTAATGTAACATTTATGAATGTATCTAGTGTTTCCAAGGCTAATAAACTAATCGGTCTTACGAGACTTGATCTTTTGTGATCATGCCAATGTTACGAAGTAATGCACCGACTTTGGGTAGCTGGGGTCGGGGCGTTACATAATAAATTCGTTATCATAGAAAATATCATTTTTTAACAATTGAGAAGGAGTTGTATACAAATTATATTTTAATATATCAATTATTTTAAAATAAAATGACATTAATGATTTTTAATAAAAAAATTATATATTATTAAATGACTATTTTAACAAAAAACAATATTCCTCCATGTAAATGGGATATTAGAGAAATATTTAACCATATACCATTTTTGAGTTATTTTTAAATTTTATGCTAACATTCCTAACACATAATGTGTGGAAAAAATTTATATTATAATAGTCAAAATTACTTACATGTGGCTATAATTATGATTTCACGAAAAAAACCAAGTATCCCTGAAACATTTCAGATACACTTTTACTGTAATATAATATACTAAAATAAAATTCCCCAAAGGGTTTTCCTAATCCCCATGGGATGGATACTAGTACCCGACATCATTCAAGATAAAAGAGGGAATACATTTTTCTCAAAATAGAGGAAGATATATATACATGTCAGTATGCTAAAAAGTTCAAAGGTTTATTTAGTCAAAAATGAAAAATGTATATCAAAAAACCAAAATATTATATCATAAAAAATCTATAGAATTACAAACGTCACAATCACAACCATCGCACCAATTCCAAAGGATCATAAACATACACTTCATCAAATTGGGGCCTTCCCTTTATTCGGACCTTGCATAATAAAATCTAATAATTCATGAAGGAAATGTTTGGGTGCAAGCTAGAATCCATAATAATAAAACAAATTATTATTTCAATTTTAACTAAAACATGGCATGGTGTAATATAATTTCATATTTAAAATATAACATTATTTTACATCAAAATTTTGTAAAAAATATTAAAAAATTCTTTAAATGGTAATTTTATATAATAAACATAATAAATAATTTTAGGTTTGAATAAAAAAGTTTCTTAAATAATGGAATACATGCATAAATAATAAAAATAATCCCCACCGTCATCTAACATGTGATATGATAGGTTACGATTATAGGATCTTCAAATATATCATATCAACAATCATTGAAATATTTGTACAGTAATACTTTAATCTCATTCCTAATAAGACACATCAACATCCCATCAAGGATATGATATATTGAACTATGTTTTTTTGTGTTTTCTTCATCATTGTTTACTATCTAATTACCATCCTAGTATGCTCATCCTAAATAATCTAGTAACTACTTAGGCTCGCATATGAACAATAATTAAATAAATAATTTGAATATCATCTCATTTCAAATCTAATAAACATTTCAAATTCAATTTCCCAATATTCCATTTCAATTTTTCATATCAATTGAAACCCAAATATTTTTCACAAAAAATTCCCAATTAAATTTATCAATTCAATAATTTTCAAATGACACCCTATATTCCAATTCTAATAGAACTTGGGGTTTCCCCCAAAAATCCAAAACATATAAAATTCATATTATATGAAAATTGTATTTTCCAAAATCAGTTTAATAATAATAAAAAATAGAAAATAAAGGATTAATTATATAGAATAATATAAAATAGAACCACCTAACTGTATCATTTATATTACAACCCAGAATACCAGAAATTGGAATTTCCATTGATTATCATGGGAGATGAAGATCTAGAAATAAAATATAGAATAATCTTTTAATAATCCAGTTTTTAGATCAATCGACAACCTAATGATCTTATACTCTCTAATTTTGATCGGATGAGATGGAGGGAGCGAACACAAAAATAATAATCACTTACCTAGAGGAGATCGAATGAGATCCCCCACACATTGATCCACAGTGGAATGATATTTGAGGTGTAAAAATAACCTATAAAGATCCTTGATATACGTGGATATCGATTTATCTTGAATTAGGAATGTGGAGGCTCTCAAGTAGAAGTTCTCTAAATTTGTTATACTTTTTCATAATAAATATTTCCCCCACACACAATTAGTTATACATGGGATGAAATTATAAAAATTCTTATACCTAATATTCATCCATTTATGGGTCTACATTGCATCAACTAGGTGGGAACATAGTTTTTCAAAACTTCCACCAACTATGAATTCCCTCAATGTAAAACATTTCAATATTTTCACTAGATGGGTACACAACATAAGAAATTCATGATCCGACCATTCAAATCGAAAATAGCCTCAAATATTTTACAAAATTCACCTGAAGCATCTATAAAATGTCCCATCCAAATCACGCTCAATATAATGGATGATGAGTACATGTAAAATTGTAACTACATGTTACAACCTCCTCACTACAGAAACGTTTTCATCCAAATAATGTATATCATGAATTTTCCATATCAGAAATATGATGCTAGTTATCTCTCATCAGTACCTCCTTCAACCAATTCTCAGGCGTATCAAAGCCATGATTCCATAGAACATAGACTAAATTTATCCCCCTCCCATGATGTTACAAAATCCAAGAATAAAATATCCTAACTAGATTCTCTATCATATAAAATAAGGTCCAACATCAAGATCCTCCCAGCTCAAGACAAGAGATGGTTTAGAAAGACAATTATGAGGTTGTGATACATGAAACCCATTTTGTATCAATACCCACTGTGTAAAATGTTCTATATATTAATCCACTTTATCCACCTTTTAAAAACCTAAAAAGGATCCACATAATAAGGAGAAGGATTACCATACCTCATAATTTGTCATTGACCTCAGTTAGATGAATCTCTCAAGAAATATTGGTCACCAATTGAGAACTCCATTGATTTATGATGATGATAAGAATATGATAAATACTTTCTTTATAATGGAAATATTCTTTGATGAATCAAATAAATATTCATCATCACCAAATGGGTGAAACTAAGCCTAACCAAATATGTTTTACCAATCTTTGACAAACAAAATGGTGATTTTTATTTTCTAAATAGAGCCATTTTCCTTAATGATTGGTAATTATTTCTATATAAAAACTCTACCAGTACCATATGGTATTCCAAAGATACACCAAAATCAATGATATATGTATGAATAATACCCTCTGAATAATAATACTCCACTCTATATGTCAATACATTTGATTACTGTATGACGTACGCAAATGAAAAAGATATCCCAATGGCTCCTGAAGGCCTCTCTAAATGATAGATTATAATCCTGAATCTCTTCTCGTGACTATAGTATACGAGAATCCATGAAATTGAACAATATCATTAACATAATGATTTACAAAAAAATCATGGTATTTTTCATGTATTTGTATAATGTCATATTATTTGGCATTCCCTTCAATCACAACCCATATTTCATTGTTCTTGTGAATGATATGTGGAAAACCAACCAAAATGTTAGAGTAAACATCATCCCACTTCTATATTCACACTATAATTTTGCTGAGCCAAACCTGAAAGTCTCTATTTCTCATCCTTTACATGTTGAAATGAATTAAAATGAAAAAAATAGAAAATGTTTCGCCTTATACATGGCCACTAGAATCATCATTTCATGTTAAAGATATATTTTTTATTTTTTGGTGAAGAACCCATTGGGATCCATGAAAATAAACCATAAAATATTGTATTACAATAAATGGTTTAAAATTCCATTTATAAAAACATAGTATACACATTGTGGAGAACAACCACTCACTAATGGGTCTCCCACCACAATAATATTCCCTATTGTTTTCAAATTCATCCTCAATAACCTTAGCTTGAAGAATAATCTATACAATTTCTGTCTTCATATGAAAACTTTAAAATAAAACCTTTTTGGAAAATTTCCTGAACTTCAAATTTCAATTGTGAAAAAGGAATAATATTTTTCTAAAGATCATATGATTCTTTCATAGCCAGAGACAATATAATTCTACATTATGAAATCTGTAAAAAAATTCATTTCTCCAGGGTAATGGAAATATAGATTTCAAAATACTATATGTAATCCACCAAAATCGGTTGTACAAGGTTAAAATACTTTGGGGGGAAGATTTAACTAAACAAAATATTGTTTATATAATGGAAAACCATTATATATAAATGTAATGTCGCCAACTTATATGTGCATACCTCAATAATGTGAGTTCATGTTCATAGAATGAATAAATCTTCTAATGAAACCTAAATAATTGGGAACCATAGTTGAAAACATTATTAACCTCAATCAGAGCACAATACATACCTGAACGTGATTTATTATAATAGACAACATAACCATGGTTGAACTCTAAAACGTGAACACCAAGGAAGAAGTAAAATGATGTTTCTAGTCAAGGAAACAACTTTGATAAATTTCATCCAAAATGATTATTACTCCCTTAGAGTGTGATAAGTCATCATAGAAGTAATATTTTTGAAATAATTTATAATATAGTAGAAATACACTACTATAAAGAATAATCATTGATTCATGAAAACAATATCTAGGGTCTTACATATCGTAATAACATTCAACTTCTTAAGATCAATTGGAATACCATGTTCTATTACCTCATGTCCTCTGGACATCATTTCATGAATCCATTAAAATTTATGATACCATGGAATAATTTCAGCAATGTCCCAAACATTCCAAAACAACTCTCGGATGGATCACATGAACCTCCTTAAACATAAAGTGAACCCAGATTTCAACCACAAAGAACAGTAGAACGTATCAAGACACATATGGAAGATCATTCTCCGCATATCCAAAAAGGATCCAGGTTCACTTTTCATACGAAATGGAATGAGAGAATACTCATAATTACTATAACAATTTTGTTATCTGGGTTTCATAAGGTTAGATTATTTTGTTATCAACTAGCGATAACCAGATCATGGATCATTATTTGAAAGCCACTTCTTCAAATTAAAATATTCAATAATATCCTTAATATATGGATGTAAACACTTTCTATTTAACATAAATCTACACAATTTTCAGTAATCAACACATAGAGAATGTTTTCCATCAACATTTGATAGAAAGGTAATAGGATCCAAACTAGGTGACACACACACAGGAGTATGAAGAATTTCTCAAAGAGAACACCCAATGAAGTCTTCAACACTTTCAGTTCAACTGTGTCAATGTGGTAATAATGGATAAAAGTTGGTTGAGTAAAAAACTAACTCAATTTAAAAATATATAAATCATAATGGTGGAAAATAGGAAAAATTAGAATGTAAAACAATGGATAACATGATGAGAACTGGATGGAGATCATTACTCAATTATTCCATTTATAGAACACAGGAATAGAATGAATTCTAATTCACCAAATAAACATAATAATTTATGGATATACTCACCATTTGGTCACATTCCCCCTATGTGTTATTCCACACTCCATTAGGCATGATAAAGTAGACATATTAAAGTTGGATGTCGGTGTGGGTATTATTAGTATAAAGCCAATCATTCCATGATATAACATCAAGAGGTATCATTTAATCATTTATAAAATCATAGGTAAGATAAATATATTATATATGAAAATAGAAGAAAAATACAGTTATGAACCTACTCATGTTTTTTTCCAAGTGGAATAGAAATATCCATCACATAAGCCAACATATCATTAAGAAGATTTAGTTGGTTCAAAATTCTAGATGAAATAAACTAGTGAGTTGCACCATTGTCAAATAAAGTAGTCACTACATATGAATAAATTGTGATGGTACCTCTGATGGTCACTAGACCCATATTCAATTCCACCAGATACTCTTCAATTTTTCGAATACACAACATTCTAGATTCATTTGATTGGAACCACTTTTTTCATGAAACGTCTAATTTCAACATAATAATTTTAGGTTATAAAGAGACCAAACCCCATCCTATATTATACATGATATAACAGAACAAATATAAGTAACTTGAATTTATATTGGAACTACAAATCCTGGGTGTCATAATGAAAATCAATTTCAAATTCCCATACTTCACAAAATAGAAGCAAGTCAAAGGGATGATTCCATGAACTGAAAGAGTTCTGGAAGAACCCTAATAGAAAAAAACAATATAAGACTTATAATAAATTCAAATTCCATTAAATGAACTCATTAAACTTCCACTAACATAAATGGGAACTCAGTTCAACCCCATCATACTAGCCAAGTAAATATCGACCATCAATTCCCAATCCAGAATGTCTTGATTACAATAGAGCATAAGTAATAAAACATAAGAATGAAAATAAAATTGAAGGCCCTTATATTACCATAAACTATTCATCAGATCATTTTATAGAATATTAGGTGAAAACCTGATGATCTCATCATTATAGATCAAATATTTTTTTCATTCTACTATCAACATACTCATGTTTGAAAAAAATAGATGGACTTATCCAAAACTATAGGGAATGGATAAAAAATATATCTGAAACGAAATTTAATTTCGTTTCACCCTAAACCCTATTTCATCTTTGTTTTATCCTTTTAGTCCCACCATATCATTATATATTCCTCTAATATAATTATAATGTAATTTCCCTATATAGCTTCAGATGTTTCACAAAAAATCAAAGAGAATATCAATATTTCTTACCAGGACATCAGCCTATTGAGGATCATTAGAGACTTCAATAGAAGGTGTTTTTTGTCAAATAAATTCAATATTACAGGTTGAGATTCAACCATCTAAGGTTCAAAAAATGGAACATAAGTGGGAATAGGTTCAAGTACCATTCTTATAGCATTGAAAACACACTTAACCATCTCAACATGACTAATGTGTCTCGGAGGATTCAATCACTTGGATTCATCAGAAACTTCCACTTAGATCTATTTCAAATGGCTAATTAGAATAATTATGCAACACAACATCAAAAATCATAATTGAATACATCAAAATGTTACTCATATTAATAACTCAAACAATATCATCTAGAAATTAATCCCATCAAATATGATATCATAATTAGGAATTAAAAATATTGAAATCTAATGTAGGGAAAAGACTATAATTATTCATTAAGATTCATTTTACCAAATCAACCATGTTAAATTATGGTTCCTTAAAATGTGAACTACCAATGAAATATGTCATAACTTCATCCTAAATCCCAATAAGATACTACACATTGTATACTAACATCTTAAAAATGTGGTAATGTAGAACACATGATAACACATTGTAATGAATCTACCTAGATACACTAGTACCCTAATAAATGAGTTTTAAATAACATGTTCTGAGGGGGGTTATGAACCCCCATGGGTAGGGGACTATAACGTGACATCATAGAAGATAAATGAGGGAACCAATTTTCCACAATACAGTTCAAGATAAATATACATATCAGTATGCTCAAAACACTAAATAGTGATCTTAAATGAGAAAAAATAGGCATATAAAAAACCCAATATAGTGCATTGAAAATTACTCATCAGAATGAAAAATATCACAAATTAAAACTTCACTCATATCTCATGGGATTATGAACATATACAACCTCTATGTGGTGCTTTCCACTACATTTGTTATTGTAGAAGGAAATATACATATGCATGGAAAATTTTTGGGATTGATAAATAAATCCCATCAAGATTTCACGAATTCAAATATAAAAGTATTTGATAATAATAATAAAAATCATTCAATGAATTTTAAATAAATGAATTCATGACGATACAATTGAATATTTAAATCAACAAATTCTATCATATAAAAATGATGGAAAATCATTCAAACATGGAATAAAATATCATTTTATATGATTTTTTATAAATATGTTATCATGAGTAAAATAGTTTAATAAAAAAATATAATATATAATATAATAATCACAACATGACCCATGTTCATCATCCCTGTCAAACGATACATTTTTTTATATGATCCTCAGATATCTTATACTAGTGATCATCGAAATTTGTGTACCTAGATCCTTCAAGTGAATGATTAATATGAATCATCAATATCCTATATGGTATAATATCAACATAACTAGTTTTTTGGTTGAGTTTTCATATTCAACCCATGAATAAAGAATTACCATCATATAATTATTTTCCAAGAATCCCAAGAACTACCGAGACTATCTTATGCTCAATAAATCAACAAATAATGGGAAAATCATTTCATTTCATGGAAGATGATCATATGAAATTATTTTTCTCAATATTATATTTTAATAGAGAAAATAAATTTCAAAAACAATGCATAGGTATTTCATCAATTTACTAATTTTAAAAAAAAAAACCCAATCATAGGGTTTTTGGAATTTTGATTTAATCCATTTTTAAAAAATAATTATTAAATCAATTTATGAATTATATGAAATTAAAATCACACAAAAAAGCTAAATTATATTGTTATTGGGGGTTTTTCTTGAAAATCCACACCACATCCATTTAAAATTCATATTCGTGTAAAATTTGTTTATCCAAAGTCAATTTAATGTTAATTCAGACAATTCTATAAAATAAATTTAGTGGGCTCAATTCCAGAATCTCATAGAGGATGTCTACTACAACTAAATTTTCTTTATATACAATGAAATCAAGACCAAAATGGATAAATAGTTTATTAGTCTTGGTAAAATATACACATACATTATTATTACATTATAATTGAATAAAAAAATACATTTTTTTCAAGAATTACTTTATTTGATATTGTCTATCTATACATGTCTATCATATTCGTCTTCATGGAATCCTGGTAAAAGGAATTAAATAAGGGTGATCTAAAATTCTCAATGAGGTTTATGTACTAAGAAATCCCTTAGGAATCAAAAATCAATAGTCAATATGGAAATATATATAATAAAAAACACATTCCATTTAAATAAAAAAACAAGGAATAATTTATAAGGATATTTAAATAACTGAAAACAAATTACATTTATTCATTAAAATGATAATGAAATCTTTCGATAGTTTTTTTGTAGTGAAAATATCATTGACAATAATAACTAAATTAGAATGAATGAATTTTTTATTTATTGGAAATAATGTTTCCTAGGTATATGACACCATTACCATTAACGATTATCTAACTATTGTTTCATAAAAACTATGTATGAACTGATTTAGTTTATTCATCTATATCTCTACGATCATAACATTTCAAAAGATAGTTTAAAACACACTAGTTACAAGCACATCCGGAATGTCCACTTGATTTCATTTTATAAGACTACCAATGCATCAAGAGGTTTACATTAAATAGTCCCATCCACATGTAACAAAAATCTGAAGAATTCATTATATATCAAATAATCCATTTTAATTATAAACAAGGTGCCTTATCTGACATGCATTCTGAGAAAATGATATATATTTCTATATATTTCTCTAATTAGTCAATGTAATTAAATATAAGAACCATATGTAAATGTGATATAAATTTTAATAAATTATCAATCCATTAGACAATAAAATGAATAGTGAATAAAAATTTAATTTGAAATTGAAAATAATTACAATAAAGTTATTTTTTCTGGTAATGTAATCAACTACTAAAGATGTGGTATTTCACATTAACATTTACCACTTGATATGTTTCATGTAAAATCCACATGGGTGATATAATTCATGATCAAATTAAAAACACCATGTAAATTAATGTATATAAGATATTACATGTCAATGGTAAAATATGTACACAACAAAAATTTTAATTTTTACATAATTATAATTACACCTCGATGAAATTTTAATTTAGAGGAAATCCTTCACCCCATGTTTTATCTTAGTAGAAAATTACTTATCCTTATGAATAATGGTCTTAGGAATTTTATTACATAATTATAGATTGATATTAATATTTCTAATATCATATATGGTCATTTTATTTAATTTTATCACCATTTTGTTAAGAATCATTCATTATTTTAATTGTATCAATTTTTATGTGCCTTTTCTATTATGTTATCACATATTGTTTTCTATTAATATTATGTCGATCAAGATTCAATAATATCCATAATTTAATTTAGGATTTTATTATAATATATATTCACTGTATATTTAAATATAGCAATCTATAAAAAGAATTTAATATGAAATGATATACACAAAGAGATATGAATTACGATATTTTAGTTTGTTTCTTCTCATTTACTTGATTTGGTAAATGGTAGAAAAGAGATGTGATAGTTGGAACTCGGGTAGGGGAAGTATGTTAGTTTTTAGAGAACACTATATTGTATGCCTCCACATTTCCACATATCTGGAATTTATATTTTTTATATTTGGTGTTATCATTATTTAAATTCACCATGGGTGAAGCACATGTAATCCGTATATTGAATTATGAGATTTTATTTTAATTCATATATCTTACATAGGAATATAGGATCACATGCCATATACCTATTTATATTATTAGATTGATCAAAAATAAATAAAATCCTATTGAAATCATGATATTATATTTGGTGCATTATTTCATGCATTTTTTAATTGACCACATTTTATTCTTTTCATGATTGTTTATAAATGGATGGGATTAGCATATAGTTACCTAAGGTTATAATTGTGTAATAGGATGTTATTTGTGTTTATAACTTGTTATCTTATTTTGAATCTCGCATTGAATTTTAGATAGAATTTTTTTTCATAGTGTTGTTATAAGAATCCTTTGTTAAGATGTTTTATTTTTAAATGGTTTTTTATTTCAAAAATTTTAACCTCATAGTTTTATTAAAAGAATAGTTTCACGGGATATATTATAAGAGGAGGAATCCATTTTAATGAATCTATAACCAGAAATCCATAGTCAAAGCCTTACATTATTACATTGTCATAGAAACAGTGAGTATAATCTATAATGACTAAAAATATTAGTAGTTTTGGATACCATATGCATATATGATAGACATTTTCTTTGGGGAAATAAAATGAAACATAATACTCAATAAAATAAAATTCCCAATAGCCTTGAAAACTCATTACAGGAATTCATCTTCATATCCATGTGAATGGAAATAATAGGTGTGAGCTCAAATGATCAATAAGCATTATGTACAGTTGAATCTATCATAAATCAATAAATAATAATCATTATGTGAAGTTAATTACTAAAAAAAGACAATTAATCTATAATATTTGATCAAACATGGATAAAATAAGAGATGATCAAATAATGACATTTAAATAATCACATGTGTTTAAAATATTATCCTGGATATTGTAACTAATAGGATACAAACATGAAATACAAACAATTATTGAATAAATAATATTGGATGTATGTACTATTAATATCTCCCTTTAAGATAGTTGTTATCATGTTCTATTCTGAATAGAGTTTATGTCTAATTATTGAAACTCACCAGATTAATCCATCTGATTCATCTCTTGAGACTATAAATGCATCACGTGGCTTGCATTTACAGGTCTCCAACCTATGTACAACAATAACAATGAAATCCTTATATTCTGAATAATCAATTTAAATTATAATCATTGTTCCTTATCAAATAGTTTCATAGAGATTGGGATATAAATTTATTAATATTTTAATAATAAATCATATAAAATTCCATGTAAAAATAGTATATAAAAATTGTAGATGGTTTTTAAAATATTCATATTGATAATAAAGTAATATTTTTAGTAAAAATAAATATAATTTATAATGATAAATGATTACAATAATGTGATTTTTTCAAGATAAATTTAATAGTCATTAAAAGAATTTTGATTATATGATGACTATTACAAAATGGTAATTTTCATGTAAAATACACTTTTATGAGTTAACTTCTAATGAAACATAAAATAAAATGAATTATAAATTGTTCATGATTTTAAATGTAAAATGTGTTTTATATACAAAACATTAATTTTAATTGGTGCATGAAAAAATAAGTGGAAAAAGTATCTAAATTGAGTCGAAACATCTTACCTTATAATTCCATTTCGTTGAAGAATATTTAACATCATGTATAGTGGGTTTAAAAATGTTATGAACTTATATCATCACTATATTAATATTTATAATATCCTTAGAGATCCTTTTATAACACCTTATTAACCATTTTTTATATCAATTAAATATTTTAATTGTTCTGGGTGTTAATTATAAGGTTTTTTGAACTTGTTATTTTATGTTCTTCATTAATAGATCATTTTTTAATCATCTACAAAATATAAAACAATATTTTAATAACATATATAGTTATTAATAATTTATTTATATTACTCCATAAAATTTGGTGATAGGAAATGAAATAAATCATTTATAGAGACTGTATAACCTATGTATGCTAGAATGTTGTTTCCATTTTATTATCATATTAAAAAAAAGTAAATTATCTATACAAATATTAGTTATGGAAAATTTTTTGTTTCATAAATATCACATTTTTTATTAATCCCATCCTTATTAAATTCCATGTCAGTCATGAATGAATCACATAGCTTTACGAAGCTGCAGTCTGCTATACACTTGATTGATGATATCATATTCCCAAAAAATGGAATGCATGATGGTATGAATGAGATGATAATTTAAAAAGAAAAATAACCTTATAAATATCATAGATATTATATATAAAATAAAAATCCCTTATAATTCTCAACTATGAACAGTGGTAATGTAAAAATGAATGAGATCAGTTCATGTGGCGGTAGTCCTTCGTAAACATGAATAATGATTTCCTTACACATTATATTGATTTTTTAAAAGATTTAATTAATTCCATTAACCTATAAATATCCCATTGTATGGTAGATACAGAGTTTATGAAAAAAGTGTCATAATATAAATTTACGTATGTGGAGAAAGATGTAAAATGAAAACACTTTCAACCAAACGTTACATATTATTTGGGTGTTCTCCCAGGTATTCACTAAAACCAACAATATTTTCCTTTTATTCCAAAACTATGGAATCACGGATAAATTTATGTATGTTTTTATGTTAATTGGTATGTTTTTCAATGTTCCAAATGACATTATAGTTTTTAACAATAGGGGAGAGGGGATATTATTTTATAAATGAGGAAGAGTCACATTCTAGTAAATACACAATTGTAGTTAGTATTGGGTGGTATCCCACACATAATATGGAAAAAAAGAGAATAATAATGTATATATTTATTTATGGTTTGATACACACCATCAAAATAGAACTAAAATTTATTTTTCAAATTTATATCCATAACTTATTTGTTTTCATATTTTACAATTTTGAATTTTTTATTATGTTAACTATTTTAAAAAAAATAAACTTATTCATTATGAATAAATTAAAGTTAAAGTTATTACATAATTTATAACCAAGGACTATAAATATGATATATAATTTATAAAATAAAAATCTCTTGTTTTAAGAAAATGTTTAAAAGAAAAATTTAACCCGAAAAAACACTTTAGCCAAAACCATTCTAAATGATTTTTTTACAATTAAATGTCAATATATCATTATAATACAATAAATATCCATGAATATTATTAATTTTATATTTATTAATATTTAAAAATAACTAGACAAAATATTTTTTTTAAATGTTAAATCAATTAATAAAATATCATTTATTATAAAATAACATTAATGTCATTTTGACATTATTCATTTGGTTTGAATTAAAAAATAATATAATGATAATAATGGAATTTGATTAATATAAGGTAAAATATTAGTAATATGAAATATTAATCAAAAAAATAAACTAAAATAATAATTCATTAAGGTTGCTTCGCATTAAATATTTTAAGTTTAATTTTTTATAATAAATTATTAACTAGACAATCAACGCATGGGCATTTCATAACAATTTTAATGGACTGATTATAATAAAAAATTGAATAATAAATGATAAAAAACTAATTTATAAACATAAATAATATATATAACATAACAAATGGGTTGTCCCAATCATAAAATTTTATAGAAATTAAATGTAAGAAAAGAATCATTTTTGTCTTTTTCATTACATAACATATTATATGTGTCATATTCAATGAAAAGTGTCCCAAAAATTCTTAATTTACGTAAAAAAATTACTAAAATTCTATATATAAAAATAAAATGGTTTTTGTACATGATTTATTTCATTTAACCCTTAACGTTTAATATTTAGTCCCCTAGTAAACTCATTTTTCCCATAATCATTGTAATTAATTTTAACTATTTTCACTAATAACATTGTGGAAAAAATATAATATAACAACATTATAAATTATTAATTTTTTTACAAATATGTAATCTATTTTTTCAATTTATATTCAAACAAGTGGAAAAAATTAAATTATAATTTATATCACAAACGTGAGGAGAAAGTAGTGTTTTAATGTAAAAATGTGAAATCATTTACTACATTAATATTTCTAAATATAATATAAAATCAATTTAAATGAAATAAATTGGATTATTATTTGTATAAATTATCTAAATTTACATTTAAATTTATTTATAATATAATTTATCATTATCAATTTTATAAATTAATAATATGTATTCAATTAAAAGTAAATATTTTCAATATTTTTCAACAATGAAACTTCTCAAAAAAAATTTAACCCAAATACATTTTTACATTATTACTTCAAAAATGATGTTAATTTATTCAATAAAAAATAATTTTTGAAAATTAATTTTTAAAACAAGTGTGTCATTAAAATATGGAAAACTACCTTCAGATAAACCTAACTTTATATCCATAAAATTGGATTTGTTCATTTATAAAGCCTACAAATTTAATTGTATGAATGTAAAAAGTATTATTGAATATATAATATAAAAATTTCATTATTTACATTCATTAATACTAATTTATATATTTTTTTGGAAAAAATTACATTTCCCCATCAAAATCGTTTTTTTATAAAAAAAATTCCCTTATATTCGATTGGTTTTTATGTTCATTTTTAATTAACTGGTATCAAAGGAATTTAATGATATATTTTTATAAGTTAGTTAATCTTATTCATAATCACCATATTAATATCTATTAGATAATTTTCATTTTAAATATTTTATATTATTATTATTTGGTAACACTCAACCTTGAATTTAACACGTGCAATTGAAGAAAGTCATTATTGGGTGTATTTCAATCTATCCTGATATATTTGTGAAATATATGTTATCCAATAAATTTTTTTAAAAAAAATTTCAAGGGGATACATTCTCCCAACATTAATTAAATTTTTCATCACAATTTTAATATGATCTCAGTAATCATGGGTGTGATATATGAAAATAATTATATTTTTAAAACCCAAACTGCAATAGGGTTACTAAAATATCCCTTCAGTTCGAGGGAATTTTATGAATAATAGTCAACTTTAATAATCAAATAACAATATTTCTGAGTAGGATAACATAGGTGGGAACTAGAAACATGGACACGGAATACATAACCCACTCAAAAATATTTATGGAGAGTGATATAGAACATTGAACACAAGTGGGTGATCTGGATAATGATAAAAACCACCAAAACATGAACCAAATTTTTATAAAATGGTTAATTATATATTAAAAAATACTATAGTAGGTTATTTATTTATGACATTTTTCATATTATTGAAGAATTATTTCACCATCTAAGTCTATAAGGATATATACTTGGTACATTTTTATTCATAATCACAATATCATCCATTGGTTGTGGCTTGAACTATATCCACTACATCTCATATCAATTATTTCATAATATGTTTTCATAATACATTAATCTCTAAATCATCTCCCAATGGTCGACTTATACCATTTCATTAATACATATCTTTTTGATCCTTCTTAACTGTTATTAAAAAAACATTAGAATTCGTTCAAAGGTAGTTAGTATTGTAAAATTTAAATATCCATATTAAAGAATCTTAATATTAACATCACTATATCATCATTAGGAACATATTAAGGGATTTCTTTCCCTCATTCATGTTCTTTTCAAGAAGTTACACATTCCACTAAATAATTTTTTTTTTCTGAGAACCATTCAATATACTCTTTTAAATCCGTAATGAAAAATGTATTTTAGTAAAATAAAAAATTATTTTTTAATTCTAATGATTATAATATCATCAATAAATTACTTTTATAAAATTTTTCTTGGATCCGAACATAGAATATCATTAATCCTTAAACTATTATTTTGTTAATATAAAAACATAACCATGATTCCTTTTATTTTAATGATATATATTCCCTTTATTCTTGGGGAAATTATTTCTGTAATTTTTAATATCAGTATATATGAATAACTCTATTTTATTTTTTTCTTCCCCCCTTGCATTATTTAACCTGATTATCCTTTTATGTGCACTTAAAAGAAACAAATATCCCATCTATCATTTCTAAGGGTGATTCTTTTCACAGTTTTCACAAAAGGTTGAAAGTATAATGCCCATCAAAAGACTCAGATTTGTCCCATTGATGAAGTGTTTATCCCAAAAAAATAATTCTACATATATAATTCAAATAATACCTAATTAATATTGAAAAGGAATCTTAATACTCTGAAAAAAAAATTCATCTTCTTTTTAATTTTTTCATAAGATATTTTTTTACATTTCTGTTTTTTTCATAAGGGTAATATTGTTTGAAGAATGTGTCCATAAATGATTGAAAATCCATGAGTTAAATTTTTTATTCCTGCCAAGTATTCTGGATCAATGAACACCATTTATTACAATCACTTCAGAGACAAGAGACTACAATTATATCCCTTTACATTAGAGTAAAAATCTCATGTTAATTAATATATTCTACAGAGGTGTAATCCATTTCATGGCTATAGTCAGACTAGTTATCCCACTAAATTAATGGTTCTTATATCTCATAATGTGATTAATCATAATAAAATATTAATATGGAATGGGTTTATATATTTTCAAGGATATTTTTCATAATCTTTTTAGGATTTTTGAATATGTCTATAACATTCATAGATTTGATACTAATTTTTTGGATTCCACTATATGATAGTATCTTTATTAACCATGAGTATTAAAACCCTTATTCATTACATATTCCATCATTTGATAATGTAATGTACTATATTAACTCATAATATTATAAATAATGTAAAATTCAAAATATGGTGTAAGAGTTAGAATGTATTAAAATTTATGCTTTGCAATTATCATAATACTAAAATGGGCTCCTTGAGGGAAATGTTTGTATCCAAATCCTTCAAAATGGTTTGTAGAGAAAATGTAAAATATCTTAATAATTCTCCTAGAGAGTGTTAAAATTGATGGGTAGTATGGTCTGTGGTCATATCCCATGATGCCTTCAATTCATGTCTAATAATCACTTTTCATATTAATTACCCAAATGTATTTCATTTCCAGAAAAACATCAACAAACAGTATAAAATATCAGAATTTTAAAAGGAATTAACTTGTTTAAATATTAATTTATATATGATAATTATTTTGAAATAAATTTTATCTGGGGTTTTAATGTGGGTTGGGGTGTTCTGGCGGCCCTGTATAGACAATAAATGGAATTCTGGACATTCAGTGCAGGTTGAACTGTATGCACACAACTATAGAAAACATTGTAGAGTGGAATCCAAAAAATAAAGTTTGGGACATTGTAATTTTTTTGGGGTTTTAAACCGTGTAGTCATACCCAGGTAGCCATGTGTCTTAATCCCTCATAGACAGATGTAGGAGCATGATTGGGGTACTATTTAAAATAACGTGTGGTAAACTCATCTTCCCCATTAATGATTTTAAAATTGAGGAACACCCCCATGGAATTTTTATGTTTAAAATAAATTTTCATCCACTTTATTCTATCTCCATCATTAGTTATGAGACTAAACACTCAAAAGCACCCAATCATCGATCTACCTCATTTCTTGCTTGTTTATCACACCTTTTATTACAGAGAAATATGCCCATTAAGTCTAATATTTCTGTTTATTATCTTTTCTAGATTAGGGATTTTAGGTATGGATATATCGTTATGAATCCCAAAAATATTTTTTTTCTAATTGATTTTATGGTAAATATTCATTGGGTTCTTGAATCCAGATCTAAGACTTAGGTTACGACTGCTATCATCTTATGATTCATTTTGAGTGTTATATATGTTATATACAATTGTTTTATTTTAGATTTTGTCATGTGTAGTTGTGATATTTCCTCCCTATTGGTGAGAATTTATGTCCTTGGGTACGATTTGGTAAAATGGGCCACTAAATGACTATCTAGACCCGTCATGATCCCCGTGGGATTCTTTAAGAATGACTTGACAAATCTTGGGCCACCCATGTGGTGCACCAAAATTTATAAAAATGGAAAATAATATTAAGTGTTGGTGTGTCATATTATAAGGTAGATCCCCTGAATAAATGTTGATATTATATTTTAGATAAAAAGGGAATATTTATTGTTGGTTCTTGATCATTAAAATAGAATAAGGGACTATTTGGATTAAAATAAATGGGTTAGATGAAATAAAGTGATAGTGTTAATTGTCTCAGGAATTTTGCATTAAATTTAATAATGGGTTATTACAAGAGAAATAATGTACATGTTAAATGGGTAAATACAAGTACATTTTTAATGTGGTAAATGTTATAATGCACTATAATTTATAACTACCTGAAAAGGAAAAATGTATGGGAATTGTGGGATGGACATAATTGGTTAAGGAATGGAAAATGGAAGTTGGTTATGTATTCATGTAATGTAATTGATAGATATGATATTTTTTTTATATTAATGATTAATGTACTTGTTGAATGATTATGAACGAGGAATGTTTGGTTTATTTATTTTGTGTTGTTTTGGATATGGAATATGTGTTCGATGGAAAAATAATCATGTGCACATGGAATTGAATTATGTGGGAGTATTGACATGAGGTTCTACACCCACAGGTTGAGATGGAAAAGAGATCCAAACCCACCCATAAAATGAATGGGTTAGGGAGTCATATTAAGTCTCTATGCCAATAATAGTTCCATTGGATGAGACTTCATAGACTTAGGATCCTCGGTAAGTATGATGTAGTATTTATGATATGTTATCCCTTATAAGATAATTAATTTTACATATCCCCTCTTTAGTAGTCACTTTCCTACCTTGGTCATTGTGTAAATTAAGTAAATGAAAAATCCATATAACATGAATTCAAAAGGAACTTAGTAGTGACAATGTAATAACTTACGAAATAGTAAATAGTGATGTCAATGGGAGTAAGAGAATATTCTTACATAATGACACCCAAATTATATATTTTATCCGGAAATTTATTTTTTTACTTGAATGAACTATCTATTAAGATGGGATATTTTCGAGACACCATTGGTCGAGGCCTATTGAGTTTTACTAACACCCTGATCTGGAAAACATTGGGTAACCATGATGTTATCAAGGTTAAATATTAGGATAAGGGAAAAGAGCACATGCAAGAGAGTTTATTTTGTCTCGGGATAAGCACGGTTGGGGATATGTACATTGAGTCAGGACCTATTTTGGTATTTAGGTGTTTTTATTTATATTGGGGTTTTATTCACCTCAGGTACTATTATCATAACATAGAATATTTATTGTTGGTTTTTTGTTTCTACCCAGTATTAGAGTTGTTTGACTATGCATGTTCATTCAATTTTAGATGTTGTTTCCTCTTTTTATTTTGTTATATGTAGTGTATTACTCTTGTAAAGAGGGTATAGACTCCCCATATATCTTAATAGACCATCATTGGTAGTTGGAAAACACTAGAATATGAAGACGTGCTCTTGAGGGAATGTGGAGACCCATCTCAGGGAAATGGTTAGTGTCTTAAGGGTTAATGATGTTCAAAGTGGTATCAGAGCTTGTATCATTCCTGTGTTCTTTTATTTAGGATGATAGATGGTGGTTATGATGTGTCTGGACATGGAAATGAGGTCATTATTTAGATTATCTATTTCATGTATGAGGGAAAACCCAAGTCACCCATGTTTAGATTGTCATTATTAGTGTCTGTTGTTACGGTTAAATGATATTTCACAATTGGTATATTCACTTGTTGATGGAGGTCATTATTTTTCTATATTTTTCTGATTTCACAAATTTTATGGGGTTATAAATTGATGAATTATTATAGGATCCAAGGACTATAGGCAGTATGCAGCATTATAGGTATATATGGTATGGGTTTGGGAGACATGAAGGTTATACTTATTTTTATACTAATGAAAATTTTAAAAAAATGGGGTATATTAAAAAATAAAATGAATGAGTAAAATATAAATAATTATAAATAATTTATATAGACTATTTCTTAATATAGGTTCATTGATGAGTTGAAATGTTGGGCTTAATAAATTATGAAATGGGAAATGAGTATAAAATAAAGTATTTGTGTTTATAGTGTGTATATGGTTTAAAAGGGATTCTAATAAATTACATATGATGATGTAACTTGGTTTATTTCATGTTACACTTAATCTATGGAGGGATTAGTTGAGGGTAATGTTCTATATATGGCGATTTTCCTTCAGAAAGTGTGTGCATGATGATTTGTTTAGGTCTACTAGAAATACTTATTTTATGATAATTGTGGATTCATTATTTTATATGCTCATGGACTCGTGCTTTAATTTATAGGAAAATACCACCACATCAATGTGTTCTGGTTGGTTGACATGGGGATGTCTCAAAGAACATTACTCCATATATGGAGAAAGGGAACCAGTAAAAGAAGGTCAAATGGGAGAATATCATTTCTGTGATAAATTTATAATTTTATGAAAATAATGGAATGGGACCTAGGGTAGGTTGTGATCAGAATATTTGTGGTGACTATAGAATTTGAACACCATCACCCTCTGTCCATTATGTGAAAGGTTGGTCCTGATGCAACCATGTTATGAATAGATTCTATCCAGACAATTCTTTTCATCTAGAGACCCCCTTGAGAATATAGTAAGGTTTTTTTCTTATATATTCCAATGGAAGAAAAAATTTCTAGTGTGATATCATTGTTCAGACCAAGCAACTAGAGGTTATGTTCTGGGAGAAATAAAAATGAATTTTTTTGGAACACATATATATGGAGACCCTAATGTAGAAAAATTCTTTATAGTTTATGAGATTGGATCATGGGAAGATGACAATAATGGATTATGATTTATGTTTCACCAACATTCAATATATTGTTACAGATTTGGTTGGGGATAAGTTTGTAATTGAGAGGTATTTTCATTATTTTCATAGACGTGAGATAATTTCCTAGGACAACATATAATATTTAATTGATCATATTTTATTTGATAAAGGTTCTTTGAATTATTTTATTCATTCTTAATATTTGGTTGCATAGGTCCTATTTGTGGAGTGTTTTGTGGGGTTATATCGATTGATACACTTCGTGGGGTGAGAGAAGAAAATATCAGGCAACGTAAGGGTTGTGCTCTTGAAATTGGTGGATATCATTTCATATGAATTGGTTTTGTTCATGAGAGGTCAGGTTCTTATTTGATCATGCCTATGGATTGACTGGTGTTTTACTGATATCATAATTACTATTACAGCAATATGATAATGTTAAAATCTATTGAGGGAGAAACGTATGTCTATCATTGGGAATGGTATGTTCAATCAGTCCATGTAGGGATAGTTTGTTAGCAATTGGGTGAGCTTATGCCCAAGTGGCATCTCTCATTCCTAATGATAGGGGAGTAGAGTTATTCATATTTCCTCTAATGGTGGGTCAGATTCAGTATATATTTCCAAAGGATTTTTCAGGAATTCCACCTAAGTGGGATTTTGAGTTCATTAGAGAGTTATTGTTGGGATAAGAACCAGTTTATATACATCCATATAGAATTTTCTTAACAGTGATCCCATAGATTTAAACTGTAATGACCCAATGTTTTATAAATAAAATTACATAAATAAAATTATATATTATTTTATAATCATTTAATATTAAATATATAAAACAATACAATCCATTTAAATGAATTTTTAGTGAATCAAAAGGTATCTCTAGATATTAAGGAACGTATACCGATGAAATAGTAACATGACCTTGGGAATAGTAATGTGACTCTATTGAATAGAAAACCTTCCTATTGATTAGTAACTACACTAGTGAATGTATAAATAAAATTTAAACCTATTATATGTTACAATATGATATTAATATATCATAGTATAATTAAGTAAATATTTTAAAAAATTATATATTAATTGTTGGTGTTTTTGTAAGTCATCTATATTTAATTACATATTATGATTAATTTATTAGTTTAAATGAAATTTTTTTTTCATACATTTTTTTCCTAAATAATTTTTTTATGAATTGTGATTATTAGGCAATTTTATGTGACCTTAATTAATTTTTCAATGTATTAGAAAAGCATTTTTAATTTTAAAATTTTTATTTTTCAAGTAAATATTGATTTTAAATTAATAATACATTTCTCATATATATAAAATTATTTTAAAAAATGTAGTTTATTTTTAAATTCTATACATCAAAAAAATGGTTGGGGTGAATTTTGGGATTTTTCCAAAATACTTTAATTTTTCTTAACAGTTAAATACAATAAATTATAATAATTTCCAAATACATGAGGTATGATGTAACTAGAAGATGTATGGTAGATATAAAGATATTATCTATAAATAAAAGTTACATTGACCATTTTTTCACATGAATAAATAATATTCATATGCTAGATAAAAATTTATTAAACTAATTATTAAAATAATGAGAAACCCCTCCTCTACTCCACTATAAGTACCACCCAGTTTACCTCCTCACCTCACACCTCTAAATCATTATTCCTAGACCAAATTTATATCAAATATCTCACTAACCACCTTATCAAAATTCCATCATTCCTTGGTCTCTTCATAAGCCCAAATCATTTCCCCTAAGGAGGTTCTCAAAGATGATATATTCATGAGTTAAATTCCACGTTTCAGTAATTTTTTTTAAGATTAATATTTTTCATTCCTCGCCTCCATTATTTAAATGGTTGTGATAAATCTATTACCTTAAATTTAGTGGGATTTAATTATGATAATAGAATAATAAATCATTATCTCATCATTCCCCTCCTTTTATAGTATAACTAAAAACACTGACTGAGGTGTGTTAATTCATCAAATTCAAGTAGGACAAGTTTTTAATTTCTGTCACCATATACAATTATGTTCATGAAACCATTTTTATTGTTGAAAGAGGAAATAATATATATATTTTTATATGTAATTTTATGTAATCTTTTGTAAACATGTTATTAATTCATAAATCAAAATGTGTCTGTTGTGATAAAAAAACCACCAATCAACCAAAACTGTTAGCATTAATGATTCATCTTCAAACCAAATAACCAAATGATTTTTATAACCATTTAATACTTTCTATGTTCACTTATAAAATAAAACACCAAGTCTGGATGAATATTCTCATCTTACATGTTTATCCTCAAAAGTATATAAGTAAACCAATCATGATAACCAAGGAAACAAATGCTCCCAATAAATGAAATTGTACCAATTAACCCATAAAAAGGACATTGATGAACATAAAAAGGTAATACAAAATTAATTAAATGAAGTTGATGTAATGGGAATATTAATAAGTGAATTTTAATTGGTTATCTAGGACATTAAGATCAAGGTAAGAACACCTTTGGACTTATGGTAATGGAATCTACCTAAACGACCTTTATTCATTTGGGTTGCTCTATAATTTTTTCTACAAAAATAAAGTTATATTTTATCCTTATTTAAATATTCTATATTATGTTTATATTATCCAAATTAATGTATCATGATCCATTCATCATTCTATTTGAAGTATATACATGTTTTTAAATGATTCTCTCTTCTACACTTCCTGATAAGAAAACCTGTTTTAAGAAAACATGATGAATTAATATCCGATTTCATGTTCACACTATAATATATTTTATGATTCCATTGATTTTATAAAATAAACCATTATTTTATCAAAACTTTTTTTTCACTTCTTTTTTATATAAATGATTATTCCCTTTTCTATTTTAAATTATCATTAGTAATTTCTTTAAAACCACACAAAAATATTTCATTGCTAAGTTTTATTAAATACTATTCTTAAATGTTGTCACATAGATTGAAATAACTTACCATGATATATTAACATTTTTTAAGAATGTCCATTTATGTTTTAATTCTATTTTTTCTTGGACACTTGTGTGATACACCGTATTATTTTTCTTAAGGAAATAATTATGATACCCATTTCTTTCCATGGGTACCCCATTAATTATGTATGATTGATTATGTGTGATTCTATATGTGGAAATCATATTCGTGAACATGTTATGACGGGTTTTCTTAGACAGAACTACAACTCATGGGGTATAGTTGAGTCCCATTTTATTTTATGTGAAATGGTTATGGATGATTCCCTATACATGTGCTACCATATGCAATGGTCTTGCGGGTAAACCTTGACATGTTGTCCTCTACATGCAATAAGCATAGAATCATGCAAAATTCATGTTTTTTATATGGTTACACATCATTATAACTCTATGTTTATATGATCCCACTCTTATATTGTATTCTTCTTTATTTTCCATACCATTTAATATCATTATGGAATGCTCTCTTACCTGTGAGCTACATCGTTATTATTTCTCCTATTCCCTTAGTGGAATTTTATCTCATACCATTATTCATGTTATCCCCATGTTATCCTATTATTATATATAAACACAGTGGAAGGTAGGATCTCTTTATGAAGATTTAACAATGAAATGTTTTATTTAGTCACATGTTTACAGTTTTACGTACCTAGTCTTCCAAGAAACTAGAATATATGATTCTTGGATTGTAATATGATATTTTATTATACATAAAATAAGGAAATTATATTTTTTAAAAGCCTGGGTCACTATAGTTGGTATCAAAGTATGGTTAATATATTTTTGGAGCATAGTAATAAATATCATTAGTAAGATCCTTAGGGATGAAACTAAGAAAAAGAAAAAATTCCTAAATATTGGTAAGTATAGAATATATGGATTATCAAGAAAATAAAACCATACTTGGATATTAACAAGTGTATGTGGATCTGGAAAAGATGTATTGTTACCCCCCAAGATCCCACAGTAAGATTCTCTTTGAATAATATAGTAGCGTGTGTTGTACGCAACTTCGAGTTCTAACACACCACGACCAATTAAACTAGCCGTTAAGAATAGCAATACCCCATTTTTGAATTTTTAGCATTCAAAATGGACTTCATTTTTATATTGAGAGTATCCAAATTAACCTTTGTTGAATTTTTGGTATTTTCTTAAAAAGTTCAATTTTTGATGAATAATGAGAAATACTAAATTTTAATTAAAAAAACAATTTAATCAAAATAATTTATAGTGATAAATTATATTATTGGGTAGTTTTTGAGTATAATTAGATAATATTTTTAATATTTTGTCTAATGTTGGTCATTGGACATCTTTTAATATTTAAACTGGACATATGAAAGTGTCGATATGTTGATAGTCATTATTTCTTAAAAACACGCTTTTTTTACAATGGGAATTAATTTTAAATTAGAATTTTCTACTTCTTTGTTTTGAATATAGAAAAATGGATTCTATATTTAGAATCACGAGTACCAAATTGTGTAAATAGGTTACTTTTATTTTTAGACATTTTGAATAATTACTTAGGTGAATATTTTATTTACCATGGTTAAAGGGTAAATCAAGTAAATAAGGTCACAAATAATATTATAATAATATTAAATTACCGTAACACATTTCATAACCCCATTGGATGATAAATATCCGACCATGGGCATAATTGGGTTGATTTTAGGAAAACATGAAGCCACTTGTAAGTGATATTGACACTTTATAGTAATTAATTTAAAGTAAATACAAAAATGACATAAGCATATATGTTTTAGTAAAAAAATGTTTACATAGAGTTATATATGGTATCGTTTCAACTATAAATATTCATTAGACAGATAAAAATATTTCCCACATAAAGGTATTTTATTTAAAATTCATAGACCTTGAATAATTAAATTTATTTTTGACACAATGATGATGCAATATTTTCTTAATTAATTAATGAATCAAATAAATGGTATTATAAATGTAACAATAAATATAATTTGAAAGTGTTTATGACATACAAGAATTATCAAGGTTACTATGACATTTTCGGATTTATTAAATGAATTTATTTCAAATGAATAATGTTTTTATGAATTTAACAAAAATCAATTATTAATTTCTAACAAAATTGACATAAAGGAGTTTTTAAAACAAATATTATATTATTAATTTATATAATATTTTTATAAATATATGGTTCGGCCAAAAGACTTATATAATGATATTTGTTTCATTAATGAACTACTAGGGGTTTTATTGTACATATATAGTTTTTTTATTAACCATATAATATAAAATACAAAGAGACATGGTAAATGTCAAACTATTTAACTAAGAGTTAAATCTAAAATATTATGTTAATATTGTGACCCAAACTTGTCCAAAACCAATTGTATGAGTGGTTTTCGACCCATAACCACCTTCTAATTAATATAATTCATTTTTTAGCCATTCAAAATAGAAAATTATTTTATTATAAAAACATATTTCTAGCTTTTCCGAAGATTCCCCTCACCCCTCTTAGAAAAGGGAACTCACCCTTATCTCTGATTTATACAATCAAAGTCATTTGGTTCACCCAAACCCATCCCAAATACCCTATAAACTGTCATTCCTTCATCATATAGGCCTTTCTTTAGTGATAATGCGATTCTAAGGAGCCCTTTTTATCATATCAAAAGGAAGAACCTGAAGAAGAGGTAAATATTTCATCACCACTTTCAAGTTAATTTCTTCTTCCACTTCCACATTTTTGTTGTTTCGATTTAAAAATAATAACTATAGTATCTTCTATATACTATGATGTTATTATAAATATTTAACAAACATATTCATTATTCTATCCATCGTTTGAATGTAATGTCACCATATGTTCGAACGAACGGCTGACCGTCTCCACGTCATGGTGTATTTGTTTTTCAATAAATTATTATTTGGATGGTTATAATAATGATTCATAATTGATGTAAATAATAAATATAAAATGATAATTATTCTATATATGTGATAAACCATCCAATTATATATTATTTTCATATCAAAAGAATGATATTGTCACTCCTGCGTACGTACGGATTACCTTCTCCACGAATGTGATGGGATTCATTCCCCATCGTATCCATTCAAGAATAATTTTCATCAGATGATTAAAAAAAATTTAATGAATTAATATATTTATGAATATGAATAATATACATCCTATCCATAACAAACGTTACTTATTTAACTAATCATATAAAGGAAAATGAATTAGTTAACACCTGAAACGACAATAACACTAAGATATTATTAACGAAGGAATGATAAAAGATCATATATAATATCATATTAATGTATATGATTATTTTATAATTTAATTACAATTACATCATCATTATACAGGTGTTTAACCTTCCCTCAATAATGGAAAATTATAAGTAAGGGTTAATTTCACAATCACTTTATTATCTGAGCTTTTTTATACTTAATTATCTACTTGGACCTCTTTATCATCCAAATCAATGTTTCATAAATATATATTTCAAAAAAATTACTACATACTAGAAAATGGGGTAAATTAATTCATACTGTTTTTTGAACATATATGTTTTGAAAGAAATATTTTTGTCATTTTACAAACAAGGTACATTATGACATTTTCGACAAAATTATGGTAAGAATGTTTTTTAACATATACTATGGGTGCAGCTATTTTCTACTGTTATAACATCGTCAAATCTTCCCTTAAATTCTTATAAGAATATTTTCAAAATAAATGTTTTCTATATAATTATACAACCCTTGAATTATTTCTAAATAGAAAGAGATTTTTGTTTAAAAAAGGATTTCATTTCATCTATGTCAACATCCTTTGATGGATTTTAAGTTTATTTGAAGTCAATTAATTATGATACAAAAAAAAACATATTGTATTGAAGGTTTTGTGATATGTTTTAATGTGGATGTTTATTTTTACAACATTCATGATTTATAGATATATTATTGATAGTTTGTATGGTAGTTTATATATGAATTTTTATGTTATGTTTAAACCTTTTAATATGAGAAAATAATTGGACTTAGTAAATGATGGGTGGATCCCACTATAGCTCCTTGATGCATCGGTATGTCTCATGAGACAACTAGTGTCTTCGCACAAGGCCTTGAAAAAAATCTTATTTGTAATCTTGGCACAAGGCCTTGACTATGTGGTTATGATGTCTGGAATTATGCATTCCATCATTATGAAAGTGGGTATTGATATTGCATGTCATTATTTGACTAGTAGAATATCCATGTGAGTAAGTAAATGGAATTATTTTGCTTTATATATCCATATTATGATGAAGAATGTGTTTAAAAGGAATTTTTTTAGTTTTATACATTTCTTTAAATGTTTATTTTTATTTATGAAAGTATCCGCTATATTTTTGTCCTTACTGAACATTTGATCTCACCCCTTTCTATGTTCTATTTTTCCCAGGATGCGAAAATGTTTATTATAATTGACCTGCAGGGATAGTATATGGGATCTCAGTGTTTTCTATGGAAACAATGTTGTTATAGTTTACCATTTTTAGATGTAATGTAAACCTTATGAATGTATCTAGTACTTCCAAGGCTACTAAACTAATCGGTCTTTAGAGACATTATCTTTCGTGATCAAGACCATGATACGTAATAATGCATTAACTCAGTGCTTCTAGGGTCAAGGCATTACAGTTGGTATCAAAAGAAGTTTACGACAACCCTTGGAAACTAGATTTAGATAAACTCTGATTAGAACACATAGCCCTAAGATGTAATTTTTAAATTAGTATAGAATAACATCCTATAATTTTGTTTTTATAGAGATTTTGTGAGTTTTCAAAGAAATACATCCCTTTCTGGATACAAGTAGGTAGAGGTGGCTCTGGAACGAATGTACTTTGGGGTAAAACCCAAAAACACCTCGTTGAGCTTGACTCGAATAAGAACTAGTGCTTGACAACGGGCCTTGCTGCACTCTTGGTTATGACACTCCTGGGGAATAATCATAGGATAATTCTCATTTTCTTGACAAACCAGTATGAAGGGTTTATGTGTATATAATTCCTCAAAGAAATATTTTTTTGATTATGGATTATATCCATAAACTTTTCAATTTATGTTAAGTGTTTTAAATTTTTTGTTTTTTGTATTGCGATTCAAAAAATAATCTAGTTTTTGCCATTGTTTAGAAATGTTGCCTAGTGGAAGGAATGGAAACTATATCAATGAACACACTCCATGTAAGAATTTTCCAGCTAGTCAAGATATTATAGTAGCGCAGGTGATACAACTGGTGCGGATCAGCATATCACTATATTAGGACAACTCAATCAGGTTATGAATAATATCCTTACTCGTATGGAGAACCCTGATCCACAGTGTGGAGGTTCTATGTTAGATCACTTCATAAGGAAACAACCACAAACATTAAATGGGGCTACAAATCCACTAGTATCCAAGAAATGGATAAATTCTATAGTGAAAATATTCTACGCCTTGGGGAGTAGCGAACGGGAAAATATGTCATGGATGTTTATCACTTCACTGAATATGCTGATCAATGGTGGTCATTTATTCAAAACAAAAAAGGAAGATGATGAAGTATCAAATATATAATGGAGGTAATTTAAAGAAATTTTTTTAGAAAAATACTTTCCTCATAACCATCGAGCGATTATGAAAATACAATTTATGTGTCAAGGAAAAAAGAGAATGAGAATGTCACAAAATATGAAGATAACTTTACAAGGATAGCGAGGCATGCTACAGATTATATACATAACACAAGAAGTAATATTGATCACTTCTTTGATGGGTTAAAACCATTTTACCATTGAGCATTAGTCTTGCAATCCTTCTCATCGTATAAATATATTGTCTCATGTGCTATCAAGACAGAAAAAGAACTCTCTATGTTGTATGACTTTAAGGAAAAGCAAGGGAAGAAGAGATCTCTTGAACACTCTGGAAATGGAAATAATGGGAAGAAGGGAAAAGTTGAATATACATCATGCAATAAATGAGGGGGGAAATACCCTGATACTTTCCTAAAGGGAATGGGAGTCTGTAACAAGTGTGTTGAAAAAAGGCCATGAATCTCGAGATTGTAATGGTAAAAAAGAGGATGTCGATATTGAATACTACAATTGTAGAGAAAGGGGGAATTATGTGAATGAATGTCTTAAGCGTCAAGGGAAAATACCTCATAAAAGGGCTTGGGATCATGGAAAATCTTATAATATCACTACTACTGAGGTTGAAGCTCCAAAATATGTGGCGGAAGGTAATATAATGGTTTACACAAGTTTAGAAAATTCTTTATTTGATTCTGGATAATCTCATTGTTTTATATCTTCTTAGTTTTCTATGAAAATTAGATATTTCCAATTTTATTTAACAAGTGAGTTGTCAGTCAAAACTCCAAAGGAAAGTATCATTGCAACAATGTTATGTGAATCAATTCTCATTAAGGAATATAAATTTTATTTATCTGCTTATCTCATCGTCATACCCATAATTTAATTTTATATAGTCCTCAGTATGGGTAGGATTTCGGACTATGATGCAAATATTTATTGTAAGAAGAAGGGGGTTACAATTTTTTATGACAATAAGGAGTACCTTATCTTTAAAGGAGAAACGTCACCACCTAATTCTTATCTAGATCCTCCCCCAGTAGCTCAAATAAATTCAATTATTGGGGAGGAATATGATGAAATAACTATAGGTGAGGAAAGGAATATTCTAATGGAGGTTGTACCTATTGTTCAAGAACATGTTGATGTGCTTCAAGAGGATTTACCTGGACATCCTCCAAAATAAGAAATTGAGTTTTCCATTGATTTAATACATGGTTTATGGACCATATCAAAAACCCCTTAAAGAGTGGCCACTAGGGAATTAATTCATTTAAAAAAGAAACTAGATGAATTGAGTAATAAGGGATTTATTCTCCCAAGTGTTTTTCAATGGGGATCCCCTGTACGTTTTTTAAGAAGAATGATGGATCTATGATGTTTTTCATTGACTATAGGGAGACCAATGCTATAATAATAAATAACAAATATCTCATACCACAAATTGATGATTTACTTGACCAACTACATGGAGATAAATACTTTTCAAAGATTAACCTTTGATCTCGATATCATTAGTTGTGTGTCATGAAGGAAGACATTCCGAAATAGAATTTCGAACCATGTATGGGCATTATGAGTTTACAGTGATGCCTTTTGGATTGAGCAATGCACCCTATATCTTCATGGATCTAATTAATGAGGTTTTAAATGGATAACATGTTGAAATTTTAGTTTTATTTATTGAAGATATCTTGGTATACTAATAAATATACAAAGATCATGAAAATTACTTGTGCGTCATTTTAAATACTCTTAGAAGGCATGAATTATATTAGATGTTTAGTATGAGTGAATTCTGGATTCAAGATATTTCTTTTATTGTCCATATTTACTCTAATGATGGAATCTTTGTTGATCCTTCTATGAAAAGAGAAATCCTTGAATGGCCAACACCATGGAGTATAACTGAGGTACACAGTTTTATGGGTTTAGCAGGTTATTATCATCGTTTTGTCTTGAATTTTGCTCATTTGGATAACCAATTAACCATGCTCGTACTTAAAGGGGTAAAATTTGTTTGTATAGTTGAGTTTGAAGAATGTTTTGAAGAACTGAAGAGAAGGTTATTCAAAGATTTATATTTACCCTATAATCGGTGAATGATGGGTTTGTTATTTATAGTGATGCTTCAAAGAAAGGAGTTGGTTGTGTCCTTATGTAGAATGATAGGGTTACTTCTTATGCCTCGCGATAGTTAAAAATTCATGAGAAAAACTATCCTACTCATTATCTAGAGATAGAAGATGTAGTATTTGTGTTGATTATATGGATACACTGTCTATATGGTAAAAAAAATATGATATTTATACTGATCACAATAGTTTAAAGTATATTTTCTCAAAAAAAGAACTCAACATGAGGAAAAAGAGATTGCTTGGACTACCCAAGGATTATGATTACACCATAAAGTACCACCCAGGTAAGTCAAATTACATGGAAAATGCTATGAGAAGAAAGGATCATCGATTTCTGAAAAGATGAGAGTTTCAAAACATCCTATAAAAAAGGATATAGTAAAGTTGGACATGGGGGTAACCATAGAAGGTGAAACATCAATAATTTTTCAAATGGTTGACAAAACATCTTAAATAGAATTTATAAGGAGTTCTCAAACTGATTATGATGAGTTTCAAAAAAATATTAATACTGTGAATGATGGGAGATTGAGTGACATTGTGTATGAAAATGGAATTTTGAAATTTAGGAAGAGACATTGTGTTCTGGATATAACTGATCTAAAAAAGAATTATTGGATGATTCTCTCAGTTACAATTTCTTTATAAACCTTGGTAGCACTACGATGTATAGAGATTTTAAGGAACATTTTTGGTTCGACAACATGAAGAATGAGATTGATGATTTTGTGTCAAGATGTATGGTTTTTCAACAAGTGAAAGCTTGATGGAAACAACCTTGAAAAGTCATGCAACCTCTCCCCACACCTATGTGGAAATGGGATAATATTATGAAGGAATTTTTTATGGGGCTACCAAAGTTAACTAGATGGAATGATGCAATATGGGTCATTATTGATCATCAGACCAATTAAGCAAATTTTCATATTATAAGAGAAGATTTTCCACTTAAACGTCTAGAAAGACTATATATTAATGAAATTGTGATACTTCATTGAGTACCCCTATCAATGTTTTCCAATCATGATCCACGTTTTACATCGTGATTCTAGAAATTTCTTCAAAAACCCCAGGATAATAAACATCCTTTCAGAACTGCCAACCACCTGCAAACTAATGGACAATCAGAATGAACTATTCAAACCTTAGAAGATATGTTGAGATTATGATCACTTGACTTTCAAGGTATGTGGGATAAATATATACCTCAAGTATAATTTTATTATAAGAATATCTTCCATTCAAGTATTTAGATCGTACTATATGAAGCGTTATACGGAATGAGATGTCACACACCAACCAGTTTGGATGATATTGGTGAAAGAATACTCGTAGGCCCAGAACATGTGGAGGAAATGATGGAAAATGTGAAGGTAATCCAAACCCACATCAATTCCACTAAAAATAGACAGAAGTGATATGATGATAACTGAAGGAATGATTTGGAATCTCAGGTAAGAGATTATGTTCTCTTTTTTTTATAGAAGGGTGTTATACGTTTCTGTAGGAAGGGTAAATTGAGACCCAGGTACAACGGACTTTTCAAAATTCTAAAATGAATTGGGGTTGTAGCTTACCATTTGGCAATGCCGCCTAGTCTCTCAAAAGATCATGATGTGTTCCTTGTATCACTGTTGAGAAAATACATTCCTGACCCAACACATGTACTCACCTATGAGCAATTAGAACTAAAACCTGATATTTCTTATTGCGATGATCATGTCAAGGTTCGTGATACAAGAGAACAAGTGTGGAGAAACTAGATGACTCATTTGGTAAAAGTTCTATGGAGAAACTATAAGATGGAAGAGGCAATGTGGAAACACGATGAAATTAAGATGAAGAACCAACTGAGGATATTTTTCGTAGTAATAATCTAGATCTTTCTAGGATGAAATTATTTGAAGGAGGGGAGAATGTAACACCCCATGCCCCCATGGTACGCTTCTCTTTGAATAATATAGTAGTGTGTGTTGTACACAACTTCATGTTCTAACACACCACAACCAATGAAACTAGCCGTTATGAATAGTAATACCCAATTTTTAAAATTTTATCTTTCAAAATGGACTTCATTTTTGCATTCAGAGTGTCGAAATTATCTTATTGTAAAATTTTGGTATTTTTATGAAAACATTCAATTTTTGATTAATAGTGAAAAATACTAAATTGTAATTAAAAATAAAATTTTTAATCATGATAATTTATAGTTCTAAATTATACTATTGAGTGGGATTTAAGTATAATTTGATTATATTTTTACCATTGAATCCAATGTTGGTCATTGGATGTAAATTAACATTTAAACTAGACATAAGCAAGTGCCAATCTTCTGATAGTTATTATTTCTTAAAAACAAACTTTTTGTTTTGACAATGGGAACTAATTTGAAATTAATTTCTGCCACTTCTGTGTTTTGAATTTAGAAAAATGGATTTCATATTTAGAATCAGGAGGTATAAATTTTATAAATATGTAACATTTATTTGTAATTATTTTCAATAATTACCTCAGTAAATATTTTATTTACCATGGTTGAAGGGTAAATTCGAGAAATAATTGTAAAAAATTAATATTATAATAATATTAAATTACACTAACATGTATCCTAACCCTATTTTATGATACATGTCTTACCATTGGAATCCATGGATCGATTTTGGGACCCCATGGAGCCACTTGTATGTTATAATGACACTTTATATTAATTAAGTTACAGTAAATACAAATATAACATAAGCATATAACGTTTAATAACACAATTTTTTAATAGGGTTATTTTTGTTATCTTTTAGTCTATAAATATTAATTAGAAACCCAAAAATATTTCCTATATAATGGTATTTTTTTATAATTTTTATAATTTGAATAATTTAATTTATTCATGACACAATGATGAGTCATTATTTTCTTTATTAATGAAAGAATCAAATAAATGGTATTATAAATGTTACAATAAATATAATTTAATTTTTGATTGCATACACTAACTTTATAGGTTAATATGACATTTTAGTATTGATTAAATGAATTTATTTAGAATTAATGAATTTTTTATGGATTTAACAAAAATAAATTATTAAATTGGGTCAAAATTGACATAAAGGAGTTTTTAAAACAAATATTATAATATTAATTTATATAATATTCCTAAAAATCTAAGGTTCGGCCAAAAGACTTATATAATGATATGGTTATCATTAATGAACTACTTGGGGTTCTATTGGAAGTATATATTATGTTTATTAATCATATAATATAAAAATACTGAGAGACTTTGTAAATGTCAAACTATTTAACTAAGAGATAAATATAAAAGATAAAGTTAATATAGTGACCCAAACCTGTATAAAACAAATTGGTTTACTGGTTTTAAACCCATAACCTTCTTATCCATTAAATAATTTATTTTTTTCCATTGTAAACCAAAAATTATTTTATTATTAAAAAATATTTCTATGTTTTCCTAAGGTACCCGTCACCCCTCTAATAAAAGGGCACTCCCCCTTCTCTCTAACTCACACCCTCAAAGCCATTTGTCTCATCCAACCCATGCCCAAACACCCTATCAAATATCCTCCCATCATCTTAGAGGCCTTCATTTATTTCTAAATCCATTTTAAGTAACCATTTTCATCAAATCAAAACGAATAACCCGAAGAAGAGGTAAATATTTAATCACCTCTTTCATGTTACTTTCTTCTTCCACATCCTCTTTAATTGTTGTTTCCATTCTAAGATAATAACTCCAATATATTATATATATTGTTCTGTTATTAAAAATATTTTACAACCATATTCATTATTCCATCCATCCATTGAATGACATGTCACCATACGAGCGTACGAATGGCTTATTATCTCCACGTCGTGGTGTAATTATTATTCAATACATTATTATTTGGATGGTTATAAAAATGATGTGTAATTTACGTAAATAATAAATATAAAATGATAATTATTATTTATATATGATATAAAATACAATTATATATTATTTTAATATCAAATGAATGATATTGTCTCTCATGCGTACGTACGGATTACCGTCTCCACGAATGCGATGAGATTCATTCCCCATCGTATCCATTCAAGACTGATTTTCATTAGATGATTTAAAATAATGTTTAAAGACATTATATCATTCTTAATATTAATAACATAGATCCTATCCATTAAAAACATTACTTACGTAAAAATCATATAAAAGAGAAGGTATCAATTAACACCCGAAACGATGATAATACTAAGATATTATTAACAAAACAATGTTAAAAGATCATATATGATATCATATTAATGTATATGATTATTTTATAATTTAATAAAAATTATTTCACCATTATACATGAGGTTAAACTACCCTCAACCAAGCAAAATTACAAGGTAAGGGTAAATTTCACAATCTCCATATTATAAGAGGTGGTTTATACTTAATTATCTACTTGGACCTCTTTGTCATCCACATCATTGTTTCTAAAAAATGTATTTCAAAACATTTTTAATATTTTCTAGTCAATGGTGTAATGTCATTAATACCCTTATTTTATCTTATATGTTTTTGAAAGGAATCTTTCCGTCATTTTCCATACAAGGTAATTTATTACCTTTTTGACAAAATTACGGTAAGAATGATTTTTTAACCTATAGGAAAGCTGTGGATATTTTTCGCTGTTATAACATCGTCAAAGCTTACCTTACAATCTTATAAGAAAATTTTAATAATAATTCTAATTTATAATTATGTGACTCTTGAATGATTTCAAAATAGAAAGAGATATTTATCTAAAAAATGTTTTTATTTCATTTATGTCATCATCATTTGATGGATTTTAAGATTATTTGAAGTCGAATTATTATGATACCAAACCTCTATATTGTATTGAAGGTTTTGGGATAATTTTGACTATAGATGTGTATTTTTACACCATTAATGGTTTATGGAAAAAGTATTGAAATTGCATATTCTAGTTTTAATAAGAATGTTTATGTTAAGTTTAATTATTTTCATATGAGGAATGCAGTGGACTGAGTAAGTGACGAGTGGATCCCTCTATAACTCCTTGATGCAACGGTAGGTCTCAGGATACAAACTAGTGTCTTGGCACAAGGCCTTGACAAAAATCTTATTTGTATTTTTGGCACAAGGCCTTTACTATGAGGATATGAAGTCTGGCATTATGCATTCCATCATTATGAAAGTGGTTATTGATATTGAATGTGATTATTCGAATAGTAGAATATCCATGTGAATAAGTAAATGGATTTATTTTGATTTATATTTTATAGATTATGATGAATTTTATTTTGAAAAGGCTTTTGTTTTAGTTTTATACAAAGACTTAAATGTTTATGCTTGTTTATTAAAGTTTCCGCTATATTTTCATCCTTACTAAGCATCTGAACTCACCCATTTCTATGTTTTATTTTTCCTAGAATGTGAAGAAGTATATTATGGCTGACCTGTAGGGATAGTCTATGGGATCTCAGTGCTGTCTATGGAAACAATGTTGTTGTACTTTTCCATTTTATGATGTAATGTAAGCCTTATAAATGTATCTAGTACTTCATAGGCTACTAAACAAATCGATCTTTTGAGACATGATCTTTAGTGATCATGCCAATAATATGTAATAATTCACTGACTCATGGCTTCTAGGGATCGGGAGTTACATGTATCTAGGCGTGAAACCTGAGAACACCACTTTGAGCTAATCCAGAATGGGAACTAGTACCTGAAAAAATTCCTTGATTCACTCTTAGTTTGACACTCATAATAGATATGATTTGGTAAATTAATTTTTATCGCACAAAAAATTATTAAGGGAACAAATCTAAATAGCCCCTAATAATATATGCCATGAAACTGATCGAGGATAACCTTTATCAAAACCTCATAAATCAGAAGATGTGATATACTTTTCCTTTACAAGTTTATCCTTTTAATTTTAAATATTATTTTTTAAGCTTATTAGATATGTATTCAAAGCCCCCTAATTGTATGTTCTTTTTCTTAGTTAATGTAAGCTAATATAATAACATGTTCTTAGAATCGATGTAATAGTGAATGTGAAGATTTATCAAATGATATTCCAAATATGGTCAGAATAGTTGCTTAATAATTTATGAAAGTACTTTCTCAGATGGATCAATTAATGAAAAATACCTTGAATAATAATTAATGTTAACATACTCCAATGAAATAACATGTTTTTATTAAATTCTTCATGCGTAAAGGCCTCCCATGTTCGGTGGATCTTTTGATCACCATCTCGTGGAATAGTTGATTACCTTCATTGAGAAGAAATTCTCTATCCTCCACTGATTAGAAGAATATAATTTCTTGTTATGGGTATATCATTTTGACAGGTAATAAGTTTAGTGGTTGAAATATATCAATAATACGATGTCCTAGGAGGAAATTGATTCCATGGTTTGGGTGCAAATTAGTAAAATGTTTTTCAATATTTTTTCCCCCAAACCCTTCATCTCAAGATGGAAAGAGAGTTCCCAATACGTAAGTAGAAGGTAGATGAGTCTATTAGGGCTTATGAAGAAACCTTCTATAAGGATTGAAAAATATTCATATGTCTTCTTCATGAACACTGATAGCATTTCTGAACATTTCATTAGCAGATTAAAGTCAGGTGTTTGAAAAGTGATGGTGATTCGACACTTTGGCAGATGTGATGAGATTTTCTATTGTGTCCTCAAGGTTTATATAGAGATTAGAGACTCTCAATGGTCCCATGGGCCAAGTGAGAAAAATCAGAAAATGGATTCAAATATGCGTGGTTCATCAATTAAATTCCATGATGGAAAGAAGATTGAACCTCGCACGTGTTAAACTTTTGGGAAGGGGAGTCATGAGAACTATATGAATGGAACTAGGAATATCCTCAAATGTGGAAATATATGACATATAAAATTGAAATGCCAATGGGATATGAATAATACCACTATCATTGAATATGAAAGGAATTTTTTGATCAATACTCAGCTTGTAGTGAAGTGGTACAAACTATAAGTAACATGTTCATAATGTGAACAATTTCCCTAAGAAAATGGTTGTTAGATGAAATCAAAAACAAAATACAAGGAAACAAAGAAGGAATTATTCTTTCACCGCTACTGAGGTGGATTTGGAAAATGATGTTGTGATAGGTATTCTAGTTATTAATACAAGAATAGTGAACATGCTATTTGATTCATGTTCTAAATATTATTTCATATCCTACTAGTTTAGTATGACTATTCAATCCCACCTCAAAATATGGTGATTGAGTTATCTATTTGAACAATGAATGGGTTTATTATTTCATCCATGTTTTATAAATCCTCCCCAATAAATTGTTTTGGATTAAACCTCCTTGGAAATATGGTCATTCTTCTATTGGTGGAGTTCGATACTATTTTGAGAATAGATTGTTATCATTATACAAATAAAACAATAACTATCAGGAAAGGGAGATCAGTCTCCACATCCCAGAGTGTCCTATAATATAGTACAATTGTGATGAGGAAGATGAAACTCCATTAGATTCATTGCCTCATGTGTTGATATTACTACCTTAGGAGAAATCATGTCTAGATAAAATGATTTATACAATGGAGAGAATCATGTTTGAAGACATGCCCATAATCAAGTATTACATAGATGCATTCCCTGATGAATTTCATGGTCTTCCTCTTTATTAAGTTTTTGATTTCTCATTAGAACATATTACTTGGCCCCTAAATATATCAAAGACACCTTATTTAATGCCCACTATTGATCTAGAAGGGATAAAGAATATGTTACGGGATAATATAGGGAGGGGTTTTATATGTCTTAATTATTCACAATGGGGAGCACTAATCATATTAGTCAAGAAAAATGATGGTTCAATCTTCCATTCATAGATTATCATGAGCATGATAAAATCACGATAAAGAAAAATTATCCCATGTAATAGATAAAAGAATTTTTTGATCAACTTCATGGGATCAGATATATCTCTAATGTAGACATTCAGTCTGGATATCACCAAATAATGTTGAGAAAGGACTATATTCCCAATACTTACTTTCAAATGATTTATGGACACTATGAGTTTATAGTGATTCCATTTGAACTCACTAATTCCTCCTCAATTTACATTGATCAAATGAACAGAGTCTTTAGATATTAGCTTGATAAATTTGTGGAAGTGTTTATCGATGATATTCTGAAATACTCCAATAGTAAGGGGGTCATGGGATTTATTTTAATACTATGATAAATACAATATAAATGGAGAAACAATAAGAAATGTACAATAAAAGGGAGTTCTTGATTAAGGAATTATCATTATTTGGGATGATTATAGCAAATAATGGGATATATGTAAACACTTCTATGATAAAGAAAATTGAAGAGTGTCCTAGGCCAACATATGTATGTGTGATTCATATCTTCCATGGTTTATCTGGGTATTAAGAAAAATTTGTGATGAACTTTTTAGGATTTAAAACCTAATTACTATGTTGATATGTAAAGGAGTGAAGTTCTTCTAGACTCAAGAATGTGAGGAATGCTTTAAGGAGCTCAAAAGAGGCTTCCCACTGTGGCAGCACTAAAACTACTGATATGTGGAGAATTCATTATAGTGTTTAGTGATAGTTCAAATAAGGTCATAGGATTTTTGTAGATACAAAATGATAATGTTATAGCTTAAGCATCAATAACATTGAAAATACATGAAAAAAACATTCCCAAACAAGATCTGGAGTCTGTAGTTTTGATATTTGCATTGAAAATATTACTACATTTTCCATATGGGGAGAAGTGTGAGACATTTACTGATCACAAGTGTATCGAATATATATTCACTCAGAATGATATTAATATAAACCTGTAAAGTTGGTTAGGTCTCATGAGGGATTATGACATATCAATACACTACTATCTTGGTAAGGAAAATATGTTTCATATGCTCTAACTAGAAAGGACCACGCATATTTATAATTGTTGAGAATTGAAAAGGATCCAATATTCATAGATTTGTAGAGTATAGACTTGTGAATCCTTAAGGGAGGAGCAACATAAATCAATTCTCAAATTATTTCACAACCATACATCATATATAAAGTAAATAATTCTCACTGAAATGATGTGAAGATTATGAAAATAGTGGAAGCTATTAGAAATGATAGATCCTCTAAGATCAAGATTGATGAAGATGGAATTGTAATATTTGGGTCAAGATTATTTATACCATCAGATCCATAGATAAATAAGGATATTTTGAATGATTCAAATAGTTCAACCTTTTCAACTCACCTAGGGGGGATAAAATATGAATCAACATCTCTGAGAGTACTATTGGTGGGAAAATATGAAGAAAACGACCATTGAGTATACATCAATGATCCTGGTTTTTTTTCAAGTGATGAATGAAAAAAATAGTATAATTGGATAATGGAACTAGTATCGATACCAACATGGATGTGAGAGAACATTACCAAGGACTTTTTCACTGGACAGCCATGAACATCCCGTGGAAAAAATTCTATATGGGATAATTGTCGATCACCATACAATGGGGGCTCACTTTATCACATTTAGAGAGGAATAATAATTCAATAAACTTTCATGGATATATATTTATATATATGAAAAACTGGTGGTAAAGATACATGCAGTACCACTATCGATTTTAAATGACTGAGATAAAATATTCACCTCGAATATCTCTAAATGTCTCTAATATGAACTAAGCACTGAGTTGAAATTTAGTATGGGATATCATCCTAATACTGTTGGGAAATCTAAGAGAACTATTTAGATACTCGATGATATGTTGATAGAATGCTCTATAGAAATAATATGAGGATTGGACCAACATCTACCACTGGTCAAATTCTTGTACAACAACAGTTTCTACTCCAGCATTAGAGTGGAAAAATATGAATCTATTTAAGGATAAAGGTATAAGATATCGACATGTTGTGTTGAAGTTAGTGATCGTAAGATGTTAGAATCTAAAATGTTCTAAGAGATGGTGGAGAAGGTGAAACCCATTTTGTAGCATATTAAGGAAGCCCCAAGTCTACAATAATGTGATGAAGACAATCATTGACAATACCTTGAGATAAATGTGAGAGGCATGGTAATCCTATGCATATTTTCATGGAAGAATGTCATGAGATTTGAGATGAAAGGAATGTTATGACTAGGTATGTCGACCCCTTCGAGATTCTTGATCATGTTGGAGTTGTGGCCTATTGACTACTACTTGAATATTCCATTTCTAAATTACACTATGTATTCCACATATCCCACTTAATGAAATTAATAATAGAAAATTCACATGTACTCTCTTTAGATGTGGTACAATTAGAGAATGATCTTTATTATATGGAGAAACCAATGATGATATTCGATCATAGAGATAACGTTCTATGAAACAAGAATACTCACATATTCAATCTATTATGGAAGAACTGTACGTATGAAGAGGTAACATGAAAACTAGGGGAGGCAAAGAAGGAAATGTTCCCCCACATATTTGTAGCTTAAAGTGTAAAATGAAATTTTGGTGGATAAATTTTGTAAAGAGGAAGAATTAAAAAACCCAACGTTTTATCAATCAAATTACCTTCATATAATTATGTATTATAGTATAATAATATTATAATACATATATAACACATTAAAATCCATATAAATTATGAATGAGTGAAATGAAATATGTCTCCAGAAGTTAAGGAACATATACCAATTAAATAGTAACTTGACCTTTGGTATATTAATGTAACCCCTATGAATAGTAAACTATCCAATTGAATAGTAACCTAACTAATGAAATTATAAACAAAATTAATCCATAATATAATTGACAATAAGATATAAAAATATAAATGTATATTTATGAAAATGTTTTAAAATTAACAATTAAGTGTTTCTATTATTTGTATGTCATGTATATTTAATTATGCTTTTATCTTTAATGTAATAGTTTAAATGAATATTTAGTTCCATAAAATTTATTTATAAATATATTTTTTATTAATTATAAATAAAATATAATATTAAGATACTATAATTAATTTTAAATTTTTTAGAAAAGGATTTATAATTTTCATAATTGTATTCTTCAAGTAAATTAGACATTTAAATAAAATATAAAAATCTCATATTTAGTAACTTATTTTTTTAAAATATTGTTATTTTATGAATTCTGCATTTAAAATAATGGTAAGGGTAAATTATTTGTATTTTTATAAAATACATGAATTTTTATGAATAGTGAAATACGATAATTTAAAATAAATGCTATATACAAGAATGAATGTGTCATCAATAGACGTATACCTGGTGTAGGACCGTAATCTCTAAATATCATTCCCTCTTACTATTTTTTTTCACAAGAATAATGAAAACTCATAGTCTTTATAATGAAATATTAAACAATTTATTAATATAATGGGATACCGTACCTCTCCTCCACTATAAATACCACCACTCTTTACCTCCTATGATCAAACCTTTCAAGACTTATTCCATGTTCAAATACAACTCACTCTTTTTCTAAGTTCCTATCCCACATCCAATACCCTTGGTATTTTCAAAAGACCAAATCCTCTCCACTAAAGAGGATCTCATTGAAGATATATTTCAGAGGTAAATTCTTTTTTTCATTTAATATATTTTCTTTCATTATCATTTGAATCTTTTTAATTCCTTAACTCATTGAATAAAAATGTTATGATAACTCTAGTACCATACATATAATTTAATTTTCTTATGATAATGGAACAATTAATCATCATATTTCTTTTCCCATCCTATTATATTGGAAATGAAAATACCATCTAAGATGTGTTTATTCGTCACATTCAAGGATGATGAGTTTTAATTTCTTTTTTCCATCTTCAATTTTTTTTCATTTATCCATTCTTATTGTTAAACCAAATGTTAATTTATTCATTATGTATTATTTAAGGTTGTCAATTGTTTTACACATGATATTAATTTATAAAGGATAATGTTTTTCTTGTGATAAAAAAACCACCAATTAACAAAAACAGTAATCATTAATGATTCATCTTCACTACAAATAACCAAATTAATTTTATAAATTTTTTTTATTATTGATGTTAAATAATAAAACACATAATAAATTTTTTAAAACAATTATCATGTTACATATTTATCCTTACATTTATTTACGTAAACCAATCATAAATACCAAGGAAACAAACACTCACAAATAACGAAACTGAACATATTAAACCATAAAAGGTCATGAATGAACTTATTAATGGTAAAATAAATAAAATACTTAATGAAGTTTATCTTTAAATATTAATTAAATAATGTAATTTGGTTACCCATGACATTGAGATCAAGGGAAGAACACCTTCAGACATAAAAAAGGGATTTTATCCGAACATCCTTTATTATTTTGGGTTGCTCTATATTTCATTCTACCAAAATAAAGATATATTTTATTTTAATGTAAAAAATCAAAATTATGTTTATATTATCCAAACGCATTTTTCAAGAACCATTCATAATTTTTTTTTGATATAGTTATTTTTAAATTATTCTGTTCTCGATACTTCTTAATAAGAAGTCCCATTTTAATGGAACTCCATGAATTAATACACCATTCCAAGTGCACTATATCATTTATTTTAATCCACTTTTTTTAAAAAAAATATATTTTTTATTGTGAAGAACTATTTGGTTCACTTCTATTTTTAAATAAAATATTATTCCCTTTTCTGTTTTATATTTTCTTTAGTATTTTCCGTAAAATTGAAATAAAATGTTGTAATTCTAAAATTTATTATATTCACTTATTTAATGTTGTCACTTCTATTTTAAAAAACATACCATGATATATTTTTGTTTTTACTTAATAATTTGCATCTATCTTTTAATTCCATTCATTAATGGACACTTTTCTGAAATTCCCTCTTATTATGCTTTATGACCTGATTATGATACCCATTTCCTTAAATTGGTACCCTTATGTTTATTTAAATTTGATTATGTATGATTATATAGCTGGAATGAATATTTATGAACATGTTATAATGGGTGAATCTAGATATTGTTCTAAATAATTGTGTAAAATTTTGTATCATGAGACGTTATGTGAAATGGTCTTGGAGGATAGCTTTGACTAATGCTACCATTAACAACAATATTGGCGGTTATCCTTGTCTCGTGGTCCTCTATGTACAATGATAATTGAAAGATGATAAATTCATGTTTTATGTTGTTTATGCATCAATATCAATCCATATTTGTATGTTCCATGTTTATATGTTATGATCTCATGTGATAAATATTTATTATTATGCTTATTCACATACTAGGTTTCTATCTCATTCTTGTTTTCATGTTATCCCCAGGTTATCCTCTAATGATTTTTTCGAAAAATGGATTTTAGGAGCTCTTTATGAATATTATATAAAAATGGTTTTATTTAGTCTTATGTTTTGAGTTTTATGTACCTAGTCTTTTAATACACTATACATTATGATCGATGGCTTGTAATATGATGTTTAATTATGTTTAAAATCATGTAATGATATGTTTAAAATCTAGGGTAGCTATAGAAACCCAATTGGAGGAGTTTGAAAATAATGTTTTATCAGTAAGAGTACGTCATATAGGGAATATCCAATTTTGTTTTCCAGGAAGGATGATGGATCATTGTTAACACCTGTTGACTATATGAATCAAAATCAGATGATTGTTAAGAATGGATACCATCTACCTTTAATTAAGGAACATTTTGACCATATGTGAGGTGATTCAATGTTTTATAAAATATATTTGAGATTGGGGTATCATCAGCTAATGGTGATACCTTCTACTACACTACATACTACCTTCATGAGAAGATATGAGTTTTATGAGCATTTATTGATATATTTTGTGTTGACCAATGATATAGAAGTGCTTATGTCCCCGGTGAACCAAACCATCCGCCCATACCAAGATCAATTTGTGTTTTTTTTTGTTTCTGACATCATGGATATTCCAAAACTCTTGAATATTACTCCAAACATCCTAACATCATAATGAGCATGCTATGATATCATAGGAGATATGCCAACCAATCCATGGTTTATTTATAAATCAATAAGGATTATTTATTTTGGAAAATTATCTCAATGGATGGTGTGTTTATATACATATATAAAGTGAATAATGTGCCGTATTGGATGAATCCTATGATTGTTTCAAGTATCTGAAGATTTCTGGGATTGGATGAATACTATCAAAGGTTAATTAAGTACATTCCTTATTTAAAAGCGCCATTTTCAGTCTAGACATAGATCTAAAGAATTTTTGAATGGTATGAGTCATGTGAGAATGCCTCAATATAGGTACAAAAGTGGTTTACTACCACACTATTTCTAGTCATACCCATGATAAGTAAAGAATATACTTTTTTTGTGATGCATAACATGATTGTCTTGGAGAGATATTTATACATGATAGATGGGTGGTTTCATATGGTTCGCGATAGCTAATTCCTCATGAATGAAACTACTATACACATGATAAAAAATTGATTCTGTGGTGTATTCCTTAATTTGTTGGTGGCACTACTTGATGAGAGAATAGTTTATTATATACACTGATCATAATTTCCTTAGGCAAAATTTCTCTCAATGTAATTTGAATCTTGAACAGTTAATAGGGGATGAGTACATGCTATCCCATGATATTGGGATTGTAAAATCACTATAAAAGGGGAATAGTGATCAGGATTTATTGAGATAAAATACTCAAACATATGTGGTATAAGAAAGATGATTGTTGTATAAGATGGAGGAATTTTTTGATTAGATATATCTTGAGGTACAATATGAACAAGGATAGGTGACCCTTACATCCAAAATAGTTGTTTCCAAACATCTGATTAGTATTAAGGATGGAAAGTATGAAGATCCTTCTTGTTTGACCTTTAGGGAATGTTTTAACGGTGGGGAGTCAACTTTTGGTCAGATCGTTGGGGGTGATGGTGTCATTTATGCTCATTTACATTTTTTTATTCTACCATGTATGAAATATGAGTTGATGTTTGAGTTACATGATTTGAAGTGGGAAGTGCATTCTCTATGGACAAAAATTTATCATGATCTTTGTATGATCTATTAATGATTAAGAATGAATAATGAGGATACATGTCTAATAATGTGATGCCATATCAACCAGTAGTTGAATTCAGAGCATCAGCAGTCATGTGGATTGTTTAATCTGTTGAATATTTTCATATATAAATAGGATAACATAATGATGGATTTTGTAGTGGGGGTTTCTGAAGATGTCATAGAATAATTTTTATATCTGTGTAGTAGTGGATCAGTTATCCAAGGTTACTCATGTCTTACCGATTTGATAGAAGTTTACCAAATAAATAATGGGTTTATGATATGTTCGAGAAAAATTATGGTTTTATGGTCTATAATGAAAAATAGTGTTAGGTAAAAATCCAATATTTACATCATAATTTTGGTAGGTATTCTTGATGGATATGGGTAACTAGTTGTTTTTACAATGGATATTCACTTATGGACAAATGGAAAGTAAGAGTGTGCCATCCAGGTGTTAAATTATGTTTTCAGGTATTATGTCTTAGATTCTAGGGGATCATTGGAAAATAATTTGGAACATGATGAGTTAGTTTAAAATAATATTCACTATGATGTGATTCAAATATAATCGTATGGGGGTCACTATAGTATCATGTGTTGATCTTCGTTATGTCAGACCGAATCTAGAAGAGGGGGCATGTTGGGATCGAGTCTAAGGCAACAGGTGATGGAAAATATTCATTAGATTCATAAAAATATTGAATTGAATTAGAGAAGGTAGATTTTATATGAAGATCAATGTCATATGTATCTTCATTTTATGGTTGTGATCAAGTGTTTCTTCGCGTGACTCAAAGATTGGGCCACCATTGAATTTGTAGGCAGTGTAATTTGCATCATGGTATATGGGAACATTTACGATAATGGAGAGGATATGAATTGCTATATATAGATTGGATATTGCATTTTGGAATAGTAGAATGATCAATGATTTTCATGTGTCACATATTAGGTAGTATCACCCAGACCCATCTAATGTGATCGATGTTGAGGATGTTGATCTCGAAGCTTCTACATCTTTTTAAGAGAACCTTTTTTATATTTTGGGTTATATTAAAAATTTCACATGGGGAAATATTCTTCCCTTAGTTCTAATTATATAGAATAATATTATCGTTTTAGAGAAAATATCTGAGAGGAAGTCATATATGTGGGTACTATGGCTAAATCTCATTGAATTGGATGTTTGGTGATGCATGGATGTTATTCTAGAGGAAAAATTATTCTAATGTGGTTTGGTTGTAGGATTTAGGAATTATAGGATTTATATTCAATATTTAAATATTGGTTTAATATACTATTTTTTTAATTAAATCTATAATGGGTGTGTAAATACGTTTGGTTGTTGGCTCGAGTGCACAGGACATGAAAAAGGGTCCATTCTATCCATGTTTCGTAGTTTGTGCACATTTGGGGATAACTTTGGGAGGGTGAAGCCAAACCTTGTTGTTTTTAGTAGTTTAATTCTACATAGTTGGCGCACATGGGGTGCATTTATGTTGATTTGACCAATCTCTAGCCATCCATGGGCTGTGAAAATATTATTGAACATCGAAAATTTTAATATTATGTGTAGATGAATATTATGATTGGGTATAACCCATTAAAAACATATTTATTGTTTTTTTCAAATTATTAAGATGATATTTATGGTTGTTTCAGGATCATGGAAATGTTATAATGGATTGATTGGATTTTTATGAAATGGGTTAGATGAAAAATTGTGGTTATGAAAATTGCAAAATGAATTGTACTTGAAACGAACCATTGGATTAATAAATAAGAGTTGGTGAAAATGTTGAATGGGTAATTAAATGAATTTTTTTAAATATATAAATGGTATTTTGGATATAAATTTATAAATATGTTAAACTTTCCAATGCGTGGTCATTGTTGGGAAAATTTAGTGAGTTAATTTACGGTAAATGGATGTCGGTTATACTGGAAATGTCATGGAATTGGTAACTAGTATAATAGGATAAAACATTATTCTAATCATACTTGTTGAATGATTATGAAATATTGATGTTATATTTACTAATTATCGGTGGTTTCTAATATATAATATTTGGTAAATTGATAAATAATAATGTGCACATTGCGTTGATGTATCTGGGATATTAACATGCAGTTATCCACTCCCATGGGTAATATTGGATTGAGTATCAAAACCCCACCCCAATAATGCATAGGATACGGAGTCCTACTGAATCATTATACCCAAAACAGTTGCATTGAATGAGACTTCTTGGACTGAGGCACTATGATATATGTGATATAGTTTTTATGAAATGTTTTCCCTTCTGAGATATCAAGTTTGACATATCACCTATTGAATAATGGTTTGTCTTCCTATCTCGTTGTGTAAATAAAATAAATTCATATTCCATTGAAAATTTATTGAAAATGAAATTATTAGGGAACTTTTTATCACTAATGGAATTTTAAATAGTGAAATGAAAGTAGACTAAGTGATTATTCTTAGTTAATGGAACCCTAATTTTCATTCACTTACCTTGTCATTTATTAATTTGATTTCATGTAATCTCTGTTTACACTAGATATTTTTTAGACACAATTGTTATTGTCCTATATATTTGTACTCACACCTTTCTCAGGATTCCATTGAGTATATGAGAATATTTCATTGTTTTACTGTCGGACAAGGGTATGGGCACTCTGCTTGGGAGTGTAATCGAGCTCAGTATGTGCTTGGATGTGGATCTATACATGGATTCAGGACACATTTTTGGGTTTCATAAATTTCTATTAATTTATTTTTTTATACAGTTTGGGAACTATTAGCATGATATGGAATGTTTATTGTTTTTTTGGGTCTGTAACCAGTTTTGGGAGAGGTTTCAATCTGCATGTTCAATGTTTATTTCATGTTACTTCCGATAATTATTTTGGTATCTATTTTGTATTACTATTGTAGAGAGGGTACAATCTCCCTACATATCTTAGTATACACTAAGTACTAGTCATTAACCTCTTGTGTATGGGGAGAAATGTTGGAGGTCATGTGGTGACTAGTCTTGGTGCACTGGTTACTGGCTTTTTGGTCATGAATTGGACTTGCATTATACATATAGGGATGTATTTATCGAAAGAACCCAATAATCTATTAATTAACAAAACGATAAGATTTTTATCAATACTTACCCTCAATATCTACCTTAGGTTTATGTACAATACTATTTGTTTGGAAAAATATAGTTGAAAGGGATTTTACTAAACTCACTCTAATACAAACATTAGTGACCCTAACTCCTGAATCTCATAGATGATGACTACTACCATTAAATTAGAATAATATACATGAAACAATTATCCCAATAGACAAAATAATTTAGTAGTCTTTGTAAACTAGATACATTCATGAGTCTTAAATTATTTTTGAATATAAAAATTTCAATATAATTATATTTTGAGAATAAATTTATTCCATCCATTGTAACCCTACATATCATTCATGTTAAAGCTCAGGGAATCCTTCGAAATGGAAAAAAATAAGGGTGAGCTAAAATTTTTAGTAAGGATTATTTATAGTTTATGCAATCATGAATTAATGATTAATAGTCAATATGGAAAGGTAAATATATGAATAACATGTTGGTCATGTTTTGTATCAACAATACTGTATAACATACGATGATTTTAATGCTCACAAATATGTTTGTTTGTTTTCTAATAATGATTTTTATGCGTGTTTCTAGAATAAATATAATTATTTTACTTATATCTTTTAGGGAATGAAAATATATGGGATCTGTTATGGAAATACTGTTCAAAACCAACATTCCATATATTAAAATACAGATCATCATCACTATATTGGAGATTATGAATATGGATTATAAATCCTATGTTCATTGAAATGTAAAATTTATAGAATATCAACCTTAAATTGGAATCCGAAAACACAGATCATACCGTACATTTGTGAGTGTGAACGTATGGTTAATCAATGTTAATTTTGGATTCAAATTTGTACTGAATGGATGAATGCATGGATTATAATCACTATGTTACTTTTTGATTTTTATGTTACGCACAGATGAATGTATAGTTAAGGATCTATACAACGTTATAAACTCTATGATATTTAAAAGAACCATAAGATACAAAATGGAACAATATTATATGTAAATGAACCTTGAAATATGAAAAGGAATCGTACACTACTAAATGGAACCCTACTCTACATAATGGAATCCTAGACTACACAGTTTAACCATTTGTTTGACTATTCAATGGATGTTATTTAATTTTGTGATTACATCTTGTATTCATGCAACATTCATGATTTTTTTATAAGATGATTGAATGATTCTATATGTATGATTCAAAGGCTCATTATGATCAATTGATGAACTATATTCAACAAGATAAATGAATATTATTCTTAAAGAAACTTACGACTCTCCTATAAACTATATGAATTTGATTTTTCACATTATTTCAGAACATATTCTCAGATCTGGACTTCTGAAGCAAGTTATCTTCTCTATATATTCTATCTCAATTACATTGAAAAAATTAGTATCACAAATGTACACAGAAAATTTTATTCATTTGAATATATTTTTTAGTCTACTATAATGAAAAATTGAATCTATTATTTTATAAAGAGGATAAACTATGGAGGAATACATTCTTAACCTCATACTTATGTAATATTACTACTAAAAAATTTTTATAATCAAATTGATTGTATTTTTAATCTAGTATCTCTTAAGAGTTATTTATTATTGAATAAATATATTCTTGATGAATATGATCTATCTGCATCTAAATTTTTCTACTAAAATTGGGGAGATAAACTTAAACCATCAATAAATCATTTTATTTTGATTTTTATAACAACCAAAATTGTATACCCAGTTGCGGTTTAAGACTTATCTTCATGTACTATGATATGTATTATCATTTAACTATAATAAAACTAGAAGGATATGTTTATCCATTATATAATGGGGTCAACAGCCTACACTCAATTGTGGATTTACAGCTCTAGTTAAAATATGTCCAATCTAATGAATTTAACCATCCTCACAGAGAGTGAATTGGTGGATAGGACTAAGGGATCTTTGAGCCCTAAAATACATTAAAATTTATGTGTTCATTGTTTCCCTTTATTAGATACTTATATTTCACATTTAAGAGAACACTATATATCTAGATAACATTAAAATTTATTTAAAAACAATAATTTTTCTTCATTTTTAAAAGAAACAACCCCCCCCCCCCCCACTTATGTTATTATTGTATTATTCTGACATTACAATTGAAAAAATGGTGATATTTCGTGATAAATATATAGCATTATGAAAATAATAATGTCAATACAGAGAATATGGAAATAACATATCCTAATAAAGTTATGTTTATGGTTAATGATCTATATTTTAATGTTGATAACTATAGATGATGGAAAACATGTATAATCATTTATCTGAGGAATATGGGCTTCAATGTTTATTCAAAGAGAATCACTAATTATGTGATTGTGGAAAATCTAATGACGAAGGACGTTTCAATAGAATATCAATATGATAGAAATTCAAAGGAAATGAAATTATATTATCTATGGACATGGACGTCATTAATTAGACTGAGTTTCATAATGACATACTATATATGAAATGTAAGACTCTACTATTGTCTCATTTGAAGGTATAGGAAAATTCAGAAAATGAGATATGTTATAGCCAGAATGATTTTTGATACATTTAGAATGTTTGATGTCAATAGAATACCTCAAATGAATGCAAGGTTAACATATATTGTCAAAATAATTTCTTCCATGGGGGATTCCATTAGCCAATCTGGTGAAGTTATAAATGTACTCTACATACATTCTTCTAAATAGAATTTCATATCTAAGGCTACCATATAATCATCACCTATCATGAATTTTTCAATTAATAAACTGATTGAAATATTTATGATGTATGTAGTATAAATTAATGATGAAGCATAATTTCCCCTAGTTGTGGTAAAAAGGAAAAATATTCCTCTTAAAGAGACATCTCAGAAGAATAACTGAATGTCAAACAATAATTAGAGGAAGAAAAAAAATTCAGACTCCTCATTTTTTAAAATATAATTAGATCAGGTATCCAAAAAGTATAGAATATTATAAGAGAAAAAATTTGGCGTAAAAACATTAAAGAAGGGTTAATATAGACCTCTTGATGTAAGATCCACTCAAGGGAAAATATGGGGTCAAATTAGATCTGATTATCCCCAATTAAAAGATTAAATAAATAGTACATGATAGAAATATCATAAGAATGCTGAGTATGTGAATATAGGAAAAAGAGCAATGAAATCCATATGGAGTGTTTCTGAAGACAGCAACTACCCCATAAATCAGATTTAGGGAAATAGGCAAAATAATATCAAAGCCCATATGGTCTTTATTTCTAAGGAATATGAAGTTGTAAAACCTTATTATTATTTTACCTTAGACTCAGATAATTATTCAAATTATAAATTAACTTCTTACTATTATTTGTTAGAAAATTATTATGATTCTTGAATAAGTAATTATAAATAAATGAGAAATATTTACAATTTTGTTATAGTTGAAAGAGACAAATTTATTAAACAACATCATGATCCATTAAAAAATTCATCTTCTCTACTTAAAACATAATTAAGCATGAAAAATGAAAAAATAATTACTTAATAATGTAGAATATTATAAAAGTGATGCTCATTTTTACAAAAGTATAAATTAAAGTAAATGATATTATTGTGAAGAATGTTATTAAAATATAAAAATTTGAAATATGAAGAAACCATGAAAAATAAATATTATAGAACGATTATTTTCAACCCAATATTAAAAATGCTACCTACCATTACTATATAATAGAAGTTTATTACTCTAAAATAATTAATTGTGAAATAAATTAATCAGTGTTATTAAAAATCATTTTATTTCACAAATTATATTCTAATCATGTGATATAAATTATAGAAAAATAATTCATATCAGGATTATGAGATCACTACACACTGAAAATGATAAACTCAAGAAAATATTGGAAAAAATAAACAAATTATTAATTAATTTTTTAGTGGCATTCCTCATCATTAGAAATGAAATATTATATATGAACAATGTTTGTTCAAGAAACATGAGTGGAGAGTCTTCCAATTTTAAAACATTGACTCAAATGGATAGAGGGATAGTCACATTTTCTAACAATTTAAAATGTAATATCATTGGAGTTTGAATAGCTGTAAATAAAAATACTATCTCAAAAATTAATGTATTATTTGTACAAGTATTAAAGCACAATAATATAAGCATTTCTCAATACTTTGTGGATGGATTTTATATTTATTTTCCAAAAAATTCATTATCTATATTCAAAGATAAACTACTAAAATTTAGATCACCAAGAACTGATAATGATTATTATTTGGATCATAAATCATTTGGTAAATAGAAAGTAATTTTTTTATCTACCTTGAAAAATGATTCATTGATATTAAATTGATGACTTGGATAATATAATATATATGATTTATATAAAATATCTAATAAAAAATTATTTATTTATTTTCCTAGTTGAATTTTTGAACATAATAGATATTGTGAATCTTATCAAATTCGAAAATAATCTTCTTTAAAATATATTGATATAATTTCTATATCTAAATTACTAGAACATATGAATATGGATTAGTTGGAACAATTCAGAGGATAATGTTTGTTTTTTACATTATATGTCTACGTATTAGATGATTATTTTTGACGATTTACTAGGGTTTATTTCTTAAAACTCAATATAGAAATATTTAATTTTTTAAAAGGTTTTGAAATATTTTCCAAAATTAAATAAATTTAAAACAATTTCCCTAAGAATTGATGATGGTGGAGAGTTTGAGAGTCAAGATTTTCATTATTTTTTTCCACCCTAAATATTGAAAACCCCTTATCTACATTGAGAACACCTCATCAAAATGAAATTAATGAAATAAGAAATAGAACTACTAAATAAATGGCATGGACTATGATGAATGAATAGAGCCTTTTTAGCTATTTCTGGGCAAAATATTTAAGCATAACCTACTATATCCTGAAAAAAGTTTTAATTATAACAATAATTAAAATGGGACTATATAAAAATTTTAACAAAAAATGTATTGTAAATTACATTAATGTATTTTTATGCATGGTATATATCATTAGTGGAAATTTAATCCATGGAAAATTCAATCTAAAAGCTGATGAAGGAGTTTTTTTTTGATATTCTTCTACTTGTAATAACTATAGGGTGTTTAATAATGAGTCATGATTTTTTTAATAAATACATCATATAAATTTTGAGAAAACTAAACCTTTCATTAAAGATAAAGATCAATTAAATTAAATTATTGATTCGTTTGACAACATAAAACTTCAATCCTTTAAAGTCGAAGTTAAAAAATGAAATAAATAAAAGTTAGCGCAGTTCAAAAGAATATAAAACTAGAGAACATAAAAGGGTCTTACATAGGTAGTCTAAAACACTAAAAAACTGCCTTTAGAAACTATTATAGGATACATATATATAGGAATTATCACAAGATGAAATGAAGTAAATTTAGTTTAATTCAATGACATTATATCTCAGTTATCACCAAAATCTATTTAAGAAGATTTAGAAAATGAGAGTTGGATTTTAGGAAATTAAGAAGAAATAAACCAATTCAGAAGAAATGATGGTTGGGAAATAGTATAAAGGAAGTCATATAATCCATTAATAGGAAACAAATAGATTTTTAGAAATAAACCGGATAACCAAGAGATCATAACCAAAAATCAATATATGTTAGTATTTAAATGATATAATCCGGAATAAGGTATAGATTAAGATGAAAACTTTTTCCATGTAGCTAAAATATAATTGATTATAATCCTTTTATCATGTGCATGTCATATGTATTTTAAATTATATTTTATTTAAGTTAAATATTCCTTTTTAAATAATAATTTAATGTAAAATGTTTACATTGAAAAACATCATGGTTTTCAAAACCCTCATAAACGGAACTCTATTTTTAAACATACTAATGATATGTATGGCCTTAAATAAGAACATAGATCTTGGTATGATAGATTATGTTCTTTTATTTAAATAATTCATATATTATTTTATTGGAAGAACCAACACTTCTTAAGATAACAATTTGTTCAAATGTTTTATTAGTACAAATCAATGTTGATGTTGTGAACATTGGTTTAACAAAACAAATCATTGTAATGATTTTTCAAACATAAAAAATAACAATTTGAAATGAGTATTATGAGAGAAAATATTGTCTTTTTAGGATTTCGTATTTATAAAAAATATTATTGTTAGAACCCAGTTTTTCATAAAGGTATGGATCTATTAATTTTTAGTATAAATATTTTCTTCGGACCAAAATTGGATTCTAAATGAGTTATTAAAGGTTTCGAGGGTGTTTGGGGCTTGTGTGGAGCCCAGAACCCACCTTTATGGAGAAATTAGACACATTTCATAGTTTATAGTTAATAGTGCTGGATTTATGAATGGTTTACAAAAATGTGAAAATGGTGTTTTTTCAGACAGTGGCACCCCACACGGTTGGAGCACGTTCTTGCGGCCTAACCGTGCGAACTCCCAATTTCCTAGGTAATAATTCATGGATGGTGCACAGTTTGATCAAAAATTGTGGAGAAAGACTTTTTAAGGAGAACCATCTCGCACGGCTTGCCCACAGTCTGAAAAAAAAGTGGAAAAATTGTGCACATGCTAAAAACCTCTGTAAAATGTCCAAACGCCCTTAATGATCTATTAATCCTCCTTCCTCAAAATCCAAGAACCAATAGTATTTCCCTCATTTTTAACTGTTTTGGAGCTTTCTAAAGGCCAAAGCTAGAGATCAAGAAATCCCCTTCATCCGGATTTTGATCAAGCTTTTGTTTATCACGTTGGATGTGCAACAGTAAGGATTTGAGTCACATTTATCTGTTCATATTCTCTTTCACTCTCAAACTAGATATCCCCATGTGATCATTTTTTTACCTTTTCATAGATATACACTGATCCAAATAAAATAAAGCACTAATACCAAATGATAAGGATCATATAAACCTAATATGGGTGGTCTATACCTCATCCCTAATTATCATTGTTTTTGGAATGCTTGAGAGGGGCCCACTAGTTTCGTTGCAAACTGTTTCTTAAATTTACATGTCATGATTATACTTGATAGAATCGTATGGATTTTCTCATTCCAAAATATGTGATTAGTTGTTAGTGGTTTCACAAAAATAGTTTTCTTCTCATGTTAATGGTTTACCATAATTTTGTTTTATGTGTTTTGGCATATTTGAGCAACCATTCGGGGGTGCCATTGCTTGAATTTTCTAAAGGTGAGTCTTCCTATCATAAATGGGTTGTTATTAAAATGATTTTCATATTGTAATGTCACATGTATTCTCACCACTTGACCGGACTAAGGTAAGTGTTTTAAATGATTATTAAATGTGATATTTGGAATAGGAAGTATACTATGTATATAACTTGGACTTATTTAAAGAGATTGAATAAAGGTTAAATGTCTGTAGCACCACTTTCCATGTGATGGATGGTAGTATAGTGAACTTCGATAATTGAATATTATTAAATGGATAAATAAGACTTGATTAAACGGTTGCAATGCTACATGGTATATCTACACTAATGGAAGATAACACTTGGACCAATAAATATATGGTTTTAACTCTACATGACCTATCCACACTAATATAAGGAAATACTACAATAAAATGAATTATTACAATATTGAAATATAAAATAAGAATTGAATGAATGATGCTCACCTTGGATTATGAGAGGATACCTTATGTCTTGTGAACCCCATTCTGATTCAAGGATACACTTTGCTTATGATGATACCCACATGGACTCTAGTTCTTGTCTATTCCATGGATTCTAGGTGTACTGCAGTTGCATCCCTTTCACTATTAAATGATACCTCAGATAAACTCCATGGATCCATCATTGACTAGTATGGCCTATACTGAAAACCAATAGGTACCGGTCATTTCATAGCCGTGTTTTTCATAATTGATCACCTTGGGCTTGGTAGGTGACACATTGTGGAATGCCTTGGATTATACTCCTTAGATTACATTGTAACCCCTTATATAGACTCAGATACTACTAAGTTAGTGTTCTGTGAGTTTACATTACCTTGTGTTTTTTCCTAGAACTCCCTAACTGGATATCATGTTTAGGATGACTTGTTACATCTTGGGACTTTCACTATTTATACTATCATGATATAATGTCAGTGTTGGATATAACTCATGTGACCTATTAACATGAAATGTAATAACCTAATTATTATACTAGTTACATGTTCAAAAACTAGTAGAGGGATTATGTAGGTACTTGGGTATTTAGTTATATTGCATTTCTTGTTCTACATTATATATGCATTCTTGTACACTGCTATATTCCATACAAATACTGGATGTTATATACACCGTTAATAGTAGCCCATTGAGATTTATCTCACACTCCCTCCAGGCGCTGTTTGGTTCCTGAAGTAGATTACATGGTTTCAGGTATTGACAAAGAAAATCTTACAGCTTTAAACACTTGATTGTGCGCTGGTGAGATGAAATTTGATTGTAGATGACTGAGTAGGATCCCACGATTCATAGAGTGGCCTTTGTTTTCTTTCACATTGTGAACATGTTAGGCCTTCTATCTTGTATCAATGTTTTGGAGTTTTCTAGTGATAGGACAATACATCATTATAGATCCAGTTGATCCATTTATTATTATTATTCTCGTTTAACTATTGAATCAGTTTTCTTCTGCGGTTTACTATTAATTATTTTCCATCCCCTATCCTATACTCTACTAATGAGGGAATAGAATTACCAGGGACACACCCTAGTCCCTCACTTCTAGTCGGTAGTCTTCGGCATTTTGGATGATTCGCTTGAGGCCATGTGGGCCCCAGGGCTTGGGTCACCTATTAAGTGGCATCCAGGTCCGAGTCATCACAAAGTTGTATCAAATGTGGTTTCCTTTCATGAATAATTATTTGGAGACAAAAGATCTGAAAATTGGAACACTTGGGGCTTGGTCATATTCTATGCTTAGGCCTCATGAACCCTTGTTTAGTGTAAAAACAAAGTTAACAAAAATGAAATTATTGTTCAATATTTACTTTTATAATTGATATTGTTTCAATGTTGGGTGACTCACATGTTGTGTGTTGTTGATGATTATTACTCTTTGGAAATTTATTTCATACATGGAATGATGATATAATGGAAAAGAGTATTACTACATGTATCATCATAGGATCATAGAATTCACATGTCATGCATATTGGCATTCCATATTGGTGGTATTCACTAAATTTTAATGCCTAATATGCCTATAATTCTTGAGTGATGCTGTTATAGTTTCTTTTACCATTATTACTTTTTCTTTGATTGAGTTATTTCTTATATCACAAAATGAGGTGCGTGGTCCCTCATGGGAAGGGATGAGTAATTTACCGAGTCAAGCCACTATGCTATATGAAAATTGGTGTCATTTATGGTGATAGGTGTATATGTAGTGATTCATCGGAAATCTATCCATTATAAAGTAAATCTAGAAATAAAAAATGGATTGGTTTCACATCATTATCCTTACCTTTCATTTTTATCAAAGTTAACATAGTGAAGATAATAATTAACTACAAAATGTCAAAAAACCTATAATTGAGAACTTACCAATACCTAGCCATATAAGTGGGTGGTTTTAATAGTATGCCATGGGTAGTAAGTTTTCCAACTATATTTGTTTTGAAAATGATGCTATATCCTTTCTTCTAAGACTGTCCAATGGTATTTTCATGGAATTTTTTCAATAACTCCACCACAACGTCCTAATATCATTCACCAGGAGGGTGGTGATGACCATGCATCAACTATAGTGGGACATGAGCCACCAGTCTTACATCTAGGGGTGCCACATCAGGAACCACCAACTATACCTAATCTGGGCACTGATACCCAAGTCTGTGATAGTTTCATATGTATGATACAGTCCATGATTGGTGATCCACATGTTTCACCTGTGATGTTTAATCTAACCTGCATATTCCAGCTGCAGCATCCTCTGACTTTTTTAGGGGATGGTAGTTCTTAGGTTGTTCAGTCATGGCTAGAGACCATTCGGTCTATCATTGAGAATCTTGAAACACCTCTAAAGTGGAGATTCTAACATATTACATAAATTCTTAAGGATTCATCCAAGCATTGGTAGGATGTCGTTACCTAGTCAGGGCGTCATCATGGAATGTTATGGGTTGACGTCCAGACTACCTTCAATGGTCAATTCTTTCCGCAATCACTGAGAGATAATAGTTTAGAGAGTTCATGCATCTCGTGAATGTGATATGCTAGTTATGGAATATTCAACACGTTTCACCGATTGACGTCGCTTTTCACCACTTCTAGTTGGTGATGAGCTTTCACATGGTATATGTTTTGAGGAGTGGATCCAGTAGGACATCTAAATTCAGGGGAATGTCATTCACCTTCATACATTTTCAGCAGTATTGAATCAGGCCCACATCACTATGTGTAACTTGAGGGATGAAGTGAGTACTAGGTTTAGTGGATCAGGGCCACGTCAGGATAGTAGTTCTTCCATAGGAAGGAAATGTTCCCTTGAGGCTTTTTTTCTCTGGGAAGTGGTAGCTAATGTATCTAGTTTGATAGCTCTATATTCTGTTATCAGTTTTCAAAATAAGGGATTAAGAACACACAATGTCCTATAAATCCTATAGAGTGTCAATCTTGTGTCTCGATGAGTCATCTTTAGAATTTTTTCAGGCCCATTCCACTAGCTTTGAGTAGAATATGATTTTCTTCAACTCCACCTTTAGGAGTTAGTTATTTTTCCCTGCATCTAGGGAGGAGTTAGAGTAGCACCGACATGTCTAGACTCGAAGGATGTTGTGGTCATGGTATTCTGATCCCAGATCTCCAACAACGCCGGAAGACCCATCATGATCGTGGAATTCCATATGTTACATAGGGCTGTGGATCAAGTCAGTTTCATTCCTTACAGCTGATAACTGATGATCCTGTTGTGGGACCATCTACAGTACAATGTACTATTCTAGTAGCATTTATTATTGTCTATGATTTATTTTATACATGTTTTTCATACTATTTTATTTATTTATCAATCATGGAATGTCACAGACTAGAGATGTAGTACCACTATGTTGTTATGACCCTCGAAACACCATTGGTAATATAGAGGTAGGACATACAACAATGCATGCATTATCCCATTCAGGTTGGCAGTGAACCTTTCTTGTGGATTATTTTTGTTCCTAAGATGACGGGATTTGATTCCATTCTCAGGATGGACTGGTTGTTCCACTATCATGCCTTTGTAGATTGTTATCATTATAGGGTTTCTTTTCCATCACCAGAAGGAAGATGTTATCTTTTTAAAGGCGAGTGGGATTTAATGGTTGGGATAATGAGACTGAAGAATCATGGGCTTGGTGAAGTGACCACTCGAAATAATAATGTTTTCTAGGAGGATCAGGGTTTTATTCATACTGATTTTCCTCCAGTAGTTTATTGTTTTAGGGAAGTATTTCCTAGAGTATTTTTTGGATCACTGATAAATATAGAAGTGGAGTTTACAATTGAGATTTTTCTGGGAGTAGATTCAGTTTCCATTCCTCTATACCGGATGGCACCTACTGCACATCAGGTTCTCAAGAAACAGATAGAGGACTTTGAGGCCAAAGGATTTATACAGCCTAGTACTTCTTCTTGGGGTTCACCCATGCTTTTTCCATGAAGGAGGATGGAATATTATGTTTATCTGTGGATTAAAGAAATTTGAACCAGCTTATGGTCATGAACTAGTATCCACTTCTTCAAATAGATGATTTTATTAACTAGCTCTGAGGAGAAAGGTTTTTTCTCTAAGATCAACAAGAGGTTGAATATTCATAAGGTGGGAGCCATACCATCTGACATACCTCGTAGAGAATTTTGTAGCGGTTATGGTTTATATGAATATCATGGTATTTCATTCAGTTTTATGAACGCACCTACCATTTTTATGGCTTTGAAGAATAGGGTTTTCCATCCCTATTTAGAATCTTTTTTCATGGTCTTTGTTGATGACATCTTAGTGTATTATCTCACTTGTAATGACCATGTCAAACATCTATAGATCATTCGGAATACATTATGAGATAATCATCTTAAATCCAAGCATTCTAAATGTGAATTCCGGATTGAAAAACTACACTTCTTGGGTCATATTATTTCTGAATAAGGAGTATTTGTTGACCCTTAAAAGGTTAGTTCTATAGTTTCAAAGTATCATCCCAAGAATTTGTTTGATATCAAGAGTTTCATGGGGCAGGATAGATTTTACTGGAATTTAATACAAGGCTTTTTTTCTACACCTCTTACTGGTTTTAAAAATAAGGGTGTCAAGTTCATATGGTCATAAGCATGTGAGATATCCATTTAAGATCTGAAAGGGAGTCTTGTATCGACACATATTCAAATTCTTCTAGAACCAGTTAAAGGATATATCGTCTTTTGTGATGCAGCATGCATTTTCCTTGGAGGAGTGTTGATTCATGGAGACAAATTCCTTGCATACATATCTCAACATTTGAGGCCTCATGAGAAAATTAACCAATGCACAAACTCAAGTTAGAAAAAGCTGTCCATGCCTTTTGTTGCTAGAGAGATTATCTCTTGGGTAATTTATTTGTGGCCTATACATATCACAAGATCCTAAAGTATATCTTTTTTAGCTTGAATTGAACCTTTGTCAACAAAGATGGGTTGAATGTCTACAATTCTTTGATTTTGAGCTTTCCTATACACCTAGAAAAGGAAATGTGGATGTAGATGCACAAGTCAGAAAACTCTAATGTAGGCTGTACAAGAAGACATTGATTAATTGAATTTAATGGCCCTTTTCACGGAACATCATTTAGAGTTTAATGATATTCCCAAGTATTCTTACCTCTCACCCTTAATTGTTACCTCTTACCTCCATTAGAAGTTGAAGAGTACACAATTTGTAGATCATGAAGGTTTGGTTCTCTGTGAAATTATATCATGAGATAACCCACCTCTGGATTGGTCTATGGACAGAGATGGTTTTTTCATCTATTTGGACATATCTGGGTTTCTACAGATGTGAGAGAGGAGTTGATGAAAGAGACCCACGCTTCTTTGTGGGATTTCTATCTAGGAATATCGAAGAGGTATCGAGAAATGTGATGATAGTATTGGTGTCCTATGATAAAACCTTAGATTTTAGGCTTCATTATTAGGTGTTCCACCTAGCACCAGGTGAAGAAGGAACACTATAGACCTACAGGCTTGTTACAACTACTTCCATTCTCGGAATGGAAACAAGAAGATGTTGCGATGGATTTATTATTTGGGTTACCAAGGTCACCAAGGGGTAGTGATGCTATCTAGGTAGTCATTGACTAAATAATGAAGTCATCCCATTTCATTTCTATTAATGATACTTTCTCTGTTGATCAGATGAGAAGTCTATATGTTCGTGAGATCATACATCCATATGGGGTTCCATGTATTATTGTTTCAGATAGAGATATTGGTTTCAAAACACGGTTCTGAAAGGGATTTAAGAAAGATAATGGAATTCAGTTGATTCTAGGAACATCTTTTCACCAATAAATTGAAGGACAATTGGAACAGACAATACATGTTTTAGAGGATATTATCTGATCATGCATCCTGGATTTCGGCAGTCCTTGGGAGAAACATATCCCTCTTCTTGAGTCCTTCTATAAAAATAATTTTCATGTTATGATTCAAATGGATCCTTTTGAAGCCATATATGGTAGTCCATATCTTTAACCCTTGTCCTAGCTAGAGTCTGGTGAGGCGGCTTTACAAAGTCCTCGTCTCACTCAAGAGACTTCATAACATGTCCATCTAATCCAAAAGCATATGAATACAACTCAGTCTATACAGATATCATTTGCCAATCAATGATAACGACCTCTTGAGATGGAGTTTGGGGATCATGTTTTTCTTCAGGTTTCACACAGGCATTGGAAAAGATGGTTACAGACGTAGGAAATGATGTCTCCCTATTATGCTGGGCTATTTAAATTTCTATAGAGAGACGAGCCGATATCGTATCAGTTGCTACTACATCCGAGGTACCATGACATCCACGACATCATTCATGTCTCATAGCTTCGCCAATACCATGCTGATAAATATCATACCTTTGATACCAAGTATGTTGAGTAAGATATTGAGGTTACTTTTGAAAAATACTCAGTATGCATCGTTGATCAAATCAAAAAAGTCTCTCTGAGGAAAATATATCCCTCTTCTACTATTCCTATGGTAGAAAAAACAAGTACAGTACAAAGCTTGGGAGAGGGAAGCCAATGTACATGCCTAATGTCTGGATTTGTTCTTAGATAGTGTTTCTTTACCCCTAGATAGAGAACTCGAGGGGAGAGTTCTTTTAAAGGGGGAACACTATAAGAACCCGCTTTTTCATTCAGGTGTGGTTCCTTTAATTTTCAGTCTATATATTTACTTTGAAACTAAATTATATGATTAAAGATTTATTAATGGTTATGTGTGTGTCTGTAGAATTTTTCGATCCTGAAAAACCACCATTTTGTAGAAAAAAGCTTGGTGCATGGTTTATAGTTAACCGTGAGGGATTTACGGAAGGTTTTCCAAACCACACTGATCGTGTTTTTTTGGATAGTGTCACCTTTCATGATTGGAGCACGACTGTGTATCCTAACCGTGTGAAATCCACCTTTCCCTAGTAACTATCCATAGATGGGACACAGTGTGATCAAACTGTGCATTGTAAAACATTTTGGGTTGAACCCTCTCACACAATTTTCCCACAGTTTGAAAAACCATGTCCAAGGTAAAGAGATATTTAAAATTTACAAAACTACCTTAATGATCTATTAATTATCCCCCATCCTCATAATCTGAGAACATATGGTATTTTCCTATTTTTCAGCAATTTGGAACTATTTGATTACCAAATCAATGTATCAATAGATCTCTTTTGTCTAGAATCTGATTGAGCATCTGTTTATCATGTTGGAAGTGAAATGGTAATTATTAAAGTTTTATTTATCCATTTTTCATATATTTCATTGTAGACCTATATATCTCCATGTTAGTGTTATTTACCTTTTCATAGATCTACTCCGATCTGATGAAAATCAATGGCAGATACTGAAGCAGAAGGATCGTACAACCATACGTTGGGAGGTCTGTAACTCATTCCAAAAGTATGTTGTTTTTTGAATGTTTATGTGGGGCCCACCAATTTCCTTGGAAACCATTTCATTAATTAAAATAATATGGTTATAAATCATTCAATCATATGGTTATGATCATTCCAAATAAGTGACTAGTTGTTAGTGGCTCCACCCACAACTCCATTCACCTCATGTCAAAGGTTATACCATACTTGATTTTTTAATGTTTTAGCATATTTGAACCATCGTTTGGTTCCTCATTTTCATGATCTTTTTAAAGGTGACTCTTCCTATCATAAATGGATTTTTATTAATTAGATATTGCATAATTGAATGTACCATTTATTCTCACCACTTGACCCGCATAAGGTAATTGCTTTAAATGATTATTAATGTGTACTGAGGAATGGAATGTATACTATGTACAAAACATTGCATTATTAAAAGAGATTAAGTAAAGGTTACATTCCCATACAACCCGTTTCCTAGTTCATGGAAGGTATCATAGTGAACCTCGATAATTGAATATGCCTTAATGGATATCTAAGACTTGATTAAATGGATGCAATGATACTTGGCTTATCCACACAAATGGAAGACAAGGCTTGGACCAATAAATAAATGGATTCAATTCTGTATGACTTATCCAATCTAATAGAAGGTAATAAATGAACCAAATGAATTATTACATGATTTCAATATCCAATATGAATGGGCTGACTCTTTCTCACCTTGGATTCAGAGAGGATAATACCTTGGGTCTCAAGAACCCTATTTTGTTGGGTCCCTTTCATTATTATATGATACCTCGAATACACTCTTTTGATCTAGCAATGGCTAATAGGTGCATGGTGAAATCCCATAGGGAACTGTCTTTGCCTTTCCCCGTTTTTCCTTGGTTAATCACCTTGCACTTGGTGGGTGCATCATTGTGAAATACCTTGGATAAATCTCCTTGGATTACACTCTTACCCCTTTTCTAGACTCAGATACTACTAATTTACCTTTCCATGAGTTTATGTTACCTTTTTTTCCCTTATACTCCCTCACAATATATCATTTTTAGGCTTCCTAGTAATTTCTGGGGACCTTCCCTACTTATACTATCATGAGATGATGTCAGTGTTGGTTATACCTCACATGACCTATTAACATGAAGTAACAATTTCCAAATTAATTAACTGGTTAGATGTTCATACACTAGTTGAGGGCTAAACCATGTACTTGGGTATTTAGTTATACTGTATTGATTTTTTCACTTTGTATATTCATTCCTACACACTTCTATATTCGATACATGGGCAGGATGTTATATACACTGTCAGTGGTGGCTCACTGATATTTATCTCACACCCTCTCTGGGTGTTGTTTGGTACCAAGAGTAGATTACATGGTTGCAGGTATTGACAATGTGAATTATACAAATTCCAATACATGATTGCATGCAGATGGGGTGGAGTTTGAGAAAAGATTACCATTTAGGTTCTCAGGATGCTTGGAGTAGCCTTTGTTCTCTTTTACATTGTAGAACATGTTATGTCTGTTGTCTGGTATCCTTGTCTTCCAGTTTTATAGTGATATGACATTACATCATCACTGAACTAGTTGATACAGTTATAACTATTATTTTCATTTATGTACTACATCAGTTTTCTTCCACTATTTACTATTAAATAATTTCCTTCTATTGTGCTATAATCTACTAATGAGAGCATAATCTTCCCCTGAATGCACCCTAGGCCCTCATTGTTAGTCAGCATCCTCTAGAATTTGGGAACATGTGTTTGATGCCATGTGTCCTATTAGGCTCGAGGCACTCGTCAAAGTGGCATCCATGTTCGGGTCGTCACAATAATGGAAAGTTTTTAAATCAATGTAAAAAAATTGTTGGTTTATAGAGGTATTTTGAACATGAAAATAATATAACTTATATAACTCCTATATGCTACCAATTTAAAACATGATTTGGATAAAGATGGAAATCCATTTGACAAAAAGTTATATAGAGGTATGACTAATATTTTATTAATTCTAAATTTAGTAGACCATAATTTTTTTTATGCGACATAAGTCAAATTTTAAATTATCCCATTTTACTGCTATTAAAATATTTTTTTGACAATTAAATGGAACTGTTTTCAGTACCTCCTTTATCCGATAACTTATAATTTTAGGTAAATTTTATATTCATATGTTTAGTTTTTAGTATGTTTATATATAAAAAACATCAAGAACTAGTCACTTTTTTGAAAATTTTTAGTATAATGATCGAGTAAGAAACAACAATCAGTTTCCTTGTCAATAATTAAGGCATAATATGTTTTTGTTGGTAGTTGTTGTGAACAAATATATTTGATGAAAAACACACTACAATATTCTAGAATAATTTTTAAAAATATACATATTTTATGTAATAATACTAGTTCAAATAGTATTTCAAAAAATCCTATAAGTCATTCATGGAATAAGAATATTGATATCAGTTGTCATTTTCTATGACATCATGTTCTTTAAATTGATATGTCATTATAATTTTTTAATATTGAATATCAATTAGAAGATATTTTTACTACACCACTTCAAATTGCATGTTTTTATTTTATTAATTGAATTTTAGGATATTTATTTTTTAATTAATTATTATTTATTTTTTCATACCCTCTATGTTATTTTTTTAAACATTAATTATTTTTTTATTATTTAAAATTTTTCTTTATTTAATTTTTATATGTTATGTATATATTAATAGAATTTAACTTCTATTTCATTTTTTTTCATATTTTCAAAATAAAAAATATTAATGAGTTAAATATAAATATATGCAATAAACATGTCGGCCTTCTCCCACACCTCCTTCACATCATATCGGTTTATAGATAAATTATCATTTGATTATTTCCAAACCCATATTCATTTGAAAATTAAATCAGGAAGCCTTTAAAATGAAAACATCAGGAAGAATTGAGGATGTTGGTTTGGGTACAACTTCATTCTTTCTAGTGATTTATTCTAAACTTCTAAAAGGTAAATTGACATATTTTGAGTATATAAATGATATAAATCATCTGTTAAAGATATCCATTATATTTCAAGGATTATATTTTTCTAATAGAAAAGGGAACCCTCCTTTGATGTTTGAAAAAGAATTGAAAGTGTAATTTAGAAATGAATCATTTAGTTTTGGTGTCAATAAACACTCTATAATCTAAAAGATTTACATAACTGAATATTCCCTTTATTCATTGGGAATTTCTAGGTTATTACAAATTCCCCATGGGGGTTTATTTCAACTAAGGAAAACCAGTGATGAAAAATAAAACATAGATGAGATTATGTTTTCTTTTCATGGAACATGATCTATCAAGAATATCATTAGAAAATAACTTTCTACATAACTAAAAGACATGATAAAATTTATTCTAACTAGAATTATACTATGAATATATATATTAGAGATAGGCTTGTATTCAAACTTGAATGTTCTAATTTTTCTTATAAAAAATATTTGGTTCAATTTCTATGGCATTTTGTAAATATATTAATGTTATTTCTATCATAGGGAAAACAATATTAGCTTCAATCTATAGTGTATAATTCATTTTAATTTTTTAAATAGAAATGAAAAAATCAGGGACATGAATTTTGGATATAGATGTAATCTTATAAAATTTTTATGTATTTGAACTATTATGAAATTGGGATATTTAGAGAGTAATTACTTTAATTGTATTTCACCTATTAGAGTGGAATAAAAATAGAAGATGATGGATTCTACTCTTAGGGAAAGAGGATTATACCTTTTGTTAGTTATTTCAGAAAAAAGCCTGATGAATAGGCCAAATCAAGACTTGGGGAGAATTATACTATTTAGAGAAGTAGAATCTTAGTCATTATTCACAGGCCTTTGGATGAAGATACCAATGAAGTTGACTTTGAGTTCCAAGTGAATAATAATATTGAAAAATAGGTTCACCAAGAAGAATAACTCAAGGAAAATGTTTTTACCATAAATAATTTTAACTAGTTAATCTCGATTCGGTAGCTTTAGAAGAATTTTCATTAATAGATAAATTAGAAGCTTTTTAAGAACCTTGTTTGGCTTTTGTGCAGGCTGTACAACCTTTACGAGATGTTACTCCAGAATCCTATAACTCTTTTGATGAATCTATGATTCATAACTGTATTCATTTGTAGAATTACATCTTGTACTTAAAACATCATTTAGAGACTGAGGAGAATAATGTTGAATAACTAAGAAGGTTTATAGTGTCAACTGCTAATTTGGAGGCACATAAATTTCAATTAAGATATGTTAAATAAAATTTAATTTTTGTGGGATATGTTGAATATTTTATCATATATCATACTGTAGATCACAAAATGAAGAAATATGAATATATAAAGAAGGTATAATTTTGAATAGTTGAAATAGATGTTATAAAGTGAGTTTCAATATGTTATAAAATATAATCCTGCCTCAACCTCTACATATCAAAAGACATTTCCTGGCCTGATAATAATATTTAAGAAAATGACGGTTACATTAAATCATTTAAATAATATACTTCAGACTCTTTTGTAGGTTAGTAATCCATTGAATACTATTTTAGATAATCAGAAATATTTGATAATTCAGCTGACATCTAATAAATCAGGGTTGGGACTAATTATTCATCACTTCAGAGAAATGTTTACTTCATTCAATTAGTCTATTGAATCCATCAATTATTTTTTCAATTTTAATTTAATTAAAAGATTAAATATGGTAAAAGATTGAAATAATATTCAATAAAAGACAAATAATGTGTTTTCGGATGATTTGTAGATCCTCTTAGTGAACCTTAGTGAGACTCATGGTACTATTCAATGGTTTCCCCATCCATATTTAAATACAACACATGGATTTTCTGATTAAGACCACTAATAAGATCGATGCAACTAATTTTGAAGAATTAGTTCCTTGAATGTTGGATTTAATAATTTTTTCCCAATAAATTATCTACAACTAAGTTTAAATTTCTTCACATCAATAATTTTATGTTCCATATTGTTTTATATATTTATTATTGTTTTATTTATGTTCAACATTACACTACCATATAACATATCTAATTTTTCTATATAGTAGATTATAACATTTATTTATAGTCTAGTGTGACATTAAATGTCATTTATATCATTTATTATTTAAGATTGTCTTTTTAATATCAAAAATAGGGGAGAATTTTTGAGAACCACAATATAACATATTTTTTCGAAAGTAAATGGAATAATTTTGGGTAATCAATGTTTTTTTAATTTACATGAATCTTTTATACCTCATCAAAAAAATATTGTAAAATCCCATTATTTTAATTCAAAAATACAAAATTTCAAAAAAAAAATTATAGGTTTTTTAATCAAAAATTGGGGATATTTTTTAGAAGGTATTTCCTCAAAAATACTCTAAAATACATGATGGTTTTGATTATCACAAAGAAAGTGATATATTTTCTAATAATGTTGCATTAATTGTGTTTGAGGAATACATAATGTGATTTTATTGATATAATGGATAGAATAAAAATATATGGGATGTGTTATGGATACACTTTTCTAACACTACATTTGGTGGAGGTATATTTGGATCGTCATCCCAATGCTGAGTATTATGAGTATGGGTTAGGAACCTTACATTCGTGGAAATGTCAAATGTATTGAAAATCAACCGTATGTTGGAATCTGGAAACAATATTCATTCCCAATTTTCAAGAGATTGAACATATGTTTCATCAATAATATATTTAGAATCAACTTTTCACAGAAAGGATGAACATATTGATTCCCATACCTGTGTTACTTTTTAATCCCTTTGTTATGTGCATATTAAATTATGGTAGAGGAACTATACATTGGGAGAAAACATACAGTAGGAAAAGGAACCCTATACAATAATAATGAACCCTACACTACACAATGACACCCTATGTTATGCAATGGAATCCTATACTATACAACGGAGCACTACCCTATTCAAAAGAACACTATGATATGTAGTTGAAAACTACTTTTGACAATTCAATTATAGAGTTTTAATGTTCTAATTTAGATAGATGTTCATGAAGTTGAATTTATTATTTTATAAAATAATGAAATATACTATACACATTAGTAAAATACTCATTATGATCGATTCAAGAACAATATTCAATGGATAAAATCACATATATTCATATAGAATTTAAGTAATCTTCTCTGGACTATTTGAATTTGAATATCTACATTATTTTGGAAATATTATTAGATCTGAAATTCTAATGAAAACTATCTGCTCTATATATTATATTGTAATTACATTTGAAAAACTAAAGACACACATAAGAAACATTTGTATTCATTTGAATATCTTTTTCAGTGCTACTATAAGGAATGATTGAATCTGTTTTTATTTGGAAGAGGCTACACTTTAATGACATACTTTTTATACCTCGTACTGCTGTAAGATTACCACTACCATTTGTTGCTGTTAAAAATGATGATATTTTTCAACTACAATTAAATAAGAGTAATTATTTTTTGAATAATTTTACTTCTAAATAATAAGATCCATCTATTATCATTTCTTTCTTCAATTATGAATATACACCAGAACTATCATCAAATAAAACTATTTTGATTTATTAGAGTATCAATAGATCGTACTCTATTGTGGATTAATTATCAGATTCTTGTACTAAGCATTGGATTAATTGTTCCCTATAAAAGAACTGCAATTCTATGTTTAGCCATGTTGTAATGGATTCAACTTCCTACACTCGTTTATTCATTTGAAGGATTAGTGAAAATAGGTCTTTATATTGAAACTCACCATGATCGAAGAGAGAACATTAGTAGAGTGGACTATAAGATCATTGTTCCATAAAATACTATAAAATTGATGAGTTAATTCATCTTATATATCTGATTATTATATCTCATATTGAGACAAACATTACATATATACAAAAATTGAAAACTGATTTAAGAACCAAAATCTATCAGGGTTTTTAAAAGACACAACTCACCCCCTATTGTGTTATCTTATTATTTTTATTACCTAGAAAACAAATTCCATTTATATAACTATAAAATTATTTGTCTATATATAGAGTTAATTAACAGAAAAAACATTCAATTTAATAGGTTAAATAAGAATGAAAAGCATCTAAAAATTTTATCATGTTGAAAATATCATGGAAAATAAATAAAAAAATTCTATGAAGAAAATACTAGTCTATCAGAACATGTGTTCCCTAGGTACATGTTACCTTGACTATAAAGACCTATCAAAAATTTATTTAAATCTTAATGGGTAAATAATAATTCCATTTCTCCTACTATATATCTTATTTCAACAATATTTAAATAACAATTTAAGGCATACTTGTAATAAACACATTTGGCTCTATGAACTAATTTCATATTATGAGAATTACAATGCATATAAGGGATTATATAAAATCATAACAATCCCATGGAAAAAATTCCAAATCATTACACATATAAAAAACAATAAAATTAATTAATAATAAATTTTCCTTATCAAATACTCATATAGAGTAAACGATGCAAATTTATCAATATTTCTTCAATTAATCAATATCAATCAATTTTAACACTATAAATATAAATTGAATAATTTTAATGAAATAATGATATAAATTACACTATGATATAGAAATTCAATTTAATGATAATTTCTCAATGAAAAATAATACGAAAATAGTGATCGTTTTACGATAATGATAACAATCACAAAAGAATATGAAAATTCAAAATAATGGTATCCACTCAGTAATATTCAAGTCAAATACCCTTGTTAGAGAAAATTAAATTGAAAATAAAATACCATGAATAATAAAATAATAATTACATTTCATTTCAATTTGTTATTATATACACCCAATAAATGATAATTAGTGCTTAACAACAATGAAGTCACCGTGGAATTTAAATTGAGTCTAAATCCATTACCTCATACTTTTTCTAAGTAAAATTTTCAATATCATTATTTATAATGGGTTTATGTATTTTATAAACTTATTACCGAACCATATTAATATTTATTATATCATATATGATTCATTTATAACCTCTTATCACCCTTTTGTTAATAATAATTCACTATTACTATTATTTCAGTTGTATATCACCTTGTATTTCTTGAATGTTTTGACTTATTATTTTGTGTTCCTCTAACTTATATCATTATTTAGCATTCTATAGAATTAAAAACAAGATGAAAATATGATATATATATTTATAATAAAGGTATTTATAGTAACCCATTAAATTTGGGGAGATTAAATAAAATACATCGTTCCTAGAGATGGTAGACAACAAGTATGCCTGATCACTATTTCCAGTTAATTATTTTATGTATAATATAATAATTCCATAAAAATATGTTAATAATCAATAATATATATATATATATATATATTAATATAATATATATATCTATTATTATTCATAACCGTTAAAGGTGGTAATGGAAAAATGAATGACCTCTGTTTGTGAGGTTGTAGTTCACTGTACACATGAACGATGATTATACAACAGATTTGATAGAACTGTGAGATGTATTAGGTTTTAACATATAATAAATAATTTATTAGTATATTAAATCTGTTGAGGTTATTATATAATTTTTTTATAATAATAATTTAATGAAAGGGGTAATTTAATAGAATAAGAATGCTTTTAGAAGAACATTACCTCTTCTTCGGGAATGCTACGTAATATGCACTAAAACTATAAAAAAATCATTTTGGTTAATATATTGATTGTATAATGAGATTATTCATTTTAGTGGCTTATTTTGACTTATCTTGGTCAAAAATCACTTTAGTGGTTTTAATAAATGAGGCGACTGAGTTCCATTTTAAAGTTGAGTAGTGGTTTTATTGTAATTAATCAAAAGTATTCAATATTGGGAGGTCTCCCTTTACTCAGGTGGCTCAAAAATTTAAATATAATGGATGTTAGGGTTTATTTGGTAAATAAACACCTCCCCCACTCAAAAAAAATAAATTTTACAAAGAGAAATCTAAACATCTAAGTTTCCATATTTTACCATTTATATTTTTTATGTTTTTAACTATTTTCTAACCAAATTAATTTATTCTTTAATATAAACATAAATTTGTACTTATAATATAATTTATACCCTGGTATTATTAATATGGTATCTAATTTATAATTTTAAAATCCCTTATCCATTGGAATTTTATTCTTTCAAAAGTAAAAGTAACGAAAAAAAATATTGATTTAACTATAACCATGAGAAATGATTTTTTTACTATTTAATTGTCAATATATTAATTATTATAAATAAATTAGTCAATAAATAGTCCAAATTTTATACTTATTAATATTTAAATATATATTTAAAAAATATATTACATTTGTAAATTTTGAAATAAAATAATAAAATATCATTTTTCATACAATAAAATTAATGTCAATTTTAGTATTATTCATTTAAATTCTATTTAGAAAATATCAATACAATAATGTAGTTTTAATATTTTCAGTTAAATGGTGTGTAACATGATATATTCATCTAAAAATATAAGGTAACCCAATAATTGTTTCAACTTTCATTAGTTTTAATATTTTTAGTCTCATTTATTTTATCTATTTTTAACTAAATAATCAATGATTTTGTGTTTCTTAATATTTTTAGGTAACTAATTAATATCCTAAAATTATGTCACGACCCACCCTCGGGGCCCGTGCCGTGACTACCCCAAGCCCGCCTTCCATAGGCCAGGGGCTGGCGACTAGCACCAAGGCGTAAATCCCAACAAAAAGGGAAGGCATTGCCTTTGAAATGTAAACAAGCACCACAGAGTAAGCAAGCAGAAAAGTAAATACTAAGTAAAAACTGTACAAGCTGTGCTGAAAGTAAAAGGGGCCGGAAATACAAGCCCAACAGTAAAGTACAACTGAAAGGAAAAACAGCAAATGAAAGGGAAAACTGTAGCGTCGAGCCGTCCTCTGGAAATCCAACCTGAAGGGTGGGTACAGATAGCCTCCACTGCTCCTCGGGTCCACCTGACCGCTCCGAGTACGTCCCGCCCAGTGGTCCATCTCCAGGTATCGTCCTGCTCCACACGCCTCCACCACGATCAGCGTTGTTCGTCGTCTGCAACCAACACAACGTAGTGCGGGAAAATCCCGTGCAGGGGTGAGTATAAGCTACTCAGTAGAGACCCCGAGACCCCCGAAGGTCTCCCAAAATCCACAAAGGATAATCCACAAAGGAAGGATACAATCACGAAGTAACATCTGACACGTCTTAGGTATATTCCCCTACATATACCTAAGTCATCAATTCCTGTTCGGCTCCAACGTCCGAGCCCAAGAACAACCCAATCCACACAGGAAAGCAAAACGTACACCCACACAGGATAGCTCAACACAATCCACAAAGGAGATTAAATAGTAAATCAACACAGGATAGCCCAACACAATCCACAAAGGAGAGTAAACAGTAAATCCACACAGGATAGCTCAACAAAATCCACAAAGGAGAGTAACGCAAGATTCAGCTCACACGGGTATACTTCTTCGGATAACGATAAAGATGATCACTGATCCATATAAGTCGTCGGACCCACGAAGGATCGATAAGTAACTAACCCCCGCAATGACTCACACAGGATCGGGCCCACACAGGACCTGTAGGCGCTGGCTCACACAGAACCGCTGAGCGCGGACCCACACAGGATCGGACCCACACAGGATCGGGCCCACAAAGGACCGGGCCCACACAGGACCTGTAGCACTGATCCATAGAAGATCGATGAGTGCAGTAGTCGTCGCAGTCCACTGAGGATCTCTGCACAGTCGTCGCCGTAGTCCACTGAGGATCTCTGCACCGTCGTCGTCGGAGTCCACAGAGGATATCTGCACAGTCGTCGCTGCAGTCCACTGAGGATCTCTGCACGGTCGTCGCTGTCGAAGTAGCAGTCGCAGCCAGCCTAGGGTTCCCGCACACATCAAGCTCGTTCGGGAGGTTCCGCTCCACGAGCCGAGAGGCTGATACATCAAATGACAGAAAGTCCGAAGCTGATGTATCCAAAAGTTCCGTATCGACAACAGGAACTCAAAGTCGCAGACGACGCGTCAATCGGACGCCCGGTCTGAGAGTTATTGGCATTTTCGTCCCAGGGGCCCGGTTGGTTTTTGAGGAAAAACCAACCCGACCACACTCCACCTGCATCCAAACCTCGGGCGGAGTTTGCCAAAAGATCCGTCTCACTTAGAGGAAAACAACAAAGCTGACGGCACGTCAATAGGACGTCTGTAGCTCAAGATATGAGCGTTTCCGCTCCGAGGGCCCGGTTGGTTTCGTGTACGAACCAACCCGGCCGAACTCAATGTACTCCGAAACCTTGAGTGCGATATACCTAAACAACCGTCTCGATCCAAGGATCGCGTTTCCGCTGACGGCGAGTCGTTTGGATCCCCGTAGCTCCTGTTACGGGCGTTTGAACGAAGACCGTCCAGAGGGGGGGGTACGGGCCCCGCCCGACCCCCCCGGGAGTCGGCCGAACCGGGTCGACCTGAACCGGTCCGACCCGGTCCGGTTCGGCCAGGGAACGGCCCGGCCGGTCGAACCGGCCTGGCCCGGTTCGGCCGAGCGGCCGAACGGCCGAGGCACGCGGGGCGCCGCCCCCGCGGCCTGGTGGTGTCGCGGCCCCCCCGCGTGGGGCCGCAATGAGTCGGGACGCGGCTTAAGTCGCGTCCGAGGGCACCGGACCCGCGCGGCCGCGGGTCCGCGGGTGCCGCCGCCACCGCGCTGAGTCGCGGCGGCCTGTCCGGCGGCGTGCCGAGGCGCCGCCGCTCCCGGCTGCCGGCGCCGCCGCGCCGGCGACCCCCGCCCTTGGCGAGTTTCGCGGGCCACCGGGATCGTTTCGGTGGTCCAATTCTCTTCCCGTCTGCGCCATTGCTCCTGCCGGGACTCTTTCTTCACTGCGGGATCGTCAAATATCCGTTGTGGCACGTTCCATCGTCGCCCGTCAAATCCGCACAAAACGAAGAACGGCGGAGGGTCATCGGGCCATGTTCGTTTGGCCCGCACCCTCCGCGTTAGAGATAAACAAACGGGGGAATTTTATTCCACACAGGAAGCAACAATTTTAATAAGATTAAAATTGTTCACAATTCGGTTCTTTAATTTCTTTAAAGAAACATTGACGGGAATAATAAAAAGGGGTAATTCCCAAAATAAATCCCTACCTCGTCGATCGTCGCGCCCGGGCGTTCTTCGCGGAAAAGCTCATCGCGGAAGAGAGGGATCGTCGCGTCGTCGCGGGGAGGCGTCGTGTCGTCGCGGAATCCGGCATTGAGTCGGAGAACTCAATGCACCATGAAACAGCAGATTTAATTTAATTAATTAAATCCGTTTTTTTGGTTAAGAACCACGAAGGAGATAAAAAAGAAGGTCTGAGACTCTTACATCAAGCAGCCAATCGATGATCCGTCGCGGAGGAAGAGACGTCGCAGAAGAATGTTGTCGGCGTTGTGGATCACGACGTCGCATTGTCAATTTCCGGGTTCGGCGTTCTTCGCGTTCTTCGCGTTCTTCGCGTTCTTCGCAAAGGAGGAAGAAGGAACACAGATTCTGTCTCAACGAGTAATCCCCCAAAAGATTTTGGTTGGTCTTATTTTATTAATATGCCAACACATGAAAACAGGTTAAGAAACGATTGAATTAATTCGTTGAATTAATTTAACGAAAGAATCAGCCCATTTAATTCACGAAATAAACCGCCCAATTAAATGTTCTGTTAAGATTTTAAGAAACGCGTCAGTTGACTCTCATTAAGACGGGTTTTCGCAGGTGCGTTTCTTAGCGGAAAGAAACGGCGGGGCTCATGTGGGCCCCACCTCACAAATATCCTACCAAAGGGGTAGGATATTTCTAGATAGAATCCTATCCGGTTCAACTCAGTTCAAGCCGTCAATAAATGGCTTCAAGTGGCTTCCAAGTGGCTTAAGTGAAATAAAATAAAGTTGTCGCAAAATTATTTTATTTCTTATCTTTATGCTCGAAAATTAAAAACCACACCCGAGAAAACGCAACTCCGGAAGATGAGTTTCTAAGCGAATACCGGCGCTGCAATTTCATCGGTGCCCTCAGAATTTGATTCTGGGCACCGGTTCAAAAGTTAGAAAAACCCACTCGTCCGTTCACTGAACGTACCCGAGCCAAACTTCAGAAAATGATTCTGGGCACACCGGGCCTCAGAATCTGGTGCCGTCAGAAACTGTGCTCTTGTAAAATTCGAAAGAAAATTAAGAAAAAAAATTTCCTTGAAATTTACAGGTATTTACAAGTTATAAATAAATTATAATGATAAAAATGTATTTATATTTTAAAATAAAATATCTAACTGAAAATATGTTTTTCCTTATGCCAAATATCAATTGAAATTGAAATTAAAAAAACTTTTTTTTGTATTTTTCATTATTTAAATTATTATAATGGTAAGTTTCATGAAAAAGTGTAGTAAAATTTTAAATATTTGAGAATAAAGTCATAATTGTTGAAAAATGGTCAGTCAAAGTGTTTTGTAAAAGATTCTATGTCATTTTCCCCTTAAGATTACTGTTTAGTCAATTGGTAAACTCTATTTTCTATTTATCATTGTAATTAATTTTAATAGTTTTTACTAATCACTTTTCAAAAAACGTATTATTGAAATATCATAAATTTAAAAATATTTGGATTACAATAATGTAATCCCTTTTAGAAACTCAATTCCCATATTTGGGAAAAAAATAAATTTAGAATTGTTGATGTAGATGTCAAAATAAAAAGAGTTTTTAATGTAATAATATTCAAAATAATACGATGATTTTATATCTAAATTGAATATAAAACAGATTTATATGACCCTAATTGTGTTAGCATATGATTAATTTATATAATTTTTAATTTAAAATAATTTAAAATGTAATTTAACATTTTTAATTATTTAGATGAAAAGTGTGTTTACAATTATAATTTAATATTTTGATCATTTAAATAAATTAAACATATAAGAGAAGTGAAAATTAATGATAAAATATAATTTTCACATCATTATTTAAAATATGATATTTATTTTTTCAATTGAAATTTATAATAATGTAAAAAATTTAATTTTAAAATAAGTTTCCAATTAGAATGTAGCAAAACACCCTTTAGAAAAAGAAAGAGTTTTACCAGTAAAATTGGATTTTTTCTTTTATTATTCCAATAAAATCCATTGTATGAATGAAAATTATTTTTATTAATTATAAAATTTAAAAATTAAATTAATATAATTTACTAATAGTAATAACATTAAGTTATTAGGATAAAATTCCCCAGTCACATAGAAATAGTTTTCTTTAGATAAATTATTTTATATTGAATTTTTTTTATATTAATTTATAATTAAATGGTAACCAATGAATTAACGATATATTTCCATAATTTATTAATTTATTTTCATATAATTATATTCTAAATTTAAAAATATTTTTTGTTATAAATAATTATTATAAAATTGTTCGGTAAAACATGGTCTTTTGTGTAATAAAAATCATCGATGAAAGTTGTTGTTTCATAGAGAACAAGATAACACGTTTTTTTAATATAAAAAATACAATTATATTTTCTTCATTTATATATCTATGTTGTTATAATCTATTTTTAATTATATGGAAAAATAAAAAATTCGTCCACATAACTTTATCGTAGAAATATCAATGAACAAAACCCATAGTAAGATTTTTGAACAATGAACTAGTGAAAAAAGTTATAATAATATATACTAGAATAAAGATTTTTTTATTGATAGTTAATATAAATCCCCAAAAAATAAATTTTTCTTCCTCTAAGGTGGAGAGAAAGTGATTTCTATAGAAGTAACATAAGAGGATATTCACTAACTGGGAAGAGATAAAGTGTGATCTAAATGGAATTGATCTACCATAGAAAGGGATTTATGGAGCCATAATCATATATATATATATATACATATCCCTAAAAGATGAGGAAATACTATTAGGTTAATTTTGGGTATATTGGGGGATTAATTAAGGGTTTTGGAAGAAAATAATAATATATTGAATAAAATTATCTTATATGGACAATTAACGGGGCATGGCCACACGATTAAAAAAATTATCCACTTTAACCATGCAACACATCACTGGGGTGAAAGGGTTTTACTGAGTAGTAATATATTTTTTCTAACTATGCACTCACTATAAACATTGAAACGTGCCACCAAACATTCCATAATTTACCCAATGAAACCATAAACAATACCCAATCATAGCATGATCAAAATAATGGTCAAGTGATACCCAAATACAAGTAAGAGGATGTCATAAAAACATTGTATATTTTTATTTTAATTGGGGATTTAGAAACATACTTTTATTATACATAAATTATAATAATTTTTGTACATTTTTTGATAAATAATACTTTATATTAATTTCACTATTATGTAATTCTAAGACTACCCCTCCCCTTAGTTATAATAGGGAACCTCATATCATTAATTATTCAATTTTCTTTCTAATATCTTAACCAAACAATGAAAGAATATCATAATATATTCCTAAAACTCAACCTAGATATTCTGTTCTTTCCAAAAGATCATCCTTCAAAATTCTTATTTCTATAATAAGGAAGGTTTCTGAACAAATACTTCTAAATCAAAACCAATATTATTCAATTTTATTTCTTATTATACCTCCTCTAAATATAAACTAAACACTATAAAAAATTAATTCTTCATTTAAAATATAATTATAGTTATTATGATGATTTAACAACAATTATCCACCATCATCCCATCTATTAGATAATGATAACATAGCACGAGTGTATTTTTTGACTTCCACTATCACGAAGTGATGTGAATCCTGTATTATTTCTGTTTTACATGGTTAATTTAATGGGTATATTAAAAGGATATGTTATAAATATATATATATATATATATATATTAATCATGATTTTATAAATTTGAGTTATTATATACCTTTTTTCTTTCATTCAAAAAATGGAAACATCGTTCATGTGTACATATGACCTTCTGTCTGAATGAATGTTGTAATTAATTTCTCTATATATAAATATTATAGTTATGTGTATGAATATATAATAATTATGACATATGATATTATTATTATTAGTAAACAATTTTATATTATTTATCCATGATTAATTTATAAGGATCATTACTGTGAAACCAAAATACGCGTGACCAAATTTAAAATTACTCTAGAAACAATAATTCTAATAAAAAATTATTTTTAAATGGATGACATGATGATTATAGTAAATAATATATGTAATGATAGACATCATTATGTTTAGGGAATAAAATTGTAATAAATATATTTTTAATATACAAAAGGTTTAAATGTGTACGAATAAATATGATACTTGAGGGAAATAATATTTTCCTAACTCTTATTTCTATGATACACATTCCATATTCACAAATTATTTACTTTATGGGTGTATATAATTATTATTAATTTTTTTTTTGATAATTTAATTGAAAATTTATTTTATTTAAATTTCTATTATATTTCCTATCTTTTAGGATGTTATGATTTAGAATAAGAAAAATAATATGGGATTTAGGTCTAAATCCCATTTTAATTTAGATTGTTTAAGGTTTCTCCTCCATTAAGGAAATTATTTTATAATTATCCAATAAATTCATTTATTTATTATTATATTATGTTTAATTCTATATAATACATCTTTTACATTGATATTCTTCTCATTTCATACTCAAAATATTGAAAGAGAGTTTTTGTTATGAAATATAAACTTTATCTCCCCCTTTAATCAAAAATAATTTTTCTTACATATACCTTATTAATCTAATTTTTTTTCAAAGAATTACAATTTTCATTAGAATATTTAGTTTCATTTTTTCAAATAGTTATTTTTTATAAAAAAAAAAAATTTTGCTCTACATTCCAAATGATGTATTTTTTATTTTTTTTTAAAATGTAAAATAATTTTTTTATGATAAATGGAATGAATATAATTTCATGTTTTCATTACCACTCAATGATTTGTAGAATCATTTTTAATTTCCCATGGTTTGATTAAAGTTAAAATTTTCCCTTTTTATATTGGATTTTTTATACATTGAAAATGTTATTTGAAAATTGAACGTTTATTTTCCTCATGAAATATTCTATTGATCTAATAATGGAATATTTCGTATATGATAAAATACATTGATTTTAATTCTTTTATGTTGGGGATATAATCTATTGATATTTCAGATATTACTTATTTAGATATCTTATATTAGAAACAAAACGGGTTATATTAAAATAATTTCCTTTTGATTAAATAATAAAATTGTCATATTCATTATAAATATATAATGAATAAATTGGTATTAATATAGATTATGAAATTTATTCTTATGGAATAGTATCATGAACATTAGAATAGTAACTGGACCATTAAGATTGTAAATCTTGCTAATAAAATAGTATCTTCAACAATAACAGTATAAATTAAAATTTTGTACTTTATAATTGTAATCCTGATATATTTATATCATAGAATATATAAATAAATGTATTTAAAATGATAATTTATGTGTACTTATTTCTATAAGTCATAAATATTTTATTAAAATTATATAATTAACATTATTATTTAAAATAAAACAACATTTCATAAAATAGATTCATAAATTATTATTATTTTTCCCGTCATTATAAGATATTTTTATAAGAAAAAAATTAATATTTCAATGTGTTATGAAACTTGTTATTTTTTTAAAAATTTGTATATTTCAATTAAATTGTGGTTTTGATTAAAAATTGATTTTCTCATATTTAAAAAATGAATTTAAAAAAATGGAGCTCATTTTTTGAATTCTACTAATGGGAAAATGTTTGAGTTCAATATTTTGGGATTTTTTGTGAATTACATGACTTTTTCGTTAATAGTGAAATTTGATAATTTATGATATATGCTAAATATCTGATTTATTGGGTCATAAGGGGTGTTTGGATTACATAAGTCCAAAAACTCAAAATCAAATTTCTTATTTTAATATATTTTTTTATAATTCTTATACTATTCATTTTTTTGAGGAAAAATAATAAACTAATAAATATAATAATGATAAAGTACCCCTCTTATTCACTACAAATACCTAAAATCACCACCTCTTCCCCTCACACCTCAAAGCCTTGTATCATTCTTAATTTATGTCGAAATGAATTCCAAAGCCTCTTACCCGTGCCCAATATCTAAAGGTCTCACCAAAATGCTAAAACATTGGGTTTAAGAAGGTTCTCATGGAGAATAATTAAGGATGATGTTTGAACACTTTTGATGTAAGAGGAACCCAAAGTAATGGAATTCTTAACCCATTTCCATTCATTGGGTTAACCTTATACTATATTGATTATGTGGTAATAATATTACATGGGTAATGCATTTTTATTATATTATGTTATATTTTGTGGATTTACATTGTATACAAAAATTACATTCTTTTTTATTTGTTCTCACATCATATATTTGATATTTGTAAGAGTATATTCATTAAAAATCGGTACATATTTATATTAAATGAATGATTCATATCATGTAATTATTAATTTTTTATGATTATGTTATTTCTAGTAGAATACTTCAATGGGGAAATGTGGGATCTATATCTACCTATAATTTATTTGGTATGTTTATGTTGGGTGTCGATAGTGTGGTTACTCCAAGTGTAACTATGATGGTTACACCATATGAACGTTGCAAGGGTTTCATTGTAAAGTAGTAATGAGGGAGACATTGTAAGCCATCCTTGTGGGTTACTAATCATATGGTATCAATGATGGTTACAATATTATGTAATTCCCATTTTCCATTATATTATTATTTATGTTTTATATATTTTATAGAAATGTCTTGTTTTAACAATGTAATGATATGATACATATTGGGTGAGAAGTATGTCTTTGTAAAAATGATTTATTATGTTTGAAATTATTCATGTACTAATATCTTAAGAAATTTCTTTTATATCCATTTCTAATATTTTTGTTCTAAACCCATGTTTTGAAATGATTTTCATGGGGTTTTAGGGTTGGTAAGAGAAAATGGGAAGCCATGATGAATGTTGTGATGACTTTCCTTGGATAGATTTCATGCTTTTTATTAAAAACATTTTTATAATGAAAAACATTGATATTTTTTTAGTAGTGTTTATTTTTCATCCATAAGGGTATATATGTATAAATTATGTCTTACTTTAATGAATCTCTAATCCAAAAATATCATTTGGATGGTGAAGAAGTAGATTTTAAAGGAACTTACTAGATTAGGTAATGTTTATCACTGGGTCTATATAAGTGCTATGATGATTTAAATATAATATAATTATAATTTTTTCTTTTTATTTATGTTAAAATAATAAATAATTTTTAGATTACAATGTTTCTTCATCTAAGATATCTCTATTCAACATTTTTTTCTCCTAAAGATGTTCTAAAGATAATAGTTGAATGAATTCGGAGGATGATATCATTCTAAATATGTGACCTTGATTGATGAGAATTTGAATTGAATTGTTCTTGATTATAATAGATCAGTTGATACATTCTTCATAATTTGGTGGAATCCATGAAATATAAGAAACAGAGAAACCATATAGGAAAATGATGATGGTAGAAAATTTTATGAGTCAAAACCATCATTCTTTTAGTAGAGCTTTTGACCCCGTGGAAAATGAAGTTGTATTAAATCTGTTGAAAATATATTCAATTTTATGTCCTATTTTAATAATAAAATGTTTAGTATTATCATTTATAATTTTGAAGGTGAAGGTGATCAATGGTGTAAAATTATGAAGAATGTCAACGATAATGATGAGATTGATTCCCTAGAATGGGATGAGTTTAAAAATAATTTCCATGAAATTTTTTTTATGGTGGTTCAACATTGGATTACAAATAAATTATGTTAATTGAAATAAAAGGATGACGATTTAAGGGATGTGTATAAAGAAAACTTCACTCAATTGTCAAGGTGCATATTAAATTATATTCTGGATCATGTTAATAATATCAAGCATTTTTACTCAGTATTGAATCCATGATATCGAAGGGAATTGGCCACCCATGAATTCAAATGTCATGATAAATTGTTTTCTTCACTAATTGGGGAGAAATGGTGTTTTATGATGATCATGTGTACTTTGGAAACAAGTAAAAGAAGAGAACTAGATGGAATGTGATGATTAAGAATCAATCAAATACATCTAAAAGAATGAAATTCTAATTTACAGTATTTGAAATGTGTGATAAAAAGAACCATGGGTAATGTATTCAAAAAATTGTGAAGTGTTTTCGATGTCCAATGTTAGGACATATGACCCAATATTGTAAGATAAATGATATTAAGATTAATTCTTATAAGAAAACAATAATTTTTTTAAATGTGATTTGATGGGTCTTTATGAAAATAGATTATTATATCAATGTTTGAATGATGGAAAGCTTGATGATTATAAGTATAAATGTGTAGTGAGATCTATTTTGACTACATCAGCTGATGTCATCCCATCCATTGATGTGGTGTTAGGTACTATTTTTATTTACCTATATTTTGATAATGTCATATCTGATATAGGGTCTATACATAAATTTATTTTTGTGAGTTTTATGGTAAATTAAAAAAAATTCCCTCCTGAAATGATCGGGATCATAGGGTTAAAACATTAGGGGAAATATTAATGAAAAAATGAATTATCAGAATAATCCTTTTGTTTTCTATAAAAATAAATTACATGAAAACCTTTTAGTTTTTTCTGTAGTATATTTCTACGTTATTAGGGGTATATATTCGTTTTGTAACATGTTATGAATTATTATAGAGATAACGAAGTTTTCTTTCAGAAAGAGTGTTAGATTATATAGAATAATGAATCCATCACATTAATAACATATCAGGAAGCTGTGATATGGTTATAAAATGGAAATTAGTGTTATTTGTCTCATATTCTGGAAAACAATGGAACAATTTAGATTAATGATGTTTCAATAGAAAATGAATACCTAGAAGTTTTTCCTAATTAGTTGCCTAGTGTTTTACCCGACCTAGAAGTAGAATTTAGTATTTACTTGGATCATTTATATAAGACATTTTCAAAACCCAATTATCAAATTGCTCTTATGGGACATAATTAATTGGATAAATCAATTATATGAGTTTATTAATAAAGGCTTCATTCATCCTAACACTTCACCATGGGGTGAACCTATGTTGTTCATTAAAAAAGAGAGAGTTCATGAAACTTTTCATTGACTATAGATCTTTGAATATCATTACTATTAATAATATGTATAAATTGACTAATATCGATGTCTTGTTTTATCATATAAAATGAGATTAGTTTTTTTCATAATTTCCTTGAGATCCAGGTAACATCCGCTTAAAAAGAACATTTCAAACGGGATACATGAATTATGAGTTTTTTGTTGTCCCCTTTGGTTTGAAAAATAACCCTGATGTATTCAAGGATCTTATGAATATAATTTTAGTGAATATTTTAATAATATTTCATATTTTTTATTGATCATAATTTAGTATTTTCAAAAAAATTATGAGGATAGTGAAAAATATTTAATAATTATCATTCAAACTATTAATGAAAAAAAATTATATGGAAAATTAGTCTAATGAGATTTTGGGTTGAAACTATTCTATTTTCATAGGAACTTTGTTAATAATGAAGAAATAATAGTTGATCTATCCAAAAAAAAGTAATTGACAAATGGAAATGACCTACAAATGTTATAGAGGATATTAGTTACATATATTAATAGGTTTTTTCCGATGGGTTTTAAAAACGTATCATGTATATCTAGCCCACTAACTAAGTTAAAATAAAAAGGGGTTAAATTTATTTGGAAATAATAATTTGATGTTTGTTTTCCTGAATAGAAAAACTTACTAGTCAATGCTGCAATACTGGACATGACTTCCAGTAATGGTGAATCTATCATCTACAGTGATGCTTCATCAAAGGGGATTTTTTTATTGTGATACAGAATGATCAGGTAAATTGTTTTCCTTCAATAAAAGTTAAACATCATGAGTTATATTACCCCACACATGATTGGGAATTTGGATATGTGGTTTTTGCATTGAAAATTGAGAGGGATCATTTATACAAATTCAAGTGTTAAATATATACTAACAATAAAATTTTAAATTATATATTCAATAATAATGAATTAAGCATGAAACAAGGAATATGACTTGAACTACTAAAGTATTATGACAGCATGATCAATTAACATCAAGAAAAAGAAAAAAATATTCATCTTCCATGAGATTAAAACATCATGCTTTATTTTCCTTGTTACATTTGAAAGAATACCCCTCGAATATTATGGGATGAATTTTTTCATGGAGGTTATTGGTGTAAAAAATTCTTCTATTTTGTTAATGTGTTAGTGATGTTGAATATATTATACAATATTAACCATTTATAGAAGGATGACATTGAGTTGAAGAAAAATATATAATTGGTTTAAAGGGTTAAGTTTCACGAGTCTAATATTGATAAATAATATTTTTTACAATTTGAAAGGATATTTTTATGCCTTTTGATTCCCAACTCAATGAATGATTATTAAGTGAAGCTCCAAGTTATCCATTTTCAGATCATCATGGATGTACTTAAATTTACAAAGACCTTCAAGAGTGTTACTTTTTTCGTGGAATGAAAATATATATTGCATATTTTAATTTCAAATGTATGAAATGTTAATAGCTTAAAGAAAACAGAAAATAGCCTAAAGAGAAGTGTCATCATTTTACAGTTCTACGGTTGAAATATAAAAAATATATCTATTGACTAATTTGGGGGACTAGAAAATAATTATCTTGGTAATAATTTGATTTGGGTTATTTTGGATCCGCTGACAAAATCACCCCATTTCCTTCCTGTTATAGATACTATGTCATCGAATCATATTTTGTGACTGTAACTCAATGTGTTTTTCATGTTACATAGAGTTCCTCTATCCATTTTATCTGAATGACATCACAGATTCACTTATATATTTTCTAAAGTCCTTTTAAATTTATTGTTTCCAAGATTAATTTTTGCCACTCCTTTACATCTACAATATGATTGACATACCCAGATAAAAATTCAGACATTGGAGGATATGCTTTGAGCTTGTTCAATATGCTACTAGGTTTATTGGGATCAATATATTTTTTGAGTTTTCAAAAATTAACATCTTGAATTCAGTTATATAGATGGAACCTATTAAGGTATTATATGGAATGTTCTGTTGAACACTAGTTTTTCTAGATGAAGTCGGGGAATTTATGTTAATGGATAATAATTAGTTGACAACGTAGTTGAGAAAGTGATGATGATCCAATAATAAATGATCATAGCTAGGACCATGTAAAAAATTTATGTAGATAAATGTGGAAATACTTTCCTTCAAGGTCGGTGATCTAGTTTTTCTTAGAATGACACAATGGAAAAGTGTTATGCATTTATTTATAGAAGGGATTTTTAGGTGATGATTCATTGAACATTATGAAATCCTTGAGAAATTTTGACTAGATTCATACTAAGTAGGTTTGCCTCTATATTTATGTTATGTACACAATGTATTTATTATTTCAATGTTGGGAATGTACGTTCCAAATTGAACTCTTGTTTTGAGCCCAAAAGTAGTTCAGATGGAAGAGAAGAATTCTTATGAAGAGAAACATATTAAAATTCTTGATCGTAGAGGGAATTAATTATAGAATTAGTTAATCCTCCTTGTTATGGTTTTATATAGAAACCAAATGGTTGAAGAAGACATTGGAGAATCTAAAAATTATATGATGGAAAGGTACTATCTTACGTATAAAATTAAATAATTATTGAAAGGACGTTATTTCCAAAAGTTGGGGAGAATGTAAATACCCAGGTGCTTATAAAATAATTTATTTTACTTTAATAATTAAATAGTCAAAATATTTATAAATTTATAATTAAATTATTTGTATTTATAAATATTTATGAATTTATACTGATGGAATAGTAACATGACCTTAGGAATAGTTACACAACCATTATGAATAATAATCTAGACATCAGAATAGGAACATAACCTATTTTAGTATAAATATATTTTTGGTATCTTATAAGTGTAATAATGATTTATTTATAACATGTAATAAGTAAACAAATGTTTTTTAAATGATAAATTAATTGTTGGTATTTTTGTTAGTCATAAATACTTAACTAATTTTTTTAATTAATATACTCATTTTAAAGATAATATATTTTCATAAAATAGATTCATAAATTATTATTATTATTTTTAAAATCAATATAAAACAATTTTATGATATTTTAATTAATTTTTCAAAGTGTTACAAAAGAATTTAATGTTTCAAAATAATTATTTTATAAATAAATTATGATTTTAGTTAAGAAATTAAATTTATCGTATATTGAAAATTATTTTCAAAAAATTAAGTACATTTATGAAGTCTATATTTTAAAAATTGGTTAATGTAAATTTAGTGTATTTTTCTAAAATACGTACATTTTAGGTGAATTTTGAAATACATAATTTAAGGTATAAGTTAAATTCTTGATTTATTGATTCATGGATGGTATAATTATGATGTACCACAAAATATAAAAATATCATTCATAATTTTAATATGTTTTATGATAATTATAGTACTATTCATAGTTTTGAAAAACAAATTAATAAACTATTGAATATAACATTGAGAAAACACGTCTCTCCTCCACTATATCCTGAATGGACCAATATCCTTATTTTTTATTGATTTTTTGGTAAATCCCATTTCAAGGGATGATGGGGAACCATTAAAAGGATAGTAGGCTTAGTGAATACATTTCCCATATTCTTTGGAGACATTACAGGACCCATATGTGTTAATGAAATCATACAGACTATGACTACTTAAAACCATCCCTCCACTATAAATATCCTTCATCACCACCACTTCCCCTCACATCTCAAAGCCTAATATCTTGCATAATTTATTCCCAAATCCCTTCTAAAGCCTCATACCCAATTCAAAGTCCTTTTGGTCTCACCAACTGGGAAACACCGATTGATTTAGAGTGCTTCTCAAAGAGGAGATTTTGAGATGTAATTAGAACACATTTAAAGTAGGTAGAATGATATGTAAGGTAATTATTAACAAAATTTTCATTTTTTGGTTATCCTTCTAATTTATTGACTATTTTTTATAAGGTTTATTTGGGAGATGTATTTTTTTTATATTAAGTTCTTATTATTTTTATTTATATAGTATACAGATATTCCCTTATTTTTATCAATTATCCCTTTAAATATATGGTATTAATAAGGGAATTTTCTTTAAAAAATGAATTTAAATTTCATTTTTACGGAATTATTAAAATTATGTGATTATTTGTGTTTTTATAATTTTTTTATTGTTTTTAATAATTTTTTATGATGAAGCATTGGACATATATCTCACTATAATGTATTGGGTATGTTTATGCTGGAGGTTGACTGTGTAGAGTCCATGTGTAACTATGATGGTTGCACTATATGATTTCTATTTTTTATACATTGTAAGGTAGTCATGAAAGTTACATTATAAGGTATCCATGAGGGTTAAAAATCAAATGGTATCCATGATGGTTAAAATAATATATAATTAATACCACTAGTTACCTTTATCATATTATATATGTAATATTTTTTTGTGGAAATCGAATGTTTTCACAATGTAAATATATGATACATATCAGAGGATATGTATGTATTTGAGAAAATTATTTAATATATTTATATATATTCATGTACTAATGGTTTATCTGTATATTTTTATATCAGTTAATGAGAATTTTGTTCTCTTCACTTGTTTCATAATGTTTTTCACGTGGTTTAATTATGTGAAAGAGAAAAAGATATTCGCAGCCGAATGTTTTGAAGACTTTTCATGAATCGATTTCATGTTTTTTATAAAAAAATTGGTATTATTAAAAAATGGATGTTGTTTTAGTAGTACTCACTTTACATGATTGTGGTTTAATATGTATGAATTATGTTCTATATTTCTATATCTCTAAACCAAAATGATCATTGGGAATGTAGAGAAGAGAATTCTAAAAGAAATTACTAGATTATGTTTTGATTAAGGATATGTACTTATAATATTTAAAAAAATTAAATGTTTCTAGAAACCATGTATTTTTTATGGGATATAATATTATGAAATATATATGAAAACCATTTACATTACATTAGTTATGATATGATGATATGTTGAATTCTTTATGATCATTTAGAATACATATGCATGATTTGGATTATGTGATCTGTGAGCCTATAATTTTATATCCATTTATTTCATTGGGTCATGATTTATATGTCAATGGATAATTATGGGAGTCAAGTCTATTTTTAGGATTCAATAATGGAAACAAGTTAATATTCCTGGACCTAAATAAGAAAATGATGAAGTTATAATTCCACTATAAGAAATAGACAGGGATGCATAATCCACAATGGGACATATGGGATGATATAAAATCGATAATTGTATTGTAAATTGGGTTTGATGAATGATCAATAATTATTTTATATATTTGGAAGTTCAAATAAATTATTAAATGGTTTCTATGACTATTATGATGCCACACTTTTATAAAATGATTTATGGTTCATGATTGGTTTATGATGGTTATCCACTCTTATGATTCATGTGTTTTGAAATGAAATTGTTTTATAATATGAGTCATATTTATAATATATGAAATATTGGGAATAATTTTTTTGTGTAATGGTCATGTTCTAGTACCATTTTTCTTAAATTATTATTCAATATGATCATCCATTGATACCTCATAGGTTTACTCAAACTGAGAATCTGAGTTCATCGATTCGTTTGTTTCATTTCTCCTGGAAATAAATAATGTATGTAAGTAGTGTATGATAATTAGATTAAAAATTGAGAATTAAATTATGATATATAATTTAGAATATATCTAGATTAGTTATTTACAAATTTAGTCTCCAAATACAATGAATGATAATGGTTCAGACATGAATCATAGTGTTAGGTAATTAATATTAATCTCAAAGGAAAATTATTATTGTATGAAAAAATAATACATTTAAATAGATCTAAAATTTATAGTTAATGGAATTTTAAAGTGATAAGGTTGTTAAAGGACATAAAACGACATTCCCACAAATTTTTAATCATTTTTTGTGTCATTTTATGTTATATTATTTACTTTTAGCATTTTTTTTCATAACTAAGTAACTAGTTTTACCTATGATGACATATCCTTTATGCTAAAAATAAATTCTCCCTTTCAATTTAATTTTTACCTAATGATTATAAATTTCACTCAAGATTTTTCTAATTCTACATTATATACTAATAAAAATTAATTTAAAAATAACAAATAAATAATATATAATTTTTTTTGAAAATTTATCTTAATTCTTTTAATGACAAATATTAGTTTATAAATTAAAAAATTAATTTTTAATATTGTAAATCCAATTTTAATATAAATATTTGGTCTTCTAAAATGGTTTCATAAATTTTTAATGGAAATTAATTTAAAAACAATGTGTAAATTTTCATTTTATTTTAAAAAACTATATTTTTTACTATTCTGTTTGGAATCTATATTTATTTTTATATGGATATAAAAATAAAAAAAAATATTTTTTAAATTATAAATTAAAAAAATTTGATATTTAAATAATATTGCAATTATAAAAATAATATATTTATTAATTTCAATAATAAATAAAAATATTAATATATTTTTTTTGAAAACTGGTATCATAAACATGAAGTGTCTTTAATCATATTTTATATAAATTTATAAATTACAGAGTATTGAATTAATAGTTTAAAATTTTATATATTTTTTAATAAACCTTTAAATTTGATCAATTTAATTTATTTTGGTAGCCTATTATTTCACTTATTAAAATGGTTATTCAAAAGTGATAATAATAAATAATTATTTTAATTTATTATTTTTTTATCTCTTAATTTTTAGGTTATTCATGTAATTTCAACATGTATTAGTTTTTTTAGATGATTTATATGTTTGTTTTAGTTTTTGTATGACATGTGCTCTTAAATATGGTTTTAATTTAATAGATCCAATACCTCATGTCATTACATAAATCTTAAAAAAAATTGGAATAGATGAGTTTTAAGTACTAAAACTATAGAATGATAATTAAATAATGAATGAAATGAAAGTGATTGATTTTGAGGGACTAAATGGTATTTTTTTTATGTGAAAGCTTGAATTGCTAAAAGAATAAATGTTCTTTGTTAGGAATAATAAATGTAATCCCTTAGCCAAATATATAATTTTAATATTATTTATGGATAAACACAAAATTGTTGATAATTATTTATAGATTATTAAAATTTTTATTCTTGAATTATTAGCTTCCCACTCCATTGAAATTATTTTTTGGTTGTCACACAAACATTAACTATAGAACGTGTATATAGATCTAGTAGTTACAGTAAAATTGGTTTTTTACTATTTATAATATTATATTTAATGATTGTTACACCCCAACAAAAGAGTCTGTTGGGGGGTCAATATCTGTATTATCCTTCAATTAAATGTGTTTCTTAACATCAATGTCATATAGGTTACATATGAATAAAAACTACCATTACCCCCTCCTCATGATGTAGACATAATATAGAGACATTCACATAATGGAATAATATATAGTTACAGGATGTGTACCCATATATCCAATAATAACACTATTTTATTTCATACCTGTATTAGTGGGTTGTGGATTCTTATTGTCATAGAATATTCTTTAATTAAATATTTCTTTATATCTGAATTGTAATTGAATATTAGCGTATATTTTCCCATAGGTATGTGATGGACCCGAGAATAAAATTATGATTATAGTGATGTAATGGGATGTGTTTTTGATATATCATTTGTGATGGGTGGTATAAATTATGGCGGGTATGAGATATATATAACATATTCTATTGGGGGTTTATGAAATATATTTAATCGGATACTTGTCATAAAGAAATATCAATATACACAAGATTTAATACAGCATTATTACATCTAATATATAGTTGGATAAATATCCTTGGAGATCTAGGGTATAAGGACCCAACCATAAACATTACATATTCTTGTCTTAAGATAATAATTGACATTTTTCATCTTTTCAGGTTTAGAGCTTTAGATAATTTGGTAATAAAATACAAATATCATCTAGAATATTACATGTAGACACATCTACCCGGTTTCTAGTTTTTTTAAAAAAAATTCTTGCAAAATAGAGTCATATCTAGTTCCATGTTTTAGACACCATGATTTTTCCGTGATCAAATTCATGACCCTACTCCATTTTATGTCCTGTGAAAAACATTTCAAAAACATGGGATGAGCATTAAAAGCTCCGTAAGGGATACACAAAGAAAGAAAGCTATTATTTTTTCATAACAACAAGTAATCCATGAATACTTTATCATAAGTAATAATTTTCACCTTTATGAAGTAGTAAATACACTTCACTAAATAAAATATCACTACCTACCCTTTTGTAACAATTATATTACCACAATACTAATATAAAGAACACATAACATATAAAAGTAACTTGGGACATAAACATACATAAATGGAATAACCATATTGCTGACTTCCACACATATCACTAAATGGAATAGTCATACTATCAGCTTCAATACCCAATGCATTGGAGGTTATAACGTAACTACCCATCCTGGTTTATCAAGTCCCCACCCATCATTTGGTTTATCACATAAGAAACCATCAAATGTACAAGTACCATTATATAACCATAAAACATAAAATAGTGCAAATATAAACATTTCACTAAATAAATTTTCACATTTCAATTATTATATATCATTTCAAGATATTTACATAATCAATGTTTAATTAAACCATTTTCAAAACCATTTAAAACTTTTAATAAATAGATTTTTGAATCAAAGTGTGTCAAACCACTTTGAAACATTAAAATAAACTACCATATGAAAAAATTAATTTCGATATCAATAAATACTAAAAAACATTTTGAAAACATGTACATTAATGAGAAATAATTTGAAAAATAAGTCTTTAAAACATTTATAACGTTATTTTATTTAATGGGTTTCTAACTATATGAGAAACTCTTGAATAAAAATAATTGAGGAATACTATTTATTTAGAACATTATATTATAATGAGTATAATGGGATTCAAGATATAATATGCAAAAAGGCATTATATACACCATATAAGAGTGAATTGATGCATAACAACCATGATGTCCCAATAGAATGTAAATTGAGATGAAATCCCTTATAAAAGAATGTATCCTTATATTAATGATAAAAAAATTACATAATAATGTGTGGAAAATATAAATAATCTCAATATTATTGGATATTCAGTGTAAATAAATCATAGGACATTCCCATATGTTCTTTTTAAGACAAATCCAATGACATGGATATTTAACTCAATGAATGTTAATTGAGTGAAAATTACTCTTATCAAGTTTATATCAATGAATTGAGAATTTATCAATGGAGTGATTATGTGTATCAAAAGTATTTACAGGCAAAGGGGAGTGGAAATTATAACATAAATAAATAAACAATGATTCCACACAAAATCATAGCATGACTTAATTAATAATTAGAAGATTAACCCAAGGATCTGATATTGGGTTAAATTGTTCCCTTACTGATTTTGTAACATAAGAAACATACAACACATGAAATAAATACCACAATATGAAGATTTAAATACCTATTAATTAATATATATTACAAAAATAATAAAATCATGGTCAGTAAATACAACACACAATAGTAAATTGTGTCAAATATAGTGTGAATCTTACGGGAATAAAAAGTGAGATGAAAACCCCTTACCACGTTGAAATCAATCGAGTCATATGAACAAATGTTACTGACCACCAAATAAATCACAAAATACCTTGAATATAAATATAATCATGATAATATATATCAAATTTTTGTACACAATACACCTTGTTCAATAAATAAGTGGGGATCAATGGAAATCTCAGTGAAATAAAAGTGAGATAACAAACCACTTACCTCGTGTCTGACATGACCCGTTCATTCTTTAATCTCCTGAATAATTAAATATAGTTAATTTATACTTTTTCAATACCCTTTATAAATTTTATTATTCTTTTTTATATACCTTATTAACATTTTATAAACATTATGTAATCATTTATGTTAATAATGGTCGTTTTGTCGATATTTAGTACTTAAGTCAAAAATTGACTTCTTATAATTACATGTTGTTCATGTGGTCAAAAGTTCATTATATATAGAATTATATTATTGATTCGGATATAATATATATCATATATATCCAGTATATACATGTAATTATAATATTACATACCATTTAGAGATAAGAAATTAAATGCACCGTTCATGGAGACGGTAAGTCGTACGTACTCATGAACAGTACTTACATTTATATTTTGTATTGTAAAGGAAGGAAAACATAATAATAAATTTGTATATTATAATTATAATACAATATAATATATAATTTTATTAATTATACCTTTTATACGTTCAACATAAGGCGTGAGTGTGTAACATCAGTTTTAGGTGGAGGTAGTCCGTACTTCCTCAAATGATATTATTGTATTTTCCAACTATGGAAACCAATATATATTCTAAAAATGAAACATAAAAATGAATAAAAACAATATAAATATAATATATAACATATATAAACATAGTTACATCATAATTTCCTCCATGAGACATGGTTTTAGATATTTGAACAATCATCGTTTTGTGAGACAATAGTTCGATGTCGACATAAATAGTATGTTCTTTACCCATTAGATGGAGGTGTGTGTAAGTGTAGTTTGAATAATTGTCATACAAACAACCTAGTATATTTAAGATACTATTTTTGTTATAATATAAAGTAATAAAAAGAGTATATGGGGTTGGATATGTAAAATAAAACAAAATAAAACAACATAATTTAATAGAAATCGTTAACTTTAATTCGGGTAACTCCCTTTGGTTTGAACAAAAAGGGCTTCATGAAGTTCCTTTTGACTAAGTTATTCCTTATAGGTAGAAGCGAGAGATATTTAGATCTTATTTAGGTAGATGATGGCCTAGCCAAGGGTCTTGAGAGCTGTGAGTAATGGGTTTGAGATGAGGGCTTTTTATAAGGGGGAGGAGGGGCGCTTTAAGAAAGTGTGAATATATTATTTTATTATATAATGCGTATTGGATTATAAAGGTCCAAAACATTTTAAATTACAAGATAATATGACTCATGGTCGAAATAAAATCATCCAATAATTATTGGACATGTTTTGTATGTTGTTTTAATCTTTATAATCTTATTTACTTAAATCATTTATTAATGATAGAGACACTGCATAATTATTGTGTAATCAATAATATTAATTTATATGATGTCTAAAAATTATACGAAAAATAACATAATGTAGGAAATATTTTTATCTATCCAAAAAATATTTATAGTCCAAATTATAAATTTTATAACCCAATGTAAAAATTAATTTACTAAAAGATGCTTGTTTATGTTATTTTTGTCTTTACTAAATGTTAATTAAAATATAGTGTCATTATCACTCTTAAGTGGATCCATGGGGTCATTAAATCAAATCAAGGATGCCGATGGTCTCCCATGACTCATCCAAAAAGGTTAGAATAAGTGTTATGGTAATTGTGTATTATTATGATATTCTTTTTACCTTGAATTAACCTATTTACCGTTAACGGCGGTAAATAAAAGTCAAAAGATAATATTAAATAAAAAAATTGCATCTTATTGAACCACATTTTACTTACTAATAACAACCATGTATGTCATATTTTCTAAATTAAATTAATATAAGGGATAAAATTTCATTTAAATGAAAAATTCAACATTTTAACAACTAATTAGTTTTTTCAGTATTCATCAAAAATTGATGTTTTTTTGAAAAATACCAAAAAATCATCCTATGTTATATTAGATATTCTGAATTAAAAATAATGTTTATTTTACCAAATTCAAAACATATAAGTCGGATTAATTAATTTTAAATTAATACCCATTGACAAAACAAAAGGGCATCTTTTTATGAAATATTAACTTTCAAAAGATTGATGCTTGTTTATGTCCAATTTCAAAGTGAAATTAATTCCAATGACCAACACTGGAATAAATTGTAATAATATAATCTAAATACACTATAAAATCAACTAAAAAGATAATATAACATTGTAAATAAATTATATTAAAGGGAAGTTTTGAATTAAAAATATAGTATTTTAGACTATTCTTTATAAATGTATTTTATCAGAAAAATACAAAAAATTTATCCAAAGTAAATTTTGATGTCCTGATTAAAAAGAAAAAATTTATTTTGTCAAATATAACATATAAAAGTGTCCAAAACTAGTTTTAAAAAGTGTTCTCCATTAAGAGCTGGTAAATCAACCTTTTATGGTAAATTATGTTAAAATTAAATTCATTCACATTTTAAGCCTCTAAATTTTATTAGATATATTTAAAAACACTTAAAAAATTGTATAATCACAGTGTTGTTAGTTATATTTATTACTGCATTTTCAATGGTTTGGTATTGACTACTATTTAAAGTAATATTATTTTATTAATTTTCAGTACGACTCATTGTTGTGTGTAAAATTTGACTTCAAAAAACTCATTGATTCGTATTGGGAATACCATCGAACGTATCATCCCCTTTAATTTAAAATTAGTATTTAATTCAAAAATTATAATAAATATGAAAATCACATTTTCTTTATTTACCTTGGATGTTACATCTTTCCCCAATTTTGATAATTACCACCTTGAAATTTAAAAATTAGGTTCAGAAACTTCATTTAAATTCCCACATCAGAAAAAGAGTCAATAAAAATATTTCATTAAAAGAAAGATAAATAAGTAAAAATGTCACCCGCGATAACACATACTAGGATTCCTTATTGAAAAACATGGATATAGAAGAGAAACTAACCATCAAGTTCATGATGAATAGTGATAGAAAACATGATTAAGAGAAATTTAACCACTAGAAAATCACAAACTTAGGATGGGTTAAACAGACTTTGATAACCCAGTATGAAAAGTTAATGGAAAACATTTTTATTTTAAGGTAATGTTTATAATGATGAGGAATTTATTTATGACCTTAACTAAAATTATATGGAAACAGATTGACTTGTCTTGTATACTTCCATCCATTACTAAATTACTATCACAAACTCATCTATTCTCCAAATGACGAGTATTCTAGATGACTTTGTCAAACCTGATGTGTTATAATAAAATTCTAGAGTATCACATAATCTAGAAAATATGTACTATATATGTCCCCTATCATTTTACATCATCCAAAACAAAAATTGGTTAGTACATGATCAGATAATCCCTAAATGGATAATCCTTTATAATGAGAATACTACTCTCAATCTCCAAAATTTTACAAAAAGAACCCAAAATTCAAGGAAGACCATTCAATTTACAACTTTCCTTAAAATTATTCAAAATAATCCAAAATATTTTTGAATCCCAAGACTCATAAGGATTTAATCAGATTTTCTTCCACAATAAATCTTAACATTTATCTCCAAAAACAACGAATACTCTTAAAGACAAATACTGAAGTGTAATTAATCTAATCCCATATTCTCTATGATAGATTAATCAATTCTATAAATAACCCAAATCAACTTATGTCCATAATAAAAACATATATTATTTAAAATTAATATTTCAACCATTACACCAAAAATTAACTCACATATTATTTCATTTTTTTAAGAATATAGTGTTCCCAAAATAGGAAATGACTTCAAAAATAACATTTATCACTAAATATCCAAATAATTTTCCTATACTAATGATATACATCTGGTAAAACATATGTCACCCAAAACAACTTATTCTTGATCCATCAAATCATTTAACTATAATTAATTAGTCATACTAACCAGGGATTTCACATAGTCTAGTGGTAGGTGATAAATCCAGATCACACTTTGGTTGTGGGTTTGATTCTCGCATCTTTGTCTATCATGATGGGTTTTCACATGGTCTGTGTGTTGTCTTTATAAGAAAACTATACAATTTCATAACATTTAATAAAAACCAGTTAACTATAACATATTTTATTCTGAAATGTTATATAATACCTTTCATTTTGCAGACCATATTTTAATAACTATTTACCACCTTTAAAATAACTATGACTCTATCTAGTATGCTTACCATTATAATTATGTCAATAATTCTTATATAACACGGTAACCTATAAATTTATCTAAACTGACCTCTAATACCATCTATAAAGACCCGACTATAAACATTAAAATTCTTCTATTAGTTAATAATTCACATTAGTGATATTTTCTGGTTTAGATCTTTATAGAATTAGTTCATACCTTATACATATCAACTATACTATTATTAGTATACACATCTACCCAGTTACAATTATTTTTAAAAAAATTCTTGTAAAAAAGATTCATGTCTAGTTCCATGTTTTAGACATCATAACATTTCTTTGATCCCATCCCTTACCCTACTCCATTTTATGTCCTATGAAAAACATATAAAAAACATGGCACAAGAATAAAAAGATCAGCAAGGGATACACAAATAAATAAAACTTTTATTTTTTCCAAAATAACAAGTAAACCATGAATACTTTATCATATGTAATACTTTTTAACTTTATGAACTATTAAATACTCTTTACTGAATAAAAGATCATTTCATACCTTTTATAACCAAAATATTACCATAAAACCCATATAAAGAACACATAACATATAAAGGTAACTTGTGAAATAAACATACATAAATTAAATAACCATACGATCTACTTCCACACATATCACTAAATTGAATAGCCATATTGATGGATTCTATACCCAATTCATTGGAGGTTATAACATAAGCACCCATCCCGGTTTATGACGAAATCACCCGTCATTTGGTTTATCGCGTAATAAACTGTCAAAAGTCCAAGTACCATTATATAATGAAAACACCGAAAATATTTCAAGTATAAACATTTCACTAATAAAATTATCACATATAAATTACAATATATCATTTCAATATATATTCATAGTCAATGTTTAAACAAAAAAATTTCAAAACCATTTAAAATATTTAATAAATAGATTTTTGAATAAAAGTGTCCCATACCACTTTAAAACTTTTAAATGAATTATAATTTGAAAATATTAATTTCCATATAAATAAATCATAATAACAATTTTGAAAACATGAATATTAATAAAAATATTTAGAATAATTAATATTTTAAACATTTAAAACGATATTTTTGTTAAAGAGTTTTTTTAAAAAAATAGAGACGCTTGAATACAAATAATTAAGGAATTAAATTTAATCAGAACATTAGAATATCCTAAGAACAAAGGGATTCATGATATATTATGCCAAATGACATTATATACACTATATAAGAGTGAATTGGTGCATAACAACAATGATGTCTCAATGGAATGTAAATTGAGATGAAATCCCTTAAAAATTTGTATCCTTATATTAAGGATAAATCATTTACATAATAATGTGTGACAAATATAAATATAATCAATATGATTGGATATCCAGTCTAAATAAATCAGAGGACATTCACACATGTACTTTTTAAGACAAAACCAATGACATGGATGTTTAACTCAATGAATGGTAATTGATTTAAAATTACTCTTAGCAAGTTCATATCGATGGCATGAGAATTTATCAATGGAGTGATTATGTGTATAAAAATTATATGCATAGATGAGGATTTGAAATCATGATATAAATAAATAAACAGTGATTCCACACATAATAATATCATGATGTAAATAATAATTAGAAGATTAACCCAAGGAATGGAAATTGGGTTAAAAAGTTCCCTTGCCGATTTGGTATCTTAAGAAACAAACACAACATGAAATAAGGATCATACAATGAAGATTTAAATACCCATAAATTAATGTATATTACACAAAAAATAAAATCATGGGCAATACATACACGACACAATAGGAAATTGTATAAAATATAGCATGGATCTCACGAGAATAAAAAGTGAGAAGAAAATCCCTTACCAAGTTGTAATCAACAAAATCATATGAAAATTAGTTAATAACAACCAATTGAATCACATAATACCATGAATTTAAATATAATCATCATAATATCTTTCAAATGTATGTACACAATACACAACATGCAATAAATAAGTGGGGAACAATGGAAATCTCATCCACTTAAAAGTTAGAAAAGGAAACCCCTTACCTCAGGTCTGACTTGACCCATTCATTCTTTAATCGCTTAAATAATAAGATCAAGTTAATTTACACTTTATTAATAAAAATTGTAAAGTTTATGACTCATTTTATATCACTTATTACCATGCTATAAACATTATGTATTCATTTATGTTAATAATGGTCGTTTTGTCGATATTTGGAACTTGAGTAAAAAATGGGATTCTTATAATTACAAGTTGTTCACATGGTCAAAAGATCATTATATATAGAATGTTTTTAGAGACCCCAATCTTTACATACATGGACATTACATTAGTTTTGCGGAATATTTAGTACATAACAGAAACACACACACAATGACCGTAATAGTTTAGTGTCTTTGGAAACTCGGAATACAATCTTCTAATCATGGTGAATGATCTTCAACGTCTCCCATAAAGATATTACCTTTTTTTACCTAAAATCATTATTTAAATCATGGGTAAAAGAAAACATAAATGGGTGAGGTCAAATGCTCAGTAAGGGTAAACAAAAGAAATATCAATCAAATCATATTCATAAGAACATAACATTTTGGAAATCATAACCTGCAAAAGAGATCATAATATCCTAACATTAGATTAATCATAGTAGTTAAATGTAATCCCAATAATCATAACTTGAAACATGAAGCTTTGTGGAATACACATATATTAATATAGAATAATTTCTTATTAGTCAAGACTCATTTCCAAGACTATCATAGTGGAGAAAGTCCATTTTTGAACCATGTTCACCCCTCATTTCAGTCCTGTTTTACTGAACCGGTTTAACCGGCTGTTCCACCCATGTTTATTTCATGAGATATAAAATCTCTACCCAATTCATTAGAGGTAGACATAGGTCCCACTTATCTCATAATGAAATCATTCTTACTTGTGCCAGAAAATAAACGTACATCATTCATAATAACCCAAGGAATAAAATGGGTTTAATAATCATTATCACGTCATCACATTATCCATATAAAAGAAATGGATATCATTTCATAATAAGAAAATTGAAACCATGTAAATCATAAAGACATTATACTTGAAACATAAAAATATGAAATAATGTCATCATAGATGAAAAATGGGTTTGATAAAACACTTGAAATGAATTCTTGAGGAAAATAACATTTCTTCTTCAAAATATATTTCTTTTGACAAAATGTCATTCAATTTTAAAAGAAAAGGATTTTATTGAAAATAGTCCTGAAATATTTTGGAGGAATCTTCCAGAAAATAAGGATTTATAAAACCATAAAATTCTATTCATGCCGTATACGTTAAAAAAAATTCTTCTCGTACTTTTGTCAGAAATGTTAAAATGTACCTTGTAGTGTAGATAAAAGAAATATTCCTTCATTACCATGGGGTAAAAGTAAAAATTGGTAAAAATTACTTTAAACATACATAAAAACACTTTTATAAAATATGGACATGGACAATTGCAATAACCCCTTACAAATAAGCAATCTTAGATAAAAATGAGATTGTGATATTTCCCTTACCATAGGTCCGATTTGCATCATAAGTGTCTAAACCTCCTGTATAATGATTTAAATAATGTCATTGACATATTCCAGAATCATAATCATTGTTATTATATCATATATGGTTCATTTATGACTTTATATTACCCGTTCTTTTGTAAATTCCTTGTTAAAGAGCGTTTTTGGTAAAATCGTTTCATTTGTGGTCAGTGTTTTGACTTCTAATTATTCATATGATTACTTAGATCATGATTAAATAATTCCATAATATAAAACATGATTTATATATAATATATATTCAGAATATACATATATATAATAGATCATAAAATGGAAAGAAATACATTGTTCATGGAGACGGTAGGCCGTACATACGCATGAACGCTGTTTTCGTTTCCTTATTGAGTTGAATGGAATTAAGTAGATGACATACATATATATACACATAAATCCAGTATCATTATTATGTCATATATTTCATTATTACTTATTTTATATCCTTTATAATCATTCATGAATGGTTAACGTGGAGAATGAATCTCATCGCGTTGTGGAGACGGTAGTCCGTACGTACGCACGAGTGATGATATCGTTCTCATGATCGTGAAATTGTATTGGAGTGTATGTATACTATTCCAGAATCAATATCAATTTAAAATAATCATATATAGTTATTATTTACACCATTATACCGATCCAAGTATGGTGGTGGTGGAAAATAGATTACACCACGGCGTGGAGACAGTATTCCGTACATACGCACGCGCGGTGATTTTGTTTTCCGTAGGATGGATAGATGGTGAAATATGGTTGTTTAATAATTATAATAACATATCAGTATATTAGTGATACTGATGTTATTACTTCATAATGAAACAACCAAATAAGAAGAAGTGGACGAAGAAATAAAGTTGAAATAATTGGTAACGGACATTACCTCTTCTTTGAAGCGCCTCTTTGAGTCCAACTCTTAGGGTACTAAAATTGGTCTTTGAAGAAGACCAGGACCTATATAATGTTTATAGGGAAGTGGAGAAGATAATTTTTTAGGGGTTGGACGAGCTTGAAGGCTCAAAGTGGTGAGAGGAAGAGAGGGAGGAGGTGCCCTTTTATAAGGGAGGAGAGGGTCTCTTTTGGAAAAAATAAAATTATTATTTTATTATAAAGCCGAATTCTGTTTTAAATAGCTCCAAATTGATTTATTTAGAACCTAAGGTGGGGATGGGTCTAAATCCTCCCATCCAATAGAATTTAGAAAAGTTTAGGTTCATATTTTAACCTTATCATTTATATTTAACATTAAGTTAGATAATTTTACTCTTACCGTGTCTTTTTGTGTTCTTACACTATAAGATTACTAAACATACTATAAAAAGACAAACGAACCCCAAGTTGTTTATTATTAACATATATAGCCATACATAAGTCATTTGGCCGAATCGTAGATTTTTAGGAATAAATTAACAATTAATAATATAATATTTATTTTAAAAACTATTTTATGTCAATTTTGACTCTATTTTGTAATTGATTTTTTTGAAAATAATTTACAGAATGATTAGTTCGAAAAAAGTTAATTAAATAAATAATAACATGTCTTATTAACCAATTAAATTAATTTAATTCATAAAAAGTCTTAAAGTACATTGATTTGGGTATTTATAACATCAATTATATCTATATTTCATTAATAGGATAATTACTGCATCATCTTTGTGTCATTAATAAATTAACTTTTTTAATGTATAAAAATTACAAATAAAATATCATTATGTAGGAAATATTTTTATCCTTCTAATTAATATTTATATTAGAATTTATCTTTTGTATAACCCTATATTAAAAATGATTTAGTTATTAAACATTGATTTTAACTATTTTAACCCTTCTATAAATAAATTAATAATAAATTTCCTAATATAATAAAAGTGGGCTTAAATGGTCATATTTTATTCCTAAGGTTGTTTTTGGTCGAATTACACTTATCCAATAGAATTAATACATGTTTTAGGGTAATAATAATATCATTTTTACCCTTAATTACCCTATTTACTGTTAACCGTGGTAAAAAAAGTAAAAAGTTACTATTCACCAAAAATTATTTTCATCTCATTGAACCAAATTTTACTTACTGACATCAACCGTGTCTCTCGGATTTTTGAATTTCCACTCACAGAAGTGGTAAAATTATGTTTTATGAAAAATTCATTTTTTTGAACTACCACTTAGTGGTTTCACTATTCATCAAAAAATGAAAGTTTCTAGAAAAATACCAAAAATTAGGCCTAAGATATATTTTATATTATGAACTCAAAAATGAAGTCTATTTTACCAAATTCAAAAGATATCAGTTGGATTAATTAATTTAAAAATTAATTTCCGTCGTCCAAACATATAGTGTGTTCTTAAGAGATAAAAACTACCAAAAGATTGACAGTTGTTTATGTCTGGTTTAAATGTGAAATTACATCCAATGACCATAATTGTGTTAAATTGTAAAAATATATTCTAAATATACTTTAAAACCAATAAAATTAATAATTTATCACTATTAATTTTTTCGTTTAAAAAGATTGTTTTTAATTAAAATTTAGTAATTTTCACTATTCATTAGAAAATGAAAGTTATCTGAAAAGTACCAAAATTTCACGCTAAGCTAATTTCGATATTCCGAATCCGAAAATGAAGTTGATATTGAAAAATAAAATTTTCAAAATTTCTAAAAGTGGTAATTACTATTCAAAACGGGTAGTTTTAATAATATTTTAATAGCATATTGTTGTTTAGTGAAACTCATTATTACGTACTACACACACTATCGAGGAAGGTAGAGATTGCGTGTAATGAAAGGAAAGTCAAGGATGCATGTTGTGAAAGATCCTTTTAGTGTAGCATACAACACAAGACATTAATGAAATTAAAAAGAATATTTTTCATAAAATCTCAGGGTGTTACATTCTACCCCCCATAAAATGAATTTCGCCCTCGAAATTCGTCGGGGTTATAAATGGTTTACTACTAGAAAGTTTCTTTAACAGAAACCCACATCATAAAAAGCAATACCAAATCCAATCTTTAAAAACAAAAGTATGAAACATAACGGTTACCCAAATAAACTAATCACTGGGTTTCCACATAGGTAAAAATATGGATATGGAAGAGAAATCTAACCGTCATGTTCTGATGGAGAGTGGTAGAGATCATGGCAATGGAAAATCCAGCAATCACAAAGCCATAAATTTGTGATGTTCTAAGGTACCATCTGATTCATCAGATATAAGAGCACTAGGACAACATTTTTGGTTTTCAACATCATTTCCCTAAAGTTGATGAAATTGGAATAAAGAGAAATAATTTCGTGATTTTGGTACAGTCTCACCATTGGTCTCTCTTTGGACAATTACCACTTCATCTCTTAAAGAAATGAAGTTGAATTTGTGAGCAGATAATGTGATAGAATGATGGTTCATTCTATCTGTCTCAAACAAAAGGTTAGAAAAGTTATCAAAAAATACATAAGTCCATCTATAGTGAGAGTAATCATAAATGGTTACTAAAATGGACTTATACTTATTATATCATACTGCTTAATATAATAAAACATGTTTCTACTAAACATGGACTTCCTATAGGCCAGTGGTAGGATATAAAGTCCAGTCGCACTTCAGTTGTGGGTTCGATTCCCACAGCCTTCTGTGATGTGTTGGGATGTCGCCCGTCCTGCATGTTGTCCTTTTCCTAAATCTATATTACTATAACATCCCATAAAGAAGTTCTATCCTTAATCAATACTGACTTATGTCCAACATAATCCATTCTAATCTTTAGTTTTATCTAAAATACTTCGGTCCATGCTCATATTATAAAGAAAATGATTACTTGAAATGTCACAAAACAATCATGTGAAGGCCATCATTTATCGCCCATATATCTTGTTGGTCATATTCGAATTATGTGAATACCTTAATCATGTATTCTCTTGAAAAATGAACACCCATTAAACCATAGTGAAAAAAAGAATGTTTTCAAATGTTTAATCTTTCCACATACCAAAATCCAAATATTCTATATACTCAAACCATGATATAACCTTCTCCTTATAGCAGTCATGAGCTCATGAATACTATCAAACATTTAATTTTCTCCTTATCCCTTCATAATGTGCATATCATCTATTTTCCAAAAAATATCTGAATAACCTTTAATGGATACTGGTACCATTAATCATACACTTTCAAAAATCAAGGAAAGTAAACAGTGTAACCATCCTTAGATGTCTCTTTATTCCATAGTACCATGAGATTACTTATACAACATTACACTTGATAAACATGTAATCATTCCACTACCTTCTTAACCCATTGACCGAGCATCAACAATTTTTTCATCTCACATATCATTTGTAGTCTATTCATCATCATCAATATAAATACTACCAATATGGCCGTACTGATTCTCTTCATGAGACTTTCCCTTAGGGCATTGGTTTGCATAATGCCCGTACATTCCACATTTAAAACATTTAAGCATTGTTGATGTCATAGCAATACCATTATCCTCATCCATGGTGTTAACTAAACCTTTTCCATTGCACTTACTAGATTTGTGTCCTTCTTTTCCACACCCAAAGCATCTTCCAGTTCCCTTGAAACAATCTCCTCGATTCCTCTTCCCACATGATTTACATGAGGGAAATTGAACTTTCTTTCCTCTATGATCATCATTAAACTCCATGTTTCTCTTATTATCTAAGTCAGGAAACTTACCAAAGTTGAGATTATTGATCATATTATGAGATTTCTGATTAGGCATAATAATGATGTTTGGACTTATAAATCCTGTTTCATTTGGTTTCTCATGAAGAATATCATTCCATTGTCCATCATATCCTCCATTATCATGAATCTTCTTGTTTCCATCCATTTTTTAAAACCCAAAAAAATTGTGTGAGAGGAAGAAATCATGATAGAGAAAACAACATAGTAAAGGGGGATTACACTCAATATCTAACATCTTAGGTTAAATTATAAGATCGTTATAGTAGTTCTAGGACTATATCATATACATATACTTATCATTACGGACATCCATAGACATACCTTAGAAATATCTCTAGGGATCTCACTGATGTTTTCACATCATAGTTTCCAAAGGATGACTAAACCTTTCCCCTGATACCAACTGTAGAGACCCGAAGCTAAACGTACATGGACATTACATTACTTTTTCCGAATACTTAGTACATAACAGAAACACACACACAAGGACCGTAATAGTTTAGTGTCTTTGGAAACTCGGAATATAATCTTCTAATCATGGTGAAATATCCTCAACATCTCCCATAAATATCTTCCGTTTTTTACCTAAAATCATTATTTATATCCTGGGGAAAAGAAAACATAAAAGGGTGAGCTCAAATGCTCAGTAAGGGTAAACAAAAGAAATATCAATCACATCATATTCATAAGAACATAACATTTTGGAAATATTAAATTGCCAAAGAGATCATAATATCCTAACATGGGATAAATCATAGTAGTGAAATGTAATCCCAATAATCACAACATAAATCATGAAACTTTGTGGCATACACACATAATCATAGAGAATCATTTATTATTAGTCAAGACTCATTGCCAAGACTATCATAGTGGACAAAGTCCATTTCTGAACTGAGTTCACTCCTCATTTCAGTCATGTTTTACTGAACTTGTTTAACCTGCCGTTTCAGCCATGTCTATCTAATGAGATATAAAATCATTACCCAATGCATTAGAGGGATATATAGGTCTCACCGATATCATAATGAAATCATTATTACTTGTTCCACAAAATAAACATACATTATTCATAATAACCCAATGAATAAAATGGGTTTCATAAACATCATCCCATCATCACATAAACCATATAAAATAAATGGATATCATTTCATAATAAGAAAAGTGAAACCATTTAAATCTTAAATACATTATACATGACACATAAAAATATGAAATAATGTCAACATAGATGAAAAATGGGTTTGATAAAACACTTGAATTGAATTCTTGAGGAAAATATCATTTCTTCTTCAAAATAAATTTATTTTCACAAAACATCATTTAATTTTAAATGAAAAGGATTTTATTGAAAATAGTCATGAAATATTTTGTAGGAAGCTTCATGAAAATAAGGCTTTATAAAACTGTAAAATTCCTTTCATGCCGTATACGTTAAAAAACATTCCTCTCGTACTTTTGTCGGAAAAGTCAAAAAGTACATTGTAGTGTAAATAAAAGAAAGATTTCTTACTTACCCTGGGGTAAAAGAAAAAATGGGTAAAAAGTACTTTAAACATACTTGAAAACACTTTTATAAAACATGGACATGGACGATTGCAATAACCCCTTACAAATAAGCAATCTCGGATAAAAATGAGATTGTGATATTTCCCTTACCTTAGGTCCAATTTGCTTCATAAGTGTCCAAACCTCCTGTATAATGATTTAAATAATGTCATTGACTTATTCCAGAATCATACTCATTGTTATGATATCATATATGGTTCACTTATGACTTTATATTACCCGTTCTTTTGTAAATTCCATGTTAAAGAGCGTTTCGGGTAAAATCGTTTCATTTGTCATCCGTGTTTTGACTTGTAATTATTAATATGATTACATAGATCAAGATTAATTAATTCCAGAATATAAAACATGATTTATATATGATATATATTCAGAATATACATATATATAATAGATCAGTAAATGGAAGGAAATACACTGTTCATGGAGACACTAGGTCGTACGTACGCATGAATGCTATTTTCGTTTCCTTATTGAGTTGAATGGAATTAAGTAGATGACATACATATATATACACATAAATCCAGTGTCATTATTATGTCATATATTTCATGATTACTTATTATATATACTTTATAATCATTCATGAATGGTTAACGTGGAGAAGGAATCTCATCGCATCGTGGAGACGGTAGTCCGTACGTACGCACGAGCGATTATATCGTTCTCATGATCGTGGAATTGTATTGGAGTGTATGCATACAATTTAAGAATAAATATCACTTTAAAATAATCATATATTGTTATTATGTACACCATTATACCCATCCAAGTAAGGTGGTGGTGGAAAATAGATTACACCACGGCGTGGAGACGGTATTCCGTACGTACGAATGCGCGGTGATTTCATTTCCCATAGGTTGGATAAATGGTGAAATAGGGTTGTTTCATAATTATAATAACATATCATTATATGAGTGATACTAATGTTATTACTTCATAATGAAACAACCTAATAAGAAGAAGTGTAAGAATAAATAAAGTTGAAAGAATCTGTAACAGATATTACCTCTTCTTTGAAGCGCCTCTTTGAGTCCTCCTATTAGGGCACTAAAAGTGGTCTTTGAAGAATAACAGGACCTCTAAAATGTTTATAGGGAAGTGGATAAGATAATTCTTCAGGGGTTGGCCGAGCATGAAGGCTAAAAGTGGTGCGAGGAAGCGAGGGAGGTGGTGCCCTTTTATAAGGGAGGAGAGGAGCTCTTTTGGAAAAACAAAATATATTATTTTATTATAAAGCCAAATTCGGCTTTAAATATCTCAAATTTTATTTATTTCTAAGCTAAGGTGGGGATGGGTCGAAATAATCTCATCCAATAGAATTTAGACATGTTTAGGTTCCTATTTTAACCTTATCATTTATATTTATCTTTAAGTTATATAATTTTACTCTTACCGTGTATTTTTGTGTTTTTACACTATAAGTTTAATAAACATACTATAACAAGAAAAACGAACCCCAAGTTGTTTATTATTAATATATATAGCCTTAGCTAAGTCATTTTTCCTAACCCTAAATTTTTAGGAATAAAATAACAATTAATAATATAATAGTTTTTTAAAAACTATTTTATGTCAATTTTGACACTATTTTGTAATTGATTTTTGTCAAAATCATAACAGAATGATTAGTTCGAAAAAACTTACTTAAATCAATAATAACATGTCATATTAACCTAGAAAATTAGTTGAATTCATAAAAAGACTTAAATTACATTTATTTGGGTATTTATAACATCAATTATGTCAATTTTTCATTAATAAGATAATTACTGCATCATAGTTTTGTCATAAATAAATTAATTTTTTTTAATGTCTAAAAATTACAAATAAAATATAATTATGTAGGAAATATTTTTATCATTCTAATTAATATTTATATTCGAATTTATCTTATTTATATCCCTATATTAAAAATTATTTAGTTATTAAACTTTGATTTTAACTATTTTAACCCTTCTTTAAATAAATTAATAATAAATGTCCTAATCTAATACAAGTGGGCCTAAATGGTCATATTTTATTCTTAAGGTTGTTTTTGGTCGAATTACAGTTATCCAATAGAATTAGGACATGTTTTAGGGTAATAATAATAACATTCTTATCCTTAATTACCCTATTTACTTTTAACCGTGGTTACAAAAAGTAAAAAGTTACTATTCACAAAACAAATTTATCTCATTGAACCACATTTTACATACTGACATCAACCGTGTCTCTAAGATTTTTGAAGTTTCACTCATTGAAGCGGTAAAATTATGTTTTATGAAAAATTCATTTTTTAATTACCACTTAGTGGTTTCACTATTCATCAAAAAATTTAAGTTTCCAGAAAAATACGAAAAATTAGGCCTAAGCTATATTTGATATTATGAACACAAAAATGATGTCTATTTTACCAAATTCAAAAGATATCAATTGCATTAATTAATTAAAAAATTAATTTCCATGGTCAAAACAAATAGCATGTTCTTAAGATATAATAATTATCAAAATATTGACACTTGTTTATGTCTAGTTTAAATGTGAAATTACATCCAATGACCAACATTATACTAAATTGTAAAAATATTTTCTAAATATACTTTAAAACCAATAAAATTAATAATTTATCACTATTAATTATTTTGATTAAAAAGGTTGTTTTTAATTAAAATTTAGTAATTTTCACTATTCATCAGAAAATGAAAGTTATTGGAAAAGTACCAAAATTTCACCCTAAGCTAATTTCGATATTCCGAATCCGAAAATGAAGTCCTTTTTTAAAAATAAAATTTAAAAAATTTCAAAAAGTGGAAATTACTATTCAAAACGGCTAGTTTTAATAATATTTTAATAGCATATTGTTGTTTAGTGAAACTCATTATTGGGTACTACACACGCTATCGAGGAAGGTCATGATTGAGTGTAATGCAAGGCAATTCAAGGATGCAAGTTGTGCAAGATTCTTTTAGTGTAGCGTAAAACACAAGACATTAATGAAATTAAAAAGAATATTTTTCATAAAATCTTGGGGTGTTACAATGATATTCATGATTTATATTTCACATATATCATATATATCTAGTATATACATGTATTTATAATAGTACATAACATTTGGAGAGAAAAAGTGAATTTCACCATTCATGGAGACGGTAAGCCGTACTTACGCATGAACGCTACTTCCAATTATATTTAACCTTGTAAAGGAATTAAAACATAATGATACATAAGTATATTATAATTTCAGTATCATATAATATATAATTTTATTAACTCTACCTCTTATACATTCCACATAATGTATTAACGAGTCATATCATTTTAAGGGGGCGGTAGCCCGCACTTCCTCAACTGAGATTATCGTATTTACCCACAATGGAAACCATAAGGAAATTCTATAAATTAAAAATAAAGAAGCATAGAAACTATATAAATATCATATATATCATATATAAATATAGTTCCATCATAATGGACACCATGATAGGTGTTTGGAGAAATTTGAACAATCATCGTTTCGTGAGGTAGTAGTTCACTGTCCACAAAAATAATATGTTTTTTACGCATTAGATGGAGGTGTCTGTTAGTGTAGATCAAAATATTCTCATAAAAACAGTATAGTATATTTAGGATACCAGTTTTGTTATAATGTAAAGTAATAAAAAGAGTTTAGGGGGTTGGAGAAGTAAAATAAAACAAAATAATTTAAGAGAAAGTGTTACCTTTAATTCGGGTAACTCCCTTTGGTTTAAACCAAAATGTCCTATTGAGGTGCCTTCTACCATAGGTAAGGCATCTAAGTGGAATATAGAGATTTTGAGACATTATTTGGGTAGAGTATTGATGATCCAAGGGGCTTGAGATGTGTGAGTAATGGGTTATAGGTGAGGGAGTTTTATAATGGGGAGGAGGAGCTTTTTTGGAAAGTGTGAAAATATTATTTTACTATATAATTATTTTCAGTTTCCAAAGATCCAAAAATTATTAATGTCAATGATACGATGACTCATGGTTGAAATAAAATCATTCAATAAGAATTTTATAGGTTTTGTATATTTTTTTAACCTTTATTATCTTATTTATTTAAATCATTTTTTAATGAGGTAAACTCTGCATCCTTATTATGTCATAACTAATTTTAATTTATTTGATGTATAAAAATTATAAAAAATACCAGGATGTATGAAATTGTTTTATCATTCCAATGTATAATTATAGTGGAAATTATAACTTAAATAACTCTATGTAAAAGTTAATTTAATAGAAGATATTTTTTTATTATGGTGATTAATTTAAGTTAATTAAAATAATGTGTCATTATCACTTTTATGTGGCTCTATGGGGTCTCCAAATCGATCCAAGGGTGACCATGGTCAGCCATGACTCATAATATAAGGTTATGATAAGTTTTAAGATAATGTTTTATTATTATGATATTTTTTACCATGAATTACCATATCTACCTTTAACTGTGATAAATAAAAGTCAGAAGTTACTATTCACTGAAAAATATTTTCATCTTAACGAATAAAATTTTACTTACTAATAACAACCATGTAGGTATTATTTTCAAAATTAAATTTGATGAAGTGGTAAAATTTTAATTTTAGTGAAAATGTGAGCTTTTTAACTATTACTTGGTGTTTTCATTATTCATCAAAAATTCAAGTTTTTCAGAAATACACCAAAAAATCAGCCTAAGATATATATCATATTCCAAATTCAAAACTGATGTATATGTCAAAAAATTAAAAAATAGAAGTTGGATTAATTAAATTAAAAATAATTCCCATTTTGAAGATAAAAGGTATGTTTTGATGAAATATTTACTATCAAAATATTGACACTTGTTTATTTCCAATTTCAAAGTGAAATTAATTAAAATTACCAACATTGGATTAAATGAGAAAATATAATATAATTACACTTTCAAACCAATTAAAAATATAATCTAACCATAAAAATAAATAAGATTAAAACGCAGTTCTGAATAAAAAATACATTATTTTTCACTATTCATGATTAAAATGAATTTTATCAAAAAATAACAAAAATTTACCTGAATTAAATTTTGATGTCCAGATTCTAAAGAAGAAATTAAATTTGTAAAATATAAATTTAAAAGTGAAAAAAAAAAGATTTAAATTGAGTTCAACATTAAAAATAGGTAAATCGACCTTTTAATGTAAATTCTGCTTAAAAATATATTCATTCACATTTTAAGCCTCTGACATTTATTGGATAAATGTAAAAACAATTAACAAACATGTAAAGTCATATTGTATTTATTTATATTTATCCCTGACTTTAAAATAGCTAGGCATTAATTACCATTTAAAATAATATTATATTATTATTTTTTAGTATAATTCAGCATTGTGAGTGACATTAGACTTCAATGAAAACTGTTGTTGCATATCGGGCACGCCATCAAACATAGAATCCCCATTATAGTAAAATTATTTTTTAATTAAAAAATATTAATTAATATGAAAATTTTATATTTTGTATTTACCGAGGATGTTACATAGAGAATACATTTCAAAAAAACTTAAGGGATAATATAGTAAAATATATCTAATGTGGGGCCATAGTATGCTTCTTAAACATTTTCATGTTAGGTTTGACGGATGATTTATTTGATTATATAAGTATTATAACCCATATATTCACATACATACATTCTGGTCAACTAAATGGTGTTGGTGATCACGGTTGTTATTACAACAACATGTCTTTAGCTTAAGGGATTGAAAATGTTCATGAAAACAACAATATAAGTAGCGTGTTGTTTATTACTATTTTCTAACATTTTTTCATGGTTTTATTAGGACTGGTATGTTAATATTTCATTAAATCATATATATTTATTAATAATTTTATATTTAGACGGTATATTGAGGGGAATTCTAGAGTTTTTAAAACTCTACAAGCATAGTAATAGTTATAATTCCATGGCGTATTGGACTGAGATTTAGTTTCGGGGCATAAAAAACTTCACCAATGGATAAAGAGATGTTTATGTGGATGTGGATTGTAACAAATTGGTATAAAATTCCACCTATAATTCACATTTATTTTTTTTCAAAATAGAGTGTAAGTGATAAATGTTATATATTTCAAAGAAGTTATACATTGGAATATGGTTTTTGGTTATTATTGTTTATAGAAATATTTTAAATTTATTTATTGGAATACACTCTACATTGATTTTCATGCCCTTTCCTCTAGTAATTATACATTATAATATTTGGAGTCATGAATAATCAGATATGGATAACTAACATTGATTCCTGTTTTTTAAAAATTAGGTTGATTCATAAAAACATTGTATCAAATTATGATAATTTTTTTAATATCATGAAGGAAAATAAGATGGTTTGAGACTTAATAATTAATATAATTTGACTTCATAAACAACATATATGTTTATGAACATGATTTTAGAGTATTTTCAAGAACATTGATCATCATAGGGATTATTCATATGGTATTTTCATTATATTTGTATTCAATTTAACTTTTGACTATCATTGTTGATATTTTTATTATTCTTATATATCATGATAGGAATATTGTGATCATGGAATATGTTAATGGATTTTATTAATTTTATATGTTGTTCTTCAATTTTGAGATAGATACTGTATAATAAAAATTAGATATTAATAAAATTTAAATGAACAATGTTAAATGTTTTCTAAATTTTTTATTATTTCAATGAAAATTAACAAGATCGTATGATTTTATCTATAATTATTTGTTACATATTAATTTTTAAATTTCATGTGAAGTAATAAATATTAGGATTGATATGTGATTTGGTTAACTAAATAATAATATTTTTAATCCCTTCCATTGATACATTCTAAATTTTTTAATAAAAAAATAATTTCTTTTTCCCTTAAAGATATAAACTGATTAAAAAATGAGACAATATAATATATCAAAATAAATAGGATATTAAAATGATATATCACGATCCTAACAGAAATATATATTATATAAATTTAAAAAATTATTCATTACATGACTCAAAAAATGAAAAATATTATTATAAGAATAACTAGTTTCTTTTGTTATTTTATACCAAAATGTATTATTACAAATTATTTATCCTACATCTTCTACAAAATTTTCCTCCCATGAATTATAGTAAAACATTTTTTTGTATTTAATTCCCATATCACTAAGGCATAGAATAATTTTTCATGTCAAATGATTCAAAAGGAAAAAAAATAGTGTGTCATAATGGTTTAGATGATAAACATGTTAGAAAACATGAATATGGGAGAAATATTATAATACAAATTACATTTAATCTTAACTATTGTCTATAAGGGCTGATATATGGACATATAACCTCAATGGTGCATCAGGAATTCTTTACATATATAATGTAACAATAAATTGGAAACATGTGACAATAATCATGATCCTTGAAATAAATATAGCTTATGGAATAACATATAAGTTCTTAGAAGAATTAGAATTTGAAATAAAAACATTATGAACATATGAAACCTCATTAATGTTCACTAATAATTTTGTGAGAAGTGATTACCATAAAAATTCCAATGAATAATATTATAAGAAAACTAACACCAATTACTATCATGCTTAATGTTCTGATCATTGATAACCACAATATTGTTGACACATGTCATGATTTCCACATGAGATATAAAACACATCCAAAAGAATTAAAGGGATATATATATACCAATAAAATAATTATAGTCCTAAAATATATATATATATATATATGAAACGATTTACAAAGTATATAAATATAACAAACCCATGGAATGATGTAAGGTTATATTAATGTTTTAAATCATATCACATAAAATGAAATCAAAAAAATAGGTGATAATAAAATTCAATCACTTATAAAAATTATATCATTTGTGATATTATAGGAGGATTCAAGAAACACAATTACGTGGGATATATATTTTTTGAATGGAGAGGAAAAATTATTGAAAATAGAAAAAAAGATTTTTTTATAAAAAATATTAACGTTGTCCGAAAAAGGTAAACTTAAATTAATCCTTAAGAAAACAGTTTCAAAAAATTGGAAAGTATAATTTAAAAAAAATATATTTTAGATAATTCTTAAATATTAAATCACAAAAATAATTAAATTCTAAATAAATAAATATTATGTTGTTGAATGAATAATTGTTTAGGAATTCTAAATAGTTTTAAAGATAACCCACAACTACAAATATAATATAAATTTGTCTATTTAAATAAACAAAGAAAAATTAACAATATATAGAATAAAAAATATTTGTATTTTGAAATAGAAATATAAAACATTAGTTGTATGAAACGAATTGGTAATTTATATTAATGATCAATTAGATAGAATGAAAATGCTTCGTTATAAAATTATTTTTTTGTTGAAATAAATCTATAAAATCAAATTATTTATACAAGAAAGTGTAATTTCCATAACCTAAAAAATAAATTACCCTATTAACTATAGAATGTTTATTGTATAAAAAACAAAGAAGAGTATATTCCTTGATGATATATTATGACCAATTGAAATTGTATTTAAATCAAGAAAATCCTTACATATTTAGTAATATTTGAATCTGACACCAATAAAAGAGATAAATTAAAATAAAACTTTAAATACCTTAAATTATTGGACAGTTATAATAAAATATATCAGATGGGATTTATATACACTTTATAAATGAAATTTTAATATGAAATACATCTCAGAGAAGTTAATTTGAGATAGAAAATTTTTTGACTTAGATTTCCATGCTCTCAATAGTTATTTATTTAATTTTGGTTTATTAGTAATGTGAAAACCTTGCTTTTTTGAATATAGCCTCATGGAATAATATAATTGATAATGTGTGCATATAAAACATGTATCATAAAAAACTATTATGTACTGTGAAAATATTTTTATTTAATTATTAAACTTATAACCTATATGCTGGTTTCGAATGAATATATAAGAATAAATGTATTTAAAAATATATGTATAATATTTTCCCATAATAAAATGAATAATAAACAAGGCATTGATTATAAATTTCTGTGAAATGATTATAATATACATTAATGTTAACTGACATTTTTCATTACACTATTTCTATGTGCATAATGTATTTTTATCATTATATGATAAATTTATAACTATAAAAAAAATTTATAATGAAAAATAAATTATATATCAAATTTTTCATGTTAATATTTATTTCATTATGTTTATTAGAAATGTAATTTGAGTAATTTCATTTTATAAATCAGTAATCCATTTTCATCAAAAATGTTTTTAAATACCTATTTTGTGCTGATAGTCTAATTATGTTTGATCATTATTTAACATTTATTTAAAAAAATGGAATTAATTTTTCAAATTAGTAAGTAAAATTTAAAATATTATTATATTAATAGATTTTGAACATAGTTTTTTTATTGAAAATGTAAAAAAGCATATTTTTTAAAACAGTTTTGGCTTTTTTAAAATCATATTTTTTAAAATTACTATTCTATTTTTTTAATTTAAAATAAGATTCTTTTTATTTAAAATAATTTAAGAAATTATATTCAAATAAAAACTAAATTTTTTATAACTTCCTTTGAAGACTTAAAGAAACATTTTTATAAAAATTGGTCTTTGTTGCATTTTCAGAATATATATTAATTTTTTTCACATAAATAAATCAATTATTGAAAAATTTATTCTATATATTGAATAAATATGGTCCTATTTTTTAAATATAAATTTTTAATTTTATGTCATTATAAATTGTATCAATAGAAATGATTTTTCTCCACTATAAGGAAAAAAACGTAAAACAAGGTATAAATTATGGGATACACTCTCAAACTCTACCAAATACATTCCCTTATTAAATTGGATGAGATTAATATGACCATAAACTTCCTAAATCAAAATATATTGAAATATTTTCTCATTTCCCATTGGTAATGATATATATATTACATAACATATAAAAATAAATATATAAAGTCACTTCTTTAACTATAATTTCTCTTATATATTTTAATGGGATTATAGAAAATTTATAAAAATATAAATGTATATTTGAATATAAATAATAAAGTTATAAGATAGTAATTTTATTTAATATTTATGAATTATATAATAAAAATAAATTATTACAAAATGTTATTATTGTTCTTGTTTATAAGTATATAATTTAATGAAAATGATTTTAAAAAATAGAATTAATATTTTTTTAATTGATTATCAAGTCCCCACACATCATTTGGTTTATCACATAAGAAACCGTTAAGTGTACAAGTACCATTATATAATCATAAAACATAAAATATTGCAAATATAATTATTTCACTAAATACATTTTCACATTTCAATTACAATATATCATTTCAAGATATTTACATAATCAATTTTTAATCAAACCATTTTCAAAACCATTTAAAACATTTAATACATAGATTTTTAATCAAAGTGTTTCAAACCACTTTGAAACAATAAAGTAAACTACCATATGAAAAAATTAATATTGATATCAATAAATCCTAAAAAACATTTTTAAAACATGTATATTAATGAGAAATAATTTGAAAAATAAGTCTTTCAAACATTTATAACGTTATTTTATTTAATGGGTTTCTAACTACATGATAGACTCTTGAATAAAAATAATTGAGGAATAATATTTATTCATAACTTTATATTATAATGAGAATAATGGGATTCAGGATATAATATGAAAAAAGGCATTATATACACCATATAAGTGTGAATTGGTGCATAAAAACCATGAAGTCCAAATAGAATGTAAATTGAGATGAAATCCCTTATAAAAAATGTATCCTTATATTAATAATAAATAAAATACATTATAATGTGTGAAAAATATAAATGAACTCAATATGATTAGATATTCAGTGTAAATCAATCATAGGACATTCCCGCATGTTCTTTTTAAGACAAATCCAATGACATGGATATTTAACTCAATAAATGGTAATTGAGTGAAAATTACTCTTATGAAGTTCATATCGATGACTTGAGAATTTATCAATGGAGTGATTATGTGTACAAAAAGTATATATTGTAAAAGGGGAGTGGAAATTACAACATAAATAAATAAACAATGATTCCACACAAAATCATATCATGACATAATTAATAATTAGAAGATTAACACAAGGAATTGAAATTGGGTTAAATTGATCCCTTACTGATTTGGTAACATAAGAAACATACACTAATGAAAGAAATAAAACACTATGAAGATTTAAATACCTATAAATTAATATATATTACAAAAAGATTAAAATCATGGTCAGTACGTACAACACACAAAAGGAAATTTTGTCAAATATAGCATGAATCTCACTGGAATAAAAAGTGAGATGAAAACCCCTTACCACATTGTAATCAATCGAGTCGTATGAAAAAATGTTACTAACCACCAAATGAATCACAGAATACCATGAATATAAATATAATCATGATAATATATATAAAATTTTTGTACACAATTCCCCATGTGCAATAAATAAGTGGGGAACAATGTAAATCTCAGGGAATTAAAAGTGGGATAACATACAACTTACATCGTGTTCGACATGACCCGTTCATTCTTTAATATCCTGAATAATAAACTACAGTTAATTTATACTTTTTTAATGAGCTTTATAAATTTTATTATTCTTTTTATATAACTTATTACCATTTTATAAACATTATGTAATCATTTATGTTAATAATGTTCTTTTTGTCGATATTTGGTACTTAAGTCAAAAATGGAATTCTTATAATTACATGTTGTTCATGTGGTAAAAAGTTCCTTATTTATAGAATTATATTATTGATTTAGATATCATATATATCATATATATCCAGTATATACGTGTAATTATAATATTACATAACATTTAGAGATAAGAAATTAAATGCACCGTTCATGGAGACAGTAAGTCGTATGTACTCATGAACAATACTTACATTTATATTTTGTATTGTAAAGGAAAGAAAAAATAATGATACATATGTATATTATAATTAAAATATAATATAATATATAATTTTATTAAATAAACCTTTTATATGTTCAACATAAGGCATGAGTGTTTCATATCACTTTTAGGGGGAGGTAGTCCGTACTTCCTCAAATCATATTATCATATTTACCAACTATGGAAACTAAAATATATTCTACAAATTAATAATAAAAAAGCATAAAAACAATATAAATACAATATATATCATATATAAACATAGTTCCATCATAATTTCCTCCATGAGAGGTGGTTTCATATATTTGAACAATCATCGTTTTGTGAGACAGTAGTTCAATGTCGACATAAACAGTATGTTCTTTACCCATTAGACGGAGGTGTGTGTTAGTGTAGTTAGAATAATTCTCATAAAAACAACCTATTATATTTAAGATACTTTTTTTGTTATAATATAATGTAATAAAAAGAGTATATGGGGTTGGATATGTAAAATAAAACAACATAAAAAAACATAATTTAAGGGAAATCGTTAACTTTAATTCGGGTAACTCCCTTTGGTTTGAACCAAAAGGGCTTCTTCAAGTACCTTTTGACTAAGTTAAGCCTTATAGGTATAAGATAGAGATATTTATATCTTATTTGGGTAGATTATGGCCTATCCAAGGGGCTTTAGAGCTGTGAGTAATGGGTTAGAGGTGAGGGCTTTTTATAAGGGGGAGGAGGTGCTCTTTAAGAAAGTGTGAAAATATTATTTTATTATATAATGTGTAGTGGTTTATAGAGGTCCAAAACATTTTAAATTACAAGATAATATGATTCATGGTCGAAATAAAATCATCCAATAATAATTGGACAGGTTTTGTATGTTGTTTTAATCTTTATAATCTTATTTATTTAAATCATTTATTAATGAGAGAAACACTGCATAATTATTGTGTCATCAATAATATTAATTTATATGATGTCTAAAAATTATAATAAAAATACCATAATGTAGGAAATCATTTTAACTATCTAAAAAATATTTATATTCAAAATTATAATTTTTATAACCCAATGTAAAAATTAATTTACAAAAAGATATTTGTTTATGTTATTTTTGTCTTTACATAATGTTAATTAAAATATACTGTCATTATCACTCTTAAATGGATCCATGGGGTCATTAAATCTAACCAAGGATTCCCATGGTCGCCCATGACTCATCCAAAATGGTTATAATAAGTGTTTTGGTTATTGTGTATTATTATGATATTCTTTTTACCTTGAATTAACCTATTTACTGTTAAAGGCGGTAAATAAAAGTCGAAAGTTAATATTAACTAAACAAATTTCATCTTATTGAACCACATTTTACTTATTAATAACAAACATGTATGTCATATTTTCTAAATTAAATTCATATAAGGGGTAAAATTTCATTTAAATGAAAAAGTCAACATTTTATCTACTACTTAGTTTTTTCAGTATTCATAAAAAAATTGATGTTTTTTTTTGAAAAATACCAAAAATTCATCCTAAGATATATTAGATATTCTGAATTAAAAAATTATGTTTATTTTACCAAATTAAAAACATATAAGTTGGATTAATTAACTTTGAATTAATTCCCATTGAAAAAACAAAAGGCATCTTTTTAAGGAATATTAACTTTCAAAAGATTGATGCTTGTTTATGTCCAATTTAAAAGTGAAATTAATTACAATGACCAACATTGGAATAAATTGTAATAATATAATCTAATTAAACTATAAAATCAACTAAAAAGATAATCTAACATTGTAAATAAATTATATTAAACTGAAGTTTTGAATTAAAAATACAGTATTTTAAACTATTCTCTAAAAATGAATTTTATCAGAAAAATACCAAAAATTTATCCAAAGTAAATTTTGATGTCCGGATTAAAATGAATAATTTTATTTTGTCAAATATAACATATAAAATTTACCAGAACTACTTTTAAAAAGTGTTCTCCATTAAGAGGCGATAAATCAACCTTTTAAGGTAAATTATGTTAAAATAAAATTCATTCACATTTTAAGCCTCTAAATTTCATTGGTTATATGTAAAAACATTAAACAAACATGTATAATCATATTTCTATTAGTTATATTTATTACCGCATTTTCAATGGTTTGGTATTAACTACCATTTAATGTAATATTATTTTATTAAATTTCATTACGACTCATCATTGTGTGTAAAATTTGACTTCAAAAAACTCATTGCTTCCTATTAGATATGCCATCGAACATAGAAACCCCTTTAAAGTAAAATTAGTATTTAATTCAAAAATAATAATAAATATGAAACTCACATTTTCTTCATTTACCTGGGATGTTACGTCCTTCCCCCATTTTGAGAATTGCCACCTTTCAATTTAAAAATTAGGTTCAGAAACTTCATTAAAAGTCCCACATCAGAAAAATATTAAATAAAAATATTTCATTAAAAGAAAGATAAATAAGTAAAAATGTCACCCGAGATAACACATACTAGGATTCCATGTTGAAAAACATAGATATAGAAGAGAAACTAACCATCATGTTCATGATGAAGAGTGATAGAAAACATGATTAAGAGAAAGTTAACAACTAGAAAATAACAAACTTAGGATAGGTTAAACAGTCCTTGATAACCCAGTAGGAAAAGTTAACGGAAAATGTTTTTATATTAAGGTACTTATTAAAATGAAAGAGAATTTATTTATGAGCTTAACTAAAATTATATGGAAACAGACTTACTTGACTTTTATACTTTAATCCATTACTAAATTACTATCACAAACTCATCTATTATCCAAATGACGAGTATTATAGTTGACTTTTTCAAACCGAATGTGTTAAAATAAACATCTACAACATCACATAATCTAGAAAATATGCACTATATATGTCCCCTATCTTTTGACATCAACCAAAAAAAGAAATGGATAGTACATGATCAGATAATCCCTAAATGGGTAATCTTATATAATGAGAAATACTACTCTCAATCTCCAAAATTTTATAAAAAGAACCCAAAATTCAAGAAAGACCATTAAATTTACTATTGTCCTTAAAATTATTAAAAATAATCCAAACTATTACTGAATCCCAAGACTTATAAGGATTTAATCACATTGTCTTCCACAATAAATCTTAACATTTATCTCCAAAAACATCGAATACTCTTAAAGACTCATACTAAAGTGTAATTAACCTAATCCCGTATCCTCTATGATAGATTAATCAATTCCATAAATAACCCAAATCAAATTATGTCCATAATAAAAACATATATTCTTTCAAAAAAATATTTCAACCATTCCTCCAAAAATTAAATCACATATTATTTTATTTTTTTAATAATATAGTGTTCCCAAAATAGGGAATGACTTCTAAAATAACATTTATCACTAATCTCTAAATAATTTTCATATACTAATGATATATATCTGGTAAAACATATGTCACCCAAAAAAACTTTTTCATGATTCGTCAAGTCATTTAACTATAATTAATTAGTCATCCTAACCATGGACTTCACGTAGTCCAGTGGTAGGTGATAATTCTTAATCACACTTTGGTTGTGGGTTCAATTATCGCATCCTTGTCTATCGTGACGGGTTTTCACACGGTCTGTGTGTTATCTTTATTAGAAAAATATAAAATTTCATAACATTTTAAAAAATACAAGTTAACTATAACATATTTTTTTCTGAAATGTTATATAATACCTTTCATTTTGCATCCCATATATTAATAACCATTTATCACCTCTAAAATAACTATGACTCTTTTTAGTATTCTTACCAATATAGTTATGTCAATAATGCTTATATAACACTGTAACCTATAAAGTTATCTAAACCGACCTCTAATACCAACTATAAAGACCCGACCTGAAACATTGAATATTCTTGTATTAGTTAATAATTCACTTTAGTGATATTTTTTGGTACAGAGATTTATAGAATTAGGTCATACCATATACATATCAACTATAATATTACAAGTAGACACATCTACCCCGTTACCATTTTTAAAAAAAAATCATTGAAGAAAAGATTCATGTCTAGTTCCATGTTTTAGACAGCATAACTTTTCCTCGATCCCATCCCTTACCCTACTCCATTTTATGTCCTATTAAAAACACATAAAAAACATGGCACGAGCATAAAAAAATAAGTAAGGGATACACAAATAAATAAAAATTTTATTTATTTCAAAAATAACAAGTAAACCATGAATACTTTATCATATGTAATAATTTTCACCTTTATGAACTATTAAATACTCTTTACTATAAAAAAATATCATTTCATACCCTTTTATAACCAAAATATTACCATAAAACCCATATAAAGAACAAATAACATATGAAGGAAACATGTGAAATAAAAATACATAAACGAAATAACCATACGATCTACTTCCACACATATCACTAAATTGAATATCCATATAGGCAGCTTCCATAACTAATGCATTTGAGGTTATAACATAACCACCCATCCTTGTTTATCACGACATCACCCGTCATTTGGTTTATCACGTAATAAACCGTCAAAGGTCCAAGTACCATTATATAATCATAACACCTAAAATTTCTCAAGTATAAACATTTCTCTGATAAAATTTTCACATATAAATTACAATATATCATTTCAATATATTGACATAGTCAATGTTTAAACAAACAAATTTCAAAACCATTTAAAACATTTAATAAATAGATTTTTGAATAAATGTGTCCCATTCAACTTTAAAACTTTTAAATGAATTATAATTTGACAATATTAATATCCATATAATAAATCATAATAACAATTTTGGAAACATGAACATTAATGAGAAATATTTAGAATAATAAATCTTTTAAACATTTAAAACGATATTTTTTTTACAGTTTTTAAAAAAAATGAGAGATGCTTGAATACAAATAATTAAGGAATTAAATTTAATCAGAACATTAAAATATTATGAGAATAAAGGTATTGATGATATAATATTCCAAATGAAATTATATAAACCATATAAGTGTGAATTGGTCTATAACAACAATGATGTCTCAATGGAATGTAAATTGAGATGAAATCCCTTAAAAATTTTTATCCTTATATTAAGGATAAATCATTTACATAATAATGTGTGCCAAATATAAATATAATCAATATGATTGGATATATAGTGTAAATAAATTAGAGGACATTCACACATGTACTTTTTAAGACAAAACCAATGACATGGATGTTTTACTCAATGAATGGTAATTGATTTAAAATTACTCTTAGCAAGTTCATATCGATGGCATGAGAATTTATCAATGGAGTGATTATGTGTATAAAAAGTATATCCACACATGAGGATTTGAAATTATGAAATAAATAAATAAACAGTGATTTGACGCATAATAATAGCATGACATAAATAATAATTAGATGATTAACCCATGGAATAGAAATTGGGTTAAAAAGTTCCCTTACCGATTTGGAATCTTAAGAAACAAACACAAAATGAAAGAAGGATCATACAATGAAGATTTAAATACCCATAAATTAATGTATATTACGCAAAAAATAAAATCATGGGCTGTACATACACCACACAATAGGAAATTGTATAAAATATAGCATGAATCTCACGAGAATAAAAAGTGAGAAGAAAACCCCTTACCAAGTTATAATCAACAAAATCATATGAAAAACAGTTAATAACAACCAATTGAATCACAGAATATCATTAATTAAAATATAATCATCATAATATCTATCAAATGGCTGTACACAATACACAACGTGCAATTAATAAGTGGAGAACAATGGAAATATCATGCACTTAAAAGTTAGAAACGAAACCCCTTACCTCATGTCCGACTTGACCCTTTCATTCTTTAATCACCTAAATAATAAGATCCAGATAATTCATACTTTCTTAATAATCATTTTAATGTTTATTACTCATTTAATATCACTTATTACCATTCTATAATCATTATGTATTCATTTATGTTAATAATGCTCGTTTTTTCGATATTTGGTACTTGAGTAAAAAATGGGATTCTTATAATTACAAGTTGTTCACATGGTGAAATGTTCATTATATCTAGAATTATATTCATGATTTCTATTTCATATATATCTAATATATCCAGTATATACATGTATTTATAATAGTACATAACATTTTGAGAGAAGAAGTGAAATTCACCGTTCATAGAGACGGTAATCCATACTTACGCATTAACGCTACTTCCATTTCTATTTAATCTTATAAAGTAATGAAAAAATAATGATACATAAGTATATTATAATTATAGTATAATATAATATATAATTTTATTAACTCTACCTCTTATACGTTCCACATAATGCATTAACGAGTCATATCATTTTGAGGGGGTGGTATCCCACACTTCCTCAACTAAGATTATCGTATTTACCCACAACGGAAACCATAAATAAATTCTATAAATGAAAACTAAAGAAGCATAGAAACAATATAAATATAATATATATCATATATAAATATAGTTCCATCATAATTTCCACTATGATAGGTGGTTGTAGATATTTGAACAATCATCGTTTCGTGAGGTAGTAGTTCGTTGTCCACAGAAATAATATGTTCTTTACGCATTAGATGGAGGTGTGTGTTAGTTTAGTTCGAAAAATTCTCATAAAAACAATATAGTATACTGAGGATACCAGTTATTTTATAAATTAAAATAATAAAAAGAGTTTAGGGGGTTGGAGAAGTAAAATTAAACAAAATAAAAGAAAATAATTTAAGAGAAACTGTTACCTTTAATTCGGGTAACTCCCTTTGGTTTAAAGAAAAATGTCCTCTTGAAGTGCCTTCTACCATAGGTTAGGCATCTAAGTGGAATATAGGGATTTTGAGAGATTAGTTGGGTAGATTATGGATGAGCCAAGGGGCTTGAGAGGTGCGAGTAATTGGTTATAGGTGGGGGATTTTTATAATGGGGAGGAGGAGATTTTTTGGAAAGTATAAAAATATTATTTTACTATATAATTATTTTCAGTTTCCAAAGATCCAAAAATTATTAAAGTCAGTGATAAGATGACTCATGGTCGAAATAAAATCAATCAATAATAATTTGATAGGTTTTGTATATATTTTTAACCTTTATAATCTTATTTATTTAAATTATTTGTTAATGAGGTAAACTCTGCATCATTATTGTGTCATAAATAATTTTAATTTATTTGATGTCTAAAAATTATAAAAAATACCATGATGTATGAAATTGTTTTATCATTACAATGTATATTTATAGTGGAAATGATAACTTAGATAAACCTATGTAAAAATTAATTTAATAAAAGATATTTTTTTATTTTGGTGATTACATTAAGTTAATTAAAATAAAGTGTCATTATCACTTTTATGTGGCTCTATGGGGTCTCCAAATCGATCCAAGGATGACCATTGTCATCCACGACTCATAAAATAAGGTTATGACATGTTTTAAGATAATTTTTTATTATTATGATATTTTTTACCTTGAATTACCTTATTTACCTTTAACTGTGATAAATAAAAGTCAAAAGTTACTATTCACTGAAAAATATTTCCATTTTATCGATCAAAATTTTACTTACTAATAAAAACCATGTAGGTTTTATTTTCGAAATTAAATTCTATGAAGTGGTAAAATTTTAATTTTAGTGAAAATATGATCTTTTTAACTATTACTTAGTGTTTTCATTATTCATCAAAAATTAATGTTTTTCATAAAAATACAAAAAATTCAGCCTATGATATATTTCATATTCCAAATTAAAAAATGATGTATTTTAAAAAAAATTAAAAAAATAGAAGTTGGATTAATTAAATTAAAAATAATTCTGATTCTCAAAACAAAAGGTATGTTTTGATGAAATATTTACTATCAAAAGATTGACACTTGTATATTTCCAATTTCAAAGTGAAATTAATTAAAATGACCAACATTGGATTAAATGCGAAAATATAATCTAATTACACTTTCAAAACAATTAAAAATATAATCTAACTATAAAAATAAATAATATTAAAACGTAGTTCTGAATTAAAAATACATTATTTTTCACTATTCATTAAAAAAATGAATTTTATCAAAAAATACCAAAAATTTACCTGAAGTAAATTTCGATGTCCAGATTCTAAAGAAGAAATTTATTTTGTCAAATATAAATTTTAAAGTGAAAAGAACATGATTTAAAGGGAGTTCAACATTAAAAAAAGGTAAATCAGCCTTTTAAAGTAAATTGTGATTAAAAATATATTCATTCACATTTTAAGCCTCTGAAATTTATTTGATAAATGTAAAAACATTTAACAAACATGTAAAATCATATTTTATTTAGTTATATTTATTCTTGACATTAAAATGGCTATGCATTAAATACCATTTAAAATAATATAATATTATTAGTTTTTAGTATGACTCAGCATTGTGAGTGACATTAGACTTCAATGAAAATTGTTGTTTCATATCGGGCACGCCATCAAAAATAGAATCCCCATTATAATAATATTAATATTTAATTCAAAAATATTAATTAATATGAAAATGTTATATTCTATATTTACCTAGGATGTTACATAGAGAATATATTTCAAAAAAAATTAAGGGATAATATAGTGAAATATATCTTATGTGGGGCCATAATATGCTTATTAGACATTTTCATGATAGGTTTCACGGATGATTTATTTGATTATATATGTATTATAACACTTATATTAACACACATACATTATGGTCAACTAAATGGTGTTGGTGATCATGATGGTTATTACAACAACATGTCTTTAGCTTAAGGGATTGAAAATGTTCATGAAAACAACTATATAAGTGGCGTGTTGTTTATTACAATTTTCTAACATTATTTCATGGTGTCATTAGGATTGGTATGTTAAAATTTCATTAAATCATATATATATTTTAAAAATTCTATATTTAGATGGTATATTGTGGGGAATTCTAGAGTTTTTAAAACTCTAAAATCATAGTGGAAGTTATAATTCCATGGTGTATTGGACTGAGATTTAGTTTCGGGGCACAAAAAACATCACCAAAGCAAAAAATATGTGTTTATGTGGAGGTGGATTGTAACAAATTGGTATAAGATTCCACCTATAATTCGTGTTTATTTTTTCAAAATAGAGTGTATGTGATAAATGTTGTATATTTCAAAGAAGTTATACATTGGAATATGGTTTTTGGTTATTATTATTTATTGAAATATTTTTAATTTATTTATTGGAATACACTATACATTGATTTTCACGCCCTTTCCTCTAGTAATTATACATTATAATATTTGGAGTCATGAATAATGGGATATGGATAACTAACATTGATTATCGTTTTTTTAAAATTAGGTCAATTCATAAAAACATTGTATCAAATTATAATAATTTTGTTTAATATCATGAAGGAAAATAAAATGGTTTGAGACTTTATAAGTAATCTAATTTGACTACATAAACAACTTATATGTTGATGAACATGTTTCTAGAGTATTTTCAAGAAGATTGGTCATGATATGGATTATTCATACGCTATTTTCATTATATTTTTATTCAATTTAATTTCTGACTATCATGGTTGATATTTTTTTTATTGTCATGTATCATGATAGGAATATTGTGATCATGGAATATTTTAATGGGTGTTATTAATTTTATTTGTTAAGCTTCAATTTTGAGATAGATACCGTATAATAAAAATTAGATATTAATAAAATTTAAATGAACAATGTTAAATGTTTTCTAAATTTATTATTATTTCAATGACAATTAACTAGATCATATGATTTTATCTATAATTATTTTGGAAAAATTAATTTTTAAATTTCATGTGATGTAATAAATATTAGGATTTATATGTGATTTGGTTAACTAAATAATAATATTGTTAATCCCTTCCATTGATACATTCTACATTTTTATATAAAAAAATAATATCTTTTTCCCATAAAGTTATAAACTGATTAAAAACTGAGACAATATAATATATCAAAATAAATATCATATTAAAATGATATATCACGATCTTAAAAAAATTATATAAAATCAAAAAATTATTCATTACATGACTCAAAAAATGAAAAATATTATTATAAGACGAACTAGTTTCTTTTGTGATTTTATACCAAAATGTCTTATTAAAAATTATTTATCCTATATCTTCTACAAAATTGTCCTCTCATGAATTATAGTAAAACATTTTCTTGAATTTAATTCCCATATCACTAAGTCATAGAATAATTTTTCATGTCAAATGATTCTAAAGGAAAACAATTAGTGTGTCATAATGGTTTAGATGATAAACATGTTAGAAAACATGAATATGGGAGAAATATTATAGTACAAATTACATTTAGCCCAAACTATTGTATATAATGGCTGATATATGGACATATAACCTCAATGGTGCATCAGCAATGTTTTAAATATATAATTTAACAATAAATTGGAAACAAATGACAATAATCATGATCCTGGAAATAAATATAGCTTATGGAATAACATATAAGATCTTATAAGAATTAGAATTTGAAATAAAAACATTATGAACATATGAAACCTCATTAATGTGCACTAATAATTTTGTGAGAAGTGATTACCATATAAATTCCAATGAATAATATTATAAGAAAACTAACACCAATTATTGTCATTCTTAAAGTTCTGATCATTGATAAACACAATATTGTTGACACATGTCATGATTTCCTCTTGAGATATAGAACACATCCAAAATAATTAATGGGATATATATAAACCAATCAAATAATTATATTCCTAAAAAATATATATATATGAAACAATTCACATAGCATATAAATATAACAAACCCATGGAATGTTGTAAGGTTATATTAAATTTTTAAATCATATCACATAAAATGAAATCAAAAAAATAGTTGATAATAAAATTAAATCACTTATAAAAATTATATCATTTGGGATATTATAGAAGGATTCATGAAACACAATTACGTGGGATACATATTTTTTGAATGGAGAGGAAAAGATATTGACAATAAAAAATGATTTTTTATAAAAAAAATTAACGTTGTCTGATGAAGATGAAGTTACATTCACCCTTAAGAAAATTGTTTCAATAATATAGAAAGTATAATTTTAATAAAATTTATTATAGATAATTCTTAAATATTAAATCACAAAAATAATTAAATTCTAAATAAATAAATATTATGTTGTTGAAAGAATATTTTTTTATGAATTCGAAATAGTTTTAAAGATAACCCACAACTACAAAGATAATATAAATTTATCCATTGAAATAAACAAAGAAAATATTAACAATATATAGAATAAAAAATATTTGGATTTTGAAATAGAAATATAAAACATTAGTTGTAAGAAACTAATTGGTAATTTATATGAATGATCAATTAGAGAGGATGAAAATGATTCATATTAAAATTATTTTTTTATTGAAATAAATCTATAAAATAAAATTATTTATACTAGAAAATGTCATTTTCAAAACCTAAAAAATTAATTACCCTATTAACTATAGAATGTTTATTGTATAACTAACAAAGAAAAGTGTATTCCTTGATGATATATTATGACCAATTGAAATTGTATTTAAATCAAGAAAATCCTTACATATTTAGTAATATTTGAATATGAAACCAATAAAAGAGATAAATTAAAATAAAACATTAAATAACTTAAATTATTGGACAGTTATAATAAAATATATCAGATAGGAGTTATATAAACTTTATAAATGAAATTTTAATATGAAATACATCTCGAAGAAGTTAATATGAGATAGAAAATTTTCTGACATCGATTTCCATGCTCTGACTTGTTATTTATTTAATTTTGGTTTATTAGTAATGTGAATTCCTTGGTTTTTTGAATATAGCCTCATGAAATAATATAATTAATAGTGTGTGTCATATGAAACATGTTTGATAAAAAACTGTTATGTACTGTGAAAATATTTTTATTTAATTATTAAAGTTGTAATCTAAATGCTAGTTTCGAATGAATATATAAGAATAAATGTATTTAAAAATATATGCATAATATTTTCCCATAATAAAATGAATAATAAACAAGGTATTGATTATCAATTTCTGTGAAATGATTATAATATACATTGATGTTAAATGTAATTTGTCGTAACACAGTTTCAATGTGCATAATGTATTTTTATCATTATTTGATAAATTTATAACTATAGAAAAAATTTTATAATGAAAAATAAATGATATATCAAATTTTTCATGTTATGATTTATTTCAATATGTTTATTAGAAATGTAATTTGAGTAATTTATTTTTATACATCAATAATCCATTTTCATCAAAAATGTATTTAAATACCTATTTTGTGCTGATATTCTAATCATGTTTTATCATTATTTAACATTTATTTAAAAAATGGAATTAATTTTTCAAATTAGCTAGTAAAATCTAAAATAATATTACATTAATAGATTTTAAACATAGTTGTTTTATTGAAAATGTAAAAATTCATATTTTTTTTAAAACAGTTTTGACTTTTTTTAGTCATATTATTTAAAATTACTATTCTATATTTTTAATTTTATAATAAGATCCTTTTTATTTACAATAATTTAAGAAATTATATTCAAATAAAAACTAAATTTTTTATAACGTCCTTTGAAGACTTGAAGAATCCTTTTTCTAAAAATTAGTCTTTGTTCCATTTTATGAATCTATATTAAATTTTTTTCACATAAAAAATCAATTATTGAAAATTTATTCCATATATTGAATGAATATGGTCCTATTTTTTAAATATTAATTTTTAATTTTATGTCATTATGAATTGTATCAATAGAAATGAGTTGTCTCCACTATAAGGAAAAAAACGTAAAACAAGGTAAAAATTATGGGATACACACTCAAACTCTACAAAATACAAGACCTTATTAAATTGGATGAGATTAATATGACCATGACCTTCCTAAATCAAAATATATTGAAATATTTTCCCATTTCCCATTGATAATGATATATATATTACATAACATATAAAAATTAATACAGAAAGTCACTTCCTTGATTATAATTTCTCTTATATATTTTATAGGACTATAGAAAAATTATAAAGAATATAAATGTATATTTTAATATAAATAATAAAATTATAAGATAGTAATTTTATTTAATATTTTTTAATTATATAATAAAAATAAATTATTACAAAATGTTATTATTGTTCTTGTTAATAAGTATAAAATATAATGAAAATGATTTTAAAAAATTGAATTAATATTTTTTTAATTTATTATGTTATTCAATTAATTTAATAGGTATTTATAATGTATAATTATTTGTAATTGTGGTTATATTATAAATAATATTCTATGTCAATGTCTTTTATGTCAAATAAAAATAATCATTTCAAAATAATTTAATGACAATTTATGCAAAAAATAGGTTGACAAACGAGTTAAATCAAATGGTAACATTTTAAATTGCCCAAAAACCCATAGAAATTTTATTTGAAGATGAAATATTGAAATTAGCCACTTTTTATTAATTTAAATATATATTTTGAAGTATTATAATTATTAAAGTCATTAATTATATTAAACTAATTTATATAACTCAATGTGATTCACCTCCACCCTTATAAATTGGTACATCCTCTGAACCATTAATCACAATGTTTGAGCCTTGTATGATTTCCACTCCAATCCCAAATACCATCATAGATTCTATAATAGTGTCTTTATTTTTATATCCTCACAAAACGTGTATGGTAAGAAGTTTTATGATGTATGTGAATGAATGTTTTCCAATGAATATGAATTAAATAATGAATGTGGTATGTGGGTAGATGAGGTATGATATTTTTTAAAACACTGTTTTATATTATATTAACACATACTCCCATGTATCTATGTTATTTTAAATATATCATAAATACTATTATTTAAGTAATTTTTTTGAAGGAAAACTTTTATTTTATTTGACTTTATTTACAATGGGATAGAGAAGAATAATTTTAACATTTTCATTATGTTTAAATTTTCAATCTTCTCTACAAAAATTACAAAATATTGTTTTACCATATAGGAATTAATTTTTTCCACTATATCATTGTCATTGTTAATTATAAATCTTATTGACATGTTTCTATAGTTATTTTAATTGTAAATATTTTTCGTACTTTTGAAGGAATTTTTATTTTTAAAATATTAAAAATTCAAGAATAACTATTTCACATCAAAATTAGATAGTAAACACAATTTTTATTATCTTATCAAGAGAGTTTTGTTGTGGGTTTTATGATGAAAATGTTACATCATAATTTTTTTCATTAAATTTTACTTGATAATTAATCATATTGATACTCACTAGAAAAATTATGGATTGAAGGAGATGTGGAAATACATAATTCAAAAATACCATTTTTGTTAATGATGCCTTTTGAAATGAAAACACACTATATTAACATATCACATTAAATATTGGGGGTCATGTGAGTAGGTTTCAGGATCATGTAACCCTCAAATATTCATATGGATCCTTTAAGAGAACACAATAATGAAATATAATGAAATTCATTTGACTAGTTCATATGATAGGTAGTTCCTGATGGTGTCTTCTCAAGGTTTCCAAGATTCATAAAATTCCCCTAAGGATATTCGATCACCGAGCTCAATCATCTATATTTGATCTACTTTGGTTTTTGAAGCTTCTTGATGATATACATTCAGGGTCTCTATTCATCACATGATTTCATAACCCCCTCATTATCCTTTGATCTACATTATGAATGGATATCGGTGGCAAGCTGATTTCATGATCACTCATTTTCATGATGTCACCTTATAATAAATGGTTTATTAGTGCAACATCAATTGAGAGGATTTCCCAAATGTTCACTTATCAAGGCCACTTTTTATAATATCATTCCCTAAAGATACATGATCACATCATCCATATTTGAGAGTAGTTAAGTAAAGCTTGGAGATATATCCAACATACATAGACACCACCCACCACCTTAGACTGATGAACATGGGTCTCTTTCCCTTGAATATAAACCAATTACTATGAAAAAATCAAACACCCCTCATTTACGATATAAAAATAGAATAATTATCAAATATAGGCACACAGGAAATGAAGGAAAAATTTGAAGTGATTTTTGTTACGTTGGTGTACACAAATTTAAAATTTAGTCGGTAAATTTAAAAGACATTATCTTTAAAAAATGAGATACTATATTTGAATTTCATGAATCAAATATAAATGATTTATGAAAATGACCATATATGATACTTTATAACTCTTGATGATGCCCCAATCACGTATTCTCATGATGACCACAAGGTCACAAATTATTTTCGTGTGGTCACACAACCTTTTATCAATTATGTGATCGCCCTATTGTTTATCAATATGAAATTTCCACTTTCCATCATACGAGTGTATGATTCCAATAATGTTACTTGATAACACAACCCTATGATATTCGTTAAATATTCCAACTACTATATAAGAAATAGGGTATCATATTCTAAAAGAGTTTCATTTCAAACTCTTATGTATATATTCATCATTTTCTTTGATAATAAAATATATCATAGTTAAATATTACATTTATTTGAATTATTTATCATTAAAATCATGTGGCTCAATATATTATGAGTTTGAGGACTTCAATTCATTTTTTTAAACATTATATGTGAGATTCAGTTTCAATAATTGATCTTTATATTCAAAAAAATTCCATATATTGTTTTTATATGTGGTTATGTTCCCCCAGGAATACAATAATTACATTAGGATTTTGTCTTATCTTTCCACCAAATATATTTCACATTATAGTATTCAATTTGAATGGTAATTGCTTATATATTAGATCCTTATGCTACATAATACCCAAAAATAATTACACTCAGGGAATCCTCAACATGTATAACTTATTCAAACACAAACACTTGATGAAATTAAATGCATCTATTCATATAATATACCATTTTTCTCACAATGATCATCAGTAACAAGTGTATAATGACCTAAATTCATTATTCGATCAAAATCCTAAAAATGATTCCATTTTTTCGTCCTTCATATATTTAATCCCTAACCCTGTATTATCTTACTTGAGGGTCAATATTCCCAATGAGTTATTCCTTTAATTTTCTATATTTCCAATATTTAACTGATTGGAATCATCTATAACCTAATCCTTAATCATCCCTCTACTATCACACACATTATTACATAGATTTCCTTCATATCCAAAATACAAGGAATTTAATTCCATTAATTATATGATATATATGACACATGTCTGAGGTTGACGCACAAAATTTAATATTCAAGTCTCTCTATACATCAATATAGAGAAACATTAAACTATGTCGAATATATTCATGTCACATGGTGTTAAAAATTATGGTAAAGTCCTTTAATATGATCTTAAAGTTTATATTTCCTACTACATATGATTTGATTAATTTTTTAATGTGATGCATATGAGGCATTTCTTAGGTTTAAACATAATATAAATAATCTTCTATTATCATCTCCATGTAACCATATTCACTAGAAGATAATTATGTCCCCATCTCATTGAAATGTACTTTTGGAAGATTTGATTTCACATCTGCTTTGTTAATTTATCACTATGTACCATACATTAATCATTAAATATTAAAAATGTTTTAATAACACTACTGAGAGTGATATATTTCTTATATACCATATCATATTATCCTCAATAGTTAATATTCCTAGTGTTATTTTTCATTACTAGTTCATACTACTTATGATATTATCTTCTCTAAACGGGTCTATATTTGATTTGTGTTCAACATGTAAGGGATAATCAAGCATAATTCCCAAACCAACCATTGATAAAATCATCCTTCCTTATATTTCATATTTCATGATATTTATTTTAATGGATTGGTCCTTATCGCAACACCATGAATGGAAAATCATGTTTCCTTAAGTTAAACTGAGCTATGTGGTCCAATCCCAACACTCTAAACATCCAATTTCCAAAAAAACATTAATAAATATTATATTTCCCATATATATGGACTAAAAAAATACTTAACCCCGAACTAGAATCACTGTGTAATAATAATTAAAATAATGTAGATCCAATGATACATAGAGATGGAATCGATGATAATGATCCTATTATATGTAAAATTGATCACATCTTTAGGATGCCTCTAATGTGTATGGTTTGTCACGTCCTGTCCTCGGGTCCTGTGCCGTGACGACCCCAAGCCCGCCTTCCATAGGCCTGGGGCTGGTGACTAGCACCAAAGGCGTAAGTCGCTAAGCTGTGAAGGGACTTCCATTACAGTAGTAACACACACACAAATAGAGTATGTTGGAAGAAAAGAACTAAGTGATAACTGAATACATAATATAGTGTTGAATGTTAAGTGGCCGGAAATACAGTCCCAATAGTAAAGTATAGGTACAATGGTATGCAGTTACCACAGAAAGAGGAACAATAGCTAAAAAGGTCATCTTTTGGAACGTCTGCCGAGTATCCTAGTCGAAGGGTAGGTACAAGAAGTCAACCTCAGAAATCTATGTCTATCGGTCTGCTACGAGTACCATCTCACTGTGTTGTCCACCTCTGGGTATCGTCTGGTCTTGGCTCGCTCTCGACCTCTGTCAATGTTGTCCGTCTTCTGCATCCAATACAACGATGTGCGGGCATAGCTCGTGCAGGGGTGTGTATAACAATTTTCAATAGGGACCCCAAGACCTTCTAAGGTCTCCCAGAATCCACAAAGGATAAACCACAAAATAAAGATACAACCATGAAGTATCAACCAACCCAACTTAGGTATATTCCTATACATATACCTAAGTTATCAGTCTCAGTTCGGCTCCAACTCTCGAGCCCAAACATAACCCAGTCCACACAGGAAGTAAAGTTAATAACATCAATGATAATGATTGAAATTCAAGACTCTGATCATACAGGTATAAATCTTTTATATAGAGATAGAGATGATCAGATGTAGTCCCTAATTCATCTAAGTTGTCAGACCGACAAAGGATACAAAACCAGCTATGATGTCGGACCCACACAAGAAACAAGGCCAGCTACTCTGTCATACCTACACAGGATACAAGTATAGAGGTCAATACTGCCCAACCCACATAGGATAAAAGAAGAGTAGTCATCGCTGTTGAACCCATGAAGGATCCCAGTATAGTAGTCATCGCTATCGAACCCATGCAGGATTCTAGTACAATAGTCGACGTAGTCGCAGCCAGCTCTAGGGTTCCAGCACACAGCACGCTCGATTCCGGTAAGGTCCGCTCCTCTTGAAATGGGGGTCGATACATAAACTATCATGAATTACAGATTTGATGTATCTCGATGTTTCGTCTTATAAAAAGGAACCCAATGCAACAGACGACGCGACAATCAGACACCCGGTCTGAGAGTTATTGGCCGTTTTTATTCTGAGGCCCAGTTGGAATTATGTTTGTTCCAAACCCAGCCATTTTCCAATGTTTTCAAAAACTCACTTAGAGTATCTAAAAATGACTGCCACATCTTAAGGGTTCCAGTGCCGCAGATGGCGCGTTGGTCGGGCACACGATCAAGAAGTTATTCACATTTAATTGAAACGGGCCAGGCCCGTCAAACCCGGTGGGATGGCGGGTCCAACCTGGCTAAGGGGTCGGCACAACCCGGTGCGGCGCGTCTCAGCCTGGTGGGGAATGGCCCGACTCGGTTGAGTGTCGCTCGGCCTGGCTGGCACGACCCGGCATTGCTGGCCCAGTCCGGCCCAGCTGGGCGTGACCCGGCCCGCGGCTCGGCATAGCTCGGCCAGCCGGCCGAGCGGATCGGGGGGCACAGCCCCTGGTTTTTGCAAAATGGTGGTGACGCCCCTCCTTTCCAGTCGGTTGAAGCCGGCTGGTTCAGGTTCTGGCCTGTTCTTCCTCGGCCGAGCAGCCCTCGGATGCGGTTCGCGGTGTCCTCCGCCCACACAACACCTGTTGATGCGGTCCTCTAACGGGCCGGTACGCGGCCACCATTGCTTTCGCTGCCCTCAGTCGTTGCCACCTTTTCCATCACTGCCTCCATCATGAATAATAAAACAAGGATCAACAGAGGGTCATCGGGCCGTGTTCGTTCGGCCCGCTCACTCTGCATTAAGTGACAATAGTTGGCCTAAGATAACCCAGTAATTTCAATGAAGAACGGGGTAAAAATTATTCACATAAAATTATACAAACCCCTACCTCAATCTCATGATCATTGCACGTCGAAGAGCCATAGAAGACTAGACTCCAAGAGGTCGGGCATCACGGAAGACGGACGTCGATTCCATTGACATCGGGGTGCGTCTGAAGAGGCAGTGTCATCCCTTCTCTTGGCACGGAAGAAGAGGAAAGAAAACACATCTTCATTCTTCGGTGGAATCGGTGTTCTTCATCGAAGAGGACGTCGTTCTTTGTGGAAGGATGAAGCTATCATCTAATTCTCCAAAAGTTCCGCCTCAAATATTTTCCAAGGGAAATATAATAAAATGGCCCTCCAATATAAAAACATTTCCATGAAATTTAAAACAATTCAAATGAATTTTTGACACCACATAAATAATTAATTAAGGTATTACTTATATTTGTTGGAAAAATTGATGGTTTGGAAGATAAAGTGACTCCACAAAAATGAATGAGGGGTTTGGTGGCCTCATTAATTAAGGGGAGATAAAGGTGAGTTAATGGGGAGTTGATGGGTTGGGCCTCGTGTGGGCCCCAGACACATAATCCTCCCGTGGGAGGTTATGTGGGATGTGGGCCCCACCACCAACTCCACTTTGGAGTAAATAACCATCCTTAATAATAAAATTGTGTACACAAGTGTTTTATTTAAATTAGAATGAATCCCCATAAAATTAACTTCTCCTCCTGTACAAATAAAACTATGGTAAAGGTCCCCATAAATAAATACTGGCGCTACGAGTTCAAACAGTGCCCTCAGATTTCGATTCTGAGCACTAGTTCAAAGGATAGTAAAACCCATACGTACGTTTACTGAATGTACCCGAACAAAACTTCAGAAATTGATTGTGGGCACAGAGGGCCTTAGAATCAGGTGTCGTCAGAAAGTGCGTAGAATTTAAGAAAATAATTTCCTTGATCTTTACGGGTATTTACATGGTTATTCACATTATCATATTACAATATATGATTACTAATATTATGGAAAAAATTCCTTATAAAAATATAGAATGATTCATGGACATGAATTTAATCTATAAGATATTCCTTTTGTGTGGAATAATTATATTCAATGGGATGTAATGAGAATGACCTCTAATTCTCTAGGCTAATGTGAGTTTCTTAGCATCATTGGAATGTATCTATAATAATATTTTCCATTTTTAATATAGTATCATAGTAAATGATTGATCTAGGAACCATTTATTCTTTATAGTTATATGAATAAGCCCCATTAAAGCTATTTGGGATATTAGTAGTGACTCGACATGAGAATTTTTTATCCTTTATCAACCCCTCACAAAGGCAATTATTCCAAGGAAACAAATTCTATATAAAAAAGAAATGGTAAAGTCGACATGAATCCTTCAAAAAATAATTAGAATATTTTTAAAACACACAAACTATTTTTTCGTGTGCATTCGATGAATCTAAGAATGGTAATGATGGTCTGTTTTATTCAATGAAAATAACTAAATAACCAATATATTGATAACAATGAAATGTTTATTATTTTTATTTATTCAAAATTTGGTATTTTTTTTTGTAAACATATATTTATTTATCAGAATCTCCCATAAATCCCAATAAATGGAATCACCATCAAGGAATTATTCCAGTATTATAACGCACATGAGAGTAACTACCTATAAATGAATATAATGACATTATATTCTCACTATCTCCACCACTAGGTGGTGAATGAAATGTTAATGGAGTACCAAAATAATGGTACCATATAGAAAAATAAGACCATGTGTATGTTTCCAGAAACACTGAATTTGGAAGTCCAGTCTCATTTGAGGATAGATGCAATGAAGAAGACTATCCCTATTTCCATCACCAAATAGTTACAGAGTTAATCCTCATAGTGTTAAAACCAATTAAATACAAAAATTATGAATTTGGACTATGGATTAAATCAATAATTCTAAATATTTTAGTGGTCATTTAGGATTTCTTCTATCAACTATGTCCAACATCGTAAACAACAACCAGTATTCAGCCGCCTTTTGAGGTCACTAGATTGTAGTTCACCCCATTAGTCACATAATTTATGGCACATTATAGATCACGGAAGGAACACAAATATAAAGTCCACAAAGAGTGGGATTATATCCCCACATCCATTTAATAGTCTCATATCATTATATGATAGAAACAATGAAGCGGGCTTATATTCTAGTTTTCACATAATATATGTTCAACCATGTTATATTATTAAAAATGGAAAAACAAATATTCCATCCACCATGTATGTTGTGTATTGATTCATCTAAAAAATGAGGATGGTATGGGGATTAATTCCTAAATTCAATCAATGGGGTTTTCCAATATTTCCCCACAACAAATAATATTCAGGATCACATTTCTTCTAAAACCCTACTAATTTTAAAGAATATTATATCATCAATGGAAGGAATCCCCACTATTGTCTAGAAACCATAAGTGAATAAGCACATAATCATATTCAAAACTCTATAGAATAAATTAATCATGACCAACACGATGAAATATCTCCTATAATGAATGAAAATAATCTACCTCCTTTTTAAGATATTTATCAACATATGTAAGAACCCGGTTTTTTCTGTGAAAGGCATTGGAATATTAATGATGATATTTCAGAGCAGTGCCTTCAGATGGCGTGCAATTCTGAGCCCTGGTGTGGCCGGAATTAAGTTTTCATTTCATTCACACTGGGAACGCCAAATAAATAGGATAACCCCTAAACGGAGTTTCAGATCTGATATCAGAGTTCATAGATGGGTCCGAATTGATGTTTTTACCCTAGGAATGACATAAATCATGTCGGCGCGGGATATTTGGGCCCCTCACCCTCTTTCAGAATGATAAACGGATAAAATAGTTAGTTAATTTATTCGTTTAATGGTTAAACTCATGTATCTCTTAAACGGTGGATCGGATTGGGAAACTGAGGGCACTGTTGAGTCCAGAATGTGTTGTTTACCCTAGGATTAATGTAATCTTCGTGGACGTGAGTCGTCTGTGAAACATGGCCTCAGGGGCGTTTTCATAATTTGGCGGCCTCGGGCGTTCAGTTTTATAACTTTTGAACGGGCCTCGGATTAAAATTCCAAGACCACCATTGTTTTCGGGAGGGGGTGTTTACCTTAGGGGAGATTTAATCTTGACCTCGCCAAGGGTTTCAGGTGTAGGTTAATTTGGAGGATTAAATTAATTAAATCTTTTGGATTAATTGGTTTTTTCCTATTTAAGATTAACCCCCCCCCCCATCCATATTGGACATCCCCTGGAAGAAGAGCTCAAACAAGGAGATCCCCTCACTAATCCTCCTCCTCTCTGAGCATTTCGGCGGCGACGGACCGTGCGACGAAGCTCTGGGCTACGCCCTCACAGGTTGGAGTTTACGTTTTGCATTTTTTATTTATATACCCTTATTCATGTACAATTTTATGTGTCAAATTAATTCCTGATCGTCGGGAAAATCCCAAAAATGCGTAGTACTGGTTCTGAGCTTCTCGAAACGTGATTCAGATTAAAAATCTCAGTCTTGACGTGTTCAGAAACATCCGACGATGTTTGCGGATTTTTGGAGGTTTTCCGGCAGTTTTCAGGCCGGTCCATCAGTATGCACGGCGGCCCCGCGATCCAGCGGAGGTGGTGTGGGCTCTTTTAAGTGGGGGACCCAGTGCAGTGCGGTGCAGACGAGGTGTGGCCGGTGGAGCCTAGGAGGTTTAGTGGTGTGAGGTCGGGGTAATAGGACGGCAGAGCTCGGAGTTGTGGTCGGGCTGTCGTGGGGCGAAGGAGGCCAGGTAGTGCGGCGACAAGGTGGAGTCCTGGAGTGTAGCGGGTCACGGGGTCGAGGTGGTCGGGAGCGTAGCCGAGTGGAGGCAAAGCAGGCAGCTGTTGGTGATGGTACAGGCGGACGGTGGAATGGGATAGGGGCGGCGCCGGCTGCGGCGAGGTGCGCCGGCCAGGTGCTCTCGGCGGAGGAGCCTGGGGCCAGGCCTCGGGCGTGTTGGGAGGCCAGGACCTACGCGGCGTGGGTCCTATTGGTTGTCAACGAAGACCGGCCGCTCGGCCGATCTGTTGAGAGATGAGGACCCGCGATAGGGGGTCCTGTTTGGTGAAATGCTCATACCGGCCAGTTGGCCGGTCTGGTTTTAATAATAATAATAATCATAATAATTTATATAATAATAATAATAATATTATTATTATTATGAAAATGATTTATATTGATAAATCATCTGCAGGGCGTCCGTATTTCATGCCGTAAGCGGCAGCGCGGACCTTGTTCCATGGTGGACTTTTTGAGATGGTTTTGGGAATTTTTAATTCCCAAAATGAGGGGCCTTGGAGGTGTGACGCGTCTTTAAGTGAATTTGACTTTTTTCTGTGGGATCTTGTTTTGGACGGCGCATAAGTGTCTGATGTCTGTTTTGGGTGCCGTTAAAGGCGTTGGGACCCTGGCGTCGGGGCGAATCTTTCCAAGGTGGTTTCGGGCGTTGAAGCCGGAGTTGAGGCGTGGGCCCCACGGCCCGTCTGTTGAGTTGTTGGCAGCATTTGGTAACTTTTTCACCGAACATCTGTTTGGGCATGTGATTAGTTGATGTTGGGTGTTTTTTCGAGGGCATTGCAATGGCGCAATCCGCCCTCTTTAATTCATCACGATGGTGGGGGACCATGAGGGTTGTTTGGGCATTGACGGTGATTTCTAGCTTTATCACTAGGTGCTGGTTTTGAACAAGTGGATCGTCCATCTTGTGTTCCTTTTTGAGAGGATTGTAATGGTGTGATCCGTTCGTTGTGTTTCGGGACCGGGATGCGGGTCCCACGAAGCACCGCTTGTGTGCGGTGCGCCGGAATGCATCCTTTTATCCAGATATTTGTTGCACTCAAGTGAGAAGTCCTTTTGACGTGTTTTCCTGAGGGGATCATAATGGTGGGACACGCCCGACGGTTTTCGGGGTCGAGGCTCGGGATCAGGGGACACCGTTCGGGCGTAAGGTGGTGTTGGCATCTTTTCCATTGGATATCTGTTTAAGGAAAGTTGGTAGTCTATCCAGCATGCTTTTCTGCAAGGATTTCAATGCTGAAATCCTTTGGGATGTGCAGAGTCTCCTTTGAGATCTCATCAACTGAGGAAACATGAAAGGCGTACCGATGGTGGTTCTTTCTGTGATGCATGCAAAGAACCCTTGGTCCTTGATCGGGTGCATTCCCATGTGGGTGGAGTAAATGCTTAATGATATGTGGTTGGATGTTCCTGGGATGATGAGGTGGCAAGTTGGAGAAGTTATGTATACACCATTCGCGTTGACGTTGGGGTGTCATGTGCACGATAGCCTTAGGGCTGGAGATGTTCTATAATTTGGGAGTATATGGGAGTGCTTGGAGGTACATGATGTAGTATGTGTCTGAGAATATTTTTTCTTGGTTTGGACTTGGCTTGGGGCCACACGTCTTGTGGTCCCCATGTGCGTGTTGTGTTCGGCTTTGCGTACCTTTGACCTCTCAGGACATAGAGGGTCCTCCTGTTCGTGATGTTTTAGATCATCAGGGTTGAGTGGTTTCCCTGGTTTTGTTCTGGAGTAGGGTGGTTGCACAATTCCCATTCTAGGTTCTGTTGGCCAGTGATGTACCATCCCGTAGGGATGGCCAGAGTAGTTCAGGGTCTACCCTCCAATAGAGAAAAGGAAGTGGGATGCTCATTGACTTCTTCAGTTTTTCCCTCTAGTGGAGACTGGGTAGTGAGTTTCTCCCTGACTTCTAGGGTTTACCCTCTAGAAGAGACTAGGTTGTGGGTCACCCGACACTCTTATGGTCTACCCTCTAGTAGAGACTGGGCATTGGGTCACCCGATGACCTCTTAGGGTCTACCCTCCAGCAGGGCTGGGTAGTGGGTCGACTGTCGTCTAATTCTAGGTATACCTTCCAGTAAGGTTGGACAGTGGGTCGCCTGTTGACTTATTCCATGTCTACCCTCCAGGGGGGCTGGGCAGTGAGTCACCTGATGATGTATTAGGGTTTACCCTCTAGCGGGGCTAGGCAGTGGATCACCCGATATCTGATTAGGTTTTTCCCTCCAGTAGGGCTGGGCAGTGGGTCACCCATTGACATTTCAGACTCAGGACATTCTACTAGGACAGTCTATGGCTTTACTCAGTGACTACTGGAGCGGGACCCTCATTTGTACGGGTCAGTGATGTGACAACTTTGACTTTGGGGAGATCTCTTGACTACGGGGCAGTGACGAGGTGTGTCTTGACGTTCCCCCAGAACTCTCAAGTATGAGGGGCACTTTCCCCACCGAGACGCGTCCTTGAGACGCTACCGGAAACCATGTGGGCAAGTCAATGCCACCAAAAGTGGATAGTTTCGAGGTGCGGGGATTTGACCTCTTAACTTGATGTTCGGGGCATACATGTGGGATGCTGGGCATCGATGGTGTTACCTTCTGGGTCTGTTGTCAACCCACTTTCTTGGGCTGAGATACGGGATGGATATCCCCTTACGACCTTGTTCGAGATTCTTGTTGAGCATATGAATATATATATACATTGTTATAGTACTCATTTCTTCGGCATGGTTACTCTCCTTCCCGGAGAGGTGAACACATGCGGGGTATTCCACATGCTTTTCTTGTCTATTTTCTCGTGGTTGGACGGGTCTACTCTCCTACTGTAGGTAGCGAATACTCGACGAGAAGTTCATCTTCTAACCATTTCCAGGTCCTTGTGTTTGGATGAGTCTACCTCCTTTCTCTTGTTGGGTTGAGCTGGACTCTCTACTGCACTCCTTTAGTACTCATTACTGTACTTTCGGTTGTACTCCTTTACATTCCCTTGTTTGATCTACTTCTCACCCTTCGGTACATCCTTTGTTTCTCCCTTGATCCTTCGGGGTATCCTACTGATTATTTTTATACTCACCCCTGCTTGGGCTTTGCCCGCACATTGTCTTACCATTCAGACGATGGACTGGTTAGTCGTGGCTACAGTAGAGCTTAAGAGATCAGGAGCGAGGACTGCATGCGGTGGTCGGAGTCAGGATCTAGGTGGGGGACCCTTCCAGCTATTTGACTTTTGTTTACCTGTTACCAGGTTGTGGTACCTTTTCTGGTTGGGCACATGTTTTTACCCCTTTTCTCTTCAGATTACTTTCAGCGCTTACTTTCTACTATTTAGAGGTCGATGAACATCTGTGGTTTATTTAAAGTAGTTTCACTTTACTCCGCTTTTATTTTCTTTTTACTCTGCAATTTTTCATTGAGTGTGCTACTTGTGTGTGTACAGGTGGTTAGGGAAAGGCCTCCATGAGGTTTTGTGCCTTCGGCACTGGTTACCAGCCCCTGGCCTATGGAGGCGGGCTTGGGGTAGTTGCGGCTCGATCCTGGGTAGGGTTGGGTCGTGAAAAAATGGAATTAGAGGTGGTTCATTCCTTGGGACATTCTTTGGACGTCCCTAAAAAGGAATTGGTTTGTATTTATGGCAACAATGTTAATTTGTCTCGAGATCGGCTCTTAGGACAGGGAGTCCAGTGATGGGGAGAAGGCCGACGTATCCATTCACCAGGACCTTGATAACTCGCTTGTCGACTCAGCATGCTGAGACACTCGTTGCAGGGAAAATTGGTTTGTGCATCAAATAGGATTGAGTCCTTGAGTGTCCTTCTTCAGTCACCTCCCCATTGTTGTTGTTGTTGTGGTATACATATATGCTCATTTTACTGTGGCACTCCTTGATAATATTCAGGATGTCTCCGTGAAGACATCCTGCTAGGATACCAACGTTTGATCGTGATGACGACCCTATGAGATACGAGGCCTCAGTCCAGGACCCATCATGCGTCCCTTTTTCCAGGTGGTTCGGTAGCGGTACCCCCACCTATTGAGCAGCAGACAGCTTCAGCAGAGCAGGCTGAGCTTGAGCGCAAGTTGAGCACGCTCCAAGCCTTCCAGTGGTAGAGACCGCTGAGGTTTAGTGGTGAGCCAGACCCTCAGGTAGTAGAGGTTTGGTTTGAGATAGTTGTTCACCTTTTCAGGCTTGTGGAAATGCCTACAGATCATAGAGTGTCTTTGGCAGCCGACCTTTTTCGTGGAGCATCTTGGCGTTAGTGGAGTATAGTGACTCAGTTTCTTGACGATTCATCGCTTTCGGGGGGCGACAATCAGTAGTTGTTCAGAGAAGATTTTTTCCCCTCCTGCATGTGCTCCGTTTGGATTCAGGAGATCCTGCAGTTTCAGCAGGGAGGGATGATAGTGGCCAAGTACACGTTTAGTTTCACAGATCGTGCATGCTTTTACCCGGACTTGGTCCATGACGGAAACTACCGAGCACGGAAGTTCGAGCAGGATCTCCGCCGAGAGATTCATGCTTTTATAGTACCCTTGGGCATTTACACATTTGTCCGGGTCCTAGAGCAGGTGCTGGTGATAGAGAGCTTCCTGTCATGTTCTAGAGTTGGTGGTGGCAGCAGACACGTTCGAGCTAAGATGTCTGCTGCAGTTAGCGGGCATCGGCAAGCTGAACCTCGACGTAGGTGGCTTTTCGATAACCGGACTCAGGGGCATGGTCGTACACCACAGTGGCGCTAGAGGGCACCAGTCCAGCCTGAAGAGAGTCAATGTTATGCTTGCGATGGGAGAGGTCACCTGGCACGAGACTGCCCGACCAGGCATGCAGAAAGCTTCGGGCAGGCAGTAGGTGCACCACCACGATGGAGGCATCTCCATGATCAGAGTAGTACCCAGAGAGGTGGTTCTAGTAGAGGAGCTGGTAGTGGGGGACAGTTTTATGAGGTCTTCCCATCACCACTAGGTGGTCAACATCAGGATCTGGGAGCTGACAGTTGGGACCACAGACAGTCGTGAGCTTTGTATATCTATGATCTTACAGAGCATGAGCTGATAATAGGTATGCTCTAAAGCTCTTCTACTTTTTGCAGTATAATTTTTGGGCTATGTGTGTGAAATGCTTTTCTCCATACTCCTTGCTAGAGGTGATATCAGGTTGACTCAGGGAGTCGGTGTAGCCCTGTGATAGTGGAAGAGAAGGCGTAGGACCTTTCTATTTAGTCTATGGCGTCGACTCCATCACTCTCCGAGCGTGTAAGAGATTCTTGATTGAGGTACATAGACGGTGAAATCTTGCGTGACCAGATATCCTTAGTTGTTTCACCATATGGATATTCTAAAGGAGGGAATCACCGGGTCTTCTTCCAGGTGCGGGTGCTGATTCCAGTTGTGGCGTGGGACTTTAGGGTTCGGTCGGGGAGGTGAGCTACCCCCGAGAGCCATCGGGCCATTTTAGACCTTGAAAAGGGATGACGAGGTTCCCTACAGCCTTGCCCTAACCCCAAAGGCTGATTTGGGTACATAGCATCTACCACGTGACTCACCTGAGGAGATGTGTGCGTGCTCCTATTCATGTCATCAGCAAGGTAAGACCTCGCGTGAACAGATCAAATCCTTTGGTCTATGTGCGGTGACGTAGGATGATGTAACAGTTCTTTTGGGTAAGGAAGATCCAGGTGTGGGCTTAGTACCCTAATTTGTTCCCTGGTTTTGCTTTCTATGGACGAAAATCTTGAAGGAGGGAATGATTTAAGAACCTTGTTTTTGCAATGAAAGACTTTGGAATAATCCTGATGATATTCCAGAGCAGCGCTTTTAGACGGCATGCAATTCCAAGCCCCAGTGTGGCCGAAATTAAGATTTCAGCGCATTCACACTGGGAATGCATAATAAATGGGATAACTCCTAAATGGAGTATTGGATCCGAAATCTAATTTTTGTCTTCCTTCAATATTTTTCATTTCAAAGGGAATGTACTTAAAATTTCATTACCATGTTCATATATCCTTCATATTCTGTCCCTATAATGTTTTATTGGTCATTTATGAAGGTTTGACCCGTGTCCCCTCCCTTTTCAATGTTTTCTAAAACCTCAAAACATAGTTGTTATGCTGCAGAATTTCTGTCTCAAAATGTCTCTCTTTTTCTAAAGTTATTTTATTTTATTATGTGATTACTCAAAGATCTCTCTTCTATATGGGTATTCACATATATACCAAAATATTCTATTTTAAATTAAGGGATTTACATACATGAGACCCACCTTCCTTTTCGGTGGGTTTTAAAGTGACACAAAGATCTTGTCTTTAAAGAAGTTTTTAAAATGTTATGATTATGAAATGAAACCCATTCCTTTTATGCTATATGGGTTGTTTATGAAATGATTGATAATTATATATGTGGCTCACATGATAATAAATACTTGTCAAGGATGCGCCCTGATATTGCTCTAATGCATTGGGTAAAGACTTAATCTCTAGAGATGACTATTTTTAACGACACCTTGGTGAATAACCTTGGTAATTTTTAATGACACCTTGGGTATGGAACTTGGTGAAACAGAAATGATTTTCAATATTAAATGTTGTATCCACATCTTCAAGTTATGAAAAACGTTATTTTTATTATGATATGCCTCATGATTTCTTCCTCATGCCTTAAAGTTCTTTTTCATGACATTGTTGATGTATCTCAAGTTCACATGTTAAATGTTTCCCCTTGTTTCCCTTACTCGGCCTTTGGCTAATCCTTTCTTTTGATGTGTGTCCCTAGGTTATGAGATGTAGTACTGAACTTAGGATGAACATAAGGAGAATGATTTCAAGTGTTTAAGAATAATGTTTTATGTTTTCATGTTTTATGTTCCTGGTTTCCAAGACACTAAACCTTAAAGATCCTCAGTTTTGTAAAATGTAACAAAAGTGTCTGTGATAAAAAGGCGGGATGCCACAGACTCTCTACTGCACTCTTTTTTGTACACTTTACCATACTTTTGGTTGTACTCCTTTACATTCCCAAGATCAATCTACTGCTCACCCTTTGGTACCTCCTTTGTTGTTCCTTTGAGACTTTGGGGTATCCTGCTGAGTATTTTTATACTCACCCCTGCCTGGGCTTTTCCCGCACTTGGTGTGACCATGCAGATGATGGAATGGTTGGTGATGGCTACAGTGGATCTTAAGAGTTCAGGAGTGTGGACCGTGTGCGGTGGTCGGAGTTGGGTTCCAGGTGGGGGACCCTTCCAGCTGTTTTTCTTTTGTTTACCTATTTTCGGGTTGTGGTACCTTTTCTGGTTGGGTGCGTGTTTTTTGCCCTTTTCTCTTTAGTTTACTTTCAGTAATTTCTGTCTACTTTATAGAGACCGATGCACATCTGCGGTTTATTTATAGCAGTTGCACTTTACTCCACTATGCTTTTCTTTTTTACTCTGCACTTTTTCATTGAGTGTGCTGCTTGTGTGTGTACAGGTGCTTATGCAAAGGCCTCCCCGAGTTGTTGTGCCTTTGGCACTGGTCGCCATCCCCTGGCCAATAGAGGCAGGCTTGGGGTAGTTGCTGCTCGATACTGGGTAGGGTTGGGTCGTGACAACATATTATTATTATTGAAGAAGTAATGAATTAGTCTCATATCCTGATTCTATCTAGAGATCATAAATGTTGATTTACATTCACCAATAGATATTTTCATATCATTTTTTATGAATAACATAGGTATAATCGCACAAAAATAACTATTATTACACACATATTGTCACTCTCCTCTAGTTTCTTCTATAAATCACTGATTTCAGATAATGGCATATCTATACCACTATCAATCACATGGGATCTTTGTAATAGTTTATAGAAGTTGACATGATCCGATGGTATATTCAAATTTGAACCAAAGGTAGAATCTATCATAATTTCTTAGAGGCTATACAAAAATAGGCATACAACCTTTCACCGATTTTAATGGTCTATATACATATTTCATTTTTTAATAAATATGAAAATAAGACATATATTTCCATCTCAAACAAGGTTGGAAGATATTTTCCAATATTCATACAAACCTTGGCTCATGTTTTTTCAAATAAATCCAAAAGTATTAACATATACTCCAAAAAATAAAATTATTTGTCCATTGCATATAATATAAAAATAAATTTTTCTTTATATTATAGTTGTTGCAACCTAGATGGATAATGTTCCGACTCAAATATAAATGGTAGGTCTCCATATTCAAATGATAAAGCTTGTAAACTATAAAATTCCAAACATGGTCATTTATAGTAGTATTGAAACTGTACAAATCATTTATATATCTTCACAAGGATCTTTTGGTTCTTCATATAAAGTTGATGTCCATACCTACCATGTAAAGCCTCATTATAATAGCATATATATTTACTATAGGGATCATAAACTTGACATATTCCATGAAAAACACCCCCAATGATATGTTAAATAGGGAAGGAAAATATAACCATGTTAGTGAATGTTATAATAAAATAGATCTCAAAAAACTATTCTCAATGGTATATAGATCCCCATAAATTATTTAGGATGCACCTCCTTAGTCATAAGGATACTATGATCAGATACCATCATCCTTAACTTTTATTAGTCATGAGTCATTATCGGTATAAAATATACCTTTGTGGTCAGACCAGGTGGATGAATATTCTTTTGATGAACTGTATTTATTGAATTATTTTTAACAGAAATAACATTATAACTATTTAATGGCCCATCACCACTTCATTCAATGAAATCATAGATAATCTAGAGATGGAACAAACTCCATACTTATGTAAGAACGCGTGTGTAAGTGTTCATCAGGTAAAGAATAATCCCCATGTTTATGAGGGGTATGGTTATTATATCAAGGTCATGAACATCATATTATATCTAGAAAAATCATTTCCAGTAGATATGTCCTTGGTCTAACCCACACATTTGCCATCAGGCTATTCTAGTAAACCCCTTTTGATTAGATTGAAAAAAGAACAAGAACCTGAGATAAAAGTCCATTGGAAGACATATTATATAGGCCCATAAATAGTATTAGAATGAATCTCATATGGGATAATAAAACTCTCATACAACATGAAATCTACCCTTGGTGAGTATCTCACAATTTGGGTAGGACAATTACAATGCCATTAAATGAGAGAAAATTTACAAAATCAAGATGATAACGTTGAAGATAAAATGGAATAAATTAGGGAGAAACACTATACAATACTTCTAGGTGTATTTTTACCATGACCACGCCCCCAGAGGTCATAAAATCTTTAATCGGTATAGAAGACGTCAGAGCAAGGTCTAAGTAAAAATTACCATTATGCATTGATTAAATTTTTCCAAAAGCACTACATCAAAAATAAATGATCCATCAATAGGTTCATGAATTCTTAATTTCAGCCCCACATAATAAGAAACCCTCATGGATGGATACACATTTACATTATCATCCAAGGAGAGTGGTTTTCTCTAGAATGGGTATTGGATTCTAGAATTGGGAACACTAGTCCTTCCTACATTCATGTGACATTACCTCTGAATTCATTGAATGATTGAAGGGGGAATTAAAATACTCCCTCAAAGTCACTAAAATTATCAAAAATTAGTGGAATATATATTCATTAATAGAAAAAAAATGAAAAATTTGTAATATAAAATGACTAGATGATAAATGGGTGTGAGGTGGACGCCTCAAAGTAACTCTTAAAGGGGATGTTGGCTTCCCAGAGTTAATCAATTACATAGATGTTGTGGAAATGATAAATTATGGTTGATATTCCTCATTTAATTATTTCAAAATAAATATAGTATATGATAAATATCTCAGCATGGACACCAAGTATTGCAATATAGAATAACTAATCTGCGATGTGGGTGGGAGTGAATCTAAAAACGAGAAGGCCCATACCCATAACTAATGGAGGAAAAAAACATGTTACTACTAATTAAAGAGTTTCATCCTCCCTAATTACAATCAAAATGAGATATTTTTTATGGTTCTCTAAAATTCTATAGGGAATAATGTGAGTTGGATGACTGGTCCATTGAAGATGTGTCTGCATAGTATATGGATAATATATTCTATCTCAAACAGATCAATGTGAATTTTCTTATGGGAAATATCCCCACAGGTTATTTCTTCCAAGGAGAAAAAATATATATCTATTCCCAACCATCCTGATGATGTTAATTTACACATAACTATGGAGTTTAAAAATAATTTTTCATATGGTTCTAGAAAAACAAAAATGATTGAATCAAGGGGTTACATAAGAATATAATATTCCACTATTATTGCAATAAACTCCCTTATATAGAGATTACTGATATGTAAAAATGTGTACCAATAGTCAGTTGATGATTAATTTGGGAAAACAAATCATCCTTCACCCACAAATAACACACATGAAGAATATTAAAAATTATATCCCTATAATTTGTCATCAACGTCTTCTATCATACTACTCAAATAGTATCCATGAAATGGTAGCATGACCCAATGCACCCATAATGAAAATAATATTTTTAATGGCCTGTCAAAATTTTACCTATGACATATTTTGGGAATAAAATTTCACTATCGTTTGATCTATAAATATATCATAAGATTAATCTCTCACACAATTTTTACAAATTTATCCTTCGGATGGGAATGTTATATTAACAAGAGGAATAATAGTTTAGGTGCTTCATACATGATCTATTTGGGCCGAAATTTGTATTGTATAGTATTCTCCTAGAATGGTCTACCATATTCTAGTATGACCCTATTCATTAATTGATATATTAGTTTGTCTCCAAATTATTAAATATGATGGATATTGATTTTATAAGGTATAAAAAATGTGAAAATGTAATCTTTATTGAATTTATCACTGGTTGAAAAAACATAAATTATTTTCTCTCATTCCACTCCCGTAAAAACATTTCATATAAATAAATACAGATATCATCATTAATGGGATATATAAAACATTGATACCATTAAAATATATTTGTATATTATAGTACTTTTCATACATGAAACTTCATGCAGAGGATAGCGAACCAAGTTAAAGTCCATTCTCATGCATAAAAAGTATAGAAATGGTAAATTTAGATAGAAATTTACACTATTAAATATAATCTAGTTCTAGAGAACACCGGATCACCCATGAAAGATGAAAAATGAAAACTTTCATTCACTATGTGAGAAAAACATCAAAATATCCCACATCTATTGGAAATGGTGAATCAAAGAGACCAATAATTTGAGGAACGAATGAAAAAAATCATATACATTTGAAATGAATAGGTTTCTGGTTATTTTATATTTATCTATGAAAATCAATATCCTTACGATTCTTGATCCTGTGAACATGATGAAGTAATCTTCAACCATCATCTTAAGTATTTCCCCTTTTCATTAGAGGTTGAGAAACCCCATCAAATACTAAATTGTCATCAATGACATTTTATGGAATATTTTTGATTATTTACAGAAGATACTTGAAACAGACCTAGAGTAGGTGGACCATGTTTCCACCAACCAATTAGAGGATTATGATTATTTAAAATATTTACCAAATAGGCATAAATGGATGTTTGATGACTAGATATTGTTAATGATGTTTATCGGTATCACATATTTCTTACGGTACAACTTCTTAAAATTTATTATAGTCATTCCACCTCCTATTTCAAAATAATGGGTGCTATAAAATTCACCCTCTGGAGGTACATACAACTATTTCAACCAACATAGTTCATGATAAAAATAATTATCCCCCATATCTCAATTTATACCTTAATTTATCATATATTCATCCCTTCTTATATGGGGTAAGATAAAAACCCCATGAAATATAATCTCCATAATATTAGTAGTTTCTCTTTATCTATATCTAGTTTGTTCACATAGTAAACCCATACTCATATGATGAATATTAAAATGAAGCTCAGTTCATCAAACAATATTGTAGAGTCAACAAAGGGGATGGAACAACATACCAAAAAAGTGATGAAACAATCATGATCAAAGATAGTATTCCTTCCAAAACCCTATGTAATTTATATATATATTATAGACATACTGGAATGGAATTTAATAATAATATGTTGGAATATGGAGATACACCAAAATTCATTAAGAAAAAATCAATCCTAATTGTTTTTGAATATCAGTCGGTATGTTTATAAAAATTCAACCAACCTAGCTAATTGGGTAAACCTAATCCTCTCGATGATCTGGTGAAATGTATTCCATCAACATTGGTCCAAACAGAAGAATCATCTATATATAGAAATTCATCCCATTATCCATATTCTATAGGGAAACCTTCAATTGGGATGAATGGGTCTCTAATGTAGAAGAATGATATTTTGAAATAGTTAGAGGATGCCATAAACAAGCTGTAAATCACGGAAACTCATTATATTTAAAAATATATTAGAGAGGAAGAAGTCATGCCCCTTCAGTACCTAAATGAATTGGAGGAAAAAGACACGAAATCAATGGTTACTAGAGTAGACTTTTTTCATGTATAATTTTATTCCACTATCATCTTAATAGAGAATGATCAAGAAAAATCCATTTAGTGTAATATCATACCACATTTTTCTTCTAAAACAATTTATAATTGCATCATATGATAGACTCAAATTGATAAATTTTATGAAATTATTCTAGTCTAATTCTATAATTATGTATGTTTTGGATATAGTGAGGATGACTTGTGTCCCATGAAGATGATTATCTTTTGGTATGAAAGGCATAAAAAATTTCACATGGAAATATCAACGTCAAGAACATGTTTGGAAACCTAAAATATAATGTCGATTTCAAGGTTATGTAGAATCAGAAAATAGCTAATGTTATATTTATAACACAATGGCTTCATTTCCACACTGTGGTATCATCATTATACAATTAATGAATGATGTACTATATTACTAAAAATGTATGAAAACTAAATGTAGATTTCCCCCACCCCATTGAATATTGTCAATACTAGTGTGAAAACTACGGTTCTTCTAGAGATAAGGAAAGAAACCATTAACAAAATGTGACATAATGTTTACATTACCAATGGTATGGTTACCACCCCTACATGTCAAGGGGGATTACTCAGTAATGATTATGAACTAAATATAGTCCATATATACGAATCAGTTTTAGAATTTGAGATCACACATAGATTTCAAGAAGCATTGGACCATAACGATATACAAGAAACCCTAAAAGATGAATCAGACCCATCATGATGTAGTCAAATAAATTCCACGAATAAGAGTGATCATTACTCAATGCTATATGGTTCATAGGATTCCATTTTAACATTTATGAAAATTATAAAAAACTATTTATTGTCTAATACAAATTTGGATATGAATACATCATATAATAAATATGAAGGAACAGTTTAATGTCAGAATCATTGAAATTCTATTGATTATGACAACCATTCCTTTGAACTTGTAGGGCCCATGGATAAATCGAAGATAATCACAAGGGATATGGTTTCCGTAAGAAATTTACCAATCATAAAGGTATTCCGATCAATGTTATGGTGGAATATGAAGAGGAATAAATCATTAATATCCCTATAATTTTTTACGTAGGTGAATCTACCACAATTAATGAACATAGACTAGTGATTTTGATTATAAAAGTGGATTCATAACCAACATTGATTAGTGATTCCATGAATTTAGATAATAAGGGTATATAAATATTATTCATCATATAAAAGTTAGCCGCATTTATATAAAATAGTTTATATAAAAATATTTATCAAAACATTTAAAAACCAAATATAAATATGATCAAAAAACCGTTTGCAACTATGTGGAATGAAAACCAAATGAATCCAATTTCTAAAAATTTATTTTTCGAGAAAAAATAACTAATCAATGCTTAAAACTATTTCTTCTTATTATTTTGAATACGCATTTTATAGTTCAAAACACACCCACACATGCATGCTTCGTTTAACAGTTCTATACTCATGAGCGGTCTATTGTCCAATCCCTTTGTGCCCCACTAAAACCCACATCCGATCCCTGGTCATGTACCTTTTACACCAATGGTACTCATCCCTTATTCATGTACTATTTAGCATAAACTCTCACAAACACCATGTATGTAAAATACTTTCATTACAAAAATAATCCACATCAATAAAACTAAAATTATTTTAAAAACCAAATCACAACCCATTTCAAAGAAACATTTATTTTCATTACAACAATCAATTTTTTTTAAAACATCTAATCCAATTCATGTTCCAACAATCCACAAAATCAGAACATTAAACTCTAGATATTAAAAACAAGAACCAATGAACTCATCCAATATCCCCAATTTTCTAGATTTCATCAACCATCACTCAAGAAGGTTTCAAACAAGTGTTTAACAACCAAATCACAATCAATTCATCACAATACATTAAATTTAAAACCATGCCAATCAGTTTTACTAAGAGGATTTGATAGTGAATCCTCCCAGCACGAAGGTGTAACATCATGATTTCAAGTGCCTCTCAAAGGTGCCTCATAGCAAGTTGGTCACATATACTCAAGTGAATTTCCTCGAATGCAAGAGTATATGGACTATTAGTATGTTAATTTTGAATGATAGTGGGGAAACTATTCCCTCATTGTAAGAGTAGCACAACAGAATTACAATTTAATAGAGTAGTAGAAGTAGTAATACCATATAATAATCAAAAAATGTAATAATAAATGTAAATAAAAAATTGGAGCACATAGATATATGACCCATGTGACATATGTCTAGGAAAGCATCCAAACATGTCAAAATGTTGGAAGTATAGTACTAAACCAATGGCCAAAGAAAACAAGGAAACTTCTATAGCATCGCAAGACTCGGCTTGGTCCCATACTCTCCAACTCCAAAAACATCATGTACTTGAAGTAGAACGGAAATTTCCTTTATCTATACCTACAAAAATATATTCAGTTTTTTCCCAAAAACATGACCTAATTAGGGTGTGAGACGAATCAAAATAGAAAACCACCCAAAGACCTGTGCCTAACTATCAGCGAATATATATAGCTGGAAAATGAAAAATGATGTAATAAACAAGGATGTTCTCAAAAGTAAACACTCATACATTTGCAAACTACAATCATTTTTATTTATTAATTATTGAACCAAACATTCAAATGCAACCCTATGGGAATGTTCTCAATGTCTAACCCCTATGTTTTCACAATGGGAATGACTCTATGAAGAATCACTCAACACCAATTCCTCATGTGGTATTTTAAAGAAAACTATAGACTCTATATGGAAGAACACAATGTCCATTACCCTTGTGTTCTGGGAATGGTATAATGTAGACAGCCTGAGGGAGCACTCACCGTCCAACCCCCCAATGGTCTTGCAATGTAAAAAGTATAACATACACTCTAGGGAAGCCCTCAACATCAATTCGACCAATGGTATATCTACACCAGGTTCTCACAGCCATGTGTAATATAATTGTGCACAAATGATATCATGTAGCCAATGTAATTTCATCTAATACAAGGATAAGCAACTAAAATGCATATCGCAAGTATTTCATATAATATCTACTCCATTATAATAGCACTAGGCATGAAAATAAAATATCCTAACAGGCAATTGTAGACCCAACAATCAATATTTAAAATCATGGGAAATCAAATCCATAAACAAGGTAATAAACCTAAATCACAAACATATCCCTTTCTCAAGAGAAAAAACATAGCCGACATTAAACAAGGTTAAATCTCAAAACATGCAATACCCTAAACTATGGTATTCAGCACTTTTTGCACGTGTAATCAAACGACTACTATGGAAAAACACAAACCACCTACCTTGACATTTTATGATTGATATAGTTGAACATTAGCCTATTAATGAACATAGAACATCGTAAATGTACAAAAATGTCAAAAATTATTAACCTTCAATATCTCATAAAAGAAGTGAATTCAGGAGGAGAGGCTCTCGAAGAAGGAATAAATCACTGAGGGTATTCCAAAGAAACTGAGGGTGTCTGATTAGAATAATAGATAACAGATTAGGGGAATGGATAAGAATAGATTCTCTTGGATGAGATGGTGTTAGAAGAATACAATTCTAGGAAGTAAACGTGACCCTAGTATGATTTAACAAATAAAAAGAAAATTGAATGTCATGTTCATTTAATTGACATGTCGGGTACATGCCTTATCTGACCCCCACTTTACACAATCTCCATGTATCCTCACACGACCATGTACTCGGCCATTACACAACCATTACAAGGATACCTGTGGCAACCAAGTACATGGTTTTTACTCCCAAGTACATGTCGTGTACTTATGGTTTTTTCAGTTTATCCCCTTTTTTCTAAAAAATAGTTTAAAACAAGATCCATAACAGAATTGAATATCCATGATCATACAAACCTTCCCCATTAAATAAATTCATCCCTGAATTTCCTTAACAAGGAGGAACAAATGAAGAATCCATGAACAGCTCTAGTCACTACGATTTCAGATCAGCCTCCCTCTCCCAAGTCTCATCAGGTAGTCACCCATGCTACCACAACACGCATACAAGAATAACATACCGGCCATGGAGAACCTTCACATTGTGCTCATGAATCGATATAGGATACTCCTCAAATGATGCTTCCACCTCCAAATCAACCTCCTTGCATTGAAAAAAATGAGACTGGATTAAGAAGAAATTTCATAGCCGAGAAACGTCGAAGATGTCATACATATCCTAGTACCTCTAAGGTAACTGAAATCGATAGAAAACCTACCTGAATCACTTTATAGCCTCAAAATGGCCAATGTATCTCAGTGAAATATTTACCTATCTTCTAATCCTCATGTGGCCCAACCTTGGTGTGAGAAATAAGAAAACCTAATCTCCATCCTCGAACTCCAGAGGCCACCTTCATCTATCAGCATATGACTTCTAAAATGAATGTGCAGTAGCCATTATGTTCTAAATCAACTCTACCTTCATTGTGGTCTCCTGGACAAGAAGAGGACACAACATAGCTTCCTCTCCTACTTCCATCCAAAATAGGGGTGATCAGCATGGCCTGCCATACAATTCCTCTTATGGTTCCATCATAATAGATGCCAAAAAATATTATTGTAGGGAAATTGAAAAAGATGTATATGATTCTCCCAAGAACCTCAAAAATTTTGGACGTGTGCTCGAAGAAGGTCCTCTTGCACCTGAATTGTAAACTCAAACTGACCATCTATCTGGGGATGGTATGCTGTACTCAGAATTACCTCTATACCCAAATCCCACTTTTGTCCCTACCAGACCTAAGAATTAAAACGGGAATCCCTATACGAAATGATGGAGTGGATAACCCCATGTAAATATACAATCTCTCAGATGTACAACCTTCCAATATAATAAACACCTATGGTCTCCATGATCTGTAAGAAGAAAGACCCCTTTATGAGTCTTTAAATGAAAACCCAAACTGGAAAATTCCCATGAGAAAACCTCGTTAAACCTGTCACGAAGTCCATAGAAACATCATTCAACTTCCACCTCGGAACGAGATACTACTGCAAAAGCCCTTCCGGCGTCTGATTCTCTACCTTCACCTATTGATTGGTGGAATACCTCATAACAAAACCAGCTACATCCTTCATCATATCGCGCCGCCAATACTGATTGTATAAATCTAGATACATCTTTGTGATGCTCAGATGAACTACCCAAACAAAGGAATAAAATTTCAACATCAACTCCTTGTGTATTTCTATTGACACCAATACACATCCATAATAGTGGAATATCTCATCATTTCCTATGTTCCATCCAAGAGTAGGGTTCTCTCCTGACACACCCTCCAATTGGACTAGGCCTTTAGAATTTGATGGTTTCCTCATTCACACTCGATCAATTAGAGTATAGGTAACAACTATAGTAGAACGAAATGTATGACCACGTTTGTTTTACATCTTTAAATGCATATTTGAGAATATAACCATAACCTTCAACAAACTATAGGCCTCTTAAATTATCTGTATTTTTGTCCTCATACCCAATGCATCAGCCACTATGTTGCCTTTCCCAGGAGGGTATGAAAGCTCAATGATAAAAAAAATGAAGGAAATGAACCCACCTTCACTATCTCTAATTCTGGTCTCGCTGAGTGATGATATAATTGAGATTTTTTTGTTAGATAAAACCAAAAAATGCTATCCCATAAGGTAATGTCTCTAACAGCGTAAAACATGCACAACTGAAACCAACTTGATATTGTGCATCAATTAATTCCTCTTGTGTATCCCCCAACTACCATGAAACATTCACAATGAATCTATCCCCCTATATAAGCACTACTCCCAGTCTGATACCTAATGCATCACAGTAATTTGTGTAACCCTTTCTCGGATCTGAAAAAACTAGTTTTTGTGTTGAAGTAAACCTCCCTTTCAACTCATAAATAGATGAATGTCCATAATATGCCCCGGAGTACTTCACTACATTTTTAGGTAGGCCCATCAATGGTAGTAAATGGTGTGAAAAGTTTTGTATAAAGCATCTGTTGTAACCCGCCAGCCCTAGAAAACACTGTACATCAAATACGTTCTTCAGCTTATCCTTGGAAATTTCTGCTCTCACTTCATCTGGGTCTACTAATACTCCAATATCTAAGATAACATGACACTAGAATTGAATCTAGTCCATCAAAAACAAGAATTTTGAGATCTTATCAAATAACTGGTGCTCTCTCAATGTACTCAAAATGATCTCATGATGGGTAGCATGGTCATGTTGAGTGTGAGACTACACCAAGATATCATCTACGAAAACCACTACAAGGGAGTCCATTTATAGATGGAACACTTGGTTCATATGTTCCATAAAAACTATAGGCACGTTCGTGAGGCCGAACGAAATAACCACATACTTTTATATAACATAACTTCTCCAAAAGTTTGTAAGAGGTATATCTGATGTTCTAATGTTAAAAGGAAGATAGGCAGATCTCAATTCAATATTTGAGAACAATCAGGATCCCCGAAGCTGATCAAAGAGATCATCAATCCTTGGTAAGGGATATCATATCTGGACCATCAACTATTTCATCTTCTGATAAACCACACAATGTCTAGGGTAACTTTCCACCTTCTTCACAAACGGGATAGGTAACCCCCATGGAGAAGTACTGGGTTGCATGAAACCCTTTTCCTGTAACTCTTCTAACTGCTTCTTGAGCACCTGTAACTCTGGTGTAGCCATCCTATAAGGAGGAATAGACACCATTACACTCATGGAACGAGATAAATAGAGAAATATGCTTCCTTCTCTGGAGGAAAACTTGAAAAGTTGTCTTGAAAGACATCCCTAAAATGATCTACCATAGGAGGAAAGTCCATCTGGGATGTCCTATGGTCATATAGATACAATTATAGAAATATGGGCTATAAATCCTCTCATCCATTGATACATGGGACCATTTTTCCTCTCATGGACATCCCATTCACCATTTTATAGAAACAATCTTCCCTCTGGCCATGTGAAATTCACCCTATGTTGAGAGGAATTGACCGTAACCTAGAAGGGAACTAACTTTTACATTACTAGAATGAGGTCATGGATCATCATCTCTATGAAATAAAGGTCCCATAAGAAGTGACACCCACCAACCTCATGAGAGAACTCCTTGCACAGATGTAAACATCCCTTCTACTCTCCAACGGTGTGTACTACATCAAGATATTAGTAGATGTAAATATATAGAGCCCATGTTTCTCCACAACAGGAACAAATATGGAACTATAAGAAGGAAATGTTTTGAAAAGAGTAGAATCTAAAACTGTGGAAACCAAAATCGTGCCTCTAACATTGAGGGTCAGGGATCTTGCTCATAGTGGGTCTGTTATTGCGCAATGGTCTGACCTATGCCTTGACCCTATGCATTTTTTTGTGATCCCTGAGTTGATCCACCTCGTGGCTATCGAAACCCATATGTATGAAAACTACGGAAAAGACCTCCACCACGGTCTGAAATGGATAGAAGAGCTCTAGTTCATTGACTGACGTGGAACTGTTGGTCCTGATCCTGCACATGGAATCAACGAAAAACCCCCATAACCAGCTCCTGGTGAAAAAATCTAATAGAAATGCTGAAGGTGACCTATCATGTTGCATGATCGACACTCAACTGGGTCTCTTGGGAAAAGTTTCTTTGTATTCCCACTCATCTCATACTTGTAGAATACCACCTGGCTACCTGAAGAAGTATCTCACCCACTCTGATCTCCAAACTTTTACCCCATGTGATGCATCCTAATATCAGACAGTGGAATACCAACTCCAGATGATCATCCACCCCAACTCACGGCTCCAGAATCCCTCAGGTTTTGCATTTTGATCAGTGCCTGGTTGATAATAAAAGTTATAGATTTCAGCCCGTAGATGTTCACCTGAGATTAGATTTCATTCTTGAGACCATCCTCAATATTCCTCTCTAGAAAAAACTCATCACCCCATATAATGGGTTTGAATCACTGCAGATCTGTGAAGCGAGATGAATAATCCCTTACTGAGAGTGTAACCTTATCCAAACTCATGAACTCTCTAGCGTGGTCTCCCCTCAAAGTCTCTAGGTATAATTAGTCATAGAAGGTCCTCTATAACTCATCCCAAGACATAACTCATTGGTATCCCAACTGTGATATCACATCCAACCGTCTCTTGGAGGAATCCCGAATCATGTTTGTATCAAAATTCAACCTCAAATCAGGTGGCATCTCCATATGCTCAATGATAGACATCATGGATTCTAACCATGACTCTCCTACCTGAGGTCCTCCATTCCCTATGAAATTTGGAGGATGCTGCTGCTAAAAAACCCGCATCAACTATGCCATAGATGGGGAAGGATGAAGTGCTCCATGGAAGTTCTATATAAACCTCAGGATACCTTTTCAGAACTATGCATTATCACCTGTATCTGGAATGAGGGTTGGTGCCAAGACAGGAACAACTAGAGGATATGCTAGTAGTCCATGATGTACCATGTATGTCGTCTTATCGTTTCCCTGTATCTGGATTACAATTAGAGCATGTCCCGGTGGCCTGACTATGCAAGGTCAAGAACACACCTTAGTTCATGATTATCAAGGACTAAAATTTATATGTGAAAGAAATGAATAGAAGAAATAAACCATTTATGTTTTTCAAAACACGGATACTGGGAATGTATGACCCCGACACAGCGTGTTCCCTTAGGCTATTACCTAGGTGTGTACTTCTACCAACCATGTTCATGTAACACCCCATACACATGACATGTTCTCCTTTGGCATAGCATGTACATGAATCTTTACCCCATCACGAGTTCCTCTACATGGATAAACCACACAGTTATCCTAGAACACAACTGCATAGTGTTTTTATGCCAAACACAACATGTACTAGAAGAATTTATCTTACTAGTGTCTTTAGTCACAAGGCCGGATACATGGTCATTAAAAAAATTTCATGTTCTCCAAACACATGTCATTAGTCACATGGTTGGGTACCCGGTCCTTACAACATGACATGTACTCCATGTACACAACATGTTCCACCAAACATTTCCCAACCCCGTGTCTCCTCCCACACAGCTAGTCACATAGTTATTGACTACTCGGAGTGTACATACAGTAAACAAAGTTCACATAAAAAAGATTTTCTTTCCAAAAAATAAGGATACATTGAATGTATTCATCATTACACACCATGTATTCTGGGTTTTTCCTGACAGTAAGCCTCAGACACTATTTTGAAACCTAATAAAAACACGAAAAAAACATTAAAGTGACAAAGTATAATACGTGGGGGTCCAAATCCTTGGGAATCTAAGAATGGCATCATATTCATGTATATCACAATGTATAACAGTGCAATCAATCACATGATCCACCAAATTATAAACCATGAGGACCCATAACACCTCAGGGACCAAAGTAAGGTGCTCATTTAAAAGAAAAATTACATATTTTCAATACTCTATCAAATAGAAGGTATTATATCATGACATCTATCACAACAACATGCATACCTAGAAAAAATCTACCACAACAACATGAAATCAGTAATTGACCCAAAATGGAATAACAAGACTGAATGACATGTGATCTCTAGAAAGTGCCCATATGATGCATGAGATGGCATAACCTCATCTGATTGGGTTGCAACAAAATTATAACCTCAATAATATCAATGATAATAGTAAAAAACATGTAAATCACCCAATAGTGAAATGAAATCAACAATAACAATTACAAAACTAGAAAATTTCAATAATCGAGGCATATTGGCTTTTCCCTATACACGGGTTAGCTACTCCTAAGAACAACATATTAGCAACTACTATTATTTCATAAACCTTTCCATAGGCTGAAAACATGATGTCAAAGAAGAAAAAAACCCCTTTGATACAACATTGTAACATCCCAGTGCTGGGTACCACCCAAAGGTGCCCCATACACGGTTGGTCACATGGTATCAAGAACATTTCCCTGAATGGCAGAGGATTCCAACTAGCAGCATGGGCCTTGGGTGTGATAGTGGGTAATATATTCCCCCATTGGAAGAGTGACACTAAAAAATAAAAATATTATACTATAGTGGAAGAATTAATACCATATAATAAGAAAAAAACAAAAGACTTAAAGTAATTAAACAACCAGAGGACATATATAAATGATGCCTTTCGCATTTATATTGGTAAGATGTCAAACATTCCATAATTCTAGAAATACAGTACAAACCCAATGTAAAAAATAAAACAAGTATAATCATGTAGCATCGCAATCCTCAGCTTGGTCTCATACTCTACAGATCCACAACCACCAAATCCCTAAATTAGAAGGGTGGTTTCCAATATCTATATCTGCAATAATATAAGCTATTCAGGCCAAAATATTTGGAAAAAATAAGGTGTGAGATGAATTAAAATAAGAAACCACCCAATGATCTGTGCCTAACTATCAGTGAATATATATAGCTGGAAAAATGAAAAATGAAGTAATCAACAAGGAAGTACTCAAAAGTAAACAATCATACAATTTCAAACTACATTAATTTACATTTATTAATTATTTAACAAAACACTCACAAGAAACCCTTCGGGAATGTGCTCAAATTCTGACCCCTTTGGTTTCAAAAAGATAGAGACTCTGTTAAGAAGCACTCACCATCCATTCCCCCTATGTTTTTAATGAAAACTACACACTCTCTGAGGAATCCCTCAACATCCACGCCCCCCCCCCCCCCCCCGTGATCTCGTAATTGTATTCCATATACTCTCTGAGGGGGAACTCGCCATCCTTCCCCAATAGTCTTGAAAAATAAAAATTATAACAGACACACTTGGGAAGCCCTCAACATCAATTTACCCTATGGTCTAACTACACCAGGTTCTCACAAACCAGTGTAAATCAGTCATGCACAAAAGATACCTAGAAGCCAATGTATTCTCATATACTAGAAGGCTAAGCTGCTAAAATGCATATCACAAGCATGTAATATAATATAAACCCTATCCTAATAGCACTAGGCATGGAAACAAAATAAGACAATAGTAAGTTCTAGGTAGAATAACTAATATAAAAAAATGGGAAACACATCCACAAATATGGTAATAATATTAAATCATAATGAAAAACTTTTCTCAAGTAAAAAATATAAATAATGCATCAAACATGGTTAAATTTACAAACACGCAATACCCTAATCTATGGGTTTTGGATATTTTTTCACATATAATCCTATGAAAACTAAAAATAGGAATAAACCACCTACCATGAATTTGTATGATCAATATAGTTGAACCTCATCCTTTGAATCGACCTAGAATTTCATAGATCTACAAAAACATCAAAAACTTGCAACATTAAATATCTCATGAATGAAGATAAATCAAGAGGAGAGTCTCTAGAATAAGGTAGGACTCATCTAGGGGATTCCAACACAACCGAAAATGTTTGATTTTGGAGAACGGATGATAGATCAAGGGCATAGAGCAGAATCATCACTCTCGGTCTCTCCTAGACGAGATAATGTTAGAAAAAGAATATTCTGGGAATTATACATGACCTCGTTCCAAATTAACAAATAAAAAAAGTACACAACATGTTCATTTAATTTAAATTTCTTGTACATGCCTTAATCGGCCCCCACATTAGGCAGTCTCCAGGTCCCCTCACATGGCCATGTACTCAACCGTTACATAGCCAATACAAGACAAGTACTCCTCAGTACATGAGGTGTACTTATGAATTATCGAAATTCTCCAATTTTTCTTGAAAACACCTGAAATCAATATTCATAACAAAAATGGAGATCTAGGTTATTGCAGAAGGAGTTGATAAAACCCCAACGAACGAAGAACACACAAGTCACCTGGGTTAATTTTCTATGAAACGCCACATATATCTCCTCCTATAATGATCAACACCAAATTCCATCAAATTTGGAATCCATACACCAAGATCTACCCCTAGAAGGCGTATATCTAAGAAAGATAGATATGATTATAAGTAGATCAAAGAATATCTAAGAAACCAATAAAGAACGAAGAAGAAAGATCACATAACTCATGAAGATGGACCTGATTCACCATCGGAATCATTGAGATTTCATTCGGACTGATTGGAGAACCTTCTTTGGCCTTAGTAGAATGAATATACCTTGTTAGGTCCAGTTTGGGTTAAAAACGAGCTAGTTATTGAAAAGATGAGTGAGGTCATATTATTAAGTTTCTCATTATGAATCTCTGCATAGTTTGACTACACATTTAGGAAAACCATGTGCTAACTTTGTTGTATCCCCTACTCGGACGACATCCCCTTGCACGGTCTCCTAATCCTTTCTCCAACTATGCTAGATCTTCTCCCTCAAATGGACTTTTAGTATTGTTTTTTGCCACATAGTTAGTCACACCGTGCACCACCCATGTCACTTCCCATTAGCCCAAAAAACACTTCTGATGTCTACCAGACTCTACCATAAAATGAATCAATTGTGGGTAACATACCGGAAACCAGGGGTACTACATTATCGCCACCAATGGTCTTTCCATCCTCAGAAAGTATAAAACCCCCAACAATATGAAATAGTAACATCCCTTACAATTTCATCTTCTTGTTGCATTCTCATGTCTCTTCTCGAATCCAACCATACTTCTATAAAACCTGCACTAGACTGATGCTTTTTTTCATGAAAGACTTTATCTTTATTATCAACAATCCTCCCCAGGATATGTTCCAATAAAGCATCTAGAACTAGGTTGATGTGATCCCATCTGATCATATGGTCAGGATCAGGCAGATACGTTTTCCACAAAGATACATGGAACATAATATGCCCTAAACTTATCTAAACTGGTAATGACAAATGATATTCCACCACTCCAATCTAATATAGTATCTCAACAGGGCCAATGTATCTAGGAGCCAATGTTCCATGCATCATGAAACAATGATTTTGCATGACTTGGAGATACCCTCAAATAAGTCATGGTCACCCACATCGAAAAACAACAGTCTTCGAACGTGATATTATTATGAATTCTAATGACTCTGAGTCATCTCCATCCTCTTTCTAATAAACCAGATCCTCTAAATTCTTTCATAAAAAATACTTGGACAAACTTGTGACGATTCACCTGTTTTCACCCTGCTTTGTGGAGATCAACAAGGATGCCCAAACAATGATTCAAACTAAGGACTGTGTATCAAGACATGATAGTTGTTATTGAATTATAACTCCACTAAGCGTATATGTTACTCCCATGATCCAAAAAAGAAATTACACAATGTTACAACATGTCTTCCAATGTTTGTATCATCCTCTCAGATATACCATTCATTTTAGTATGATCGGGTGTTCTCATATTCAATTGAGTCCTAAGGGAATGCTTTAAGAATTTCTAGAAACGAGACGCGAACCACAGTTCTCTATCTGAGAATAATGACATTGGTACACCATGCCTCTTTACCACATCTCAGAATAGATTTTTGATAGATCCTCCACCATATAAGTTTCACTAATTAGAATGAAATGGCCCAACTTGTTAAGATGATCCACTATCACCCAAATTGAATCGTGAATCCAGACCATTCATGGAAGACATGTAACAAAATACATCAATATCATCTTTCCTTTCCACAATAGGATAGATAAATACTACAACATTACCACTAGTCTATGATTATCTACATTAACATGTTGAAAAATTAAGCACTGCGAGACAAACTCAGCCACCTACCTTTTCATGTTGTTCCTCTAAAACTGCACCTTTAGCACCTTATACATATTCTTTGTACATGGATGTAGAAACATTCTATAATGGATGTATTCATGAAAGAGTTATATCAGAAAATTCATAGGTACAACTATACAATAAATAAAACATAAAATTGAACTCCTACAAGTTCTCAACCCTCAATGGTCCCCCAACATTTAGTTTTGAACTCATAACCAGCCATGCAACATCAGATGTTTTTTTCTCTTTGACCATATTTCCCAAATCAAGAAAAAGTATAGATAAAAATAAAACCACCATATCTCCTAGATATTCATAATCTATATGCATGTCGGCTATGACTGACATCAATTTCCCATCATCTAATGCATCTTTCACCAACTGAGAATATGAATTTCTTCTTAGTGCATCTGCCACTAAATTTCCATTCCCTAGTGTTTACATATAGTCAATGACAATAATTTGGAGGTATTACTTCTATATCCTTCACATCAGATTCAAATATCACTCTGAGAAAATTTGTTTCAAGCTTTTGTGATCTGTGAACAAACTAAATTTCTCACCAAAGAGATAATTTCACCACATCTTCAAAGCATGGATGAATGTATCTAACTCTAAATCGTGTGTTGGGTAATTCTTCTCATGCACGCTTAACTGCCTTGGTCTATAAGAAACCACATGATCTCCTTTGCATGACAACACAACTCAACCCTCTTTATGGAGCATCACATGAATCCACATGGCCGTATCTGGATTCTAAAAATATCAATATAAGTTCCAATGTAAGTTGAATCATTAGTTCCTAGATTTTTTTTGTAATTCCTATATCTATTAGAATAGAGCATTCTTCTTTATTATAGTTGTCATTGGTGAATCGGGTAATGAAAAATCATGGAAAAAGTATCGGTAGTAAACAGCTATACCAAGAAAACATCATATATCAGAGAAATTCTTATGTGATTTCCACGAGATAACAACTTCTATATTTTTAGGATCAAGAAAAACTAATTTTTTTAGAAATGAGATGGCCATGAAAACATACTTCTTGTATCCAAAAATCACACTTTGATAATTTTTCATAAAAACGGTGGTCTCAAAATATTTGTAGCACTGTTTCTAGATACTCCTCAAGGTCAGACCTTGTCTTTGAATACATCATGATTTCATCCACAAACACCACAACAAAGGAATCCATATATTTCTGAAATATCTAATTAATCAAATCAATGAAGACTAATGGTTCATTCATTTGAAAGAATGTAATGACTTCATTTTAAAAGATTCAATATCTTCTTCTGAAATCTGTCTTCGGAATATCTTCCTTCTGAAATCGCATTTAGTGATATCCAGATCACAATTCAATCTTGGAGATCAACTTATCTCTCAATAATTTATCAAACAGATTATTAGTGCGTGGAAGAGGATATCTATTATTTATAATAACTTGGTTTTACTTACTATAATCACCATATAACAGAAGAGTTCCATATACCATTTTCAAAAACAAACCATGTGATTCCCACATAGACGTACTATGTCAAATAAATCCCTTTTTTCTAGCTCCTCCAACTGCACTTTCAATTCCCAAAACTCTTTTACATCAATCCTATAAGATGGAAGGGAAATAGTAATGGTCCCCAAATGGTGATCAATCATAAACTCAACTTCCCCTATAGGTGGTAACCATGATAAGTTCTTGTGAAATATATCAGGAATGTAGTCCAAAAATGATGGAATACTAGTCCTATCAATATCCTTCATTGATGTCAAACTCAACACCACTATCTGGTAATATATCATTCCCACCATTAGTGCCAACAATATCTTTTCACCTTTCTTTACCCCCTCTCTCCTCTGAAGAGATGCTCAATGTCATCCTCAATTGTGAAACTACCTGTTCTACTATAACAGTCGATGTGTGAGTTCAGCATTATCAACCAATTCATACCAAGGACTATGTTATATCAATCGATTTCTAACATGCAGAAATATAATTTAAGCTTATCTCTATCATCTGTTATATCACAGGCTCTACAGGCAAAGGCTTGAAATTCTCTTTCACTCATAGGAGTTTGCAGTTTTTAAGAAGAAGTCAACATTTCTAACATTAAACATAGAAAATCAACAGCACAAGAAGAAATGAATGAATTTGATAAACCAGTATCAAAGATCACATTCATAAGGGTATAGTTCAATATAATCATACCACTCATCATAGATGATACAACATGATCATTTACAATCATCTTCTCATCTCCATACTATTTATTTATTGATTCAATATTCTCCTTTCTGTCTTGTGGAGATTCCCCTGGATAATGAGTCCTTGAATTTATAGAATCACCATGGGTAGATCTACACTACTGACGAGACTAATTCTATCATCCTCACTATATCAAAGAATATGATTCATGTGATTCCTGAGAATGGTCTTGAAAACTTGAGATTTTAGAATATCAATAATAGCACTGACGATTCTGTATCTTCATGCAGTTATGACATGCTCTAGGTTGTGTCGTACACTCTCGCATTTTGTGGTCAAGAAAAAAACAATGAGAAAAACTTTTTTAACTCTTGTTTCTAAGAGGAAGGTTCATTGATCCAGTGGTACTATTCTAATTTCCACATGTATGTTGGAAATAGGTGTCTCATTTCCACTTTCTCCCAGTGTTTGAGTTCCCACCAATCACTATAGGAATCATCATACCTCCTCACACAGATCCCATGATATCACTTTCAACCACAGTCACTCTGTTCACCATCTATGTATAATCCGTAATATATAGCACTACAATCTTCGATCGAATCTCCTTTATTAGCATCGATTCAAATATTTTCTCCTTTAGAGAGGCACTTTCTGCAAATTATAATGAAAAATGAACTGAATTAATGAATTTCGTCACATACACTATGACCGAAAGATTCTATTGCTTCATAATGAACAAAATCAGTTTATTTATGGATCATCAATGTGTGAGAATATAAATATTTGTTGAAAAATTACTCAAAAGCATCCCATGTAAGTCCTTCAACCAATTTAGCATGTACTACTAAATCCTACCATAGGCTTCCAGATCCTCGAGAATATATGTCGCCAGCTTTCCCCAACTCCATCAGGGTGTTGATGAAATCAAAGATACAATTCATCCAACTAAGCCACCCCTCCGCCTACTCGGGCTCAGTATCACCCCAGAAGGTAGGTGGATTCAGATTCATGGACTAGATGGTATGATCCAAATTCTGTGGACCATTCTCCCAGTTCCCCATATCCACATCTTGAGAATCTTATACAATTCTGTGAACCATCTCTTGGTTCACCTATGGTTCAGGTGCCACCACATTCTCTGCAGCTTCTTTAGGTTGGTTTCGACGACACATACCAGGTTTCATTTTCTTAACGAAGAGTAAAATCCATCAATCTCAATCTATGGATACTAATTGTTTATAATTTCAATTTATATCAAATAAACTATCACAAAAATGTTTTCCAAAAACATTTTCTGATTTCGAATATTTTTGAAACATTCATTCATGAAATTGAAAATCAAACATTTCAAAAATACACTAAATATCATCTTTTCAAAATCATTCATTTGAAAACAATATATGTATTTTTCAAAAATTTACATATTTCACAATGTCATACGTCATTACTCCAAATAAAATATGCAATCCTAGTGGGAATTCATTCCTTTACAATTCATGTCCTTCTAGTCTCATTTACTAAACTATGACAATGAGATTCCAAGATCATATAAGTGTCTCCAAACACTTGTGCCCCCAACTCCCTGGTAACATTATTTTCTTCATAAAAGGGTCAGCTACATCCTTTTATGATATACCTTTAATGTGCCAACAATCCTACTCCTATTTAATATTTCATCCAAAAGGATAAACAAGAAGGAATTTCAACTCCAACACCTAGAACACTGATGGACACTTGTTATTCAAGGATTGAATTATCTCATAATTAGTTGGTTTTCCACAATGACTTCCCTACTCATGCCACTATGTTAGAATTTTTAGACACATATTTATAAAATAGTTTATATAAAACAATTTTCCAAAAAAGTATATGACCAAATATAAACAAGTTCCAAAAACCATTTGATGCGAAGTTACAAGAATTAGATGAAGCTAATTTCCATCATGTTATTTTTCCAGAAAAATAACTTGTCAAAGATTAAAACCAATTATTATTCTTATTTAGCATACCCATTTTATAGTTCACAAAAAACCCACACATGCATGCTTCGTTTGACAGTTCCATACTCTTGAGATGTCTCTTGTCAATTCCCTTTGGGTCACATTATCCCTTGCCACCAATCCAGAGTCACCTACCTTGTACCGTAATGGTTCTCATCCCCTATTCATGCCATGTTAAGAATGAACTCACACCAATACTAGGTTTTCTAATATTTTCATTACCAAAATAAACCACTTCAATAAATATCAATTTTATTGAAAACCAAAGAAAATCCAATTTCAAATAAACTTTTCAGGTAAAAAACAATTAATTTTATTTAAAACATCTAATCCAATTTGTTTTCCAATAATCATGACAAATTCCTACTTTAAAATCAATATTTGAAAACCAATAACCAATGCACTCATTCAAAATCCCCAATTCCCCATATTTCACAAACTGTCACTGAAGAAGGTTTCCATAAAGGTTTTAACAACCAAATTAAAATCAATTCAAAAAAAAATTAATTAAATTTCAAATCATTCCAATCATTTATACATATAGGATTCGGGAGTGAATCCGGCTACCTCAACGGTTTTTAAAAAAACCCCATTGAATGAAGAACGCTGATGGAAACCATATCGATTCTCCAAGAACCCAACATATATATGTTCACCTAGATAGATAAAAACAAACTTCCATCAATGTTTTCATGAAAAAACCTATATATACCCACAAATGTCATATATCTATGAAACCAATAGAAGATGATAAGAATATCTAAGAAAATGATCAATAATGAAGAAGAATGATCACATACCTCAAGAATATTGCTTAAATTATCCAATGGAAGCTTTCTTATTTCCTTTAAACTGATGAGAGAAACTTATTAGGCCTTAGGTGAGGAAAAATCCCGAGTTAGGGCTGGTTTGTGTCAAAACATGAAGCAGTTATGAAAAAAGAGTGATATCATATTTTAAGGATCTTTTTCTGACTTCGCACACTGTTTAACCACAAGGTTAGGCAAACCGTGCGATAACCATGCACTAAGCCCTGCCCGCATGACATCCCCATGTACATTCTCACAAATAAGGCTCCAGCTATGCTATAGCTACTATATACGCACGATTTGGCTGTAATGTTAGTCAAATCGTGTATTGCCCGTGTGACTTCCCTTTAGCCCCAAAACAATTCCAATTTTCTATCAACTCTCCCAAAAATCACCCTTACCCATTAAAATTGTGAAAATAATCAAGTAAAGGTTTTATACTAGAAACATAGGAAAATAATGACATCATGGAGAAAAAACAATATGTTCGGTCACAAGATGAGTCCTAATCATCTCCACTTTTAAGGAACCCACTGCCAATTAGTTTATATAAAATATTATATGATGTGAAACATGGATCGAGTGTATAATAGAATATCTATCTTGGTCACATGTAAACTCTTCAAAAAAACATGTGGGAATAAAACACACTGAGGATATATATTGAAGACGTCCGAAACATTTTGGGAATAAAAAAGTATAATGAACATGTTAATAATTTATTGTGTATCTTCCACTTAAAGTGCCAGAGTTAGTTTAGGCTAAATAAAATGTATTTTTCCACACTACATGAAACATAAAGATAATAAATATATAGAGAATATAAAATATTTAGGAATATAATGATTATATTGTTTGAAAATATCGATTTTTTGTCACTCATATGTAGCTTAAAATGAAGTTTTGTTTGATATTCTGAATTTCATAGATGAACAATGGGTCATAAACTATTTATTTCTATTCTATAGGAAGTAATTTGAGTGTTCTATGTGATTCACTTCATCTACAATTGATCACTAGTAATGATTATGCACGGTAGAGGCACTTCACAACAATATTAATGTGATCATGTAAGGTGTGACTTTATATATCAGTGTAAATATTTCACACATCTTTTGTAATTGGGAGTCCAATACATCTTTTAATTGAATGAGGCATGTGTTCCATGTAGAGAACGAGTATCCCAATATCATAAATTCATCTACTTACGGGTGATAAATTATTTAATGAATATATAAAATAGATTAATTACATAAAATAAATAACCAATTTTATTTAATTCAATAATATAAATGTCTGACAGGTTTTATTCAACATAAAAAATAGTTCCGGTGAGTCTTCATGAAGGTTTATGAGTATCTATGGTGAGTCAAGATGGTAATGAATCTTTCTAGCAATGACTCATGATGGCGGTGACTCATCTTGATGGAAGTTTAATCTATCCCTTTAATTAAATATCATTTTTGGTTGATGTTCATCTTCAACGGATGCTCATGTACTACAGTAGGTGATTTGTAGAATTATTAAATTTAAATAGGTCTTTTAAATGGTAGGTATTTTCAATAATTTTTTGAATTTCTGTTTTAAATGGTGGAGTCATCTTTTAGAGGTTAGACATTGTAATGATAAATGATTCCTGTATTAATCCAAATTTCTATGCTTATGGTTAGTTGTCCAGAATCTAGAGTCATTGTTGGTGGTGAATTCACACCAACAGTGAGTCAAACATGGTATTGACTCATCCTAAACAATGCGTTTTCCTTCTCTATGCCTCATATTCAAGAGTAATTCTTTCTCTTACTTAGAAAAAATAATTTCCAATCATCCTTATATTATAAATTTTTTTTTCATAACTTTTAAAACTCAACAATGGAATAATAAAAATGATTTGATTATCAATAAAAAATTTCTCCAATAATATCTCCCTTTCGGTTGAGAGAAAATCTTATCATTTGATAATCATGTAATCAATGATATATAGATTATCAGGGGTACATAAAAAAAGTACAGAATGAAACACTATCGTATAAAAGATAATGATGATAGGCATGGAAAAAAAGGTAACATATCAAATGAAATTAGACAGTAAATAGAATCAATGAAAATATATATTATAATATTATATTTAGTATAGTTTGAGGATAATTCAAATAATATAAATCCTCATTCATCTCCCTATTTTGATGGTTTGAAAAAATAAAAAAAAGAATTTAATAGAATAATTATATGAATTTAAATAATATGATTAATCAAATATTTTACAATAACAAACCCCATAGAATGTACTGCAAAAAAGTTCCAACAAAAAGACTACCAAAAAACACCCATCAATGAAAAAAAGTCTACTCATAAATTTTTCATAGGATTGGTTGAATTATTAGGATGTTCTTTTCATGAATTTTTTCATAGAAAAAGGATGTACATCATAACCTAAATGAGCTCTATGAATGGATGTAGGAATCCCAATCAGATATGGGGTCTCTTTAATAATGATAGGGATTGTGTGTTGAATATATTCTCTAGAAGATATAGAAAAAGGCTAGAAATTTTATGAATAGGGTTCTCTATGGTCATTGGTCACACTAAGCATGGAGAAATCTAGTACAAAATCAAGAGGTGTCAGATGAGCTGAAAATTTAATAGAATATCAACCGTTACTGAAATTCTATGAACATATTGAAATGGTTTCATCAATTTGAAGAGGTCCATAATTATGTTCCCACCGAACTCTACAACACTAAGGAAATTTTTATTTTCTTACATTAACAACATCAACACTAGAGTCCTCATCATCAAATTATTAACATTCTATTGAATATATTGACTTACCGGATGAATACTTATGTCCTCTACCAAGAACTATAAATGATTATTCATTTCATATTTCGTTTATATCTTCAAATGACAAAACATTATTACCCTGTTGATGGTTTCTATGTTGGATTACATGTCTTTCATGTATTTTGTGTCCATCATGTTAATATGATCACTATCATGTCTAATTTTTCACAATGTCTCTTGAGGTTGGTATGATACATCCCCTAATGTAGTAGTCCCACAAATATCATCACGTAAAATTGACCGTATAATAAAAAAAATTAAAAAACAAGGACATACATGAGATCTAAATTCTAAATAAGTTTTATAATCTACTATTTCATCTATATAATCCATAGAAATATTAGAATCTATCTATAATCATTCTAATACTAATCTCATAAACTCCATAACAATGGAAAGTCCTCAATTTTCAATCTCTAATTCATAAAAATAGTTCATCATTTTTGGTTGAATACGATGAATCCTTAGCTCAAATAGATATCTTGTAACCTTTTCACATAACCCTTTGACAAAATGTTCACGATTCATCAAAATCATGAAAAAAATAGAAATCAAAATTTCTCTAAAATATTTCATTTCAAATCGAGTTAGAATATCCACTAGAACTGAAGGAGATGTAGGGGAAGGTAAGGTTTTTGGTTAAATGGTATGTGTAGATACATTAAAAGGAATCCTTTATACTATCTTATATCATTAATATTATCATTAATTGAACCCTCAGAATACAATGCTTATCAAAGATTAGGTACACCTCTCATTAATGTACTACCATAATTTTTATAAAAGCTACCCTTTCCTCAATAAATGGATGTATCCGACTAAAATAGGACATACCATATTTTTCAAAAACTGTAGGATCTACAGTTTTAGACACAAACACAACTGTTACACACATAAAGGCATCAACAGATCTATTTACTCTACATGGTTCTTCAGTGGTATTAGGGTCAACATCCTTCTTCTTAGAAACTAACTTCTCAAAAAAATAGCATCATGCATCTCCATATCCTATTACTATAAAAAACTATTATGCTCAACAATATATTTGAGCAGACTATATTCGCTATAAATAGTAGGATCAACTACATGAATTTACATACTTTGTTATGTCTCCCCCCAACAACTGTTTTTGTTAAATTAACAGGGTGTTATATACACATCACAAACAAACATAAGTTTCAATTGAAATATAAAAACACCTTATAATCTTAGAGAAGGATAAAGATCTTGATGTATCTCAACATCCTTTGCACTGACACCACCAATAATAATAGCATGGTCAGATACTCCATCATCATCATCTCCATATGCATATCCTTTTCCATGGTCATCACATTTTCCTTCTTCTTATTCATTATCTCCACCTTCCTCCTCAACCACATTTTATTCCGCATTTTCATTCGGTTTAGTAGATTTTGATGTAATTTTTAATTTCTCTTCAATTGAAACTTTGGTCTACTCTTCATCATTACCTTCTTTAAAAGTATTCCCTCTTAATGGGAGTATCCAAGGAGGGATATGTTGTTCAAATTTAATAGCAAGAAGTCATTTATTCAAGTCTCAATCAAATACTTCATTGATATTAAACTCTTTCTGCTCATCACTATTTAAATAAGGATTATCATCTTCATAAAAAAAATACAACATTTCAATTGGTTCCAAACCAGGGTCGAAAAGATATTTTGATCATGATGGATAGTAAACAAGGATGAACTTATCATACAACATTTAACTATCTGTAACCCAATACATCATCCAAAAGTTCCACCTAATTTTCATACATTTGAAAATTACCCTATTGATGCAGAATCCTCCACAGTCCACTAAAGATACTTTAACATCACAAATTTGAACTTTGGACACATGAATAACTGAATAAAACCTATGTTACATTTAGGAATTTAACCCCGAAGATTAAATTGTTACTTTTATCATTTATGTAATTAATATCATCAGTAATTAATCTTTTATATACTTTTAATCATTTATAGATGATAATCATTATGGTACCTCATATTAGTGAAATATATTATACTTGAGAAATGTATATGCTATATGAAATTGAAATGAAAGATAAATTCAAAATTATGACTCCAGGAAACTGGTTATATCAAAACACCATATCCTATTAACTTATCCAAAGAATATTAAGTAATAGAAGACACAAAAACTAGAATATTCCCTTGATAATATTTATCAACTCATTATTTTGGAAACTGTAAACATAGAGCATTTTACCCTGAAGAAAAATTTGGTCATCCATTTATTCTAGATATCACAAAGTCATCATTTTCCTCAAACTAGATCTTTACAAACAGGTATAGAATATATACCAAACTTGTAAAAATAGTCTCCCAATTAAAGAAAACCAATCCATACATATTTTGTCTTATAAAAATTCTTCACTAACAACTTTCACATCAGTATCCATTGTGGTTGATCTTAATTCTCATGTACTAAAACCCATTTCCCAAGAACAGATTTCATGGGATTAATAGTATAATAAATTAACTACCCTTTCTACATCATTCTGTGGAACGAATAATCTAAGGAAAAATATAATTTTTTCTTCATTAGGACCTTATAGAATTGGACAAAAGTTTCTGGTAAAGGTGAGAGAACTTTGTCGGTAAAGAGATAATAGGTTATAAGTGATATTCAGAAAATGACATGGGGGATGTGAGTTTTCAAATTAGTCAAAATGTATTATTTATATAATTTATAGATATATAAATTTTATAATTGAAACATAAATGAAAATTTGAATTTTAATGAAAATTAAATAAATAATCAGTAATGAAGTAATTAATTTCTGCCTAAAACATAAACAATAAAAAAATTGATAGATGAATATTATTTATAATAGTAGGTAATATCATCAGAGAGAAAAAATGATGAATGAAATCAAAATGGTATGTAACTTGACCAGTGAGTAAATCCAAGGGTGGATAAAAAGAAATAGTGGATAAAATATAAGGGTGAACCCCATAAAATTAAACATACTAGAAGCTAATCAATCCCAAGTAATGTTTTATGTAGTTCATTCACTTGTAATCCAATATAATAGTAAATATATAAGAAAATTGGTTTTCTATTGTAACATATTCAAGAGTAATACCACTCTTTTTAAAATGTCTCTCAAAAGGTGATGTCTTACATCAATGTGTTTTCTTATTAAGATAAATAATTTATAAGAATTTTTATATCACTCGAGTTGTCAAAATTTATTTTGAAATGTCTAAATCGAAATCCATAGTCAATGAATGTTTGTTTCATCGACAAAATTTGATCACAACAATGACCTAGAGATATATATTCATCTTCAACAGTAAAAAATTCTACAAAATTCAATTTCTTACTACACCAATAAACTATATACTTTCAAAAAACATTACATGTTCCATTGGTTCAGTTTCTATCAAACATGAAACCACCGAAACCAGTAATTGAAAAACTAACTAACTCAAATACTTGTACTCTTGGATAGAAAAGTCATAAATTATAAGTATATTAGAGGTATTTGAAAATTATTTTTACAAAAACTATGTCTGAATCATTTAAATTTTCTTTAATATGAGAACATGTACATACATAAAACATAATATTGGGTTATTTATGAGTTATGTAGATAATATGTCCAATAATACCTCTATAATTGGTTTGATCCACAGGTTTCCCAGCTTCATCATGATCCAACATTAGGTGGCACTAATATGAGAATAACAGAAATTTATTTTATCTAGAAAAGAAACATGAAATCATAATCAATATAAATATATTTGTTTAAAATAATACCATTTTCTTTTGAAAGATTTTAATACAATGATAGAATTTTCTTTCACCCAGTAAACTCATTTCAAATACATTTTTCATAATCTTTTAAAAATTAGTAAACACATTTTATATATGCATCCCAAATTAATATAATTTACATAAATTTTAACAAATATAATTTTTTTTGAAATTCTATTTAAAAAGGTTGGTATATGCTATATCATTAGAAAACCCTTTTGGAATAAATGTATTTCTTTGATCCTATCATACCATGATCTAATAGCCTATTTGAAAACATATAATTATTTTTTTTAACTTAAATACATGATTTGGAAAATGGGTGTTTCAAAATGTATTGTGTTTTCAACAAAAAAAATCATCATCTATATACCGATTTAATAATGAATGATTGACATAAATTTTAAATATATTGAAATCTAGATGAATTTCATAGGAAAAGATTATTCCGACATATTCATGTATATGTATAGGTTTAATAGTATCCTCATAGTATATAAATTACTATTGAGTATAACATTATGAAACTAGTAAATCCATATTCATTACTATAAAACCTAATTCATTACCTGTAACGCCCCGACCCCAGATACCTAGAGTCGGTGCATTACTTTGTAACACTGTCATGATCACTAAAGATCAAGTCTCGAAAGACCGATTAGTTTAGTAGCCTTAAAAATACTAGATACATTCGTAAACGTTACATTACATCATAAAGTGAAAAACTACAATAACAATGTCTCCATAGTCCACACTCATATCCACTTCTGACTATCCCTGCAGGTTATTCATATAATACTTCTACACATCCTGGAAAATATTAAAACATTGAAAGGGGTGAGCTCAGATGCTCAGTAAGGATAACAATATTGCGAAAGCTTTCATAAATAAACATTAACATTTAAGGCAATGTATAACTAAAACAAAAGCCTTTTAAACATGAACTTCAATATAATATGGTAAAAGTAAAATGAGATAATTCCATTTACTTATTCACATGGATATTCTACTGGTCTAATAATAAAATGAAATACCAATAACCACTTTTATAATGATGGAATACATAATTCCAGACATTCTGAAACATTTTGTCAAGGCCTTGGCCAAGACGTCTAAAATGATTAAGGCCTCGGCCAAAACCATAAATCAAATTGGGAAAAGGGCCTCAGCCAATTCAACGTCTAGTTGTCTCATGAGGCCTACCGATGCATCGGGGAGCTATAGCGGGCTCCACCGGTCACTTATTAAGTCCAATGCATTCCTCATATGAATAGGTTTAAACATATCATAAACCATAACATAATCGTATCACATAAAACATGGATAAAGGAAATATAAAATTTCCACATTTCAATCACAAGATATCAATACAACACATTGATATAATAAAAATGCTTTCAAAACCATTTTCAATACCGGAATAAAATAAAGTTAAAACTTTGTATTTATTTTTCATTAAAAAAACGCGATGGCTTTTAGAGGAAGCCGAAACTCGAATAATGGTCACGGCGGTGGAGAAGTCATTGTTGCCGCATATGTACGGAAACATTCCCTTTTTGTCGTTTAGTAAAACACTTCGTATAAAAAATACTCCTTTTGAATAACATAAAAGTCAAAGGGTTTTATACACCGTATAAAAGAAAGTTGTGTATAAAACCAAATATGCCTCGATGAAAGGGGATTGAGACGAAGTCCTTAAAAAGATCATTTTTAAAATAAAATACATCTATTATGTGTATTCACTATACGTACACATAAAGAAAGTAAATATACAAAATAGGACATAATAATATCATGACATAATTTGAAAGTAGGAGATTAACCCAAAGAATGGAAGTTGGGTTAAGAAATTCCCTTACCTCATGTCCGACTTGACTCAACCGTTCTTTAACCTCCTGAATAATAAACTAGAGTTAATATCTACCTTATTAAGAACAATTTTCAATTTCATTATCCTTTTTATATCACTTATTACAATGTTATGAACATTATGTAATTATTTATGTTAATAATGGTTGTTTTGTCGATCATTGGTACTTGAGTCAACAATAAACTTCTTATAATTACAAGTTGTTCTTGTGGTGAAATATCCATTATATCCAAAAATATATTCATGATGTAGTTATCATATATAACATATATATTCAGTATATACATGCATTTATAATATTACATAACATTTAGAGGTAAGAAATGAAATGCACCGTTCATGGAGACGGTAAGCCGTACGTACGCATGAACGCTACTTTCATTTATATTTCGTATTTAATAGAATGATGTTATAATTGTATAAAGTTATAATATAATTCCAGTATAATATAATGTATAATACCATTTACTCCATCCTTTATACATCCCACTTATGGCATTAACGATTCAAATCACTTTGAGGGGTTGGTAGTCCGCACTTCCTAAAATGAAATTATCGCATTTACCCATAATGGAAATCATAAAGTATGACATAAATGAGAAATAAAGAAGAAATAAGAAGACATAAAAATAATATATATATCATATATGAAAATAGTGTCATCAAAATGGCCACCATTAGAGGTGTTAAAGGAATATTGAACAATCATCATTTCGTGAGGCAGTATTTCGCCACCCACAGAAACAGTATGTTCTTTAACCATTAGACGAAGGTGTGTGTAAGTGTAATCCAAATACTTATCATAACAATATCCTAGTATATTGTAGATACTGGTGTTGTTACAAAAGAATGGATTAAAAAGAGTTTAAGGGGTTGGAGAATCAAAATAAAACAAAACAACATTAGAGAAGACATTACCTTAAAATCGGGTAACTCTTATTGATTTGAGCCAAAGGCTTCCTTGGGAAGAGTTCTGCCCAAAGTGAATCTTCTAGGAGTAAGGGAGGAAATTGGAGAGAGTATTGTGGCAGAGGTTGGCCGAGCCTAATGGCTTGGAAGGTGTGAATAATGTGGTAGTGATGGCGGCCTTTTATAAGAGGAGAGGAGGGGCACTCTTGGAAAGTAAAGAAATGTCACATTATTATAAAATGAGTTTCGGATTTTAGAGGTCCCACACTTCTATAACTCTAGGATAAGGTGATAAGGGTTCGAAATATACCCATCCAATAGGCTTTGGACAAGTTTAAGCCTTGGATTTTACATTATCTTTTCATTTTATTTAAATCGTTATTTATTGAGGTAATCACTGCATCATCATGGTGTCATAAATAATTTAATTTATTTAATGTCTAAAAATTATAAAAAAATTATCATGATGTAGGAAATCTTTTTATATTTCCAATGAATATTTATGGTAAAAAATATGACTTGTATAACTCCATTTAAAAATTGTTTTAGTATAATATATCATGTTTCTGACATTTTTTTACTTTAACATTAAATAAAAGGTATTTATGTCATTTTCCAACTAAAGTGGCTTCATGGGCTTCCCAAGTTGACCCATGGATTTTATTGGTCGGCCATGGAACATCCAATGAGGGTAGGACATGTGTCAAGCTAATCTCATATTATTAAAACATTATTTATACCTTAAACTACACTAATTACCTCTAATCGTGATTAAGAACTTAAAAGTTACTATTCACCAAAAATTATTTTAATCTCATTGAACCACATTTTACTTCTTAATGACAACCATGTATGTCGGATTTTTGAAAATAAAAACACAGAAGTGGTAATATTTCATTTAAACGAAAAATCAGTTATTTAACTACCACTTAGTGGTTTCACTATTCATAAAAAATTGATGTTTTTCAGAACAATGCCAAAATTTCACCCTAAGCTATAATTGATATTCCGAATTCAAAAATGATGTCTATTTTACAAAATTACAAACATATAAGTTTCATTAATTAATTTTATAATTAATTCCCGTTGTCACAACTAATAGCGTGTTTTTAAGAAACAATATATATCAAAAGATTAACAATTTTTTATGTCCAATTTCAATGTGAAATTAATTCTAATGAAAACCATTGGATAAAATGGTAAAAATATATTCTAATTATTCTTTAAAACCACTAAATAGTATAATTTATCACTATAAATTATTTTGATTAAAAAAAGTTGTTTTTAAGTATTTTTCACTATTCATAAACAATTAGAAGTTTTCAGAAAAATACCAAAAATACAACATAGGAAAATTTCGATATTAGGAATACAAAAATGAATTCCATTTTGAAATATAAAATTTCTATAATTTCAAAAAGTGAGTATTATTATTCATAATGGCTACTTTGATTAGTCGAGGTGTGTTAGAACTCGATGTTGCGTACAATGCAAGCTATTGCATTATTAAAAGAGAGGCGTATCGTGAAAGCTCAGGGTGTTACATTCTCCCCTCCTTCAATAAATTGCGTCCTCGCCATTTGAAATTTTTCTTTGAAAATAAAAGGTTGAAAATATAAAATACCTTTGCGGAAAACCCACATCGAAAATAAGATTAATAAATTTTAGCCTTAATAAGAGGGAAAGGGAAATGAAAAAGTCACCACCCAATTATGATCTCTATTAGGAGAACATTGGTGGAAATTATAGACATATAATTGGAGGAAAAACGTAAATATTTGTAGGGAGTGATTGAGGTCATCAATTACAATCAACTGTCAAATTGGGGGCCTCAAAGCCTTCAATCTATGTAAATTTAAAATATCATCAGTTCAACAAGACATAAGGTATTAGGATAACACATTTTTTTGTTTTAATATCCCTTTACTAAAGATTAAGAACTAATTTATTCATTGAATAAGAGATAGGTATATATATATTTATGCTTGACAATTAGAGTTTCAACCCTCAACTCATCTTTCACTCAAAAAGATAATAGAACTCAAAAATATTATACTTACCAAAATTGTATAAGGTTCCAAAAGTTAACACATACCATTTAGATTAGTAAAACTATTTTGTAATAACTAGGGACTTCACGTAGTACAGTGGTAGGAGATTAATCCCAATCGCACTATGGTTGTGGGTTTGATTCCCACAGCTTTGTCCAACGCGATGGGTTGTCACTCGGTCTGCATGTTGTCCTTTTTATAAATATCCAAAAATAATCTTAACAATAGTATCCAATGTAAAATATAATCCATTCTAACATTTAAAGTTATCCAAAATACTTCTTTCCAACTCATAGTCCAGATTTTATGAGGAAGGTAAACATAATGAAGCTATCTTTTTTTCTGCGTAACCACATGTGAACACCTTCATCATTTAATCTTTTAAAACACTGTAACATACTGAATTACCATAAATCTTTATTGATTACATTCATGATCCCTTATTCCTTATAGTTAACTAGATATACTCCTTCTATCCAAAAATGTATAAAAATCAATAATCAGTTTCAAGGATGTTATGAATATCCAACATAATTTATCCGAATCAATCATGTCGTATTGTAAAATCACTATCTCGGTATCAGAACCATATTATGGTTTATCTTTCTCTCAACCATATATTTTCAAAAAATTTAACCTACTGGGGAGTCAATTTTCTTGGTTCCACACAATCTCATGTCCTATATAAAATAGTACTGCAGTACAATCCTTATATACTCCATAATTATTATAACCAGTACATCATTGATACAACACTCAAATTACAAAATTCGTTAATAACAACATAAGAACTCTGATCATTCCTCCTCATCTATGGTAGTATCATAACTTGATTATTTTCCCATAACATCATTTTGGGTATACTCTAATTATTTGAACATTGGTTTGCATAGTGTCCCCACTCCTTGCAGATGAAGCATTGTACATTTGAAACCTTTTTCTTACCCTTGCAGTCACGCACTTGGTGTCCTTTTTCTCCACACTTATAACAAAATCCCATTCCCTTCAGAAAAATTCCAAGGTGTTTCTTCCCACAGTTATCACAGATTGGAAAATTATTCTTTTCCCTCGTCCCTTTATCCATAATTCTCTCTTCCATCCTTTTCTTCTCTTTCATCCATTCAAATCCATAAGACTCAGAGAATTCTCTACTTATCTTATTAACACATGATACTATTTCTTCATATGTTGATAACACATGGGAGAATATTTCCCTTCTAAATGTTTGCTTAATACCATGAAAAATATGATCCTTCTTACTCTTTGGATCATACGTATTGATGGAGTTCACATTCCTTCTACTGGGTTCCACTTCTGTACAATGTCATAAACTAGGTTAGTTTATGAATCGAAACACATAATAACAAACGTGAAAATACTTATAATAAATTGAACAATTTATGGATATAATCCATAATCATAAAAAAAATTCCTTTTAGGAAGTATATACTCATAACCCTTCATAGTGGTTTGTAAAGAAAATGTGAATTATCCTAAGCATATCCCCCGGGAGTGTCGTAACCAAGAGTGCAGCAAGGCCCGTTGTCGTGAACCAGTTCCTGTTCGAGTCTAGCTCTAAGCGGTGTTTTTGGGTTTTACCCCTATGTACATCTGTGCCAGAGCCGCCTCTACCTGCTCGTATCCAGACAGGGATGTATTGCTCAGAAAACTCACAAAATCTCTATAATACAAAAATTCTAGGAAGTTCTTCTATACTAATCCTTAAAGTCTATCTTCGGGCTATGTTCTCTAATCAGAGTTTATCTAAATCTAGCTTCCAAGGTTAGTACTAGAATGCCTCTGATACAAACTGTAACGCCCCGACCCCAGCTACCCAGAGTCGGTGCATTACTTGTAACATTGTCATGATCACAAAAGATTAAGTCTCGAAAGACCGATTAGTTTGGTAGCCTTGGAAACACTAGATACATTCATAAACATTACATTACATCATAAAGTGAAAAACTACAATAACAAGGTCTCCATAGTCCACACTCATATCCTCTTCTTACTATCCCAGCAGGTTATTCATAAAATACTTCTTCACATCCTGTAAAATATTAAAACATTGAAAGGGGTGATCTCAGATGCTCAGTAAGGATAACAATATTGTGGAAGCTTTCATAAATAAACATTAAAATTTAAGGCAATGTATAACTAAAAAAAATCCTTTTAAACATGAACTTCAACATAATATGGAAAAAGTAAAATGAGATAATGCCATTTACTTATTCACATGGATATTCTACTGGTCGAATAATCACATGCAATATCAATAACCACTTCCATAATGATGGAATGCATAATGCGAGACATTCTGAAACATTTTGTCAAGGCCTCGGCCAAGACATCTGAAATGATTAAGGCCTCGGCCAAAACCATAAATCAAATTGGGAAAGGGCCTCGGCCAATTCCACGTCTAGTTGTCTCATGAGACCTACTGATGAATCAAGGAGCTATATCGGGCTCCACCCATCACTTATTAAGTCCAATGCATTCCTCATATGAATAGGTTTAAACATATCATAAACCATAACATAATCGTATCACATAAAACATGTATAAAGGAAACATAACATTTCCACATTTCAATCACACGATATCAATACAACACATTGATATAATAAAAATTCTTCCAAAACCATTTTCAATATCGGAATAAAAGAAAGTTAAAACTTTCTATTTATTTTTCATTAAAAAAATGTGATGTCTTGTAGAGGAAGCCGAAACTCAAATAATGGTCACGGCGGTGGAGAAGTCGTTGTTGCCACATATGTATGGAAATAAAAACATTCCCTTTTTGTCGTTTAGTAAAACACTTCGTATAAAAAAGATTCCTTTTGAATAACGTAAAAGTCAAAGGGGTTTATACAACGTATAAAAGAATGTTGTGTATAAAACCAAATATGCCTCAATGAAAGGGGATTGAGACGAAGTCCTTAAAAAGATAATTTTTAAAATAAAATAGATCTATTATGTGTATTCAGTATAGGTACACATAAAGAAAGTAAAAATACAAAATAGGACATAATAATATCATGACATAATTTGAAAGTAGGAGATTAACCCAAAGAATGGAAGTTGGGTTAAGAAATTCGCTTACCTCGTGTCCAACTTGACTCAACCGTTCATTAAACTCCTGAATAATAAACTAGAGTTAATATCTACATTATTAAGAACCATTTTCAATTTCATTCTCCTTTTTATATCACTTATTACAATGTTATTAACATTATGTAATTATTTAAGTTAATAACGGTCGTTTTGTCGATCTTTGGTACTTGAGTCAACAATAAACTTCTCATAATTACAAGTTGTTCATGTGGTGAAATATCCATTATATCCAGAATTATATTCATGATGTATTTATCATATATAACATATATATTCACTATATACATGCATTTATAATATTACATAACATTTAGAGGTAAGAAATGAAATGTACCGTTCATGGAGACGGTAAGCCGCACGTATGCATGAACGCTACATTCATTTCTATTTCGTATTTAATGGAATGATGTTATAATTGTATAAAGTTATAATATAATTCCACTTTAATATAATGTATAATACCATTTACTCCATCCTTTATACATCCCACTTATGGCATTAACGATTCAAATCACTTTGAGGGGGCGGTAGTCCGCACTTCCTAAAATGAAATTATCGCATTTACCAATAATGGAAGTCATAAAGTATGCCATAAATGAGAAATACATAAGCATAAGGAAGACATAAAAATAATATATATATCATATATGAAAATAGTGTCATCAAAATGGCCACCATTAGAGGTGTTAAAGGAATATTGAACAATCATCGTTTCGTGAGGCAGTATTTCGCCACCCACAGAAACAGTATGTTCTTTAACCATTAGATGAAGGTGTGTGTAAGTGTAAAACAAATAATTATCATAAAAACATCCTAGTATATTTTATATACTGTTGTTGTTACAAAATAATGGAATAAAAAGAGTTTAAGGGGTTGGAGAAGCAAAATAAAACAAAACAACACTAGAGAAGACATTGCCTTAAAATCGGGTAACTCTTTTTGATTTGAGCCAAAGGCTTCCTTGGGAAGAGTTCTGCCCAACGTGAGGCTTCTAGGAGTAAGGGAGGAAAGTGGAGAGAGTATTTTGGCAGAGTTTGGCCGAGCCAAATGGCTTGGATGGTGTGAATAAAGTGGTAGTGGTGGGGGCCTTTTATAAGAGGAGAGGAGGGGAACTCTTGGAAAGTAAAGAAACGTCACTTTATTATAAAATGAGTTTCAGATTTTAGAGGTCCCACACTTCTATAATTCTAGGATAAGGTGATAAGGGTTCTAAATATACCCATCTAATAGGCTTTGGACAAGTTTATGCCTTGTATTTTACATTATCTTTTCATTTTAATTAAATCGTTCATTAATGAGGTAATCGCTGCATCATCATGGTGTCATATATAATTTAATTTATTTAATGTCTAAAAATTATAAAAAAAATTATAATGATGTAGAAAATCTTTTTATCTTTCCAATGAATATTTATGGTCAAAAATATGACTTTTATAACCCCATTTAATAATTGTTTTAATAAAAGAACTCATGTTTCTGACAATTTTTTACTTTAACATTAAATAAAAGGTATTTATGTCATTTTCCAACTAAAGTGGCTCCATGGGGTCCCCAAGTTGACCCATGGATTTTCTTGGTCGGCCATGGCACATCCAATGAGGGTAGGACATGTGTCAAGCTCATCTCATATTATTAAAACATTATTTTTACCTTAAACTACATTAATTACCTCTAATCGTGATTAAGAACTTAAAAGTTACTATTCACAAAAAAATTATTTTAATCTCATTGAACCACATTTTAATTCTTAATGACAGCCATGTATGTAGGATTTTTGAAAATCAAAACACAGAAGTGGTAATATTTCATTTAAATGAAAAATCAGTTATTTAACTTCCACTTAGTGGTTTCACTATTCATCAAAAATTGAAGTTTTCAGAATAATGCCAAAATTTCACCCTAAGCTATAATTGATATTCCGAATTCAAAAATGATTTCTATTTTACAAAATTCCAAACATATATGTTTCATTAATTAATTTTATAATTAATTCCCACTATCACAACAAATAGCGTGTTTTTAAGAAATAATTTATATCAAAAGATTAACAATTGTTTATGTCCAATTTCAATGTGAAATTAACTCTAATGAACACCATTGGATAAAATGGTAAAAATTTATTCTAATTATAATTTAAAACCACTAAATTGTATAATTTATCACTATAAATTATTTTGATTAAAAAAAGTTGTTTTTAAGTATTTTTCACTATTCATAAAAAAATTAGAAGTTCTCAGAAAATTACAAAAAATTCAACATAGGCTAATTTCGATATTAGGAATACAAAAATGAATTCCATTTTGAAATATAAAATTTCAATAATTTTAAAAAGTGGGTATTACTGTTAATAACGGCTACATTGATTAGTCGCGGTGTGTTAGAAGTCGAAGTTGCGTACAATGCAAGCTATTGCATTATTAAAAGATAGGCGTATCGTGAAAGCTCGGGGTGTTACATTACCCTAGTTTCAAAACACACATTTAGTGCATATTTTAAATGTTTTTTGGGCCTATAAATAGGTTCCTAGACCTTATTTAATTCATAATGATTTAGTTATTAATACATAAAAATTTCCTAAAATTCATTATAATTTTTATCATTGATTTTCATAGGTTCAATTTTTGATTATAATGATTTGTGTTCAAACTAGTTTCATAATGAAGATATATCATGATTACCCCTATATAATTATACAACACAAAAATATATTGGGCTGTATTTTAGATCCCTAATAGCTGTAGAAATATTTAGCATAGAATCCTCATTTTTTATTCAGGTTCAGGTTAATGTTATAGAAGTTCCTCAGAACACGATGATTTCTCTTCATCAACATAATTCTTCAATATCATAAAAAATACACCACAACTAACAAAAAATCATTATTTCTGTAATTTGGTTCAGGGATTATAAATTTCATTGAATATTCTTTTATAACCATGTTATAATTCATAAGAAAAGATCTTAATCCACTTTTGGATAAATCATTGCAGACTAGAAACCGTACCCCACTACAATGTAATGTATGCATTCGTTTGTTTTCTAATATTGTATTAAATTATTATAAATTTTCCTCACATTCATCTTACCAATGAAACATGGAACCCTTCTGAGATAACATGTCAAGTGGATTAGATACTCATAAAAAAATCTTCAAAAAGCATCGGTAATATCCAAAAAACCAATAAAACTTCATATATCATTCACTATTTTTGGTCTAGCCAACATTCAGTTTCATCCATCTAAGATGAAGCTAATTATACACATTACATTTAGATAACATGACGCAAAAATGAATCATTTTTCTGAAAAAAAATTATAGTTTTTTATTTAACATATTTTTATTTTTTTTATAGGGTCATTTGTAAAATTATCATGTCGTATTTAGGCTCTTCCTTGATCATTGATCATATAATAATTTCCATTATAAAGAATTGCAAAAAATGAGTAACATTTCCTTTAACGTACATTTTTTTCACATCTTTAAATATAATTGGGGAATTAAATGGCTGAAAGGAATCTATATATATTCCTAGTGTCCATACATTGTATGTAATTCTATCTTCAACATATATTCCTACTTGACGGCCAATTTTAGATATCCAAAATGACTTTCAATCATAGAAAAATAATTTTTTTATGTAATTGATCAAGCATGTCACAAATATGTGGATGTGGATACTTTCTCTTCATCACGATATTGGTCAACTCTCTATAGTCAATGTAGACACTCATTGATACAAATTTATTTTTGATAATATTAATAGGATCAATACATGGTCGAACAGCTGGCCTAATGAATCATGTATTATGTATTTCAGGGAGTTTCTTCATCAATTCCAAAAAATACATTGTTCCCATTCTATACTGAGTCTTTGAACTTGTGTGGCACAAAGTATGAGTTCCATTGAATAATACATTTCACGTAACGGTTGATTTTTATGAAACTCTTTTAGAAATACATCCAAAAAAATCCCAAACAACAGGCTTATAGTGAATTTCTAGTTCTTCCCCAACCATTTTATATAACCAAATCATTTAAATGGAAATTATGACTGATATACTCAATTAAATCTATATAGTAAGTTCATACATATAATCGCATTGGATGACGATCAGTGTTTTCGTTGTAAAATAAAACACAACGTCACATCCCCCAAAATATATGTGTGATTTATGTGGATAAATACTATACATGTTTAATATGACATCAAATTCAACCAACCTAATAATTATATTAGTTTTAGGGAACACATACACTGAAATGTCTACATGGGAGGAATAATATACTTGAGATGAAATCATACTACCACTATGAAAATTCCATTTTAATTGATCATATATTTGATTGTGTGGAATATTAAAATACTTACTATATTATTTATATATGGTACAATGCATAGATCTCATTTCAAATCACTTATTAGTAGTTTAAGAGTAGATGGTATGTCTGCATTTCACAAAATCAATATCTCTACCTTCAACATAAATAGTTATCTCAGGATATTTAACCTTGTACTTTTTTATAATAGGTTACCATTGTCGATCATTATAATTAACCTTTTGGTTAGGGGAATGGTTAGAATAACACGAATTTTACTTACAAATGTAAATACTAAATTGATGGAGGTACAATATATATATCTTTCTCTCAATTCTCTTATTGATATATGTTTTTTAAACAACTTATGGATTAAATTACCCAATGAGATTCCCTTAATCACACAAAATATTTATTATAACCCTAAGAAAACATCCTATGTGCATCATACCACAAAATAAGAATAATATAAGGATCATCTTTCTCTATCCATGGTATTTATATCTTCCATTGAACTCAATTTTCCTTTTCTTATCTAAACTATGATATTGATATGAACCTCAAAACTATATTTCTACAATGATATACCAAATCAAAATCTCTTCATAGAATCAAATTTCTCATATGGATAACTACCTTTAGTGACTTGGTTTTTTTGCACTTAAAAATCTATCATTCTTACATTCATGTTGGATGATAATAACAAAAAATGTAACTCACAAGTCTTATAAAATTAAGCTGGTTATTAAAAAAAGATTTACCGTACCTTTCCATAAACTAAAGGATCCCCATAAACATCTTCATATGAAGAAAAAAGGTAATGTTCTTATTGAAGAAAATTTTCATTAAATCATCACAATCAATGTATTTAATTTCATCATGTTTCCTCATATTCGTGATTAGAGTCCACCACTATTCTTTTTTTACTTAAAAATAATAAATATCAAAAATTGCTTTTTTATGTTTTAAAAATTATATAAATGATAAATCTTTTACTTTTAATGGATCCATTATTTAGTAACTTTTTGATTAGAAGAACCACTAAAATAAGTAATATATTGATTCAAGAAGGAATCAATCGAACATTGTTCTCTCCTTTTCTCATTTGGAAGTTCAATATGATTCATAGTTTGAGAAGGATGTGTGAAAATAAAAACAAGGTTTTGAATCCAATATACCTCAAAATTATGAGGTTCAATAAGAAAATCATTGAATTTCCCATCATACTCAGCAAAGAAATGATTATTTTGCATTCCAACAAATGAGTATAACCAAAAATCATAGTGTAATAAACAAAAATCATATTGGGGAAAATAATAATAATGGAAATCACATATAATATATCTAAATTATGATACCTTGTTTGAAACTTCATTAATATCATAGATCATTAATAGAATATATATATTTAAATAATTCATGATGGTTTTCAAAGAATGTGTGCATTCAAAACACATACCACTTAGGATTGTTATACCAATTGGGTAGAATAACCTTTTGTTATACACCAGTTCTTGATCGAGCCAAGATCAATACAGTGATTCTAAGGTCTATTACCCAAGGTAAATCTATTCTAGAGACACATACACCAATAGAATCCACACATTGATATATTTTTATGAAACTGTTATCTATATCTTTTACATATATTCCATGAAAATTTTACATACATTCACAATTCCCCAGTCTTATCTTTATACATATCCTTATAGATCTCACTAAGGGATTCTCATATTTTTTTCAAAAGGATAACTTACCATTCACTATGATGTAATGTATAGAAACCCAGGATTCCCATTCATAGACATTATATTTTTTCCTCAAAACATTTAATACAATACACAAACACACACAAAATAACCATATTTTTCAGTGCCTTTGGAGACATGGAAATTTAAAAAATTGTATATAACTGAACTAACATATATCTGACGATGTTTTCCATCATTGATACCCATTATAGACACATAATTATTTTTACATATTATAATAACATAGAGAATGGACGATAACAATGCATGATCTGAGATAACGAGTAAGGGTAAATAGGGTAGATATGTTAAAATAATTATTAAAATAAGTGTATGATAATATGATCCAAACAATAGAAGATCATAATTGGTATATCAAATTTGAAAATCAGAGTCATGGAATAAATATTAGATGTTCATAAGAAATGAATCATAATTGAATCAAGAGACTAGTCTGTGAATGATTAACATAGGAATATTCCAACTGGAAATAGAGAAAAATAATCATATAAAATGATTTCCATAGTTGTCAAGGATCACATCTAATGAAACCTTAGTGGAATGGATTACCTCACCAAACCATCTTATTATTAAATGTTCACTTACAATACCATATAAGTGGAAATTTTAATTTACTGAATTGGGTTAAATCCCAATTATATCCATTTAAATATGGTAACATATAAATCATTACCCATATAATTGGTGGGTGATAATAGTCCATTTATTCACATAATGAAATCAGACATATGTGTTCTATAAGATCATAAAAGTTTATCATATCATAACCCATCAAATGAAATTTGTATCATTAACATGATATCATATAATTACCTATGTAAAAGTGCTATGATTCAAAATCATATCATAAAATCATAACCCATGAAAATGAGTCTCTCTCATAAAAATTTTATCATGGTATAATCCATAGATGAGAGACGTGTTTCATAAAAAAAATTCCATAAAAACAAAAAACATTGAATAATGAATATGAATTGTGTTACAAGATAATATCAACAATATGTAAAATTTAATACTAATTCATTTCATTATTGAAGGGAATTTTTTAATGATCTATTGAAAACAATTCTTGACGAAAATATCATTTGTCTATAAAAAAATTGTTTTTAAAACATAATACTTTTTAAAAATACTTTTCTTTGAAAATAATGATTAAAAATTACAAAGGAAGATGGATGTTTTTGAAAAACATATCACTATGAAAAAATCCATGATAACATTTAATAATATCTTCAATTTAATGATTGGTCATAGTGGTGGGGAATTATATCAATTCTATAAACGTTAAACCAATATTCCTCTAATATTTTTTTGAAGAATTCAAAATATCCTTGAATAAAGGATGAAAAGAGAATAAATTTTAAAAAATAATATAAAGGTTAAATATCTCCATAAAATTTTATTATAAATTCATGTTATAACAATTTTGAAATTTTGTTTAATTTTATTCCAGAAAATATGGTTTTGGGAGAAAACATATTTCAGAAAGAAGAGAGAAATAATTTAATATTTTCTAAAATGAATTCTTAATTTTCATAAGATACAAAGAGTATAAAAATTGTAACATTAAAAATAGATATCAGTAGTATCCATAATAATTAAAATTTTATAATGGTATTTTAGAGATAGATTATAATGCTTTATCAATCGAAGCATAATCTTAAACATTTTTAATAAACAATGTGATTGTAGAAATAAACACTTACCACTTTGGTAAATTTGAACAAAAAACATTAAGAAATAATATAACTATATGATGATTAAAATATTATTAGATTAAGGATATCCTTGATATAAATGTAAATTTGGTAGTACAAGCACTCTATAAAATAAAATTGTTCCATAACATAACATGTGTCTCAAAGAAAGTAAATTTAATCATAATTCTCTTAATGATTTTCTACATTTTTAACTATAAAACCCATGAAAGCTAGATAATAAAATAGATATAAAAAAGTTAATTATTTTAGAATCATATGAAAATACTATCATGGGATGTATATACACCATATATAAGAATGAGGTGTTTTATATGGAATGGGTCTTAAAAAAGTAAAAAGGGAAATAGAATCCCATACATGATGATTTGACTCTCTTCGTAGTCATTCAAACCTCATAGATAATAAATATAAGTTTATTAAACATATATAAAATAACCATATACAGATTGATATATATATATATATATGTATATATTACGATATATTATTTACTTATGTCATTATATTACTAAACTGTTAATAATCTCTTATTAAAGTTGTGTTTTGGGTAATAATTGCATTTGTTCATACATGTTCTATCTTGTTACTTTTAAAAATTATCAACATTTGAGAAATTATATATATATATATATATTCATTGTATATTTATTTATAATAATATATAAAAAATTTATGTAGGAAATGAAATACACCGTTCAAGGAGAATGTATATATATTTTCCAATTAATAGAAAGAAATGAATAAGATATATTATCATTAAATAATAATTATTATGTAAATTATATCATACATTTTTACTGATGACTACCATATCAAATTCTATGTGAATCTTGAATGAATCACATTACTTCGCAAGGCAGTAGTCTGTTGTTCACACGAACGACAATATCATATTCAGAAAAAATGGAAAAGTATGAATTTATGTGTGATATAAAAATTATAAAATAAGTCTAAAATCTAATAAAAAATATTATAAATATATATACTTCTTTATTCCACACCTATAAATGATGTAATGGAATAAAAAACGACATCAGTTTGAGATATCATAGTCTTCCATACACATGAACAATTAATGGATATCTCATTCTACAGAAGTGTGTAAATCATTAGGTCATACACAAAACATAATAACATCTATTTATATTTAGGATATTATGTTTTTTATATAATAATTTTATAAATAAAAATAAATAGTATTGAGGAATACATAAAACAAATACGTTTGTTGATGAAATTTATCTCATCTTTTGGTAACTCTTTTTGGATTGCACAAAAGGTCATACTTGGTCAAACCTTTTCCCCAAGAGAGACATCAAGGATGATGGTATGAAACGTGTGAGTTTTTCTGGGAAGGGATTGAAAGAACTAATGATATAGATATGTGTGATGATAGGGGGAGAGGTGATCACCTTTTATAAGAGAATTTAGTGGAAAACTTGTAAATACCAAAATTGAAAACACTATTTGGAGGTCTCCCTAACATAATGATCCATAAATAATGAAAAATATTCAATAAAATATGAGTTTTGGTTGAAATATTACCATATAATTTATTTTGGTCAAAATTAATGTCATTTGACCACCTTATGAATTATGTATAACCACTGAGAAATCTTGTTTTTACATTAGTCACTCAAAATAATATTATTTACATTCACAAATAAAATTAGTAAAAGATAATTTTATAATTAATATAAATTATAAATAATTATGATTAACATTATATAATCTAGTATTGAAAATTATAATCACATTAATTTCATAATTTAATTTATAATTAGTCCCACAATCAAGATGAGATCATTGGTTATTAAGGTGAATTTTTTAAAGGTACACAGTTTGTTTATTTAAAATATTATTGAGAATTTTGTTAAAATTAATTAAATTGATTTAATTAATACACAATATAAAAACTTATAATATATAATAAAATTAAAAAATAATTTTACAACATAAAAAAGTTAGATAAAATGGGAGTTCTTAATAAAAAATCGGAATTTTCACTATTCATCACAAATTAAATATTTCAAAAAAATCCCAAATATTTACCTAATATGAATTTAATATTATGAATTAAAAAATGAAGTTATTTTTAAGAAAATAATTTCTGAAAGAGTCTTAAATATAATCTACTATTTTTCATAGAAAAAAATAAATAGTAGTTCTTTTGAGAAAATGCACTGTTCAAAACATATGAACTGTTACAGAAATTAATTTTTATAATATTAATATGTTTTAGTTATATAAAGAAAATTACATATAAAATGTAGTTATTTATAATCACAGTACTTATTTTAATATCTATTTAATAACATACTTGATTAAATAATTTTAATGATAATATATGGTTTCATATAAATTCAGTGTTTCCTATACTAAAAGAAATGACACTATTTCATATATAGAAAAAATACCACGGTGTTTCATATGACCAAATTGTATCTTATTGTTGATAATAAATAATGTTAAACCCTACTTACAGGACCACAAAATCCACAAGGTATCATGTATCAACCCAATCAGATATCATCCATCTAACCTATCATAATTGGGCACCATGCCTAATGAGGTTTGTTGTAAAATAATACAACAAAAAATTCGTATTTCAAAACTAAAGGGTAAAATTCAAGTTTATTTCCCCACAGCTCATCTTGGATATAATTTATACCAACAAAAACTATGTTCGAATTTGAGGATGTTTTATATACTCTTGAATCTCCATAATAATTTATGATATAATTTAATGGAGCCAATTGAGGACAAAATGAGGAATAATGGAATGACCAAAGAAAAATTGTTTTCGACTATAAATAGTATTTTTTATCCCTAACCATTGATAACATAACATATTTATTATTACTATCTAAATTCTACACCAATAAAAGGAAAGAATAAATGGCCCTCATTATAGGCCAAGAACATTCCTTGTTGATGAAAATCCCCAATAAAAATTATATGGGAAATTCAGACCTAGTTATTAAGTATAAAAATTGAGAATATTACATCATAAAGGAAGTGTAAAACATAGTTATCATCTATATGTGGTGAATAATAGTTTATTTCACATTCATACATAAACTAAATCATGCATTATGTTCTTAGGATTATCATACAGATGAAATGGTAAATTCAAGAACATCTATATATAACCCTAACTAGGATGAGATAATATTTAATATAGAACACTGAAGGCTATTATTGAAGGACATAAAATAAAAACTAGTTGATATCAATCAGATTAGAATGTCACTGAGGAATGAGGAGATGATATCCATTAATTTATGAATTTAACAGATAATGGAAAACATCTACAATGATGCCCCCTCATTAGAACAATCATAAAAGGAGTACATATGATGTTGAGAATAAAACATAACCCTTTTTGGAGTAAAAGAATAATAGAATGTAATGAAAAAACAAGGTATCTATGCTGTCCTCCATGGATGCATAAAAAAATATGAGATGGTCATTACTATATAAGTAGTCCATAGAGTCCAGTGTGTCACCCATTATTACAGAACTATCCTATAAAACAATTATGAGGCATAACAATTTTCATATGATAATCATATATGAATATGTGAAATACACTAGAAAATTTCATTATTTTTATGAACATGTGAATTCAATCCATCATTCCCATGAGATAGTACACACTACTAAATTTTAAAATCTTATTTCTGTATGGGTAATTGATGCCTTTTGGCCATATCCACCAAAACATGTCCAAGAAGTCTCTGAGCATCATTATCACAACAAAATTGTTTTCCAGTTGGTTTAATACCATAAAAATTAAGAATGATGGGATAAAAAAAACATTCACTTATTGATATTGAAAGTCATAACTTGATTTGGTGTCACCCATAACAAATTGACGGACAAAGGAGCCAATTTTAGTTCTTCTAAGTTTAATAGATTTTATTATGTGTAAATAATTGAGTCCAGTCATTTATCTATCTAAAAAATATTGAATAATTGGTTGATATATGATTTTATTAAGACACTAGAGAATTTAATCCATAAAATAGTTGACAATTATAAGAAGTCATGGATTAAAAAACATGCATCCCTTTGTGACATATCATATGAGGACCCGAACAACCACAAAATAGACTATATCTTCATTTATCTATAGAAAGGAGTTAGTTGTACCCATCAAATTCTATTTACACTAACATCTAATTTCTATCTGTGGAAACATCATACGAGAATATTAAATAACAAATGATACATTATGTGTTGTAATGACTCAATGACAATAGACTTCATAAATTCTAAAATTGTTGGTCCATTATAATTGAACTAAGAATGATTTCAATTAGAATGTATTCCTCTACTTATTATTTTGAATAATATGTAATTCTTATTATAAAAAGAATGATAAAAGGGACTAAAAATCTATCATTGAAAAAAATGATGGATGGAATTTACATCATACACATTGTACATTCTAGTGGAACCTACACTTTGTCCGTGATAAATAGGGAATGAATCATGACCTTAATAATTAAATGATTATGAATAAATATATATAATAAATCATATAATATCATCCATGTATTGGTGAAAAATATTAGACCACATATCACAAACAACCTTACTTTATGAAGATAAAGTATAAATCTATCATCCACATAACGTGAAAATAAATCAAAATATAGGTGGATATCTGCAACAACTCTAAAATTATCAATATATCCCATTAATAATATAATAATTCTCCATTAAATAATAGCTTGATTGATATAGATGTCTTTGGAACAAAACCCACTAATGCCTCATGGAATTTATGTCTTATCTTATTATAGCTACACATGCATAACATTCATTAATATTACATCATTTATGATTAATAAACAGAAAATTACAAAAATACATGCCTGAGGACCATAATAGTTCATTCTATTATGAAACAAAGAAACAATCCTCAAACTATGTGAATGGTATTAAATGTTTCTAGCAATGTTCTTACTATTTATTATTTCATCATAAATTAACTCTACAAAACATCGAGAAATTAGACATAAGAAGAGGGTTACCTATGAAGCTCAGTAATGGTAAAAAATGGAGATATGTTAGCATTAATTGGATAATAACTTTATGATAATTTGATCATGATATTAAAAATTAATACCCTAGACACAAAGCTTGTAAACATAAATCCTGGAATAAATAAGATGAAATTATGAAATTATTAAAAACCTATAACTTTTCAATAGGATATTATATAATAATATTATTATGAAACCCATTTTATCTCAAGGGTTAAGATATGATGAGTTTTTTATGATATTTTGTTACAAATAAATATTATATTCATTATTTTCTGGTGGTATGTTAGATCAAAGGGTGGTGGTTATCTAATGAACAATGTTTGGTAAGAGATATACATCTTGGTTATTCATTATTTAATGATTTATATCAAATGTGATAAAAAGGAATGGAATGGGGGTGAACATGGATGAATAAGTACCATTATTCAATATGATAGACTTAGAAGGGAACCTTGGTAAACGTGTTGGTTTGGGTAGAAATCGCAATCCACTATGAGGAAATTTCATCTACTAGACATGGTGCTGACTCCTAACTAGGTGGACTATCACACAAAATGAATGGTGCATTTTTGGCTATCCAATTCCCAATGAAGTTATATAGTTGATAAGACCATTTGTAACATGTTATGAATATATTCATGGGTATCCATGACATAATATTTTATATGATTAAGATTATTCCACAAATATAACAACTATGTAAATGTTATGCTCATGTGGATCCAGTTCTTGGATTATCTCATGATTTATGTGTAATGAACGTCCAATATATATTCTATAATTCAAGGAAATAATCCATGATATACATGGTATTGTTTTAAAATGAAATTATAATGTCCACATGTCCCTATGCTCATGTTATACTTATATATCTCTATTTTTTTCCATTAATGAGAATCATATCTCCTCATTTCTTAGGTTATAATTCCCCATAATATGAAGATTTATTTTTTGGATGATATTTCTATAAAGGATTATAGTTATGTAGTTTATAGTGTGAGAAAACCTTGCTCTTTTATGGATCATATTTTTTGTTTCTATGTATCCAATGCACTAAATTGTTACGATTCGATGGAGAGTGTTTGTATAATACAATTAATATAAATAAAAAATGAATTAATATATATATATGATAAGGAAAGGTCCTTATAACCTACTAAACCATTTTATGTAGTGCTCATTCATTAATTATTCAATAGTCAATGGTCGTTAAAATGTATTTGTGGTGGACCAATTAGTCCTTGTACTCTTTAAAGGTTCCCTCTAACATTAATATATAGATATGTACCCACACTTTTTCCAGGGTATGTATTAAAATTTAATGTATTAAATTACTCATCTTTGTCATAGCCTATGAATAGAGTTTTATTATGTAACCAAGTCCCTTAGCATGGAATTCATATTCACATCCCATAGAGAGAATTATTAAAAACACGTTTGTATCATAGTTATTTATATTTATAGAGACCCAATAAATAAAGAGAAGATATATTTGAAACATGAAGTGGAGTTACATATAAAAGGAAGATAAATCCTTTTAGTCGGATGATATAACAAATTTTGAAAAAAAATAAGAATCTATATTATACAATGGGAATATACCTTCTTCAGCATTGGATATAACATAAATTTTCACCTTTTCCTTGACCTAAGAAGTATTAGTGATGAACTTTTATTCTAAATGACCCTAATACACTAATAATTTACATTTAATCTATGCATATTATCTATATTGTATTGTATGGTCATTGAGCTTAATGGATATATTCAAAAATCAATGTTCGAAAATTTGATAAAAACATGATTTTATACATAGTTTCAATAGGAATAATTACAAATGCTCATCAATTCATCCACCCCATTAACATAAATATGAACGTAACTACATGTGTTATGAACCACCAATCTTGTTTGGACCCTAGATTTTTACATCCCTCTATGAACCCCATCGAAATATTGAGTTCCCATATAAGGAGGAAAAGTATATTTTTCCTCATCTATAGATACATTTTTTCATAAATGGAACAGATGAGAATCAATAAAATTAAAGCGGTCAAGAAAAGTGGATGGACAAATTCAAATAAAAATATAATCAATGAAAACATTTATTTTTTAACATTGTGTGATGTTTACGTTTTGAAGACTATGTTCATTTAAACATTCTAGTATTCACCACAGGAAGTCATTCAGAACAAAATGTGTACTTGGGGAATCAGCAATGACATCGGTGGAGGAACATTCATCCTTTCATCTATATTACAAATTCACATTTCCTTGAACTATATTTTACTAGATGATATTATATCTTCATTCTATGTGTCACCATCAGATCAAACCTTAGCTATTATCCCCTTGAAGAGAGTATTCTAGGGAAATGATATTTGACTAAATTTACAAACACTCACGTAATATTGGAGGTAATATATGGATATTTTATATAATATGTTATGAGTATATAAGTGATAATGAAATTTTTCTGACCTCTTAAATAGTGATATGAAATTTTGTATTTCATCCCCAACTACCATTATACACATAATTATCATTCACAACTCACATTGAATGTAATAGACCTCACCCATTGTATAATTTATCAAAATGTTGAGAAATAGTAGTAGTGCACAAAAAATTCCCTTATATTGTTCAAATAAAATACATTTGAGATCATTAACATTGTATGATCTAGGAAAAATAAGAAATTGAGGAAAAATGGTATATTCCTAATTAGGTCTAATAGTTGAAAAGGGATCCCTAAGAAGAAAATTTCTTCATTCCCAATCTAATTTCTTCATATGAATCCTAAGAATAATTAAGTACACCGAAAAATAGATATAAATTCTTTTTTGTCCACCACATGGTCCAAAAAAATATCAAAGACTTTCTCATTAGTCAACATTTAATGGATACTTTTAGTTCCATCTATTCCAATTATATAATTACATGACTCGCCCTATTGAACTAAATGTGATTGTCATTATTCGTAATGGATTGGATTTAGTTGACCAATAATTATGTTTATATAAATGTTTTTCTCTATGAAAAACGTACGAATAAATATATTAGGTATAATTCATTTTATTTTTAGATTTGGAATGACATAATTATCTTTAGAATATTAACATGTATTAATTACATATAAAATATTTGGTTTTAAAGAGGTCATAAATAAATGGGGAACAATATTAACACCTATAATTCAAAAGATTTTGTTTATTTATAATTGAAAAGGATGAATCAATGTACACATCTCCTAATCACTCATTTATCTATTAGATAAAGGGAGAACATAAAAATAAAAAACTATAAGATAATGAACAATGAATAATCCTTGATTATTGCCCACCTATCTCACATAATGGATGTGGCATGGCGTAATTGTTCCAAAATTTTTTATCCCTCTATTTTATATCATAATCCATCCATTATAGAAGGAAATCATGTTCTTATATATATAAAACATAAATTCTTTTTACTATTCTTCGATAAACATATCTATAACATAAAACATGAAACTTATGTGGGATAACACTTACTGATTAATTTTAAATTCAGTACTCATAAATAGCCCACGTTTTGTGGAGTTATTATTTCTATTACCCTCAATTATAGGGTACTATTATACTGTGTAATGGAGACCACCTCTGTAACACTGAATGTTTTTTGAATATATATATTTTATAATAAAATAATTTATCACATCATTCCCAACATGAAACATGGTGTCATGCTTGTACTACAAACTACAACATTGGAATAATATAATTATTCAAACATGAATATTAATCTTCAATGTTAAAATTACTGAGATAAATAAAAATAAATACACTTTTAATATTATTTATAATTTCTTAATACAAATAAAACATTGAGATTAATAATATTTAATTTTCCACAAAGTAATTATATATATTAAAAATTATATTTTCCTAAAAAATGATTTTATTTTGTTCATTGAATAATAATAAATTTATTTTATAGAAAATATTTGAATATTATTTTTAAACTGTAAAATTAAATTTTCGAATCATAATTTTATAATTATCTTTGGTTATATATTTGGTATTTTTCATTAATATTTCATTTTTTGGATCACTAGTAAAAAATATTCATTTTTAAAAAATTGTCCTATTTTGATTAGATTATATATAATGTAAAAATATTTTTAAAATTTATTTATAATTTATATTAATTTATTTATATATCTATTAGAACAATTTATTTCATTGGAATCAACATGATAATGATTTTTTATATAAAAACATTATAATCTACTAAACATTTTCTGTTTAAAAACTCTCTTTCTCATTGCATCTCCAGGATTAATTCAAAATTACCCTTTCAATTTTGTGAATTTAATTTGGAAAATTATATTGAATATTTGGAATCATAATAAATTATATTATCTAATAAGGTCATAAAAATTTATTACAAATTGAATACTGAATTCAATAAAAACTCATTACCGCGGTTAATATAAAAAATTGGTTTCCCCGTATTTAAACTAAAATGAAATGGGTTAAAATTAAATAAAATATATATAAATTTTATTTAATTTCTTTATTTAGGCATTAAAATAACTATTATTTTAATTTTATCCATTTTAGAACCTTTTTACGTATGAAAAATGTTGAAACAGCCACTTATTTTTAATAATATCGAATGTTTCATGACCGCACTATGAAATGGTCACCCTTCTCCTATCTTCCTAAAAAAACACTATTTGAAATGAAAATAAATACCCATATCACATACCTAATTCCTTAAAATATTCCTTTAATAAACACTTTGGGTATATATTCATCTTGTGAAGGCCTTTAGTGCATACAAAATAAGTATAACCAAAGAAGAGGGTGGATTCATCAATGAGAGTTTTTTTATTTCTTCATTCACCACATTGAATTATTAATATATAATTATTATAAAAAAAATTATCTTCCATATACATAGATTTTTTATTTTTAAGCTAATGACCAAAAAACTTATCAAATTCTGCCTAATATTTTACAAAACCATCGTTCGTGTGTCGTCGGACTACCGTCGTACAGACCAATGTTATTCATATTTTTATTACCACATATAAATGATTGATTATTTATTTCTTCATTATTAAAAAATTATATTTATTATATTATAATTATTATGGAATTATTATATCACATATAATTTCATTATATCGATTTTGGTAAAATATGATCGCATTGCTCATCTGTACGATGAACTACTGCTTCACGAAGTGATTTGGTTCTTTCAAAATTAAAATGGAATTAATTAAGGATGAATTTAATAAAAATATAGATCATATTTTAAATAAAATAAATTCTAAAATGATAACATATATCATTAAATTTTTTCAATCTGAAAATAAAATTGAAACCACATTCATGAATACGTACAACCTACTGCCTTTATGAACGGTGTACTATGTTTTACATTAAATAAATTATATTGATTAAAATAAATACCTAAATATTAAATATATATGATATTTTATCATTTATTAATTTATTTATATGATGAAACCAAAATATAAATTTTAGTAACCAATATCACATGTCAATATGTAATTGAAAAAACAAAGAAATTATTTCACAAAACCAGCCATTAACATGTGATTTCTAAAAAATGGGTAATAAAATGTAATTAAAATATATATGTTATAATATATATAAATATTTTAATATAATAATTTTATTATAAGCTTATATTTATTATACATGATGTTTTAATAAGAATGATAGAATTTAATTATTTAGATATTAGATTTCTTTCTCACTTTTTACTTCTTTGAGACACATGCCATATTAACAACCAATTTCTCTTATATGGTCTAATTAATGGTGTTTATAGTCTATAAGGTAGAAAATCGACCAAGAATGTTTTTCCTCATTTTTTCTTCATTGGGATATAAGTTCTGTTATTGACATATTCTCTTCTATGAGGTTTATATAATACGCCATTTAAATTTTATATCATTATTTTACTTCTATTTATGATATTTTAGGTTTCATTTATTGTTATTCTCTCATGGGGCTTGTGATTTAATGTATCTAAAGTTGTAAGTATTTTATGATTCAATCTAATATTTTATTGATGTTATTTATGATAGTGCTTCTAATGATAAAATATAATGATATATACATAAATAAAAATATTTTTTATAATAATACTATGGGATTTCCATAAAATACGTGTTTTAGATTTATTTTCATCTATTTATGTTCTTGAGTGATCAAATGACTATTTTTATAAAAAATCATCTCTTTAGTTGAAAACTCTATTCATCTAAACCTATGTTTTCTAAAAACATTTTCAATAATTTTTTTGAAATACAAAAAATGGTTTATGAAATTCATTTTTACCCATTTATATATATTTAATAAATAATTTATTGTAAATTTGAATATAATTTTCAAAATTGAATAATCATTTTACATATACATAAAATGTGAAATGAATCATTCTGTCTGACATGAATGGAATTTCCAATGAACATAATGACCATTTTGTTTTAATATTTCAATAAATGATTTAATTAAAATTTTAAATAATTTTTTTAATATGTTTTTATTTTAATTTCAAATCCAACAGGTTATTTACTTCATGTAATGTTTTTAATTATTTTTAAAACATTCTTTATATGTTTTCAAAGTTATTTACAATTAAAATGGATTTTAACATTGTATATGTTTTAAAAGTTAATATTAAAAAAATGTATATTCCTTGAGAAATATCCCATGTAATCTTGAAAAAATATTTTATATTTATGATTACATCTACTGATATTACAAAACATTTACATAAGACACAATAAAAGGACACCATACTTATTCATTCTATAAAAGGATTATGATGAAAAAATGTTTCTAAAACCCATCTCTCTTCTACAGTTTATACAATGATTAAATTATCATGATTCCTACTTATATTAAATTGGTTATACTATGATAAAATGACTATAAGATTAAATAACCAATTTATTTTCAATTAGTTAGGATATGGTAAAATTTTATGAAAACAATTTCACTTCAGGGGTTTTAATATGATGAATGTTTTATCATTTTCTGTAAAACAGATCTATGATATTTATTATTAGATTATAGTTACATTATTACCATGGATAATATATATGTTATAAAAATATATTGGTGGGACCTATATTTACCTCTATTAAAATGAGAAAATATTTATACAGCATGATATAAACATTACTAGACAAGGGATTAAAATTGGTTCATTAAGGTAGATTATCCTCATTGATAGCCTTGAGAGTGAACCATGACAAAAATGATGGATTGGGGTGTACACTTATTCCATAATGAGCAATTTCCCACCACTTTAGATGGTTATGTGTCCAACCCAGGAGGTGTAGCACCTGAAAAATGGTACATGGGTAGTTAGATGCTTCTCAAAGCAGGTACATGGGTGGTTATTCAAAGAATATATTGTTATGAATGTGTTGGTGGGTAGCCTTGACATAATAGTTTCATCACATATGTTTATTATACAATTCTATGTATTAAAAAAAATTTATGATCTTGTGGATGTTGTTAATAAAGTGTATCCTGATTCATGTCTTATGAAATACCAATATTAAATCCATAAATCATGAATAAAATATTTCATTTGTAGTTTTTGGATCTCAAATGCTATGTAATTGTCCTCATATCCCTATGTTCAAATTATTCTCATGCATCTCCCTTGTTTACACTTACTGAGAATCTAATATCACTCTTTATTATGTTTCTTTTCCCCAGGTTATGAAGATATATATTATTTATTATATTATTAATAAGGTTTTTATTTATAATGAACATAGTGTGGGATGACACGACTCTCTTATTGATTTGTTTTTATGTTTCTATATTTCCAAAGAAACTAAATTATTATTATTCAAATTTCTATGTTAGTGTAATACAATGAATATTCATTGAAAATTTCATAATATTTATATATTATTGGGCTCGGTAACTATATAAAATGTTCGAGAAAAGTTTTAGTTAACCATTAGAAGCATGAATAAGAGAACCATATTGAAATCCCTAAGTAAATGTATAAGGATATTTCTATGGATGATTCAATGTATATGAACATATCGAATAATTTTAGTTAAGGATTGAGAATGGGGTTTCATTATATAACATAACGGTTTGGATACTACAAGAGGATGTGGATATAGAAGATATGTACTCTGGGGTAACAACACCTTACAACTTGTATTGACTTAGACTCGATTATAAATTGGTGCATGAAATCAAACCATGATATACACCTCGTTTAACAATCCTGAGGGATATTCATTAGAAATTAAATAAATAATTATGATCCATAATAAAGGATTATAAAATATGGTTACATTAAATGACCTTGGATAAACCTAAGGGTTCATAGATTAAAAATAAAGTGCCATGCTTGAGTCACCCTCACTGTGTTTTCATCCTTATTTTGTTTGAAATTATGATAAGAGTTTTTCACCATTTTTTTAAAGTTTTAGTCAATAAATTGAACCAAAAAGAATCATGTAATCATTTAATCTAATTGAAAACTCAGTTAAAATGAGAAACAAAACAATGTGATTAATAGAGATAAATATATTTTTATTATACTTAATTAGATATTGTGATATATGATCGATAACATGATCTCATTTGAGTTCTATGCCACATCGAATAAGAGGAATATATGATTTTATAGATGTTAATTTTTGTAATGAACATAGAGGTAAAAATATGTTATGTCTTACATTATAGGAAAGATGGAATATATAATATATTAAATAGAGGAGAAGAATTTTTATCTTTATAAAATATGGTCATAGTGTGACAAAATTTTTATGAGTTTAATGTATTATCTATAGAGAACATTAGAATTACCCAACACAATGTACTAAACCAATAATAAATTTCTAGACCAATGATAGGATTATATCATTCAAAGGATTTATGTGGAAGGATTGAGGTATTTATGTATATGGTTTCAAATATTTTCTTCTCTGAATAGTGAAACATATAAGTATTTTTAGGTATTAAATATTCATTAAGGATTTGAAAGAATATTTGGAAATATGTTGATGACCATGAAAATTTATATAATTGAATGGTGATGTTTTGATTATGGGAAGGATAACCCATTATATTCTCTTGATTATACCCTTGATCATGAAGGAATCACATGGTTTATGCACTTTGTATGTGTTCCCTCTATTATATATTTGATGAATGAGTTGTTAGAGAAACCACACAGATCATCATTATTTTTTCATATAGGAACTATATATATTTATAGGGATATGAAAGAATACTACTGGTTGGATGGAATGAAGTGGAATTTCACAGAAGCTGTATTTTGGTGTTTTCTATTCTAAAAATTTATGTCTAAAAGAAAAATGTCAAAGAATATGTTCATCCATTGTACATTATAGGATGGAAATGAAAAACAAATCACCATGGATTTATTTATTAGAATCCCCAAAATGGATATAGGGAATACTGATATATGAATTGTATTTGATCACCTAACTATGTCCGAAAAAGTCATCACTTTTAGAGAATACTTATCTCTAGTTTATCCTTCCTCGATATACATTACATATGAGTTAAGGTTTCTTGGAGTACCACATTCCATTTTATCACATCCGAATCTTATTTTTATCTCAATGTTCTCATGAGTCCTTCATAAATATCTTGATATAGAGTTGAGTTTCATCTCATTGAATATTCCTCAAAAAATACAATCAGTCTTGGAGAATAATAAAAACCGTAGTGGATATTTTGAGATCATGTTGTTTGGATTTCAAAGGTGGGTGGGATCAACACCTTCTTATAGTTTATTTTTCTTACGACAATATCTTTCACTCAAGAATTTATATAGATCTTTATTTATATCATTTTGGAATTAAATTTATAGATCCTATATGCTAGAATGATGTTGGAGAATGAAATAATATTTTAACCAATAATAGATGAAGAAATATCATAGAAGGTTATATCCATTTAGTAACACATCATGAAAACTGATATTCAGTAGAACAATTATGCTAATAAATAATGATGTGATGTAGAATTTGAAGTTAGTGATATGTTTTGTCTACAAATATTATATACAATATGGTATTGTTATTTCGGAATAATGATAAACTGAGTAATATGTATTTTAATCATGTTGAAATTTCTGATCGTATCATGATGGTATCTTTTTTCTGATACATTCAAAAAAATTCTCTTGTCCATGATGTTTTCGATGTATATATTTTAGAAATATATATTCTTGACCCATTGTAATGGCTCATACCTATTTGGTCCATTAATGTTTGAAAATCCTATGGTTGAATTGTTATTGGAGGTCATAGTGACTCATTTCAATAGTTTTCCAAAATTCATATTTTTCAACAGTAGATCATGATGGTGAGTCATAATGGTGACTTACAATGGTACATCAGAATGGTGGGCCACAACTGTGACATGCACCAGAAGGTCACAACGGTGAGTCACAATGGTGATCAATCCGTTAGGACATAATGGTGAGTCACAATGGTGAATCACACTAGTATCTCGGAAAATTAGATCATGATAGTGACTTGAACCGCTAGGTTGCAACTATGATTCAAAGTTGTTACTCACTGTAGTTAATCATGATAGTGAGTATCAAAGGTGACTTTCTATAATAGGTTTCTATCTTTAGTCACGGTAGTGTGTCATGATGGTGACATGTGATTGTAGCTCACTCAGTGATAGCTCGTCCAATTGTGATTCACTACTGGTGAGTAAAAACATTGACTCACTACTATGACTCACACTAGTAGCTCATACCAGGTACTCACCTAATGGTGACTAATTTCCAATAGTTTTCAAAAGTTCTGGATTTATCTAGTTTTCCTAGTCTTTACCCTCTAACATTTTCATCAATGTGAAATGTGTTATTACAATATTTAATGGTTTTTTAAGATGTTCTAAATCATATCTATCATATAAAAAATTGATGCTTCCCTTGACTTTCAAACCATGTGTTCTTTCTCAAGATCCACCATTAATGGCTTTTAAAAAATGTTTCTCCAATTGATTTAGCATATAGACATTTTAAAGCCAATATCTCACCATCCTTGTGCATATACCTTTCTCATAGTGCAATACACCCCAAACCTTTCTACCCCATTGAATTGTGTATTTGTTCTATATCTTTTAGACCATGTTTACCCTAGAGACCTTTTCCTTTCGTCTTGTGCGCCCCCTACAATGGGGACATAAAAAAGTGTTGAAAGTTTCTTCACCCAAGAAGGGATCCTTTCATATCTATTTTATTTTTTTATCATGTGGGGTGGCTATATGAATGGATCTATTGTGAGGATAGTATAATACCAATGTAATAGATATAATTGGATCAGCTTAAGATAAATATGTGTGGCTAGGAAATAGTTATTTAAGATCTTCTTATTTTTTTATTATAGTAATGATTTTTACAGGCTAAATGCCCTGATGAAAATCAGCGTTTTTGTTGGTCCTTTTTACATGAGATAGTTATGGAATGTATATTGTTTCTTCCCTTGGAAAAAATTATATATGAAATTTTTTATAGATGTATACCCAGCTAATAATATGATAGCTCGAGATCAAACTGTTTGTGGAATCCGTAGAATTAAAAATCATAAGAAAGTAAGGGATTCCATATAAAATTTTTAAATTGTGCCTTTGGGGTTTTAGTGGGGCTGTAGTTGGAAGAACGACTATGTATATGTGGTATTCAATTGTGTAATGTAATCTCAGGTCGAGATATTTATTTATTTTGGAATCTATGGGTTATTTTGTATAGAAGGGTTGTGGTTTGGTTGTGTTATGTTGTATTGCGGGATGTTTTTGGTGTGGTAGGGTTATGCATGGGATATTTTGAGAATGGTTCTAATGAGCATGTTGTAGTTGTGTAGAGATGTGTTGTTGGATGTGGCTGTGTTTTTGGGGTTTTCTATGTTATGAGGATATATTGGGTGAAATTACTTTGAATAATGATGATTGAAGTTCTTGGTAAAAGGGTTTCATCAAGAGTTTCTTCTTGAGTATCAGGACGAATGTTTCACCATATGTATCAGTTTTGATATATGTTACTTTATGAATTGGTCTTAAATGAATTGGAATATGATGTGGGTTAATTTACAACCATTCTCCATCCATTTTGTGACTATTTTTCTGATTCATATTGCGGACTTTGTATTTAGTTTCTGGATTAGTGAAGGGGAAAATAAATACAAAATAATGTCGATATGGAATGAGTTTGTTTGGAAAATGGGGAGGAGTTTTTCAATGAAATGTAAAATGATGGGTTTAAAATTTATAAATTGTTAAATATAAATAATGAAATAAATGGGTTTTGGGTGAAAGGGTTACGTGAATCCCCAAAAATTTATGAACATCTGATGTGACTATTGTTGATAATAATTGAGGTAGCAGTTGTCACATATCCAATAGGTTGGTCATGAGTTCTTGATACTATATATATATATATACACACATACTTTATATTTCTGTGATTCATTTACACATGCCACCCAAGATGAAAACTACATGTCAAACAACCCCAAAGTCACATGGGGGGATGTCTTTCACTAACATTCTAATTAGAGGATGGATGGATGGCCACCTATTCTTCCCATATCCATTATCCAGGATGGATATCCCAATATTCTTTAGGTATGTTGTGGTTTGTGTGGCCCAACCCTATGCGGGTGAGTTGTGTTCTTCCTAGGTGTCTTAGGGATAAGGTGTTTTGTTCTTTACAATGTGTCTTCAATATGAGGTGTGGTTTGTGGCCCATATGTGTGTGGGAGAGATGTGTTTCTACCAAGTTTCTTCAAGATGAGATGTGTTGTTCTTTCCCAAATGTATTTGGGATGAGTGTTGGTTCATGTCCAAGGTTTCTACGAGATGGTTGTGATGTGGTAGTGAGGCCTAGGTGTGAGCATATAGTATGTGATGGGGTTCTTTTGTCTAATCGATGGGACTAGCTTTGAGGCATAGGTGTGTGCGTGTGGGATATTATGTTGTGTGTTTGGAAGATGTGGGAGAGCCAAGAAATTATCTATTAGGGTGTGAAGGAAAATAATCGGTGTTAAAGTAGTGTGGGGTACCCAATCATCGATGTGTTTACAATATCAATTTACATGACACACGTTATTTGTTGAGAGTACCTTGGTGGGGGTGGGGATGGTCAGTATGACTTGTTAGGAGCTGTAGGTTATGTTTATTTCTCACTAGATAATTAGTATTCCTCTCTCACTTTTTAATGAGAGTCCTTGGTTTTCCTATAGAGTATAACGGTATATTCACCATACGTATATAAACTACATTTAGGATTCTAGGATGACTACTTGGACTATACATGACCTCAATAGCTCATAATTATTGAATGGTTGTTGTTTCTCTATTTTGTTTTACTTTTGATTCTTAATTTGGAGTTTATTTATCTTGTAACAAGTTTCTTTTGATCATCACTATCAAATGGTTTTGGTTTCCTTTTTATAGATATAATTTATTGGAGTTGTTTTCGGAAGAAAAAAAATTATATCCCTATAATGTTTCATATAAATGGTAATGCCTCACATATGGTGAGATCATTGTACCTTTGGCACATGTGATCACCCCAGGGCCTACATGTGGCAGGATTTGGAGGGTCATTAATTCTATTCTTTTATTTCTCTCTCCGGAGGGGGATCACTATAGAGAGGGTTTCATGATAGAATGGTATCAGTTGCAGATGGTTGAGAGGTATAATGGAGTTTGGGTTAGGAAAAATGATTATTTCATGGTTTGGGAGGTAAATAGTGCAGCTTATCTTGGTGTGTGATATAGGAAAGGGACGGTCGGCCAAGAAATAGGGTTTTATGGACCCCATCATCCGATTTATGAACTGTAAGTCTACCAAATTTCCATGTGTGTGTACACCGTTTTAGTGTAGAGACTCTAGTAAAACTGCATGCATCAAAATGACTAGTCTACTGGTATAAATTTGGTTGTTTTGGGGAATTATAAATGGGTTATAAATTGATTTAAATGAGTTTAAATGAATCTCAAATAAAATTAAATACTAATTTGGATTACGAATTCCTTATGTACCCTTTCCAGTTATGGATGATGGTCATTGTCAGTGTGTGGAATAGGATGGTGAGGCTCAGTAGGGAAATCTAGTTTATTTATAAAGGGTTTATCCAGTAGAGGAGGCTGACGAGTGGTAGATAATGTTATGTAATTCTATAAGAGGACCTTGGTAATGTATGAATGTATTGATTTAGACATGGAGACAGAGAGTTGGATTAGGTTATTAAGATCACATTTAGTTTGAAATAGGCTCTGATGGAGCATTGGGTTCTTTTGGCAGTGAGTTAGATGCACAGACCTAAGCCTTAGTGGTGGACATTGTACTTGAAGGATAAGGAGGATGATGTTCTGTGGGTCGATATTGAGAATGATTTCCATGGAAAAGTTATTTCATCGACCATGATGCTTGAGAAGAGTTAGGAGTGACTCTATCTCTCCAGATGGGGAGTATATCAGGGAATGATATTGGGATTAAGTTGAAGGATCTCTTTTGTTCCCCCACCCATATTTTTTGGATGACGAGTCTCATGGGAGATGCCTAGAGGAGGCAGTTTGTCCATATAATATGTATATGATTACTCATGTTATGTATCTCATGAAATTTTAGGTTCAAAAGAAGGGTGATATAATCATGCGGATGCACTCACGGTGAGTTCATCCACGAGTGGGTAGTGAATAGTGTCCTTCAAGACACTGTTCCATCAGTGGAAGGACTCATGTGATGGGATATTTAAGGTTTCGATAATGGGGATGTGCCTTAACAAATTCCCTTTCTCCCTTATGGTTTCGTAGGGTGTTTCACCTCATATGGGCTTGGGGAAAAATTTGTTCCTTCTCTGTATTAGAAATCCATCTTAAAAAAGAATAACCAGTGTCCATTCAATATTTGTATAGTTTAGGTGGATAGTTTTTGTGCCATCCTCTTTAATAGTTTCCAGCAATTCCATTTTAGCATCAGTGACAACAACATCATGCTCCACTGAGGGGAGATGTAGTATGTAGATGTTGTACTTTGGTTATTCCTTAGGGAGGTCGACCTAGGTGTGAATGTTCATGAAATCTTCAGTATAGGGGTGGAGGAGAAGGGTGGGGTAAGTTTCACGTTTTAGAGGTAGCAGTTCAAGCATCGCTAGAGATTATTAGTGGTATAATCATCATATTTAGTAGACACTGTTATTACATGTTTGATTTAGGTGCTTCACATGCCTTTTTTATCCCATTATAACACATGATATGGGACTATAAGTAGAGAGTATTCTTATGCCATAGGTTTTGAGCCCGCGAGTCGGAGGGTCAGATCAACTTGTTTGATGTATGTTTGGAATGTCGACTGATTATGGGAACGTATCAGTCCCATGTGGATATCTTATTAATAGAGATTCCACAATACTATTTCATTTTCGTCATCGAATAATTGTATTCCATACACACATTTGTTGAATTCATCTGACAATGTCATGTTTTCAGACATGGGTGGCCAGCGTGCGGTTTGTATTGCTGAGAAGAGTTGTCAGGTGGTTAGTTAGTGTGTGGATCCTCTCCATTCCTTATTGGAATATCATTTAGGGGAATCAGTAGATAGTGGTGTGGTGTTTATTCCTAGTGTTTTTGTGGATTTCCAAGATGTTTTCCCAATAGAGGTTGTGATGCTACCCCCTTGACGCGATGTTGAGTTTTAGATTGACCTACAACTCGATGCTTTTCTGATTTCAATGGATCCTTATGGGATGGAACCACTAGAGGTTCGAGATTTGGGGATTTATATTTATGAATTTATGATGATGGGTTTCATCCTGCCTAGTGTGTCGCTATGGGGTTCTTAGGTATTGTTGGCAAAGAAGGCAAATGTCAGTATATCATTATTCATAAACTACAAGAGATTGAACTAGGTGACGATCAAGAACCGTTACCCTCTACCAATGATAAATGATATTTTTGGATAAATGATATGAGTATGATGTTTCTATATGACCAATCTATGATCTGTATATCAACATCTGAGGGTGAAGGATGTAGATATCTTAAAGACTACATTCAGATAAAGGTATGGGAACTTCATGTTCATAGTCATTACATTTAGCATTATGAACATACCATCCTTGATCATGGGGATTATGAACTCTCTATTTCATGAGTTTCTAGGAAAGTTCCTCATCATTTTAATTGATTATATCATGATATACTCGAATTTATAAGAGCAATATGCTTGGTATCTGAAGACCATCCTACAGGTTCTTCGACGCCACTAGCTCAATAGAATGTTTCCAAAGTGAAGCTTCTTGACATGAGAGGTGTGTTTTATTATTCATTTTTTGTCTCTAAAGGGTGTATTATTGGACCCATAGGAGGTGAAAGTATTTTTTTCTTGGGAATCACTAAATATTGTGGTAGGGGTTTACATTTTTCATGGTCTTTAGGGATATTAGTGGAGGTTTGATGCTGATGTCTATTGATTTAATTCTCTATTGATAACTCATGCATAAAAGACCAAGATTTCTTATTGAGAAATAAATTCTAGGTACCATAGGACTGTCTGAAGGGGAATATAGTTAGTGGTCTAGTGCTTCATTCTCTAGACAAAGTGTTGATTTTTGAGTTGTTTTGTGATGCTTCACTACAGGGTTTGGGATGCTTCTAGATTCAGTTGTGAGTGGTGATCTCTTATAAAAATAGGCAATTACATCCCTATTAACATAACTATTCAACCAATGAAATATATTTGGCATCAATGGTGATTGTTATGAAATTTTTGTGGAGTTACCTCATTGGGGAGTACTTTGTGGTATTCACAGATCAAAAGAGATTGAAGTATAACTTTTAAAAGAATAATCTGATCTTGCACCAATTGTGGTGGTTGTAGTTTATTCAGGAACTTGATTTTGATATCTAATACACCTCAAGAAGGGGGAATCATGTGGCTGGTCCCTTGAGATGAAATCCACATATACAGGTTTTTCAGGAATCTACAGATTCTTGGAAATAAATAGATGAGTTGATAGCCTTGCACATAGATACAAGAATAGATGGTAGGATATATTGTTTGTTCCAAATGACATCTCAGTGTTCACTAATGTAGTAGGTGGATAAGTATCATTGGTTATACATAGAGGTAGAGGTAATTCAAGATCACGTAAGACATTGTGATCCCCTAGAAGAATGGATGGAGGATTGTCGGGACTAGATGTTGTTTTATAAAAAGTGGTCTGTTAAGATAAAAATTCATGAGGCATTTTTGGTTTCCTAGGATGAAGTAGCTATTGGCGTAGTTTGTGGATGAAATCCTCGTGTTCCAGTAGTGGAAGGATATGAATCGTGTTGCTAGTGTTTTATTATATCTCTTAGATTTCCCCGAGGATAAGTGGGATGAAATATAAATGGATTTAATCTCATGGTTACCCAGAGATTATGGATAATACTATGCTATATAGGTAGTGGTGGATCATCTGATGAAAATGTCTCACATTCTAGTGATCTAGGAGTTGAGCACGACAGATAACATGGAAAATGTTTATGTCCATGAGCTGGTTTGGATACATGGTGTTATGAGAACCAAATCCTCACATCAAGATAAAACATTTACCTCATGATATTTTATGGGATTGATGTGAACTTTTGGAACTCAGAAACACCTCAACACTGACTTCCACCATTACATAGATTATATGATGTAACCGAAAATCTAGATTCTGGAAGATATGCAGTGAGGAATAATATTTTACTTTGTTGGATATTGTGTAAAAAAACCTACGCTTGTTAGATTTTTATTAAAACAATAGTCATAACTCTTCAAACGAAATGACTCAATTTGGGGAATTTTAATAAGGCCCATTTCATTTTCTGTTATTCTAGACAGTGGTTCAAGAGACAACTGTTCTTGGTTCCGAGGTAGTGAAAAACACAGAAGAGAATGTTTAGATCATTATTGGGAGGATACAAGCATCACATGATATGTATAAGTCATATTAGGATCATACGAGGAGGCCCTTAGAGTTCAATTTTGGGGAGCATGTGTTCTTGATTGTTTCCTGTCATCATTGGAAACCATTTTTTGGTAGAGGGTGTAAGCTTGCTCTAAAGTTCATAGAACCCTTCAAGGTATTGGGGTGAGATGGAGAGGTGGAATACCTGTTGGTGATGCCACTATATTACAGATGATCGGTGAGGTATTTCACATCACTCAACTTTGTGTGTATCTTTATGATTAATACCATGGCATTGAATGGAGAGAGATGGATATCGAAGATGATGCGACATATGTGGAATTACCAATAGTGATGAAGGATCATCAGGAGAAGGTGTTGTGTGGACGTACCATTCTTTTGGTTTTTGTGTTATGGAAAAATAGTGGCCTTGAAGATAGTACCAGTGAGAGAGAAATGTAGATGTGTTCCTAGTACCTAGTGATGTTTTTATTTTTTATTTATTCAATTTTTTTTGAAATTTAATTTTTTAACCATGTTTGATCTGATGTGTATTTCCTTGGTCCATAATGTCTGATAATTTTCTGATGTGTGAAGAGGGGAGGACCTAATTCTTAATCAATACACATTAATTATGATGTGATTAAACCTATGTTGTCATGTCAGTGCTACCCAGAGTGGATAGTATCATGACATGGAAGACATAATTACTTGGTTTACGTGTTCAGACATTGTTTTTGTTCTTCTTGTGTGTTTCCTCTTGTGGTTGGTTTGGTTAGTAGATGTTAAAGTACGTGTTCATGGATGTCGAGGATTCATTCCATCTTTCAATAAATGAATATTATTTAATCCTTGAACATTGATTTTGATAGCATTGTATATAGTGTAGTGGGATCGATTAGAGGTGTCTCGTGAGGTGGTTGTTCTGCACCCACTTTATTGTGGTCTTCGTTTTAAATTCTCGAGGGAGATAATATTTTGAGAGGTATATGATGTATCGTACAAGACCTCTCTAGTCTATTACTTTTTGAAAATGCGGTGGTTGAATTGTTCTCCAAGGCCACTGTGACTCATTTCAAGAGTTTTCTGAAATTAATATTTTCAATTGTAGGTCATGATAGTGATTCCCAATGGTAAATCACACTATTAACATGGAACAATGGTTCATGATGGTGAGTTAAAATGATGACTCGTGCTGATAAGTTTCAATGGTGAGTCACAATGGCGACTCGCACCGGTAGCTCAGAAATGTGGGTTGCGATAGTGAATCACACAGATAGATCACAACTATGAGTCAGAAGGGTTACTCACACTACTATGTCACGACATTGAGTTGAAATAGTGACACAAACTGGTATATTGAAATGGTGAGTTGGGATGGTGTATCATGATGATGATTCGTGATGGTACCCCACTCAATTATAGCTCGCCAAATGGTGAGTCAAAATGGTGACTCACATCGATGACCTGAACCAGTTGCTCATAGTGGTGACTCACACTAGTGACTATCCTATAATTGATTCATTTGAAATAGTTTTCCAAAATTATGGATTTCCCAGTGTTTCAAGTTTCACTCTGTTTACTTTTTCATTGTTATAAAATGAGTTTAATACCAAACTTAAATTTTTTTAGAATCATTTCAAATCATATCAATATTCTGAAAATATTAATCTTCACTTGACATACAAACTACAATGTATTGGTCAAGATCCTATATTAATGTATTTTAAAAACTATTTCACTCATTTATTTAGGATCTCGCCTTTCAAAAGACAAGATATCCTCTTCCTTGTGAACTTACCATTCTCTTGGTGCAAGACACACCGAACCATTAATTCCCAAAAAAATGTACTTTTTTGTAGACTTTGGACGGTGTTTCCCATGGAGGTTTTTTCCTTACTTCATGATCCCCCTTCTTTGGCTCAATAAGGATGTCCTGGTCATTTCTTATTCCAGATAGGGATCCATTATTTTCTCATTTATTTGATTATCCTAAGTGGTGTGTATATGAATGTCTCCTTTTTTATGATATAATAATACAAAATTAATAAATATATGCGTATTGGATTAGGATCAATATGAGGGTCTAGTAAAAGTGATGTATGGTCTACTTATAATAGGCTTTTTTATTGTTATGAAATATACGGGATAAATTCCACACATAAAATCATTGTTTTTGGTGTTTCTTGTTTTCGGATGGGATATTTATGGAATATAAGTTATTGATTCCCTTGAAAAAAATTATTTATGAAAAATGGATAATGATGTAGAATTGAATAATAATTAAAGTCCACAGGATCAAACCTTATGAGATAACCGTAGAATTAAATAAGGGATATCATATTAAATCTAGAAATTTTGCTTCATTTTAATTGTGTGGTGTTATGGTTCTAGAACAACTGTGTATGTGTTTTTTCAGAATGTGTAGTGAAATTTTGGGTTGAGAAATTGATTTACGCTATAATAGATGGGATGTGTTGTACAACAGGTGTGAGATCAGGCTATGTTATGTTGTGTTGTTGATGTGATGGGTGTGGTAGAGTTATGCAGTAGGGATTCCAAGAATGGTTGTGATGATTGTGTTATAGTTGTGATAATATTTGTTTCTTGGAGTAGATGTTTCTTGGGGGATTTCGATGTTGAGAGTATGGATTGTGTGAAATGACATTGAAGAATTATGATTCCAGAGGTATGTATGGGTAATTAATCTAAAGATTATCCATGACTAGCATGCTGAAAGATTAACCATGTGTATCATGATCAATGTATGTTATGCTATAAATGGGTGTTCAAAGGAGAGTAATGTGTAGTGGGTTAATTTACCACTGTTATCCTTCCATGGTGTGACTTTATTTGTGTTTCCTGTAATTTATTTTCTTACTGAGTTTCCTAGGTAGTGATAGAGAAAATAAATACTTAATAATGTTGATATTGATTGAGATGGTTTGGTTAATGGGAAATATTTTTTAGATGAAAACATAAATGATGGGTTATAAGAATAACTATGGTTTAAATATAAATAATAAAATTAATGGGTGTTCAGTGAAAGAGATTTTGGAATGCACTATAACTTATCAGCTTCTATTGTGACCATCTTTTATACTAATTAAGGTAGTAGTTTTTGTGAATACTATACGTTGGTCTTGAGAACTAGATACGATATAAATTTTCATACACTGTATGTTCTTGTAAATTTTATATGTACCCAACCCTAGTTGAGAACTCTGTACCTAAAGCCACCAATATCATGGGGGTGTCTTTCCCAAACATCCAAATGGGTGTATGGATGGGTAGCCACCCACACTTTCATGCTCCCTATTACATGTGGTGATTTACCATGTTTGTTTGGGAATATTTTTGTTTGTGGGGCCCATGTGTGTGTGGGAAATCTTTTTTTCCCTAGGTTTGTTGGGATACGATGTGGTGTTATTTCATAGGTGTCTTCAGGATGAGGTGTGGTTTGTGGACTAGGTGAGTGTCGGCGATCTCTGTATTTCATAGGTGTCTTTGGGATGAGGTGTGGTTTATGGCCCAAGTGTCTACGAGAAGGATTTAATGTGGTTTTGAGTCCCATGTGTGTGAGGGATACATGTTTTGAGATTTTTTTACCCTTGTGATGAGACTAGATACAATGACTATGTGTGTGTGAGTGTGTTGTGGTGTGGCTTGTTTGGAATAAGTGGGAACTATATGACATTTCCCACTAGGGAGTGAGAGTAGAAAATTAGTGGGAATGTCATAAGGGTACCATATCATCAATTTACTTCCAATGTTAATTTAATTAAACTTCATTATTTGGTGATAGTTCCTTGGTGAGGTGGAGATGGTTAGTAAGGATTATTAGGATTGGTTTGTTATTTTGTTTTCTCATGGGAACATTTGTATTATTCTCTCACTTGTGCCTCAGAGACTTTGGTTTTCATACTAGGTATAACTTTATACTCACCCTAAGTATAAAAACTTCTTTTAGGATCCCAGGAGGATTACATGGACCGTGTCAAACCACACTAGCTTGAAATTATGGGAATGTTTTTTTTCTCTACTTAATTTTACATAGTGTAATTATTATGGGGTTTTATTGAATTTGTAAAATTGTTTCTATTGAACATGAATGTGGGATGTCTTTGGATTTATTTTATATATATAATGTATACATGTTTTATTTGTTTGATCCATCTTATCTCTTGATATTATTTTCTTATAATGGGTAATGTCTCCCATACTATGAGATATTTTCACCCTTAGGGTTAGGCACCACCCCGATGCCTATTAGGGGTGGGAATCTGTGGTCATTATCTCTCTTGAATCATTGGAAACTCATGATAGTCTTCTTTGCAGGGAGAGGGTTGGGACCCATTTCCTATGTATTTAACTATTATACCATACCACATGTGAAACATATTTTTTATGAGGAAGGATCAATAGATATTTCTGATCATACATATAATGTTCTACAAAATAAGACCTATCACATAGTCAATGTTTTTAGAAAAAAAACACCCCATTAATATAGTTTTGTGTGAACTTGATGATAGGATGAGGTAGATGTATCCTCATTTCTTTGTCTCAAAGTTAAATATTTTGAGGGGGAAATTCATTTAATGTGTGTATAATGGATCAAATTTTGTTTGTATAAATTTAGTTATTTTTTTATTAATTTAAATTTCAATGATAGATTGTTCTATCTAATACTCTATGTTAATCTTTCACTACATGTACCATTGTTTTAACTTGTATTACTTTCAATTCAATGCTTTAGTAATTCCATGAAATATTAATAATTATTTAATTCAAATGAAATGATTGTAACACAACCATTAAACCCATTGTGTTGAATATAAAAAACTAATTTATCAATATTAATTATAATTTCTATATATAAAGAAAATATATTGATAATAAAATAATTCATTTTTGTAAAGGTATATATATGTTTCGAAAATACTAATTTCACAAAAAATGATTTTATTTCAATTTTTGGAATATAAGAAAAATAATGTTTTCTCTATTTTAAAAAATTAATTTCATTAAATTAAATTAAATTTTTAAATGACTATGCTAATATTTCCTTATGAAAAATTTTCTGTCCTAAAATATTTATTTTTTAATGAATAGTGAAATTTCAAAATTATAATTGAAATCTACATTTTTATATAATTTATTTATAAAATTAAATTTTATATTAATTTTATATTAGAGAAAAATTATTTCAACTATAAATCCTTTAATCCAATTTATATAATTTGAATCAACGTAAATTTTATTTTTTATATAGAAACATTTTAAATTTATGAACATTGTCACTTTCAAAATCTTCTTTCTCATCGCATATGTGAGTTTAATTTTAAATTATATACATCTAATTCTATGAATGGAATCTTGAAATACGAATTAAATATTTGGAATCATTATTATATTATCTATATAAAAATACCATTTTTCCAAAAATTAAATGTGAATGTTGTAAAAATTAATTACAATGTTTATGGTAAAAATTCTTTAATTGTGGTAAAAATTACAAAAAAAGGATATGTATTATCAATAAACATGCGTAAAATCTATTTTATAACCATATTATTACTTAATTAATCTATGGTTTTAATTTTATCAATTTTATAAAAAAATTAAAAAATTAAAACCATTGGAGCTCTAAATTCATTTCAAAAATACCAATTGTATCCTCTCCCCAAATTATAAAAGCTCGTCCCTCTACTCTATTCTTCAAATCATCATACAATTATGGTTCCAAAAATACCTATCCAAATATCTTCCGAAATTCCTTCACCTCAACCAATAATTTTATGTTTTTCTAGAAATCCATCCTAGGAGGGCTTTTAATGCAAATAAAAGGAGGATAACCGAAGAAGGTGTAACGTTCATCAATTTGCATATTTGTGTACTTTCAAAATACAAATGAATAAATTATTATTATATAATTATTATATAATAATAGAAATATATTAAATTTACTCATGTGTTATTATGTTATGTGAATGACAAATAACCAACTCTACTTCTATAAAATATGTTCCAAATTATCGTTCGTGTCTATAGAAGACCACCACCTCATGAATTGATGTAATTTTTTTCCATTATCACCTATCAATGATTTTTTAGAAAATTTATTTTTTTAATACATTACAGTAATGATTTAATTGTGATTCTATACATATTATGACACACTAGCTTTTTTACTCTCTATTTTTGGGAATGTGATTACATTTCTCATTTTTACGGCAGACTACAGCCTCATGAAGCAATGTGATTTGTTAAAACATAAAAAGATCATTTGGAGGATAGTTTTATTGAAATTTGGGAAATATAGAAAATAAAAATAATTAGATAATGATAATATATACCATTCCACATTTTTATAATCTTATGAGAAATTTTAAACATCATTTATAGGTACGTTTGTCCTACTATCTCCATTAGAAGTGAATTTCATTTTTATTGACTATTTATTATATAATACTCAAAATATGTAAATAAAAAATATATATGATATTTTAATCCTGTAAAACAATATTGGAGATGATGAATACATGATTGAAGTAATAATATCTAATATAGTAAGTCAAAATATACATGAAAACCAAAGAAGTTATTTCCCGAAAAAAGACTTTAACATGGAATTGTTAATAAATAGGAAATAAATTTTTTTAAGAGAACCATATATGATATCATATATATGAATATTTCTATATAATTGTTCTCTAATAAATTTATATTTATTATACAAGATTTTTTAACCTTTACAAAAAAAAATTAACATAAGGTAACAGATTTGAATCCAACACTACTTTTTTGAGACACATTCTATATACACCACATTTTTATTTTATATGGTTTATATAGTTCAAAAGAATATATTTTATTATTATAATTATTATTGTTATGGGTACTTACATTAACATTTTACTGTCAATCTATCATGGGGTTTATTGTATAAAAGAAAACAAATCGATAATGTATTATTTTTTCTAAATTTTCCTTCATTAGGACAAAATTTATTCTATGAACATAACCCCTTCTATGGGGTGTATTTCCCTCTCTAGGGGGTTGTATAAAATTCCCATTTGGTAGTTTTTATGAAGAATTTCCATATACTAGAGATATTTTATGATTTTTTTAATGTTACTATTGAATGGGTCTTTTGATTATATTTTAATAATGTTATAATATTATTATGTTACAATCTCACTGTTATAGAGATTATTGATGATTTTACTTCCCATGATAGAAAATTATCATCTAACTCTCAATAAACTCATGAATTTTATTAAAATATTTTTATTAAATGAGAATACATGTTTTCCAGTAATTTTACAATCTTTACATTCTCAAGTGTACAAATTTATAATTTTATACAAAATAATATTTCAGTCGAAAATTAATTTCATCCAAAACATTGTTTTCTAAAAATTGGTATTTTTTTAAAGAAATTCATAAGGTATTTTATTAATGAAGTTTATATACAAGTATGAATTTTCAAAAAAATTTATCAATGGAATTCAATTATATATAAAATATAATTCCCATTTTCCATCTACAAAAAAATCAATTGAATCATTTTGTATAGCCTGAATCACATTTCCCACCATAATGACCATTATTTTCATTAATCTTACATATATATGTATTCAGAGATATTTTCCATGGAAATTATTATATATTTTAAAAAAATGTTTTTCTCAAATCTGGAAGGATATTTTCATTATGAAAATTATAAAATGTTTTTAATGAATCCTTTTTTTAATATATATTATTTTAAAAGAAAAATAAATTAAATTTTTTATGTTTTAAAAATTGATTTTATATGAAAATATATTTTCCTCATGAAATGTCTCATGTAACATTTCATGCTTATTTTCCTTATAATTTAATATTCATTGATATTATCTATTATTTACTATTTATATTTCCCAAGGATAACATTATTATTCTTCACATTAATGTTTTATTTTGTAAAAATATCTATGAAATTGATATTTATTTGATTAGTTATACCATTATATAACTCCTATGAAACCCACTCATTTTTTATTGGTTATTACATGGTAAAATGATAAAATGATTAATAAACCTATCCCATTTCCAAAAAATTTTATATGATGAAATTACTTTGAATCCCATTTCATTTCGCATGCTATGATATGGAGAATTATTTATGAGCTTTTTTAACACATATGTATTATATTCATTAGGTGACATTGGATACATTATAACTGAGGGTGGTGGTTCTATTTTAACCAATGTCATCTGGGACCTATATCTCCCTCTACTACATTAGGAAAAAAATTATATATCACGAGATAGAAAGGATTAGAGTATTGGTGAACATAATTCAGTATGTTTCATTTTCTAATATGATATCCTTGGGATTGAATATTTACTAACATGTTAGTTTGGGTAGTCAACACGTTCAACTAAGAGTAAATATCTACTATTAGGGATGGTTGTGTTTCCTAATAAATAGGATTATCTTTTTCAAATGAGTATATAATAATGGTTATCTGAGTATTTAAGAAGGTAAATGGTTGGATATCCCATGCTTATCATGTTATTATCACCTTAGTGGGTTTCCACGATATAATATTTTCTATTTTTTGTGTACAGAACAATTCTATGTCTTATTTAAATATTTTTCCCTAACAGATCATGTTCACTCATTATATCATGATTCATGTCTTATGAAATTACAATATTTATTCGAAGATTAATGATAAAAATCCATGATATTTATGGAATGGTTTTCTGTTTTTATGCTCATTCCCTAATACACTTACACTCATTTTATAATTATGTGCATCCTTTGTTCACTATTACTGATAATCTGATATCACCATTTCCTATATGTAATTTTTCCATAGTATTAACATATTTATTATTATTTTTATATCAGCAAAGGGATATAGTTATGGAGAACATAGTTGGAGATGACGTATCACCTTTATGGATTTGTTTTTTATGTTTCTGTGTTTGCAATGACACAAAACTGTTATAGTCTATTGGAGAGAGTTTTTATAATAAACTAAACATTCAGAAAAATGATATAATATATATTTATTATAGTAATGGGTCATTAGAACCTCCTAAAACCATTTATGTAGTTATTGATGGTAAATTCATCCATAGTAGAGGGTCATAAACATATATTTGAGGTGGTTTAATTAGTACATTATTTGTTTAAAGGGGGGCTTATGATTAGATTCTAAGAATCTCCCTATATTTTTTCATGGGTATATATTAATATTTTTATTATTATGAGCCACATAATAGTCATATCCTAACAATAGAGGTTAATTATGAACCGAATCCATGAGAATGAATTTCATAATCACACCCCTTGGAAGGTTTGATGCAAAACCTGCATGGGTATAGTCATTCATGTTGGGAAATATTATAAGAATAAGGATAAGAGATCTTTGATCATGGATGTGGTGTTACTAACATAGAGAAATTAATGTCGTTTAGTTGGATGATTTTACTAATGATGAATGAAATCAAAATATATATAAAACATTTATCATATACACTAATCTATGATGGTGGTAACTGAAATTATCACCTCATCCTTGACTTGAGGAGTAAGGTTGGGGTATTTATATGGTAAATGACCCCAATAAACTTTTAATGTTCCTTCCACCAATGAATTATATCTATATAGAATTATAGGGTAACCATTCTTATGGGATACATCCAAAAAATAGGTGTTAGATTATTTGATAAAGATATGGTTATATACGTAGTTTTAAAAGGAATACATACCACTGTAAAGTAGTTTTTCACCACATATTGATCTGTAAGAAAATAAATACTTATTAAAGGTGCCTATAATCATGTTAACATGAAAGATATTTCACTTCCTATATTAACCCTATAAAAATTTGGAGGTCCAAAAAGAGGGATGAAAAATCTATTTTCCATGGCCATAGATAAATATTTATTTGAAGGGAATATATGAGAACCTATTGAATTAAAAAGGTCAAGACAATAATCTATAAAAATTCATATAAGAATAAATTCAACTGAAAAACTTATTTTTTTTACAATGGGTGAGGTATCCTAATTAGTGAACAAGTTTATTTGATCATGTTATTAGTATCTAAGGTAAGTTGTTTTGAAATAACCAGAACCTTGATAATTGGTTGTTGGGTTGGTGGAGGAACGTGCACCATATATTGTAGATTATTAATTACTCTTTCCATGAGCTATAATTTACTAGAAGATACTTGATCACATTTTCTATGTCACAATCTGAGAAAGTATTAGCCACCACCCCCTCGGGAGAGTATTCTAGGGAAATGGAATGTGGCTAGATTTACCAGTCCTCATGTAATATTGAATGGAAATATATGAAAATTGTAAATGATATATATAGAGTATATGAGTAACAATGAAATATATCATGAATATTCACTAAATGTATTCTATTCTACATTATTTTAACTAAAAACCATTTTATAATGAATTATCATACACAATTCATACAGAATGTAACATATTCAACTATTGGTAAAATATATCAAAATGTTGAGGTCCAGGAGAAGTGAATTGAATTTTATTGGATATTTTACAAAAGAGATACATTGGAGAATTGTGAAATTTTAAAATACCTCAATATCCACTCCCACCTAGTACAGAACCATAGTGTGAATGATAATAGAATTTAAATTATATTTAAACCATTGTTGTCACACAATTTAAATGATGTGATAACTATAGTGACCACCTAACTGACTGAAACCCATCATGCATGGACTCCACCCATTTTTTCCATTTATATCAACACCCTCCCTCACGTGGGAATACGATACATGTCCTTTTTCTTCTCCATGGAAACAATATATTATATTTTATTAAAGATGAATGACACTTACATGCCTTTTTTGCTTAATTAGGAACTGTCTCTCCCATCAATAGCACGAACAACTGACCATTGGAGAATGAATGAATCAATTTTTTGATGATGGTCTTAGAGAGATCTACTCTCACACCGAAAATAGGGAGGTTCGTATAAATTCTTTTCATCCTAATAATGAATAATCTAGAAATGTATAGATACTATTAGGTTCCTTTTAGAATGAAATCTTCATGGATGAGTAGAACATTTCATTTGTATGCACTGAAATCACCTCATGACCTGAGACAACATATACCAATAAATGATAATCTTATATATAATCCAATTTTATAAGAAATAATCATTTCAGGATGGTCATAGAAACGAGATTATACTTATTTTTTAAAAAAATAATGCACTTTGTCACTCCATATGGAATAACAATTCACTGATCATACCCATTGAAGTTATTATTTATAACTCATTTCATTATTATAATGGCCACGAACCCACTAATTCATTGAGTTAATGGCTTGAGAAAAGATCTATTGATGGATTGGGTGTTGATAAATTCATAGTTTCTAATTTAAAATCACCTAAATCTATAATACACATAGATGTGGCCTGAAATATATACTGGGGACTTTTGAGTATAAATGTGTCAAAGAATATGATAGAAATTATCCACCATTGGAACAACCAAGATGATGCACCTTCCACTTTCCATCATGGTTCCCTAAAGTAAGTAACAAATATAGACCCAAGTTATAGATGACTTTATTTTACAACATTTCCATTATGGAGACAATACATCTAAAAATATTCATACAATTATTGATGTGAATTATTTTGTGTCTTTAATCACTATCATCAAAAGTAAATTATTTTACAACCCTTTCAATCATTCCTCGATAATTATAAAAAACTAGACTACCTCCCAAACTACATATATGTTATACTCATGTTCATAACATTTCAAAAGGACCCATATGTAAGGTGTAATATCATATTCTCTGTAAGGGTAAACATAAGATATAATAATTTAATGACATATGTCATCATAGGTTGAGTATTTAGGTATAATAAAGATAAATAACAGAATTAATAAAAAAAGATCATACATTATTCGATTTGAATTTTAATAACATTATAAATTAATAAATAGAATGTATAAATGGGATTTAAGAAACATGATATATGAGTGATTAAAACAACCATGAGAATAACCATAGAAATGTGAAATTTAAACTTGGAAAAAAATAGGATAGGGAAAATTACATTAATGATCCAGAACATTAGATCCCTTTCATAAAAAGACCTAAAATATACTCATGAATACTTATATCATGATATATAAACATTAAAATTGCGAATTAGAGGGTGATATGTGACCCTAACCATCAACATTCATACTTATGAGTGCCACATGAAAATGATCAATTACATCATCACAATTAACATGGAAATAAAACATGGTTCAGAATAGTTATAAATGAAAATCAATCTATTCTATCCAAAGAATAACAGATGGATTGAAAATGATTTTTATTCAAAAGTTATCAATGATCTAATGAAAAAATTTGAATCATATAGATTCACATAATGATATTTAAAATAATTATAACAATAATTATAATATGACAAAACCAAGTAAATTAATTTGGTATCCAAATATATAAAGTCACATTATAGGTAAATACCATTCAATCATGATAATAGATAATTTGATATTTAGACCATATAGAAAAATGATAAATAGTTTAGTTATTAATTTCACTAAATATTTCAATTTGTGGAACCATGATGATCACAATTCATTAAATTTATTAAAAAATGATGAATAAAGAAATAAAATACATTGGGTGAAAAATCGGATCATACATATTGTATTATAAAGAATAAAATGGTAGATATGAATCATTCGACAAAAAAGAGAAGGACATTACATAGTTTATATATAGAAAAAAGGTGGTTAATTATGTTATGTTAATATCCTTAATCAAATAGAATATATTTCAAAGGATGTGGATTTTTAAAAAATCCATATTTATAAGTAATAGAAAAAATTTCTTATAAATAAGGAACATCACATATCATTTTGAATAAAATTATATACAAATAGTTTATAAATAACGGAGAATAAATTTTTCCTCTAGAAATCCATTATAGATTATGAAGAAATTATAAATAAAACAGTGAAAATATGGGAAAAAGTAATTTTTAGATGAAATAAATTAAAATATATTAATTTTACAATTTGATGAAATGTCTCATAACAAATATGTTTAAATTTTCGTTTAAAATTTTAATGAAAACAATTTATTTTAATTTTGTCCCAATAAAGTAATGATGGATAGATAAGGAAATTTTAAAGTGTTTATGATTAAATATGACATATAAAAATAGATTTTACCAATAAAAAATATATCTTTTTAGATTTACTTATTTGAAACACCTTAGATAAAATATGTCTCAAGGAGATATGAATTTTTGGAGGAATTTTTAAAACTAAAAAAATATAGAATCAAAATAGTGAGATTGTTTTTAATGAATATAATTTCCCAAATTTATATTCCATTAAATACTAAATTTATTTTCAAATAATATTATTATTGAAGCCCTTACTGTTTGAGTATGATTTTCATCAAAACCATGTTTATGTTTGGTATATTTTGAATCTGATGAAATTTGAGGAATATTAATAATATGGATCTAAAATCAATTTAAAATTGGTAAAATTATCTCATTAGAGATTATTCACACAATATTAAATATATCATGGTTCACATTAATAAATAATTCTAAACAAATTTAATTTTAGAAAATGAGGAAATTATTAGTTTTTCGCGCTTATTTTAATACAATCAAAAACATTTTATAATATAAAGAAATACCATAATCACATATTTCAGAACATATTTATTATAAAAAAACAAATAACAAAAATTATTTATTATTATTCTCTAAATTTATATTAGTTAATTATAATATATTTTTTCTGTTGAGTGTGGTTAATCATGTTCATTTTGAACTAGATAAATAACAGTGCAATTATTAGTTGTATTCTTCCAGAGTTTACAATTCCATGTTCATTAACGTTACAATAGTAGGTGACATTAAATTTTATTATAGTTAAACTTTCTTCAACTAGTATCTTAGTCTTTATCCAAGAATATGAAATCAAAAATAAATATTTTCAGTGAATTTTTTCCTATGAAGGTTGCATTTTTAAATAATGAGTTTAATAATAATGTATATTTTCCTAAATAAATTTTTTATTATGTACATATTATTATTATATTATAAAAAATGTTATATTTTCATAATCACCTATGATAAAATGTTATATCATTGTTTTAAGAGATGAACAATCCAACCTAAAGACTAACATTTCATTATTAGTTATTCTTATGTGGTGTCTTAGTTGTAATACAATTGTAACTATATAATAATGACATAATTTATTATTTATTAGTGTTATATATTATAATTATCAAGGATATATAATTATATCGAATGGAAATAAATGTATTATACGTTTTCAATAAGATATTTTCACATATTACATTGATTTTTAAAAAATAGAATTAATTATATTCGTTTTTTATCATAAAAATAAAAAGATCTAAAATTTTGAAAAAAATAACTTAATTAAGGAAAAATTAATTTTATCCATCACCAACATTCTCATGATTATCCATATATTGGAGTGATGAAATGAAAAAATAGAAATCAATCATTCAATAGAAGTGGTATTTGACATGTTGGAATTTTAACACCCCCGGGTTTTAGTAAGTAACACTTCATTTTCTATATTAATTATATGATCAATATGGGTGATGTTTGGAAGAGTTTGGTAAACATTAAATGTGTTTTTGGGGATAAATGGAAGGTGCATGACAGGCATAATTTTTGTCCAAACCATTTAATAACATATGAAAAAAATGTGAACCTTTAAAATTGTAGTTGGTATTTTGAAGAAGTGGATTCATCATGGTTAGAAAATGGATATAGATACCATTAAAAGTGACCATGTGATGTTCATTCTTATATAATTGGATAATTTATGGTTAGCGCATGGTATTCCTAACCATGAGACTAAACTGTGTGCAGGGTCGATGTTAGATCCTAAAAAGTGGATCTAAAATGGTTTTTCATTTTAGATTATCTTTTTTCCATCGTTGCGGCCCTAAACCATGATTGTATTCCCCAATGATTAGGGATGGTTATCCATGTGATCTGAAAAAATTCTAAAGGCTCCACTTGGTGATTAAAAAATGATTCATCGTGGATAGTTTTAGTTTTTTACCGTTCTTGACATTTTGTTTATATATAATTCACCTCACTTCTTGGATTTATATATCTACTCCCTATGTGGGAAGATCTATTGTTTTCAATTCCTAATAAGAATATATTTTTTGGTTTTAGGGGAAGAGATACAAGGAATGTTCATGAAGATTATACCCAGTTTCATTGGTTTTCTTTATCTGTCTATCATTTTTTCCAAAAATATCATGTTAGGTGGATTTAATCTCAAAACCTCTTACTAAAAAAATTGTATTGATAATTTTTTTGTGAAATTGATATGTAATTTGTTGTGTAATGACGGTTGAAAACCCTCTTGAGTGACAGTTTGGGGAAACATGGTAATTTGGTGTACGTACAAATGTTCTATGGTTCTTAGTTTCAAAATTATTTTTTTAATTATATATTTTAATGAATTTTGGTATGTGAATTATAATAATAATGCAACAAAATTGGTGATATTTTTCAAATGTAATGTTCATGGATGACTATAATTTTTTTGTTTAAATATTATTTTAATATAATTTTTTTATTAAAAAAGATGAAAGAGTTTTTTTTGTGTTGATATTTGGCATAATGGTTATGGGTGTTAATTTTAATTTAGAAAGAATAATGGTAAGGTGTGTCTTGCATAATTATTTGTATCGATATGGGTGAGGGATATCACACTTAAAAATTGTTCACTAAGTAAAATCTAAGTAAAAGGATGACTCACCACTTGCAGGTATATGGATCATCAGGTTACACGCGTGGTTGAAGCTGTGGATCGGTCGAATGGAAGGGTTAAGGAAAAATGGATATTGATAAATGGATTTAAATCGTTATTTTGTTTTCTTCATGAAAAATAGATTTTTCTAGAAAAACTTTGTTACATGGTAATTGAATATGTTTAGTTATAAAATGTTTTCATATGACGTTAAAATTTCAATATAAACTATTTTGGGAATTGTTAATATAAATTAATATATATATATATATATTTCTAAATTTTTCATCCAATTAGAATTTGTAGATTAGTCATTGGGGAAACCCTACTATGTTTTTTTACTAACCCCTATATTTTCACATTGGTGTTTTTGCAGATGTCATCTACCGGGAAATGGGAAAAGGTAATGTATCTGACGCCTCTTACAATTCTTTGTGATGTTTGTAATTTTTGGTTATGATGGAGAATGGATATTGTATAGAATAGATTATTTTGGTTGTCTTGTATTTATGTTTATTTTGGATAACAATTTTTTGAGTTGTTTTTCATTTAATCATGCATCATATAATGGTTTGTTTTAATTGGTTTTATTGGATTAGTTGTTTTATTCATAAAGGGTAAATCACCCAAAATGAATTGGAACACTTCAAATTTATTTATAGCCACTGGAATCACGGGGCTCTCACTTATGTACATGTTTCATCCTCCCACATTCATAAGACAGTGAGGAGAATGATGGGTGTTACTAATGGTATTTTATTTTTTTATTCTATAATCATGTTTGACATCAATGGAATTATCTTGGTCCTTAAATGTGGAATATGTGTCATAAGTTTTCATGATCCGGGAGTTAAATTAATTATTTTCATTTCCTTGTATTGTGATCTTAGAAAGTAGTATGATTTTTGGGACATTAATTTTAGAGAATAAAAATAAATGTCTACATTTTTTATGGTGAACATCAAATTACTAGGGTGTTGGGTACATTAGTGTTTTTTAGATATTTATAAGATATTGGAAACCCATTTTAATGGGATTAACCAATGAGGTGAGCATGAAATTAATTAGTGGAATTAATTCCCACTAGGATTTCATAATTTATATTTAGTTGAGATATATGATTTGGTAAACTATGTTGATTTTTGAGAAATGTTTCATTTTTTTCAAATTAATGACATTAAAAAAGATCATAGTTGATGTCTTTTGAAATGGTGTGATTTTAAAAATCGAGTAATTTTTTTTCAAATATTGTTGAACATGGAAAATGTAGATTTTGGAGATCCATTTAGTGATAACTAAGGTTATTGAATTTTAAATATTAAGACATCAATTTCTAGAGAGTGAGACTTATGACTGTGGATGCTCCTTTCTCACACAGAATCTAATGACTGGAAAAGGGAAATACCTTAACACAAAGTGATTCAGCCTTTGAAGAAACATCAATAATTGACAAAGGCATGAACATGGATTTGTTTACACTTGGGTTGTGAAAGTTTTATCATGGCCGCAGAATTATACATGCGCGCCTCATATTGGTCGCGCAGTTGACTTGTGCACCCTATGTTATTTTCACCCAAGGTCTTCAATAGACTATAAATACCCCTTGTGGGCCCCCCATTTTGAAAGACAAAAAATAAAGAAACTCAGATTTGAGCTCCCAGTGCCCAAGTCTCTTCTCAAAGCCTTCCAAACACTTCTAAGGTAATTTCTTACCTAGAACAGAAGATCTAATGATGAGGAACAAGGCCTAAGTTTTGAAATTCATTAACACCTATACACCTAAGTGTCTAACACATCAGGGAACTGAAGACACTTACACGCCGCCTTATCCCTTCAAAAGAACTTGTGCACCACTCATTTAAAAGTCTTTAGTGATAAAACTAAGGTCTTGAGCCATGCTTCGCCCATGTTTTACCCTACGGGTTGACCGTCGCGCATGTTTACCTTTTCGCATAGGTATACCTGGACGACCAGGACCTATGAACCTACATACTTTTGGGTTCCCCTCCTATCCATTCATTCATTTTCTTCAAATCCACCTCCCCTCTTCAAGATTTAGCCTTTAGAATTCTCTTCAAAGCCATTTATGGCATGATTCCTTGGTTTTATTCTTTATCTGAAAGAAATTATGTGGAACATCTCTCAAAACCGAGTGATTTACATATCTTTATGTCACTAAGGATAGAGATTTCATTCATTCAACCTTATCCTTTAATATGAGAATATTTAATGGGAATCCTCTTTAGGAGTAAGCCTCAAGTCCCCTACTCATGGGCATCCTCCTCTGGAGTAAGCCCCAAGTTCCCAAATATGGCCATCCTCTTCAAGAGTAAGCCCTAGTCTTCAAGTTCCTTAATTTTGGGCCTCCTTCTCAAGAGTAAGTCCCAATCATAATTCCCTAACATAGGTCTCCTTTTCAAGAATAATACCCATACCAAGTTCCCAAATATGGGCATCCTCCATAGGAGAAAGCCTCAAATCCAAAATCCCTTAATTTTGTGCCTCCCTCTTAGGAGTATGTACCAGTATTAATTTCCTAACCTAGGACTCCATTTCAAGAATAAGCCACAATCATAATTCCCTAACCTGGGCCTACTATTCAAGAATAATCCCTTCTCATAATTTCCTAACCTGGGCCTCCATTTCAAGAGTAATCCCCTGTCCAAGTTCCCTAATTTGGGAATCCTCCTTAGGAGTAAGCCCCAAATACCAAATCCCTTTAACCTGGGCCTCGTTCTCAAGAGTAAGCCCCAGTTCTCAAGTCCCTTTAACCTGGGCCTCCTTCTCAAGGGTAATCCCCAGTTCTCAAGACCCTTCAACCTGGGCCTCCTTCTCAAGAATAAGCCACCATTCCCAAGTCCATTTAACATGGGCCTCTTTCTCAAAAATAAGCAGCAGTCATAATTTCTCTTAACCAGTCTTAACTTGTTTTGATTTTGGCTTCCTTATTACGAATAAAACTAAATCACAAGTCTCCTCCAGATTTGGGTATCCTCCTTAGGAGTGAGCCCCATGTTAGAGCATCCAAATATCCGTAAAGAACATATAACATTATGGACCTTTTTTCCAGGCTACTTCTCTAAAGTAAGTCATGACCTTTATCTATTTGGGAAATCACACATACATAAGCCCCATAGCATTCCTTGTGAGCGCATATTTCATGTCACAAATTGTCAGGTTTACTGGTACCTATTGTTTCTCACACAAAGCATGACTCACATGAGATTAGAGTGTAAAAGTAACCACGACACATCTCTTTGGGCTGGTAATTATTCGTAAGCCCCGCAATTCCCAAACGAACTACGTGGACTTTGATCTCTACCATAAATGTGGATTACATAGGAATCCATTATGAGGTTCAATCCCATCACCCATTAATTCTCATTCGTCCCATGTGATGTTAAACTATATATTAATTCCTAAACTACGTGTGGTCTAATTCCTTTTCTAACAAGGATACTTAGGTAGCCATTCGGCGGGTATGATCCCAACTCTTAAATACTTCATGTCCTTCTGAAAGACAATAAACATCAAGTTCCGCACTAAGTGGCTTTAAAACTAGTATGGTTATCATAATGACCAAGAGATATCTATATAATTTGTGTAAGGATACCATTGACTATGAATATCTAACAATTAAATATGATTCTCTATATATGAAGAACCTAAAATACATATAAATGATTCTCTAAATCTCATACATATTAATCATTGATTTTCAGATCATAAGGAAGGATCATTTTCATACTTGGTAGTGTAATAAGGATTCACAAACATAACTCAAATCTATTAAGAGAGTCCTGATGTAGACAATAATTCCCCCCAAAAAGGTGTGATGAGTCCGACCTCCCATCCTCTCCACTAATGAAAATTCTTAAGCCTCATTAGTCCACAACTAATGAGCACATACCTTTGGAAAGTAGGTCCAAAGGGATATAGAATCATTGGATGTTTTCGGTTCTACGAACAATCCTTTTAGAAACTGATTGAAATGTTTGAACCTGAAACAAACAAGGTCATCCCCATTTCCAGAGGAAACAAAAAATGGTGAACCTGATGTGAATCCATAACCATGTTATAATGGTGTTTTACTTATATGTTAGGCCCCTATTTAAACTCAATGAGAGGGCCAACAAAACAATCAATAAAATATGTTGTCATCAAAAAGATGTAGTGGCTGAACTTATCTTGAATATGTCTGTTATATCAAACAGGCACTCTTTTCCAAGAACTTCTGCATTAACGAAATGATTTCTCTTAAGTTCACACCTATGAATGCCTCTTCCGTGAATACCTCTACTGCTAATCTTTCTGGATTTTCGTCTTCTCGGAGGATGACATCACCTACTTAGCGTATTCAATGTCGGGTACCAAATACACTGCTTAAGGAATATCATCGACATGGTACCATTACAACTCTGGAGGCTGCCCGACAAGCCCTCCAAGTAAATAATTCACCATGGTCGTCTGTACAACAACAACCAGTGATCAAGAAGTAGGCGGTGCCAACCACTATCTGCAAACATTTCATGTATTTAGCCCCAGAAATAAATCACCATACCCTCCAATATTCTGATGAGGTGAATGAGAAGGTCACTCAAGGCCTTAATTCAAGGAAAAATGAGTCCTTTCCAAGGGCTCCCACCAACAATCACTTCCAGACTTATGTAGTAGTGCGCCCTCAACAAGATGAGGGTGTCATCTCCAGGCGTTCGGCTCAGGTTCCTCGAACCCGAGAAGGCAAGATGATCCACCAGCGGCGACAACTAGTCAAATGTGAGCAGGTTCATATCTATTCCATTTACGGGGAATTCCACCAACCTAACATGGTTGAAGTCAACGGGCGTGCAGACACACCCGTGCATTTTAATTATGCTGTCCAACTGACTTGTCTGGAAGCAACACGCCATTCTCGCTAGGCAATTCCGGTGGATTACTATAGAAAGGGACATACCCCTATTTATAAATAATCAGCTAGTCAACAGGCTCATCTGACTGTATATGATGAAGCCTTCCAACCCAGTGTGTTGACAACTGGTAAACAGGCACATACACCAACTTACACTCATAAATCCTACCAGTAGTCTCATAAGTCAGTACTGAAGGATGTCCATCAACCACGTTCAGTGGAGTGAAATTAGAAGAAACATACACATGCTATTATTGATCAAGCCTACCAACAGTCTCATTCGATAGCACCTAGGTAAGTCAATTGGAAATCCCCAAGAACAAATAGGAGGCAGAATAAACTCTCTGCCCCCACACATAATTACTGTCAGATCTCACTAATCAAAAAAAGAGGACTGGAGAAGGAACACACTCCTACTCCAAGCACGGAATGGGCATATATTCCCGTTTCGGTAGCTGAAGTCACCAAGAACATTCTGACAATGGTGAAGGAGCAGAAGAAAATCCCAGCTCATATTCTGGATGCCTGCCAGGATATTATAATAGTTTCAGCAGCATCACAGGGAAAGAAATGAGAATATGTCCTCACCAGTGGAGTGAAACATCAACAGATCACTCTGGAACAGACTCAAACCTTTTTTCTAGTCAAAGAGAGTTGTAGGGAATACTCCCCCATATCATACAGACAACCATGTCAGGCACATACACCTGATTTTAGTAGAGATAATCAACCTAAATTGACTATTTCTTTTGAGCAGTAACATACACCTCCCCATAATAACAACATTCATTAACAAGTGGTTCCAAATGTGAGTAAGAAGTTGTCTGAGAAAATGTCTTATCCAGCACAGTCAAGAAATCAAGGGTCAATCTGTAATAAGGACTTACATGATATAGGAGTTCTTGATGCACTCAGATAATTATCTATTGAAAATAAATATTCTACTCACTCAGTTCCCAATAGTGGGAACAATAATTCAGAAGATCTGCATCAGACACTTCCTCATGAAGTCTTACTTCATGACAGTTCGACCGATATTGAAGTATCATCTTCAGATGAGATCCACGATAACCCTCTGCGTGGCCAGAAGACTAAGGAGAAAAAGGTTTCATCATTTTCTGTAACCCACCATGCTGTTCCTCCCCATGATGATGAATTTATCAATGAAAGTCCTCTTCGTAGTAAAAATTCACATTGCCTGGAAAATGCTCTAATGGACAATGTAGTGACGAGAAATCCCTCTTACCTTGAGGCACTTGCAAATGTGAAGCCATTCATGTCTGATACTTTACTACTAGCAGGTGAAATACTTTCCTAGCCAGAAGTTATCCCGAGGTTTGAGTCATTCTCCGAACCACCCCTGAATCATGCATCTTCTAATGTGGTAAATTAATTATCTATCAATATTGTTGAATCTGATGAAGCAACAAAGAAGCACCATCTTTGGTCTAATCAGGTAGAAGAATCATCATTCAAGGATAAAGAGGATGTACTAAATATGAGAAAACAACTAACGAAAGGTGAAGTTCCAGTCTTTCATTGGCCTTTCGCTGACTCTCAGTATGGCATTACTAAGATGTTGACGGAAGATTGTATTCATGATATTCGTCTCAACAAGTGGAAAACTCTTTATCAATTGAAAAAGAAAATATTGTCTTATTATGAATATTAAAATCATGTCAAGAGAATTGAAGGGTTACAACGCCAAATATATTTGGCCTCTCTCTCAGTTTCTCGATATCCAAAGCCTGAAAGGTAGTAGAGATCCATTCAACGTTCATGTGTTGGCGCACTCATAAGGTTGCGCCAGTTAATTGCCAATGCCCCTTCTAGTATTCATATTAGGTGATTGGGTGTTCATAGAGCACTGCATTTCACTATACTATCCAGTCAAAAAAGCCCAAAGAATGTGGTCTCATGCAATGTTATTGCCCACAGACGGCCACAACCAATTGGTTTTGTTTGCAATCAAAGACACGCTCAAGAATAGGAATCAACTATTTCTTCTCAAAATCAAGAATACAGAGAAAAAGTTGTCGAATTAATTTTGCATCAGGAAAATGAGAACATTGAATATGCTTCATGATTAGAGAATGCACATCATCAAGTGATAGAATGGTCATAAATAATCCAACGACCGTTTGAACAAGGTGATTTGAGTGGATGTAGGTTGATGCATCCATCCAATTTTCGGACTAATGTCCCCATGATCATGAGAGATTTTAATAATGTCTCATATGTATCAGCTGAAGAGACACCCCAGCTTGGAAGAATAGGGAATCTTCTAGATCAACCCTCGGAATCAACAAATAGGATTCTAGGAGTTGAGCAGAAACAGCAGGAACGACACCAGTCCATCGAACTGGGGACTTTTTCAAATCCTCAATCTCTTTCTCAAAGAAAGCTAGTCTTCTATCAATTAAGGAAGAAGCCCCATGAGGAATGAAGAGCCTAATTATTAGGAGATTCCCTCCAAATTACAATTCTTCAAGAAGTTACTAAGGGATCAACTCAACATAAGGTAGTGTCTCATCAGGGACATGGAAGAAGACAATATCCAAAACATTATGATAGAAGAGATGAAATGTGTTACAAATCAATAAATTTCATCAATTCCGTTGTTGATGATCCTCCAGAACATGAGGCTCATTCAGAAGGATCAGATGAGGAAGTTCATGCTCAAGAGGTTGTGCACACAGAGGAAAATGAAGAAGGTGTGCGTACCTGGAATCAATGGATTACCTAGAAATTATGTACTCCTTACAGTAACAACCCCCCCCCCCCCCACCACTTAGAAAGGAATCCAACAAGGGGAAAATGAATAATCCGGTTACATACCCTTCCACTTGAGAAGGCCAGTCACTCTCACTAGTGAAATGATTCGCACAATAAGAGGCGGAAATGACGGAATTAAGGAGGTTGAATGCAGAACTACTTCAAAGTCCTCTTTTTCCTAAGCGTGCTAGAGTCAGTCAATCAAGAGGATTTGTTGCGGCTACTAAGATGGATCAAGAATATCCTTCATTACCAGTACACCCTCACAGGTCTAATCCTATGGGTTATACCCAACAACAACTAACAATACCATTAGTGGAAGTCCCAGTCGCCACACCTATCCATGCTCCAGTTATTGGACCTGCACAGGTCCAAGATGAACCGGATGTTTCTCAAACATTAATAACTTTCATTGAGTCATTAACAGATCTATTATAAGCTATTGGATGAAATCATGCAACGGTTCAACCGGAGAAGAGAGGTAACCCTGAATGGGTAGATGAAATACCTCCCCCATCAAATTTTGCAGGTACCACATTCCCAATTTTTAATGGTTCGAGAGACCCAGAGAAACACTTTACAAATTTTGTTTCTCGTTGCGATCATATGATGTGAACCCCTCATCAACAAGAATCAATTATGCTTAGGTGTTTTGTAAAGTTATTACAAGGGCCGGCTTTTGTCTGGTATACAAGCTTGCAATCCCGGTCAATTACCAGGTGGGAGGATCTCCATCAACGATTTCTTCTTCAATTCAGATCAAATTTTCCAAAGACAACGGTTTTTATCATAAAAATTATAAGAAAAAGTAGAATGAAATGGTTTCATATTTCATTGCTCTCTATAAGAGATTAAGATATTCCGTGAACTTATCACTCTCTCAAGAAGAGTTATTGCCAATCTGTGAGGAAAATATGTGTGACTAATTACGCACACCATTGTTCCCTATGAAATACACAGGTGGGTTTTGAGGCCTTACTTCAATCGCACAACATATTGAAGACTCTCTTATAATGACTAAGGATAAAGCTCGTGTAATTCCATCAGCTCCAGGAAAGAGAATGGGTAAAGCAGAGACTGATACAGTTATGCTTAAACAAGCACCTATACCTTCTTCCACATCAAGGCCTTCATCTTTGCGAAGGGCTACACCTCTTGAGCAGCAACAAAAGATTATGTTTCTTCAATATTATAAAAGAGATCAAACACGAAAACAATTTGAAGATCTTAATATCCAATTTCAGTCTTTCCGAAATGAACAACTTCCTGGTTACTTCATTTCGACTCTGAAAAATATTTTGGTTTAGTTTCCAGGGCCTAAAAGGCCAAACAAGGAAGGAGATGAAGAGAATCCTAATTATTTCCCATTTCATTAGATGTTGGGGCATCCCATTCAGGAGTGTATTGTCTTAAAATACCTAATGTAAAAGATGGTGGACTCGGGATAAGTAAAATTTAATGGTTCTTCATCTCAGGTATCATGTGTTACTGCTACAAATTCAGAGGAAGAAGGCAACCAGCTAGAAGTAAAAAACAAAAATGCGCAAAAATATGGTGATTGGATGATCAGAAAAATGATCAACCAAACTCATGCCATTTTTCAAATGCAATTGAAGAAATCAATTGTGTCTTCTACTATGAATTCCATAGTAAAACCCTCCTCGTCAGAGGGAAAAACCTCCAAGGAATGTCATAATTCAATGAAAGAGGAACAATCAGGTGGCGATGAGATTGTGTCAAATCCCAAGTTGTATTTGACTCTAGCAGATTTTATGCCATCTACTTCAATGCCATGGGTACCGCCCCGCCAAACGGCATAACCTAAATAGGCTAATCAAGAAGAATCTTCATCAGATAAATAGTTGATCTTTGGTTCTGTTAACATGATTCATTTAACAGATCCTTATTCCAGTCAAGACATCGATCTTGATGAGCATGAGTTCCCTGTATCAAACAGAGTAAATAGAGGGAGTTCCAGAACAAGCATATTCTACCCCTGCAAGAACTACGTATGTAGTAGAAACTCTTGGCCTAGCCCTTCAGCGGGCTCAACAAGAACAAGAATATTCTTCCACGCAACGCAGATTCAATCCTGGTACAGTTATTTTGTAGGATTGGTTATAGGTTCCACCTTCTTCCACTGAAAAAGTAAATAGACCTATTCGGTCTAATCTTCCAAATTTAAGAGTATTTTCAACTCATACCCCAATAAAAGATGCATTTACTTCTAAAGCATCAACTTATATGGCACCTGAGAAACCACATGTTCCTATTGGGAAACATGGACATTTGGATAAAAAATATGATGTCTTGAATCATTTGTCCCACGTACCACCCATGTTATCAATTTTGGATTCCGTGAATCTATCCAAGGATCTTTGGGATGCACTCATTAAGGCTTTGTCAAGTCCTCAGGAGTTCGAAACTGAAATTTCTACGGCTAAAGTCTATCATGTAGAGAATAATCCTACAAAATTCCATGCAGTGATATCTTTTACAGATGAAGATGAAGATGATGTCATGCATGGACATATCAGAACTTTGTATTTATCTGGAAAGATCAATTGTGTGGACATCCGAAGAGCTTTCATTGATAATGTTTTAGGAGTCAACCTCATCCGAATTCATAAAATTCACTGATTGGGCCTCACTGAATATGATTTATCTCCTTCTACTTTTATTTTGCAAGCATATGATAAAAATGAACAAGAACCACTGGGCGAGATTACACTCAGAAATCAGTTTGGAGACCTTTTATCTAATTCAGATTTCATGGTTGTTGATTAGAATACATCCTTTAATGTTTTTCTTGAATGTCCTTGGCTACATCAACATGTAGATATCGCTTTATCATACCATCAATCTCTCAAATATTGTTTTGATTGACAAATTGGGACATTGTATGATGATAAAGCTCGCTTCAAAACATGTGAATCCCAAAACATTGAGGCAGAATTCAATCACATGAAAGGTAAAGAGAAATCCATAATAAGGGAGGTTACCATGGTTAATGCTCTATATGGTTTGGAAACGATTCCAGTAGACCCATTCACACATGTGTGTACAGATTAGGTGTTTCTTAACAGTCAAATTCACAGGATAGACCCGAATCCAAATACTCTTACGGAAACATCTATAATGTCAGTTACGACAATCAAGCTAGAGAGCATGGGAGAAGTTTGTGATTCACCAGGAAATGATGAAAGCTCAAATGAAGATGTTTTCATTTAATCCACTGAAATACAACAAGTATATACTTCACCAACTAGGCCAGAAGAAGTTATAGAAATTTCAGAGTCAAAAGATGATGTTGATTCTTAATCTCCCATCTCCTCTTTATTACCCAAGGAATACCCTTTATCATAAATAGGGTCAGAAATGGAAGCCTCTTCTTCAAGATGTTCGAATTTTTACATCTCTCCAAATCATGTAAATTACGCTTCATCATCTACTATGAATGTAGAAGTAGAAGAGATAACATGTGTTGAAGAAGAAGTGGAAGATAACAGGGATGCTGCTACCACATTTGAAGAGGGTATCTCTACCACTGTGGATGAACTCAGGGAAATAAATATATGTTCAAAAGCAGATCCATGCCCCACGTTAATTAGTGTGGACATGACTATTGAAGAGAAATAAATGTATATTTCTTTTTTGAAGAAAAATTGAGATATATATTTTTTGGAATTATACAGAAATTCATGGGCTTGACCCTGATGTTGCCACTTATCATTTGGGTTTTCCAGAAGAACATCAAGGATTTAAGAAAGCTGCAAGAATAAGACACCCAACTTACACTACCAAAATTGAAGATGAATTAGATAATATTATCAAAGATAAATTTATTAGAGAAGTTCAACATCCCATGTGGTTGGATAATATTGTCCCTGTGAAAAAGAAGAATGGACAAATTAGAGTTTTCATTGATTCTAGAGATCTTAGTCGGCATTGTACTAAGGATGATTTCTTGATTCCAATTACAGAACACATGATTGATGAAACAAATCGCTATGAAGAACTTTCCTTCATGGATGAATATTATGTATATTATCAAATCTAAATGGATCAAGAAGTTGAAGAATCTACAGCTTTTAGATCCCCTCAGGGTGTGTTTTTCTACCTGCTAATGCCCTTTGGCCTAATGAATGCTGGCACAACATATCAGTGTGCCATGCACCGTATCATCAAATGGATTTTTAGGGAAATTTGTTGAATGTTTTGTGCAAGATTTGGTGGTTAAATCCAAACAATGTTCTAATCACTTGTCTGATTTGGAAGTCATATTCCGAAAATATTGACAAGATAATTTAAAGATGAACCCCTTGAAATGTGCTTTTGGGGTAACCTCATGATAATTTATTGGCTTTGTTGTATTCCCTCATGGTATCGAAGTCCATCCTGAGAAGAAAAATTCAATCCTTGGTATGTCACATCCTCAGATTTTGAAAGAATTGAGAGGAATTCAAAGAAAACTTATCCTATATTTGGCGTTTCCTCTCCAATCTGGCAGGAAAAAGTTTACCCTTCACCAAATTGATGAAGAAGGGAGTCACTTACCAGTGGACTAAAGAATGTTAAGTGGAATTTGATATTCTCAAGAAATATCTCTTGAGTATACCGGTATTAATTCCAACTATTTAAGGAAGACCACTTATCCTCTATATAACAGCCTTAGAGAGATCATTGGGTGCCTTCCTTGCCCAAAAGAATGGTGATGGGAATGAAAACAACCTTCACTATCTTAGTCGGACTATACTTGAAGCAGAAACTTGATATTCACGTTATGAAAAGTGATACCTAGCATTAATATATGAAGTTAAAAAGTTGATACACTACCTACAACATCATTAGGTCTAATTGGTATTTCACAATAACCTTCTCAAATTCAACCTTAGTCATCCAATTCTTACAGGATGTCTGGAAAGGTGGGAAGTTATTTTGCAGCAATTTGATATCCAATATGTGTCTGAATAGGAAATAAAGGGCCAAGTTATCACTAATTTCCTTGATGAACACACTTCAGTGGAAGATACATCTTTGGATATTGATCTTCCTGATGAAGAAGTCTTTTCTGTTCATGATAACATTCAAACATGGGACATGTACCTTGATGGTGCTTCCAGATGTCCAACAGGGAAGAAAATGGAAGATCATACATTCAACACTGTTGGATTAAGAATTGTTCTTATTTCCCCAGAGAAGGTAGTGCTACCTTATTCCTTCTCATTGATGGGAGTTTGTACAAATAATAAAGTAGAATACCAAGCTCTCATCGTAGGATTAGAGTTGTAACTTCAAGCATAAGTGAATCACTTAAAAGTGAAAGGTGATTTAGACCTGGTAATCAAACAAGTCAAAGGGGATTATTCCATAAGAAAAGAAGAGTTAATCCCTTTGTATGATTTAGTCAGATAGCTAATGGTGGAATTTCCTTCGGATCCTAAATTTTCATATGTCCCACGATCACAAAATAATCAAGATGATGCATTGGATAATATAGCTACAGCTCTGGCAGATCCAAATAGATATGAGACAATTATCTGTATTGCCCACCGTCGTACAATTCCACATTATGATCAAACCAAAATAGAGGAAATCAATGAATTTATTTCCATTTCTGAAGCATATGGAAATACTACAGGATGTATGACACCTATCAGGGAATACCTTCAAAATTGAACACATCCACCTGATAGAGCTGGGAAAGAAAAAATCTTGCGACGTGTGGTAAATTTTACTCTTTATGATAGATCAAATAACTTAGAGAAAAGTCTCCACATAAGAGGATTTTTTGGAATTATCTTTAGATGCATTGATGGTGAAGAGACAATGGCTGTCATGAATGAAATGCATGCAGGAGTCTATCTGGCCCACCTATCTAGACATAGACTATCTGATCAAATTAGAAGTCTTGGATACTCGTGGCCATTTTCCACATGGGGAATGGATGTAGTAGGACCTTATCCTTTAGTTACAACCAAGAAGTTTAAGTACATTCTTACTGCTACTGACTTCTTTTCCAAATGGTCAGGGGCAATACCTCTCAATGAAGTTAGTTCTAAAACCATTGCTTACTTCGTCAAGTCCAACATCATTACCATATATGGTGTCCCTTATACCATATTGACGATCAATGGAACCAACTTCTGTTCATCTGATGTAAGGATGTCGTATCAAGAATACAACATCAAATCCAACCATTCATCTCTGTATCATGTAGTGGCCAGTGGCCAAATAGAGGTTTTGAACAAGACTCTTTCAAATATACTGCAAAAGATGGTGGATGAAGACAAGAAAACATGGCCTGATAAACTCTTTCATGGTTTATGGGCTTATCGGACAACCACCCGCACTGCAATGAGGTTAAATCCATATTCATTGTTATATGGAATGGAAGTAGTCTTGACCATTGAGGTTCAATTACCCTCACTTAGGGCATCCATTTTTCATCAGTCATCTATAGATGAATAATCTCAAAAGCGATTGGATGAATTGGAACGATTAAATAAGAAAATATTGTGCACCCTGCATCACTTGGAAGTCTATTATAATCGAATAGCATGAGTTTTCAACAAAAAATTTGTATTCGTCCATTTGTTCACGGAGAATTGGTATTGGCTCTTAGAACTACAGTGATACTAGGAAAGAAACCTCCCAATCTTGAGCCAATGTGGGAAGCACCGTACTCAATACATAAGGTCTACTCCAATGTAGCTTATTCTTTAATCTCAAGGTATGGAGAACTCATCACTACTCCTACTAATGCCATATTTATGAAGAAGTATTTTGTACAATACAAATACATCGACGGTCCATGCTTATGACCTTAAAATATTGGTACTTACGTCCAATATGTCGTTAAATTGTGTCGTCATAACTACATGATGCTAAACTGTATATAATTCCCTTACATTCAGCAAGACATTAAACAGTATAATCACTTGTCCATGCATATGGCCTTAAACTGTTCCCACCATCGTCCAACATGGCGTTAAACTATGCCATCGTCTAACATGATGTTAAACTATTAAAATGTCCCTAATACATAGAACACGACGTTAAAATGATTCCTCCTTTGTCCTCATCGCATGACATTAAACTACACAGTACCCCTTTCGTCCAACATGTTATTAAACTGTATTTTTTCCATCGTCTTAGCTATAGGACGGTAAACTGTACAACACCCTTATTGTCCAACATGACGCAAAACTATGTTCACATCCAACATGACGTTAAATTGTGTCCCTATATTTGTACTACATGATGTAAAACTGAAAAAAGTCCCTTAATACGTCCTACATGATGTTAAACTGTATTTTGTCCCAGCTACATGACATTATACATTGCAACACCAATAGTTCTCATTATAAGACATTAAACTGCATAGTCTCTTCGTTTAACACGATGTTAAAATATGCATCGTTAGGGTTGTTTCTCCCTCTTGTTTCTCACAACAAGTATGAATCATGTGAGTTTAGAGTAAACATCAACCATAACACCCTCTTTGGGCCGCTAATCATATGTTTGTCCCGATACCATTTTTTAGGTTACTATCCTCAAGAACAACTTGATCACCAATTCATTCATAAGTGAACTACGTGGACTTTTATCCTTTCCATCTAGGCTGGGTACGTAAGAAACCTCCTGAGGATCAATCCCAAAACCAATATCTTCACATAGGTTCACCTCCATCTCATATAATGTTTATATGTGAAGCATCCCCAGAACAAATTCATTTTACATTGGTTCACCATCATCCTTGCTATATGATGTTAAAATACTGACACTCTTTTTCCTGTATGACAATAAACTAAAACATTCTCTGTCACCCTCACCTGAGAGGGAATCATTATTTACATTTATCATTAATCATGCTATATTACAAATACTGCGTGCATACATTGCAATGACCGAACATTTCATCTTGTGTCAATCCATCATTGCACTAAAGTTCCCCTTTCACCCTTCACTTTTACAAACCAAATCTGTACAAAGGGTATTACAAGTACTATGTATGGCTTGATTCCAATCCTTATGGGATACATAGGAATGTTTGAGAATCCCTCGAATACATCCCCATGTCTTTGAACCTAACCCCAAAATCCACTTTCAGTCCCCTGGTTGAAAAGTCACCCTATGAAAACATGAATGTGGTATGAAAACCGTGGTCTTCATTCACATCATGTTTATAAAACACACAATGTGTATTCCTTGTTATGGTCTGACCTCTATGACCCTAAACTAGGATCTTCTAAACTCTTGACCCAGATAACGTTAAAATGTATTTCAAGAACTACGTTTGGCTTGATTTCCATCCTTTTGGGATATGTAGTGAAGTCAAATACCTTAATCCAGGACCAAGCCACAACATGGTTATGGTTAGAATTATTTTGTGTATCTCTGCAGACATGGAATAATGCCTATTTTGATGTGTCATAATACTACCCTTAAATACTTACATACCTGTATAATACTTTTTTCTTGACTTATGGTCACAAAATGAATGATACCTGAGAGTTCTTTTGCCTGACTATGCAGCACGTGCCCTTAGGCGGCCTGGCATAAACAGTCTACATAAAATACTTTTCATCCAAAAGATACTATTATTTGACTTTGTAACTAATGCCCTTAGGTGACCATGAGTAATTCAACCCCCTAACAGGTTTTTCAAATAGTGGAAACTTCATTCATGGGAGAAACCCTTTTTTCCTTACTGGTTTTAATGAGAATATATTGGGGTCCGCAAAAATAGCCATCCTTAACATATTTATCCCATACTATTTTTCATGATCTGAATGTATTCAAGTATATGGTTTATATTTCCCTTCCCTACGTTTGGGTCAGACCTACACATGAGTGACATTCATCTAATTCGTCGATAATCTTAATTGGAAATATCATCTCCATATTCAAGCACTTCTTTACATACAGAAGACTCTATGCTTTAGAAAATTTGAATCTCTATAAAATTTCACAGGCTTTTTAACAATAGAAAGGTAAAATTTTGGAGAGTTCTTTTGCCTGAGTATGCAGCACGTGCCCTTAGACGACCATGCATAAATAGTCTACATAACGGACCTGTCAGCCAAAAGATGCTATTATTTCACTATGCATCCAATGCCCTTAGGTGGCCCTGATAATTAAACCCCCTAATGGGTTTGTTAAATATTGGTAACTTCATTCATGGGAAATAGTTCTTCTAATGCCTTTTATCCCTTTTCTCATATCATTCTTTAGCTTAAAAATTTCTTAAGTCATAGTATACATGTTTTCCCCTATACTTGAATATTGTAATATGTTTTCAGATAAATTCTCATGGAGTTAAGTCAATTTTAATCCATTCGATCAAAGCTATTTCTACCATAAACATTAGCATTTTTATGTCTAGCGTGTATGACATTAATATACCCACAAAAGACAAGGGAACTCTGAACAAAAGTCAACTCCTAACTCACTAAACATACATTTCGTATGATTTAGGTAATATTGAACAATTAAAAGATTCAATGTTTGTAGGTTTATTTTTATAATCCTAAAAAAAATAAAACTATGCTTACTAGGCCCATTGTCTAAGGTAAAAATTTAAATCAGGTAGAAAAATAAGGCATGTACAAATGATTTAATATGAAAGTGTTTTTCATTTGATTCAAAAGAGTAAGAAGTATATCCACATATTATATTTTCTTCTATTTTCCAAGAATTACAAGAGGCTATCAACATAACTCTTCATTTTATTTACAGAATCCCAAGATTCATCAGAAGACACATAGAATTCATTTATTCAGATGGATACAATAAGAGACATAGGGATACCTGCTCTTCATCGAACAATTGTAAAAGAATGTTCTTGAGTGCGGTTTTAGAAAATTTTTTGATGATCAAATAGTTACTCTGTTTTAGTCTAAGAGACTTGGAAGATGGATACATGGATTTGATAATGGAGCATTGGAAGTAAAGTTCCATTTGGAGAGAATAATCTTTTCAAATATGGTTCTAATACCATGATATTCTTCTCTCCATCAACCGGTAGCAGAAAACATTTCAGCCCATGGTTTCCCATTTTCATATCTGCAATTAAATATCATGGAGAAGAAATTTGAAATTTTGCACCATTATTGTTGCTCTTATTGCACAACATAAAAAAATAGAGGAGTAGCAGTGTGGCTACATCTCGGACATATAGTTTTTTACATCTGGAATTTTGACGCGTTGTAGATGACCATGCCCATACAGAGGCAAGTAGATGCTCTGTGTTAAATAAAAATGATACTTCTTCAAGTATTTGGCCAAATCTGGGAGAGTGCCTTTGCAGATCTCATAGTAATCATGGATAGAAACATTCATCATGTAATAAATCCACTTGCTAGCAAGTTCATCATCTATTCCAATTCTTCTAGGCGCCATTGAATCTGGATAAAGGTTGAATAATTAACTCTTAAGTGAGTTGATTTTTCATAAAATTTGTGAAGAGAAGTGAAAAATGGCTAAGCCATTAAGGCGCACAAGTCCAATATTGGCGTGCATGTGTAACTATGTCGTGCAGGTTTTTGGTGCATAGGTATCACCGCACAGGTCAAAATACCACTACAGCAGTGTGACATGAGAAGAAGTAATGAAAATGCCGAAAATTAGTATACATGCATGATGAGAGCAACATGCATGGCGAGAGAGAAGTGCTATGAAACCTAGGTGCTTTGTGACAGAATGGCCGCATATTTATAGGCCAGGTCGCACCCCTGCACGCCAAAGCATGCACAGCCTGCACCTGTACAATGCCATTTGCGCGCCTCTCACCTGCGCGCCGATATCTGCATGCTCAAAACATGCGCGCCTCCCTTCCTTGGCCTTATTCTTTACCTCAGAGTCACATCCACATTATTTTTGGATACAACTCTGAGGGGGGGGGGATTTTTTGATTCTCCTTTCAATCACAAAATATAACGACTTAAAAAGGGAAATACCATAACACAATGTGATCCATCCTATGAAGAAACATTAAAGATTGAAAATGGCATTATCATGGATTTGTTTACACTTGGGTTGCACAAGATTTATCATTTCCGCAAAAGTATACTAGCGCGCCTCATGTTGGTCGCACATGTGAATTGCGCACCCTATGTTATTTTCTCCCATGGTCAACAAAGGCCAATAAATACACCTTGTGGGCCCCCCATTTAGACAAACAAAAAATCCAGAAACTCAGAATTGAGCTCCCGGCGCCCTATACTCTTCTCAAAGAATTCCGAACACTTCTAAGGTAAATTCGTACGTAGAATGGATGATCTAAAGAGGAGGAACAAGGACTAAGTGTTGAAATTCATTAACACCTATGCGACTAAGGTCCTAACCCTTCAGGGAACTAAAGACACTTGTGTGCCACCTTATCCCTTCAACAGAACATGTGCACCACTCATTTAAAATTCTTTAGGGATAACACTAAGTGCTTGATCCTAGCTTCTCCCATGTTTTACCCTATGGGTTGACCGTCGTGCAAGTATTCCTTTTTTGCACAGGTATACCTACACGACAAGGACCTGCATTCCCAAATAGAACCTACACACCTATCTTCTTTTGGGTTCCCCTCCTATCCATTCATCTCTTTTCTTCAAATCAGCCTCTCCTATTCAAGATTTATCCTTCAGAATTCTCTTAAATGCCATTTATGGCCTGATTCCTTGGTTGGATTCCTTATATGAAAAGAATTCTTTGGAACATCTCTCGAAACCTAGTTATTTACATATCTTTATGTCAATAATGTTAGAAATTTCATTAATTCAACCTTATCCTTTATGATGAGAATATTTTATGGGAATCCTCTTTAGAAGTAAGCCCCAAGTCCCCTATTCGTGGTCATACTCCTTAGAAGTAAGCACCATGATCTCAAATATGGGCATCCTCTTTAGGATTATGCCCTGGTCTTCAAGTTCCTTAATTTTGGGATTCCTTCTCAAGAGTTAGTACCAATCATAATTCCCTATCATTGGACTCCTTTTCAGGAATAATCCCCAGTCCACATTCTCAAATATGGGAATCCTCCCTAAGAGTATGCCCCAAATCCCAAGTCCCTTAATTTTGGGCATCCTTATCAGGAGTAAGTCCCAGTCATAATTTCCTAACTGGGGCCTCCTTTTTAGGAATATTCCCCAATCATAATTCCCTAACCTGGTCCTCCTTTTCATGATTAATACCCAGTCATAATTTCCTAACTTGGGCCTCCTTTTAAGGAGTAAGCCCTAGTCCATGTTCCCAAATTTGGGAATCCTCCTTAGGAGTAAGCCCCCAATCTCAAATTTAACGCCCCGACCCCAGCTACCCAGAGTCGGTGCCTTACTTCGTAACATTGGCATGATCACAAAATATCAAGTCTCGAAAGACGTATTAGTTTAGTAGCCTTGGAAACACTAGATACATTCGTAAACATTACATTACATCATAATGTAAAAAACTACATTAACAAAGTCTCCATAGTCCACACTCATATCCTCTTCTGACTATCCCTGCAGGTCATTCATAAAATAATTCTTCACATCCTGGAAAATATTAAAACATTGAAAGGGGTGAGCTCAGATGCTCCGTAAGGATAACAATATTGTGGAAGCATTCATAAATAAACATTAACATTTAAGGCAATGTATAACTAAAACAAAAGCCTTTTAAACATGAACTTCAACATAATATGGCAAAAGTAAAATGAGATAACGCCATTTACTTATTCACATGGATATTCTACTGGTCGAATAATCACATGCAATATCAATAACCAGTTTCATAATGATGGAATGCATAATGCCAGACATTCTGAAACATTTTGTCAAGGCCTCGGCCAAGACGTCTAAAATGATTAAGGCCTCGGCCAAAACCATAAATCAAATTGGGAAAGGGCCTCAGACAATTCCACATCTAGTTGTCTCATGAGACCTACTGATGCATCGAGGAGCTATAGCGGGCTCCACCCGTCACTTATTATGTCCAATGCATTCCTCATATGAATAGGTTTAAACATATCATAAACCATAACATAATCGTATCACATAAAACATGGATAAAGGAAACATAAAATTTCCACATTTCAATCACAAGATATCAATACAACACATTGATATAATAAAAATGCTTTCAAAACCATTTTCAAAACCGGAATAAAAGAAAGTTAACACATTGTATTTATTTTTCATTAAAAAAACGTGATGGCTTGTAGAGGAATCCAAAACTAAAATAATGGTCACGGCGGAGGAGAAGTCATTGTCGCCACATATGTACGGAAAGAAAAACATTCCCTTTTTTTCGTTTAGTAAAACACTTCATATAAAAAAGATTCCTTTTGAATAACGTAAAAGTAAAAGGGGTTTATACACCGTATAATATAAAGTTGTGTATAAAACCAAATATGCCTCAATGAAAGGGGATTGAGACGAAGTCCTTAAAAAGATCTTTTTTAAAATAAAATAGAACTATTATGTGTATTCACTATAGGTACACGTAAAGAAAGTAAAAATTCAAAATAGGACATAATAAAATCATGACATAATTTGAAAGTAGGAGATTAACCCAAAGAATGGATGTTGGGTTAAGAAATTCCCTTACCTCGTGTCCGACTTGACTCAACCGTTCTTTAACCACTCGAATAATAAACTAGAGTTACTATCTACCTTATTAAGAATCATTTTCAATTTCATTATCCTTTTTATATCACTTATTACAATGTTATGAACATTATGTAATTATTTAAGTTAATAACGGTCGTTTTGTCGATCTTTGGTACTTGAGTCAACAATAAACTTATTAAAATTACAAGTTGTTCATATGGTGAAATATCCATTATATCCAGAATTATATTCATGATTTAGTTATCATATATAACATATATATTCAGTATATACGTGCATTTATAATTTTACATAACATTTAGAGGTAAGAAATGAAATGCATCGTTCATGGAGACGGTAAGCCGTACGTACGCATGAACCCTACTTTCATTTCTATTTCGTATTTAATGGAATGATGTTATAATTGTATAAAGTTATAATATAATTACAGTATAATATAATGTATAATACCATTTACTCCATCCTTTATACCTCCCACTTATGGCATTAACGATTCAAATCACTTTGAGGGGGCGGTAGTCCGCACTTCCTAAAATGAAATTATCGCATTTACCCATAATTGAAATCATAAACTATTCCATAAATTAGAAATACAGAAGCATAAGGAAGACATAAAAATAATATATATATCATATATGAAAATAGTGTCATAAAAATGGCCACCATTACAGGTGTTAAAGGATTATTGAACAATCATCATTTCGTGAGGTAGTATTTTGCCACCCACAGAAACAGTATGTTCTTTTACCATTAGACAAAGGTGTGTGTAAGTGTAAACCAAATCCTTATCATAACGACATCCTAGTATATTTTACATACTGGTTTTGTTACAAATTAATGGAATAAAAAGAGTTTAAGGGGTTGGAGAAGCAAAATAAAACAAAACAACATTAGAGAAGACATTACCTTAAAATCGGGTAACTCTTTTTTGCTTTGAGCCAAAGGAATCCTTGGGAAGATTTCTGCCCAAAGTGAGGCTTCTAGGAGTAAGGGAGGAAAGTGTAGAGAGTATTTTTGCAGAGAATGGCCGAGCCAAATGGCTTGTAAGGTGTCAATAAGGTGGTAGTGGTGGGGGCCTTTTATAAGAGGAGAGGAGGGGAACTCTTGGAAAGTAAAGAAAAGTCACTTTTTTATAAAATGCGTTTCGGATTTTAGAGGTCCCAAACTTCAATAATTCGAGGATAAGGTGATAAGGGTTTTAAATTTACCCATCCAATATGCTTTGGACAAGTTTACTCCTTGGATTTTACATTAGCTTTTCATTTTATTTAAATTGTTAATTAATGAGGTAATCACTGCATCATCATGGTGTCATAACTAATTTAATTTATTTAATGTATAAAAATTATAACAAAATTATCATGATGTAGGAAATCTTCTTATCTTTCCAATGAATATTTATGTTCAAAAATATGACTTGTATAACCCCATTTAAAAATTGTTTTAGTAAAATACCTCATTTTTGTGACATTTTTTTTACTTTAACATTAAATAAAAGGTATTTATGTCATTTTCCAACTAAAGTGGATCCATGGGGTCCCCAAGTTGACCCATGGATTTTATAGGTCGGACATGTCACATCCAATTAGGGTAGGACATGTGTCGAGTTCATCTCATATTATTAAAACATTATTTTTACCTTAAACTACACTAATTACCTCTATTCGTGATTAAGAACTAAAAAGTTACTATTCACCAAAAAATATTTTAATCTCATTGAACAACATTTTACTTCATAATGACAACCATGTATGTCGGATTTTTGAAAATAAAAACACAGAAGTGGTAATATTTCATTTAAACGAAAAATCAGTTATTTAACTACCACTTAGTGGTTTCACTATTCATCAATAATTGATGTTTTTCAGAACAATGCCAAAATTTTACCCTAAGCTATAATTGATATTCCGAATTTAAAAATGATGTCTATTTTACAAAATTCCAAACATATAAGTTTCATTAATTAATTTTATAATTAATTCCCGCTGTCACAACAAATAGCGTGTTTTTAAGAAACAATATATATCAAAAGATTAACAATTGTTTATGTCCAATTTCAAAGTGAAATTAATTCTAATGAACACCATTGGGTAAAATGGTAAAAATATATTCTAATTATACTTTAAAACCACTAAATAGTATAATTTATCACTATAAATTATTTTGATTAAAAAAGTTGTTTTTAAGTATTTTTCACTATTCATAAAAAATTAGAAGTTCTCAGAAAAATACGAAAAAATCAACATAGGCTAATTTTGATATTAGGAATACTAAAATGAATTCCATTTTGAAATATAAAATTTCTATAATTTTAAAAAGTGGGTATTACAATTCATAACGGATACTTTGATTAGTCATGGTGTGTTAGAACTCGAAGTTGCGTACAATGCAAGCTATTGCATTATTAAAAGAGAGGCATATCATGAAAGCTCGGGGTGTTACATCAAATCCCTTTAACATAGGCCTCCTTCTCAGAAGTATTCCCTAGTTCTCATACCCCTTTAACCTGGGCTTCCTTCTCAGAAGTAAGCCCCAGTTCTCATGTTCCTTTAACCTAGGCCTCATTCTCAGGAATGATCCCCTGTTCTCAAGTCCCTATAACCCTGGCCTCCTTCTCAAGAATAAGACCCAGTCATAATTTCTCTTAACCAGTCTTAACATATTTTGATTTGGGATTACTTCTCAGGAATAAAACCCAATCACACGTCACTTACTAATTTGGGTATACACCTCCGGAGTAAGCCCCAAGTTAGAGCATCCAAATCTCTATAAAGCACATATAACTTTATGGACATTATTCCCAGGCTTCTTCGCAAAAGTATGTCCGGATAATTATTTATTTGGGAAATCATACATACATAAGCCCCATATAATTCATTGTGACCGCATCTTTCATGGCACAAATTGTCAGGTTTACTAATACCTCTTATTTCTCACACCGAGCAAGTCTCATGTGAGCTTAGAGTGTAAAAGTAACCACGACAAATCTCTTGGGGCCATTAATTTTATGTAAGCCCCACAATTCCCAACCGAACTACATGGACTTTGATCTCTACCATAAAAGTGGAGTACGTAGGAAGCCTTTCTGTGGTTCAGGCACATCACCCAACAATTCTCATCTGTCCCATGTGACGTTAAACTATATCTTAATTCCTAAAATAGGTGGGTTCTGATTCCTTTTTTAATAAGGATATGTAGGTAGTCCATCTGCAGGTACAATCCCAACTCTGAAATACTTCATGTCCATATGAATGACAATAAATTTCAAGTTCCCTGCTGAGTGGATTTAAAACCAGTATGGTTATTATAATGACCAAGAGATATTTATATAATTTATTGATGGATACCATTGACTAAGAATCTCTAACAAATACAGATGATTCTATATCGATGAATAATCTCAAATACATATAAAAGATTCTCTAAATCTAATACATATTAATTATTGATTGTCAGATCTTAAGGAAAGATCATTTTCATAATTGACAGTGTAATAAGGATTCACGAACATAACTTAAATATATAAATTGAGACTTAGAGAAGACAATAATTCCCCCTAAAAAGGTGTGATGAGTCCGACCTCCCATCCTCTCGACCAATAAAAATTCTTACGCCTCATCGTTCTATAACTAATGAGAACCTACCTTTGAAAAGAAGGTCTAAATGGATATAGAGTCATTGAATGTTTCCGGTTCTATGAACAAACCTGTTAGAAACCGATTGGAATGTTCGAAACATAAAAAAAACAAGGTCATCCCCATTTGCAGAGGAAGCAATGACATATTACATTTTTTTAATAATTTACACCTGGAAGGCATCAGAGGAAACAACATAAGAATTTTTGGAAAATGTGGTTTCACGTGAGCCAAAGGTAGACCAACAACTAGTTAAGTGTATTTTCTATGAATTTCAGGTTCTGGACATAGGGAACCTGAGTGATGATGAAAGACAATTAGAGCAATCCATCTAGTTCAAAAAAATGAATAAATCCATCTTTCAGGGTGATTCCAAACTTGAAAGTAGAGGTGTGTAAAAATAGGATAAATAATATCTTTGATTTTATCGACACGCCAATGGAGTTGAATGTTAGGATAGCAAAGCATATTCTATTGAGTCTTTCATGATAGTGGTGGGATCTAGTGGTACTGGATAAATATTATCAAGGCCTTGGGGAGGAGAATTTCGAAGAAATCCTCAACAAACATTTCTATCCTAATTCATTCATGATTTAGAGATCAATGGACGACTTCATTCTTTATCTAAAAAGGCAATATTTCATAGATTCTGTGGCTAAATTCATGAATTTAGTATGATTTTCACTTAAAAGTTATTCCAGTACATCCTCGAAGGCACACATCATTGAATCTGGGTATATATAGGATATTATCTTGAAGAAAGGTTTTAACTATATTACGAACTGTACATATATGGTGAATAAAGTTTCCACGACTGAACATTACATATCATGAGTTATGGGAGGAGGAAGTATCATAATACCTACATGAAATGGCGGAAACTATAATTTTTGGAAAAAGGAGATGAGGAAAAGCTATTTCCCAGGTGGGATTGGAAATCAAAATCAAACAATTGGATTAGAAAATCTTTCTCCATGGCCAATGATCCAAGCAGGGTGTTTTCAATGTGTTTCATTCAACTACATATATTGATAGTGTACATCACCATATTCTATATACAATAAATTAAACTAGATAGGTATTCTTCATGCTATTGTCACAATGCTCTGATTTTAGGTGCATATGACACTTCTCAGAAGTTGCATGCATCATAAGTTTGGACGTAGTGAGGATAAAAAATCATTATTATCATTATATTAGACATATCCATGTGGATTCTAGGAATACCATGTATCTCTAGAAAGGTAAATATCAATAATTAAACAAGGATCATATTGTAGTGACAAAGAAATTATATGGTGCTGGGAAGATTATTGTAGATGATCAGGTCAGACCATCTATGGTTTTAGGTATACATCCTTTGAATTATAACCCTATGCAAGTGATATTTGATATTATTGCATCACATTCCTTCATTTATAATCATGCTATTTATTTTATTAGTTTGATACATAAGATGTTCCCGTTGATGAAAAATATCAAACTCTTCTTGGTTAATTAGAATGTTGAGCCTTTTTTTGAGAGCATGTTCTATAAATATTGATGGAGTCGAAATAAAAATGGACTTTTCTATGTTTCAAAATTATTTCTATGATGTAATATTATGTTAGGACTAGTTTTCAATGTTTAAGGCTCACATATACTGCTATATCAGAATGGTTAGTTTTGTGACTGAGGATGGTGCATTGAATAACTATAGAAGAGGAAGGGTTTTATAGATAGGTGCAATGGATTTTTTGAAACCAGTTGTGGGAACGAACTCTTATCAGATGGTTATATTAACTTTGTCAACAACTGATGAAATTGAAGGAAATAGTTTTCCAATAGTCGTGGATCAAATTCTAGATGTTATTCAAAATAACATCTCAGGGTTACCACCTATAAGGGAAGTGGAGTTAATGATTGATCTACATTCGAGAAAAATCCCTATTTCAATTCGATCTTATAGGATTTCACTAATAGAATTAAGAGAGTTACAAGGGTATTTAGAAGAGCTGTAAATCTAGGGTTTCATTCAACTGAGAAAGTCTTTATGGGTGGCACTAGCATTATTTGGGTGGAAAACTGATTGAACTATAATATTTTGGGTGAATAATTGTATGATAAACCATTCAATTATAAAGATTATATATCCACTTCCATTAATTTATGATATGTTTGATTAATTTAGTGGAATTTATTGGTTCTCTAAAAATGACCATTGATTGGGATATCCCCAATTGCAAGTTCAGAAGGTGGATATTTTAAAAATAGCTTTCAGATGTAGATATGAACATTAAGATTATGGGGTAATGCCTTTCAGTATTATGAAATAACTGGTAGTCTTTATTGAATTGAAGAATATGATATTTAAGAGATATCTAGATTCTTTTCTTACAGTGTTTGTGGATGATATACAAGTGTATTCATATATAAGGTATGAGAATCAGAAACACTAGTTGATATTAGTATAAATCTTTATAGACCATCATTTATATTCTAAATTCTCATATTGTTATTTTTGGATACAGTAAATGCACTTTCATCACCATGTAATTTCTAAAAAAGTTGTTTATGTTGATTCATATAAGATATAAGTTGTTATATCTTGGAAACTATTGAAGATAGTTATTGAGATTTGAAGCTTTCCTGGTCTCATTAGTTATTATGTACACATTTTTTGTGACCTACAGCAATTATCATTACCTATGAAAAACTTGAAAAAGAATAACATTCAATTTCAATGGACTGATGAATGGTATAAATCATTCCAAGAGATGAAATATTGTCTAACATCAGCAACTATTTTGGTTTTTCTAGAATTGGGATAGTGGTATGTGGTGTAATGTCAATCTTCATGATATATGTATGGGTGTTTTCTCATGAAAGCATACTATGGTGTGTATTATGGACCAATTTAGTTGAGGGTGCTTTAGAATAATTACCCAACTCATGATTAGGAGTTATTTTCAATTTTCCATGACATGAAGTCATGGAAAAATTACCTCTTTGGTGATTAATTTATTATTTTCATAGATCATAAGAGCATGAAACATATTTTCTAAAAATTATATTTGCATTTTAAGAAATTGATATGAATGTAGTATATCTGGATGATCTAAATTTAATTCATGTATGCACTGGGAAAAGGAAATATGGTGGTAGATGAATTAAGTATAAATTCATATTCTTAAATAGAAAAAGAAGTATCAGACAACTGGCAGTTGATGTTGGTCCTAGCCGACATGCATGTGGACTGTGAAGACTGAGGAGATGTTTTGGTTTTATTTTTATTAGCCATGGTTCTAAATTTGGTATAGATGGTCAAAGGTCCTCTAATATCCAGTAAAAAAATATCTGGTTATGAGTTCAAAACTCAAAGGTGGGAACACCATTGAGGGATAGAAACTGGATTTGAGTTCTTTTTTTTGGTTTACAAATCGGATGTTTGTAACAATGTATTGTCACAAACAACTTCTTCATGCTTACCATAATTCGAGTTTAGGTATTCATCAAGGAATAAATAATGTATAAGGTGTTGAAGGAGTAGTTTTGGTATATTGGTATGAAATGGATGGTGGAGAAGATTGTTTCAAATTTCTTACCTTTTCATCTAGATAATTTAGGGAATCAAAGCCCAGTAGGTATTTTGTTTTATTTACCAATCCCATTGTGGAAATGGGAAGAAAATACCCTTGTATATTTTCACAGGTCTTCCAAGAAAAGATCAGAAACACAATGCAATGTGGGTGACAGTTGATCAGATCATAAAGTCACCACATTCCATCTCTATTTGTGAATCTAATATAGTGGATGATCTGTCCAAAATATATATCCAAGAAGTGTTAAAGTGAAATGTAATACTTGTTTTGATAGTGTTAAACAATGATATGATTTTCACAGATCATTTCTTGAAATTTATAAAGTATTCCCTTAGGACTCATCTAGATTTGAGTGTGACCTATTATCCTCAGGTGGATGAAAAATCCAATAAGAAAATTCAAATTTTGAAACATATATAGAGGAATTCTGTATTGGATTTTGGTGTCTCATAACATGATCATGTGGAATTAGTGTTTTAATCATATAACAATAGCTATCAATCCTTGATACTTATAACTTATTTTGAATAATTGTATGAGTGTCCCTATAATTCTCTACTATGTTGGGTGGAAACATGTTAGGGTTCATTGGTTGCTCCCATCTGTGTAAAAAACAACAACATAGGATATTCATTTGATCATTAAATTAATGGAGATTGCTCAAATTTTTAGGAAATTTTATGTGGATCATCATCGATGAAATTTTTCATTTTCAATATGTGATCATGACTTCTTCATGATTTCACAATGTCTTGGTAATCATAATTTTGGGAAGCATAGATTGTTATCTCATTAATATAGAGTCTCTTTTGAGATACTAGAACTTGTCAGATTTGTGGAATATCGGTTGGTATTTCCACCATGGTCATCTATGGTGTATAATCTACTACATGTATCACAGTTGGAAATGTTTCAACCTGATACTTACCATGTGATCAAATAGGATCACATTGACCTAGAGACTGATTCATCGTTTGTAGATATCCCGCTGTAAACTGTGGATAGGAAGAGAAAAAACTTTCATGGAAAATATATCATTCTAGTATGGGTTTTCTTGTAACATGGTCATGTTCAGGAAGGGCATTTTGAATAATACAATAAAAGGAAAGAGAAATTTTGTAACTCATTCCGGGAAATGGTGGATTCCTATATTCTAGGGATGAAATTACCAATGGTGGGGAGAATATAGCACACACAGTTTCTTGTAATTAATCCCTTTATTAAAATTATATGTATATATTGTATACATATGTAGTTTGGATGAGTTTGTATATAATTAAATTAGTTTTGGGGCTTAAGATATGGTGCATGGGTGGCACACAGTTTTTCAAAACCATATGATAGCCAATGAAAAACCATTCACGTTGAAAAATGGTGTTTGTCTTTTTAATGATGTGGCTTTATCTGGGTTGGTACACAATTATGGTGACCATGTTATGTGACATTGCAAGGTTCATTATTAGGGTAGTGTCTAACAAATGGTTAGCGCATGGTTTTCCAATCTGTGATACTAAACTATGTGGAGTGTCAAATTTAAATCCTAATAATGTGGTTATAAAAATATATTTTCCTCTTAGTGTCTCGTTTTTCCTTCTATGCATCTCTGACTTGGGATATTACTTCCCCAACAATTATGGATCGTTTTCACATTGATCAATATGTTATATAATGGATTCACTTGGTTATTAGAAGATAATTCCTTGTAGTAATTGTTTATTCTTCAAAGTTATTGATGTTTTGTTTAGACCTACTTCTCCCCACATCTAGTTTCCTTAGATATAGATCCACTAAGTGATTGTGAAGATTTATCCTGGTTTCATTGGAATTATTCACATGTATATCATTTTATCCAAAACTATCGAGGTAGGTGTATTTACTATGGACACCTCTTGTCAAACATTTTTATACTGATTCCAAATTGATTATTTTTTGTGAAATTTATTATGAATTTTTTGTGTAATTATTGTTTAAATCCTTCTTGAGTGATGGTTTATGGAAACACGGGAGTTGGGTGTTCCTTTAAAAGTGAGTTGGTTCTTAGTTTTAAAATGTTGACTTTAATTTTTGGGTTTTCTGTAATATTGGTAATTGGATTAATAAATTTTTTTTCAATAAAATGGATTATTTTTTTTAGAAATGAAATGTGTATGGTTGAGTAGAATTTGGTTGTTTAATGTTTTTTTTGAAAAATAATGGATTTATTTTAAAGATGAAGTGGGTATTTTTAGAATTATTTTTTGGAATAATGGACTACTGTTTTCATGGGGATTAATAACAGGTAAGGTTGGGGAGTCTCCACCATAAATAAGCAGATAGATAATGGTTATTCCTCTCCACCATCATACTGATTGACAGGGTGAAGACTTAGTGATTGGATGACTTAGCACTTGTGATCATAGGGTTGTGTAGGTTACATGCATGGTAGGTGGTGTGGAGAGGTGCAATGGAATTTTTATGAAAAAAATTTAAATTTATAAATGGATTTAAAAAATTTTATTGTTTTCTTCATGAAAAATAGATTTATCTATAAAAATTGGGTGACATTTCACTTGTTTATATTTAGTTATAAATAGTTTTTAAAATTTGATTATATTTCAATATAAACTATTTTGGGAATTGGTAATGTTAATTCATTTATATATAAATGTTTCTAATGTTCATATCCTAGTGGAATGAGTATATATATCATTGGGGTAAACCTAATGTGTTTCAATACTAACCATATATTGGAAGATAATTTTATTTTTTAGATGCCATCTACTGGGAAATGGGAAAAGGTAATGTATCACACATATTTAGCACTACATTGTGATTCATGGGATATTTGGTGATGTTGTAGAATAGTGCATGTGGATCATGGTGTATATGGTCATCTTAGAGTATTATTAGTTAACTTCCAATATTTGAATTTATGTTTAGTTTTTCTCTCATTGTAAAACACTTTGGTGGGTATTGATATAAAAGAGTAGGTTGAGTTGTCATTATTTTAATAATACTTCATATAGTGGTTTGTTTGGTTTCATTTTATTAGGTTTGTTTTTTATTATTAAATGGTAAATCATCCACCAAATACATTGAAACCCTATGTAATTTATTTCCTGACTTTGGTGTTTTGGAGATGTCTTTTATTGACAAGTAGCATCCTCCCACCTTGTCAAACTAATTAGGAGAAGGTAGGATGTTACACACATGGTTAGAGATTTGTTTTTATAATGAATGACAGAAATAAATTTTTTTTATTTATCATATGAAAGTATATATATTTTTATAAATAATAAAATTATTAATTTAATTAAACATTAGTATAATCCATGAAAGGTCGCTGTGGTAAAAAAATCATTTTGTGGAGGCAATAATATGTGCACACAGAAATGTAGTTTTCTGTTTTCATAGGAAATACTGTAGGACTAATAATAATTTTATAATCATTATAATATAATAATAGTTTAATAACTATACTTATGTAATGATTTTAAGATTTATGATATAATTTTGTTTTAATATTAATGAAATGTAAGAAAATATAAAAAAGAGGCGATTAGAAATCTATAAATCCCTAATGAAGTTATCTCCATTGTGAGTGGTGTTAAAACATTGAAGGATGGTTTTGGGAAAACCAAAACAATATTATGGTGTATAATAGTGTTGAGGATAATTTTTTTATTGATTATGTTAAACTAATCGGGTTTCATTTTGAGGGTAGGTGATGATATGAGAGCTCAATTTATGAGGGAATAAGAGTGGTATTTTTTGTAAATACCCAATGTTATTGAATAATGGAATGCCACTATCAAAATAAAATGGATCAAAGTTTTTGAAATAATACATAGATTAATTAATATGGTTAATCTATACCTCAAACACTAAATTAAAACATGTGTTTAACATGTTTTTCTCATTACCTCCTATGTGAATAATTTTTACCAATTTATTTCACCATGGTAAGAAGATTTTACATAGGTAGTTTTCCACATTATGAAAAAAATAAAATGGTCTTTATTATATAATTTTTATCAAATATTTGAAAATTATAAATTATATTTTTATTCAATTCTTAAAAATGATAAAAAACATTTTTAGAAATATAAATGTATATTATATAAAAAAATTATATAAAATAATTTAAAATCTAAAATATCAAAAAATCATTTATAAATTTTAAAAAAGGCAAAAAATTATAAATTCACATCTAAAATTATAATATATCCTTGTAAAATGGTCTGATTAATATCAAATTCATACTTATATAAAAATAATGGCATAAAAGTCAATGTATTTCTATAGTTCACTATTCTTCTAAAAAGAATATTTAGAAATGGATAATAATTTCATATATGGTCTATATTTTAATGATAAAGAAAAAAATATGTTATATTTATCAAAAAAATATAAAAAAGTTAAATGTTTTAGTTTCTTATTGAAAATAAAAAATATACTGAAAAACTACTCTTATTGAAAAATGAGGGCCTTAACATTATGTGTTTCCAATTTTATTTCATATAAATTTTAATTTTAATTTTTTTTATATGTTAGATAATATATACTATTTTAATGGATTTAAATTAAAATTATTATGATTATATATACAATACTTAAAAAGGATATCTTTGAAAAAATAATATTTAAAACAAAATACTCATAATCAAATACACTTATAATTAAATATTTATAATCTAATATTTGATTTAACCACTCATGTGATGTTAACATTTTAATTAAATTATTATAAATTCATAATATCGTACTTTAATAATAATAATTATTATTATATTTAAACATAACACACACACACACACATATAATATTTATATCATATTTTCATTTCATTATGCGTCATATTAATAAAAATTTAGTTCTGAATAATAGAGTATTCCATATATTATTTGGGTATATTTCAAAAGAACATTTTTTTATGACATTGTTTTGAATGACTATATTTACGATATTTATATTTATTTTATATATATATACTTAACAATTCATACATTAATTCTCTTCTCACTTTACAGGTTGGAATTCTTATTTCATATTACATATTTTTCATATTGAATTATCCTTTTATAGAGATCTTACTAATTATAGCGGTTTCTTGCTCTTGGTGATCCTTATGGATGAAGATGATCTAAGAGTATTTCAAATGATTATTATTTTATTATTTTTTATATATTTTGACCTATTTATTTATACACATTTAATTGATATACTTCATCCATGGTGAGTAATAATACATGTCGTGTAGTATATTGTTTTATGTTCAATTTGTTAATATCCAACTTATGAATGAATATAGTTTTATTTCATTAGTATATATTGTGAAGGGAATATTTTACAATCAGTTTACAATACATCAAAAGAATAGAGTAATATTCATTAAAAATAAATACATAAATAATAATAATAATAATAATAATAATAATAATAATGTGTCTTAAAACCGATGCCATTTCATTTTTCCCACCATAAACAAATTTCATCCTTGAAATTTTAATTATCACCCTAAAACAGAAAAAACAAAAATAATATAAATTGATGAGAAAACTAAAGATATTATTTCTAGATTTATTTCCTGTAAAAACCCAATATTTTATGATATGTCTATATTTAAACATAAATTCGTTGATAATACATTGCACACAACAACAAGTTTAATCAAACAATGAAATATTATAATGACATTTTTATTAAATTTTAAGGAATGAATATTATTTAAAACATTATGAAATTAATATATTATATATTCAATATAATTTTTTACATTCATGTTATTTTTTTAAAGATATTATATAACAATAAACTCACTTTAATGCATAAAAAGTTATATTTTTTAAATGATAATTTTACTGCCTTTTTATGGATCACATGTTTTAAATAACATTTTGATGAATTGATAAATTATTTCTAAGAGAAAAACATCTTATTTTAATGCTTAATATCAATTTTAATTTGGTTGAATTTTTTTTAATTTTTAATATGCTTCATGTTTTGGTGAAAAGTGAAATAATAAAATTTTATTGAAAATTGATTTTTCATCTTAAAAATTTATAATGTTAAATTATATACTTATTATTGTAAAGACTAGTTAGTTCAATTTTATATCATTTAATTACAATTAGTTCATTTTAATCAATTAGACCCTGAACGTCAATATAAAAACATATCAATCTTTTGCACATTTCTACTTTAAAAACCCATTTCCTCATTCTATAAGTGAGATTTATAATAAATTAAATTTTTAAAATTATTTGTTTTAAATTCTATAAAATATATTCATTATTTTGAATCATATGGTGCATATTTACTAAATAGTTTTCATTTATTTTTAGACAATATGAATAATATCTTTAGTAAATGTTTTACCAAAGTTTTTCGTAAATCCAGTAATTAAAAGTAAAAAAAATATTATAAATATTATTAAATCACTCTAACACTTTTTAATATTTTATTAGATGAGAGGATTTTGACTTTAATAATACTCTAAACTATTTTATGGCTTTATGAATCCAATTTTTATTCTTTATCCTATTTAATGTCATTTATATTAGGTAACTTCAATTATTTCATACTCACATTTTTAATATGTATTTCATTTTTAATATGTTATTATTAATAATATATATTCATCTATAAAATTTCATTTCAGATACAAAATATTTACCTTCATCATTAGGATTTATTTTTTTTAAATAATTACTTTAAAATATTACACAATGATGATGACATTATTAATTAATTAATTAAAATATAAAAAATTAATTTCAAATTATTAAAAGAAATTTAATTTTAGATAATTAATGTCTTTAAAAATTTTTATAAATGACTATGATATTTTATTAAAATAGTTATTTATAAAATATCAGGTATTTATGATATTTTTAAAAGGTTAAGTAATTAATGGTATCAAAATATACCTTAGTTTTTATTTGAAAATAAAAAATAACTTATTAAGTGAAATTAAATTCAAAAAATATGAAATTCCAAGAAAAATATTTTGTATAATGATTTACGTTTCATAAATGAACCATTTATGGTTATTTTTTAAATATATAGGAAGTAAATTTATCTTTGAATATTGAAATCCATGTTACCAAATTAAGATTTAAAGTGGTTAAATAAGGGTTAAAACTGTATTATAATGGTTATAATGTAATCTAAACTTGTATAAAAATTATTTTTTGAGAATATTGCTACCCACAATAAACTTATCTTCTATGTAATCACTTTTGAGTCATTTTAAATTGAAAATAGATTATAGTAGTATAAAATTATTAGTATTTCCAAAAGTTTCCCTCACTTTTCAGACATGGGTTTCCCATAAGATTATTTTCATGTATTAACCATTGATTTTTGAATGAAATTTCAAATTTTGAGAATAAAATTTATTGATGTGTGGTAGGAAGTAACACCCCAATATCTTTTGGTACGTCTCATTTTATATTAATCTTCTTCGATAACATTACGCTGCATGTAATACCCATATTAAATGATAAATGAGATATCATTATAAACTATTAGTTCAATTTAATGGAATGAGTAATAGTAAAAATATTAATGAATTTATATATTAAATATTCAATGTATTATTTAAAAATCATATTTTGTGTATATATAATATATAAATATAAATAATCTTTTATGCATACAAAATATTTTTCTAAAGATTTTTTTTCATATTTTGATGGCACAATTGTTTTAATTATATTTTTTTAACACTTTTATAAATATTGTTTGAAAAATAAACACATTCATTTAAATATGAAAAAAATTAATGTTGGTTGAATTGATTAATTTTTTTAGTAAATTTTATGTTTTTTGATAAATACTGAAAATTCGGAATTTTAATTAAAAACCACTTTTTATCAAATGAATTTTAATTAAAAACATCTTTTAATTAATAACCCATTTTGTCGTTATGTTAGTAGAACTAATTTTAAAATAATTTTATTCAACTCTATCTTTATAATTCTGAAAAATTTGGTAAATTTTTGGAATTAGATTTTCAAAAATAATTAAATGGGTCCCATTTTTTGTGAAAATATTATCAATAACATTATTAATATTATCACCATAGTTAAGGGTAAATGAGGCAATTAGTAGTGGAAATAATATTTTCAATATTATAAAATTACCATAACAATTATCCTAGTATTATTTTGGGACTTATTTTCGTCCAAAATCAACATTGGGATGATTTTATCTATTTTTTGAGCTACTTGAATAACTATATGACTTTTAGATTATTTCATTTTAATGAAAAACAAATATTCAAAAAATTTTTTTTAATAAGTATTACATTTTTATTTTGTTTTTATTCAAAATATCCCTTCAATTATAAGTAGTAATTTTATTTCTCAAATGTTTATATTCATCATGGGTTTTCATTTTTCCTTTTTAGGAAATAAATAATATCTATAATGTATTTCACAATTATGTTGGAATAATTATTCAATTAATGAAAATACAAAATAACAAACAATTAGAAAATTGATATTAATGAGATTTTATGATTAATAATATTTTATAATGTTATATAAAATATTAAAAAAAATTAATCCAAATAATTGGTATATTATTGAAAATATCATCAAGGATTAATGAATAACTATTTTTTCATTTTATAATAACAATATTGATCCTTGAAGTGTAAAATCCATGTTATCAAGGTAAGAGTTAAAGGGGATAAATAAGGGTAAAAACTAAATTATATGGGTAATAATGTTAACTAAACTTGAATAATAATTATTGAACAAGGATATTTTGACACCTCATCATCATATCTTCTTAAAAACTCACTTTTGATCCATTTTGAATTGAAAATAAATTTATACTAATTTAATATTTGTGTGTTTCCAAAAGTACCCCGGTAAACAATTATAAAAGGGAACCTCCTCCCTCATTTATGAAAAACACTTTGAGACTTATAGCTCATCTAAAACCTTCCAATATCTATTATATATATCTATATATAGATTTTAGAGGCTATGAATCTTCTGAAATACCTTCCCTAGATAACTGATGAATATATTAAAGGAAGCCCAAAGAAGAAGGGGTAATTGTATTTATCGACTATTTAAAGCTCATTTCATATAATACTTCTTATTAATGTGTTGTTTCCATAAAAATTTAATAAATCTTGTATAGTATATATTATTATATGTTATTATGACAAAGGGTCAACCATATTCCACCATTTATCTATTTAATGAAAAACGAAATCACCATGCGTGTGTATGTACAACATAACATCTCAATGACAGTGTAATTTGTCCTTCATAATCAATTTACATTAATTATTATAATGATAAATATAATGGATAGATATATTAAATATTCCAATAAATTGATTCTATTAAAACTAATAATCCAAAAACAACCTTACCCCTTCACCATTAAGGGAATGATATCATCGCTCGCGTGTAAGTATGACTCACCGTCTCCATGGTGTGATGCAAATAATTTTACATTAAAACCATTAAATGTAATTCACAAGATATTTATGATGAATAAATATTATATTTATAACCATAATATAATTCTGGATATGATTTATCTCTATCATATTGTAGCAAACTAAGAATTTCATGACAAACCAAGCATGGGAAAACATTGAAACTATCACCCGAACTAGTGAAATTAATAACATATTATTAAAAAATGAATAATTAAAAATAAAATTTTAACATATATGATATCATTAAAATTATTATTATATTATTATAAGTTGTTGATATGATAAAAACCATTATACATGAGTTTTATACATGCATGGAAGAAAATATGACCATCTTTAAGGGCATAATTCACAATCTCATCAACAATGAAAATTATTTCTATCTAGGTATCAACTGGGGAATATTTCTATTACATTTAAGTGTTTTATAAAAATTTATCAAAATGTTTTTTTCTATACTTCAATAAAATTTTATTGTTTTTAAAAAAAATTCACATTTTCATGAAATGGTTTAAAATGAATATTTTTAATTTTCCAAACAAGATTCTTTATGGGTTTTTTGACAAAAAATTGATCTCCTTTTTTAATATATATTGAATGAGTGGTGTTTTACTCTATCTTGATGAATTAAAGTATAAATGATTTATTTAAACCATTTTTGGGATATTTCAAAAGATAATGATTTGTTTTATAATTGTGAAACCTTTCAAAGAAATGATTTCAATGTGAAAAAGGGTGTTTATCTAAATAATTGATTAATGTTTATGTTAGAGTATATTCATCTTTGTCAACATATTTTGTTGAAAATTATGATTAATTGATGTTGATCTATTGTTATTCCATCTAAAATATTTTAGTTTATGTTTCATGATCATTTTTACTGTTGGTGTTCTGTTTCGATACCATTAATCAAATAACACTTGATGGTTTATGATTTTATTTTTTGGATTGGGAATGTTGTTTACATTTAATATTATATAATATTTTTATTATGTTTCACCCATTTCATATGAGGAATTCAATGGAATTAGTAAGTGATGGGAAGGGTCCTATATAGTCCCTCAATGGATGGGTAGGTCTAATGAGAAATATTAGTATGATTATTGTCTAATACCTTACAAATTTATGTATAGTTTTTTGGCCAAAGCCTTGAAAACATATTTATAATGTCTGAAATTATGAATTCCATCATTTTTTTGGTTATTTATTAATATTCTATTTTATTGTTCCATTAGTATAATATCCATGTTATTATTTATGTGTAATTATATGATACATATTTATTTTTTCTATATTATAATCAACATTATGTTTAAATGGACTTTTCTGGTATTCAAATTTTCTTAACATTTATGATTATTATTTAATGATATTTTCCATTGTACACATACCCTTATTGAGAATTTGAGATCCCCCATTCTTATTGTTTATTTTTTCCTAGGATTATATGAAATTTTTTACGAATGTAATAAAGGGTTTCTATAAGAGGATAAAAATGTTCTCTATATTATCTATATATTTTATTTAATATTCAAAATTATAATGTAAGATTTAAGAATGTGTCCAGTTTTCCAAAATTATAAAATTGTTCTGTGATGTGGAATACCATTCTTGTTTCTATTACAATGTCATAATGTAACCACTAACACTGTGTTTTTGGGGTAGGGATAATTATATACCAACCTTATGAACATTAGAAATTTCTCTCTTTATTTGTAATTTTCTTATAATTAATATGATGTTTTTCACAAACAATTTCTTCCATTAGTGTTCTTTTATTTAGTCTCAAGTCCAACATTATATGATTTTTTATAGAGTTTTTATTATTAATTTATCATTTATATAATACCATTGGTAAATATGAAATGTATTTTTCTTACTCTGGATAATATTTCCTCAAAGATGAGGTAACCAATATATTAATAAAACTATTTTAAATTTATCTTAAGTAGGATAATAATATTTCATCCTGGAATATTACTATAAACTGAAAAATAGGAAAAATTAAGCACACCACATGAGGATTTCATGATTACAGAATAATTGTGATTTTGATTTATTGATCACACAAAACTTCTCAAATATACTATAATGTCATGAATCAATCTCAAAAAAGACATCTACAGCATGAAAGTGGATGGTATGATTATAATAAATATCTTTGTCCAATTCATGAGTTTTTCTTGAATAAGATTTCCATTGTGCTATATGTCTTGAAGGGTTATGATTATCATCAACTTATTTATCCCATATATTTTCTAATTAACATGACTAATGCCATGATTTCCACACATAAAAATTTGATTTATTAATGTTACAATGGAATGAAATATTTTTTTTTCCAATTATGTTAACTAAAAACTATTTTTTCAATTTGTAGTTTTATGCTTTATGACACTATAATCTTCACAAAAATCATCTTAATGACCACTTGTGGAAATTAATACTTGTTAATCATTAATTTGTTTAAACATTTATAATGTTTATCATTAATTGCCTTATTATAATAATCAATTTATTCGTCATGAGGCTCTATCTTTTGATTCATTCATGTGTTTGGGACATATAATATGTTCGAATTATTAATCATATTTAATTATAGATTTTTCCCGTGAAAAAAAATCGTTAATACAAATCTCATTCTGATTGGATTTTATATGAGATAATGAACATGACAATTTAAAAATTAAATCAATGTTTGATAATATATAGGAAACCCAACCTTGAACCTTTAATAACCATGAAATAATATTATTTATATATAAAATAATAATTTATCCATTAAATTTGGTGGTATAAATTGCATTAAAATATTAATTATATATATATATAAATTGTATTCTCTATAAATATTTATTAATAAATACCTAGCAAAAATATCTCAATTTTTAATCAAGACACTCTTCAAAAAATATGATTTCATTAAAAATTAATTTTGATTATTTATTGAGAATATATTGTAATTAATCATTAGAACTATTAGAAAATATACCATATTAAATGAGTCCCTTTTTGAAATCATAATAAAAAATTTAATATTCAATAAATTTTTGTATTTCTCTAAAATTATTTATTTTTCAGTAAATATTGATGATTTATGATTCTTCAAATACTGTAATTTATTTTAATTAAATCAAGCAATTAAAATGTTCCATAATATCTTTATGGAATTAAATTTAGATACAAATCATTTTAATTATAATATTTTAATTAATTTCATGGAAATTAATATAATTATTATTTATAGTCAATTAATTAACATAAGAACAATTATTTCATGAAAAATCCATTTTAATGAAAATCCTTTTTCATACTGTTTTTCCTGTTTAGTTTAAAATTAAAATATACCAATTATGTGAATTGAATTTGATAAAATGGATTTCATATTATTTTTACAATAAATAATATAATTTCATATTTTCACCTTAATTTTTATATGTAATAAATATTATAATCAGTATATATTAAGTAAAAAAAGTTAATGATGAATCTAGTTTTTTCTGTTACATGTTATTGTATTAAAATTTATTTCTTACTCACATGGTTTTATTATTATATATATATGATTAAATATTTATAATTACTGTTTCTTTTTTTTAAATAAGGATTATTTAATTTTTTTAATGGATAAATTACTTTGGTTATGAACTAGCTACCAAGGTGAAAACTCAAATTTTGAAAGTGAGAAACCATAATGGACATGGATTAAGATGTATAGAAAGTGTATTTTTAAATTTAAGAGGTTTTGATAAACCTTATATTATATAGAATTCATAATTTCAAAAAATATAGGAACATATATTAAAGTGTGAATTTCAATTATTAGTTAGTTATATGTATTTACAAAAAAGGTCACTCCTCCTCACATATAATGGGGAAACTTATCTCATATTTTTATAAAAAATAAAAGGCATTTTGGATCATTCAATACCTTCCAAAATCCATTAATTTCTCTTCATACCATGTTCTAGAGGATTTTGTTTAATGAACCCCTAATAGGTAGGATTTTGGGGAAACATTATGTTGTTGTTTAAAGAAGAGAAATCATTGTTAACCTATCATTTTATGTTTTTTTCCTTCCACCTCTATCAAATATTATCAAATAAATCTCAAATAATGAAATAAATATAAAATATATAATGATATTTTTTTATGTTTATGAAATTACCTACATCCATATACTTCTTCACAAAATTAGAAAAAAAACGTCAATGTGTATAGTGGACTACTGCCTCACCAATCCATATAATTTTTCATTCATCGTCACCTATCAATAATTTTTTAAATGATGGGCTTAATGTATATAAAAAAATTAATGACATATGTAAAATTATGTAAGGTAATATATCTTAGAATCTCATACCATTCAATTCATTAAATAATTGTAACAGTTCAAGAGGATATTTTCACTACCACCTCTACGATACAATGTGATTCATTTTTTATTTCCGCTTCATATCAATAGTATATATAATATTATTTAAAAAATATATGGTATTTATGATATAATTCTATTTATTGAATGGTAAAATAACACTTCCCTCTATTCCATCTAGATCGAAGATAAATGGAATGTTACTCTTGAATATGTGTGGACTAAAATCTACATTATTATAATATAATCTAGTTAAGATAGAAATATTTCATCATAGATATTTAATCAGTAATTGGTGAATACAAATTATTTTTATTCCGGGATTTATTTTCAGTATATGATTTGAAAATTATTTCTTATTTTGTATTTATTTTATAAATATCTTATGAACATATGAACCAAATGTCATCAAAAATATTGATGTTAATTTTATTGATTAATTAAATAAATTTAACATAATAATAAATAAAATAAAATATATAATAACAATGGAATATAATATAAATTTATTAAATAATTAACATATGATTATTATAATGGAAGATATTATATGTACGTGACAAGTTGGGCTCGTGGTAATGGGTTTCATACCTGTATTACTTTTCATTGGGTTACATTACTTCTTCATTATAGTTTATATTCTTAGATTAAATGTATAGTTTTTTAATTATTTTTAATTATTTTTACTTACTTTATATAGATATAAATTTAGTCCATATATACAATTAAATGCTAAATCCTGAAATAACCAGTATGACATTTATGATGGATTTCTTCTCAATTCACCTTCAGTGAAACATATTATATTATTATACATAAATTTTTTAACATATAGTGTATTTAATTCACATTTAACATATTATAATATTAGTCCTTTTGGTTCATTGTATTGAATATTAGAATTTTATTTACTTCATCAAATTTGATTTTATTCAAATGTTACAATAGTGGTAAAGGCTTTATGTTACAATATCCTTTTATATTAATATATTTTTTGTTATAGTTTCTTTTGGGGAAATCATAATAAAAATGATACATTTAACCACCTATATTTTTCTCACAAATTTTCATGAATATATTTGACATGTTTTGTTATTATATTTTCCATTATTGAACAATTTAACATAACGAAATTTTATTGTAAGTAATATTGGTCTTGATTCTTCTTTTTTCATATCGAATGTTTTCTACTAGTTAATTATATATTCATTAATATTATTTAAAGAATATTTTAAATACTAAAAAATAATTTATAAAATACATTTTCACCATGTTTTGTGTTTTTTAGATTGTATTTTAAAAAGAATATTTCATTTATTTTCCAAACAGTGTAATTTTTTACTTATTATAATAGTGTCAAAGGGATATTTTCCTTAAAAAACAAGGGATAAATTGAATTTTCCACCATCATGTTGTATCAATTATTTTAATATTCCTTTTCATGTTTCTGTGGTTCTTTTAAAAACCAATTATAAAATTAAATAAACTTATATATATTTTAAAATTGATCTCATTGTGAAATGTGTATTTTCCTCAAGAAATTTTCCTTGTGATGTTTTAAAGTCATTTTCATCAATAAAAATCGTATTTGATGGTAAAAATCACTTAAAATTTAATGTATAAGTCTCTTACATTTTTACCTTGTTAATTCACCCATACAATTACGGGGTAATACAAGCCTTATATTAATTTTTTAAATGACTTTCAGAGTTTCCTTTGATCATGACTTTTGGAAATATTATTCCCCTAATTTATTGTCATGGGTATTTCCAACGTGTGTGACTTATTATTGATTTCGTTTTGTGGTACACATAATCATGAACATGTCATTATTGGTGTACTCATATAGTTCTCAAAGTAATTGTGTAATGTTTTTGTACTCATGAGATGTTATGTATTATATTGTGAAGTAAACATAATCCACTATGGGTTTTTCCACTGTGTGATATTTTATTGATAGTAACACTAAATCATGTTTATGTTATGATATATGTAGCGTCCAATTTCTTATGATTCAATAATATTGAGATACCATGTTCTTTTTTAGTATATCAAAGAGACTTTGGATCTCACTAACGGTGCTGGAAAAAAATGTCATGTCTTAGATTCTTTTGATGTTTTTGTTCATACTCTACTAAATAAACAATTTTTAGTTATCAATGGGTTGTAATTTATTGATATCTATGATAAAATAATTTATTAATATGTTTCAAATGATTCAGTCACAATGTTTTTTATCTGAAAAACATATATTTATTTTTCTGGATTATGATTAGAAAATATTATTAAAAAACTAGGGATAAGTATTTGAATAAGATAACTTCTTAAGGTTTTAGGATATTTTGTAATTTAAAAATAAATACATCCATGTCTAGATATGTTAAATCGAATTGGTTTTGTTATAGATTCTTTGTGTTTATATAAACAATAAAAACGTTTGTTTAACATAATTGAACCATAATTTTAATTCATAGGTACGGTTCCCTTACTGTGCAGTTGGTTTGAGAGTCTTGAGATATGCTTGGGGTTTATTCACAATTATAATTTTGAACCCCCATGAATGATTTGAATATTTTAAAATCATTGATGAAATTTTTTAAACCTAATGTGTTATAGACTAAAAATATGGGGTCATGATTTAGACATACCACAAATTATTTTTCATAATCTGTTTTTTATCACAAAAATATTTTCGGTTTTACAAAATTTTAAATATGAGGAGGAATGATGTAAAAGATAAATTTTATGGAAAATGTTGTGATTATGAGAAAAAATGGTATTATTAATGATGTGAATGATATTAGGATTATGAAAAATATTTAATCATCATATATGATTATCAACGTGTACATTAACCAACTCTATGATTCATCAAAGAAGAGAAGAATGGAGACTACTAAGAGCTCAAGTTGGGGAGACCATAGAAGAAGTAAGGAACAATATTCTTTATAATATAACTATGGGAAGAGAAACCCATGACAATGACTCATTGGAATAATAAAATATCTTATGTGTAGAAATAGAGTGCATAATGAAATGATGTACCATGTAAAAAATTATAATTTCAATGGAGAGATATAATTATTATCCTAAGGATTAATTTCTATGTTTTGGTCTTAAATATGGTGAATCCATGAATTATCCTAGTTAATTACCTCTTCCAAATGTCAACACCTAGACTAAGGAAATAAATAAATCATACCAATAATTGAGGTGAAAATATTTATAAATTGTTATTAGTGAATTATGTCATTGAATTATTTTTATCAACGGTGATTTGATTATAAGTATTATAAATAAAAAATGGATAGTGTTAATTATTACAATCATATTTTATTTTAGATTTTATTAATTGTTATTTCTGTTAAAAATTAATATTTTTAACAGATATTAATAGGAAAAATGAATACTATTGAGACACAGTAATATTAATTTATTTTATATGGAGATAAATGTTTTATTTTACACGGTTCAATATATTATCAAATCATTGAAATCGTAAGTTTTCTTCCCATTCAATAATATTTACTAGAATTATAAGGTAATAAATTAATAAAATGATCTTACATTATCATTGGTTTTCATTTTTGATGAATTATAGTTCAATTTTTTATTTCATTTTATTAAGGTATATTTTTGTTTGAAATTGGATTACCTTGTGATAAACTTATTTATTTTCCTTAATTTATAATGATATGAGCTATAGATTGATATCATTTCCTAGAAAATATTACCCTTTAGAATTTTCTTTTATTGTTGTATGTGTTAAAAAAACAATCATGAATACTCATCACTGGACGAATAAGGTGAGATTATAGTAGATATTGATAAAATGATGAAATTCAAATTATAAAATATGAATATTTATTTATGTTCATAGTCATGATGGTAAATTAATTCCCCAAATATATGAAAATGATTATAAATATAATAAAAACATTAATATATTTATTTTTTTGAATCGAATCCCTTTATTAAAAAAAATTGTTTTAGGTTTTGTAGTTTAAAAATTATTCATGATCATTCAATTTCTTATGATGGATGTTTAATATATAAATAAATGATTATTTGGATATTTTTCATTTCTTTATGTACATATATTCACATCCCACTAACGTTTTTTCTATTTTGAAATAATTTTATACAATGACCTTCATCTTTTTTGTCACAATGTTTAATAGTAAGAAATATTAACCCTTTTAATGTTGAGGGAATTTAGTATATATATTTTAAAATATAAATCCATTGATTAATTAGTTCATGTTAAAATTCATAGGACGTAATTTATTTATGTAGGATTAATGTAACAACTTGATTTTTTTATAAATAAAAGTATATTTTATAGTGTATATGTCACACATCACTATGCCTAAATGAACTATGAAATATTAAAATTAAAATATAATCATCATAACCTAAAAATTAAATTTATGGGATTGAATTTTATTAAATTATATTTTGAATATATATAATCTTTATACTTAGTATAACTTTATCTAATAATTATTTTTAAATAATAAATGAATTTTTGAGTTATATATTAATATTTTTAAAATATATATTCTTTGAATATGTTTTTTCTATTTTGTGAGAAAATATTATTATGAATTTTTATAAATCCAATAAAATGTATATAAATAAATGAAATTTAATTGTTAATATCGTCATATAAACAATTAAGGTTCTAATAGTGTAATTTAACTAATTGTTTTTCATTTAATTGATTAAATTATGATTGTTTTGTATTCTATTATTAATTTAAATTAAATAAATTAATTTAAATGTACCAATATATATTTTATTTTGCATTAATGTTACATATAGACCATTTAATTTATAATAATAAAATAAATTTTATTTTAATGGATTTTTTTTTGATTTTTGTGTGATCTTATATTTTTTTAATAAATGTCAATTTTATATAATAAATTTATAAGTGTATAATTCCACGACATTTTAATTAATTAAAATATCCAATTGAATGTAAAAATTTAAATTAAATTTAAATATTATATATGTATTTTTATTAATGTGAATAAATATAATGATGAATTCTAGTCATAGAGTTAATATAAAATTACATGTTTCTTGAATAAAGAATTTTCATGAAAAATTTTAAACTGTTGAAATTATATGAAATTAATTTGGTAAAATATATTTTCAATTATAAATTATTATAATTATTATTTTTTAATATGTTAAACATAATATTTTTCATAATTTGTATAAAAAATAATAAATATTAATTAATGTTATTAATGTTATAAAGGGGTTTTGTGCGATACTTGCACTTGTATTAAAATTCATTATTCACACACATAGATGGTGGTAATTTTTTAAATTTAATTACATATTTATGAAAATTTGTTAAAACATTACTTACAATGTTCATATTCTTTTTAGGATTTAAGGATAAATTACCTATGTAAATAACTAGTTACTTTGGTGAAAATTAAAACTGTAAATGAGAGTAACCATAATGATAATGGGAATAACATGTTTAAAATTGTTTATTTTCTAATTATTCATTTTTTACATCTACCTTTTAATTCATAAAATAAATTATTTATCAATTAGTGTGTCAATTTTATTGTGATTGTCATCGAATTATTGAATTGTTTTGGGTATTTACAAAAAATGCAACTACATCTCCCTTATAAAAGGGATCATCTATTGCACTATTATTTACACATAAAAAACTTTTACATTAAAAAATGAATTATAAATTCCATTACATACATCAATTTCCATTTCATAGATTAATTTTTTTTTATAAATCCATCTTAAAAATGATTTCTTTGAAGACGTAGTGAGTTCTGTTGAAGAGGAGATATTATCCCTGACCGTGTATTTTTTATTTATTTGTACATAAAAATAATTAACATATCATTCAAGAATTATTATTTAATAACATAATTTTATCTTTTATTACTACGTTTTTTGTTTAATGAAATACGCTAAATTTCCTCATCTTCCATGAAATGGTAAATGAACCCATTATTCATCTATACGGAAAAATACTGCCTCACGAACTGATGTAATTCGTTTTCCATCAACATTTCTAATCAGTTTTTATAAATATGTAATTAATTTATATATATTATTTTAAGGAATTTTTTCCATTCGTTAAATGTAATATTTAATATATTTTCTTACCATCTATTCATTAAATAACGATAACATCATTCATGCACAGATGTTAATTATCACCTCCAAAAATTAACGTGATTCATTTATTATTACTTCATTGCATAGATGATATATATAATTTTATTTTGAATATAATATAATATTTTACATATAATTACCATTAATTAATTACTAAATAATAGATAATTTTTTCTATCATGATCTTCGAAAATTGGAAATGTTACTCAGGCGTACGTGTGGCCAACTTTCTCTATGATTATAATGTGTTTAATTTTCTTAACTTATATTACATGGTTTATATTAAAATAACTATAGAGGTATATAAATTATAATTCTTTCATTGTTATTCTTCATTATTTGATGGAATAATTAATTATGTAACAAATTTCATTTATCGAATTCATTTTTGACATATGAACAAAATATCATTAAATCATCAAACATTAATATAATTGATAGTTTAAGTTAATATAAAATGTTAATTAATTATATAGTATGAGTAATAAATTTGAACATGTTCTAAAATATGTAATTAAATAACATAATTTAATTTGTAGATGATAAAATACATTTGTGATGATTCCAACCCGATATAAGGTGTTTCAAAACTCAATTTCATTTTATTGGGTTATATAGAATCATCATTTTATTTGATACTGCTATATTAATTATATGATGACCATTTTACATGTTATATCACGAATCATTCCAATTTCATCTTATTTTATGTGACAATTTATTTCACTACAACCAAAGTTACAATATTCAAAATATACCAAAATGGAATAGGCTTTGTATTACAATCTTATTTCTCTTCAAGATAGATTATATCCATGATTCATTTTAGGGGAAATAATATGAAATTATTTTATTTAATAATATCTATTTTCTTCTCCAATGACCATGAATTTGTTTTAAATTTTTTCTGTCAATTAACTATATTATTGACCAATAAAATATAAATAATGTTGTTTATTAGTAATAATGATACCATATCTTATTTTAGATCATTATTTTTTCCTCTCCCGTGTCAATATTATAAATATAATATTAAAAATGTTATTTTTATCACTATAATATTTTATAATAATGAAAATATTACTCATCATTTAGTTTTTATTATAAATTCTGTTGCAATGAATCTTTTTGCAATTTTCTGGACAACATTCTTTTTATCTTTTTACAAAATTGTTGATGAAATAATTTCAATTACAATGTAATTCTTGAATTAAAATTTTCTCAAACAGGAATACTCAATTGTTTGAAGAATAATTTATTGTATACTGTTTTTTTATTTTATATAATATTTTTTCATTATATTTTGAAATATTTTTTATTTTAATGAATTTTTTTAAATATAAAAAGTGGATTTTCCTCATGAAATTTACCATTTTTTATTTTACAGATGGTTTTATGAATGATTTAATTCATTGATATTAATAGTTGCATATAAATGATATATATATATATGTGTCACTTAGTAATATACCTTGATCATTTTCCCTTTTTTGATTGTTGATACATGCCTTATATTCATTTTTTAAATTTATTATTTAATAAATTTTCATTATATTGTGATCTTATAATGGATTATGAAACCCATTTCGTTTCATTTGTAAATTTAATTATAATAATATATTATTTACTCCTATTTATGAACACATAATCATCAACATATGATGATGGGTGTTCTAATATTTCACTCCAAATCATAAGGTAATGTTTTTGGTCTTGTGAAACATTATTGATGAGATTATATGGTATAAAACATCCATTATGAGAATTTTCTCATCAGATTGTTTAGGAATTTATCAATGACTCATCTTCAGGTTATATTATACATATTAGTAATATTTCCTTTGTTTCTATGATATTATGATATCTTGTTATTTATGTTATGAATCAATATAATTACTCATTAATATTATCTTCTTTGATTTCATGTTATACCTATGACTCATAAGTTTTATTTTCTTATCATGAATGTTACATTTCCAATATTTTTATTTCAGCAATAAGTTTTATGAATTTATTATTTTATATAATGCAATTTTATATGTCAAATAGTTTTTGAACCTTTTTAAAAAGAATAATAAAACATTGGGAATTTTTTTTAGATGTTTTATATACCTAGTCATCTAAATAAACCGGGACTTACAACCATTTTTTTTAATTTATTTTTTTTATGTTAAAAATAATTTAATAGTATATGAAAAAAGATTGGGTCATTATAAGTATTCCTTATATTTTCCCTCACAACTAAGGTCCACACAAATTAATAACCATTTATTAAATAGAAAGGGTTTAAATGAGTTGTCGAACATTAACAATATGAGGTAATGATAATAATAAGATTAATTTCATCCATAAATCACTTTATTCGATTATGTGGTCACGTTTTAACATCAATTAATTAGTTCAATTGATATTGATCTTAATTTAACATAGGATCCCTTATGCTGGGTTATCTTATATATATCATTCAAATCCTTCAAAGTTAAGAGGAAATAAATCATTTATTGTTGTTTATAAATAGATTTTTATCAATAAAGCATATCCCACAGTGGTTTATAACATGTTGTGTATTGTATGAACCATTACTCATGAAATATTATTATGATAAATTAATAGATAAAAAACATTCCCAATGTAATTACCGTTAAGTGAATCCGTACACAATTGTATTATCTTTCTGTATATAGAAATTGATTTTTTTCCATTTTAAAATACATATAGAAAGCTTTAGCGATATTTAATGAAAACATCCTATACATAGGATCCTCTATTGGCATTTTAGTAATGGTACCTCATCCTTATTCTACAATTACTAATTTATAGACAAAAGATCAATATAACAAACTATGATAGAAACTATTGGGAACGAAGATACACATTCCTTTATTTTGAAACATTTCTATGTGGTAAGAATTATATATATAAACTAATCAAAAAGTCAGCATAATTAATTTTTTACTATATTTTATGTCTAGAAGAATAGATAATTTATTTCACAATCATAGTGAACATTTCTCGATATTTCATACACAGTAAACTCCCTCTAATATTTATTTTACGTGACACTCATCTTAATATCTTAGGAATATTAAATCATAAGAAATCTGTATGATAAGATGATAAAAATGGGTAAATATACATGATAAAATTTGAATATCATAAGTGAGGATAAGAATATTATTTTTGTATAATCAAGATAAATATGGAAATTCATACAAAAAAACATAGATCGTCATGGATATGTATTGGAATGACATAATAAATAAATCAAAACATAATAAATCATGAGACAAGAAACATAGGCCATGATATTTAAAAATTTTCAATATAATAAGTATAAAAATTTGAAACATATTTAAATCGTGGAATATATATTAGTATTCAGATCATTACATTAATAAGCCTCAAAATTAGTGCCCACCCTTATGAAAAACTAATAATTACTCTTGAATACATATCTTATTAGATAAAAAAATTAACTAAATACATTATACGATGATATATGACCCTGTCCATAATTATCCATATATATCATTTCCACATTATATCAATCACCTACCACATTATAAAGAAACCATTGAAAGAAAATGGGATTCAAAAAATATGACAATAGAGAATAATTCTTTTGTTTTGGATAAATAACCCATGGAAATAAATGGGATTCATGTGTATTCCTATAATGATATCACTATTAATTTTATGAATAATCATAACACGAAAATCCAATATAAAATATGTGTATCCAATGCCATCAAGTAAAATTCTAGGAAAATACTATTAAATGAAGATAATAAATATTATGGTATTTAATATATATATATATAATTGGTATATATTTAAGTCAATTGAATCCAAAAATAATTTTATGTGTAATATTTAGGAAACAATATTCAATAAAAGGAATAAAATATTTGGTATTATCTATGGAAATTTTTTGGGTTAAGAGTCATGATCATACATAGTGGATGACTAGGAAACACAAATAAATTGACTGATCAATTCAATTGAAGAGAAGTAAGTTTGAATGTACATCCATAGAAAGAAAGAGGATGGATATATTAGAGAAATTTCCTCGATTAGGAATAATGGATGTTGAAGTATGTGGGTTTTGCTGAAAATCAATTTTTCAGAATTATAAAAAATTTGCTGGGAATCAAGAATATCTATTTTATTTTTAAAATTATATAAGATATAAATATTTTATAATTAAAAAAATAATATTTTGTATTATAAAAACATTTTTTATAAAAAGTATGTATAGTAAATAATTAAAAATATAGTTGAAAGATGTGTTCAAATGGAAAATTATAAAAATTAGTATTTTTTGATTTGATGGAAGCTACACATAATGAAAAATGTTAAAAAAAATCATGAAGGATCTTAAATAATATTATGTTGCATATAATGAATATGATAAATTTCTTGTGATTGAGTTGGGTAATATCAAAATAATATGATTATTTTTGGAATAGAATAAAATCTGGTTCATGATTGAAAGCAATGAGTGAGGTCGAAATCACTAATAATGAACACTTTTTGTAAAATATGAATCTAGAAGAAATGGAATTTTGAGGTAGAATATGAAACCCCATGAATATAAAATGAAAATTATATGGGTACTTATAATGTATGAAAAATACCTAGATGGATTATCAATCAAAAATAGAGTTAATTTAAAATAATATTTGAAATAAAATCCCTACAGTTTGAGTTACGTTTGGATCAAAATCACCAACACGATGATTGTCATTTAAACTGATTGGAATTTAATGAAATTAGAAAATATTTATTTTAAAACCACATATATTTGTTAAAATGAATTTATTTTATCATAATAAAAAAATAATGGTATCATGGTGTAAATTAGGAAATTACACCAAAAAATTAAATTATAGGCAATTAACATGTTACATCATTACCACACAGAGTCTAATGCACATTAATTTCCTATATTAAAAAAAATAATATTTTAATAACATATTTTATAACACTATTTATATTCATTACCTTCAGTAAAATTCGTATATATTTATGCCCTTTATTTATCATAGTATATTATTACTAATGTTTTATGTCGTTCATGAATAATCATGATCATTTTGAACTACATTCATAATAGAATAATAGTTATTAATTATTATCCAAATGTAAATCATTAATTATTAATTAATTTTAGTTTAATGTTATACTTAAAATGCTATATGATTTTTAATTTCCTTTCATGAGTACTCTAGACTTTATCGTAGAACAAGAAATAAAAAACGAACATTTATGGTGATTTTTAACCAACTAATAGTGTTTTCAAAATTGGTGAGTTAAATATTGATGTCAATTTTCTAGGAAATAATACTAATTTATGTATTTATATAATATTAGACAAGTAATTAGATTTTGTAACCAATCCATGATATAATGTCATAGATTTGTTCATGTAGGTGGTTAAAGAGGCCAAATGATTGACATATCAGGTGTATTGATGATAATGATGATATTGGAATAAAATATCATTAAAATTTCATGATAATGATAGAATTTAGTTTTTAATAGTTTTATATATAATAATTATAAATTATATGTAGGTAGAGGTTATATATTTGAAAATATAATATAATTTTAATAAATGATCTTTCTCTTACTATGCTAGTTTTAAATTATTTAAATAATGCAATGAATTTTTTGATGATGTATAGAGTATGTTTTCAAAATTTTCCAAAATTAAAATTATTTAAATAATAAAATATCATAATTATCCATTAAATTCAATTCTCATGACCATTTATGTATGTGGGTGATGAAAAGACAAACTGAGAACAATCGTCCCCAAGATATCGTAGAACACAAGTATGAATAGTTTATTGTTTCCTTGTCATAAATCATGTTAAATGGATAATTTTTTATCAATACGTAATATATTATATAATTTTAATATCCTAATATTTTATTAAATTCAACTATAGGCCCATCTACTTATGGTGGCCATTGTAAAAACTTCATGTTTCGGTGAGGCAGTACTTCCTGAACACCCAAGTGTAGATTTCATGTTCCATAAGAGAAAGGGGAAGCTTTAACAATGATTTTACCATAATTATAATTATAGAATAATGAAATAAATATATTTATTTAGTAATTTTGTGTTGTTTAAAATAATGTTTTTAAAGGAAAAATGAAAATGAGGAAAAAAATATATAAAGCAGTAGATAAAGTTTTTTACCTCACTTTATTGATTATGTTCTCGAAGGTGGATGAATTTTTTTAATGACGGTATTTTGGTAACTCCATTAAATAATCTGGGAGAATATAGTTTATGTGGGTTTTTAAAATTAAAATTTAATATGATATATGATGGATTTAGTTTTAGGGGATGTGAGGATAAGTTAGTCCTTTTAATAAGTGAAAATGAGTGGTATTTTGTTAAATAAATAATATTGTTCAGTAAGAGAAATACTCTGTAACATCCCATGTAAATAAAGAATAAAGAATTTTCATATATTTACGAATTAAATATTAATTTTATTTTAAAGGGGTTGCTATGTTCGATAGCGTACCCGATACGCAACGATGAGTTTCTTTGAAACTTACGTAGCACACTAGTAATAAAATAATATTATTTTAAATGTTAGTTAACAAGTAGCCGTTGTACTGGCGGTAATGGATAGAAATAACTAAAATATGATCATATATGTTTTTAAATGTTTATACATTTACCCAATAAAAGATAAAGGCTTAAAATACGGAAAGAGTTCAATTTTAGGGCATATATACTCTAATTTTCACTAAAGGTTCACTTATCAACTTTTAATAGTGAACCGTCATTAAATATAGTTTTGATCACTCTTATACTTTATTTTGGACCAAATATAACTCTTCTTTAGAATCGGGACATCAAAATTTACTTTTTGTAAATTTTTGGTACCTTTCTGATAAAGTTCATTTTTTTATGAACAGTGTAAAATGTTGTATTTTAATTCAAAACCACTTTTTAATCTAAATTATTTATATGATTAGATTATTATTTTAATTGGTTTTAAACTGAAATTAGAAAATATTTTTACCAGTTAATCCAATGGTGGTAATTGGAATCAATTTCACTTTGAAATTGGACTTAAACTGGTGTCAATCTTTTGATACTTATTATTTCACAAAAACACGCTATTTGTCATGACAGCAGGAATTAATTATTAAATTAATTAATTTGACTTATATGTTTTGAATTTTGTAAAATGGAATTCATTTTTGAATTCGGAATATCAAATATAGCTTACGGTGAATTTTTGGTAATTTTCTGAAAAACTTCAATTTTTGATGAATTGTGAAACCACAAAGTGGTAAACAAGAAAACTGATTTTTCTGTTAAATGAAAGTTTACCACTAATGTATATTGAATTTTGAAAATCCGACATACATGGTTGTCATTAAGAAGTAAAATGTGGTTCAATGAGATTAAAATAATTTTTTGATGAATAGTAACTTTTTTTCATTAATCGCGATTAGAGGTAATTAGTGTAGTTTAAGGTAAAAATGGTATTATAAGAATGTGAAAATACCATGAAACTTGTCCTACACCTATTGGGTGAGTCATGGCCGACCAAGACAAGACATGGGCCAACTTGGGGACCCCATGGAGCCACTTTAGTTGGAAAATGACATTAATATATTTTTATTTAATGTTAAAGTGAAAATGACACTAACATAAATTGTTTTACTAAAATAATTGTTGAGTGGGGTAATACAAGTCCAAATTTTGATTATAAATATTCATTGGAAAGCTAAAACGATTTCCTACATCATAGTAATTTTTTTATAATTTTTAGACATTAAATAAATTAAATTATATATGACATAATAATGATGCAGCGATGACATCATTATTAGACGATTTAAATAAAATGGAAAGATAATGCAAAATCTAAAACCTACACATGTCCAAAACCAATTGGATGAGTGGATTTAGAACCCTTATCACCTTATCCACGAATTATATCAATTTTGGACCTTTTAAAAACGAAACACATTTCCAAATAAAGTAATATTTCATTACATTCCAAAAGTGACCCTCCTCTCCTCTTATAAAAGGCCCCCACCTCTACCCCATTTCGCACACTTCTCAAGCCTTTGGATCGGCCAAACCCTGACCAATTACTCTCTTCACATCCCTCTCCTCATCCTATAGGATTCCCTTTGGGCATAATCCTTTCAAAGGAATCCTTTAGGCTCAAATGAAAAGGGAGTTACACTTTTAAAGGTAATTCATTCTCTCTTGTTCATTTGTTTTATTTTGATTCTCCAACCCTCTAAACTCTTTTTATTTACTTCTTTTGTGACAACACCAGTATCTTAAATAGACTAGGATGTTTTTATAATATTTATTTGAGCTACACTCTCACACAACTACATCAAATGGTTAAAGAACATACGGTTTCCGTGGATGGCGAAATTTTGCCTCCCGAAACGATGATTGTTCAATACTCATTTAACACCTTCAAGGGTGGCCATTATGATGTCACTATTTTTATATATGATATATAATATGTTTATGTTTTCTTTAAGCTTCTGTATTTTTCATTTTTGGCATACCTTTATGGTTTCCATTATGGGTAAACACGATATCTTCATTTAAGGAAGTATGGCTTACCGTCTCCATGAATGGTGCATTTCATTTCTTATCCCCAAATGTAATGTACTATTAAAAGTACATGTATATAATGGATATATATAATTAATGATATATCTAAATGATGAATATAATTCTGTAATTAAAATATACATACCTCTCATTTAGTTTTAATTCCATTAATATAACAAAGAAATGAAAGTAGCGTTCACGCGTACGTACGACTTACCGTCTCAATGAACAGTGCATTTCATTTCTTATCCCCATATGTAATGTACTATTAAAATTATATGAATATAATGGATATATATAATGAATGATACATCTAATTGATGAATATAATTCTGGAATTAAAATATACATACCTCTCATTTAGTTTTAATTCCACTAATATGACAAAGAAAGAAAGTAGCGTTCATACGTACGTACGGCTTACCGTCTCCATGAACGGTGAATTTAATTTATTACCTCTAAATGATTATGTAATATTATAAATACATGTATATTCTGGATATATATGATACATATTATATCCAAATCGGGAATTTCATTCTGGATATAAAGAACTTTTGACCACATGAACAACATGTAATTGTAAGAAGTCAACTTTCGACTTAAGAACCAAATATTGACAAAACAAACATTAATAACTTAAATGGTTACATAATGTTTATAACATGGTAATAAGTGATATAAAAAGAATAATGAACTTTAAAAAGGTTCTTAATCAAGTATAAATTAACTCAAGTTTATTATTCAGGACGTTAAAGAACGATCGAGTCAAGTCGGACCCAAGGTAAGGGACTTCGTCTCAATCTCCTTTCATTGAGGCATATTTCATTTTATACACAACTTTATTTTATACGGTGTATAAACTCCTTTGACTTTTACTTTTATACAAAAGGAATCATTTTCTACGAAGCGTTTTACTAAACGAAAAAAAGGAATGTTTTTTAACGTACGCGGTGACAACGACCTTTTCCGCCACCGCGAGTATTATTTGATCTTTGGCTTCCTCAAAAAGCCGTAATGTTTTTTAAATAAAATAAATAACATATACTCTTTTATGTATTTTGGTATTGAAAATGGTTTTGAAAAAGGATTCTATTATGTCAATATATTTATGATATATTGTGATTGAAATGTGGAAATGTTATCATTCCTTTATATTGGTTTTATGTTTTATGATTTTATACTGGTACTTGGACATTTTAACGGGTGGTTACGTTATAAACCATATGATGGGTGATGCCGTGAATACCAGGACGGGTGGTTACGTTATAACCTCCAATGCATTGGGTATGGAATTCGGTCGTATGGCTATTCCATTAAGTATGTATGGAAATTGCCCGTATGGCTATTCCATTAAGTGATATGTGTGGAAGTCGACCGTATGGTTATTCCACTTAAAGTATGTTTATGTCCCAAGTTACCTTTATATATTCTATGTGTTCTTTATATGGGTTTTTTGGTAATACTCTGGTTACAAAAAGATAAGTAATGATACATTGTTCAGTGAAGAGTTTTTTACTACTTCATGAAGGTGAAGGTATTACTTTGATAAAGTATACATGGTTTACTTGATTTTGAAAAAACTAACAGTTTTCATTCTTTTTGTATCCCTTACTGAGCTTTTTATGCTCACCCCAAGTTTTTCGAAATGTTTTTCACAGGACTTAAAGTGGAATACGGTCAAGGATGGGATCATGGGAATGTCATGCTATCTAAAACATGGAATCTAGACATCTTTCTTTTTAAGAGTTTTTATTTTATGGAGACTTAGTAGAAGTGTCTACTTTGTAATCTTTTAAGATGTAATAGTTATGTTCTAATTCTCTAAAACTCTAAACCTGAAAAGATCCTCAATGTGAATTATTCATTTAATTCAATATTAAGTAAGGTTTAAGGTTGGGGCCTTATAGTTGGTATCAGAGGTCGGTTTACACAACTTTAAGAGTTAGAAAAGTGTTAAATTATAATATGATTGAAATGATATAGCATTTACGGATTACCATGTTGCTTCGCCTATGATATTTCTGTGTTCAGAATGGTTTTCCGCAGAGGAAACAAAGCAGCTATGTTGGGACGACATCAGAAGGAAGATAACCTTCCAAATCAGAAACCTGAGATGGTCGGAATCGGAACTGAACAGTTTGTTACAGTGATGGCACAGATGACTCAGGCTATAAATGGTGGTGGTATCCATGCACGAGATCAGCCAGATCAACCGCAGAGGAACATGTCAGGGGTGGAACATTTCATGAGGCAACATCCCCCATCATTCAGAGGATCATCTGACCCTGTGCAAGCTGAAGGGTGGATTAAAGCACTGGAGAAGATTTTTGATGTCATGGGGTGTTCAGAACATCAAAAGTTTAGTCTTGCTGTTTACCGTTTTGAAGGTGAAGCTGATCAGTGGTGGTCGATGGTGAAAAATATAAGGGATAGTGATGAGATTGAGGATCTTCACTGGGAAGAATTCAAAGGTATGTTTCTTGAGAAATATTTTCCTAAGGTGGTTTGTCTTAGGATGGAAAACCAGTTCCTAGAATTGAGGCAGGAGGATGATTCAGTGGCTTCTTATGAAGAAAAGTTCACTCGATTGGCAAGGTATTCTCCAAACTTCATACGAGATCTTGATAGTAAAATAAACCGTTTTTACTCAGGGTTAAAGCCAAAGTATCGAAGGGCTTTAGCTTCTCATGAGTTCAAAAGTTATTAAAAACTTGTTCGATGTACGGAGAAGGTGGAAATGGAGTTTGCCGATGATCAGGTGTTCTATGACAAACAACAGAATAAGCGGTCTAGTTGGCAGGAAAATGGGAAGAATTCATCAAAGAAGCAAGGAGGTAAGAAAACCAAATATCCATCCTGTGAGAAGTGTGGTAAAATGCATCCTGGAGAATGTTTATCCAAGTCTGGTAAGTGCTTTCGGTGTGGTAAGTCTGGTCATATTGCTCGTAACTGTAAGGAAGATGATCAAGCAGGAAATGAAAAGCCAACGGTAAGATGTTTTAAGTGTAATGAAATGGGTCATTACGCAAATGAGTGTCCAACGATGAACTTAACTGGGGGAATGCAGCCACACTACAAGCAGAAAGGGGTGGCGAAATCCTTTGCAACAACTTCAGCAGATGTTGGGCCATTGAATGAAGTGGTATCAGCTCCAGAGAGCTCAGTATTTTTCGAAGATTGACTTGAGGTCGGGGTACTATCAGTTGAAAGTAAAAGAAGCAGACGTTCCGAAGACTGTGTTCCATACTAGATATGGCCATTATGAATTTGTAGTTATGCCTTTTGGGTTAACCAATGCACCTGCTGTATTCATGGACCTTATGAATAAAATTTTCCATGAGTTCTTGGATAAGTTTGTGTTTGTGTTTTGAGGTTTGTGAAGAGGTTATGTGTGCCTTGTGATTCACAGTTGAAGAATGAGTTGTTTTTTCATCCTGGCAGTACTAAGATGTACAGAGGTCTGCGGGAGTATTACTGGTGGGATGGAATGAAAAGAGACATTGATGATTTTACTGTGAAGTGTTTGACATGTCAACAGGTTAAATCAGAGCAGCAGTTGCCGAAAGGGATGTTTCAGCCTTTACCAGTGCCAGAGTGGAAATGGGAAAACATATCCATGGACTTTATTATGGGATTACCGAGGACATCTCGAGATAATAATGCAATCTGGGTTATTGTTGATCGCTTGATCAAATCTGCTCATTTCCTTTCTATACGAGATACTTTCTCTCTTGATCAACTTTCCCGTTTGTATCTTAAAGAGATAGTCAGGTTACATGGAGTTCCTCTCTCCATTGTATCGGATCGCGATCCCAGGTTTACTTCTAACTTTTGGAAAGGCCTTCAGAAGTCGTTGGGTACTGAATTAAATTTTAGTACAGCTTTTCATCCTCAATCAGATGGGCAGTCAGAACGAACAATTCAGACATTAGAGGATATGCTACGAGCTTGTTCTATGGATTATCAGGGAAGTTGGGACCAACATATTTCTTTGGTTCAATTTTCATATAATAACAGTTTCCATTCCAGTATACAGATGGCACCATTTCAGGCATTATATGGGAAGCGGTGTCGAACTCCAGCTTTCTGGGATGAAGTGGGTGAAAGGAAGTTGATGGGACCAGAATTGGTAGAAGAGATGGCAGAAAAAGTTCAGTTGATTCAGAAAACACATGAGAACAGCTCAGAGCAGGCAGAAGAGTTATGCGGATAACCAGAGGAAGTATCTATCTTTTGAGGTAGGTGATCATGCTTTTCTCAAGGTTTCTCCTGGGAAAAGTGTGATGAGATTTGGTAAGAAAGGAAAGTTGAGTCCATGGTTGGTTGGACCATACGAAATTCTGGAAAGAGTTGGATCAGTTGCATACCGAGTGGCTTTACCTCCGAGTTTATCTCAGGTACACAATGTTTTTCACGTTTCGATGTTGAGAAAGTCTATGCCAGATCTCTTTCATGTTTTGAGTCCAGAGGTAGTTCAGCTGGAAGAGAACCTATCTTATGAGGAACAATCGGTCCAGATTCTTGACCACAGGGAGCAAGTGTTACAGAATAAGGTGATTCATCAGGTAAAGGTTTTGTGAAAAAACCATGTGATTGAAGAGGCAACGCGGGAATCTGAAAATGCTATGAGGGATAAATACCCCCACTTATTTTGATAAGTGAATAAAATTGCGAGGACGCAATTCCCAAAAGGGGGGAAGGATGTAACATCCCAGGTAAATAAAGAATAAAGAATTTTCATATATTTACGAATTAAATATTAATTTTATTTTAAAGGGGTTTCTATGTTCGATAGCGTACCCGATACGCAACGATGAGGTTCTTTGAAACTTACGTAGCACACTAGTAATAAAATAATATTATTTTAAATGTTAGTTAACAAGTAGCCGTTGTACTGGCGGGAATGGATAGAAATAACTAAAATATGATCATATATGTTTTTAAATGTTTATACATTTACCCAATAAAAGATAAAGGCTTAAAATACGGAAAGAGTTCAATTTTAGGGCATATATACTCTAATTTTCACTAAAGGTTCACTTATCACCTTTTAATGGTGAACCGTCATTAAATATAGTTTTGATCACTCTTATACTTTATTTTGGACCAAATATAACTCTTCTTTAGAATCGGGACATCAAAATTTACTTTGTGTAAATTTTTGGTACCTTTCTGATAAAGTTCATTTTTTTATGAATAGTGTAAAATGTTGTATTTTAATTCAAAACCACTTTTTAATCTAAATTATTTATATGATTAGATTATTATTTTAATTGGTTTTAAAGTGAAATTAGAAAATATTTTTACCAGTTAATCCAATGGTGGTCATTGGAATCAATTTCACTTTGAAATTGGACTTAAACTGGTGTCAATCTTTTGATACTTATTGTTTCACAAAAACACGCTATTTGTCATGACAGAAGGAATTAATTATTAAATTAATTAATTTGACTTATATGTTTTGAATTTTGTAAAATGATATTCATTTTTGAATTTGGAATATAAAAATATAGCTTACGGTGAATTTTTGGTAATTTTCTGAAAAACTTCAATTTTTGATGAATAGTGAAACCACTAAGTGGTAATCAAGAAAACTGATTTTTCAGTTAAATGAAAGTTTACCACTAATGTATATTGAATTTTGAAAATCCGACATACATGGTTGTCATTAAGAAGTAAAATGTGGTTCAATGAGATTAAAATAATTTTTGGTGAATAGTAACTTTTTTTCATTAATCGCGATTAGAGGTAATTAGTGTAGTTTAAGGTAAAAATGGTATTATAAGAATGTGAAAACACCATGACACTTGTCCTACACCTATTGGGTGAGTCATGGCCGACCAAGACAAGACATGGGCCAACTTGGGGACCCCATGGAGCCACTTTAGTTGGAAAATGACATTAATATATTTTTATTTAATGTTAAAGTGAAAATGACACTAACAGAAATTGTTTTACTAAAATAATTGTTGAGTGGGGTCATACAAGTCCCAATTTTGATTAAAAATAATCATTGGAAAGCTAAAACGATTTCCTACATCATAGTAATTTTTTTATAATTTTTAGACATTAAATAAATTAAATTATATATGACATAATAATGATGCAGCGATGACATCATTATTAGACGATTTAAATAAAATGGAAAGATAATGCAAAATCTAAAACCTACACATGTCCAAAACCAATTGGATGAGTGGATTTCGAACCCTTATCACCTTATCCACGAATTATAGCAATGTTGGACCTTTTAAAACCGAAACACATTTTCAAATATAGTAATATTTCTTTACTTTCCAAAAGTGCCCCTCCTCTCCTCTTATAAAAGGCCCCCACCTCTACCCCATTTCACACACTTCTCAAGCCTTTGGCTCGGCCAACCCCTGCCCAATTAATCTCTCCACATCCCTCTCCTCATCCTAGAGGATTCCCTTTGGGCAGAATCCTTTCAAAGGAAGCCTTTAGGATCAAATCAAAAGGGAGTTACACTTTTAAAGGTAATTCATTCTCTCTTGTTCATTTGTTTTATTTTGCTTCTCCAACCCTCTAAACTCTTTTTATTTACTTCTTTTGTGACAACACCAGTATCTTCAATATACTAGGATGTTGTTATAATATTTATTTGAGCTACACTCTCACAAAACTACATCAAATGGTTAAAGAACATACGGTTTCTGTGGATGGCGAAATTATGCTTCCCGAAACGATGATTGTTCAATACTCATTTAACACCTTCAAGTGTGGCCATTATGATGTCACTATTTTTATATATGATATATAATATGTTTATGTTTTCTTTAAGCTTATTTATTTTTCATTTTTGGCATACCTTTATGGTTTCCATTATGGGTAAACACAATATCTTCATTTAAGGAAGTACGGCTTACCGTCTCCATGAACGGTGCATTTCATTTCTTATCCCCAAATGTAATGTACTATTAAAAGTACATGTATATAATGGATATATATAATTAATGATATATCTAAATGATGAATATAATTCTGGAATTAAAATATACATACCTCTCATTTAGTTTTAATTCCATTAATATGACAAAGAAATGAAAGTAGCGTTCATGCGTACGTACGGCTTACCGTCTCCATGAACAGTGCATTTCATTTCTTATCCCCAAATGTAATGTACTATTAAAAGTATATGTATATAATGGATATATATAATGAATGATACATCTAATTGATGAATATAATTCTGGAATTAAAATTTACATACCTCTCATTTAGTTTTAATTCCACTAATATGACAAAGAAATGAAAGTAGCGTTCATACGTACGTACGGCTTACCGTCTCCATGAACGGTGCATTTCATTTCTTACCTCTAAATGATTATGTAATATTATAAATACATGTATATTCTGGATATATATGATACATATTATATCCAAATCGGGAATTTCATTCTGGATATAAAGAACTTTTGACCACATGAACAACATGTAATTGTAAGAAGTCAACTTTCGACTTAAGAACCAAATATTGACAAAACAAACATTATTAACTAAAATAGTTAAATAATGTTTATAACATGGAAATAAGTGATATAAAAAGAATAATTAACTTTAAAAAGGTTCTTAATCAAGTATAAATTAACTCAAGTTTATTATTCAGGACGTTAAAGAACGATCGAGTCAAGTCGGACCCAAGGTAAGGGACTTCGTCTCAATCTCCTTTCATTGAGGCATATTTCGTTTTATACACAACATTCTTTTATACGGTGTATAAACTCCTTTGACTTTTACTTTTATACAAAAGGAATCTTTTTCTACGAAGCGTTTTACTAAACGACAAAAAGGAATGTTTTTTTAATGTACGCGGTGACAACGACCTTTTCCGCCACCGCGAGTATTATTTGATCTTTGGCTTCCTCAACAAGCCGTAATGTTTTTTAAATAAAATAAATACCATATACTCTTTTATGTATTTTGGTATTGAAAATGGTTTTGAAAAAGGATTCTATTATGTCAATATATTTATGATATATTGTGATTGAAATGTGGAAATGTTATCATTCCTTTATATTGGTTTTATGTTTTATGATTTTATACTGGTACTTGGACATTTTAACGGGTGGTTACATTATAAACCATATGACGGGTGGTGCCGTGAATACCAGGACGGGTGGTTACGTTATAACCTCCAATGCATTGGGTATGGAAGTTGGCCGTATGGCTATTCCATTAAGTATGTATGGAAATTGGTCGTATGGCTATTCCATTAAGTGATATGTGTGGAAGTCGACCGTATGGTTATTCCACTTAAAGTATGTTTATGTCCCAAGTTACCATTATATATTCTATGTGTTCTTTATATGGGTTTTATGGTAATACACTGGTTACAAAAAGATAAGTAATGATACTTTGTTCAGTGAAGAGTTTTTTACTACTTCATGAAGGTGAAGGTATTACTTTGATAAAGTATACATGGTTTACTTGATTTTGAAAAAACTAACAGTTTTCATTCTTTTTGTATCCCTTACTGAGATTTTTATGCTCACCCCATGTTTTTCGAAATGTTTTTCACAGGACTTAAAGTGGAATAAGGTCAAGGATGGGATCATGGGAATGTCATGCTATCTAAAACATGGAATCTAGACATCTTTCTTTTTAAGAGTTTTTATTTTATGGAGACTTAGTAGAAGTGTCTACTTTGTAATCTTTTAAGATGTAATAGTTATGTTCTAATTCCCTAAAACTCTAAACCTGAAAAGATCCTCAATGTGAATTATTCATTTAATTCAATATTAAGTAAGGTTTAAGGCTGGGGCCTTATATACTCCCTCAAGGAAATTGGATATAATATTAAAAAATTATATATATATATATATATATTCAATAAAAACATAAATAACTTAATTAAAACATGATACTTACATGTTTTTCTATTCACCTCTTATGTTTATCCTCTTTTAAATTGTCTTCTCACAATAATAATAAGGTATTACCATGGGAATTTAAACCCTATTTCCAAAAATAAAATTTCAAATAATATACAATTTGTACGAAATGATTCAAAATTTTAAATTAATTTATTTATAAATCTATTAATTTTGATAAAATTACTTTTTAAAATTTTAATAGTATAAAGTATGATTTTTTTTTAAAAATATTAGCAAAATTATAAAATACCAAATAAGTGTTTATAAGTTTTTTTATTATAAATAATCTAAAAAATAGATATTTATTCTTATATAATTGTTTATTAAATTTTCAATTCATACTTATATACTAATAATTTTAGAACATAAGAAATATCAATATTTTACACTATTCAACAGAAAGTATAATTTTTAGAAAAATTTAAAAAAACATCATAGAATTATAATACCAGAGTATTCAAAAAATATTCAGTTAAATTTATCTAAGATTAATTTAAGAAAAATAATTTGTTGGATTTAAATTAAAATGAAATATATAAATAAATAAATTATTGAAAAATATTATTTTAGAAAAATATATTTTTATAATATTATCTTATATCAAATTTAATTTTAAAATATGTTAATAATTTGATTAATATATAATTATATAAATTTGGTAAATTTTACATATTATTTTAAAATATTCATTACTAGAAAAAAGCTTCTTTGAAAAATAAATTACATTATACAATAAATGATTAAATAATTACCCAAAAAATAATTGTTTTTATCAATAATTTTTTATTACTACTCCATTGATATTAAAATATTTATTAATATTTTATTTTTACATCGTATCATACTATAATACCAAATTAAAAATAAATATACATAACAAATATATATATATATACAATAATTTAATATCATACTTTTATTTCATTGTGAGTTATATTATACTAAATTTACAAATTAATAATACGTTAAATTAGTATACATATTGAATATATGACCGATGGATATACATTCAATTAAAATATTTATCATATTTAAAATGATAGTATTTATAAGAATCGTATTTACTCTATGTAGATAGGATTACTAAATCATTCCATCATTCCACTTTCACTTTTCAAGTCAATGTTCATATTTAATAATATATATTTTTCATATTTCAATATCGTTTCATTGTTCTATTCCTCATTATAATTTTTAGCTATTGGTGGTCCTCAATTTTTATGATGATTTAATATATTTCTTAGTTGTGAACATTTTATTTTATTATATCTATTATATCGTATTTATGTTGAACATGTAATGGATATACGTCATCCATGATGTGTTATAATCTATAGTAAGAAACAAATATTTTTATGTACTGTTGTTCAAATTTCCCACATATGAATGAATAAATACTCATTGGGTTAGTTTTTATATTGTAGGGAACATTTTCTTATAATATTTAAATGATTTGAAATAAAAAGGAGATATTATAGAGACCCCAGATAATAATCACTTTAATAATAAATTTATATCAGGATATAAACAAAAAATGTCATAATCAGTCCCACATTCCAAGGACCAATATATTAATTCTCGAAGATATTATCGATATAAATATCCTTTTTTTCGATAATTTCATACTTTTATGATTAATGGTTCTCCTCTACATACATTCTATACATCTCATATGATAAATTAATCATCATAAACATATGATTAAATAAAATAAGAAATGGTTGATCTCAGCCACTTACTAAGGGGAAATACATATAATGATAAATTAGATCATAAACCTAACGAATAATATGTGGATGATACAAATATATTAATAAATGTGAAAAATATAATGGCTAATGATCATATGAAATTATAGGGAATATAATATCCTCAAAAATTTTAATAAACTATATAATATATGACATGGATTAAAAAAATTATAAATTTTTATAAATTTTTTTATAATGATATAAACATGTAGAATATTTTCTAAAACTAAGGATTAATCATGAAAACCAATAATTTCAATGAAATTAAATGCATATTAAAAATTATTAAGGAAATAAAGAAAAACAATGAAATCTGGGAGAACTGTAGCATATAAAATATTGTGAACAGTGATTTCCATGTCACATTATTACAACAACCTATGAACAACGCTTTTCATTTCATGTTTATAAAAAATATTAGAATAAAGATTACCATGTTTCATTCAATCCAAAAAATCAGAAAAAACTATTATATTATATCATTAACATAAAAACATGTGATCAAAACATCCCACGTCACATTCACCCAATAAAGTTACCAATAATGTTTCTCACATCTCAGCAAAGAAACAAATGAATGAACAGTCTAAAATGACACCAACACAACACCACATCACCTCAGCGGATATGAAACCATATCAATTGTAACACCCCCTGATTTTATAATATATATTATTTTTAATTTCATTGATTTTATCTTTTATACTATTGACCAATATTAGCTTTCACTATATGCAACACCATATTAACTTGTAGTATATTCAACACTATGCATGGATTTTGTTATACATAATATTATATTCTTTAGATAGAACTCATTTCACTCGACACTGAGTATAGATTTTGTTCAATATATAAAAAAATGATCGGATTATGTTAAATGAAAATACAAAAGATGATTTAACTAATCACAATAGATACATTTCTTTCATTGGACACAAGATCAACCTTCCACAATAGCTTGCATTGTACGCAATACCGAGATTCACTAAAAATGATATATTATTAAAATATAATTATTAATGGGATATATACCAGAATTTATTAACAGTATTAATCATATTTTTAATTTTAGATGAAAATAATATTTATTTTATGTGTTTTCTAGACATTATATAAAAACGAAATCATTTTTAAGGACAAAACAAGTATTTTTCATAAAATAAAACATTTCCATCTCTTGATGGCGCACCAATTTTAAATATATTTTTAACTCTTTTATATATTATATTTGAAAATTTTACTCATTCTTTGGAAGTGTTACATCATAATTTACTGCGGTTTATTTATATGGTATTTTTCTGATAAAATTCATATATTAGGGATAGAGAAAAATACCACAATTTAATTCAAAATTTTCATTTCAAATAATTTACATATATATATATATAGAAATTATAATTGGTTTTAAAATGTAATTAGATTATTATTTTATAATTTAATCTAATGTTGGTCCATAAATGTAATTAAATATTTAAATTGGACATAAACACCTATCAATCTTTTGATAGTTTTTACTTTTTAAAACCCTAATTTTTTGTTTTGAAAATATGATATAATTTTAAATAAATTTTTGAAACATTTGTGCTTGGATTTTTTAAAAAATGGATCACATATTTGGAATCATTGTGTCCAAATTATTTTAATATGTTACTTTTATTTTTTGGATATTATGAATAGTAACTACAATTAATTTTATTTACCACGGTTGAAGGTAAATCTTGTAAATTAATTTAACCAACAATGCCATAATGATAATAAAATTACCGTAACACCAAAAAATACTATTTAATGAATTAAAGATGACCCATATCACCTAAGTGTAAGAATTTATTCAATTAATGGACATTTTTCCATGAAAATAATGTAATTATTATTAAAACAAAAGAATGTGACAACAAGACACTATTATATCCTTTATAACTATAAAAATTTTAATGTAGTGATAAACATTATGAACCATAAAAATCTAATATTCTTCAGAAATATAATTAAATTATCTAAATAATGGTAATTTATTTTCAATTTTTATAGGATAAATAAATACCATAAATGATTACATAATAGTGATATAATAATTATTTTATTAGGATAAATATAATACAAATGATATTATAAATTCTAAAATAAATATAATTTGAAATAATTAATGGCATGAAATATTTTTAGGGATTAATGTGACATTTTGGTTCAGATTTTAATAATTTCTCCGAAACATATCTTCCTTGTTATGATATTTTTATAAACTCAATAAAGAAATAGTTTCAAAATTGACATTATTGGTATTTTTAAATTTAATATAGTAAATTTAATGATATAAAATTCCTAAAAATATATAATTTAGACAAATGTTTAGAATATGTCCAAATATGACATAAATGACACTTTTTGGGGACTTTTGACATGTTATGGTAATTAAATTAACAAGCAATGTGTAAATAATAGAATATTAATGTAAGATTAAAAGGTTTAAAATAAGGGTTAATCCAAAACGATAAGAATTAAACAGTAATCAAAACACATAAAAAATTATTTAATTATTTTATTTCTACCCAAAATATTCTTATATTTGAAATAAATTAATTTGGGAACATTATAAATTGAAAATAAATTTTTAATAAATTAATATTTCAAGAATCTCAAAATGTTCCCCATCTCCCTCATATAAAAGGCCGACACATCGACCAACATAATCACACCATTAAAGACATTTGAATCGACCAAACTATACAAAAATAAGCACCGAAAATTCACCCCCTCCTACTAGAGGCCACACAATGGGAAAAAATTCATTCTAGGGAGACCATTTGTGCAAATCAGAAGGAGATACTCTAAAGAGAGGTAATTATTTTTTCACCACTTTAAAAATTATTTTCTTATTCTACCTTATCTTATTATGTTTTTCCATACTAAATTAATAAATCTAGCATATTATACTTTTTGATATTTTATTATAATTTTGGGAATGACAAATACCTTATTTTATCCATCCTACAAATAACAATATCATCATGCGGGCGTACTTACAGCTTACCAACTTCACATTGTTGTGCAATTTATTATTCAACAAAAAATTATTTGGATGCGTATAATGATGATTATTATTGAATTATATAATTAATATAACAATATAATTTTTTAATAGTTAATATACCATCTGATTCCAAACGGTTTAATCATTAATTGAATGCTATCGCGGCTCGTGCGTTTGTACGGCTAACTGTCTCCATGATACGATGATATCCATTTTTCAAATTAACCATTCAAAATTTGTAATAATTTATATATAATAACTAAACATAAAATATATGATATTATAATTCTACTATATTTATGTATATATTTAGTTATATCATTTAATTTCTTCAATTCAATTCAATAAGGAAAAAAACAACATTCATACGTAAGAAAGACATACCATCTCCATGAACGGTGTATTCCATTTCATTTATCTATATTTTATATATATTATTATACTAAATATACATGTAAATCATTTTTTATAATTTGGATGTATGTAAATCTTGATCTATGATTTATGATCAAGAATAAAATCTCCCAACACGTTTTATACATATAATTATTATTACTCAAAACGTTTTAATAACAAAAAATTCATAAATAAACGGCTAATATAAAGTCATCAGTGAATAATATATGATTTCATAAATATTATTATGGTTTTATTTCCAGTTAATAATATGTCTAAACCACCTATATAAAAGGTTCAGATACATACGAAGCATATCAGACGTAAGGTAAGGGATAATTTGAAATCTCATTGTTATCCTAAATTGTTTATGCGTAAGTCTTCACCAGGGAATATTTATCATCCAAATAAATCATTCATAATTATGAAATATTATTTCTATTATTACTTTATTTTATAAAGATAATTTCTCCTTTTGTTAAATTTTTATTAAATGTTATGAAATGAATCTCTTTTCGTTATTTAGATTTTGGTACTTTTTGAATTTTCCAGCAAAATTAAGAGGAGAATGTTTTATTAACTTATATGACATAAATTGATTTTCATAGTTTGAAGACATATTATTTCCATGAATCTTACACAACATGTTTTAAATATTATTTTCAACTAAAATTATTTCTTTTAAAATCGAATGGAATTTTTTTATAAGAAAACACTTTTTAAAATGATAGGATATTTTCCTCTGGAATTATATTCAACTGTTTTATCAAAATCATTCTCCATCTAAGATGAGATAAGGTTATGTTTATATCCCAGTTATTACATTAATTTTATGATGTTTATGATGGAATTATTTTTATGAAATCCATTTATTTTATATTAATTATTATGAATGATGTTTAATAAACCCATTTTATTTCATGGGTTATTCAATGATGAATTATTTATGTTATTATGAGACATGTATAAATGATTTAATTATAATATTGGTGCGACCTATATCCCCCACCAATGAATTGGGTAATGATTTATATCTAATGAGATTGACATGGAAGGATTGTAAAGTAAATCCAATTCAATAATATAGGGATGGAATGACACATAAATCTGATTCAGTAAAACATGTCTGTAACAACAAGTTAACTTGTATTAGTAATGGGCTTTGTCCACTACTACGGTCTTAGAAGTAATATTATGTTATTATCTTCTGAATAAAATTCAATATTTTATGCTAATGTTATTTTTTCATGGTTAATGTTCCTTTGTGATCTATGCCTTACGTACTGCAAAGAGTTATATCACGCCTCAATATTTTTATATTTAAATATTATTTTCATTTTTTTTAAATTCTTATGTTTGTGGTTTGTTTTATGTTTTCAATGTTTACCCTTACTAATAATTTTAGCCCACACTTCTTATCTTTTCTTTCCCCTAGGATATAATGAATTTTTAGGTAATAAAACAAAAGAAGATGATATTTATGGGAGAACATTAAGATATTTCACCTTGTTAGAAGATTATGTTACATGTTTCCAAATACACTAAACTAATACAGTCTTTGGGTGTATATTTTTGTAATTTATTATGTATTTTGCCACAAAATTGTAATGTCTATATACTTCAATCTTGGGTCACTACAGTTGGTATCAGAGTGATGTTTTAGTCAAACTTTGGAGACTATGATGCAAAAACATTAGTGAGATCCATATAGATATTTCCAATGATATCTCAAGGGATGTACTCTAGATCAGTCATTTAGTGATACAATCCTAGAGTTTTTGTGATAATGTTGTATAACATAGGATTGAACCTAAGATACCATATATTGAAATATTATAAATAATTTTCTTCACTTATGTGTTTTTAATCTCTTATATGTATTTCTCACACTATTCATTCTAGTTTTATTCAATAGCCAGAACAACAAAAGACATGATTAACCATTGAGTTATTCATATGTGGAATTTATAGGAATAATCAAGATAGAAATTTTAAGTGAAAATATCATGAATAGAATCATGACGATGGTATGAGTATTGGTCATACTACTAAGGATAAATATATAGTAAATGATATGTTAAAGGTATGTGATGTTCTTCTATTATTTTTTATATTATACCTAAGATGATCTATGTTGATAAAGATTATGTCATGATTAATATTTTAGGGTTGACGAAGATGATGAATCCTGAGTAATGGTTTAAGAATAATGTTGGATGATTAAGGGGTATATATTTTGTATTTATAAGATTAAGTTATATAAATCATGAAATATATAATTCATTCCAGTATAACTTTTTAATTAAGGATTGGAAAGGATATGTTCAATAGTTCAATGGGGATAGAAAAGTGACTGAATGGTATGGTTATATACTTGGTGAACACAATGTTAATGGAATGATTAAACAAAGTATGTTCCTTATGTACAAATAATGTATTTTGGAAAAATATATATTGTATTTTAATAAGAAAATTGGATGACTATATTTTCTCTAGATCAAAGCATGGAGTTATTGAAAAGATGGTTATTCAATCATGGATCAAGTACTCAACTTTTTGGGACATATGGAATATATCCAATAAGTTTTACAATAAATAAGCATGCATATTTTCAATAAATATATCTAACAATTCTGGTTGTTACCATGATTCAAGATAATAATTGATGAATATGTTCACATTTTTGGAATATGACCTACCAGATATATTTTAAAATATTTGGGTGAAAAATGAGGGTCTTCATATTCTTGTTTGTGACCTTTCTTTTAATATTTTTTTATACATTGATTTTGGACTGAAGAATTTTGGATAAGAATTAATGTTATAGTGGATTATGTTGGACATTAGATATTATTGTTTAATGATAAAACTTTTTTTGGATATTATCTAAGGAATGATATAGTTTTATAAAAAAACTTGCAGGATAGGGAAAAACATGTCGCGTTGGACAATACTACGAGTATCGAACCCAAAACTAATGTGTGACATGGCTTTATAGCCTACAACTCTCTTATGAGAAGTCCTAGATTAGTAGAAATTATTTTTATTTTTTAAGAAGTATGATAAATAAATTATAAGTCCCTTTTGGGAACAGTATACGATTAATCGCACCATTGATGGACTTATGTATATTTGATAACATATATTACCATCTTTATGATAAAGACCGACAGAATGAACTATCATTCTATTTATGGCTTGTATGATCTACAATCACTATAGTTATGAGGAATTAAACATCATTTTATTGAATAATATTTGATGTGGAAATTTTTCAATGCATGACCAATGATGTGATTTTAGTGCAATGAAGTAAGTATTTCTTATCATATTCTTCAACTTTTAGAAAAGGATCTTGAAAATGAAAAATGTTGTCCTATTAAATTTTTATCCAATGAATAAGACGGTCCCTTAAATCATCAATGATTTATTTTTTTCTTGTTATCACCATTATCTAAACCTTTTTCTCTATCACTATCCATCATAACATGATGGTTAGATTTTTATTTCATTCAAATTCAGGTTTTCACTTCCCACCTATGTTCTACTTTTTCTAAATCCAGTTATGTGTTACATTGGGTAAGAATTATGTTTCTAACATTCCTTTTTAAAATTATGTTTTAGTATTCCTTTATACGATGTGGGTTTCTATGAAATAAACATTCAAGTAGTATACCTTTTAAAACCTGGATGTATTTTGAGGGTGAAATTATTTTGAAGGGGGGTATAATGTAACACCCTGAGATTTTATAAGATATATTGTTTTTATTTTTGTTGATGTATGGTGTTGTATGTTACTCCATGACTAATTTGTGTTATGAACAACACCATATTAACGTGCAGTATACACAACAATACACATGGCTTGTGTTACACACAATTTCATATTTTATTGAATTTATTTCACAAAACACTATATATATATTTCTCAATATATATATATATAACATGTTGGGATTATGTTATATGCATTCCCAATGGAATATTACAAAAAATACAACACTGAAATATCTTGCATTACACGAAAAGAGACCATCCCTGATATCTTTCATTGTACGCAATACTGAGTTTCACTAAAAAAATATATATCATAAAAAAATTATTATTTAATGGGATATAAACCAGCCATTAAGAATATTATTAACCACATTTTGAATTTTATACAACATTAACATTTATATTATTTATTTTTAGACATGATATAATAAAAATTGATTTTTTCAGATAAAAGAAATATTTTTAATAAAATAAAACATTTGTAATGTCCTAGAATTTCCGTATAATTTTTTTAATTTTATGGAATTATTTGGAGACTACGAAATCTGAAAGTGCATGATTCCAAGTCCCAAAGTCCCGTGAATGATATATCGAAAAATGTTATGTTTAAAATAGCATGCATGAGTGGTTTTCTGGAAATGAGTAGAATAACTCATAAAAGGGTTCCTAGCTCAGAATTTCGAGGGAACCATTGCGATCAAGATAACATGTTTACCCTAGAAGAGATGTATGTTTTGTCGGTGTAGCCCTCCAGTGAGATAACCTGAAAAAATACACAACCAAAAATAAAAGAATTAAATTATTTTATTTTATTTTTGAAATGTTTATAACCCACGTACGATGACTCAGATTAAAAACATGAGACCACAACTGGGCACGTTAGAGTATTCAATCTTTTGGAAGATACTAACATTGGCCTTCATGGGCCAACTATGGTTGTTAGGTTTTGGCCATAAATTAAATAATTATGTAACAATTACTTTATTGTTAAAATAAAAAACAATTAAATGGTAACCCGTATTGAAAATCAGAGAGTACTATTGAGGTTTTTGAGACCTGTTTCCCTTAGGCAGAGCCTCACCTCAACCGACTCTAGTCGAGGGTGACTATTAATAACTTTATGATCATCTATCGAGTACATTCAGTAAACGCATGGATAGCTTTTTCTATCTTTTTACTAATTGCTCACATCGAAAATCCGAGATAACCATTGAATTCGCAGTGCCAGGATTCACATAAGAGAGGCTTCACATCAACTTTAGTTTGTCAGGAGATGAAGTTAGTTTTTGATTCACTTTATTTAATAAGAAAATAATAATTTTATGGTTATTTTTGCTTCGTTTTCCCCCATGGATGAGTGGAATTGGTGGGAAAAACGACACGCCAATCCATTAAATGCCTTGACTCCCCTTTATTTTTTTGTAACCATGTAATCGAAATTTGGAACATTCATTAATTAAAAGAACGTCATAAATTCCATGAAGTATTACTCACCATCCCCCTCTACTATTTATATCGAGCTCAGGGTGGAGTGTGGGCACGGAATCACCAAACGACGAAGCTCTAGAAATGTACCACGACGCCAACCACTTGGAGGAAGAGACTGGTTACATCAAGTGGTGAGTATCTCCCCCGAATCATGAACCAGTGACAACGAAGAAGGAGGTTCTGTCGACCATCTTCATCGAATGTTTCTTCTAAGTATGGGGTTTATTTTGATGTTTTCTTTGATTAGAAAAATCCACTCATGATTTCTATCTCCTTAATGGGGAGGGTGCTATCCAAACGAACAATTCTCGGAACCTCCCCCGCATCGCTCATGCTCTATTCGTCTGGGGCAGTTTCCTCAAGTTGATGGAAACAAGAAATTGTGGGTCACGCTGTGATGGAGGAAATGCAAGAGAGTCGTTGGTTTAGAAGACTCCATGAATGGACACCAGAGCATGTCAAGTGACCCACAGAAGAATCGTCTGGTGCGCCATGTCAGCGACGGCTGACGGTGGAAAGTGGAGACCCACGGAATATATCCTCTAGCAGAGGTAGCTGGCGCATGACGACACGCCATGGGTGCCAAAAGCTTCCAGCCCAAGCCGACCACGCGGGACAAGGGTGGTGCCAACAGACTCCGCAGGTGGCAGCATCCATGACTGGACGTGGGCTGAAGGGCCCCGTGCCACGTGGTGTTGGTGAAACCCAGTCGGCCAAATGGCCATTCATTTAATGTGGTGGGGCATCACCCCACCAGCTGGAGGAAACGACCCCACAACCACGGGGCCAGTGTAATAAAACAGTATACCTTCTAGAAAACTGGGCTGGACGTGGACCGGCAGCGCAGATCGGACTCGCGGCCCAACGGGCCAACGCTTGTAGGTCGAGCCCCACCCAGCATGTTGTGGCAAATGCAGCTTCGGCCTACGAAGAAAACTGTTCCGACACCGATGGACCAGACCCATTGAATTAGGTCGTCCCGTAACAGGCCATACCTGGGCGAGGTCAGGTAGACCCCGTGACCTGTTGCATTAGGCTGGTCTGACTGAGTCCGACCGGGCCCATCACCAACCGGTTCCCAAATAAAGAAATGCTCATAACTGAAGAGTCAGGTGTCTGTTCAACACACCATTAGTGGCATTGGGATCCCTTTTGGTAAGAGGTTTCATTGGCATATTCCACCAGGCCCGACTGAGCCCGACTATATCGAGATGTGATCACCCCCGTTTCATAGAAACAAATATAACTACCAGACCGAGTGTTCGATTGACGCGTCGTATGTGGAATAAAGAACCCAGTAACAAGTTTTCCCTTCTGATATACTCCACGAGAGATTTGGAAAATGTTGTAGTATTGTCGGGTTGGTCGACTCCAAATCGCATCGGGCCATTAACACTAAAATGACAATAACCTACAGACCATGCATCTGATTTATGTACCGTCTTTTGCGTTGCAACCCTTATGACATGAAATATCATCGGGATACTTCTTATCGGACATCATGTTAGTGTAATTATGAACGATTTCATGAGGAGCGGTTCTCCTAGAATCATGCCTGATATGAGCGGAAATCCAATGGTTGGCAGTGAGGTGGAGGTTGGAGAGAGATCATACGAATGTTCGTAACAAGCGATCATGTGTAGGTCAGTACGTAGCAATACTATGTTGATCATCACTAAGTGATCCTATGTGGATCAACACCTTGCGACCCAATGCGGATCAATACCTCACGACCTGATGTTGACCAGCCTTAGAGCGGCCCGTCATGGATAAACGACATACGGATCCTATATGGGATAGCACATACCAATCCAATGTGGGTCAAATCTTATGGGCTTATTGCAGGGGTTAGTACCTATTGACACTGGGCGGGTCAGATCTTGTGTGGGTAATTGTGGGGGTTAGTACATATCGACTTTAGGTAGGTCAGATTTCGTGTGGGTCAATACGGGGGTTAGTACCTATTGATCATGTGTGGGTCAGATAGTGTATGGTTAGAAGTAGTAACTCTTGATAGAATAATATGATCTAGATTCAAAAATCACCATTTTTACTTCTATACTTCAATAATATCAGGCTTGAGCTGAAACTATGTTTGAGCTGTGTCTATTGCTTTGTGCTTTGTGATTTAGATCAAGCTTTTTGGTTTTCCTTTGAGTATTTTTGTGAGACCTTTAGGGGTCTCGGGGTCCCTACTGTGTATTGTTAAACTCACCCATGCACGGGCTTCATAGGAACCTTGTTTTGTCTTGTTCAGACAATGAGTAGCTGGGATGAGGCTTCAGGGAGCCGGGACCAGGTGGTACACAGATGATACAAGCAGACAATGATTGTTGTGGAGATGATCTGTACCTACACATTAAGTAGGATCCTCATTCTTCAATCTAGGAGCTGTTGTTTCTTTTCAATTATACGTGTAATTTTCAGTTGGTATTTTATTCTGGCCCCTTTCCTTTGAGTACACTTTTTTACTATAGCAGTTTACTTTGTGGATGCTTATTGTTGTGTTCATGGATTTTTATTTTTATACATGTTTAAAGGCAATGCCTTCCCATTTAAGGGATACACTTTTTTTGGTTCTATTCACAAACCCCTGGCCTATGGAAGGCTGGCTTGGGGTAGTCATGGCATAGGCCGCAGAGGAAGGGTTGTGACATAGGGGTATCAGAGGAGTCGTTTCTACCGAAGAACTATGACTTTTATTTTTTTAATAGAGAAATAGTGTTATGTGTTTTGAGTGTGATTTTCAGTTCGGGGAGCCGAGTGATGGTGCGGCGGTCAACGTATCCATACACAAGGACCCTAAATTATGATTTCTGACATGATTCCTAAAACACTAATTACATGTGTTTTAGAAATTTTTTACTTTTATATCGTTTGAGTCATCTCACCAGGTATAACCTTTTGACTGTGGTTCATATTGATTGCCTTTCAAGATTCCCCATGGAGACAACCAACCAGAATTGCTGAGAGAGTACACGTTGACGTCCCACCAAGCGACAAGGATCCAGTGCATTTACCTCTTACTGTGTTAGAATCTTTGGGTGGTGAACTGGCAATACCACCACCCATTGGGAAGTAGTTTCCACTTTTTGAACTGAAGGATGGTGCACGCCAATTGAGAAAATTGAACGAGTTCTAGCAACATAGGCCTAAGTGTTTTTGAAACATGACCAATTCCCAGATAGCCTAGGACTGGCTGGAAGATGTTGCTAGAGTTGTTGGCCTAGTTGAGACACTCGTAGAGAATATGGTCATCCAATATGCTATTCTTTTCCAGTGTGTGACCATGAGGATGGTATGCATGGTGAAGAAGCTTTGGTACATATACCATTTCCCGAGATGGTACCATCGGGTAGTGTGCCAGCTATGTCACTGCCCATTGGTCAATATATACAACCGACGATACTGATAGAAGACACATGTTGACTTAGTTCCTTACACATGTATCTGTATCAGATACCCCTCAGGTTCTGAGGTGAGCCCGACTCACAAGAAGCTAATGAATTTCTTGAGGAGGTGGTCATGATTCCATGTAGAAAAGGCACCATTCTATCATATGGAAGTCTGGATAGAGTGCCTTAGACTTGGCTCCGTAGGATGATGACATGGTTTATATTACCCTGATTTTGTGAAGAGGGGAATTTTCTGTGGGAAATGCTGAGAACCATCCCCATATAATGGGGTTTCCTTCCATAAAAATCTAAGGGGTGAGTGTTCCCTAGAGATTCTACAACATTGGCAGGACGACATGTCAGTAGTTGAGTATTCATCTAGGTGTATTGACCATCTTTTGTACTCAATGAATATTGTAAGATTACTGCTTCAGGGCACGTACCTACGAGAGTTGTGTGTTTGCAGACATATGATCCAACACTATTCCCTTATTCATTCCTACTAATATTAGAGATCTAGAGAGAATCATTTAGTTTTAATGTTTCTTTGCTGAGAGGGTACAACCAGTGAATGTAAGTATTGGGAAAGCAAGAAACTGGCGCCATTTTCAGAGATGTGGGTATGGAAAATGTTTCAGGAATAGTAAGTGATAGGGACAGATGAATCTGGAGGGAAGCAAATGTGGAAGTGTAGCTAAGAGAGAAGCATGTGGTGGTATACATTTCGACATGTTTCAATCACCCTGCTAATGTGGTCCCCACCAGTATTAGGGAGCTGGAGGATAGGGGAAGGGAGTAGATGCTAGTGTCAAGGAGTATGGCCCAAGGGCTCGAGGAATTATTCGAGGTATGATCTGTGTCTACTACTTGCGTTTTCATTAATATACATAAGTACCAATCATTTGTTCTTTCCCAAAATATTGATCAAGACTGCGAGTTTCCGGTTAAACTTATTACTTTACCATTACATATGGAGATACCATTGAGAGGATACATGATAATCACACGTATTCCGATGGTGTGATTTGACTCTTGAGTGGAGATTTTTGGTGGAACCTCTTGGTAGCAGCGTTGAGGCCTTACAATGTAAGTTTGGGTATGGACTGGACATCCACAGTCCATACCAACATTGAATATTTTGGACAAAATGATATAGTATATCTATAGTTTTGGAATAGGGTTTTCCTTGTTTGGATAAAAAAATGAAACCGAGGTAGCATAGGATAAATTCATGCATAAGAGAGTTTAGCGGATCACTCTTCAGTCGGCTATCCTTACCCTCGTGGCAGCATATGTTTTGATTTTTTAGTTCCCAGCAGTAGTGGAAGAGTGTGGGGACATATTTTTGAAAGTGGTATTCGGGATTAACACATCAAAGGTAGTGGGACTTCAACTTGGGCTGGTTACTACCATATATTTTAACCTGACTTCACTAGGGTATCATCACCATTGTGAGCCTTCACAAAGAAGGTGGAGCCTTTCCTATAGACGGAGAAGTGTCAGGATATATTACAGAAGCTAAGAGAGATATTGATGAGTGACCCCATCTTGAAGCCACCAAAAGAGGGAATTGGGTATGTAGTCTACTATGACGCAACAGGGACACGACTATGTTGCTTCTTGATGCATGAGTGGGCAGTGATTTCCTACAACTCATGGAAGTTGAGAAAGCACAAGAAGACCTACACTACCAATGACCTGGAGTTAACAGTTGTGGACTTGACAATGAATATTTAGCGGCACTACATGATGGGAATACATTTTACTATTTTCTCTAATCACAAAAGTATAGTGTTTATCTTATCATAGAAGAACCTGAACTTGAGATAGTAGAAATGGCTAGAGTTCCTCCAGGACTATGACCTTGTGATAGTCTGTACTTCTAGGAAGGGGAATGTGGTAGCAGACACACTCAGCGGGAGGTCTGGTCTACAGCTACTGAGTAAGGCATCATAGCATCTCGTCGCACTATATATATCCTTCATGGATAAAGATGGAGTAACTTACCTCTAGTATACCACTATCACTCTCCCAGTTCTTTAGTGAGTTTGGGAGGCAAAGCTTAGGGACGTTGACTATGAGGCTCAACATGCTCAATTATGCTCAGGACGGTCTCTTGAAGGTTTTTCTAATGGTGGGGAGCACATCATTCTCTTCAGAGGATGCACCATGGTACCTATGACGCTTCGGGAGGAGGTGTTCTGGGAATTCCATACATCCCCTTTAACGGTACCTCCTAGAGTGGTTAAGATATACTAGGAACTCTTGCGTCAATACTGATGGCTAGGGATGGAGGAAGTAGTGGATAAGTTTGTACCATGATACCTCAGTTGTCATCCAGTGAATACTATATAGATCAATTAGAAGTCATATGCCAATAGGGGATGGAGGCCCTTGGATTTCAAGGAGGGAGACAATGTCTTCCTATGAGTCTCACCCAGATGAGGGTTGCAGAGGTTTGGATAAGGAATCAATAAATCGATGAGGTACATCAAACCATTCTAAATTTTCATTAGAGTGGGCGAGGTGGTGTAATGTCTATCTATTCCCCTACAGATGCATCAGGTGCATAATGTTTTCCATATGTCGTAGCTAAGGAGATGTGTGCATGATCTATTACATGTTATCGACTAGTGCGAGTTGGACTTTGACATTGAGGTGACTTTTATGGAGTTTCCTTTGGAAATATAGGATCAATATGAGAAAGTACTTTAGGGATAGGCAATCCCTCTGGTGCGAGTAAGGTGGCAGTATGAGAACCTTCACGAGAGCACATGCGAGAGGGAGGCTCAGCGTCCCGCTCAGTACCCTCATTTGTTCGATTTTCAATTGTTTTGGATTTCGGGGGTGGAAAACACTATGGTGGGGAGACATTAATGTCTCAAAATTTCAGTATTATTTTTTTTAAAATATGTGGAATTATTTCATGACAGCAATATTTGACTATGCGTGATTCTGAGGCCCGGAGTGACTGGAAGGATCCGTCGAAAAATATTATGTTAAAAATAGTGTTTGTGACTAGACTTTATTAAAAAATTGAATAAATCGTAAATTATTCCCCAAATCATAAATCTGACAACACCGTTGCATTAAGAATAGCAAGTTTACCCTATGAGCGAATTATGTTTAGTCAGTACAGGCCTCCGGTGAGAATACCAAAAAATTGCATAACTATAAATAAAATTATTAAATAAAGTTATTTTATTTTTCAAATGCCTATAACTCATGAATAGTGATTCTACATAAAAATATGAGAAAACCACTAACCTCGTGAGGGTACACCCTTTTTAGGTAGATACTATCATTGGCTATCAAATCAAACTATGGAAGTTAGTTTTTGGTCTTAAATAAAATAAATAAGTAAAAACTATTTTATTGAAAAAATCCATAACTTCAAAATGGTACATCATATTGGAAATCTTAGAGTATTGTTGATTTCATTAATAAGTTTTTCCATTAGGAAGAGCCTAACATCAACTCACGTGGGTCAAGGGTGACTTTTATGAATTTTCTGATCTTTTTTTGGGTATGTTTAGTAAATGTGTGGGACATGTTTTGTATCTTTCAACTAGTTTCTCGGATCAAAAATCCAAGAGCACCATTGAATCTATAGTGCTGATATTTTCTTAAGGGAATCTTCACGTCAATTACAGTTTTTCAGGAGAAGAAGTTAGTTTTTGGACCTTTTTAAAGAATAATAAAATTACCATTTTATTGTTATTTTATTTTCCTTTTCTACAATAGTTGAGCGGTGTTGGTAGCACTAATGACACATCAAGACATTAAATGGATTTACTCCACTTTTTTTTAACCGTTACATTTGAATTTGGAAGGATCATTAATTAAATGAACCTCAAAAATTCCGTAGAGAATTAAACATCATCCCCCTTTCTTATTTATATGGAGATTTGGGTGGAGTGATGGCACAACTTCACCAAGCGATGATGCTCTAGCAAAGTACCACGACACCAACCATGTAAAGGACGAGACCTGTTCCATAGAGCAGTGACGAGTGCCACCGAATGAAGAACCAACAACAATGACAAAAGAGGTTATGTCGATCATCATCAGTGAACGTCTCTTCCATGTAGGGGTTTTATTTTGAAGTTGTTTTTTTATGAATTAAATCATCTTCTGCATTCCATCGGCTTAACGCGGAAGGCGCATGCCAAACAAACAAGGCTCGGACCCTCTCCGATTTTCATATGCTCAGTTATTCAGGGATGGTTTCCTCAGATTGATGGAATTCCGAAATATTAGGTCATGGTATGATGACTGCAACGCAAGATAGATGTTGGTGAAGATGGCACCAAGAATGGACACCAGATCACGTCTGGTAACCTGTGAAAGAAACCACCGGTGCACCCTCTTGGAAGCGACCAGTGGGGGATAGAGGAGACCACAGCAACCGCCCATGGGCGGTAGAAGGTGGCGTGTGATGGTACGTCACGGTGGACGAAGGCGGCCGACACGAGCCACCGGGCAGGACAATACCAGTACCCACTGATGACATGGTAGGAGGAGGTTAGTGTAGCCCCACACCGCACCACGTTGGTGAAACTCTGTCGGCAAAACAGCTGGTGGTTTAATGCGGTGTGATAGAACCCCACATAAACGAAAAAATAGCCACACAAACATGAGGGCAACGGAAGAAATTGTCTACCTTTTGGAAGACTGGGCTGGATGTGGGCCGGCCGAGCAGACCAGACCCGCCCAGTGATTCAAGCTAGACCTGTGGCCATGTGGACTGAACTTGCCATTAGTTTAGGCCGGACCCATGGCCCAACGGGCCACTGCGGGTGGGGCGATCCACACCCTATTGGTTGGGCCAAACATTGACCATGCCTGCGAACAAGACCGAGATGACCTCGATGAGCTGGAACCAATGAACTGGGCCGACCATTAAGGGGCTGGACCAAGGTGGGGTCAGGTAGACACCGAGACCTGTTGCGTCGTGCAGGTTTGACAAAGTCGGACTAGACGTAGACCCATCTAGTCTCTGAATAAATAAACACATGTAACTGATGAAACAAGTGTTCATTTGACACACCTTCAGTGGCATCGAGATCCCTTTTGGGAAGCATCCCATTTAACAATTTGTTTTGGACACGACCAAGCCACACCAGACCGAGGTGTGATCACCCCCCGTTTCACTGAATATGATGTAACTAACTGACTGGGTATCTGATTGACGCATCATCTGTGGAATAAAGTCCCTAGTGACAAGGTGGTTCTTTTGAAGTACTCTATGAATGTTTTGGAGAATTTAGAGTATAGATGGGTTTGATAGACTCCAAATCAAATCGTACCATTAGCACCAAAATACCAATAATATAAAGATTGGGAGGCCGAATAACGCACTTCCTTTTTCCATACGACCCTTATGACGTGACAAATAATTGGGATACTTCTTCGTGGGACTCCATTCCGGTTTATATTGTATTGATGGCTTGATGAGTGATTATTCTATAACCAAGAATTCTATGAACGGAAATCCAATGGCTGGCAGTGAGGTAAAAGATAGAGACAAATCATAAGGAGGGTAGCACCGATCCATCCTATCTGGGAAAACACGTAGTGATCATGTGTTGATCAAAACCAAGTGGTCATGTGTGGGTCAGCACCTAGAGAACCTATACGGATCTACATCACATGACCCGATGAGGACCGAGCTTAGTGCAGCCTGTCGTGGATTAGCGACATTCTGATCCTGTGTGGGTCAGATCTTGTGTGGGTTATTGAAAGCGTTAGTACCTATCGACATTGGGAAGTTCAGATCCTATGTGGGTCATTGTGGGGGTTAATACCAATCGATCTTCTATGGTTCAGACTCCGTATGGTCAGTAGTAGTTCATCTTAACAGAATAAAATGATCTAGCTTCATGACTGATCATATGTACTTCTATACTTCACTAATAGCAAGTTTTAGAGGAGAATATATTTGATGTTTGCCTATTCCATTGTGCTTTGTAATTAAGATTATGTTTTTTTGATTTCATTTGGGGAATTTTGTGATACCATCGGGGGTCATAAGGTACCTACTATGTATTGTTATACTCACCCCGGTACAAGCTTCGCCTTCATCATGTTGTGTCTTGTGCAAAAAAAGAGTAGCTGGGATGAGTCTTGAGGGTGCTTGGACAAGGTAGTACACAATTGAGGTAGGCTGACGTAGAGTTTTGTGGAGATGATTTGTACCTACACTTTAGGTAGGATACTAAGTGGACAATCCAAGCGATTTTCTCTCTTTTCTGTGGTACTTTTACTTTTCAGTTGGGTTTGTATTCTGGCCCCTTTACCATCTGTAAACATTTTACTACAACAGTTTATTTCATTGTAGTTTTTTGTTGTGATATTGGATTGTGTTTTTGAATAGTTTTATAGGAAATTCATTCATGTTTTAGGGATATGCCTTTTTGGTGCTAGTCTCCAACCCCTGGCCTATGGAAGGCGGGCTTGCGGTAGTAATGGCACGGGCCCTAGGGGGACAAGCCATGACTTCTTAGCTGCCTTTTAATGCCACATCCATTGTAAATATAGTTTTTAAAGAATTTATATATTATATATGAAAAAAATAAAATCTTATTTGGATGGTGGACATAAAAAAATCAGTTCATTTTTGGGTTTTTTATGATAAAATTCATATTTTAATGAGTAGCGAAAAATACTATATTATAATTCAAAATTACATTTTCATCTAATTTATTTGTATAGTTATATTATAAATTTAATTGGATATAAATTATAATTGTATTATGTTTTTATTATTTAATCCAATGTTGTTCGTTGGATGTAATTTCACATTTTAATTTGATATAAAAATGTCTCAATCTTTCAATAGTTTTTACTTTTTAAAAACCTACTTTCTGGTTTGGACAACAAGATTTACTTTAAAATTAATTTATGCAACTTTTGTGCTTTGAATTATGAAAAATGGATTCCATATTTTGAATCAGTGGGTCCAAATTATGTTAATAGTTTACTTGTATATTTTTTGATATTATGAATAATAACTACGATAATTTTTATTTACCATGGTTAACATTTAATTGAGTAAATTAGGATAACTAACAACATGATAAAGATAATAAAGTTACCCTAACAACTAGGAAAATCCTATTAGATGAATTAATGTATCACAACATTACCTAAGGGTCATAATGGATTAATTTAAAGGACTTGTGTCCATGAAAATGATGTAATTGTTATTAAAATAAAAGAAAGTGAATATATGTCACTCTCTTATCTATGATAACAATAATAATTTTAATGTAGCTATAAACATGATAAAACATTGAATATAAAAAGCCTCCAAAAATATAATTAAATTATATACATAATCTTAATTAATTTGGAATTTTATAGGCTATGTAATGACCATATATAATGACACAATAGTGATGAAATAATTATTTTTTTAAGAGGAATATCAAATAAATTAAATTTAAAATACTAAAATAAATATATTTTAAGAAAATTAATGGTATCCATGATTTTTAGGGAAGAATTTCACATGTTGGAAATGATTTAAAGAATTACTTTCGAACGTATCTTGCTGTTATGATACGTTTAAAATGTTAACAAATAAATTGTGTCAAAATTGAAACTATTGGTATTTTAAAATATAAAAGAGTTTATTAAAAGATATAAAATTGATATATATATAAAATTCATCCAAATGGTTAGTATATGTCAAAATATTTAATAAATAGACCTTTTTGGGTATTTTTACATGTTATTTTAATTAAATTAACCTACAAAGTGTAAATAGTAAAATACCACCGTAAGATAAAGAGTTGTAAAATAATGGTTAAACCAAAACGATATGGATAAAAAAATATTCAACACTTGTCCAAAAACATTGGATGTTTTTATTTTATGCCAATGGAATATAAACATTCAAATAAACATGTTAAAGACCGTTATAAACAAAAAATAAATTTAAAACAATTTAATATTTTAATACTTTCCGAAATTGCCCCTCCTCCCACTTATGAAAGTTTACCACATATACCCACATAATAACACATTTAAATCCCTTTGGATCGTCCAGAATCATGTCAAATAAGATTTTAAAATATATCTATTTGTCATAGAGTCCGCGAATTGGGCATAAATCCATTCTAGGGAGACCTTTTGTGAAAATCCAAAGGGGATACTTGAAAAAGATATAATTTTTTATCTCCTATTTAAAAATTATTTTTTTCTTATACAACCTCTTATTATGTTGTTTCAATACTAAATTAATTAATAAATTATCTTATACATTATGAGGTATTATTATAAATATGGTTAAACATTATATCTCCTTCTATCTATCATACTAATAGTAATATCACCACGCATACGTGGGTATGACTTATCATCTCAATGTTGTGGTGTAATTTTTTATTCAACAATATGTAATTTGGATGGGTTCAATGATGCGTATAATGGATGTAAATATTTAATGTAAGATTATAATTATTCTTTATAACTAATATACCATAAAATTTCCTACCATTCAACCATTTTGTTATTGATATATTATCTCGTGCGTACATTTGGCTTACCGTCTCCACGACGCGATGAGATCCATTCACCATGTTAACCATCCAATAATGATTATAATGTATATATAATATATTATAATTTAATATATTCCATAATAATGCTATTGGATTTATGTATATATATATATATCATTTACATGCTTCCATTTAGTAAATAAAATATATATAATATAAAATCAAATAGTATATTATAATCATTATATTTGAAAATATATTTCTTTAATTAAATAGGATAATTGTAAAAACATTATTATAAAGAAATCAAAATAAAACATCCTCAAAAAGAAAAAAATGATTTTAAAAATAAATGTGAAAAATTTGAAAGTAATTAATTTTAAAATAATAATAAAAAACTATAACCTTGAAAAAGTCATAAGTATTTCATAAATGTGGAGTGAATAATATTTTAAATTTTTTACATTCATCAGAATAATTAATAAATTTTAATTGAAAAAATTAAAAAATATTCATAAATGAGAAGTTGAAATAATTTAAATTTTTTTACTTTTATAATAATCATTAATAATTATGGAATGTAAAAGGCATAGAATTTTGAATTTTAGAATGTGAAAAATCTTTTTGAAAATTTATATTTAATGTAATATTTTATAATATTAATTTGAAAATTTCATAATGTTTCCTAAAATATTATTGAAAATTATTTGAAAATGATTAAATTTAAAAAAACATTAGTAATAATTGATACTTGATAAAAAAATATATTTTCGTAAAAGATAACTGAATATACATCGAAAAAAGTAAATTTTAAAAATATTCATAAAAAATGATCCTTGAAATGAAAATATTCTTTTCACCAAAAGTGTCGAGTGGAGGAAATAGATATTGTAAAGAAGAAGTTCATGAAGAACCATTTTAACTCAATAAAGGGATTTTAATTAGAAAAGATCTTTATAAAAATGGAATCCATATAATCAAAATCCATTTAATAAAATAAAATGATGTTTATTTTCAAACCCCATTAATAAAATAAAGGTATTAACAAATTTTCATTAGGTAGTAATCACAACATACCAAAAATGTCACATTGAACAATACAAATATAACTCTAAAAATTAAATATGTGACATGAAACCCATAACTTATTTACCCACTTATTCAGAAGCACTATATGATCCTGTATGATACGAATAATTATCTTGATAACTAATTTTGTATCATTAATCTTATAAAAAAATATTTATAATTTTTTTAATAAAAATTATCTAATTTTATATTAGTTAGTATTAACAAATTATTAAGAATTTGATGTTAAAAGTCTTTAACATTCAAATAGGCTTTACAGGAGAATCATTTTTATTAATTATTTTTAGGAAATTTATAATTTCAAGTTCATTAAAATTACCAGAATGTATTAATTATTTCTGTTTTTTATTTTTCAATTTAATTTTTTATCCATTCATTTTTTTATCCGATAAGATAAAATCAAAAAATATAACATTTAAGTGATTTTTGAACAATTAACGGTGGTTTCTAAATTATTGATTTAAATATTTACATACACATTCTACAAAAAATAAAGTAATTCATTATTTATTTATATCATTTTATATGACTACTAATGTTATCATATTCATCATGTTATATAATTTGATTGCATTATTTCATTGGGTGGTGAAACTGACTTAAATATGAATGTACTATGATAAATTGTAGAATATGAGGATATTGGGTTACTATATCAATAAATAGATATCCTAATTGTTTCATTATTAGCATATTATTGTGATTTATAATAATTTTAAATAAAAATTATAATTATTGATTCATATAAAACAATTTCATTGTATTAATAAAGTGTTTTCCTCCTATTTTTCTTATTTAAGGCACTTAATTTTATAATGATTTTTTACCATTCATTTCATTAACAGGATAATAAATTTATAATAAAAGGTCCTCATTAATATAATAAAAATAATATTTATATTTAAAATTCATTTTCATGATGATCCATTGAAGAAGAAGTTGAAATGAAAAATTGAAATCAAAAATTCCACAGTGACGATATTCCATACAAACACACAGTCAGAGATAACATTTTACCTTGAATGGAGAAAAGGGGTAATTTTGATTATCATATCAGAATGTATAATACGTACCTAATTTCATAGGTTTATATTAAATTACCTATTTGGAATATCCTCGTATACTAGAAAAGGAAATTGTAAAAAAATTCCTCATGGAGTTGGGTGTCCACAAAACCCATGAAACACATTTTTTCATAATGGATGGGGGTGATTAGTAGTTATAAAATGATTATAATGAAATATTTTAATATTTATACCAATAATATAATTATGATATGTTATTATTGACAGTAAATATGAATAAAATAACATAAATAAATATAAATACGAAAGAGATGCCAGCCTGATGACACTAGGGCTGAAGCAAGAAAACTTGAATATACTTTTACTAAAACATAAACCAAGTGTGTCAAATCATCTCATCATCCAATATAACTATATATATAATAACCAATTAGTTCTCATGGTCAATCCAAACAAGTATGTCATTTATTATAACTCAAACAATCATAGAACATACATAATATACATATTATAACAACCAGGATATTATATATGGAGTTATAGATGATTGAAATAACCAAAAACAATTAAATCCTTATTCAAAATTATATGGGGAATGATAAACATATCTGTTTGGTAGGCACCACATCCCATATATCAGCCATTACAACCAAATCTATCACAACCCATGAGATACATTCCTATAATAAACAATATGATATTATATCTATGGAATCATAGGATTTTCATTTATAGATATTACTTATTTTAAGATGAATATACATTACATTTCACAAACTCATGCCTAATGAAAATAATATATAGGTGTAATCAGAAACATGGAACCATTAAAAATAGTACAATGGTGAGATACATCACCTCCCATTATGATCTTCATGCCTAGAACCCTTCATAGAAATATCAATCATAATAAATTTCATCATAACCTGAGGAAATGATTCCTATGATAGGGTGAGATCAGATGCTCAGAAAGGGTAAAGAAGGGAGATATGTAAACAAAATTTCATGACCCATCCCCCGGGGCTTGTGATCATGACTTCCACTAAGCCCGTCTCTTGAAGGCCATGGTGTGGCATCTAGCGTTGAAGGAGTCAACCAGCAAGTGTGAGACATTTTATTGAGTAATTGTACACACGAACACAACACCATGTCCCAAAGCTGGGAAGGTAAGCATGGGTGCCACTAAACAAACCCTAACTAAATGTATAAGCTATAGGTCAAATGGGCCAGAATACAAACCCAACAAAAGATGAACTGAATATAGGAATGTATAAGGAAACTGTAAAATCCATCCCCTAAAAACCTTACCTGATGGGTATGAATAGAGTAGATTTTAGAAGCCGTATAAGCACTTCCTCCCTATCAGATCCCACTTGGTACCACCTATTCATGGGCCACCATGTCTTCTACAAAATTTTCAATCATCTGAACCAAGCATAATAGATGCCGGTGAAGCCCGTGAAGGTGTGAGTAACAAAATACTCAGTAGGGACCCCAAACCAACAATGAAAGACCACCAAGAAAATCCAAATGGAAAAAATTAAGCATGATCATGAATCCTGATCAAGATGAAATATAGTTCACACATGGTACATTCTAGAGTAGGAAATTAGGACCATTAGTCATGTAACTGAACACCTTGGGCTACTAGAGAACTCCGCCTCCATGAGTACAGTGGGTCTGTTGAGTCACACAGAAGCTGCGGCCCACTAGCCTTGGACTATTTTTCTAATCATCCCTGAGGAGTACCATCAGTATGATGGGTCACACAGATTCTTATCCTTATAGTGGGAGCGTTAGGTCACCTAGAGGTGGTTCTCATATCGACTATACTTAGGTACTCTCCGGTTGAGTATCGTGGGTTCTCCGGGTCACATAGAGTTGCTCCCCACTTTGGACCTACCAGGTCAAAGAGAATCTGCTTCCCACTAGTCCATCAGAGCTAATACACACATGGTCACTTGTCAATAATCTTCAATTCTCATCCAACTTAAGGGTTTCTTTACATAGTACACTTAATTACATGAGAACCTAATTTATAGCCATTCAATGTGTCTCAGCTTCGATGAAAGTCTCCTTAGAGAATGACAAGAGGCTTTACATATTGTGAGGCTTCCAACACTGCAATCTTATCGTCAATCAGATGTATGTTCTGTGAGATATATGCGTTTTTACTAAAAGGAATTGGTCAAAAATGGGTCTGGAGAGACCCGACGCAAACCGGGTCCGCCGAACCGACCTGGATCCAGCCCGTCCTGGGTTCAGCCCAAGGGGCTGGGGTTTTTCCTGGCCTGATGGGCCCGTTGCATCCTGTTGGGGTGGCCCAATCCCTTCCCAGTCTGCCATAGGTGGACTAGATCATGGCTGTCTAGAACAGGGCATGAAACCTCATTCGCCTCCCCTTTCCCCATGGGTCGCCCCGTTGGGCCGCCTCCTCACCAATGTCAATGATCTAAGGCCTTTTCCACGTGTGACTCTGCCCAGTTCCGCGTTCGCGGTGCACTGATGCCACTGGGTGGCCATGTCCGCCTGCCACCAGCCACATGCACGAAGTTCGGTGGCTCCTTCCACACCACTGCGACCCGAGTTGGCCATATCTCTCCTCCCAACGAGACATTATGGCACGCCACCACCGGCCTGCGGTGAACACCTCCATCGCCGATGCACAAGCGTGTTAATCTGTGGACCATCAGGTCCGCTCTATTGGTAATTTATTCTCCACACTTTCCCCTATGGCCTCTGGGGGATTACATCTTCTCTGTGATTGTCTCGTATCTTCCTTAATGCCACTTCAATTATTTTTCCATGAAGAAGACACAAAACACACAAGGTAGAGGGTCTTGGGCCTAGTTCATGTCGGGTCATTCCATCCCCATTATTTTTTTTTAAACATGGGATGTATAATTGATGTTCAATCACAATTAAACTAATAATACCAATTCCAAAACCCTTGAAAAGTAACCTAATATAACAAAGAGTGAGGAACATATCAACTTGTTCATGGTTTGAAATGCGTTTATTGTTTAGAACGAAGAATGAAGAATCTTGAAACAAAACAAACACCTACCTCAATGGTGTTCATTGATTAAGTTATCATCCTGATAGGATTCATGTTTCATTCGATGTCATATGCATATATCACCCTATGTTCTCGTTCTTTTTGGTGCGTTGACATCGCTAGCAATTCGCCGACATTATTCATTCATCTGTGTAGAAGATTTCTATTAAAGGACCATGAGAGGAATTCCGTGTTTGATTCCCCAATGTGATATATCATTAATATAGAAATTTTTCACATTATTTCTTTTATGATGCATCTTAACATTGTTATGTTGTTTCATTAATGAAACATCATGATTTTTTCTCTTCTGTTAAGGGTTCTTATTAAAGGGAATCGTCGTCATCTCATCGCCACAACACAGTACATGAATTCCACCACTCAAAAATTTGAAATTAAAATAAATTAATGTTTTTTGTTATTTTATTATTTTTTGAAAAGTATGAAAATTAACAATTCTGGTCAACCATTTTTGGTTGATTTTAGTTCAATTCTTGGTGAATCCATCCATTTGATGATCAATGGCGCCCTTATAATTTTTTTCTATGCATAGGTTAAAAAGATAGAAAAACAAGCTGGCACGTTTACATAAATAAATATAAAAAATCTCACAATTATATTTCTGGATCACTAGGCCTTAGAATCAGGTTCCATAAATGCATCTGGTCTCAAAACAATTAAATATAATTTAAAACAAATTACATAGAAAATTATGGGATATTTTAGTACCCCGCCCCCCTTGGGCTTTACATCCTCATAAGACCAAAAAATAAAAGAAAACTATTGGTGTTATTGATCATGAATCTAACCCTCTCACTACCATGTGATCTCCTGGAGATTCCCCTATAGCCAGACTCCCGCTACCATGTTCTATCCTAGAGATTCTCACCCAGCCACCAAACACACACTAGAGGACTAAACCATCCACGAAGGACATGTCTTGTTGAACCTCTATCTCCAATAGAAACCCCATAAATATCTCACCATCATCAATATCTAGATCACCCTTGTCAAAGACTTGAAATGGATCATACATGTTCCTCAGTTGTGATATGTGAAAAACATCGTACACCTGGTGCCTCTTTTGGGGAATAGATAGGTTGTACACAAAATATTAAACTCTACTCAGAATCATGAATGATATGGCAAACCTCTGTTATAATTGGTATCCCTGACCAAATCTCCACAAAACTCGATAGGGTGAGACCAAATAGAAAACTTGGTCTCCCTCCTCGAACTCCAAGGGTCTCCATATCCTTCCAACTTATGATTTATTAATACTTTCTAGAGTCATCACATACTCTTGGATGATCTACACAAACCCAGTGGTAGCCCGTACCAACTATGGACCCACCAGTGTTGACTCCACAGGGTCAGGTCAACATAGAATTGATCTTCATATCTTCCCATACATGGCCTCAAACGACCCCATGATAATAGTGGAGTGATAGTTGCTTTTGTATGAAAACTACCCCATTGGTATGTGGTCCTCCCAACTACGACCAAAATCTAAGATGCAAGCATGATGTATGTCCTCCCTATTCTATACGGACATCTCCCATTGACCATCTGTATGAGGTAGAAAGTCTATGCTCAAGAGCAGCTGAGTCCCAAATTCTTCATGCAATACCTTAAAAAATTGGAATTTAAAGTGAGTGTCATGATCTGAGATGATCATCGAAGGCAGTCTGTGAAGCCGTCCTATTTCCTAGATGTAGGGGCATCCCAAGTACTCTATCGATTCCTTCTCCTGGATGAGTTGGAAGTTATTCGACGTGATGAGTTGGTCAATGATCGCCCAGATAAAATTGTGACCCATGGATGTGCATTTTAACCCCATTACAAAATCCATCAACATATCATCCCAAATCCACTCTGGTACCTCAAGTGGTTGTGCCCATCCTGCTGTAACCTAATACTCAGCCTTCACTTAATAAAAAATGAGGCATCGTGAAATGAACTCTTCCTTTGTTTTCATCATCCATGACCACTAGTAAAGATGTTATACGTCCTGGTACATCTTCCCCGCACAAGGATGTACCACCAAATGTGATATATGGAACTCCCTCAGCACCTCCTCCTGTAATTTCACTGGTAAAACGGTGCTTCCTCTTAAAAGGATGACATGCTCTCCGCCTATCGAAAATACAATAGGAGCATATCTTGTGGATAACTACACATGTCGTCCCTTGTAGTCACAATCCACAAGTTGTTCCTCCCTAACACACTGTATAAGTGGATGAGTGAAAGTCATCGACTGAAGGAAAGTCGATCTACCAAAATCTTTGAAGGATATCTGCATCACACCTTTCTATTTTATCACCTCACTCAACAGTTGTAGAATAGTCCTCCTGATGAGAGCGTCTACCACCACATTCCCCTTCAAAGGAGTATAAAAAATCACAATTTCATAGTCATGGAGGAACCCATATATCACCATTGTATCTTGTTTCGGTCCTTCTGTAAGAATATGTACCTAATAAAGTTTTGGTCGGAGAAGATGGTAAGTCGTTCACCCATCATGTATTGGAGCCACATCTTCTAGGAAAAGACTAGTACAACAATCTCTAGTTTTTGGTTCATATAGTTTTACTCATTTTGCCTCAAATTTCGTGTTCCATAAGAGATCACTGCTCACTCCTGTATCAGAACACAACACAGACAGGACCTTGATTCATCAAAGATGACTACATACCCAATGCCCTCTTAAGGAAGTCACAATATGGGGCCACTCATCAGTCTCTGCCTCTGCTTCTGGAAACTCTAATTTCTCTTCTCCATCCACAATAAGGTCTATCGCTTCATTTTCAAATAAAATAAAGGTGAATCTTCTCTTGAAAAGTTAGGAATGAACCTCCAGTAGTGTCCATCGGACCCCAAGAAACTCGGCATCATAGTCACGCTTTTGGAGGGATATGAAACATGCACTTCCTCTATCTTTTCCAGATCCACTGCAACTCCGGAATCCATGATAATGTGTACTAGAAAGTGGAATTCCAGAATCTGGATCAATAACTTCAAGATCTTCACATAAATTTGGTTTTATTAGAGTATATTTTCATCTTTCCGCATGTTATTAGTGTTCTCATCTGCTAACGCTAAGTATAGAAATATGCCATCGATGAAGACTCTGATGAACTTTTCAGGCTAAGGATGGAAGATCCTGTTTATGAGTCCCATAAACACTATTGGGGGTGGTTACATTGAAAGACATCACCAAAAACTCCTTGTGTTCATATAGGTATCTAATGGTTGTCCGTGGTACATCCTCATATCGTACTCAATGAAGATGACAACCAGATCTAAGTTCGATATTCGAGAACCACCAAAATCCCATTAGCTATTTGAAGAGGTTATTGATTTGACGTAATTCACATTGACAAGAGTATATGTGAAATTTTTCTTTCAACACTTATACATGTTATGGGAAAGAAAAAATATTATTTATGGTCTCAGCGTGACATGGTGGATTGGGGAATCCGACCAGAATAATATCTTGTGCGTATTAGTGAAAATAAATGGAAAGTTCCATGTACTTAATATGTGATGAAACTAATGAAAAAAATAATTTATGGAAGTATTAGAGACTATAATTGTTCCTGAGGGATATTCATGCAACATATCTAAAAGGGTCAACAGAAGAGAATTGATTCTAAAATCACTAAATACTCATTATTATCACGTTATTCTGCATGAGTTATTTTCCAATAACAATCTGATAGCATTTGTCCAATAATGTAAGGGTGAATATTATTCGGTTGTTCCATTTTTTTAGAGATATTTTTCCTAAGAAATTTTCCATTTCTATCTTGACAATAATGTTGATAGATTCCCATTAATTTGGTGAGAGTAGGAGAAAATATTTCCTCCATCATTTTTCACATGCATGCTGCATCTGACTGTCTATATTCCCACAAAAATACTTCTCAGATGACCTGTTTCATTTCCTTGTATGTATCCAACTGAAAGAAATATGTAAAAATTAAAGTCTTATTCCCAAAATAGGTATCATCCTGAAGGTTCTTTCTTGAACAGTTACGTGGTTCAAGAATGTATGGATTTCTACTGAATGTATTTGTCTGATCCTACTACGAGAATGAACTGACCATTAAGAAATGAATAAGAAAAGTATAAGAAAATTGAACCCAGCTTTCCATAACTTCTTCAAACAAGAGGAATTTCTAGATCATATGCATTGAAGAAATTAAGCCTTGAAGAGCGAGATATGGAACATCGCACAGTTTTGGTCAATTTTTATTTGTTCGATGACTACATCAGGTAACTAAATTGAATATGTATGTCTTACATATATATCTGCTAAACTATTCATATTTTTTGTCTACATGGAATATAAAACATTGATAAATAGGAAGAATCGTTCTTTATCATTGAGAATGAGGGAGACTTTTCATCGCAAAAAGTTTTCTTTTTGGTTAAAATTGAAGGTAAAAATATTACTACATAAAATAAGTAATTCAATATTTAATTAAGTTAAATATTAATCTTTATTGAATGTATTGAGTTTTCCTGGTGACTCAGTCTCTGAGGAATTAAGATCTTTTCCTTTTGGTCCTAATATTGTTGTTTGGGACAGTAAATTAATTGTTATCAATTGGTACAAATTTTTTGTCACTGAATGAGAAAAGATCATGAGAACATATCATAATTGTGTTACGGATACTTCCACAATAGATTGTAATGCCAGTGCATCAGATAGTAGACCCCAATTTGAAAATGTGGGTTATTATAGAGTCATTGAAAAAATAATAATATTGGATTTTTAATCTCATGGATGAGTCACAATGATGAAATTCCACTAGTTTGATTTGATGAAGATACATGGAACCTTTATTGATGATTGTGGATTTTGAGTAATTAATATCACACACACTCTTACTACTGAAGAACTATATGTATTGGCATCAATGGCTAAACAAGTTTTTTATGTTAATGACCAACATTGACTTTAATTTAGTGTCATGGTTGAATTAATTCCAAGACATATTATTGATGATGGAGATGATGGAATTGAGACCATCCCTACTGCCATTGCAACCAATCCATTTATAAATGTTGATGACTCAAATAGCTCAATTGTCAGAGTTGACTGTGAACCTGAAGTTGTGGTGGGAATTATATAAAATCATCCATTAATGTTCTCAATTCTATTGGTTTACCTTGAGTTGTGTTTTTTTGGTTGGTTCTATTAATATTGATTTAATATTGAAACCTGCATCATCTACCAAAGCTAAAAAAATTATATTTTTCCTTAATTTTGACAATTGATTTTACCTCTCATTTATTTTTCTTTTTGGGTTACACATTAGTTATCCTTTTCTATTAACTTCCATATTTTTTTTCAAATGCATTAAATGAAACCAATTCAAGAGAGGCGATGGAAACATATTATGGAAAATAATCGTCGCATGACCGAGTTGATAATTCCCCAACTAGTTCCTAGAGTAAGTATTTACTTCAAATATATTTATTTCAATTATATATAATGTCATCTGATTTATTTTTTTAAACATTTTTTCAGGATCCATATATTAGGCGATAGTTATTTGTTGAGCAGCTGAGTAGTGGTCTCCGCGCCCAAGGTGTTCATATGGGGGGAGGGGGGGTATGAGAGTTAGACGATATCGTCAGCATACCCGATTAGACCCTACCCCTCCCAAAGACATACCATCCATCCCACATTATGATCTTGGTGCACCGTTAGGGACACACGAGATATTTAGGCCCCCCATGTTTTCAAAACCCCTTACATATGACCCTCCTCACCCGTCTGTACCATATCCGATTATGATTCCCACTCCCCATCCAACAGTTGTCCAGCCATTCCTATCATCTTCTTTTACTACTGCTTCAATCTCTCCGAGATTTTATATTCCATCTTCTTCGACTCTTGCTCCACCAGGGTCTATCCCTACGGAGCATACATTGGGACTCAATTTATCTATAAAAGGGTGTTCCTTCAGTTTCTGTGGATCCAGTGGCACCCATAGATCAGACTACTGTAGGTATACATATACAACTCTAAAAGAATTTTACACCGTTATTTATTTTAATTATAACATGTATTGATAAATATTTTTTATTCATAATAGATATATTTACTGATAGGAGGTGGGGGCGGGGGCATACATGCATGAGAGCGGTGTGGAACCGCCGCACATAGTTGATTTTGGACTACAATGAAGACAGTCATATGATTGAAAAATTAGGGCTGCAATGTCGGAGTTTTTTGGCGACGCATTCCAAATACTCTGACATCATTCCTGTCAGCCTTCTATCATGGAGAAAACTACCAAATGAAGTCAAAGATAGAGCATGGGTAGAGATATGGGTGAAAAATAAGTTATATTTAATGAAATATATTAATTTTTGTATTTATATGAATTAATATTTTGGTTTCAGTTGCGGTTTAATTTCCCCGATGGTGATGGTGCACGACTAGCATGTATTAAAAATTTAGGCAAGTTTTGGAGAGCTTACAAGCATGAGTTATACATTGAAAGGTGTGATAGAGTGGGAACATAGTTGGAGGTGGTCCCTATCATGGATGATTTTCCATTAGAATAGTATCGACAGATGATTACTCATTGGTCGACTATCAAATTTATGGTATTAATCAAATTATGAGTATTTAAATGAAAATTTTCATGTATTACTTTAATACTAATTATTGAATTTTATTTAGGATGAATCTGGAAGAAAATAAAAGAACATTGATGCTAAGAAATACATCCACAAATTGGGACATACTACTATTCCAGATCATGAGAGACTGTTGGTATGACAGTCTAAAATCTTTCTTTACTACATGCACTTTCTATTTCTTCATCCGTAATTTATTTGATTGTTAAAGTTGTTATATAATTTTCGTAACAACCTAAGCTTCCACAGTATTCTTCTCTTTCAATAATACAGCATCCTGTGTTGTACACAACTTCGAGTTCTAACACACACCACAACCAATCAAACTAGCCGTTATGAATAGTAAAACCCACTTTTTAAAATTTTATAAATTTTAACATTCAAAATGGACTTTATTTTTGGATTCGGAATATAGAAATTATCTTAGGGCGAATTTTTGATATTTTTCTGAAAACATTTAATTTTTTATTAATAGTGAAAAAACACTCAGTAATAGTTTAAAACCAAATTTTTATTAAAATAATTATTTATTTTATTTAAATTTAATTAAGGTCAACATAGATACATAATACCTATATAGGTTAAATTTAATTCATTGGAGTCAGTTTAGAATAATTTTAGATATATAAAAATTTTATGGAACCTTTCACCATCTTTTACCCACCACCTAGGAGAATTTGGATATTCACATAAAAATTAATTTTACCACTTTTGTTAGTGGAATTTAGAAACCCCAAGAGACAAGGTTAATATCAAGGAGTAAAATGTGGTTCAATAAGATAAAAATTATGTTTGTTGAATAGTAACTTTTTACTTTTATTTACCTCAGTTAAAAGAAAATAGGGTAATTAAGGGTAAAAATGATATTAATATTACCCTAAAACATGTCCAAATTTTATTGGACAAGTATATATCAACAGAAACAGCCTTAGTAATAAAATATTATCATTTAGTTCTACCTATATTAGATTAGGACATTTATTATTATTTAATTCAAAGAAGAGTTAAAAGAGATAAAATCAAAGTTTAATTACGAAAACATTTTTAATATAGGGTTATACAAAAGATAAATTAGATTTTAAATATTAATTATAAATCTAAAAAAATTTCCTAGGTAATGTTAGTTTATTTATAAATTTTAAACATTAAATAATTTAATTATTAATGACACAATGGTGATGTTGTAATTACCTAATTAATGAAATATTAAAATAATTGATATTATAAATATCCAAATAAATTTAATATGAGGATTTTTATGAATTCCACTAATTTTATAGGATAATATGACATGTTAGTATATATTTAATTATGTCTTTTCGAAGTAATTATGCTATTATTATTTTCACAAAAATCAAATACCAAATAGTGTCAAAATTGACATAAAAGAGTTTTTAAAAAAAATATTATATTATTAATTGATATTATATTCATAAAAAACAATAATTCAGCCAAAGGACTTATATAATGATATGTGTATAATTAATGGATCCCATGGGGGTATATTGGAGTTATATAGTAAGTTTATTAACTATATAATTTAAAAATACAAAGAGACATGGTAAATGTCGAACTATTTAACATTGAGTTAAATATAAATGATATGGTTAATATATTGACCCTAACCTGTCTAAAATCTATTGGTTGAAATGATTTCGACCCATAACCATATTAACCTTTATATTATCCACTTTGGAGCCATTCTATATTGAATATTAATTTATTATAAAATAATATTTCTAGATTTTTCAAAGGTGCCTCTAACCCCTCTTTTAAAAGGGAACTCACCCTTCCCTATAATTTTCACCTTAAAAGCATCTTGGCTCGGACATAAATTACACAAATATTATCTCAACATCCCTAACATCGACCTAGATGCATTATTTTTTACAGAAAGGCACCCTATGGAGCCCTTTTGATCAAATCAAAAGGAAGAACCCAAAGAAGAGGTAATGTTTTCACCACCCTCTTTCAAGTTATATTCTTCTTCAACTTCTTTTTTCGTTATTATTCCCATTCTAAAATAATTACTCAAATATCTTCTATATACTGTAATTTTATTATAAATATGGCACAACCATATTCATTATTCAATCCATCCTTTGAAATACATGTCACCATACGTGCGTATGTACGGCTTACCGTCTCCATGTCGGCGTGTAATTATTACTCAATAAATTTTTATTTGGATCAGTATAATAATGATGTATAATTCATGTAAATAAAAAATATAACATGATAATGATTCTTTATATATGACCTACCATCCAATTATATATTATTTTAATATCAATAGAATGATATTGTCGATCATGCGTTCGTCGGACTACCGTCTCCACGAACGTGATGTGATTCATTCCCCATCGTATCCATTTTAGAATAATTATCATTTGATGGTTAAAAATAATGTTTAAGGACTTGATATAATTCTGTATATTAATTATATAAAACCTATCCATATTAAAAAAGACTTATGTAACAAAACATATAAAAGAAAATGAGTATGTTAGCACCCGAAACAATGATAATAATAATATATTATTAACAATGAAATGTAAAAAGATCATATACGATATCTTATTTATGTATATTATTATTGTATATTTAATAACAATTATTTAACAATTATACAGGATTTTAACGTACACTATATCAAGGAAAAGTTCAAGGTAAGGGTTTATTTCACAATCTCTTCTTTATCTGAGGTTGTTTATATGTAATTATCCTCTGGGACCTCTTTATCATCCACATCCATATTTCTTAAAAATGTATTTAAAAACATTCTTAATATTTTATAGAATATGGGTTAACGTCATTTATACCCTTTTTTGACTTTTTAAAAGAATTTTACAAAGGAATCTTTCTATCGTTTTCCAAACAATGTCTTTTTAAACCTTTTCGACAGAATTAAGGTAAGAATGTATTTTTTTAACTTATACGGCGGGTGCATCTATTTTCTACCATTGTAAAATCTTCAAAGCGTACCTTAAAAGATTATAAAAATATTTTCAAAGTAAATTTTTTAATTTATAATTCGGTGACTTTAAATCGTTTCAAAAAAAGTGATATTTCCCGCAAATAGTTTTGATTTCATCTATGTCAAGAACCTTTGACGGATTTTATGGTCATTTGAAGTTTATTTATTATGATAAAAAAAATCCATTTTTATTGAATGTTTTGTGGTATGTTTGGTTGTGGATGTGATATTTTTATACCATTCAAGTTTTATGGAGAAAGTTTTGACATTTCATATGAAAGTTTTAATACGAATGTTTATGTTACGTTTAAACCTGGTCATATGAGGAATGCGTTGGACTTAATAAGTGATGTGTGGAGCCCGCTATAGTTCCTCGATGCATCGGTAGGTCTCATTAGACAAACTAGTGTCTTGGCACAAGGCCTTGACAAAATATTATTTGTATTCATGGCACAAGGCCTTGACTATGTGGTTATGATAGTCTCGCAATATGCATTCCATCATTATGAAAGTGGTTATTGATATTGCATGTGATTGTTCAACTAATAGATTATCCTTGTGAATAAGTAAATGGAATTATTTCATTTTATCTTTTCCAATTTATGCTGATGTTCAAGTTTAAAATGCTTTTGTTTTAGTTATACATTTCCTTAAATGTTTGTTCTTTTTGTGAAAGTTTCTGTTATTTTTTTATCCTTACTGGACATTAGATCCCACCCCTTTCTATGTTTTATTTTTCCCAGGATTTAAAGAAGTATTTTTTGAATGACCTGTAGGTATAGTATAAGGGGATATGGGTGTGGAGACCAGATGTTGTTGTAGTTTTCACTTTATGATGTAATGTAATCTTTATGAATGTATCTACTGTTTCCAAGGCTACTAATCTAATCGGTCTTTCGAGACATGATATTTTGTGATCATGCCAATGTTATGTCATAATGCACTGAATATGGGTAACTGGGGTCGGGGGGTTATAGTTGGTATCAGAGGATGTTTAGTATAAACATTAGAATCTAGATTTATATAAACTCTGATTAGAGAACATAGACCTAAGTTGGACTTTGAGGATTAGTATAGAAGAACTTCTTATAATATTGCTATTGTTGAGATTTTGGGAGCTTTCAAGAAATAAATCCTTGTCTTGAAACAAGAAGGTAGTGGCGGCTCTGGCATAGATGTACGTAGGGGTATAACCTGAAAACACCACATTGAGCTAGACTAGAACAGGTGATAGAGCACGATAACGGGCTTTGCGACACTCTTGGTTACGACACTCCTGGTGGATATGGTTAGGATAATTATCATTTTCTTTACAAACCATTACGAAGGGTTTATGAGTATATACTTCCTAAAATAAAACATTTTTTATGATTATGGATTATATCCATAAATAGTTCAATTTATGGTAAGTGTTTTACAAGTATGGAATCGTGTATTTTGATTCATAAACTGATATTGTTTATGACATTGTATAGAAATGGAACCTAGTGTAAGGAATGGAAACCGTATCAATGAATGCAATCCACATAAGGATTTCCCTCCTACTCAAGATAATTATAGTGGACCTGGTGATGCAACTGGTGCTGATCTGCTAATCACCATACTGGGACAACTCACTCAGATTATGAATAATAACCTTACCCGCAGGGAGCATCCTAATCCGCATCGTGGAGGATCAATGTTACATTGCTTCATGAGGAAAAAATCACCAACATTTAATTGGTTTACAAATCTATAGGTAGGTGAGAAATGGATAAGTTTCATAGAAAAAATATTTCAGTCTTTGGGGAGTAGTAAAAGGGAAAAAATTATCATGGCAGTTTATCACCTAACTGGAGATGTTGATCAATGGATTTCATTGATTCAAAACATGAAGGAATATGATGAAGTATCAAATATGGAATAGAGGGAGTTCAAAGAGGTTTTCCTAGAAAAATAATTTCCTCGTGACCATTGAGCAGATATGGAAAAGCAATTTCTCAATCTGAGTCAAAAGGAGGATGATAATGTCGCAAGGTATGAGTCTAACTTTACAAGGTTATCAAGTTATGTTGGAGATTATATACATAAACCAATAAGTAAGATTGATCGTTTCTTTGATTGGTTAAAACCATTTCATCATCGAGCATTAAAGCCACAATCCTTCTTGTCGTACTGAGATATTGTATCATGTGCTATCAAGACAGAAAAAGAATTCTCTAAGTCTTATGACATTAACGAAAAGCAAGAGAAGAAGAGATCTGTTGATCACTATAGAAATAGAAATAAGGGGAAGAAGGGGAATGTTGAATATCTATCCTCCAGTAAATGTGGGAATAAACAAGGCGATACTTGCTTGAAAGGAATGGGAGTCTGCTACAAGTGTGGAAAAAAAGGCCACCAAGATCATGATTGTGCGGGGAAGAAAGAAGCCACTGAGATTCAATGCTACAACTGCAGGGAGATGTGGAATTATGGTAATGAATTTCTTAAGTGTTAGAGAAACGTACCTCAGAAAAGGACAAGGGATCATGGAAATGTTTATGATATCACTACTGCTGAGGTAGAAGCTCCAAAAGATGTGGTGGAAGGTAATTCAATGGTTTCATCAAGTTTAGCCAATTATTTATTTGATTCTAGATCATCACATTAATTTATATCTTCCCAGTTTTCTAAGAAAATTAGATATTTCCAATTTGATTTAACAAGGGAGTTGTCATTTAATACTCCTAAGGGAAGTATCATTGCAACAAAGATTTGTGAATCAGTCACCATTAGAGAACATAAATGTGCTTTAACCGCTGATCTCACCGTCATACCTATGATTGATTTTGATATAATCCTTGGTATGGATTGGCTTTCAGACCATGATTCAAATATTTATTATAAGAAGAAGTAGGTTACGATTTTTGATGATGATGATAAGGAACACCTTATCTTTAGAGTAGAATCGTCACCACCAAATTCTTATACAGATCCACTTCCAGTAGCTCAAATAAATTCAATTATTTTGGAGGAAGATAATGAAAAGACTGTGGGTGAGGAAAGGAATGTTCAGATAGGGGATGTACCTATTGTGAAAGAATATGTAGATGTGTTTCAAAAAGATTTACTTGGACATCCTCCAGAATGATAAGTTGAGTTTTCAATTGATTTAATTCCTAGTTCAAGGACTATATAAAAGATCCCTTATAGAATGGCCATTGTGGAATTAGTTTAACTAATGAAACAACTAGAGGAATAGAGTAATAATGAATTTATTTTCCCTAGTGTTTCTCCATGGGGAGCCCCTATCCTTTTTGTTAAGAAGAATGATGGATCTATGAGGTTATGTATCGACTATAGGGAAATCAATGCTATACTAGTAAAGAACAAGTATCCCCTACCTCGCATTGATGATTTATTTGACCAACTGCATGGAGCTCAATACTTTTCAAAGATTGAACTTCGATCTGGATACCATCAGTTGTGTGTGGAGAAGGAATACACACCAAAGACAGCATTTCGAACCAGGTATGGGAATTACGAGTTTAGAGTAATGCCTTTTGGGCTTACTAATGCACCCTCAGTTTTCATGGATCTAATGAACATAGTTTTGAAGGAATACATCTATGATTTTTTAGTGGTATTTATTGATGATAAATTTGTATACTCTGAAATCTACGAAGATCATGAAAATCACTTGTGCATTATCCTAAAGACTCTTAGAAGTCATGAATTACATGGGATGTTTAGAAAGTGTAAATTCTGGCTTCATGAGATTTCTTTTCATGGCTATATTGTCTCCAAAGATGGAATCTCAAATGATCCTTCTAAGTCCAAGGCAATCCATGAATGGGTAGCACCAACGAGTATAACAGAGGTACTTATTTTTATTTGTTTTGCAGGTTATTATCGATGTTTCGTCCGGAATTTTTCCCGACTGGCTTACCCATTAACAAATCTCACACGTAAAGGGGTCAAATTTGTTTGGAACAATGAGTGTGAAGAATGTTTTGAAGAACTAACGAGAAGATTAGTCAATGCACCTATATTGACTCTACCATCGAGGAATGATGGGTTTGTTATTTATAGTGATGCATTGAAGATATGAAATGGTTGTGTCTTTATGAAGAATGATAGATAAATTACATATGCATCACGACAGCTGAAAATTCATTAGCAAAACTATCCTACTCATGATCTTGAGTTAGCTGCTGTAATATTTTCTTTAAAGATATGAAGACATTATCTCTATGGTGAAAATGTGAGATTTATACTTATCCCAAGTGTTTGAACTATATTTTCTCACAAAAATAACTAAACATGAGGAAAAGGAGAAGGATTTATCTACACATGTATTATGATTGTGTGATAGACTACCACTAGGGGAAGGAAAATAAGGTGGAAGATGAATTGAGTAGAAAGAATCATGGAGTGTTGAACACGATGAGAGTTGAAATGGATCCTATATACATGGATCTATTATAGATGGATATGGGAATCACCATGGAAGGTGAAACATCAATACTTTTTCAAATATATTCCAAACCATCATTACTAGAAAGGATAAAGAGTTCTCAGACCGATGCTAAAGAGTTTAAAAAGAAGATTAAATCTATGAATGATGGGATATTGAATGACTTTGTGTATGAAGATGAAATTTTGAAATATGGGAATAGACTTTGTTTTCCCAATATACCTAATAGAAAAAGAGAGTTGTTGGATGATTCTCATAGTTCCAATTTCCCTATACACCATGGGAGCACCAAAATGTATAGAGATTTTAAGGAACATTTTTGGTGGGACAACATGAAGAGGTAGATTGATAATTTTGTGTCAAGATGTATGGTTTGTCATCAAGTGAAAGCTGTAAGGCAACATCCCGGAGGAGACATGCATCCTCTTCCCATACCTGAGTGGAAATGGGATAATATCACGATGGAATTTTCCATGGTACTACCAAAGAGTTGTAGAAGGAATGATCCAATATGGGTCATTGTTGATCATTTTACCATGTCGGCACATTTACAAGCTATAAGGTAATATCAACCACTTGAACGTCTAACACGGATAAATATTAATGATGTTGTGAGATTTCCTGGAGTGCCCCTCTCAATTGTTCCTGATCGTGATCCCCATTTTACATCAAGATTCTGTAATAGCCTTAAGAAGGCCATGGATAGTGAACTTTGTTTGAGCACTACCTACCACACTAAAACAGATGGATAACCAGAACAGACTATTCAAGCCATATAAGACATGTTGAGATCTTGCTCACATGACATTCAGGGTATCTGGGATCATTATTTACCTCCGGTAGAATTTTCCTATAACAATAGCTTCCATTAAAGTATTCAGATGGGACCATATGAAGTGTTATATGGAAAGAGATGTCTCACACCAACCTGTTTGGATGACGTTGGTGAAAGAAAACTTGTAGGCCCAGAAATAGTGGAGGAAACGATATAAAAGGTGAAGGTAATCCAAAACCACATCAAAGAAACTCAAAGTAGGCAGAAGAGATAAGCCATTAACCGAAGGAAGGATTTGGAATTTCATTTAGGAGTCCATGTTTTCCTTAAGGTATCTACATGGAAGAGAGTTATAAGTTTCAGTAAGAAAGGTAAATTGAGTCCCATGTACATCGTACATTTTGTAATTTGAGAATGAATTGGTGTTGTAGCTTACCGTTTGGAAAATGCTGTAAAATATCTTCAAAGATCATGATGTGTTCTACGTATCACTGTTGAGAAAATACATGCCTGATCCAATGCATGTAATCAACAATTAGGAATTATAACTGGAACCTAATTCGTCTTATTACGAAGAGCCCGTCAGGATTCTTGATACAAGAGAAGAAGTTCTATGAAACCAGAAAACTCGTCTAGTAAAAGGTCTATGGAGAAACCATAAGATGGAAGAGGCAACGTGGGAACCTGAGGAACTTATGATGAAGAACTACCCAAGTCTTTTCATGCGATCGTATTCTCGAAAATTAGAGGACAAAATTATTTAATGAAGGGGAGAATGTAACACCCCAAGCTTCCACAGTACGCTTCTGTTTGAATAATACAGTAGCGTGTGTTGTACGAAATTTCAAGTTCTAACACACACCACAACCAATCAAACTAGCCGTTATGAACATTAATACCCACTTTTTGAAATTTTATAAATTTTATCTTTAAAAATGGACTTATTTTTTGGATTCAGAAAATTGAAATTAGCTTTTGGTGATTTTTTGGTATTTTTCCGAAAACATTCATTTTTTGATGAATAGTAAAATAACACTAAGTTATATTTTAAAACTAAATTTTTATTTAAATAATTATTTATTTTATTTAAATTTAATTACGGTCAAAATAGATACATAATACCTATATAAGTTCAATGTAATTCAATGGAGATAATTTAGAATAATTTTAGATATATAAAAATTTTAGGGATCTTTTCACCGCCCTTTACCCACATCATAGGAGAATTGGGAAATTCACATAAAAGTTAATTTTACCGCTTTTATGAGTGGAATTTTGAAAAACCGAGAGAAAAAATTAATATCAAGGATTAAAATGAGGTTCAATAAGATAAAAATAATTTTTGGGTGAATATTATCTTTTTACTTTTATTTACCACGGTTAAAAGTAAATAGGGTAATTATGGGTAAAAATGATATTAATGTTACCATAACACGTGTCCTAATTCTATTGGACAAGTTTATCTTGGCCAAAAAAAATCTTAGGAATAAAATATTATCAATTAGGTCCATTTGGATTAGAATAGGACATTTATTATTATTTAATTCAATCAAGAGTTAAAAGAGTTAAAATCAATGTTTAATTACTAAAACATTTTTAATATAGTTTTATACATAAGATAAATTCGATTGTAAATATTCATTATAATGATTAAAAGATTTACTACATAATTTGATTTTATTTATAATTTTTAGACATTATATAATTTAATTTATTTATTACACAATAGTAATGCAGTAATTACCTAATTAATGAAATATTAAAATAATCGATATTATAAATATCCAAATAAATTTAATTTGAGGATTTTTTTTGAATTACACTAATTTTATAGGTTAATATGAAATGTTATTATTGATTTAATTATTTTTATTGGAATAAATCACGTTGTTATGATTTTCACAAAAATAAAATACCAAATAGTGTCAAAATTGACGTAAAAGAGTTTTTAAAACAAATATTATATTATTAATTGATATTCTATTCCTAAAAATCTACAATTCGACAAATGACATATATAATAATATTTTAATCCTTAATGGACCACTTTAATGTTTCTTGGAGGTATATAGTAAGTTTATTAACTATATAATTTAAAAATACAAAGAGTCATGATGAATGACAAATTATTTAACTAAGAGTTAAATATAAATTATAAGGTAAATATAGTAATCCAAACCTATATAAAATCTATTGGTTGATAGGCTTTCGACCAATCCAAACCTTAACCTTTAAATAATCCACTTTGGAGCCATTATAAACCGAATTTGAATATATTATAAAATAATATTTCTAGCTTTTCCAAAGGTGCACCTAACCCCTCTTATAAAAGGGCACTCCCCCTTCTCTTTAATTTACACCTACAATGCCTTTTGAAACAGCCAAACCCTACCCAAATATTCTATAAAATTCCCTCACTTCGACCTAGAGGCCTTAGTTTTATCATAAATCCAACCTATGGAGCCCTTTTGATCAAATAAAAAGGAAGAACCTGAAGAAGTGGCAATGTTTTCACCACCCTCTTTCAAGTTCTTTTCTTCTTCAACTTCTTAATTTTTTGTTATTACCATTCTAAAATAATAACTCCATTATCTTCTATATATTTTTATGTTATTATAAATATGGTACAACCATATTTATTATTCTATCCATCCTTTGAATGACATGTCACCATACGTGCGTACGTACGACTTACCATCTCCACGTCGTGGTGTAATTGTTATTCAATAAATTATAATTTGGATGGGTATAATAACGATGTGTAATTTATGTAAATAATAAATATAACATGATATTTATTCTTTATATATGATATACAATCAAATTATATATTATTTTAATATTAAAAGAACGATATTTTCGTTAGTGCGTATGTACAGACTACCACCTCCACGAATGCTATGAGATTCATTCCCCGTCATATCCATTCAAGAATAATTGTTATTTTATGGATAAAAATAATTTCAAGGACTTGATATAATTTTTTATATTAATAATATACCACCTATCCATAACAAAAACGACTTATTTTACAAAACATATAAAAGAAAACGAGTAAGTTAACACCCGAAATGATTACAATAATAAGATATTGTTATCAAATCAATGTTAAAAACTCAAATATGATATCATATTTATGTATATGATTCTTGTATAATTTAATAACAATTATTTAACTAATATAAAGTAGGTTAACCTACAATCTATCAAGGAAATGTACAAGGAAAGGGTTTATTTCACAATCTCTTCATTATCTGAGGTTGTTTATACGTAATTATCTACTGGGGCCTCTTTATCATCCACATCCATGATTCTTAAAAATGTAATTCAAAACATTCTTACTAATTTAAAGAATATGGGTTAAAGTAATTTATACATTTGTATTAATTTTTATAAGATGTTTATAAAGGAATCTTTCTGTCGTTTTCCAAACAAGGTCATTTTTCACCATTTCAACAGAATTAAGGTAAGAATGTATTTTCTTAACTTATACGGAAGATGCAGCTATTTTACACAATTGTAAAATCTTTAAATCTTACATTACAATCTTATAAGAATATTTTCAATGTAAATGTTTTATTTTATAATTATGTGACTTTTAAATGATTTCATAAATAGTGATATTTCTCTCAAATAGTTTCGATTTTTTCTACGTCAACATCCTTTGATGGATTTTCAGTTTATCTGATGTTTATTTATTATGTTATAAAACTTCCATATTGTATTTGAGGTTTTGTGATATGTTTGACTGTGGATGTGTTATTTTTATACCATTCATGGTTTATGGAGAAATTATTGAAATTTCATATGCTAGTTTTAATACGAATGATTAATTTATGTTTAAACCTGTTCATATGAGGAATGCATTGGACTTAATAAGTGATTGGTGGAGCCCACTATATCTCCTCAATGCATTAGTAGGTCTCATGAGAAAAAATAGTTTCTTGGAATAAGGCCTTGAAAATATCTTATTTGTAGTCTTGGAACAAGGCCTTGACTATGTAGTTATGATAGTCTGACATTATGCATTCCATCATTATGAAAGTGGTTATTGATATTACATGTGATTATTAGACTAGTATAATATCCATGTGAATAAGTAAATGGAATTATTTTATTTTAGCTTTTCAATTTTATGATGAAGGTCATGTTTAAAAGAATTTTGTTTTAGTTATAAATTTCCATAAATGTTTATTCTTATTTATAAAAGTTTGTGCTATTTTGTTATTCTTTCTTGAAATTTGAGATCACCTATTTCTATGTTTTATTTTTTCCAAGATGTGAAGAAGTATTTATTGAATGACCTTCAAAGATAGCATAAGGGCATAGGAGTGTGGAGACAAGATTTAGTTGTAGTTTTTACATTATGATGTAATTTAAACTTTATTAAAGTATTCAATGTTTCGAAGGCTACTAAAAAATCAGTCTTTCGAGACTTGATCTTTTGTGACCATGCCAGTGTTATGTATTAATGCACCGACTCTGGGTAACTGGGGTCAGGGCATTACAATTTTATTTATGAAATTACTGTTTTTATCCTATTTTTAATTATGGTTTCCTACATTCAATGTCATTGTAGAGGCATAATTTGAATATATATGGATGTGTGCCTCGAGCAAAAGTTTTTTTCTCGAGTAGAATGAAGAATGATGGAAGTGCTGTTGGTGAACCGAATCACCAGCTAATTGTAAGTTTTACATAGTAGATTTAAAATTTTAATCATTATTTTGTAACATAATAATATATTTATTTTTTTAAAGGGCTTCTTTAGTGGCCCTTGATGTCTAGGAACCTGACAATTTTTGGCCAAACGATCACTTATATCTGGTGTTGGGCGATAAACACCCTGGTAAAGTACACTGCTGGCTTGGGAAAAGTATAGTTCTGACGAGGTATTGGCCCTCCTCAGGTACAAGTTGTAGTGCCACTGAGTTGCATCAGGTTAAGGAATAGGCAGAACAGGCGAAAAAAAGGGCCATAGAGATGGCATCATAGTTTGTTAGGGCAAACACTACATTTATGAAATTGATGGAAGCTTTTCATCCAACACTACCACTAGAGGCCATTACATATTGTGAGTAATATATTTCATCAATGCATTCTATATATGTTTCACCAGTTGGAATATTTAGTGGTGGCCGAGATGATGGCAAGTTGGAGGCCAAGGTGGAGGAGGTGAAGGCCGAGGAGTATTCTGAGGCAGAGGAGGAGGGAAAAAAGGAGCGCGAGATAGAGGAGGAGGTAGATGAGGAGGCCAAGGCTAAGTACGAGGATGAGGAGGAGGGTGGGGATGATGATGGGGATGGCGATGAGGATGAGGGTGAGGGTGATGATGATGGTGATGATAGTTATGGTGATGAGGGAAAGATTGATCCATTAGATTTTTGACTGTTATTACTGACATTTGATGCTCATTAATTTGTTCTGAATGAATATATGTGTGATTAGGTAGGTCATGTTATCTTTATTTATTTATCTATAAATAATGAAAATTCATTTTATGATTTGCTGTGAAATCCCCCAATTTTAATGAAATTGTAATTTTTTTGAAGTTGATATAATGATATTATTTTTTTAACCTTGAAGGATGTTTCTATGAAAATATGTAAATATCATCCCATGAACCTGGGACAGCCCCCCAACATCCTCTCTTGACCCCGGACAGCCCCCAAGACATCCCCCCCAACCACCCTCCTCCCTGGACTCCAGACGGTCCCTCGAATATCCTCTCCCCCCCCCCCCGAACAGCTTCCCCACCCTCCTACATGGACCCCAGACCGCCCCATGAACAACCTCCCCACCCTCTTTCCTGGACCCCTGACAGCCCCCAGGATAGCCCCCCAGACCACCCCCACACCATCCTCCCTAGGCCCAGCCCCCCGGACTGCATCTCGACCCTCCTTCCTGGGCCCCAGACAACCGCCCAAAATGCACCCGGATAATAGCCCCACCATCATTCCTGTGCCACGGAATGCCCCTGGACATCCCCTCGGACAGCCCCCAAACAGCCCCATGAAAATCCTCCCAGATAACCCCCCACCCTCCTCCCTGCACCCTGGAGAGCCCCCCCACCCTCCTCCCTCGACCCCGGATATCCCCCCCGACCTTCACCAAAATCTTCAATCCACACTTGACGGCACTCAAAATGGCCATGTGACGTGTATGAGTCAACCCCGCCTCAAACCGAGGAATAGTGTGTTAGGTACCACTCAAATTGTCTCACATTTATTTGAAATGAACAACATTTTAAATGAAAACCACAAATGAAATACAAAAAACCAACAAAACGTATTTGGATTGTGTTGATACTTTTTCAAAATGATCCATGGGTCATTCGTGACATGTAAGAGTCATCCCCGCCTCAATCTGAGGCACGGTGTGGCCGGTACGACTCAAAGTGTCTTTCATTTGTTTAAAATGGGTACTCTATTATGTAAAAACAACTAGAATACGTAAAACTGACCAAACATATTCAGATTTTGTTTATATGTCAGAACAATGATCCTTGGGTCATTTGTGACATGTAAGAGTCATGCTTGCCTCAAACTGAGGAACGGTGTGGACAGTACCACTCAAAGTGTCTCAATTTAATTGAAATGGAAAAAATTTTAAATGAAAACAAAAAGTGACATATGGAGAACTGACAAAACGGATTCGGATTGTGATGATACTTCAAAAAAAAATCCAATGGTCATTTGTAACGTTTAAAAGGAAACCCTGCCTCAATCTGAGGCATGGTGTGGCCGGTACAACTCAAAGTGTTTCACTTTTATTTGGAATGGACAACATTTTATGTGAAATAAAAAATTGGTATATGGATAACTAACCAAATGGATTCATATTTAGTTGATACATAAGGAAAATGATCCATGCGTAATTTTTATTGTGTATGAGTCAACCCCACCTCAATACGAGGCATGTTGTGGGGGTACCACTCAAAGTGTATCTCTTTTATTACATATGGACAATATTTTAAGTGAAAACAACAAATGGAATATGAAAAAAATGACCAAATGCATTCTGATTGTGTTTATATATCAACACAACAATCCATTGGTCATTTTTTACATGTTAAAGTCAAACCTGCCTCAATAGGTGGAACAGTGTGGCAGGTACCAGTCAAAGTGTCCCACTTTTATTTGAAATGGACAACATTTTAAGTGAAAACAATGGAAGGAATATGGAAAACCTACCTAATTCATTCGGATTATATTGATAATTTAGGGAAAGGATCCATATGAAATTTGTGACGTGTACGAGTCAACATTGCCTCAATATGAGGTACAGTATTGTCGGTTCACCTCAAAGTGTCTTTCTATTGTTCAAAATGGATACTCTATTAAGTAAAAACACCTCTCACATAGAAAAATGAACAAACGTATTCGGATTGTGATGATACATTAGCACAACGATCCATGTGTCATTTGTAACGTGTATGAGTTAACCCTTCCATAAACTGAGGCATAGTGTGGCCGATCCCTTTCAATGTGTCTCACTTTTATTTGAAATGGAAAACATTTTAAATAAAAACAACAAATGACATACGGAAAACTGACCAAATGGATTCATATTGTGTTCATACTTTAGAAAAAATATCGTTGTGCCATTTTTGACATGTAAGAGTCAACCCCGCCTCAATCTGAGGCATGGTGTGGCTGGTACCAACCAAAGAGTTTCACTTTTATTTGAAATAGAAAATAATTTTAGTGAAAACAAAAACAGACTTATGCAAAACTGAACAAAAAAATTTCGATTCTTTTGATACATTAGTAAAACGATCCACGAGTAATTTTGGACTTGTACGAGCCCACCCAACATTAATATGAGGCACATTGTGGCCGGTACCACTCAAAGTGTCTCACTTTTATTTAAAATGGAAAAACTTTTAAGTGAAAACAACAATTGGCATACAAAAAACCGACCAAACGCTTTAAGATTGTGTTGATACGTCAACACAATGATCCATTTGTCATTTTTGATGTGTACGAGTCAACCTTGTTTCAATCTGAGGCACGGTATGGCTGATACCAATCAATGTGTCACACTTTTATTTGAAATGGACAACATTTTAAGTTAAAACACCAAATGGAATATGGAAAACCCACCAAATTCATTCGGATTCAGTTGATACTTTAGGACAAGTATTCATTGGACATTTATGACGTGTAAAAGTCATCCCCGATTCAATTCGAGGTATGGAGTGAATGGTACCACTCAAAGTGTCTTTCAATTGTTTAAAATGGATACTCTTTTAAGTAAAAACAACTGCCATTTGGAAAACTGACCAAATTTATTCGGATTATGTTGATACTTTATATCAACATTCTATAGGCTATTTTTGATGTGTACGAGTCATCCCTGCCTCAAACTAATGCACCATGTGGCTGGTACCACTAAAAGTGACTCACTTTTATTTGAAATGCAATAAATTTTAACTTAAAACAAAAAATAGAACACAGAAAAACAACAAAACACATATTTATTGTTTTGATACATTTGTACAATGATGCATGGGTCATTTGTGACATGTAGGAGTCAACCCCACACCAATCTGAGGCACGGTGTGGATGGTACCACTCAAAGTGTTTTACTTTTATTTAAAATGGAAAAAATTTAAGTGAAAACAAATACTAGCATATGGAAAAATGACCAAAGGTATTCTGATTTTGTTGATACTTTAGGAAAATGATCCATGGCTCATTTGTGACGTTTTCAAGTCAACCCCGCCTCAATCTGAGGGACGGTGTGGCCGGTACCACTCAAAGTGTCTCACTTTTATTTTAAATTGACATCATTTTAATTGAAAACAACAACTATCATATAGAAAACTATCCAAACACATTAGGATTGTCTTGATACATCAAAATAATGATCCATGGGTCAATTTTGACATGTAAGTGTCATATCCGCCTCAATACGAGGCATAGTGTGCCCGGTACAACTCAAAGTGTCCCACTTTTATTTGAAATGAACTACATTTTAACTGAAATCAACATCTAGAATACAGAAAACCTTCCAAACACATTCAGATTCTGTCGATACATTAGGAAAAGGTTCTATGGGGAATTTGCGATGTTTATGAGTCAACCTCGCCTCAATCTGAGGCACAATGTGGCCGGTACCACTCAAAGTGTCTGTCTTTTGTTTAAAATGGACACTCCTTAAGTAAAAACAACTGGCATATGGGAAAATGACCAAACGCATTAGGATTGTGTTGATACATTAGGAAAGCGTTCCATGGGACATTTTTGAGGTGTAAGAGTCAACCCCACCCCTATCTGAGGCACAGTGTGGCTGGCAGCACACAAACTGTCTCCCTTCTGTTTCAAAAGGACATCATTTTAAGTGAATACAACAACTGACATACGGAAAATTGACCAATCAAATTTGGATTCTATTGGGAAATTAGCACAACCATCCATGGGACATATGGGACATGTACGTGTCAACCTCGCCTCATGTAGAGGGATGGTGTAGCCGACACCAATCAAACTGTCTCACTTTTATTTAAAATGGATAGGATATAAAGTGAAAACAACAACTCGCATATAGAAAACAGACCAAACGCATTCGGATTCTGTTGAAAATTTTGGACAACCATCCATGTGCCATATGTGATGTGTATGAGTCAATCCCACATCAATATGAGGTGCGGTGTGGCTGGAACCACTCAAAATATCTCTCTTTTGTTTAAAATGGACATCAATTTAAGTAAAAACAACACCTAAAATATGGAAAACTGGCCAAATGCATTCAGATTCTGTTAAAAATTTAGGAAAACAATCCGTGGTTCATATTTTATGTGTACGAGTAAATCCCACCTCAATCTGAGGTGTGGTGTGACCACTATATCTCTAATTGTCTCTCATTTATTTAAAATGGGCATCATTTTAAGTGAATACAACAACTGGCATATGAAAAACTGAAAAAACATATTTGGATTGTGTTTATAATTTAGAACAATGATCCATGGGTCCTATGTGACATGTATGAGTCAACCCCGCCTCAATCCATGGTGTGGTGTGTCTAGAACCACTCAAAGTGTCTCACCTTTATTTGCAATGGAAAATATTTTAAGTGAAAACAACAACTGGCATACGAGGATCTGACAAAACACGTTCAAGTTCGGTTGATACTATATGACAACAATTCATGAGTCATCTGTGATGTGTACGAGTCAACCCCGCATCAATCGAAGGAATGTTGTGGCCGGTATCACTCCATGTGTATGTATTTTGTTTAAAATGGACATCATTTTACGAAAAAACAACTGGTATATGGAAAACCGACCAAACGTATTTGGATTCGGTTAATACTTTATTTTTGTGTTATTAGATTCTAATTTCTAAATTCAATCTTGTATGTGTTCTAGAAAATGAAATTTTGTATGTATTCTTAATTCTATATAACCCACTCCCAAGACACCCACACCCCCATGGACGACCCCCCACCACTAGACACCCCACCCCCCGGGACACCCCCAACCCCGTGCATGTCATATTATATATGTGTTATATATAATTCAGAATTATGTATGAAACATAATTCATTTTGAATATGTTAAAGATTCATAATTCATAATTCAATACATGTTTCATTACACATGTGTTCAATTGAGAATTCAATTATGAATACTGTATTTCATAGGGTAATTGGGTTCATATACATGATTTAAATTGTGTTAAATTCTATGATTTTAAGAGTATCCATTTTTATGTGTTTTTGTGTTCTATAGAAAATGTTTCTGTTTTTGTTAAGAGTGTATGTAGGTGTATGCAGTTGAGTGTGCAGTGGAGGAGATTTTCGGTGGCTGGACTTCCAAATTCTAGAAAAACACTATACTAACGGTTTACTAAAACCGTTGGTATAGTGTCGTACATATTTTTAACAACATCATTAGTAAACTGTTGGTAAAACATGGAAATGATAGTATTGAATATGGTTGTAGAACCCATTGGGAAGACTCTTATATACTAACGGTTATTTAAACCATTGAGAATCTAGAAATTACATTGCCTTTTCCAATGGCTATACTAAAACCGTTGGTAATAGGATATCCCAACGCCTTACATACCAACAGTTTTCCAAACCATTGGTATATAGTATACCAACGGTTTGGAAACCTTTACCAATGATTTGAAATTGTTGGTAAAGGCTTAATTTCAAGTAGTGTCCTTCCAATGGCAAGTAATATGAGGATTCATGCTAACAACTGATGTGAAGATCAATGTGATGACTATGCTAATGATATGCCCAATTCGATGGGAATGGGAATCGTGAATTTTTTCATGATTCTCTCTCTGTTAAATCATGTTTTGAAAAGAAACATGGGTCAAGAGGAATGTTCAACACCCCCTGAGAAATAACAATTCACTATGGAGAGCTTCATGAGAAAATGTCCTCCTACTTTTAATGGATAATCCAATCCATCAATCATCGAACAATGGATCGACTCCATTGAAACGATGCTATCCATCCTTCAATGTTCCAAATTATAGATGGTTCTCATGGCTGCCTATCGTATGAAGGGTGAAACTGATCAATTATGGAAATTAATAAACAATATGAAGCCTGAGGAGTAGATCAAGGTGTTGGAATGAAAGGATTTTTGGAAGATAGTTTTTGATAAATAATATCTATACACCCTCCGGCTTATAATGGAAAGGGTCTTCCTTTCCCTGAAGAAAAAAGGCAACAAATCTGTCATATAATATGAGGAAAACATCACATGGATTGCACAATATTCCACCAGCTTTGTTGATACCCCCGAATGGAAAGTTGACCATTTCTTGGGTGGGTTGAAACTTAGCCTAAAGAAAGCCCTAGAGATCCATGACTTCAACAACTGGGAAGAAATTGGCTGATGTTCCCATAAGGTCGAAATAGAGATCAGAGAATTTTATGGGTATCATGGGGTTAATCATTGTAATGTGGATTTTAATTATGGCAGTCCGATGGATAAATCCAACGGTGCTAAGAAGATCCAGCACCCCACATTCCAAAGGAGAAAAACAAGCACCACAAAAATTTCATGAAGGTGACAATGAAATGATTTAGATGTGGAAGAAAAGGAATCCTAGCTGTTAACTGCCGACAAGAAAACCCGACGACTGTGAAAGAGGAGAGGAAATCTCCATTCGACTCTCAATGTGTTATTCATTGCTTCAAAAATAAAGAACCAATACATGTTGTAAATCTGTTCAGTAAGCCAATGGTTTTTAGAGGAAACCAACAAACTACAAGGCCGCAAGGGCGATCTTTTTCTTCCCCTACCACTGAAGTGAACCCTGATAGCAAAGTGGTGATAGGTATACTAGTTATTTATTCAGGAATAGTGAAAATACTTTTTGTTTTAGATTTTAAGCATTCTTTTATTTCCTGATGTTATATTAGAACAATCCCAACACCACCACAAATCATGAATGTAAAGATATTAGTGAGTACGATAAATGGGGGAATCATTACATCCCATGAATATAACTCATCCCCTGTCATAATCGTTGGATTTAACTTACTGATGAACCTTATGATACTCTCTCTGATTGAATTTGATTCAATTCATGGCATCGATTGGCTTCCCCTATACAGAGCCAACATAAATTGACGTGAGGGGGAAACAATCTCCATTTGGATAATTGACCCCCGATTCTGGACATGTGCAAGGAAGAAGATGAATCATCATTAGCCAATTCATATTAATCATGGATATTAATACCCTATGAGCATGTGTATCTGTCTCAGATGATTGATCCTAAGGAGAAAACCATCATTGAATACATGCCTATTGTGAGGGAATTTACTGAAGTGTTTCCCGAGGAATTGATGGGTCTTCCTCATAGATGAGATATTGAATTCTCAATTGATCTTATTCTTGGGGAATTTACAATATCCAAGCCTCCTTATAGAATAGATGTTGTGGATCTAGAGGAGATGAAGAAACAACTACATGATAATCTAGATAAAGGGTTTATATGTCCTAGTGCTTCACCTTGGGGTTTACCAGTCCTCTCGGTCATGAAGAAGGATGGGCCAATGCACCATGGAATCGATTATCATGAGATTAAAAAAATCATGATAAAGAACAAGTATCCTCTACCAGAAATTGACGACTTGTTCGATCTACTGTGTGGATCACAAAACTTCTCCATTGTAGATTTGCGGTTGGGATATTATCAAGTATGTTTGAATAAGGAAGATATCCCAAAGACTACTTTACGTACACGTTACGGGCACTATGAATTCATTGTAATGCCTTTCAGACATACTAATTGTAACAACCCAGACATTCATTAATGAAATATTTTTTGATTTTATTAAATGTCTCATAAATAAACTGTTTATATAAATTTAAACTTCATTTATTTTATTTTTTGGTATTTTAAAATAATATTAATAATTGTGACCATTTGATAATATAGTCTTTGAAAAGTGATCACATGATTAGTATAAATATAAGGCTTAAACAAATCCAATTTACTCAGACAAAGGAAGTAATGGACACATCCAGTATACTTTCCCCATACGAAGCCCATTTGCTGGAGCTCGGAAAGGAGGTGTCATCATTGTGATTCTCTCTAGACTAAGACCAAGTGGATCATGAACATGATAAACTTGAGTAGAACCGACTATGGGAGACGTGGAAGTTAATAGAGATTACCACATGCGCGACGTTATCTGAGCCACCCCAAGTGTCTATCACCATCCCAAACCATACCCTTTGGTCTTATGCTGCTGTTAAATAGGGTTATGTAATGATACCCTAGCACTATGACTATGTAGATTATTCTTGTATAAATAATGTGAATTCATTTTATTACTTTTACTTGATAAATGATTTGTAAAGCACAAATAGTTTTTTTTAGTTAATATTCAACTATGAAATTTACTTTGATAAATTAATGGATTTGTTAATTATATAATATTTTTAAAAAATATTAATATTATCAAATTAATTTTCATTAAATATAAATGATCCTATAATTTTATGATTGCAATTGAATATTTTAGTAAGGTTTGAAAACTTCTATTGTCAAAACCCATGTATTTTAGATAAATGTCAGTTTTTATATTAAACGTAAAAATTCAAATATTTATAAAACAATTTAGATAAAATAAATATTATTTTAGGAATCAGGATGTCGAAATTATAAAATGGAGAATTTTTCATAATTTTCTGGGATACTGAAATTTTTGAGTAAAAATTTAAAATAATTTAAATATATAATGTGTTTTATAACATCATAATGACATAATAGTGATGTACCAAAACAAAAAAACATTATGTTCGGCTAATATATGTTTTACCATTAAAATAATGTGATTTTGGGTTTTTTTGATTTATTTTACAAAGCTTTATTGGACCCTTCAAGGCTTCTAAGACATATTATATATTTAAATTATTTTCCTTGATAGTGTGAATCACCTCCACATAAGCGACCGTATTATTTTAAGAAGTTAGTACATTGGCCTCATAAAATATTTTTTTCCACACCCATTTGGAAAAAACCATGGGCAGTAACCATGTTATGGTTTGTGGTTTTGATTAGTTTAATTTGAGGTGTCCCAAACCAAAATAATAAATAATTCCCTCTCCCTTCCTATATTAACCCACCCAAGATTCCACTTCCAATTCACTCAATGCCTTTAGAGTTCAACCAAACCAGGGTGTCCTCTCTCTATAATCCTCCCAAGGCGTTCTAATATCCCAAGAAGCCTCTCTCAAGAATCTCCCAAGCCTTTGAAAGCACACTTCCAAGTAAAGGATTTCTTCCTTTCTCATTTTTGTCCAATTTTCATCAAGTTGATATGCCGTTTTTTTAAGTTAAAAATGTTTGGGTATGATTTCACACCTCCCCAAAACATCCCTCTTTATTTTTGGATAATTGGATTCCCCTATCTCTCTCATAAATTCCACCCATGTACACCCGTTACCATGTTGAAATTCCTTGAGGGATTTCTCTCTCCTCATTTAAATTCAATAAATTAATTTTTATCATTAATCTAAATTCCATTAAAATTGTTGGGACATATATCAATATGAACCCCTTACTTCCAATTTCATGTAAATATGATGAGAAATCCCTTTTTAACTAATCAAAAAAAAATTAGTTCTCATGTCACACTGTTATGCTAATGAAATTACATAGTAATTTTCTAAGCAAACGTCATTATGTAGTGAATAATATGCTCATTTATCTATCAAGGGTATTCAAATTTATGCACAGTTACTTATTGTTTAAAGAGTTTCATGTATGAATTACATAATCCTTTATTGTGGAAAAAATGATGATGTTTTTTTTAGGATCTATGTGGCACACTTATGCATGAAATCAAATGTTTAAGAAGGGTGCGCCCTCATAGCACTCTGATGCATTAGGTAATGTATAGTATCATGATACGCCATGTGAAATTAGTGTTGACTCATTCTAATTCAATTGAAAATAGGGGTTAATCGTGCATCATGTGCAATGAGGTTTTACTCATGCTCTATGTGCAATGAGCCTTGGCTCATTCTAATTCCATGTTAACTGTATATGTCACATTTCCATGTTATGATTATCATTCATTATCATGACTTTATGTTCATTCTTATCTTCTATTCAATTGATATACCTTTTTCCTAACTTTTATTATAATCATCATGTTATGCCTTGCTTACTTTCTTACTAGTATTAATAGGTCACCCTTTTCTTATGGATGTCCTCAGGTTATCCCATGCAATGCTAAGCACGAGGAAATGTAGTAGTCATGTAAAGGATGTTTTTAATTAAGATGTTCTATTTCATGTTTTATGTGTTTATATACTAATCCTAATCCCCAATGACACTATACCACTCGATATACTATGTTGTATCAGGTGAAGTTTATGTAATAAATCATGTTTAAGTGTGTAATAAAGAACATGGTTGTTATAGTTAGATTCAGAGGATAGGTTTAGTTATTTTTGGGATTAGGATTAGAAAACCCATGTAAATCCTTGGAGACATGAATATGTACAATGAAAACATACCTAAGTTTTGGTGAGTATTGGGTATGTGGTTTATCAAGAAAATAAATCCCCATTTGGATACGAGTAGGTAGAGGTGGCTCTGACACAGTTGTATCTTAGGTGTAAAACCTGAAAACACCACTTTGCCCTAGACTCAAACGAGAACTAATGCCCGACAACGGGCCTTGCTATACTCTTGGATACGAAACTTCCGGGGGATATGGTTTGGTAAATTCACAAGCTTATTATAAAACATTATTACGGGGAAAATATGAGATAATAATATATGTTAGGAAGTATATCATGGATAACATAGACTAAAGACAATATATTCATATGTTAAAGAAATAAGATCTATTTATAAGTCATCTGTTGTTGCCTTTGGATTACCCATTATGTGTTACCACAAACAATTGTTTTATTCTATCCAATGGCATGTAATTGGAGGACTCAGGCTAAAAACTGATGTGATGATACAAGGTTTATGCGCCAAAGTGCCTCTCCATGGGGTGCACCAGTCATCTTCGTCAAGAAGAAGGATCCATCAATTCCCCTTTGCATTGATTATCGTGAGCTTAACAAAATCACATTAAAGAAAAAGTATCATCTCTTACAAATTTTTGACTTGTACAATATGATGTGTAGAGAATAATACTTCTCTAAGGTGCATTTGCGGTAGGGATATTATCAAGTAAGTGTGAAGAAGGAAGATATCCCCAAGACTGCTTTTCATACAAGATATAGGAACTATGAATTCATAGTAATGCCTTTCAAACTAACCAATTATCCATAAATCTTAATTGAATTTATGAATAGAGTCTTTAGATATTACCTTGACAAATTTTTGGTAGTCTTTATAGATGATATTATGATATACTCCAAAACCTAGTAGGATCATGAGGAGCATCTAAGAAATGTACTTAAGATCTTGCAGAAGGTGAATCTCTATGAAAAGTACAACAATAGTGAGTTTTGGTTGAATGAGGTCTCATAGTTGGTATATATCATCACAAGAAATTTTATATATATGAATCACTCTAAAATAGATGCAATTGAGGGATGACCGAGGCCAACATCAGTCATGGATATCCATAGCATCTTGGGGTTATCTTGATGTTATCAACAATTTGTGTGAAATTTATCACGATTGTACAACCCTCTTACCAAGCTAACTCATAAGGGAATAATGTTGTCATGCAGTGATGAATTTGATGAAAGCATCAAGGAGTTGAAAATGGGGCCTATCGTTATGCCCGTGCTCACTTTACCCACAAGTGGATAACTTTTTGAGGTATTTAGTGTTGATTCGAAGATGTGATTGAGATTTATATTGATGAAAAATGACAATGCCATTGCCTATGCTTCAAGGAAAATGAATGTTCATGAGAATAATTATCCAAATCATGATCTGGAGTTGGATGCATTGATCATAGATTTAATAATTTGGAGGCATTATCTCTTTTGGGAGAATTGTAAAATATATAGGGACCAAAAAATCCTCATGTATATATTCACACAGAAAGAGTTGAACATGTGCCAAATAAGATGGTTTGATGTGATCAAAGACTATGACTGCTCAATCCATTACCACCCTGGGAAAGAAAACTATGTGGTGGATGCTCTATGTAGAAAGGACCCAGTGATTCTCTTATTGATGAGAATTGAGAAGGATCCAATCATCTTATATTTGATGAAGATGGACATGGGAATCATAAGGAACAGAACATCATCAATCATTTCACAAATGCTTTCTCAACCATATCTTTTGGAAAGATTAAAAGATGCTCCAAAGGATGATGTGGGAATTCAAATGGGAGTGGAAGTTATCAGAAAAGGGAAATCCTCAGGGTTCAATGTCAATGAGGACGGAATTGTGAGATTTGGGAAACGACTATGCATTCCATCAAGTCTAGAGATGAAGAAAGAACTTTTTGAGGATTCACATAGTTCAAATTTCTCAATTCACCTAGGTAACACAAAGATATATCTTGATCTTTGAGTGCATTATTGGTGAGATAATATGAAGAAGGAGATCGCTGAATTTATATCAGTTCCTGGTGTGTCAGTAGGTGAAGGCTGAGAGATAGAAGTCTAATGGGATGATGCAGCCATTACCCGTACCGGCATAGAAATGAGAGAACATCACCATGGACTTTGTCACCGAACGTTCGAATACATCTAAAGGAAACAATTCAATATTGGTTATTGTGGATCATCTTACAATGTCTGCACACTTTATTTCAAATCGAGTTGATTTCTCATTGGATCAACTCGAATAGATATATATCATGGAAGTGGTAAGGTTTCATGGAGTACCACTATCTATTGAATCTGATCGAGATCCATTATTCACCCATAAGTTTTGGAAGAGTCACCAAAATGCTCTGTATATAGAACTGAACTTCATTATGGCCTATCATCCTTAAATGGATGGCCAATATAAGCAAACTATCCAGACACAAGAGGATATGTTATGAACATGTTCTATGGACTTCAATGGAGGGTGGGACCAACATCATCCACTAGTTGAATTCTCCTATAATAATAGTTTCTATTCGAGCTTATGAATAGCACCTCATTAAGACATGTATGGTAAGAGGTGTAGAACATTAGAATTTTGGGATGAAGCCAGTGAGAATTAGTTGCTAGGACCATAAATAGTCGAAGAAATGGCGGAGAAGGTGAAAACTATTCAGCATCATATCAAGGAATCCCAAAGTCGTTAGAAGAGTTATGCAGATGACCGGAAATGATACCTTGAGATTAAATTTGGAGACATGTTATTTATACGGATATATCCTTGGAAGAATGTTACGAGGTTTTGAATTAAAGGGATGTTAAGTACTAGGGACATCGACCCCTTTGAGATTCTTGATCGTGTCGGGGCTATGGCCTATTGATTATTACTTCCACCTACCATGGCCAATGTACATGATGTCTTTCATATATAACTCTTAAAGAAGTACATACTAGACCCTTCACATGTAAACTCTTAAGAGTTAGTACAACTAGAGGATGATCTTTCTTATGAGGAGCAACCACTGAAGATCTTAGATCATAGAGAAAAAGTTATACAAAATTAGACAATCCCCCTCATAAAATTTTTGTGTAGAAACCACAAGGTTGATGAAGTGATTTGGGATCAGAGGAATTTATCAAAAAAAGTTACCCACATCTGTTTTTGTGTGGAAAAATGAAATTTCGAGTTAGAATTTTCTTAAGGGTGGAATATTTTAATGACCCAAACATTCATTAATGAAAATTCCACTTGATCTGATTAAATGTCTCACTATGTAGAATGTTTATATAAATGTAAATTTCATTGGTTTTATGTTTTTGGATTTTAAAATACTGTTATGATTTGTGACTGTTGTTAATATACCCATTGAACAGTGATAACATGATTATTATAAATATAAGGCTTTAAAAAATTCAATTTACTCATATAAATGAAGTGATGGCCCCATCTAGAAGGCTTTCCCTGTATGAACCACATTTGTCAGAGCTCGGAATGGAGGTGGCATCATTGGGCTTCGCTCTTGAACAAGACCAATCCAGGCTTGAAAACATTAATCTTGAGTGGAACCGACTATGTGAGAAGTGGAAGTTAATAGATATTACCACCTGAGTAATGTTATTCAAGCCACCCCAAGAGTCTTTCGCAATTACAGACCTTACCCTTTGGTCTTATGCAGGTGATATAAGGGGTTATCTAACGAGGCCCTAGCACAATGACTATGTACATTATTCTTGTATAAAGAATGTGCATTCATTTTATTATTGTTACTTTATAATTAGTTTTTAAATAAAAAATAGTATTTTTTAGTTAATATTCAAATAAGAAATCTATTTTGATAAATTAATTGATTTTTTATTAAATAATACGTTAATAGAATATTATTATTATTAAATTTCTTTTTATTAAAAAAATTATTGTATAATTTTATGAGTGAAATTGTAATTTTTATTATGGTTTAAAAGTTGTTTTTGTCAAAACCCATAAATTTTCGATAAATTTTGGTTTTTTTGTTAAAGAAAAAATTAACATCTTTAGAAAATTATTTAGATAAAATGAATATTATTTTTTGAATTAGGATGTCAAAATTATCCAATGGTGAAATTTTCATAATTTTCTGAGCCAGTAAATTTTTTTGATAAACATTTAATACCATTTAAATAAATAATGTGTTTTATGACAACATAATGACCCAGTACTGATGTCAAAAAATACTGTAATTTATTTTGAAAGTATATGTTTTACCATTATAATAATGTGAATTTGGGTTTTTTTATTTAGTTTACAAATCTTTAGAGGACCCTTTAGGGATTATAAAACATTTTGTCTTTTTAATCTATTTTCCTTTAGAGTGTGACTCACCCCCACATATGAAACCCCATTATTTTTATAAGAGAGTCCATTGGACTTATAAAATATTGTTTTGCACTCCCATTTATCAAAAACCATTAGAATAAACAATGGGATGGTTTGTTGTTTTGATTAATTTAATGTTAGGTGTCCCAAACCTAAATCATAAATAATCCCTCTCCTTTCCTATATAAACCCACCCACGCTCCCAGTTCCTCTTCACATAAAGCATTTTGAGATAAACCAACCCCTACCCCCATTGCTCTAGAATCCTTCAAAGGATTACGAACCTTCCAATAAGCCTCTCTGAAGCCTCTCCCTAGCCTTTGGAAGCACACTTCCATGTAATGGATTTTTTCCTTTCTCGTTTTTGTCCATTTTCCTTTAAGTTATTATTCAATTTGTTTCCAATAAAAAATTTTGCGTATAATTTCTCACCTCCACCATACTGCCCTATTAATTTTTGGATGATGTTCGTCCCCTTTATCTCTCATTAATAACTCCCATGTAAACCCATTACAATTCCAATATTCTGTGAGGGATTTCTCCCTCCTCATTAACATTCAAGCAATTCATTTGCATCATGAATCTAAATTTAATTACAATTGTTGGGAAATATTTATATATGACTCCCTTACTCTCAATTTCATGTAACTATGGTGATACACCCCTTTCTCTCTCATGAACCATTTTTATGAGTTCTTATGTTACGTCGTTACTCTGCCGAAATTGCATCATGATTTTCCAGGCCATAGTATTTGTGTAGTGAATACCATGACAATTTCTCTATCATTAGTATTCACCTTTATTCACATTTAATTATTGTATAAAGAGTTTCATGTATTAATTCCACACTTTTTTATCATGAAATAAATTATGATGTTTTGTTTTATGATCCATGTTTCACACTTTTGCATGAAATGAAATGTTTAAGAATGGTGCACCCTGATAGCGCTCCAATGCATTGGGAAAAATATAATATCATGATACTCCATGTTCAATGAGTGTTTAATCATGATAATTCAAGTGCAACTAGGTGTTACTCATTATTCATAAGCCATGATGGTTTACTCATGCTCCATCTGCAATGATCCTTGTCTCATGGTAATTCCATGTTAAGTGTTGTTGCCACAATTCCATGTTATTATTATCATGATTTATCATGGATTTATGTTCATGTTTCTATTGTGTTCCATTTATATGACTATTTGCTAACGTGTATTGTAGTCTTCATGTTATTACTTCCTTACTCCCTTATTAGGCTTTATAGATTACCCTTTTCTTATGCTTGTCCTCAGGTTATCCCATGCAATGCTAGGTGTGAAGGAATGCAATGGTCATGTAAAGGATTCTTTCAATAAATATGTTGTATTTCATGTTTTCAGTTGTTATGTAATGATCTTATGACCCAAAGGCACTAGAAATCTAAATCTTCTATGTCTTATCATGTGAAGTTTATGTAATAAATCATGTTTATGTGTTGAATAAATAACACGGTAATTATACTAATTCTCTTGAAATCTTCATCGACATGATGAATAGAGTCTTTAGATTTTACCTCAAAAAATTTGTGGTAGTTTTTATATATTATATTCTAATATACTCCAAAACCATGTATGATCCTGAGGAGAATCTATGAATTACACTAGAGACCTTGCGAAAAGATATGCTCTATGAAAAGTACAACATGTGTGAGATATGATTGAAGGAGGTCTCATTCTTGGCCCATATCATCACAAGAAATGAGATATATGTGGATCCCTCCAAGATAGCTACAATAGAGGGATGTACTAGGCCAAATTTGGTAATGTATATCCCTATATTTTTGGGGTAATGTGGATATTATCGATGATTTGTGAGGAATTTATCATGATTTTAAAACCCACTTACCAAGCTAACTCGGAAGGGAGTAAAGTATTATAGGAGTGATGAAAGTGTAGAAAGCATAAAGGAGTTGAAATGTAGGCTTCTCACTGCGCTCGTAGTCACTTTACCCAGAAGTGGAGAACTATTTGTGGAATTTAGTATTGCTTTGTAGAAGGGCCAGGGTTGTCGGTTGATGGAAAATGACAATGTCATTACCTATGCATCAAGGAAATTGAATGTTCATGAGAAGAATTATCCAACAGATGATCTGGAGTTGGATACTGTGATCATCACATTAGAAATTTGGCTTTATTATCTCTTTGGGGAGAAGTTTGAATTATATACGGGAAAAAAATCTGCAAGTATATATTCTCACAGAAAGAGTCGAACATGTTCTAAGGAAGATGGTTAGAGCTGATCAAAGACTATGACTGATCAATCCATTAGCACCTTGGGAAAGAGAACAAGGTGGATTATGATCTATGTGGAAAGGACCTAGAGGTTCTATAAGTTATGAGAATTGAGAAGGATATTTTTAACTTTTATCTGATGAAGATGGACATGGGAATCATAATGAAGGCAATATAGTCAATCGTTTCACAAATGATTGCTCAACCATATCATTTAGAATGGTTAATGGATGCTCGAATTGATGATGTGGGAATTCAGAAGAATGTGGAAACTATCATAAAAGGAAAATCCTTGGAGTTAATTTTTAATGAAGAAGGAATTGTGAGTTTTAAGAAAGGACAATCTGTCCCATAAAATCCAGAGCCGAAGAAGGATCTTTTGGATGATGCACATAACTAAAACATCTACATCCACCCAGGAAACACAAAGATGTACCAAGTTCTTTGAGGGAATTATTGGTGGGATAACATGAATAAGGAGATCGCAGAGAATAAATTAAATTTCATGTTGTGTCACTAAGTGAAGGCTGAGAGGGAGAAGTCTAAGGGGATGATGCAACCATTTCCCATTCCTTCTTGGAAATGGGAGAACATCACCACATACTTCGTCACCAGACTTCTGAATATATTCAAAGGCACCAATGTAATCTGGGTTGTTATGGATCGTCTTACAAAGTCTGCACAATTTAGAGAAATTTAGGAGGATTTTTCATTTGATAAACTGGCATGGATATATATCAATAAAGTGGTAATGTTGCATGGTGTACCAATATCTATTGTATCTGATCGATATCCAAGATCCACCTCTATGTCTTGGAATATTTTTCAACAGGCTATGGATACAGAACTAATATTTAGTATGCCCTATCCTCCTCAAACTGATGGCCAATCTGATTGAATTATTTAGAAATTAGAATATATGTAAAGATCATGTTCAATAGATATTATAGGAGGATGGGATCAACATATTCCTCTTGTTGAATTATCCTATAATAACATTTTCCACTCGAGCATCTGAATGACACCTTATGAAGCCTTGTATGGTAAGAGTTGAGGAACACCAACATGCTGGTATGAAGTCGATGAGAGTAATATGATATGACCATAAATGGTCGAAGAAATGGTGGACAAAGAGAAAACCATTCATCATCATATCAAGGCATCCCAGAGTCGACATAAGAGTTATGTAGATAACCATCGACGAGACCATGTGTTTAAAGTAGGAGGCTTGGTATTGCTAAAAATATATCCATGGAATAATGTCTGAGTATTGGAAAGAATGGGAAGTTAAGTCTTAGGTACATCTGCACCTTCGAGATTTTTGATCATGCTAGGGTTGTGGCCTATAGACTAGCACTTCTACCCATCATGGCCAAAGTACATGATGTCTTTCATTATCCCATTTAAGGAAGTACATACCAGACCCTTCACATGTGCTCTATTCATAGGTAGTACATCAAGAGGATGATCATTCTTACTTGGAGAAAGCAATGAAGATCTTATATGGTAGAGAAAAAGTTATACAAAATAAGACAATTCCCCTCGTCAAGGTGCTGTGGAAAAACAAAAAGTTTGAATAAGTGACGTGGGAATCAAAAGAAGTGATGAAGCAGAGTTACCCAAATCTCTTTTAATGTGGGAAAAGGAAATTTTGAGGACAAAATTTCTTAAGGGGGGAAGATTTTAAAGACCTAAAAATTCATTAATTAAAATTCCTCTTGGTCTATTTAAATATCTTCTTATGGTAATGTAAATCATATGAACAAATTTGGTTCAATGTTTTGGATTTTAAAATACCATTAGGAATTGTGACCATTTCTAATATAGTCGTTGAACAGTTATCACATTATTAGTATAAATATAGCGATTTAACAAATCCAATTTACTCAGAAAAAGGAGGTGATTCCCCTATCATGTATACATCCCCATATGAAGCCCATTTTTTAGAGCTCGTAAAGGAGGTGGTGTCATTGTGATTTGCTCCTATCCAATCCTATGCTGAGCTTGAATATGTTATGATCGAGCTGAACCACCTCCGAGGGAAGAGGATGTTGATAGAGATTAAAACTTGAGCAATGTTATCTGAGCCACCCGATGAGTAAGTCACCATCACACACCATACCTGTCGGTCTTATACAGATGTTATAAAGGGTTATGTAACAAGACCCTAGCACTATTTCTATATACATTATTATTGTGTAAGGAATGTGCACTCATTTTATTATTGTTACTTTGTAAATAGTTTTTAAAGCAAAAATAGTATTTTTAGTTAATTTTCAACTAAGATATCTATTTTTATGAATTAATGGTTTTTGAATAAAATTATATTTTAATAAAATATTATTAATAATTTAATTTTTATTAAATACAAACTATAGTTCATGTGTTATGAATAAAATGGTAATTTTTATTATGGTTTGAAAGAAGGTTTTTTCAAAACCCAATTATTTTCGATAAATGACGGTTTTTATTTTAAATGTAAAAATTTAAATATTTCGAAAATAATTTAGAGAAAATCAATAATAATTTTTTAATCAGGTTGTCGAAATTATCCAATGGTTATTTTTTTATAATTTTCTAAGAAAATTGATTTTTTGGGTAAAAACAAAATATAGTTTAAATATATAATGTGTATTATGACATCATAATAATCCAATATTTATGTAATAAAATACTATAAACATTATGTTTGGCCAATATATGTTTTAACATTAAAAATAATGTTAATATTGATTTGACTTATGTATTTTACAATTCTTTAGTGGACCCTCTAAGAATTATAAATCATTTTATCCTTTTAAATTGTTTTTCATTGAGAGTGTGACTCACCTCCACACAAGAAACCCTATTATTTTAATAAGTTCATCCATTGGACTTATAAATTATTTTTCTCCCCCCTCCCCTTCGGAAAAACCCATGGGAAAAATCATGGGCTGGTTTTTGGTTTTGATTAGTTTAATGTGAGGTGTCCCAAACCTAAAAAATAAATAATTCCTTCTCCATTCCTATATAAACTCACCCAAGCTCGCACTTCCCCCTCACTCAATGCATTTGGAGTTCGACCAAACCCTTCCTTTATCTATCTAGAATCATCAAAAGGGGTCCCAATATCCCAATAAGCCTCTCTAATTCCCCTCCTAATCTTTTTTAATCACACTTCCAAGTAAGGGATTCTAACATTAATTTTTCTTGTCCATGTTACCTAATATTTCTATTCCTTTTTATTATAAATTATAAATGTTGGGGTATTATTTTTCACCTACCCCATACATCCCTCTTCATGTTTCAATAATGATATATACCCTTTCTCTATCATTAATTCTTTCCATGTATACCCATTAACAAGATAATATTCGGTAAGGAATTTCACTCTCATCATTTACATTCAAGTAATTATTTTGTATCATGAAACTAAATTCCACTAAAAATGATGGGACATATATCTATATAACAAAAATACTTTCCATTTCAGTTATATATGATGAGACTACCCTTTATCTCTCATCATCAATTTTTATGAGTTCTTATGTGATGTTGTTACACTGCCAAAATTACACCACGATTTTCCAAGCCAATGTTAGTGTGTTGTGAATACCATTATCATTTATCAATAAAAGATATTCACCTTTATACACATTTACATATTGTTTAAAGAGTTTCATTTATTAATTTCACACTCCTTTATCATGGAATAAATGGTGATATTTAACGAATCCATGTTTTGTGATCCAAGTGGCACACTTATGCCTAAAATGAAAAGATTAAGAAGGGTGTGCCCTGATAGTGCTCCAATGCATTGGGAAAAGTATAGTATCGTGATACGTCATGTAAAATGAGTGTTGACTCATGATAATTCTTGTGTAATGAGGGTTTAATCATCCTTTATGTGCAATGAGGGTTTACTCGTGCTCCATGTGCAGTGAGCATTGACTCGTGCTAATTCAATGTTTTGTGATGTTGCCACATTTCCATGTTATGATTATCATGATTTATCATGCCTCTATATTCATGTTTCTCTTGTAATACATTGATATTTCTATTTTCTAACATGTATCGTATTCCTCATGTTATTTGATTTATTTCCCTTATTGGGATTTATAGCTCACCATTTTCTTATGCATGTCTTCACGTTATCCTATGAAATGATATGTATGAGGGAATGTAGTGGTCATGAAAAGGAAGTTTTAAATAAGATGTTGAATTCCAGGATTTATGTTGTTATGCAATGTTCTAAAGCCCCGAATACACTAGACATATCGATCTTCTATGTTGTATCATGTGATTTTTTATGTAATAATTCATGTTTAAGTTTGTAATAAAAAGCAGGGTTGTTATACACAGAGAAAGAGTAGTTAGAAAAATAAACATGAAAACCATCATAAAAAAAAATAAGAGATATTTATTATATATATTTTTATTAAAAAATAACATACAATACATCGTTTATTAAGATAGTTTTGGGATATCGAATATCTCCAAATCTAATTATATTTCTATTTGAATTTTCATCAAAAGTGACAAATCCCCCATCCATTTTAGTTAGCATATGAAATATTTATGTATAAAAACTCATTTTATAGGAACTTCCACTATCTATATACAATAGACCATTTTTCCTTTGTAATGTTGCCTTCAAAACCGTAAAAGAAGTTGTCTATTTTGGTACCCAAAATATCAATTATTTTATAGTGATAACTAGTAATAATCTGGGAATCAAGATTTGATTTATGATTTCACAACTTATATCACTTTCTTCCGAAATAAAATTATAAATAATGTCTCTTTAAATACCAAAAATTTGAAAATTTTGTAAATACCAAAAATTAGTTACATGTCATGTTTTTCCACAACGTTTACTGATGTCATTTTTATAATTGGAAACAAAATAGTTTTTATAAAATTATCATTACTCCCTCATAATTCATATTCTAAATCATTACCTTTTAATGACATTATTTCCAAGAATATAATTTAATGTACATTATCCTTGTGTATAAACAATATGATAACTAATATTGGATTCTACTTAATCCTGTAATATTTTAATAAATTTTTCATGGTCAGCACATTTTTTAAAGATGGGGTGAATTATTCAATCAATTCTTGATGTTGTTTTAACAAAGTGACATTTCCACCTAAAATAACATTATGAATGACATACAAGGATTTTGGTTTCTTAAATAAGGAATCATATTTTTAATCTAACACAAAAAATAGGCTTCCAATTTATCATATGAGGAACTACTAGTATCAAAATTAGAAGAGTGATAAGTTTTTACATTTTCATATTTATCCATAAATCACATATTAGATTTTTGATTTGATTTCTCCTTCAACGAATTACACTTTGAAGGGATGTTAGAGTATTCTGATACACTCTATGTAGGTTTTATTTCACTTTTTTTTTCTTAATATCATCATTCTATTGATATCTATTTTCTTTCCCTTTGTTCAACTTTTAGCTGGGGAAAATGCAGTGTAATATGACTAAATTTCTGGCATTCATTATATCTATATTCACTTGAGTCTTCCTCATCGTTCTTGATGGAATTTTTGAATCATATTTTATTATTATAATTTTTTTTGTATATTTCAAAATATTTGAGCCAGTTTAATTTTAGAATTATTGGAATTTTAATTTTTATCTACCTTTCCTTATTTCTTTAAATTTCTATTATGATTCTGAGATGTCACATTCAGAGCAATAATTTCATTCTTCACAATAGTCTTATGATATCCAGCTTCATCGTGTATTTATAATTCATACATCATCATTTCCCCATTAGTTATTTCATTTCCATCTCATTGATATGTGATTATTAAAGAATAGCAACAAATATTCCATTCCATTTTATTGTTATTAAACTGAGTATATTTAAATCTTGATCAGGTTTTTTATGGGTTCTCATATGTCTATAGTATTAAGGATATTGTCTATAAGCTTCCATTCATCTGTGTGATGGTTTCACCATCAAATATTCTTAATGTTTCAAATATTAGATTTTTTGTATCATATCTAATCTATCTGATATAATCTATTCCATCATAAAAACATGAAATATTTTTCCACATTTCATAGGATGTAGGAAATTAGGATACATGATTTAATTCAATTTTTCTAAGACTAAAAATAATAGAATTAATTTCAATTTAATTCATATCATATTTGTCTTTTGTTATTGAATCCTTAGTTTCTAGTTTTTCAGAAATCCAATAAATAATAATAATTTTTGAGTATACTATAAATCAAGGATTCTTCATATAGATAATCATTTGAGATTTCCTGATTTTATATCCTTTACCATTATAATATGGATCACGTACCATTGACATTACTTCTCTTTGACCATCCATATCCAATCATTGTATAGTATTTTTTTCTTTTTATATTTCTATATCTATATCCAAATACTCTTCTCTGGTACCAATTTATAGGTTGAAATATAAAATGTAACACATAAGAGGGGATGAATTGTGTGTTTTCAAAAACATGCACAATACTGGCTTTTGATACCCTTTGTAATTTATGCGGATATGAAATGTTTTTCTTTTGAATGAAAATATGCAATGGATAAATAGAAATAAAGAAAAAAACATTTTACTATGGTTCGAGGTACAATGATCCCATAGTCTACACTACAAACTACTCTCTCTTTGATCATAGTAAATATCACTAGAATGGTCTACATGTAATAAGACTAATAATCCACAACTAAGTGCAGACATTTGACCCCTTGAAAAAATGACAAAAAAATTCTTATGGTTATTTAATATAGAGATGTTTATTTGCATCTTAGATCATGAAACTGATACTCCCCCACAACTGAGTATGGGAAATTGAAACACCAATAAATAAAATGAGTTTTATTTGAATGATTCAGTTTTTTCTTCATGGTTTCAGTAGCAAGAAACTAAAAATTGGTAGATCTTCTTCTTCTAAAAATAATATATTCAAGAATAAAATATTCTAAAGTGATTATTTTTTCGATAGGATAATCAATAAGTTAGAATCCTATGTAGAATTAGTAATCTAATAGTAGTAAATTATTGAACACATGTACCTCTAATTTATATCTTATTTAAAAATTTATTGTTGGTTTTAAAAGCACTATAAAAGATAATTTCAATAATATAGTCACATATGTAAATTTATTAGCACACACACATATATATTTTTGAAGAGATAATATTAAAGAATACATAGAAGGGTAACATTATTCGGTATCTTATATCCAAAACATATCATTATTTATCATGTAAATTAAAATTATAATTGTCTATTGGAATTGTAACTTCACATAGAAATATGAGATATTTTCTCTGATGAACACAGTGATTTGAAAAAATAAAAAAGATCATTTTATCTACATTTCATTCTGACTTGACCGTTTCATCAATCTAATATTGAAATCCTATAATAAATAATTTATCCATTTATAACACAACGTAGGGTTGATATATAAAGATTAGGGTTCTTTTGTGCAACGTAGGGTTCATTTTCTAAGCATAAAGTTCCAACCAATGTATGGATTCATAAATATACTTTTATATTCACATAACATAGTGGAAAATGTACCATAAATATGATATTCAATACATTTATCATTTTTAGCATAAAATCCCTAACATAGAATTTATTAACCATACATTAAATATTTACATACATAGGGTGTGAACAGTAACTCCAGACACCATTATTGGTTGTTGATCCATATGATTGATGATTCTACAAATGTAAGGATGTTGATCCAAAAAGAAACTTGTTTAGGGTAATTTAGGGTTTGTAATTTACATTCATTTACAAAATGTAGTGTTTGAAATAATGTTTCCTGAATAAATATTATAACGTAAAAATACATTAACATGTATATGAATAACTAAAAACACATTCAAGAAAAATACATTATAAAACAGGGTATTTGTAAACATCAAAATAATCTTAAATTTCTGAGTTTTTTTTGACAATAAAATCCAAAAAATTTCCATAAAATGAGATTAGAATTTAGTTAAAATCATTTTTTGAAACCATTTTAGTAATTCTTTTTTTTTTGAATAAATTAGATTCCTGACCAAAGAGATAAATAATTGTGAATTTTTTTTAAATTGTTTCGTAATTATTTTACATTCCAAATTATATAAAATAGTATTTAAACATGACGATATCATGAATAAATAGTGTATATTAAATTTCATGAGAATTATTGAGAGATGAATTATAATATATTATCATCAAAAACATAATCATAAATAATCGTGATAAATGATGAGATTTTATTATAGAATCATTACCAAATTGGTAAATTTTAATCATAATTGCATTATTTAATATTATTAAATTAATCATAAAATATAATGAATATTTATAAATTCATGATATTACAAGTAAAAGGGTTTGAATATACCCCATTTCAAGGAATATGTTTTTGTTCATCTCAAAGAACGAATGCTGAGAAATAAATCCCTTACTGATTTTGAAACAGTTGTCTCTAAACCAATGGAAAGAGATATAATAAAAATAAAATGTAAATTCGAATAATTTTCAGTTTATGAATCATAAAATTAATTCATTGGAAGTATACATACTATATAAGTCAACTTTTTGGTGAACATAGAATGTGTAACAAGGAAGTAAAAAGTGATATGAAATCATAATCTATTCTGTTATCTTTTGTATTGTGGACCCCTTAAAAGAGAGATACTATAATGGATATTTGAAACATAATAGATTTCATTAGAAATATAATAATAAACATTCATGTTCTTTATATATATCACATAATATAAATATGTAGTGAATATAACATATATCTCAATAAAGTTTAAAAAGTGAGACATAATTCTGTTACCTTAAGTCTTAAATTCGGTCATACATGGTCAATCCTCCAGAATAATAAATATATGTTTATTATAATAGTATTGTTGAATCATACTCGTATATATCATACCATATATGATTTTCTTATGACATTGTAATAAAAGTTTATTACCAATTCCATGTTAATGATTGTTTTCATTTAATAACTGTTTTCTTATGCTACGACATGTTATTTTCAATCATGAATTGATCATAGTTTAATCATCTCAAGAATTTATAACATTCTATAAATTGCATATATATTTATTTATTGTAATCCATAATATTTATTGATAGGAAATTATATTCACCATTCATGGAGATAGTAGGCTTCACAAATGCGTGAACACTCTATCCACTTTTACATCATATTGAAATAAATAATATTAAATAAAAAATACTTATCATAATACTATTATTATTTTTTCATATATATCACACATGATTATTAAAATAATATTTTATAATGTTCGTGTAATTCATGAAAAAATCATATCACTTGGCGTGGCATTGCATGGTCGTAGACATGAACAATGTTATCATATTCCCACAAAATGAAAATCTTCTAGATATGTGTGATATTATATTTGACGAAAAATATTAAAATCATAAATATAATTTAAAAAAATTATAAGTTAAAAATAAATTGTTATTCCAAACATTTAATGGTTGTAATGGAAGAATGAATAACATTGGTTTTCAAAGAGGTATCCCACTCTACACATTAACAATGATTTCATAACTGATTTCATGGAAGTGTCTAATTTTCATGTTCAAAAGAATCACATAAATTTTTTTCATTATATATAAAATATCAAGGTTATATTATAAATAAGGAATAATAAATATTTATGGTATATAAGAAATGAATAAAATTAAAATACTCATTGATGAATGTTACATATTCATTGATTACCCTATTTAGATTAGCAACAATGGAATCATTGGTAAGATTTATATCATAAATAATACTTATAGGATAATGGGATGATTATTTTAAATTAATTTGTGTAAATATTATTCCATGAAAAAATATTTAGATGTGTGATGTAGTAGAAAGAGTGAGAAAACATTTAGGGTTATAGGGAAGTGTAATTCATGTAAATAAAAAAAATAATTCTCTATTAGCAGGTATCCCTTATATAATGTTCCCCCAATAAATATAAATAACAAATTTGTGGTATTACATGGTAGATTAAAAATTATACAAAAAAATAAGTTCCTTTTATATCTAGTTATTCTTTAATGTTTATGTTTACTCCCTTTTAACCATATAGTTATTAAGAATCTAACTTGTATCTCGTTATTTACATTGGAAATTTTTTCATTAAGAAAAATATTAGAATGATTATTATTATATAATTTTGAAAAAAATATGCTGAATATTAAATATAGTTTATTGAATAATAATCTAATATGTGTGTAAAATTTGTTATAAAACAACACATGAAATGTGCCAAACCCCATTTTATCCAGCTTTATATTAATTAATTTTAATTGTTTTACTAATCATTATGATAGAAAAAATAATTTAACCTTATTAAAAAATATTGATTATTATAATTCTAAATTTGGAATCAAAAATTTCTGAATTTCATCCACATATGTTTTAGAAAATAATTTAAAAGCAATCCAATACATGTATGGACAATCAAATTTTTCTAATGTGAAATTGATCACAATTATATAATGTTTTTATATCATATATCAATTTTAAATTGATTCCAATAGAAATTTTTTTATTAATATATTTATAAAAGAATAAATTTCAATTAAAAAAATTAAAATATAAGTTAAATTTAAAAAAAATATATTAAATGAAATAGATGATTTCAATTAAAATCTTTAATTTCTAACTATTTATCTAAAAATAAATGTTTTCTTAAAAATCCCAAAAATTCACCAAATGATAAATTCTATTTTTCAATATTCAACCGTAAAAAAATTTTATTAAATCAATTATCTAAAATTGTGAAACATTTCTATTAAAATAATTCATACATAATAATACGGTAATTTTTTTAAAAAAAATATATATTTTTATATGTAAATTTTTATATATAATTATCTCTTACCTAGAAAATAATATATGAGGAATGTTGTACATTTTATTGAGAATATAATATTAAAATATCATTAAAATCATTAACAAATAATTTGGTTAATTAGTTGGTATAAAAGAAACTTGTGCTGATAAAAATAGTTTTTCAGAAGAAGATTTCATTTTATTTTAAGGAGTATTTTACATTCATTTCTATTGAATAATTCCTTAAATAATTATACTAACATGTGTAAAAAATATTTTTCATATTTTTATTATTAATACCAACCATTGAAAAATCTTGTTGATAAATTTCATATTTTGTAATATTATTTATATAATATTGCATGTCTGGTTTAAACTCGGGGTTGCATGTAATGCAAGTTAAATCAAAATTGTATGTAACAGAAGAGAAAATATTCATTATGTGTAATTAGAAGTAAAATATTTTCTTTTTGAATTAAATAATATCAAACGACTAAATATATTTTGGAAAACTAGAAAATCTCAGGGTGTTATAGTATGTTGAGATATATGTGTATAAATTAACAACAAGACATTACAGCACTCTAAACACATTTATAGGGAATAATTACCACCAGGCATACCAACACATTATACTACAAGAAGAATTGTAACACACCATGAATTTAAAAATATATTTAATTTAGAATGCATGAAACACCGAGTCCTTACAAAACTACACATTGTATATTCTAGTTGTTTGGAACAACATTGCCTCTTCTATGTTTTGAATTAAAAAATGGGCATCTAGAGTTGTGATCGGTAAGTCAATTGGTGTCTGATATATCCAACATGATTTTTTTGATGAATAGTAAAATACCCTTATGAATAGTAATATGACACACATGAATAGTAAAAAATAATGTTATTTTATTTTCCTAAGGTATTAAGATGAAGATATCTTAATTCAATTTTTAATGAAATATAAAACTAATTATACCTTTACCATTGTTATTTTTCAAATTTACTATGATTTTATTTAAAAATTAAATTAATAAATTTTAGAAAATTATTTTTGAAAAATATAGTTTGTTTTTAAATTATTCATGGTGAAAAATTGTTAGGGTAAATTTTTGTGAATTTTTTGAAATTCTTAAATTTTTTATGAATAGTGAAATACTCTAAAATATCGAATATACAAATTAGTAGTACAATAAACTATTTATGACATCATATGTGATGTAAGACCACCTTGTTCGAACTAACATGCCATTATTACTATTTGGGGTCTCATGAATTATTATTATTCATAGTCTTGACCATAAATATTATAATAATGATTAAAATAATGAGCAATTTATCCTCTCCTCCACTATAAATAGCACTCTCATTCCCCTCATCCTCTCATACCTCTCAAGCCTTGATTCTATCCTATGTTCTTCCCAATAACCCTCCCAAGACTCCTTCCAACGTCCTAGAGAAGATGGTCTCAGAAAAATTCCAATTCCAATGGCCTTAAGAATGATCTCAATGAAAAGAAATCAAGAGGTAAACATCCTCTTTGGTTTTCATTCTTTTCTTTCATTTTATGATTTTCTTTTTAATTTAAATAGAATTATTTTGGGATAAGTCATTCCATATCCCCTTACTAACTATATTATTTAGGTGTGATGAGATACCCATTTTCTATCATCAAACTATTTTATGAAACTTTAAGTGACGCTGTTAGGATACCGATTTTTTGTGACATATTTCTAAATTTTCTTCTATTTTTTTTCCTTTCTTTTCTACTTCTTTAATCATATCCCATAATCAAAATGATATGATAGTTATAGTACCTTAAATTAATTGAAAATTTATTATGGTAATGTAATATTTCATCATCATCACTATTCCCCCATCCTTTTATATTATAAATTCAAACACCTTTCGAGATGTGTTAAATTGTCACACTCAAGGAAGATGGGTTTTCAATTTTCATTACTATCCTCAAGATTGGTCATGAAACCTTTTTATAGGAACAAAACAGATCGTAAAATAATTATTTTACCTTATTCAATATTTTTAAATACTTATACACTCATAATATAGAATAATAATACAAAACAAGTTCATTATGCACAAAACGAGCCAAGTTAATCCAAGCATTTATCAAAATATTTTTCTAATGAATCATCATAAGGTATATAACATAATATCATTATAAGATCATTTAAACCTATTTAATATCACTAATAATACATATTAACAATTCTGCATGTTTACCCACATTTGAAACGAACTTACATTCATGAATACTAGTATACAGATCATGAAAACCAATAGTGAAAATGCTTCCAAACAATAAAATTGAATCTCTTAAAACCCATCAAGAAGTTCATGAATAAAACTAATAAGGTTATAGCATATTAATAAAATGTTTATGAGGTTCTAAACTTATTAGTTAATGAATCTAAATTTTATTATTCAGGTCATTATGAACAATCAACATCACCTTCGAGCTTAAGGTAAGGGATATCTTAACTCAATTTCAATTCGTTGAGTTAAACATCAACGTCATTTGCTTTGTATTTTACCATAATATGTGTGAATGAACTAATATTTTATTACTTTTTATATCCACATTTATTTTTTTGGTTAATGTTTTTCACACATAACTATATCATCTATTTTCATTAATCTAATGATACGTTCTTGGAATGGATTTGTTCATCTCACTTCGTTCTCTATGAGATATTCCGTATTCACTACTATTAATTGTGTATGGTGTATGTATACTCAACATTGTTGTTTAATAAAATGAATCTCTTTAGTTTTATTATATTAAATATATCATATTATGACTTTTAATTTTTTGGCACTGGGTTTAATTGATTACGAAGTAGTAATTATTTTCTACCCAAACCTCCATTTTCAGTCGGCTTTCTCTTATTCTTTATTCATCTCAATTAAATTATTATTTAGTCTTATGTAATAATCATAAATTATATGTGAATTTCATATATATGTGTAAAAATAATAATCCTTCTTTATTTTGTGGGATGGAACATGTTTTAAAATAATCTATCAATAAATTCTTTTGAAATGTAAGCTTGATTCAAGAACCTTCTAAAATTCTTACATATTTTGATGTTAACAATATAATCTATTTTAAGCCATATTTATCTTCATAAATCACACATTTTAAATTCAAGTTTGGTTCATTACTAGTTTTATGAATGAAATCATGCCTTTGAACTTTAAAATCTCTTTAATGAATTCCTTAAACAGCCCTAAAATGTTTTATGTTCAAAGCTTCTTTAAAATCACTTTTTACATGATTTCACTTCAGTATGACATCATTTATGCATCAAATGTAATTTCAAAGTCCATACCATTTATCATAAGGTATATACATGTTTAAAACATGATTTTTGGAAAATATAATTTATTTACCCAAAGAACTATTATTTCCAATATAAAATGGATTTTCCTCCTCACAATTTTACTTTTTGAGATATATGCCTTGTTCTCCACTGACTTCTTTTCTGTGGTGTATGTAATTCTATTTGGTATATAATATTCAGATACTCTTTAATCATATAATATTATAGAAGATTATTATTTTAATGTTTCAATGTGGTATGGGACACTTTGGAATGTTTAATGATTTTGTCCTCATGAATTTTTCAATGGTCTCATTTAAAAGTATCATTATTTATGTCAACATCGATTGATGAATTAGTATCCTCAAATATATACGGATATTGATAATTAATATTTTACTTTTATTAAATATATATATAAAGAATGCGTTGGACATGAAGCGGTGGGTGGGGCCCACTATAGACCCTCGATTCATTGACACGTATAATGAGACAAATCAGTTGGCGACAAACCCTTCGAGTTTGTTTCCAAAAATATGACGAGTTTCCTCCCACAGACATAAACCATTTCACTGGTATTGTGGTATCATGTGATAGATACATTATGTTAAATTAATAAGAATTATATTTATTCATTTTCAATTATTACTATCTATGAGGTTTTCACTATAACAAAACCTATGGATGTAGTTTCATTCTCAATTTATTAAAGCCAATTATTTTTCATCTATTAACAATGCCATATTGACTTCTCCTAAATCTTTATGATTTAGTTGTTATTGATTATTTATTCCAATATTGGTAACCCTTACTGATCATTTGTGCTTACCCCTTTCATTTTTTTAACTTCAATAGGTTATTAAGAGGAGACTGTTTATTGAGTTCTAATAGAGGTAGTTTACTAAATTTTTTACCATTTTAATGTAATATGTGTTACAAGTATGTATCCACTTTCTTCAATAATACTAAAATAATCAGTGCTTCGGGGTTTGATACCTTGTAATCATACCAATGTAATTAATAACTCACCAGCTTCGGTCTAGAGGGGTTGGGGAATTACAGTTGGTATCAAAGGAAGTTTAGTAAAAACCTTGGGAACCTGTTTTAAAATACGTACGTTAAAGAACAATAATCAAAGATGGTCTATGAGGATAAATAAACAATAAAATACAATAATTATGGTAGTTAATAGATTATTTTCATTTTTCTAGAAAATATATGCATGTGTGGATACAAAGAAGTAGAGGCGGCTCTATGATAGAAGTACCTATGAGTGAAAACCCCGACAAGGAGTTTCGGGCTTGACCCAGGTATCCTAGTACACAACAATAGTCCTTGATGCACTATTGGGATGACACCCTCAGGATATATTCTTAGGATAATTCAAATTTTATTATCCATCTATTATAAAAGATGTATTCAACCAAGTGACCAAATAATATGGTTCTAGGAATTACGATGCTTAAATTAATTCAATGTGTTATATCATGATTAGTGTTATAGAGAGTTCATAATTTTATGATCTAATATATAATATGAAAATTTATTATAAATGGAGCCTAGAATAATGAATAAATACATCACCATTTCACGTGATACGAAGCGTAAGAAGGATAATATATCTAATGGTTTTGAGGCATCTTTTCAAAGGATGATTGTCTCCCAAGTATCGTTATCATATGAGGAAATACTATCATGTGTTAACAAGGTATATAAAGACTTCTCTGAGTCCTATGTATTTTATGGGAAGAAAAATAATGAGAGGATAAATGATTAATACGAGGATAAAGGGAATAAGGGAAATAAGTGTTTTCAAACAAGTGATAATTGTGGAGAAAATCACCGTGGTAAATACTTGAAAGGAATGGGAGCTTTCTATATGTTTGGAGAAAAAGGACACCATGTTCATGATTGCAAGGGTATGAAATTGTTTTCCAATGTTCAATGATTTACCTTCAAAGATATGGGAAACATAGCAAATCAATGTCTCAATCGTCAATGGAATATACCCCAAATGCTAGTTTTGGATAATGATCAATTTATGATGCTACCACAGTTGAAGTAGAATGATTGATATTCCTAGTAAAGAATCACGCCATTTAAATATTTAGTCTGTAATGTACTATTTATATGAATTATGAAAAATATAAGGATTTTTATCCTCATCATCAATTTTGAAATTTTTTTGTGCAAGAAAACAATTGAAACCCATCAAACCACAAAAAAAACAAACATTGGAATGATCCTAAGGAGGCTTGTAGGAGTCGTAAAGCACAACTTTTCCCCTACTATGTTTGGAATTTCGAAAAATGGTAATAAAGAGTTGCGATTAGTATGTCTTTTGGAGTCTGATAGAACCAACTTGATTTTATTGATGAATAGTATCATACTCATATGAATAGTAATATGAATAGTAATATGACCCATATGAATAGTAAAAAAATATTAATTTAATTTCTTAATGTAATAAGATGATGAGATATTAATTAAATTTTCAATGTGATATAAAACTAATTACACCTTTAACATTGTTATTTTTCGAATTAACAATGATTTTATTTAAAAAAATTATATATATTTAGAAAATTAATATTGAAAAATGGAGTTCATTTTTTACTTCTACATGTCTAAAAATTCCTAGGGTGAGTTTTTGGGATTTTTCTGAAATTCTGAAATTTTTTGATGAATTTTGAAATACGGTAAAATACCACATATACAAATTATCAGTATAATACACTATTTATGACATCATAAGTGATATAAGACCACATGGTTTGAAATAACCTTACATTTTTACTGTATGTGGTAACATGAATTAATATTATTCATAATCTAGGGGAAAATATAATAATAATGATTAAAATCGTGTAAAATACCTCCTCTCCTCTACAATAAATACCACATTCATTCCCCTCTTTCTCCCACAACTCTCACACCTTTGTCCTTAACTATGTTATCCCCAATACTCCTACCAATAATATTCCTCAGATCCTAGATCCTCTAGTCTAACCAAAAGGACAAATCAAAAGGCCTTCATAAGGATCTCAAGGAGAAAAGATCAAGAGGTAAACATCCACTTTTGTTTTCATTCTTTTCTTTCATTTTATGTTATTATTTTTAATTTCATTTGGATTATTTTGGGATATGTCATTCCATATCCACCTTAATACCAATATTATATAAGAGTGAGGAGATACACCCTTTCTCTCATCAAACCATTTTACGAAATTTTATGTGATGCCTTTAGAATGCAAAATTTTGCTGGGAGATTTTTCAATTTTCTTCTATTTTGAGTTCCTTTCTTTTTTTACTTAATTAAACATGTCCCCTCCCCAAATTCTATAACAATAAAAGTATCATAAATTAACTTTATTTTTATTAATCTAAACGAAAATTTAATCATCATCACTATTTCCCCATCCTTTTATACTATAAATGGAAACATTGTCCAGGATCTGTTAAATTATCACCCTCAAGGAAGACGAGTTTTCAAATTTCATTACTATCCTCAAGACTGGTCATGAACATTTTTAATGGTTGAAAAATTTCTTAATATTTGTTTACCTTATGTAAGATTCTGTAATCCTTACAAACTCATAATACTAGATAATAATGCAAAACAAGTTTATTATGCACAAAATAGGAAATGTTAATCCAATCAGTAATTAATAAATTTAATCTAATGAATCAACCTCTTGTATATAACCCAAAATCATTAAAAGATAATTTATATCTCATTAATTCCACTAATAATATATATTAACAATTCTATATGTTTAACCACATTTCAAACAAACTTCCATTCACGAATTCAAGTAAACGGATCATGAAAACCATATGAGAAAACACTTCAATAAATAAAATTGAATCTCTTAAAATCCATCAACGAGGTCATGAATGATCCTAATAAGGTTATACAATATCAATTAAATGTTTATGAGGTTCTATAATTATAAGTTAATGAAGCTATATTTTCTTATTCAGGTCGTTAATAATAATCAATAACACATTCTATCTTAACGTAAGGGATATCTTAACTAATTTTCAATTCATTTAGTTAATCATCAATGTCATTGGTTTTGTATTTTACCAGGATATATTTGAATTACCAATGATTGATTTATTATATTTATCCACTTTTATTGTGTGGGTTTATTTTTGTCACACATAATTATGTCTTTCATTTTTCCTCAATCTAATGATACGTTCATGGTACAGATTCCTTCATCCCACTTCCATCATTGTGAGATTTTTCATATTCACTACTATTACTTGTGTATGTTGTATGTATATTTCCCATTGATATTTCATACCATGAATCTGTTTATTTTAATGATATTAAATTTATCATTTCTGAATATATATTTTGGGGCATTGGGTTTTATTGATTACAAAGTACTACGTATTTTATACCTTAACCTCCATTTTCATTCGGGATGCTCTTATTCTCTATTCATCATAATGAAATTCTTATTTATCCATTTGAACTTTTCATAAACTCTGTTTGAATGTCCTATATATATGTGCCAATTAGAATCCTTATTTATTTTTTGGGATGTTACATTCATTAAAATAACATTTCAAAAAATTCTTCTAAAATGCAAGCTTGATTCAAGGAACATCTAAAATTATTACCTATTTTGATTTTCACTATATAATCTTTTTTAAGACATGTTTATCTTTTTAAATCACACATTTTAAATTCTATTTTAGTTAATTTCTGTAATTATTATAGAAAAGTTGCCTTTTCTCTTTAAAAAATCTTTAATGAATCCCTTAAATCCCCCTAAAATGTTTTAATAATAACGCTTCTTTAAAATCACTTTTTACATGATTTCACATCAGTATGTCATAATTTATGACTCAAATGTAATCTCAATATCATTAACATTTCTTTTATGGGATATAAATGTTGAAAATCAGATTTATGAAAAAATAAATGATTTACCAAAAAAACAATTCTTCTCAAAGTAAAATGGATTTTTCACCTCACCCCTTAACTTTTTGAGATATATACCTTGTTCACCACTAATTTATATCTTGTGGTGTATGTAATGAAATTTGTTATATCATATATAGTGTCTCATTATTCTCATATTATTCTAAGGTATTATTATTTTAATGTTTCAAGGTGCAATGGGACAAATTGGAATGATTACGTATTTTTTCATCAAAATTTTTTCAATAGTCTAATTTAAAAGTTTCTTTATTTATGTCAACATTATTTGATGAACTAGTATCTTCAAATATATACAGATATTGATAAGGAATATATTACCTGTAATAAATAAATTTATAAAGAATGCTTTGGACATGTAGTGGAGGGTGGGATCCACTATATCCCCTTGATGCATCGACAGGTCTCATGAGATATACCAGTGTGCGCTAGACCCTTTGAGTTTGTTTCCAAAAATCATACAAGTTTCTACCTAGAGACTTAAAATATTTCAACGGTATGGTGGTATCATGTGACAAATAAATAACTTCCAATTAATTATCATTATCTTTATTAATTTTATTTATTACTATCCATGAGGTTTTCACAATGAAAAAATGTATGAATGAAGTTTCATTCTCATTTTATTAAAGGAACATGTTTTTCATTTATTCACAATGCCATATTGACTATGCCTAATTTTTTATTATTCAATTATTAATGATTCATTCTTCCTCTAATTTTCACCCTTACTAAGCATTTTGGCACACCACTTTCATTTTTTTTACTTTAATAGGTTATGAAGAGGAGACCATTTATTGAGTTTTCATGGATGCGGTCTATTTGTTTTTGTTATGTGTTGTATTTTGTTACCTTTACCAACGTAAAATGAGTTACATGTATGTATATAGATTATCCAATACTAGTAAACTACTCAGTCCTTCCGGATTTGATTCCTTGTAGTCCTGAAAATGTAATTAATAATGCACTGGCTCTGGTCTTGAGGGGTCGTAGGGTTAGAAGAATATTGTTGGGATAGTGGCGGTATTAATCTGTTTATTTCTATCTAATCTAGTTGGTGGAAAATCACACTCAATGAGACCATTCAGTGTCAATTACCCAATCGAAATGGGTAATGTGTTATATGAAATCAGAAAAAAACATAATATATATAAATCTAAGAATGAAACTATATGAAAAAACCTATCCCTAGACTGAGCTACTTTTAACATCACATGGGGTTACCAAATTCCAAAGCCACGTAAATGGTATCATTATAATACAATAATAAAGAATCATTTTGATTAATTATCTATAAATTTATTATTAAAATTAAAATATCCATGTAAAAAATGTAATATTAGAATATATGTTCAAATAAAACTAATAATTTATTTTAATTTATTCTCTACAATTTCATTGTTTAGTAATAGTTATAAACAACCTATTTTTTTAATAATTAATTTTCCATATCATAATATTATGGATACTCTGTGACTCACCCTAAGATATCACATGATATATGAACCTATTTTGGATGATATATAAATTCATCCCCTATTTATAACTGATATATATAAAAATAATAAACCATCAACCACCATGGATGAATCATGAAATCTAGATCAACAACTGATTATTTGAGATTCATCTCATTCTATTAATCACAATTCCATCCCCAACACCACTTCACATGATATCACATTTGGAATCCCATGCCTATATCAACATAAGCATTGGATCTCCATGAACCACTTAAGCCTCATGAATCCCCTCTCATTATTATTATCATAATTATCACCTTGTGCGACTATCAAAACCTCTTTCATCTCTTCCCAACATCTATATTGTAAATTCCACCACTTCCACTATCACAGCCTTAGGGATCCTCGTGAATTATTTTAACTACACTATAATATCATTAAGTTGTATCACTATATAAATATATAGAGAATAAATATGCATCAAATGTGTTAATCTATACAATATTTGTAATGCAACTGTAGTAAAAAAATGCATTGCATCCTTTATAACCAATTCTGGGATCGTTCCTACATAGATAAATAATTTAATAAATAATTCACTATTAGAAATAGTCTTTAATTAATCAAATAATTTAATAAGTAATAACAACAACTCTTTACATATAATCATCCAAGCATAATTTCTATTTATTTAACCTAGAGTTTCATAATAAATATCTATTTAATTTAACAAGAAAATTAATAAGTATTGTTTTGACATGGCTTAATCATTGTAGTCAAATAACTTATAGATATTTTGTTTTCATATAATTTCCAATAATATTAAATATACTTAATAAACATAATAACAGATATCAAACTATCTCATAAAACTCAAATATAAAAATGTATATCTATAAAATCATGTGATCACGCATCCCAAATATTACATTAATGAATATTAAATATTCTAAAATTTGATATGACCTCAATACTTTCCATTTCAGCTATATATGATGATAAACCCCTTCATCTCTTTTCAACCATTTTTATGAGTTCTTATGTGATTCTGTTACGCTGTCAAAATTACATCAATATTTTCCAAGCCAAAGTCATTGTGTAGTGAATAACATTCCCATTTAATCAATCATAGGTATTCACTTTTATACACATTTACATATTGTTTAAAGAGTTTCATTTATTAATTTCACACTCTTTTATCATGGAATAAATGATGATATTTAATGAATCCATGTTTTATGATCCAAGTGGCACACTAATGTCTAAAATGAAAAGATTAAGAAGGGTGTGCCCTGATAGCACCCCAATGCATTGGGAAAAGTATAGTATCATGATAAGCCATGTGAAATGAGTGTTGAATCATGATAATTCATGTTTAATGATGGTTTACTCGTCCTTCATGTGCAATGAGGGTTTACTCATGACCCATGTGCAACGAGCCTTGACTCGTGCTAATTCAATGTTATGTGTTTTTGCCACATTTCCATGTTATGATTATCATGATTTATCATGAATTTATATTCATGTTTCTCTTGTAATCTATTGATATTACTATTTTCTAACATGTACTGTATTCCTCAAGTTATTTGATTTTATAACCTTATTGGGATTTATAGATCACTCTTTTCTTATACATGTCCTCAGGTTATCATATGCAATACTAAGTATGTGGGAATGTAGTGGTCATGCAAAGGATGTTTTAAATAAGATGTTGAATTTGATGATTTCTGCTTTTAAATAATATTCCTAAGCCACAAATACACTAGACCTCTCGATCTTCTATGTTGTATGAGGTGATGGTTTTATGTAATAAATCATGTTTATGTTTGTAAACAAATCAGGGTTGTTATACACAGAGCAAGAATAGTTTAAAAAAGTCAACATTAAAACCATCATCAAAAAATTGAGAGATACATATTATATTTTTTTAAAATAAATTCACATACAATACTTTGTTTATTGAGATAGTTTTTGGGTCTCTAATAGTACCAAATTCAATTATTTTTCCTTTTAAATTGTCATCAAATGTGACTAATCGTCCATCCATTTTAGTTAGCATATGAAATATTTGTGTATCAACACTCATATTATTTTAGCTTCCACTATCCATATACCATTGAGAATTTTTTCATTTTTAATTTTCCCTTCAAAATAACTTAAATTGATGTCTATTTTGGTACCCAAAATTTCTATGGGTTTTCAGTGATAGCAAGTAATAATCTGGGTATCCCGATTTGATTTATGATTTCACAACTTATATCACTTGCTTCATAAATAAAATTAGAAATAATTTTTCTTTTAATACCACAAATTTGAAATTTTTTTATATAAATATAATTAGTTACATGTCCAGTTTTTCCACAATGTAAACTGATGTCGTTTTTAGGATTGGTAACAAAATAGTTTTTATAAAATTTTCATTTCTCTGTCATACTTCATATTCCAAATCATTCCCTTTTAATGAAATTATTTCAAAGAGTTTCATTTAATTTCCATTATCCTTTTGTAAAAACAAGATGATAACTAATATTGGATTCTACATAATCCTATAATATTTTAATAATGTTTTCATGGTCATCAATGTTTTTAAAGATGGGTTGAATTATTCAATCAACTCTTGATGTTTTTTTAACAGAGTGTCTCATCCACCTAAATCAACATTATGAATGACATAAAATGATCTAGGTTTATTTAATAAGGAATAATTTTTTCCATCTAGCCCAGAATACTAGGCTTCCAATTTATCATATGGAGAACTTCTAGTATAATTTTTAGAAGAGTGATATGTTTTTACATTTTCAAATTTATTTATAAATCACATATTAGATTTTTGATTTGATTTCTCATTCAACGAATTACTCTTTGAAGGTATGTTGGAGTTTTTAGATACACTCAATGTAGGGTTTATTTCACTTTTTTAATATCATCATTCTTATAATATAAATTTTCTTTCAATTTTCTTCAAATTCAAGCTGAGGACAATGTGGTGTAATATGACCCAATTTCTTGCATTCATAAAATCTAAATTCTCTTGAGTCTTCCTCATACTTCTAGATGGAATTTTTGAATCTAATTTTATTATTATAAATTTTTTTGATATTTCTAAATAGTATAGCCAGATTCATTTCAGAATTATTGTAATTTTAATTTTTATCTACTTTTTCCTTCATTCTTTGAATTTCTTTTATGATTCTAAGATGTCACATTCAGAATAATAATTTCATTCTTCATAATAGTCTTATAATCTCTTGCTTAATAATGTATTTATAATTCATACATAATCATTTTACCCATTAGTTATTTCATTTCCATCTCATTGATATGTGATAATTAGAGAATAACAACAAATATTCCATTCCATTTTTAAGGTATTACTCTGAGTACATTCCAATCATGATCAACTTTTTTATGTGTTCTCTTATGTCTATAATATTAATGATAATGTTTGTAAGCTTTCATTCATCTGTGTGATGGTTTCACCATTGAATATTCTTAATGTATCAAATTTTTGATTTTTTTGTATCATATCTCCTCTATCTGATATTATCTATTCAATTATAAGAACATGATATATTTTCCACATTTCATAGGAAGTAAGAAATTATGATACATGATTGAATTAAATTGGTCTAAGACTTCAAATAATAGCATTAATTTCAATTTAATTCATATCATATTTGTATTTTGTTGTTGCTTCCTAAGTTTTTGGTTTTTCAAGAATCCTATAAGGAGTAATAATTTTTTAGTATACTATAAATGAACAATTATTCATATAGATAATCATTTTTGATTTCCTGATTTCATAACCTTTACCATTAAAATATGGATCACGTACCATTGACATTACTTCTCTTGTATCATCCATATCCAATCATTGTATAGACCTTTTTCTTTTCATATTGCTATATCTATATCCAAAAATCATCTCTAATACAAATTGATATGTTGAAATATAAAATGTGACACACAAGAGGTTGTGAATTGTGTATTTTCAAAAACATACACAATATTAGATTTTGAAAACCTTTGTAATTTATACGGATATGAAATGATTTAATTATGTATGAAAATATGAAATGGATAAATACAAAAGAATAAAAAAACTATTTATAGTGGTTTGAGGCACAATGATCCCCTAGTCCACTCTATAAATAACTCTCTCTATTATCTTGGTAAATTTCACAAGAATGGTCTACTTGTAACAAGACTAATATTCCATAAGGTGGTGCAGACATGTGACACCTTTAAAAAATGAAAAAAACAATTATTATGGTTCTTTAAAATAGAACTGTTTATCTACATCTTAGATCATGAAACCAATACTCCCCCACAACTGAGTATGGTAAATTTAAACCCAAATAAATAAAATGAGTTTTATTTGAGTGATCTAGTTTATTCTTCATGGTTTCAGTAGCAAGAAACTTAAAAATGGTAGATCTTCTTCTACGGAAAATAATATATTCAAGAATGAAATATTGTAATGTGATTATATTTTCGAAAGAATAATCATTATGGTAAAATATTATGTAGAATTAGTAATCTAACAGTTGTAAAATATTGAACACATGTACCTATAATTTATAACTTATTTCAAACTCGATTGTTTGTTTTAGTAGCACTATAAAAAATAATTTCAATTATATTGTCAAATATGTTAATTTATTATCACATATACATATATATTTTTTAAGAGATAATATTAATGAATATATAGAGGGGATAAAATTCTTCGGTATTCTAGATCCAGAACAGATCATGATTGATCACATAAATTAATATTATAATTGTCTTGTGGAATTATAATTTCGTATATAAATATGACATATTTTAACTGATGAACACAATTATTTGAAAAAATAATAAAGATCATTTTATCTATATTTAATTATGACTTGACCGTTGCATCAATCTCAGAATGAAATCCTAAAATAAATAATGTATCTATTTATAACAAAACATTGGGTTGATATATATAGTGTAGAGTTCCTTTGTGTAGCGTAGGGTTTATTTTCATAGCATAATGTTCCTACCAATGTATGGATTTATAAACATACTTTGATATTGAAAAAACATAGGAAAAAAAGTAGCATAAGGATTTTATCCAATACATTTACCTTTTTCAACATAAAATCCCTAACGTAACATTTATTAATCATAAATTAAAAATTTACATAAATAGGGTGTGAACAATAACTCCAAACACCATTATAGGTTGTTGATCCATATGTTTGATGATTCTACAAATGTAACGATGTTGATCCAAATAGTTACTTTTTTAGGGTAATTTAGGGTTTATACATAACATTCATTTCCGAAATGTAGGGTATGGAATAGTGTTTCCTAAGTAAATCTTATAATGTCATCAAACTTTAACATGTATAAGAATAACTAAAAACTCATTGAAGACAAATAAATTATAAAACAGGGTATTTGTAAACATCAAAATCCGTATAAATTTTAGAGTTTTTCTATGACAATACATTCCCAAAAATTTCCATAAAAATGATATTAGAATTTAGTTTAAACCATTTTTTGAAAACATTTTAATTATACATTTTTTTGAATAAAATAGATTCCTGACAAATGCGAAAAATAAGGTAGTATTTTATAAAAATGTTTATTAATTATTTTATATTCCAAATTTTATAAAATAGTATTTAAACATGACGATATCATGAATAAATAGTGTATATTAATTTTCATGAGAATTATTGAGAGATGAATTATAATATGTTATCATCAAAAACATAATCATAAATAATCGTGATAAATGATGAGATTGTATTATGGAATCATTACCACATTGGTAAATTTTAATCATAATTCCATTTTTGAATAATATTAAATTAATCATAAAATAACATGAATATTAATTAACTCATAAAATTACAAGTAAAATGGTTTGAATATACATCATTTTAAGGAATATATATTTGTTCATCTCAAAGAAATAATGTTGAGAAATAAATCCAACACTGATTTTGAAACATTTTTCTCTAATGTAGTGGAATGAGATATAATAAAATAAAAATGTAAATTACAATAATTTTCAGTTTATGAATCATAAAATTTATTCATTGGAAGTATATATACTAAATAAGTCAAATTTTTTTAACATAGAATGTGTCTCAAGGAAGTAAAAAGTGAGATGGAAATCCGTATGTATTCTGTTATATTTTGTATTGTGAACCCCTTGAAAGAGTGATTGTCTAATGGATATTTGAAACATAATTGGATTCATTAGACTTATAATAATACACATTAATATTCTTTATATACAACACTTAATATAAATATGTAGTGAATATAACATATGTCTCAATAAAGTTAAAAAGTGAGTCATTATTCCCTTACCTTATGTCTTAAATTCCATCATACATGTTCAAAACTCGAGAATAATAAATATATGTTTATAATTATAATATTATTTTATTATACTCATATATATCATACCATATATTATTTTCTTAAGACTTTTTATTACCAGTTTTCTACCAATTCTAGGCTAATGATTGATTTCATTTAATAATTGATTTGTTTTTCATTATATGCTACGACATGTTATTTTCCATCATGAATTGATCATAGTTTAATAATCTCTAGAATTTATATCAAGCTATAAATTCTATATATATTTATTTACTGTAATCCATAATATTTGTTGATAGGAAATGATATACCCCATTCATGGAGACAGTAGGTTGTACAAACGTATGAACACTCTATCCATTTTTATATTATATTGAAATAAATTATATTAAATAAAAAATACTTATCATTATACTATAATATTTATTTCATATATATCACACATTACAATTAAAATAATCTTTTATAATGTTCATGTAATTCATGTACAAATCGTATAAATTTGGGAGGCGTTACATCGTTGTAGACACAAACGATGTTATCATATTCCCAAAAAATGAAAATCTTGTGGATATGAGTGATATAATATTTGAAGAATAATATTAAAATCATAAATATCATTTAAAACATTTATAAAATAAAAATACATTTTTATTCCAAACATTGAATTATTTTAATGAAAAAACAAATAACATTGGTTCGCAAAGAGGTATCCCATTGTACACATTAATAATGATTTCGTAACAGATTTCATGGATGTGTCTAATTTTCATGTTCAAAATATTATCATAAAAAATTTCATTATATATAAAATATCAAGGTTATATTATAAATACGGTATAATAAATATTGAAGGTATATAAAAAATGAATAAAATTAAAATTCTTGTTCATGATTGTTACATATTCTTCGAGTACCCTTTTTAGATTAGCAATAAAAGAATCCTTTGTAATATTTTTTACATATATAATACTTATAGGATTATGGGATGTATGTTTTAAATTAATTTGTGTAAATATTGTTCCTAGAGAAAGGATTTAGAAGTTTGATGTAGTGGAAAGAGTGAGAAAACTTTTGGGGTTGTGGGGAAGTGTAATTCTTGTAAATACACTAAATAATTCTCTATCAGGAGGTATCCCTTATATAATGTTTCTTTAAAAAATATAAATATAGAATTTGTGGGATTGCATCGTAGATAAAAACTTCTACCAAAAAATAAATTCCTTTTATATTTAGTTATTCTTTATTGTTTATGTTTACTCCCTTTTAACCATATAGTTTTTACGAAGCAAACTTGTATCTCTTTATTTATATTGGAATTTTTTCATTAAAAAAAGATTAAACAATTATTGTTACATAATTTTGAAAAAAATATTCTGAATATAAAATATATTTTATTAAAAAATAATATAATGTGTATGTAAAATATGTTATAAAACAACACATGAAATGTGCAGAACCCCATTTTATCCTGTTTCATATTAATTAATTTTAGTTGTTTTACTTATCATTATTATATAAAAAATAATTTGACCTTATTAAAAAATATTGATTATTATAATTCTAAATTTGGAATCAATTTTTCTGAATTTCATCCTCATTTTTTAAGAATATAATTTTAAAACAATCGAATACATGTGAGGAAAAAAAAATTTTTCTAATGTGTAAATGATCAAAATAATATTATGTTTTTATATAAAATAGCAATTTTAAATTTTTTCTAATAACAAAATCTGTATTAATAATTTTATAAAACAAAAAATTTAAATTTAAAACAAAATAAAATTAGAAGTCAAATTTAAATAAAAATAAATTAAATGAAATGGATGATTTCGATTAAAATCCATAATTTCTAACTATTCATCTGAAAATAAATGTTTTCCTTAAAATCCCAAAAATTCACCAGAAGATAAATTCGATATTCCATTTTTCAACCATACAACTATTTTATTAAATAAATTCTCTAATATTTCAAAACCATTTTATTATAATAATTCATCCATAAAAATACAATAAAAATATTTTTTTTAGAAAAGTAGTGTTTTAAGTGTAAATTTTGATTTATTAGTATCTCTTAACTAGAAAAGAATATATGATGAATGATGTAAATTTTATTGAATATATAATATTAAAATATCATTAAAATCATTAAAAAATTATTTGGTTAATTAGTTTATATAAAAGAAACATGGGGGCATAAAAATAGTTTTTCAGAAGAAGATTTCATTTTCTTTTAAGAAGTATTTTACATTCATTTCTACTGAATAAGTCACTAAATAATTATACTAACATGTGTAAAACATATTTTCCATAAATTGTTTATTAATAACAACCATTGAAACAACTTGTTGATAAATTTAATATTTAATAATATTATTTATATAATATGGCATGATTGGTATAAACTCAGGGTTGCATGTAATGTAAGCTAAAATCGAAATTGTATGTAATAGAAGAAAAAATATTCATTATGTGTAATTAGATTTAAAATAAGTTCTTTGTGAATTAAATAACATCAAACGACTAAATATATTTGAAAAAAAACAAGAAAATCTCACGGTGTAATAATATGTTAAGATGTATGTGTATAAAATAAAAACAGAACATTACAACACTCTAAACACATTTATAGGGAATAATGAACACCAGGTATACCAACACATTATTCTACTAGACGAATTGTAACACACCATGAATTTAAAAATAGGTTTAATTTAGAATGCATGAAACACTGAATCCCTACAAAACAACACATTTTTAATCTATTCCTTAGGAACAACATTACCTCTTCTATGTTATGAATTTAAAAAAATGGGCATCTAGAGTTTTGATTAGTAAGTCATTTGGTGTCTGATATAACAAACATGAATTTTTGAACACTAGTAACATACCCATGTGAATAGTAATATGACCCACATGAATAGTAAAAAATAATATTTTTTTATATTCTTATGGAAATAAGATGATGATATCTTAATTAAATTTTCAATGAAATATAAAACTAATTATACCTCTAACGTTGTTATTTCTCGAATTAAGTGGAATTTTATTTAAAAATTAAATTAATAAAATTTAGAATTTTTTTTATGAAAAATGGAGTAAATTTTTGAATTATACATGTTGAAAAATTGTTAGAGTGAGATTTTGTGAATTTTTTGAAATTCTTAAATTTTTTATGAATAGTGAAATACTGTAAAATATCGAATAGACAAATTTGCAGTACAATACACTATTTATGACATCATAAGTGATGTAAGACCACCTAGTCTAACTAACATGCCTTTATTACTATTTGGGGTCACATGAATTATGATTATTCATAGTCTTGACCTAAAATATTATAATAATGATTAAAATAATGAAAAATACATCCTCTCCTCCACTATAAATACCACTCTCAATCCCCTCATCCTACCATACCAATCAAGCCTTGATACTTACCTATGTTCTTTACAATAATCCTCCCAAGACTCTTTCCAACGTCCTAGAGAAGTTGGCCGCACCAAAATCCCACAAACAAAGGCCTTAAGAATGATCTCAATGAAAAGAGATCAAGAGGTAAACATCACATTTTGTTTTCATTCTTTTATTTAATTTTATGTTTTTCTTTTTAATTTACTTGGGATTATGTGGGGATATGTAATTACATATGCCCCATACTATCCATATTATTTAGTATTGATGAGATACCCCTTTTCTCTCATCACACAATTTTATGAAACATTAAGTGAAGTGGTTAGGGTACCGAATTTTCATGAGAGATTTCTAAATTTTCTTCTATTTTTTTCCTTTCTTTTCTAATTCTTTAATAATATCCCCTCATCAAAATTCTATGATAATTTCAGTACATTGCATGAACTGAATATTTATTATGATAATGTAATATTTCATCATCATCACTCTTTCCCTATCCTTTTATATTATAAATGCAAACACATTCAAAGATATGTCAAATTATCACAATCAAGGATGATTGGTTATCAATTTTCATTACTATCTTCAAGACTTGTCATAAAACCATTTTAAAGGATCAAAAAAATAGTAATATAATTATTTTACATTATTCAATATTTTTAAATACTTTAAGACTCATAATACATAATAATATATAAAACAAGTTCATTATGTACAAAACGGGCCAAGTTAATCCAATCATTTATCAGTAAATTTTAACTAATGAATCATCATAAGGTATATAACCCAAAATCATTAAAAGATCATTTATACCTATTTAAAATCACTAATAATACAAATTAAAAATTCTGTATGTTTAACAACATTTCAAATGAACTTCCATTCATGAAAACAAGTATACAGATTATATAAACCAATATAGAAAATGCTTCCAAACAATAAAATTGAATCTCTTAAAACATTCAAAAAGTTAATGAATAATCCTAATAAGGTCATAACATAAAAATTAAATGTTTTTTAGGTTATGCAATTATTAGTTAATGAATGTAAATTTTATTATTCCGGTCATTAAGAACAATCAACAACACCTTTGAGCTTAAGGTAATGGATATCTTAACTCAATTTCAATTCATTGAGTTCAACATCAACGTCATTTGTTTTGTATTTTACCATAATATGTGTGCATGAAATATGATTGTTTTATTTTTTATATCAACTATTATTGTGTAGTTTTATGTTTGTCACACATAATTATGTCATTGATTTTCTTCAATCTAATGATACGTTCTTGATATGGATTTGTTCAAATCACTTCCATCTTTCTGAGATATTCTGTATTCCCTACTATTAATTGTGTATGGTGTGTGTATACTGAGCATTGAGGTTTCATACCATGAATCTCTTTATTTTCATAGAATTCAATGTATCATTTGCTTAATTTTAATTTTTGGGGACAATGTTCAATTGATTACAAAGTAGTAATAATTTTCTACTCGAACCTTCATTTTCATTCGGGTTCCTCTTATTCTATATTAATCTCAATGAAATTATTATTTATTCTTATGTAATCCTCATAAATTCTGTGTGAATTTCCTATATATGTGTACCAATCATAATACTTCTTTATTTTGCAGGATGTAACATGTTTTAAAATAATCTTTCAATATATTCTTCTGATATGCAAGCTTGATTCAAGGAACTTCTAAAATTCTTACATTTTTTGATGTTTACACTATAATATGTTCGATGTAATATTTATCTTTTTAAATCACACATTTCAACTTCTATTTTTGTTCATTTCGGGTTATATGAATTAAAACATTCCTTTGAACTTTAAAATCCCTCTAATGAATTCCATAAACTGCCCTAAAATGTTTTATGTTTAAAGCATCATGAAATTCACTTTTTACATGATTTTACTTCAGTAGGACATCATTTAGGACTCAAATGTAATTTTAATGTACATATATTTTATCTTATGGTATATACATGTTTTAATGATGATTTACACAAAATATATTTTATTTACCAATAGAACTCTTCTTTCCAATGTAAAATGGGTTTTCCTCCTCACACTTTATCTTTTTGAGATATATGCCTTGTTCTCCACTTATTTCATTCTTGTGGTTTATTTACTACCATTTGGTATATCATACCGAGAGTCTCGTTAAAATAATAATATTATAAGGGATTATTATTTGAATTTTTCAAGGTGGTATGAGATACTTTATAATGTATAAGGATTTTGTCCTCAAGAATTCTTCAATGGTCTCATTTAAAAGTATCATTATTTATGTCAACATCCATTGATGAATCAATATCATCAAATATATATGGATATTGAGAAGTCATATTTTACTTTTATTAAATATATCTATAAATAATGGTTTGGAAATGAAGCGGTGGGTGGGGCCCACTATAGACCCTCGATGCATTTACATGTCAAATGAGACAAATAAGATGGCGACATACCCATCGAGTTTGTTTCCAAAAATATGACAGGTTTCTTCCCAAAGACATAAAAAGTTTCAATGGTATTGTGGTATCATGTGATAGATACATGATGTCCAATTAAAGAGCATTCTATTTATTCATTTTTAGTTATTATTATCCATGATGTGTTCAATATAACAATACCTATGGATGTAGTTTCATTCTCAGTCTATTAATGGCGCTTGTTTTTCATTTATTCACCATGACATATTGATTATTCCTAAATTTTTAGGATTTATATGTTATTGATTCTTGTTTCCTTTATTTGTAACCCTTACTAATCATTTGAGCTTACCCCTTTTATTTGTTTACCTTGAATACGTTATGAAGACGACACCATTTATTGAGTTCTCATGGATGTAGTCTATTAATTTTTTATACGTGTTGTACTTTGTTACATTTTTTATATAATATGAGTTACATTTATGTACCAAATTTCTTCAAGACTACTAAACTACTCGGTCCTTCAGGATTTGATTCCTTATAATCCTTCCAATGTAATTAATAACTCACCAACTACTGTTTAGAGGGGTCGGGGCATTACAATTGTTATCAAAGGAAGTTTAGTAGAAATCTTGGGAACCCGATTTAGAATACGTAGTTTAGGGAACAAAGACCTAAGATGGTCTATGATGATAAATAAACAAGAAAATCTTATATTTATGGTAAATAATATATTATGTGCATTTCTCTAGAAAATACATCCCTATTTGGATACAAACAAGTAGATGTGGCTCTAGAATAGAAGTACCTATGAGTGAATACTCCGACTAGGAGTTTCAGGCGTGACCCAGGTATCCTATTACACAACAACGAATCTTGATGCACTATTGGTTTAACACTCTCATTGAGTATTCTTAGGATAATTCAAATTTCATTTACCCACTATTTTGAATGATTTATTCCACTAAGTGAGCAAACAATGTGGTTCTAGGATTTAAGATGCTTAAATTTATGCTACGTGTTATACCTTGTTTAGAGTTATAGAGCGTTCAAAATTTTATAATCTAATATATAATATGAAAATTTATTAGATATGGAGCCTATAATAAGGAATTAAAACTTCACCATTTCATGTGACGCGAAGCATAATAAGGATAATATATCTAATGGTTTTATGACATATTTTCAAAGGATGATTGTCCCCCTAGTATCCTCATCATATGTGGAAATACTATCATGTGTTAACAAGGTATGTAACGACTTCTCTGAGTCTTATGGATTTTAAGGGAAGAAAAAGAACAGGAGAATGAATGATTATTACAAGGATAAAGGGAATAAGGGAAAGAAGTGTTTTCCCACAAGTGAAAATTGTGGAGAAAATCACAATGGTAAATGATTGAAAGGAATGGGAGTTTTCTATATGTGTGGAGAGAAAGGACACCAGGTTCAAGATTGAAAGGGTAAGAAAATTGTTTCCAATTTTCAATGATTTATCTTCAAGGATATGAGACACTTATAAAATCAATGTCTGAATCATTAAAGGAATATACCCCAAATTATAGTTTTGGATAATGATCAATTTATGATGCTACCATAGATGAAGTAGTATGATTAATATGCCCAGTCAATAATCATGTCATTTCAATATTTAGTCTGTAATGCACTAATTATATGAATTATGAATTATATAAGGATCGTCATCATCATCATCATTTTTTAAATTTTTATTGACGATGAAAACAATTGAAACCCATCAAACCACAAAAACAAAAACATTAGAAAGATCCTAAGGAGGCTTGTAGGAGTCGTAAAGCACAAATTTTCCCCTATTATGTTTTGAATATTGAAAAATGGTAATCTAGAGTTGTGATCAATAAGTCATTTGGATTTTGATAGAACCAACTTGATTTTTTTGATGAATAGTATCATACCCTTATGAATAGTAATATGAATAGTAATATGACCCATATTAATAATAAAAATAATATTATCTTAATTTATTAATGTAATAATATGATGAGATCTTAATTAAAATTTCAATGTGATATAAAACTAATTACACCTTTAACATTTTATTTTTCTAAATAACTATGATTTTATTTAAAAAAAATTAATAAATATTTAGAAAATTATTTTTGCAAAATGAAGTTCAATTTTTACTTCTACATGTAGAAAAATTATTAGGGTGAATTTTCAAGATTTTTCTTAAATTCTTAAATTATTTTATGAATTGTGAAATATGGTAAAATACCATATATATAAATTATCAGTATAATACACTATTTATGAAATCATAAGTGATATAAGACAACTTGGTTCGAACTCACATGACATTATTACTATATAGTGTCACAAAAATTAAGATTATTCATATTCTTGAGAAAAATATTATAATAATGATTACAATAATGAAAAATACATCCTCTCCTCCACTATAATACCACTTTCATTTCCCTCTTTCTCCCACACCTCTCACACCATGATCATTAACTATGTTCTCCCCAATACCCCTAAAATAATTATTCCCCAAGTCATAGATCTTCTTGTATAACCAAAAGGCCAAAAAAAGGCCTTTAGAAGGATCTCAAGGAGAAAAGCTCTAGAGGCAAACATCCTCTTTTGTTTTCATTCATTTCTTTCATTTTATGTTATTGTTTTTAATTTCCTTTAGATTATGTTGGGTTATGTCATTACATATCCCCCATACTACCCATATTATTTAAGAGTGATTAGCTACCCCCTTTATCGCATTAAACTATTTTATGAAATTTTATGCGACACCGTTACGCTGCAGAATTTTCAAGGGAGATTTCTAAATTTTCTTCTATTTTGAGTTCCTTTCTTTTCTACTTCTTTACACATGTCCCCTCATCCAAATTATATGAAAATTACAGTAACTTAAATGAAATTAAATTTTATTATTCTAATGCAATATTTCATCATCATCACTATTTCCCCATCCTTTTATACTAAAGATGGAAATGATGTCCGAGATGTGTTAAAAAATCACACTAAAGGAAGATGAGTTTTCCATGTTCATTACTATCCTCAAGACAGGTCATGAACATTATTAATGGTTGAAAAAAATCTTAATATATTTTTTTAACTTAAGTAATATTTTGGAATCCTTACACATTCATAATACAAAATAATATTACAAAACAAGTTCATCATACACAAAAAGGGCAATGTTAATCCAAGTATTTATTAATAAATTTTAACTAATGAATAAAACTCATGTATATAACCCAAAATCATTACAAGATAATTTATATCTCATTACTGTCACAAATAATATATATTAACAATTCTATATGTTTAACCACATTTCAAGAAAACATCCATTATCGAATTCAAGTGAACAGATCATGAAAACCAAAGGAGAAAATGCATCAATCAATAAAATTGAATCTCTTAAAACCCATCAAAAAGGTCATGAATTATCCTAATAAGGTTATACCATATTAATTAAATTTTTATGAGGTTCTATAATTATAATTCAATGAAGCTATATTTTATTATTCATGTTGTTAAGAATAATCAAGAACACCTTCCAGCTTAAGCTATGGCATATCTTAACTCATTTTCAATTCATTGAGTTAACCATCAATGTCATTGGTTTTGTATTTTTCTAGAATATATTTTAATGAACAATGATTGTTTTATTATATTTATCCACTTTTACTGTGTGGGTTTATGTTTTTCACACATAATTATGTCTTTCATTTTTCCTCAATCTAATTATACGTTCATGGTAAGGATTTCCTCATCCCACTTTTATCTTTGTGAGATATTTCATATTCACTCTTATTACTTGTGTATGGTGTATTTATACTTCACATTGATGTTTCATACCATGTATCTCTTTATTTTAATGATATTAAATATATAATTTATGAATATTTATTTTGGTTCATAGGGTTATATTGATTACAAAGTAATATGTATTTTCTACCAGAACATCCATTTTTATTCGGGTTTCTCTTATTCTATAATCATCAAAATGAAATTATTATTTATCCTTATGCACTTTTCATAAATTCTCTTTGAATGTACAATATATATGTACCAATAATAATCCTTCTTTATTTGGTGGGATGTTACATGTTTTAAAATAACATTTCAAAAAAATCTTCTAAAATCCACGCTTGATTAAAGGAACTTATAAAATTCTTACATATTTTGTTGTTCACACTATAATCTGGTTTAAGACATGTTTATCTTTTTAAATCACACATTTTAAATTCAATTTTGGTTCATTTCTGGCATTATGAAATAATAAATTCCTTTTATCTTTAAAACCTCTTTAATGAATCCCTTAAATCCCTTTAAAATTTTTTAATTATAAAGATTCTTTAAAATCTCTTTTTACATGATTTCACTTCAATATGTCATAATTTATGCCTCAAATGTAATATCAATGTCATTAAATTTTATTTTAGTTGATATAAATGTTTAAAACAGATTTATGGAAAATAAAAATAATTTACCAAAAGAACACTTCTTTCCAAAGTAAAATGGATTTTTCACCTCACACCTTACTTTTTGAGATATATGCCTTGTTCACCACTAATTTATTTCTTGTAGTGTATGTACTTCCATTAGTTCTATCAAATAGAGTGTCTCATTATTCTCATAATAACATAAGGGATTATTATTTTATTTTTTCAAGGTTTTATGGGACACATTGGAATGTTTACGTATTTTTTCCCCAATTTTTTTTTGTGGTTTCATTTAAATGTTTCTTTATTTATGTCAACATTCTTCGATGAATTAGTATCTTCAAATATATAAAGATATTGAGAAGAAATATTTTACTTGTATAAAATAAATTTATAAATAATGCTTTGGACATGTAGTAGAGGGTGGGGTACGCTATAGCCCCATGATGAACTGACATGTCTCGTGAGAAAAATCAGTTTGCAAAAGACCCTTCGAGTTTGTTTCAAAATATCAGACAAGTTTCTACCTAGAGACATAAAACATTTCGATGGTATGGTGGTATCATGTGACAAATACATGATATAAAATTAATTATCATTATCTTTATTAATTTTTTGTTATTACTATCCATGTGGTTTTCACCATGACAAAACCTATGGATGTAGATTCATTCTCAGTTTATTAGAGGCACGTGTTTTTCATTTATTCACCATGCCATATTGACTATGAATAATTGTTTATGATTCACTTATTATTATTTCATTCTTCCTCTATTTTTTACCATTACTAATCATTTTAGCTCACCCCTTTCTTTTATTTTCCTTTAATAGGTTATGAAGAGGAGACAATTTATTGAGTTCTCATGGATGAAGTCTATTTGTTTTTGTCATGTGTTTTATTTTTTTACCTTTACCAATGTAAAATGAGTTACATGTATGTATCTAGATTACACAATACGAGTAAACTACTTGGTCAATCGGGATTTGATTCCTTGTAATCATGAAAATGTAATTAATAATGCACTGGCTCCGGTCTAGAGGGGTCGTGGCGTTACACGAATATTGTTGGGTTGGTGGGGGTATTAATCTTTCTTTTTCTATCTAATTTAGATATTAGAAAATCACACTCAATGATCCCATTCGCTGTCAATTACCCAATCGAAATGGGTATGGTGTTATATGAAATTAGAAAAAAAACATAATATATATAAATATAAGAATGAAACTATAGGAAACAACCTATCCATATAATTAGCTACTTTTAACATCACATGGGGTTCCCAAATTTCAAAGCCACGTATGTGGTATCATTATAATACAATAATAAAGAATCCTTTTGATTTATTATCTATAAATTTATTATTCAAATTAAAATTTCCATGGAACTAAATGTAATATTCGAATATACGTTCAAATGAAACTACTAATTTATTTTAATTTATTCTCTATAATTTCATTGTTTGAGTAATAATTATAAACAACCCATTTTATTAATAATTAATTTTCCATATCATAATATTCCGGATACTCTCTGACTCAACCTAATATAACACTAGATATACGAACATATTTTGGATTATATATAAATTCATCCCTTATTTCTAATTGAATTATATAAAAATAATAAACCATAACCCACCAAGGATGCATCATGAAATATAGATCAACAACTGATAATCCTAGCTTCATCTCATTCTATCAATCATGATTCCATCCCCAACAACACTTCACATGATATCACATTTGGCATCCCATGCATATATCAACACAAGTATCATATCCCCATGAACAACCTGAGCCTCATGAATCCCCTCTCATTATTATTATCATAACTAGCACCTTGTTCGGCCTTCACAATCTCTTTCCTATATTCCCATCATCTATATTGTAAATGCCACCACATCCACTATCAAAGCCTCAAGGATCCTCATGAATTATTTTAAAAACACATGAATATCATTGAACTTTATCCCTCTATAAATAAATAAATAATAAATATGTTTCAAATGTGTTAATCTATAAAATATTTGTAATGAAACTGTATTAATAAAATGCATTTTAGCCTTTATAACCAATTCTGGGTTTGTTCCTACCATGATAAATAATTTAATTAATAATTTTCTATTCCAAATAGTCTTTAAATAGTCAACTAATTTAATAATTAATCAAATCAACTATTTCCTAATAATCATCCTAGCAGAATTTCTTTTTATTTAACCTAGAGTTTCACTATAAAATTTTATTTAATTTTAAACAAAATTAATAAGTATTGTTTTGACATGCCTCAATCATTGTAATCAAATAACATCTAGATATGTTTTCCATTTAATTTCTTATAATATTAAATATACTTAATAACCATAATAACAGATGTCAAACTATCTCATAGAACTCAAATGTGAAAATGTATATCTCAAAATCTTGTGATCACGCATCCCAAATACCAGGAAAGTCTGAACCAGGCATAAGCCTGTTCCCGAAAATTTATTAAAGGAAAAGTTCAAGTAAAGTCAGTAGAAAATAAAATGCTACATTACATCCAAACCATATGCATCATTCTCCCCATCATCAGCTAACTCATCACCAGGATCAGCTGACTCCCATTCAGAAGATTCGTATTTGCGCATCATCTCAAGGTATATATTTTTCTTCCGAAGCATTTCCTCAGACAACTTCTCTTTGACCGGCCGTTTCCCACTGAATACTTTGTCCCTCTTCGGGGACCCTCCTCTTCGTTTTCCACTGTACCCATTTGCAATGACATTTTCTTGTGACCCTACAATATTGTGTGCAGACCTTGTCGCCATTGGTTTGGGTAGATCCGTATAGTCCCTCCTTGGCTCTCCTTCCTTCCTATACGATGACCTGATTGATACTGGCTTCGGCAGGTACGAGTAGTCCTTCCTTGGCCTCCTCTTCGGTGGCACAGTCATGACACCTTCACTTTCAGACATCTTCATTCAACCACCTTGAACAATATCACTATATGAAGGTCTAGATGCTCTGCCACCATTCTCTTTCTCACTATCAGATATATTCCCCCATTTATCAGTGATATTCACAGAAACCAAACTCTTGCTGCCAACATCTTTCTTTCCCAAGACATCATATGAGGCTTTAAGAGACTCTCCTCTGGTCTGAGAGATCCTGTTATGATCAAGCCCAACAAGGAAATGAGAGTTTATTTCACCAACAACACCACATTCCAGATTATTAGGAACCTCAAAATATTGCCGATCAGCCATCCCAGTGGGTGGCTCCTCCTGCTCCAGCCCTGCAAATATATTACCAGAAGAGGTCCAACCAGCTAGGGTAAGATTTTCCTTATCAAGTACACCTCTTTCATCCCTCATATTGTCAGAAATCGGCTGCACTTGGCATGAATTAACAGCAACCTCCATCAAAGTTGGACCTCCAGCACCAAGATCAATTTTGAGACGGTCAAAAACCTGCTTCACTGTTGGATGTAAGGGCTCTCGAACCTCTTTTATGGCACAATCTCACTTATTCACCTCGATTCCTATATCTTGTCATTCCCCCTGCTCCATGTTTGCAACATTCAGTGCAGCATCAATGCAAGGACTCCCCATGTGATTACCCCAATCAACAATATTGCCAGCACCAACACATTCCACGTCCCTGTCATCAGCCACACCCCCTCACGCACTCAAATGGTCTACTGGAACACCTGTAGCAGTAGTGGGAGTCGACCCAAAAGGTTCCCCACAATGAACTCCACGCGCCTTCATCGCCTGTGAGAACCCGTCCTTTCCTACGCTGCAGTAAACCAAATCAGAATGACCAAGTCTACAGCATTGCACACAGTACTGCATCCAAGACTCAAAGAGGACTTCTTGATGCCAATAGAATTCCTTGTTGTCTATGATCCATAAACGGTTCACCGATGATCTTGCGACATCAATTTCCACACAGATCTGCGGACAGATCGGGTGATACACAAAGTCGGTTCGGTGGTTAGAACATAAATAGCGGCCAATCATGTTCCCAATTGCACATAGAATAGATGGATTTTGGAAGGACAGAGGTAATCCAGGGAGACTTACCCACGTCACGATTATCGATGGATCTCTCCGCATATGGAAGTCGAAGCTCCAATGAAATAAGTAGAAGAAGAAACCCTTGCATCTTCGAGGGGCCCTAGACCAGGCAAAAATCAAATCCTCCTCTGACCCAAATTGTATCATGATATGTCGCCGATCAAGTAGACATACAACTGCATGTTCCTGAAGCTCCCAAGAGTCAGAGACAAACCGCTCGAACTCATCAACCGATGGGCGCTGAGGCCGAAAACGGGCGACAAGGGTAAGCTTGCACAGGTCCACAGCCCCATTAATCTCCGCCGAGAGAAGGGAGAGCTGCGGTGCCTCTTGGAAAATGTCTGGAACCTTCGGGGAAAGTTGGATCCTTGGGAAAGGGAGATGCGCAACAAAACGAGAACATGGCGAGAGAGGCCTACCCTGCTCGTGCAGAAACGATCACGCAACCCCCCCCCTCTGATTGAGAGGGGGAGCAGAACGATGTTGCATCAGATCTAGGTCATCGTCGTGGAGGAAGCCAAAGACGCGGTGGTGAGTTCTCACCCTTTCCTCATGCATCCCAAATATTACGTTAATGAATATTAAATATTCTAACATTTGATAACACATACATTTATTTTATTTTAATTAAATTTTATCATTTGATACAATTCCCTTAAAATAATAATAATTTTACACATGAAATAATATTATTTACAATAAGAATAACACATTAAATAATCTAATTTTAATTTTTTATTATATCCAAAATTATAAACAAAATTGTAATAAATATTTCTTAAGATGTTCATCACTTCACCATGAAATTATTTTTATCTTATAATTTATTGATTAAATAAATTTCATGAAATTATCAATGACATTATCATAGACAATTTCTACACCAATTATGATTATTATACAACTTGCATGTTCTTAATGCATATTTCTATAAAAAAATAATGTGAATTATGAAGAAAATATTATCTACTAATATATAAAATTCATTAAACAAAAATGTCGAAAATTATATTCAATTATATTCAATTCAAGAGGAAATTAAAAAATTCAATGATAAGAGTATTTTATTAGGAATATAATATTATTTCTAATTCAAAAAATTTAAATTAAAAATGTAAATATTTTCTAAAAGTTTTAAATATATATCATTATATGAAAATGGTAAATGTTTATTCTTAATAGTGGAAATTATTTTATTAATAGTACAAAAATTTCAACATAAATTAATATCTCATTTATAATTTTAGAATCAAAATTACAAAATATTAATTTAAGTTCCTCTTATATAATTTTATGATTATCTCAATATTGATCCTCATATGATAATTTTATGTATTCAATCTAATTATGGTAAATTGTCTCTATTTAAAAAAAGTTAAATTATATTAATATAAAAAATATAAAGAATATAATGGATAAGTAAATAATTTTTAACATATAGAAGAAGGATTCATGTTCAGAATACCAGCTATATGAGAGCATGGGAATTATTAATCCTAAAAACTGTAGCAATGGAAACATGTAGAGCCTCAAAAATTTCACAAAAGATACAAAAAACTATAATATAGCTCTTTTATGCTTCAAAACATGATATTAATAGGATAAATTTTTATGAGAATCAGTATTTTATTCCCCGTAAATTCTTTTTTAAATTGTTTACAATTAAATTGCACCACCCACTAGTAATGATTAAACATTATATTCAAAATAAACTAATTTTCCATTTGTTTGTTTTTATATAAATTTAAAAAACATTACCATTGGTTCTGGATATGAAAACAAATTATGAAACATTTTGTAGTCTTATGTAAATGACTTCACATACGTGGAAGCATAAAGATGTAAAATGATATCTTGTTATAGAATTAAATAGTTAATGGAAATGTAGAATGAACATTTCAAAATCCTTTTTTTATCTTTAACTAATCAACATAAAAGGATTCTTACCCATATATATCTAGTATCAAACCCAGATAACCATTTAATGAGGTAAAAACAACCATTATATAGACATATGATTTACAAATTCATGATAAATCACGAAGGATTTACCTTTAACAGAGTATGATGCACGCTTACATAAATCCACCAAAAAATAATTACACTAACTAATCTATATAATTTTAATTCTACCTTAACGTAGCCTATAATAACTTTACATTACCCTTATATAAATTTATAAAAGAACTAATTTCCATTTTTCATGGAATAAATAACCACATATTACTATTATATATGAATTAAAAACATTGTTATACCTTTAGGAAATCCATTAATAATAGCTGTTACAAATATTCAACATGAGAAACACATTTAATGGTAAATATTATATTGTTACCTTTTCAATTGAAAAACCAACAGTGAAAAGATTTATTATAAATTCCATATTAACAAAAAATCACAAAAATTATTTTAATTTCTTTAACACATACAACATAAATTCAAAAAAAGATAAAAATTTAAATTCCACCGTTAATTTTCAATATCATTTTTATGAGACATTTTGTATTTAAAATAATTCATAAATAACATATACTTTTTATAAAATCCATCCTAGATCACCAAACAACCTAAAATTGAAAAGTATTTGGAGTATTCTAGACCTTTACACTTATTCATCTATAATTACCCCACATTATAATCATTTTCAGGTCTGGATGTTTTAATGACTACATATATTAATCATTACACATGATTGATTCAAAAACAAAAACATATAGGTCTTGATGCGAGATTAAAAACCTCTCTGTATTCCATTTATATAGTCTTTATCATTTACATCACTAACAATGTTTATACATTATATATTGATTTATAAAAAACAGATAATATTGAAAAATAAATATTTTCATCATATTGGGATTACAAAAATAAACAACCAAACAATTTGTTATTATTTGATACCATTGCATTCCATTTTAGTTCAATGTAAATCACTCTTGTCTTAATAAATTATTTCTTTGGGTGGGTTCCCTTATATTCCATAATCATTTTATTTTTCAAAATAAATAATTAATAATGTCTTGTATAGAGAATATTATTAACCAAATAATATCTCTATAGTGTAAATATGGGTGAGTAGTTAGACTTATTTTTTGTGAAATAGTTGAATGTTGTGTTATTTCCCAAAACCCCCACTTCAATGTTATTAACCATTAGTAAAATTTATATGATGTCTATATACACTTGTAATATCTTGATTGGAAAAAAATTTCAATAATAATAACAAGATCTATTATTAATTATAACATCCTGATGTTAATATACTTATAAAATTATACAATAATCTTTTACCTATTGGTTTATCTAATATTATCTCATCAAATCACTATAATAACAAAAACCATTTCTAATACAAACCATTGTGGCCCAATATAATCATGACTTGAGTAATACATTAATATCTTGATTTAAATTATATATCTCAAAGGAGTCTCAAAATTATAAGAATAAAAAATTTATTGACTTAGAGATTAACTACAAAAAATGTCTTATTTAACTATAAATTCATCTTTAAACCATAACCATATTTAATTAGGACATGTTTTATAAATATTCCATGATAAATTCATCTCCATAATATTGTAATTGTATAAATAAGAAATTTTAGATCTGAACATTTCATTAATTCCTTTTTGAAAGGGAATTCCCTTGTGTGGCCTTTTCGAACTCTCCACACAAGGAAACCCCCCGCCCCACGAAGAGGTCACTCCGGAGAGAGCCCCAGCCGGGAAGGAGTCGTTGCCAGCCGAGATGGCAGAGCGTCTCGGAGGGTGAAAACCAGGGCGGCGATGGTTCGTCAAGCAATCCGTCAGCACGGGTGGGTTGCGCCTCATTAATTGAATACATATATCATAAATAATTAAATCATAAACACGATGGAGAAAATAACATATACATAACCATATTAATAAATGATCAAAAATATAAGAATAATAGTCCTAAAACATGATTGAGAAACATAACATCGTAAAAAATGAGTTACAGAACCCCAAAATGTTAGACCATGCTCAAAAAATATCACTAATCCTAGTATTGTGACCATGATATAAAACAAAAAAATATATAAAAAATTATTTCTTCTTATGAAAATAATGAATTTTATTGAAATAAAATACATTATGAAGTATTATTATAACATGATGAAAATTATCAAAATTTTGACACAAATATAGGAATAAAATATATTATGAACAATTAATTATATTTCACAACAACACAACACGTGAAAAATGATTCCCACATATCAACCACATAATAAAATTCAGTACAAATATTCCGGATTCCCTTTCATACACTAAACTTTTGAGAAAAAATTATGATATCCAATTTTCACAAACAAATGTGAAAAAACCATCCCATTCATCATTAGAACAAAATAACATCATCTAATGTTATATAATAACATAACCAATCTTTTGGAGGGTTATGTTGGACCCCACTAGTCATTATCCTCACATTTAAGTTCGACAGGAAAATTAAACATACATAATCTCATAATATACATATGGAGAATGAATCAGTTTCATAATAAATTCCGAAAAATAAAATAACATTAACTTAATAAATATTTAAATATAAAAACTATAATTTTAAAAAATTCAACATATAATTATAATATAAAAGAGTTATCAAAATATAATTCATTAATGATAATCCATGGAGAGTAAATATATGTGATAACCTAAATATTTCCAAAAAAAATGAAAACATTGAATTAAAAATTTCTTACAGTAATAAATTTTTTTGAATAGAAAGAGTTAAAATATTAAACCATATAATAAGCGGTTAAAATTAAATGATCCTTGAAATTTAATAATTGTTCCAAATAAAGAAAAATGGAAATACATTGAAAATTTTTAACATTAAAAGATTCATTCATTATTGAAACTATAAAAGACCCATCATTTTTTTAAAACTGAAGTTAAAACACATTTATAATTATCAAATTTAGAATAATTTTTATTTATGTGGTATTTATAAATTAATACCTTTTCAGACATATTTATGTTAAAATAATTTGATAAATTATTATTTAATAGGTTCTATAATAAATGAGACATTAAAAGCCATTATGTTTTCAATTAGTTGGGGTTTGACTTAGTGGTAAGCACCCCGTAATACTATATGAAAAATGGGGGTTCAAAACCCATCGGGCGCAGGGTACTGTAGTAGTACTATAGCGGTACTGGAGCAGTGGCGGTACTGTTGATCGGTGGGTACTATAGCGGCAGCAGGGCACTGTAGCGGCGGCGGTACTGTGCGGGTACTGTAGCAGCCGGGTTACTATTCACAGAATAGGAATTTGGCCAAAGATTTGGGCCTACGGGTTATGTAATGTGCTTCAACCCCACTGGGCCTTCGGGCTATGTAATGGGTCTCCCTCTACCAAAAAGAGGTCTTTGCTTTCCTTTATTAATAAAAATGAGTCTTCATCCCCAACCTTTAAAAAATAAAATTAGGATAGTGAAAATAAATTTCAAACTATTACATTCTAAAAAAATCTCTAATAATAATGAAATGAGATATATATTTTGTTTAAAATAGTAGGTAATGAAAATTATTTGAAAACATGTACTTTTAAAAGAATTTTCAATAATGGATAATTCAAAACATCATAATTTTTTCTTAATGGTATGTGAACATACATTAAAAAATTTTATTTTACAAATAATCCTAAAAAATAAACCTTAGAGAAAAATTAGATTTACAAGAATTATGGAGTTAATGAAATCAGTTATGTAGGAAATAAGTTCAATAAGAATCATTTTAACTCAAAAATGGAGTTTATTTAACAAAGAACGTAATGAACATATTATCATTTTCATCATAATCCATTTAATGTAAGAAAATAATAACTATCGTAAAAAAAATATTTATAGGAATAATTTGAAAGGAATTCTATAGTAAGTAATCGCACCATGAAAATGATTTAATGGTGTATTATAACAATTATGTCTTAAGAAATTAAATTTGGGACATGTATCTGAAACCATATTTTCCAACATAGTACGATTGAATAAAAAATCACTCTTAAAAATCATAAATGTATCATTAAATAGTTTAATTACCATATTTATTATAACAAACCAGACACTGATAGAATAATTTTTTTCCATATTTATTATTCAAGAACTAACTATTTATATTCATTATGTAATATAATTATTAAAATAAATATATTTTTAAATTTTATTTCATAAATTGTTATTTATAAAAGAAAAATTTCCCAATTTTTGAAATTCAATTTGAAAAAAAAAATTCAATTTTTAATTCTGAATTTAAAAATTATCATTGTATTAATATGTGATAATTTATCTTAAAAAGGTAATTATATGTCAATAGTAAGAACAGATTTATTAAATATAGTATTTATTAAATCATTATAATATAATTATAAGGTAAAACATAGGTAATTTTATTAATTTTAAAATTAATAAGTAATATTATAATTATTTTAGAAAAATAATTCATAATAAATAAAATAATTGTTTTTCATGATAAGTATAAAAAAAATTTCAGATCCAAAATGGTGCTTGTGTAGTGTTGAAATATTCATTTTTGGATCCTTATATATAATAGGTGAGGGTTAAAAATTATTTTGCTTAATTTTTTAATTATTATAAATTATTGATGCCTCTGAATTTTAATTTATAATTTTTGATTTATATAACATTATTATTATGCAAATGCATGTACAATTCATATCCTATTCAAGAAAAAATAAATTTATGAATTAAATAAGTTTTGTTGACATGGGCATGAGTAAATATATATAATTAATGAATATATATTAAAATATATAACCTAATTTATTTAATTTTATGATTTGAACATAATTTAATTTAAATACATATATAATTATTAGTTTTAATTCATATGTAATGAAGATGATGTGCACGGAATGAAATAGAAAAATGGAAAAATTTATCTTAATTAAATTTATAAGTACCCTTAAATGACTAAGAAATCAGAATAAATATTTTTGCAACTATTAGTTTCAACCAATATCATATGTGGATTGTAATTAGGAACCTTTTTGGACCCAATTTATTTAATTTACGATATTAACAATAATTTATATATAATAATTTTAAATTTTTCACACTATAGTTTTAAATAACTGTAATATTTTAATATATGGGTTTACATAATAGTTTTTTTGAACAAAATTAATTATTTGAAATATAATAAATTAATATTATTCATGATAATTTTTTTAAAATTTTAGGAGAAAAATATATACCATAATGTCTTCGACAATGATGATGAAGTGATTAATTAATTAATGAACATAACAGAGTAATTTTATTAAAAATATTATAATAAATATAATTAGGGATTCTTAATTCAATCATGAGCTCTCTAGATGAATATGATACGTCTATGATATAATAAAATTATTTTGAAATCTACACTTCGAAATGTTTTGATATTCATAGTTATGAACTATTTTAAATTTTACAAAAATGATTTTTATTGAATATAATTTTTTATTAAATTATTTTAAAATCACAAAATTCTTGAAAATGGTAACTCAAGATAATATTCAATCACAAATGTGATCTCTTATTACTTTAGACCTTTTGAAAGTCATATCCCTTAAATTAGACTTATTTAATTTTAATTTTTTTTAATATTTATTAAAATTCCAATCTCCTCAATTATAAAAAGTGACTCATTTCATCAATTAATTTCATAACAATGAACCTTATTACATGACTATCCTCTAAAAAATTCACTTCCCATCCATTTCTACATTATCGGGTTTCTTGTCTCACAAAATCATCCATTCCATGTTCCTTAAAGTGGTTCCCGAAGATAAATATTCAAGAGATAACATCCTCTCTCTTATCCATTAAATTATTTTTACCTATTAACTTGTCCACACACCCTATAAACGATTTTGTGACAATTCTATTATAATATAAATATTATAATTTTTTTATTGTTTTATTCAACATAATATCTAATATTTTATTCTCTTATTCGTATAAATGAAATGGTCATTTGCACTGTTTGAATTCATAGCCTTCGAGAACGATGATTTTTCATTTCCAAATACTACATTCATCGAAAGATATAATTTATTTCTTATTTTTTTTTAAATGACTTAAATATATATTTTTTCTCACCTTTGGACTATTATCTTCATTTTATAGAAAAATCGATAATGAATCAACCGTTGGATCTATGAAAAGAAAGCACCTAAAAAAATTTAAATAACAAAATATTATTAATATATGGGTGGAAAGTTATTATAAAAAAATACAAGGCATTATAAATATGATTATTTATATATAATATATTAATAACACTTTTTAATTTGAACATGTCTTATGTAATAAAAACCCATTGTAATGGTTTTTTATTCTGAAATACTATATAACATTTTTTTGAAATTCAAAAATAATTCTTTTTTTACATATACGACAAGAGATGATATTTCCAATCTCAAGAATACTCAATGTTTTTTTTATTTGAAATATTATATTTTTTCTTATAGAGGGGGATTTCCATTGAACTTGCACATTATTCTTTTTCAATAAGTGGTTTTCATCAAGAATTTTTTTATGACGAAAATGTTCATCTTTTATTATTAAGTTAGGGTTCATTGTCATTTTTATGATAATTTTTGGGTCTTATATCTGCTTTCAATAAATTTTATTTTTTTATGGTGAATTTTTATGTTAATGTCTATTTAATGTGTATCCACGATGGTTACAGGATAAGGAAATCATGAGGGTTACATCATAATATAGCCATGCATGTTACATTATAACGTAGTCTGGGGGTTAGAAATCATATGATCTCTATTATGGTTACTTTATTAAGTAGGTAATTCCCTAATTTACATAATTTTTTATATAGTTTTTCTATATTTTATATAAATATATTGTTTTTAGAAATTTTTTATATATTACATTATGGGTGAGAAATATGTCTTAGTGAAAATCATGCCTTATGTTTATATGTATTCATGGACTAATGGTTCCATTCATTTATGTAACTATTTATGAATTTTTTTACACATCTTATGTTTTAAAATATATTCCCTAGGGTTTAAGGTTGTCTAGTAGAAAATAAAAATCCAAGATGAATTTTGTGATTATTTTCCCTGAACAAATTTGGTGATTTATAAAAACATTTATGTTATAGAGAAAGAGAAAATATTTTTTAAAATCCACTTTGTATGATTATGGTTTGGTATATATGAATTTTTTCAAAATTGTCTAAAACCATAAAACCTAAATATTTGTTGGAATCACTGAATGTGAATTCTGTTTTAATTTATAATTTTGTTAAACAATTCATCCCAAGTCCTTATAGTTGGTATCATAGCACTGTTCAGATAGAATTAGTGGTTGGGAATATGTTAATATAATACAATACATAAATACTACATCATGGTTAAGTTAAAATGATATTGAATTTAAATAAAACCATTTTTATTCATCTAGTATATGCATATTTAGAATGGTTTTCTACATAAGACATAGTAAAGCTGATGTAGGAAGGCACTAAAAGAATGTTATCATTCCAAATATGTAGCCCATAATGGTGGGAATAATAATCGAGTAGTTTGTTACTGTAATGAACTGGTTGAATAAGTCAATAGATTTCAATGAAATCCATGCACATGGATAACTAGAGCTACCAAAATGAAATATGATAATAGTAGAATATTTTATGATGTAATAGTTTCAAGATATCATCAGATCTTCTAATCCAATGGTGCCTCATAGGTCAATTAAATCCCATGAAAAATATTTGTTATCAGTGGGTTCTTAGAATATTAAAAAGATAGACTTTATTTTTATCATTTCAATGGTGAAGCTGACCAATGGTGATCAATGGTAGACAATATAAGTTATAACAAGGAGATTTACCCCTAGAATGGGATGAATTTGAGAATATTTTCCTTAAAAAATATTTATCTAATTACGTTTGACATAGGATGTATCATAAATTAATGGAATTGAGAAAAATGAGAAATATTTAGTGGTCATGAATGAATAAAACCTTTCCTTATTTTAGAGGTATTCTTCATATTATATTTTATATCATGAGTATAAAATTAATAATTTTTTTGTTGGGTTATAAACCATGATTTTGAAGGGAGTTTACCTCTTGTGAATTAATAATATATGATGTACTTGTGCGATTTTGTTAAAGGGAGGAAATATAGTTTTTTGATAATCACATGTATGTTAAAAGAAATAAAATGAAAGGGTATATATGGAATACAATTGGTTATAATCAATCATCAAAATTTTTAGATAAGAAAATACAGTTTCCATTCTGTGAAATGGGAGCTAAAAAGCACTATGCAGAATGCCTTACCAAAATAATGAATTTTTCTCGGTGTGTTATGTATGGATATATGGCCTAATATAGAAGTGAATATGATCTTATAATTTATTATGATATGAAAATTTTAAAGTGTTTTTAATGTTTTTAGATTGGAATTATGAAATTACATTCCAAAAGGATGATTTCAATGATGAAAAGAAACCAAATTATAGAAAAAATGTGGAGTGAAATCCAATAAAACTAGGCTAGCAGATGTTCATCAATCCAATGAAATAATATATATATATTTTCTTATTAAACATGATTTTTCTATTATCTTGTCTGATACAGTGTCAAAAAACTCTAATACTACTAAATAAATATCATGTAAAATTGAAATTTCACCACATGAATGGTAACCATAACATATGGTAAAAAAGTGGAAATATTATAGAAAAAATTAAATATAAAAATCTACATGGTTATTTTGATGGAAAAAAATTACATTAATTTTTTTTCGCTTAATAGAGTATTATATTGTTCTTGGTATGTATTGGAATTCTATTTAGCATTCTATGATTGATTAAAGAGATAAAGAATTTTTTTCAAAATGTCTTTTAGTTTTTAGACATGATTGAACACATGAAATTTTTCAAAAATCAGGGAGGTGATAAATTTATAAAATATGGAAATTAGTGTTATATTTCACATTTTATTCAAAATAAGGGAACTATTAAGATTAATTATGTGTCATTGGTAAATGAATACCTGGATGTTTTTCGTGATGAACTTAATTTGGTTATACATGATTAGAATGATTAACATAAAATTGAATTTGTCTATAATGTTTTACCAATTTCAAAAACCCCTTATCGAATGTCTTAAGTAAAACTGATTAAAATAACAAATTGAAAATAAGAGTTTCCTGATAAAGGATCCATTTTTTAATCACATCACCATGGGGTGTACCTATGTTTTTATTTAAAATAATGAGGGTTCAATGATGATTTACATTTATTATAGATCCAAAAATAATATTAATGTTATAAATAATTGTCTACTACTAGATATCGATGATATGTTTGATCCACACTGGGGATCTATGTATTTTTCCATGTTTTAAATGATTCCTGTGAACCATCATTTAAAGGTAAATATGGATATAATTTAAAAAATATATTTTTCATAATCAATAAGGCCATTGTGAGTTTGGTTTGATTACCTATGGTTCAAGAAATACCCTGGTTTTGTTTATGAATCTCATGAGTAGAATATTATGTGAAATTTGGATTACATTTTTTAAATGATGATTATTTAGTATTTTAAAAAATTTATCTCTGTCATGAAAAAATATTTGTATTTTCCTAAAAAATATCAAATAGAATAAGTTATATAGAAAATTTAGAAAATATGATTTTTTTGGTTACAATTGATTTCTTTCCCTGGGTAAATTGTTAATAATGACAGAATAAAAGTGGATCCTACCAAAACAAAAGTGGTATATGAATATCCAATAGCATAAATTTTTTCGAGGATTTATAGTTTTAATGGATTATCCACCTATTAACAAATTTTTATTATAAAATTTGCATGTTTATCAATCATTATAACCATGTTGACACAAAATGGGTAAAATATATTTGGCCATAATAATGTCAGGTATGTTTTTTATAAAACAAGAGTATATTAGAGAATACTATAGTTTTGGTGAAAACTTCTATAAATGATATTTTTGTTATATATAGGATGCTTTATTGATAGAACATTGTTGTTATCAGATGCAGAATGATTAGAAAATTTTGTATGCACCAAGAAAACATAAACCTCGTGAGTCAAATTATCCCACACATGGTTTGAATTTAAATTATTTATAATTATTTTAATATTGTTTTACTTATTTATATTGATCCAAATTTTGATATATAAAATTGGCATAAAATTTATATGTTTATATTTAATCATAAGGAATTAAACATAAGGATGATAACAAGACATGAACTCATAATAGACTACGATTAGATAATAAATTACCCTCCATGAAAAGTTTAAAATGCTTATGATTCCATAATCCAAAAAAATATTTTTACATTAACCACAATATTTTTTCAACATAATCTCATGTGTAATGATTTGATTAAATGTTTCATTGATGATATTGGTGTAGGAAATTCCACTAATTTTTTTCAGGTTTTAGTGCAGCCATCTCTCTCAAAAAATAGGCTATCATAAATGGAAGACCGTCAAAGAAACAAAAAGCCTTATTTGGTAGAGAAAGTTATGATTCAAAAATTTGATGATGATAAAACTTATGTATTAATATTTAAAAAGAGATTATGTATTCCCTATGATTAATTTAAATACATGTTATTTATTGATGTTCAAATACCTCCATTTTCAGTTCATCCTAGAAGAGATAAGATGTACCGAGAACATGGAGAGTGTTACTGGTGAGATGAAATTAAAAAAAAGATATTATTGATTTTTCATTGAAATGATTAACTTCTCAATAGGTTATTAGAGAGTGATAACTACCAATTCTGTTGCTCTATAATTTTCTAGCACCAAAGTGGAAATGAGAAAAATATATTCATAGACTTCATGGTTGTACCACCAAAGACTTCTCAAGGTAATAATATGATTTGGGTTATTTTTTATCGGCTAATTAATCCTCATATTTTCATCATATTTAAGAAACTCATTCTCTAGATCAAGTTTCATATTATTATCATTAATAAATTTTCATGTTACGTAGATATTCATTCTCCAATGTTTCTAAACATGGTCCTAGTGTCAATTATAACTTTTGGAAAGGACTTCAGAAGTTGTTGGGAACTGAAATAAATTATACTACACCATTTAATCCTTAAAATGTTGGATATACTTTGAAAACAAATCATACATTAGAGAAATTTTATGTACATACTTAATGGATTAAAATGAGTAATGGTATCCTAGTCTTTCTTTAGTTAATTTTTATTATATTTATATTTATCATTCTAGTATAAAGATTTCCAGATTTTAGTCATTATTTAGAAATTTGTATTGAACAAAATAATTTTGGGATAACATCTTGGAATGTGAGCTTTTGGGGACAGAATAGTAGAGGAATTCGTTGAAAATGTGAATATGATCTAGAAAAACAAAAGGAGAGATCATATTAGGCCAAAAGGTTATAAAAATAACATGAGGAGAACATTATTTTCAAGGTAGGTGATCATGTTTCATTTAAAATGTCTCCTACCAAAAGTGTTATTCAATTTATTAGGAATGTAAATCTATATCCAAGGTTCATTATACCATATGTAATAATATATATAGGAGGAATAATTTCTCACTGAGTAGCGTTTCCTCCATATATATCTCCGATAGACATTATTATTAACGTTTTGATGTTATGGAAGTATATGCTAGATCCATAACATGTTCTGAGCCCATAACTATTTCTGTTAGAAGAGAAACATTAATATAAGGAAAAACATATTCATATTCATGATCATATAGAGCATGTATTGTGGAATAAGATATTTCATCTATTTATTTTTTTTGAGAAACCACATGGTTGAAGACACAACAAGGGAATTTGAGAATTATATGAGGTAAATGTATCCCCATATGATTAATAAGTGAATAAATTTAGAGGGACACAAATTAAAAAGTGAGAGAATTTAACAACCTAGTCATTGATATAATAATTTCTTTATATATTTATTAGTATTCCTAAACTTAGTAGTAAAATTCCTTATGTTATGTAATTCTTAATGTTTATATTTTAAAACTAATTTGTTGTATAGTTATATATAAAAGATTAGTTTTCAAGTTATAGATTTTTAATTTGAAAAACATAAATCCATTTTTGAATTATTCATGTAAAAATTATCATAGTATGAATTTTCGAGAACATTCTGAAAAAATAATTTTTTATGAATAGGAAAAAACATAGTTTTTTAAATTAATTTTATTTCAAAGCATAAAAAATTAATTATGATTTAAAATTTCAAGAAAATTATATAATTTCTAAATTATGAAATTATAATATAAATATCAAAAAATTAATTTATAAAATGTTAGTTAAAATTTATTTCATGATAACTATAAATAACATTACCTTTGCTGAAGTAGTTTATGTACAGTGTTGACATATCATTTTCTGTTCCTTATAGATAATAATTGGGTGCTAAAAATAATTTCAAAGATTATTGATAAATATTTTCCAAAAAAAAATATATTTTTATCTGTTAATTTTCAATTTTATATTTATATAACATGGGTCTTATAAAAATTTATTTTCACCACTTGTAGAAGGAGTGAAAACAAAATTAACCAATTAAAACTGTATTATTTAAATGTAATGGATAAATATAAATAATTGAAAAATATATATTATTATGTCATACCCTATTGATATATATGTGTTATATGAATTTATTTTTAGTTTATATATATATATATTAATTTTAATTATTTTGAAATACTAAATATGTTCTTATGAAAGTAAAAGAAAATAAATAAAATTATTTTAATTAAAATTATAAAAACCCATAATGACCCAAAAAAAAGAATAAATATATTTATATGATTATGTTTATTCCAATATCATTTATTGATTAGAAATTTAAATATTTTTGCGCCTCATAATTTACAATAAATCCATTATATTTTTTATTTTAAATGATGTCATGATTTTTATACCACAATTTGTAATTAGTATAATATTTTAACATATGATTTTCCAAAAGTGTATTATAAACTTATTTATCCATTTTAATGAAAAGAAATTCATCATATTCATGAAAAACTATTTATAATTTTTTTGAATAAAATATATATTATAAAGTAAACCACAAAAATGATGCAATAATTATTAAATTAATGGAAAAAAATTAAATGATATTAAAAAATTTATAATAAATACAATATGATATTTTTAAGGTAATTCATGATTTCATATAATGAATATGATATATTTGGGATATAATAAATATTTTTTTTGATCTTAAACTTTTTTTTCGTTCTTAAATACATAATTATGATTATTTTTTAATTTGACAGAATATATTTTTCATGAATATAATATTTTGTTATATTATTTAAAAATAAAAAATGGAAAAGGGCCTAAAATGAAAATATTATGTCGACAATGTTATCTCTTATGAATTTTTTGTACATATGTTAATCTTAAACCCTATATTGTACTTGTTATATTTTAATATTTTCAATATTTCCTATATTACCCCTCATCTAAATTATAAAAAGAGTGTCATTCCATAGAATAATTTCATCATAATGAACATTATTCCTTAATAATCCACAAAACAATTCCCTTCTACCCATTCCGTTAATCATTCTAAAGATTCTAGTTTCACAAAAACTGAAATTCCAAAACCCTTAAATAGGTTCTCATGCAGAAATATTCAATTTCAAAATTCATCCTTATTCTATTTTATAATCTTTCTCACTTCAACCTTATCATTCCTGTTATCCAATATTTTGTGATAACTCTATTATAATATATATTTTAAATGTTTTTTTGTTAATGGTATACTCAAAATAGAATCACTTATTTTAAACTTTTATTCATAAAAAATCGATGTATGTGGTGTGTCAATTTACAATATTAATTGATGATGGGTTTTTTTCCCTATAGCACATTCATGGAAAAAGTAATTTCACTTTTTATGGATTAAAATTATATAAATATATATATCCATTATCAATTATAGAGTATTATTTCCAAATTAGTATTTAATATTCTTATAATGCCTATAATAACAATATATTTAAATTTATTATAAATTATATCATATATTGATTTTTTAATTCTTTAAATTACTTTTTTTGGTGTTTATTTCTTTATCATTGAAAATTAAATCGATAATGACCTTTTATATTTCATTTTTAACCGATGAAGTGATTTCTCTTAATAAAAGATTTAATTATTGATGTATCCCATCCAAAAAAATAAATAAATACAATTTACATATTTAGTACATATTATACCAATTATTATGTCTTCATAATCATTTGTGATATAATTTCATATTATTGTTCATGTGGGCGTTCAAACTGACCCAAACATGAGTATTCCATGATTAATGGATGATTATGAGGTGATTAAAATATTATATAATTTTACAAGTATCATAATAATGTTATTAATTATTCAGTGGTATAATATTTATGAATTAGAAATAGTTTTTTTAAAGTGATGAATATGATCTAATTTCATACCTTTTTTAGTTTTTTCTTCTTCATAGTCCACAAGTTTTAGACAATTAATTTTATTAAAAAAAATTACCATTATTATCATTAAGATGATATCAAATTTTTATTAATATAAAACATTTAATATCATAATAATATTATCTATTCCATTAAAACTTATTAGTATTATCTATTTAAATACCCAAATTAAGTGCAAAATAAAAATCAATAGTTCAATGGATATGCATGTCCATAGTAAACATGAATGCCAATTTTGATTTCCAATAAATGAGAAAGATGAGTGATATGGTTTATCCTTTAATAAAATAAAATATTTTTTAAAATATAATAATTATATATTGAATTTTCTTATTACTAAAGTCCTCGGGAGTTGGTGAATGAAAACAAAACACATTGTTCATGTAGGCGGTTGTATGTACTACGAACAAGTAACATTTGTATTTTTCTAAATTTAAAATACGATGGTCCTTAGTAATTTTATGATTATTATAATAAAATAAAATAAAAATAATTAAAATTATGTTATCATTGTGAGATTCTAAAATTAAATATATACACAAATATAAGAACATAAAGACATATAAAAAACAAAGAGTGTTTGGGAATTGATACCCCACATCAAGGATTATATCTATTGTGATGGAGAATAATATTTAATGGGAATATATTTTGGGATGATTATTAGCCCCTTAAGGTGTATAAGAGTGAATAAGAGTGTTATGATTAGTTTTAGGCTGATATTAAATGGATTTAGCTTGAAGAAAAATGAGGATATTTTATCCTCTAATATAAATGAAGAGGATTGTAATTTTTTAAAAATATCTTTAACATTCCAATAGTGGTTAGTCAATATCAAGGAAAATGGAGCTGAAATTGAGGAATAATGGGGTGGATATGTGATCATGTTTTTATTGAATCAAAAGTCTCTTTTTGACTTTTCATTTCAATTTGTTTTTGAAAATTTAAAAAAAAATCTTAGATAATATTTCAAACACTTTCATGTCTAATAAATTTTAATAATACATTTATAGAAAACTTATTATATTTTATCATAACTACATAAGGTCGTTTGAATTAAAAAAAAAATATATATATATCAACATTTGAATTTTTTTAATGAATATGAGTATGATAAATATCATACTCATAAAATTTTATAGTAATAATAATATATCTTGATTTTTATACCAAGCATGGATATAGTTTATATCATAAAAATCATTTAATAAATTTCCAATCAATCTGTATATGGCATTGTTACTGACTATATATTTTTTTAATTAGATTGAAATGATATTAGAATAAATTGAACTAACACTCATAACAGTTATCATTAGAGTCATTTTAATTTATTTTTCATTTCCAGAAAACAGGATATTTGTTAAAAATCTATTAAATCAATAAGATGTTGTGAATTATGTTTTCAACAAAATTATATCATAGTTATATAATTAATATGACTATTGGATATCTATTTTTCTAGGTCCTCATAAAAATCATAGATAAAATCCATCTGTTGGACATCAAGAAGACTATTGGAAGGAATGCCTATAAATACCAAGACATCTCATCACTCCAACACACACATTGAACATCATTAGATACAATGTGTGAGAGCTATGCTAATTTTTCTGATGTGTGTGATAGATCTAATGTTTTAAAAAGAGAACTACATATTCCTATATTTTGTAATATTCAATTTTTTTCTTTTATGGTGCAACACAAGTTGACCTATATATGATCAAGGGGTTCCAAGTCAAGAAAGACAGTGGAATTAGTTACCTTCTTGATCTAGGCTTGTGAAGATATCAAGAAAGATTTGTGCTGATATTTTTTGGATCGATGGATTCAAAGGATATAAAGAAAAAGTGAAATAATTTTCATAAAATGGGGTTCACCTTGTCTTTGAAAGATATAATTTTATAAATTTTCAAATCAGGTAAATTTTATCCTAGGTTATCAGACACACATATCATTGGGTTAAACAAATTCAATAATAATTTACTTGTTCTTTTAATTCGGCTGCAATTGTAATAGGAAGTTAATTATTTTATATTTTTACTTTATATTTTTTATTATATTATATCTTAATTTATTTTATTATAATACTTGTTTATTACCCATCTATTATTATTATTTTAATTAAGATCATATCAATTTTATGATTAATATTTTACTTTCTTTTAGGTAGATTCAATTGTATGGGATCCAGGTAATTTATAATAATATTTGAATCAACAAGACTATGATATCTTCTAAATCATACATAAGGGCCCGTCAGTTTTTTTTAATTATGAAATATGTGTTGTTAATATGATCTATGTAAGTATATTGTATATTTTTTCTTTTAATATTAAAACCAATCATTTTTAAACATACAATTCATTACAACCTAGTAATTAGCTATCTAAATATAAATGTTGATCAAATAAATTATATGAGATGAGGTTTCCACTACTCAAATAATTAGTGATTATTTTACACTTTCCTATTAGATTTATTTATTATTGTAACCTTTTATTTTAAATATTCGTTATAATAACATGTTTTAAGGAAAATGAATTTTTTTTTATTAAATATGGAAGGATTAAAAGTTGGTTCTATAGACAACCATGATCATAATGGACCCCAAATAATTATTGGTAATGATTATGAATATTGGAGGGATAGAACGAAGGCTTTTATGATTAACACAGGAGTTGATAATATTGTTATGTTGATTGGAGAAGACAAAATATCTAACAATGAAATCAGAACTTTTACAAATCAAGAAAAGATAGAATATTAGATGAATTACTTGCTATTCAAGACATTATTATGTTTATTACATTAAGCATATATATATATATATATATATATATCCATTTTTAATCTTTTGAATCCAACAACATTATTTGGGAGAATTTTTAGATCACTCATTTTGGAACTTCTAATGTTGTTTAGACAATCAGAGAAATATTAAGAGGTGATTATCAAGCTCTTAAATTTCATTATGGTGATACTGTTCTTAAGGAACAATAGTGGTTTTTGGAAATGGTTTATAGTTTGCAAGATATGGGTGAAAAAGGATTATAGAACTAAATTATTTTTAAAAATATTAAAGATATCAAGCCCAATATATGGGAATCAAAAATAATAGTAGTTGTTGAATTAAGGATTATTACAAATATTACACTTGAATATTTATTCAGAACACATTTATAGTATAAGGGTAGGATAAAAATAGAAGATGAGATAGATAAAAAAAGGACTATTTTAGTTTACATCATCTTAAAATGTCATAAAATCTAAAACTCTTGAGAATATTGTTAATTCAACAATAAAAATGGTTTTAGTTCAATTTGATTTCACTGATTCTGAACATTCTAAGAATGAGTTGGATAATCTTTCTCAATGATTATATAATATTTTTGAAAAATTATTTTTTGTATCATTAAGGGAAATGTAACAATGATATAAATTAAATGAAATATTCTGAAGCAACTTGTTATGAATGAAAAAGAGCATTACAAATATGACCTGACTACACAATGTTGAAACGAAAAGATGAGAATGAAATTGTTTCTAATATTATTAAAATAATTTATTACATGTATAATTGGAATAATTTCTTGAAAACTAATTATTCTTAGAGTCTTAGAGGAGGAGATAAATCTAATCATTCATTATATAATAAAAATTCCAAGGAATGGAATATTGGACTCCATGCAGAATAACATTTGAAAATCAATGTCTAAGGCATAGGCACACAATTATGATTATTTAACAAATCAGACATTAAATGAAAACTATCCCGATGAGAAAAATTATATTTCTTCTAATTAAGAATCTGTCTCATAAAAATATTATAATATCCCTTCTTATGAATAACAATCTATATTTTCTAATGTTATTATAATTGAAAATTGTAAATTCTGTAAGAAACATTTAAATGAAAATAATAGAATATGTGTTTTGAAAAAATAAGTATAGGATATTTCAGGTGGTCTTGATAAATTTTTTTTTTAAAATTGATCCTATATCTAAAAACCATGAAAAAAAAAATTCTAAATAGTATATGATTTCAAAAAATAAGGAAAAATCATTTCGAATAAAAATATTTTAGAAAAAAACTCACATCTAAAACTAATAAAAATGTGGATAAGAATTTAATTATAAAAATAAAATCTGATGTTTTCCCATTAAAGAAACTTTTATCCGACCTTATGACTAGTAATGCCAATTTTGATAAAATGTGTAAACAACTTTTTCTAGATGGATAAAAATTTGGAATGTGATATTATCATTGAAACCCAATTATCAGTCACAACTTATTTGGTTCTTGAGTATTCTCCCTTTTACATAAAATTTCAAAGTGGAGGTCAATTGAAAAAAAAATATTTATTAAATATAATTCAATCACTATAATTAAACAAAACACATATCTAAAAAAACAAATTTATTCCTATAATTTTATTTACTTACATATATGAACTGATGAATGTTGGGTTTCCAAAATTCTAATTTATTTTTAATCAAATTAATGTAGGTACCAAAAACAGTAATACATGGTACATGGATAGTGCTTATTCCTAGAATATGAATGACAAAAAATACATATTTTAAAGTATTATCGATATGAAAGGTGGAAGAGTTGTTTTTGGAGATAATTCCCATGGGATTATTGTAGGTATATTTAACATTATACTTCTAGGAAAAGATTTAATTTAAAATTTTTTATTTAATCGTACCAATCACAACCTTATAAGTATATATAATTTCTGTGATAAGGGTTACCTTGTGATGTTACGGAATGATAAATGTGTATTACAAAATTTCACGGATTAATTAATTTATTCATCCAATAAGTAAGAGAATTTTTACAAACATAACATAGAATACCTTAGAATCTAGGAATTACCATGTTTTAATTAAATGAAAGATCAATTATGGTTCTGGAAAAGATTTTGATGACATTGTTTCCTTAGAAACACATGTATATTGAATAAGAAAAGGATTATGAAGGATCTACCAGAGAATATATTTGATTCTTCAAAAATCTATGACCCTTGTCAATATAGAAACCAACCTAAGTCATGCCTTAAATCCATAAGTGAAGTATCAACTACTGATGGTTTATAGTTTGTGAAAATGGAACTTTTTATCCTTCAAAAACTATATCTATTTGAGGCAAGTACTTATATTTGTATTATTAGATGACTATAATTGATATACATGGTTTTACATTCTAGAAATGAAATATTAATCTCTTTTATTTTAAATAATTTCATACCCAAAGATAGAAATTTGAAAAAATATCCCTTGATTATAATCTATAGTAATCTTGGTGGAAAATTTTTACTTAGATTATGAAATTTTTTTCAGTAAGAAAGGTATTAATCACAAATTGTTTACTGATATAACTTCTCCACAAAATGGTTTTGTTGAAAGAAGAAATTATATTATTTAATATATAACTTGAACCATGTTAAATAAATACTCAATTACTAATTTTTTATTGTGATGAAAACCAAAATATTCATACTTTAACGTATTTTTATGTGTAGTATTTATCTTGAATATAAAAGATAATTTTCATAAATTCTCACCTAAATCTGATAAAGTTATAATATTAGGCTATTCCACTACTTCAATGTCATATTGAGTTATTAATAAAAATTCGTGTAATATTGAAGAAATAGTACATGTAATATATATAAAACTAATACTTTTGTTATTAAAAAATACCAACCTACATATTTTAAGGTGTTTTACTAAACTGGTTGACACCCTGTAATAGATAACACTTATAATAAGGATAATACTCATGAAATTTTTTATGAAGTTTTCACTTCATAATTATTTCTAATTTTTTTAAGGATATGATTTAAAAAATGCAAGTAAGTCATTTCATTGGAATTTTCATTGTGATAGTATCATTAATGATTTAAATTAACCTGAAAGGATTAACAGTTCATTGATGAATTGAATATTTTTTTCATTCCATTATCAATTTGAAACTAGATGTCCTGCTAGTGATTTAGGTGATGAATATTGGATTAATGTTACACAAGATGAGAAAATAAATTCTGCATGAAAAAATTATGGATGTTGGTTGAAAGACCAAATAAATTCTTTGTAATATGAGTAAAATGGTTGTTCAGAAAGAAAAAATTGGATGAAAACAGAAACATCATTATAAATAAATAATGTATTTTCGACAAAGTTTACAATCAACAAGATGGATAGATTATAAAGAAACATATGGTATGGTAGCTATAATTAAGTCAATTTTCATTCTATTAACCATTATAGCATTTATTAATTGAAATCATTTACAAATGGATGTAATGTGTAATATCATTAAAAAACTATGTTCAAGATGATTTTTTGTTGAAGAAAATCATATTTTTGGTGATATAACGTATCATTAATAAGTTTATAAACCTACCATATATTTATATGGAATTAAAAAAGACGATAGAGCCTGGAATGATAGATTAATAAGGTTTTTGTTACAATTAGTTTTGTTAAGGGAATTGTTGATCCAATTTTATTTATAAATGAAGAAAACCCAAATGTTTTCAATGTTTAAATTTATTTGTTTGTCATTATATTAAGATCCACTCAAATATAATTAACATTTTCATTTATGAATATTAGGAAATTTTAGTTCGAAATGAGAGTGATGAGTGATTTGAATTTTAATCTTGGTTTTAGAATTTATGAAAAAGAAAAAAGTACTTATATATCTACACATAATTATATGAATGGTCTTTTTAAAAAGTTAGGATATAATAATACTAAAAAAATTTTGTATTCTAATCAGTACCTCAAGTACACATGATCTTGATGATGCTAGATAACTACTTAAACAAACAACTTTTAGATGCATGATAAGAAGATTAATATACATAACATCTAGTCATCTAGACATAATATTTTTAGTTTACTTACGTTCAAGGTAACATAAAAACCCAAAAGATTCCAATTTAAATGATGTAAAAATAAATATTCATTATTCAATGGGAACTATGGATTTTCGATGTTTTTGTACATTATAAAATGATATTATATTGAAACATTTTACAAATTCTATATTTTGTGGTTGTATAATGGATAATAAATGTATATTAGAAAATTTTCATTTATTATGAGGTTCATTAGGTTCTTGATCTTATAAGAAACAAAACTTAGTAGAACATTCCACTACTAACGACAATTATTTGGAAACTAAATGTTGTTGTTCCATAGTGTGTTGGATGAAACAAACACTCACAGATTATGGAATCATATTTACTAAAATTCAAATACAATGTGATAACACTTGTGTCATATCTATATATAAGGACCATTCATGTCACTAATATGAAAAAAAATTTATTTTTGGTATCACAATCTTAGGGATCACACATATAAAAGTGATATCATTTTATTATTTATCTGAATTCAAGAACAACATTTAGACATTTTTATAAAACTATTACCTTCTAATATATTTGAATAGACCAAAAATATGTTTAGAATGATCATTGTAATGTAATCAATCATATTAAATTTTTTAACCATAATCTTATATTAAGTTATGCATTTTAGAAAGTGGATTATATATGATTTTTAAAATATATTATCAAAAAAATTATAATTGAAATGTTTCATACTCAATATTTTTATTCTCATTATTTTTCATAGTCAATGTTTTTTATACCCAAAAGTTTTCATAGACAATATTTTTCATTATCACTATTTTTCATAATCAATTTTTATTATACATGAAATATTTCGTATTCAATAATTTTATACTCTAAATTTTTTATACTAAATATTTTCTGTACTGGTAATTTTTCTATTCAAAATTTTTCATAGTCAATATATTTCACACAAATTTTTTTTGAAAGTATAATTTTTTCATAATATAATTTTCATTTAAAAATTGACTAATTACTAAAACAAATAGATCTAACATGATACTCGAAAAGGTATAATTTCTTATCATAGTATTTTTAAATTCAATTTTAATTGTTGTTATTTCATTTTTCTTTATAATAATTATTAGATTCATTTTTAATATGATAACTATTTTTTTGTTAGTTTAAATAAAACCTCAAGATATCATTTATTTTTTAAATTCATATTATTTTGATCAAATCTGAGCTGTGGAATTTTTTGGATCTCCTTCCACCACCTATATAAAGGGCACCAGCCTACCCTTTCCAAAAACGTTTTTCTGATCGTTTTCACCAAAGATCACCACCAATAAAGATCTTTTCCAAAATAAATGGCTCCTAAAGATTTTTCAACCATGAATATCTTCAGATAATGATTATTAAGGATTAATTTTTTTAATAAGTTTTCTTCCGTGTTGAAAAAGATCATTATATTTCACAGGTGGGTATAATTTTTTTAGAAAAGCCTAAACTGATCAAGGAATTATCCATTATTATTATGTAAGGATTTTTTAATGTATTAAGAAAATAAATGAGAATTTACTAATCACGTATTATTTGAATGAAAAATATATTAGCATGTAAATAAAACAATCTGAAATTTTCCGTGCTGTACATTTAGAAGGTGATGATTTTTCCCTTCATAGAAGTTGTTGAAAGAAAAAGGAACCTTCAATATGAACAAAGATTTGGAATATATTTTTCCAATTCATGATGATTAAAATAATAATTACTTATATATCTTCTAACAATCATCTTATAGCCCTTTGGATAAATGGGTTTGTTATTCCATGAATTGGTTATAAGGAAACCCGGAGGATTAGGTTGTTTTTATAATTGATTTTCTAGTAAATATGGGGAAACTATATTTATATGTTTATATCATTTTAACCATAAAAAAATAATATATGGATCCATCAAAACATTATTGATTATGCTTCCTGGAATCATTATAATGTTTCTTACAAAAATTAAGATGTTTTTTAATGTTGTTATTATCAGTGAAGATACTATATATTAGTCCATGTTTCGTTTTGCATTAGAATCAAAATATTTTGTCAAATATTCCAAATTCAATCCATAGAAATATGTTGTTGAAGGTTTTTATATGGTTTCAAATGAATCTGTACGGACTATTTCATAGAATAATGTGAATGATATTACAGTTTCTCCTAAAAATTAAAAGAAAAAATATCTATAGTTAAGAAATTAGGGCTGAATAATGAAAAGGAAATTCATAAAGGAAATAAGTTGACCATAAATTTGGTCTTAACCATACCAAATCACTAGACAATAGAATTCAAGAAGATGAAGAATATCATATTGAACAAGTTGGATATGAAGTGACTTTTTAATTTTTTTAATTCCTTAATGAATGAATTTGTAATATACATATTTTTTGAATGAATATTTTCTAAATAATTAGATAATTATTCATTCATTTATTTTTTTTATAATAAAAATATTTCTTGTTTCATATATATTATTTCTCTAGCCCATGTTATGTGTCTATAATTCTATTCCCATTAATTTTTGAAAATTATAAAGGGGGAAAATGCATTAGAAAGGGAATAAATTTCATAAAAGTAGAGAATGCTATAGTAAGGGGGATAAAATCACGTAAAATAGAAATAATGTAATCCGTATAGAAATTATTATCCAAATTTGGAGTTATTTAAATAGACTATTATATTATGATGAGTTATAAAATCACTAGGAGAAAGATTGATTGTTTATTTCTCAATATGAATTTTCTTTTAAATGGGTTTTAGAAGTATGTTTTATAAATATATTTTCTATTTTAGTCCTGTATTATCTGATTTGCTAAAAGAGGGATATTTTTGAGTTAAAACTCTATTGTTTACTTTTCCATTTCATTTTTTGTGTAAATAAAAACTCTTTCTTAATTATTTATTTCTAGCTATTTCATGTCCAATATATATTAAAAATCTCTTATAGATAAAATATTACATGTTACCATCAATACATAAATCCATGTGTAATAAAAAAATAATTTTATATTTCATGATTAAAATTGTTGTAATTATTATGAATATGATAAATATCTCCCTCATAACAATTTATAGTAATAAAAAAATTCCATGATTATCATATCGAGAATAGATATAGTTTATATCGTACACATAATATAATTGATTACCAATCAATATATAAAATCCTTTAATATGGTCCATATCTAATTAATCAGATTAAAAAAAATCAAGATAAATCATACTCACACTCATATCGATTATCATCTGACTCATTTCAATTTATTTTTCGTATCCAAAAAACATGATCATTAAGTAAGGAACTCTTTTAAATCAAAAAAACGTCATGTATTATGTGTTAATGAATACTATGTCTTGTTTTCAGTATTAATAAGACTATTAGAGTTCTATTTTTCCATGTCCCTCCCAAAAATCATGGAGAAAATTTGACCATTGGAGATCGAGATGACTATTGGATAGAATGCCTATAAACCACAGGTTATCTAATCATTCTGACACACATGTGAAACAAAATTCGATACACTTTGCGAGAGATCTTGTGACTCTTCTTATGTGTATAGAATCTACGATGTTTATAAAAGATAAATAATATTTCATTTATCAGTTAATTTAAAGTATACACTTCATTGGTGTTACACCAATTTGTTTGACTACAATTGGGGGATTCCGAGTCTACAAAGACAGAGGGTTTTAAAAGCTTCCTTATCAAGTTTGTGTAGGAATATAAAGAGAGATTTGTGCCTATATTTTTTTGAATGAGGAATTACATGGATTATAAGAATGGGAGAATCATATTTTCAAATCAATGGATTAAAATTGTGTGGGTAAGACAGACATTCCTATATGTTTAAATCAAGGTACTTTTATTTAAGGATATTGGATTACATTATCTTTGGTATAAAATAATAAATATTCATTTATATTAATTTTCAATTAAACCATAATTGTAATTGGATGTGAATAATTTTTTACATTCATTTTTCTATTTGTATTATTATTATCATAATTTCATTGATTAAAATAGTTTTATATTACTCTATGATTATTATTTTTGGGATAATGATTACATCATTTCTCTAGTTATGATTCTACATGATTTAACATAGAATCAAGTTTATGGTAACCCATGAATTTATAATGATATAAATATCAACCTGATTATGATATCATTATAACCAAACATAGGGAAGATTATGTTCTTGATTTAATTATGAATGTGGTGCTGTTAATATGATCTTTTTAATTATATTAAACAAATTATCTTTTAGGATTAAAAATGGGAGTTTAAAAAAATAAAATTCACCCACTATTGTATTTATCTATCCAAATATACATTTGGATCGAATATTTTTTACCCTCTGTCACCCCAAAATTGGAAACAAGTAATTGAAATGTTAATCTATTTACATAGAAGGTTATTAATTTTTTCCATTTTCATTTTCTCTATTGTAAGTAGTCATTACCAATTAAATTTATCCTTTATACCAAATTAATTTTCCTTAGTATATATATTTTAACTAATGTTTCCATATATTGTATCATTAATATTATTCAATCATTGAATGTGATACAAATGAATTTTAGAATAATAAATATATAATATATTTAAAATAATTTATTTTGAAAAAGTTTTAATTATATTCCAAAAGGTCTAATTTTGTTATATAAAATGAAACCAAAATTGTAGAAATTAGTTATTAAATTTCAAAATATATATGTGGTATTATATAATGGTTTCATAAACATACACATAATTTTTAAAATCATTTTTATTCAAGAAAATAAATTATTTAGGAAAACAAAAAATGTAAAAAAATGTGATTTTAGAAAACCTTAAAAATTTTAATCCAATAGTTTAAAGAAGTTAATTACTTTAAATATATTGTTAAACATGAATTAGAGATGAATGATCGTTTTATATTGAACATTCTTATATTTTTGTTAATATATTCAAATAAATCTGGACTGATGGGTTTAGTAAAAATATCAACATATTGTTCTTCCATCCCGATGAATTGTAAAAATATATCTCTTTTTTATGTTATCATTAGTGACATTGTGTATTATATCTATGTGATTTTTTCATGATTTATGTATACTATTTTAATATTAAATAGATCTTATTTTATAAAAAAAATTATTCATAGTAAAACATATTCCATAGTTTGTGACTATTTATTGAATCTACAAGTCATTAGCACAACAAATTCTATCTGTAATATATCTAGCTTCAGGAATGGAATGTACTTCTGAGTGTTATTTCATACATTATCAAGAAAAATATGAATCTCTAATGAAATGGAATGTTACATATGTAATGTTCTTATAAATTCTAAATCACCCAATGTAAGATTTAAAAAAAATAAACTCTAAAATTTTTTTTAAAGAGTAAAATAATCCAAAATTCATAAGTCATTTAAGGTAATGAATTTTCTTTATTATAAAAATATATTATTTTGTAAACTATAATTTTTTATAAATATATTTATTTCATATTTTAGAATGTCCTCCAAACATTCATGCATCATATTTTTTATAAACATTATTTATATTATCATTAGTATACATAAGGAATAATTATCATCCATAATCATTGATGTAAAAAATTTGTTTTCCTTCTAGTCCATAACTCATATAGAGTTTTCATAATAAAATTTCTTATCCAAACATAATTTATATTATAATAGGTAGTATTAACTAATTGAAGCCATAAATTTCTAGTAACCAACTATTCACTCAATTTAATTATTCTAACCTATTTATAAATTCTATATATGTGTTTGGGTGCGGCATTTTTCTACGGGGTTCTAGCTTCCAAAAAGTTGTGTATAATGCCTTTTAACAAAAAAATGTTTACAAATATAAATTTAATAATATCCACCCGGATCAAAATGAATATTTTTCTTCTAGAGGATTGTCTCATTTTAATATCTAGAATGTTATTTTTAAATAGAATATAGGAATAAAATTTTGTTTGTAAGAAAATAGAATCATGTATTACTAAGGTAAACATAAATTTGAATATATACGTAGTATTTTCCATAAATACCTTCATTTTGTGTTTTGAAGAATAATTCCATGTTCACTAAACATAAATAATAATATGTATAGACCTTACTAATAAACATTAAATTTTTCTTTGGTGTCATTGAAAATTAAAAATAATTATAGACATTAGAAGTATCAAGCCTATGTTTGGGTAGATCCTTATCAATTAATTCCATATAAAACATATATATTATTCTATGATTATAGTGTCCTAATATTATATTTCATAACTGTGACTGTTTTTCCTTTTCACTATGATTAGGTAGATATTATATTCTATGTTCATATATTCCTGGTATGTATACATTCTCATATTTATGGTAGAAATAATAAACTCATCTTTAAAACTATTTACATTGCATTAATCCATTGCGAATTTCAAAAGATAACCCTCATCCAAGAGTTTTATTATGCTAGTAATGTGGTAATTATGTCGAACATAAAAATATGGATTTGAGGTAATGTATTTTTCTAGAGGAAAAATGCTACATATACTGATATAACATCCTTGACTGTTATCTTTAAAATTAAAATTTCCACCATTCATCTTTATTATATTATTAAATAAGTTTTTATTTTTATTCATGTGTCTCGGGAAATGATTATCCATGTCTAATTTTGTGTGTGTGTATATATCCATCATTTTCTTCAAAAAAACATTAATAATTTGTATCCAAATCTTTATTGTGTCTGCCATTATAAAAATATTATTTTAGGTGTCTATATTTTAAAAACATTCTACACCAAGAAAATGAAATCTCATTTGTAAAATAATCCTCATAAAATTTTAAAGAATAATCATTATTTAATTATTTTTTTATAGTTTTGAAAAATTTTAAAATTAGTAAAAAATGGATATCTTTTTCAGAACAACTTAGTAATTTATAAAAAACATTCCATGTAAAAATAATAAAAAATAATATCTATCAGGTATGATTTGATTATATATTTTATAAAAAATTTACACTCTATAATTAAACATGGAAATATATTTTTTAAAACTATAAATTACTTAATTTGTTTCACATATATGTTTATATCAAACATAGATTAATTATTTTGAAAATGTTTTACAATATCATTTTGTAAATTTTTTCTCTAAAAAAAATAACACTAAAGATATGTTGAAATACTATCCTTATGAAAATTTGATTTATCATGTTATTTAAAATGATTTGATATCTCATTAGTTAGAGTATAAATCCTTGAATTTTATTTTTCATGTTTTTTCATTGAAATTATCATATCTTTTTGAAATCAAACTATTTTATGTTTCTAAAAATATAAAAAATATTGTAACATATTCAAAACATGGTAATGTTGTATTTCCAACTGATGATGAAAATTGGTTATCAGAATATGTATAATAATTATTTTCAATATTATCTAGGTAATTTTTATTTAATTTTTTATTTATTAGATATTTTTTACTTACCTTATATATGATAATTTTTTTAACCTTTATAATTTATGTATAAAATGTGATATTTTTCTTTTAAGAATTTATATTATATGATTAATTCTCAGAACTTCTTCCCTACAAGTTCTCCATGTGTACTACCCTGACCATTATGATGATATCTCTGGATTTCTATTAGGTACTTCTTCTCCCTTGGATTGACTATACATTGGTAGTGGATTATCATGGAAATGATTATGTGAATTTTGGATGATTTTTTAGGGTGTTTGGGAAGTGTAGGTTTGGTTCACTGTATATAAAAAAATTCAATATCTTAGGTGTAATTGTGAACCCCAACAAGTAGGGTGCACGTTAAGTGTGCACAGTTTTCCAAATTGTGCTCCCCAACAAGAAACCACTCATTAGGGATTTTAGAACACAAAATATTATAAAAACAATCCTTATCCCCCTATTATTAATTGGTAATATTCCCCACTCACACCTAGATAGATTAAAATGTTTTTTGAAGCCTTATAAAAAATTACAATGCCTTATTTACTCGATTGATCAGGAATCGAAAACTAGATTAACAGTTCTGTACCTATCCCAGTAATAACTCACTAACCATTTGGATTAATCTCTCTTCCTCCCCTCATTCTAGCTAAAAAAGAATATTTAATTCTGTGCTAGTTATGTATTAATATTTTTTTAATAAATGGTTTTCCATTTAATTTTTTATATAGGTTTTGGTTCTAGATCTCATTCTATATTATGTGTTTGACCGTTGTATTTTAACATGAGGATTTTAGGACATGGAGAATGTCTTCCGGTGATGTTATGTTAGGTTCCCTAAATGGAAAATCTCATATTATGGATTGCTATTTTTTTATGCAACTATAAAATTGAAATTAATATGTTTTGAAATAACATCTTGAATTGGATTACATTGTTGGTTAACTAATTAATGGAATGATATGATTTTGAAATTCGTGGGATATGGGGATTATGGAAATGCAAAATCAGGGAGATGTATAATTGAATTATTGATGTTAATTAATGGGTTTAGGAAATTATTGGTGAATCCTGAGGTATAATGTCATAATTAATGTGATAAATAAAGATTTTTTCATGCCTTATATATTTTGAATTGGAAGCATTAGGGATAAATGAATAGTGTAATTTATAGAAATTTATGGGCATTAAATTTTGAATAAAATGAGTTGGGTGATAGAGACTAATGCATAAAATACCCACATGGTTATAGACTACCACTATTGGCCGAAATATTTTAAGTATGAATTTGTGATCTCTAAGTTGTGGGTCAAGAACTACTATTCCAAATACCAACAGTGTGCATGACAATCTCTCTAGGGCTATATTGATTTATTTTCATATTGAAATGAAACAATAAATGATATATGATAAAAATGATATAGGTATATAATATATCCCATAGGGATAGTTTATACTCCAGTATTGGATAATGTAGGTATTGATGGTTTGGATGTCATCGTGAACCTGGTATGTTAATGTGGTTAATTAAGGAATAATGAATTGTGAAACTAGTTATTTATTTACATTAGATTATTATTTATACAACTATATAAATTTTATTATATAGTATATTATTATATACACTATGTGGGTCCCCCCACTGATTTTTACTCATAAATAACATGGCATTCCACTTCATTACCAAAATATACTACTTCTATTTAGGACAAAATAGGGGAAAATCCCAATGTTTGATGGATCAGTTGGTGAGGAGAATAAATGATGGAAGAATAAATGGTGTTAAAAAAGGATTCTGATATTTTAGTGTCTTTAAATTTTGGGATTTTTGGTTAAAACATGACATATATATGACATGACATAACTATAACATTTTCAAGAAATTTTTTCCAACTTTATTTCATTATGTATTACTGGTTTGTATTTGTTATTGTATTATTCCGAGTATCATTGATTATATCTTTATTATTGTTCATTATTAATCCTTTTTTGATATTATGATAAATAGGTTATAGTCTCCATATTTATAAATATTATAGCCTTGGTGTTAGTTAGTAGCCCAAGTTGTGTGGAGAGGAACACCTATGGTCATGTGAACAAATGGGTTAGGAAACGGTTTTGTGGCACCCATGTTTGGATGCTGCAAAGTAGTAACGAAGCCCTTTTATTTTCTATTATTTTTTACTACTATTTTAGAAGGTTGAACAGATACTACAAAAAACCAGGGTCTTCATTAAGAGTTTTTCCATGGGAGTATTTGTCCCATGTATGGGGGAAGCCAAAAGTAAACATGGTGGGATTTTTTTATTGATTTTTGTAGTTACAATTGGATGTTATTTCCATATGATTGATATACTTGTTGTCTAATGTTGTCAATGTTTTATGATATTAATTCCGTGGTATGGTATGGAATGACATTTTTGTACACATGAAAAAATTTTAAAACATGATATTTATTTTTGAATGCATCATTTTAGGATTTCATAGACAAGAACATTATGGATGAGTAATTTTTTATTGAAATTTTTTACTTGGTTATTTTTTTAAAATGAAAATTTTTCTGACATGAAATTGGTAATAAAAAATGATGCAAATTCAGTACATTTTAATGTGATAAATGATCTTCTATAAAGAATCGTGAAATTGTGTAAATGTTTTCACAAATATATACCCTAACCTAGATGAGGTATGGAGGATGGAAGTGATACTCCCTCATTTTTTATCATGTGAAGGTGTATGGTGGAAGAATTTTATGTCCCTGTGTAAATAAATATTTTAGAAGATGAGATAATGTTTTGTAATGTTTCATGAGACATGAATTTGGATTTATAGATATTTCCCATGATTATTGTGTTTCATGATAGGGAAATGTAGTACATGATAAGAAATGATCCACTAGTACTGGAACCTGATATCATAATAGATTGGAGTGAGGAAATAGAGAGAAGTTCCTTAGATAATTTATTTATACATGCATTTTATGGAATGCGAATATATTGACCTCATATTTCATACATTAACATTACATCGTTTTTCATAATACTTAATAAATTGAAAAAACATACATCTAGTGACTGTATTATCCTACTCCCTTTGGAAACATAAAAACTGAAACACAAGTACATAATTAAGTTACATTATTCCACACATGGTTCTTCATGACTAGCACCATTCTAAGACCGATCAAACATAATGAATATCATCATAACCTAGGGATGAAAACATATAATCGGTGATATTATATTATCAATAATGGTAAACAAAGGATATATTTAATCCTAAACATTACCATATGGGAATAAGAACATGATAATAATATTATAAGTTAATACCCTGTATACCAAAGATCATAAATGAAAATCATGGAATAATGATTGGAAGTTCATTGGACCTGAATAATTAGAGAATAAAGAGCATAATCTGTGCAAGAATAACATATGAATACAACATAGAATTGTTAAAAGACATAATCTTGTTTTATCATTCTATATAATTCATGTCCCATTGGAAAAACATGTTGGTACACTTTAAGGGGTATATGTCTACTAACCCGAACACATCACTATCCTCAGTCATTGTCATTTCTTTATCCGGATTCCCCATATTTCCATATTGGATCAATTTTCCCCATCATCTCGTAGTATATAGGGTTTCCCCATCATCCATTAGTTGATCGGTTTTCTATATCTTCCCCTATTGGATTGGTTTTCTCCATCTTCCATTGTGGATACAGCCCATTGACTTGATTTACATAATTTTCTCTTGAGATATAAAAATTTATCCATTTCATTTAGATAGATATAGGTCCCAAAAATCTCATTATGAAATTAAATATACATGATCCAAAATATCAATAACAATCATATCATAACCCATGGAATGACAATGGTATTATAAAAATGTAATCATATAATAACATCTTGAAAAATGGACATGTTTTTAGTCGTTTCATTATAAGAATATCCAATCAAAAGAAGTGGGTTTCCAAAAGATATAACCCATGAAAAAATAAATGGGTTTCAAAAACATATAAACTATGCATGATAAAAGGGATTCGTAAACATCAGTCCATCAAAACATAGAAAATTCAGATAAATAATATGAAAGAAACCTTAGGATCATTTCCCAATAAGGGCATGAGAAACACCAACAGATTCCAACCTTAATGGGAATTAATTTTGAAAAATATTTTAAAAACGTTTCATTTGGAAAGTATTCATTTCTCCTTGAGAAACAATTTTTAATTCAATTATTTTTAAATATGTATGTATTTGAAATTAATCATTGATAATTATAAATAAATATTGAAAATGGTTTAAATTCCCATTCATTGAATAAAAATTAAATATGATAAAAAATATAGATAGAATTTTGAAAAACTTTTTATTGAAAAAACATAGAAAACTTATAAATAAATTTTATTTTTTTTGAAAACCATTTATTTATAAACACATTGAAAAAATATAAAGGATTATTCAAAAATATTAAAAAAAATTAAATTAATTTTTCCATGTAAATTATTTTAAATGAAAATATTTTAAAACATTTTTGAAATTATTTTTTAAAACATTCTTTTGTAAATTTATTTCAGTTTTCTGGATGTTAAATTTTTATTATGAAATAATTCTATGGAAAAAAGAGAGAAACATGGAAGTTCAAAAGGACATCAAACAATATAGAAGGTAACAAAATTATTAATGTCCAATAAAAATATATTTGACCGAACCTCTTTAAATACTTTATATGAAAAATGGGTTACATTTTTATCCAGTTAATCTTTGATAATCAATTAAAATTGAGAAGACAACTTTTCCCATGCTTGCAATAACTCCTCCACTGTTATATTCTTCTCATTGAAGCCTCTGGTCCTAATTAATTATTTGTTGTGGATCAATGTGATATGCTAATTTTTTTGTCCACATGACTTTCTATTCCATTCATCTTTTCTATGTCCTCTTTATAAACATGAATGATCACGTCCTTTTCTAATATCTCTCCTCAGAATGTATAAGAAGATCCCATGATTTTTCTATGGTGGCTACATCTCTGAGTTCCCTCCCCCTATTGCCAAATTCTCTCCCTCCTTGTCTAATGTTGAGTCTAAACATATTCTCTCATTCACCACACTTCCAGCCACATAGGACTTCCTATTCTCCGAAAGAGTTTATTGGTTGACTTATTAAAAAAAATTAAATATTTGTATTCAATGAATAATCCCCCGAGTTAATCTCTAATTTATTACACCTTACTTCTCCTAAAAATCTGGTTACTATTGTCTTTGGGTTTCCCAAATAATCTTTATGGGGTCATGGTTTTTCCCCTATGAGAACTGGAATATTTAGAGTCAATAGGTTTCATTGCGTATATTTCTATGATCCAGATTGAACAAAATCCCCCTACCCATATTATGAAGTTGTTTTTGAGTCCGCATCTTGGTCACTTGCCTCTTCTTCTTCTGAGTGTATACATCAAACCTATTTATATTTCCATCATGGAATGACACTTTTGCATCTTTAGGATCGTAATTTTATTTTCCATCCTCATTTAAAACCGAGTAATAGTTATTAACCAACATCATCTTCATAACATTGCATGGATCTAGCACCTATCGGCACTAGGTAACTTCCTCATTCACATTAAATACATTCATATCATTGACAACCCTAACATCATCATGAGAATCGACATCACCATGATCAGAGTGTTTTTCAGACACCTACGATTAAATACCACTTCCAGCATTAATTGTATCTATAAAAGAGGGAGACGTTTGTGGGAAAGGACCTCTTGAGTACGAATCTACTAGAGATACTTCCATATCCGTAGCACCACCATGATCTCCCACTTTCTCCTCATTATGAAATGTTTTATACTATTTAGATACCATATTCCTTGAAGCATGCCAATACATTAGGTCACAACAATGTCTTCTAAAGAGAAAAAACACCAATGGGTTTTGAGGAAACCAATGTGGATCCTAATTTTTGGAAACATATTTTATTGTACCTTAATACTCCAAAGGTTCATTTAAAATCCCTATAATAGGTTATTCCCTACCAGCTCCTCATCCACAATATATCTGATTAACATTACCTTTTAGTCACTTAATTTACCACTAGAACAATTAGTGAGGCAATCCTCTTCAATCCTAATCATGTATTTCCTCTTCTGTGTCCCTCAGCTAACTTCAGAATTAAATTATTACCCTCAGGTCAATATTATGTCAACGCATGTCCCATTTTATTGAATGATGAACAAAATTAATCCATGATTCAAAGTGAAGTACATATTTATACTGAAAATCCTCCCCAATAGCTATCCAGAGGGTATTAGATGGATCTATTGACATATCAATTACAACAGTTATTTAGGAAAAATTGGATGACACACATAATGGACTCTACTATCTGAGAACAAATATCTATAGACTATAATTATTAACATTTAAATAATTGATGGATTCTGTAATTGGAGAGGATGTTCAGGGAACCCTGCCAAAATAGCCATGGTCAGAGATTATCTATTTATTTGAAAGTCAAATCACCACTAGAATATGAATAATTTGGATTTTTCAAATTTCCATATAGCACTGGACCATGCCCAAATCAGAACCTCATCTGAATTGATTCTTACCGTATTTCTTATTCTGTCAAGAATACCTATTGTAGAACATTCTTGTAACTCCAAATATCTGATGATATATGATCAAATGTTCCCAATTATTTGTTATGATGGGTAAACTGTGTGATCAACATAATTTTCAATAATGTATAACATTTTTTTTACTCTGAAATCAATTGTGTATGTAATGGAAGACCATTATAGTGATCATGAAATTTGTGGCTAAGAGAGAACTGAGGGGAAAGAAGGAAGGAGATTTGGGGTCAATAAGGGAAGTAAATAGTGGATGAGGGCTTCCATAAAGGGTGAAAAGGCTTCCTCCCCCACCAATGGGGAGGAAATAGCACACCGACCATTAACCTTAAGGTAGGAGGAAGCATCACGATATCTCATTCACATTTCTCAAAGAATGGATATAGATATACAACTACTTTACCAATATGACATCATTTGAAACATATACCTCATAAAAGAGATATTATAAAATTGATATGTAAATACACAAATTTTTTAGGATAATAATAATACTATATTGTATTTATGGTTAGAATATATACCACACAAAAGAATCGAGAGGTGAATAAGTCATAAATCTCATAAAAATAAAAGTAATTATTGAAATCCACTAACATCATGCATGAATCTCTCCATAGTAATCCAGAACCAATTGATAATAAATATATCTTTATTGTAAATCTAAAATATAACCATTTTATTATAAATACAAACATATTTATATTGATATCACTCGATTGTTAACTCTTCCATGTTATGATTATGTTTCGTGTAATATCTGATTTTTTCATCCCATGTGTCCTAATTTATATATTTTTTGTCCTATGAATTATATCATATTTTATTTAAAGAAAAAATGATATAAATATCATTTATATTCAGTATACCTTTATTTATAATAATATTTTAATGATAGAAATATAAAATGCAATATGCCGTTCATGGAGATATTTGGTCGTACATGAGCATGAACATAGTTTCCTATTAATTAACACACTAAAAGTAAGAATGTCAATGAAAAATATGTGTATATATATAATAATACTAATAGAATTATTATATCATATAATTCTTATAAATATACTAAATACATACTTAAATAATTTCACATAGAGTGTGAATGAATCATGTCGGTTGGAGGAGGTGGTAGTCAACACTCTCACAAATGAAATTATTCTCTTTGAAAAGAATTGAATGAATAAAGGTATGGGTAATATAAAAATTTTCGAAGTAAAAATCAATCATAAATATCAAAAAAATCATATAAAATATAATTTCTTTCATTTTTCCTAAACATGTGAGACATTAATGGAAAATGAACATCATCATTTTTTGAGGTCTTACTTTATTGTTTAAAATAACTATTAGTGTGTCACCCACTAAAAGGATGTTTGTGTAAGTGTATGTGGAAAATTTTGAATAAAAAAAATCCTCTTATATTTAAAATAATAATATTATTATATTATAATGTAATAGGAATAAGGGATATGGTGTAGAATGAAAATAAGATAAAAGAGTTTGAGGAATGATGTTACCTCTTTTTTGGGTAACGATACTTACTTTGAAACAAATAGCTTCCTTGGAGAGATTTATTCCAAAAATTAAGGATAATAAGATTAGTTAAGTGAAGTTGGAAGTATTTGTTTTAATATTTTTGAAGAGAAAATGGTCATGAGTGGTTTGAATAATGGGGATTGGTGGGTTCCTTTTTATAGTGGTGGAGGAGTGGCGTTGTTGAATTTTTTTTAAATGAATTCCAACACCATTTTCCTTGGAACATTAGATCCCATAATTGTCCAATTCTAAGAAAAGGGATTATATGGTCTATATATGAACATAAAATTTATTTTGAAATGAATTATATGTTTTTATGGCCTTAATTTTACGATTTAGTTATTTGTTAAACTAATGTTTCTCTTAATCGAAGTAATTAATTTTAAACACATTCACACATATTTGTGGTCCAAAAACTGACTAGAACACATCATAAATTGTATAATATTATTATGAAAAACATGGAATCAATTTTTAAAAGTTATAATTATATATTTGACATAATCTAATTTAAATTTTACAATGCAGATATGTTATGACAACATTTTTTTTAGCAAAAAAATGTTTACTATATTGGAACATTTTGTTATCCAATTTCAATATGAAACTGGATCGAATTTCTATAATAGGTTTAATTTATTTATTTTTAATATAATTAAACAGAAAAAATTATATTATAAATAATCTACATAAATAAATTATATAAAATTTATTTTAAATTATAAATTCAGTATTTCACACTATTCTTCCAAAAATATTTTTTTCTACAAAATTCCGCAAATTTCAACCAAATATAATTTTTTAGTTTTTTTTAAAATGATGTTTATTTTATCAAATTAATGTTCTAAAATTTTTATAATATAATTTTTTTGTAGTTCACATAAGGACACAAATATCATATTATTTGAGATGTAGTATTTTCAAACAAATAAGTGACACCATTTTTATAAATTTAATTTTCAATAAGTTTTGTTTATATGAAAACAATACCAATAATTTTTAAATTATTTAGTAATATTTATATTACTAAGTTTGAGGTCTAGGTTATATCTATCTCATTTAAATAATTATATTAATAAAATGATATTTCATAGAAACTAGGAGTTGCATGTAACGCAAGACACATTTATATTGCACGTAGTGCAATATTATCTTGATGTTTTGTATACTTAATTTTTACATTATTGTATCAAGGAATGAAGGACATAAATGACAATTAATATATTCGAATAATGGTTCAAAAAATGGGGTGTTACACTTGACACTATAAAAAATGAATTTCACTTTTAAAACATATTATTTAAATAATACAATTGAGGATATTTCAAACACATCGTATCCTAAATATCCCACACATCATTTTATAATAGGTTATTTCTCTACAATACGTTGAAATTTTGAGTGGACATAATTTTTAGGACAATTTCTTTATAATCAATAAATGATGCTAGTTATTTATTCTAAGAAAGATCATCCCCCAGTTGTATGCCCTATGAGGTTTGTACATGTTATAGGTGAGGTATGTAGTTACACATGAGAGATACATGGAACACACTGGTACTAAAGAGATATTTCTAGGACGTTCCAAGTGATAGGATACTATTTGGATACGATCAAGAATCTCAATGGGATAGATATACCGAGGGTACAGTTTCCATTTTTTCATGAACCTCATAACAATATTTGATAGATAAATTTGTAGAAACAGATTCTTAAGAACATAAATATATAGGTCACATAGTTAAAGTCCAATATTTTATATTGAATTTATGATACCTTAATATGCTACTGGATGTTTCTAACCTTCTATACCATTTCATCAGATATATCATATCCTAATATTTTTCTTTTAAAAAAATTATCCTAGTATGTTAAAGATGTACATTTATTAACATAGAGGGATTCGTAAGTATCCATATGAATTCTTGAGTTAATGATAATATTATATGAAATATGAACTACATAATTGTGTTGACCCAACTACTATTGGAATCCAATGAAAAAGATCATGACATATCTTATTGGTTGGAATTGTTTTTTCAGAACAACTATTCAAATGAGGATTATAAGAAGTAAGGGAAATAAATTATATGTCATGTTACTAATGAATAATTATCTAGAACATTGAAGTAAACCTCAGATATTGATCATATTCAACAGAATGTGGTAATCTGTTAATCCTTACAACTTCATTAATGTACATCATGTCAAGATGCTTCATTGAGAAGTCTTCATTGAAAGCGATGAATTATGGTGACATAGTTTGGTGATCTACTACCACTCATATATCATTAGAACCATAAAAGGAATTGGGGATTCCAATGACAAAATAAATAGTATTGTTATACTATTTAAATTCTTTTTTAGTTAATGGATGTAACACCCATTTCCTATTTTTACAATGATCCTTAAGTTTCAGGCATACACAGCCCTGAGATACAAAATTAGTTTCATCGATATCCATGTCATCCCAAGGGAAGTATTATTTAAAGTATTTATAAATCTTATTACACTCCCAATGAATAGGGAATGAGGATATATGATCTTCACCTAGTATAACATTCTTCAAGTCTTGTACGGATGGAATACATACACAGTTCTAGAATCATATAATTCCACATTGATCAGTTTAAAATCATGAACATCTCTAAATATATTTTCAACTACAAATCTTCCATTTTTTCCTATTGGATGTTTTCTTAGAAAATTGGTCAAGTATTCAATTGATATAGATTATATTTTTCCCCTTCATTCACTATATCCAAATACATCCATTTGAAATATAGAAATTTTGGTTCGTTTTCAATCCTCATAACTAATGATCTAGAATGATCCATTTGACTCAAATAATTTCCCCCCTTGTTAGATTTTCTATGGATGTAATGAATTGAGAAATCATAATCTGTTATTAGTTGTAACTATCTTCTATGTGGCATGTTCAACTATTACTATTTGAATATATATTTTAAAATTTTATGATTTTTATATATATATCTTGTTATCCAATAATTATATTGTCTCTAAATCGTTTATGTAAAAAGTACAACAAATAACTCTAAATAAATAGTTGGGTAATTTTTTATCAAGAATATTAATTATTCATAATGCATATATGTTAAACATTTGATTATTTAAAATAATTCACCCCAATCACTTATTAAATACATCATTTATATTAAAAACCTTTAACCACCATATGTTAATGTATGTACAAGTTCAATTAATAAACATCAGCCATGTTCCTTGAATGTTTCCTCACATTTATCTATCCATAATAACTTGACACAATTCTACGTTAACATGGACATAGGATTACATATCTGTGATAGATTACCCAAAAACTATTGATAACATCCATCTTAACCAAGAAAAATATGGGTAAAATACATTGTGGTTAGTCTATGTCAACATTAATTGTCCTCCACCATTGATGGATTACTACTATATCATCTCTTGAGGTTATTGTTCCTAACATATGAAATACTTTTCAACCAAAATTCACACTTTGTTAATTTTTCATACAACTTCTCTTTACTTTGGTTTATTAGTATTATTTTTATGTTTACATCATTCTCTTCCTTGTGATTCTATTGGACAATATTAACATCTATAAAAACTTTCATTAACAGATAAATGTAATATTTAAGGACTCCATTCATCATATCCATAATGATAGGAGGTGCATTAGTAAGGCTTAAAGGCATTAAAATATATTCAAAATATCCATACCTTGTATGGAATTCTGTGTTGGGTATATCCACCTTCTTACACCACAATTGATGATATCATTAATGGTGTAAAACCTCATAAATGTATTGATCTCCACAGAGTTGATCAAACAATTAATCAATGTGAAAATATTATACATGTTTTGGATTATGATCTTGTTCATTTCCTAATAATCAATACAGACTCTCATCGATCCATATTTATTTTTTGAAAATAGGAAAGGTGTACCCCCTGGTGACACACTTGGTGAATTGATACCTTATCAGGGTTCTATTTTATATTCTCATTACTTTTCTATAACTCAATTGGGGCCATTCTATAGGGATTAATTGAAATTGGTGTAGAACCCAATATGTGTTTTATCAGGAACTCAACATCATGTTTCTGTTGAATGCCTAAAAACTATTTCTAGAACACATCAAAAAAATTACTGAACAATGAGAATATCATCAATGTCAATATTCACCGCCAAAAATTTTAGAAAAAAATTCTATTTGAATGTTAATTAATACTCATACACAACATGCAATATTAATAGGATGCTCATGCATAGCATCAAATTTTTATAAAATCATATGTTCATTAGAAATATCAAAATGTAACATCTTTTCAGAGACAATTGATGTTGAATTAATTAAGATAAATAAAAAAATTCTTAATATGATATCATCTTAATCTTTTGGAAAAATAAAAAAAATTCTACAGTTTCTTTCCCATAAATTTCAACCAATGAGGAATAATAGAATTGATATGAAATCATCATATCACTAGGTGTTTATACTAATAATTTCACATTTAATTTTTCTAGAGTAATAAAAATACGCATAGAAAATTATTTAGTTATGAAACAATTGGAATATCGATAATGAAATAAGAAATTATCAGTTATATAATGGTGGGTAATATTAAAATTTTACCACATCCTTATCGCACCCTAGTCAGAAACTATGACCACCTGAAATTATCCAATGTTCCTTAGTCTTAGAAGATTTTGATGGCAGTCATTATTATTGACCCTTGGGATTTTTAATGGTATTCATGAGTGAAATCCTCCATTAACATTATGAGTTGATGTGTGGGAGGTTAATTATATGTTGACATCTATACATTTTCATCATTGGCTATCTTCATCCCATATTTTCAGAAATAAATTGAGTGATCGTTGTTACTCCTATACATAAAACATTTATTCGATGCCAAATGAAAATTTTCTACATGATTATTTCAACACAAGTAGGATAATTGATGCATTTTTCTCTTCTATTCAGTGTTTTTATATTTTCATTAAAACTCCATATTACTTTTCTTGTTAAAACAATGAGATATATATGTAACACTAACCTCCATTTCAACAATGATTTCACAATGAAAAATGTCTTCATATTTACTAGTGTCTCTTATAGCCAGCATACTTCTGAGGATTTTATTTATGCCACTAGTGAACCTACAAACATTACATTGTGGATGTATGATAATTTGAGAAGTGTATCTCACATTTCATGTTAAATTATACTTGTATGTACTAATAAATTAATCATCATATTACGTCATCTCATGGAAATACCTGACCATATTAGTATGAGGAACACAATTAATTTACTTATTTATGAATATGTTCTTGAACTCATCACACTCCATGGATTTAGTTTCACCTTTCTTCTTCATAATCTGTATTAGTGTGGAAAACAAGATTTCTAGAAAATCTAAATTATTTAAAAATAGATGAAATTTATCATGTTGTCAACACTAGAGAACAAAGAATATCATTTTAGTTAGAATAATTTAGTGATCTACAATAAGTGGATCATAAAACCTTATGGAAGAATGATTATGTTCCATAATTAAGGAATCAATGGTACATTAATCCCACTTTTTATCATTTACAATCTCCACATGATTCATATCTTGATAATATTGTATGAGAAAAGAAATTATATATTTCATTTTAACACCAATAGAATTTGGATGCTAATGAGGAAAATCATTCATTTTATGTTTCAATAAAAATTAATGTGGATCCTTCACCTTACAAACCTTGACTAACACCAAATATCATAGATGATTTAATATTTTACAAAGTGAGGAACCACAAAATCCAAAAAAACACTTTTTAAATGTCTAAATTATGTTACCTTTCTTAATATATCACACCCTTGGTTTATCCTACTTTTTTCATAGCCAAAATAATTCTATAAAAATAATTACAGTTCATGAAGAGTTTCTGAATTTCCAATGAATATCCCCTTGGAGTGTGATACTAGGTGTGAAATAAGGTATTTTTTCATTTACCAAGTTATGCTTGAGTCAAGCTCTAAGCACTTTGTTGGAGTTTTCACACCGATATATATATATTTTAGAACCATGTAAAATTATATTAACCTAACATGGATGGATGTTAAGGAATCCATTAACTTTATACTAAACCAAAATTTGATGACATATTTATATACATAACCTAATCCATAGACATATCCTTATACATGTCCATATAATTCTACCAATGTTTTTCTTATCCTAGTTTCTAAACTAAACTAAAATTTTACTCAGATACCGACTGTAGAGACCCTCTCTTTTCATGCATTAACATTATAGAACATTTTTATAATACTTAATACATTACATAAAGATATTTCTGAATATTGTATTATCATGGTTCATTTAGAAACAAAGGAACATAAAAACTGGTACATAAGTAAGATACCTCATCTCCCATGAGGTTATTTATGATTATGTGACTTCTTAGACACATAATACATGATACATATCATCATAACCTTGGGAATGAATCAAAAAAATTGATGAGAACAATTGGCTCAGTAAGGGGAAACATGGGAGATATATAAGAATTAAAATTAGCATACAGGTATGATAACATTGTAAAAAAATTTAAGAGATTATATCATATTTATGAAAGATTGTAAATGTAAATCACGACATAATGATTAGTAGTTCATTAGAAATGAATCATAATGGAATAAAGAGAATGAACCAGGAAGGAATAACATAGGAATAATAAATGGAATTGTGGAATATAGTTTAACATGTACTATCTTTCTTTATAATTCATGTGTTATTAAAAATAATTATTATAGAACTTCATAGGGACTAGACCTATTGGGCAGGACACACCACCATTCACCATCACAGTCCATTCATTATAAGGTGTCGAGTTTCTCTATCCTCCCATAGTGTATCAGGTTTCGCCATCTTCCAATAGTGGATTAGGATTCCCCATTGTCCCATAGTGGATTGGGTTTCCTTATCATCTACAATGGATCAAGGACGTCAAATTGATTTCCATATATATCTTATAAAATATAAATCATTAAACATTTAATTTTATTGGTGTATAGGTCATACTCATATCATATGAAGTCATACATATGTGTTCCAAAAGATCATAAACAATCATATCATATCATTGAAAATGGAATGTGTATCATAAACAAATAATCATATCGTAAAAATAGAAAAAAGATACATGACTCATAATTATTTAAAAATAATAATAACCCATTAAAATAATTGTGATTCATTAGCATATAACCCATTAAAAATAAAATATTCATAAAATATAATCGATGAAAGAGAAACGTGTTTCCTAAATATGATTATATCAAAACATAATCCATCCAGAGAAAGGATATTAATTTAAACTATGATGATTTCACAAGAAAGGAATGATTAACAACATTAAATATCATATTCTATGGGAAACAGTTTTGAAATTTAATTTCAAAACCATTATTTAGTAAAATATAATTTAATCTTTGAAGTATACATTATAAATGTGAATCCATTTGAATTTTTTTTTAAATAAAGATAAAAACATAAAAATAATGATTGAGAATGTTTTTAATACTACTTATTTGAATAATAATCTGAAACACATAAATATATATTGAAAACATTTGGTCAGCCATTTATTTGAAAACACTTTGAACACATTTAAATAAAGATAAAAATGTTTTTTAAACCATTTATTTAAAGCATTATTAAAAAATAAAATTAATCATTGAAAACCATACAAATTATTTAAAAAATTATTACTTAAAAATTAGATTGAAATATCTTATTTACATTCAATTTTTAAAATAATTTTGAACACAAGGATTTTGAAATTCAAGGAATGTGCCTCAATGAAGGGAAATTGAGGCTAAAATTATTTACAAAATTTGTAAATTTTCAAACATAAACGCCATGAATGTTATTTCACCAAATTTATATGTAAATACCCTTAAAATAAAAGATAATAATAATTTTATATATTGATAGTAATTATATACCCACAAAAAGTAATGGAGTGGTGAATAAATCCAAAATCTCACAAAAATATATGTGTTATTAGAACTCCCATTACCTTATGTTTGAAATTTTATCATACATATTAAACAATCCATTATAATAAATAATTTTCTTATGTACATCTATCAAAGGTACATATTATTATATTTAATTCAACATATGAATTTATATAACCTGCTTATAAAAACATCCATGTAATGGTTACGTTTTGGGTAATATCAACTTTACACTTCATATGTCTTAATTTATTATTTTTTTAATACCTATATTATTATTTAATGATTTTAAATAATTATATAAACATAATTTATATTAATTATATATGTATTTTTAATAATCATTAAATGTTAAAATATAAAATTGAAAACACCTATTAAAGAGACGGTAGGTCGTACGTACACATGAAAATTTTTTCAATTTAATTATCAAATTGAAATAAACATAGTAAATAAAATATATGTATATATATACTAGTTAGAGTAGAATAATACTTTCACATATTCCATATACATATACTATAACCAACCTTAATAAATTCCATTTTGAGTGTGAATGAATCACATCTCTTTGAGGAGGTGGCAGTCGACACTTCCTGAAATGAAATTATCCTATTTAAAAAATCTTAATCTTTATGTTAAGTGTCACATAATAATTTTAGAACTATAAATACCTCATAAATAATACATAAATAATATAAAAATAGAGTTTCTTACATAACTATCTACCATTAGGGGTGGTAATGGAAAAACAAACAACATTGTTTTGTGAGGTGGTAGTTCTTTGTACATAAGAATAGAAAATTAGTCACACATTAGATTAAGGTGTGTATAAATATAGAATAAACTATTATAAGTACTAAATATCATTATATTTATTATATGGAGGTTATAATATAATAATTTTTTAGTAATAATTGAGTTCGTGGATAATGAAAACAAGAAAAATGTTCTTGAGGAAAGATTTTACCTCATATTTGTGTAACTCCTCTTTATTTTCACCAAAGATATTATTTGGATATCTTCACACCAAAATGTGGGATTTTATAATGATTGAAGGGATTCTAGGATATTATTTTAGAATATTTTTTGAGATAAAAATTCTCTATAGGATTTATTAATCGGCATGGGTAAGTTCATTTTTATTGTGGAAGAGGACTATAATTCTTATAATTTTATGAAATAGAATTCCACCTATTATTTTAATAGGAAAGGTGGATCCAATAATGGTCACAATTAGATATAATAGGTGATAGCCTCAAAATATTAACATTTAATGGTTTTTTAACTAGTTTCTTGGTCGTTTTAGGCCTTAAGATCAAGGTTTAGTCCATTGTAATGCAATTTTTTCTCTTAAAATGTGTAATTAATTTTAATCACATTCAGTAATTTTATTTATTAAAAACTATGTTTAACTTATTTTAAATTATAAATAATTTTTATGAAAAATATATAATGCATTATTATAAAACATAATCATGGAATATATATAAATTTATATAATTTTAATCCCATAGACAATCAAGATAATGGGTTTTTAAGAATTTTTTTTCAAATATTTCAATGTTTTTATATATATTTTTAATTTGAAACTTTTTCCAATTATATAAATTTTATTAATTAATTTATAATTAATCTGAGTATACTTTCAAATAAAATTAAACTATTATTTTATTCTAAAAATAAATTTTATAAAAAATTGTTTTGAATTCATATTCACTATTTTTTAATACTCATCTTGAATTGATATTTTTAGGAAAACAACAAACAAATAACCCTAATAATATTTTGAAGCTGTAAATATTAAAATATTGTTTATTTTATAAAATTATATTTCAAAAATTATTTACAATTAATTTTATTATTATTTATAAAAGGACATAAAAATCAATTCATTTGATGAATTGTATTTTATGACAAACAAATACATTACCAATATTCCTTATTTTATTATAAATATGTTTCATTCATAAAAAATCATTATAAATAAAATTTTAAAACAATTTATTAATATTCATATTACTTTGTTTGACATCGAGTTTATAACTATCTCTTTTAAACAATTAGAATTATAAATTGATGTTTCATAGAAACTTGGTGTTGGAAGTATCGCAATCAATGTTGGTGTTTCATGTAGAACAAGCATGTCTTGTTGTAGAAAATAATTAATGATTGACTTAGTCAATTGTGCAACACATCACATTAATGAAAATTAATTTATTCAGAAAAAAAATCACAAAATCTTGGGGTGATACCGAGACCCAATGAGGGGTATGAAGACTATGTTAGGCCTAAAATGAGTGTTTAGGTTGCATCACTATCCAAACATTATTATAGATGGTTGAATAAAGGTAGACGAGTTCTATTATGAGTATATCAAGTGGATTCATGACTAATTTCAAAATCTTGTGATAAATAATTCTGAAAAGATTTTTATATGTTACATGGTCAACCTAATCATTACTGGGACATTCAAACATGAGACTGACAACTAAAGAATATTAAGAGGAAGGATATTCAAGAGGAATTATTGGATCACTTTTATCCTGATATACTTAGGTAGTATAGGGAATCATAGTTCATTATACTGACCTAGAGAAGGATTTGTGTGATGAACTATGCATGAATCATTGAAGATTTTCCGTGTTTTATTTTAAAAAAGATAGGATACTAAGAAACTTCAACAAAATACTATCAAATGGGGATTCAATGTTATATTAATTCCCCTGTTAATAACGTTATGAATATTAAGTTTTCAGGTGTGGGAAATCCACATCTCATATCTAAAGAGATCCTGAAAGAGGCTACAAATGGATGATATGTGGTTTTTGTAAGATGGCTGAGTGGTATATATTCTGAGTGTAAGAAGTTCCATATTGAAAATGTCATTCCCGTGTATAGAAAACATTGTTGTTATGGAGATGTATTAGTAACTCTGATAAGTTATCATATATATATCCACTAGTGTGATAGGCCGGGTCATGTTAATAGCAAGTTTCCTTGACCTATGGGTAGGGAAGAAGAAACATATTGAGTCAGAGTGCTATAAAGAGGGTATTATACCCTATATCTATTAGGAAGAAAGATTTCTACTAGCTATTGTGGTAATGTATTTTTACATGGTACCTCATGGAAAGATCCCCCATTTCAGTAAGGTGGTGAAACTCATAGGACTTAGAATGGAACAAAAAAGAGACGAGTAGAAACATTTCATGCATTTCATCATATAGTTGTAGATAATGAGGATGTTTCATAAATATTTATATATATAATTATTAAAGATTCTAAATAATAATTTTCCTTATATGACACTGGATTTAATCATTCTTTTATATCTACAAAACTGGTTTATGGTTTGATTCGGGCGGAGGAGTTTGTGGTCAGTTTTATAACGATCGATAAACCATTGGGTGTACGGTCGAGAAACCTCTTCTTATAAAAGAGTTGTTCCCACATGGATGTGGAGTACCATTTTCATTTGGATCATTATAAACGTGATATTTTAAGAATTGATATTATATTTAGTAATGACTATTTAGTAGCATACCAATCCCAAATAGTTTTTTACTATTGGATAAAAAATGTTATGTCTCGTGGGTGTGATTATTATGTTAATCAGGCAGAGTGTAATATCTAGGAAGTCCATAAATGGAATAGTCTTTAAAATAAGAGGAGCTCACTTCACATGATACATGTCTTCTACTAGATAACGGGGGTTTGAAGACTGACTCTTTTACACCCATACTAGTTTAGTTCAACTATGTGTTTCCATAGTACTTATCAACTTTTCCACTATAGAGGAATATTTATTTTATGATTGATATCATAACTAGAGATTAAATGGTTTACATTAAACATTATAAATTGATAATGACATTTCTTCAAGAGAGGATGAGATAACTAGAAGAATCGATGGCTAAGGGGTTTATCTATTTGATGACATCATCATTGGGATATCATGTTTTTGTTGAAAATATGACGGGCAAGAAATTTCACTTATATGTTGACTACCGAATGTTGAATACGATGATAGTGAAGAACCATTATCATATTTTATGTACATATGATATATTTGACTAGTTGAGATGAGTTTTTGTTTTTATCCAATAATTATTTGGGATATGGGTACCATTAGATGATATTATAACCTTTTGATATACTGCAAACATGTTTTATAAGTACATATGAGCACAATGAGTTTGTTGTGATGTCATTTGTGATAAATATTTCACTTAATGTATTTTTTTTGTTCTTTATTAATTAAATCTCCCACCCATACCATGATACGTTTCTCCAGCTGTTTTTGGATGAAATCATTGTGCACTATTTGACGCATTATGATAATGCACAATATCATGACAATATCCAGAGTACACTGAGAGAGTATCTCCTATATGAAAAGCTATATATGTTTTATTTTTATATTGATTAGGTAAATGTATTAGGTCACATAAACTTGGAGGAAGGTGTTTCAATCGACCCAGAGAAGGTGAGGATTATTGTTTATTTGTAGAATCCCTTTAATGTTTTTCTTGAATCCATAAAATTTTGTGTTTAGTTATATTCTATCATATTTTCAATAAAGGATTCTCCCTCATAGTACAATAACTTTCAGTCTTGACAACTAAGCGATTTATGTTTGAATGGAATGGATAATTTTAGAATGATTTCCCAGAGTAGATATATAATTTTATAGTCACTCCAATTTTTATCATACCCATGATAGAAGAGGAGTGTAAAGTATTTTTTATTCATCTTGTGTAATGAATAATATTGTGTTAATGTAGAGTGATTGAGTCATGTTGTATGGGTCGTGGAAATTTGGTTCACATTATAAGAATTACAAATTCCCATCCATGATTTTTCTGGTGTAGTTCATGCTTTGAGGTGTTGGTATCATTATTTTTCAGGGGAAATGTTTATTCTTTATACATATCAAAAGATCCTAAGTAATACCCTTTCACAATGAGTCATTAATATATTGTAGGATATATGGGTTGAGTATAAAAATTCATTTCACTCTAATATAGCATATACATCCAGGAAGGGAAGTAGTGTTACTTACGCATTAAAATGGAAAACACATACTCAGGTAGTCTATGAGTCTATTTCTGAGTGGAATAATTTGAATTTACTGAAAAAGATTCATATTTCACACCATAAGAACTATGATAATATAACTATCAACTCAGTTTTAGTGGAATCCATGCTTTTGAAAAGGATTAGGGAGAGGAAGTATAAAGATCTAGAGTGCATTTCCCCAAGGAGAATCCTTGAAGGTGGGGAGTCATCATCTCATTGGACCCTAGATTAGGATGAGATCATCTATTTTTTTAGATTTATTGTTATTCCTAGGAGTTTTCAAGAGGAAATGGAGTGTGAGTTTCATTTCTTGACATGGGTAATGTTTTCGGGTCTAAAAAAATGTACACTGACTAACATTGATATCATTATTGTATGATCATGAAAAGGATATTATAGGGTTTAAGGAAGAATTCAATACATGTACACATGTTAATGATTAGTATCAATGACCCAATAGTTCACTTTAGATGTTTTCTATTCAAGAATGGTTACGAGGGGATGATGCCATTGATTTTGTAGTAGGTGTCTCAAGAAATCCTCATATAAATGATTCTATTTGTGTTAGTGTGGCCTGACAAATGAAAACATCATATTTCCTGACTATACAGATGATTTTATCTATGTATATGTTTAGATTCATGTATTATCAGGTGGTATTCTACCTAAAAGGAGTTCCAAAAATTATATATTCAAACAACGATTAGAATATCACTTCGTGCTTTTGGAAAGTGTTGCAGGAAGGGTTTGACACATAGTTATTGCTGAGTTTTAATTTACACCCAATTAATTATTTGGTGTTAAAGCATAGAATATAGGGTTTGATTTATATTCCATTAATATACATTCAATATGTTTGTTGGGATTTGGAGAAGAACTTGTAACAATATCAGTTTTCATATAACACCTGTTATTTGGAAACTATATGGATGGAACCATATGAGGCCCTATATGGTAGGCCATGTAGATGAACTATATACTGGATGGATGTAGGAGAGTAAGAGTCTATAGGACCTAGTCTCATGTATAGGTCATTAGGGTATGTTCATATAACTTAAAATGAATTGAAATTTATCAATTTAGATGGATGTTTTATGTTAATCGACATTAAATACCCCTTAAGTTTACTATTTATCATTATGTTTTCCATCAAGGGATTCCTAGATTTGTTTTCCATAGGAATATGAGGCAGGGAATATTTTCACCCAGGTTTGATGGACCCTTTTAGGTAGTGGACATAATCAAGTGGCTTGAATGTATATTGCATCTTCCACAAATGTTTTAGTGATATGCACGATGTTTTTCATGCTTCAACACTTCAGCTGTATCACCCCAATCATTGTAATGTGATCAATGTGGATGATGATGATCATGAGACTGATTTCTCCTTTTGGGATAATTCAATATGTGTTTTGTATCATAGTGGTAATGAGTTTTAGTGAAATAATATATTTATATTTCAAGTGTTGTTGAAACATTAAGGTGTTCCTGAAGAATCTTTGGAGAGGAAAGCATATGTGTGGGCTCAGTGGCCTAATCTTTTTACCTTATAATCTAGGATATACTTACGACTACCAATCAAGGATGATCTATTATAAGGTGGAGATATGGTAAGATATTTATATTTCTTGATATGTATATTTATTTAATTCAGTTAATACATTCCATTATGTTAACTATTTTTTGATTGAGTTTTCTCATTGATCCATTTAGGTTAATTTTGGATGCTTTTGGAGTTTTATTTGGTAGTGAACACTTGGAACACTTTTTTCCCACCCTATGAAACATTTCCAGTAAACTATACAACCCTTGATAGAGGATATTTTCATTGTTTGTGCATGATTTTTGAAACACTTCAACCTTTTAGGAGTAATACACACCCCACCAACTATGACGCATGATTAGGGAACATTGTTTTTAAAATATGCACCATGTATAGGAAACAATGCTTTTGTGATTTTTATTCCCTAATTATTTATAAAAACCACATACAAATGGAATTAATCTCTAATCTCATTCACTCAATCCAAAACTAATAAAAAATATTTTTGAATCCTTTAGGAGGAATCAAAGGCCTTATAATTTATATTCTCGATGAATCAATAAAGCAATTGATATATCTGTACCACTCTTAGTAACAAATATCTTCCCATTTGTATTCCCCTCTCTCATATTACTATTTCTAAATGAAGAGGAACTATTTATCCCTAATTAGTGATGGGTTCAGATCTACAATTTTATTGAACTATATATAATTCATCTTGGATCTAGTTTTTTGTTCTTATCTAATTCCCCATTTGGGATTTTAAAATTCTATTTTAATTTGTGGATTTTCCAACATAAATAAAATTCTTCCAAGGATCTTGATGTTGGTGGTGTAAATTGGAAGTCACATATTTTTAATTTTAATTGTATATAATTTTAAAATAGAAATTTTTATGTTTTGAAATCACATTTTGAATTGGATAAATTAACTAGTTAATTAATTAATGGAATGATGAGATTGGAAAATTGGTGGGATATTGAGTTTCTGGAATTGGAAAACTAATGAGACGATGAATTTAATGATAGAATCTAATTAATGGGTGTACTAAATTGATGGTCTCCGATGGTATGTGAATACATGATTAAATGAAAAAAAATTATGAATTTTGATTTATTGATAAAATGATAATTGTGAAAATAATTAATAAATGAATTGTGAAATTTCTATCCAACCATGTGCTGTTTATTTATGATCAAAAAGTGTTTTTTCACAAGGAAGAATTCTACAAATATCCATGCGGGTCTAGAATATTACTTTAGGACCCCAGTTTTATTTTTTATATACACGTGACAATGACATGTGGTGCATGGACTGCTGCTCCAAATACCAATATTGTTCCAAACTCACTCTCAAAGAACCTATTGTTTGATGTTTATCCTAAAATGAAATGATAAATAAAATGCCCTTGATATATGATCTATGATATCCCTTGGAGACAGTTCATAATCTAACATGGAGCGATTAAATTGTTGATGGTTTAAGATTCATTATGAATTCATGATATTTTTTGTTGAATTAAATAATAACGAATTGTGAAATTTTTAATGTATTAATTTTATTTTTTACTTTATACAACATAATGTTGTATTGTAGATGAGATATTATTATAGTCACCATTGGTGGTCTCTTGCTATGTTTTAATCAGACCTTACATGGGTCTTATGTTAAGTACAATAATACAATATTAGCTGGCAAGATAGGATTATAGAAACAACACTATGTTAGTTAGGTGATTGGGGATAGATCTTGGGTGAGGGAACTAGACATGGTGTTGGGGAAAACATTGTAGTTTAAATATTATTTACTTTTGGGTTTTTTAAACTTTTCATATATATCACATAAAATATTTTCATCATTTATTATAAATTTTTCCCTGTTATGGATCATTATGTATTATTCATTTGTGTCTATTTTTTTATAAATATTAGTATTGTTTATTATATCCTTTTTATTTTCCATTATTTATAAATTTTTGTTGTTACATTAATATCTTGAAATGGACTCCATATTTTTAATATATTAGACCATCACTTATAGTTTGAAACCTCTTGTGTACAGGGAGGAATGCCTGAGGTCATGTGACTAACCTGCATAGGGAAACAATATATGGCAATTGTTCCAGGATCTTCCACCATGTGTCTAAATGTTTTAGAATTTTCATGTTGTTGTTATTATAATTCATTTTGTTATAACTATTATAATTTTTTCCTTCTTGTGATTCCATTAAAGCTTAGGGATATCAAGTCACTTATTTATTTATTTCTTACACTAACAACATATTACATTAGATGAGTATTCTGATTCCCTTTATCCATATGATTAATTATATAACTATACAAAAAATTATAATTCCCAATAATATAGTTCATCCTTATTTCTTGATTTTCCAATTAATGTAATTACTATAATGACTTACTAATTACATTTTCAACAATAAATTTCTTCATTTTTCATACAATTATATATAGATTTTACATAAATAATAATGTTAGATATAGTTTCAGAAGAAACTCATACACTATGATTTTCCTTTTTTATACATCCATTTTCAAAGTACATTAATCCTTTATAAGGGTTCTCATAAGATCATCAGGATTACTATTTGGAATACTCCTTCTGTCATCCAAAGAAGTAGTTTAAGATCCTTGATCATTTTGAAATATCTAAATAAATTTCTAAACTAAAATATTTCCATCAAGATATTTTTCTAGAAGATATTGATAATATGTTATAATAGTCATAAAACAGGGTTTTATTTCAGAAATTATCCCGGAAAATAGTAAATAAAATTCATTATAATTCACTATAAGCATAAAACTTCATATTTCAATGAATTTGGAAGTACTAATGTGAGTTATTTCTAACATTTTTCTTTTTCTATTTATAACATCACATGAAGATATTTGGATATAGATATTTCTAGTAATATAACATAATTGAGTATTCCTTATTCAATAATTTAATTGATATTTAATCTTTTCATAGTTATTAAAAGCTATAACCTATTTTATTTAATATTATTAATACTAGAAAACGTAAAAATGTAGTTGAATTGAGTAATAATCACAAAATTATTCATATTTTCTCCAAAATATTCATAATCAATCCCATAAATTTTACTAGTCTACATGGATTCATATTTCCCAAATTACAAAAATTTAATCATAGCATCATATAAAAAAATTGAAAATCAATTATACAGTACACATTAGTGTTATAACAATATATAAAAAATAATATTATTTTTTTTAATAACTTTAGGTAGATAATAAAATAATAAATTCTGTATGTATAGAAGTAGAACCAACTCAGATACAAATTTTCAGATTATAAGAGTATATGATTGCTACAATAGGAGGGGTTGAATTGTAGTTTCAAATTCTAAAATAACACAATTCATTAACACTATATTGTCAAAAAAATTAGACTCAAAAATCTTTTTATAATCAGTGTGTGTTGGATTTTGAAATCATCATATATAACATTTTGTTTATCGATAAAAAAGATAGACCCATAAAATTGATTATTAGAAATATTAGTAAAATAAAAATTATATTGTAAATGCATATAAAGATATAAAAATTATAAAAAATAAATATATGAAATATTATAATAATGTATGAATGAATTATGTGTTATAAAAATGTAATTCAAATGTATAAATTAAAGAGTTTTGGGTGATAGAAATCCAATTTTAAGATGTATATAGTTTCAAACCTACATACACCATTCTATAATTTCTTATAGGGGAAAGATCTTTATATAATGATTAGTAAAATCTAGTTATTGAGTAATCAATAAATCCATTGATAATAATAACATAATGTCCATGCATTATAAAACTATGGAATCCATTAACTACATAGATCGAGGTCTTCTCTCTTCATATCCCTAGAATCCCTTTATCTGATGGATCAAATTCTCATGTATTATAATCATAAAAATACAACAATCTAAACCTCATTTATATTGGAAAATAAAAATGAATATATTCTAGAATTCCTCACTGATAATCCTTAGAACTAAAACACACTAAAAAATTACAATGTGTATGAATGATGTATTTAAGAACCGAAAAACATCATGTGTGTTGAGTGGAAAATAAGTCAACTCCCAGCTCCATGAATAAACTACTATTTATAGTAATCCTCTAATAGTTTTATTTTTTTCCATATCATAGATGGTCACATCAGCCTCAAATGTTTTTTATCAAATTAATCCAAAAAAATTCTTCCAACTATTGTCATTTTTATTAGAACTATTATAAAGAAGTAATGAATTATATTTGATAGAAATAATTAAAATTACACCGAATATAGAAATTGGGGATTTTGATTAACTATCATATTTATCAATTCATTGATCATAAATATATCCGACCTAATTTATTTTAACATATTTCAGTTCAATTGTTATGAATTTATTGTATTTGAGGGAACAAGAGGACAGCCAAACCAATTGAAAAAACATTATTCAGTCTAATGAAATAGAATCTACAGTAGTATGAGCGAACAGATTAGATAATAATGGCTGTATTTAGTTATATTATAACTATATATATGCTTGGAAGTAATTGTTTAGTTTTTATAAAACATTATAAAACCATTTTGGAAAATAATTTTATTAAAAAAATGTATTACTAAATTGATTGTGATTTTAAAAATATGGAAAATTAGAAAGTATTCATTCCACCCAACATTTTTTTTCCTGAGCACACAAAACACCATATGGAATGCCTCAATAAAAACCTATAAAATAAATTATGTTTGATAAAATCCAAAACTAGAAGATTTATGAATATAAACATAAGGCTATAGATGGTTCAAATAATCAATCCCAATAGAGGAAGTGATGGATGAGGTCATGAAACTACTATTTTTCTAAGTATCATTTATTTTATTTTATTTTTCTAAATTCCTTCCTTCTTCCCAGTATTATTGGTCATTATTTACATTATGTTTTAAAACCAATTTTTATTTTGGAAGGGGTGGATTCACCTTAATATATTAATTTATATATTATTCTTAAAAAAATTAATTCCTTTCTTTTTTCTATCAACTATTTCCAATAATCAGTTAATAGTTGTAATTTCATGTTAGTATGTTATGGTTGTTTTCTTTAGTTATTGTGATATTATTTGGTAGATAATCTCATTTTTCCCTTATCATTTTCTAGTTTTTATACAATGGTACAATTTGGTGTTAAATGGTATGGTGATCAATGATTGTTAGCACATGTGTTAAGATGAGGATGGAAGTATTTGATGTTTAAAAATAGAAATAGAAGATTGTGGATCACATAAATCATTCAAGAGGTCCTACTACAACAATCACAATGAATGCGAAGATGGTATAAAATCCTAATATCATTGTTAGGGATATTCACATCATCATCATCGGGCTAAGGGTGAGAGAGGAAGTGATCAATTAATCCTTCTTGAACTAGAGTATGTAGAATATTATTAGTAAAATTGGAAACTATGATAGAACTACAATATTAATAGAAAAGAAAAACAAATTCATTATTTTTATCAAATATTTTAAACAAACCAATTAAATTTTCATTCAAATTTTAAATTTCTCAGTCCAAAAACATGAATCATATTTCATGAAACAAGATAATTCATAGCAACACTTTCATTTTCATTCAACTTTACAAGAATGCATAGTTTTATAAAATTAATATAAATATTTAATAAATTTATTTTACGCACTACATGATTAATAACAGGTCATTTCATTCATGGTTTATTTAATTTTTCTCTCAATTAATGTGATTTTTTATCCCTTAATGAGATTTTTTTTATCAACCCATGTTTTAAAATGTTTTAAATAAGGATTATAAATGATAATGTACTATATAAAGGAATATCATCCCACATTGTTGAATCATCTAGAATGATTAAAAAATATTTTCAATTAAATATTAGTATAAATTTAAGAATTTATTTTCTTTGGAAAAATTGAAATTTTGATTACGTCTTCCCTATGTAATGTACCATTCTTATAAATTCTATAATACTCTAAACTAGATTATCCTAAAAATGTATAAATGTGAAACCCTTGTTATAAATAATTTAATTTGACTATAATAATGTAATATTTGATATCATTATACTAAATATGAAGAGTATGTATTTTTTTACTCGATACCTTCTAGTAATAATATCTAGCAAACCATTTCTGATTTTTTTGTTGAAACTGATATTTTAGTGTTAATCCTCTCCATTATACTACGATATATTCATTATTATATTTTTATCCACATATGATTGATTAACGATTCATAACATCCATAATGAGAATTGAGGGACCTTTTGAGTGTTTTTCATTCTTCAAAATTCTAATATTGATTGTATGGATGTTATGGTGAATATTTGTAATAATTGGTTAAAAGGTTTATTTATTAATTTTGATTCAATAAAAAAGTTTTTATTTTAATAAAAAAATTTATATATATATTTATATATATACATTAGCATTATAGAGTTATGAAAATATTTCTATCCGATCAATATTACATCATATAACTGGTACATAAATTATATTAGTATTATATGACGTTAACCTTATAGTGTCATTAATATAGGTTTTAGAACCTATATAAAAAATAATGTGTTGTAACATATTAAAGAGTACAAAAAAATGAGTTATATTATACAAATATTTTGTTACCAAATTATAATAATATATTTATAATTTCATTACAGTAATGAATTAAATTTATAATGAGTGGAGATAATATTGTAAATGAATAGAGTGAAAAATAACACTTTTATTTAATTTAATTTCCCTTCCTCATAATTTCATCTCTCAAAATTATCGAAATAGGCTTCCTAAAATAAGAAACAATTATATAAAACATGTATAAATTCATTTTAAATGGAAACATATTACATTATTAAGGATATATATTAGATATTGGTGGATTAGAATGGGTGAGATAGAGATCATATTTTAGGAGTATGTGACAGATGATTCATTGGTTCTATATGTTATGTGAAGAATAAATATTGAATAAAATAGTATTATTGTGGTGTAGTGATAAATATGATATTTTTAGTATTTTTCCAAAGTGATTCAATGATTTAATCTTCAGAATATATCAGGTCATTTTAAATTTCCCCATTTTTTAAATTTTTATGTGTTTGGGATATTTTTTTTTAAAATTATATAATTATTGGATTCTTAAAAAACATTACTTATTTGTTTTGGGAATAATAGTTTCAATTATGATCCAATTAATGGCTCCTTTCTCTCCTGGATCACTCATCTCGCTCTTTGCTCCTCCTAGGGTTTCATCCTGAAACCTTGTGATGTGTGGGCCGTGGTGTGCCTAAACACCATTTTTATTTTTCTCTTCCTCTTTTCACTTATTGTCACATCCTCTTATCTTCTTGTTTCTCAGTTTTCATGATGTATCTGGGGTTCTACCCCAGGGTTTGTATTGTGGCCTCTCTATGCATGGTACTAGTTATGGTCATCTGTTGTTGATGACCATTCCCACTCTATCAACGCCTTTGACCCCTTGTTCCTTAGTGCATCTCCATGTCAGATACAGAGTGTGGGAAACAAAGTGATTTTTGGGATTTGTGGTGGGCGTCGATAGGTTTCAAGTATCTTCTCGAGTCTTCAGCACCATAATCGATGTCATTTCATGGAGTCCTCAGTTGTTTGTCCATATATGACCCCACATTCTCAAGCTCCTCCCTAGGTAGGATTTGGAGTAGTATTAACTATGAGGTTCTGGGTTGTAAGGTTCGGTGACCATCACTTTTAAAATACCATTCTATTCAATGTTGGTTATGTTCTTGGTTAGCAACGACTCTTTGTTGGTGAGATACTATGATTGATTTATGTTTGGTTTTGGGTATGTTTTCTTTTGGTTGTGGTAGAAGTCATTAGTAGTCTATGACGGGGACACTCCAATATTGGTTATGTTATGTTTACGATGGTTATTCTGCTATGGAAATTGTTTGCGGCATCGACGATGATGGTTGATGTTTTTTTAGCGATAGTTGTTCATGTTGTGCCTTTGGCTCTGGTGGGGTTAGACATCGCTAGAGGCATCATTGGTGTTCTCAAGATGAGGTAGGCTAGTGAAGTGTCCATAGATAAGGCACAAGGTCATGATCGAGATCTCCTCAGTTGTGTTTTCTTTCTACTATTTAATTTTTAAACTTTGATATTTGAAGTTGGATATGATTTTTTTTAAATTCCCTATTGGCGTTGTTTGGTTACAGCTCTCCATTTAAAACAGGTTGTTTTTAAAATCAATAAAAAATATATATTTCAGTAATTATGATCCATTTGTCAAAATAATTTCATATAAACCATTTTCATGTTGGATTCAACATCTCTAATAGGGTGATGTTATAAATTGACCATTTAGAGGGAAACAAATTAATCAAATTTAAAAATCATTTCATGGACATTATTAATACCTCTTCAGTAAATCGTGTCATATATATACTTATATATTTCTAAATAATATAATTAATAATTTAAAATAAATTTAATTTTAATCACCCGATCTCTAATAAATTCCATCTTATAATTCATTCACTAAGTTGTTCATTAGGTGTGTCAAACTAGTGGAAGTCGAAGAGTTACATCAGAAAAATGAGGTTTACAATATTAACTACTGTGTAACATTTACAAAACATGCCCAAATTTCAATAAATTTAGTATGGAGAAATTTAGGTCATCATTAAACAACATCTTGTGATGAATATTTTGAATATTCAATAACAATATGTCCTAAAATTGATTCAAAATATTGAGGAAAAAAATTGGACTAAATATTTCATCATTATTTTCTAATATTTTTTCATCTTCACTCAATTTCAATGGATGTTTTCATTGAAAGAGTGGAATATTAAATGGAATATATATTTCATAATACCAGTTATAATGAATATAACATATCAGTGTTGGGTTGAACACCATGGGGTTGTGGTAAGAAAGGATCATAAGATGTTTCCCTATTTAGTTTCTTTATTTCACTATAAAATATTTTATACTGGGTTATCTTGAATATTTTATTCTTTATACAAGGATGTATAATTATTTATTTTTTTAAATTTATTTTATATTTTTCTAGATTTATGTTCATCTTATGAAATTAAATTTGTTACTCTAGTTGTTCAATTTCATTGGGGAGGTCATGCCTTTGAGCATGATGAGTATAATCAGTTCTGATTTCGTAGTGGTCATCATGTTATCAAGTAACATTTATGATGGGATTAGTACCCATATATTTGGTCCAAATATTTCTTGTATATAATTTAGTTTTCTAATTTCAATACATGAGGTATTAATTATAAAATTTGATTTGGAATACATTAGTATACAATAATAGATGGAGTGTCTGAGGATCAAAGAATGTCCGCTACATCCACCATTAGCATGTTTTTCATCTTATTTACTTCGAATTTATTATCAATGACATATTATTTTTTTATAATATTATAATTTTTTATTTTACTTTATATATAATCATTTAAATCCCCAATTTTATATCAAAAAATATCATTTAAAAATTAATAATAATTTGAAATCTCAATTTACAAAGTCATTGGGATTCTACACTATGGTCGCCATTATTTTGTGTTTTAAGAAGAAGTTATTTATTGGTATATGTTGACTTAAATCTTTATCTAATATTTTTCACTATTTCAAGGATGTTTTCTTAATTTGTATTTAATATTTTATGAAATTTTTATATTAACCAATAATTTAGTGTCTTTTAAAAAAATGAATTTTATATTAATTACTATTATTCCTAGACTAATTATCAACAATATGATATGTATAGTACTGAATAATATTTTAAATATCAATTCATGGAAAATGAATTCATTCTATAAGGAAGTAATTTCATGATCCAACAAAATAAACCGATGATTCAATAAAATATTCATCAAGTGAGATAAATAATTTAAATTCATCATAATGAATTAAAATAATTAAAGAAAATATAATCTCTAAAAGATTGTTAATAAAAGGTAAATATTATACCAATAGAATTATATATTGAGGAAGCAATTTTCTGTGAATTTAAAAATGATTAACAACATTTTTATATTTAAAGGATAAAATTATAACTAACTCACCAAGTCACGTGTCACTAAGAAATAAAAGGTATTTTGAATATTATTTGAAAATAATTTATTAAAATAAAATTGCATTGAAGCCATATTTTTTGAAGATGAATAATTCAAAACAGGGTCTAAAAATATTTAATTATAAAATGAAGCACTACATCAATTCATTTTTTGGAGAATTTTTTGAAACCAGAGATCTTAACTAACCCCAATTGTTCAGTGTAAAACACCATATTTTTTAAATTTCTAAATTATATATCAAATATATTGTTTATAATAAGGAATATGTTCTCTAGGATGTTATTTCTAATCACTAAAATAAGTAATATTTTTAAGAAACAATACTAATGAGTAGGAAAAATAGAGACAATTCTCCTATTCTAATCCACCTTTTATAGTTTATTCTAGTACTAAATTATTAAATATTTTTTCGAATAGATATTTAGTTACTTATTTTTTAGTTTCTTCTTTATTAGATAATGAGATATTGAATGTTAAATTTGATCTCAAAATGGGTTTCATGGATGAAGTGTAAAAGGGCAAACCTGAGGGTGGCGGTACTAAACTATTTACTAAAAAATAAAAAAAATTGCCCTAAATTTAATGTCTCAAAAATCCCATTTAAATTTTTCTTTAATGATATGGAATTATTCTAAAACCACACGCTTTGACGACACGTGATTCTGAAGCCTAGTGAACTTAGAACGTAATTTTGAAATTTTTTAAGAATGATGATGTACACATGTGGATTAGTTTTCTAACACTTTAACTATTGATCAAATCAAAAATCTAAGAGCACCATTGAATTATGAATTCCAGGATTCAACATCAAAGTACTTAACTTCGGCTAGCAAGGGATGAATGGAAATGTAAATTTTTTTGACTTTTCGAAGAAAATAATAAAATAACACTAAAAAAAATTATTTTCTTTTCTCATCTGTTGAGAGGAAGAAGGTGACGATGCGGTACATTGATGATGAAAACTAATGAGCCTAATTAATGGATCACTAACTCACAATGTAATGATGCTTTAATGACGCATAACAGTGATGTTGTTTCATAAATGTAACAATGTAACGATGTGACATCGTAGTGTAACATAATTGTTGGGATGTGTTTTCCATTTTAATTTGGTTGACGTGTTGGAGGAATAAGGAATTAAACTATGAGGATTATCTGAAGAACTTCTAAAAATCATCCTCTCCAATTAAAAACATCCAACTCTAATGAACATAAAACATCTTCGACGCACCTCGAACAACGAAGTCGGATGTGAAGAACAATTATGAAGTCCTTAAACCTATAGGACGTAATGTTGTAACAATAAACATCAAAAAATTATGGATTTAATTTGTTCTTGTTATTCCCCATTCTTATTCTAAAAATAAAAATTCAGATCAACCCCAGAACTGGTTGATCTGCGAATCATGTGATTATTCAGGAGGGTAACTTTTTCAGCATTTTTTTAACCGGGGTTGAAATTATCATTTTTTGAGCAGATTGAAATACATGGAACTCCCATTGTTATAAACTAATAATTTCAAGGGTTTAGGAAAACAAAAAAAGTCACGAGCCACTCCATCATGTGTGTTCATTGTGTCCAAACATCCAAATCGTATACAAGGCTTGTTTGAGACCATCGCGGTAAAGAGAACATTCCCTTGTGACCACAGGTGCTGATAGATAGGAAAATGGACCATTGAAGCAACTCTGGTTGCCTGAAATGGTGGGTACAGTAGAGGATAGATTTTCCCCGATTACCACGCCATGGCGGTATATGCACAGTGATGTGGTTCTAGGTGGGCTCCGCGAGGAGGCGTGACCCACGTCCAAGCAAACTATATGAGGTGGAAGCTGTAGAACTTTGACCACGGTAAGAGGAAGGCCCCTCATATGTGAGTCTAGCATGGAGGGTACGAGGTTGGCTTTATCATCCCTACTTCACACCACTATATGTCTATGCGTCTAGTATTCAGGCTGGTGGCCCATAACCCCAGCCAGTGGGTGGCACCCACAGCCAGTGGGCGGGGCCGGTCCCACACCCAGCGGGTCGGTCTCGTGCCCGGTGAGCTGGACCTATGGCCCAGTGGGATAGACCTATGCTGGTGGACCATACCTATACCAAGCGGGCTAGAACATCACCGTTAGGCTATACATGTACCCTTTGGTCCAAGTCGGACGAGACCAGGTCGCTGGGTGATGCTACGAGTTGGATGCTCGGCCAAACCAGGCTTGGTCCAACGAGGCCCATTGGGCCTGGCCTATGTCCATGCAAGTCAAGTCCTACCATGACATGAAGCATATCTTGATGAGTCAGTTGAATTAATTTGGGCTATGTGGGTCCCCTAGTCTAGGTTGGTCGGGTTAGTCCAACAAGGGTCAGACCGGGCGGAGTTATAACCCACTCTTATATATCTAAATGCATATACCATGAAAACTGGGAATATGATTGATGATCTCATTGTGGAATTGAGATCCCCTTGATGAGAATGGTCTCTTGGCATTCACTAAGGAGGAATTCATTAAATTCGAAATGTGAATCATAGCATGAGGAGTGGTTCTCTGAGGCGCGCTATGTACGGAACCCTACGGTTGGCCCTGACCTGAATACTGTTGACTTTCAACCTGATGTGACTAAAATATAGACATGTGGGAAGATAGTTTATGCGAATTTTCAAGTACATGGATTGAATAACTTAATAGTGAATTTGAAGGCACACAGTACGTGACGATGAGGCATGCCATATTTGGCCATGATTAGTGGGAAGTACTTCTTTGTGAATTTGTAAACCCATGGTACGAGATGAGGAGGTGTACCTAAGCAGTCCCAGGTTAGTTAGAATCACTTATTTTTGACTTAGTAGGCCCACTATAATCAATAGTGGAGGAGTTATCCTACAGCTGAGGTGTTTGATGACGCGATGGATGATTCTTCAATTACAACCATAAATGTATACCTGATGTGAGTTTTCATGTTCTTATTCATTTACTTTGAGGATGGTTGTCTGTTATTTCCTTTTTGTTTTTGGGTCCCTACTGAGTAATTATTTAGTCACCCTACTTGGAATTCACCCGCAAGAGTTGTTTCTAGTGAATATGATCGATGTTTAGACAGAGGCTTTGGTGGACCTGTACACAAAGGTTCTCAGAGTTAGAGGACCTAAGGATGATACAAAGGTGGACTTGGTGTCCTAGGACCATGCGGGGCCATGTAGGATCATCATGACTTGACGTTCTACTACAGCTTCCAGTACCTACACTACTGTCATGATCAGTTTTATTTTTCCATGGATGGCAATCAGAGTTTTCTTTTTGTACTTTTCAATTTTCAGTTGTATTGATGGGTTAGTATTATGGCCTACTTTTATTAGTTGTACATTTACTCATCTTAGTTTTAGAGATACATGTTTCCTTTTTTGTGTGTCAGAATTGGTTGGACGTGTATGTGCGTACAGGTAGACAATAAAATTCCTCCCACTAGCAGGTTGATGCCTTTGGTGCTAGTCGCTAACCCCTGTCCTTTGGGAGGCGAGTTTGGGGTGGTCATGACACTAGCCATAGGGGACGGGTTATGAAAACGTGGTATCAATGGTTGGTTAGTCCTACCATAAATTCCAATAGTCTATTGCCTTATTTTGGGGAAATAGTGATATGTGTTTCGAGTCTGATATCCAGATTCGGGGAGTCCAATGTTGGTGTGGCAGTTGATGTATCTATACACTGAGACCATGAATTATGCTTTTTAGATCTGTACATGAAAACACTAGTTACATAAGTGTCTCCTTGTATTATTTTGAATAAAAGAAATCTCAGTAGGTATAAACATATGACCATGGTATATCTAGATCTATTTCTAGATGCCTCCTTGTAGATGACAAGCCATGATCCTGATACAAAGTCGAAAGGAAAACCCACCTAGCAATGAGGTGTCTGTTCAGGGACAAGTTCTAGAGATTGTCATATTGGGTGGTGCACCAATTCTACCACAAACCAATGGTTAGAATATAATTCTAATGGCTCTATTATAGAATTTCTACATACTCATTTCCCTGCACATGTTTCTAAGATAGAGACATCCCAGTTTCACTGGAGAGATAGATCCTTAGGTCATCGAATACTTGATGAAGGTAGTGATGTAGGTCATCTACTTAGGGGGGAGATTTCGTGAAGAGATATAGATCTTAGAAATGATCTTTCAAAGGATCTAGAAAAGTAGATGATGAAGCTTGACCATCGAGATAAACAATGAGGTGACCCTCACCTGTGAATATTTCTAGCAGCTTTTGCAGGATGAGTTTTTCCTCAAGACCTCGCTCTCTATGTGAATTAAAGAGCTTATTCACCTATAGAAATATAGGATAAACGTGGTTGAAAAATTATGTAGGTTCACCGAGCTATATTTATACTTGAAAAATATGATACAAGACCCTTTATTCAGGGCTTGAGCCATTGAGCAGTCACTCAAGCATGAGATCAGGGTGTTAGTGTTTCCTCTCATCGTCCCGAATCAAGATAGGGTGTTAGAGTGGGACCTTTTGGTAGAGGAATTAATGGTTGATATGACATCCATATATAGAGATACTAGCCAACCCCTGGAGGGAGATTCTTTAGGAGGAATAAGACAGCAGATGAGAGGGCCCAAGAAGACCAATTCATTCTGAAGATTACCCCCAGACTCGGGGTCGCCAGTGCATGGTTCCAAAACTAGAAGGAGGTATATGCAAACCAGGATTTTCTTCTTGTGTGGTGGGAAAGGACACATGGAACATAACTAAAATTACCAACATCCAAATTTCTAGAAGACATTGGAGGGGTCATCGAGGTGGAGGAAATGGTTTTAGCGAGTAGGATCACATGGTAGTAGGCTTGGTAGGGGAGCCAACAAGCAGCAGGTGGTGGACGGCAGATTGTGGTGTTACTGCCACCACCCCCAGGTGGTCCATACTGACCTCAATGAGTAGTCCAATAGAGGAGAGAACACTATTAGGAAGTGGATACTTATGACCATGGTGATCCAAAGATGATCTGAGGTATGAATATTGTCTTCACCACCCTAGCACAGTTTTTATATACAGACGTTCTAGTCACTACTTCTTACCATGACAATTTTTTCGGATCATGGAGATTATAGTGGATCCATTAGCTTGATCATTATGGCTAGAGACTCATATGGGATGGTATTTAATGATTACACACTGGTGCCAGTAGTGTGAGCTTACTCTAGGAGGCGAGAGCTTTGGCTGGGATCTCATAGTAGCGGTGTTGATGCCTTAAGATGATATATTCGGTATGGACTGGTTATCCATAGTCCATTATAAGCTCATCTATTTTAGGTGTATAGTGTAGTGTTTCATTGTATATGGGATGAGGGTTTCCCTCACTAGTGAAAAGGAAACTCTTACAACATAGGACATACATTCTCACAAGAGGGTTTAGGCGATCACTCACCAGGTGGCTAGCCACACCCTTGGTGCAAAGGGTGAGAGAAGTCCAAGAGTTAATTTAGATGTGGATGATTACAAGAATGTTTTTCCTAAGGATGTTCTAGGACTACCTCTCTATAGGTAGGTATCCTTTTGCATCAACATGTACCATCGGAAGCCACTAATATCCACACCAGCTTACTGGATGGCTTCCAAAGTGATTCACGAGCTGAGGGTACAACTGGAGGACATGTAAGAGATGTGGTTTGCAAGGGCCATAAATTCACGATGGGAAACCCTGGTGCTTTTTTTCCAAAAGGATGATAGGATATTGAGGTTGTGTGTGGAAATTCGGTGCCTAAAACAGGTGACTATGAAGAACAAGTATCCAATAATTATAGTTGATGATCTCTTAGACCTATTGATGTGGGAGAATTTGTTCTAAATGATTTATATTAGATCACACTATCTCCAGCATCAGGCACAGGATGAGGATCTACCGAAGATAGCCTTTAGGTGAGGTAGGAACACTATGAGTTTCTGGTGATGGATTTCAGTGTGGCCAAAGACCCATCACTGTTTATGGAACTCTGGAACTAGAATGTCATGCCTTACCTTGACCGGTTTGTTGGGGTATTCATTTATGGCATCATGGAGACTTGACTACAGAGTTGGATCATGCTACACACCATTAGATATTCCAAGATACACTCTGAGAGAAATATATTTTTGTAAATATATATATTTGAGAGTTTTGGATTCAGGAAGTCCACGTTATGGGACACGTCATTTCAGAGTATCGAGTTGCAGTGGATCTGGAAATGGTAGAGGTAGTGCTTTCTTGGGAGTTTCCCAGGAGAAAGACTGAGGTGGAGAACTTCTTGGTGTTGGATAGTTACTATCAAAGGTTCGTTCCTGACTTCGCTATAGTAGTAGAACCATTATCAGCTTTGACACGGAAGAGAAAACCCTACATGTGGAAAGAGAAATGTCAGAAAAGTTTCTCGGAGTTGAGATAGAGATTGACTACTTCCCCCATCATGAGACAACCAGCAGAGGGAGTTGGGTATTTAGTTTATTTTGACACAACAGGGACCGGGCTGGGTTATATCCTGATGAAGGAATGATCATTGATCGCCTATAACTCATGAAAATTGAGGAAGTATGAGAAGAACTATGTGGCTCACAACCTAGAGATAACAACATTGTAATTTTCCATGAAGATTTAGAGGAACTACATGATTGGTGGACGGTTTACATTTTATTGTGACTAAAATATTCTCAGGTAAATATTCTCCCATAAGGATTTGAACCAAAGACAGTAGCATGGATATATTTCCTCCATGACTATGGCTTTGAGAAAGTCTATACTCCTAGAAAGGGGAATGTGGTGGAAGACACAATCTGTAGGAGTACCAGTTTGCAGCTACTGAGTGAGGTGACAAAGTATTTACCCACAATAAAAATGTCCGTCATGAATGATGGTGGAGCAGCTTATCATATATCAATGACTATTACTCCACCACACATACAGAGATTTAGGGAGGCACATCTATTGGTTGTTGACTGTGAGATCTGACGTTCTCAGATGTCCTTTGGAAAGACTCATAATAGATTTTTGATAGGTTGTGAGCACATCATCCTTTTCAGAGGGAGCACCATAGTTCAGTGATGTTTCATGAAGAGGTGTTGTGGGATTTCAATAAATCACATTTTGTGGAACATCCTATAGTGCAGAAGATGCACCAGGACCTCCAAATTCAGTACTAGTGGTGAGGGATGAAGAACGTGGTGGCTGAGTTCATTTCACAATGCCTCACTTGTCGAAAAGTAAGGGACGAGCATCACATTCCAATAGGCTAGGCCCATCCACTCATGGTACCTTCTTTGAAATGTGATTGTATCTCAATGGAAAGTATGATGAGGTTACCATGATTATCCTGGGGTCATGACTCTATCTAGGTGATAGTTGGCCGACTCACTAATTTTCATCACTTCTTATCCATCTAGGAGTAGGTACTTGTATTGGGATTGGGAATCCTCTATTTCTAGGAGATAGTAAGGCTTCACGTGGTTCAATTTATTATAATCTCATATCATGATCCTCGCATTACATCATTGAAGTGGAGTGGATTATACGATGCATTAGGGACATATATACGATTGATCAAAACTTTTCATCCCAATACGGATGGTCAGATGGAGCGGATCATTCAGACCTTAAAGAACATGCTTTGTTATTGTGTCTTGTATTTTGGTCGTAGTTGGGTGGACCACCTACCACTTGAAGAGGTTGGATACAATAATAGCTATCACTTCACTACTTTCATGACACCATTTGAGTCCTTGTATGGGTGGCCTTTCAAATCTCCCTATACTAAACAGACCTAGGGGAGTCGCCACTCATGATACTGGAGTCGGTACGGGCTACCATTGAGATGATGAAGATTATCTAGGAGAAGATGAAGACTCAAAAAATCATACATAACTCTTATTCATATTGGAGAAAAATACCCTAAGAGTTTGACTAGGGAAATCATGTTTTCTTTTGGGTCTCTCCATGATATGGTTCACATAGATTTGGCCAGGGTGGAAAGTTATCTATGAGGATCAATGAGACTTTTCAAATCCTGAGTAGAGTTGGATAGGTGTCTTACCACCAATCTCTTCCCCCATAGATGCACCAAGTGAATGATATATTCCATGTGTCATAGATAAAGAGGTATATTCATGATCCATCGCATATCATCAATTGGGGTGAGCTGGGCATTGACAATGTGGTGACTTTTTCATAGTTCCAAGTGGGGAGAGAGGATCAATAGAAGATGATCTTATGTGGGTGGTCAATTCCTCTGGTGGGAGTTCAGACGAAGCACATGAGTCATCAAGAGAGCATATCGGAGTAGGAGAACCAAATTCATGCTCAGTACCCCAATATATTTGATTAGTTTTTTGTTTTGGATTTTGTGGACAGAAAGTTCTAAGGTGGGGAGAATGTAATGTATCAGAAACTCCATGTTAGTTTTTAATTTTGTGGAATTATTCTGAGAACACACACTTTGATGGAATGTGATTCTGAGGCCTAGTGATCCTAGAATAGAAATTTGATCTATTTTTATGTACGCTTATGTAAATGTTCAAGTGTTTTTTTCTAAATTTTGAACCACTTCTCAGATCAAAATAATGAGGGAAATATAGAATTCAGAATGTAATGATTCCTGAGAGAGGGAATAACTTCAACTGACAAGGGCCAAATGAAAAATATTATTTTTGATCATTTCTAAAAATATAATAAAAAAAATTAATTGTTTTTTTCTTTTCTCATATGTACAGTTTCGAACGTCGATGTATCTGTGTAGTGACAAGGTGCATTGATGAGGCACATTAATGGATCATTAAGTCATCGAGTAACGATGCATTAATGACGCATAACTGCGATGATATTTCATAAATCAAACAACTTAATGATGCGATGTCGCAACATAATAGAAATGTAGAGACATGTATTTCCTTTTATTTTGGTTGATGCTTTGGTAGATTGAGGAATTAAAATACGAGGATTCTCTAAGGAACCTCTAAAAATATTCCCCTCAAATAGAGAATGATAAATGTTGACGAATGTTAAACATCTTCGAAGCACATCGAAGAACAGAGTTGGAAGTGACAAACGACGTCGATGTCTTAAAACCATGACTACATAACGATGCGGAAAAAAATCATAAAATAAGTAGTGGATTAATTTGTGAAATTTATTCAATGTTCTTATTCATGGAACGACAAACCAAGACCAAAAACAGGATGATCCACGAATCGTGCATTTATGTGGAAGGATAAATTTTATTGGGATTTTATTTTATGATGGTTGAAATTATAATTTATTGATTGGACTGAAATCCATGGACCCCCAATGATTGTAAATTTCTAATGAGGATGGTGTGGGCTGACACAAACAAGGCTCCAGCCCCTCCGTTGGGTTTGTTCTTTGTGGCCAAACCTCTAAATTGATGATAAGCTAGGTTTCATATTTTTTTCAGAAAAGAGAACATTCCCCAGACAATGTAGGTGCTAAAAAAAATGGTAAATAGGAACCCATAGAAATTTTGGTGGCCCGCGGTGCTGGTCATAGTAAGAGGACGATAGTGTTCTCATTGGTACATCGCGGAGGGAGGTGGTCATGGCCAGCTGGTTGCGTCTGTAGTGGGGTGAAACGGCTCAAGGAGAGTGCCCCATGGAGGGGTTTCATGTGTCCGAACAACCTGAATACGCTTAAACCCTTGATCATTAGACCATTGAAGATGGAAGGCCCCACATCTATGGGTCCTGTAAGGAGGGGATGTAGCTGGCTGTCGCGTCGCAATTTTGCACCACCAGCCACCCGTGCAGCCGGTCGTTGGGCTAGAAGGCCACACCCTAGCCAGTGAACTGATGTAACATCCCAAAGGGCCAGACTGGAATCCCAGCGGGCAGGACCCCCAGCCCATCGGGTCAAACCCACACTTGAAGGCCAGACCCGTGCCATTCGGGCCGAACTAGATGAAACCAGGTCGTTGGTCCACCCGGTGGGAAAGACCTTCACCCAAATAAGATCTAGTCCATCGAGACCCATAGGGCCTGGCCCACTGGAGAGACCAGACCAGACCAACCTAGACCCGAACCGTGTCAGGACAAGTCAGTCAAATTAAATTAGGGTCTATGAGACCCCTGGAAGGTTTGGTTTTGTCAGTCCGACTAGGGCAGACTGGGCGTAGAGGCAGTTGTCCCATATTTACTAAAACACATATAACATGAAAATCATGCATCCAATTTAGAAGAATTTTTCAAAGTTAGGACCCTCAAGATGAGGAGTATATTTTGGAATTTATTTAAAAGGATTTCATTGAAATCTATATGTGATGAATGGATTGAGGAGAGTTTATCCTAGATGAGCTTCCTATGGAACCCTAATTTTTGTTGAGTACTGAATACTTAAAACATTCGACTCTATGTGACATGACTATTCCCCAGTGGGAAGCACCTATATGTGACTATGTTGGCCCAATGTGCGAATCAATTTTTTGTGATTTTTTAGGCCCACTGAATGCGACGAGGAGTAACTCATTTGGACAAGATTGCTGGTAAGAACTTTTGTTTGACTTTAAACTCCCATGGTATGGAATCAGGATGTGTACCTATGAAGTACAATGTTAGTGGGATTCAATTATGTGTGACATGGAAGTGCCATTGTACTCGATAGATGTGGTTATCTCTAGTAGAGGAGGTGTTCGATGATGTGAATATTGATTCTTCTATCACTACCCTTAATGTATACCTAATGTGAGATGTCTTCCACTTCATGGTTTATAATGAAGATGGATGTGTGGTATTTCCTTTTGGTTTGGGGTATCTAATGATTATTTTTTCTCACCCCCACATGGGCTACACCCGCACGTGTTGTGTCTTTTGCAAATTATCAATGTTTCAATAGGGACTTTGGTGGAACAGGACACAATGTTTCTAAAAAAGATAGAATCGACATATGCTACAATGGAAGAATCGGGATCCTAGGACCAGGCGAGGCCAAGTAAAATCGGGCGGACAATATGTTCTAAATCGACTTCCAGAAGCTACAATACTATCACACTCAGGATGGGTTTTCCGCAGATGGCCATTAGAGTTTATTTTTGATACATTTATATTTTTAGGTCTTTTGTTGGGATTGTATTCTAGCCCATTTCTATTATTTATACATTTAATCATCATTGATTTAGTGATACTTTTTTCATTTTTAGTGTGTGGGACTTTTTTGGGCATGTGTGTGTATATAGGTACTTATGAAAATCACTCCCACTATAAGGTTGATGTTTTCGGCACTACACGCCAGCCCTGGCCATTGGGAGGCGGGCTTTTGGTAGTCACAGTAAGGGCCCCGGGGGATGGGTCTTGACACTAAATCTAAAGAGGAACCATATGTGGAATTTAATTTCAATAACTATGGGATGCCTTTATTAAATATTTTTTCTGGTAATTATCTTTAATATTTTGTTACCTCATCCACAATATCATTGGAACCCCAAATTCAGGGAGGGTAACTAGAAAAAATTTGTTTTTGTGAAGTTCTATATGATGGGTTAACTGAATAATATTAAGGAAATTTCATTTTGGTAGTTCTTGAGGAAGAAAACACACCCTCATTAATATTGGGGATGACTAAGTTCAACTTCATGACATGGGGTAGTGAAATCCTTGCAACCACCTGGGAGTTTAGACAAAGTGTCTTTTCCTTTCTATTTTTTTTATTTCTTTACTTTAAATAAAACGATAACACTTTTTTCTTCTCTTATAGTTTTTAAGGTTATAGATTTTATGAAGATAGATCAACTCTATTTCAGATTGATAAAAACTATGTTGTCTCTTCCCTTCAAACATGCACCTATCAGGTATTATACTATTTATTATCACATAATATATAAACTATGCACACTAAATAAAGTATAAAAACAAATGAAAGGTGGAGTATTATCCTTTCTAGTTCATAATTTTTTTTATTTTCTAAAATTTATATTCTTATTTTGTTATTCAAAATTTTTTATAGTTTTTTGTTTTTTGAAACATGTATGATCAAATTTAGTATCCCTTATTAATTGATTTTTTTCAATGAAATTATCCAAATATATTGATAGTAATAAACCTAAATGATCTTTGAAATGTGAAATTTTTGAAATTTTTTTTTTGAAATTCATGAGTGAAATAAATAATAATTGTTTTAACTAGATAAATCCATATTTTACTTTAAAAACATCGAGATATATGAAACATAAATTCAAAATCATTGGAGGAATTTTTGTGTTCTTCAAATCCCCATTAAAGAAATGAAATCTCTTTATTTTTCCAATATTATGAATTTGACCCTTGTGATCACATTGTTTCATTGAATTTCCAATTATATATCCATATTACACTCTAATATTTCTATCTATCTCAATATTAAACTATATTACATGAACTTAGAAATTCATATTTGTGGGGTGATACAATCTTATGGTGGGATATATCAATTTTTACTAATATGGGATAGAAATAAAATTCAAAAATGATTTACTTTCTACTTAAAATTTTATTTTCATAAATGTGTTTCTTTGTAGATCTTTCAAACAAAATTTTGATGTGTCTTCCAAGAGCTTACGAAAAATGAAACTCCTGAATATATGAAGACTTCGAGAAAAATGTGAAGTATTTTTTTGAAATTTTGATGATGTGGGATATCAATGAATATAGTTTTTTTATATCATTAGAGTTAATTTAATTCATTGAATATATAGTTTTATACCATTCTCATGTGGCTATTGGGATCGTGTAATATTTCTTCAAAAATGAGACATGGAATATCTTTCTATCTCATAATTTTGAGAATTTGAAAACCCTCTAACAATCAGTCCATAGAACTAACCTTTCAATGTCCTTGTATATGATAAAATTTATTGATTCAATTGTATGGAGAATTTAATTTTTTTTCAATCCTACAATGATCCTTTCATTTATTTGGATGAGAATAACATTGGTTAAATCAAATTAATTTGATGAGAGGGGGAAAAGGTGAGAGAGGTATATGTATTCATGTAATAATGAATTAAATGGGAATATAATTAATATTTATATTTAATTTGATTTAAATTTAAAAAATCTAATTGGGCTTATATGATAGATTCCTTGATTTTGATCATGGGATTTTCATTGAAATATGTTTTGAATTTTCCTTGGACGATTATTTTGAGTAATCCCCTACCTAGTATTCAAAGTGTTATGTGTGGTGGAATTACTAGAGAATATATTTTAATTATTTTTTACATTTATTACTATAATATGACTGAAATAAATTTATCAATATTTTGGGATTGAAATATTTTTTAAATTATGTTGGGTTTTGAGAGAAATTGTGAAAATGCCCTTAATCTATAATTTTAACTGTTCTTTATCAGTTCAGTGTATTTGTGAATAACTTTTTAAATTATAATCCAAATATCAAAATTATTTCTCTAAGAACCACATTAATTGTCAATTCAAATTCCACAATAGGGAAAATTACTAAATCAATTATTTTGAGGCCCAAGGTATCCTTCAAATTCAGGAACCATTTTTTAAAAATCATTGATACCACATCAATAAATGGGATATATAATAGAAAATATATTTTCAATTCTGGGGATTTCATATGCAAAAAATAGGATTATAAGCCCCATATATTAATTAAATACCATTATCAAATTTAGTCACTATGATCAACATTATTCACAATAAATTTGAGGTTGTAGAAGAGTCACTTAGGAGAGAAGAGACTTAATTCAATAATTTGGTGATAAGATTATTTACTAATTCCAAAATTTCTTGAACATTTTTAGGGAGATATATAATATTTTTTTGAAAATCATTTAGGATGAAATTCTTTGTATTTTTTACGATGATCTTGTCCAAATACTACGCAAAATTTTGTGAAATTAAAATAAGAAAATTATTTTCCACACCCTGTTCCTACATATTATCTTCTTCATTTCAAATCAATGGACTGATAAATTAGATTATTGGGCTATAGTGGTGAATATATGTTGCAAAATATAACTTATTGAATATAATATATCCATGATGGAATGATCTTCTTATGGTGGTGGTATGGGATAATTCAATTACATATCCCTTTTCAGTTGGTAATTTCATTGTAAATTCATTTATTTTGAATTAACCATGAGATTGTTTTTATAATTGAGGGATGTGTATTTCACTCATGTTGTTGTATTATTATAAATTATTTTAGATTTATGTTTATTTTAAAAATTTAATGTGTTTAATCTCTTTTTTAAAATTTATTTGGAGAGGTATCAAATTTTAGAAACATGTTGTCAATATGTTTTGGTTTCTCAGAGGCCACTGGGTAATCATATTACTTTGATAAAAAGATCAACCCATAATTCCTCAATATTGTTTCTAGTTAATTTAGGTGTTTTGATTTTGTTATTTAGGTATACATTAGAAAATTTGATTTTTATAATTTGAATGAAAATTATACAATGCGTTTTAGAGGATCAAATCTTATCGACTGCTTACACCATTAGCTTATTTTATTATAATATTTAATTCTAATTTCTACTCAATAATGTAAATATCATTTCATAATATTACTAATTTTCATTTAACCTGAATTTATCATCATTAAAATCCCCATTTTTCACACCACACATACCAAAAACTAATTAAAAAAGTTAAAAATTTCACCTATTATTATCATATATCCTCATGAAATAACCACACCGTCACCAATGTGATACATTTATAACTGTAAATTATTTAATGGGGTATCACGATTGAAAAAAAAATATCAGTTCAGTATGAAAATATTTCTGATACGTTTAGCAATTACATTCAACCCAAAAAAAACATTATAAATGTTTTATATGAATTTAATTACCAAACACTGAGGCTTGAACTTTCAACAAATTTAACCAATTTTTATATTATTAAAATATTTTTCTGGTTATTTTTATTTTAAAAACATTTCCCTCTATACCTAATTTCAATTAATTGATTCTTAATGTTGTCATTATATTGTTATATTCAAATTCTATATGACATAAAAATTACATCCATTATCATGAGGCATAGGGAATATTTTTTAAATAGGTTTTTTTTAAAGAATAAATTGAATTTGTTCTTATTAATTATAATTTTCTAAAATGTATAAGGATGTTAATTTGTTTGATTTTATATACTATCATCAAATTTGATAAAAAATTCATTTTTAATAATTAATTTAATTTAATAAGAGTAATATATATTACACAAATAAAAAAATTTCCTCAAATAATATATCCTTAAAAATTAAATGATGTTAGTCCTTCTAATCTAAAAAATAAATTTTATTAATAAAAATTAATTAAATAATATATATAATTTTACATAAATAAAACCATATATTTTTAAATTAAAATCATTATTTAAAAGTAAATTTTAGGAAAATTCCAATAATATGAAATACATGTAATATTTAAAAGATATATATCATTTTTATATTATCTGCTTTGTATTTATAACATTCTATCATCTATTTTATAAACCCCTAATGAATATTGAAAAGTACCTAATAGTGAGGTATGAAATGGTGGTTGGTGATTTTTTTAGTAAGAATCTAAATGATATTTCAATGTTTCTAACCATGACATTCAAAACAAATCACTCATGGAGTACATATTGATGTTCATCATGGGATGGTTTTAGGTAAAACCAATGTGATGCTACCTCCTTCCAATTACTTTAAATATTGTGACTCCTAAGGAATAAATGAACTATGTAATGTCCCAAAAATTCCGTGTAATGTTTTTAATTATATGATATTATTATGAGACTGTGTGCTCTAAAGTTATGTGATTCTAAGGCCCAAATATCCCTGAATGGAATTTTGAACTTTTTTAAGGTACCATTAGTAAATGAACAAATGAGATTTTCTATCTTTTGAACTAGTGATCAGATATAAAATGTGAGGACTACGTTGAACTCGGAATACTAAGATTCACCTAGAGTGGACATAACATGGGCTAGCAAGGGCCAAATGGAAAATTATATTCTTAGAAATTTCAGAAAATAATAAAATAATTTTAAAATTTTATTTTATTTTTTTTGTTATCCGATGAGAAACGACTTTGTGGTGCGCAGTGAGGTAGTGACATGGTGCAATAATTGGGCTCATTAATATTCTATATCATGCAACATTACGAGGCAATAAATAAAGTGTAATAGTGGAGTTGTTTTATAAATGAAACTGCGTAAGGACGCGACATCATAATGTAACATTAATGTCGCGACGTGTATCATTATTAATTTTGTGACGCGTTGGTGGAACTAGAATTAAACCTTGGTGATCTTCGAATGAACCTCCAACAGTCTTTCTATCCAATGAAGTACAATGCACCGATGGATCATCACTGACAACGACACACATCAATTAATGGATTTTGAAGCAATGAGTGAGGAGTACATCTTGAAAACATGAGAAAGAAACACCACAAATTTGAATGTCAAAGAGGTAGGGGTTGTTTATTTTTTAATGGTCTTCACTATTCATTTCTAGAAATGACTAACATAGATCAACCCCTGAATTGGTTAATCCATTATTCGTGCATTTATGCGGGAGGGTAACTATATTTTGGGGATTTCTCGATCCGAGTTCCAGCATTACTTGTTATGATTGTCCATCTCCCCCAAGCCTCATTGGATTTTAAACTTCTAACATTGAGGGTGTGGTCCGACACGAACAAAGGAAAAGACCCCTCCACATGTGCATTCTTTTGTGAATAGAATTTTCGAAGAGGTGACATAATTATTTCAGGACCTTGGCGGTGAAGGCGGTTTTTCCTAGAGACTTTTGGAAAAGTTGGCACGATGAACATACCACTTGAGTGTGTTCGGTGGTATGCTATGAAAAGTTCCAGTGCCCCGGAACCTGTGTCAATTTCGGCGGCAGTTGATAGTGGCTCGCGGAATTGGCCGTAGGAAAAGGCTGGTGGAACACCCATCGGTGCGCTGCAGCGGCGGGAGTGGTGGTGCCAAGCGAGCGCCACATAGAGGGACAACCCCCATCCGGGAAGTCTGGACAGCAGGTGAGCCAGGGTTTATCGACCGCAAGTGGTGGAGGCCCTATGTCCACGGGGCCAGAGAAGGCCAGACGAGGCACACCAATCACGTCCCAGCCGAACGACACCCCACCAGTCCGCCCCCAATCAGACCAGGCCTAAAGCTTCCTGGATGTCCCCTATGCAGTATGTGAGAACTAGGAACTAGAAGGCCTATCTCAAAGCCCATGAGGCTGACCACTCACCTAGCAGCCTGGATGAGACAATGTCACTAGGATTCTGGGCAGGCTGTACATGGCCACACTAGGCAGAGTCCAGTGTAGTCTATTGGTCCTGGACCATTGGATAGCCTTACCGGACCATCCTAGACCGTAATTAGGTCTGGTAGAGTATGTCAAATTTTTAAACCGTGGTATGTGGAATCCCCGAGCCAGGATGGTCGTGTTGGTTCGACCAGGTCGGACTAGAACTAGACGCAACCAGTACCTGTTTAATAAAATGCCCATATCAAGAAAATTGTGCGCCGAATTGATGAGTCGTTTATGGTATTAGGACTCACTCTACAGGAATGATATTTTTCCATGATCTGAGGAAGCTATCATGGAATTTGAGATGGGACTAATGTCTTGAGAACTTTTTCTCTGAAATGTGCTACGTACGAAACCATACGGTTGGCTGAGACCTAAAAACTGTTGACTAATGAATCTGTGTGAAACAATGATGTCCCAGAGGAAGCGGCTCTATGTGACTGTATAGACCCATGGTGGGTATGGGCTATGTGTGACCTGATAGACCCACAATACCTGATATATTGAGTATTTTAGAATAGAAGTTGTAGGAAGCAGCTCTATATGACAAGGTAAGACAATGGTGGGGAGTGACTCTATGTGACATAGCATACCCCCGGTGACCATCAAGGATGAGTACCACAATATTCCAAGGTTAGTGGGAAGAATATTTTGTGTGACCTCGGAGGCCCACTGTATTTGATAGAGGAAGAGTTATCCAGCATCCATGGTGTTCTATGATGTGACATATGATTCTTATATCACTATCCTAAATGCATACATAGTTTGATCTATCTTGGGATTCATGCTTTACATTGATGAATATTGTGTAGTAATTCCTTTTTTTTGGTGGTCCCTACCGAGTTTCGTGTTACCCAAACCTGCACGGGCCCAGCCCATGTGTGTGGTGTCCCATGAAGATGATCAATGCTTCGATATAGTCCTTGGTGGACTGGGACCCGGTGGAACCTATTGAGATATTACCAATCTATGCTTCAATTGTGGACATGGTGGCCTAGGAACTGGTGGGAACTAGTAGGTCCTAGTGGACATGACATACTACTTCCTCTTTTAGTAGCTTCACTACTCTTACGTTCAGATGGGGTTTTCTGCAGATGGCCATCAGAGATCCATTTTTCACTATGTTGTTTCAATTAATTATTCTTGGGATTGTATTCAATCCCACATGATTTCAACTATACTTTGCACTATGTCTTTTTTTAGTCTACTTTTTTCCCTTAAGTGTGTTGGGATGTGGTTCGGTGTGTTTGTGCATACAGGTACTCAAGAAATTGTCTCTCACTTGCAGGTTGATGCCTTCCCCGCAAGTCGCTAGCCCTTGGCCTTTGAAAGGTGGGCTGGGGGTAGTCATGGAACATGCCCTAGGGTACGAGTCGTGACAAACTATTTTTTCATTTAATCCTTATTCTACCAATATTTCATAATTTGGTTACTTCTATTTATACCAACCATTCAATAACTGGGTAGTAATGGTCATATTTTAATGAAATAAAACATACATTTTATACATTTAAATATTATTACATATTGTTTTTATATCAATATTTGTCTTACATCAATGGTCGTATATTCTTGATGACCTTATAGCCCAAAAGTTTATACAATCATAATTGGATTACATTATCAATTCTTATTTAGCTTTCAAATATATAACTTACCACACTTCATCTAATGTACTCTTCCCTTTATCTCATTGTATGTTTATCATCTTTATAACTTATTGTAATCCTTCCAATGTTATAATCAATGGTATGGTCCCTAAGCAATATCAAGGTCGTGAATATTTTAATCATGTTTTATATAAATTTACATGAATTTTTATTCCATTATTAATTTTTATAATTCTGTTTCATATAACTAATTTTTAATGTGTTTCATTTTTCACTGTTATTTTCATACCTCATTCAAATGTGGAAATGTTTAGTTTAGTCCAATGATAAATTATGACCATCTATTTATGATCTAAATGAAAATTTATAATTATATGTTTTGGGTGATATAGTTCACCTTTATAAAATAATATTACCCAAAAATTTCATTTATGAAATTAATGCTTCTGATATTGTTATTGTATTTAGGTTTCCACATATCATTCAAAAAAATATGACATCTCAGAAGAACATCATTCAATTGTGTGTTCATATTTAAAAACACTTCATCAAAATGATCCATTATCTCCACCCATTAATCTGTATTTGATATAAAGTTTTTCAATCGTATAGATTACAAGTTTATTATATGTGGATGATCGAGAATGAACATCTTCAAAAGTGATTCATGGAACACATCATTCACCTTTGAGAGGTATAGATATAGTAATAATATATCATTAATATTCCCTACAGATTAAAATATATATATAACTGACCAATATATATCGATATTTACATTCCATTATTCAGAAAGTATATATCCCGCTATGATATCGATATTCATGGGAATAAGTTTCCACCAAATTAAATCTCTATATCTCCTCTATGATTATCACCACACATGTTCTATTGAAATTTTAGTACTTTGGTAAACTGTATAATGTTATGATCAGTTTCCAACAACTCATTATAGAAATTGGTTTCTAAAATATTTCATTATATATAATCATCCTAGGATGTGAGATATTTAAATATATTATCATATAAAACTTCGCATAGTTCCATTTGAAAGGATGGTTGTAAACTATTATTAAATGAATTATAATTGAGATTTAGATGTTGATCCCATATACCATTTAAATAAGTTGTAAAATAATATTGAGGATATTTCAATGGGTGAATGGTCTATTTAGGATGACTATCTGTTTAAGGATGACAATTTTGTAATAAATCACAGATATGTATGCATTTATTTTTTAATACTTCAAAAATCATTTATGTAAACAATTAATCTGGATTATATACACTAGAAAGTGGTACACTATCAAGCCTTACCACATAATTTATGTATTGTATGAAAAGTTGATCAAGATAGAATTAATTATAAATATAAATGTTCTAATCCAAATTTTTATGGAGATCCATATATTGATCCATTCTTTTTCACATATTATTACATGAATTTAAGCATAATTTTTTATAAAATATGAAACGTATATTGAAAAGGCTAGAGTATTTCATTTAATATATATATATAACATTATTTTTATTGATCTTTTTAATGACATTCGTACTATCATTGATATAATATAGTTTTAGATAATAAATTGGAGAAATACTATGACAAAAGGGATGAGCTAAAAACCATAGTATGTGAATAAATATGGAATTTATGCCTAACACATGAGTTAAAAGGCATAACATGATGACATAAATAGAATGGATCCTGAATAAAAATATGGAAGAATAATATATGGATCATGGAATCATATGGTCATGGAATCATTGGAATGTGTAAACAATATGTAACTTGGCCTAAATGTTAGAAAAGGCTACTTGTAATGAATATATCACCTGGTGGACAAACATCCCTAATAGAATTTTTTTAAAACCTAACAGCATACATAAAATCTCATTAATCTATAAAATTACCAAATCAATTAGAGAACTGTAATGAAAAACCCATCATAACATGTACAAGCATATTTTCTCTACATAAAAATCATATATAGTGAATAAATAAAATGTTTCCCAATGAAAAAAATAGATTCCCTAATCAATTAATAAGGTATAAATAATAGACTAATCATTACATTATCAATGAAATAAGGGATTTAGATAATTAATGGATATCCATAATTAAAAAATAGGAATTGATAAAAAATAATTGTGTCCATCTTAATTTAAAAATTAAAAATGTGTGCTAAGGTAACATTATAAATGTGCCTCGTATATGCAGTTTTAGGGATAAACAACAAATTGTATTAAAAGAGGATAAAGTAAAAAATAGTTTGAATAAAAAAATAAATTAATAGATATTATTCATTCATTATTAATTTATTTATTTAAGAAAATTATTCACTATTTATTTCAATTTATAAAGTGTACATGAAAATGGGTAAGAATGAGAGATGTTTCCATTAATCATTACTGCATATCGTGAGGTCTTGAGAATGGATCATTTCAACACATATAATTCCTCAATAAATAAATATTAATTGAGATCAACATACATATGTATGGTAAATATAAAAAAATAATTATATATAAATCACGAAGAGACTAATTTCATAAATGTGAGAGAAATAGTGACCTAAAAATCGAGTTTTTCAGAGATCCCTTACCTTACATACAAATGAGTTATCGAATTTCACATAATGTGACGGATAAAAAATTTTGATTCACTAATTATGTAATTAATATCCTATTCCCCATGTATTTATTTAATTATTGATTTACTATTTTATATAATGGTTATTTTGATGAGTTATAAAGTATAATTTCATTGTTATAGTATGGTTCATTTTACTATTTCATCGGTGTTTAATTTGTGCATAATTATGGATTTTCTTATATAATGGAAATAATATTTCATAATTGAAATGAAATTTTATTAACACACTTAAATATGTTTAAATTATCCCTTATATAATTTTAATTTGAAACATGATAATCATTCTTTTTATAAAATATAAATTATAAATGTATAGTTTATTTGGGCGGTTTTTCTATCCATTAGAAACGAGTTTTATTTTACATAATTTAATGAGTAGATATTTGATACTTTACATAAAATAAGTTATAATTTACTATTTATTATATAATTTAACAATAATAAAAGTATTATGACCATTTTTTATGGCAGTAATAAAAACAATCTCGTTATCATGCTTTTTGGTTAATCTCTATAATATGGACAATGGTTTATATTAATTAGAGGAGTGTATATGATAAAATTGGGATATATATAAAATATTCCCCATAAAAATAATGGTATATTCAATAAAAAATACACGAGTTAATATAATTTGAAAGGTGAATGAGGAGAGAAGAAGTTAAAAGAAGAAAATAAATTATGTTTGCGGGTTAATTAATGTTACTTATTTAATAAGAATTCGTTGAAGCATCCATTTATGAATGTAAAATTTATATTTTTGTAAGGGAATACAAGAATTAATGCAGTTAGAATATTTGGTAGAGTGTTTTTTTATGTTTATAAATAATAAAGTCTTACAAGGTGTGAGGAGAAGGGGTTATGTGGAGTGGTGTTTATAAGGGAGGGGAGGGGTGTTTTTTAAATTTCTCCGAATATTTAATTATAATGAATTCATTTTATGTCTAAATACCAAAAAATGAAAATACATTCCAAATAAGATAATACATGGATCTAATGTCATCATCTAATAGAATTTAGAGATGTTAGGGATTTTTTTAAACCAAATCAATTTTACTATCCCATAATTAATGTATTTAAATTTTAATATCTGTAAAGAAACCATTCAATATAATTTTTTTTATAGAAACGACTTACCTAGAATAAATATGATCATAAATATTCAATTTAGTAAATAAGGGACCATATCATAATAAAATAATTATTTTTTTACCATTATTAAATAAATTCAATAAATATTAATACCATAAAATATCATTAATGTTAGTTTTTATACTATTTAGTACATAGACATTTCAAGCATTAAGAATAAAAGTAAAATTATAAAAAAATATTATATATTAACATGTCATACTAATATATGTATTTCACAGACAACCGTAGACACCTCAAATTATATTACTTTTGATATTTTTATTATCCTTTATTAATTTTGTATATTAATTAAATATTTACTACATCATCATCCTGTAAGAATTAAGGTATTTAATTATTTCCTAAAATATTAAAATAAATTTCCATTATAATGATTTTTTTTAATTATCCATAGAATATTTATAGTTTATTGTATCTTTAGGATAACACCTTATTAATAATATTCTGTTTATTAAAAATAATAGTGTGATATTTTTTCATTTTTACTGGTTTAAAAAATGAATAATCCATTATCATGGAAAAATATCCACTAAATACATAAATTTAGAACTTTATGTATTAGATATATAATATAGTTCATAGATATATAGTTTTTATGAAGTCATATGGATTTATCATACATTTTCAATTTGTATTAACCTGATTTTCCCATTAGTAAGATGATAAATTTTACAAGGATATAATAGATAATAACATAAATTAAATGGGGTTTATATTAAAAAAATAGACCTCTGTATTCCAAATATTCAATATATATTTCAAATTCTAAAACACATAATTGTGTTAATTTAAATTAATATTAAAAAAGAGGAATGAAATGAGAAGAAATATATTTGAAAAAAAAAGATTTTTAATTATATAATGATTTTATACTAAATTAATGCATAAATATAATTTAAAAGAAATTTTTTTTATGATTTATAATTAAAAGGAGAAAATTATTTTTTATAACTATTAGAATATATATTTTTACAATTTAAATTATTTAAAATACAATATAGCATTCAATATAAATCATTATTATTAACTTTTCATTAAAATATTAATCATTATAGATAATTCCATGAAATTCATCCTATGATAATTTTTTCAAGATTATTTAAATAATAATTTTTATTTTCTCGAATAATTTTTCTAAAACTGAAAAAATATATTTATTTTCACAGAGAAAAATATTAAATATTTTTTCATGAAATCATATTTTTAAAGAAAAAAATGACGGTTTTAAAAATAATGTGATTATTTCATAGGAATAAATATATTATATATCATAGCTATTAATATTCATATCCATAAAATAATTGGTGGGGTTATTACTATAGAATTAAAACCATAATCCTTTAATAGTACAACACACACTACAAGAAATCGGAGTATTTGAGATGGGATCCCGTCGCAAATAACCCTTCGTGAAAAACGGCGTCGCAATTAAACATATTAGCAATGGGACAGTCGCTAATAATATTAATAGTGACGAGAAAGATTACCATCGCTAATACTTCTCGGGGTATTTTTAAAAAACCTATTTGAGACGGGCCCGTAGGAAATAACTTTTGCGACGTGTATTCTTTCCCATCGCAAATAGTTATTTCGAAATAACTATGGGCGATGGGCCCGTCGCAAATACCTTTTGTGATAGGCTCCTATTCCCACCGCAAATACCTTTTCGAAAAACCCTATTTGCGATGGACCCGTTGCAAATACCTTTTGCGACGGGCCTCTTTTTACACCACAAATAGTTGTTTCGAAATAACTATTTGCGACGGGCCCATCGCAAATACCTTTTGCAATTGGTCCTTATTCACATCGTAAATAAGTTTAATCAAATGAAATAATAATATAATTAAAAAAATATTATTTTTATAATAATAATAAAATTACAATTCAATCAAATTTTAAAATAAAAAATAATTCCAATTTTTTAAACATTATAATTAATTATATTTTTAAATATATTTAAAATTCATAATATAATAAAATATAAAAAATATTAAAAAATATTAACAATCATATTAATACTATAATATAAAAAATATAATTTTATATAATATAATAATGTTATTATTACTATTAATATTTATGATAATCTATTATTAATATTATTAATATAATTAAAATATGAAAATTATCAATAGTTGCAAAAAATATATATAAAAAACATTAAAAAAATAATACTAATAATAAATCATAATTTTTTTAAATAATAAATCATAATTTTATTTCAATATTTGCAACAAAAAAAAAATATAAAAAAATAATAAAAAAGGCTGAAACTATAAATATAAAATAAATCATATTTTGAATTCAATAAACTTTATAACATCAAAATAAATAACTGGTCCGATGGATGGGGGGAGCTGGTCACCAGTTCGATGGAGGGGGGATATGGAGGATCTGGAAGAGCTGGTGGAGGAAACTCTATCCCTAATGCATAAGTCAGACGGCACATGTACTGCATCTGCTCCTAATGTTGTTGTTGCCACCGACTCATCAGCTCCTCATACATATACTGCTATAGTCGTTGCTCCTCCTGATGCTGCTGCTTCTACTGACGCATCTCCTCCTAATCTTTATAGAGACTCTCTTTCAGCTCAGTCTGTGATCGCAATTGATCCTCATACTGTGATGCAGAAGATGATGAACGGGCTCCTGTCGAGCTGGACACCGACATCGCATCACTACCATAATAAGCCACAGGAGTCAACTGAGAGTTGATACCAACTACTCGGCCCTTCTCGAAGCCATACTTGGTTGCCTGCATCCATGCGGACTCATCAAAATGATGGCCACTTGTCTGATCAGATGTCTCGGCCTAACCCTCAGCCTAGATTTCTGATGTCGCGACCTCATATGACTCCTTCAGTTTCAATTTGAAATTAAATTTGTGAATACATTATATGCAGTTAATTTTCAAACTAAAAAACAAATAATACTGACCACAATCTGATGTTGGCGATCACCTCTAATCTCCCCAGTAACTGGATTACTATACATCCTCCAATATACGCCATACTCCAAAATATCGGGTTGATCGACAGTCTATAAGAATATAAAACAATCTGTTAATATTTAAATTTATATAAAATATTTTTAAAAAATGTACATACCAGAAGCTGTCTATGTGTACTGATTGTATGACTCCCAACTCGATGAGTCACCTCCTCTCTCCCCCGATTCTGCCTCCCAAACGACGATCTCCTCTGAAAGACACCACTCAAACAGTGTGAACATAATCCATCCCATACGTGGGATGAAATGTACTATGGTTGGTGGGATCTATAGGACTCATCAAACATGGTCACTCTAGCTTTTTTCATGGTCATTTTTCATAAATTGTGTAAAAACTGATGTAATTGTTGACGCATCACCACCTCCCATACCTCGTGGATGGCGTTACGCATGGTATCATCGATCAGATACCATAAACCCTACAAATAATTTACAATATAAAGTTATAAATGAAATAAATTGCAAAATAAAAACTATTTATTTATGTACCAACCAATTGTCAAACATGTCCTACTGCACATCAACAGGAATCTGTTCCCACGTGGTCCATGGTTGAGAAAAATAGTTGCACAAAATAGAACTACCCTACAAGACTACTATTTGTGGAAAACTGAAAAAAAAAATTAATCAAACATTTATTATGTAAATAAATTAATGAAATCTTAATAAAATGAACAGTTTATCATACCTATGTATGCTTGGATTGAACCCAAGACGCAGACATCGCTTGGGGATTGGGTCAGGGATCATCAATCGTGCAAGACCATGCCCCCTCCGCGTACTCCTTGAAGTTCGAGTTGGTTGAGGGTCAGATGACCCGAAATCATCCCTATCCAAAGGTAGGTCAGCCCCCAACAACTGAAGAAATAGATCATCATTCACCTGAAATAGAAAATGAATGTTTTTAGAAAATAATTAAAAATAATTATTATATATACATATATATAAGTTATGATTATATATAATTATCACTGAATTTTATTAATATCTACCTCCATTGTCATCTTCATATTTGAAGATGCCATCTTCATATTCCTCCTCCATATCATCAATATCCATATGAGTTTCAGTTCCATCATCTCTTACCATTTTAAATTCATTTGTGACATCATTAACATCATCGTCACCATCTAATCTTAATTGTGGGATGTCATCATCTATAATAATGTTTTTTGTGAAAAATGTTTATTTTGAGTAGTCTCTTGAAAAACATCAATTCCTTGAACTTTAGTGAAACAAACTTCACTTTGAGATAACTGATTGTCTTGAATTTTGTTTTTTATTATGCTCTACCAATCACTCAGGTCTCTTGACGTTGAATAATACATTGCATAATAAACATGATGTTCCTATTGAGCCAGTAAAAATGGTTCATTTACTGCAAGAAGACTTTTATATTTAATATCGATGATTCCATGAGTAGGATGAACATGAAATCCTCTCTCAGTATCCAACCACCGATATTTGAACATCATTATGTAATGCTGTCCTAGATAACAGAGTTCAATAATTTCATCAAGCATGACATAAAAGTCAACATCATTTTCTCTATGATGACATCCTCTCAAGAAAATTAAACTATTCATTGTTTTTTTGATTCCCCATATGCACGTGTATGAAATCAAAATCCATTCACCGCTTATACTTTATAAGATTTAACCATTTTAGATGGTGGGTTACTCAATATATATAGATGTTTTTCAATTTTATCAGTTTGTTGAGACACCTGAAATTTTTTAAAATTATTATCAATATAATAAACAATAAACTGATTGAGATGTTAAAACATGAAGAATTTATGTTACCAGTTTTTGAAACCATAGAGAAAACTTTTTCGGCCAGTGTTCTTCGAGAGCAGCTGATGTAATTTGTGGAAGTTGTTTCTTGATATGATTATCATATAACCTAAAAAAATAATGTTACATATTATAACATAAATGATAGAATAAGTGATAGAAGCACTTACTATAGAAATGATTTCATCTCTTGATAGTTGATTAGAACATACATATGAGCTCTGTGATGTTCATCGTCTGAAAGCCATCGTTCATGAACTCCACCGAAACGAAGCTCTGACTGATTAAAATTGAAAATTGATTGTCAATTGCATCATCAACATTCCCCTCATTCTATCCCATGCTGTTGTGTTTTGAGGGATACTCTGATTCAAAATAGTGAGAGAAGAAAAAATATATTTCTTATTGCAACTAAGCTTTAGCAATTGATCCTTCAACAGATGCTTTGTTACATATTGTTTTTCCACTTCTTCATGCATCTTTCGAATGGGTACATCAATAGAAATTATACTAGACCTCCACACTTTGCTTCATGTGGAAAATGTAATATCAAATGTTCCATTGAGTCAAAGGAATATGGTGGAAATATTTTTTTCTAGTTTCAATATAATTACAACATCATTTACTTCAAGTTTTCTTAGAACATCGTAATCTTCTGTCACTGCCCAACTGTCTTGAAAAAAATATGACATGTCTGTTATCGAATCCCAAATCATGGAATTCAATAGACTTCTTAATCCAATTGAAATAATTCTTTCCATTATAACATGATAATCATGACATTTTTATCTGCTAATATAACCATTATTTACACATCTACCCAAATTGGAAGCACATCCATATGAAAGTCTCAAATCTTCAATCCACTAACAAAATAATTAGCGACATTCTTTGGACAATATATAAACTGCATTTCTCTTCATTAACCTTTGTGTTCGGACATTCTCAAACAGTTCGAGTTCTGGGCACCTGCAAATTTGGGAAAGATCTAATCATGCCTTTACATTATCTTTTCTCTTACCAGGTGTATCCAAAACTGTATAAAATAAATTATCAAAATAGATCTTCTCAATATGCATAACATCCAGTATGTGGGGACTAATAAATCAGACCAATATAGAAAATCCCAAAAACTGCTCCCTTTTATCCAATCGTGTTCATTCCCAAAGCCATAAATTTTCTGTTGGTTTATTGTCGGTACAAATGTGATGGAAGGTAATAAAAATACAACTGATTTTACCTCCGTACCTGATAGCATTTTAGGAGGTCTATCCCTTTCAATTGTAGCTTTTCTAAAATGATATTTGTTCCTCAGAAAAGGATGATCAGTTGGAATAAATCGGCGACGACAGTCAAAATAACAAGGTTTTTTTCCATGGAAAAGTATAAATGCTTTGTTCTCTCCCATATAGTAAGGACATGATTTCAGTCCATATGTACTCCAGCCAGATAACATGCCAAATACAGGGAATTCACTAATTGTCCACATTAATGATGCTCTTAGTATAAAATTCTATTTCACAGTGATATCATTTGTATTGAAACTAGTACTCCATAAAAAATTTAATTCATCAATCAATGGTTTCAAATATACATAAATATTCTTTTTTGGATGTCCTGGGATTAATAAGGTCAAAAATATATAGGTCTCCTTCATCAGTATCCCTGGAGGTTAATTGTAAGGAGTTATAAAGATAGGCCAACATGAATACTGACTACCATAAGATCCAATCGGACAGAAACCATCAGGGGAAAGACCTAGTCGCACGTGTCGAGCATCTAAATCAAATAACGGATGAACTCTATCAAAATGATTTCAGGAATCACCATTGGCTGGATGATTCAATCATTTACTGGTTAAAATATTCGTTTTGTGCCATGACATCATTGTCCCTATATTCTTAGACATGAATAATCACTTTCTAATTATTTTAATCACTTTCTAATTATTTTAATCATTTGAATTAAATCTCTATTTATTTTAATTCCTAATTATTTGAATTAAATCTATATTTATTTCATTTGATAATTATTTTAATTATTTGATCATTATTTTAGTTAATTATTTGAGTTAAATCGCTATTTATTTTAATTATTTTCTAATTATTTGAATAAATCTAATTAAATCTCTATTTATTTTAATTGCTATTTATTTTAATTATTTTCTATTTATTTTAATTATATGCTATTTATTTTAATTATTTGAATTAAATCGCTATTTATTTTAATTATTTGCTAAATATTTGAATAAATCTAATTATTTAAATTATTTGAAAATTATTTTAATTATTGGAAAATTATTTTAATTATTTAAAAATTTATTATTATATTTAATTATTACCAAATAAATATCCCCCGGGAGTGTCAAACCAAGAGTGCAGCAAGGCCCATTTTCGTGTACCAGGATACCCCGGGTCAAGCCCAAAACTCCATGTCAGAGTTTTCCCTCCTAGGTACATCTGTGCTAGAGCTGCCTCTACTTGTTCGTATACAGACAAGGATTTATTTGACAGATAAACTAAAAAATATACTTAACTACTAATTATATAGAATTAATTATAACTAATTGTTGCTAATTATTTATAATTATTTATAACAATATCATTTTATTAATAAAACAAAATATAAAAACTAAATTAATTATAAACTAATTTAATTAGAAAAAAAATTAAAATTAATATAAAAAATTTAAATAAATATAAAATTATATAAAACGTAAATACCTTTGAAATCATGAAGCTATGGAACCCTTTGATTGCCTTCTGACGGTCTCACAAAAAGAATCAAAATTCTTTTTTTTTTTTGCTTAAAACTAATGCTTCAAGGAGAAGATAGTAGAAGAAGAAGATTACAATGTTTTCAAACCTAAAATGGTTGGGGTATATATAGGTTTACATATTTTCAATGGGATTATTTGAGACGGGTTACCCATCGCAAATACTGATTTTTGCGATGGGTCCCATCGCAAATTCCTGTCGCCCTCTTTAGTTAAGGTCGACATTTAAAAAGGCTTTTGCGATTGCAACCGTTGCAAATACTTACCTGCCGACATAACGTTAGCAACATGCAGAGTTTCCAGTCGCAAATACCCTGAAACGATAAATACTATTTGTGATGGGTATATCCGTCATCGCTAATATTTACTTATTTATGATGGTCCCTTCGCAATTACTATTTGCGACGAGTAAAGTTGCCCGCCGCTAATGTTATGTCTGTCGATAAGTATTTGCGACGGTCCATCGCAAATACCCTCATCCATGAAAAGGTTATTAAGATGGGCCCATCACAAATACTTATAGTCTGAAATAACGTTATCGGAGGGCGCATTTACCCGAATTAAATAGTATTTACCGTAGTAGGGTATTTGCAACGGGGAGTAGCCACCCATTGCAAATACTTTTCCAACATTTTGGCATGAAATCCGCACCAAACCTATTCCGAAAGGGACATTTTCTCCATCGCAAATGATCAATTATTTGCGACGGGAATATATTCCCATTTAAAATAAGCCTTTCGTCGAACCTATTGCGACGGGAATATGTCCCATCACAAACAACCTGTCTCAATAAACCCTTTTTCCTATAGTGACAGTTCGTTTGAACTTTTTTTTTCATGAAACACAAGCTGCTCAATAAGTTATAATATCTAAAAGTAAATGTTTCATAAAAATATTATGATGTTATAGTATTCATCAAAAATGAAACAACATCCACAAACAACTTTTTTCATATTAATCTGATAGTATGTGAGGCTACTTATCCTTCCTAAATTTATCTCATTCCCATGAATCCTCTTTGTATTTTTGGTTCCCCTATAGTACATTAATGAAGTGAGTGGACATATTGCATATAATATTATACCTACATTCTATGATCATCAATGGATTATCCTAATAATAAAGTTATTTTTCTTAATATACCACATATCAATTATGTACATGAGAGGGATGTAATATGTACTACCTGAGTAGGGTACTTTGAATATGTTATGTACTGGAGGAATGGTTGTTGGAATTTCTAGGTGATATGCCATAAATCTAAAGATATAAAGAATCTCAAAGAGGCCAATATAATTTTGAAATATCATTCCCTTCTTCCCAAATCAAATTAGAGTCTTAAATAGATATTAATGGAGGAATACCTTGTTTGACACCACAAAAACTATGCCTCATTGATGATTATTGGAATATCTCTTCTATCGACATTGGGATGCTCAGATATAATGATAGATAGTTCCATGATTTCTACCATTTCCTCAACCATTTTGTCTCCTAGACTCATACATTATCAATCTTCATCGCATAATTTTGATTTTCTAAATCTCTTTTAATATAGACCATTATATGTTTCGATTTTGGATTCTTGAGTGGAAATTATTATTCTTAGAAAACATGACATATATAAGATATTGATCCCATCCTCCTTTTAAGTACATTGAACTTGATCCCAATATTTCATCCACATTAAGTTTGGTACACTGTGAATGTCTATCATTTTATGAGTGATTATTTATACTAATGTTCATTTTAGTGTTTATATCATATTGGGTAGTTTTCATGAACATTGTGGTTATTCGTAGATCTCAATCTGGTACTATCAGTTATGGTACTCCATACTACCTCACAACTTATTTAATGTATATCAATAACATTCAATCAAATAGAAAGACACATGAAATTATAATAAAGTGTTTTATCTTTGAAAGATGATGTATAACAACCCATATCGCAATGTTTCATATAGATATTTTCGTATTCCTAGAGTAAAATTTCATGGTGAGGTTTTACCATTTCCCTGTAGGTATAGATATTGGTTGAATCATCCCCTTATACATTTTCCATTAATCACACAATTGATGATAAACCATTATCCTTAATGTACATTTATCTAACTTTTTTTCATATTGTCCCATCAAAAGTACACTCATATATCCAAATATATATTTGATATCCTTGGGTGTATCGATATGTTCTATATATGTTAATCACTGAACATCTCCCATTTTATTCAAGGTCTGATGGTACAAAAATTCATGAACCAAATCATGTAAATCTATCATTATTTTTAATGAAATATGAGGATTTACAATTATTAATAGATTCAAAATTCTTCATAATATCCACATCTTTTCATTGACTGTCATTTATCTTCTTTGTATGGGATGAATGGGACATTTTCACATGTTTTATGATTCCAATGTCCATTATTTTAATGTATAAAAAGATTTTATAATTCTAAAATCACATCATTGATTAAGCTATATGATCCTTTATATTTAGATCATCTACCACAATATTTCCTATACCAAGATAATAATGGATTGAGTAGTTATAATTTTTATGAGTTATGACCATATCAAAAGGATCATATTATGTTCCATATATTATAATATATATTTTGGGATCTTAAGATTATTATATATCTCAAATTTTCCCCATATATATAATTTTCTTGTCTTTTTTATTGTTAATATCAAAGCCACCAACTCAAGATCTTGTGTGTGATAGTTTTCCTAGTGAAATTTCAATAGACTTCAGGTGTAGGCTATTACAATATCATTTTTCATCTCCACACAAACTAATCCCATATTTTATTGATCACTATATACCATGATGTTTTATCCAATTTTGGGTACTATATAGGTATTTTGTAGTGATAAGAATCTTCTTGAACTTTTTGAAGTAGTGTTTACGTTCATTGGTCTGTAGAACAATGCTCCCAAGGAAGTCATATGGTTAGTGGGATTTATGATCATGAAATGTTCTTATAAAATCATTGGTAAAACATTTTTAAGCCAAGAATAGTATGGATATTTTCGACATATATTGTTTTGGGAAAATTTTCAATTATCTTTTTCTTAGGACGGTCTACCGATATCTCTTTTTTATAACATTTACGAATAATTTTACATCCTCTATATATAACAAAAAATTACTATAATGTTTATATATTTTTCTCATATCATTGTCTATAGAATTATATTCAATATCATTCAATGTTCCTTATTTTTCATGGGTAATAATTACTACAATAAAATTTTCTATCTAATCTATAAATACTATATTCATTAAGTCCAAGAATATTACTGGATCATTATTGATTCCAAGGGGCATAATTATGAACTAATAGTTTCTATACATCATTAAAAAATAAGTATTATGAATATAGTGTTTTGTACCTATATTTGGTGAAGTCTGAACCGAAGGTCCCCAATTTTTATATACATTTCCTTACATAGTTGATCAAAAAAGCTAAATTTATATGTTACTTTGTATTTTTTCCATATCACATTTTATTCAATGTTAATGAATTCATAGGTGAATTGATCCTTCATTATTCTTGGCAAAGAGGACCAAAACACCCCACGATAAAGCACTCGAACATATAAACCCTTATCCAGATACTGTTATATATGTATCTTTAATTCTACGAAATCAATGGTGTCTATTCTATAATGTTTCAATGATATGGGAAGAGATCCACGTATAAGGAATTATTACTACTCACCATCTCTATTAGGAAGAATATTATACAATTATTTATGTAACATAATAGTATAATATTATATAAGGTGTATTTATTCAAGCATGATCCTTTCCTTCATCTCAGTCATTTTAGATAGATATATTTTTTTATATAGAAATAATATCCACATATGATTTGATTATTCCAAAGGAGATTCATCCTCCTCGTTACACTTGTATAAAATTGGAGGATTCTGTGGAATGTGATTTTTAAACTCCCTCTCCCTATAATTGATGTTGGATTTATTAAATTATATCCAATACATGCCTAATATAGCATCAAACTCCCCCAAAATGTGAAAAATGTCATCTTGTAGGATGGTTTATCAAGAACATTTTCTGGGGTGGAGTTATATAATTTAGATGCATTAATTTTCCCATTTTGCATTCTCCATGAAAAAGAAACATCCATATTTTAATAATGTTTTTGAATTGTTCTACAAAACTAGTATGATATGAATGAATATGTGTAACAAGAATCATTTAGTTTGTTTACAATTATTGAAACAAAAACTTGTGTACATATCTCCACATTATTATTGGGAGTCACCTTAGTAGTTTTGATATCATTTTCCCTGACATCTATGCATGTAAGTTTTTGTTTTTGAGTATCTCTAACAACCATGGTCTTGAAGAATTATCTCACATAATTCTCAGGTGTCTTGTAGTTTAAACACATCACAAAATGTATATTATTCACATGAAACATCTTTTCCAATTCTTCATATGCCGTTTTTTAATTTCACTTTTCCATTGATTATATTGGTGCCACTATTTTCCACACTGGAAGAACCTTATTCTCTTTTGGATGTTTCCAAAATGATTAATCCCTCTATTTTGACACGTAGAAAACTGGGTTTTCTTTGATCCATGATATCTTTTAGTTGGCCTTCCCAAAGATAATTCAATCATTTATTTATTTTTTTAGCACCTCAAGTCCACTAAGAACCAACGATATCAATATTATCTTTAAGGGCACAACTAACAATCCATTCATTAATATAAAATAATTAAATTTATACAACTTTTTGAAGGTTTGGTTTAACTCACTAAATAATAGATACACATTACATTCCATCATAATGATAAATCATGTACAATACATTTTTTGTCATTTTATGTTTCCTTATATTCTAAAATAAACTCAATATCCTTTTGTTTTAGATGGAGGATCTCACTCCCCATCTTACGATAATGATTTTGGGTAAAATATTTATTTAAATATTTTTTCTTTAATGGTTTCCTTTCCATGGAATAAATTTCCATTTTTTTCTTTATTTTAATTATCATTTTCCATCACTGATCAGGTTTCCCAACAAAATTATAAACCACTGGCATGAATCTCTATTTTTATGAGCCATGGGTGGGAGGGAATGTTTTCTTAATGAAAAAAATCCATTTTTCCACAATAATGGGATCAGATGATCGAAAAACGATTAGAGGCCTCTGTCTTCTAAAGGATTCGATTAAAAAAATATTTCTTTGGAGAATGGGGGAGTTCAACATAATTCATGTTTTATTTCATAACATGATCCATTTAATCTAGTATTGCAATGAAGCTAAGAGCTCACATTCCCATCAAATTTGGTATATCATTATGGTAATAATTTCATTGCATATCACCTTATTTGTTAGCATTAGTTCTACTATTTCCATCTATTAACAAGAAATTATATAGTTAATTAAGGGGATTTAATTCATATAATATAAGCAAAAAAAGAAAATATTTACCATGGAATGAATAAAAAATTATATTATATCTTGTTATTATAAAATTTTCAATCTAGATTATCATTAATGATAGAATTAACCATACGTTTTTAATAATGTTTCTAGTCCTAATCCAAAAAGATAACCATACCATCCTTTGATACGGGCTATAGCAACCAAATACTTTTCACATATTAGTAAATTTTTTTAATCATAATTATCCATAAAATAAAAACCGTCAATAATACATTCTATTGTCCTTAGAAGACTAAGAATATAATAACACATCATTTTATCAATATTAACAATGAGACCCTAACTACACATGATATCCTAAAAAATATATATGAAATCTAGGGGAAATAAATAGGCAAAAGGGATGTCCTAAAAATCCTTGTAAGGGAATAAACATTGGATTTAATCATATCAAAATTGTTTTAGGACATAACATGATTATATAAAAAGAATAGACAATGATTAAAGATATATAAGGATAACATATAAAATATGGAATCATATGATCCTATAAAAAAGTGGTAGAAAAATATAACATGATATAAACATGATTCAAGGATAACAACATAGAAAATATCACATGGTGAAAAATACACCATTATGTATTATGTTTACTCTCTAATCTCATACATAACGTCTCTTGAGACAAAAAAAATACCCAATTCATTATATTGCAATTTGGGATTACCAAAAATAATATGTCCATGCATTATGTGACACGTAATTATTCATACATAAAGGCTAACCATGGAATGAAAAGGCCATCATAATCATGATATAAGGCTTAACTAATGGGAGTTTAATATTGTAATCCCAAAAATTTGATATTTAAATCTTTCTCAGACATTACTAAAAGAAAAATAAGAAAATATAAATAATAATGATGTCAAAATGAAATGAGAAAAATAAAAATCTACCTTTACGTAATATTATATATGTGAAACTTAAGTGTGGTTTTTTGGGAAAACTAAAGGTGTATTTAAAGTGGATAAAGGAATAATTGATTTACTAACACCATAAATGAACTACAATAGGTTTACTAGATAAATTGAGTTAATTAAAATAAATATTTTAGGTTTAAATAATATTATGAAGTTTAATTTAAAATATATAATAAATAAAGATGTTTCCTTTAATTGGGTGTTCTTATAGTGAGTTATTGAGAGAAGAACCATTTTATTCATTTAATTCCAAATCAAAGAAATATTAATTAATTTATGTAAATTTTTGTGGTACATAAATAAAAATATATAATATTTTATAATAATATTTTTGAAAAAATGTTCGGAAACATCGTAGAAATCACAACCCAAATGAAATAAGGATGTCCGTAGATATAACATACATTATGGGAAAATAACTTATTCATATTCACATAATGTCTAGGGTAATCAAATTGGACTAATTTATTATTTAATTAATAACAACATTGATATGTATTTGATTTATGCTAATTTTTTTAAATTTCATTTTGACAATATCAATGAGTTAGAAGATTTAATATCATCATTTTGGGAGAGTTCATTTCATTGTTTCATATTCATTCCCCTTATGAAAAAATATATCATTTCTTATTGAATTAGAATAATATTATAGAGGAGAAAATAAATGGTATTAATACAACTATAGAATTTCAACGGGTCACATCTATCATTTTCCTTTCTATCATGAGGACGAATGGCTTCATTAAAAATTAATGGAAAATGTTGATTTTTTTTGGTGGGTTTTATGTTTATTATGAACATGATTTGTTTCATTAAATATAATGTCAATTTATTAGATGCAGAATATAGAATAATATGTAATATACTTATCATAATGTTATTTTACCATAATAATATTTTAATTACCATACATAAAGAAGTTAATGATAAAAGAAAACTCATTACCCCCGTATTCAATTAATCTAACTTTTTGGACAATGGGTTTTTAAATAAATAAGAGGATATGTGAAAAAATGGGTATAATGAAAATATTACATTATAATATATCATTACATTATATACATGATAATGGATTTTTATTTTTTTATCAACGAACAATGGGTCATAAGTTATAAGAATAAAATAAATTTAGAGAGGTAGTGAAATAAGGTCACCTCCTAAAAATCACCTCATTTATGGATCCACATAGATTGATAGAATTAGAAATATTTTCATACTATAAGAAGTTATACATAGAGAGAGTGGGGATGAGATTATTTTTCAGATATTTTGAATTTTTCATGGATTCTAATTTGTGAGTAGAAGGGGTTGTGAGGTGTGGTATTTTTATGGGAGGAGAGGGGTGTTGTTGAAAATTCTAAAAATATTAAATTATAATTAATTAATTTATCATCAATATAAAAATTAATGTTTTATAATCTAGGATATGATATGATACAATTTAAATTGGTCATCCAATGGAATTAATATATATTTTTTTTTATTTTTAACATTATCATTTTGACTTACCATTATTTAATCAATTCGTATTTATAATCTATTATGAAATTATTTAATTTTAAATGAAAGTAATTTTTAGTTGTATAGTGTCAATTTTACAATAAATTGAAACATTATGAAATTTTTTTATCATAACCTTATCAAATAGATTTATTTTATTTTATTTTTTTTAAAATATTATAATAAAATATTAATCCTATAAAATATCATTATTGTCAATTTAAATACTACTCAACAATTTTACATTTCCAAACATCAAGAAAAATAGTAACATCTAAACCAACTATTTTGTAATTTCTTAAACATGTCAGGTTCATTTACATAATTTCTTTATCAACTTATATATCACCAATTATATTCCATTTGAATTTTTTTTATAATTTTTTATATAAATTAAATATTATTTACAATATCATTATTTATGAATATTGGGTAAATATTTAATTCATAAAATTTTTAAGTGAATTTTATAAATGAATATAAATATTTTATCTTCAGAAATTAAATTTATATTCATGTTTATATTTTTATAACTGTATATTATAAATATTAAACTTATTAAAAATTAGAGTGACATTTTGTGACTTTATTTGATTTTAATAACCAATATATAATTTTATAGGAGGTGTGTCCATTGAATAGTTAATTTTTTTTCTGTAGCTGTTAAGGGTCTAATTTAATTAATCAATAAAGTGTTTGTATGAAAACATATATCCTTATCAATTATATTAAATGAAATTTATCCTAATTTACCAATTACCGAGATGATAAATATTACCATGACTACTATAAATAATGGAAAATATAAAATGTCTCTATTTAGTATATTTGATCATACTAATTCTATATATGGAACTAATTTACAAAATATAAAATACCTAAGTGGTAGAATTTAATAGAAATTTAAATATAAAAAATTTACTATAATAATTATTTTTTAAAAATACCCCTTTAAGTATTAAATATTTTTATAATAAATTCATGTATAATATTAATTTCAAATAACAAAATGACATTATTTATAGAATAATATAACTAATGAATGTTTAAATATAATCCATAATTGATTTAAAAATTGTATCTTTTATAAATTAATATACATTTTTCAATGTAAATAAGTATTTTTCATTGTTTGATAAAATTTCAAACCTTTCTAAAAAATCCCAAAAAAATAAATCATCAAATAATTTATACTGCATAAATCCAAAAATTAAGAGTATTTATCAAATAATTTTTTTAGAATTTTAAAGTTATATTTATTTTCAAATAGAATGAAATAAACTCGTTATATAGAGAAAATACTTTTTTGATGTATAAAATAATATTATTTATTATTAATTTTATAATTTACAAAGTATTTATAAATTATATTGTATTTTTCAGTATTTATACCACTAAACTGAAATACCTAGTTTCAATGGTGTTGTTAAAATAGTATTTTTTTTATATTACAATTATGTTCTCATAAAACTGGTGTTACCTGCAAAACAAGATGATAATTAAATTAAATTTTTTAAATATAATTATTTTTTTAAAAAAATAGCGAGCTGTTACAATCCACCAAATTAACAATAGAAATATTTCGTTTAGAATACTTAGTAAGAATGAGAATTTAATTTATAGTAATGTTATCATACATTCATTATATAAAATGAAATGGTTCCATTATCACATGGATTTATGATATTCTGACATTAAATGTTTGGAATCCAAGAAATGAGATTTATTATCTGAATTATTCAACATCTTATAGACCCCCCAATAGTTTTAGATAATACCTCTATAGATCATTTTGCATTATGGGTAAATAGTGAATTATAAACTATATGTATCATCCAAGATCTTCTTCCATAGTACAAATATAGATGGGATTCATATCCAAGATCAAACTCTTATTTCTCAATCTATATGAAGGTTGAATATATCAATATTAAATTAATTATTTTTCATTTTCATATCATTATTCTTTTCCTCTAAGATATCTACTTATATGTTTTTTTTATATAACAATTTTGGAATTTTAGGATTCCCTCTATTCAAATATAATCTATTTTTTTAATTATTATGACATCTAAAATGATTAAAAATCTTTTAATACTCATCAACGATATGGTAGAATGACCTTTTCTTTAAGGATATTAAAAAACCTTGTTTTACTTCGTAGAATGGTATTTTATCGACAAATCATAGACATTCATTAACATGAACCATATCCAATTTCACATGTTCATATTCTTATATTTTAGTATGTAAGTTTGATTTTGTGATATATATATATATAATTCCCCTATATATAAATTTATCTTAATTGACTAATTGATATCTATCTAATCTCTAAATAATAAGTCAGGTAGTTTTCATATGGGTTTTAAATTTTTTTGACACATAATGTGTCTCCATTTCATTTTTCATTAAGAAAACTCCCAAACCCTTTAAAATATGATAATTGAAATTCACATACCTTTCTTTATTTTAGGGTTCTGTTAATAGATATATAGTGACTGAACAAATATTATTCCAACCTCAGAAGTTCAAATTCAGTGTCTATTACTATTATAATGGGATGATAACAAGGAATCAAATTTATGTGGACTGAAGAGTTTAACAGTTTTTTTAAAATAGTTACATAGATGTTTCTTGTATTATAAATGAATACAGTAATTATTTGTTTTTATACAATTATTCCATCTTTAAATATCCTTGATCAAATTTCTTGGAACATTTTTTGAATTACTAGGGAAGAAAAAAAATAATGGTGTGCTCAAATTTTCATCAACGGTAAAGTGTGGAGGAATCAATAATTAACCAATATTAATAGTATATATTGAACGATTATAAATAAGGACACAATAAATGTAATCCCTAATCTGGGAAGGAGGTGAGTAAATAAAATGTCAAGGTATGTAACTGAAATCAAATTTCATTTTAGAAATAAATTGTAAATGAAATTCCGCAAATGAAATGTCAAATAAAAATCTCTTAGATAATAATAAAAAAATTTATTCTAAATAAATAAAATTCTTATTTATTGGATTCAATCTATTTTTCACATGAACTACTACACTATTAATACTTATCCATAATACAGTATGGGTTTATGTGGGTAAACACATCCATTATTCTTAAAAAAAACTCAAAGGGTTCTTCAACTCCTGATTGCATGTTATTAGACTACCGATGAATCATAGGGCTTTCACAAACTAGTCCCCATCCCATAAAAAACTGCATTGAAATAACCAAAATATGTGTATTTTTTTTCTAGAACATTTATTTTATATCGAATAAATGATTTAGTTTAAAAAATATGTTCTTATCAAATGTCTATATTTTTTAAAGGATTCATATTAAGCAATATTTACCTGATAATAAAATAACATTAAAAATTAAAAATTTATTTAAAATTGATATATAGTTTATTCAATAAAAATATCTATGATAAATTATATGGATAATTAGGGGAAATTATAATTATAATGATCACAATAAATTGAATATTTTAAGGGGACTTAAAAAGGAAACCATGAATTAAATTTCAATACTATTTTTCTCATATCAATCATAAAAATTACTGAGTAATAATAATGATGGTATCAATATGGAATATCTGAAAATGTGTAAAATAATGTGTTGTTTTCATTGATGAATGAAAATAATATAAAATTATTCTTTAAATACATTCTTGAGGAAAATATCTCTTTCCTTTTGAAAATAATTTTTGAATTATTTTCGTTAAATTTAACTTCATTAAAATATTTTCATTAAAATTTAGCCTTTTAGATCTGAAAAAAAAAAGAATAAAAAAATTATGGTGCTTAAATCCATATATATAGTTCAAGGTAAAAAGAATATTCCTTTTTCATGGTATCAATGTTAGGAAATAACCTTAATCTGAAATAGAAAAAAATATTCCATTGAAATTATTTTTAAAAGACCAATGGGTTAAAATTTTATTAATTAATTATTTTTAATGATTAAATACATATTAGAAAACATTTTTATAACAAAGGGCTTTATAGAATGCATGTTCTATGACAAAAGAGGAAAATGATTTCTGTTTTTCATTAAAAAAATTATAAAATATTTTATATATAAAAGAGTATAAAAGGTACAATTAAAAGAAAAAGGATATTAATTAACAATAGAGAAGAAAATGAATATCTTTTATGAAGAATTATCAAATAATTTATTTTAATTTAAATTCAAGTTTAAACTGTACCAAAATAAATAACATTGGAAAAGAAAGCATTGAAAAGACCATAAATTTTATATGATAATCAATAAAAAATAGATTATTTGTGTCAATGAAAATCCAAATAGTTCAACGTGATGTACAAAAATATATATATATAATCTTTATTACAGACATAATCATATAATATTACAACAACATTTTATTAATATAACCCAACAAAATAAATTGGGTTATATAATTATTTTCCACTTGGTAACTCATAATTCAAATCCCATAAATGAAATAAATAAAATTAATTATAAAAATATCATCAATAATTAATCAAACAAGATATTATACGTAATGGGTTATTTATTTATCCCATATATATGAAATTATGTGCACAATAATAGAATATGCCTCGAATAATGGAAATTGAGATGACTCTCCTTTTTAACAAGAACAAAATGAATGGGAGACCCAAAAGTAATAAGTATAAGATGAAATTTATAAATATAATGAATATTAAATTATTAAGTATATATTATAAAAATGGGTAAGTAGTTCCAACACACAAAATTAAATATGTTTTGTTAATATTGTATGCCTCACAAAAAGAAAAGTTATACATGAATCCCTTAACTTGTGTTTCCTTTTTTGGGGGAACATCCTTTAACCTCATGTATATGAGTTTTAGACATGTCAATAACTTATAAATTAATAATAATAATATTTATAATATCTTATATAATCATTTTATAATATAGTATTACACGTTTGAAAACAATATCTAATTATTTTCAATATTTAGGCTTTTTATTTTTTAGTTTTTTTTGTTTAATCTTGTTATTTTTTTTATTTTTTCAATCATGATTTCCAAATATAAATATTTTTAACTGTGATTTAACTATAATATATATATAATATAAAATTGTTTATTATAATTAATAATATTTTTTTATAATAAACGAAATGCATTGTTCATGGAGATGGTAGACCATACGTACCGATGTACGATGCATTCATTTTTTCAATATTTAAATCATTAAATTTGAATTATATAAAAATATAAATACATGAAAATTAAATTATCATATATATATCATATATTTCACATATGTTTATTAAAACCTTCATTTATACATTCCATGTATATCGTGAATGAATCACATCATTTTAGGGATGAAGTAGTCAAAACATCCAAAAATGATGCTATCATATTCCCAAATAATGGAAAGCATAAAGTATTGGTTTATATTGAAATTATATAAGAATAAAGACATTATTAATATATGATATATATATATATATATAATATTAATATATAATTTTATCATAACTCCAAACTATAAGAGCTGGTAATGGAAAAATGAATGACATTGCTTTGTGAGGTGGTAGTTTACTATACACATAAATGGTAAAATTGTTACCCATTATATTGTTGTGTGTATATGTGTAGGTCAAAAAATTATATAAAAAAATTATTAAATATATCATAATAATTTAATTATATAATAATTATGTCAAATTAATTTAATGGGGGGTATATAAATGAAACAAAAGTGATTGTGGAAGAATGTTACCACTTATTCGAGTAACTACCTTTGGTTTATACCCAAAGGATTCATTGGTTGGACTTAATTCCAACGCGAGGATTATAGGATTATGGTACGGATTGTGCAATATTATTTTATCAGATTAAGGGAAAGACAAAGGTATTGATATGTGTTAAGAAGTGGGAGGGATGAGTGCCTTTTAATAATTATTGAGGAGTTTCATTCTTAAAAAAATTTAACAAGGGATTCCACCAACGTTTTTCCTTTAAAATTTTGATCTAATAATTGTAAAATGTTGAGAAAATATATAATTTATAGAAATATGAACAAACATTTTAATATGGATAAGTTCTTATTTTATTTCATCCCTTAAGAATAAGGATTAGTTAGTAGTTATGCTAGTTTTTGTCTTAATTGTAGTAATAAATTTTAATCATTTTTACTAATATTTTTTGTCAATGTTATGTTGAAATTATTATACATTATAACTTATTTTTATTCATGATATGAAATCCGTTTTTTTGAAATTCCAATCATCGAATTTGAATAAATTTTTTTAAATTTAATCACACCAATGGGAAGAAAATATGGGTTCTTAATGTAAAAAATTCTTTAAATGATTTCGATGAATTTTTTTTTCAATATAAATGTGATATTAATTAAAAAGATCGAAATTTGTTTAATCAATTTATAATTGATCAAATTTGAATTTGAAATAGTTTAATATATAAAATATCCTTATAAATAATTATTTTGAAATTGTAATATTGAATTAAAATTAAATATTTTTCAATACTCAAAAAAAAGAACCATCACATACAAATACTGAAAATTTACCCAAAGATAATTTTGATGTTACCCATAAAAATATGACATTTATTCTGACATATAAAATTTATCAAATTGAAAAAATCAAAATATTGTCTCCATTAAAAAGTGGTAAAATAGCCTTTAAAAAAATATAAGTTATCATAGGTAAAATTAGGTTTTTAGACATCTTATTCCTATAAAATCATTTTAATGAATAAAGAAATTATTAGATTTAATATATAATATATATTATTATATTTTAGTTAATAATATTCATAATATTTAAATTCAATAACATGGTTATAACTTATGAAATTAAATCATATTTTTTTATTATTATATTCTTGTTAGGTAAAACATGGTCTTGCGTATAACGCAAGGCATTGAAAAATATCATTTTTTAATTCAAAAGTCAGCAACTCAGAATTTAATAAATATCATGCTATATAATAGATTTAATATATTTAAAATCATAAATATATTTTATTATCTCATTAAATTATATTACCATACACACTTGGTGTTGTGTTTCATACATGTAATCGAATACAGTGTTACTAGTTAAGAATATTTAGGCATTACATTCACCCTAAACAATTTAAATAGAATCATCACAATTTAATCTAAATAATCATAATATAATATTTGATTTTTCCTATCTTAAAATACAACATCATGTAAAGGGTTCTTCAAAAATCCTCCAGAAAATAGATAATGGGAATCCGAAAGCTCCCATTGACTAAAATGTAACTAGGTCTTTATGTTGAAGAAAAACAGTTCAAATTGGAAATACATCATAGGAGTAAAAGTTTTTTTATTTAAACGTAATAATTGAGGTTATTAATCAAAAACCTGTAAATAATCAATTGAACCATCCAACGGCCAGAACACCTTCATTTGTTTTATGATAAAACCCAATTTTAACTGATGGAGGGGGAAACCATCATAGACTTCATGAACATAAGAAAAATCACAACTAAATCAAAAGAACGTAAAACCAGACTGAAGATAGGGGGCTCACCACCCCAAAATTTAATCATGATGAAGCTCTCTATCATTTCTAGAAAAATCAGAACGAAAGTGCCATGTTCTAAAGAACAGTCTTGATCTGATGGAAAATGACATACACTCTCAAACAACCATAATTAAAAATATCTACAGAGATGAAATTCCATCTCTAGATCCTCAATTAGGTCATGTTATGTGTGGTCGAATCCGTATGCACTATGTTCCCATCATCAAGATCATTGGAAGAATCACAAAAAAACTTCCCAATCCATTTCACCATTCATGAGAAATATTTAAACAAGATATGATGAACCCCTACACACTCCACAAGACTCCTACCATCGTAGATGTCACCAATTTGTCTGTAAGATGACCCAAAAAATCCAAAACCAAGTCATCGTCGCCTAGGACAGGATTGCCCAACACCACACCAATGGAACACCACCAATGAGGGGGTCTGTGTCTTTCTAAACCAAGAACGACACTCGTGGAATGGATCCAATCATATTGGAGCCGCATAAGTACCCTCATCAGATTTTGATTGAAGACAATCATAGGAAGGGAGAAAATCCATGGTGTTCCGAACTCAAACTAGTCATCGCGCATCATTCCAATAGAACCACAGTAACAATAGAAATACCATTTCACCGCAATTAAAAAATATAATAAAAAACCTAAACCATTCCAGAAGGAGAACATCCTGAACACCGGAGAGGAAACATGGTTACTACCACCTCCTCACCACTCTAAGGAATACCTTGGTCCTAGGACCACCAATGAGATGTGGCCAGACCTCATTGAGTCGCGATCGAGCCGACAACCAGTGAAGAGTAACTAGAGCCTCGCAAGGTCGACACCAAGCCATGAATAATCTGATAGCTCGCTAGTGGAAATGAATCCGAAAGAGGCCACACGTTGATAGACCAGTGTCCTACTGAGAAGAATATGAAACCTCATCCTCACTGAGCCGAGCCGATGGAGCCTCTCCTATGCAAATGAAGTCGAAGAGGGAGCCTCACAAGGTCGGCGCTAAGCCAAGCTGATGTCGGAGACACACCCATATAGATGAAGTCGTAAGACGCCTCACCTCAGAAGAATTGCGTCGATCCAAGCATAATCTGATGCTTCGATCATCACTGATCTAAGACACTATAGCCACACATGTTAAGACGATGCTAGAAGATTCCTGGCCAACCCATGCTGATGCCAAACGAAAGGATGAAAATATTGATCTTCATGAGCATCACCAAACTATAGGAATGGAAGAAGTTAGAGAGAAACCCTAACCCCACTTGTTATAGAGGACGTTGGTGCTCCGAGGCCTTTTGGGAGACATAAATGATCAATGAAACATTGAGGGCCTCGAATCCTCAATATATGTTGATGTAAATGATATTATGTCTATAAATAACTATGGTATTAGAACAAAATTTTGTTTCAGGCCTTTTTCCAATGTTAAATAAGTATTTTAATACCTTCTAATATAATGAAATCTACTTACTTGGAATATTTATATTTTATAAATATAATATTCAACCATTTTTCGTTATTGAAAAATTTAAAATTCATCCATTACATAAAGAAAAGGATGTCCAAAAATTATATTTGATGGATGATGTAATAAAACATTATTTTAATAGATCTTAAACATAATAAATGATTAAAAAGTCTTTCCATTTGTCTCTAACTATTATCCAATGCCAATACAACTAATAAAATAATATATAAACCATAAAATAACATCACAATTTCCCCATTAATATATATTCATCAAAAATTTTACTTATAAACAATAAAAGTTTTAAAATATATTTACATAGGTCAGGGGTTGGCATTAAAACCATATCACCCTTCAGTGTAGGGTTCAAGTCCTAATTCCCTACTGGAATTAATGAGTTGTCACCCTTCATAATGATTACCATTTTATAAAACAATATTAATATAATTTAAAAATAAATATTATAGACATCCTTTAATTTTAATCATTAATTATTTTTTTAACTATGTCTTTTAGTAAAACCCCAACACACAAATACTTCTTCAATTTTATTTAAACATATATCCATCCCTGGTCTGATGTTTATCATAGGTCGTTTAATTTCATAATCTATTCAAATACATCAGAATAGATTTAAATAAAATGTGAATGTTCCTATGAATTTAAATAATATTATCAAAACAAGTGCGTAATAAGCCCCCATTTTGGGTATCGGTCTATGCTCATGTCAGTTCGGAATCACATTCTCAAAGGTGATACCACTTTGTACATTTATTCTAAAACCACATCCACTTTTAGTATCAAACATGGTTTTATTTATAGTACTACCAACAAAATCTCTACCATATAAAAAAATATAATCTTCTTATATACTTATACTCAATGTCTACCTTTGGTATATGTTCTCTAATCTATGTTTTCTTAAATCTAGTGCCTAAGGTTTCTTCAAGAGTTCCTATGATACAATCTATAGAACCCTGACCCTAGAATCTTAGAGCCAATACCTACTACCATTTTATTGGCATGATTACGAGTTATAAAATCCCAAAGGATCAAAGAATATAATATTTTTGGTTAACTAGATATGTACATGAGTCTTGTAGTAAAAAAATATATGATTATTACATAATATTGTTTTATTGAATAATTTTATTCCAAAATATTGTATCCTAGAATAATTTTCAATGAAAATTATTTTGATTCTTGCTAATGGAAAAAAATAAGGGTGTATACATATTCTTTTCAAGGGTAAAGTATAGAAAAAGAAAAAATTAATCACTGGGAATAATAAATATAGAAAATTTAAAAAATAAATATACATTTCATGTAATCAGTAATCATATAAAGAAGTGTGTAGATAATATATAAAGGTAAATCACCAATAACCCATGTTGTTGAATCAATAAAATTAGAATAAAATTCACCTATCGACATGTGAATGATAAAATATCATGTATAATGATAAAAGTCGAATTCTAAATAAAATTATTCTTATTTATTTGACTTCATGTATCTCTAACATGAACCACTATGCTATCATGATCTATCCTCATGACATTTTATGTATGTGGGTAGAACCTCGTCTATTATCCTCGAAAAAAAATCAAAGGGATTTCATAAATTTATATTATCTCGAAAGACTATTTATACATAGTAGGGATTACATTAACTTGTTCTCAACCCATAGGGCTTTCATTTAATGGTCCCCAACCCATGACATTCATTTATAATGATTTCATTATATATCTAAAAGTAAATCTAATTAGAATAATATTTTCCTTATCAAATATCAATGATGATTAAAGGATTAATATTTATCAATATGTCGTCATATAATCAAAAAACCGTTCAATGTAAATATATACATGATAATTGATTATTGATAAGGATATTTATGGAGAATTCAATGACTAATGTTCATAAAAAATTTAATATTTCTAGGGCAATTAACAAGTAATCAAGGAAGGGAATTTAAATACTATAATTGGATAAATAATTCAAAAACCATCCATAGGAAGAATAAGGATGGTATAAATATGAATTATCTTATGTTGTGTTAAATAATGGGGTTTTTTTTAATGAAGTAATATAATATAAATATTTTTAAATAACATTCTTAATGATAATATAAATTTAATTCTAAAAAACATTTTGAAATTAATTTTCCTTAAATAAAAAATTTGAAAAAATTTTCTTGAAAAAAAATCCTTCTAAAAAAACAATTGAATATTCATATAAATTACAATTTGTAAATCCATAAATGAGATATAAAGTAAAAATGAACATTCATTTTTCATGGTAAAAAGGATAGACAAGTGACTTGTTTACATATAGATAAGAATATCCCATTGAAAACAATTATGAATGAAAAAAATGGTAAAATTATATTCAATAAATAATATTTTAATGGTTAAAATAATTTTCAAAAATAATTTTACAAAACAGGATATTTATAAGGATATAGGTTCTCTACCTAAAGAGGTAAATGGTATAAGTTATTCCAAAAAACATTTTCTAAAACATTTTAAAATACAAAGTGTGAAAAAATATCATGAATAACCAGAGGATAAAAACAAAAGGTTTTAATAAATAATGATCCCATAATTTTTTCATGATGTAAATTAATGTATAATATATCTTGAAAAAATGAGATTGTGATATAAACACTAGAAAAGTCCACAAAATATATTTGAGAATAAGTCAATCAATATATTATGTTTATTAGATATAATACATATGAAAAATTGTAAATAAAACAATATATAATAAAAATTAATTGTGGACATAATCATATAATATTAATGATTAAGAGGTAATAATATAAACCAATGATAGGAATTGGGTAACAAAATTAATTTTTAACTCGTAACGAAGAATTGTTATCCCCTTAGATAAAATAATTCAAATTGAATAAAAAATTAATTTGAAGATTGAATTAATAGTGATATTATATGTAAAACTATTACTATGTACACCATATATAAGAAATTATTTTCACAAAAATAAAATATGTCTCAAAAAAATCGAAATTGAGGAAGAGTCCCTAATTACTAGGTAACTTTTCAATTGGAAGACACAAAAATAATAATCAAAAAAATTAAAATTTCAATACCACGGTGATATAATAGTAAATGATATTTTTACCAAATGAGGAAGTAGGTATATAAATAAATAAGTATGTGGTGTTAATGGTGGATTCCTCACATAATAAAAAGTGAGAAAATAATCCCTTAGCTTGTGTTATCATTTGTTGATGATAATACATTAACATCTGATATAACTATTTAAAAATGATAGAGAATTATAAAAAAACTTAATAATAATTATAATATCTTATATAATATTTTTATATTATATCATTACCCATTTTCTAATAATAATTCATTATTTTCACTATTTCGAGTGTCAATTGTGTAATTTTTCATGTATGTTTTACCTTGTTATTGTTTATCTTATTAGATTGATCATGGTTTATAATCTACATAAATTAAAAAGTGATTTACATATCTTATATATCCATTATATATTTATTTAGAATAATCCATAATATTAAGAGATAATAATTGAAATGCACTGTTCATGGAAATGGTAGTTCATACATATACTAGAACGGTACATTCATTTCTTTACTTTGTTTAATAGAATGAAAAGAAAATGATATATATATATATATATAAACATGTATAATACAATTATAGTATCATATTTATGTCATATATGAAACATAGGATTATTAAAACCATCATTTATACATTATAAGTGTAGTATAAATGAATCAGATAAGAGGAGGTAATCCAGAAGTCCACAAATGATGTTATCGTATTCTGAAAAAATAAGAAAAAAAATGTATGTTCTGTATAGAAACTAAATAAGAATAAATTTACTAAAAATATAACATATTTCACATATAAATCAAATGAAGATCAAAATTTCCAATTTTGAGAGCTGGTAAATTAAAAATGAATGATGTTGTTCTACGAGGTGATAGTTTTCCGTACACATAATTTATATGTTCATTACCAATTTGATAGAAGTATGTGTAAGTGTAGGTAGAACCCTTATAATGAAAAAAATACATATATTTTGGATAATTATTTCATTATATATGAATTATATAAAAAAATTATGAGGTGGAGATGTAAATGAAACAATAATGATCGTTGAAGATTAATACCACTAATTTCGTTAACTCCTTTTCGTTTTACCAAAACATATCCATGGTTGAATTTAGACTAATCATCAGGATACTATAAAGAGGTAGGGGATTTTTATACACTATTTTAGTCATTATTGGGAAATACCATGGGCTTTATATGTTTAAATTACTGGAATGGGTGAGTATCTTTTTATGTTGGAGGAGGAGTTATATTCTTATAGATTTTTGAAAACGGAATTAAACCAACTTTTTTCCATATCAAAACTAGATCTAATAATGGTACAAATTATGGAAAATTGTTTTTAGGTTATATATTTAAATAAAAATTAACTTTTTTAATGATTTATGGTGATTTTGAACATTATGTTAATGGTTCAGTCTCTTGTTAAGATATGTTTTTCATAATTGTTTTAATTAAATTTAATAAATTTCACTAATATTTTTGGTCAAACCTAAGATGATATTACATGAAAATAAAAATTATTATTATTTTTTATATTTAATAATTTTTTCTGATTTCAAAAAACATATGTGTAATAATTTAATTTAAATTTAATCTTGTAGGTGGGAGGACAATGCAATTTTTAATGTTACTGTTTCCAAATATTTGCACTATTTTTATATACAATTTTAAAGTAAAATTTATTCCAACAACCTCAATTGGAATAATTTATGTATTATTGAGCTAATTTTAATTATACCCAATTTAAAATATAAATATAAATTATTATTAAATTAAAAATAAAAATTTTGAAAAAAATACAATATTTTTAACTACTCAACAGAAAAGGAATCATCATAGAAAAATAACTTACCCAAGGCTAATTTGGATTTTCAAATTTCAAAAAGGAAGTTTATATTTACATATAAAAAATATAAAAGTTCTGAAAATTGGATTTATTATATATTCTCCATTAAAATGTGGTAAAAATGTGTTTATAAAAAAATAGATGGTTTTATGTGTAAATTTGGGTTTATTTTCCTCACATTCCTATAAATTAAATTTGATGAATATAAAAAATATTCCATTAAAATATAGTTTATAAATTATCATCAGTTATTTAATCCTATCAATAATTTATAAGTATAATATCTATGTTATGTCTTATTATATTTATTAATAATACTATAGTAATATATTGACATTCTGTAAAACATAGCCAACATGAAATAGAATCCATTGATGAATCATATTGTTGTTTGTGATTCATGCAAATTTAGTATTGTCTAAATAAATTTATATATCATATATTTAATATATTTAATGTGGTAAAAATGTTTTAAATTATCATGATATTATATTTACGTGTTCCCATTGGGTTGTTTGTCAAAGACATTATAGAAAATAGTGTTCATATTTTAGAATTTCTGGCCCTTAGAATACACATTTTATGGTCCGTTACGAAATATTCATAGCACTCTCTATGGGGTAACCTCAATCGATTTCCCTCTAATTGTATTATTTAATTCATAAATCATTCCAAATATCGTAGATGAAATTGATATTATCCAACTAATCCCTAAAAATTATGGATTTCTAATTTAGTGGTTGGTTTGATCCATTCATCAATGACCATTGATTTTAATATAGTCACCAATATTCATTCTCTTATGACTAAAATTCCCACAAATTCTATATTATGCAGAAAATACACACACTAGTTCATCATGGCATATAATTTCTCATTTCATTAATCCTTTTTATCAACCCCTAAATTAAATTATTTTCATTCCATGATAATAGAGATTTTTTAAATGTTATCAATATAAATTAAATAATGATTTTAAAGAAATTTAATAACATTTTATTCATATAATAAATTAATATATTTGGGGAATATTTATTTATATATGGTATTATTATCAATTTATACACTCAATATCTCTTATGGAGGATTTATTAGGTATATCATATCTATTTACATTTAATTCAGAGTATCATGAATAATGATCCTACCTATATTAGTTATTATCAGCCTATGTTGATAAAATAAATCATCAATATGTGGTATATATATCTTTTTATTGATTTTGAACTTACTTTGTTCATGATAATGAATGAAAAGATGCATTAACCCATAAATATTCATGAAAATGATGATAAGTTCACTATTAGCCGATACAGTTGGTTATATAAGACAAAACTATATATTCTATTAATGGTTTGCTATAAGTTTTTATATTTAAACGAGCATTATAATATAAGTTCCCTATAATATATACATGGAACTATGTTCAAGTATGATTTAATACTGAACCTTATATTCAATTAGAATACTTGGTAATAATTTGCAATGGAAGTTCACATGTTCTAAAAAATTAATACATTCAATATTGCGTACCTACTTAGTCATTTGATCCTGGTATCACTCATTGTTATATTTCCAGTTTCATATTAAGGATTTTTATTCCAAATAGACAAGGACATCATACAAAAATCAGAAAATAATGATAGATTGACCTGGGATATGAAATGATATTTTATGATTTAAAAAAATTGCTATGATTTATATGATTGGATATCTAATATTGGCTCATTGTCACATTGAATTCAGCTATTTGATGAAGAACTATATTTATATAAACTATTTTTTCAAAAAAACCCATTCATTAAAAATTCATATACATTTAATTAAATGATCAAACCTCTAGGTTTTTCCAATGATAATTGAATATCAAATATTTTATTTTGTGAATTTAAATTATTTTAAAACATTAATGACATTAGAGAATGTAAAGAATCATACTCAAATAACACATTCATAATTAATGAGTGGGTATTAGATAAATCCTTCAACATTATCCAGATACACATCAATGGTAGTGATTTCATAGTCTCTTTATTTTTATCATGTTCTCATATATCAATTATTTCTATTATCCCCATTATATTGTGTATTAGAGTATTTATTAGTGTAATATCCAAACCCCATTAATTTAAATGAATTGATGAGTTGGTAGTGCATTAATTGTTACCTTATTTTCATATATTTTTTTATTCATCTCTATTCCCCAATAGTTTTTTTTTAAATCCTACATTTCTAAATGAAAAACATTTTCTTATTGATTTGAGGCACGTTATTAGCTTCTTGTTCACAAAATTGTTCCATGTGGCAGGAATAATTTTATTTCTACTAACTGATTGGTCATTTAAGTTTCTATGAAACACAAAGATAATTTTCTTCATCATCAAGAAAGTCTCTTATAGGTATTTTTATAAGTCCCCAGCCTTAAAACTTACATAATCTTGAGTTATCACAAGATTACACGTTGATGATCTTTTCAGGTTTAGAGTTTCAGAGAATTAGATCTTAAAATATGCATTACATTCCACATATAAACAAAGTGGTTACATAAAGATAGTATTCTTCATTCCCATCAATGGAAACATATTTAAAATAAAACATGGATTCATTCTTGACACTTCCTTGACACTATCATCATATCATGTACCTTTCCCTTGACCTGTGAAAAACATTTCAAAAAAACTTGGGATGAGCATAAAAAGCTCAGTATGGGTTCTAAAAACATGGAAAGGAAACATGGGTACATATATACATAAGAGTGAAATCATACTTTACCCATAAAACATAAGCACATTAACATACCTCATCAAATCATGAGTAAATCATTGAAATCATTAGACATAAAGGTAACTTGAGGCATTCATAACATTATTACGTAGGGAGCAACCCTCTTGGTTATGTTTGGAATACCCATCACAGTATATTCGCTAAAATCACTTTGGAGAAACCTTAACATTTCACTCCTTCGCGTTACCCAATGCATTGGAGAGCTATATCGGGCTCACCCGCGCTTAGTTTATCACGGAACCATCCGTCTTCATAATAATGCCCAAAAACCTCAACATAATCATATCACATAAAACATGCATAATGGAAACATAACATTTCCACCTTTCAATCACAAGATATCAATACAACACATTGATATAAAATCATTATGAAAACCATTTTCAATACAAAAATAAAAGAAAATTAAAACATGTTATTTATTTTTCTTTTAAAAAGAAGGTATGGCTTGTAGAGGAAGCCGAAACTCAAATAACGGTCACGACGGCGGAGAAGTCATTGTCACCGCATACGTACGACAAAAACATTCGCTTTTGTCATTTAGTAAACGCTTCGTATAAAAAATACTCCTTTTGAATAAACGTAAAAGTCAAAGGGGTTTATACACCATATAAAAGAAAGTTGTGTATAAAATAAAATATGCCTCAATGAAAGGAGATTGACACGAAGTCCCATACCTCGTATCCGACTTGACCCGACCGTTCTTTAATCTCTTGAATAATAAAATTGTGTTAGTCTCTACTTTCTTATGAACATTTTTCATGTTCATTATTCCTTTTATAGCAGGTTATGAACATCATGTAATCATTTACGTTAATAATGTTCATTTTGTCGGTATTTGGTTCTTAAGTCAAAAATAGACTTCTTACACTTACATGTTGTTAATTTGGTCAAAGGTTCGTTATTTCCAGAATTATGTTAATGATTTGGATAACATATATATCATATATATTCCTCATATACATGTATTTATAATATTACATCACATTTAGAGGTAAGAAATGAAATGCACCATTCATGGAGACGGTAAGCCATACGTACGCATGAACGCTACTTCCATTTCTATTTCGTATTTTCTGGAATGGAATCATAATGATATAAGAGGATATTATAATTCCAGTATAATAACATACATAATATCATTAACTTTATCCTTTACACATCCCACATATGGTATTAACGAATCAAATCACTTTCAGGGGGCGGTAGTCCGCACTTCCTAAAATGAAGATATCGTGTTTACCCATAATGGAAACAATAATGGTATGCCATAAATGAAAAATACAGAAGCTTACAGAAAGAATAAACATATTATATATCATATATAAAAATAGTGACATCATAATGGCCACCTTTGAAGGTGTTAAATGAGTATTGAACAATCATCGTTTCGGGAGGCAGAATTTCGCCATCCACGGAAACCGTATGTTCTTTAACCATTTTATGTAGATGTGTGAGAGTGTAGCTCGAATAAAAACATCCTAGTATATTTAAGATACTATTTTTGTTACAAAAGAAGTACATAAAAAGAGTTTAGGGGGATGGAGAAACAAAATAAAACAAATGAACATGAGAGAATGAATTGCCTTTAAAAGTGCAACTCCTTTTGATTTGAGCCTAAAGGCTTCCTTTGAAAGGATTCTGCCCAAAGGGAATACTCTAGGATGCGGAGAGGGATTTGGAGAGAGTAAATGGGCTGGGTTTGGCCGATCCAAAGGCTTGAGGAGTGTGTGAAATGAGGTAGAGGTGGGGGCCTTTTATAAGAGGAGAGGAGAGGCACTTTTGGAAAGAAAAGAAATATTATTTATTTGAAAATGTGTTTCGATTTAAAAGGTCCCACATTGATATAATTCGTGGCTAAGGTGATAAGGGTTCGAAATCCACCCATACAATAAGTTTTGGACATGTTTAGTTCATAGATTTTACATTATCATTCCATTTTATTTAAATCGTCAAATAATGATGTCATCGCTGCATCATTATTATGTCATAAATATTTTAATTTATTTAATGTCTAAAAATTATAAAAAAACTACTATGATGTAGGAAATCTTTTTATCTTTCCAATGAATATTTATAATAAAAAATCTGATCTTTATAACCCCATGTAAAAATTGTTTTTGTAAAACATATTATGTTTGTGTCTTTTTTACTTTTACATTAAATAAAAAGTTATTTATGTCATTTCCCAACAAAAGTGTATCCATGGAATCCCCAAGTTGACCCATGTCTTGTCTTTGTCGGCCATGACACAACCAATGTGGGTAAGACATGTTTCAAACTTATCTTATTTTATTAAAGCATTATTTTTACCTTAAACTACACTAATTACCACTAATCACGATTAAAAACTTAATATGTTACTATTCACCAAAAAATTATTTTAATCTCATTGAACCACATTTTACTTCTGAATGACAACCATGTATGTCGGATTTTTGAAATTCAAAACACCATGATGGAAAATTTTCATTTAAACGGAGACTCAGTTTTTATAAGTACCACTTAGTGGTTTCACTATTCATCAAAAATTGAAGTTTTTCGGAAAATTACCAAAAATTCACCCTAAGCTATATTTGATATTCTGAATTCAAAAATGAAGTCTATTTTACAAAATTCAAAACATATAAGTCACATTAATTAATTTAATAATTAATTCCCGCTGTCAGAGCAAATAGCGTGTTTCTGTGAAACAATAAGTAACAAAAGATTGACACCAATTTAAGTCCAATTTCAAAGTGAAATTGATTCCAATGACCACCATTGGATTAAATGGTAAAAATATATTCTAATTTTACTTCAAAACCAATTCAAAAGATAATATAATCATATAAATAAATTAGATTAAAAAGCAGTTTTGATGTAAAATGCAATATTTTTCACTATTCATTAAAAAATGAACATTGTCAGAAAAATACCAAAAATTCACACAAAGTAAATTTTGATGTCCCAATCCTAAAGAATAAGTTTATTTTGATAAAAATATTTTATAAAATATTCAAAAGATAGTTTTAAAAAGGGTCTTCCATCATAAGGCAGTAAAACAATCTTTTAAGAATATTAGTGTATTCCATGCTTAAGATTGGATTTATTTTCATTTTAAGCCTCTAAAATACTATATTAATCATTAATAGACATAGATAAAAATATCTATTATTCATTACTTACTTGGGATGTTACATCCTTCCCCCCTTTAGAAAATTTCGTCCCCGCAATTTATTTACTTATCGAATAAATGGGGGTACTTATCCCTCATTGCATTTTCAGATTCCCATGTTGCCTCTTCCATTATGTGGTTTTTCCACAAAACCTTTACCTGCTTAATCACCTTATTCTATAACACTTGCTCCATGTGGTCGAGAATCTGGACCGGTTGTTCCTCATAAGATAGGTTCTCTTCCAGCTGAACTACCTCTGGACTCAAAACAAGAGATGGATTTGGCATATACTTTCTCAACAACGAAACGTGAAGAACATTGTGTACCTGAGATAAACTAGGAGGTAAAGCCACTCGGTATGCAACTGATCCAATTCTATCCAGAATTTCATATGGTCCAATGAACCATTGACTCAACTTTCCTTTCTTACCAAATCTCATCACAATTTTCCAAGGAGAAACCTTGAGAAAAACATGTTCACCTACCTCGAAAGATAGATCCTTCCTCCGGTTATCCACATAACTCTTCTGCCTGCTCTGAGATGTTCTCATGTGTTTCTGAATCAGCTGAACTTTTTCTACCATCTCTTCTACCAATTATGGTCCCATCAACTTCCATTCACCCACTTCATCCCAGAAATCTGGAGTTCGACACCGCTTCCCATATAATGCCTGAAATGGTGCCATCTGTATACTGGAATGAAAACTGTTATTATATGAAAATTCAACCAAAGAATGATGTTGGTCCCAACTTCTCTGATAATCCATAGAACAAGCTCGTAGCATATCCTCCAAAGTCGGAATTGTTCGTTCTGACTGCCCATCTGATTGAGGATGAAAAGCTGTACTAAAATTTAATTCAGTACCCAAGGACTTCTGAAGGCCTTTCCAAAAGTTAGATGTGAACCTGGGATCACGATCAGATACAATGGAGAGAGGAACTCCATGTAACCTGACTATCTCTTTAAGATACAAACGGGAAAGTTGACCAAGAGAGAAAGTATCTCGTATAGCAAGGAAATGAGCAGATTTGGTCAAGTGATCAACAATAACCCAGATTGCATTATTACCTCGAGATGTCTTCGGTAATCCAACAACAAAGTCCATGGATATATTCTCCCATTTCCACTCTGGCACTGGTAAAGGCTGAAGCATCCCTTTCGGTAACTGCCACTCAGCTTTAACCTGCTAACAAGTCAAACACTTCAGAGTAAAATCAGCAATATCTCTTTTCATTCCATCCCACCAGTAATACTCCCGCAGATCTCTATACATCTTAGTACTGCCCGGATGAACTGAAAATGGAGAACTATGAGCTTCACATAACAACTCTCTCTTCAACTGTGAATCACAAGGCACACACAATCTCTTCCCAAATCTCAAAACACAATCATTATCAATGTTGAATTCAGGCAACTTACCTTTCTGAACCAGCTCTACCTTTTTCTGCAACTCACTGTCTTGCTTATGTGCGTTCTTGATTCTATCTGATAGAGATGATCTCACTGATACCTGAAACAAAACAGAAGGACTTCCTGCACCAACAACTACTATACCAAAGTTCATCAAATCCTTAACCAAAGGATCACGTTCTAAATGCAACATTGTTAATGAAGCATTACTTTTTCGACTCAAAGCATCAGCCACATTATTTGCTTTTCTCGGATGGTAATGAATTGTACAATCTTAACCCTTGATTAATTCTAGCCATCTCCTCTGTCTCATGTTTAACTCTTTCTGAGTGAATATATACTTTAAACTTTTGTGATTGGTATATATTTCACACTTTACTCCATACAAATGATGCCTCCAAATTTTTAAAGCGAAAACAATAGCAGCTAATTCCAAATCATGTGTAGGGTAATTTACCTCATGAGTTTTCAACTATCGTGAAGCATAAGCAATTACCTGATCATACTGCATTTGGACACAACCAAGTCCTTTCAATGAAGCATCACTGTATATAACAAACTCACCATTCCTGGAAGGTAGTGCCAAAATTGGAGCATTCACCAATCTTCTTTTCAATTCCTGAAAACAATCATCACATTCTTTTGTCTAGATAAACTTAACACCCTTCCGAGTTAGCTTAGTCGTTGGACTAGATAACCGTGAAAATTTTCTAACAAACCTTCGGTAATAGCCCGCCAAACCAGGGAAGCTACGAATCTCGTTTACATTTGTGAGTCCTGGCCATTCATCCATAACTTTTGTTTTTGCAGGATCAACAGTTATTCCATCTTTAGAAACAATGTGGCCAAGGAAAGAAATTTGTTGCAACCAAAACTCACACTTGCTGAATTTCCCATACAGTTTCTTTTCTTTTAAGGTTTGCAAGATAACCCTTAAATGTCTTTCATGCTCCTCTTTACTTTTAGAAAACACCAAAATATCATCAATGAAAACCACCACAATCTTATCCAAGAACTCATGGAAAATTCTATTCATTAAGTCCATGAATACAGCAGGAGCATTGGTTAGCCCAAAAGGCATTACTACAAATTCATAATGGCCATATCTCGTACGGAACGCGGTCTTTGGAATATCTGCCTCCTTTGCCTTCAGCTGATGGTACCCCGATCTCAGGTCAATCTTTGAAAAAAACTGAGCTCCCTGGAGCTGATCAATGAAATCATCGATATGAGGCAAAGGATATTTGTTCTTAACAGTGATGTTATTCAAGGCTCCATAATCAATGCAAAGTCTCATAGAACCATCTTTCTTTTTAACAAATAAAACAGAAGCACCCCATGGTGATGTGCTAGGTCTAATGAAACCTTTCTCTAATAAATCTTGCAATTGCTCCTTCAACTCTAAAAGTTCAATTTGTGCCATTCGATAAGGGGGTTTTGAAATTGGCTTAACATCAGGAACTAAGTCAACAGTATACTAAACTTCCCAATCTGGTATTATTCCAGGCAACTCATCAGGAATAACATCAGGATACTCATTTACCACTGGCACATCATTAATCTGAACATTTCCTTTATTTTCAACGGCGTGTACAAGGTAACATTCATTTCCATCTTTTACAAGTTTCTCAGCCTCTTGATATGTTATCAAAAGTAAGGGTTCATTCTTGTAAACAAACTGAAATTCTTTTTGAATAGAAACTTATTTAGCTCTACATTCAATCTTAGCATGGTAAATAGGGATCCAATCCATACCCAGGATATCATCAAACTCTACTAGAGGTAGAACAATAAGGTTTTCAAGTAGGTTCTTTCCACAGATAAGGATAGGAAGATTCTTATTAATTCTTTTTGCCTCAACATTTCCCCCAGGTGTTTTTACCAAAAGTTCATGAGTCATTTCTTGAGATGGTATTCCCATTTTACTAGAAAAGGTTTCAGAGATGAATGAATGTGTAGACCCTGAATCAAACAACACCCTGGCATAATCTGAAAAAACAATCAAAGTACCTGATACAACTTCATTTGATGGCCTGACATCTGCTGAAGTAGTTGCAAAGGATTTCACCACCCCTTTCTGCTTGTAGTCTAACTGCTTCCCATCACTCAAGATCTTTGTCGGACACTCGTTTTCATAGTGACCCATCTCATTGCACTTATAACATTTCACTAACTGTAAATCAAATTTGTTCTTACCTTCACCTTGAACCTTTTCAGTGCAATCACGAGCCTTATGTCCCATCTTACCACATCGGTAGCACTTTCCAGAATTCAGAAGACATTCCCTAGCATGCCTTTTTCCACATTTATCAAAAATTTGAAACTTAGTTCTCTTACCATCAGACTTTTTTGAAGAATTCTTACCTTTCTCCTGCCACCTTGTTCACTTCTTCGGTTGGTTGTTATAGAACACTTGGTCATCGGAAAACTCCATTTCCACCTTCTCAGCACATCGAACAAGCTTTTCATAACTTTTAAACTAAAGAGAAAATATGCCCTTCTATATTTTGGCTTTAATCCTGAGTAAAAATGATTTATTTTTTTATCAAGGTCTCGGATAAAATTTGGAGCATTCCTTGCGAATCGTGTGAACCTTTCTTCATAGGCAGCCACTGAGTCTTCCTCCTGCCTCAATTCCAAGAATTGTTTTCCCATCCTAAGTCGAACAGCCTTAGGAAAATACTTCTCAAGAAACATACCTTTGAATTCATCCCAGTCAAGAGCAGCAATCTCATCAGTGTCCCTGATATTTTTAACCATAGACAACCACTGATCTGCTTCACCCTCCAAACGGTAAATAGCAAGACTAACCTTTTGATTGTCTGAACACCCCATGACATCAAAAATCTTCTCCAGTGCTTTATTCCACCCTTCAGCTAGCACAGGGTCATATGATCCTCTGAATGATGGTGGATGTTTCCTCATGAAGTGTTCCACCACTGAAATGTTCCTCTGCGGTTGATCTGGATGATCTCGTGCATGGATACCACCACCATTTATCGCTTGAGTCAACTGTTCCATTACTGCAACAAACTGTTCAGTTCCAATTCCGACCATTTCTGGATGCTGATTCGGAAAGTTATTTCCTTCTGTATGCCTTCCTATCACTGCTTCCCTGTTTCCTCTGTGGAAAACCATTCTGAACAAACATGTCTTAGATGAAGCAACATGGTAATCTTCAAATGCTATATCATTTCAAAAAAAAAGTTGGATAATCATTTAATAGAATTCTAACTCCTCAAGTTATCTAAACCGACCTCTGATACCAACTATAAGGCCCTATCCTTAAACCTTACATAATCTTGAGTTATCACAAGATTAAACGTTGAGGATCTTTTCAGGTTTAAAGTTTTAGAGAATTATATCTTAAAACATGAATTACATTCCACATATAGACAAAGTGGTTACATAAAGATATTATTCTTCTTTCCCATCAATGGAAACATATTTAAAATAAAACATGGATTCATTCTTGACACTTACTTGACACTATCATCATATCATGTACCTTTCCCTTGACCCGTGAAAAACATTTCAAAAAAACTTGGGATGAGCATAAAAAGCTCAATATGGGTTATAACATTGAAAGGAAACATTGGTACATATATACATAAGAGTGAAATCATACTTTACCAATAAAACATAATCACATTAACATACCTCATCAAATCATGAGTAAATCATTGAAATCATAAGACATAAAAGTAACTTGAGGCATTCATAACATTCTTACGTAGGTAGTAACCCTCTTGGTTACGTTTGGAATACCCATCACAGTTTATTCCCTAAAATATATTCGGAGAAACCTTAACATTTCACTCCTTCGTGTTACCCAATGCATTGGAGAGCTATATCGGGCTCACCTGCCCTTAGTTTATCCCGGAACCACCCATCTTCATAATAATTCCCCAGAACCTCAACATAATCGTATCACATAAAACATGCATAAAGGAAACATAACATTTCTACCTTTCAATCACAAGATATCATTACAACACATTGATATAAAATAATTATGAAAACCATTTTCAATACAAAAATAAAATAAAAGTAAAACAGGGTATTTATTTTTCTTTTAAAAAGAAGGTATGGCTTGTAGAGGAAGCCGAAACTCAAATAACGGTCACGATGGTGGAGAAGTCGTTGTCACCGCATACGTATGAAAAAAACATTCCCTTTTGTCGTTTAGTAAACGCTTCGTATAAAAAAGATTCCTTTTGAATAAAAGTAAAATTCAAAGGGTTTTATACACTGTATAAAAGAAAGTTGTGTATAAAATAAAATATGCCTCAATGAAAGGAGATTGAGACGAAGTCCCATACCTCATATCCGACTTGACCCGACCGTTTTTTAATCTCCGGAATAATAAACTTGAGTTAATCTATACTTTCTTATGAACCTTTTTCAAATTCATTATTCCTTTTATACCATGTTATGAACATCATGTAATCATTTAAGTTAATAATGTTCATTTTGTCGGTATTTGGTTCTTAAGTCAAAAATAGACTTCTTACACATACATGTTGTTAATTTGGTCAAAGGTTCATTATATCTAGAATGATATTAATGATTTGGATAACATATATGTCATATATATTCATCATATACATGTATTTATAATATTACATCACATTTAGATGTAATAAATGAAATGCACCGTTCATGGAGACGGTAAGTTGTACGTACGCATGAACGCTACTTCCATTTCTATTTCGTATTTTCTGGAATGGAATCATAATGATATAAGAGTATATTATAATTCCATTATAATAACATATATAATATAATTAATTTTATCCTTTACACATCCCACATATGGTATTAACGAATCAAATCACTTTCAGGGGGCGGTAGTCCGCACTTCCAAAAATGAAGATATCGTGTTTACCCATAATGGAAACAATAATGGTATGCCATAAATGAAAAATACAGAAGCCTAAGGAAAGAATAAAAATATTATATATCATATATAAAAATAGTGACATCATAATGTCCACCTTTAAAGATGTTAAATGAGTATTGAACAATCATCGTTTCGGGAGGCAGAATTTTGCCATCCACGGAAACCGTATGTTCTTTAACCATTTGATGTAGTTGTGTGAAAGTGTAGCTCGAATAACAAAATACTAGTATATTTAAGATACTGGTGTTGTTACAAAAGAATTAAATAAAAAGAGTTTAGGTGGTTGGAGAAGAAAAATAAAACAAATGAACATGAGAGAATGAATTACCATTAAAAGTGTAACTCCTTTTGATTTGAGCCTAAAGGATTCCTTTGAAAGGATTCAGCCCAAAGGTAATCCTCTAGGATGAGGAGAGGGGAGAGGAGAGAGTAAATGGGCAGGGGTTGGCCGAGCCAAAGGCTTTAGGAGTGTGTTAAATGAGGTAGAGGTGGGGGCCTTTTATAAGAGGAGAGGAGGGGCACTTTTGGAAAGTAAAGAAATATTACTTTATTTGAAAATGTGTTTCGGTTTTAAAATGTCCCAAATTTATATAATTCATGGATAAGGTGATAAGGGTTCGAAATCCACCCATACAATAAGTTTTGGACATGTGTAGTTCATATATTTTACATTATCATTCCATTTTATTTAAATCGTCAAATAATGATGTCATCGCTGCATCATTATTATTTCATAAATAATTTAACTTATTTAATGTCTAAAAATTATAAAAAAATACTATGATGTAGGAAATCGTTTTAGCTTTCCAATTACTATTTATAATCAAAAATATGATCTTTATAACCCCATGAAAAATTGTTTTCGTAAAACATATTATGTTTGTGTCATTTTTACTTTTACATTAAATAAAAAGTTATTTATGTCATTTCCCAACCAAAGTGGATCCATGGGGTCCCCATGTTGACCCATGGCTTTTCTTGGTCGGCCATGACACAACCAATGAGGTTAGGACATATTTCAATCTCATCTTAGTTTATTAATGCATTATTTTTACCTTAAACTACACTAATTAACACTAATCGCGATTAAAAACTTAATATGTTACTATTCACCAAAAAATTATTTTGATCTCATTGAAACACATTTTACTTCTTAATGACAACCATGTATGTAGGATTTTTGGTATTCAAAACACAATTATGGAAAAATTTCATTTAAACGGAAAATCAGTTTTTATAAGTACCACTTTGTGGTTTCACTATTCATCAAAAATTGAAGTTTTTCAGAAAATTACCAAAAATTCACCCTAAGCTATATTTGATATTCTGAATTCAAAAATGAAGTCTATTTTACAAAATTAAAAACATATAAGTCACATTAATAAATTTAATAATTAATTCCCGCTGTCAGAGCGAATAGCGTGTTTTTGTGAAACAATAAGTATCAAAAGATTGACACCAATTTAAGTCAAATTTCAAAGTGAAATTGATTCCAATGACCACCATAGGATTAAATGGTAAAAATATATTCTAATTTTACTTCAAAACCAATTCAAAAGATAATATAATCATATAAATAAATTAGATTAAAAAGCAGTTTTGATGTAAAATGCAGTATTTCTCACTATTCATTAAAAAATGAACATTGTCAGAAAAATAGCAAAATTTCAGACAAAGTAAATTTTGATGTCCCAATAATAAAGAATAAGTTTATTTTGACAAAAATAGTATATAAAATAGTCAAAATATAGATTTAAAAAGGGTTTTCCATCATAAGGCAGTAAAACAATCTTTTGAGAAGATTAGTGTATTCCATGCTTAAGATTGGATTTATTTTCATTTTAATCCTCTAAAACACTATCTTAATCATTAATAGACATAGATAAAAATATCTATTATTCCTTACTTACTTGGGAAGTTACAATTTTATTTTGATAAAAAAAACTTAAGCCAGTAATGAAATAATCTATATTTATTTGTTATAATATTAAAATAGGATTTATAGCTTCTAAATATATTAATTTATTCTTCATCGCTACAAATGGATTCAACAACCATTTGATTTATCTAAAAGAAAATTCCACATAAATTTTAAAATTTCTTCAGGGAAAAAATTATGAAATAATACATTCACAAAATCCTTTAATTATATAGGGTTATCTTGTTCATTTTTATATATTTTCATAATTATATTCCACTATTATAAAGCATCAACTTCTAAATTATGATCAAATAAGGAAAAAATTTAAGGTTTTCAATATTATATTCTGAATCACATATTTTTCTATAGTATTTAAAAATTGGTAAAAAATTATTGAATTATAATTATAAGAAATGAAGGGAGGGATCTTCTATATCATTGAACAAATTGAGTGTTTATCCATCATTGGGATGTTCATGAGTTAAACATGGTCTATGTAATTATTAATCACTTGTGAAATTTGGTTGATAATCTCAAATGATTTTATACTCCATATTCAATTTCATTTTGTTTCTTATTAGGATAATCACAAAATTTTACCGAAAAATCATTATTAAATTTGTTTCCCCTCGATTTGGTTAGTAATAAAAATATAAATGGATAAAATCAGTAATAAAAAACAATATCAGAAGATATTTAGTTTATAAATGATATTAAAATTCATACTCTTGATGTAATATTCTATGATTCCATTATTTTATCCAATGATTCATTTTTTCTAGGTTTACATGTGTTGGAATATCATGAAAATATTAATAGTTTTTATAAAATTATGTAAACCACACAATTTAACTACTATGATGATCCCAGATTAAAATGAATATATTTTTCACTAATTACTATATTTAAATAACATATATCACAAATAAAAGATTATCATCGATCCCAATGGATATATCTTCTTATGGACTATATTAATAAATATCTTGTTTCAATTTATTTCATCAAAATATCCAACCCAAATATCCTCCCAATAGTTACATATAATGATAATCAAAAAACTAATTTCCTAGGTACATGTATTTCATAATTAGTGTCCTAAAAAACAACATATTTTTTTATCATGTCATTGATTCATAAATGGTTTAATCATAGGCGTGTAAGAAAACATGAAAATGTGAGAAATATCACATTAATGAGAATGTGTAATAATATGAGTTATCTATATTTAATAATAAATGTAAATATAACCTCAATTGGTATTATGAAATAATAATACATATCATGTCATAAAAACATTGAAAATATGGATAATAATTATGGTCCATTTTGAATGACATTGGCATGTGAAATAACCTAAAATTTTGGCACAAATATATGCATAGGGAGTCAATATAATGTAAATATTGAAAAATAAAATCATATTCATAAATAAATTTATGATATAAGACAACCAAAATCCTGATGGCATATATTTTTTTCCAATAAAAAATAAAAATTACAATGCATAAGAATTTGAATAAATAAAATTGTAATCATGTACACACATATAATCAATGTCTCAGGAGAAATGAAATATTACCAAATGAATTTGAGTTCTGTTGAAACACCAAAATAATGTAATGATAAACAATACAAATTTCTCCTCGATAAAATCAATCGGACATCTGATCAGAGAAAAACCTATATGAATAATATGTGATAGATGATATTCTCAAATGATATCTCACCGATGGAAAAGAGTTAATGTAATGGTTGATAAATAAATTTAATCTATCTAAATAAGTATATCATATTAAATATTGGAAGTTAATTAATGATCCATAAACATATTGTAGATAAATATTTTAGTGATTGTGAGGCGACATTATCAAAAAACTATAAAAAACATTATAAAATATTTTATAACAATTTCATAAAATGATGATCTTACAAGTCATTTTTGAAAATCATGTTTAAGTCAGTGAAAAATGAATTTCTAAATAAATAAATTCAACTGGATCTGCAATAATGGAACATTAAAAATAAATTATAGTCAATTAACTAAATGTGATGTGTATGAAAAATAATCTTATATTATATTTTTAATTAGTGTTATAGAAAACCACATTGATGAAATAGATATACGATTTTATTTGAAAATAGATAAAGAGAAATTTTCAGAGTAACCAAGATAAAATATATTTGGATTTAGAAATATAGAAAAAATTCTATGGTTTGAAAAAGCATAGACCTTGTGTATAATTTCCAAATATAGAGTTTGAGAATTATTATTAATAAAATTATACTTTGAATAATGAATGAAATCCACCAAAGAATATTATATTGATAAGAAAAATTAATCCAAAAATAGTTGATGATAAAATAACACATCAAATAGAAAAATGGTATAATAAAATAAGTAATGGGGAATAAATATTATAATAATGATAATGACCCAATTAATTGATTATTGGGTAAAAATACCCCAAAAAACATTGATAAATTTTGAATAAAAAACTCTTCAAAGAGCTTAAAATAAATTGTACAATATAAAAAAGATATGAAATAATATTATTAAAAAATATATTAATTTGCTTGTATATACCCAATATAAATTAAAATATGTTAATAACATGAAACACAAATAAAATAAGGGAATTTTTGATGAAAAAACCATACAATTGTTTCTCAGATGGATTGAAACACTATAAGATCATATATAATCAATATTGGTTTATTATTCATTTATAACATAATAATGGTTATATTTATTATACATGATATAATTTATTCAAGAATTCCAATTACCCATTTATTAATCATTTCATGTTAAAATAAGTATATGTGTGTTTTTTCCAATTTTATTTACAAATTCTTTGGCATGGTGATTCTTGTAACTAATACTTATATATAATTTCATCAAATATATAATATTAAAAATATTTGGAATGCTTTTTTGACATATTTTACTATACTAACTGTTATTATTAAATGAATAAAAAGTATTATTTTTAAGTAATATACAATATATATTCCCATTTTATAATTATGAAAAAAATTGAATTAAACATAATTAAATTACATTACCTGTATTTAGTGGACTATAATCATGTTTGATGGTAATGATAAAACATCATTCACATGGATTGTGAAAATGACCTAAATAGTAATGTTTATAAATAATTATAGTATAAAAACATAGTGTTATAATATGATAATATCATTTTAAAATGATCATAATAATGATAATATAAAATAGTAATAGTTTTAAATTTTATTTATTTACATTTGTGATGAAAAAATTAATTAAATGAATGAAAATGAACTCATAACTTATATTTATGGAATCAAATATTCTAACATCTTCTTCTAGAATGAAGAACATAGTCCCCCATAATTTTAACAAAGAATGGAAAAAGTATAAGAACACTTTACATGTGGGAAAATTGTTTGGTATTAATGTAGTAACCTTTGGACATTCTTGGATTCTAATTACTAAAAGTGACCACCATATATTGGTGAAAATTTGGTACATTTCATTAAATACATAAGACATGTGATGTGTAACAATAGAATCACATGAAAGTTAGCTGTGCTAGTTATAGAAATGTGGTTCAGACATGTATAATTACTCCCACTTGTATCATACGACTAAAAACAATGAGTTAATATTATTTTATGTATCAAAATTCTATAAATGTAAATTTCAACCATTTTTAACTCATTTTTTATTTATTATTATTATTAGGAAACCGAAAATATTACCCCACTTTCCTAATTTTTACGTAATGATTCGAAATTTTAACATCATCTAATTAGACACTATTTGTTAGGGGAGAAATTACTTATAACATAAAAATGAAAAACATATACACAAATTATTTATGGAAAAATATTATCTATGGAATAAAAATAAATTATTATTATTGAACACCATTTAATAAAAAAATATTTATATTAATTTATTTTATAATATATTGTAAAATAAAATTACATTAAAATAATTATTTAGTTGTGATAAATTTATTGTGAATAAAAAAATTCATAAAATATATAATAATAAATCTTAAAAAAATTAGATTTATTTAATTTTATGACAAATTATTAATAAATTATTTTTTATCTAATAAATATTAATTCTAGATTGTAAATAAACTTCTATAAAAAATATACTTTCTTATTTTATTAATTTTTTTAAAATGATATTTTATATAAATTATAAATTAATAAAATAAATGTTGTAGATAAAATTAATGTACCATTTAATAAATTAGTATTGACATGTTTATATAATACTAAAATATACTTAAATACACATAAATTCCTTCTTGTTTGACCTAAGGGTGAGATAAAAAATGGGGTAGTCATCAGTGGGGAATTAAATAACGTTGATCTAATAGTGATTTCTAATAGTGTCAACATCTACTTTAGATTGTTTTTCTCAAGTTAAATTGATTATTGATTACTCTGATATTGGTCTAGGTAAAATCCAAGTGATTATAACTTATTTATAATCTCAGATAAATGATCCTCACTAGAAATAATTATAATAATTGATTCCATTTATTCAAATTTCAACACATATTTCATAACATGGTTTAATCTATGTAAACACTCCAATTTATATTCCAGGTCTCAATGATTAAATCATAATAAAACCACATTTTTAATTTGACACATTATATAATCTTATCTCCAGTAATGGTATCAAAATACATATTATTTTAATGGGAATATAAAACCAAGAAAAATATATTCTTAACATCTATATAATGTTAACGGTTATACAATCAATGTGATCACAGTTTGTTACTATATATTACATCATACACTTTATCCAAATCACTCAACTTGTTCTCCAAAATTATAGTGTTCATCTATTGATTTTTTTTTCAAAATTATGATAGTGATTATTGGTTTGTATTATCCTTAAGTAAATTCTTGTTTAATAATACATAATTCATCTTGTATGTTAATTTATATATTATTTTTTAATTTTTATGAGATTTCCAATTATGATATATTTTTTTATCATATAATGTATTTCAATAATATTGAAATTTTCTTCCATAATGCTAAATGGAAATATGGATTTTAGTTTTTCATTATACAAGAGATAAGATATCATAGATTTAAAATTAAATTATCCTTATAAGCTTGGGGGTTACTTACAATGTTCATTATTAAATTTTAAATTGGTTTTATGAAAATGACACTCTTTATATAAGATGAAAATAACTCATTAATTATTATAATCACATTATCTACATGGTACACTATTGATCTAATTATTTCCATTAATAATGATATATTTTGAAGAAAAATTAATAATAATGAATTATAAATATTCAAATAAATATGAAATATTCTCCAACAACATAAATTATTACATAATATCTATTCGATTAACATTACACTAAATTCAAAAAACACCTTGATATTTCAAAATTTTCTGTTAACATATATTATTTTTGTTCTATTATTTTACATTAACCAACTATATATAATTGAAAATTTTATAAAAGAATTCTAAAATTTATTTGATTTAGATTAAACAAATTTATCACTCAATTTAGGCATCCAGTTAATGAACATTATTTATACTAATGATTTTATAAAATAATTATTTATAAATATAAAATTTTCAATATAAATAATATTGAGATTATATTGATTGATTTTGAAATATGACTTCATGGAATTTATTTCAATAGATTTAATGTTTACATAGATGGATGACTATAGTGTACCCAAATTCAATTAATTCATTGTAATAAAATTTAAAATTAATTATATTAGTGATATTGGGAAAAAAAATTATTCATTAATACAAACATACACATTTTTATATGATGATTAAATCCATTTTGAATTGTTATAGATAATTTTAAACATTATTAAACAAAGTCAATCGACTAACGGTAATATAATTTCATTCAAAATCATTGAATTTTATTTTTTCCATCAAAAATGGAATTTCAATGAAAATAGAATATGAGACATCATCATAGAGTTTCCTTCTATTTCTATGAGTTTTTCAAACATTACTATTCATAGAAACCATTTGGGGTTTGGGTTTTCATGATATTTATAATTAATTTCACTTATAATTATAAATGGATTAAATATTAAAATTTACAATAAAACACACTCAGCCACCCTTTTTTGGAAAAGTTATGGTGATTATTATGACCACTCTTACTGTATGAACCCCCTAGAGAAGTGAAATAAAAATGAAAAGGATATAGGGGTGGGATTTAAATCACACATAGTATATTACTCTTATTATTTCAATAGTATGCATCCCCTAATATATTTACATTTTCAATTCTCTTGAAAATCACCTCATCGGCTCTAATTTGGATTATACTATATTCCATGACAAAAATAAATTGATCTATAGATTTATCCATATATTAAATAAAATTATATGATCTTTTTTCAAACAACTCTAAATCATTTATCACTACACTACATTAAAATTATAATTCAATAGAGAAATTTTAGATATATTTTAATTCCTCATAGTGTTAAATTCTTCATTCATTACTAAGGATTTTTTTATTTTTAATTCACTATGAAATTTTACCTGGATAATGGCTTCACCTAAGTATTCTTGATTGTGATTTGAAAGGGTTTTAATTTTGGTTTTCTTTTCTTATGATTGACATTGTAAATTAACAATGGATATAACTAAAAAAGCATTCACTTTTGATCCATCTACTTATCGATCATCTTTATTTTCAAAACTCATAAAATATTAACATTATTTGATATTATATCTAATAACTTTGATGTAATGATGATATTATTCAACATATGAATCTTACCATTTGTGTGTATATCATAATTATAATCAAAATTTCTATCTATCTACCTTGATATATCTACCTGAATGTTGGATGTGGGGATAGATTATTATTAAAATAATTTCTAGAAATTTTATTGTTAATTGAAATTTATTAATCTCTAAGTGGTTTATACCATATGAATTCAATGATGTGAAAATGTTTTTCATCCACAACCAGATGTTATGGTTGAGAAATACCTCTTTACCAATATTAACACATTTTGAAAATATATACATATGTTACTATCTCTAAATATCCCTATAGAGTAATGTTTTAAAAAAATTCTATTAAATTTGAGCGAAGGGTCATATGTATCAAATGAAATTCTCTCTATTGGTCTCTGTAATTTTTAATTATCAAGCTACTTCAAAACATCATGATAATTTGGGAGGTTGTCCTACATCCCTATCTATGAACAGTTCCCATATATTTCCCCCAATATTGTATTATTTACTAATAATATTGTATTTTCCATTCAAAAAGATAACTAACAAATTTCATTGTATTAAATACTATACGACAAGTGGTACGTATTTTGATTTTGATATATTTCCTTTTATAATAACCCAAATGCACCAACATTTATTGTGTTTCTTATCAAAATATCTTTTCCATGATACGAACCTTCATGTTAAATGGGGTAAACTATGGGTTGACCACTATATATGGTAATACCTTCTCTTCATCCATTGGGTGTATTTTCATAAATTATATAATGGTTTAGATATAACCATTATTTGAATCATTGTATATAAATCGTAGTGTCCAGGATGAATTGATTGATCATTTCAAATATTCGCATTCCACTATTAATTTATAATAATATTTCTGTTTACATGATTGAGTTTTTTTCTATCATTGAGTAGTTAGAATCCCCTTAACCATTGAAGGTTATTTGCATGAAAAATTAATATCAAGGTTTTTTTCTATTATTGGTATCATAATGGATTTATCTACTAAAAAAGTTCATGTTTGGAATTTTTAGATGAGCCTAAACTCACTCATCTGGGAAAATTAATGTTGATATGACTGAATGGAAAATAATGTATCATCACACATTTTACAAAATTAATCTTAAAAGATAGTGCATCAACCAATACTATATTTCTCAATGGATTAATAATTTATAGTCAATGTTCTGGCCCTTACACCAAAAGAAATGGGAACAAATCACATTTCCATTATTGGTTGACCATCAAGGAGTTATTCCTATTAACTAACTAAACTATGTGTTTGTTTTATTATATTTTCTATATGGTTAATAAATATAAAAATGATATCCCAGAGATAATTATTTCATTATAGGTTTATAGGGAATCATTTTCCCTCCTTAATATTTCTCTGAAGTAACATTTTGGAATGATTAATCCCTTTGTCGGTTCTTTTAATATGATTTAATATTTTTTTAGAAAATATGAGGCAAACAACCCCTTTATTAACATAGAAAGAAAAGTTCAATGGGGAATAGGCATTAAAAACAAAAAATATATTCATGAAAACTGTGAACGAGTCAAAATACTATGGTGAGTCACACTCCCACCCCGGACACACAAATGTTGACCCCTCCTCCGATCGTTAGCAAGATCCTAAGTCCCTCCTCCATCATCTGGTAGACCAGCATCAACTGGATGCATTACTTCTTCAGTATCTGAATCCTGAACATTAGCTTGTCCATATATTTCACTGCTACCTGAAAGCATATCAAAAGAGATAAAAGTAGTGACCTTCGAGGTAGATTTACTCTCCTCATGTTGAGGCAAGTTACTGCCTCGTAAAATATCCATCCTGGAGCCATCCAATTTTGAATCCCCAGGCCAAACACTTTTAGAGACAGAACCACCAGAAAGTTTCCTACCAACCACAATCTCATTAGCTATATAAGACTGCAAGATCTGGAGGTACCGGGAGGTTATGACAAGCCCCGCAAGACATGAAGTAGGTGTGCCAGATTTTTTACATTAGACAGCACAGTCAGCAGTACTGCTACCCTGTGCAAGTGTTAGCACAGGTTCAGATTGAACCTTATTATCAACAGAAAACAAAGGAGTAGATTTTCCAGAAGAGTCGTTTATCAAAACAAGAGAAAAATTAAATTTCACTTTTGAGTTAGAAATGTGGGACATTCTACTTTTGGGTTTCATTGAGGTAGAAGCAACAAACATTGCTTTATCATTTCGGTTGTTTGAAGACACCACCCTTTACACATTACAAGAATCAAAATCAACCAATGTCTGAGCATTTAATTCCATGGCAGCTTGACTATCATCGGATCCATCACGTACATGCTCCTCATTAATGCCTTTGGATAAAGCATCCTTAATGGACATCCCGTCAAGGGCAGTGTGAGACCCCTCAGTGATGTCAACCCAAGAGGGGCACTTCTCGTTAATATTAGCAGGAACATCATAACCAATATCATCCTGAGTTAGACTAGGGATAGGGATATCAGAAAATGCATCATTTTGAGACAAGACAAGAAGAGTCTTTCTTGCCAGAGATGAATCTTCCTCGATAGATGCTTGTACACCTAGGGGTAAAAACAGGAACATGCCCAACTATTTCTGTCTCCAGATTTTTAGTATGAGCTGCAACTGTCTGCCCCTCCTCTTGGTTTTTCCTCTTTCGAAAGTGTTGAAATTCATGACCTCCAGTATTACTGTTAGTACAAACTATGTTACCTCTACATATAGAATGTGAAGGACCAATAATTTTCCAAGTGTCACAAAATAGAGGAATTTTTTAAAATTCAATCCGAATATATATTTCATATTGTGATGTGGATAGAACCACCTTATTCGTCAATGTGGCACTTAAATCCCCATCAACCAGAACACGAGCATAATGACCAAAACTAACCATTTTAGTGGCATTGTCCATACGAATTGGGATACCAATCGCTAGTGTAATATCGTGTAATATTTTAGGATGTCATAAAACCCAATTAAAGAACATGAATTCTAACCCAAAACAGTGCACAAGTATCCTTAAAGTCATTCAAACTGAAATTTAGCTTCCAATCAAAAATATGCATAGTATCATACCTAAGGTTAAGCGAACCTGAACTCCAAGATCGACCTTTAAGCTTATCTTATGGAAAAAGAATGTTGAAAAATCCACGGCCAAGAGAAATGCATTTGAAACCCTCGAATCCCCAAATAAAAGATAAACGAGCGACCAGATCTGCAACTTTCCAGGGTTCTCAAACTTTCATCAGCAAAATGCGAGCAATTAAAGAAAACTTAAATAGACCAAGTTGATTTGAAATTTCATCATCAGACACTAATATATGTGCAGCTGAAACCTCCCTGACGATTTTCTTCGTAGGATGATTCTTAAGCGAGGCAAAAGATCCTCCCGAAAATCCATCAAACATTTCAAAAGCCATTCAATGCTTCATCATCGAGCGGCTTGAATTTAGAGAAGGGGGATTTTAGTCTAGAAACATTGTGAGAATAAGAGAACAAATTGAGGTTGAGACCCCACGGATGATCTAGGGCAAATGAGTCGCCATGAGCCATCAAGAGCGGCGGCTCCCACACTTGTTCTGCCATCACCTCAACAGGATTTAATATGATTCTTATATATTGTAATAAATCCAAGATGTTGGTATCAACAATCACTAAAACATTATTTTTCATTTTATTATTGAATGTAATATTGTTACAAAATTTTATAGATTCATTATAAGTAACACCATGACATTTTAAAAGAAGAAAAATATGTTCAATAAAATAAAAAAATAGAACACTAAACATAAACAAGAATGTAACTCCCAAAGATAATATGATATATTTTTGTTTTAATTAATTTAATCTCTTAAATATATTTTGGTATATATAACCTAAAATATTTTATATTTGAAATTGAATTCAAGACACTTTATTGAACAAAAAAGAAACATTATATATATTACAATTTTTTATAGACATTAAATTGGACGTTATGAATAGTGATTACATAATTAAGAAATATATATATATACTAAATATAAATAATTTATAAATATTTATAAAATAATCAAATAATTTTCTTAATATTTATTTATTTCTTCAAAAATATATTCTCTCTATAATATGATATTTATTTTTTTTCATGAAAATAAAATTATAATCATTTTTTAAAAATATAATAAATTATTTTGATAGAAATTAATTCATTTTTAAAAATTACAATATCAAAACTCACTTTGGGACATATTTTATTATTTTCGGAAAACATTTATTTTTCAAGTGAATAGCGACAACACTGGGTTTAAATAATTTTAAGTTTATTTTCAAATAAAGTAAGCAATTTAAAAATATTAATATGTTTGGAATATTTATTAAAGAAAAAAAATTATTTGTTAGTCATATTTAATCTTAAAAATCACATTTATATAAACACAATATTTTTTCTTAGTATGAACATTATTTTTTGAATAAAAAGATGTTTTTCAAAAAATGGTTTTAAAATTGATAATGGTTCAACATTTTTATTAATTAAATAAAAAAAATGAGGAAATTTTTTATGTTGAATTTATATATGATATACCATTTAATTTTAATTGAAATTTATAAAATGAATATTTTTAATCATAGATGTTTTATAAAATCATCTTGTGCCAGAAAAATACATTTTTAGAAAACCCAATTTTCATCATGTGTGTGGTGTTCATATAAATTTATTTTAACAAATTAAAAAAAAATAAAACAAAAAATTTATTTCTGAAATCAGAATTTATAGTTTAGGTAGGGGTAAATTTTTTATAATGATCATGAAATTTTCAATTTTTACAGAATAGTTAAATATACTGAACATTAATTGAAAATGACATATTCTGTAAAACTATATATGAAATATATATATATATATTCAAATTTATTTAAATTAAAAGTAGTTTAATTTAATATAAATTAAACCAAATCTTTACTCTAGAATTAAAATTTTTTATCATACACATAAAATCCCTACAAACTTTTAATCATTTTCTCTTTCAAAACCTACATTCTTATCGTGTTTATTGGATTATTTTTTAATTAAAATTCTCCATTTATGTGAATAGAATTTGTAATAATGAATTCAATATATAAAATAATCATAATTTATATAATTTAATATGTTCAACATCATTTTATAAAACAAATTAATAGTGACTCATTTAAAAATTAATTAATTCAATATAGGTAAAATAGGGGTTTTTAAGTGGATAATATAAATAGAGGAACATAAATAAGATATATAAATTTATCAAAGAACTATTTTATGGGAATATTTCGACCATGAGACCGAGACTATCCTTAAATGTACCATTTTTTAACCTTTTAAACCTGAGAAATAGTGTATCACTCATTTATTTTTAGAAACTCCAAGTGCGTCCTCTCCCCCTCTTTTAAAAGGCCACCCATCTCTTATTTTCTTCACACCATCAAACATATTTGGTTTGAAAAATAAATAACCAAATAAATAAATTCAATCAAACCATCTTATAATCATTTTATTGGGTATAAATCTGACATATGAAGGCCTTCAGTGGAATATTAAGGAGGATACACGATGAAGGGTTAACTTTATTCAATGATCATTTGTATTTTATTTTTATCTCAAGCTATAGAGTATCATAATTAACAATGATGGTATAATAAACTCAAAATAAAACATATAATGGAATTTCATTATTATAAGATATTACCATAAATCAATTCCCTCATCCAGCAAATGGGATATGAAATCAGTATTCATGTATACTGTGGAGTATGACCTCAAGAAACGATGTCATTCATGTTTCTATTACCACCTCTAATAGATGGGAATAATGATGGATCTAAATTTAACATATTATTTTTATAACATAATTTTAAATATATACTCATTATATCATTACATAATTTTTACATTATGTATTGTACGGAATATTTTAATGTCGCTCAGGTGTATGGTGAACCATTAACTCACGAAGATATGTAATTTTATTTTCACTAAAGAGTTACATGGATTGTAATAAGTGTAATTATAATGAATATATTTGATATAAATGAAATAATTATTATTTTCAAGAAATATTTTACATTATGGAAATATAATATATCATTTTCTTTCTTACCTTTTCACTCGTCGAAAATGTTGTAACTTAGTTCACGAACATGTGGACTATTCTAACATCGAAGCAATGTGATTAATTTTTTCATAACCACATCACATCAATGAAATAAATAAGAAAAAATAATGAAATATTAAATTATTTGTTATATAACTATCATTATTTAAAGGTAAAATATTTCTTACCTTCATTCCATAATGACTATTGAAAAATCGACACATTATTCATGTGTATATAAGATGTACCATCTCCATGATCATAACATTAGTCTATTTTTCATAACCATATTTATTTATTGATTCTAAAATTATATTTTGTTTTTAAATAATATCATTATGCCATGACTATTATTTTTTATATGTTAAAATAATCAAATCTCTGACCATATTCAACTAAAAAATGTCATTTTTATACAGAATCCAAATATGTTCCAAACATATGATATAAAATAAATTGATTAAGTAATCATATATAACATGAATAAAAATAAATTAAAAAAGAATATTAACAATTAAATATTTTCACATGAAATAAAATAATTAAAATATGATTATTATTTATGGTGATGAAAAATAATTGCAATGAATTGGACTCGGGATAAGGGTTTCTTAATCTCACATTAACTTTTGTGAGTTATATTTCACATTTACCACTAATAATTTTTTTGTAGGTATAATTTTATTATATTTATTATATTATGATAATAAATAAAATTTATCGGGATTTAAATAGAAATTTTATGAGTTATTTTCTTCAGGATTCACAATTTTAATGTTAATAAAGCGGTTAAGGACTTAAGTCTCAATTTGGATTCTCTGAGTAGTATGTTATGTTATACACCTATATTAATTTAAAAGGTTTATATACTACCCATTTCACTTGTTATATAATTAATTAATTTATTTTCATGATAATATATTTTTAATTTATTGATATTTCTTCATGGGGATTATGATTCTATGGTACAAAAGTGGTATGTGTCTTAAGTAAAAATCTCATCGTTTATCATGAGTGTCTATGATTATAATTAAAATGATGAGAACATATGATAGATGTCTCAATTAACTCATTAATTTTTTTACCATATGTTTATAAATGATATTGTAATATAATATAAACATTTTCCAACACAATGGTAATCTGAATAAAATTTTTTTTAATGAAAATATAACTTCATTTCCCTATTTGGTCAAAATTAAATTTTTTACCAATACCATGATTTGATGAAATTTTTTCAAAAATGTTTTTAAATTTTTCTAAATGATTGAATAAATTAATTTTTACCCAATTTTATATTTTGAAATAATTCTTTCAAAGGAATACTTATTTCATTTCCAAAATAATTTTATTTTTTATTTTACCAAATAAATATGATAGAATTATTGTTTTAACATGTATAGATTGATCAAATTTATCTATCATCATAACAATTACATTTATTGAACATTAATGATATGTATTCAGATATATTTTCCAAAGTGTTTTTTCAAATTTTTTAATTTCTTTGGAAATTTAAATTCATATTTTCTTCGTGATCTTTTTTCTCTGATTTTTAAAGTAAATCATTATATAATTGCATATTAATTTTAATATGAAATGAATTTCCAAATTCTTTTTTAATTTTTAAATTTTATAGGGTATTTTCAAAATTAAAATAATATCTTATCCAACATAAATTGATGATATTTTGATGTTATCTCTACTCATCAAGTTAAAGAACCCTTGTTTTTAGCTCTACTCCGATAGGTATATTTTATAATGTTACCTTCCTCATTATTTGTTTTGAAGGATTCTGACTATTTCAATGAGAGTTTTATAGAAACCATTTCATTTTCAAGGTTTATTTTTTTCCAATATATTTATATAGAAGTTTTTTATTGTTATAGATTATTTATCATTCAAATAGATTTACATGTATCCCGTTTCTTTCCAGCATGTTAATTATGTTAATAATAAATAATTATTTTATTTATTTGTATAATTATTTAAAAAATTATATATATAATTTACTAAATATTTTTTTCTATGGAATTATATATGATTGGTGCACCTTGATAGGGTTGTGTAATCACGTTATATCATAGACGACGGGTGCTCTATGACAACACTATAATTAATTGGGTAATATATATGTTATAAGGAGAATTATATTAGAACATAGACATGTGGTTATTCTAATTTAATAGGTTCTAAAAGTGTACAATAATGAAGATGTTCCAAGGCACCAAAACATTTTATCTTTTTTTTTGTGTTTATGATGTTTCATTGGTCAATATTGATTTCACATGGGTGATAGTTTTTTATTCTTAGAACATTTTTCTCTATTAATTCCTTTTTACATCATTATATAGTTGATGATTATAGTATTGATTAGTATGGATATTTGTATGTTATACTCATTCAATTTTAATATGTCATCATACCCTTGTGATTTTCTTATTATCACATATGATATTTATTTTTTTAATGCTTACATTTATTTCGTGTTGAACATTCGAGCTCACCCATATTATTTTTCATTCAGATTATGATATAAATAATGAAGTTGGAAATATTATGTCTATAAGGGATTTCAAATGGATTTTTATGAGGACTTAATTTTAAATAATAAATTCTATATTAATTTAGTGAATGATCATTTAAAAAATATGTATTGTTTGTGAATGGTTTTTTCTTAATTCTAAAAGACATGAAACATATAATTTCAAAGATAATATGATTAATAAATCATTTTATATTTATGTTTTAATTTATTTTTGTAAAAAATTGTTCACAATTATCAAAATCAACTCCAAAAATTTATTTATTATTATTACAACTTTGAATCTTTGTTTGCGGGTTCTAGGTAATTATAGTTGTTATCTAAAGAATGGTTTTGAAAACTTTTGTGATTTGGATGTTTTCACATGATGTTATCTTATAATTTATGGATATTATCATAGGTCTATTCCATTTAGAATGATTATAAGATCATATTATTATATATCACATTGAATTTTTATCTGATGAGATCATAATTTAATTAATAACATTTTAGTATATGTTTTAAGAGGGTGATGTATTTTTAAATCCATGGTTTAACAGGAATTGTGTATTGAAATTTTCAAGATATAATTTTTATGTTATTAATAACATTTATGGTTTAGTTAATCTCATATATTTACAAAAAATTATTATCATATGGATAAAAACATGATTGAAATGATATTTGGTGATTATGTGATTACGTTTTCAAAAAAAACAGAATATTTTTTCCATGATGTCTGAATTGTATGGGATAAATATTGAGGTTAAAATAATCTATAATTCTTAGGTTATCAAGTTGATTTTATATATAGGGTTTTGAAATTATTTAGTTTAAAATTTTGGTATTAATGTTAAATTTTAAATATTATTTTTTCATTTAAATGTTTATTAATTTTTTGAACTTTTTTACCATGTCCTAAACATTTTGTTTTGGGTTAATGTTTAATATAGTTGATTTTGTTTTCCATTTTATCGTTATTGAGTTTATCAAATTTGGTTTTAGTTTACCAAGCATTAACCATTCATCCTAAATACCCATTATTTGGATTAAAAGATGTGGTTATGGTGGAAGTTGATTAATAGATTAAATTATACCAATATTGTATATATATAAATATATCCACATTCTGTTAGTTTATATGGTAATATAAATATTCATCTATAAGAAAATGAACATGAAACAAAAAATTTATTCAAATAACCTCATTATTGATGAAATGGTGATATTTTTTTATCAATTTGTATTTTCTGTTTTAAGGACCTTAACATCCCAATAATAATTTACATTATTATGACCAATGACCTCATTATATCTGTAAAATAATTTATACATTTCTTTCATTCCTATTTTTGATACCCAATTTAGAATCCTAGTTATGTTTTATTCCAAATAACCTTTGAAATTTTCATTTCTCTCTAAATAAAAGGATTCATTATTAATCATTTTTATAACTTGGGCATAAAATAAGTACATTGAAATGTACATCCGATAATTACTAATATAATTTTACAATTTATCGGATGCAATTTATTAACGGGGGAGGATGTAACCCCTTGAGTTTTTAGAAGCCGAATAAAATATTTGATAGCAAAATGGAAATGTAACACTATTATTATATGCAAATGTAATTCCCCTATACATTACGATATATTTATTTTTAAATAAATTTATTCAATAAAATATATTTAGGAACTTGTACACTATGATTTTTATATTGGATAGTGTATTCAGCACACATCACCGAACAAAATGGACACCTGATATTTAGATATTTCCATGATAACCAAGTAGATAAATAGGTTGGTCTGAATAGAATATAATAAATTTATAAATATATATATCTATATATAATTACCCAATTTTAATTATTCATAAATTTTTAGTATTTAATCAATCAATTTCTATTAATGTCATTACGTCCTTTAAAAATATGTTTTCTTCAAAAAATAATTTTCCCCATTCCATGAAAAGAATATTATAATCAATATTTAGAACAATTATCGAATTAATTTGATATAATTGTTTTAATTATTTTAATAATAATATCAAATTTAACTTTGGGGGATATTTCGGTATTTCTTGGGAAAATATTGACTTTTCCATTAATAGTGAAAATAAAAAAAAATTGAAAAAATTTCATTTAATTGTAATAAATTAAGTAATTGAAAAGTATAAAAAAATTTATTATAATTCTTTGTAATTAAATAATATTTATTTAAATTTAATATATTCATTCACTTTTTAATAAACTGTATATTTTTTAGTATAAGTTCATTTTTTTGTTTAAAAATGGTTTTTCTAACTATAATTTTAAAATAAATAATTTTTATCCATTTTTATTAGTTAATGTAATACTTAATAAGGAATCCTAAGAATTAAATGTAAATATTATAAAATTAAAATATTTATATCACTATTTTTATTTTATAAAGAGCAAATATAAAGTCATATGTTAATTATAAAATACACTTCTCAAAAACATGCATTTTCTCACATATGTGGGTTGTATATTAAAATTGTTTTTCACCAATATTCAAAAATTTAATTGAAAAAATATTCTAAAAATTTTAAATTATAATTTCAAAATTATATTAGTTCCATTTATTTATAATTTTCTGAAATTTTTCATTTGGTAAAGAATAATTAAAAATGCCAAATTTCAAATGAAAACATCATTTTTGTTAAACTATATATAAAGTGAAATTATATTTTCAAATATATATAATGTGAAATTAGTAAAATTATCTATCCTTATATAAAATTTATTCCATTATAATCAATAAAATATTGATCTTAGATCTAAAAACATTGGATACTTTTGAACCTTTTCTCTTTGAAACCATGTTTTCTCATTATTTCTCCTAAATAATTTTGTGTAGTATTTTTCAACTTCAATGAATGGAATATTAAAAAATAGATTAAATATTTGTAATAATAATAACTTATCTTATCTAACAATGTCAAATAACTTTTTGAAATAAATGAATTGTGAAGCCAATAAAAATTAATTACCTCAGTCAAGGTAAAAATATGTTTACAATGTGGGTTAACTAAAATGATAACTATAAAATGACATATAAACATATATAATTGTTTTTCGTACAGAATTACGACTATTAAATCATTAAAATTTGATAATGGTATATTTTGAACCCTTATTACATTCAAAAAATGTGGTAGGGCTCACAGCCTTTAAAATATACCAATTGTGTCCTCTCCCTCACTTATAAAAGGAAACACCATATCCTCTACTCTTTACACCATCAAACAAATTTGTGTCCCATAATACCATTCCAAAAGACAAAAAATAATCACTCCTATTATCCTAGATGAAATATTTTGGGAATAAATCCATCCTATGAATTAATTTTTTGGAAACCTAAGGAGCATACCTGAAAAAGATCTAATGCTTTCGAATGAGGGTTTTGATATTATTTCATTCCCCACCACATGAAATTTTTATTAAACCATGTATATATACAAGAAGTTAATATTACATATAATTTGATTTTATTATATTAATCTCTTAACATAAATTAATTTCCCCTTCTATCCATTCAGTTCTGAAATCATCATTCGTGTGAATGGAGGACTACCACCTCACGAGCAAATGTATTTATTTTTCCATTACTTTCTCTCCTGGTTTGGTTTGATGACGAACATAAATTATATATATGATATATATAAAAATAATTATACCTATAAACTAATTATATATTATATAATGTTTAAATTCTATACATTATATGATACAATAATGTCGCTATTGTGTAATATAGACTACCAGCTCATAAAGTTTTGTGATTTTTTTAACTAATGCGTAACATGTAAAGAAATGTTTTTAATGATAATGATTATATGATGTATATATCATAAAAATAAAATATTTATGATATTTTGATCATTTTTAAAAAAAATATATCGTTTTCAATCTTACCCTTTAACTAGGGGAAAAGTTATAATGTTGTCCATGGATGTGTGGACAACCACTACCTCAAGGTGATATGATTTCTGTTCCCATAATCAAACTGGAATAATGATATATATATATATATATAATTATATATTATGTTATTTATAATATAATTATTTTTATGGAACCTAAAAAAAATTCTTATTTTATTTCCATATTTATCATTGAAAATTTTAAATGTTATATATGAATACGTACAACCTATAGTCTCAAGGATTGTAACATTAGTTCACTTTTCATAAACAGGTTTAATGATTGAATATAAAACTATAATTAATGTAAAAAATATGATAATTATTTCATGGAAAATATTCTATACATATTTTTATAAGGAATTATTTGACCATATTTAACCTATCAGAGACAATTTTGTCACATATGTTAAATAGGGTTAAAACATATGATGTAAACCTACTTGATTAAGTAATAATATATAACACAGTACAATTTGAAAGAAAAGGAATATAAATTATAAAAAATTTATAAAGAAATTAATAACATCACATAATTTTATTATTAAGTAATATAAATAATAATCAAGATGAATTGAACTCGAGAAAAGGGATTTCCTTTCTCACATATATTTATGAGAGATATATGTCTGGTTCACTATATTTTTTTCTGATGAATGTAATACATAGTAATATATTATATGATTCAAAAATTTAAATTTATTGGGATTTATATATCCATTTGAGGATATAAATTTTTTGGGGTCTATTATTTCTATATTACCAACATGGAGAGAAATTTTTGTATTAATTTTTCTTCCTTGACCCATATAATATGTTATACAACAATATTCTTTTATTAGGATTATATAATACATCTAACTACATAATACATTAAAATGAGAATATTTTGTTTCATGAAATAAGAAACATGGAACACATAATTTAGATGGGAATAAAACTATATGATATAGTATGATATATTTTAAAAAAAATTAATATCTTCAATATTTATTCTGTACACGAATCCCATGTTTTTTATGTTTGGTAGTATAATAAATATGAAAAAGTAAACTTTAATAACTTTTGATATGTTTTACCATTATAACTTATCCGTGAAATTTTTTGTTATGAATATTATTAACTAATTTATGATATATGTGTTTATATATACTGTTCAATATAAATAGTTTATAATTTTTTTATTCTTTAAAAATATATATTCTTCAAAAATATTATTAATTTAAAAATATAATAAATGTCTACATGTTGGGATAAATATATGTGGTTTCAAATATAATAATGTAATAAAATATTAATGTATAATAAATTATTGTGATATCTGATGTATAACTACTGATGAAAATAAAGAAGATAGATATGAAAAAGCTAGTGCATGCTAGATTGTGGAAGAACTTTTAAGATAAATTTGTTCTTTACACATAATTATTTTGGAATCAAATAATAATAAGAATTTGAGTGTGCCAATATAAACTTTTGAATATGTTCATTTAATGATCAGTGAAAAAATATCCACTCAGAGTATCATCTAGTTATGAGATATAATATACCCTAATGATTCAGTTTGTTTAGTTTTTTATAAACATTTACAGGTTTTGATTTTTCTTTTTATACAATACATTTAATATTTTCTATGGTGTTCATTCATGATGTATGGTATAAGAGTGGCTAAAAATAAGATTCTATAAATGACATATAATAATGTTATAAATAATAAATAAATTCTATGAACTATTTTAAAAATATTAAAAGGTAGTTTAAAACAATATTATTTAAGAAGAAAATAAGATTTTTAATGTAGAAAAGTCCTAGAACATTCCATGGTTTTATCATACTCCCATAAAACTTATTATCTCAAAAGGATTCATACACAGTTAGGGGTTTGTTTCCTATCATGGTGATGAATATTATAAAAACAAAATATGTAGATATATTTATTATATTCCACATTTATTGTGGTTGTGAGATGGTAGATAAATGAAAAAATGACCCATTCATATAGTAAATGATTACACATGTTGATTAACTGTAGGAATAAACTATTAATTTTATATTATGAATTTTGTAAGAAGTTTTTATATCTTGATTAACCTCCATTTCATACTTCATCAATCCTAATGGTAATATTTTTTTTATCATATCATAGATTCCTTTAGTTATATTAATTTTGAATACCTATTTTTTTATATAGGTATAAATTATGGGAATATTTTAAATAGAACTTCCTCAGATTGAAAACATTATCCTCATCCCCATAATAATATATATATATATATGTCATAGAATAGAATTTATCAAATGAGAAGTTAAAATCGGAAATTAAATATAAAAAATCATCAATACTGGAATATAAAAACAATTAATTGAAGGAGTTATAGTGGTAATTATTTTTGTAATTTTTTTTGTGATTCCTCGAATAATGAAATTTAAATGTTGGATGTAGTTTAGATCAATGTATCACAATTTAATTTCTATAATGAGGTTATAATAAATATGAGGCCTTATATTACTAATTTTTTAAATTAAAAATTTTCTCACATAGAGGGAATACTATTAGATATGTCATAGAAAGAAGAAGAAGTTGATTTCACTAAATAATTGTTGTAAAATAAGTTTTGTTGCTTAAATAATTTAAAAAATCTCTTGAATGTCAATAATTTATCTTTTAATCATATAAAGTAAAGGATTGATCTAGTTTTTGAATTATTTCATCAATACTTATATGATAATGAATTGTCTAAAAATGATGTTAATGATTCTTTCAATGTTTTGGAAGAATTCCAAAAAGTCTCCTTGGATTTAATGTCATCCCAATGGGATGATAAATTAATAAGTTTTAAATAAATGGAAAATTATATAATTGAGTAATGAAAAATTCAAGAGGATCCTTACGAGAAGATAAAAAATTTGGGAATGAATTTTATTATCAAATGAAGATGGGAAGAATGTTCTTAAAGAGAAGATTTGTTAATGGGAAATAAACTAAAAACATTGGGGATGAAAAACCACGGAAATTATAATAAAATGAATAAAGAAGTTTTGTAGAGAAGCATGAAAGAGGAATATCATATAAAAAAATATTAAAACTATAATAAATAATATATTTTCATACATTTTTTAAAATAAAAATTGTGTTTGATAGAATATGTGATATACAACAAATAACCCAAATGAAAAAATATTTTTTAACTAAAACCATTCATACAAATCCATTAAATATGAATATATAAATATTAATAAACAAAATATGATATATATATATATATATAAATTTCCAACACAAAATAAAGATATAAAAAATTCATAGTATCGAATTACTCATTTATTGTAGTGATATTTTTTTCTTCAAAATACATTTTCTTCAAAAATAAGTTTTTTTTTATTTTTATGAAAAATATATTATAATTAATTTCCAAAAAATATAGAAAATTTATTTTATAATATTAATTATATTTTTCAAATCATCATATGAATATTTTATTATGGTGATATGTAAGATGTTTTATTCAAAATATTGATTTTTCAATGAATAGCAAAAATAACAATTTGTTTAAAACATACACTTTTTGATAAATTAAGTAATTTAAAATCCATATGATTCTATTTATTTAAATTAAATGTAATTTAATTATTAATTAAATAAATTAAATCATATTAATTAACTCTAAATCATATTTATAATATATTTTTGTATATATTATTATGCTAAAAGGCTGATTTTTGTGAAAACTATTTTAAAATGCATAATTTTTCTCCATTTAGTTAGTTAAAAACACCTAATGGGTATTTATTTAAATTAAAATTATGAATCATAATATATATATATCATTGAGGATTTAAATTGTTATAGTTAATATTACTAGTTATAGAGTTAATGTAAAATCATCTTCTCTTCGACAAGTGCATTTTTGGAAAAATCCCCTTAGCATTGTGCTTAACGGTTCTATTTTAATTTAAAATTAATCCACCAATGTTAATTTATTTTAATAATGTGGAATCATTATTTAGAATAGTAATATTTAATACTATGTAATATCTCCATCTTATTTTTATGATAATTTGAAAAGCAACTTTTGGAAATATTTATTACCACGGTAAAAATAAAATAATTTTACTAAGAGAAAAAATAATTTAATGAGCCCTATAAACAATTTAACCCAAATAGAATGAATATTTATTTATTTAATTCAATATAATCATATTTATATCTATTTTCCCATTATAAATAATTAATATATTTTTCCAAAAAAAATAGATTCGATATAATGAAGGAAAATTATTATTTATTTAAAAAGAAATTTCAATTAGAAGATTAATTTTTGATAAATTCATAAATGTTAAAACTGTATGATATTTTAATAAAGAATTATTATTAAATAATTTTTATTAAATTTTAATGATGCTTTTTAATTTATAAAATCAATTGTAATTATTATAAGGGTTCAAGAGATTTTATTGACAACAAAATGATTTCTCAATAAATTTTGGTTCTTATTTTAAGTACAAAAATTAACACATTTTAAAAATTATTTCCGAAAAAAATTAGTTTATATATTCCAAATTATCCAACATTAATTTTTTCATAATTTTATGAGATTGTTATATTTTCATAAAAAAAATAAATATGGTATAAATATATGGTTTGAAATATGGAATCATAACGCCCAAAATGTGATGTAATAAATGATATAAATGGTTTAAATGAATACATTGGTTTTTCTATATGAAAATAATTTTCTATGAGGTTATTAGATTGATTTTATAAGCCTTTATGAGTCCCCCAAAACATTAATTATATTTTAATATCTTATAAACATTTCATAATAAACATGACTCACTTTCACATCATCAAGGGTGATATATTAATTAATATGGACCATAGTCATATAAAATAAAAAAACAAACTCTATTATTGAAATAATATTAAACAAAATTGGGATGGATTGTGGCTATGATAATTTTATAGTATAGACACCCACGCTCTATTTGAGAAATAATAATGAACCCCCTCACTTTTCTTATATAGTTCCACTGAAGTTCAGATTCCACTTCACTCAAAACAATTTTTTAATTTAATACCCCTCATTTCCATATCTATAGGCCACCCAAGGATCCCTAATTACTCATGAGTCGCATTCCAATAAAATTCAATCAACCCTTCAAGGTACGATTTCTCCCTTAATTCATTTTATTCAGACACAAATTCATTGTAATTCATATTAATTTCAATTTTTATTATTCAAGATTGTTTTTCTATAACATTTTTACTAATGTTTTAATTAAATGGTGATTAGATACCCCATTAAATATCATTAATACTTCCCATTATCCTTCATGTACACCCCTTTTCTGTGTAAATTGGATTATGATTTTCATTACCAAATGAAGAGGACCACTACCTCTTATTTGGAATTAATGAAACTTTATTATATTTATTCTTTAGAGTATTAATATTCTAGTATATAATGTATATATATATTTCCCTCTATAGTCCAATGTATTTACTAAAAATTAAAAATCATTTATCCTTTATCATTCTAGAATTTACCTAGGTCGTTACGGTGCCAAAATTTACTAAGGGGTCATTTACTTCACCTCTTTGATCAAGATTATTCTTCATTATAATCTATATATTTCAAATAAATACAGGTGGGATATGAATTTATACATCCCCATTACATTCCATTTTGTATAATAATTATGAGATATCTCTTTCCCAATAACAAAACCATTTTTTAAATTGTTATGTATCATTATTATTATACCAAAATTTCACAATGAATTTTAAATGATAAATCGATGTACTATGAATAACAATACTATTTCCTCTTAAGAGTATTCACCTAGAAATACCTATAATTATTATATTGGGAAAATATATGTATTTATTCCACACTCATTGATCATGAAATTAAATTTTATGAAATATAATTATATGTTGAATAATATATGTGGAATATTTATTCATGTAAATGATATAACAATGATGGGGGATTGGGTAATTATATAGCACTCTAATTTTTTAGGTATGTTTTTTGTCTAATATGATTTCCTTCCTAGTGAATTAGGATTGAACCTAATGTGAAATGGGTTATTCCCACTACGCTATTATGACATTCTTGTTAGCCTCGACCTATATTTTTTAGATCTTCTTAATGTTTTTTTTCACATTCCAGTGTTGTTTTATGATATCATGGTATATCATGATTTTTTTCAATATTTTATTTCTCACCAATATCATGTTAACAAGATATGAGTATTGAATATCAATTAATACTGTATTATCATACTAAGATTATTTATTCTCTTATTGGGCTTTATAACTCATCCAATTTTTATATATATTACAAATTTATCCCATACAGTTTTTAAGACCATTGATTTTTAAGAGAATGATAAGGAAATTTTAAATATTTATTTTTTATCCCATATTGAACATGTTATTCTATGTATCTAATTCTCAATAGCAAAAGAAGTAATGATATTATGGGTTATATTATGTGCATTATTATTTAAAAACTCAAGAATTAATTTTTAGTACTGCCTTTTAATGATATATTTGTGATAATAATATAATTTAGAGATTTTTGAAATTAGAAATATAAAAACATAGAGAAAAATATATGGATAAAAATAAAAATAATAAGACATCCCAAAATTATGGTATAGTGTATAGAAAGTGGTCGTAAAGAAAATAAATCAATGTATGGATTTTACAAGTGGAGGAGGATCTTTCACATATGTACCTAAGGGAAACAAAAGAAAACAATGTATTGATCTAGAATTAATCGATAATTGGTACAAGAAAATGACACTTGAAACAAGTTTAGTTTTAAACTCTCTTGGGGGATATTCATTGGAAAATTCAGAAGATGAATATGAATAATTATTAAGGGCTAAAAGTTCCCATAAGTTTCTATGTCAATTAATAAATCTCATATAAAATATATTGATTCCAATAAATTCATATGATAGGTAAATACATTTCATTTATAAGTTATCCATCAAATATTATTGTATTCTCATTTATGTGTTCAATAGCTTAAAATTAATCATCCCAACATTTCCAATTCATCTAATCAATGGATGGAAATTAGAGAAAGTAGATGAATAATCAATGTTAGGTGAAATGTGATGTACTCCCAAATAATATGGCTAAAATGATTGAAGCCCATGTAATAAAACTCGTGAAAATTCCAAACCAGAAATAAAATATCATAATTAATTACTATTTCATAGTGGAATGAGAAATGTCATCAGAGAAGTAAAAGAAGGTTGTTAAAAAAATTAATATGAAAAAAGAGATTATGACATGAATATTTAATTCCCTCCATGTAAAAAATGAGGAATGTGGAACCAAGTGAAATTCCACAATAGAAATCTATGTTGTTTTATTTGTGGATATTATGGAACAATGTTGCTAGTTTCCAAAAAATAAATATTATGACAAAGGAGAGTAAATTATATCTGATGGATTATTTTTTGTTCAATGTTTTATGCGTCGATAATATGGTAATTATCCATGTCAATGACCAAATATAAGGGTTTAATCATACCCTATATAAGGACATATTTTATGGAAATCAATGATGTGTAATGAATTTAGTGATTTTGTATCTGTATTTTAGACTTTATGTATTATTAGTATATCAATGAAATTCTGTAAAAAAATAATCTTCAATCATATGAGAATTTCTAAATGATATTTCTTCATTAAGGATTTGAAAAATATTATTAATGTTACCAATAACCTATTAAAGTGATTTATGGTAAGGTTACATTTTTCAAAACACATGATTGAGGGATGTATAAGCCTTAATATGTGTTTGGTGTTTCAATAAACATAAAAATTCATGGTATGATATGTATAAGGACTATATAATATTTAAAATATTTTATTATAATTTTTATAATGTATGTGATGGAAATTTTTAATGAATAATGATATATTCAAAAACATATTATTGGACAAAATCTATTTTATTTTGAAATAATTAATGATATTTCCGGAGATGTTTTATTACATTGAAGCATATAATCCCATTAGGGTTAATATAAATAGTTATTTTAAAATATTTCAATTCTGATTTTTAAAATGAAATCAATATTTTATGAGAAAACCATTGATTATAAAACGTTATTCTATGTTGATGTAATTGGTGTTATTTGGTAAAAAGGGGTTTTTATTATTGAATGATCTTTGATAAACTATTGGTACTTTTATTGAATATTGAAGATTAATGTATTATGTAACAATAATTTTCAGTAATATGTTGAAATATTCTAACAATTTTGGAATTACTACATATAAGACGTATACCTTTTTATTATTTAGTCGATTAGGTGATCCATTAGAAGAACATTCTAGTTCTCCAAGCATAAAAAAATAAATCCTAAGTACACATCTTTTAGAGGAAACTATTTTATTTTAATGAAAATTAATTACAGGATGAATGTATTCATATCATTAAATCATATTTCATTATAATCATAGTCTATATTATAATATGGTTCCTTAACATTAGGAAAAAATCATGAAACAAAAATGTTTTCATATTATTAATTGATTGGACTTTAACACAACTTATAATTATATTTTTTGGTTTTTTACTTTATCCTAACAATGTTTTAAATTCCTCTCTATTAGTTCATTGGAATTATAGTTTTATCACCCATGTTTAATGTTTTTACTTCCAACTAATTTTTTCATTATCTGTTACATAGTTATGTGATGACTTTTGAACTTCTACTTCTAAAATTTTCATTTTTTGTTTAATTATCCCTTTTTAGTACGTGGGTTTTTAGTAATGATTCCTTTTTTTATATCAAAAAACATATTAAAATGGTCTAGTTAAAATTGTGAGGAAAAGATTTATTTTATATGAGAAGAATTTAACACCATGATTTTTTAAAAGTGAAATGTATATTTTACAGCAAATGAAACATGTAACATAGAAGAAAAATAAACCATAAGTTATATGAAAATAATAGTTATAAAATTGAAATTATATTTGTGGATATTAATAGAATTAACTACATTATTATGTATATGTATATAATTTTCCTATTCAATATACATATATTATTATATTCTAAATAAATAATAACTCATATTTTAGTATAGTCATATTATTATTAAAAATAAATTTTTATCATAAAAAATTATTTTTTTTGGTGTTAAATATATTATAATTATTTTATAGAATTTATAGAAATATTTTTTTAAAATTTACATCATTTTTTTATCAATTTTTCATAAATATCTTACATTAAAATTTATATTTTTCGAAATATGTTTATTTTTCTTTAAATATTTTAAAATACCCATTTCCTTAAATCTGTAATATATTATGAAAAATTAAGTTATTTTAAATTATAATAACCATTCAATTTTTATTATTATATGTAACAGAACATTTCTTTATTTATATTTAATCTATTTAATCACATATAATTGCCTTTATACCAGATTTTAAGATAATTATTTTGGGTTGGAAAACACAATTTTCTTTAAAAAAATTTAAAATGAATAATGATTATACTTTTTAATTTGTTTAAGATATATATAAATAGAAATGATTTAAATTTAATTTCTGGTTAATATATCTATCATTTTTATTATAAATTTATATTTTTAATATTAGAAATTATATTATTATAGTAAAATCATATTTTCCAAGAAAAATGAATTTATCTGAACAAATGATTTATACAGCTCTTGTGGGTTTTATAATAAATTATATTATTCCACCTATATGATTTGATTTTTATAAAATTTATTTAACATCTATAATAAAACTAATTAATATTATTTAATAATTTCAACCAATAGTATGGACAATATGTATAATACCTATAGTAAATATTTATTACCAAAGTAAAAAAATATATATCAATTAAGTATATTGCATGAATGGCCCAATGAACTTCTTTTTTTTGATAACTCCTATTTTAAGGGAAGAGGGGGAACCCTTACAAGGCCCGTAATATTAATGATTACATGACTCGTAGGTATTAGGAAACATATAGACTATACTTGGAACTCCTCCTCTCAGCTTCTTTATTGTGATATAAGCTCTCCACTTTCACATGGCTATTCAGCTAGGCCTCCCATGCAAGCACATGCTGGTCCTGATGGAAGTTACATACCCTCTATTTCTGAAATATCCTCTTAGCTTATCCTCTGGTGAACGCACCTTCTCTGAATCCCTATCTGTGTCTGCTCCTTCTAGAGCCAGTCTGATCTTTTAAGAACAATTTCAAATGGTCCAAAAGCCTTCAGGTTGTATGAAGGATATGATTTTTTCTGAAGTCCTTGTGCTATCCTAAAATCCTTACTGGCCTGAAATCCTTCGGTGGCCTGAATGCCATAAAGGACCTGAGGCCCATACTGGTGGCCCAAAAGTACAATGGGATGAATAGTTCCGGCTACTACAGTACAAAATATTGTCTGCTACAGTACATGCTATAGTTCCTACTACAGTCCTGCTACCGTAGCTGGAAATATGTCTCCACCCGGTTTTGAACTCGGCTCTCTGGGATGTACTTGTCGAGTCCCCACCAACTAGGCTGAGGCGCTTGTTCAATTAAGTATAATGATAATATAAAAAGGTATAGAAAAAAGTTTTACATAATTCTATGAATATTTATAATTTAATTTCAATCTATCAATTAATAAATTTTTTATTTTCAGTAAACCAAAATTATGAAATGATTCTGATAAAAGATAGATTTTGATACGATAAAACTGAATTTTTTTGTGTAATAAACAATTTCAATTTAGATATTCCTTTTAATTAATTCAAGATTGTTAAAAATAAATGATATTTTAAAACAATATCTCGATTAAATATTTTTTTTAACACACGAATGATAATGTAATTTTTATGAAGTTATATATAGCTATTATAGGGTTTTGAAAACATTTACACCTAAGAAACTTATCATTTCACAACAAATTAAGATTCATGTTTTAAAAGTAAAAAATTCATGTATTTATAAAATTATTTTGGTAAAAAATATATCGTTTGGAATTTTTATATTTAAATTATCCAACAAATACATTTTCAAAACATTATGAGAAAATCAAATTTTCAAGTAAAAATTAGATAATGTATAAATATACTCTGTGTATTATGACATAATAATGACCCAAAATCCATGGGTTATGTTATATAAAAGGTATAAATGACCAAATATATTTTTATCTTTAAAATAATTTTGTTTTGGTTATATGATTAACTTTTTAATGCATTTATATATCCTCTAAAATATATATTATATATTCAGTTTTAATTCATTTATTTATAGATCCATCAAATACCCCATAAATATTCCATCAAAAGCCATGGTGAACGGAATTAATACTAACTACCCTCTCTTTAGTCCTCCTAATTTCCCCCCAAAATCTAAGAATGATCCATCCATACTTTTGGAATCACGCCCTCATGGTATGAGATATCTCACTCTTTGAAGTATATAGTATGTTTAGTAACTATATAAAATAAAAATACAACGAGACATGGTAAATGTCAAACTGTTTAACTATGAGTTAAATCATAAAGATAAGGTTAATATCGTTACCCAAACCTACCTAAAACCTATTGGTTGATTTGTTTTCGAAAAATCCCCACCTTATCCTTTAAATAAACCATTTTTTAGATATTAGAAACCAAAAATATTTTTATTATAAAATAATATTTCTAGCTTTTCATAAGGTGGCCCTCACCCCTCTAATAAAAGGGAACTCCCTCTTCTCTCAAATTAACACCTTCAAAGCCATTTGGCTTGGCCAAACCCTTCCCAAATATACTATCAACTGTCTTCCCTTCATCCTAGATGCATTATTTTAGTCCTAAATCCAAAATAAAGAGACCTTTTAATCAAATAAAAATGAAGAACACGAAGAAGAGATAAAAATTTCATCACCACTTTCAAGTACCATTATTCTTCCACTTCCTCATTATTTGTTGTTTCCAGTATAAAATAATAAATGTGCTATCTTATATATACTGTGATGTTATTATAAATATAGTACAACCATATTCATTATTCCATCCATCCTTCAAATGACATGTCACCACATGTGCATTCGTACGGCTTACCGTCTCCACGTCCTGGTGTAGTTGTTATTTAAGACATTATTATTTAGATGGTTATAATAATGATTTGTAATTGATGTAAATAATAAATATAACATGATAATAATTCTGTATATATGATATACCATCCAATTATATTTTATTTTAATATCAAAATAATGATATTGTCGATCGTGCGTACGTACAGATTACCGTCTCCAGGAACGCAATGAGATTCATTCCCCATCGTATCCTTTCAAGATTAATTTTCATTAGATGATTAAAAATAATATTTAAAGACTTAATATTATTTTTAATATGATTAATATACATCATATCAATAATAATTATTACTTACGTAACAAATAAAACAAAGGAAAACGAATTAGTGAACACCCAAAAAGACGATAATATAAAGCTATTATTAAAAATCAATGTTAAAAGATCATATATGATATCATATTAATGTATATGATTATTGTATAGTTTAATTAAAATTATTTCACCATTATATAGGGGGATAATCTACCCTCAACCCTGAAAAAGTACAAGGTAAGTTTTAATTATACAATTGCTTCATTATCTGAGTTTGTTTATACGTAATTATCTTTTGGGACCTCTTTATCATCTACATACATGTTTCTTAAAAATTCATTTCAAAACATTCTTACTAATGTATAGATTATGGTTTAATGTAATTTATAACCTTGTCTCAATTTTATAATATGTTTATAAATGAATCATTTCGTTATTTTCCAAACAAGGTCCTTTATAACATTTTCGACAAAATTAAGGCAAGAATGTCTTTTTCAACTTTTTAGGTGGGTGCAGCTATTTACTGCTATTATGACATCGTCTAAGATTCCCATACAACCTTATAAGAATATTTAAAAAATAAAAGTTTACATAAATGATTTCAAAATAGAAAGAGATATTTCTCTAAAATGGTTTTGATTTCATCTATGTCCACATCCTTTGATGGATTTTAATCTTATTTGAAGTTTATTTATTATGATACAAAACATCCATATGGTATTTAATGTTTTGTGATAGGTTTGATTATAGATGTGTTATTTTTAAACCATTCATGGTTTATAGATAATGTATTGACATTTTTTTGGCTTGTTTTAATTTGAATGATTATGTTATGTTTAAACCTTTTCATAAGAGGAATGAATTGGACTTAATAAGGGAAGGGTGGAGCCCACTATAGATCATAGATTCAATTGTAGGTCTCTTGATACAGACTACTGTTTTGGAACAAGGCCTCGACCAAATATTATTTATAGTCTTGGCACAAGGCCTTTGACTATGTGGTTATGAAGTCTGGCATTATTAATTCCATCATTACGAAAGTGGCTATTGATATTTCATGTAATTATTAGACTAGTAGAATATCCATGTGTGTAAGTAAATGGATTTATTTTGATTTTATCTTTTCCATGTTATTCTGAAGCTCAAGTTTAAAAGGCTTTTGTTTAAGTCTTATAATTTTCCTTAAATGTTTATTATAATTTATGAATGTTTCTGCTATATTGTTATCCTTACTGAGCATCTGAGCTCACCCCTTTCTATATTTTATTTTTCCCAGGATGTGAAGAAGTATATTCTGACTGACCTACATGGATAGTCTATGGGATCTCATTGTTGTCTATGGAGACAATGTTGTTGTAGTTTTCCATTTACTTATGTAATGTAAACCTCACGAATGTATCTTGTATTTCCAAGGCTACTAAACTAATTGGTCTTTCGAGACATGATCTTTTGTGATCATGCCAATGATATGTAATAATTCATCAACTCTAGGATTTTGGGGTCAGGTAATTACAATGATATGATCTATCCTTGTGTATTTCATCATTTAGAAATGGCGCCCAATAGAATGAATGAAAATTCTAGCAATACGTATTACCCAAATACTACGAAGGATCATATCTTTCGTGCCCTTAAGCCAACATTTATAAAGGAAATATTCTACCATGTATTCTCATAATAAGAAGAAATAGTATCATGTGTTAATAAGATAAGTAAAAAATTCCCTGAGTCGTATGTATATGAAGGGACGCCGGAGAAGAAGTGGATTGTAGAGAGAAAGATGGATAAAGGGAAGAATGGAAAGATGGATTTTCCTATATTTGATAACTATGGAATGAATCACCCCAGTAAGTGATAGAAATGAATGGGAGTGTTTTATAAGTGTGGGGAAAAAGGAAACCAAGTTTGTGATTCCAATGGAAAGAAAAAGGATTCAAAATGTACAATTCTTATCTTCAAGAAGTTGGGATACTATGCAAATCAATGTCCCTATCATCAGAGTATACCCCAAATGATACTAATGGATAATAATAATTTATGATACTACCACAGATGAAGTTGAATTATTAGTTTTATTATGCTTTTTTTGGGAATTGTTCATTTGATTATTGTGTTAATATTGTACAAGTAATACTAATTTTAAATTATATAATGATTGTACAACAGTACATTTTCATTATAAATTTGAGATTTTATGGTACCATCTAAATTGACATTGTTTCAAGTTAAAAATTTGGAAAATATATGGTTGGGGTAAATATATCGCTTAATATATTTCTAAAACTGAGATAACAATTTTTGGAATACGATATTATTGATTGGGAAACATTATATTTGATATTCTTGACTACCTTAAAACTAATTAATTGTTTATTAATTCCATCATTGTTGGCGTTTAAGTTATTTTTAAATATATGAATTATATTCAGTATTCTATAGGGAATAAAGGAGAATTAATGTATGTAATAAGGTTTTATGGTAATTAAGGGTGTTACTATATTTTAATAGAATAAACCATGAAGGTATTCACATCTATGTTATGTGACCTACCTTATAAATTTGGGATTGCGAGTTTAGAAAGAATTATTTTGTATAAGATTAATGGATTGAATTAATTATGTTAGACATTGGATACAATTTTTTAATGTTAAAAAATTTCTTAAGATTATTTTTTTATTTTTATAAAAAGATCAACTCAGAGGCCAGGTAAAAGCTTGTCGTGTCCAGTAAGGCCACAATACTTGATCCCGCAACCGAAGGGTGACAAGGGTGAATCACCTACCACTGTCCAACATGATATCCTGGTTGGTGTAATGTATTTATTTAAAATGGTCTCATAGATAAATTATAAATTTATTTTTTTGGAACACTAAATGATTTGGATAAATATAATATTTTTGAGTTATATTATCTTTTTGAGTAAAATATTAGTTTGTTGTCAAAATTAGTTAAAGAATGGAACTTTACTTATCAAGTTGTTTTTCTTATTCTATAATGAAGTTAATTATTAAATATTAGGTAAAGGATCTTAAACACAAAAATTTGTTCTCCTAGTACCTTATCATTTGTTGAACCAATGATATTTTAAATCATCGTAGATTTATGGATTTGAGGCCCTCAAATTCAATTTATTGTTCAGTTGTTTGTTATTGATTACTTCAATCACTCCCTATAAATATTTAATTTTTTCCTATTATTGTGTGTATCTAATTTCCAACAATGTTCTCCTATTTGATATCATTATTTTGGTGGTGATTTCTTAATCTCCCTTTCCCTCTTATTAAGACGAGATTTTATTAACCCTATTTTTGATGTGGGTTTTCCCAAAAAGTATTTTCTATTTTTTACCTTTTATTTTTGAAGAAAAATTTCAACATTTGGGGAAGAAATATTTTGAAGGAGTGGTGAATTTTACACCCTATGATTTCATAGCACCTTATCTCTATAATTTAATTTAATACCTAGCACCACAAAGAACACTGAGTTCGAGCACACCACGACATACCAAACTAGCCGTTTGGAAAGCTGTTATGAATAATATTAACTTTATTATTAATTTTATATACTCCATATAATTTTAACTTCTATATTAGGTGATTCTTAGTAATTATATAAGAACACATTCAATTTATCAGATAAAGGAAGTATTTTTCAAAAAAGTACAATTTTACCGCCATTTAGTGGAAAACCTTTTTTAAATCCAATATTTGAGACTTTTATATTTTATATTAGAAAAAATAAACATTTTCTTTAGAATCTTGATATAAAAATTTAGTTTCATTAAATTTTTTGTGTTTTTCTAATAACTTTGATATTTTGATGATTACTAAAAAATACAAAATTTTAATAGAAAACAATTTTTTTTAATGAAAATAATATATATTGTTAAATTATAAATTGGAATGGTTTTTAAGTATCTCATGATTATATTTTTATAATTTATTTCAAATTTTGTCATTAGAAGTAATTTTACATTTAAATTAGACATAAACACATATCAATCATTTGAAAGTTTTTACTTCTAAAAAACACACTTTTTTATTTTGACAACGACAATTAATTTAAATTTAATCAATGCAACATCTATGTTTTTAATTTGGTAAAATAGACATATTTTTTAAATTTTTTATATCAAAATTCACTTATGTTGAATTTTTGATATTTTTCTGAATACATTCAATTTTTTATAAGTAGTGAAAAACAGTACGTTATTATTTAAAACCGACTTTTTATTTAAATAATTATTTAATTAATTTAAATGTATTAAAGTCTAAATAGATACATAATACCTATATTATTTCAATGTAATTAATGAAAGTCATTTTATAAAAATATTAGATATATCAAATTTTATTGAACGTTTTAACATCTTTTAACCACCTTCTAGGCACACATGCAAATTTGCATATAACGTAATTTTACCGCTTCTATGAATTGAATTTAAAAAATTTGAGATACATATTTGCAATCAGTAAGTAAAATTTGGCTCAATAGGATGAATTTTTTTTAATAGTATCTTTTGAATCTTATTTACCGTGGTTAAAAGTAAAAAATTGAAATTAAAGGAAAAATGATATTATAATTACCCTAACACATGTCCTATTTCTATTGGATAATTTTATTTCGACCAAAATAAACCTTAAGAATAATATGTGATCTTTTTTTCTACTTGGATTAGATTAGGTAATTTATTATTATTTTTTTAAAATAAGAGTAAAATGTTAAAAATTACAACATTGATAACTAGACCATTTTTAATATAGGGTTATAAATAAGATAAATATGACTATAAATATTAATTATAAATATAAAAATATTCCCTATATCATGATATTTTATTAATAAATTTTAGACATTATGTTATTAAATTTATTTATGACACAATGTTGATGTTGAAATTACCATATTAATGAAAGAGTCAAATTATTGATATTATAACAAATAAATTTAAATTTAAACTTTGAATGCATGAAAAGAATTTTATTGTTTAATATGAGATTTTATGTTTGATTAAATGTAATTATTTAGATGAAATAATATTTTTATGACTGGAATAGAAACCCGATACTAAATAGTGTCAAAATTGACATAAATGAGTTTATTTAAAGAATAATATATTATTAAATCATATAATATTCTTAAAAATATGAGGTGAAAAAAGCTCTTATATAATAATATATATTTCAACAATTAAATACTTCATGTTTTCTTGGAATTTTATAGTAAATTTGTTAACCATATAAAATAAAAATTCAAGGAGACATGGTAAATGTTAATCTAGTTAACTAATAGTTAAATATAAAAGTGAATGTTAATATAGTGACCTAAACTTGTATAAAAGATATTCATTGAGAATAGATTTACCCATACCCACTTAATCCTCAAAACGAATCAATTTTGAGCCATTATAAACCAAAATTTATTTTATTACAAAATAATATTTCAAGTTTTACTAAAGTGACTGTCACCTCTCTTATAAAAAGGTACTTCCCATTCTATCAAAATCACACCTTGAATGATATTTTTATCAAGAAAACCCAGATCAAATATCCTCCCAACAACCCTAAAATACACATAGTGACCTTACATTAATCAGAATGCCGACCTAAGGTCCTCTTTTTTCATATCAAATGGAGGTACCTGAAAAAGAGGTAATTAATTCATCACGTCTTTGAAGTTATTTTATAATTCAACATCCTCTTTATTTTTTGTTTCCATATAAAAATAATAAATCTAGGAACATATACAAAAAAATATGTTATTATATCTATGGTAGTACAATATTCTTTATTCTCTCGATTATATGAATTACAAAGTCCCTATAAGTGCGTACGTACGGTTTACCGTCTCCGCGTTTTGGTGTAGTTTTTTATTCAACACTTCATTATTTGGATGGGTATAATAATGAGTATAATTGATGTATATAATAAATATAACATGTTAATTAATATTTATATATATTATACCATTCAATTAGATACTATTTCACCATCAATAGAATGATATCACTGCTCATGTGTACGTATGGCTTACCGTCTCCACGACACGATGAGATTTATTTCTACATTTACCATTTAACAATGATAAAGTTTTATATATAATTAATAATTATGTAATATATGAAATAATTATGTTAATGGTATTATATATATATATATATACATATATCTCATTCACCGAATTCTATTCAATACGATATGAAAACAGAAACGATGTTCATGCGTATGTACGGACTACCGTCTCCATGAACCGTGTTTCCATTTCATATATATATCTATTATACATATTTATATTCTGAATATATATGATATATAAATCATGTTTTATATTCTAGAAGTATGTAAATCTTTATCTAAGTGATTCGATCAAAAATGACAAGTTAAAACACATATGATAAAAAAATCTATTATTACCCAACATGTTACATTATCCTAGAAATTATTATCAAAATGGTTAGTAAAAAGTAATAAATGAATCATATATGCTATCATAAATATTAATATGGTTCTATTATAATTTAATAACATAATATGGTCATTATACATGAGGTTAAACATACCCTCGACTAATGAAAATTACAAGGTAAGGGTTAATTCTTCAATCTCATTATTATATGAGATTGTTTATGTGTAAGCATTTACGGTAAAATATATATAATCCATGTTCATGTTTCCTAAAAAATGTTTTCAAGATGATTATTTTAAGGTTTTGTGGAAGGGACTCTTTAACAAGATCATCATTTTAAATGTATTTATGATTTATGTTTCTAAATTTTTTTTAATTAATGTCGACGTTTTAAAAATGATTTTTTGTATTTATTTATATGGACATGATTATTTTAAAATGTTTATTCCTTTCAAAAGTTTCAAAGAGGTATGGGACACTTTGACTCGAAAACCTCTTTTAAATAACTTCCTTAATAAATATGTGACTTTGAAATTATTTCACAAAAATGGATATTTCATTCAAAGGGTTTTTTGATCATTTTAAACTATGTCAACATCATTTAATAGATATTATTCTTGATTGAGGTTGATTTATTATAATACTATATTCATCTAGTATGGAATGAGTTATGAAATTTTTTAATGTGGATGTGATATTTTTATACCATTCATGTTTTATAGTTAAAGTATTGATATTTCTAACAGTTGTTTTAATATGAATTTTTATGTTATGTTTCAACATTTTCATATGTGGAATGAATTGGACTTAGTAAGTGACAAGCAAATCCCTCTATAGCTCATCAATTCATTAGTAGGTCTCATGAGAAAAACTGGTGTCTTGGCATAAGGCCTTGAATTTTTTTATTTGTATTCTTGGAATGAGGCCTTGACTATGTGGTTATGATGTCCGATATTATACATTCAATCATTATTGAATTAGCTATTGATATTACATATGATTATTAAACATGTATAATATCCATGTGAATAAGTAAATGGAAATATTTGATTTATATTTTAAATATTATGCTATAGTTTAAGTTTAAAAGTCTTTTGTTTTAGTCTTATACATTTATATAGATGTTTATTCTTATTTATGATAGTTTCCACTATATTGTTATAATTATTATGCATCTAAGATCACCTCGTTCTTATGTTTTATTTTTTCCTGGATTCGAAAAAGTATATAATTATTAACCAGAAAAGATAGGCCAAAGATATGAGTGTGTTAAAAGGAGACAAAATGTTGTTTTTTTAGTACATGATGTAATGTGAAACTTATGAATGTATCTAGTACATCCTATGATACTAAACTAATCGCTCTTTCGAGACCTGATCTTTTGTGATCATTCCATTGTATTAAAATAATGCACAGGATCTGGGATTCTATGGTTGGGGGTTACATTCAATAACACAATTTTATTATCACACAAAAACACACTAGTGTATGATATTGTCAATAGTTTTAAAATAGTCATATAATAACCAATTTTAATTGAAAATAAGATTAACAATTGATAATCCATGTCTCACTAGTTTCTGAGAAAAGAAATTTTTCTGATTTCTATATTTGGGATGAAAACTGTAACCATACAATATATTGATATCAACATTACATTCCTGAATTCCCATGTTTGTGTAAATTTTGGAGTAGATAAAATAATACCTTGATATATTTATATGAAACAAATGTATATATATAAAATATTAAAATAATATAAATTATACTAAGAATATGGTAAACATTTGAAGCCTCTTAATTTAACACCTTCGCACACCCTATCAGGTTTTTATACATCAATCATATAGGTAATTTAATAATGTTTATAATTTATTTACTCTTATAGAAATCTAGGATACCATTTATATTTTTTAATTCTAGTTATTAATTGTATTTTTAACGCATTCTCTGTCGAAAGGATACCACATTTTCTCTCCAGATTTATTAACAAGTAATATTTCATTGAACAATTAAATTTATGATTAATTAATTATGATCTGAAAAACGAGTATATATAAAATAAAATATTTTGTAGATTCATGAAATCCACATGATCCTGAAATTTAATGTTGGAATAATAAATTGTGAAAGACAACTATAAAAAAGCATAGTTAATAATAATTATTAAATTGGAAATGAATTGTGAGAAACAAATTATTATTCTTATAGAATGTACAAAAATCTATTCAAAATTATTTCTCAATAAACTTATAATAATATTGTTTGAAATTTATTTTTAATGGACTATATTAAAAAAGATATTTCACTTACAATATGGATAATATTATGAACTGATATGGGTTAAATGTCAATAAATCACATAAATTATAAAAAACCCACTATATGTTTTGGAATGAATGTGATCTATGATGGATGTTAGTGTTGTGTTGATGTTAATTTATTTCTAAGATGATAAAATAATTTTATGTTTTTATATATTTGAATATTTATTTTGGAAGCTAAATAATTAACTAAAGAAGTATACATGGTTTAATTATTTTCATGGTGTTCATTGAATTTCAATAATGGTCCAGATGCAATGGAATGTTTTCGCAATACTATACAACATAGATTATACAAAAAATAACGTTAACTGAATAGAAGTATATATTGGTCTTGGAGGAAGTACATATAATCTTGGTTAGTATATAAACTATATTGGATGAGTAAAATCCATGTATAATGGAAAATTCATGATGGCCAAAAATGATATTCTTTTGTCTTTGAGAAGTGGTTATTTAAAGAAAGTCTCAAAGTTGAAAATCCCATTGAAAGAATATAGTTCATAATTAATAAATCCCATATAGAGAGTTCATGGTTGGTTTTCACAAAGAACATATAGAATTTCTATTGATTATTTAAACCATATAAGAGAGTTTTTTCATGATGTATATCACAATTCAAAGTCAAAATGTAATATTGTTAGGAAACTTGTGAAAGAGGATCATTCTTGAAGAACCGTAAATATAATTTAATCAATTAGTAATTTTTTAATAGTTATTTTACTATAAATAGTAAATAATTTATTTAGTTTTATATTCTGAAAAGTAATTTACAAATGATCTAATAATCCATGTGAAAAAACGATAACATTTTATGTTCACATAGCATAGAATGTTCGGGAATTAGATTCGACTGTAAAGAAGATATATGCATGTAGAAAGGTTGTCTATGAAGTGAATATATTCATGAATTATTTTTTAATAAAATAAAATGTCATTAATGAATGTTATATTCAAAAAATGGTATGTTTTATGTGAAAAAAATCATGAAGGAAATAAGGGAGTTTATGAATCAAAGTATGCATGAATCAGTTTTTGAGAAGGAATCTTCTCATGACTAATTATATTGGATAATATGGATATTTAACTATCATCATTTAGTCATGTACATATTTTTTATATAGGATAATAGTGATAATACTATGAAGAATAAATTTACCACATTCTTCTACCAGAATTGGATGAAATCTAAAGAATAATTTTAGTTCAAAATTATCCACATCCCTAGAGAAATTTCTAGTATAATTATTTTATGGAAGACAAGGACTAAAATATCACTTTCTTTGTTTTTATATCATCATGATTTAGTAATGAATAGAAAATTATAATTATTTGAAACATGAAACAATACTTGGGGTAATGATGTAAATAAATTTTCATTCAAATTAAGTGGATACATTTTTGTAATTTGGCTCTTAAAGAGGACAAAAAATAAAACAAAATTGTTTTATCCTTATCAGTGAATCTATGTGTTGTGGTGAATAAGAGGTAGTTATCCTTGTGTGAGGAGTAAATAATCCTATAAAATTTTTATGGTAGTAATTCTATAAATTTTTTACTATAAATGAAATATTCTTTCTATTGAACTATTTTATATTTATGGATCCTTGTATTCTAACACAACACAATGTGTATATTCATTGGACTAGACCTTAGTGGTGAACCATTTAAATTCATGGTCCTTCATGATTTATTTTTTATTAATTAATGTGTTTTTTATAAAATTACCCAGTATGTGGGATAGTTATATTACAATTATGATCAATATGGATGCATGATACTAAATATAGTTTAATGCATTAATAATAAATTTTAAATTTTTATAACACCCGATTACACCCCTCCCATTATGAAGGAGTATCAGATTCCCAACTTTTGTACTAGAGCCTAATGTTTCGATATATTTTTTTCAACCACAAACTGTTTTTTTGGATTTTATTTAGTAATGGTTTCAATGATTAGGTCTCTATTATTGAATGGAATTAATTTTAATAATTTGAATAAGGATATGATTATGTTAATGTATGATATTTTTAGAGAGATTGTGTAATACATTCATCAAATTGGATATCTAACTAACCATAGTGGAATATTTTTAAATTCTTAATAATAAATGATATTGACAATATAATTATATGACGTTGATTATAAAAAAGACATTACAATGTGTTTATTCCATCATTTTGTGGAAAACATTACACATCTTTATATATAATCTATAATGGATACTGAGGTTGTTATTTTTAACTCTAGATAATTCATAAAAATGGTCAATATGAAAAAATTGTGACTAAGATTTCCAAATATTTCTGTATGACTAATATAAATATGGAAATAAATGTAAAAAAACAACTCCCAATAAGAAGAAACCCACAATGGTCAGTGGGATCAATATCCAAGATAAATTTAATATTGAAATTTATTTGAGTTGTACTTGTACATCTAAGAATCTAGATATATCTTAATGTTAGATAAAAGTATAGAATATATGGATTAAGTGGAAAAAAATATGTACAACCTCGTAAATAAGTAGCATACATAGACCAAAAAAATTCCCAATCTCATTTAAAAGGGATGGATAAGTGGGACATCTATAATTATGTGGACAATGAAATCATTAAATAATAATTACTCATTAAACAAGAGGGTTTTGATGTTTTTATGAGTCCCTAAAAGTTAACATAAAAAATATGGTCATTAATATTAATTAAAATAATAACCTACAAAAATATATTGAAAATAAAATAATATAAAAATTATTATTGAGAATGAATTAAATGAACCTCATATCCACCTTGAGACATTTCTTTAAGAATAGATTAAATTAAAAAAATGAATCATTCTCTTGATTTATAGACATGACTACTCAATTTATTGGACATTATATTTTTAATTTTTTGGGTTATTTATAGAAAGTCGAATTTTCTAAATAATTTAATGATCCAATTAACACTTGTTTTCTAAATTAGTCATTACATAAAATGTCATAGGGAAATTGATTTTATATTTATATTATTTATTAATGAAGAGAAATATTTAATTTTATAATGGATATTCAACAAACTAGATGAAGGGAATTTTGGAGCCTAGCTGATCTCGATATGAGGATGATGTTTTGTTTATTTTCAATAATATTTTTTCATTGAGTTTGATTTCTGTGGGAGGATATTTTATGAATTTTGTGTTATAGTTACTAAGCAATAAAACATTATGTGTTGGTTTTGTATTCCATATTATACTAACTGTTTTAATATAATATTTTTTTAATTTTTATCATGTGTCTTGAAAACTTAATAAAAAAGGTTTGTTTTCAAAATAGCATAGATAATAGCACAATTTTACACCATATAGACCACATTCTGAAGAATGTTCCTTAATGTGATAGTGTAAACTAAAAAAGCATGTATGCATGTTATGTTGGTAGAGTGTGAACCCCATATCATTAATCATTAAATAATGCACAAATGACAAAAAATAATTTAAATAGAGGTTATTTTTGGAGATTCACAAGATAAAAAACCACACTTAGTTATGGTATATTGCATGGTATGTGGCCAAAATATAGAGTTCAATCATGGTTTTTTAAAGATAGTGGTGAATATGAAGGTGGTATATGTGATATACATAAGAAAAATTACTCATTCAGGATGAGTGTTTTTTGAGTTGGTACGTATTGTTATTGGGAAGCCCGTGAAAAAAGATATTTCTCATCATGGAATAAAAAATTTTGATTGATTTGAGAAATTTTTATGTATTTTACTATTGAAAATAAACTATAATATCGTTATATATATATATATATTATAGTATAACTAAACATCATAAATATAATTATAAAACCATAGTTCTTTACACTAAAAATGTAGTTGAGAAATAATATTCAAATGTGTTGTAGATATGTGAATGAAAAAAGGTTTTGTTTGAGACAAATATGTTCATGGAGAATGGTTTTTCAATAATAATTTTAACCCAATTGATAAACAGATTGATAATCATAGTATTTTGTGATTCAAGATGATCAACAAGGGTATAAGGTAATTGGTGAATATAGTATATGGTGAACATAAAGCCACATAATACATCTATGTGATGGAAATTTTTTGATGATTTATTAAATAATATGTTACAGTGGGTTCTATAGACATCAAGGAAATTTTATATAAATTTTCTCATATTTGGTTGATAAGTTGTAGAAGACATGTAAAATAATAATTTTTTTTAATATCATGTTTTTAAGTGGGTGTGATACATATGATAAATTTAATAAGGATTTATCCTAATCTAGATAATAAGTGTTACTAAAGTGGATACCAAGAATTAAAAGACTCAAATATCTGTTTTTGGATTTGTTATTATATATAGTAAAAGTATAATGGAGTGTTAGAATAATTTGAAATATGAAAACAAATTAATAGAAATTATGGAAAAGTGCCTTATTATATAAAAGGATATACATTCACATACTAAATCTATTTAATATACTAACATTTTGTAAACTATAGACGATAAATAACCAATGTAATTTCTAGAGGTAAATAAGATAGAACATGAGTATGGAAAGTAATTAATGGTTCTTGAAATGATTAAAATTTGGTTTCCTATCATGGATTCACTATTAAAAAACATATTTTCGTAAATAATATTATAGTATTATAGTATTATCATATACCAGAAAAGAAAAAATTTAAGCTCCATGTATTTTCCCTTAGTTTCAACAAGTATATTTAATTTTTTAACCCTTTATTTTCCAATATATATGAATTTATTTATTGAATGTTCCATTATGTGTTTATGGAAAAACATAGTAAGTTCCCACAATATAACAAGATCATTAAAAAATTTCGATTAATTCCAAAATAACGAAGATGTAGTTTTCTATGTCCCATAAATTGGTGTTTAAATGTGATACTATGTAAATTAATTTTAAAATTATTAAATATATAAAAAATTCAATAAAAAGTGTGAATAATTTAAATTTTTCTATAGTGAAACAAATGAATATTAATTTTTTTGATTCATGGATAAGAATGGGAAAATAATAAAAGATAATACAAGTCTTTCATACATATATAAAATCTATCTTAGAGTTATATGTAAATATTATATTATAAATATGGAACCTCATGTTTTCATTACAACTATAGAATATATATATATATATATATATATTTCTAAATCAGTCATATTAATAAATTATAGGATTAATAGATGAAATTATAAAAATTATTTGAATGTAGTTTCTTATATTTTTTTATGACTAAAAATTCATGTCCCTTAACTTTTAAAAATAATATAATATATCAGTCAAAAAAATCATCTTAAAATCAAATATAAGTTTATGGTGGCAATAGAAGAGAAATAAATTTAAATTTATATTATGTGTCTATATAATATTATGATACTTGTATAATCTAGAAAGAACTTATAAAGTATTAAGAAAATCTGTATAGGTTTAAATTTTATATATGGCCATATCCTTTAATTATTTAGTAATAAAAAACAGTAAACACGTCTAATTTTTTTTTATGCATAAAATATTAATCATGTCACATATGTTTTTTTAATGAAAATAATTTTTTAATAAGAATAATATTTTATTAGTTTTTTCCCAAAAAACATGAATATGTGGTCATTATGTTCATTTAAGACGGGGTTGATATATTAAAGGTCACTAAAAGGGGTAAAAATATCAAATAAATTCATATTTATAAACACAAGAGGGTTGTAAATAAGAAGATAATAACTTGGATAATAATGATTGAAAGATGAAAAGTTGAGAAGATCATGAAGGGGTTATTTCAAGGTAATACTTAAGATATTATAATTTATATCGTAGAAATAAAATGTTACTAAATATGTTATCCATTAATTCAATTTAATTGTATATTATTTCAGAAATTACATATAACCCACATGGTCATTGAGTGAATGAATATTTATTTTGTTAAAACACTATGAAAAACATATTCGTGATCTAATGTGTTTTCCCTGAATGGTAATGTGGTAATGTTAATACAGGAGATAAATGTTATGTTAACAAACCTAAAAATAATGAATAATGTAAAAAAATAAGAGAATGTAATTTTCAATTCAATGTGGATAAATTTCTATGAAATTAGTTGTTTTTATAATATGAAAAATAAATAAATGGATTCACCAAAATTTACTACAAATTTAAGTGATTTCTCTTGATGTAAGAAAACAATAATCATGACAATTTTTTCAAAACTAGGTAGATTTCCTATGTTTGAGTAATATGGATAAAATTCTATGAACATTTGATCCTAAAAGGATTCAAATTCATTAGTATCGATAATAAATTATTTGTAAAATGGTCACATAATATTGTATTTCATTTTGTGAAGAGGATTATTCAGAATCAATTCTATACATGGGGAAGATGGATACACCTCATCATCATACATGATACATTTTTATAAATTGAAAATTGGTGGAAAATAAATGGAAATATTGTTTTAGAATTATATCGTTGAGAAAAAATAAGATAATCACACTACTAAAAAAAGAGACCTCATGTTACATGGAATAATGTTGTTCATGGTTTTATTTATATATAATTCTAATGGTAGGAGAAATATGACTAAATCATGAAAATATAATTAGTATATCATAGTTCACATGAATATTATCTAAAAATTATTTAAATTTGATGGTTTACAGAGATAATTCTTTACTAGTTGATGAATATCTTTGAGTAAATGAGATTCATTATGGGTTGATGATTTTAAATTTAAATTAAAAATTGAAGATATCAATTAAATGGGTAGTAGATAAGGATTATATAATAACATCTCAATAGGATTGTAATTAATATTTTTATCATATTTACCAAAACAAATTAAGGGTTATGATATTATATATTTTAACGATATAGTGATTTTATATAAAAATAATATTGATTATCGATCAAGCGGATATATCTTTATTATAAAATATATAGAAGAGAATCTTATAGCTAATATAATTCTCAATCAATTGAAAAAAAAATGTGAATGTTTTATTATGGATAAATTATTTTCACTATTTAAATATGGATAAAAAATTATAATTTATACAAATTATTGATATATTTCTGCATTGTATTTTATATGTGTTTTAAGGTCAAATTAATTGAAATTAAAATAAATGTATGTATTATGACAGTGGTAAAGCAGTTATATTAATTTTTATAAACAAAATGGGATAGTCAATTCCCTCATAATATTAATGTTTTGAGATAGTTAATATGAACCACTAATACATAAAAATCTATATGCTCCATGATCATTTCTCACAATAAATAAACATAATAAAAATTTCATTTCATCATTAATTTATTATATAATTTCATATATAAGAAGAGATAATTTTCATATTTAACATGTATAATGATATTATTAAAATATAGTTGATTATAATTAACAATATATTATTCACCTGAGAATTTTTATTTTTCATGGGTCCACCAACATCAATAACAACAAATAGATAATTTATAAAAAATAAAGCTAGTGAATTAGATCATATATATAATTTAATGAGATTTTTAATAATTTAATATAACTATATATTTGATCACTTTTCATTTATGTGTATACTAATTTTATACATTATATTATTATTAACATTAGAATTGGATCCCTTAAAAATAAACATGTCATAATGTTATATATCAGTGTAAAGAGACTCAATTATCAAGGGGAACACTTTCCAATGATTTTAAAAAAATGGTATATCCATTAAAATATTAAATTGATATGTAGGAGATATTTTAAATTATTTGAACTGGTGAATCATAATTCATGGATAATAAACTTCAAGTATAATAAAATAAATATGAACACCTGGGAAAGAAACCTAACAGAAACTATTGATTCTTTTATAATATTGTTTATGTGAAAATGTATAATATGTGTTGATATAGTGAGGATCCAATTGATGTGATCATCATACATATATTTTTGAAGTCTACCTTATCATAACAATGTGAAAGATTCAATGATGGATGAATGGGATTTAATGATACTTTCTAGGGAAGATTTAAAAATAATTACTATCACTTATGAAATTAGGAAAAAATTGATGATCTAAGCATGAAACATAGATCATAAAAACGAATTTTGTCGGGAAAAAATCCCTCACGGTATCACTGATGCATTTTTGAGGTGATTGTGTTTTTTGACAAAGTGGACATCTGAGTAGTGATTGTTGACAAAGAAAAACGATGACATATAACTTTGTTGACAAAGAGGATTTCATGGTGGAATGTCGAGTTCAAGAGCTGAGGTCAATGATCCATGTTTGATTCAAGAACGTCGATAAAAGGAATGGATTATCTGGAGGCGGTACAAAATAACAGATACAAGGTGGTGTCGTTTTCCCGTGTTTGCCAAATTTTAGGGCCTGAAAATCGGCAAATGAAGAAAATTGTTTTTGGCAAAGGGACTTGCGCGCTGAGGACTTGTAGGATAGGAAACATGTGCACCATATGGTCTTCAAGATCAGTATATCAAAATATGGCAATGGAAGTAGGTTCGCCCAAGTTTGGGAGTTGGTCGTGCAAGTATCCAAAAGGACAGAGGACTTGCGCGCCGAAACTGGGTCGCACAGGTGACTTGGGTGTCGTCGCGCAGGGTGGTCAGATTGCCTATAAATACTGGACCACCCCTCTTCATTCACCACCAGAGTTCAACTCTTTGAGAAATCAGAGCTCCCGTCGCGCAGGTGTGGTGGTCGCGCAGGTGGTGTGTGTGGTCGCGCAGGTGAAGTTGCGCGCCAGTGGTTGAAGTTGTGCGCCGGTGTTAGAAGTTGCGCGCTGGTTGGAAGTTGCACGCCAATATTGGTTTGGGCGTAAAAGGAAGAGAGCTGCGCATGTTTGGAGTTGAGGAAGCTTGTGCCGCGCAAGTGTCAGAGGAGGACTTGCGTGCCCGTTGTGACTTGCACGCCGATACTTGCGCGTCGTGGTAGACTTGCGCGCCAAGTAAAGTTTGTTCTAGCAGTGTTTTTCAGACTGTGTGGAAGCTGTAATTTTGCCTGATACCTTCGGTGCAAAGAGATATTCATATTCAGGTGAAAGTTGTACTTCAACAGAGCATCTACACACAGAGAAAGATGCATTCATTCATGCACACTAGTGCAGAAAACGTTTTTTACGTCACCATTTTTTACGTCGGTTATATAAAACCGACGTCATAATATGTAAAACGAGGTTGTTTACGTCGGTTATTTCTTAACCGACATAAAAACCTGTGTTCGGTACACCTTTAACGTCGGTTATAAAAATAACCGACGTTATTAATCGCGCGCCTTCGTTTTTTAGGTCGGTTATAAAAATAACCGACGTAAAAAACGCGGTTTTCGAAGGCCTTTTTACGTCGGTTATTGAATAACCGACGTAACAAATGCGGTTTTTGAAGGCTTTTTTACGTCGGTTATAAAATAACCGACGTAAAAAAAGAATCCGAAGATGTTTTTGACGTCGGTTATTCCATAACCGACGTAAAAAAACGCGGATTTTGAGCCCTTTATAACGTCGGTTATAAAAGAACCGACGTAAAAAATGAATTTGAGGACGGTTTTTACGTCGGTTATTGAAATAACCGACGTTATAAATGTTTTTAAAACAATTATCACGTCGGTTATTGAATAACCGATGTGATAACTCATTTAAAAATTTACCCAGACCCGTGGATTGTCATTCGCGAGTTTACCTTCGACAGTCACGACTCGTCTCTCTCGCGCGTAAACCCGAATCGGCTCGTCCATTTCGTTGGTTTATATTCGTTTTGCGATCATCGTTTCTCATATTTAATCTCCTCGGATCAATCATCTAAACTCGCAGCACTCAGGTAATCCTCCCACTCGTTCGTTTTTTTTTTCGCGGATAGTATATATATATGTGTTGTGATTTTTTTGTTGAAACTAGCTAAGATTCTTCCATTGCGAACCCTTTTAACTCGTTTTGGCACCATAATCTTATTTATCATCCCTAGATCTATTTGTTCGACTTGCAATATTGAGTAATTTTATGATTTCACTAATTTTTCATCGTTTTCTATAAATCCGCGAGAGGGTTCGGGCGTGTCCATTTGGATGGGTTGCCCTTTTATAGTTGTTACTACTTTCTTCACACACAACCATGGCATAGGTGCATGGATTTGGGGTCGGGGGGTGTCCAGGGGGGTTTACAAGGGGGTGGGTGGGTGTGGGGGGCTGTCCAAGGGTGTGGGTGGGTGTTGGGGGCTGTCCAGGGGGGTGTCCAAGGGGGTAGGGGGTGGGGGTGGTGTTTAGGAGGGGTGGGGGGCTGTCCAGAGGGTTGGGGGTGTCCAGGGGGGTGTCCAAGCAGGTCGGGGGTGGGGGGTTGTGTCCAGGAGGGGTGGGGGTGCTTTCTAGAGGGGTCGGGGGCTGTCCAGAGGGGTCGGGGGGTGTCCAGGGTGGTGTCCAAGGGGATTGGTGGGTGTGGGGGGCTGTCCAAGGGAGTGGCGGCCTGTCCAGAGGGCTCGGTGGGGTGTCCAGGGGGGTGTCCAAGGGGGTGGATGGGTGTGGGGGGCTGTCCAAGTGGGTGGCGGCCTCTCCAGAGGGTATTTGGGGTTGTCCGGGTGGGTGGGGGGGCTGCCCAGAGGGTTGGGGGATGTCCAGGGGGTGTCCAAGGTGGTAGGGGGTGGGGGGTGGTGTCCAGGAGGGGTGGGGGGCTGTCCAGAGGGGTCGGGTGCTGTCCAGAGGGTTGGGGTTGTCCAGGGGGGTGTCCAAGCAGGTCGGAGGTGGGGGGTTGTGTCCAGGAGGGGTGGGGGTGCTTTCTAGAGGGGTCGGGGGCTGTCCAGAGGGGTCGGGGGGTGTCCAGGGTGGTGTCCAAGGGGATGGGTGGGTGTGGGGGGCTGTCCAAGGGGGTGGCGTCCTGTCCAGAGGGGTCGGTGGGGTGTCCAGGGGGGTGTCCAAGGGGGTGGATGGGTGTGGGGGGCTGTCCAAGGGGGTGGATGGGTGTGGGGGGCTGTCCAAGTGGGTGGCGGCCTCTCCAGAGGGTACTTGGGGTTGTCCGGGTGGGTGGGGGGGCTGCCCAGAGGGTTGGGGGATGTCCAGGGGGGTGTCCAAGGGGGTAGGGGGTGGGGGGGTGGTGTCCAGGAGGGGTGGGGGGCTGTCCAGAGGGGTCGGGGGGTGTCCAGAGGGTTGGGGGTGTCCAGGGGGGTGTCCAAGCAGGTCGGGGGTGGGGGTTGTGTCCAGGAGGGGTGGGGTGCTTTCTAGAGGGGTCGGGGGCTGTCCAGAGGGGTCGGGGGGTGTCCAGGGTGGTGTCCAAGGGGATGGGTGGGTGTGGGGGGCTGTCCAAGGGGGTGGCGGCCTGTCCAGAGGGGTCGGTGGGGTGTCCAGGGGGGTGTCCAAGGGGGTGGATGGGTGTGGGGGGTTGTCCAAGGGGGTGGATGGGTGTGGGGGGCTGTCCAAGTGGGTGGCGGCCTCTCCAGAGGGTATTTGGGGTTGTCCGGGTGGGTGGGGGGGCTGCCCAGAGGGTTGGGGGATGTCCAGGGGGGTGTCCAAGGGGGTAGGGGGTGGGGGGTGGTGTCCAGGAGGGGTGGGGGCTGTCCAGAGGGGTCGGGGGATGTCCAGGGGGGTTTACAAGGGGGTGGGTGGGTGTGGGGGGCTGTCCAAGGGTGTGGGTGGGCGTTGGGGGTGTCCAGGGGGGTGTCCAAGGGGGTAGGGGGTGGGGGTGGTGTTTAGGAGGGGTGGGGGGCTGTCCAGAGGGTTGGGGGGTGTCCAAGGGGGTGTCCAAGCAGGTCGGGGGTGGGGGTTGTGTCCAGGAGGGGTGGGGGGATGTCCAGAGGGGTCGGGGGGTGTCCAGGGGGGTTTACACATCGATTTGTTTTATATTTCAAAATTGTTTACATTCAAATTATGATTTTTTTCATATAAACATATATTTGTATTATCTAAAAAATATATATATTTTTGCTATTTGTTATAGGTAATAATGAGTCGAAGTTGGATTACGGCACATCGAATGAGCAACGAATATGAGGAAGGTGCCGATGCCTTTTTGTAATTTGCTAAACGAAATGTTCCAAGTAGTGACATTTTTTTCTGTCCATGCCTGAAATGTCTGAATATGAAGAAGTTGAAAAGTAGAGAGATAAAAGATCATCTGATTTGTCATGGTTTCAATCCGAGTTACAACCCTTGGATTTGGCATGGCGAAATTGGACAGAATGTCACTGATGATAATGAATCGCAAGATGGTAACTCCGATGGAATTGAAGAAATGATTCACGATATTGTAGCAGAACAAATTGAGATAGAACCGACAGTTGCACGTCTATATGGTGATGCCGAAAAACCATTATATCCTGGTTGTACAGATTTTACGGTTTTGTCGGCGGTGTTAAGATTGATTAACCTGAAGGCGAAACATGGATGGAGTGACAGAAGTTTTACAGAGCTGCTACAATTGATGAAAGACATTCTTCGAAAAGATAACGATCTTCCAGATTCACATTATAAGGCCAAAAAAATATTATGCCCGATGGGATTGGGATACAGGAAAATACATGCATGTCCGAATGACTGCATTATATATAGGAAGGAATATGAATTTCTGAAAGAGTGTCCTAAATGTGGGACATCATGGTATAAGGTGAAAGAAAAATCACAAGCTGATGTAGAGATTACAAAGCTCCCTTCAAAGGTATTTTGGTATCTTTCTATAATTCCTCGTTTCAAACATTTATTTGCTAATTCACATGATGCAAAAAGGTTAAGATGGCATGCTGATTAGCGGGTATGTGATGGAAAAATACGTCATCCAGCTGATTGTCCACAATGGAAGAAAATTGATGCCCAGTACCCTACATTTCGAAATGAAATTAGAAATCTGAGACTAGGCTTGTGCACAGATGGAATGAATCCATACCGAACCCTCAGTAGCACACATAGTTCATGGCCTGTTTTATTGGTAATTTACAACCTCTCTCCTGAAGTTTGTATGAAGCGCAAATATGTCATGTTGAGTATCATGATCTCTGGTCCAAAGCAACCTGGCAATGATATTGATGTATACTTGTCACCGCTGATTGATGATTTGAAACTGTTATGGGCTGATGGTATTAGGGTGTATGATTCTTATAAAATGGAATATTTTCAACTGCATGCAGTGCTTCTATTCACTATAAATGACTTCCCAGCATATGGAAATTTGTCTGGATACAGTGTTAAAGGGCATAAAGCATGTCCAATTTGCGAACAACAGACATCATATTGTCAACTGCATCATGGGAGGAAAACAGTGTAGATGGGTCATCGAAAGTTTTTGCCTATGGATCACCCTTATAGAAGACTAAAAAAGGCATTCAATGGCTCACAATAATTTGATACTACTCCTCAACCTTTATCCCCAGAATTGTATTTTGAGAGGGTGAAAAACCTTGATGTGACATTGGGAAAGACACAGAAATCTGGTAATGATAGACATATTTGGAAGAAAAGGTCAATATTTTTTGAGCTACCATATTGGAGGTATCATGAAGTCAAACATAATATTGATGTCATGCACGTGGAGAAGAATATCTGTGATTCTTTGATCGGAACATTGCTAGATATTAAAGGATAGACAAAAGATGGGTTGAATGCAAGGTTAGACCTCCTGTCAATGGGAATAAGTTTGGAGTTAGCTCCCACTCCTAAAGGAAGACGAACATTTCTTCCCCCGGCTTGTCATACATTATCGAAGAGGGAGAAAAGTAGCTTCTGTCAGTGTCTTCATGATATCAAAGTGCCTCAAGGTTATTCTTCAAATGTAAAAAAAATTGTCTCATTGAAAGACTTGAAGTTGATAGGTATGAAATCACATGATTGTCACGTCATGATGCAATAAATTCTACCAGTTGCACTGCGTGGAATATTGCCCATCCGTGTCAGAAAGACTATAATGAGGTTGTGTTATTTTTTCAATTCAATTTGCTACAAGGCGATTGATGTGAATGCTTTGAACATTTTGGAAAAGGATGCAATTTTTATACTTTGTCATTTGGAAATGTATTTTCCTCCATCTTTTTTTGATATGATGGTGCATTTAATGATTCATCTGGTTCGAGAAATAAGGATTTGTGGACCTGTATATCTTCGTTGGATGTATCCTTTTGAAAGGTATATGAAAATATTAAAGGGATATGTTAAAAATCCATATCGACCTGAAGCCTCCATTATTGAAAAGTATATTTCTGAGGAGGTAGCAGAGTTTTGTACGAGCTACTTGGCTACGGCGCAACACATAGGTTTGCCTCCATCTCGCCATGAACGGGTTAATAATGAGGGAAAGGGGATTCGTGGCTTGAAAGTCAAATCACTGTCAGCTGAACATATGAAGAAGATAGAATCATACATCTTGAATAACATAGCTGATGTTCAACCGTATATCACATTGCATATTAATGAGTTGAAACAATGCCATCCAAAGAAGAAAGAAATGTGGATTTTGAATGAGCACAACAAAACTTTTTTGTCGTGGTTTAAAAAGACCTTGCTTGCTAGATCAGATGTATCAGAGACATTAAAATGGATAGTGGGTGGTCCATCTTTAAATGTGATAACATGGTCCGCTTATGACATTAATTGCTACACATTTCATACGAAAGCTCAGGACAACAGAAGTGCAGTTCAGAATAGTGGTGTATTCGTGTTTGCAGAAGCAATGCATTTTTCGAGTGCTAAGGACAGAAACCCAATTTCGGCATCAAGTGCATATTATGGAGTGATTGAAGACATATGGGAGGCTGATTACTTTAAAATTAATGTTCCCGTTTTTAACTGTAAATGGTTTATCGGTAACAACAGTGTTAGACACGATGAATTTGGAATGACACTTGTTAATCTGAATAGATTGGAAGACACAGCTGATTCTTTTATAATGGCAACACATGCCAAACAAATTTTCTATGTAGTAGATCAATCAGATATGCAGTGGGCTGTTGTTTTACAAGGGAAAAACCAATATGTTGGTGAGGTTGAATTTGATGAAGCTTCTGATTTATGTGAGATCCCTACTTCCATGGAAAGATTAACAGAACATAATGATGAGTATGTTGAAGACATGGTTTGTGCCATAAGGAACGATCACGACGAAGGAATTTGGGAAAACAATCCAACTGTACATTCCTAAAATTACAGGTAACACATGTTTATTTCTTGTTTACATTTAGTTTTTTCATATAATGTTAGATACTGTAAATTTTTTACTTATTAAAACATGTGTCAAACCAAAACGATAAAACAATAAAAACCGTCAAGAGGAGAAGTCATGGGCGCACCGGCTGGCCGGTGGTGGATCACCGGTTGGCCGGTGGTCCAGAACAAAGCTCTTTCTGGTCCACCGGCCGGCCAGTGGACCAGACAGAGAGCCTTCCTCTCTGTCTGGATCACCATCGGCCGGCCGGGGGTGCAGATAGAGAGGAAGGCTCTCTGTCTGGTCCACCGGCCGGCCGCTGGATCACCACCGGCCGGCCGGTGGACCAGACAGAGAGCCTTCCTCTCTGTCTGGATCGCCAGCGGCTGGCCGGTGATGAGCCAGCGGCCGGCCGGTGGTCCAGACAGAGAGGAAGGCTCTCTGTCTGGTCCACCGGCCGGCCGGTGGTGATCCAGCGGCTGGTCGGTGGCACCAGGCAGTGGGCAAGTCTACTACCTGGGTCCTCCGGCTGGCCGGTGAGCTCACACCGGCTGACCGGTGGACTCAGTGAGTCCACTTTTCACCTTTCTTGGGCCAACTCCTTGGCAACCTTTTGCCTGTGTTTACCATGTTTATCATTGTTTAACATGCTTACCATATTACCAATGTTTACTATTATGTAATTTAGTACACTTTTCTATTTGTGAACTAATGTTTGTTTTTTTGATTTGAAGGAAAATGACAGATCAATCAGTTGATCAGCCACATGATTCTGGAGATGAGCATATTGGTCATACATCTGGGGAGGAACATTCACATGCTCCTATTACGAAAAAGACTTCAAAGGTTGGTAAGCGTGGGTGCACACGTTTACCAAAATTATCACTTGCCCGTACGAAGGAGGAGAGGATAGTCGTGGAGTTTGATGATGATGATCTTCCTAGAGGTCCAAATGCTAAAGATTTTAAGGGTTTTGTAGCAACTCAGGCTAAGAGAAAAGTAAGCATTCTCTATGATGATTGGAGAAGTGTGGATAAGACGATAATTTCTCAGCTGTGGGAGACCATTTTGGTAAGATCTTTTGCTATTGTTTGACTGTTCGTTAAATGTTTCTAGTATATATAATATTTTTAACCTCTTTTTTATCAGATGGCATTTGATATTCCTGACACTGGAGGAGTCAGGACGAAATGCTTATCATTGGCTGCTAGGAGATGGAGGGATTTCAAATCAACCCTCTCATCTGATTTCATTTATGGTCATAGGAGTCGTGAGAATCCATGTCGTATATATCCTTTTATAGATGAAGACACATGGAGACAATTTTTTGAAAATAGAAGAAAAGAATCATTTTTGGTAAGGGCAATGTAAACTTTTATAAGCTTTCTTATATAAATGATCTTATTATTGTTTTGTTAATGATTACTTATTCTTAATTTACAGCAAACAAGGAAAGATCATCAAGAGATCCAATCTAAAAATGTATACCCTCATAGTTTATCTCGGGGAGGGTATGCATTATTGGAAGAACAAATGATGGCAGAAAAATTTAAACAACTAAGAGATGAGTCTTCAAGCTCTGGAGAGGTGGCCCCTCCATCCCCTCCATCTAGACATGAGAAATGGAAAAGAGCTCGGAAGGGAAAAAAGGACAATATCTTTCGGAATAATCGAGACTCGTAGTTGAGAGGATTGTAAGATATCTATTTTATTTATTTAAGTTTACTATTTTCGTCATATATTTCCAATCATTATAGAAATGTTCAATTAATTATTACAGGACTCTCTTGAGGAGCAGAGTTCACAGGGGACATTTACACCATCTGGGAGGGAAGATATTTTATCTGTGGCATTGGGAAAGCCCGAACATCCTAGCCGTGTAAGAGGATATCCGGCAGGTGTATCGGTAAGAAAAGTGTTTCCACGTTCCTCAACTTCTAACGTTGAGGGAGTTTATAAAAAAAATAGAATCCTTGGAGGCTGAAGTCCATAATATTAATGTGACAATGGAGGACAAGATTAGAGCATCGGTGCAGTTAATGTTTGCAGACTTGCAAAGACAATTTCAGGGTGCAGCTCCCACTCCACCTCTCCCAGTAGCTCCCACTCCCCCACCTCAGCCTGCGGACCCCATTTTTGATCCTCCTCCTCCGCCGCAGCTACCTACTTATTTTGAGTTGTATGTTGATGATCCTCAACATCATATAGTTTCATATGGGATGGTATATTGTATAGGAGATACAGTTCATCATCAACAGTTAGAGGTAGAGAATCAGAGGGTCACTGTACAGGATATTATAGATAGATCAGCTCGGATACCATTACCTACAGATGAGGTGACGACAATTGGACATAGTATCGGCCATTTTTTAGTTTGGCCATCCAGAATTCTTCGACTCATTACCATAGAGGTATGGATGTTATATCTTTTATTTTATATTTTTATTAATGTTTTATCATTTGAAAACTAATATATTTTTCAATTTATTTTTACAGGAATACTTCAAAGGTAAAGAAATACTGTATAGACAACAACAAAGACAGATAGCTATGACATCAGATGCAGATAATAGCAGTCTTGACAAATTGTCAAGATATTCAAATTTGTTGGCGGATCATTATGACTTTACAATGGAAGCTCATGTCTGTGGACGTGAACTATGTGTGGGGATTATGAAAACTGATATCATGGAGTTTGTCACTGGAGATAAGTTGGGCATCAACGTGGTGCAAATTTTTATCATGTAAGTCTTAACACCTTTTCCTTGCGTTATATTTATTAAAAATGTATACTTATGTCTGCGTTGTATTAGGTATCTGTATAAAATTTGTGAGAGGAATGAGCTGACAGATGTATATGGATTCGTGGACCCACAATTGATTTCCCCTGAAGCATGTGCATTGGATAAGGAACAAAGAATGCTTTATATTGCTGATAGATTTGAAAAGAATGTAATCACACAGTGTTGGATGATGCCTTTTTGTGAGAGGTATGAAACACATCCCTCTCAAAGAGTTAATTATCTTTTAACGTAAAAAACCACTAACGTTAAATTTCCTTTTATCAGGGATCATTGGATGTTAGGGGTTTTTTTCCCTAGGGAGAAAACACTTTATTGGATATGCTCTCTCCATGATGATGTGCAAGAAAGTTTTAAGAATATATTGGAAACGTAAGTTTCAATTTCACAATAGTTTTATATATTATAATGAATTTTAAATTTACCCCATTCGTATTATTTTCTAACAGGGCATGGGTCCACTTTCGAAAAAGCGCAAAGAAAAGGAATTTCAAGATCAAATATGTACATGCGAAGGTAAATATCCATTTATAATTTGTACATTTTGATTTATTACATAAAAATAATATATTGAATTTACACTCATTCAAACAGAAATGTCATGAGCAACAAGGCATCATCGAATGTGGATATTACATGTTAAGATTTATGTATGAAATGATAACAACTGGGACAGTTCAGAGTTTTGACCTGGTAAGATTTCCTCTATCTCATAATATTTCAATTTGATTTATTCATTATACACATTGACTACTATCCTTTTCCTTTGTAGCTTTTTGATGGCCCTCAACCCTTTACTGCTGAAGATATCAAACACTTACAAGTGGAGTGGTCAAATTATTTTACAGGTTTGATTGACTTTTAGTTGTTTGTAATGTAAAATGTAATTTTGAATATTGTCAATGTAATTGTGTATTTCGTAGTCGTTTAGGTTGGATTTAGTTTTTTTTGAAGTTGACAGTGTAAGTTTTGAATGTTATATAAGTGAATGTTTAATTTTTCTCTACTTCTTGTTTTGGTCTATTGTTGATGGTTTTTCTGGTCTGGATTTTGGTATGGGGGAGAGGTTCCAAGGGGGTGGGTGGGTGTTTGGGGGGTGTCCAAGGGATATGGGAGGGGTGTCCACGGTGTGTTTGGGGCTGTCCTAGGGGTCGGGGGGGGTGTAAATGAGGTGGGAGTTCTGTCCAAGGGGCCGGTTGGGTGTAAATGAGGGTGGGGGGGCTGTCCAAGGGGTGGGGGTGTCCAAGGGGTGGGGGGTGTCCAAGGGATATGGGAGTGGTGTCCAAGGTGTCTGGGAGTTCTGTCCAAGGGGCCGGTTGGGTGTAAATGAGGGTGGGGGTGCTGTCCAAGGGGTGGGGGGTGTCCAAGGGGTGGGGGGTGTCCAAGGGATATGGGAGGGGTGTCCAAGGGGTGTTTGGGGCTGTCCAAGGGCTCGGGGGGGGTGTCCAGGGGTCGGGGGGTGTCCAAGGGGTCTGGGAGGGCTGTCAAGGTGTGGGGGGTGTCCAATGGGTGTTTGAGGCTGTACTAGGGGTCTTGGGGGTGTAAATGAGGGTGGGGGGGGGCTGTCCAAGGGGTGGGGGTGTCCAAGGGGTGGAGGGTGTCCAAGGGATATGAGAGGGGTGTCCAATGGGTGTTTGAGGCAGTACTAGGGTTCGTGGGGGTGTAAATGAGGGTGGGGGGGCTGTCCAAGGGGGGGGGTGTCCAAGGGTTGTGGTGGGGCTCCAATGTGGTGGGGGAGGGCTGGCCAGGTTGTTAGGTGGGTATAGATGAGGGTGGGGTTCAGTTGGGGCTTGGGGGAGGGCTGGCATGGTTATTTTTGTTTGGTTTCTGGTTGCTTTTTGGTGAGAGCAGTGCAATTATTTAAAAAAAAAATTCTTTCACGTCGGTTATTTTATAACTGACGTGGTAAATAAATCGGTAGGGGTTTATCACGTCGGGTTTTTCTAGAACCGACGTGATAAACCGTTCCCGTGGCTTTTATCACGTCGGTTCTTAATATAACCGACGTGATAAAAGGCCTGGGAATCGATTTACCACGTCGGTTATTGGATAACCGACCTGCTAAAACGTTTCCCAGGCCTTTTTCTCACGTCGGTTATTTAAGAAAACGACGTGATAATAGGCCAGGGGAAGGGTTTATCACGTCGGTTATGACATAACCGACGTGATAAACGATATCCTAGGCGTTTTATCACGTCGGTTTAGGGAATAACCGACGTGATAAAGCCCCCCCGCGCATATTTATCACGTCGGTTATTATATGAACCGACGTGATAACCACCGTGATGTTAGGGATATTACGTCGGGTTTTAAATAACCGACGTAAAAAACGTTATTTATAACGTGGTCCGTATTAACGTCGCCTAAAAACCGACGTAAATAATAAAAAATAACCGACGTAAAAAATGTTTTCTGCACTAGTGGAAAATGAAGATACCTACAGGTCAATAAACTATGAGTGGATTCTTTCCAAGAGCAGTGAGCTTAGGAAGAGGAAGAAGGTGATCCCCTCCACCGGCAGTGAGCCCGAGAGAGAGAAACAGGGAGTGACCCTTGGAAAAGCAGTGAGATGACCCTAAACTTTGTATAGGCAGTGATCCTAGGCAAAGAAGTGATCTAGCCCAGACTTTGTATCCACAGCTAGTGAAGATTAGTGGAATTTGGTACGACCGGAAACTTGTCGGCGTATGCTCCTTGGACGTAGCCCAGTGAGGGTGAACCAAGTAAAAATATCTGTGTCTATCTGTTTGCTTCCCTGCATTGCATTAAAAGCATCATCATTAGATAAATAGGTAAAGAAGTGATCATAGTTTACACACAAGAGCAATCAAAGTGACCCTTGTAATAAAGAGGTCATGATCCAGTGGGGTAGAAAGGACTTTGAAAAAGAATATCCATACCCTGATTCACCCCCCCCCCCCCCCCCCCCCGCCTCTTAGGGTATATAGGCCCATATTGGTCCTAAAAATTGGTATCAAAGGGATAGGTTGCTTTTATCAGATTTGTTTGCTTTGACGTGGTTTAGTCGATCTGGGTGTTTAAAGAATTATTCTGCTCTTATCTCGGTGAGCCATGGCAAAGGGAAAAACATCCAAGAAGAAGTAGAAGTCTTGTGGTACTCCTCAGTGTGGAAGTATGTATGGAAAAATTGTGATTCAATTAAAAGAATCAAACAGTTTACTGAAGGATGGTCTGGATGAATCTGACAGGGAAAGGATTGATTCACTCAATCATGATGTTGGAATGAGTGAAGTACATGAGCATCAGAGTGATGCTGAAACAGAAGAAGAAATTGAAGGAAGAATAGATATGCGAGCTGAGTTGGAGGCTGCTCTTGAAGAGATAGATGTTTGGAGAGAAAAAACAAAGAAATCCAACAAAGTTTTTCACGATGCCAAACTCTATATGCAGCAGCAGGAATAAGAGAAGTCTGAGTTGATGGAAGAAATTGAGAAACTCAAGTTATCAACACGAGAGAACTCAGAATCGGTTAGTGACTATAAGATTAAGATTGAAGAACAAAAAATGCATATCGATGGCTTGAATAGAAAAGTGAATGATCAATTCAAAAGCATCGAAGAATCTAATATTCCAAGTGACGTTGGAAACACTAAAGAAGACAAATCTAAAGATATCCGGATCAAGGGATTAGATATTGAGGTCAACAAGCTAAAAGGCTTAAATCAAAGGCTTATTGATATTGTTACTGACCTAACAGAGACGAATGATTCACATGGTGAAGATCTGTAGAAGATGGCTAGAATGAAAGGAAAACAAAAGGCTGGTGATTATGAAGAGAGTCAAAAGTCAGATGAAGCACAGATTAATAAAGCCAGAAATAATGATCTAGCAGCAAAGTTGTCTGCAGAAATTCAGAAGAATCAAAGGCTACAACAAGAGAATGTGTGTTGGTCTGACTCTGTCGCTCAAGAAAAATTGATGGTAAAGGAGCAAAATGATATGGTTGATAAGCTGAAGCATGAACTGGAAGATGAGGTGAGTAGAGGGAAGCTTCTCAAGGAAGAACTTGATGTCCAACTTGAATCAAGGGATATGAAGATTCAAAAGTTGGTGGAAGAGCTAGAATCAGTCAGGCAGGAAATAGAGAAGTCTAAATCCAAAGATAAGACCAAGTTAAAGGATGTACTGCAATTGCTATTTGATCATACTTCGACTGGTAATGATGAAATGAAAAGAAAATTTGCTATTTCAGAAAAGAGGCAGGGACAAATTTTCTCAGCACAAAGACCATATAGTTTGGGAAAAACTGGTATTGGATTTGATGAATCCCCTCCCGTGCAAGATAGAAAGAGATCTGTGAACAGTTCTAGATATGAAAGAAATCCTATAGATGCTGGAGATAGGCCTAAGAGGACAGTTAAAAAAAGTAGTGATGACATGTGTTATTTATGCGGGATTCACGGCCACACATCAAGCTTCTGTTTAGAGGCTCATGAATACATATCAGGCTGTGTAAATAGAAACATTGCTGAATCTAAGAATAAGATGAAGCATCATGTGAAATCAGAGAGAAGATTCTCTCAGAGGAAATCATTCATTAGATGTTATTACTATGGAAGAATGGGACACACCATAAATATGTGTTAGGAAGCTCAGGAGATCAATGCCAGAAGAAGAACTCAATCTGCATCAATATCTCGAATGAGAGATGATGAAATGAGATGTGCCTTTAATAGAAAATGTTTTATATGTTCTGATTATGGGCATTTGGCAAGACAATGCAACAAGAAGAAAGCAGAAAAGGAAAAGGGACTCAAGAAGAGATTCTCAACTCCAGTGATGCTAAGTGGAATGTTGGAGAATATGCTTAGAGCCTCGGGGGAATCACATGTAGCTGAAAGAAAGGTGTATCTATCACCTCCTCTATCACACTCACAACTGCTCTCTAAGAAAGTACATGACCAAATCTGAAGAAAAAGGGAGCCAATGCTATAGCTATGAGTAAGGAGAATGTATATTCAGTGGAGGACCCACCGCCAATGAAAAATAGGGTGGTGGCTCATAAATCTGATAAAAGGCAGATAAATAAAGAATGCGTGGAAAAATTCACAAGTCATGTGTCCCGGAGAGGACTGGGAGAAAAAGGAAAATCCCTACAAGGGTGGAAGAAGCAAGGGAAGATGACAAGCAAGGAGATTCCTGTTCAGATAAATAATCAAGGAAAATGGAATTTTGGAAGAACCAAAAAGAAAGAAATGTGTACTAGTGGGTCTATACCCCAAGTGATGAGAAAGGTTGGGCCTGTAGAATCTACATACCAGAAAAAGGCTCAGCATGTGGGTAATGAATGCTTAGTCATATGGCCAGCGCAGTTAAAGTTGGCTAGGAAGCGAGAAGAAGAAAGGAAAGAGTGTGATGCTCTTCAGGAAAGAATCAAAGGGTTGACCCATCCGGATCAACCACAATCCTCATCTTGAGGAGTTTGGAACCATCCCCTCTCCCTATGTATAAAAATGCTGTTAACCGATGATTCATGTGTTTCAGGCTCTAGGGAGATACGATCCAAGGGGAATTGGAATCTAAGGATACGAAGTGGATATGTGATATGATCTACAGTTTCAATTGATTCAAATCAGGTACCAAATTTGAAGAAGAAAGGGAGCAACGGAGCACAATAGAATGTGATTGTGTTGTTAACTTTGTCTCTTCTTTCCTACACCGAGTTCCAACTCAGTAGGCTTACAGATTTTGTTAATGGCTCGATGCTGAGTGCCAGATTAGTATAAATGGTGCATGTGGAGAAGAATAGTTTTCGGTCTCTACCATTGGGCCTACCAGATAGAAGTGTTGTGTAACACAGGGGGAGCATTTAATAACAAAATCAGATTCCAGATCCGTTAAGGAAATAATTGGATGACCCAGCTCAGGTGTTTTCTATTGAGATAAGATGTACTATGGGAGACGCAGCAATGATCAAGCATTTCATGATTAGTTATTTTGATCTAACATTATGGTATCAACTGACTGTTTTCAGGATAACAAGAAGCTACGAGAAGTATTTGAAAGGAATGATTCCACTGAACAATGAAACAGTGAGAAATTTTCTGATAAACGTAATGAGGAGGAATGCAAAAAACAGGTATCATAAGTGAAAAATGCTGATTTAGAAAAGAAAAAATCCTCAACTGCACAATAGTCAAAGATATGAGCTGAAATTGACATGCAGAATATCATTGGTGATTTGTCAGCTCTAGCTCAGACAAGGAGAATGAAATCACTGCAGCATGCATCTTTTCTATCTTAGTTTGAGCTAAAATGCATTTCTGATGCAGCTAATAATGAAAGCTTGGTTCATCCATGAACGAAGAGATAGATCAGATTGAGAAGAATCAGAAGGGGGAGATTGTTTCGAGGCAAGCAGATAAAGACATCATTAGGACTAAATGGGTCTATTAAGACAAGATGAATGAATATGGCACATTGTTTCGGAACAAAGCACGATTGATGTGCAAAGGAGACTCCCAGATAAAGGTGTATATTGAGCAGCCATATGGTTTTCTCATTCATGAGGATGAGAAAAAAGTTTGCAGGCTGAAGAAGGCGTTATATGGGCTGAAACAAGCACCAAGAGCATTGTACTGAAGGCTATATCAGTATTTGAAGAATATTGGCTTTCAGCATTACACAAGGCAGGAATGACACATTCATTTCTCAATCCAAATATTCCAAAGATGCTTTGGAATGATTTGGAATGGAAAATTCCAAGAAGATGAAGACTCCGGTTTCTACCCGGATGAAATCATCAAAAGATGACAGTGGCAGGGCAGTTAATCTCACCGAAAACAGGCAGATGATCAGTAGTTTTCTGTACATGACCGCACCAAAGCCTGATATTGTTTTCGCCACATGCCAAACAGAGTGATATAAGAGTAATCCCATGGAAATCCACATGCTTGCAGTGAAAAGAATACTTCGGTATATCCAGGGCATAGTGGATTTTGGCTTGACATATACTGACAAATATCAAACAAAGTTATTGGGATATACTGATGCATACTGGGCCGGTTCAGCAGATGATAGAAAATAAATGTCAGGTGGTGCATTCTATCTTGGTGGATTGTGTATTTCTTGGCTAAGAAAGAAGCAAGATTGCATTTCATTGAGCACCGCAGAAGCTGAGTATATTGCGGCCACTCAAGCATGCACACAGTTATTGTGGATGAAGCAGCAGCTTGAAGATATGGGAGTTGAAGTGAAGTATCCGATCGGAATCAAGTGCGACAACTCAAGTGCTATAAATCATAGCAAAAATCCCATCCATCATTCAAGGACAAAGCACATTGAGATTAATTATCATTTTATCAAGGAGAAGGTTGAGCAGAGAATCGTGAAGTTGGAGTATGTGCCTACAGAGCTACAGGTTGCAGACATTCTGACCAAGGCCTTGCCCAAGGAAGATTTTGAGAGGCATCAACTAGCTCTGGGAGTTCAGTCGATTCCCTGCACTTGAAATAGTGTGGATGTGGGATTACCCCTCTCCCCATGGTATGATGTCTTTTTCCCTAATGTGCTGATTTGTGTTCTCTACTCTATTACAGACTACAAAGGAGTGACCTTTGGGTTCGTTGACAAAGGGGGAGAAAATAGTGTTTGTTAAAGGGGGAGAAAATAGTGATTGGGAGACAGTGTGGCTATTTGAGAAATCATGACAGATATGGGGAGAAGCTGACAGGTGGGGCAGCCAGAAAGGGGGAGCAATGAGAAAGGGGGAGTGTATTAAATCTGACGATTCTAGAAGTGATCGATCAAAGAATAGATATCACGACAGCTGAGGATCGTGATAAACGCAGAAGAGTGGTGTTGGACAGTGGTAAGAATATTTCCAAACCAAACATTGGTCTTCCAACAGGCCCATCAACAATTGGTATCTGTTTAGTTCAAATTGGTATCAGTTTGGTGTCAACAGTGGATGTCAGAGATAAAGTGATTCATTGATGAAATTTTTATTTACTCTTGTTTCTCACGCCGAGCATTGCTCATGTGGGCTTAGAGTATGTGTTGAGTAAATCCTTGATCGCTATCAGAATCGCAATGAGGCGAATGGAGGCTGAAGAATCAACGACATATCTTTGTTTTGGAAGAGTTGTCAACAAACCCATAGTGGGAGGTTGTTGGGAAAAAATCCCTCAAGGTATCATTGAAGCATTTTTGAGGTGATTGTGTTTGTTGACCAAGTGTACATGGGAGTAGTGATTGTTGACAAAGCCAAACGATGACATATAACTTTGTTAACAAAGAGGATTTCATGGTGGAATGTCGAGTTCAAGAGCTGAGGTCAACGATCCATGTTTGATTCAAGAACGTCGATAAAAGGAATGGATTATCTGGAGGCGGTACAAAAGAACAGATACAAGGTGGCGTTGTTTTCCCATGTTTGCCAAATTTTAGGGCCTGAAAATCGGCAAATGAAGAAAAGTGTTTTTGGCAAAGGAACTAGCGCGCCGAGGAATTGGAGGATAGGAAACTTGCGCGCCATATGGTTTTCAAGATCAGAATATCAAAATATGGAAAAGGAAGTAGGTTCGCGCAAGTTTGGGAGTTGGTCGCGCAAGTATCCAAAAGGACAGAGGACTTGCACGCCGAAACTGGGTCGCGCAGGTGACTTCTGTGCCGTCGCGCAGGGTGGTCAGATTGCCTATAAATACTGGACCACCTCTCTTCATTCACCACCGGAGTTCAACTCTTTGAGAAATCAGAGCTCCCGTCGCGCAGGTGTGGTGGTCGCGCAGGTGGTGTGTGTGGTCGCGCAGGTGAAGTTGCGCGCCAGTGGTTGAAGTTGTGCGTCGGTGTTAGAAGTTGCGCGCTGGTTGGCAGTTGCACGCCAATATTGGTTTGGGCGTAAAAGGAAGAGAGTCGCGCAAGTTTGGAGTTGAGGAAGCTTGTGTCGCGCAAGTGTCAGAGGAGGACTTGCGCGCCCGTTGTGACTTGCACGCCGATACTTGCGCGTCGAGGTAGACTTGCGCGCCAAGTAAAGTTTGTTCCAGTAGTGTTTTTCGGACTGCGTGGAAGCTGGAAGTTTGCCTGATACCTTCGGTGCAAAGAGATATTCATCTTTGGGTGAAAGTTGTACTTCAACAGAGCATCTACACACAGAGAAAGATGCATTCATTCATGCAAATGAAGAGACCTACAGGTCAATAAACTGTGAGTGGATTCTTTCCAGGAGCAGTGATCTTAGGAAGAGGAAGAAGGTGATCCTCTCCACCGGTAGTGAGCCAGAGAGAGAGAAACAGGGAGTAACCCTTGGGAAAGCAGTGAGCTGACCCTAAACTTTGTATAGGCAGTGAGCCTGGACATAGAAGTGATCTAGCCCGAACTTTGTATCCACAGCTAGTGAAGATTAGTGGAATTTGGTACGACCGGAAACTTGTCGGCGTATGCTCCTTGGACGTAGCCCAGTGAGGGTGAACCTAGTAAAAATATCTATGTCTATCTGTTTGCTTCCCTGCATCGCATTAAAAGCATCATCATTAGATAAATAGGTAAAGAAGTGATCATAGTTTACACACAAGAGCAATCAAAGTGACCCTTGTAATAAAGAGGTCATGATCCAGTGGGGTAGAAAGGACTTTGAAAAAGAATATCCATACCCTGATTCACCCCCCCCCCCTCTTAGGGTATATAGGCCCCTATTGGTCCTAAAAATTGGTATCAAAGGGATAGGTTGCTTTTATCAGATTTGTTTGCTTTGACGTGGTGTAGTCGATCTGGGTGTTTAAAGAATTAGTCTGCTCTTATCTCGGTGAGCCATGGCAAAGGGAAAAACATCCAAGAAGAAGTAGAAGTCTTGTGGTACTCCTCAGTGTGGAAGTATGTATGGAAAAAGTGTGATTCAATTAAAAGAATCAAACAGTTTACTGAAGGAAGGTCTGGATGAATCTGACAGGGAAAGGATTGATTCACTCAATCATGATGTTGGAATGAGTGTAGTACATGAGCATTAGAGTGATGATGAAACAGAAGAAGAAATTGAAGGAATAATAGATATGCGAGCTGAGTTGGAGGCTTCTTTTGAGGAGATAGATGTTTGGAGAGCAAAAAAAAAAGAATTCCAACAAATTTGTTCACGATGCCAAACTCTATATGCAGCAGCAGGAATAAGAGAAGTCTGAGTTGATGGAAGAAATTGAGAAACTCAAGTTATCAACACGAGAGAACTCAGAATCGTTTAGTGACTATAAGATTATGATTGAAGAACAAAAAATGGAGATCGATGGCTGGAATAGAAAAGTGAATGATCAATTCAAAAGCATCGAAGAACCTAATATTCCAAGTGACGTTGGAAACGCTGAAGAAGCCAAATCTAAAGATATCCGGATCAGGGGATTGGAGATTGAGGTTAACAAGCTAAAAGGCTTAAATCAAAGGCTTATTGATATTGTTACTGACCTAACAGAGACGAATGATTCACTTGCTGAAGAGCTGCAGAAGATGGCTAGAATGAAAGGAAAACAAAAGGTTGGTGATTATGAAGAGAGTCAAAAGTCAGATGAAGCACAGATTCATAAAGCCAGAAATAATTATCTAGCAGCACAGTTGTCTGCAGAAATTCAGAAGAATCAAAGGCTACAACAAGAGAATGTGTGTTGGTCTGACTCTGTCGCTCAAGAAAAATTGAAGGTAAAGGAGAAAAATGACATGGTTGATAAGCTGAAGCATGAACTGGAAGATGAGGTGAGTAGAGGGAAGCTTCTCAAGGAAGAACTTGATGTCCAACTTGAATCAAGGGATATGAAGATTCAAAAGTTGGTGGAAGAGCTAGAATCAGTCAAGCAGGAAATAGAGAAGTCTAAATCCAAAGATAAGCCCAAGTTAAAGGATGCACTGCACTTGCTATTTGATCGTCCTTCGACTGGTAATGATGAAATGAAAAGAAAATTTGCTATTTCAGAAAAGAGGCAGGGACAAATTTTCTCAGCACAAAGACCATACAGTTTGGGAAAAACTGGTATTGGATTTGATGAATCCCCTCACGTGCAAGATAGAAAGAGATCTGTAAACAGATCTAGATATGAAAGAAATCCTATAGATGCTGGAGATAGGCCTTAGAGGACAGTTACAAAAAGTAGTGATGACATGTGTTATTTCTGCGGGATTCACGGCCACACATCAAGCTTCTGTTTAGAGGCTCATGAATACATATCAGGCTGTGAAAATAGAAACATTGCTGAATCTAAGAATAAGATGAAGCATCCTGTGAAATCAGAGAGAAGATTCTCTCAGAGGAAAGCATTCATTAGATGCTATTACTGTGGAAGAATGGGACACACCATAAATATGTGTCAGGAAGCTCAGGAGATCAATGCCAGAAGAAGGACTCAATCTGCATCAATATCTCGAATGAGAGATGATGAAATGAGATGTGCCTTTAATAGAAAATGTTTTATATGTTCTGATTATGGGAATTTGGCAAGACAATGCAGCAAGAAGAAAGCAGAAAAGGAAACGGGACTCAAGAAGAGATTCTCAACTCCAGTGATGCAAAGTGGAAAGTTGGAGAATATGCGTAGAGCCTCAGGGGAATCACATGTAGCTGAAAGAAAGGTGTATCTATCACCTCCTCTATCACACTCACAACTGCTCTCTAAGAATGTACATGACCAAATCTGGAAGAAAAAGAGAGGCAATGCTACAACTATGAGTAAGGAGAATGTACATTCAGTGGAGGACCTACCACCAATGAAAAATAGGGTGGTGACTCATAAATCTGATAAAAAGAAGATAAATAAAGAATGCGTGGAAAAATTCACAAGTCATGTGTCACGGAGAGGACTGGGAGAAAAAGGAAAATCCCTACAATGGTGGAAGAAGCAAGGGAAGATGACAAGAAAGGAGATTCCTGTTCAGATATATAATCAAGGAAAATGGAATTTTGGAACAACCAAAAAGAAGGAAATGTGTACTAGTGGGTCTATACCCCAAGTGATGAGAAAGGTTGGGCCTGTAGAATCTGCATATCAGAAAAAGGCTCAGCATGTGGGTAATGAATGCTTAGTCATATGGCCAGCGCAGTTAAAGTTGGCTAGGAAGCTAAAAGAAGCAAGGAAAGAGTGTGATGCTCTTCAGGAAAGAATCAAAGGGTTGACCCATCCGGATCAACCACAATCCTCATCTTGAAGAGTTTGGAACCATCCCCTCTACCTATGTATAAAAATTCTATTAACCGATGATTCATGTGTTTCATGCTCTAGGGAGATACGATCCAAGGGGAAGTGGCATCTAAGGATGCAAAGTGGATATGTGATATGATCTACAGTTTCAATTGACTCAAATCAGATACCAAAGTTGAAGAAGAAAGGGAGCAATGGAGCACAATAGAATGTGATTGTGTTATTAACTTTTTCTCTTGTTTCCTACACCGAGTTCCAACTCAGTAGGCTTAGAGATTTGGTTAATGGCTCGATGATGAGTGCCAGATTAGTATAAATGGTGCATGTGGAGAATAATGGTTATCGGTCTCTACCATTGGGCATACCAGATAGAAGTGTGTGTAACACAGGGGGAGCATTTAATAACAAAATCAGATTCCAGATCCGTCAAAGAAATAATTGGATGACCCAGCTCAGGTGTTGTCTATTGAGATAAGACGTACTATGGGAGAAGTAGCAATGATCAAGAATTTCATGATTAGTTATTTTGATCTAACATTATGGTATCAGCTGACTGTTTTCAGGATACCAAGAAGCTGCGAGAAGTAGTTGAAAGGAATGATTCCACTGAACAATGAAACAGTGAGAAATTTTCTGATAAACGTAATGAGGAGGAATGCAACAAACCGGTAGCATAAGTGACTAATGCTGATTTAGAAAAGAAAAAATCCTCATCTGCACAATAGTCAATGATATGAGCTGAAATTGACATTCAGAATATCATTGGTGATTTGTCAGCTCTAGCTCAGACAAGGAGAATGAAATCACTGCAGCATGCATTTTTTCTATCTTAGTTTGAGCTAAAATTCATTTCTGATGCAGCTAATAATGAAAGCTTGGTTCATCCATGAACGAAGAGATAGATCAGATTGAGAAGAATCAGAAGGTGAAGATTGTTTCGAGGCAAGCAGATAAAGACATCATTAGGACTAAATGGGTCTATTAAGACAAGATGAATGAATATGGCACATTGATTCGGAACAAAGCACGACTGATGTGCAAAGGAGACTCCCAGATAAAGGTGTATATTGAGCAGCTAGATGGTTTTATCATTCATGAGGATGAGAACAAAGTTTGCAGGCTGAAGAAGACGTTATATGGGCTGAAACAAGCACCAAGAGCATTGTACTGAAGGCTATATCAGTATTTGAAGAATCTTGGCTTTCAGCATTACACAAGGCACGAATGACACATTCATTTCTCAATCCAAATATGCCAAGGATGCTTTGGAATGATTTGGAATGGAAAATTCCAAGGAGATGAAGACTTCGGTTTCTACACGGATGAAATCATCAAAAGATGATAGTGGCAGGGCAGTTAATCTCACTAAAAACAGGCAGATTATCAGTAGTTTTCTGTACATGACCGCACCAAAGCCTGATATTGTTTTGGCCACATGCCAAGCAGAGTGATATAAGAGTAATCCCAAGTAAAGCCACATGCTTGCAGTGAAAAGAATACTTCGGTATATCCAGGGCATAGTGGATTTCGTCTTGACATATACTGACAAATATCAGACAGAGTTATTGGGATATACTGATGCAGACTGGGCCGGTTCAGCAGATGATAGAAAATCAACGTCAGGTGGTGCATTCTATCTTGGTGGATTTTGTATTTCTTGGATAAGAAAGAAGCAAGATTGCATTTCATTGAGCACCGCAGAAGCTGAGTATATTGCGGCCACTCAAGCATGCACACAGTTATTGTGGATGAAGCAGCAGCTTGAAGATATGGGAGTTGAAGTGAAGTCTCAGATCGGAATCAAGTGCGACAACTCAAGTTCTATAAATCTTAGCAAAAATCCCATCCATCATTCAATGACAAAGCACATTGAGATTAAGTATCATTTTATCAAGGAGATGGTTGTGCAGAGAATCGTGAAGTTGGAGTATGTGCCTATAGAGCTATAGGTTGCAGACATTCTGACCAAGGCCTTACCGAAGGAAGATTTTGAGAGGCATCGACTGCCTCTGGTAGTTCAGTCAATTCCCCGCACTTGAAATAGTGTGAATGTGGGATTACACCTCTCCCCGAGGTATGATGTGTTTTTCCCTAATGTGCTGATTTGTGTTCTGTACTCTGTTACAGACTACAAAGGAGTGACCTTTGGGTTCGTTGACAAAGGGGGAGAAAATAGTGTTTGTTAAAGGGGGAGAAAATAGTGATTGGGAGACAGTGTGGCTATTTGAGAAATCAGGACAGATATGGGGAGAAGCTGACAGGTGGAGCAGCCAGAAAGGGGGAGCAATGAGAAAGGGGGACTGTATTAAATCTGACAATGCTAGAAGTGATTGATCAAAGAATAGATATCACGACAGCTGAGGATCGTGATAAACGCAGAAGAGTGGTGTTGGACAGTGGTAAGAATATTTCCAAACCAAACATTGGTCTTCCAACAAGCCCATCAACAATTGGTATTAGTTTAGTTCAAATTGGTATCAGTTTGGTGTCAACCGTGGATGTTAGAGATAAAGTGATTCATTGATGAACTTTTTATTTACTTTTGTTTCTCACACCGATCATTGCTCATGTGGGCTTAGAGTATGTGTTGAGTAAATCCTTGATCGCTATCAGAATCTCAATGAGGAGAATGGAGGCTGAAGAATCAATGACATATCTTTGTTTTGGAAGAGTTGTCAATGAAACCAAAGTGGGAGATTGTTGGGCAAAAATACCTCAAGGTATCATTGAAGCATTTTTGAGGTGATTGTGTTTTTTGACCAAGTGTACATCGGAGTAGTGATTGTTGACAAAGCCAAATGATGACATACAACTTTGTTAACAAAGAGGATTTCATGGTGGAATGTCGAGTTCAAGAGCTGAGGTCAACGATCCATGTATGATTCAAGAACGTCGATTAAAGGAATGGATTATCTGGAGGCGGTACAAAAGAACAGATACAAGGTGGCGTCGTTTTCCCGTGTTTTCCAAACTTTAGGGCCTGAAAATCAGCAAATGAATAAAAGTGTTTTTGGCAAAGGGACTTGTGCACTGAGGACTTTGAGGATAGAAAACTTGTGCGCCATATGTTTTTCAAGATCAGAAGATCAAAATATGGCAAAGGAAGTAAGTTCGCGCAAGTTTCGGAGTTGGTCGCGCAAGTATCCAAAAGGACAGAGGACTTGCGCGCTGAAACTGGGTCGCGCAGGTGACTTGCGCGCCGTCACGTAGGGTGGTCAGATTGCCTATAAATACTAGACCACCCCTCTTCATTCACCACCGGAGTTCAACTCTTTGAGAAATCAGAGCTCCCATCGCGCAGGTGTAGTGGTCGCGCAGGTGGTGTGTGTGGTCGCGCAGGTGAAGTTGCGCGCCAGTGGTTGAAGTTGTGCGCCGGTGTTAGAAGTTGTGCTCTGGTTGGAAGTTGCGCGCCAATATTGGTTTGGGCTTAAAAGGAAGAGAGTCGCGCAAGTTTGGAGTTGAGGAATCTTGTGTCACGCAAGTGTCAGAGGAGGACTTGCGCGCCCGTTGTGACTTGCGTGTCGATACTTGCGCGTCGAGGTAGACTTGCGCGCCAAGTAAAGTTTGTTCTAGCAGTGTTTTTCGGACTGTGTGGATGCTGGAAGTTTGCCTGATACCTTCGGTGCAAAGATATATTCATCTTCGGGTGAATGTTGTACTTCAACAGAGCATCTACACACAGATAAAGATGCATTCATTCATGCAAATGAAGAGACCTATAGGTCTATAAACTGTGAGTGGATTCCTTCCAAGAGCAGTGAGCATAGGAAGAGGAAGAAGGTGATCCTCTCCCCACCGGCAGTGATCCAGAGAGAGAGAAACAGGGAGTGACCCTTGGGAAATAAGTGAGCTGACCCTAATATTTGTATAGGCAGTGAGCCTGGGCATAGAAGTGATCTAGCCAGAACATTGTATCTACAGCTAGTGAATATTAGTGGAATTTGGTATGACCGGAAACTTGTCGGCGTATGCTCGTTGGACGTAGCCCAGTGAGGGTGAACCAAGTAAAAATATCTGTGTCTATGTATTTGCTTCCCTGCATTGCATTCAAAGCATCATCATTAGATAAAGAGGTAAAGAAGTGATCATAGTTTACACACAAGAGCAAACAAAGTGACCATTGTAATAAAGAGGTCAAGATCCAGTGGGGAAGAAAGGACTTTGAAAAAGAATATCCATACCCTAATTCACCCCCCCCCCTCTAATGGTATATAGGCCCATATTGGTCCTAACAAATTTCTATGAAATTAACTATTTCCATCTCAATTATTCCCTTTATAAAAAGAATATTTATGTGTTAATTCTATTCATTTACCCAAAATTGTTGAACAAAATGTTCAATAGGATGAATCTTGTAATATGTTATTAATGTTAATTATTCCTAAACAATAAGATAATTTTCAATGGATTTTATTCAATAATGGTGAGTATAATAGAACTAAACCAACATAAATATTTTCTAAATATGTTAATAAATAATATGTATTATTAAAAATTTCATTTAATAGAAGAATTTTATCTCAATAAAATATATTGTGTTAAATTAATATGGAAATGAAGATATGAATGAATAAATTGTCTTCAATTAAGATTGAATTATTTTTTGCACTGTAACATGTTATCATGAAGTAATATAGCATGTAACAGATGTATCAAAACCATTTTTTACTCAAACTACCCCAAAAATCATTAAATTTGACTTCCATGTTAAGATCATTCATGGTGATCACTCGGAACCATGATCAATAAAATACCGATAATGATCATCCCTCGAGTCTAACAAACCATTCGACTGTGTGAGAATCTTCGATGGAAATCTCTATGAGTCCGACAGACGCCCACCCTTTGTGGTTTCCTTTTCCTTCTAGGTGCAACTCCCTACATCATGATATATAATTGCCTATAAATACACAACTCTCCCACCTCAATAGGATTGTCACCCTGACTTTTCAACTTCTAGTGTCCCTTCTCATGAGGATCCCAAACCCCCTGAATTTAACATGAAATAGGATCCCATAAGGTACATGAGTATCACATTATATGTCTAATATTGTTCCCCATTTCCCCTACCCAATTTTGGGATACCTTTTGTGATATCCTCCACCCTTCACGAAGGAGGGAAACCCTAGTATCTTGAGGCATCACGAAGAATTAAATCATCATGAAAAACACTAGTATTAATCCATGACACCATGCTAAGGTATGGTTCCCATGGTTCATGAGGCCCTTTACATCATGAATCCCCTTTTTTATTAATAACCTGATATTTTTTATGATACTTTCTTTGTGAGACCCTCTTCTATGCATCACCCCTGGATTGCACCTAGTGATTTCAATGTCACGTGTGTGGTGTCTCAGATCGCATTTCCCTTCCTCTTTCTTTCAGCAATTGGTATTCTGATCCCCTATTATTTTTGGCATTAGCATTCTAAGATGGATTCCATGAGTGACCACTACACCACACTACTCTTTTCAAGAATTTATAATGCCTTCCATTCCCATAGATTGGGTGGGTATTAGTTATATATGTCTAAGGGGTGAGGAGTCTGTCCTCCCCAATCGAGCTATAGGATATTAAACATTAATGTACTATAATCCTCAAAAAATGACGTTAAAATGAATCCTCACCATGTTCAATGCACATGGGGAGCCCCTAATCAGCCATCTTCTACACTCACAAGTCTCCACGGGAGTGAGATCATCCTCACATGGAATGTGATCCTCCCAGAATGGACTGAAATATACCATTATAGAGGGGAAACCATTATTGTGTAATCCACTAGACATTGCAAGATGTAGAACTCCTGATCCTCCTTGCCTCATCTAGATGAAAAGACCATAGGTTAGAAGGTCATTAGGGACTCCCAAAACCCCATCTCTATCCCAATGATCATTTTCTCCAAGGGATGATCATTTGTGTAATCAATGATCAATTACTAATGGATGCATCCTTTATGATGACACCAACTAGTCTACTGCATCTATATTTTTCTCACACTAATCATGAATTGCATTGGAGTATAGGTTAGTAGCAATTGTGAATCCCCTCTCCCGAGCTTCCTTCCAATAGTTAGCCCCATATTCTGCCTTCTTATGCTGCTAAGCATGAATTGGCCTTGAATAATGCAACTATGTGGGTTTTGATCCCTTCCTACTAAACAAGGCATGTAGGAAGTTTTCGTTAGTTTAAATCCCAACAATTTCAAACCTCATTTCCCTCCTCCTAGGGGTTCTCCTCTTAGATCTAAGTATTTAACATAATACATTCTCAAAATAACTATCCCCTTGAGCTGATGTCTATCAAGAGGATTATATCCCTCTAAAAAGAAACATATCCTATGGGTCCACCTAGGAAGCTTCAATGCGTAATCCCCACACCACATGCTTGGGCTGCATCTTTATGTCTAAGTCCCAATTCCCCTAATAGAACTAAAAGAAATTTGATCCCCATGAAGGTATGTTGTTTTGGTGAAATCCTCTAGGTTCATGCCTGACATCATTATGTTTATGTCAGTTTGAACTCATCTATACCATATGACATTAAAATACATGGGATATTGGAATTATGTGTGATTTTATCCTTTCCGCCTAGGTAGGCTATGAAGTATACCTCCACAAGGGTCAATCCTTATCATAATTAAAATAGTGTCCCCACTCTTAAGGGTTCCCCTCTTATTAATCCACCATTAGTGAATTTTAGATAAACCTTCATGGTGTGTAATTTTCCTTTTAGGGGAGACATCACTTTGGATCCACCTCCGTTGGTTGATTTGATACATCTATAATCTATTCATCCATCCCCTCAGTTGTATCTTTGTGAGACCACTCCATCAACTCCATACGAACAATTCATTACACTTCAATACATCATTCGTATATATTCTAATTCTTACCCATGTCACCACATCTTAGTTGAATCATACCATCCATCTGGGTAGCTAAACATGTGTAATCCCCACAAAAGCCATATTCATCCAACTAATATAAATCCTCCTGTGACGGGTAGCTGGCCATGTGTAATCCCCAAACCACCCAATTAGAACAATGTATGATTGGACCCCTTTATATAAAATAGGGTATGTAGTAAGACTTCATGAGGTTCAATACTAGAAAATGGTAAACCTTTATATCCCCCTCATTGGGGTCCACTTCTCTAATCCGCCTGCAGTGGCGTTCATATCCTCCTTTGTGGTATGTCATCTTTCCTTTTGTGGGACACATCACTAGGGTTTGTTGTTATAGGTGTTCTTGCCCATCTAACCGTAAACATTGGTGCCCCCCTCCTATGGACACATCCCTTCATGTTATGAAACCATGCCTTATGGGACACACCACCTCAGGTCCACCATCATTAGAGTTATGATCCGTCTATTTGGTAGACATCCCAAGAGTTACCTCCTAGGGATTCACCTATCTGATTTATTCCTATGAGGTATTCCAATCAGTTTTATCCATACCTTCAAGACATTAAACTCGTATCCTACCCAATGTAAAAAATGTATGGGTTATGAAAACCTCATATGAGATTCCACTAGTATAAGACACCCCACGATTGATCTGAGATTCCTCATGTTTTTCAACCTTGAGAATCTACTAATGAGGTATAATACATATTCTCTAATGATCTAGAATCCATAAATTCTCAATTATTCCCAACATAACTACTTCCCTGAATAAAGCATGATTCCATTTCTAAACCCATTTCAATGTCAAGTCAAAATAAGTGTAATTAATAGACATCCAGAAATAGAAGGTACATGGAATGTGGTTCACAAAATATGACATTATATATAAGGGAGAATCGTACTAGGAGATGAATTGTAAGGAGGAATCCACTGAACGAGGAACCAAAATCCATTCACCATGCCTCTATCAAGGTGTAGAATTCTCTAAATATTTTATGAAAATGGGCCACCATTGGAAAAATGGAATTTGGCGTGAAAAATGTGACAGATCAGTGTGTGGTAGCACGCAGAGGCAGTCCCAGCCCTGTAGAAAGAATTAAAAATATAAATGGTGAACCTATTGTAAAATATTCTCCCCAATATGGGATTAGAATAATTTGAGATATCTATATATGAAAATGTCAGCAAATCTTTCTATCCTATTCTAGGTCATGTCATGAAAATAGGGGGTCTTTCACAAAACTCACTTGAATTTGGGGAAGTTAATAATTGGGAATTCTTTACAGCGACATAATTAGCGCTGATATCTCTCTCTCTCTCCAGACATGGATGGTTTTAAAAAATTGTGAAATTCATAGTTTCATTCCTTGGATCCATGTTAAGAGATTAATCTTCCTTATTTCTGTGATCCCAACAACAAGAAACCAATCTCCACATCATATAGATGCAGGGAAATAATGAACATTAATGCGGAAATACCGCATGACTCCAGTGCTACCATGAATTCATCCATGACCATGGCTACCAAGTTCCCACTCCCTATATAAACCTATAAAACCATCAATATAATGTTGATAAACATCCATGATCTTTTATACCATTAGTAGGGGTCATTCCCATGAGTGACATGGACATCTTGGACTAGGAGGCTTTTTATCCATACCATAACCACCACACCCAAGGGCTATGTAGGGAGCCACTACTCCCAACTCTTATTTTCAAATACTATTAGATTCTCTCTTTAGGGAAATCCTATGACTCAAAAACCTATGCCAATGTGGTAGGGATAATAGTGTCTTCCCGAATATGAATACAGCTCAAGAGCTGCCATAGTGGGTTTGCACCCATGAACATCAAATGCCTCCAGTTATTGGTTCCTAAAGATGAATAACTAACCTACACCCCAGACTTGCGGACCCCAGTCTGGATAAACCAAAGTTAACATTGATTAAAATCATGTTAAGACACCATAAGGGGGTGTTTTCTTCAATTGATCTCATAGACCCTTCCACACTCGGTTCATCTTACCAGATTCCTTCCGTTGTAGAGAAAATATTAGTTAGTCTCTGATTGTAATTGAGTCTTCTTCCACCCTACGGGTATGATGTGTTGACTCTTTCGGTCACACAAACCATAGGAATCCATCATGGGCCAACCCATGATGATGAGATCCAATGAAAGGGGCCTCCTCATACCATCACCAGTCAGAGTAGAGGTCCTCCACAATCTCATAATGAGCATGGAGGTCCTCCCAGTGTTCTCAACACCCATCCAAGAGGAGTTCCTCCACATCTTATCGATATCCATCAGAGAGGTCCCCCCATTCGTAAGGTTCTATATGAAGAGGCCCTCCCTTTATCATGGAATACCAATATGATGGTCCTCCATGCAATATTTTCCACACAAGCGGAGGGCCTCCCGGTAGAAGAAATGACCAGGGTAACTACCCAACTTATATCTTCAATAGCCATCATGGAGGCCCTCACTGTACTGTAGAGAACTAGAGTGAAGGACATCCCTATACTAGAAAACACAAATTTAGAGACAATACCTAATTTATGATCAATATGATGTCCCTCATCATTTGATCCCTAAAAATTATTATGTAACTCCTCCTTGTGTAGCATGCGGCCATCAATGAGGTCCACCCCATGTTCTCAACAGCTCAAGCGGAGGTCCTCCCCTCTCTAGTGACCACCACTGTACATGTACTCCTTATTCATCAAAAAGCCAATATGGATGTTAATTCTGTATCTCATTCAACATATGTCCACATTCTCCTCACACATTATCTCATCAAAGTGGATTTTCTTCTCCCTCCCATAGTAGTCCAAGAAAATTTCCTCCACAATTTGATGAAAACATGTATGGACGTCCACCCTGTATCACAAAAAAATAATAGTGGATGTTCTCCTCCATGTAATCAACATGTTGAATTAATTTCCTCCTTGTGGTGAAAAATTTCCCTTCCTTGACAAACCAGCTTGGTGATGAAGGGAGTACCATAACCAATGAAGGAACAACATTGGGAGTCCCAATGTTGTCATTATTCCAATTCACATATCGGATTCAAAAACTATGTGGGAACCACTGATGGATCCTTCTATCCATTATTCGACCTCATACTCTAGGGAAGGAATTTTGTGTGTGAGTTTCATCATCTGAGAAGGTGATATGAATCAGATACCTAAACACCGCCATCTGTATATGAAATTGGATGAATAATTGTCTTGCATCTAGAGTATTTTCATGAAGCCCACCCTATCATCATCAACATTATTTCGATACATCTAGTTACCCATCTATTCCACTGCTAGTTTGGAATCTATTCAAAGGATGTTTCTTTATCTGTTCATCTCCACTACATGAAAGATAATTATTTCGAACCTATTCAATTACAAACAATGACTTGATTATCGAGTTGCAAAATTGATATCTATGCAGAAGGGACTCACATATTCACTTGTTCTGTTACTAACTCAAATACAACAATTGATGATGTGTGTGACAAATATTATTACTGAACTAGTTCCCTCCCTCATCCCTCAAGATTTACAGGTGGAATACTAGGTGTTTTTTAAGAAGTCTCAACACCTACTGGATACCATGTAGTTGGATAAGTATGTGTGATTGTTCCGTCCAAATCCTACAAGAAGATCCACTATGGTTGATATAGATTCAGTCACATAGATAGGGGATGCTATGCCACTATATTTGTTATAAAAGAGCCTCCCCCACAACATTTCTAAGGTAAAGAGACTCAGGTCCAACCTCACACTCAGTATAATCCGAAAAAAAAATTCGAAAGGTGCTACCATGAAACACACAACTGCCACCCTTACAGGATAATCAGACCCCAACACCCTTTCAAGATATAACCACTTGTTACGGTCAAGATCGAATAATTCCCTTCCCAGATAGGATAAAATGGACATATATATTCAATGAGTCTCATGGCCTTAGTTATTTCTATAGCACGTTAGATCAATGGATTCTAAAGATACCGGAATACAATAAACAATAGGAGGTTGATTTCACTAATCATACTGACTACATCCCTTACAACAAGTTCCCTGAACATAGAATCAAGAAATTATATGTTTTATAGGGCATGCTCAAGGATGAGGTTGATAACAATATATCCTGGTTGGGCCATTCCCTGGCATAGGTGGAATGAATATCTATAGTTTCTGATTGAAATATAAATGTGGGATGGTATAAATTCTCAATATATGGGTCTTATATCTACGATGATAGTTTAGAACATAGAGAAGACACTCAAGCACTTGGTATCATTCTGCCTGTTTGAATCAGCTTGTGTTTTTTAAGGCTCCCATGTTTGCTCTGGATACTACTTCTGCATCCACATCTCAACCTTATAATTCTCAGAAGTGTAGGTATCAATGCCTCGAGGGATGAAAAAGTCCCCGACCACTGGAAAACCCATTTTTACACTTGGAGATTTTCATCCTTCCAAAAATGGTAAACACCCTTGAATTAGACAAGTATTGGAAGATTCTGCAGATAATGAGTAGGAGTACACATATGTGAATACCATCATGTTAGTGGACCATTACATGGATCCCAACAATGAGGATTATCAAGGAGTTCCTCCTAATATTTCTCGTAGATTCCATAATAAATCTGGACATAACTATGTGGATCATGGAACACCTAGACATGTGAATCAAGACAAGTCATGTATGCTACCGAGGGAGACATCAGGCTTAGCATAGAACCCAACATGCATTTTCCATTCAGTCAATCTTGAATGATTCACTAATTCTTCCATTTGTGCTACTCTACAAGGTAGAGCTTCTACAACCTTATCATGATCATCCATGCTCTACTGTGGCTTGACCTTAGTCATCCAATAGTCAGCCAGTATTGAATCTTCATGGTTTATCAAGTGAGTAGAAAAACAATCGAATGACTAGCCAGAACCCACTGGATCCACCAAAAACTCATGTCATACTTACTTTCAAATAGAGTCCCCTCTAGGTAGAAATGTGTGACCAGTATGGAAATACGTTGTTCTTAAAAATCATTGTAGAATTATTACAAGGATCTGAATTATCAAGTAAGTCCTCCTATCAAATGTTCTCCAAGATTCCATCATGAAGTCTTTAAAAACCCCTCCATATTCATACAGAGATTGCCGCTAGAGAGGCCTTCCATGCTGAGGAAGTTGAAAAAGTATAATTCCAATACATCATCCCATTCTGAGGAGAACATGGAGGTTCTCCTATATAATGGAACATTCACCCACTATAAATTAAAGACCTGCTCAAACACAAGGATTTACACTATTACATTATTGAAACATGTTCTAGGATCAATCTCATCCAAAATTGGATGCTATTAATGTGAGGATGGAATGGAGTAGATCAATTTACTTCTTCCCTAATGATTTAGGCATATGATATGAAATATCAATTTCTATGTGGTTGAATCCTTATGATGACCCAGTTCAGTGTCATGACTATAATCAGTTGATGTGTGTTAGTCACATAGAATATCACATAGAATTTTCTAATGGATATACCCTTTCCCTATATTCATGGAATAGTTCCCTCCTCATATCCCCAACCCCTAAATTACTCCCTCAATTGTCGAGTGGGAATGGTCTAAGTGACACATATCATTTTTTCTGTTGTGAATCCCTCTCTTGGTATGTTGATTATTAAAATAGGATTGTAGAATGTGTTCATACCAATGTGGTAGAGAAAATAGCTACTATTTATGTCCCATAGATGGACGTGGATTATGTTTTCATCCTTCGGATTCAGTAGATAGGGGAAACAATTACGGAATTGGGACATTTCATTGTCATCTATCAAATTATAGGAATAATCAATCCCCAGTACATGGAATTTTGAAAGTTTACCTCATCCTCCTATAAAGGATAGGCTGGAGTGATACCAGATCCCCCTACCACTGTGAGGTATCGAGATGTTTTCTCGATGGGTATAGCATTATGTTATACCTTCTTGTTTGTCTAGGAAGGGATATTTTGAAGAATACTGACCATCCACCACTGCATTAACATCATCATGTGTGGGGCCCTCGGTAAATGGTTTGATGGAATCATGTTGATATATTTTGTTTCTGTGGTTTGAATATTGTAGGAGTCTCCTGATGAGGTTTCCACCACAACTCAAGACTGCACCTGTGTTCCTCCAGGGTCAGTTAAATAATAATAATTTCCTCCTCTTGATGAACTTATCACCTGAAATGATATATATGATTTGGAAGATGATACAAACAAATTCTAAGACAGTGTATCCACCATCGTTGATGAGTTGGTATATGCGAATCTTAGCATTGAGAGAGATTTGAGACTAACATTGGTCAATAAATCCATGCCTGCAGTTGAAAAACAATAGTATGTGGACATTATAAATCCACATCATGAGGTGTTTTCTTAGAGTAATGATGATATGACATGGTTAGACACTCATGTTTCTATATATCGTATTGGGATCCACGTTATTTATCACAGGTTCTAGAAGGATCCTAGGAAGAAACAAATATCTCACATTGTTGTGGTTGAGGCCAAATTTAACAATATTTCCAAGGACAACTTCATCAAGGAATATCTATACCCCAAAATTTGGGCCAACATAATTCTATTAAGGATTAACAATAAGAGAGATTAGATTTTTTATCGACTTCCAATATCTCAACCATGACTACCCAAAGGATGCCCCCTATAGTGATGGTGATACTGAGTGATGTTACAACTGTTTAAAAATATCTCTCCCTCAGGGATAGAAATTCAGAGAATAATTAGATCTGAATGTCTAATGAAGATGATAAATCTACTACCTTCGGAGCATAGTAGATTACCTTTTATTATCATGTAATTTCATTGGCTCTGAAGAATATTATATCTAATTATCATCATTACATAAAAAAAATATTCAATCTGATCCTTAGGATGCTAGTGGAATTCTACATGTATGACATGGTGGTAAAATCCTACAAGTGTCTAGACCATCTCATAGTTCTCCATAAAGTGTTAGGATTCCGTTTATACCTCCATATAAGATGAACACCTTGTAATGTGCTTTCAGGTGACCTCTGGAGTGTTTCTTATTATTTTTGTAAGATATAGAGGCTTCGAGAACAACCTAGAGAAGATCAAGGAAATTATCCGGATGCCCCCACTAATAAACCTCTAGTATATATGAGGCTTTCAATGCTAGTTATCCTATATATTCCGATTCATTATGAATATGTATGGAATGTTTAATAACTTTTATAGACTCATGAATAATGTTTTTTAACAATTCGATTAATATTGATAAACTACTATTGAGAATATCAAGAAATATCTTATATAGCCTCCATTAATATTTCAAACTATATAAAGGATACTGATGGTAGTTCATGTGAATATAGTCAAAAAATCCATTAAAACGCTTATCATCTAGATGAACATAAATAGGATAGAGAAAAATTTATACAATCTCAGCCCCATTCTCATCAAAATTCAGACAATATATTCTCCCATTGGGAAGATCGTTCCCACACTTGTTTTCACTATTCATAAGTTGCGACACTACCTGCAACATCATAAGATACATCTAGTTTTCTACATGGTTTTGTTGAAGTATATTCTGAACCACCCCATGATGATAGGCAGTTTAGCACACTATTTGGTGATTATTTGGTAGTTTTACAATAGATTTTTTTCTAATGTCCATCAATTGTCAGGAAATAGTATTTTTTGGACTTCTCATTGATCCCATACAAAGAAGTCTCTTGATCCTGATTTTCCTACCATGGTCATTCTCTCAATGGATCAAGTTGTAAAATGTTAGAAAATTAAAATCAATGGGGCCTCTTGGGGTCCCACTGGAAAAGGCACAATGATTCCCAATTCAAAGAAGAATGCTTAGGGATTTTATTCATTAAACCTACATAGAATATTTTTTCATATTTTTTCTTTCTTATTAGGGTGTTTCACCAACAATGATGTAGAATATTCGACTATCATCACTGTTCATGAGGTTTCCATCGAGATTGAAGTTCCCCACCTTCATGTGAAGGGGGAAACTGGACTAGTCATCAAATAAATTATTAATAAAATTTTCATCAGGAATCAATGATCATGCCATTTTCCAAGAATGATCTTCATACAATGTCCCATTTCCCTTCTCATCTAGAGGTGACTAAATTTCTCTTGTTTCATAATGGTCGAGTTGATTATATGTCTAGTCTTGCCTCTTATCTTGTTGATCCTTATCAATATAATTAGTTCACTCATGTTGTGAATGAAAGATTCATCAATCCTATCATTTCATGCGACGACATCTACAAGTAGGTAAAAAACCTTACCACTGAAGCATCCACATCAGGTCCTCTGGTCCCCTTTTAGGTGAATAATCCTCTAATTGGATGACTCCTTTTTTTGAGTATCTTATTCAAGGAAATCTCCCATTTGATAGACAGAAATGTCACTAAATCTAACACTGTGAAGTTCAATTCACCACCCAGAGTAGCCTCATCATGAGAAACACTCTCAAAACATGTGGGTTTTATGGAATGATGCTCCCATGTATTCAAGTAGATGATATTCCCCATGTTATGCATAAAGTCCATGCTAGGTTTTTTGGTTCTCATCATAGAGGGATTAAGCATTCCCATCATATTCAAATAATGGTCCACTTGTAACCCACTATTGTCTAAAATTGTATAATTTTTTCCATGAGGATCTACACTTTATAGATTCTTTCGAACTTTCTGGATCATCCACTAGAGCCCCTCCGGACAACATAGTATCATAGGCCCATTGTGGTATGGGGAATTGATGTTATGGGACCATACCCACCTGTGACATCTCTCTAGTGAATTTTAATTCTGACCAAAATATATTTCTTTTCTAATTGGGCAGAATCTATTACACTAAATGAAGTCATGTCCCAGTCTATTTTTCAATTCGTGAGCTCAAAAAGCATCCATATATTTGGATTACCCCATTCCATTTTCACTGATAATGGAACCATCTTCTGGGTATCATAGTTGAATAAATTGTACGCTCATTATAGTATATATTCAAACTACACTTATCGCTACCATGCACAAGAAAATGGACCGTATGAGGCATTAAATAAGATCATCTGTAACGTTTTGAAGAGGATGGTGGGACATGGAAAGAGATATTGTCCAAACATGATCCCGATTTCTCTATAGTATTTTTGGATTATGACTCGTAATATCACCCAAGTGAGTCCATATTACCTGGTATATGGAATAGATGAAATCCTCCCCATCAAGATTCATTTTCCATCACTTTGTACATCTGCATATGATCATAAGACGTTAATAATGGAAGTAGAAGTCCAGATAAATCTAGTAGAAACAAATAACCAAAAAAGGCTCCAGGCATTGTATAATATATATATCCTCTAGAACAAAATATGTTGATCTTTCAAAATAAGAGTTCACCTCTGATCTATCCTTCACGGATACACAGTTTTGGTTCACACAGAGTTGATAATAACCGACAAGAAAACACCATATATAGAGCCCAAATAGGAGGGAATTTACACCATTCATGGTGTTAATCATAATGGTTCATACTCATTGGTTAACTTGGATGGTTATGGATCAACTCCTCCACTGATACTAGGTTTCCTGAATAGTTCTTTACATGAATTGGGTCTACCATACAGCATGATGATAAACTATACAGTGTTCTCATCTCCCTAAGCTATCCGACCTTAATCTAAGATCCCCTTCACCCAGTAATCATTACATTAAACTGTCATGAACCATCCTATATGATGATACATATCTATTTCATTATTTTTTCATGATGTTAAACTATCAAACAAATCATTTTCTTATATTCATGGTGGTAAATTATATAATGCTTCCATTGGTCTGAGCTATATGACATTAAACTAATATTTATCTCATCCTACATGATGGTAAACTAATGAATAGTTTAGGTAGAATAACCTTAAAATATATGTAGTAGAAATATTGTATAATGTCAAAATATATCATCATATCTTCAATATGTTAAAATTGACATCATTGGAGGTAAATTCTAGATGAAATTAAAAGAAAAGTTACCTTTGTCCTGCACGGCCCATGTCTTCTCCATCCTACATGAAATTAAACTATGAAACATTTTTATCCTTAAATGCATGAAAATAAACTCCATAGATCAACAAAAATATGAATCTCTTGATTCCCATCCATATGGGATATGCAGCTATGCCCAGACACTTCATCCTTAGTTATTCCCACAAACTTTCCATAACCATTTTCCTTATTCGACAAGATGTTAAAATGTGTGTGAGTTCATATTATAAATGTGTTCTGTGTCTTGTGGGATTATTTCATCCTCATTCACGTTGGGTTACATCATGGTGTTTCACTACATATTTCATCTACAGAAATCATCTTCCTATAGTCTGATCCATATGACCATAAATAAAGAAGTCAAACGTCTTTGTTACGTGATGATAAACTACCTAATAGAAACTGTTCATACCATTTGACATTAGACTACGCATTTTTTATCTTAGTTGTATAATGATAAGCTATGAAGTGTACTATTCCTTCATCTAATAATGCATTGTCCCCAAAATCGGAACCCTACCATGCCATCCTCAAAAACTACATGTGTATTGATTACCATCCTTGTGGAATACATAGAGACACCCAAAAATCTTGGTCTCAGGTCACATCGACAGAGTCACATGTTCACCCTGTTGTCCCTATGGACTATGTATCATCTATGAATTTGTCGTGTGGTTTTGACCTCTTTTCTCCTCATTCACATTAGGTGGCCTCATGGATCCACACATCATAATAGCCTTGATATTCCCTTTTGAGAGAATATCCCCCCTCTTTTGGAACTAGAAATATGCCATTTCATATTCTAGAACTGTGTATGGATTGATTCCCATCCTTATGGGATATATTGTGATTCCTAAACATATTGGTCTCAGGCCCATCCACAAAATCATGAAACATTAAATTCTATATTGGCCCCTTACCACATGATGGAGAACTATACAAATATATTACACTATGAGCATCTTCATTCCAATTTTAAAGGACATGTAGTGTTTCCTGTACATCTTTCCCATAGGCAAGATAGAAAATATTAAATTAACATTTTTACTCTTGGTATTGGGTTCCCCTTTGAGAATGTGTGTTGTAGTGTATATCGTCATGACCTATTCCCTGTCAGGCTATTTGATACATGATGAACATCTCATTTTTTTCATGTGTCATAGTCGCATGATGATAAATTGTATGAAATCTTAATCCATTCCACAAGATGTTAAATTTAATAGATACATCCCATGAACATGATATTAAAATGGGAACCAAGGGTTCACACTCTATGAACATTAACTGAAAGATTCTGGATAGTGAAACATTATCCTTAAACTATTTGCGATATCCCACTTATGAACTCAATCCATTAAAGAATATATGATCCTACCCATGGATGTTCTACCCAAACATTCATGGATGTTTGGTGGTTTGAGATCTATAGTGTTGTATTCCACAAGTAAAATCCCACAATTCACTTACAAACATCACATGTGCCTTTTTCTAGTACCCCATCATCATCCACATCTGAGGGGGCACCCCTTATAGCCTGAATTTTCCACATTAGCTTGAATACTGTTTTGGGCCAATGATCTGAAGAAATGTATATGAAATTTAGAGTCATGTCTTGTGAATGAAATATGGTTAGCATTTTACCCTCGTTTTATATATACCTATCACTGGTAACATGATATAGATTTTGTTCTCAAAAAAGGTCTATAGTTATCATCCATCATCGCACCATGATCATTATTTTATAAATATTGGGCTAGTGAGTCTCATGATCCAACTCCTCATGCTTTCGTGCATATTGGATGTGAATTTTAGTTTGTTTTGTAATTTCCCACAAAACATCTCCATTCAATTATTGTGTTCTTCCATATGATATGGTGAGGCTAACATCACTTCTTTTATCCCACACTAATCATGGATCACATGAACATAGGAGTATTTGTTGGTTTAGTACACACATAGAGTGATTTCATGACCCTCAGGTCTAGCCTCATTCATGTTGGGATTTTTTTTCCACACCACACACTTTCTCTCTAGGTACATCATTTCCATTTAATGTCATAGTCACAGAACAAAAAAGAATTTTTTTATCCTTACTACATGATGTTAAACTATATGGATACATCAATCATACATTACATTAAACTGGGAATCTATGGTCAAAAAAATTTGACCCTAAATTATTTCCAATCACAAGTTAAATTGTTTCATTCCATAGATATTCCCTAATAGTCTTGTTCATGAGACCAAAAGTGTCGAATTTTATATGAATATCATCCCAACCAGTCTCTACATACTTAGCCTTTTGGGTTTTTGTTTCAACCATCTTTCACATCTAGAGGTACCCCAAAATAGTGATGGTATCATGCCACTTTGGATCACCTCCCATCCTCAGCCAATTCTCTACTGGATTTTCAGAAACAAACATTGAATCCCATGTTTCAAATTTCATCAAAAGTTGATTCTTCATTTATATGCCCCATAATTGGTAAATAAATTTGTGGATAATATTTTGTGAATATGGTCATCACTTGTCATACTCATAAATCCCTTTTTCCCTAATCTGGACCTCGGAATCTTTGATATACGTCCCTTCCACATCATTATGTTATAGTGAAATTCTAACACCCTTAGTATTGTTCCTCTGTACATCCTCGCACATAGAGTTAGAATACCCCGAATTTTACACTTTTATATTTGATGGGGGAATCCTAAAATCAGTCCTTGTTTCACACACTGAGAGTGGCTAATATGGGATTATAATTTTTGTTCAGGTTTATGGCCACATGAGGATGTTTTTCCACCATATGTTCTGAACTCTAAAACATTGAACTAGAATCTCATAGTCCAAAACCAATGACCTTAAACTAATAACGCCTCTATGGTTATGTTGAGAGTGTGTGTGTTTTAGAGTGGACTTATTTGGTCCCTACCCACATCAGGTATCCAACAGTGTCACCATGAACATCCCTCTTTGAACACATCCTTCTAGTTTCTTATCGCATGAAATTAAATTTGACAGGACAATCTTGCCATATGACCATGATCTGTGGAATCATCTTTCTAGTTTCAAGATGGAAAACGATGTAACCTTGTGGTGTTATCTACTGAGAAGAAATCTCCGCTATAATTGTTTCTCTACCATGTCACCCGTCAATACATACACACTGGTTGATTCTAATAGTGATGCCCTGAGTTTCCATTATTTTTAATCCATTCAAAAAATAACATAGGAACAAATATGAAATCCTTAATTCACCATCTCTCAATTTATGGGGCAGGCCTACAGAAAATATTCATTTCAATAACTATAAGTGGCTTGATTCCCACCTTTATGGGATACGTAGTGATAGTTGGATCATCAATATCTTTTCTATAGAAAACATTATTTACCCAATTAACATCGAATTATATTATTCCATACCATTTAATTATAAATGTCACAAGATTCAATAACTACATGTGGATTGATTTCTATCCTTTTGGGATACATAGTGCATCCCAAACACACTGTCTTTGGGCCAAACCACAGACTATTAGGTCTACGAATTGTGGTATCAAACTGTATACAGTTCTTCTTAAGACATCCATTTTACTTGTGTGACTCAATGCAATCATTTATATAGAGTTTTATCTCTTTTTTCTCACAAGTATACCGTTGGTATGATCATTACAACATATATTAAAATACAAATAACATTAAACTATACTCATGCTTCCTCAAGAATTCATATGTGGCATGTGTGGTCTTCCTCGACCATTATTTAGGCTGGATATGTCATACTTCCACATGACACAGATTCCTATTGGATCACCCCCTCCCTAGTGGTACAAAATCAATGATAAAAAACTAAGAACTTGGGGATCTTTTTCTCTTCTGAGATGTGGTGTGTGGAAGCATGCCTCTTTATCCCTATTTAATATCTTGATTATAATAAAACCACTAAAAACATACACATTTGATGTTCCATTGTTAATGGGTTGAACTCTACATCCATAAAATTAGAACCCACCATCACTGATGCACGATGGTAAACTATAACCAAGCCTAGAGAATATTTATTACCCCCCATGATAATTACATGCTGTTTCATGTTGCTCACCAGAGAGGACTTCCCCTACTAGGGTTGGACTTCAATTGTATTGTTCACATGATCTACATCGAGGTTGATTCTCATCCTTATGAGATATGTATATTTGACCGAACCTTTTTTAGGCCCAGACATAGGTTAATTAGGATTTTCTGACCCATCGTCTGTTTTTAGAGTCGAATGTTTATAACCTTAAACTAAAATTTGTTCATTTATTTCACCCATTTCTATACCACATTCCCTTCCTTCACGGCTATTCCCTAATACATGTATAGATATCAAGGCTCTTATATTTATTTAAATAAGTAATTATTTACTCTATTCTATATAGATGATCAAGGAATATATATTTTCATAGTCCAATAAACATGAATATAAACATTTGGATTGGGTCGAGGGAATAAGAGTGTAAATTATGTTCATCATCCCTATCTCATAACATTAAACAACCATATGCATCCTAATCACATGAAATTAAATTGTTCCATACATCATCCGCACCTGAATTATGTAAAACTAAAAATAATCATAATCCAACATTAGAGAGGCCATTCTGTGTAAATAATTTTGATCACTGTTCAGAACGATGCACCTACACCAATGTGTTGTAAGTCATAGTGGAACAATTTCAGGAGTTTCAAAATCCTTTTGAAAAATCCATCACTCTATCCCACACATTTCATGCCCATTATTTTGATCCTCATCCATTTTAATGTCTAATGGGACACCCAAATGACCTTGATGTTTCACATCTAATCACCTACCATCCCGGTCTAATGTTTAGAAAGTCATCATATGACACCACAAGTTGGGAATTCTAATTCAATCAAAGTCAGGGATGGACACCCATTTTTTGTCTTCATTACATGTTTGTTGTATGGATGTTCTATTTAGAATTTCATCAACGTTTTCCTATATTGTGATGTTATCCACACTATTTGGTGAATTTCAGGCATCATGATTCAATCTTCTCATTTCTTCTTTGTTCTTATTGATTAGAAAACCACATGAATTATCCTTCTCGTGCAATCGAGAACCTTAATAAAGTAAATTATGGTTGCTCTAAGAGATTTATTCTCAATTCATTGCCCCTCCCAGCCTGAATACTCCTAGTTTTTAGTCAAAAACCTAATACCCGAAGTGTTTAAGGATTAGCTAGAACATTCAGTCAAGGTCAATAGTTATGTTGTCATCAATAGTTTCTCATAATTCGCATGAACCACATGATATTAGGGACTTATCCTTAGTTGCTTCACACATCTGAAGTGTAGTAATTAATGTAATCAAGGGTGTTCCCATGAACGTAGTTTAAGCAAATAATGTAGATAATTTTGTTTTAGAAGTTTTCAAAAACATGGCCCATGTGAATTTCCCCCTTCAATGGAGCACTTATGATCTTTCAAAATTTGGCATGTGGCCTCTAGTGTATGTTGTTGCCATCTGAGTTCCCTTCCTTCATCATTGGCTGTTAGAGGGAGATCATTATCCCAGATATTCACCCATCCCAACTCATCTTGAAAATCATCCACTTGGTGAGATTCCATTCAAGTTTATCTTGAGACTCCACCTGTTGGGCATGTAATAATGTTAATATAATCAACTAAGAATAGAAGAAGTAGAGGTTTTTTCCTATTCATATTAGAAATAGATTTTTTTGGATTTCTACAGATTCTAGATGTTATTAATATATTCATAAAACCTAGTAGCATCTAGATATTAATGGCTTCTTCACATATTTTTAGTGATATACTCATGGAACATCATATGTAGATATTGACCATCCACCCCTCCCTCAAAAAGAAAGTGCATCCACATGTCGTTTGACCTAATCCTACTTTCTCATTCTACCTATGTGGCTTCAAATAAATTTTTAATCCACATCCACTGTCTTCGTCAGGTCATGCGACTCTCCTTTTCCATATTGATGTAAAATCCATCAAGTTCCTCTGGGATTATAGGTTAATACTCTAGGAATACATCCATGTGTGGAGTGACATGATCATTCTCTAGTATTTTGATAGATTGATTGTGCTCTATGTCATGCAGATGGTCTTCATTTCATTACTCCACATCAACAACTTCATCTCTCACAGCCTCAAATATTTCCATGTCTGTGGATGAGGGATGGATCCCATATGCTCTCCTGGATGCTAGAAAAATTCACCAAAATATGAAAACCCCCTACTCTATGTACATATAAAATTTGAATAAAACCGGTTAGTCTAGTTTAAAAATAAAAAAGATGATGTTTTTATGAAAAATATTAACATAGAAACCTTTAAAAATTGATTGGTGACATATCAAACTCTAAGGATATAACCATAAGGTTACTTGGAAATGGCCCCCCATATATGATTGAAGGCTCTAAAGAATCTCTGGTTGTTTGTCTATCCTCTTCAGTACCAATTGAAATCATATCTGGCATTTCCCCGAACACATTTACAATGATTCGAATATCAATGGAAAAAATCTCTACACCTACCAATATTCCACAAATCCCATCTTTGGGAGAACCTTTCAAAAGTTCATCCTTCATGATATGATTTTAGTCGATGAATATAGACGAATCATGAGGAAGTCTATAGCTTAGGGGAATTTGCTAAAACATATTTCCATGGTTTCAAAAAACTCCACTAAGGATCCCTTTATGGAAGTACTCTTGAGGATATGAGATCACCTTCATCCTTGGGACTGCCTTTATCAGTGTATTCCAACTTGGATCCTTAAAATTAATCCGTTAAAGGGAAGCTCTCCACTTTCTCAACCACCAATAGCTCTAGAGGAGATCCCATATTCTGCATGACCATTAGTTGGTTTGTCATTGAGTGTGTAGCGCCTCAGAAGTGAACAAATACAAAAAATCAGCCACGTGTCATTCCATTTGCAGATAAGTTTCAAAGAAACTACCTAGGGAATGACCAATCCTAACCAAATCCATCCCAAATTAGTTATTATGGTCCAACATTTCATTGGTGTAATGTGATATTATGTTGACATCCCACATTTCCCACACCTCGAGGAACAAAACATCCTCGAAAATGTGAACATAATGAAATCACTTCCCAAGCGCATGGGGATGTATCCTAAGGAAGCCACATGATGTTTTCCATTCAACACAAGTTCTTCCGACAGGTGGAATTTCCCCTCTCAAATCCTTTGTCAAAACAGACCAATGAACTGCCACCTCTAATGTTGTAGCTCCAACTCCATTAGGATCCCAACTCCCATGGGGATCCCATTACATCGTACATCCCCATAATCAATGTATAGGATACACTCCATAATCTTTCATGATGTTCTATTGAAATAGGATATCTCCTGGGATGATAGTCTCCCAACTCTTCACCTAATCAAGCACCAGCTCAAGTACGGTACTTGGTGGAGGTAGCTCATTCCAAATCTATCCATATTTTCATCTAAACATCATCTAAAGATTCCTCAACATGCACGATGGTATTCATAATGCACTCCCATGAATACTTTTTGAGTTAACCTCTATAGACACTGAAATTGCCTCTTGAATCGATCCGGGGTGAATGTTTCGTAGATTTGATCGTAGTCAACTATTTTCCCTTGTACTCCACCATACAAGGCCATTAGAAACAACCGTTTTTCCTCAGTCCCCAATTCTCCATCATTTATTTCTACCATCAGTTTAGGAAATAGCTGAAAAATAAATATATCACCACTACCAGCATTTCCCGACACATCTTCAAATCATAACATGAATAAAAATAACCCCATGATATTCAGAATTTCCAGTAAAAATTTCATCGTTGGAGGTATTATTTGATTATATACTCGTAATCTACCATGTCCACTGCTATCTAGAAATATAAGATGTGAATCATCTTATATACCCATAGAGACCTCTTCCCCTCACTTACATGCCAAATCACCTTGTAAAATTTCACTAGTTTTGGAACCCCTAGGTCGATCCACTAGCCTAAGTCCAACATTTCCACCATAATGAATATGTTTTCTTTCACACCCCATATGTGTATCCCTCATAGACCGCATCCACCCATAGATAAGTGCCACAATAATCCTGGATAGTCTAACTATTGTTTGATGTTCTGTATTGATATTGTACTACCATAGATACCATTTTATATCCTCCTGGATCCATGAATAATATTCATCCATGACTCGATAATCACCCCTTGGACAAGTTTTGGGATCTCATTGGAAGATTCATAAGATCTTTATTATATTAATCAGGAAACTCCACTAGCAAATTCATAATGCTGATGAACCATCGTTTAAAATGAATTCCCCAAATCGGTAGCTTGATATTGTCAGTTCCAAGCACTAGATTGTGTAGAACCCTCGTCTGTTATGGAATATGGTCTTCTTCCTCCCACATATTATCTATTTGAAGAAAATCATCATACATTATACATAGGATTGGGATCCCAAAATTTATTTGGAGATCCAATAGGATGATGTTTTTCTCCATGTGATGCAGATGGAATGTATTGGTCTACGATGACCATTTTCTCAACAATTCTGTTAGGATGTCCTTCTGCTAGTAAAGATGGATCTGGGAGGCCCATGATGCTTTGTACAGTCCCACTCCCCTTATATCTACCCCAAAATTTTCAAAAAATTGAAAACACAATAGGACCAGTCCCACTCCATTTTGAAATGTCATCTCTAAAACACATCCCAGTCATCTGTCATTCCCTTAATAATGATTATTATAGTATCTTTAATGATCATCTTGTATTTAAGCTGGAATTCCTTATAATCCAACAACTTCTTATCCATTCCATATGTGCGATTATAGAGGCAGTCCTCAATTATGGGGGGTGTAATCTTTCCAAATGTGGCCATCAGTGGCCCTATACCACTAATGTTGTCCCAACATGCCCATAAACAAATAGGTTGGTTCATCCCTACTCACCGTCAAGATAATGACATCATCCCTCACACCAAATCCATATAGCGCAATCATCTTTCAAAATGGGTAATGTTTCTTAATTTCCGATAGCATCCCCACTAATGAATTATTGCCAAAGTGTCTCCTAATGTACTCCTTGATACAAATATTTTTCACCATTCATTCCCTCTAGGAAGCATCATCCAGAACCTCTGGAGAATATTCCTAAGAAGCCATTGATCTGGGACATAGAAATTAATTTAAACCCATTCATAGATCTCAATCATGAAGTAGTAGTTTTCAAATCATCAGTTTATGGATCATCCTTAGGTTCTGTGCACGTCACGATGGAATAGTGGATTGTGATTCCCCAGTTCACAAGAAATAGTTCTCAAGGAAAGGTTGGAAAAACCCAATATTTAATTATGTGTTCTCGATGATGAACACTTTATGAAAATAGATCTCTAAAATTGTTTATTGTTAAGGCTATATAAAAAAATTGAATCCCTTGGGCACTATTTATGGATGATGGTCCGTCCGAGCATTATGGTGACCTTCTCTCCCTGGAGATTACCGGTGACCCATGTGGAACTTGTCTAACAAGTCACAATTGTGGGAATCGTATGTTTAGAAACATATCCTTTTAAATATACCCACATATTCTCATTGGATCCCATTTGGGGAGTATTTTTCAGTGCCAAAATACATTTTCATGTAAAAATTGAGAATATCGTAGCCATTTTGAAACCATTTAGGACACAAATGTCCCCAATAATAACCTAAGGACTCTAACTCTTTAATCTCCTTCATGGAGACACCCTATCCCCATGAGTGAAAAATAGTAGCTAAGGATACTCATGTGTGACCGACACAACCAGTGACCACATAAGTATCTTTGACGGATGGACCTACAAGTCTGATAGAGGCCCACTCCTTTATGACATCCTTTTTTTATCATGGCACACTTACATGCACTATGATATCCCATTTACTATAAATACAAGTATCCCATACCACATTGATATTGTTAACCTAACCATTCAACATTCGTTATTCCTTTTCACGAAGCTCCCAATAACCACGAATTTACCAGAAAATGGATCACTAAAGGAACATGAGTATCATGAACCATGCCTTAGTTAGTTCCACAAATCCCCTACCTATGGTAGAGATTTATTTCTTGATTTTTTTCCTTTGTAAAGGATGGATTCTCATAAAGATTCTCAAGGAGTCACGAGGTATTAATCCTTCACAACGCACCCATCTATTATGAGAGGATTCAATATGAACAAAGGGTCCCATGCTTCGCAAGTCCCATTATTTAATGAACCAACTTTTCTTCATCAACAACCTAAGCTTCATGTGGATCATCTTCTTGAGGATACTCTTTTCGTAATACCATCCTTCATGCAGCCCTCTACACTTGAATGTAATGATATATTGGTCCCTCATGTGGTGTCTTATATCGTTTTTCCTTGCCTCTTAATTTTCATAATGGGTACTCTAATTCCCCTTCAGTTTTGGAATAGGGACACTAATGCAGACCCCACAAGTGGCCATTACACTTACCCTCTCATATTAAATTTGTTGATGTATTCCCTTCTGAATGTGTTGGTGGGAAAAAATTATGTATGTCCAAGGGGTGAGTAGTGAGTCCTCCATGTCCAAGACGCTGGACATTAAACAACAAAACAACATCATCTATAGCACATGACATTAACCTATCTCCCAAACATGTTCCATGGACAATAGGTTCCCCACATCTATCATTTTTTATTCCCAGTAGTATTCACAGGAGTGATATCTTTCTCAAGTGGAATGAGATCCTCCTTTCATGGGGCATCATCTACCCATGGGGAAGTGCCCTCATCCTAGGGTATGACCCTAGAATTTATTTCATGAACTAATTATCCTTCTCCTCCTTTCCTCCTTCATAAAAAATATCAGAGGCGGGATGGTCATTGTGGACTCTCAACACACCATCACTCTCCCTTTTAGATTTTTCTCCATTGCCCCCTCCTATGGGTAAGTCTCACTTTATTCCTCTCTGAAACTTCCTTCATGATGCAACCTTCTAGTCTAATAATTCATTTTTTCTTACACCGAACATGAATCATGTGGGATTGGAGGTTAGTAGTGACTATGAAACCATTCTTCTCTGCATCCATCCTGGAGTAAGCCCAAAAATCAACCTTATCAAACCATAACCTTGAATAATCGTCAAATTAATGAAATAAAAGGGTTTTGATACCAATATTTTAATAGGGGTACATATGAAGCCTCTGTATGGGTTAATCGAGACCATTAGTAAACCATGTCTATAACCTCCTAGGGGTGTACTTCACAAATCTCGTTATCAACCCACATCTATTCCCATCCAGACGTTTCCCTCAAGCCAGAGTATCTCAAGACAATAATGCCCCATTCGAAGGACACACCCCCTTTGGTTCCATCTAGGAATACTAAATGTATAATCCCCAAACCAAATGCATCAATGCCTCCTTAGGTTTCTATCCCAACTCCCCAAACAGAAATATGTGGAATTTGATTCCCAACAATTTGGGATACATAGAAAACCTCTCTGAGATTCAAGTGCAACACTGTATTTTTTACATTGTATCATCTTCATCCTTACATTATTATTTTAAACTCCATGGGATATTTAAACTACATGTGATTTAATACTTGCATCCTAGGAATGGTACATAGGACACATTCACGAGGGGAAATTCTGACCATCAGTAAACCTTATCCCCCCTTCCTAGGGAAGACCCCCTCATTAAACCTCCTCTAGTGGTGTTCTGAAGATCCTTGATGGTGATTCATCAAACATTCATAGGAAACATCACCCCAGATCCACCTCTATGAGGAATTTTAATCTATCCACCAACACTACATCCATTACATCACCCTTATCCTAATAATATTACACCATCCTATAAATTTATCCCATCCATCCAACTCCAATACTTCATTTGTATCAATCTCGATTCTTACCCATGCCATCACATCCATGTGGGATTCACAAATTCCATCTCTATTGCTAAAAATGAACAAGACCCACTCAACCCATATTCATCCAACTATGAACAATCTTTTTATTATTGGAATATGGCCATGTGTATTCCCAAAACCACCGCTTCTAAATTTGTGGGTTATGATCGTTGTTTTCTTACTAGGGTATGTATGAAGATTCCCTGATGTTTAATCCCATCCAATGGTAAACCTTGGTGTCCCCCACTATGGGGTAAACCTCTATAATCCACTTTCAAATTTGTTAATATCTGCCTTCATGGTATGTCATCTTTCCCTTCATGGGACACATAACATGTGTTCGATGTTAGAGGCATTCCCACCCAACAATGGTAAACCTATATGATTCTCTCTAAGTGACACATCTCATCATGGTGTGAAAAATTATGTTATGGGACTCACTAACTTTGTTCCTCCCTCATTTTCTGTTCTGATACTTCAAAAAATTATACATTACATGTGATTTCTCTTAGGGATATACTAGTTTGATCAATTCCCATGAGACATTATAATCAGTTTGATCCTTCTCTGCATGATTTTAAACTCATGACCTACCATTTATAAATCCTGGAATACCTTAGGAAATCTATGGAATACATGCCTCTAGTCTATGATACCTTGTGATCAATGTATGATTCAATAGGAATACACACCCTTGAAAATGCCAATAATGAGGAATAATATAGCAGCTTTAATGTAAAAAAATCAATAAATACTCATGGATTCCCTACATGATTACTTTCTAGACTAAAAATTGTTTTCCTTGAAAGACAAATTGGAATTTTTATATAGAAGTAGTGTAATTAAAAAGCAACCATAATGGGATGTCACCAGAATTGATTTTCACAAACAACGTCATAAAATAAAAGAGAGATATGAAATATGCATTATATTAAGAGGCAGAATACATTGAAGGATGAACCAACATCCCATAATCTTGTTTCAATCCAGGAGTAGACATCTATTAAGAACTAATGAAATCCACCAACCTTTATAAAGTGGAAATGTGGTGTAACAAATGTGACGCAGTAGTGTGTGGCAGCACACAGAGTTAGACATGCACTAATAATAAGATTTAGAACTAATTATTCATTCCATTGAAAAAACAAAAATCCAAGAAGAGAGTATTGAGTAAATTTATAATGATAAATTATCTTTATTCCAATAAGACGAGATAAAGGATAATTTATATGAAATTTTTATAATAAATACATATAATATGATATTACACATTGTGGTATGAGTATTGAAATAGAATACCATGTGACCATAATATGATTAGGGAAACATGAATCATTTAACACCCCGACCCCGGTTACCCAGAGTCGTTGCATTATTACATAACATTGGCATGATCACAAAAGATCAAGTCTCGAAGGACGGATTAGTTTAGTATCCTTGGAAACACTAGATATAATCATAATGATTACATGACATCATAAAGTAAAAACTACAACAACATCTTGTCTCCACACTCATATAACCTTATACTATCCCTACAGGTCATTCATAAAATACTTCTTCACATCCTGGAAATAATAAAACATATAAAGGGGTGAGCTCAAATGTCTAGTAAGGATAACAAAATAAAAGAAACATTCATAAATAATCATAAACATTTAAGGAAATGTACAACTAAAACAAAATCCATTTAAACTTGAATTTCAGCATAAAATAGAAAAAATAAAATGAAATAATTCCATTAACTTATTTACATGGATATTCTACAAGTCGAATAATCACATGCAATATCAATAACCACTTTCATAATTATGGAATGCATAATGCCAGACTATTATAACCACGTAACCAAGGCCTCGTGCTAAGACTACAAATACGATTTTGTCAAGGCCTCGTGCCAAGACACTGGTTTTTCTCATGAGGCCTACCGATACACCAAGGAGCTATAGTGAGCTCCACCTGTCACTTACTAAGTCTAATGCATTCCTCATATGAACAGGTTTAAACATAACATTAATATTCGTATTAAAACTAGCATAAGAAATGTAAAATACTTTCTCCATAAACCCTGAATGGTATAAAAATAACACTTCCACAGTCAAAAATATCACAAAACCATTAATACAATATGGATGTTTTGTATCATAATAAATCAACGTCAAATAAGCTTAAAATCCATCAAAGGATCTTGACATAGATGAAATCAAAACTATTTGAGAGAAATGTATATTTTTTTAAATCATTTAAAAGTCACATTATTATAAAATAAAACATTTAATTTGAAAATATTATTATAAGCTTATAAGGGAAGATTCGAAGATTTTGAAACGGTGGAAAATAGCCGCACCCACCGTATAAGTTAAAAAAAGACATTCTTACCTTAATTCTGCCAAAAAGTTTAAAAAGGACCTTGTTTGGAAAACAACGGAATGATTCCTTTGTAAACTTCTAATAAAAAGTCAAAAAGGGTATAAATGACTTTAACCCATATTCTGTATAATAGTAAGAATGTTTTGAAATACATTTTTATGAAATATGGATGTGGATGATAAAGAGGTCCCAGTAGATAATTACATATAAACATCCTCAGATAATGAAATGATTGTGAAATAAACCCTTCCCTTGTACTTTTCCTTGTTTGAGGGTAGGTTAACCTCTTGTGTAATGGTGAAATAATTGTTATTAAATTATACAAGAATCATATATATAAAAATGATATCATATATGATCTTTTAACATTGCTTTGTTAATAATATCTTATTATTATCATCGATTCTGTTGTTAACTTACTCGTTTTATTTTATATGTTTTGTTATATAAGCTGTGAAAATTATGGATATGTTGTATATTATTCATATAAAAAATTATATCAAGTCCTTAAACATTATGTTTAACCATAAAATTGAAAATTATTCTTGAATGGGTATGACGGGGAATGAATCTCATCGCGTTCATGGGGACAGTAGTCTGTACGTACGCACGAGCGACAATATCATTCTTTTGATATTAAAATAATATATAATTGGATTATATATTATATATAAAGAATTATTATCATGATATAATTATTATTTACATGAATTACACGTCATTATTACACCCATCAAAATAATAATTTACTGAAAAATAATTACACCACGACGTGGAGACAGTAAGCCGTATATACGCACGTATGGTGAAATTTCATTCAATGGATGGATAGAATAATGAATATGGTTGTACCATATTTATAATAACATCATAGTATAAAAAGATACTGGAGTTATTATTTTATAATGGGAATAACAAATAAAAAAAGACGTTAAAGAAGAAAGGAACTTGAAAGAGGGTGGTGAAAACATTACCTCTTAATCAGGTTCTTCCTTTTGATTTGATCGAAGGGCTCCTTAGGTTGTATTTATGATCAAACTAAGGCCTCTATGTTCATGTGAAGGAATTTGAAAGAATATTTGGGCAAGTTTTGGTCAAGCCAAAAGGATTTGAAAGTGTAAATTAGAGATAAGGGGGAGTGCCCTTTTTTAAGAGGGGTGAGGGGCACCTTTGGCAAAGCTAGAAATATTATTTTATAATAAATTCACATTCAGTTTTTAATGGCTACAAAGTGGATTATTTAATAGTTATGGTGGTTATGGGTCAAAATACTTTCAACCAATATATTTTACACAGGTTTGGGTCATTGTATTAACCATATCATTTATATTTAACTCTTAGTTAAATAGTTTGACATTTACCATTTCTCTTTGTATTTTTATATTATATAGTTAATAAACATACTATATACCTCCAATCTACCCCCAAGTTGTCCATTAATGATAAACCTATCATTATTTAAGTTCTTTGGCCGATCCTTAGAATTTTATAATCGAATATCAATTAATAATATAATATTTGTTTTAAAAACTCTTTTATGTCAATTTTGACACTATTTGGTATTTGGTTTTTGTGAAAATCATAACTGCATGATTACTTTAAAAAAATATTTAAATCAATTATAAAATGTCATATTAACCTATAAAATTATTTTAATTCATAAAAAGTCTTAAATTACATTAATTTGGATATTTATAATATCAATTAATTTGAAATTTCATTAATTAGGTAATTACTGCATCACCATTGTGTCATAAAAAAATTAAATTATATAATGTCCAAAAATTATAAATAAAATACCATTATGTAAGAAATCATTTCATCTTTCTAATAAATATTTACAATCGAATTTATCTTATTTATAACTCTATATTAAAAATGTTTTACTAATTAAACTTTGATTTAAACTCTTTTAACTCTTTTTTGAATTCAAAAATTATAAATGTCCTAATCTAATCAAAGTGGATCTAAATGATAATATTTTATTCCTAAGGTTGTTTTGGCAAATATACACTTTTCCAATAGAATTAGGACATGTGTTAGAGAAATATTAATATCATTTCTACCCTTAATTACCTTATTTACTTTTAACAGTGGTAAATAAAAGTAAAAAGATACTATTCACCCAAAAAAAATTATCTTATTGAACCACATTTTACTACTTGATATTAACCGGTTCTCTCAAATTTCTGAAATTCCACTCACAGAAGCAGTAAAATTAAGTTTTATGGGAATTTCTAAATTCTCCTAGGAGGTGGGTAAAAGACGGTGAAAAGTTCCATAAAATTTTTATATATCTAAAATTATTCTAAACTAACTCCAATGAATTACATTGAACTTATATAGGTATTATGAATATATTCTTACCTTAAATAAATTTAAATAAAATAAATAATTATTTAAAAAAAAATTTGTTTAAAAACTATAACTCAGTGTTTTTTCACTATTCATAAAAAATTGAATGTTTTCACAAAAATATCAAAAATTCACCCTAAGATAATTTAGATATTTTGAATCAAAAAATGATGTCCATTTTGAAAGATAAAATTTATAAAATTTCAAAAAGTGGGTATTACTATTCATAACGGCTAATTTGATTGGTTGGGGTGTGTGTTAGAACTCAAAGTTGCGTACAACACACACTATTGTATTATTCAAAGAGAAGCGTATCGTGGAAGCTTGGAGGGTTACATTCTACCCTACTTCAAATAATTTCATCCCCAAAATTTCTAGAATACCACTGCATTAAAAGACTTGGGTGGTTCTTCATCATAAGTTCCTCTAGTTCCCATGTTTTCTCTTCCATCTTATGGTTTCTCCATAGAACTTTTACCAGATGAGTCGTCCGATTTCTTAGAACTTGTTCTCTTGTATCATGAATCCTGACAGGATCTTTTCAATAAGATAGATTAGGTTCAAGTTCTAATTCCTCATAGGTGAGTACATGCATTGGGTCAAGCATGCATTTTCTCAACAGTGATACGCGTAACACATCGTGAACTTTGGAGAGATTTGGCGGCATTGCCAAATGGTAAGGTACAACCCCAATTAGTTCTAGAATGTTTTAAGGTCTGATGTACCTGGGGCTCCATTTACCTTTTTACCAAAACGTATAAGTCCCTTCCATAGATATACCTTCGAGAAAGAATGATCTCCTACATGAAATTCCAAATACTTCCTTCGGTTATCGACATAGATCTTCTGCCTACTTTGAGCTACTTTGATGTGGTTTTAGATTACCTTCACCTTCTTCTATCCTTTCCTCCACCAGTTCTGGGCCTACAAGTTTTCTTTCCCCAACGTCATCCAAACAGGTTGGTGTGCGACATCTCTTTCCATATAATGCTTCATATGGAGCCATCTGAATACTTGAATGGAAGGTATTTTCATATGAAAGTTATAATAGAGGTAAATATTGATCCCACATACCCTGAATGTCATGTGAGAAAGATCTCAACATTTTTTATAAGGTTTTAATAGTCCATTCTGATTTCCATCTATTTGAGGGTGGTAGGAAGTGCTCAAACAATGTTCAGTATCCAAGTCCTTCTAAAAACTCATCCAAAATCTTGAATTAAATCAGGGATCACGATCAGAAATAGTCGATATGGGTACTCCATGAAGTCTCACAACTTCATTAATATATAGCCCTGCTAGACGTTCAAGTGGTAAATCTTCCCATATAGCACGAAAATGTGCAGACTTGGTAAGACTATCAACAATGACCCATATTGCATCGTTCCTTCTAGGAGTCTTTGGTAGTCCCATGAAAAAATCCATCGTGACATTATCCCATTTCCACTCAGGTATGGGAAGAGGTTTCATGACTCCTCCAGGCTGTTGCCTTCCAGATTTTACTTGTTGACAAACCATACATCTTGAAAAAAAATCAGCAATCTCCCTCAACATGTTGTCCAACTAAAAATGTTCCTTCAAATATCTATACATTTTGGTGCTCCCTGGGTGTATATAGAAATTGGAACTATGAGCATCATCCAACAACTCTATTTTTATATCAGGTATATTGGAAACACAAAGTCTCTTCCCAAATTTCAAAATTCCATATTCATGCACAAATTCATTCAATCTCCCATCATTCATATCTTTAATCTTATTTTGAAACTCATCATCATCGGTGTGAGAACTCTTTATACTTTCTAGTAAATATGTTTTGGAAACCATTTTAAAAAGTATTGATGTTTCACCTTGCATGGTGATTCCCATATCCATATTTATTAGATCCATGTATTTGAGATCCTTTTCAACTCTCATATTTTTCAAAACTCCATGATCCTTTCTAGTCAAAGAATATTCCACCTTATTTTCCTTCCCCGGGTGGTAGTGTATCGTGGTATCAAAATCCTTCAGCAGTTTAAGCCATCTCTTTTTCTTCATGTTGAGTTATTTCTATGAGAAAATATACTTCCAACTCTTGTGATCAGTATAAATCTCAGAATTTTCACCATACAGATAATGTCTCTATATCATCAAAGTAAGGATTACAGCAGATAACTCAATATCATGAGTAGTATTGTTTTTCTCATGAATTTTCAGATGTCATGATGCAGAGGAAATAACTCTATCATTCTTTATAAGGACACAACCAATTCCTTTCTTTGATGCATCACTATAAATAACAAACCCATTATTCCTCGATGGTAGTGTCAATATAGGTGAATTAAATAGTCTTCTCTTTAGTTCTTCAAAACATTCTTCACACTCTTTGGTCCAAACAAATTTAACCCCTTTACGTGTGAGCTTCGTTAATGGGTTAACAAATTGGGTGAAATTATGTATGAAACGTCGAAAATAACCTACTAAACCCATAAAACTGCGTAACTCGGTTATACTTGTTGGTGCTGGTCATTCATGGATTTCATTGGTCTTAGAAGGATCAACATAGATTCCATCATTGGATAAAATATGGATAAGAAAAGAAATCTCTTAAAGCCAAAATTCACACTTGCTAAACATCCCATATAATTCATGTCGTTTAAGAGTCTTCAGGATAATGCACAATTGTTTTTCCTGACCTTTGTAGATTTTATAGTATACCAAGATACCATCAATAAATACCACTAAAAATTCATCGAGTTATTCCTTGAAAACTTTTTTCATTATATCCATGAAAACAGAGGGTGCATTAGTCAACCCAAAAGGTATTACTTTAAACTCGTAATGCACATACCTAGTTCGAAATGCTGTCTTCGGAATGTCTTCCTTCTTCACACACAACTGATGGTATCCAGATCAAAGTACAATCTTTGAAAATTATTGAGCTCCGTGCAGTTGGTAAAATAAATCATCAATTTGAGGTAGGGGATACTTTTTCTTTATTGTTATAGCATTGATTTCCCAATAGTCAATACATAACCTCATATATCCATCTTTTTTCTTAACAAAAAGGACAAGGGCTCCCCTTTGAGAAACAATAGGGTGAATAAATCCCTTATTACTCAATTATTCTAGTTGTTTCTTTATTTCAAATAATTCTACAGTGGACATTCTATAAGGGGTCTTCGATATAGGCCTTGAACCAGTAATTAAATCAATGGAAAACTCAACTTCTCTTTCTGGAGGGTGTCCAGGTAAATATTCCAGAAACACATCTTCATATTCATTCAGAATAGGTACATATTCTTTTTGAACATTACATTCCTCACCCATAGTCATATCATGCTCTTCCTCCCCAATTATTGAATTTATTTGAGCTACTGGGGGTGAACCTAGATAAGAATTAGGTGGTGACGATTCTTCTCTAAAGAGATGGCGTTCCTTATCATCATCAAAAAAAATCGTAACCTCCTTATTCTTACAATAAATATTCTCATCATGGTCCCAAATCTAATCCATACTGAGGATTATATCAAACTCAATCATAGGTATGACGATGAGATCTGCGGATAAAGAACATTTATGTGCTCTAATGGGGACTGATTCACAAAAATATATTACAATGATACTTCCCATAGGAGTTTTAACAGACAACTACCTTGTTAAATTAAATTGGAAGTACTTAATTTTTTTTATCAAACTAGGAAGATACGAAACAATGAGATGATCTGGAATCAAATAAAGCATTGTCTAAACATGAGGAAACCATTAACATACCTGCCACCACGTCTTTCGGAGCTTCTACCTCAGTAGTAGTGATAGCATATGTTTGGACTTGATCCTTTGGCCTTTTCTATGGTAAGTTCCCCTAACACGTAGGACATTCCTTTTCATAATGTCCCATGTCACTGTAGTTGTAGCATTGATCCTCGGTACCTTCTTTCTTCCCCTTGTAATCACGAGCTTGGTGGCCTTTTTCATCCCACATGTAACTGACTCCCATTCCTTTCAAGCATGTTCTAGGGTGTTTCTTCCTACATTTACTGTAGGATGGATATTCAACTTTTCCATTATTGCCCTTATTATCTTTTTCAGAGTGATCAGCAGATCTCTTCTTCTCTTGTTTTTTTTAAAGTCGTAAGACAGAGAGAATTCTTTTTTCTGTCTTGATAGAACATGAGACAATATCTTCGTACGACATGAAGGATTGTGACACTAATGATCGATGATGAAATTTCTTTAACCCATCAAATAAACGAAAAATATTACTTATTGTGTTATGTATATAATTTCCATAATACCATGATAACCTTGTAAAGTTATCCTCATACATTGCGACATCATCATCCTCCTTTTTCCTCAGACTGAGAAATTGCCTTTCCATATCTACTTGATGTTCGTGAGGACAATATTTTTCTACGAAAACCCCATTGAAATTCCTTTATTCCATATTTGATACATCATAATCTTCCTTCATGTTTTGAATCAATGACCACCATTGATCAGCAACTCTAGTTTGGCGATAAACTTCCATGATAACTTTATCCCTTTCACTACTCCCCAAAGCCTGAAATATTTTTTCTAGGGAACTTATCCATTGCTAAAAAACCAATAGATTTCTACTCCCATTAAATTTTGGTGGTTGTTGCCTCATGAAGCGATCTAACATTGATCATCCATGATGCGGGTCAGGGTGCTCCATATGGTTAAGGTTAATATTCATAACCTGAGGGAGTTGTCCCAGAATGGTGATTAGCTGATCAACACTATTTGAATCACCAGCTCCACTATAATTATCTTGAGAAGGAGGGAAATCCTTTCATGGAGTGTGTGCATTGATATAGTTTCCATTCCTTCCAATAGGTGCAATTTCCAAACAATGTCATAAACTAGATCAGTTTATGAATCAAAATACATAATTACGTACTTGTAAAACACTTAACATAAATTAAACTATTTATGGATATAATCCATAATCATAAAACAAAATTTCTTTAAGGAAGTATATACTCATAAACCCTTAATAATGGGTTGTAAAGAAAATGATAATTATCCTAAGCATACCCCCAGGAGTTTCGTAACCAAGAGTGCAGTAAGGCCCATTGTCGTTCACCAGTTCCTATTCGAGTCTAGCTCAAAGAGGTGTTTCTGGGTTTTACCACTAGGTAAATCTGTGCCAAAACCACCTCTACCTGCTCGTATCCAGACATGGATGTATTTCTTGGAAAACACACAAAATCTCTACAATACCAATATTCTAAGAAGTTATTCTATACTAATCCTCAATGTCCATCTTAGGTCTATGTCCTCTAATCAGAGTTTATCTAAATCTATATTCAAAGGTTTGTACTAAACTTCCTCTGATACCAACTATACCGCCCCGACCTCAGTTACCCAGAGTTAGTGCATTATTACATAACATTGGCATGATCAGAAAAGATCATTTCTCAAATGACCGATTAGTTTAGTAGCCTTTGAAATACTAGATACATTCATAAAGTTTACATTACATCATAAAGTAAATACTATAACAACATCTTGTCTCCACAATCAAATCCCCTAATACAATACCTACATGTCATTAATAAAATATTTCTTCAAATCCTAGGAAAAAAATAAGACATAGAAAGGGGTGATCTCAAATGCTCAGTATGGATAAAAAAATTGCAGAAACTTTCATAAATAAGAATAAACATTTAAGGTAATGTATAACTAAAACAAAAGCCTTTTGAACATCAACATCAGCGTAAATTGGAAAAGATAAAATAAAATAATGTCATTTACTTATTCACATGGATATTCTACTATTTGAATAATCAAATGCAATATCAATAACCCCTTTCATAGTGATGGAATGCATAATTCCAGACTATCATAACCACGTAGCCAAGGCCTCGTGCCAAGACTACAAATATGATTTTGCCAAGGCCTCATTCAAGGAAAATAGTTTGTCTCATGAGACCTACTGATGCATCGAGGATCTATAGCAGGCTCCTCCTGTCACTTACTAAGTCCAATGAATTCCTCATATGAATATGTTTAAATATAACATAAACATTAATATTAAAACTAGCATACGAAATGTAAATAATTTATCCATAAACCATGAATGGTAAAAAAATTACACATCCATTGTGAAACATATGACAAAACATTCAATACAATATGAATGTTTTGTATCATTATAAATCAACTTCAAATAATCTTAAAATCTATTAAAGGATGTCGACATAGATGAAATCAAAACTATTTCATAGAAATATCTCGTTTTTGAAATCATTTAAAAGTCACATAATTATAAAATAAAACATTTAATTTGAAAATATTATTATAATCTTGTAAGGGAAGCCTCAAAGATTTTACAATGGTGAAAAATTACCGCACCCGCCATATAAGTTAAAAATAGACATTCTTACCTTAATTCTGTCGAAAAGGTTAAAAATGACCTTGTTTAGAAGACGACAGAAAGATTCCTTTGTAAAATTCTTATAAAAAACAAAACAAGGGTATAAATGAATTTAACCCATATTCTATAAAATATTAAGAATGTTTTGAAATAAATTTTTATGAAACATGGATGTGGATGATAAAGATCTCCTTGTAGATAATTACGTAAAAACAACTTCAGATAATGAAGAGATTGTGAAATAAACCCTTACCTTGTTCTTTTTCATGGTTGAGGGTAGGTTAACCTCATTTATAATGCTGAAATAATTGTTATTAAATTATACAAGAATCATATATATTAATATGATATCATATATTATCTTTTAACATTTCTTTGTTAATAATATCTTATTATTATCATCATTTTGGATGTTAACTTACTCGTTTTATTTTATATGTTTTGTCACATAAGTCATGTTTGTTATGGATAATTTGTATATTATTCATATACAGAATGATATCAAGTCCTTAAAAATTCTTTTTAAACATCAAATGAAAATTATTATTGAATGGATACGATGGGGAATGAATCTCATCGCGTTCATGGAGACAGTAGTCCGTACATACGCACGAGCGACAATATCATTCTTTTTATATTAAAATAATATATCATTGGATGGTATATAATATATAAAGAATAATTATCATGTTATATTTATTATTTAAATGAAGTAATCATCATTATTATACCCATCTAAATAATAATTTATTGAATAACAATTACACCACGACGTTGAGACGGTAAGCTGTATGTACACATGTATGGTGACATGTCATTGAAAGGATGTATAGAGTAATGAATATGGTTGTACCATATTTATAATAACATCACAATATATAGAATATACTGGAGTTATTATTTTATAATTGGAATCACAAAGAAAGAATATGTTGAAGAAGAAAGTAACTTGAAAGAGGGTGGTGGAAATATTATCTCTTAATCGGTTTCTTCCTTTTGATTAGATCAAAAGGGCTCCATAGGTTGGATTTATGATCAAAATAAGGCATATAGGTAGAATTTAGGGAAGTTGAGAGAATATTTGGTCAGGGTATGGCCGATCGAAAAGGCTTTGAAGGTGTAAATTAGAGAGAATGGGGAGTGCTATTTTATAAGAGGGATGAGGGGCACCTTTGGAAAATCTAGAAATATTATTTTATAATAAATTCATATCCAATTAATAATGGCTCCAAAGTTGATTATTTAAAGTTTAAGGTGGTTATGGGTTGAAATTATTTCATCCAACAGATTTTAGACAGGTTTGGTTCACCATATTAACCGTACCACTTATATTTAACTCTTAGTTAAATAGTTTGACATTTACCATGTCTCTTTGTATTTTTAGATTATATAGTTAATAAACATAGAATAATACTCCAAGATACCCCCATGTGTTTCATTAATGATACAAATATCATTATATAAGTCCTTTGTCCGATCCTTATATTTTTAGGAATAGAATATAAATTAATAATATAATATTTGTTTTAAAAACTCTTTTATGTAAATTTTGACACTATTTGGTATTTTATTTTTGTGAAACTTATAACAGTGTGATTACTTCAAAAAAACATAATTAAATCAATACTAAAATGTCATATTAACCTATAAAATTAGTGTAATTCATAAAAAGTCTCAGGTTACATTTATTTGAATATTTATAATATCGATTATTTTATTATTTCATTAATTAGGTAATTATTGCATCACCATTGTGTCATAGATAAATTAAATTATTTAATGTCTAAAAATTATAAATAAAATACAATTATGTTAGAAATATTTTTATATTTCTAATGAATATTTACAATCGAATTTATCTTATGTATATCCCTATATTAAAAATGTTTTTGTAATTAAACATTGATTTTAAATCTTTTAAATATTCTTTGATTTAAATAATAATAAATGTCCTAATATAATCCAAGTGAACCTAAATGATAATATTTTATTTATAAGGTAGTTTTTGGCTGAGATAAACTTGTCCAATAGAATTAGGACATGTGTTAGGGTAATATTAATATCATTTTTACCCTTAATTACCCTATTTACTTTTAACCGTGGTAAATAAAAGTAAACAGATACTATTTAACAAAAACTATATTTATCTTATTGAACCACATTTTACTCCTTGATATTAACTGTGTCTCTTGGATTTTTGAAATTCCACTCACAGAAGCAGTACAATTATGTTTTAAGTGAATTTCCAAATTCTCCTAGGAGGTGGGTAAAAGACTATGAAAAGTTCCATAAAATATTTATATATCTAAAATTATTCTAAACTAAGTCCATTGAATTACATTAAAATTATATAGGTATTATGTATCTAATTATACCTTAATTAATTTTAAATAATATAAAAAATTATTTAAATAAAAATTTGGTTTTAAAATATAACTCAGTGTTTTTCACTATTCATCAAAAATTGAATATTTATAGAAAAATACCAAAAAATCAACATAAGATAATTTCGATATTCGGAATCCGAAAATGATGTCCATTTTGAAAGAATTTTTTTTTAATTTCAAAAAGTGGGTATTACTATTCATAATGGCTAGTTTGATTGGTTGTGGTGTGTGTTAGAACACGAAATTGTGTACAACACACACTACTATATTATTTAAAGAGAAGTGTACCGTGGAATCTTGGGGTGTTACATTCATCCCTCCTTCAAGTAATTTTGTTTTTGAAATATCTAAAATACTATCGCATAGAATGACTTTGAAGGTTCTTCATTATAAGTTCCTTGGGTTCTCATGTTGCCTCTCCCATCTTATGGTTTCTCCATAGGAATTTTACCAGACAAGTAGTCCAGTTACTTTGCACTTGTTCTCTTGTAACAAAAATTATGACGGGCTCGTGGCAATAAGAAAGACCAGGTTCCAGTTTTAATTCCTCATAGGTGAGTACATGCGTTGGGTAAGGCATGTATTTTCTCAAAAGTGATACGTGGAACACATCCTGAACTTTGGAGAGATTTGGAGGCTTTGCCAAACGGTAAGCTACAACCCCAATTCATTCTATAATTTCGAAAGGTCAGATGTACCTGGGACTCAATTTACCTTTCTTACTAAAACGTATAACTCCCTTTCATGGAGGTACCTTCAAAAAAACATGATCTCCTACCTGAAATTCCAAATCCTTCCTTCAGTTATCGGCATAGCTCTTCAGCATACTTTGACCTGCTTTGATATGGTTTGGGAATACCTTTAACTTTTCTATCATTTCCTGCACCAGTTCTGGGCCTACAAGTTTTCTTTCCCAAACTTCATCCTTACAGGTTGGTGTGTGACATCTTTTTGTGTATAACGCTCCATATGGTTCCATCTGAATACTTGAATGGAAGCTATTGTTATTGGAATGTTTTACAAGTGATAAATATTGATCCCACATATCCTGAAAGTCAAGGGAGAAAGATATCAACATTTCTTCTAAGGTTTGAATAGTCGGTTCTGATTTTCCATCTGTTTGAGGGTGGTAGGAAGTGCTCAAACGAAGTTCAGTATCCAATGCCTTCTGAAGACACTTCCATAATCTTTAACATAAATAGGGATCATGATCAGAAACAATCGATAGGAGTACTCCATGAAGTCTCACAACTTCATTAATATATAGTATTTCTAGACGTTCAGGTGATAAATCTTCCCTTATAGCAAGAAAATGTTCAGACATGGTAAGACGATCAAAAATGACTCATATTGCATCGTCCCTTCTAGGAGTCTTTGGTAGTCCAATGACAAAGTCCATTGTGATACTATCCAATTTCCAATCTGGTATGGGAAGAGGTTGCATGACTCCTCCAGGTTGTTGCCTTCCAGTTTTCACGTGTTGACAAACCATACATCTTGACCCCAAATCAGAAATCTCCCTCTTCATGTTGTACCACCAAAAATGTTCCTTCAAATCCCTATACATTTTGGTGCTCCCATGGTGTATAGGGAAATTTGAACTATGAGCATCCTCCAAAAACTCTCTTTTTAGATCAGGTATATTGAGAACACAAAGTCTCTTCCCAAATTTCAAAATTCAATCTTCATACACAAAGTCATTCAATCTCCCATCATTCACATCTTTAAAATTCTTTTGAATCACTCCATCATCGGTCTGAGAACTCTTTATCCTTTCTAGTAAAGATGGTTTGGAAACTATTTGAAAATTTATTTATGTTTCACCTTCCATGTTGATTCCCATATCTATCTTTACTAGATCCATGTATATAGGATCCTTTTCAACTATCATCTTGTACAATAATCCATGATCCTTTCTATTCCAAGCATCTACCACCTTATTTTCCTTCCCCAAGTTCTAGTGTATCATGCAATCATAATCCTTGAGTAGTTCATGAAATCTCCTTTGCCTCATGTTGAGTTCTTTCTGTGAGAAAATATACGTCAAACTCTTGTGGTCAGTATATATCACAAATTTTTCATCATAGAGATAATGTCTCCATATCATCAAAGAAACTATTACAGTAGCTAACTCAAGATCATGAGTAGGATAGTTTTGCTCATGAATTTTCAGCTGTTGTGATACATAGGCAATAACTGTATCATTCTGCATAAGGACATAACCAAGTCTTTTAATTGATGCATCACTATAAATAACAAACCCATCATTCTCAGATGGTAGAGTCAATATAGGTGCATTGACTAATATTCCATTTAGTTCTTCAAAACATTCTTCACAATCTTTGGTCCAAACAAATTTAACCCCTTTACGTTTGAGCTTTTTTAATAGGTTAGCCAATCAAGCAAATTCTAGACGAAAGGTCGATAATAACATGCTAAACCAATAAAACCGTGTACCTCGGTTATACTCGTTGGTGATAGAAATTCTTGGATTGCCTTGGTCTAAGAAGGATCAACAGAGATTCCATATTTGGAGATAATATGGCAATGAAGAGAAATATCTTGAATCCAGCATTCACACTTTCTAAACTTCCCATATAATTCATGTCTTCTAAGAGTCTTCGGGATAATGCACAAGTGATTTTCATGATCTTCGTAGCTTTTAGAGTATACCAAGATATCATCAATAAATACCATTACAAAATCATTAAGGTATTCCTTGAAAACTCTGTTCATTAGATCCATGAAAACAGAGGGTGCATTAGTCAGCCGAAAAGGCATTACTGTAAACTTGCAATGCCCGTACATGGTTCGAAATTCTATCTTAGGAATGTTTTCCTTCTTCACACACAACTGATGGTATCCAGATCGATGGTCCATCTTTGAAAATTATTGAGATCCACGCAGTTGGTCAAATATATCATCATTGTGAGGTAGGGGATACTTGGTCATTAATGTTATAGCATTGATTTCCCTGTAGTTGATACATAACCTCATAGATCCGTATTTCTTCTTAACAAAAATGATAGGTGCTCCCCATGGAGAAACACTAGGGAGAATAAATCCCTTATTACTCAATTCCTCTAGTTGTTTCTTTAGTTCAACTAATTCCACAGTGGCCATTCTATATCGGGTCTTTGATATAAGACTTGAACCAGGGATTAAATCAAGTGAAAACTCAACTTCTCGTTCTGGAGGATGTCCAGGTAAATCTTTCAGAAACACATCTACATATTCTTTCACAACAGGTACATCCTCTTTTTGAACATTTCTTTCCTCACCCACAGTCATTTCATTTTCATCCTCCCCAATAATTTAATTCAGTTGAGGTACTGGGGGTGTATCTAGATAAGAATTAGATGGTGACGATTCTGCTCTAAAGATAAGGTGTTCCTTATCATCATCATCAAAAATAGTAACCTCCTTCTTCTTATAATAAATCATTGCTTCATGGTCCAAAAAGAAAATCCATTCGGAGGATTATATCAAACTCAATCATAGGTATGGTGATGAGATCAGTGGATAAAGAACATTTATGTGCTCTAATGGGGACTGATTCACAAAACATTGTTGTAATGATACTACCCTTATGAGTTTTAACTGACAAACCCCATGTTAAATCAAATTGGAAATATATAATTTTTCTAGAAAACTGGGAAGATATGAAACAATGTGATGATATGGAATCAAATAAATCATTGGCTAAACTTGGGGAAACCATTAAATTACCTGCCACCACGTCTTTTGGAGATTCTACCTCAGCAGTAGTGATAGCATAAGCTTGGCCTTGATCCCTTGTACTTTTCTGAGGTTTGTTCCCATGATTCTTAGGATATTCATTTTCATAATTTCCCATATCCATGAATTTGTAGCATTGAACCTCGATAGCTTCTTTCTTCCCCTTGCAATCACGAGCTTGGTGGCCTATTTCACCACATGTGTAACAGGCTCCCACTCCATTCAAGAATGTAAGAGGGTGTTTCTTCCCACATTTACTGCAAGATGGATATTAAACATTTCCCTTATTCCCTGTATTTCCATTTCCAGATTGATCAGTAGATCTCTACTTCTCTTTCTTTTCTTTAAAGTCGTAAGACTTAGAGAATTCTTTTTCTCTCTTGATAGCTCAAGAGACAATATCTTCGTACGACGAGATGGATTTTGACACTAATGCTCAATGAAGAAATCGTTTTAACCCATAAATGAACCGATAAATCTTAATTCTTGGGTTACGTATAGAATCACTAAAATACCTTTCTAACCTTATAAAGTTAGCCTCATACTGTGTGACATTCTCATCCTCCTTTTCCCTCAGATTGAGAAATTGCCTTTCCATATCTGCTCGATGGTCACGAGGAAAGTATATTTATATGAAAATAACTTTTAACTCCCTCCATTCCATATTCGATACCTAATTATCTTCCTCAGTGTTTTGAATCAATGACCACCGTTGATCAGCATCTCCCAGGAGGCGATAAACTACCATGATAACTTTTTCCCTTTCACTACTCCCCAAAGCCTGAAATATTTTTTCTATGGAAATTATACATTGCTCAGTTACCAATGGATTTGTACTACAATTAAATGTTGGTTGTTTTTGCCTCATGAAGAGATCTAACATTAATCCTCCATGCTGCGAATCAGGGTGCTCCATACGGGTAAGGTTATTATTCATAACCTGAGTGAGTTGTCCCAGTATAGTGATTAGCTGATCAGCACCAGTTGCATTACCAGCTCCACTATAATTATCTTGAGTAGGAGTGAAATATCTACATGGAGTGCGTACATTGATATAGTTTTCATTCCTTCCACTAGGTTCCATTTCTAAACAATGTCATAAACTAGACCAGTTTATGAATCAAAATACAGAATTCCATACTTGTAAAACACTTATCATAAATTGAACTATTTATGGATATAATCCATAATAATTAAAAAAATTCTTTGAGGATGTATATAATCATAAACCCTTAAAAATTGTTTGTAAAGAAAATGAGAATTATCCGAATCATATCCCCCCAGAGTTTCGTAACCAATACTGCAGCAAGGCTCATTGTAGAGCACCAGTTCCCATTCGAGTCTAGCTCAAAGCGGTGTTTTCAGGTTTTACCCCTAGGTACATCTGTCTAGAGCCGCCTCTAACTGCTCGTATCTAGACAGGGATGTATTGGATGTAAAACTCAGAAAATCTCAATAATACCAATATTCTAGGAAGTTATTCTATACTAATCCTCAAAGTCCATCTTAGGTATATGTTCTCTAATCAGTGTTTATCTAAATCTAGCTTACAAGGTTTGTACTAAACTTCCTTTGATACCAATTGTAACACCTCGACCCTAGTTACCCAGAGTCAGTTCATTATTAAATAACATTGGTATGATCACAAAAGATTAATTCTCGAAAGACCGATTAGTTTAGTAGCCATGGAAAGACTAGATACAATCATAAAGTTTTCATTACATCATAAAGTAAAAACTACAAAAACATATTGTCTTCACACTCATATCCACTTATACTATCCCTACAAGTCATTCATAAAATACTTTTTCACATCCTGGGAAAAAAACATAGAAAGGGGTGAGGTCAAATTCTCAGTTAGGATAACAAAAGAGCAGAAACATTCATAAATGACCATAAATATTTAAGGCACTTAATAACTAAAACAAAATCCTTTTAAATATGAACTTCATTATAAAATGGAAAAGATAAAATGAAATAATTACATTTAATTATTCACATGGATATTCTATTAGTTGAATAATCTCATGCAATAACAATAACCACAATCATAATGATGGGAAGCATAATACCAGACTATCATAACCACGTAGACAATGCCTCGTGCGAAGACTATAAATAAGGTTTTATCAAGGCCTCATTCCAAGACAATAGTTTTCCTCATGAGACCTACTGATGCATCGAGGAGCAATAACGGGCTCCACCCGTCACTTAATAAGTTCAATGCATTCCTCATATGAACAGGTTTGAACATAAATAAATATTCATATTAAAACTAGAATACAAAATGTAAATACTTTCTCTATAATCTATTAATGGTAAAAAAATTAACACATCCACAGTCAAACATATCACCAAACCTTCAATACAATATGTAATTTTTTTATCATAATAAATCAACTTCAAATAAGCTTAAAATCTATCAAAGGATGTCGACATAAATGAAATAAAAACTATTTGAGAGAAATATCTCTTTTTTGAAATCATTTAAAAGTCACATAATTATAAAATAAATCATTTACTTTGAAAATATTCATATAAGCTCGAACAGGAAGATTCTTAGATTTTACAATATTGGAAAATAGCTGCACCCGATGTATAAGTTAAAAAAAGACATTCATACTTAAATTATATTGAAAAGGTTAAAAAGGACCTTGTTTGGAAAACGATAGAAAGAATCCTTTGTAAACATCTTATTAAAAGTAAAACAAGTCTATAAATGAGTTTAAACCATATTCTATAAAATAGTAAAATTGTTTTGAAATACATTTTGGATGTGGAAGATAATGAGGTCCTAGTTGATAATTACGTATAAACAACCTCGGATAACGAAGAGATTGTGAAATAAACCCTTACCTTGTTCTTTTCCTTGTTTAAGGGTAGGTTAAACTCCTTTATAATCATGAAATAAATGTTATTAAATTATACAATAATCATATTAATTAATATGATAACATATATGATCTTTTGTCATTGCTTAGTTTATAATATCTTTTTATTATCATCGTTTCTGGTGTTAACTTACTCGGTTTATTTTATATTTTTTGTAACATATGTCATGTTTGTTATGGATAGTATGTATATTATTCATATAAAGAATGATATCAAGTCCTTAAACATTATTTTTAGCCATCAAATTAAAATTATTCTTGAATTTATACGATGGGGAATGAAACTCATCGCGTTCCTGGAGACGGTAGTCTGTACGTACTCACAAGCGACAATATCATTTTTTTGGTATAAAAATAATATATAATTGGATGGTATAGCATATATACAGAATCATTATCATGTTATATTTATTATTTACATGAATTACATTTCATTATTATACCCATCCATATAATAATTTTTTGAATAACAATTACACCATGACGTGGAGACGGTAAGCCTTGCGTATGCACGTATGGTGACATGTAATTCAAAGGATGGATAGAATAATGAATATGGTTGTACCATATTTATAATAAAATCACAGTATATAGAAAATAGAGGAGTTATTATTTAATAATGGGAATAACAATGAAAGAATATGTTGAAGAAGAAGGGAACTTGAAAGGGGGTGGTGAAAACATTACCTCCTAATCGGATTTTCCCTTTTGATTTGATCAAAAGGGATCCTTAGGCTAGCTTTATAATAAAACTAAGGCCTCTGGGTCGAAGTGAGGGATGTTGAGAGAATAATTGGTCAGGGTTTGGCTGATATAAAAGGCTTTTGAGGTTTATATAAGAGGGAAGGGGAGTGCCATTTTATAAGTGGGATGAGAGACACCTTTGGAAAAGCTAGAAAAATTATTTTCTAATATATTTATATTCAGTTTATAATGGCTCCAAAGTGGAATATTTAAACGTTAATGAGGTTATAGGTAAATATCCTTTCAACCCATATATTTTAGACAGGTTTTGGTCACTATATTAACCTTATCATTTATATTTAACTCCTAGTTAAATAGTTTTACATTTACCATGTCTCTTTGTATTTTTATATTATATAGTTAATAAACGTAGTATATACCTCCAAGAAAACCCCAAGAAGACCATTAATGACACACCTATCATTATATAAGTTCATTGGACGATCCTTAGATTTTTACGAGAAGAATATAAATTAATAATATAACATTTGTTTTAAAAACTCTTTTATGTCAATTTTGACACTATTTGGTATTTGATTTTTGTAAAAATCATAACAACATGATTACTTCAAAAATAAAAAATTACATCAATAATAACATGTCATATTAACTTGCAGAATTATTTTAATTCATCAAAAGGCTCATATTACATTTATTTGGATATTTATAAAATCAATTATTTTAATATTTCATTAATTAGGTAATTAATGTATCACCATTGTGTCATAAATTAATTAAGTAATTTATTATCTAAAAATTATAAATAAAATATGATTATTTAGGAAATATTTTTATATTTCTAATTAATATCTACAATCTAAATTATATTAATTATAACTGTATATTAAAAATGTTTTAAAAATTAAACATTGATTTTAACTCTTTTAACTCTTCTTTGAATTAAATAATAATAAATGTCCTAATCTAGTCCAAGTGGACCTAAATGATAATATTTTATTCCTAAGGATGTTTATGGCAGAGATACATTTGTCCAATAGAATTAGGATATGTGTTGGGGTAATATTAATATAATTTTTACCCTTAATTACCCTATTTACTTTTAACCGTGGTAAATAAAAGTAAAAAGTGACTATTCACGGGAAATTATTTCTATCTTATTGAGCCACATTTTACACCTTGATATTAATTATGTCTTCCAGATTTTTGAAATTCCACTCACAGAAGTGGTAAACTTACGTTTTATGTGAATTTCCAAATTCTCCTAGGAGGTGGGTAAAAGACGGTGAAAGGTTCCTTAAAACTATGATATATCTAATGTTATTCTAAACTAACTCTAATGACTTACATTGAACTTATATAAGTATTATGTATATATTTTGACTTTAATTATTTTTAAATAAAATAAATAAATATTTACATAAATATTCGGTTTTAAACTACAACTCAGTGTCTTTTCACTATTCATCAAAAATTGAATGTTTTCAGAAAAATACTAAAAAATCACCCTAAGCTAATTTCAATATTCGAAATCCTAAAATGAAGTCCATTTTAAATGTTAAAATTTATAAAATCTCACAAAGTGGGTATTACTATTCACAACAACTAGTTTGATTGGTTTTGGTGTGTGTTAGAACTTAAAGTTGCGTACAACACACGCTACTGTATTATTCAAAGAGAAGTATGTCGTGGAAGCTTGGGGTGTTACAAATCAAAAACATAAATATATTTAAGATGAAAATAAAGAGAATAAAATAAAATTGGTCAATATAAATGTCAAAATATTACATGTTATATCCAATTTAAATATTAAATATATTTTTTCTGTGATATCAAGGATAATTTTTTTATATACAACAATTTTCTGATTTCTGGAAAATATTTATGAATCCCATAATATCACTATGTAATTATGAATTTTTAAATTTTTTTGCGGTAATGTTTTTTCATATGGTTAATATTATAAATATATGTGGTGGACATCAATGTAGTAATAAATTGTGATTCATAAGTTGAATATTAATAAAATATCAATATCCCAAGTAGTTATCAAGAAATATGGGAATATAAAAAAATATTTTTTTAATTATCAGAAAAAGAAAATTCCTTATATATAAGAAGTGATTTATTTTTATTCATCTATTAATACAATATAGTGTGTATTGATTAAGAAAAAGTTTTATGAGGAAGGTAAACTGGATAAAATGACATTAAAATATTGTATTAGATGTTTTGATTTTTATAATTGATATACTTTTATTCTAATAGTAAATAAATATTTATTATTTAATTTGATGTATAAAAATTAATGTGGAATATTTTTTTAAATAGTAAATGATAATATAAAAATACTCCATGGAAAGACAAATTGGTGAAAATAAATTATGAATGATAATATTATTTTTTTTAATGAATAATTTGTAAATTTTATTATAGTAATAACATTTTATAACTGAAGATAAAAAATATAAATTATGAAGTTGAAAAACTCTAAATTTTTTTAATCTGGAAAAACCAAAAAAAATGAATGCACTAATTTTTTTTTTGAGAATTAGATTTGAGATTTAATTCAGGGGAAGGGGAGAACATATTACATTAAAAGTATTCCATACACAAGCGATAAATTTTATTAATTAAATTCCAATATATAGTGATTCCATATTAGTTCACACAATCCCACACTTATCATAAACATAAATGTAGTGGTTTTTGTAAATAATAAATGACTTATTAAGGAACTAAAAGTCAATAACAGTGAAGACAACATGACTACAACAATTATTTGATGATAATGGTGATGAAAAAATATTTCCATGGTATATTCATCAAATAAATTACTATGTATGGATTTTTTATGACTAATATAGCAAAGAATGAATGATATTTATAACTCAGATATGAAAGGAAATAAACTTTTTTAAGTGATATTAATTCATATTAAACAAAATTCAAGTAAAAAATTTTAAAATATTAAACTAAAAGTGAAAATGAATTCACTAGTTAAGAAATTGAATAATATATCAAGAATAATAGAATAACGAACCATGTTTTGGTGATGAAGACTTTTTGTAGTGAAACAATTTAGAAAAATTTGATAATCATTCACATGTATAAACTGATGCCATTTATGAAAGGGTTACTACTATTGATAAAATTAAAAATCACTAATAAATCATTATTATTTCTCATTTTAGAGAATACAAGATATGGGATTTATAGGGAAACAATACTCTATAAGAAACACTAAAATCATGGGAATAATTTTATCATTAACATCAATAATATTTATATGATGTTAAAATTTCTAGAAAAATATAGTCAATTTTAAGGATAATAATAAAAAATAATGTCCCATTAATTCATTATTTAATGGATTGAGAATATTTTAAAAAATTTAATAGAATCTTTTTAAAATATTATAATATTAATAATAAATTAATTTATTGAAATGTAACTCGTGGTTTTAATTAATATATCACTTATAGGTTATCACTTGATCAGATAGATGATGTACATGAAAACACCTATGATGATTATTTTTTGTTCTTTATCCCCTCTTATAAATATATAATAATGTAATAATTTAAGTAGAAAAATATTATTGGATAAAAATTCACACATTTTAGAGCGTTGAGGGTAAATGATTTATATCAAATAACAATATATTACCTTGTAGTGCCTATAAAAATTTAATAGGATTAAAAAAGTGGTTTAAATTAATTTTATGAACTAAATTTTAATGGATTATGATAAATTGTTTTATTAATTTTTTAAGGATGTATTTTTAAAATATTATCATATAAAAAAAATTATAAAAAATTTAATAGGGAAATTTATTATGAAAAAGATGAAGTGATTATAAAGAATATTCTAAAATTTAATATATTTATATGGATGATACATTTACACTCCTATCATGGGTCATATATTATCTAATATTTGTATTCTAGGGATGTAGAAAGTGCGTTTATTGTAAACTATGTGGATATAAAATTAGAATCCCTAAATGGAGTAATTGAATAACATGTTTACATCAAACAACCCTGAATAATTTTCTATAATTTGACACTAACTATGTATGAATATTTGTCAATGATATGGAAATAATAATCAACCATGTGTATGATATTCAATGTTTCACCACTTCAAGAAACATTTTATATTTAATATAGTTTTACTATTTTGTAATATTTATAAGAAAATTGATATAAATAGTAGGATAATTGGTTATATTATTAATAATAACATAATCTTTAGAAACTTAATCAAATATAAAAAGTAAGGATCTTATGAATTAATATAGTCTATGTTCAATTTGATCAGGATTAGAAAGTATATTTATTTTACAAGGTTTATAGTTTACTCATTAAAATATATAATCTACTATGTCAAAATAATTATATTTAAATTTTAAAATAATTATTTTTTCATGGTGGATATATAGCTACTAAAATAAGTACTTATAGTCCGAAATAAATGTATTAAAATTATAGTTAATGTTAAAACAATGTCATGGGTCATATGTATAGCAACCATGACATGATATAAAACATCAAGGATTCTTATGAATTCATACAAAACCTAACTACAATATCACCCACTATGTTCTACATAACTAGGAACCCTCTTAGAAACATTAAATATAATCCATATCTTTATAACCTGGTGGAAAGGAGACATAAAAATGGGTAAACCCAGATGCTCAGTAAAAGAAAAAAAGGGAGACATGTAAGCATACTCATGAGCATAATGGTATAAGAACATGTTCTAGATAATTGAATATCATAATCTATATATCAAAGATAATAAACAATAATTATGTCTTAAGGATTGGAAGTACATGAGACATGAGTCATAAGGAAATAAATAACATATTCAAATAAAGCGTAACATAGGAACAAAACAAGGAATTATGGAATACATATAAGATTATAATATGATTTCCATAGTGGAGTAAGAATCATTACAAAGACCATCTTAGTAGTATGGGTTTACTTCCCATATTATCTTGGAAGTACCGGTTCACTATCACGACCATATTATTAGAATGATTCCAAACCCAAATATAATCTTGGTAGTAATGAATCACTATCATAGACATCTAAATTGAATGATTTCACTCATCATTCCATCATGGTGTTAATTCTTTACTCCTATGGCCATCATTGTAGTCAATGGTCATTCCAAAGATCTTCTTAGTCGATCTCCTGTGATATAAATCATTACCCAATGCTTAGGTGGGAGATATAAGTCCCACCCATCTCATAATGAAATCATACATACATTTTCCACAAGATCATAAATAATCATGTCATAACCCATGAACAGAAATGGATTTTATACAAATGTAATCATATCATTACTTGAGGAAAAAGGTAGGTTTGTTAATCATTTTATCAATATAATAACATGTAAAAGAGAAACATATTCCATAAAAATATAACCCATGAAAGAGAAACATGTTTCCTAAATTCGATGACATTAATTAATACCCACTCATAGAATGGATATAAATTGAACTATTAGATTATTCAATATAATGGATGAGTAATATAAACTGATGTCATCTTCAATAAAAAATAATTTTGAAATATCATTCAAAAATTATTGTTAAAGAAAAAATTATTTTTTATAGGAAAAATAATTTGTAGTACAATAAACCACATGATAATCAATTTCATAAAAAACTTTAAAACATATAAAAAATACATTAAATCATTGTTATTATATTTTTCTATGAAAACATAAAAAATAAGCTTCAAAAAAAGTTATAAACAATTTAATTGATGAATCATTGAAAACCACCAAAAAATGTATGAAAATTTTCTAAAAACCTTTTAAATTGAAACATATTAATGGATATTGAATATTTTTCGAAACTATTTCATGGAAACTAATATGGAAACATATAAATATTCATTCAAAACATTTTGAAAAAACATTTCCTTGGAAACTAATAAAATAATGTTAAAAGAATTATGAAAAAAATCATTGATAATGCCTTTTAAATAAATTTTCATTCACATTATCCTTTTAAAAATGAAAACGTGTCTTGAATGAATTGATGGCGATTAAATTCGTACTTATCATACTAAGTAAAAATAACATTTCTATTGCACTGTAAAAAAGTTTGCAAAATTAAATTTTTGAAAAGTGACAAGAATAGTCTATTGAAGAGATTGGTAAAAGAAAAAAAGGGTAAATTGTTTTTTAACAAATAATTGATTATTGTAAATTATTCTTGTGTTCCCGGTTTATAAAATATATTTTTGAAGGAACATAGATTTCTGAATGAAAATAGGGCAATGTTAGGTTTTCTTAAAAACACATTACGTTCACTTTTATGTCCTAATTAGAATAAAAGTGGAACCAATACATGAATAAATCTTCAATATATATAGTTTAAAGAAACTCATTATTGTTCATGAGATATGGATCATAGTATTTCATCCAAGGATGCATAAATGTAAAAAAATATCAAAAATCTGCATGATTGTTTCAATAAACTCTTATAACATCATAAATATTAACCATAATACCCATGTAAGAATGTGAAATTAAATGAAAATTAAAATATCATGAAAATAATAAGACTCATTAAATCACATTTAAAATGGAATTATATAAACCACAAAAAATATTTTAGGTTAATAATAAAACATGAGTCTCAAATAAGGAAAATGGAGAAGCAACTGTTTTACTAATTTGGTATCTTTTGAAACACAAACCCCATGCAATAAATATCATAGAATGGATATTTAATTAAAAAAATATTATTATATGAATCATTCAATACATTCATCGGTATTATATATACCCTAAAAAAGGAATGGGTATTGAATAAATCATATATCTAACAGAAATAAAAGGTCAGATGAAATCCCCTTACCCTATGTCTTGAATCACATTGTACACATTAAAACAACCTGTATAATAAAAATATAATTTTTAAAAACATTATAAATAAAAATATATTATATCAAATACCATTATGGTTTGATTAGGACATTGTATTGCCCTATTGTTAACCATCACATATTATGGTTTCATTAAAGGTACTATTTTATTTGTTTTTTGTATGTGTCTTAATTTGATATATAGTTGTTCCTTAGGCATATATCATGATTCCATAAATTAATAAATGATATAAATATAATGTATATCCATTATATCTGTATTATAATTATATATTGAATATACATGTATAAAATAGGTAACACCATTCATGGAGATAGTAAGCCATATATATTCATGATTGTTGTTACAGTTTTTAATGTTGTATTAAAAGATATAAAGAAAATGAAATATATTAATATATTAATATAATTATTACATTATCATTAAGATATAATATATTTCATATATATTCATCAAACACATCCTTAATACATTCCATTTATATTATGAATGAATCATATCGCTTTGAGGGGCGGCAGTTCACACAATATCAGACGAAATTATCAAATTAACACGCAATTGAAATTAAAAAAATTTTAAATTTAAAAGGAATAAATTAGATGGATGAAATAAAACTTATTATTTAAAACATATATAAATAGAGTTTACATCATAATGTCAACCATGATAGGTGTCAATGAAAATATTAACAATCATCATTTTGTGATGCAGTAGTTCGTCGTACATAATAAAGTATATTCGTTACCCATTAAATAGATCTGTGTATAAGTGTTTGTAAAACAATTTATAGAAAAACATAATTTGTTATTTTTTAATATGGGTTTTTATACAGTAATATATTAAAGATAGTTGGAGGGCTATTGATGGAAAATAAAATAAAGGCCGTGAGAGAAAGTATTACCTATTAATCAGGTAAATCTTTTTGGTTGTGCCAAAAGGATTCATAGGATATTCTTGTACCCAATGAAAATAATATTTTAGTAATTGATGGATTTTCTGAATTTTATTTTTCAGAACTTGGCCTAACCTATGAGGTTTGAGAGGTGAGAGTTTGAGAGAGAGGTGGAGGGCATTAAAAAGGAAGTAAAATGATTCACTTGGAATTTTTTAAAACAAGTTAAATGTATACATGGTATTACATTAGTAATATAATAACAAACCAATATAAATAAATAATAGATGTTTTATACTTGATATATGTCCTGAAATGTTTTTTTGGACAAGTGGATAGGTCATTGACACCCATAATCCTATGGTTTAGTCCCAATTTAATCTTAATTTGACCTTAATGACTATGATTAATTTTAATCACTTTTATTTATATTTTTTTTCAAACATTAGGTGGGTATTATTTGGATCTAATTATTATATTGATTAAAATTGTGTATTTTTTTTAGAAATTTGAATCATAGAATAAAAAAATTTATAATATTAATCCTACAGACATGATGAAATTAATGGTCCTTAAATTATAAACAAGATAAAGAGTTTGTTATGTTTTTATATTCAATTTAAAAGTGAAATTGATTCTATTTTCCAAAATTGTATTAATATATGTATTATTGATCTAATGTTAACTTAAAAATTTTATAATAGAATTTTACATTATAAGTTAATTAAATGAGAATGCAGATTTTAACCTAAAATCATTATTTTTCCCCAGTCATCAAAAAATAATCTTTCTGAGAATAGTTTGAAAAATTCACCCCTAGAAAATTTTAGAATTCTAAATTAAAAAATGATATTTATTTTTTCAAATTAAATTTTTAAACGTCTGTAAAATTTATTTTACTATTAAAATTTATTCATCCAAGAAAAAAATATGTTTAAACATAAAAGGAATTTACAAAAAAAATATCATTCCTTAAATATATAATTTATTTCTATAAATCTTTATAAAAAATTATTTGAATATTTGATATTAATATTAATATCACAATGTTTAATTTATAGATTATAATTATATCATTTATAAAATATAATAAAATGATGCTTCACAAAAACTCAATATTGCATGCAACGTACACCATGTTGGTGTTCAAGTTCCGTAAGCCAAGTCGGTGTCATGTGAAAATATTTTTTTTACAAATTATATGTATATATATATAACTATTTAAAGATTCTATAAAATTTTAAATATCAGAAATTGAATTTAATTTTTTTAAAAATCACTAAATATTAGGGTGTTACATTCTATCCCCCATAAAGTGAATATGTCCATTATACAGTGTCTAGGTTAACAATGATTTAATTCAGGAATGTTTCATTCTTTGAAATCCACATTATAAAAATGAATACCAAAACATCCCTTAAAAGGGAAATTTTCAATTGTAACCATTAACCAATGTAACATATTACAAGGTTTCCACATAGTGGAACATAGGTTGGGAGAGACGATTAGACATGGAGGAAAAGAGTAAATATTTTTAAAGAGCGATTGATGTACTATATCACCAAAACGATAATAATTAATGAAAATTTAATCTTATAAAATTTAAAAATAATTAATTTATTATAAGTCCATCACTTCAAAAAATAATATGGTATTAGGGAAACACATTTTCTTTTGATCCTTATCCGGACATTGAGTAATTATTTTATTAACAAAGAATATAAAGAAATATATGTACATGATATATTTCTGTACAACAATTTTTTCTTTACATGTGATTTTATCAACATCTAATTCATCCATTACATCATGTAATAGACATCTAAAAATATTCTTTTATTCCTAAAGTGCTAAAATAATATTTTAGCAGATCTTATGGATCATAAAAGAATAAAATGAACAAATATTTATTAATAACTATTCTTAAAATTCAATATCGTTAAAACATTAATCAATTAATATAAATAGTAACAATCTTGTTTCATAATAAATTACTATTCATCAAAAAAAATACATATACCAAGAGACCAGGAAGGCTAGTGGTAGGTGTGAAAGCAATATCTTCCTTTGGTCAAGGTTTCTATACCCGTGGTCTTTCCATACCTAATTGGTTTTCACTGACATACATGATGTCCTCTTCTAAACCCACACTAATATAATTTCAATAATATGATGGACACCCATAAAATAAGGATAATCCCTAAATATCCTTTTAAACATTTTTTTCAATAAAACATTTATTCCTAAATTCTTCCATTGATGTTTAACATAATAATTTACTGAATTGTTAACCTTATAACCCTTATGAAAGATGAAAATCCAAAACAATATAAATAATTTCAGAAAATCATCTTAAAATTGATCCATAATATATCACAAAGTAGCTCTTGGTTTTTACACTGAAAACTTGTGAATAACCAAATTGTGAATTTCTTAGAACATGGTAACAAACTTAATCAACATAAAACCTATTTTAAATAATGTCTTTTCCCATAATCCATAAGTTAATGGATATATTCCATAAAAATAAGAAGATTTAAAATTTATCCATGATATCATGAACTAATTTTCAAAATACCCTAAATCAATTCAATGATAATTAGTAACATCTAATTTACTTATAGATAAAAACGTTATCTAAACCAAAGAGATAATTTTGATGGTTACCTTCCCTAACTCAAAATAATACGTTTTCATTAAATCAATTAACCATTCCATTGAGAACATTTTCTATAAACTAATAAATACTGAGAGAAAAAAATAAGTAGAATAATACATGAAAATTTCAGCATTAAAATAACATAAATATTTACTCCAAACACATAAAAATATTTACTGTTCCTCTTCATCCTTATTCCATTAACCCGGCTACCTCATCCTATTACACAATACCTCATTCATTTCAAATTTAATCTATAGTCTCTTTATCATCAGAAATATAACCATTACCCATACCACCTTGTTGATCTTCTTTGATATATATCATCTTATGATATTATGTTTCATAATTACCATTTACTCTAAGCAAAAAACACATAACCTTATATGGTGTCATTGTTAGACCAACATTCACATCAATTTTTAATCCAAACTCTTCATTTTCCCTTGCAGTCACCTGATTTGTGACCACATTTTCCATAACAAAAACATCTTTTATTCGTATAAGATATTCACTTAGGTGATTCATTGCAAACTCTTTACTAAAGGAAAATCAAATATTATTTCATACATGGTAATAATTACCATAAATGTCAACCAAATCCTTATTTCTATCCATTGTTGAGTCTAGGAGTTGGTTAATATACATGCTTTTAATCATGTTTCATGGAATCTAATTAGACATGATCACGACCTATTTTAATCAAGTGATCATCTCTATTGACATGTAATTAGTAAATCTTCCACCAAATTCAACCTTAATATAGTTCCCTACATTGAATAAACAAGGAGAATAGTGTGATAATTAATTAACAAATGGGATAACCACTATGGAATCTTGCATTTTATTATATAAATGTAAATTACTTTTTACATACAGAGGATCTTTGAAGTTTGCTGTATTGGAAATCAAGAACAATAAAACATGAAAACACAAAACACTATTTCTAAACCCCTTGTAAAGATTCTGGAAAATTTCATCCTATGTAAAATTGTTGCATCTCATATCTTGGTGGCATAAATAAAAGGAAAGGGTGAGCTAAAGGCCCACTAAGGAATGTAAGGGAATCCGTTTACTTGTGATATAAATAAGAACACAATGAAAACCAAAAAGAAATGAGAAATGGAAAAGAGGCATATCATAATAAAAATAACATGACTCACAATTGGAATATGTGTCAACAATAATTCATTTAGAAATTCTTGGAAATATCACCAAGGTTCATCCCCAAGGTGTCATAAAAACATTACCAATGTTATTCACCAAGGTATCGTGAAACTTGTCATCTCTAGAGAATAAAGTCATTACACAATGAATTGGAGTTATATTAGGTAGCACCCTTAATATGTATTTATTTTAATGTGATCCACATATATAATATTAATACATTTCATAAATAACCCAATGAGAGTAAATGAAAAGGGTTTCACTTCAAAATCGTGATTTTTTAAAAGTGCGTAAAATAAGACCATTATTTCATTTATAACCCATAGAAAGAGAGTGAAGGTTATATGTATGTGAATTACTGAATCAAGAATATATTTTTTATGTATTTATGAACACCCTTAAAGATGAAATAGGTCTAGTTATTCCCATAAATAAGATAAAAGAATTTATTGAGAGAAAGGGACAAAAATTTTGAGATGAAATTTCTATGGTATAACTGCTCTATAACATGGTTTTAGAAAACTATAAAATGTATGTGGAAAAGGGTCCCACATAAATAATGTATTATTTACAGTATAGTTACAAAATAAAAATAAATTATACCATGGTGTGGAATGACACACCACATTAAAATGAAACTTCCAAGAAAATATAAAATGTGATTTCCTTTACAAAAATTCAGCAGCCTAACGACATTGATTATAATTTAGAAAAATAAGTTGAGGAGAGAAGAAAGTGTCTCTCATCCTAAGGAGATGAAATGCATAGTATTAAATATATATATTAACAATCCCCCACATAATAAAAGTTAACTATAACACATAACATAAAGGAATTCATGACTTAAGAGGATGGTGAAAGCATCCCTCATCATGAAGAGTAACTTCGAAAGGTTGAAGTTTGGGAATTTAGGAGGAATTCGGGAACCTTGGGAGGACTCCTTGGTAGATAAAAATACTAGAAAATTGTTGAGGAGGATTTTTGAATTAAATTAATGAGGTAATGGCATGGTATTTATTGTAATAGTGAGGGAATTATTAATTAATTTCCAAGGGACACCTCAACATTGGTATTTGAAAAACCATGGGCTTTCCCATGGTATTTTCATATGGTATTGGCCAGTTCGGACCCCTAATAGCATATCCTACTATTAAAAAGTCATCCAGAATGATTACATCATGATTACATCATTAATGATATCATTAAATGTCTGAAAGTCAAAGTTGCATTTTCACTGTTGACCGAAAATTAAACTGTTTCAGAAAAATACCAAAAATACACCCTAAACTTATATCAATGATCTAAATTAAATTTGAACTCCATTTTATGAAAATAAGTTTCTAATTATTTTTAATTTAATTTTTAAATAAAATCATTATTTATTCAAAATACCCAACTCCAAAACTATAACTTGTTTTGTAAAACCTTGAAAAGTAATCAAAGTCACCTAAAATTATTTTATAACCATAAGACAATAAGGTAAAAAAAATTATTACATTTTTATTAAAATAAATTTTCATTTTAAATTATTAAATTAATTATAAAATCGTAAATAAAGTATATATGACAAACAAAAATTCCAAAACATATACTATGGTCATTTTTTTCACTTTTATGATGTCAAAATTGTATTAATACATTCCTGGGTGATGTTTATATTTCTCTGGCTGATTTAATATTCAAATCAATTCATTATTATTAATATGGTTATGTTACTATTTATAATATACTATTAACAAAAAATCAATTTGTTCTTATTTGAAACTAAATTTCTTACTAATCACAACTGTTGAAGACCATTTTTTGAAAATCATTTACCATTATTAATTATTTAATATTTACGTGAATATTTTTAAATACCCTTTTTCCGAAATTCATCAATTATATTCATCCTATATTTTTCTGAACATTAGAAAATAACAAATTTTACCATAATATGAATTAAAAATTTTATTTATACAAATGGATTACAAAAAGTATTTAATGAATCGTTTCATATCCCCTTATAACACCTACATATGACCTATGTGTATGGTGTGCTATGGTGATAGAATCCTGGGGTGGCTTAGACAACATTTCCTAAGTGGTAATTTCTATCAGCTTGAACTTATACCACAAGTGATTCCATTTATGCTTATCATGTTGGATTTCGGCTTGGTCTTGGTCCCAAGAAAAGCCTAGTGATGCAACCTCCTTCCCAAGCTCTGACAGATAGTATTAATATGGCAAGAGTCTACTATATGAATCCTTCAACTCCTCTTTCTGTATTAATTAACCAATATCACTGGAATTTATAAACAATAGTTATAACATTATGAGTTTAGCTTCCAATGGTCCTAATGGAAAATAGTCATCTAACAATCGAAACATAATGGTCTCATTTGATTAATCTCACTTCATTAATTAAATGATATAGTTTTGTGGAATAACAGACAGATTTAGGAAAAAAATATTCAACTGTTTGGGTCATTACATTCTCCACCCCTTAAGATATTTCATCCCTGAAATGTTTAACTTATACACTATGAAGTGAAAATGTGTGGGTACTTCTACCTCATAGAATCCTTTGTTTCCCGTGTGACTTATTTGTATTCATGGTTCCTCCAAAACACTTTAACAAGGTGGGTAGTCTTGTTGCGTAGAACCTTGTCTTTATAATTCAAGATCTCCATCGGCCTCTCCTCATAAAATAGTTCATGTTCAAGTTGTACCACCTATGGATTTAGAACATATCATGGGTCAGGTATGTACTTCCTCAAGAGGGATACGAGGAAGACATCATGAACTTGTTCTAGAATTGGAGGAATTGAAGGTTGATTGGCCACTGTTTGAAAACAATCAAGTATTTCATAGGGGCCAATGTACCTAGGGATGAGCTTCCCTTTCTTCTCAAACCTCACAATTCTATTCCAAGGTGAAATTCAAAGAATGAAATTATCACCAAAATCAAACTCTAAGTCACTTCGATGGCTGTCAGCATAGCTCTTTTTCCGACTCTAAGCAGCCATAATGTGTTGTTGGATGCCATGGAATTTTTCATGTCATCTCTTACAAAAGATCTGGCCCAAGAAGCATTCTCTCACCAGCATCATTCCAACATGTTGGAGTTCTACATCGCTTCCCATATACAGCTTAATAGGATTCCATTTGAATTCTATAGTGTAAGGTATTGTTGTAAGAGAAATCAACTAAAGAGAGATATTGATCCCATCCACATTTAAATTCCATTGATCATGTTCACAACATATCCTCTAGGTATTGAATAGTAGTTTCATATTGAACATTAGTTTAGGGTGATAGGTCCTACTGAAATTAAATTTAGTGCTCAGAGCAGATTGAAGGCTTCTCCAAAATTTTCATGTGATCCTTGGATCATGATCAGTTACGATAAAAATGGAACTCCAAGAATCCTTACCACTTCCTTCACGTAAATCCTGCCATGTTGATCACGAGGGAAATCTTCTCGAAGGGAGATAAAATGGGCCATCTTGGAGAGATGGTCCAAAATAACCCATATCGCATTTTTTCCTTTGGATATTCTTGGGAGACCAGTAAAGAAGTCCAAAGTGATATTGTCCCACTTCCATGCCGGTATGGGTAGTGTTTGCAATACCCCTTTAGGAAGTTGTCACTCTTCCTTCATTTTATCACATACCAGTCACCTTGATGTGTAGTTAGAAATCTCCCTTTTAATATTTTCCCACCAATAATGACCATGAAGGTCCCGATACATTTTTGTGCGTCTAGGATGTATAGAGAATGTAGATCTATGATCATCATCCAACATATCATTCATTATTTACAAAATAGATGCAACACATTGTCTTATACGTAATTTCAGTACACCTTCTTGATCAATACTGAACTTACAAAACATCTCATCCTTTATAGCCTCAAAGTTCTTCTTTGACAAAGGATATTTTTTCTGAGCTTTCTTGATCTTCCCTAGAAATAACGGTTGAGAAATCATTTGGGATAGGGTTGATAATTTCCCATCCCTATTAATTCCCATGTCCAATTTTACTAAGTCATTGATCAAAGAATCTCTTTGAATCCTCATCATGGAAATATCAATTAGTTCATTCTTGAATAATGCATCAGCGACATTTTTTATCATCTGGGGTGATAATTAATTGAACAATAATATTCTTTAAGATTTACCATCCATCTTGTTTGTCTCATATTCAATTCCTGTTGTTTGAAAATATACTTCAAACATTGACGGTCTTTGTATATATCACATTTATCACCGTAAAGATAGTGCCCCCATATCTTCAGAGGAACAACGACTACAACTATCTCCAGATCATACATAGGATAGTTCTGATCATGAGTCTTCAACTGCCTGGTTTCCTAAGTGACATCCTTGTCATTTTTCCTGATGAAGCCACCATTCCCTTTCTAGGATGCATCACTAAAAATAACAAATCCTTATCTACTTGAGGGAAGTGTTAACACAGGTGCAGTAACCAATCTCTTCGTCAGCTCTTGGAAACATTCCTCACACTCATTTTTTTAGATGTCCATGACCCCTTTTCGAGATAACATTGTTAATGGATTATAAAGTCATGAAATTATTTACACCAACATCCTATAATATCCCTCTAATCGAAGGAAACTACGAATCTTAGTTATTTTTGTAGTTTGAGGCCACCACTCTATAACTTTTGTCTTTTCAAGGTCAAATTTGATTCATTCATTGGTAACAAGGTTCCCCAAGAATGAAAATTTCTATATCTATAATTCACATTTACTATACTTTCCAAAAATCTTCTCCTTCCGTAGAGTTTGGAAAATAAAACATAGATGATCCTCATACCCCTTGCGACTTTTGGAATATATCATAATATCATCAATAGGAACAACAACATAGTTATCAAGGTAGTCCTTAAAGAATCTATTCATCAAAACCATAAAAAGAGGAGGTTTATTATTCAGTCTGAAGGGAAAAACAAAAATCTCATATTGCCTATATCTTGATCAGAAATAATTTTTTGGCATACCTTATTTCTTCACCATCTTTTGATGATTACTAGATCGAAGATAAATCTTACAGAAGAATTGATCCCCATGAAGATTGTCAAATAAGTCATCAATTCATGAAGATGTTATTTATTCTTCACCATGATCCTATTCAGTTCTCGATAATCAATGCATAGATGCATCGATCCATCCTTCTTCTTAAAAAAGTGAACTGGTTCTCCCCATGGAGACACACTCATCTAGATAAAAACCTTCTCCAAAAGGTGTTGGATTTTATTCTTTAATTCCTCCAGCTCCACATTTTCCATCCTATATAGGTTATTTGATATCGGATGATATTCATGTACGATTTCAATAGAGAACTTTACCTCTCATTTTGGGGGAGGTCCAGTTAACTCCTCAAAAAATAGGTCAACAAATTCATGGATGATGAGGAAATTTTCTATCCTCAAACTCTTATTTACTTCTAATTCTTCATCAATAAACTACAAAAATAATGATTTAAAAGGTTCTTATAGACAAATTTCAGGTTGATATATCTCTCCTTGGAAGATAACTCTAGGTTTTCCATTCAAGACTACTGAGATTTCCTTGATTTTTCATTTTATTGTAGCATTATACATTGAGATCCAGTCCATCCCTAGTATAATGACGAATTAAATCATGGGAATGACTACTATATTTACGATAAGAGTGTTCTAACTAAAGTAAATACTATAATTTCTATACACTGACGATGCTTGGATAATCCCACAAGGAGTCTTGACTGATAAATCCAGTTTTATCAAATTAGGGGATGATTCTAAATTCAATACAATCATGGAAGAAATAATGTAATGCATAGAACCAAAATCAAACAAAGTACTTTTTAGCATTGAGAGAACAAAAACAGTACCTACCACCACATAATTTGGCACTTAAACATTAACTGTAATGATTAAAAAAGTACGACCTAGTTCTATTGGCTGTTGTTGAGGCTAATGGTGATTCCCCACCACTGCCCTTAAATTTTGACAGTGATTGGAAAGGATCCCATGTTGTCCATACTTATAGCATTGGACATTAGGAAGGGCCTGCACCATCTTCCCCTTTTCATTAGTGTTGGGATATTATGGCTTCATCTCAATATGACAATTCCGTGCAATGTGGCCATATCTCTCACACTTCTAGAAATTCCCACTCCAGATCAGGTAGTTCCCTGAATGCTTCTTCCCACATTTATTAAACGTGGGACGTTGCACTTGCATGGATCCTCTTTCTGGATCCATGGTCCTCGTTGTGTTGGGTCCCATCGATCTTTTATTGTCATTGGATTTATGATACCCTTACATCTCCCCAAACTCCAGTTCTCCTTTCATTGCACTTCACACAATCTCATCATAGCTATCCTAATTTCAGTTGGCTATATTCTTTTCTAGATGATTTCTCAATCCACCAAATAATATAGCATCCTTTTCATTTGGATCCATGACAAAGCTATAGGTGTAACGTGAAAGCCTTGTGAAGTTCAGCTCTTAGCATCCCACAGATTCATTCTCCTCCTGCTTCAGATCAAGAAACTCTTTCTCTATTATTTTTCTCATGGAACGAGGGAAATACTTATAAAAGGAGATCCCTATAAACACTTCCCACTCCATAGTTTTAACCTCCATTCATTTCCTCGTGTTTTTAATTAGTTCCAAACACTGATCAACATCTCCTTATAAGTGATAGACATCCAGGATGACCTTCTCTTGCTCTAAACTGTGGAACACTGAAAAGATCATCTCGATAGAGATAATACACTACACAACAATCAGTGGGTCAGCTCATCCACTGAAAGTTGGAAGTCATCGACACATAAAGGACTCGATAGAATGTTTTTCTTGTAATGTCTCTGTTCCGGAAGCCACCTTGAGGTGCCCCATACCCAGTTGGTCACATGGCCTCAAGCGCATTTCCCCAAAAGCTAGAGGCTGCTAACTAGAAGCGAGGACCTTGGGTGTGATAGTGGGAAAACAATGCCCTCATTGGAAGAGTAACACAGTAGAAATGAAACAGATATACAATAGCGAGAGCAGTACACACACCATACAACAGTAAACAGCAAAACACTGAAGATAAGAAATAATTGAAGCACATATATAAATGATGCAGGATACAAATATCTAGGAAAACATCCAAACATGTAGAAAAGCTGGAATACAACTAAACCAAGTACAAAAGTAAAAAAATAAACAAATCCTCAACATCACAAGCCTCAACTTGATCCCATGATCTCAAGATCCAAAGAAATCAAGTACTTAATGTAGAAGGGTGACTTCACTTATCTATATGTGCTATAATATAATCTATTTGGGCCCAAAAGCACAACCCAAACAGGGTGTGAGACTAATCTAAGTAGTATACCACTATAATATATGTGCCTAACTATCAATGAATATATATGGAAGTCAATAAGAAAATGGGAGTAGTAAAAAAGGAAGTACTCAATAGAAACCATTCCTACAGTTTCAATGAATTCAAAAAAAATGTATCATGTAAGCATCTAATCAAAGAAGTTAACCCTCTGGGAGTACTCATAGATTATTCCCACTCATTCAACCAAACATGAAAAATAAACCCTATGGGTAGTACACACAGTCTAACACCTCTAGTTTATATTAAGCATAGATTCTCTGAGGATGCACTCGCCATCAATTCCCCCTATAGTCTCGTATCGGTAACTAAAAGGCACTATAGGGAAGCACTTACATTCCATTCCCCCTTTGGCCCATGTTGAGGATCTATAGAAACTATGAGGAAGAAATTTGGTCAATTCTCTCTATGGTCTCACATAATAACAGTACAATTAGACACTCAGGAAAATCCCTTATGTCTATTATCTGAATGGTCCACTACACTAGGTTCTCACGACCCTGCGTAAGTCAAATGAGCATAGAAATTCAATACTAGCAATGTAAACCTCAAAAACTAATTTGATAACAGTCTACATAATAACATAATGTCAGATAACCAAACACTCCATCCTAAAATACAAGGCATGGTCAAAAAACATGGAATCCTAACGGGCTAAGTAGGACCAAATAGTCATAAACAAACATTCATAGGAATACACATCCAATTAATATCAATTTACCCTATTCACATTCAATTGACCTCTATTATAGCATACATGAATAGTAAGAAATTTATAGTGAAAAAACAGTAAACACACAATACCCCGTTCAAGGGTATTGGAAAATTTTTCACATATAAATCAAATAATTTCTAAAGAAAGGCACGAACCACATACCTCTTTGTTATACGATCATTATATGTGAACCTCAAGCCTTGAATTTCCCATGAACACATTAGATATGCAAAAACATATAAAATTTTAAATAGAGGATAACTCTTGAAAGAGGAGGAATTAGGAAATGAAGCTCTAGAAGAAGGAATGTATTACCGAGGTGATCCTAACGCAATCAACAGTGGTGGATTCAGAGAACGAATTCTCAATTGAGGGCTTAATGAAGATCTGCACCGTACGGATACTCTCAGTCGAGTTCGGCGGAGAATAAGATGTTTCTATCCATTAGATGCAACCCCGGTCCGTTTAATGAAAAAAGGTACACAACTTGTACTTTTGAAGTACACGGTGAGAAATTTATCTTAAATATCCCCGCTTTAGGCTGCTTCCTAGTCACTACCCTCAACCGTGTGCACATCCGTTACACAACCAGCACACAACTACATCTAGTAACTAAGTAAACGGAGGGTACTTAAAAAAATTTCAAGAAACTCCTATTTTCCTAAAAAAACACTGGAAAAAGGAAAACATACCTGAAAAAGAAGATCTGGGTTCTTAGAAACATCCCCCCTTAAATAATTTCGTCCCCAAAATTCCCTAGCCAGGAGGTGTAGAATAAAAAACCTCAAACAGCTCTGGCCACTACAATCATACATTGCTCTTCCTTTCCTAAGACTCATCCTATACTCACCCATGCTGCCATAGCACTCATACTAGAGGAACAGATCAGCCACGGTTAACCTTCACACTTCGATCAACAATCCATATATAATTCTCTTAAATCGAGTCATTGACCTCTAGATCATCCTCCTTAGGTTGAAAGACATGAGAAATGTCTGATAAGTAATGTCGAAGGTAAGAAATGTGGAAGACATCATGAATAGCCCGATACCTCTGAGATAACTGCAACTGATAAGTAACTGGCCCAACTCTTTCCAAAACCTCAAACAACCTGACATGTCTCGGTGAAATCTTAACATGTCTCGTAATACTTTTGTGTCCCGTCCCTTGTGTGACATGTATGAAAACATAATCTCATATCTCTAACTCTAGTGGTCATCTCCATCGGTCAGCATAAGACTTCTGTCATGACTATGCAGAAGCCATCCACTTCTGAATCAACTCGATCTACTATGTGGTCTCTTGGACAAGTTTCGATCCCAACATAGCTGCCTCTCCTGCCTCTAGACAACAAAAGGTGATCAGCATGGCCTACCATATGAAGCCTCATAAGGTGCCATATTAATAGTTGTTTTAAAATTATTATTGTAGGAATACTCTAGAATAGGTATGTTCTTCTCCCAAGAACCTCTAAAATCTAGGATGCATGGTCGAAGCATGTCCTCAATCATTTGAAATGTACGCTCATACTGGCCATCTTTCTAGAAGTGGTAAGATGTAATCTAATGTACTTGTGTACCCAAATCCTTATATAGCACCTTTTAGACACAAGAAGTAAAACATGCATCTCGGTCTGAAAAAATGGGGTGTGAAACCCCATGCAGAAGTACAATCTCTCGCATGTAAAACCATCGCAACTCATCCTCACTGAAGGTCTCCTTGATCAGAAAGAAGTGAGAAACCATTGTGAGTCTGTCAATGACAACCCAAACTGCATCATTCCCTCGAGGAAACCTTGAAAAACCTGTCATGGATTTAATCACGCCATCATTTCACTTCCACTCGGGAATGGGAAACTGCTACAAAATCCCTGCTTTTCACTGACGCTACGCCTTCATCTGCTGACAGGTGGAACACCTCATTAAAAAACCAGTGACAACTCTCTTCATAAATATCCACCAATACTGATGGTGTAGATCACGATACATTTTGGTGACACTAGGATGAACTACCCAAACTGTGGAATGAAAGTCCCACATCAAATCCTCACGTATGTCTGATGACACCCATACACATCCCTGAAAACACAAGATCTCACCCTCACCAATGATCTATACAGGAATAGTGTCCTCTCCTTATAATATCTCCTATATTTCTAGGCCTTCAGAATCTGATAGATTCCCCATTCTCACTCCATCATGAAGAGTAGAGGTAACAACTACAGAATAAAGAATCATCTTCCCCTTTGTGTCATGCACCTCTAAATGCATCTTAGGGAACAGAACCATAAGAAGCCACTCACTACTGGCCTCCTGAACATCCTATATCTGTGTCCTCTAGCACAAATCATCAGCCACAGATTTTCCTTTCCAAGGCGAATAAGAAAGTTCAAATTCAAAGGATTGAAGGTACTCAAACCACATTCGTTGTCTCATATTCAGGTCATGCTGAGTGAAAATTTACATGAGACTTTTTTTGTCGGTGAAAACCACCAAATTATCTCCCAGAAGAAAATGACTCCAACAACGTAAATCATGAACAATAATAGCCAACTGATGATCGTGTGTGGGGTAAATCCTCAAATTTGGCCTCAACAGCTGAGACCTGTGCGCAACGAATCCTTACCCCTATATATGCAGAGCTCCCAAACTGATACCTAAAACAACACCGTACACATTTTAGATCTTTCTCGACTATAGAAATACTAGTATTGGTTCTGAAGTAAACCTCCATTTAATCTCTTGAAAGACTGACTCACAATAAACTAACCACAAGAATATTTCACCCTTCTTAGTCAGGCTCGTCAGTGGCGCTACCAAGTGTGAAATGTTTTGTATGAAATGTATGTAGTATACATCCAACACTAGAAAACTTTGTACCTCAATGATGTTCTTCAGATTCTCCCCAGAAACTACTACTCTCACTTTCTCTGGGTCTATAGTTACTCTTGTCTATGAGATAACATGACCCAAAAAGTTAATCTAATTCTTCCAAAAGTAACATTTTGAGGGCTTAGCAAATAACTGATTCTCTCTCAGTGTTCTCAAAACGATCTCAAGATGTGTGGAATGGTCATGTCTTGTGTGAGATTACAAAAATTTATCATCGACAAAGACAACCATTAAGGAATCCAAGTTTGGATGGAACACTCGGTTTATCAGTTCCATGAAGACTGCATGCACATTCATTAGACCGAAAGGCATAACCAGATACTCTTATAGACCATACCTACTCCGAAAGGTTATAAGAGGTATATCAGATGGTCTAATGTGCAACTGATGATAACCGTATCTCAAGTAAATCCTAAAGAACACTCTTGCTCCTTGGAGCTGGTCAAAAATATCATCAATCCATGGAAAGGGATATCAGTTCTTGACCGTCAACTCGTTCAACTTACGATAATCCACACAATTTCTTAGGGTATCGTTTGCCTTCTTCGCTATTAGAAAAGGAGAACCCCAAGGAGATATACTAGGTCAGATGAAACCCTTTTTATGCAACTCCTCCAACTGCTTCTTGAGCTCATGTATCTCAGGTGTATCCATCTTATTAGGAGGAATGGACACGTGAGCCCCTACTCTTAGTAGATCAATAGAAAAGTACACATATCTCTCCGGAGGAAAACCTAAAAAGTTATCTGGAAGGAATTTTTTAAAACGATCCACTACTAGATAAAATTAAATCTGTGAAGTCCACTGATCATCCAGATAAATACTACCAATCTAGGTTGTAACTCTCTCTAACCGATGATGCTTGGGCCACGCTCTGCTCTCCTAGACATCCCATTCACCCTTATGAAGAAATGATCCTCCCTCTGGTGATGTGAAACTCACCCTACGATCATAGCAATCGAAAAAAGCAAGGAAGAGAAATAACAAGTCCATTCCATGAATGAAATAATAGCCCACCATCTATAGGACATAGAGGTCCCATAAAAAGTGACACACACCAACCTCAAGAGGGAACTCCTTGTACTAACGTACAGTAGTCGTTCTAGTCCCTAGCAAAGTATCTAGCATCAAGATATCAGAAGACGAAAAGATATAGAGCTATAGGATCTCCACAACAGTAATTGATATAAAGCTATGGGAAGACCTTGAATTGAAAATAGAAGAATCTAAAACTGAGGATACTAGAATCAAACCTCGAACTGTAGAGATTCCAGGATCCTGCTCCAGCAGGGTCTACCCCACTGCAAATGTATGGCCCTTACCCTGGCCCAATGACCCTGCCTAGCCACTCTGAGCGGGTCCACCCTACTATCAGTGAATGCCTGGTGATTGAATACCATGTTTGTGACCTCCACCTCGGCCTGAACAGACGGAAGAACTCCAGTTCCCATACTGTTGAGGAACTAGTGGTGCTTCTCATGAACAAGGATTCATAGAAGACCCCCTATCACCATATACTGTTGATAAGATCTGACAGAATCACAGAAGATTCCCCATCTTGCAGCAAGATCAGCACTCTACTAGGTCTCCTGGGGAATTTGGATTCATATGTTCGCTCCTCCCGCATGGGTTTCACTCCACCTGACTACCAGAAGAAATATCTCTCCTCCTTGGATCACTACATGAAGACCCCATATGGTTCTTCCTACTGTCAGTAGGAGGGATACTAACTCAAGATGTCAATCTTATCTGGATCACAACACCAGAATCTCGCAAATTGAACTTCTTGACCAGTTCCTGGTTGACTATAGAAGTAATGGAAGTCAATAGAAATATGTTCACCTGAGATCATATGTCATTCCTAAGACCATCCTCAAACATCCTTACCATGAATAAATCATCACCTCCTGGGATGGACATGAAGCACTGCAGCTCTCTGAAGTAAGAAGAATACTCCACAACTGATAGAGTACCCTACCCCAGACTCATGAACTCTCAGGCTTGGTCAGCCCTCAATGTCTCTAGATATAAGTAGTAGTAGAAGGAATACTAGAACTCATCTCAGGAGATAACCTGTTGGTGTCCCGCCGGTGAGATCACATCCCACCACCTCTTGGTGGAATCCCATAGCATGTAAATAGAGAGCTTCACTCTCCTCTCTAGAGGAGTCTCCAGGTACTTGAAGATAGAAAGAAAGGCTTCTATCCTCGCCTCTACGGCCAGAGTTCCTCCTTTCCCTGTGAAGGTGGGAGGATGCTGCTACTGGAAAACCTGTGTCATTTCTTCCATAGAAGGGACAAGATGTGGTACACCTTAGAAGATCTGCATGAACAACATAACTCCCTCTTAGAACTGTGTGTCACCACCAATGTCAGGATTGATGGCTGGTGCCAAAACTGGCACAACTGATGTATCTACAGGTAGTCCTTGATCATCCATGTCCAGTGTTTGATCACAGCCTTGAAATTGGAAGAAAATCATAGGACTTCTCGGTGGAATGACTCTGCAAGGTCAAGCACACAACTTAGATCATGATTATTAAAATTGAAAACTAGAAACGTAATAAGGGATAAAAAGAAAAGAAATAATTTGTGTTTTTTAAAACATGGAAACACGACATGTATAATGACAACACGACGTGTTCCCTGAATCCTTTCATGTCAGTGTGTAATCCTCCCACAACTAGTCCTCTAACACCCCAAACACACAGCGTGTTTTCCTAACACACGACGAGTACTTGAATTCTCTTTCTCTGCACAAGTTATTCTATACGGGGGAGCCACACTGTTCTCGTAGAACAATACTACATGGCATGTTCTGTCCAGACATGATGTGCACTAGACAAGCTTAACCGACCCATGTTGTTAGTGACACAACATGATACAAGAATCACTCTACAAGGTGTGTTCCAGATGGACACGGTGTGTACTTTATAGGTTTCAACTGCCCATGTTGATAGTTACATTGGAGAACACACGACTGACTATACGCGATGTGTTTATTCCCGACATGGCGTGTACTAGAAAATTTAACCGACCTGTGTGGATCGTTTCACGACCGAATACTTGGGTTAGACTACATGGCATGTTCAAGACAGACACATCATGTATTAGAAAGACTCAACTAACCCGTGTTTTGAGTGACACATCTGGTTACACAGTTCTATAACACGACATGTGCATCTGGTATATGGTGTGTCCTAACAATGATTTCCAAACCCTGTGTCTATGTCCACACAGTCTGAGACACAGTTAGAGACTACACGACAGGTATATACGGTACACAGCGTGTTCATAAGAAAAAGAGTTTCTTCCCGAACTGAAGAAAGCAGGGCGTGTTATCAACATTATGTGCCGTGTATTCTAGGTTTTTCTGGGCAGTAAATATCAGAAACTACTATGAAACCCTGAAAACCCATGAAACTATCTTTTATGTTTCAAATTACAATCTTTGAGGTCCCATACTCCCCACTAATCAAATATTTGAATTTTATACCAGTTATAAACAAGGAAAACAAGGCAATGATCCACCAAATTCCAATCAATGAGGGACCATAACATCTCAAGAACCAAAATTTGGAATTCATTAAAACAAATAATTACACAAACAATAACCAATCAAACATAGATATTTTATCAAGGAATCTATCATAACAACATGCATATCTAGCACAACATCTATCACAACAACATGAGATTTCAAATTCACCATAAATGGAGTGGAATGAATGCATTACATGTGAGTTATTGCAAGAGTCTCTATGATGCATGAGATGGAATATCCTCATCTCATTGGGTTGCAACATAAATAGATCCTCAATAACACAACAATACTATCACAAAGCATGTGAGTCGCCCAATGGTAAAATCAAATCAACTGTAAAAATGGAAAAATCAGAAAAATTGAAATAACGAGCTAAATTGTATTTTTCCCTGTACAAGAGTTTGCTACTCCCAGGAAAAACTTATTACCAAGTACCTATTCCTCACTATCCCTAGATTTAGGCTCCAAATAGTATGTCAAGAAGAAAATAATGCATATGATACCACATTGAAATGTCTTTGTTCAAGAATCCACCCTGAGGCACCCCGCACCCGATTGGTCACATGGCCTCAAACACATTTCCCTGATTGCCAGACGCTCCAGACTAAGAGGGAGGTCCATGGGTGTGATAGTGGGGAAACTATGCCCTCATTGGTAGAGTAACATATGAAAAACAAAATAGATATACAATAGGGGATGCAATAAACATACCATTCAATAGTAAACAACAGAAGACTGCAGATAAGAAACAACTGGAACACATATATAAATGATGCATGATACACATATCTATGAAGATAGCCAAATAAGTTACAATGCTAGAATAAAACTAATCCAAGTACAAAAGTTAATAGATAAATAACTCGTCAGCTTCGCAAGCTTCATCTTGGTCACATGCTCTCTCGGTCTAAAGAAATCGAGAAGCTGAAGTATAAGGGTGCTTTCCCTTATCTATACCTACAGCAATATAATCAGTTTGGGCTGAAAAGAATGACCCAAAAAGGGTGTGAGACTAATCCGAGTTGGAAACAACCAAAAGATCTATGGCTAATATACAGTGAATATATATGGTCGGAAATAATGAAAACGGTACAGTAAACAAGTAAGTACTCAATGAAAACATTAATACAATTTCAATGCATTAAAAATCATGTATCAAGTAAGTATTTAATCAATGTGGGTAACTCGCAGGCAGTAATCATAACCTAACCCCTCCGGTTCAACTAAACAGGAATGAGAAACCCTTTTGTAAGTACACACAATATAACGTATCTAGTTCAACATAAGAATAGACTCTCTAATGAAGCACTCACTATCAATTCATCTTATAGTATTATATCGGTTACTAAATGGTGCTCTGGGGAAGTACTTACATCTCATTCACCCTGTGGCCCTCATCGATGAACTACAAAAACTCTAAGGAAGAACTTTTTTCAATCCCCCTCTATGGTCTCACATTGTAACAGTAAAAACATACACTATGGAGAATCCCTTTCATCTATTCTATCTATGGTCTACTACATGATATTGTCATGACCCTATGTAAGTCAAATGAGCACAGAAATGCCATACGGCCAAAGTAATCCTCATGAACAACTTGGCTAATAGACTACAACATAACTGCAGGTCAGATAAACAAACATTCCATCCTACAGTACTAAACATGGTGAAATACAAGGTAACCTAATAGGCTAAGAAGGACCAAAAGGTCATAAACAAATATGCATGGGAAAACACTTCCAATGCATAGAAATTTAACCTATTCACATTCAATTAACCTCTATTCTATCATACAATCACAGCAGACATTTAAAATGGATAAAATAGTAAACATGCAATACCCCGTTCAAGGGTATTGGGAAATTTTGCACATATAACTCAAAGGATTTCAATTGAAAGGCACAAACCGCCAACCTCATTGTTGTAGGATCTTTATATGTGACCCTTAATCCTTTAATCACCAAAGGACACCGTAGATATGAAAAATATTCTAAAATAGTCAACTGATGATAACTCTAGAAAGAGGATGAATCAGAAAACAATGATCTTGAAGAAGGAAGATCATACCGAGTCGATCCCAACGCAATCGATGATAGTCGACTCGGATAACGGATGCTCGATTGGGGGATCGACTAAGATATGCAATGTGCAAACGCTCTTGGTCAAGTTTGGCGGAGAAGAATACATTTCTTTCAATTAGATGCAGCCTCGGTACGTTTCTTGAAAAAAAGGAACTACATGATATGTAATTTGTATGTACACTGCGTGTACATTCCCTTAACAAGACCTGCTATAGGCATCTTTCAGGTCACCACACATGATCACGTGCACAGCCATTACAAGACCCGAACATGGATACCTGCGGTAACTAAGTACAGGGTGTGTACTCATAAAGTACATGATGTGTACATAATTTTATTTCCAAAAACGACTATTTTCTTAATAAAAGCCAGAAAAACATAAACATACCTAAAATTAAATTTTGGTTCTTATAGTTACATTCATGGTGAGATCGGTCTTTCAGAATGATTCAAGTTATTTTCCATAACTTGAGTCAGTTGGTTCATCATTCTCTTGAACGTTTCCATTACGGATTCCATCAGAGGGTTTCCATCGCATGGTCCATTGCGGTCACCATTGGCAATGTTCCTCCTATTCCCCTCCATTATCTAAAAGAATTAAATCTTATTGGGAAGATTATTTCATTTAGGAATCTTTTTACTATAAAGGATTTTATGTCATAAAACATAACGATTTAGACAATTAAATTTCTTTATAAATTCTTCAAAATGATTCATAAAAAGATTATGATTAACCAAAAATATACCCCGGGAGTGTCATAACCAAGAGTTCAACAATTCTCGTTGTCATGTACTTGGATACCCCATGTCAAGCTCAAATCTCCATGTCAGATTTTTCACTCCTAGGTTCTTCTAAGCTAGAGCCGCCTCTACCTGCTTGTATGCAGACAAAGTTGTATTTTTTTTGATAAAGAACTTACTCCATACTCACCAAAATACTAGGAATAATTCTTATATTTAATCATTTTTATAGCGTTCTTTCCAAATTTTCTGTTTATTTATTCCCATTACTAACTAATCTATCCTTTGATACCAACTATGGCATCCTGTATTTTATTATATAACTTTTCATTACATTTTACAAACAGAGGATTGATAATGTCTAGTGTCTTGGAAATCAGGAGTAATAAAACATGAAAACCTAAAACACACTTTAAAAAACCCTTGAAAATATTTTTGAAAATTTAATCGAATGTACAATTTTTTCATCTCATAATTTGGAGACATACATCAAAGGAATGGGTGAGATGAAGGCCTAGTAAAAAATGCAAGAAAATAAATTTACTTGTGATATCAATAAGAACATGATGAAAAACATAAAGACATGAGAAATGGAAAATTAGGCATAAAATAATAAAAATAACATGATTCACAATGTGAATATGTGGCTAAAAAATGTCATTTAGACATTCATGAACATATAACCAAGGTACATCCCCAATGTGTCATAAAAAATTACCAAGTTTATTAATCAAGGTAACGTAAAACTTGTCATCTCTAGAGAATAAATTCTATACCCAATGCATTGGAGCACTATCAGGCCGCACCATTAATATTTATTTTATCTATGTGTGCCACATAGATAATAATCATTAATTTCATAATCAATCCAAAGAGAGTAAAAGAAATGGGTTTCACTTCAAAAATGTGATGTTTTAAAAGTGGTTAAAAATAAGACCATTATGTCATTTATAACCCATGGAAAGGGAGTGAGGATTATATATATGTCAATGGCAGAATCAAGAATATAATTTTTTTTATATTTATGAACACACATAGAGACGAAATAGGTATAGTTGTTCACATAAATACGATAAGATATTTTATGGAGAGAAAGAGTGAGAAATTTTGTGACGAAATTTCTTCAACATAACGACTATATAACATGGTTTTAAAAAATAATAAAAAGATAGGGTAAAATGGTATCCAATCAATAAATTAATCATTTAATATTGGTTTATAGAATAAAATAAATAATATCATAGTTTGGAATGAAACACCACATGAAAAGAAAACATGAAAGAAACAAGAAAATGTGAATTCTTTTATGGAAATTAACCAGCATAACAACGTCACTTATAATTTTGAAAAATAATTTGATGAGGGTGGAAAGGTCACTAATCAATTGGATATGAAGTGGAAAGTAGTAAAGATATATAATTACAAGCATCCAAATAAAAAATTGAACTATAAGACATAACATAAATGAAGTCACGACTTAAAAGAGGAGGGTGAAGGGTTCCCTTACCTTGAACAGTAACTTCAAAAGCTTGATGGTTGGGACCTTCGGAGGACTACATGGGATGTAAAATGACTAGAAATTAGTTGATGAATATTTTTGAATGAAATTAATTAGGGAGCGTCTTGGTATTTATAGGAAAACCAAGAGAATATTTAATTAATTTCCAAGGGACACCTCATCAGTGGAATTTGCAAAACCATGGGCATTCCCATGGTATTTTAACATGGTATTTTCCACGTGGGACATCTCACAGCATATAATAGTATAAAAAAGTCTACCAGAATGATTACAAAATTATTACATCATTATTACATCATTAATGTTTTCATTAAACACCTGAAACTTCAAACTGTATTTTCACTATTCACAAAAAATTCAACTCTTTCATAAAAATCCAGAAAATTATCCCTTACCTTATATCGATGCTCTAAATTCAAAAATGAACTCCATTTAATGAAAATAATTTTCTATTTTTTTTAAATTTAATTTTTAAATATAATCATTATTTATTCCAAAGAAACAACTTTGAAACTATAACTTGTTATGTAAGACCTTGAAAAAGTAATCAAGGTCCCATAAAATTATTGTAAAACCATAAGACCATAATTTAATAGTTTATGATTACATTTTATAAAAATAAATTTTAATTTTAGAATATTTAATTAATTATAAAATTGTAAATAATGTATTTATGACAGAAAATAATATCACAACTTCTTCTATGATCGTTTTTTCACTTTTAAGATGTCAAAATTGTAATTATATATTCATGAGTGAATTTTCTATTTTTTGGCATATTTACTATTCATTACTATTCCTAAGATAATGTTAGTATTCATACTTTACTATTCACTAAAAATCAATTTGTTCTTATTAGACTCTAAATATCTTACTAATCACATCTATATAAGACCATTTTTTGAAAATCATTTCACATTTTTAATTATTTAAAGATTACATGAATATTTTAAAATACACTTATTCCAAAATTAATCCATAATATTAATCCTATATTTATCTGGACATTTGAAAAGAAAAACAATTACAATAATAAGAATTAACAATTTTATTTATACCAAGGGATTACAAAAATTATCTAAGGTCTTGTTACAAAGCCCCTTATAATATCTGCATAAGGCCTAACTGTAAGGTGTGCTATGGTGATATAATATTGTGGTGGCTTGGACAACATTTTCAAAGTGGTGATTTCTATCAGCTTGAAATTCCCTCTATGGTTATTCTCTTCAAGATTTACTTATTGACGTTTGGCTTGGGCCTGGTCCAGAGCAATTCCCAGTGATGTAACCTCCTTCCCATGTTCTGACAGATTGGCTTCATATGGCCTGGGTCATCTGGATAAATCCATCGACTCCTATTTATTTATTAATTAACCAATATCATTTGAATTTATAAACAATAATTGTAACGTTATGAGTTAACTTCCAACAGTCATATTGACCAATAATCATCTAACAGTCAAAACCCAATGGTCTCATTTGATTATTCTTACATTATTAATTAAAGGATATTGTTTTGAAGAATTACACACAAATTTTGGAAACAAATATTATTCAAAAGTTCAGGTCATTACGACCACAATTTCCAGAAAATATTTACTTATAGTACATATAAATCATAACACCTTCATTATTCTATAAAACCCTATGTTCATCGTCAGTAATTTGTATCTCAATTATATTTAAATCCTTCATTATTGTTCCTAACGAGTTTGTGAATTACAAAAGCATATCCCCTTGGAGTGTCAATACAGGTGTGCAACAAGGCCTGTTGGTGCGTACCCGATTACCCCGAGTCAGGCCTGAAACATCTTGTCGGAGTTATTAATCCCTAGGTACATATGTTGCATGGCCACATCCACTATTAGTATGTAGACAAGGAAATATATATTGAAAACCACTTACTATAACCATTAAATAAACTCTGGGATATTTTCCTAAATGTTATCGCATCCTTATACATATAATTAGAGACATCCCTATACATATCCATAACAATATACATAGGGATCTCAATAAATCATTCTATTTCTAGTTGAAAAACATTGAATTTACATTTAATCTAATACCACTATAGTGACCATGTATCGACATGCATTCACATTACATAACATTTTCAAAATACATAAAATATTACACCAAAAAGACCCATTATGAATGTACTAGACTAGTTCTTTTCGAAAAATGGAAACCTAATCCTTGGTAAATAACAGAGATACATTATCTACCATAAGGTACTTCCAGACTAGAACCCTTCATATACACATCAATCATAATGCCTATATTCAAAAACTATGTTAAAGGAAACCTAAAAATGGGTAAACTTAAATGCATAGTTAGAGATAACAAGGGAGACATGTAATCATAATCGTGAGAATAAGGGTATGAGAACATGATCAGGAAAATATAAGATCACACCCTATATATAAAATATAAAAAAAGGATTCATGGAATAAATATTGGAAGTTCATATGTCCTGAACCGTATGAAATAAAGAACATAATCAAAGAAAGAATAAAATAGGAACTAAACATTTAATTGTGGTAGACACATAAGCATATGATTATATTTCTATAGAATCCAAGACATCACATTGAATATCATCTTAGAATTATTTATTTACTCCATATACCCTCTTAGTAGTGATGGTTAACTCCCGTAGACATTTAGAAGCATGTGTATGATCTACATAGCATCTTAGTAATCATAATTCACTCCCATTTCCATCTTAGTAGAATGATCTAACTGCACATTCCATCATGGTAGTCATGGTTCACTATCATGTCAATTTTATAAGTCAAGTGTCTTTCCCATGAACATATTAGTATGTCTCAGGAGGTATAAATATTTACCCAAAGCATTGGAGGGAGATATAGCTCTAACCAATTTCTTAATTAAATAATACATACATGTTCCATGATATCATAAATAACTACATATCAACCCTTGAAATGAAATGGGTATTATAAAAATGTAATCATATCATAACCTATGAATAAATACATCATTCATAGTCCTTTCATAAAAAACATATCATGTGAAAAAACACGTATATCATAAAGGTACAACCCATGAAGGAGAAATAGGGTTCATAAAGACCATGTCATTAAGCATAACCCACTCATAGAAAGAATATGAATTGAACCATTATATCATTTCCTATAATGGCATGAGTAACATCATAAAATTTCATCTTATATGGAAAATAATTTCGAAATATACTTAAAAAATGTTTCTAGAGGAAAATATCATTTCTTCAATGAAAAAGTATTTTCAATTAATAAAACCATTTGAATATAATTTTATTGAAAAAACATTGAAAACATATAAAGAAGACTTAAAAACATTTTTAAGTCCTTTTTCCATGAAAACATATAAAATAAGCTTCAAAGCATTTTAAAATAATTTTTCATCACATAAAATTAAAAACAAAGAAAGAAATATTGAAATTTTTTGAGTTCCTTTTTACATGAAAGCATTTAAAGAGATCTTGAAAATGATTTGGAAACCACATATTGGAAAATAATTTGAAAACTATTAAATAATGAATGAATTTATTTTTTATAATTTTTCATCTAAAACATATAAATTATTGTTGAAATAATTTTGAAAAAACATTTCCTTGGAATTGACTTTTAAAGTTTTTTTAAAAAATTAACCTTCAATAATTTAAGATGATTCATCAAAGGAATGATATACGGTAAATCTATACCTTTTTTATGAGGTAAAAATAATATTCCTTCTATATGGTGAAAAGGTTAGAAAAATGGAATCTTTAGAAAGTATAAAGATGAATCCATTTAAGAGATTGGTAAAAGAATGAAGGGTACTAATTTCTTTTAAAAATTAAAGGATACTATTACAATATTCTTGGAAATATATTTTAGAAAACAAGGTTTTGAAGAAACATATATTTCCCTCCGAAAAGGGGGTAATGTAATGATTTCTTAAAAACACATTCTTAATTATATTTTGTACCAAAGAGTAGAAAATTATTAACAATAAATTAATATACTATGACTAAAAAGAGTATAAGGACAATCATGAGTATTCTTGACATATGTATCATAAAATTTTATCAAATGAAATATAAACATAAACAATCTCAAAAAGTGATGAAATTGTTCCAACAAACACTTATAACTACGTATACATGAACCATAATTCACATATAAATATGTGAAATTACATGAAACTGAAAAAATCATGATAAATAATTATATTAATTACAAAACATGTAAATTGGATCTATATGAACCTTTAAAAATATTTCTGGTGCATAAAAAACATGAGTCTCAAAGAATATAAATTGAGACAAAAGTGTTGTAACTATTTTGTAACAATTTAAACATAAACCCCATGAAATAATGATCATAGAATGGATAGGTAAATACCCAAAAATATAATTATTTGAATTATTTAACACAATCCAATGGGATTTATACAGAACACAGAAATGGAATGAATGGTGAATAAAGCATGTATCTCAAGGAAATAAAAAGATATATGAAATCCCCTTACCTTGGGCCTTGAATCTCAAAATAGTTATTAAAACTGCATGTACAATAAATATTAATTTATTTTAAATATATTACAGAACCATATTCTTAAATATAATATCATATAGGGTATGATTATGACCTTGAATTTCCCTGTTTTTAACCATCTTATGTTAAGTTTTCACTTTACTTAATATCCTCTTTGTCTTTTATATCTGTCATAATATATTATATTGTTACTCCTTATACATATATCATGATAAAAAAATATAAAAAAAGATATAAATATAATTAATACTCTTTAACTTTTTTTTGTATTAATCTATATAATATATAATTTTTAAATTGGGTACACTGTTCATAGAGACGGTAAATTGTACCAATGCATGATCTCTATTTCCATTTTTTTGTCATATTGAATGAAAGAAATAAAATTAAATATATGTATAAATTTAATTCATTATTAAATTATATTTATGATATCATATATAACATATGTAATCACTAAAACCATCCTTAATGCATTCGATATTGTGTTTGAAATAATCAAATTGCTTTGAGGGGCGGTAGTCCACACTTCCTCAAACAAAATTATCATATTAACACAAAATGGAAATTAAAAAGATATGTGTTTTAAATGTAATATATAATAATAAAGAAATAATATATATAATATAAAACATATATAAATAGTATTTATATCATAATGGACACCATGATAGGTGGTAATGGAAAATGAACAACCATCATTTTTTGAGGTACTAGTTCATCGTACATTGATGTAGTATGTTCTTTACCCATAAGAAAGATGTTTGTTATGTTTAATCTAAAATTTTTACATTAAAAATACTAGTAAAATTTTTATACATTTTATATTATATAAACATATATTAAAACGATTTGAAGGGGTGGAGAAAATAAAATAAAATAATGGACTTATGGGTAGACATCACCTCTTAATCGAGAAACTATATTTTGTTTGTGCCAAATGGATTCCATCGAAAGCCTTCCTCCCAAGGGAAGGATTATAGGAATAAGGTATGGATGTTTTTAATTTTATTGGTGTGATATTTTTATAAACTAAGTGGTTTTATTGAAGTTATTATTTTTTTAGAGATGGTGGGATTTTATAGGTATGAAAAATTACTCATTTAGAATTTTTGAAAAAACGTTTGGTGTATATATGTTATTATGGATAAAAGACATAAAAACAAACTAAATAAATAATTTATGGTTTATTTAAGAAACTATTCTATAAAAGGGTTTTTGGTAATGTTTTTAGGTCATTTCTCCCCTAATATTAATGTGTAGTCCCTAAATAACCATAATTTCACATTAATTGATGTGATTTATTCTAATCATTTTACTAATTTTATTGGTAAATAATTAAATTGGTATTATTAGAGACTAAGTATTACACTTATTAAAATGTTGTATGTTATCTATATATATATATTAATTTTAGGTTATCTCCACTACCTTGTGTCACTTTCACAATCCTCTACATCATTTTTTTAAATGTGTCCTTCAACCACTCATCCACGTCGCCACTCCATGTGTATCTCATCCTTTCGCCACTCCCTCTCCCGCTGAGTTTATCAGGCATCACATCCCCCACTCAGGAATTCCCCCAACCACGATTAGGGTTCTAGAAGAAATCTGCCCCGCCTCTGCCTCTACGTCCTCTAATGTCTGCAATATCCCGTGCACATTTATGGCTACCTACATCCCCTATTTTTTAGTATGCCTCTACGGTTCCCTCCAGTAGTTCTGTCACACATCCATTTACAACGTTTCCATGCAACTCATTTCATTTCGCATCATTCCCTCAACCACTTGGGGTTTCTTAATCATTGACCTAGGGGTTAAACTAAATATAAATACCTGATTTGTCACCTCCAATTCATTCATCATCTTCGGCCACCAACTTCTACTCTCACTACTACCATTGTCCTGTAATCTTTAATTTTCAAATCTTGTGACATGTTCTATTACTACAGCTTAAAATTCATACATCGTGACCTTCTTTTTCAGATACTTACATCGGGTACCAAGTCAGATTAAACTAATGTATCATCGAGACAAGAATCAGGTAAATATTCGCACTCCTTATTGACATGCTTCAACCATTTGACTTGGGTTTTAGGTGACAGATGACTCCTACCTATAATAATTCAATGAACTAAAAATAGATTTATACTATGGTCGCATTCTCTATTGTGGACGAATCATGCCACGGTCTTCGTGAAGCCTTTCCCATCGACAATAGTTTAATCAAAGTTCTTTCAAAACCAAAATTTTGAGAGCAGGTAAATTCTCCTAATGTCAACAAAATTTACTCCATTTTTTCCATAATGCTTTATTTAGGGTTAAAACTGATATAATGAGACAACTTTACTATAGTTCTGCTATTTTGATACTCCATCTATCCCTACCATATATCTATTTGGCCATTCATTCATTCAAAATAATTCTTAGGAGGGTTTTTCATGACTTCCTCATCATAAAAAAGTCGGTTGCATAGTCCCATAAGTTTAACCTATTCCATTCAATAAAGAATTAATGCACCGTCATTGCCTTTATTAATTTCCGGATATGTGTTTGCATCTAAGACCAACATTTTCCAGGGGAAATTGTTGTTTCAGATAAAGTTGGTACATGATTCCACTGTTTCTATCACAAATTTCATTTTTATACTACTGTTTTTATATGTAAATTCATACTACAATTATTGATTTGCTTTTTATGATGTATACTTAGTGGATATATTCTTTTTTTCTGGTTTAGGATGTGTGAATTCTATTGACTTCAGAAAATTAATTCGCATTGAAGAACAAGTTTTGGGATGGGAATGAGATGGTTCAGAACCATATCATTCTTCTAGACATAATAGCTACAAAGTGGTTTTTATAAATTATAATGACAACTAAATCAATATGTTTTTTGACACCATAGAACACAATCAGTTAAGTGTATAATTATTAATTATTTCCATTGAAAGCATATAATAATAAAACATTACAGTTTTCTTCATTACTATAAAGGAAGATCAATCTATTGGGTACTCAATAGTATGTGGTGTGGTTGATTATATCTAGGTACCATATCATTCAATTTTTTCCCATGATACTAATCTCACCCATTTACCATCAAATCCCAGTTTATAAATGCCATCCTTTTTATTTTGTGTTTCTGTTTATTTCCGGCATGCTTGTGGGAAAGTGATTCATTTTTCAATTATTGCTTCCCACATACATGTTTTAGAGGTAGATACTCATTCCCTTTTTTCATTTGGTTCACAGGGATCATTCCAAATATAATGTTACTACTACTTTGTAGGTTTGTTTTATTTAATATTATGTCTTCCGAATTCAGCAACACACTTTTGTCTTGCATCCTCACTTATTAGCTATGATAGAGATGATGTTATGTTTTTAAATAAAAAATTATTATTGATATTTCCTGGTTTGACAATTTAAGTTTTCATGAAATAGGAGTAATACCGCGAGTGAGAGTAAAATGGTAAGAGGAGCTTGCTGGGATGTTTCTACATTAGGAAGGGGTTTGTTTCTTTCCATGAGCCATATTAGAAGAATTTTTAATAGTAATTTTTTTAATAATGTCATATATAGTGTTGTAAGACTCACCCATGCTCACAATTTCTGTAAGATACTCTTGTGGTGCTCACTCGCAATTACCCTCTTCTCGACCAACCCATGGAATACAGACATTGGATGGGTTATGTTGGGACCACTAGCCTGATGTGAGATAACCAATGAGGGGGTGAATTGCTATGTGAATTTACGGTTTTACACTAAATTCGATACCTCAAGCACAAGAAACTGTAACAGATCTTAATAGGTGATAGATAGTCACTCCACCAACATTGGTTTATTTACATAAATTTCCTTCTCATGATGCACTAATATTTAGTTGTTTTCAGTGAGAAATGATGTTGTGAATATTAGTAGAATACATGGGATCTATAGATTCAACCACCCATCAATCATACCAACCATTATAGGTAAAGGATGACCTATACTTTCACATGTTGATCATATTAGTGGAAAAATAAGATTTATTGAACCTATTTTATTCCCATATGTTGTTGTCATTTATTGCCCAGGTTTTATGGAACAAAACATGGAAAAACAATTCAGACAGTATCTTATATGTACAATGAAGATGGTTAAATATAGAAGGTACATGACTGTTTTACCCTTTTAGATGCATGCATGAAAACATAATATGTCCTCTTTTTAGTATTTATTTTTTTAGCATTTCTGATTTTTTAGGAAATATTCATTAGGATTAAATCCTCAATAACATCACCTTTTCTCTTGTATATTCCAATATCCCCACTGACTTCTCTATATAGTTATAACTACCATGTCATTATATTACTTGGAAATATCACTTAGGTGAACTTGCATTCATATGGACATGAAATTTACATAATTTCTTACACATTGTGGAAAACATAGTTTATGAACATTTTTTATTTGTAACGATTTCAATATTAGTGGTACATAGATATTTATGGACTGATTAATCAATTTTTTCCCAATTTCTCACACATACTATTTTACACATTTCATATGCATAACCATTTCCATGTTTCTTATGCATAAGTGTTTCCAGATTTCTTATTATGGCCATTTTAGGTTGATATGGATAGATTGATATTCATCATTATTGTGTACTGAATAAAAATTGATAGGCTATGAGTTTTTACTACTTTAATATGGCCAAGGTAATATTAAAAAACCATGAGTTTCAATATGGTTAGAGAATAGTTTTGATTATGTATTTCTTCTTAGTAAGTATATCTATATTTCTAATGGAAATCAATTTTTATAATTTTTATGATCACCATTGTAGGTTGATAAGGAAATTTGATATGTGGTATTAGTATTTAATGAATTAATCCCTATAGGATATGAGGTTTGACTTCATAATATGTCCAAATAAATCTTCAATAGTATCTATTCTTATATTTAACCATAATGTATCTATAGGTAAACATGTTGGGTGATTTTTTAAGTGTTAAAACTACTGGATCATTACCGCTTATTCCACAACTATAGCTTAGAAATAAAAATCCAGGTAAAAAAATATATTTATTTTGGATGATTTTGTAGGTACTGAAACTCTTATGGGTCATCCATTTTACTAGGCTACCATTGTTAGAAGGTAGCCACTAGGTGATGGTTTAGAAATATGGTGTGGAATCCCAATTAAATTTAATTTACTATAGTTTTGTCAATTGATTATCAATGACGTATTAAAAAAATGTTTTCCGTTGTAACATTTTCAACATTCTTAGTGCACATATCCAATAATTTTTCCTTTTTTCCAGGATGATAGGCAACTGATGGATATAATTTGGAATATTTTGGTATGATTTTGATTAGAAATGGATGTTCTAGTATAGAGGTAGCGAGTTCTGCACAATTCCAATGTTCCACCTTAACAGAACAACTAAATAATCAACATCAGTTTATTGATCTATAATTTTCATTAGGTACTAAAATAGTGACCACGTCATTTAAGTGTCTTGTTCAAGGAATTTTTACTCATGGCCTTTAGATATGATCATTAATAATGAATTTAGTAGTCTGTTCGACTTTTGAAAATTTATTCATTTTTATTGTATGTTTTATAGATACATGTTTCATGATAAGAGAAATATGATGTGGAAAACCTATGTTTTTACTGTAATAGTTCAGTAGTGCATATTCTTCAACTAATTTATATTATACTAACATGTAGTTTCATTATAATTGTTTCTTAATTTCTATTTTTCTATGAAAAAATTATATTGATATATGTTTATTTCATTTTTATATCACTAAAAAATCCTTATTTAATATCATAATCCCCCTAACAATAAGTTGTACTTTAAAATATTTTATTTTTTAACTATTATTTTTAAATATTAGCCTCTAAACTGTGAAAATTATTATTATTGAATATCATTACATATGATTGAAGAGATTGAACTCAAACCATCTAACAATAAAGAATATTTTATAAATAGTAGACTGCAAAGAGTAATATTCCTATCCATAGGTATGTGTATTATTATTTTTAATTTCAGTTCATGTTCATGTCATCATTATATATAAAATGATTGACTGATAACCCATATTACAAGTTTATATATTACCACAATTAACATACCTTATTATTATCAATAACAAACATCCACTTCAATGGAGTTGTCTCCAACAATTCAATAGATCAATGTCAAACCTCTGGGGAGCCTCCAATTCTCCCTTTTTCAGGAGTCTGTATCAGACGTACGATATCCTTCTTCATCAAACATGGGCATGTTTACTCATTGGCAATAATTTTTTAATGTCTTCCATTAGTTCTAATATAATATGACAATCATAGTCATTATTTATGCATGTTATGGTGATAGGATTGTTGTTATACTCCCAATGAATATATTCTAGGCCTAAATGATCTTAACATGTTATTTCATATTTGTTAAGTCATTGATGGTGTCAGCCATCTAAAATAGATAATGCATACTGCAAACGAGATGACTATACCTAATATAATCAACTGTTGTCCCTTGAAGTCTGAGAATGAAATGTATTTGATCATCTATTATGAGGAATCATCAACTTTTGAATGTATAATATAGTGGTGTTTGTACCACTTACAACTCCTTAAGAGTCCCCAAATGTCAGGATAATTGATGGGGAGTATAGGTATGGATCTAGAATTATGTTATTAAATGTTCAATCCTATTGAAAAATGACTCTAACCTAAGTGGATCGGTGTATTTGGTTGTTCCTCTAGGAGACTCATCAGTCTTCTTTTTGATTTTGGTGTGATTTAATTCCCTCCTCACATTAATATTTTTTATGTCTATTAATGTTCTTCCCCTGAAGGGTAGACCGCAACCAATTTCTTTTAGAAGATGTAGTTGTTCACTGAATGCTACATTACAGCGTAATAGGAAATCAAACCTGGTGTATTTTCTCTCCCATGTGATGCACTATGGGATTTTCCAGTTTGTCTCCTTTTTTTGCGGGCTACAGTTCTATTCTGATTTCTGTTTGGGATGTATATATATCAACATTGTTTTTAACTATTTATTCTCATGATGATTATTCATTGAAAACAAAAAATTGTGTGGCTGATATGTTAAGGTTTTTGTATGGTATCCACTATTCCAGAAAGTATCTACTTAAGAAAGTGGATTTACTGTGTAAAATACATAGTACATAGATAAATAAATAGACTACCATTAATAGTTCTATTTTATTTCACCTTATGTAACATTTCCTTATGCCGTAATTTATTTACTTTTTATTCAACATTATTATTTCTTCTGAAATTTTATAAACACTATTCTCTTATTAAATAAAAAACCAGTAATCGAATATGTCGTGCAATAACATGAGCGAGTACTTGTTTTTTCTAAATTCAAATCTTAGACATTGAATAATTATGAATAATATTAATCCTTCATACCTGATGATATTATGGGTCCTTGAAGTGGAAATAAGTTCAAATGGTTATTATGTTTTTTTTAAATTTCACTGTGAAATTGATAATAACCAAAATTGTATTAATATCTTTATAACTTATATAATGTGACATAAAAAAATTCAAAATATAATTTATCATTAATAATTATAAACATTTTAAGGCAGTTGTTAACCTAAAAGTATTAATTTTCAGTATTAATAAAAAATTGATGTTTCTCCAAAAAAATCTAAACAAATAACTATAACCTAAATGCAGAATTATAAAAAAAAATTAATTTAATATTATCAAATTAAATTTTTATATGCGTCCAAAATATATTTTATTTTTTAATGTTGTTAATTCAAAAAAGGAACTTTTAAACATAAAAGGACTTTTCAAAAAATTATATCTTTCATTATCAATATGTTTTAAATATGTAACACCATCATAAACAATATTTGAAAATTAAATATTAATATTAATATCTCTAATTTTAAAACATTATTTGTAATTATATCATTTAAAAATTACTAAATAAATGATTCTTCATAGAAACTCTATGTTGTGTGTAACGTACGCCTAGTTATTTTTTAAAGTAGCACAATCCAAGTGGATCTCATGTGAAATAAATGTTTTATTTAGTGTTTATATGTATATATATATTTAAAATATTATCTGAATTGAAAAATAAAAAAAAATAAAATAATTTGAAAACATGTATTTCACAATATCTCGAGGTGTTATATTCTACCCCTATAAAATGGATTTCTTGATCAAAATTAATCTGGGTTAACAAACTTTTAAAACAAAAAAGTTTCATTTATGGAAACCCACATCATAAAAATTAATACTGAAACTTCCATTAAAAATGTAATTTTGGAACCATAATGGTAACCCAAAATGACATATAACTGGGTCTCCACATAGAAGAAAATTGGTTGGGAGTGAAAATTGGACATGGTGGAAAAGCGTAAATATTTATTGGGAGTGATTGAGTTAATCAATCACAAACAAGTGAATGGTCAATGAAAAGATGAGGGTCTCAATTTTATAATCATTTAATGATTTATCAGTACATTGGTTCAACAAAAGTTAAAGTATTAATACAACAGATTTTATTTTGTTCGTTATCTTCACATTGAGTAATTTTTTATTGACCAATAATATAAGTAAATATACTTAATGATTTATTTATATAAAAAATTAATTCTTTAAATGTGATTTTATTAATTTAAAATTTATCCATTATTTCTTGTAATAAATTTCTAAAAAATAGATTTTATGCCCGAAGTGCTAAAATACACTCAGATCATAAGGCTAATAAAAGAATGAAAAGAATAACTGTTTATATATAACTATCATTAAAAGTCAACATGGTTAACACATTAATCTATAAACATAAAAATTAAGACTATTATTTCATCATAAATAATAACTCATCAAAAATAATTTTACATTAACAATGTCATCATGTAGGCAAGGAGTAGGCATGCAAAAATTATCATCTTTTGGTCATGGGTTCCCGAACAACTGCCATGTCAGAAGAACAAAAGAATAATTATCCTTGTATATTTCATCATTCCTATACCATATTTTTTTATTCAAAACACATAAGAAATTTTATTTTTCCATTTCATTCTTATTCCACTAACAAGGACAAATCAACCATTTACACACTACCTCTTTCCTTTCTTACATCATATGTAGTCTCATTATCAACCATAATAAAACCATTACTCATACATCTTTTTTTATCATCTTTAAGTGATTTTGAGTTGGGAAATTTATTACCACAATGACCATTTTCTCCAAAAATAAATCACTAAACATTATTTGATGTCTTAGGGAGGCCAGCATTCCAATTCATTTGGTTAGATGAACTCTTCATATTCCCCTATAGTCATTTGATTTGTGTCCATTTTCTCCATAGTTAGAAGTTCTTTTTGTTCCTCTACGACAATCACATAGGTTATTGTTTCCACATAATTGAAATAAAAGAATCATAATATTCTTTCTTCAACGTCTTTTATTACATAAACACTAAGTGTACTCCTTAATACTCCTTGATGAGTTTGAGAGTTGGTTAATGTAGACATTGTTAATCATGTTATGTGAAAATTGAATAGGCATGATAGAAACTTCTTTCACTCCATTGATCATCTTACATGACCACTCATCATCAAATCAACCAACACATTCGTCCTTAATACGGTTCATTATCGTTCCCACCATTGACTAAAACAGAATCATAATATGAGCATTACATTTCAAATCATACAACCACATAGTCATAGAATTATCCACTTATAGGATGTATAAACCAATACAACTTACATTTTCTATGACAACCTCGGTTTATCCTAGGTTATTCATAGTCATATAATATTTAAATTTTTCATGATGGTTCTTGAGGAGTTTGTATGTTCTAAAAGCTTATCCTCTAGGTTTTTAAAATCAGTTGTCTTGGAGGGACCGTTTTCATGTACTGGATTACCCAAAGTCAGACCCAGAATAACTTTTCAGTGTTCTCACACCTTGGTACATTTGTACCAAAACCACAACCACTTATAGTATATAAATAAATAAATATATATATATATATATAAATATTGAAAACCACTTACTCAACCCTTTAACAAAAATCCAGTACACTTTCCTAACCTTTAAAAAATCCTTACACATATCACTATTTATATCGTTTGATATATCCTTATAAATATACATAGGTATCTCACTAGTGTTTTCTCATCATAGATTCTAATGGTGGACTTAACCATTTATTAAATTTAAATATTTGGTCAAATACCAAGACCCAAATTATTAAATAGATAAAAAAGCTACAAAAGTCTGAAGGAGGGGATCTTATTACAATCTTTTTCATATATGTGAAACCGATCAACCGGCAACTCATCCTGCCAAGTAATTCTTTGGTTAATCCCTTTTTTGGCCCGACCATCAGCAACCATGTTTGCTTATTGGTAGGCTTGTCTGGTGATGTACCTAATTTACAAGAGAAAAGATAAGAAATTCATCCAATAGGTGGTGAGAGACTAGGAATAGTGAACCAAACCACTCCATATTACTTGGACAATGGTGGTCGAATCACTTTCTATCCAAAGGTTTTCGAGCTCTTTTGTTTAGAAGAATAAATAACATGAATCACACTATCCATCTCAGCTTCAAGATAAGAGGCAATCCCATATCCATCATATAAGCATCCATGACAATGACGAAGCCAGTCTATGAATATAGAACCACATCTAGTAGGTATCAGATTCCTTTTAGAGGCTCTGTCAACATTGATCTTGATCCATCTGTAAAATGGGTCTTTCCAGAACACCTCAAAAGTGTGTCTCGGTTGTTTGTAGAGATCATAAATCTGTAGTCGATGAAGAATCACAAAGTCTCCAACTGAGTTGTCACAATGAGCTTTATGCTGTGAGGCAGCATCCTTAATGGTAATGAGAATTCTCATCCAACCTGAATTATGAATAAATGAGGAATTTTTTGGAATAATAGAGTTTTGATAATACCAAATGATGCAGAGTATCTCAGCCACAATAGTCAGTAAAAGATTCATGATTTTCTGAAAAGTGGTCGGCTCAACACAATGTTTTAGCTGCGTGCAAATAGAGTCAGAGAATAACCATCTGTAATCAAGCATGTCTGTGATAAAATTACAGTGAGGAGAATCCATGAAACAAGAAAAAAATAAATCATTAATGTATTTTTCATGTTGATGACAAAAATGAAATTTAGAGTTTAGTTGGATACCAATGGTCTAAAGATAGACCAATGTAGGGAGACAGTTGTGCACAATGCACCAAACAAGGTTGAGGATTGAGGGCTTAATCCAATGCAATTCAAAATTCTTTAAACATATAAATACAGAATCCGATGTTGAGAATTTGTGATTGTAAAAGAATTTAGAGTCTAGAACACCATTTTGGGAAGGCTCCCATACTAGGAAGTCATCGGAGATAAAGAAGGTGTTATTATCGACCACATGCATGATGTCATTCAGAATTTTATGATGTCAGTAATGGAGAACCTCCTTTATAGTGTCGTTATAATTCATAGGAGTGTAATTTGGTGGTAGAAACGAAATAAGGGGAGTTCCAGTCCAATTTTCAATTCAGAAGTGCATGGAAGAATCCATGTGAACAATCCATCAATAATTGTTCATAATATTGGAAAAGGAGATTTTGATGGAAGGCTAGATCAAAGAATTAAAATGGTTCAGATTCCCATTTTTAATCCTCATAAGTAATTTGTTTTTAAGAAACTCTATAGAATCTGAGCATTTTTTTATCTGATTCCATGTACGCTTAGCCTGAAGGGCCTCATTGATGAGTTTGATTTTTTTATGGCTAAGACCACCCTACTCAAGGGGTTTACAACAGTTGGACCAAAAAATGGTAAAAAGTGTTCTCTCCAGAATGATACCAGTCCAGATGAAATTTTTAATGTAAACACTAATATTTTTTGAATACTGATAGGCTATTTATAAACATCATCGAGTAAACCATTTTAGAGAAATTGTGGAATTCACGAGGTAAATCTTGCCTACCATGGAGTGGGATTTACCTTTCAAGGCAGATAGTTTTCTGAGAGCATGATTGACAAAATCATTAATGAACATGGATTTAGGTAACCCCCAGAAGATGGGACCTTTCAGATTAGTGAAGGGGAACCCTCATTAATGCCTAACCTTTCAATGATTCTATTTTTCATGTGAGAGATAATTTCTTACTAAAGAAAGAAAAGAAATTTCTTCCAGCTGATAGCTTGAATAGACATCTCTTCATAACGTGCTAAGGAATTTTTTAAGGTTATAATATTCTTTATGCCTCCATTAAAGAATAAAATGATGTCATCGGCATATAAAAGCTGAGTCAGGACATTTAGGTTTCCGGCCGCCTTAATGGGTTTGAGTTTGTTATGATCAACTAGTCAAGTGAGGAATATGTTAAGGTAGTCCTCAGCAATAGAAAAAATAATGTCTGATAAGGTATCTCCATACCTAACACCTTTGGTGCATGGGAAATAACCCTTATAGGATTTATTAACAAGGACGGAGATGGAGGATTATTTAAAAAGAGTGTGGATCCTGCTTATAAAAATGTCATTGAAACCAAATACTTGGATAACCTTAAAAATAATGCTAAAATTGATGGTATCAAATGCTTTCCTTATGTCATGTTTGATAGTAATACTTCCTCCTCTATAATCCTTTTTAAGAGAGATGGTGCATTTTGAGTCCAAGAAAATGCAATATTGGATGGATCTTCTCTTAATAATCCCAAATTGATTCCAAGAAATAATTTGATTTCATAGGTGTGTGAGCCTATTTTAAAGAATCTCAATAATGATTTTATAAAGGGAATTGATGAGAGAAATAGGATGAAATAGATAGATTTTAGAAGCATTAACCACTCTGGGAATTAAGGTAAGAAATTTGGCATTAAAACCATGAGGGAGAAACCCTTTTGAAAAGAAGGTTTTGACATGTTTACAAACATCAGGGTGAATGACATCCCAAAAGATCTTATAAAACCCTATTATTGAACCCTTTGGGCCCTATGGTACTATCTGTATTTAGACTAAAAATAGTGTCCTTAATTTCATGATCATGGGGAATACCTAAATGAATTTGATTGTATTTCTCATTGACCATTACCATGATAACCCCAAGATTGGGAACCCTATTGATGTTATCCTCATTGAAAATATTGTAAAATTAAGAGACCACATGATCAGCTATTTCCACTTAAGAGTCAATGATAGTATAATTGTCCCTAATAAAGGATTAATGTCTACAAACATGTCTAATTATTTGAAGGAAATTGTAGAATTTAGTATTCCGGTCATCATCAGTGAGCCAGTTAGTTTTGAAAACGTTCTTGCGCATATCGTCTTTACACACCAAAAGATCATTAGGTCTCAATGTGATGTTCAATTCATTTTTGGGGTCGATGGAAAAAATCATATTTGGTGTTAACATTTTTAATATGATTTAGATCATTATCAAGGTCTACGATGTCCTAGTCAAATTGCTTTGATTTAGTTCTAGAAAAACCCATGATACATGACTTAAGATGTTTGAGCTTGATAACATAGGAAAAAGCACCAGTGTTATGATTCATTGAATCCGAACATTTCTTAATGTGGTGAGAACGTTTTAGTTCGGCATACCAGGCATTATTGAATTTGAAGGGAATATTATTCCTGGATTTTTTATGAAACATACTGACTATGATAGGATGATGATCAGACTTTAACCTATGAAACGTAATTATTGATATGATATCCGATTTATCTAGGGATGTATTATTTTTAACATCCCTATCAAGTTTTCTAGAAACTACTCAGTCAAGGTGTCTTCTATACCAAATATTATTGGAACGCATAATATTGATTTCTATGTGTTAGAAATCTTCTAATTCAGCCTTAAACTCTCTAGAGGATGTGTTAGAGTGGTGAAAACAAATTTTTTTTAGGGGTAACCAAAGGAATTAAAGTCACCCAACCAAATCATAGGGTCATTAATGTTATTAGCTTACATAGAATGTTCATGACAAAGAGGTATTCTATCTTGATATCTATTCTTTGAATAAACCGAAGCGCAGAAAATATGTGCGTTATCAATAATAAAGTCACAAGTGAACTATTTTTCAGAGCAGCTATAAATATTAGCACTTTTTAAAGAGGAATGATAAAAAATATATATAGGGGCTCAATAGCAGGACCATATTTAAAAGCACCAATTATGATATAACTAGTAGCAGAGAGATGAATAAAATGTGTAGAGAAATTAATTTTTGGTTCAATGCTTGCAAATTTATTTTATTATGTGACTTAATAAAGCATTTAGAAATAGAAAGAGGGTCAGGGTTTGTTAAAACCTGAAAATTCCAAAAAAAAAACATCAATTTTTTACCTGGACTTGGAGCATGAACTCCCCTTTTATTCTTCGAGCCTCCCAAAACATTCTTTATCCCATATCTCTTAAGAGTTTGAGAAGTGGGTGGTCTGTTCATTTTTTCTTGTTTACTCATAATAGAAGTAAAAACAATGATAGAAGTACCTGTATTACCAATAATCTGAGAAACAAGAGGTGTTTTATTTTTAGGGGGTGTTCATGTGGCCATCCTTAGACTTCATAAGAGATTCCTTGTTATGAGAAATAGTAGGCAAACTAGAGAGGATGTGTGCCTATTTTCAACTCATAATCAAGAGAAAAATTTTCATATTTTTGTGATTCTGAGAGTGAATTCAAAGAGGGTGATGTAGTGTTAGTTCAAAAATCAATGGCATTGTGTGCAATCACTATCCTGGGTGTGTCCAAGAGAGAAATATTAGATTTATTTATACCTTCATACACCTCTAGTGGTGGTTTAGAAGTGAGTTTTAGAACTGGTTTCTTGATCGTAGGGGAGAGAATAGGTTATTCCCGATCTGTAGGGAGAAGAGAAACACTAGATACATGCAGGGTAGTCGAATGGGGAGTCTCATCCAATCCCTGTGGTGTTGGAAAAATATGAGAAGTAGGATCATTGGTTCCTAATAAGGTCTTGTATGGTGGTGAGACATCCAGTGGAACTCCATAATTGGAGTAATCAATAGATACCTCAACTAAACCATGTGCTTCATTGGAAACATCCATAGAGAATCCATCCATGGTAGAAGTATCATGTATTGTGTCCTTAGATGAGTTGTCATCTCGGGATTGATCACAAACAACCAAAATCATATGTTCAATATCAAAGATGATGCTAAGATCATTGATATCATATTCCTCATTTTTGACCATATTTTCCCAGTTGATACCCATGTTCTAACCAAGAAAACCTATTTTTTTGATACATATATCGGGTTTCTTCATGGGGGCTCAGATTTTTCAGGAGCATGGATCTTAAAATTGCTCTTTGTAACCATAGTCCTTTTGTATTCATGAGGCAGAGCAGCCTGGATCTTCATAACCTGAAATTTTAGCAGATTTTAGCCAACAATTTTACAGAACTCACAGTACAGTGGCATACGCTCACACTCGACTATAACTTCAGTTTTGAATTCATTATTTTAGAAAATAATTACCTCCAGCAATTTGTCAGCAATGTCAATTTTGATCATGAACCTAGCGTAGAGACCAATATCGACATTAATAGTGCGTTTATCAATCTTTAGTAGGGTGCCGATACCGGAAACAATATCATTAAAAATTGTTGAATGCCAAAAATACAAGTTCAGTCCATGAATCCTCTACCAGATTTGAAACATAGAATTCTTTGATTTGTGTGGGTTGAAAGAGAAGTCCCACTATGAGATCTGAAGCACTCCAGGATTATGTTGATGATTTCCATGCTTCTAGACATGGTCAATTTCATAGTCTGATTTTAATAACATGATGTCCTTACAATTATAGTTCCTTTGAAAACAAGGAATTATAAGCACTGGTACATACATGAGCTACATTACCCAGCACTAGGATCTTCATGACAAGAACCCTTCTTAGACACATCCTACATAATACCTATAAATAGTAAAAATAGAAATGGGTGAGAATATATGCTCAGTAAGGGTAGAAAAGGGAAACATGGATGTATAATTATTAGTGTAAGGGTATGAAAACATGTTCAAGATTATAGAATATTATACTCTATAAGGGAAAAATCACAAACCTGAATCACAGAATAAATATTGGTTGTTCATAAGACATGAATCATTATGAAATTATGAACATAATCCATGAAATCATAATATATGAACATAAAATTAAATTGTATTAGACATATAATCATATAATATTATTTCCCTGGTAGCCAAGGAATCAATACCAAGACCATCTATGTAATGAAGGTTTACTCCCCATACAATCTTAGTAGTCATGGTTCACTCCCTCAATACTCTTAGTAGCTCTAGTGCACTCCTATGACAATATTTTTAGTCATAGTTCACTCACATATCCATCTTAGTAACATGATGTCACTCGTCATACCATTATGGGAGTCATTGTTTACTCCCAATCCCATCATAGTAGTCAAGATTCATTTCCAAGACCATAATAGTCTATCTCATGAGATGTAAATATTTACTCGAATAATTAGAGTGATATATAGGTCTCACCTATCTCATTATGAAATCATACGTACAATTACCATCAGATAAAAAATAATCATATCATAGCCCATAAAATTTAAAATAGTATTATAAATATGTAATCATATCATAACCTGTGATAAATATAGGTTTCATAATATTTTCATCAAAATCATAACCCATGAAACTAAAACAAATTACAAAAACAAATAACCTGTAATAAAGAAAAAATAGCATGATGTCCATTACATTAATCACAAAACATTCATAGAAATAATATGATTAGATCATTTAGATCATTTACTATACATGAAAGAGTAACATAAATTGATACCATAATAGATATACTTTTTTTAAAATGACCTTCATAAACGGTTCTTTAGGAGAATATACTTAAATCTTTGGAAAATGTTTTTTAATGTGAAAACCCATTCGAAAATAATTTTCTTATAAAAACGTTCAATACTTATAAATAATACTTTAATAATCATGAAATTATTATTTCATGAAAACATATAAAATAGGCTTCAATGCTTTTTAGAAAACATTTTATATTAAAAAATTTAGAAAATATAGTAAAATTGTGAAACTTTTTTCAAAACATTTTAAATTGGAACCATATGAAAGGAGATAGAAAATGTTTTAAAAACTATTTAATAGAAAATAAATTGAGAACTTATAAATATGGTTTCATTTTTTTGAAAAAAATGCATTGAAAATATTTAAAATCATGTTTAAAAAATTTGGAAATCACTTTTCCAAGAAAATAACTTTTAAAAAATATTTTTTTAAATGAACCTTTTAAAAAGAAATATTATTCTTAAAATAAATGACTATGGGTAAATCCGTACATTCAATAGATGTTAAAAAAACATTCTTTTAATAATGGATTGAGTTTATAAAAAATATTTCGGAAAGTGACAATAATATTCCATTGAATATATTGGTAAAAGTAAAATAGTGTACAAATTTATTTTAAATAATAATGGATAATCTTAAAATTTTTCTTAGAAACACCATTTATAATATATGTTTTTGAATGAACATATATTTCTGAATGAAAAGAGGGTGAAGTATGCTTTCATAAAAATACTTTCTTAACTATATTATGAATCAAAGAGAAGAAAATGGTAAAATATAAGAATATATCTTGAATAAATAGCGTATAAGGAAAATCATGTGTTTTCATGATTGATGTATCATAATATTTCATCAAAGGAACCATAAACATAAAGAATCTCGAAAATCGATGATATTGTTTCGATAAACTCCTATAACATGGTAAATTTGATTATAATCCCCATGTAATAATTTGAAATTAAATGAATCATAAAATACCATTTAAATATTGAGATTAATTACATAACATGAAAAATGTAATCATATACATTTTGAAGAATATGTGCATAACAAACACGAGTCTCAAAAATGGGAAATTTAGAAAAAACTGTTTTACGGATTTGGTAGATTTTTAAATATAATCCAACTGAAACTATTGTAATATAATGGATATGAAATTACTGAAAATTATTTGTATAATAATCATTTAATAAATCCTTATGAATTATATAGACCATACAAAGTTAATGGGTGGTGAATAATATTTTTATATCCCAAAATATAAAGTTAGTGAAAATCCATTTTCCCTATGTCTTGACTATTATTGTACTCACTAGAAAAACATGTATGAAAAATATATATTTATTATAAAAATATTACAAAAAAATATTATAATCTGTAATACTTTATGTGGTTATATTATGACCTTAAATTACCCCTTTTTTAACCATCTTGTGTTATGGTTTCACTTAAGGAAATATTTGATTTATTTTTCTTATATATCATAATTTGTTATATTGTTGCGAGTAATATTTATTTAATGATTATAGTATCTAAAAAATTATAAAAAATTTATTTATATCCAATATATCTTTATTATATTATTATATTTAAATTATAATAATATAATGGATGACACCGTTCAGTGAGATGATATGTTGTATATATATATAAATGTTGTTTCCATTTTTATTAGTGTATTGGATGAAATAAATAAAATTACATAGATTTATATATGTATATAATTATTAATGTAGTTTTTTCATTTCATATATTTCATACATATTCACTAAACCCATCATTAATACATTCCATGTCATGTATAAATGAATCAAATCACTTTGAGCGGATGGTGGTCCACACATCCTCAAATGAAATATTCATATTTACACACAATGGAATGTAAAAAATATATGATTTTTAAAAGGAATAAATAATCATAAGAAAATAATATATATAATTTATAACATACAAAAATATAGTTTCCATCATAATGGCCACCATGATAGGTTGTAATAGAAAAATTAATAATCATCATTTCATGATGCAGTAGTTCACCGTACATAGAAATAGTGGGCTCATTACCCATTATATGGGGGTGTGTGTTAGTGTAGATTGAACCATTTAAATAAAAACAACTTAGTATATTTATTATATTTTTTGAAATATAAAAATAGAATAATGTGTATTACAGATGGTGGATAAAGAAAATAAAAGAAATGACTTGAGAGAATACATTACCTCTTAATAGGGAAACTCATATTGGTTTTGCCCTTAAGGATTTCTTGAATTGCCTTATATAAAAGGTAGGGCTTATATGATGATTTTTTGGGCTGTGTTTATGTTTATTTGGGATGTTATTGGACTAAACTAATACATTTTTGAGGTTTGAGGATGTGCGATATGTGGTGGCCTTTTATTTGGATGGAAAATGACTCACTTGGAATTTTTTAAAATAGGTTAGGTTTATACAGGTTAATAAAGAAAAAAAACAAAAATAAATAATGTTATTTTTTTTTGTTGAAATTGGTCCAGATTATGGGTTTTTGACATGTTTCTATGTAATTTAGGCCCATATGATTAAATATAAGTACCTAATTAAGTATAATTTGTCCTTAATCACAGTAATTAATTTTAATCACATATACTAGCCTTTTGGTAAAAAATTATGTTTATATTATTAGAATAAAAATATTATAATTATTTTAAAAGTATATTTCAATTTTTTAAAAATTTAAATCACATAATTGGGAAAATTATGATTAAATCTAACCCCACAAACTGGATGAAATAATTGGTCATTAATGTAGAAAGAAGTACATATGTTTATTAAATTTTTATATTAAATTTCATAGAGAAATCGAGGCTAATGAAAACAAAATGTATTGATAAATTTATATTTGTTCTTATTTTACATTGAAACAAAATTTTACATATAATTTAACATTATTAATTATTTAAATGAAAAGGTAGTTTTTAACAGATTAACAGTATTCTTCAGTATTCATCAAAAACTGATATTTGTCAAAACAATATATATAACTATCACCCTAAAGTAATTTTGGCATTATAAATTCCAAAATTAATTTTTTTTATCAAATTAAATTTGTATATGTGTCTAAAATTTATTTTATATTAAATTTTATTTTTTCAAGAAAACTGTATTTTTAAACAAAAAATGCATTTACCCAAAATTATATATTTCAGAATCAATATGTTTAAATTCTATAAAACCATTATAAAAAAAGTTTGAAAAGTAGTTTTTTATATTTATGTCACTTATTGTATTGCCTATTTTTTATTTAAATAATTTAAAAAATATAATAAAATAATGCTCCGAAGAAACACGATGTATCATTTTACATGCACCATGTCAGGGTTTTTTCTTAGCACAAGCCAATTCAGTTCCATGTGAAATAAATGATTGAATTAATGTTTTAATATATATATATATATATAGAACTATTTAAAATTTCATGATAAATTAGAAATATAAAAAATATAAATTAATTTTAAAAAAATAAATCACAACAACTTAGGGTGTTACAATAGGAAAATCCATAGAAGAAAATTATATTAAATAATGAAGAGAACTGATATTGTTTTTTCAAATGGATATGTACTAAGGTATAAAATCATTTCCATCTAGTGAAATATATTAGTGATGAGATATATATTGATTTATATGAAAGTCCTCATAGGGATTTGTTTTCTAATGAAGAAAAAATCATGAAATTTTCTGAGTCCGTGGAATAGATTGTCATTGTTCGAACTACAATATAAATATAAAATTCAATGCAGTATTAAAAATTTAATGCATAGGAATTTTATTAATTTATAATTTTTAACTATTTTATATCATTGATTTCTATATATGGAAGGTATTTTGTCATCCCTCATAGTTATATTAATAACTTTTTTGAATAATGTAACACCGGGAATACATTTTGTGAAGGTTGTTTTTCTTTTTTATATTATACGAGATAAATAATGCAAAAATTAATATATATATTTCATTATATTTTTTAGTATTATAAATTTTATAAAAATATATATATTTATCACGGAACCACTGGATCCAAAAGTAATTGAATTAGATTATGTGTCTAAACTATTTCAAGAAGTTTAATTATAAAAAAATGGAACCTCAATGTAATACATAAAATGTATTTGTGTAATATTTATGATCATCAATATCTTTCCAATTGATTACATAGAAGAAAACCCAGTCCAATTATTCTTTCAAACTTAGAATATTGATTATAACATTATAATATGATACTCAATAAGTAGTATTGGAAAATTGGTAACATTTAGATACATTATTTATTTTGTTACCCAGATAATATAATGAATTGGTTAGATTAAAACTTTGGAGAAAACAAAAAATACCATAATAAGGAAAAATAAATGAATATAAATAATCATGAACTCAATGAAAGAGTACAAATAGAGAGATAATAAAAATTTATAAATAATATTGGTATGTCAATAGTAGATATGAAATTATTTTTAATAATTAAAATGATTCCTAATTTGATACAGAGAGACCTTAAAGTAGGGTATAATGTTAGAAAAGTCCGTATTTGTGATACCCAATCAATTGAAAATTTTATCTCAAGGAAATATTTAATAAAAAATCCATAGAGTGGATGAATAGTCATTTATATAAATCTATATTAATGATATTTACTTTTAATTGTAAAATTTGCAATGAAATTCAAATATGTGATAAAGGTGTTTTGAGCTCTATATGTGTTATTAGCACACCCAATAAGTTATATTTTTAGAGATATTCTTATATTGTAATTTTTTATTATAAAAGGATCTAATTTTATTATAAAATTAAAAAATATTATTAATATATCACTAAATTGTGATGCAAAAAATTGTAAGTGAACACTGATTTTTTACTATTAAAACCTATAAACAATTAACGGTGGAATATACCATTTTATTATGAGACCAGATGATTAGGAAAATTAATTTAATGATAAAATTATTTATTTTTTATATACTATATATTTATTGATCGAGTTATATTATACCGTGTAAAATAAATTCTCTTTGTTTGACATAATGTGGTGATGATTTTCCACAGAAAAATTATTGTTTTTAGTAATAAACGAAAATATCACCAATTTTGTTTTTTTAAATTGATGAAGAATAATTAAAAAAAGGTAATTAATTTCATTTAATTAGACATTGTTGTTAAAATAAACCTTAATATATCATTATGTAATGTTCTATGAATTCATAACTAAAATAATGATACTAATTGTTTCATTAATTATACCATATCCTCATGTATTAATCCAAGAGACGACATCATGAATGGATTGGGTATATTTCACTGTTTATAAAAGATATGGTTTCCCAAATATATAAATTATTGAAACAACAAGGGAAAGAATTATTTATAACCATTTTTTCCTAATTAAACATCTAATTAGAGGAATAATTAATAACATTATACATGTTTTCTGAAATGGAAGTAGAGATATCAAGGTGTCATTTATAGTACATGTTTTGTATTTTTTGGGTTCCAACTATGATAAAAGTATGTTTGAAGTTTTTGAGTATGATTTCTATAATGTATTATATCAATTTAGTGAATTTTAATTTTTTATTACATTTTACTAGAAAATTAAAATTTCTAGAATATTATAATGATACTATTTTGTTTTTAATTAAATGTGGATTTGGTAGATATTAAGATTAATTGTTTGAATCTAATTAAAACATGTGTTGTGTTAAAATTAGATAATAAAATGAAATAAATGATATTTGATTATTCTATAAACTATATTTCATCCATTCCATCAGAAAAGTAATTCATAATTTTTTTTGAGATAAAGACATACAAATTTGTTTATGAGAAAGAAAAAAATATTCAATAAAATAATGTTAAAGTAAATGAAGAAAAATTAATATTTTTTGTTCCCAATTCAATGATGATTTCATATATAAGGATGAAATTTTGGATTAATTATTTACTAGTGTAATGACATTATGATCACTATCATCATTTTTGAATAAACATTAGACAATTTCATGGTTTTTAATAATATATTTTGTCTATTTGTAGTGAAATTCATTAAAAATATGTAATTCATAACATATTTTTTTAATAAAATTACAAATGGATTACATTTAATGTGTGTTTATGTAACGCCCTGACCCCAATTACCCAGAGTCAGTGAATTGTTACGTAACATTGGAATGATCACAAAATATCAAATCTCGAAAGACCAAATAGTTTAGCAGCCATGGAAACACTAGATACATTCATAAGTCTTACATTACATCATAAAGTGAAAAACTAAAATTACGTAGTCTCCATAGTCCACACCCATATCCCCTTCAGACTATCCCTGCAGGTCAGTAATAAAATATTTATTCACATCCTACGAAAAATAAAACATTGAAAGGGGTGAGCTCAGATTCTCAGTAAGGATAACAATTTACCGGAAGCATTCATAAATAAACATAAACATTTAAGGCAATGTATAACTAAAACAAAAGCCTTTTAAATATGAACTTAAACATAATATGGAAAAAGTAAAATGAGATAATTCCATTTACTTCTTCTCATTGATATTCTACTGGTCAAATAATCACATGCAATATCAATAACCACTTTTATAATGATGGAATGCATAATGCCAGACTATCATAACCATGTATCCAAGGCCTCATGCAATGAATAAAAATAAGATTTTGTCAAGGCCTTGTTCCAAGACACTAATTTGTCTCATGAGACCTACCGATTCATCGAGGAGATATAGCGGGCTCCACCCGTCACTTATTAAGTCCAATTAATTCCTTATATGAAAAGGTTTAAACATATCATAAACAATAACATAATCGTATCACATAAAACATGCATAATGGAAACAGAAAATTTCCACATTTCAATCACAAGATACCAATAAGACACATTGATATGACAAAAACACTTTCAAAACCATTTTCAATACAAAAATAAAAGAAAATTAAAACTTCGTATTTATTTTTCTTTTTAATAAAAAGTTATGGCTTGTTGAGAAAGCCGAAACTCAAATAATGGTCATGGTGGCAGAGAAGTTGTTGTCGCCGCATACGTACGATAAGAAAAACATTCCTCTTTTTCATTTAGTAAAACGCTTTGTATAAAATTATTCCTTTTTAATAAACCTAAAATTCAATGGGGTTTATACACCGTATACAAGATATTTGTGTATAAAACAAAATATGCCTCAGTGAATAGAGATTGAGACGAAGTCCCTTAAAAAGATCATTTTGTTAAATAAAATATATCTATTATGTGTATTAACTATATGTACACATAAAGAATGTATAAATACAAGATAGGACATAATAATGTCATGACCTAATTTTAATGTAGGAGATTAACCCAAAGAATGGAAATTTGGTTAAGAAGTTCCCTTACCACGTGTCCGACTTGACTCGATCATTCTTTAATCTCCTGAATAATAAACAAGAGTTAATTTAGATTTTCTTAAGAACCTTTTTCATGTTCATTATTCCTTTTATATCACTTATTACCATGTTATGAACATTATTTATGTTAATAACGGTCATTTTGTCGATCTTTGGTACTTGAGTCAAAAATAAACTACTTATAATTACATATTTTTCATGTGGTAAAATATCCATTACATACAGAATTATATTGATGATTTAGATATCATATATATAATATATATCTAGTATATACATGCCTTTATAATATTAAAGAACAATTAGAGGTAAGAAATGAAATTCACCATTCATGGAGACGGTAAGCCGTACGTACGGATGAACACTACTTTCATTTCTATTTCATAATTAATTAAATTAAAACAAAATGAGATATATATATATATATATATATATATATATTATGTTATATAGGTCCCATATCTTCATTAAATTCATTCTTTATACATTCCATTTATTGCATGAACGAGTCACGTCAATTGAGGGTGCGGTAGTCCACACTTCCTCAAATGAAATTATCGCATTTGCACAACACTAAAAGCATAAAGGTATGATTTAAATGTAAAATACAGAAGCCTAGAGAGTAAATAAATATAATATATATCATAAATAAAAAAAATTCTATCATAATGGCCACCATGAGAGGTGGTAGGAGAAGATAGAACAATCATCGTTTCGTGAGGCAGTAATTTGTCATCCAAGGAAACAGTATGTTTTTTATCCATTAGACGGAGGTGTGGGTAAGTGTAGATCGAATAATTATCATAAAAAATCCAATAATATTGAATATAATGGTTTTTTACAAAATAAAGAAATAAAAAGTGTTTAAGGGGTTGGAGAAGCAAAATAAATCAAATGAGAATAAAAGAAGACATTAACTTAAAATCGGGTAACTCTTTTTGATTTGAGCCAAAGGCTTCCTTGCGAAGAATTCTTCCCAAAGTGAGGCTTCTAGGAGTAAGAGAGGGAATTTGAGAGAGTATTGGGGCATATTTTGGCTGATTCAAATGGCTTGACGGTGTGAATAATGTGGTAGAGGTGGGGGGCTTTTATAAGAGGAGAGGAGGGGCACTCTTGGAAAGTAATGAAATGTTACAATATTATGAAGTTCTTTTCGGATTGCAAAGGGCTCACAATGATATATTTCGAGTATAAGGTGATAAGGGTTCTAAATATACACATCCAATATATTTTTGACAATTTTATGTCATATATTTTACATTATCTTTTAATTTTATTCAATCGTTAATTAATGATGTTATCACAAACTTCATCATTGTGTATTATAAAATTTAATTTATTTACTGTCTAAAAATTATTAAAAACTTACCATGATGTAGAAAATCTTTTTATCTTTCCAATTAATTTTTATAGTCAGAATGGTATCATATATTACCCCATGTAATAATTGTTTTACTAAAACATCACATGTTTGTGGCAATTTTATTTTTACTTTAAATAAAAAGTTATTAATGTCATTTTCTTACCCAAGTTGCTCCATGGGGTCCCCAAGTTGACACATGGATTTTCTTGGTCGTCCATGACTCATCCAATAAGGTTAGGACAAGTTTAAGGGTATTTTCATATTTTAATAATATCATTGTTACCTTAAATTCTACTAATTACCTTTAATCGCGATTAATTGAACTTAAAAGGTACTATTCACCAAAAATTTATTTTAATCCAATTGAACCACATTTTACATACTAATGAAAACCATGTATATCATATTTTTTAAAATCAAATCATAGAAGTGGTAATGTTTCATTTAAATGAAAAATAAGTTTTTAACTACAACTTAGTGGTTTAACTATTCATCAAAAATTGAAGTTTTTCAGAACAATGCCAAAATTTCACCCTAAGATATAATTGATATTTCAAATTAAAAAAATTATTTAAATTTTAAAAAATTCCAAACAGATTAGTTGAATTAATTAATTTTATAATTAATTCCACTATCACAACAAATAGCGTGTTTTTAAAAGACAATATACATCAAAAGATTGACAATTATTTATATCCAATTTCAAAGTGAAATTAATTTTAATGACCACCATTGGATAAAATGGTAAAAATATATTCTAATTAATCTTTATAACCACTCAATAGTATAATTTATCACTATAAATTATTTTTATTAAAAAAGTTGTTTTAAGTGTCGTTCACTATTCATAAAAAATTGGAAGTTCTCAGAAAATTACAAAAAATTTTAATTAGGATAATTTTGATATTATGAATACAAAAATGAAGTCCATTTTGAAATATAAAAATTATATAATTTAAAAAAGTGGGTATTACTATTCATAAATGCTACTTTGATTGGTCACGGTGTGTTAGAATCTCAAACTTGCGTACAATGTAGACTATTGCATTATTGAAAGAGAAGCATGTCCTGAAATCTTGGGGTGTTACATTCTCCCCTCCTTCAATAAATTGCATCCTCGCAATTTGAAATTTTTATTTTGAAATAAAAGGTTTAAATTAGAAAATACCTTTGTGGAAAACCCACATCGGAAATTGGGTTAATAAAAATATAACTTTGAAAGAAAGAAAGAGAAGTACAAAGGTCACCCGAGATAGCCCATACTAGGATTCTATGAAAATATGGATACGGAGGAAAAAAACCATCAAGGTCTGATGGAGAGTTGTAGAAAATAGGATTAGGATAAAGTTAACTACAAGAAAATCACAAACTTGTGATTGGTTAAACGATCATTAATTCCCCAGTAGGAAAAGTTAACTGACAATGTTTTTGTTTTATGTTACCTTTTATAAAGTTGTGGAATTTATTTAGGAGATTTACTATAAACATAAGGAAATATACATACTTGTCATGTAGAATTTTCATTCTTTAATAAATTTTTACCACAAACCCATCTTTCACTCAAAAAGATAATAGAACTCAAAAATATTATATTTATCCTAATCGTACAAGGTTCAAAATATTAACACATACCATTTAGATTAAGAAAACAATTTTGTAATAACCAGGTACTTCATGTAGGCTATTGGTAGGTAATAATGGCATGTCACACGATGGTTGTGGGTTCTATTCCTGCAGCTTTGTCTTACGCGACGGTTTATCCCCCGACCTGCAGGTTGTCCTTTTCCTAAAACTATATTATTATAATATTCCAAAAACAATCTTAAGAAATGTTATAACCATAAACAATACTATCCAGGGTTCAAATTAATCCATTCCAACCTTTATAGTTATCCAAAATACCTCTATCCAGACATTCTCTAAAAGGTCTATATATTCCAAAATCAATTGTATCATCAGATTCTCAAACAATGTAAAGTTTCTCTTATTGTAACACCCCAAGATTTCATAGTGTGTTATTTCTTCAAAATAATTCAATAACTTGCACTACACGCAACACCGAGTTCAATAACACCATGACTTACAAAAAAAATCCATTCAAAAGAGGTTATGAATAGTATTATCTAAATTTTAAACTTTATATAATCCTTATAATTTTAGAATCCATATTATGAGTTTCTTAGATATAATGCAAGAACAAATTCATTTTCAGTATTGCACTTTTATCAACTTTTAATAGTGAACCCTTTTTAAATACAATATTTTAAACTTTTTGACTAAATGGGGACATCAAAAAATTTAAAATGAAACATCTCAAGCTTCCACGGTACGCTTTCCTTTGAATAATACAGTAGCGTGTGTTGTACGCAACTTCGAGTTTTAACACACACCACAACCGATCAAACTAGCCGTTTGGAATAGTAATACCTAATTTTTGAAATTATATATATTTTATATTTCAAAATGGACTTCATTTTTGGATTCAGAATATCAAATTTAGCCTAAGGTGAAATTTTGGTACTTTTCGGATAACTTTCATTTTTTGATGAATACTGAAAATTACTAAATTTTAATTAAAAACAACTTTTTTAATAAAAATAATTAATAGTGATAAATTATGAATTTGAGTGGTTTTAAAGTATATTTAGAATATATATTTACCATTTAATATAATTTTGGTCATTGGACATAATTTTACAATTAAACCGAACATAAACAAGTGTCAATCTTTTGATAGTTATTATCTCTTAAAAACACGTTTTTTGTTTTGACAGCGGGAATTAATTTTAAATTAATTTGTGCCACTTCTGTGTTTTGAATTTAGAAAAACGGATTCCATATTTGGAATAAGGATGTTCAAATTGTGTAAATAGGTAACTTTTATTTTTAGACATTTTGAATAATTACTGCGGTAAATATTTTATTTACCATGGTTAAGGGTAAATCCGGTAAATAAGGGTTAGAAAATAATATTATACTAATACTAAATTACGCTAAAACGTTTCTTAACCCTATTGGTTGATACATGATCGACCATGGGCATATTTGGGTTGATTTTGGGACCCCATGGATCCACTTGTAAGTGATAATGACACTTTATTTTAATTAAGTTAAAATGAATACAAAACTGAAACAAGCATATATCTTTTAGCAAAACAATTGTTACATAGGGTTATATATGTTTTATTTTAGATTATAAATATTCATTAGAAAGATAAAAAGATTTCCTACATAAGGATATTTTATTTATAATTTTTAGACATTAAATAATTTATTTTATTTATGACACAATGATGATAAATTAATTACTATAATAGTGAAAAATTAAAATAATTGATATTATAAATACCCAAATAAATATAATATGAAACTTTTAATGAATTAAAATAATTTTATAGGATAATATGATATATTAGGATTGATTTAATTGACTTATTTCGAAGTAATCAATCTGTTATGCGTTTCACAAAAATCAACTATTGAATAGTGTCAAAATTGACATAAAAGAGTTCTTAAAACAAATATTATATTATTAATTGATATTAAGTTCCTAAAAGTATAAGGTTCGTCCAAGAGACTTATATCATGATATGTTCATCATTAATGGACCACTTGGGGGTCTCTTGTATGTATATAGTAATTTTATTAACCATATTATATAAAAATACAAAGAGACATTGTAAAAGTGAAACTAATTAACTTAGAGTTAATACTTAAAGATAAGGTTAATATAAGTACCCAAACATGTCTAAATTCTATTGGATGTGTTGTTTTAGACCCATACCCACCTAAAACTTTGAATAGTCAACTTTGGAGCCATTGGAAACCGAATATGAATTTATTATAAATTAATATTTCTAGCTTTTCCAAAGGTGCCCCTCACCCCTCTTATAAAAGGGCACTCCTCCTTCTCATTTCTTCACACCCTCAAAGCCTTTTGGTTCGTCCAACCTCTGACCAAATACTCTCCCAACTTCTCTCAATACAACATAGAGCCCTTAGTTTGATCCTAAATCCAACCTAAGGAGCCCTTTTGATCAAATCAAAAGGAAGAACCTGAAGAAGAGGTAATGATTTCACCACCCTTTTTCAAGTTCATTTCTTCTTCCAGTTCTTCTTACTTTGTTGTTACCATTGTAAAATAATAACTCCAGTATCATATATATACTGTTATGTTATTATAAATATGGTACAACCATATTCAGTATTCTATCCACCATTTGAATAACATGTCACCATACGTGCGTACGTACGGCTACCGTCTCCACGTCGTGGTGTAATTGTTATTCAATTTAATATTATTTGGATGGGTATAATAAGGATGTGTAACTCATGTAAATAATAAATATAACATGTTAATGATTCTATATATATTATATACCATCTATTTATATATTATTTTAAATTCAAAAGACTGATATTGTCGCTCGTGCGTACGTACGGACTACCCTCTCCACGATCGCGATGAGATTCATTCTCCATCGTATCCATTCAAGTATAATTATCATTTTATGATTTAAAAATGATGCTTAAGGGCTTGATATCATATTAGATATGAATAATATACAACCTATCCATTACAAACACGGCTTACGTAACAAAACATATAAAATAAAACAAGTATGTTAACACCCGAAACAACGATAATACTAAGATATTATTATCAAATCAATATTAAAAGATCATATATGATATCATATTAATTTATATGATTCTTGTATAATTTAATAGCAATTATTTCACCATTATACAGGAGGTTAACCTACCCCAACCAAGTAAAAGTACAAGGTAAGGGATTTTCTTATCTCACATTCAATTCCGTGAGATTTCCATTATTCGCCACTATATTATTGAAAGTGGTGTATTGTGTACTGGCATTTGATATATATTATCATGATTAAAATTATATTTATGTTATTCTGTAAATAATTTGGTGTTTATTAACTTTTGTCCATATGACTTAGTTGATTAACGTGGTAAGGGGTTTTTATCTCACTCTTTATTTCCGTGATATTCATGCCATATTTCCACTATTATCTTTTGTGTGGTGTAGGTACTGCCCATAATTGTATTCTTTGTGTAATACACTTTACCTTATGTGTATTTACATTTTCATTGTATGATACCTCTTTCATGGGTTATATGTTTCATAAGTTACCAAATTGATAAGGGTTTACTTCACAATCTCTTTAATATCCGAGGTTGTTTTTACGTAAGTATCTACATGGACATATTTACTATCCATGTCCATATTTCATAAAATAGTTTTCAAAGGGATTCTTTCTAAGGGAACTTTTACTAAAACATCATTTTAAATGTTTTAAATATTTATTCTTTTAATTCATTCTCATTTATGTCCATGTTTTCAAAATGGTTTGTAAGGATTTATTTATATGAAAATGAATGTTTTAAAAGTGTTAATTCCATTCAAAAGTTTCAAAGTGGTATGGGACACTTTGATTCAAAAATTTATTTAAATGCCTTACTTTCTAAATTGTGTAACATTAAAATGTTTTCATGAAAAAGGGATATTTCTCTCAATAATGTTTCAAAAACATTTTCATCTATGTCAACATACTTTGATGGATTTTAAGATTATTTGAAGTTGATTTATTATGATATAAAACTTCCATATTGTAATGAAGTTTTGTGATATGTTTGACTGTAGATATGTCATTTATATAGCATTCATGGATTATGAGTAAAGTATTAAAATTTCGTATGCTAGTTCCAATAAGAATGTTTATGTTATATTTCAACCTTCACTTCATATGAATGTGTTGGAAAAGTATGTTCCAGGTTGGGGACTGGTTAAAGTAAGCCCTCCAGGTTGGGGACTGGTAAAAGTAAGCCCTCCAGGTTAGGGACTGGTAAAATTAAGCCCTCCGGTTTGGTCTCCGGTTATTAAAGGCACTCCGGGTTGGTGTTCGGTTATTAGAGGCACTCCGGGTTGGTGTCCGGTTATTAGAGGCACTCCGGGTTGGGTTCAGGTTACAGTTAGCCCCAAGGTCTAGGGACGAGGCCTTGAAAAGAAATTAAAGTTTAGCATTATACATTCCATCATTATGAAAGTGGTTATTGGTTTTGCATGTGATTATTCGATTAGTAGAATATTCATGTGAATAAGTAAATGGAATTATTTCATTTTATTTATATCATACTATGTTGAAAGTTCAAGTTTAAAAGGCTTTTGTTTTATTTATACATTGTCTTAAATGTTTATTCTTATTTATGAAAGTTTCCGCTATATTGTTATCATTACTGGGCATTTGAGCTCACCCCTTTTCTATGTTTTATTTTTCCCAGGAAGTGAAGAAGTAAATTATGAATGACCTGCAGGGATATTATGTGGGGATATGAGTGTAAATTATGGAGACATTATGTTGTAGTAGTAGTTTTTTATTTTATGATGTAATGTAAAATTTATGAATATATCTAGTGATTCCAAGGCTACTAAACCAATCGGTCTTTTGAGATTTGATCTTTCTTGTGATCATGCCAATGTTATGTAATAACGCACCGACTCTAGGTAATTAGGGTCGGGGCGTTACAGTTGGTATCAGAGGAAGTTTAGTACAAACCTTGGAAGCTAGATTTAGATAAACTCTGATTAGAGCATGTAGACCTAAGATGATCTTTGAGGATTAGTATGGAAGAACTTCCTATAATTTTGGTATTGTAGAGATTTTGTGAGTTTTCCGAGCAATACATCTCTGTCTGGATACGAGCAGGTTGAGGCGGCTCTGACACAGATGTACCTAGGGGTAAAACCCGAAAACACCGCTTTGAGCTAGACTTGAATGGGAACTGGTGCACGACAACGATCCTTGCTGCACTCTTGGTTACGACACTCCCGGGGGATATGCTTAGGATAACTCTCATTTTCTTTACAAATCATTATGAAGGGTTTATGAGTATATACTACCTCAAAGGAGACGTTTTTATGATTATGGATTATATCCATAAATAGTTCAATTTATGTTAAGTGTTTTATAAGTATGGGATTATGTATTTTGATTCATAAACTGATCTAGTGTATGCCATTGTTTAGAAATGGAGCCCAGTAGAAGTAATGAGAACTCCAGAAATGCACATGATCCAAAGAGAAGGAAGGATCATATCTTTCATGGTCTTAAGCTAGAATTTATAAGAGACATAGTCTCCCATGTATTACCATCATATGAAGACATAATATCATGTTTTGATAAGATAAGTAAAGAGTTTACTGAGTCCTATGGCTTTGAAGGGAAGTAAGAGAAGAAAAGGATGGAAGAGAGAAAGATGGATAAAGGGAAGAGGGAAAAGAAGAATTTTCCCATATGTGGTAACTGTGGAAAGAAACACCCTGGAACTTGCCTGAGCGGAATGGGAGTTTGTTATAAGTGTGGAGGAAAAGGGCACAAAGTACGTGACTGTAAGGGTAAGAAAATGGTTTCAAATGTACAATGCTTCATTTGCAAGGAGTTTGGACACTACACGAACCTATGTCCCAGTCATCAGACTATGCTACAAATGATGTTATTGGATAATAATCAAGTTATGATACTACCACAGATGAAGAGGAATTATTAGAGTTCTTATGTTCATTATGTCAATTGAGTGTTGTATCAACAATGTACTTGTTATAATAATTATGGAGTATATAAGGATTGTAATACAGTACTATTTCATTAAGGACATGAGATTGTGTGGAACAAAGAAAAGTGACTCAATAGCAGGATAAACTTTTGGAAAATATATAGTTGAGAGAATAATAAATCATAATATACATCTGATACTGAGGTAGTGATTTTGGAATAAAATGTGATTGTTTTGGATAAATTATATTGGATATTCTTGACTACCTTGGAACTGATTAAATATTTGTATATTCCATCATTGTTGGTGTTTAAAACATTTTTGGATTAATGAAGTATATCCATCATTCTATATGGAATAAGGGAGCATGAATGTAATCAATAAGGAATATGGTAATACATGATGAAGGTATTCATATGCTATTACGGGGTAAAAAGGATCTATATTATGTTTACCTTCCTTATAAATGTTGCACTGTGAGTTTGGATAGAAGTATTTTGGATAGTTCTAGTTTATATTATTTTGGATTTCCATAAAAGGACAACCCGGAGGTCGGGCGGCAACCCGTCGCGTCCGGCAAGGCTGCGAGACTTGAACCCGCAACCGAAGGGCGACAAGGGTGTATCACCTACCACTGGCCCACGAGATGTCCTGGATTAAATAATGTAGTTTTTTTAAAAGATCTGGTAGATGAATTATAAATTCATTTATTTTGGAACCCTGTACGAATAGTATAAATAGAATTTTTTTTTACGTTCTATTATCTTTTAGAGTGAAAGATGAGTTTATGGTAGAAATTTATTAATGGATAAAACTCTAATTATAAAGTAAGTATATCTCCTTATGATCTTATCCAATCTCATAAATAAATTCCTCAACATTAAGAAAAGGAACTTAGAACAAAAATGTTGTCCTAGATGGTACCTTAAATCATCACTAATTTATGGCTTTGGGATTGTTGGCCTTTTCATAGCCATGTTCTCTACCACTCTCCATCAGATAATTGATTGTTATATTTCTCTTCCATATCCATATTTTCCTACATGGAACCCTAGTATGTTTTATTTTCGGTAATCTTCATACTTTCTACTTTTTATTTTCAATAGAGGCCTCATTAATTCATTTTTCGATGTGGGATTTCAACTAAGATATTTTGAAACGTCAAAAATGTGTTATCCCAATACCCTATATTTTGTTGAACTGATGGTACTTCAAATAATCATAGATTGATGAGTTTAAGGACCTCAATTTTATACTTGTTTGTGATTGATGACCTCAATCACTACCTATAAATATTTACGTTTTTCCTCCAATTATATGTCTCTAATTGCCACCAATGTTCTCTTAATCAAGATCATAATTTGGTGGTGACCCTTTCATTTCTCTTTTCCTCATATTAAGACTAAATTTTAGTAACCCAATTTCCGATGTGGGTTTTCCCACAAATATATTTTCTATTTTCAACCTTTTATTTTCGAAGAACAATTTCAAATTGCGAGGACGCAATTTATTGAAGGAGGGGAGAATGTAACACCCCAAGATTTCATAGTGTGTTATTTCTTCAAAATAATTCAATAACTTGCACTACACGCAAAACCGAGTTCAATAACACCATGACTTACAAAAAAAGCCATTCAAAAGAGGTTATGAATAGTATTATCTAAATTTTAAACTTTATATAATCCTTATAATTTTAGAATCCATATTATGAGTCTCTTAGATATAATGCAAGAACAAATTCATTTTCAGTATTGCACTTTTATCAACTTTTAATAGTAGACCCTTTTTAAATATAATATTTTAAACTTTTTGACTAAATGGGGACATCAAAAAATTTAAAATGAAACATCTCAAGCTTCCACGGTACGCTTTCCTTTGAATAATACAGTAGCGTGTGTTGTACGCAACTTCGAGTTTTAACACACACCACAACCGATCAAACTAGCCGTTAGGAATAGTAATACCTAATTTTTGAAATTATATATATTTTATATTTCAAAATGGACTTCATTTTTGGATTCGGAATATCAAATTTAGCCAAAGGTGAATTTTTTTTACTTTTTGGATAACTTTCATTTTTTGATGAATACTGAAAATTACTAAATTTTAATTAAAAACAACTTTTTTAATCAAAATAATTAATAGTGATAAATTATGAATTTGAGTGGTTTTAAAGTATATTTAGAATATATTTTTACCATTTAATATAATTTTGGTCATTGGACATAATTTTACAGTTAAACCGAACATAAACAAGTGTCAATCTTTTGATAGTTATTATCTCTTAAAAACACGCTTTTTGTTTTGACAGCGGGAATTAATTTTAAATTAATTTCTGCCACTTCTGTGTTTTGAATTTAGAAAAATGAATTCCATATTTGGAATCAGGATGTTCAAATTGTGTAAATAGGTAACTTTTATTTTTAGACATTTTGAATAATTACTGCGGTAAATATTTTATTTATCATGGTTAAGGGTAAATCCGGTAAATAAGGGTTAGAAAATAATATTATAATAATACTAAATTACCCTAAAACGTGTCGTACCCCTATTGGTTGATACATGATCGACCATGGGCATATTTGGGTCGATTTTGGGACCCCATGGATCCACTTGTAAGTGATAATGACACATTATTTTAATTAAGTTAAAATGAATACAAAAATGACAGAAGCATATATCTTTTAGAAAAACAATTGTTACATAGGGTTATATATGTTGGATTTTAGATTATAAATATTCATTAGAAAGATAAAAATATTTACTACATAATGATATTTTATTTATAATTTTTAGACATTAAATAATTTATTTTATTTATGACACAATGATGATGCAGTAATTACTATAATAGTGAAAAATTAAACTAATTGATATTAAAAATACCCAAATAAATATAATATGAAACTTTTAATGAATTAAACTAATTTTCTAGTATAATATGATATATTAGGATTTAGTTAATGGACTTTTTTCGAAGTAATCAATCTGTTATGAGTTTCACAAAAATCAACTATTGAATAGTGTCAAAATTGACATAAAAGAGTTCTTAAAACAAATATTATATTATTAATTGATATTAAATTCCTAAAAGTCTATGGTTCGGCCAAGAAACTTATATCATGATATTTGCATCATTAATGGACCACTTGGTGGTCTCTTGGATGTATATAGTAATTTTATTAACCATATTATATAAAAATACAAAGAGACATTGTAAAAGTGAAACTAATTAACTTAGAGTTAATACTTAAAGATAAGGTTAATATAAGTACCCAAACCTCTCTAAATTCTATTGGATGAATTTTTTTTCGACCCATCCCCACCTCAAACGTTGAATAGTCAACTTTGGAGCCATTGGATACCGAATATTAATTTATTATAAATTAATATTTCTATCTTTTCCAAAGGTGCCCCTCACCCCTCTTTTAAATGGGCACTCCTCCTTCTCATTTCTTCACACCCTCAAAGCCTTTTGGTTCGGCCAAACTCTGCCCAAATACTCTCCCAACTTCCCTCACTACAACCTAGAACCCTTAGTTTGATCAGAAATCCAACTTAAGGAGCCCTTTTGATCAAATCAAAAGGAAGAATCTGAAGAAGAGGTAATGATTTCACCACCCTTTTTCAAGTTCATTTCTTCTTCCACTTCTTCTTCCTTTGTTGTTACCATTGTAAAATAATAACTCCAGTATCATATATATACTGTGATGTTATTATAAATATGGTACAACCATATTCATTATTCTATCCACCATTTGAATAACATGTCACCATACGTGCGTACGTACGACTACCGTCTCCACGTCGTGGTGTAATTGTTATTCAATTTAATATTATTTGGATGGGTATAATAATGATGTGTAACTCATGTAAATAATAAATATAACATGTTAATTATTCTGTATATATTATATACCATCCATTTATATATTATTTTAATATCGAATGAATGATATTGTCGCTCGTGCGTACGTACGGACTACCGTCTCCACGAACGCGATAAGATTCATTCTCCATCGTATCCATTCAAGTATAATTATCATTTTATGATTTAAAAATTATGTGTAAGGGATTTATATCATTCTAGATATGAATAATATACAACCTATCCATTACAAACATGGCTTACGTAACAAAACATATAAAATAAAACAAGTATGTTAACACCCGAAACAACGATAATACTAAGATATTATTATCAAATCAATATTAAAAGATCATATATGATATCATATTAATGAATATGATTCTTTTATAATTTAATAACAATTATTTCACCATTATACAGGAGGTTAACCTACCCCAAACAAGTAAAAGTACAAGGTAAGGGATTTTCTTATCTCACATTCAATTCCATGAGATTTCCATTATTCGCCACTAAATTATTGAAAGTGGTGTATTGTGTACTGGCATTTGATTTATATTATCATGATTATCATTATATTTATGTTATTCTGTAAATAATTTGGTGGTTATTAACTTTTGTCCATACGACTCAGTTGATTAACGTGGTAAGGGGTTTTCATCTCACTCTTTATTTCCGTGAGATTCATGCCATATTTCCACTATTATCTTTTGTGTGGTGTATGTACTGCCCATAATTGTATTCTTTGTGTAATACACTTTACCTTATGTGTATTTACATTTTCATTGTATGATACATATTTTATGGGTTGTATGTTTCATAAGTTACCAAATTGATAAGGGTTTACTTCACAATCTCTTTAATATCCGAGGTTGTTTTTACGTAAGTATCTACATGGACATATTTACTATCCATGTCCATATTTCATAAAAGAGTTTTCAAAGGGATTCTTTCTAAGGGAACTTTTACTAAAACATCATTTTAAATGTTTTAAATATTTATTCTTTTAAATCATTCTCATTTATATCCATGTTTTCAAAATGGTTTGTAAGGATTTATTTATATGAAAATGAATGTTTTAAAAGTGTTAATTCCATTAAAAAGTTTCAAAGTGGTATGGGACACTTTGATTCAAAAATTTATTTATATGCCTTACTTTCTAAATTGTGTAACATTAAAATGTTTTCATTAAAAAGGGATATTTCTCTCAATAATTTTTAAAAAACATTTTCATCTATGTCAATATCCTTTGATGGATTTTAATATTATTTGAAGTTTATTTATTATGATATAAAACTTCCATATTGTAATGAAGTTTTGTGATATGTTTGACTGTAGATATGTCATTTATATAGCATTCATGGTTTATGAGTAAAGTATTAAAATTTCGTATGCTAGTTCCAATAAGAATGTTTATGTTATATTTCAACCTTCACTTCATATGAATGTGTTGGAAAAGTATGTTCCTGGTTGGGGACTGGTTAAAGTAAGCCCTCCAGGTTGGGGACTGGTAAAAGTAAGCCCTCCAGGTTAGGGACTGGTAAAAGTAAGCCCTCCGGTTTGGTCTCCGGTTATTAGAGGCACTCCGGGTTGGTGTCTGGTTATTAGAGGCACTCCGGGTTGGTGTCCGGTTATTAGAGGCACTCCGGGTTGGTTTCCGGTTACAGTTAGCCCCAAGGTCTTGGGACGAGGCCTTGAAAAGAAATTAAAGTTTAGCATTATGCATTCCATCATTATGAAAGTGGTTATTGGTTTTGCATGTGATTATTCGATTAGTAGAATATTCATGTGAATAAGTAAATGGCATTATTTCATTTTATTTATTCCATACTATGTTGAATGTTCAGGTTTGAAAGGCTTTTGTTTTATTTATACATTGTCTTAAATGTTTATTCTTATTTATGAAAGTTTCCGCTATATTGTTATCCTTACTGGGCATTTGAGCTCACCCCTTTTCTATGTTTTATTTTTCCCAGGAAGTGAATAAGTAAATTATGAATGACCTGCAGGGATATTATATAGGGATATGAGTGTGAATTATGGAGACATTATGTTGTAGTAGTAGTTTTTCATTTTATGATGTAATGTAAAATTTATGAATATATCTAGTGTTTCCAAGGCTATTAAACCAATCGGTCTTTCGAGATTTGATCTTTCTTGTGATCATGCCAATGTTATGTAATAATGCACCGACTCTGGGTAATTAGGGTCGAGGCGTTACACTTATTGTCACATATAAAAATATGATTACCTTCATCATATTAAAACCTTAATGAAAACAACAAGTACTATAGTACAATCCTTAAATATATCACATTATTCTTATAACAAGAATATAATCCTTGAGTCCAAAAGCACCGATACATTTATTATTCCACATCAACTGTAGTAATAGTATAAGACTGTCCTTGATCCCCTGGCCTTTTCTGAGGTAATTTTCCCTGATGCTTAGGACATTCATTTGCATAATGCCCCATTTACCTACAATTGTAGCAATCAACACTGATCGTCTCTTTCTTTCCCTTTCAATCACGAGCCTGGTGTCCTTTTTCTACACATTTATAACAAACTCCCATTCCTTTTAGGCAAGTACCGGGGTGATTCTTCCCACAATTATTGCATAATGGAAAATCCTTATTTCCCCTTTTCCTTTTATTTTCTCTTGTTCCACCGTTCTCTTCATCTCTTTCTTTACTTTATTGTCATAAGATTTAGATAATTCCTTTTCTGTCTCGATAGAACATGTGACTATATATTCGTACGTTGAGAAAGATTGTGATACTAATGCTCGATGGAGAAATTATTTTAAACCATCAAAGAAATGATCAATATTACTTCCTGGGTTATGTATATAATCTGCAGCATGCCTTGAAAATTGTGTAAAGTTAGACTCATACTTTGCGACATACTCATACTCCTTTTAGCTCAGACTCAGAAATTGTCTTTCCATATCTGATCGATAGTCACGAGAAAATTATTTTTCTAAGAAAAGATATTTGAACTCCCTCCATTCCATATTTGATACTTGATCATCTTCCTTTTTGTTTTGAATAAATGACCACCATTGATTAGCTTCTCCAGTGAGGCGGTAAACTGCCATGATAAACTTTTCCCATTCGATACTCCCCAAGGCGTGGAATATTTTCTCTAAGGATTTTATGTATTGCTCAGCTACTAATGGATTTGTACCGCCATTAAATGTTTATGGTTGTTTCCTCATGAAGCGGTCTAACATTTATCCTCCATGTTGCGGATAAGGGTGATCCATACGAGTAAGGTTATTATTCACAACCAAAGTGAGTTTTCCTAGTATGGTGATAAGCTAATCATCACCAGTTGTATCTCCAGGTCCACTATAATTATCTTGAGCAGCAGGTAAATCCCTACATGGAGTGCGTGCATTGATACGGTTTCCATTCCTCCCAGTAGGCGCCATTTCCAATCAATGGCATAAACTAGATTAGTTTATGAATAAAAATACATGATTCTGTACTTGTAAAACACTTAACAAAAATTGAACATTTTAAGGATATAATCCATATTCATAAAAAGAAATGTTTTATTTGAGGAGGTATATAATCATAAACCCTTCATAATGATTTTTAAAAAAAATGAGAATTATCCTAAGCATATCCCCTGGGGGTGTAGTAACCAAGAGTGGAGCAAGGCTCGTTGTCGTGCACCAGTTCCCATTTCTGTCTATCTCAAAGCGGTGTTTTCGGGTTTTACCCCTAGGTACATATGTGCCAGAGCCACCTGTACCTGCTTGTATCCAGACATGTATGTATTGCTCAGAAAACTCACAAAATCATTATAATACCCATATTCTTGGAAGTTCTTCTATACTAATCCTCAATGTCTATCTTAGGGAAATGTGCTCTAATCAGAGTTTATCTAAATCTAGCTTCCAAGTTTAGTACTAAACTCCCTCTGATACCAACTGTAACGCCCCGACCCCAATTACCCAGAGTCAGTGCATTATTATATAAAATTGGCATGATCACAAAATATCAAGTCCTGAAAGACGGATTAGTGTAGTAGCCTTGGAAACACTAGATACATTCATAAGTCTTACATTACATCCTAAAGTGAAAAACTAAAATAAAATAGTCTCCATAGTCCACACCCATATCCCCTTCAGACTATCCCTGCAGGTCAGTCATAAAATATTTCTTCACATCCTGAGATAAATAAAACATTGAAATCGGTGAGATCAGATGCGCAGTAAGGATAACAATTTAGCGGATGCTTTCATAAATAAACATAAACATTTAAGGCAATGTATAACTAAAACCAAAGCCTTTTAAACTTGAACCTCAACATAACATGGCAAAAGTAAAATGATATAATGCCCTTTACTTCATCACATGGATATTCTACTGGTCGAATAATCACATGCAATATCAATAAACACTTTCATAATGATGGAATACATAATGCTAGACTATCATAACTACAGAGCCAAGGCCCCGTGCAAAGACTACGAATAAGATTTTGTCAATGCCTCATTACAAGACACTAGTTTGTCTCATGAGGCCTACTGATGCATTGAGGAGCTATAGCGGGATCCACCCATCACTTATTAAGTCCAATACATTCATCATATGAACATGTTTAAACATATCATAAACCATAACATAATCGTATCACATAAAACATGCATAAAGGAAACATAAAATTTCCACATTTCAATCATAATGTATCAATAAAACACATTGATATGATAAAAACACTTTCAAAACCATTTTCAATACCAAAAAAAAAGAAAATTAAAACTTGGTATTTATTTTTCATTTTAAAAAAAAGTTATGGCTTCTTGAGGAAGCTGAAAGTCAAATAATGGTCACAGTGGCGGAGAAGAAGTTGTCCCTACATACTTACAACAAGAAATAAATTAATTTTTTCTGTTTATTAAAACAATTCATATAAAAATATTCATTTTGAATAAACCTAAAAGTCAAAGGGGTTTATACACCGTATAAAAGAAATTTGTGTATAAAACAATATATGACTCAGTGAATGGAGATTGAGATAAAGTCCCTTACAAAAATCATTTTTTCTAAATAAAATATATCTATTATGTGTATTAACTATATGTACACATAAAGAATGTATAAATACAAAATATGACATAATAATATCATGACATAATTTGAAAGTAGGAGATTAACCCAAAGAATGGAAATTGGGTTAAGAAGTTCCCTTACCTCGTGTCCGACTTGACTCGATCGTTCTTTAATTTCCTAAATAATAAACTAGAGTTATTTTATATTTTATTAAGAACCTTTTTCATGTTCATTATTCCTTTTATATCACTTATTTCCATGTTATGAACATTATTTAAGTTAATAACGGTCATTTTGTCAATCTTTGGTTCTTGAGCCAAAAATAAACTTCTTATAATTACAAGTTGTTCATGTGGTGAAATATACATTGCATCAAAAATTATATTCAATATTTAGATATCATATATATCATATATATCTAGTATATACATTCCTTTATAATATTACATGACATTTAGAGGTATGATATGAAATGCACCGTTCATGGAGACGGTAAGCCGTACGTACGCATGAACACTACTTTCATTTCTATTTCATAATTAATGGAATTAAAACAAAATTTGATATATAAATATATATATATTATATGTTATATAGGTCACATATGTTCATTAATTTCATTCTTTATACATTCCATGTATTGCATGAATGAGTCACGTCAGTTGATGGGGCGGTAGTCCACACTACCTCAAATGAAATTATCGCATTTGCACAAAATGAAAAGCATAAAAGTTTGATTTAAATGTAAAATAAATAATCATAGAGAGTAAATAAATATAATATATATCATAAATAAATATATATCCATCATAATTTCCACCATGAGAGGTGGTAGTAGAAGATAGAACAATCATCGTTTCGTGAGGCAGTAATTATCCATCCACGGAAACAGTATGTTCTTTAACCATTAGATGGAGGTCTGTGTAAGTGTAGCCCGAATACATATCATAACAACATCCTATAATATTGAATATACTGTTTTTGTTACAAAATAAAGGTATAAAGAGAGTTTAAGGGGTTGGATAAGCAAAGTAAAACAAAATAGAATAAGAGATGACATTACATTAAAATCGGGTAACTCTTTTTGATTTGAGCCAAAGGCTTCCTTGGGAAGACTTATTCCCAATGTGAGGCTTCTAGGAGTAAGAGAGGGAATTTTAAGGAGTATTTGGGTAGAGTTTTGTCGAGCCAAATGGCATTAAGGTGTGAATAAGGTGGTAGAGGTGGCGGTTTTTTATAAGAGGATAGGATGGGCACTCTTGGAAAGAAATGAAATGTTACATTATTATGAAATTCTTTTCGGATTTCAAAGGTCCAAAATGATATATTTAGAGGATAAGGTGATAAGGGTTGTATATCTACTCATCCAATATTTTATTTGACAAGTTTAAGTCTTATATTTTACATTATCTTTTCATTTTATTTAAATCATTAATTAATGAGATAATCGTTGCATCATCATTGTGTCATAAAAAATTTAATTTATTTAATGTCTAAAAATTATAAAAAAATTAGCATGATGTAAGAAATATTTTTATATTTCCAATTAATATTTATAGTCTAAATGTTAACTTATATAACCCCATGTAATAATTGTTTTAGTAAAACAACACATGTTTGCGACAATTTTATTTTTACTTTAAATAAAAAGTTATTAATGTCATTTTCTTACCCAAGTGGCTCCATGGGCTCCCCAAGTTGACCGATGGATTTTATTGGTCTTCCATGACTCATCCAATAAGGGTAGGAAAAGGTTAAGGGTATTTTCATATTTTTATAATATCATTTTTACCTTAAATTTCACTAATTACCTTTAATCGCGATTAATTAAACTTCAAAGTTATTATTCACCAAAAAATTGTTTTAATCTCATTGAACCACATTTTACATTATAATGACAACCATGTATGTCGGGTTTTTGAAAGTCATATCACAGAAGTGGTAATGATTCATTTAAACGAAAAATCAGTTTTTTAACTACCACTTAGTGGTTTCACTATTCATCAAAAATTGAAGTTTTTCAGAACAATGCCAAAATTTCACCATAAGCTATAATTGATATTATGAATTCAAAAATTATGTCTATTTTAAAAAATTCCAAAAATATATGTTTCATTAATTAATTTTATAATTAATTCCCACTGTCACAACAAATAGCGTGTTTTTAAGAAACAATATAATCAAAAGATTGACAATTGTTTATGTCCAATTTCAAAGTGAAATTAATTATAATGACCACCATTGGATAAAATGGTAAATATATATTATATATATACTTTAAAACCACTCAATAGTATAATTTATCACTATTAATTATTTTTATTAAAAAAGCCGTTTTAAGTATTTTTCATTTTTCATAAAAAATTGGAAGTTCTTAGAAAATTACAAAAAATTCAACTTAGGATAATTTCGATATTCCTAATACAAAAATGAAGTCCATTTTGAAAAATAAAATTTATATCATTTCAAAAAGTGGTTATTACTATTCATAACTTCTACATTGATTGGTCGTGATGTGTTAGAATCTCGAACTTGCGTACAATGCAAGCTATTGCTTTATTTAAAGAGAAGTGTATCGTGAAAGCTTGGGGTGTTACAGTTTATAATGTTTTATATGAAAAAATATGACTAAATGAAGGAGAAAGGTATGTGAGGTAATGAGATTTAATTAAAATATTACAAGAATGAGAAGGATTAAATGATAACTAGGCTGACAACAAACATTATATTTTAGTAGATGTTATTGAGGTGATGATTACATCGTCGTACTTATCTAAAGATGCACTAAAAATAGAAAAAAATTTATCAAGGTATGATTTCCTAGATTTTTATCTATTTTCGCATTATTTTTCAAATAATTTCAAATTTTTATAATAAAAATTAACATTGGTATGCTGATGAGTATGATTCATGGGGAGGTTTTCATGGATCAAAAAAGCCTCAAAATAAAATTAATTGTATTTAAAAATTGATATGTAGTTATGAAAAATGGATATATTTTATAAAAAAACTAATGAATCATTTTGGAATAATAGTGAATGTAATGGTTTTTAGTCACATATTTGTCATTGTGAAATAACATTAATTGATACAATAAATTAATATGAGTTCACTAGTGAATTATATTAATGTCAAAGAGATAATAAAATCATGTCGAAGTAGTAATTGAATGATTTTTTGTGAATATCTATAAAATATTTATGTTAATAAGGTCTATGTGGTGTTACCGAAAATATCACATGGGGTTGGTAAATTCCAATATGATATGGAATTGTAATTTGGTACAAAATATAAAAATTTGAATTCAGAATTTATCATGGATAATAAAATGAATGATGAAATACAAAAAAAAAATCAGCAGAAATGTAAATAAACAAAAATATTCAATTAAAAAAGTTGTAAAATAAAAAAAAATTTGTATAAGATTCAAATTTCATTTCAAAAAATCCTAATAATAAGTTAGTTAGAGTTGAAAATGACTCGACATGTCTTATAGTGAATCTAAATATTATAGTGATCATTTGTTTAACCAATAATTGCATTGCATTAATACCATTTTTTTAAACTTAATAACAACTAAGCTAAATGTAATATAAATATAATAAAAATAAAGTATTTAATATCAATTGATAAAGTATAGAAATCATAAAATGAAAATTTATTTTCAAAATATGGTGTAATGAATGAAGTGGTGTATAATATCCTAGGTAAATAAATAACATGACATTTTTTATATTTGTTAATATTTGTAAATTAAATATTAATTCTACTTTAAAGGGGCTGCTATGTTCTTTGGCATACCCACAACACAACAATCAGTTTCTTTGAAAACATATGTTGCATGCTAATAATATAATATTATTATTTTAAATGGTAGTTAACACTGAGCCATTGTTTTGGCAGGAATGAATATAAATAAATAAAATATGAATATACTTGTTTGTTGAATATTTTAACATTTATACAATAAATGTTATAGTCTTAAAATATGAATGAATCTAAGAATAAATACTCAAATATTTACTAAAAGGTCAATTTACCATATTTTAATGGTGATCCCTCATTACATGTACTTTTTGTTACATTTATATGTTCTATTTTACAAAATAAAATTCATCTTTAGAGTCAGGACACCAAAATTTACTTTGGATGAATTTTTGGTATTTTTCTGATAATGTCCATTTTTTAATGAATAGTGAAAAATATTGTATTTTAATTCAAAAGTGAATTTTAATCGAATTTATTTTTATGGATAGATTATAATTTTAATTGGTTATAAAATTTAATTAGAATATTTTTTTTCCAGTTAATCCATTTTTGGAAACTATAATTAATTTCCCTTTGAAATTGGACATAAAAAAATGTCAAACTTTTGAAAGTTATTATTTCATAAAAACAATCTTTTTGTTTTGACAGCGGTAATTCATATTAAATTAATTTCTACCGCTTATGTGTTTTGAATTATGAAAAATGGATTCCATAATTTTAATTAGTAGGTCCAAGTTGTGTAAATAGGTAACTTTTATTTTTATCCTTTTTAAATATTTATTTCAGTAAATATTTTATTTACCACGATTAATGGGTAAATATATTAAATAAAGGTAAAATATAAAATTATAATAATATTAAATTACCGTAACATGTGTCCTAATTCTATTTTCTGAAACAAATCCGACTGTGGGCATCCATGGGATGAATTTGGGACCACATGGAGCCATATGGGATTAATAATGACACTTTATATTAATTAATTTAATGTAAATACAAAAATGACAAAAACAAATATTTTTTAGTAACTTATATTTTACATGTGGTTATATAAGTTATCTTTTCATCTATAAATATTAATTGGAATGGTAATAATATTTCAAACATCATGGAACTTTTTTATAATTTTTTGACATCATATAAATTAAATTATGTATGACACAATAATGATGTAGTATTTAACTCATTAATATATTATTTAAATAAATAAGATTATAGAGATTAAAAAAATATCCAAAAAATATCCAATTCTTATTGGATGATTTTAATTCAACCATGAGTCATTATAACGTAGACTTTAATGATTTTTTACCTTTTTAAACTGAATATGAGTTTATAATAAAATATTTGTTTCAAACTTTCCTAAAGAACCCCTCCCCTCTAAAAATCCTTCATTTCTACCATTTTCTTACACTTATCAAGACTTTGGCTCATAAAACCATTACTCAAATAATCTCCCAATATCCCTATCATTCTTCTATAAGCCTTACCTTAGATAGAATGAACTTCAAGAAGTCCTTTTGTTTCAAACCAAAGGGAGTTACCCGATTTAAAGGTAACATCTTCTCTTATGTTCTTTTATTTTATTTTGATTTCTCTAACCCCTAAAATCTTTTTATTTCATTCTTTAACAAGAACACCAGTATCATCAGTATACTATTTTGTTGTTATGAGAAGTATTCAAACTAAACTTTCACACACCTTCATATAATGAATAATGAACATTCTATTTCTCTCGATGGAAAACTAACGCCTCATGAAGCAATAATTGTTCAATTATCTATTACAGCCTCTCATGGTGGCCATAATGATGGAACAATATTTATATATGATATATATTATGTTTTTGTATTCTATATTCTTCTATAATTTTTATTTACAAACATAGCTTTATTCATTCCAATATGTGTAAACACGATAATTTCATTTGAGGAAGTGCAGACTGCAACCCCCTCAATGTGATATGATTCATTCATGAAATACAGGGAATGTATAAAGATGGAGTTAATGAAATTATGTAACATATATATCATATGATATTATACTGTAATTATAATATACCTAGGTATAATTATGTTATAACAAGTTTATTTTTAACTAAAATTACGAACATCGACATAATGTCTGATATGAACTCAAATAACTAACTAATTAATATTGAATGGTAATAAGTGATATAAACTAAAAATAAACACTAAAATGGTTATGAATCAAGTAGAAATTAACATATTTTTACTATTCCGAATGAACAAGGAACATACGAGTCAAGTTGGACATGAGGTAAGGTATTTTTTATCTCGCTTTTAATTCTGTGAGATTTACAATGTTTACCACTTATTTATTGAATGTGGTGTATTGTGTACTAAAATTTGATATATATTATAATGAATCTTTTTATATTCATGGTATTCTATTATTCATTTGGTTGTTATTAAAATTTTCACATACAACTCGATTGATTACATGGTGGTAAAGATTTTTCTTCTCACATATTATTCCTGTGAGATTCATGCTATATTAGACACTATTTTCTTTTTTGTGGTGATTTTACTGCCCATGATTGTATTCTTTGTGTAATATAATTTAATTTATGGGTATTTACATATTCATTTTGTGTTCTTTCTTACATGGGGTGTATGTTTCATAATTTACAAAATCGGTACGGGAACCTTTCACCATCCTTTTTTTAAAAGACTTCTTTTTGTTATGAATTTTAATTTACATCTTATTATATAGGGATATGTTCTTCTATATCCTTATTGATGTAAATTTTATGTCCAAGTGATGAGATATCCTTTTTTCTCTCATCATCTTATTTTCTGAATTTTAATGTCGCATTGTTATGCTGTCAAATTTCTGTAAGAAAACTTGTTAACCCAATTTCAATTTTTGGGGTAAATATATACTTCTTTATTATGTCCTGATATGAATATGTGTGAATAACCTATGATTGATTTACAATTAATATCTACTTATATTGGGTGTATTTTTATTTTTCACACATAATTATATAGTTGATTTATCTTTAATCTAAGGATACCGCTTTTATAAGGGACATTATCTCAATCTCTTTTCATCGAGGAATATTTTGTTATATTCTCTAAATTATTTTATACGGTGTATAAATACCTTTTAATTTTAATTTCATTCAAAGGAAATATTTTTGTACAAGTCGTTTTACAAAATGACCAAAAAAATAATGATTCTATTAAACGTAAGTGGTGGCCACAACCTTTTCCGCCTCCACAAGTATTATTTGATATTTGACATCCTTGACAAGCCGTAATATATTTAAAAGGAAAATAAATACCATATTGTCTTTTTAAATATTTTGGTACTGAAAATGTTTTTGATAATGGATTTTTTATTTCCATGTATTTAAATGGTGTATTGTGATTAAAATGTGGAAATTTTATTTTTCCATTATTTTGGTTTTTTGTGTTATGAATATGTTATGGTTCTTGGGAATTGTTTATGCATATGACTGGTTACGTGATAAAACTATGGTGGTTGAGCCATAGATATCACTCCAATGCATTGGTTAACGTGATGCAGGTAAAAGTGAATGTTTCTCCTAAGTGATTTCGGGAATATACTTTGATGTGTATTCCAAATGTGACTCCCAATGTAGTCGTGATAGCTATAATGTAAGTTTGATATGGATTTCACAATTTACCTGTATGATTTATTATTTCTATGTGTTATTCATAAATCATATGATTTTATGAGGTATGTTTTGATTGAAAAGAATGGTTTCATTGTTTTGTATTTGTTAATGGGCTAATGTTTTTATTCTCAATTTTATATCCCTTACTGAGATTTTTATGTTCATCCCATGTTTTTGAAATGCTTTCCACAGGACTTAAAGATGAATATGGGTCATGGATGGGATCAAGGAAAAGTCATGTTGTCTAAAACATAGAACTAGACATGACTCTTTTTTTAAAGATTTTTTATTTTATTAAAAAAATGGATAGTGAGTTGAATTATCTACATGTAATACTAATGTTTTTACGTAAATGTTATGACCTAATTCTCTAAAACTATAATCCTGAAAAGATACTCAATGTGAATTATCCATTTAATTCAGGATTATGTAATGTTTATGGCCGGTTACATATACTTGGTATCAGAGGTCTTTTTAGAAAACATTAGGGATTAATAGTTTTTGTTAAAAACATGGTTAGTCCCTATGTCTATTATTTTAGTTAAATCACTGTTTTGTATCTTTTTTCAGATCAAGGAATTTTAGTTATAGATGAAAGGGGGAGGATCTCAAACGATATTATTATCTCTTCCAGATGACATTCTTGCAATAATTATTGCAAAGTCACGTTCAGATGACTGAGAAATTTCTCAAGCATACAAATCACTTGCTAGAAGTTGTTTGAGATATCAAAAACCTTCACTATATATCGGTATCATCATGGATCTTGGGTTATATTTAAAAAAATCCCATTTTTACAATATTCTTATATTTTCATGAAAGGTAAATATTATCAAGGTATTTCCAAATATTTTACCTTTTCACATGATTTTGAAGTATATTATGATTTAAAAAAAGGTTCTAAATAAATAGACCCTTGCGCATCCAATTTATTTTTGCTTTTAAAATATAGTCTCTTAGTACATACTAATGGTATTTTAAAAGGACTGTTAATTAAATGTTTCCAATAAAATCCGGTTCGACTATTTTTTAAAAATCATTTTTTATTAGATGTTTTGAAATTATAAGTCGTGAATAATTATATTACCAAACTAATTTTATGTGAACACCCATATGACCCAAGTTGTACAAGGTGTATTTGGATGAAGGATGCAAATGATTTTTATGGATCTCTAAATCATGGTTGTAATGCTTGGACCTTCTACCTAGGTGAAAAAGATAATGATGAAACCAAGTGGACACCATGATCATGGTATAATGTTCTGTATTCCGGGGATTGTTTCGTTTTATCATATGGAGGTGAAATTCTAAAAAATGACAACTTATATAAGACATAAAAATATTAGGGTTATCTATGGGAGTCGATCCCACAACTAAAGTGCGATTGAGATTTATTACCAACAACTAGACTACATGAATTCCCTGGTTATTATGAATTATTCATTTTAGTTAAATTATTTTATTGATCAAGAATACGTTGATTTGAGATATTTTTTTATCAAATGGATCTCCTTGGTATAATAAAATAATTTGGTGATTAAGTGATTAAAGTTATATTGGATTATGTTCTATCTTTTGGGAACACTATATGCTTATGAAAAATAGAATAATATAGTATTTTATTTGGGGTGTAATGATTTAAATTTTATATTATAAGAATATCTATTTTATTGTGTACATAAAGAGATTTGGGTTATTTATGGAAATGATTAACCTATAATAGAGAATATTTGGTTTGGTTAATTATGCTTTAAAATTAGACTTTAAGAGTAGTCAATTTTTTGGAGTTAAATGTTAAGATTTACTATGGAAGAATAAATGATTAAATCCTTCTGAGTTTTGGGCATAAATATTAGTCTGGATTATTTTGAATAATTTTAAGGACAATTGTGTATTGAATTGTCTTTCTTTAACATTGGGTACATTTTTTAAAAATTATTACCCTTTTTGGGGATTATATGATCTGATACTAACCATTTTGGTTTTAGTTGATTTATTAAGACATGTGAAATATATAGTTCATCATTTTTGGATTATGTGATTCTCTAGAATATGATTCTTATGCTTATTATATGACCAAGTCTTTTTGAATGCTCATTTTTTTGGAGAGAAGTTTAGTTTTTTGTAGAATCTTATTAAAGGAGTAAACTCTACTTGAAGTTATGTATATTTCATTATGTTCTTATTCTATGTAGTAAATGAATTCCTCAAAATTATGGAACGGAACGTAAACCAAAAACTTTTTTGGTTTACCTTTCCTACTGGGTAATCAAATACCATTTAAGACATCATAAGTTTGTGACTTTATGGTGGTTAACTTTATCCTAATCATATTTTCTATCACTATCCATCAGACCTTGACTATTTTTTCTCTCTTATATATCAATTTTTTCCTACATGGAATCCAAGTATGTGTTATCTTGGTTGACCTTTGTACTTATCTTTCATTATTTTAATGTGATAGTTTTACTGAATCTTTTCCAATGTGGGACTTTTAATAAAGTTTCCAAGCCATGTTTTAAAATTGCGAGAGCATAATTCCCAAAAGGTGGTAAGGATGTCACTTCCTAGGTAAATAGAGAACATGAAATTCTTCATATATATTAATATTTTTGAATTAAATATTAATTCTACTTTAAAGGGGATTCTATGTTCGATGGCATACCAGATACACAACAAAGGGTTTCTTGGAAATCTAATGTTTCACACTAATAATATAATAATATTATTTTAAATCGTACTTAATGTCGAGATGTTTTATTGGTGGGAATGAAGAGAAATAAATACAGTATGATTATAAATGTTTTTTTTAATATTTTAACATTTATCCAATAAAATTTAGAGGCTTAAAATGAGAATGAATCTAAGCATAAATACTCTAATATTCACTAAATGTTCAATTTACCGCCTTTTAATGAAGAACCCTTTTTAATATACTTTTTGTGACTTTTATATGTTATATTTGACAAAATATAATTCTTCTTTAGATTTGGTACACTGAAATTTATTTGGATGAATTTTTGGTATTTTTCTGATAATGTTCATTTTTTAATGAATTGTTAAAAATATTTTATTTTAATTCAAAACTGTGTTTTAATCTAATTTTTTTATATAATTTTAATTGGTTATAATTTTTAACTAGAATATATTTTTACGAGTTAATCCAATGTTGGACACTGGAATAAATTTTACTTTGAAATTGGACATAAACAAATGTTAATCTTTAGATAGTTTTTCTTTCTTAAAAACACGCTTTCTTGTTCTGACAGTGGTAATTAATTTTAAACTAATTTCTACCACTTCTGTATTTTGAATTTAGGAAAATAGATTCCATATTTGGAATCAGTAGGTCAAAATTGTATAAATAGGTAACATTTTTTTAGTCATTTTAAATATTTACTTCCTTAAATATTTTATTTACCATGATTAAAAAGTAAATATAATAAATATGGGTAAAATATAGTATTATAATAATATTAAATTACCCTAACATGTGTTATAATCCTATTTTCTGATACTTATCCAACTATGGGCATCCTTGGGTTGAATTGGGGACCCCATGGAGCCACATGGGAGTAATAATGACACATTATATTAATTAATTTCAAGTAAAGACAAAAATGAAATAAACAAATATTTTTTAGTAAATCAATTTTTAGATGGGGTTATATAAGATATATTTTAGACGTTAAATATTAATTGTAAATATAAAAATATTTCTTTTATCATGGTTTTTTTATAATTTTTGTACATCAAATAAATTAAATTATTTATGACACAATAATGATGTAGTGTTTATCTAATTAAAAAATTATTTAAATAAATAAGATTATAAATTATAAAAAAAATATCCAAACCTGTCCAATTCTTATTGGATGATTTTATTTCGACTATGAGTCATCTTAAAATTGACTTTAATATTTTTGACCCATTGATATCGAAGATGATTTTATAATAAAATAATTCTTTCAAACTTTCTTAAAGAGCCCCTCCTCTCCCTTATAAAAATATGTCACTTCTTACCCATTTCTAAAACATCTCAAGACTTTGTCTCATAAAATATCTACTCCAATAAGCTCCCAAGATCTCTATCATCCTTTTATTAGTGTTACCATAGGCAGAAGTCATTTCAAGAAGTATTTTAGGTTCAAACCAAAGCGAGTTACCCGATTTAATGGTAACGTCTTCTCTTAAATTATTTTGTTTAATTTTATTTCCCCAACCCCTAAACCCTTTTTATTACTATATTTTATGTCAAAAAAAGTATCCTCAATATACTATGATGTTGTTATGATAGGGATTCAAACTACACTTAAACATACCTCAATCTAATGGGTGGGGAGCATACAGTTTCTATGGATGGAAATCTAACACCTCACAAAGCGATGATTGTTCAATTATCTCTTACCACCAATCATGGTGGCCATTATGATAGAACTGTATTTATATATAATATATTTTATGTTTCTATTTTCTATATTCTTCTGTTATTTTTATCTATATACATACCTTTATTTTTTCCAATATGTGTAAACACGATAATTTCTATTGAGGATGTGTGGACTACCGCCCCTCCTGGTGATATGATCAGTTAATGACATACATGGAATGCATAAAGATGGAGTTAATGAAATTATGTAACATATATATCATATGATATTATACTGTAATTACAATATAAATATGTGTCATAATGTTTTAATTCCACTAAATTACAAAATAGAAATGAAATTAGCGTTCATGCGTACGTACGGCTTACCGTCTCCATGAACGGTGAATTTCATTTATTATCTCCACATGCTATGTACTATTATAAATATATATATATTGGATATATTTGATATATTTGATATAAAAATCATTAATATCATTCGGTAGATATTAGATTTTAGACCACATGAACAAATTCTAATTATAACAAGTTTATTTTTAACTCAAATTCCGAACATCAACAAAATGTACAATATGAACTCAAATAATTAAATAACTATTATTTCCAAGTAATAAGTGACATAAAAGTAATAATAAAGTATAAAAAGGTTATTAATAAAGTATAAATTAACTTATTTTTAATATTCAGGAAGAACAAGGAACATAGGAGTCATGTTGGACACAAGGTAAGAGATTTCTTATCTCACTTTTAATTCCATGAGATTTCCATTACTCACCACTTATTTATTTCATGTGGTGTTTTGAGTACTGAAATTTGATATATATTTACATTATTATATTCATATTCATGGTATTCTATGATTTATTTGGTCGTTTTTATCTTTTTCTCATACGACTAGTTTGATTACGACGTGGTAAGGATTTTTCATCTCACTTTTTATTCTCATGAGATTCATGCTCTATTAGCCACAATTTACTTTTGTGTGGTATATGCACTTCCAATTAATGTATTATTTGTGTAATATAACTTAATTTATGGGTATTTACATGTTCATTGTGTGATCCTTCTTTCATGGGGTGTATGTTTCGTATGTTACCAAATCCGTAAGGGAACCATTCACCCTCCTCTTTTTAAAAGACTTCTTTTTGTTATGTCTTTTAATTTACATCTTATTATGTTGAGATATGTTTTTATGTATCCTTATTGATGTAAATTTAATTTCCAAGTTATGAGATATCCGTTTCTCTCTCATCAACTTATTTTATGAATTTTAATGTGACGTCGTTAAGCTTTCAAATTTCTGTAATAAAACATCTTAACCTAATTTCAATTTTTTGGTTAAAAATATACTTCTTGATTATGTCATGCTAAAAATATGTATGAATATCCTTTTATGTTATAAAATTAATATCCACTTATATTGGGCGTTTTTATATTTTTCACACATAATTATGTAATTGATTTATTATTAATCTAAGGATGTCGTCTTTATATGTGACTTCGTCTCAATCTCCTTTCATTGAGGCATATTTTGTATTATTCTCAAATTTCTTTTATATGGATTATAAATACCTTTTAATTTTCATTTCATTTAAGGGGAATCCTTTCCTACGAGGTGTTTTACTAAACAGCAAAACAATAATGTTTCTTTTTTATGTTAGTGGTGACAACGACCTTTTCTGCTCCCACGAGTGTTATTTTATCTTTGGATTACTTAAGAAACCATATTTTATTTAAAAGGAAAATAAATACCATATACTCTTTTTAAGTATTTTGTTATTGAAAATGGTTTTGATAATTGTGCTTAGTTAAATGATATATTGTGATAAAAATGTTGAAATGTTATATTTCCTTTATTTTTGTTTTATATGTTATTAATATGTTATGTTTATTGGGAATTGTTTATGCATACAGGTAGTTCCATGATAAACCTAGGGCGGGTGAGCCAGATATAGCTCTCCAATGAATTGGGTAATGTGACGGAGGTAAACATGAATGTTTCTCCTAGTGGATTTAGGGGATATACGGTGATGGTCATTCGAAATATGACTCCGTATGTAGCTGTGATGGATACAATGTAAGTTTGATATAGATTTTACAAGTTACCTTTATTATTTATCATTTTTGTGTGTTATTCATAAATATTATGATTTCATGAGGTATGTTATGATTGAAAAGTATGGTTTCATTATTTTGTAATTATTGATGGGCTAATATTTTCATTCCTAATTTTATATCCCTTACTGATCTTTTTATGCTCATCCAACATTTTTGAAATGTTTCTACTGGACTGAATGATGAATGAGGGTCAAGGATGGGATCAAGGAAAAGTCATTCTATCTAAAACATGGAACTATGAATGACGCTTTTTTCAAGAGTTTTTATTTTTTTGAAAAAAATGGATCCTGAGTCGAATATTCTACTTGTAACATTCATGTTGTTATGTGAATGTTATGAACTAATTATGTAAAAATATAAACCTCAAAAGAACCTCAATGTGAATTATCCATTTAATTCATATTTATGTAATGTTTAATATAAGGCCATGGCCATAAAAATTACTTAATATTGAATTAAATGAATAATTCACATTATGGATCTTTTTAGGTTTAGAGTTTTAGATAATTAGATCATAACAATTACATCTAAAAAGATTGCATAGTAGACACTTCTATAGAGTTTCCCTTTTTTAAAAAACATGAACCCTTAAAAAAAGAGTCATGTATAGTTCCATTTTTAAGACATCATGACTTTTACTTGATCCCATACTTGACCCTATTCGACATTATTTCCTGTGAAAAACACTTCACAAAAAAACTTGGGATGAGAATAAAATGTTCAGTAAGGGATACACATAGAACGAAAACTGTTAGTTTTTCAAAGAAACAAGTAAACCATGAATACTTTATCAAAGTAATTTTTTTTACCTTTATGAAGTAGTAAAAATTCTTCACTGAATAAAATATCATTACTTACCCTTTTCTATCCAAAAGAATACCATAAAACCCATATAATGAACACATAAAATATAAAGGTAACTTGGGATATAAACATACTTCAATAGAATAACCATACTGTTGACTTCCACACATATCACTTAATGGAATAACCATACAGTCGACTACCACACATATCACTTAATGGAATAGTCATACGACAGAATGCATACCCAATGCATTGGAGGTCATAACGTAACCACCCATCCTGGTATTCACGGAACCACCTGTCTTATGGTTTATCACATAACCACCCATCAAATGCCTAAGTACCATTATAAAATCATAAGACATAAAACAATATAATGGAAAGAAAATTTTTTCACATTTGGATCACAATATATCACTTAAATATATTGACATACCAAATCCATTATAAAAACAATTTTCAATACCAAAATACATAAAAGACTATATGGTATTTATTTACATTTAAAACATTACGGCTTTCTGAGGAAGCCAAAGATCAAATAATACTCAAGGCGGTGGAAGGTCGTTGTCACCTCGTACATTAAAAAGAAAAATACTTTTTGTCATTTAGTAAAACTCTTTATATAGAAATGGTTACTTTTGAATAAAAGTAAACGTCAAAGGGTTTTATACACTGTATAAAATAAAGTCTTTTATTAGAACAAAATATTCCTCAATTAAAGGAGATTGAGACGAAGTCCCTTACCTCGTGTCCGACTTGACTCGATCGCTCTTTAATCTCCTGAATAATAAACTAGTGTTAATTTCAACATTATTAAGAACCTTTTTCAAATTTATTATTCCTCTTATATCACTTATTGTAATGTTATAAACATTATGTAATCATTTATGTTAATAATGTTCGTTTTGTCGATATTTGGTACTTACGTCAAAAATGGACTTCATACAATTACATGTTGTTCATGTAGTCAAAGGTTCATTATATATAGAATGATATTAATGACTTGGATATCATATATATCACATATATCCATTATATACATGTATTTATAATAGTATATAACATTTAGAGGTGATAAATGAAATGCACCGATCATGGAGATGGTAAGCCGTACGTACGCATAAACGCAACATTCGATTCTATTTCGTAATTAATGGAGTGAAATCATAATGATATAAAGTTATATTATAATTATATTATAATATCATATTGTAATATCATTAACTCAATTCTTTATACATCCCACATATGGCATTAACGAATCAAATCACATTGAGGGAGCGGTAGTCCGCACTTCCTAAAATGAAATTATCACGTTTACACATAATGGAAATCATAAAGGTATCCCATAAATGAAAAATACAGAAGCATAAGGAAAACATAAACATAATATATATCATATATAAATATAGTGACATCTTAATGGCCACCATTAAAGGTGTTAAATGAAGATTGAACGATCATTGTTTCGTGAGGTAGAAATTCGCCAACCACAGAATCAGTATGTTCTTTAAACATTAAATGGAGGTGTGTGTAAGTGTAAATCAAATATTTCTCACAAAAAAAATCTTAGTATATTTATGATACTGGTTTTGTTAAAAAATAAAGGAATAAAAAGTTTTTATTGGGTTGGAGAAGAAAAAATAAAACAAAAGAACAAAAGTGAAGACATTACCTTTAAATCGGGTAACTCCTCTTGGTTTGAACCAAAAGGGTTTTTTGAAGAGATTTCTGCCTAAGGTAAGGATTATAAGATGAAGAAAGAGATGTGTAGAGATAAAAATGATCATATCTTGGCTGAACCAAAGGCTTTAGAGGTGTGGGTAAGGAGGTAGAGGTGAGGGCCTTTTATAAGAGGGAGGAGGGACACTCTTGGAAAGTTATAAAATGTTACATTATTATATAATGCTTTTCGTATATTAGAGGTCCCAAAAGAATATATTTAGAGTCTAAGGTGATAAAGGTTCTATATCCACCCATAAAATAAGTTTTTTACAAGTGTAAATCTTATATTTTACATTATACCTTCATTTTATTTAAATTTTTAATTAATGAGGTAATTGTTTCATCATCATGGTGTCATAAATAATTTAATTTATTTAATGTCTAAAATTTAAAAAAAAATACCATTTTGTAGGAAATTTATTTATATTTCTAATGAATATTTATAGACAAAATTATGACTTGTATTGCACCATGTAAAAATTGTTTTAGTAAAACAATACATGTTTGTGACATTTTTATTTTAACTTTAAATAAAATGTTATTATTGTCATTTTATTACCCAAGTGGATCCATGGGGTCCCCAAGTTGACCCATGGATTTTCATGGTCGGCCATGACTCATCTAATAAGGTTAGTACATGTTTCAAGGTCATTTCATGTTATTTAAAAATTATTTTTAACTTAAATTACACTAATTACCTTTAATCGTGATTAAGAAAACTTAAAAGTCATTATTCACCAAAAAATTATTTTAATCCCATTGAACCACATTTTACAACTTAATTATAACCATGTATATTGGATTTTTGAAATTAAATTCAAAAATGTGGTAAAGTTTCATTTAAATGGAAAATCAGTTTTTTTAACTACCACTTAGTGGTTTCACTATTCATCAAAAATTGAAGTTTTTCAGAAAAAAACCAAAAAATCACTGTAAGATATATTTGATACTCCGAATTAAAAAATGATGTCTATTTTACAAAATTAAAAAAAATATAAGTTTCATTATTTAATTTAATAATTAAATCCCGTTGTAAAAACCGATAGCGTGTTTTTATGAAATAATATATATCAAAAGATTTACACTAGTTTAAGTCCAATTTCAAAGTGAAATTAATTCCAATTACCACCATTAGATTAAATGGTAAAAAATATATTATAATTTCACTTTAAAACCAATTAAAATGATAATCTATTCCTATAAATAAATTATATGAAAACGAGGTTTTGAATTAAAATACAACTGTTTTCACTATTCATTAAAAATGAACTTTATCGGAAAATACCAAAAATTTGCACAAAAAAAATTTGATATCCCTATTCTAATGAAGAATTTTAGTTGGTCTAATATAATGTAAAAGAGTGACCAAAACTATATTTAAAGAGCGATCGCCATCAAAAGGCGATAATTCGACCTTTTAGTGAATATTAGAGTATCTATGCATAAAATTGAATTCTTTTCTTATTTTTAGCCTTTATCTTTTATTAGATATATGTAAAAACATTTATCAAACATATATAATCATATTTTAGTTATTTCTATTCATTCCCGCCAATATAAAAACTACGTGTTAACTACCATTTAAAATAATATAATTATATTACTAGTGTGGAACGTATGATTTCAAAAAACTCTTTATTGTGTATCGAGTACGCTATCGAACATAGAAACCACTTTAAAGTTAAATTTATATTTAATTCACAAATATTAATAAATATGAAAATGTATTATTCTTTATTTACTTGGGATGTTACATCATTCCCCCCTTTTAGGAATTGTGCCCTCACAATTTTATTCGCTTATCAAAATAAGTGGGGGTATTTATCCCTCATAGTATTTTTAGATTCCCACATTTCTTCTTCCGCCATATGGCTTTTCCACAAAACGGTTACCTAGTAAATTACCTTATTCAGCAACACTTCCTATATACAGTCAAGAATCTGGACTGGTTGTTCTTCATAAGAGAGATTCTTATCCAACTGAACTACCTCTTGGCTCAAAACATGAGATGGATCTGGCATATACTTTCTCAACATCGAAACGTGAAAAACATTGCGTACATGAGATAAACTCGGAGGTAAAGCCACTTGGTAAGAAACTGAGCCAACTTTCTCCAGAATTTCAGATTGTCCAATGAACCATGGACTCAGGTTTCCTTTCTTACGAAATATCATCACACTTTTCCATGGAGAAGCTTTGAGAAAAACAGGATCACAAACCTCGAAAGATAGATCCTTCCTTTGTTTATCCGCATAACTTTTCTGCCTGCTCTGTGATGTTCTTACGTGTTTCAGAATCAACTGAACTTTTTATGCCATCTCTTCTACCAATTCTGGTCCCATAAACATCCTTTCACTCAATTCATCCGAAAAATCTAATGTTCAACACAGCTTCCCATATAATGCTTCAAACGGAGTTATCTGTATACTGAAATGAAAACTATTATTATATGAAAATTCAACCAAAGAAAGATGCTGGTCCCATCTTCCCTGATAATCCATCGACCAAGCACATAACATGTCCTCCAAGGTGTGAATTGTTCATTATGACTGCCCATCTAATTGAGGATGAAAAGTTGTACTAAAATTTAATTCAGTACCCCACGACTTCTGAAGGCCTTTCCAAAAGTTAGAAGTAAACCTGGGATCATGATCAGATACAATGGAGAGGGGAACTCCATGCAACCAGACTATCTCTTTAACATACAACCGAGCAAGTTAATATAGAGACAAAGTATCTCTAATAGGAAGTAAATGAAGAGATTTAGTCAATCGATCAACATTAACCCATATTGTATTATTACATAGAAATATCTTTGGTAATCCCACAGCAAATCCACGGATATATTTTCCTATTTCCACTCTAGCATCGGTAAGGACTGCAGCACCCCTTTCGGTAACTTCCACTCTTCTTTAACCTACTGACAAGTCAAACACTTCACAGTAAAATCAGCAATATCTCTTTTCATTCCATCCCACAAGTAATAATCACAATGATCTCTGTACATTTTAGTACATCTTGGATGAACTGAAAATGGGGATCTATGAGCCTCACATAACAAATCATTCTTCAACTATGAATCACAAGGCAAACATAATTTCTTCCCAAACCTCAAAACACAATCATTATCAATGTTAAATTCAGGAAACTTACCCTTCTGAACCAACTCTACCTTTTTCTGTAACCCACTATCTTTATTCTACTCTTGATAAATTTTGTCTGATAGAGATGATCTCACTAACTTCTGAAACAAAATAAAAGAACTTCATGCACCAACAACATCAATTCCAAATATCATCAAATAGAAAACCAAAGGATCTCATTACAAAAGTAGCATTGATAATGGAGAATGAATTTTTTGACTCAAAGCATCAACCACTTTATTTTCTTTTCCTGGATGGTAATGAATTGTACAATCATAATCCTTGATTAATTCCAACCATCTACTCTGTCTCATGTTCAATTCTTTCTGAGTGAGTATATACTTTAAACTTTTCTGATCGGTATGTAATTCACACTTTATTTTTTACAAATTATGCCTCCAAATTTAAAAAACAAAAACAACAACAGCTAATTCCAAATCATGTGTAGGGTAATTTACCTCATGAGATTTCAACTGAAGTGAAGAATATACAATTACCTGATCATTTTTCATAAGTAAAAAACCAAGTCCCTTCAAATAAGAATCACTATAGATAAAAAAATCACCATTTTTGGAAAGAAGTGAAAAAATAGTAGCATTTTCCAAACTTCTTTTCAACTACTGAAAACAATCATGACATTCTTTTATCCAGATAAACTTAAAACCCTTCCGAGTTAGCTTAGTAATTAGACTAGATAACCATGAAAGTTTTTCAATAAACTATCGGTGGTAACCTTCCACACCAAGAAAACTACGGATCTTGGTTAAATTTTTCAGTCCTTTCCATTCTTCAACAACTTTTGTTTTAGTAGGATCAACAGTTATGCAATTTTTTGAAACAATGTGACCAAGGAAAGTAATTTTTTGTAACCAAAACTCACACTTGCTGAATTTTCCATAGAGTTTCTTTTATTTTATGGTTTTCAAGATAACCCTTAAATGACATTCATGATCCTCTTTACTTTTACAAACACCAAAATATCATCAATGAAAACAACCACAAACTTATTGAAGAACTCATGGAAAATTCTATTCATAAGGTCCATGAATACAACAGGTGAATTGGTTAACCCAAAAGGCATAACTGCAAATTCATAATGGCCATATCTAGTAAGAAACACAATCTTCGGAACAACTACTTCTTTTACTTTCAAATGATGGTACCCTGACCCCAAGTCAATCTTCAAAAAATATTTAGCTCCATGGAGCTGATCAAACAAATCATCGATATGAGGCAATGAATACTTGTTCTTAACAGTGATTTTATTCATGGATCTATAATCAATGCAAAGTCTCATTGAACCATATTTATTTTTAACAAACAATACAGGGGCACCCCATGGTGATGTGATAGGTCAAATGAAACCTTTATCGAATAACTCTTATAATTGCTTCTTTAACTCTAAAAGTTCAAATTTAGCCATTCGATATGTGGTTTTGAAATTGTCTTAGAATCAGGAACTAAGTCAAAAGTAAATTAAACTTCCCGATCATGAATAACACCAGGAAACTCATCAGGAAAAACTTCAAGATACTAATTTACCACTGGCACATCATTTTTCTGAACAGTTCTTTTATTTTCAACAATATGTGCAAGGTAACATTCATTTCTATATTTTACTAGTTTCACAACATCTTTATATGTTATCAAAATCAAGGGTTAATTATTCTACAGAAACTGAAAATATTTCTGAAAATAAACCTCTTTAGCTCTGCAGTCAATCTTAGCATGATAAATAGAAGGCCCATCCATGCCCAAAATAACATCAAACTCTACTAGAGGCAAAACAGTATGGTTTGCAGGGAGATTCTTTATGTACACAAAGATAGGAAGGTTCTTATAATTTATATTTTTTCTCAACGTTCCCTCCGGGTGTTTTTACCCAAAGTTCAAAATTCATATCGTGAGATGGAATTCCCAATTTACTAGAAAACTTCTCAGAAATGAATGAATGTGTAGACCCTGAATCAAACAACACATTGGCATAATCTGAACAAACAAACAGTATACCTAATACTACTTCATTTGATAGCCCAACATCTACTGAAGTAGTTGCAAAGGATTTCACCACCCCTTTTTCCTTGTAGTCTGGAAACTTTTTCCCAGTTGTGTTCTTCGTTAGACACTCATTTGCATAATGACCCATTTCATTACACATAAAACATCTCACCACTGTATTTTCATTATCTGCTTGATCATCTTCCTTATAGTAACAAGAAATATTGCTAGACTTACTATAAGGCCCCAGCCTTAAACCATACTTAATCTAGATTTATTACAAGATTACGCATTAAGGATCTTTTCGGGTTTAGAGTTTTAGAGAATTAGATCATAAAACATGCATTACATACCACATATAAACAAATTGGTTACATAAAGATGGTATTCTTCATTCCCATCAATGGAAACATATTTAAAATAAAACATGGATTCTCTGTTGACACTTCCTTGACACTATCATCATATCATATACCTTTCCCTTGACCTGTGAAAAACATTTCAAAAAACTTGAGATGAGCATAAAAAGCTCAGAATGGGTTATAAAAACATGGAAAGGAAAAATGGGTACATATATACATAAGAATGAAATCATACATTACCCTTAAAACATAAGCACTTTAACATACCTCATCAAATCATGAGTAAATCATAGAAATCATAAGACATAAAGGTAACTTGAGGCATTCATAACATTCTTACGTAGGGAGTAACCCTCTTGGTTACATTTGGAATACCCATCACAGTATATTCCCTAAATCTCTTCGGAGAAACCTTAATGTTTCACTCCTTCGCATTACTCAATGCATTGGAGAGCTATAACGGGCTCACCCGCCCTTAGTTTATCACAGAACCACCTGTTTTCATAATAATGCCCAAGATCCTCAACATAATCATATAACATAAAACATGCATAAAGGAAACATAACATTCCCACCTTTCAATCACAAGATATCAATACAACACATTGATATAAAAACATTATGAAAACCATTTTCGATACCAAAATAAAATAAAAGTAAAACATGGTATTTATTTTTTTCTTTTAAAAAGAAGGTATGGCTTGTAGAGGAAGCCGAAACTCAAATAACGGTCACGACGGCGGAGAAGTCGTTGTCTCCGCATATGTACGACAAAAACATTCCCTTTTGTCATTTAGTAAACGCTTCGTATAAAAAAGATTCCTTTTGAATAAATGTAATGGGTCAAAGGTGTTTATACACCATATAAAAGAAGGTTGTGTACAAAACAAAATATGCCTCAATGAAAGGAGATTGAGACGAAGTCCCATACCTCGTATCCGACTTGACCCGACCGTTCTTTAATCTCTTGAATAATAAACTTGAGTTAATCTCTACTTGCTTATGAACCTTTTTCAAGTTCATTATTCCTTTTATACCATGTTATAAACATCATGTAATCATTTAAGTTAATAATGTTCATTTTGTCGGTATTTGGTTCTTAAGTCAAAAATATACTTCTTACACTTACATGTTGTTAATTTGGTCAAAGGTTCGTTATATCCAGAATGATATTAATGATTTGGATAACATGTATATCATATATATTCATCATATACATGTATTTATAATATTACATCACATTTAGTGGTAAGAAATGAAATGCATAGTTCATGGAGATGGTAAGCCGTACATACGCATGAACGCTACTTCAATTTCTATTTCATATTTTCTGGAATGGAATCATAATGATATAAGAGTATATTATAATTCCATTATAATAACATATATAATATCATTAAATTTATCCTTTACACATCCCACATATGGTATTAACGAATCAAATCACTTTCAGGGGGCGGTAGTCCGCACTTCCGAAAATGAAGATATCGTGTTTACCCATAATGGAAACCATAAAGGTATGCCAAAAATGAAAAAAAAAGATGCTTAAGGAAAACATAAACATATTATATATCATATATAAGAATAGTGACATCATAATGGCTACCTTTTAAGGTTTTAAATGAGTATTGAACAATCATCGTTTCGGGAGGCAGAATTTCTCCATCCACAGAAACCGTATGTTCTTTTACCATTTGATGTAGTTGTGTGAGAGTGTAGCTCAAATAAATATTTTAACAACATCCTAGTATATTTAAGATACTATTGTTGTTACAAAATAAGTAAATAAAAAGAGTTTAGGGGGTTAGAGAAGCAAAATAAAACAAATGAACATGAGAGAATGAATTACCTTTAAAAGTGTAACTACTTTTGATTTGAGCCTAAAGGTTTCCTTTAAAAGGATTCTGCCCAAAGGGAATCCTCTAGGATGAGGAGAGGGATGTGGAGAGAGTAAATGGGCAGGGTTTGGCCGAGCCAAAGACTTGAGGAGTGTGTGAAATGAGGTAGAGGTGGGGGCCTTTTATAAGAGGAGTGGATGGGCACTTTTGGAAAGTAAAGATAAGTTACTTTATTTTAAGAAGAGATTCGGATTCAAAAGGTCACACATTTCAATTATTCTAGGATAAGGTGATAAGGCTTCAAAATCCTCTCATCCAATTGGTTTTTACCATGTTTTGGTTTTATATTTTTCATTATCATTCCATTTTATTTAAATCGTTAAATAATGAGGTCATCGCTGCATCATCATGATGTCATAAGTAATTTAACTTATTTAAAGTCTAAAAATTATAAAAAAAATACTATGATGTAGAAAATCTTTTTATCTTTCCAATTACTATTTATAATAAAACATATTATCTTTATATCCCCATGTAAAAATTGTTTTCGTAAAATATATTATGTTTGTGTCATTTTTACTTTTACATTAAATAAAACGTTATTTATGTCATTTCCCAACCAAAGTGGATCCATGGGGTCCCTAAGTTTACCCATGGCTTGTATTGGTCGGCCATGACACAACCAATGAGGTTAGTACATGTTTCAAGCTCATCTCATATTATTAAAGCATTATTTTTACCTTAAACTACACTAATTACCACTAACCGCGATTAAAAACTTAATAAGTTACTATTCACCAAAAAATTATTTTAATCCCATTAAACCACATTTTACATACTAATGAAAAGCATGTATGTCGTATTTTTGAAATTCAAAACACAATGATGGCAAAATTTCATTTAAACGGAAAAATCAGTTTTTATAAGTACCACTTAGTGGTTTCACTATTCATCAAAAATTGAAGTTTTTCAAAAAATTACCAAAATTCCACCCAAAGATATATTAGATATTCTGAATTCAAAAATGAAGTCTATTTTACAAAATTCAAAACATATAAGTCACATTAATTAATTTAATAATTAATTCCCGCTGTCAGAGCAAATAGCGTGTTTTTATGAAACAATAAGTATCAAAAGATTGACACCAATTTAAGTCCAATTTCAAAGTGAAATTGATTCCAATGACCACCATTGGATTAAATGGTAAAAAATATATTCTAATTTTACTTCAAAACCAATTCAAATGATAATATAATCATATAAATAAATTAGATTAAAAAGCAGTTTTGATGTAAAATGCAGTATTTTCACTATTCATTAAAAAATGATCATTGTCAGAAAAATACCAAAAATTCAAACAAAGTAAATTTTGATGTCCTAATCATAAAGAATAAGTTTATTTTGACAAAAAAAGTTTATAAAATTTTCAATAGATAGATTTAAAAAGGGTTTTCCATCATAAGGTAGTAAAACAATCTTTTAAGTTTATTAGTGTATTCCATGCTTAAGATTGGATTTATTTTCATTTTAAGCCTCTAAAACACTATCTAATTCATTAATAGACATAGATAAAATATATATTATTCATTACTTACTTGGGATGTCACATCCTACCCCCCTTTAGAAAATTGTGTCCCCGCAATTTATTTACTTATCGAAATAAATGGGGGTACTTATCCCTCATTACATTTTCAGATTCCCATGTTGCCTCTTCAATCATGTGGTTTTTCCACAAAACCTTTACCTGGTGAATCACCTTATTCCGTAAAACATGCTCCCTATGGTCAAGAATCTGGACCGGTTGTTCCTCATATGATAGGTTCTCTTCCAGCTAAACTACTTCTGGACTCAAAACATGAGATGGATCTGGCATATACTTTCTCAACATCGAAACGTGAAAAACATTGTGTACCTGAGATAAACTCAGAGGTAAAGCCACTCGGTATGCAACTAATCCAACTCTATCCAGAATTTTGTATGGTCCAATGAACCTTGGACTCAACTTTCCTTTCTTACCAAATCTCATCACACTTTTCCAAGGAGAAACCTTGAGAAAAACATGATCACCTACCTCGAAAGATAAATCCTTCCTCCGATTATCCGCATAACTCTTCTTCCTACTCTGAGCTGTTCTCATGTGTTTTTGAATCAGATGAACTTTTTCTGCCATCTCTTCTACCAATTCTGGTCCCATCAACTTCCTTTCACCCACTTCATCCCAGAAAGCTGGAGTTCGACACCGCTTCCCATATAATGCCTGAAATGGTGACATCTGTATACTAGAATGAAAACTGTTATTATATGAAAATTCAACCAAAGAAATATGTTGGTCCCAACTTCCCTGATAATCCATAGAACAAGCTCGTAGCATATCCTCCAATGTCTGAATTGTTCGTTCTGACTGCCCATCTGATTGAGGATGAAAAGTTGTACTAAAATTTAATTCAGTACCCAACGACTTCTGAAGGCATTTCCAAAAGTTAGAAGTAAACCTGGGATCACGATCCGATACAATGGAGAGAGGAACTCTATGTAACCTGACTCTCTCTTTATGATGCAAATGGTAAAGTTGATCAAGAGAGAAATTATATCGTATAGCAAGGAAATGAGCAGATTTGATCAAGCGATCAACAATAACCCAGATTGCATTATTACCTCGAGATGACTTCGGTAATCCAACAACAAAGTCCATGGATATATTCTCCCATTTCCACTCTAGCACTGGTAAAGGCTGAAGCATCCCTTTCGGTAACTGTCGCTCTGCTTTAACCTGCTGACAAGTCAAACACTTCACAGTAAAATCAGCAATATCTCTTTTCATTCCATCCCACCAGTAATACTCCCGCAGATCTCTATACATCTTTGTACTGCTCGGATGAACTGAAAACGGAGAACTATGAGCTTCACATAACAACTCTCTCTTCAACTGTGAATCACAAGGCACACAAAATCTCTTCCCAAATCTCAAAACACAATCATTATCAATGTTGAATTCAGGCAACTTACCTTTCTGAACCAGCTCTACCTTTTTCTGCAACTCGTTATCTTGCTTCTGTGCTTGCTTGATTCCATCTGATAGAGAAGATCTCACTGATACCTGAAACAAAACAGAAGGACATTCTGCACCAACAACTTCTATTCCAAAGTTCATCAAATCCTTAACCAAAGGATCACGTTCCAAACACAACATTGTAAATGAAGCATTAATTTTTCAACTCAAAGCATCAACCACTTTATTTGCTTTTCCCGGATGGTAATGAATTGTACAATCATAATCCCGGATTAATTCTAGCCATATCCTCTGTCTCATGTTTAACTCTTTATGAGTGAATATATACTTTAAACGTTTGTGATCGGAATATATTTCACACTTTACTCTATACAAATTATGCCTCCAAATTTTTAAAGCAAAAACAACAGCAGCTAATTCCAAATCATGTGTAGGGTAATTTACATCATGAGTTTTTAACTGTCGTGAAGCATAAGCAATTACCTGATCATTCTGCATTAGGACGCAACCAAGTCCTTTCAATGAAGCATCATTGTATATAACAAACTCTCCATTCCTGGAAGGTAGTGCCAAAACTGGAGCATTCACCAATCTTCTATTCAATTCCTGAAAACAATCATCACATTCTTTTGTCCAGATAAACTTAACACCCTTCTGAGTTAGCTTAGTCATTGGACTAGATAACCGTGAAAAATTTCTAACAAACAATCGGTAATAGCCCGCCAAACCAAGGAAGCTACGAATCTCGGTTACATTTGTGGGTCTTGGCCATTCTTCCACAACTTTTGTTTTTCCAGGATCAACATTAATTCCATCTTTAGAAACAATGTGACCAAGGAATGAAATTTGTTGCAACCAAAACTCACACTTGCTGAATTTCCCATACAGTTTCTTTTCTATTAAGTTTTGCAAGATAACCCGTAAATGTCTTTCATGCTCCTCTTTACTTTTAGAAAACACCAAAATATCATCAATGAAAACCACCACAAACATATCCAAGAACTCATGGAAAATTCTATTCACTAAGTCCATGAATACAGCAGGTGCATTGGTTAGACCAAAAGGCATTACTACAAATTCATAATGGCCATATCTCGTACGGAACGCGGTATTCAGAATATCTACCTCCTTTACCATCAGTTAATGGTACCCTGATCTCAGGTCAATCTTTGAAAAAAACTAAGCTCCTTGGAGATGATCAAACAAATCATCGATATGAGGCAAAGGATATTTGTTCTTAACAGTGATGTTATTCAAGGCTCTATAATCAATGCAAAGTCTCATAGAACCATCTTTATTTTTAACAAATAAAACAGGAGCACCCCATGGTGATGTGCTAGGTCTAATGAAACCTTTATCTCATAAATCTTGCAATTTCTCCTTCAACACTAAAAGTTCAATTTGTGCCATTTGATAAGGGGGCTTTGAAATTGGATTAGCATCACGAACTATGTCAATAGTAAACTCAACTTCCCGATCTGGTATTATTCCAGGCAACTCATGAGGAAAAACATCAGGATACTCATTTACCACTGGCACATCATTAATCTGAATAGTTCCTTTATTTTCAACGACGTGTTCAAGGTAACATTCATTTCCATCTTTTACAAGTTTCTCGGCCTTTTCATATGTTATCAAAAGTAATGGTTCATTCTTGTAAACAATCTGAAAGTCTTTCTGAAAAGAAACTTCTTTAGCTCTACAGTCAATCTTAGCATGGTAAATAGAGAGCCAATCCATACCCAGGATAACATCAAACTCTACTAGAGGTAGAACAATAAGGTTTGCAAGTAGGTTCTTTCCACAGACAAGGATAGGAAGATTCTTATAAATTATTTTTGCCTCAAAATTTCCCCCAGGTGTTTTTACCAAAAGTTCAGGAGTCATTTCTTGAGATGGTATTCCCATTTTACTAGAAAAGGTTTCAGAGATGAAAGAATGTGTAGACCCTGAATCAAACAACACAATGGCATAATCTGAAAAAACAAACAAAGTACTTGATACAACTTCATTTGATGTCCCGACATCTACTGATGTAGTTGCAAAGGATTTCACCACCCCTTTCTGCTTGTAGTCTAACTACTTCCCATCACTCAAGCTCTTTGTCGGACACACGTTTGCATAGTGACCCATCTCATTGCACTTATAACATTTCACTAACTGTAAACCAAATTTGTTCTTACCTTCACCTTGATCCTTTTCAGTGCAATCACGAGACTTATGTCCCTTCTTACCACATCAGTAGCACTTTCCAGAATTCAGAAGACATTCCCCAGCATGCCTTTTGCCACATTTATGACAAATTGGAAACTTAGTTCTCTTACAATCAGACTTTTTTGAAGAATTCTTACCTTTCTCCTGCCACCTCGGTCTCTTCTTCTGCTGGTTGTTATAGAACACTTGGTCATCGGAAAACACTTGTTGGTCGGAGTGGACACTCAAGAGGGGGGTGAATTGAGTTCCAATTAAAATTTTCTGTTAAAAACAATTTCTAATAAAATCCCCCAATTTCAAAAACAAATTAAACTGTAGTGAATTTATATAGATTATAAAGGTTCAATTAGCTTCTCAAAGATTGATTAGTTCTCAGTTAACTTAATCGTATGATTAAATTAACTTTTGAAACTAATTTACTGATTTATAATAAATATAAACACTTGCGAATTTAATCATCAAAGTAGCTTTGAAGATAGATTATATTTCAAAGTAATAGCAGCGGAATATGAAATAAATATGTATAGTATGGATATAGAGTATAACTATAAACACAGAGAAGAAACCAAGAGGTTCAGTCTCAAGCCGAAACTTAGTCCTCTCAAAATTTTATATAAAAGTGATCCACACCCTGGATCGGGGTTAACAACAGTGAACACACTGTCCAGGTCACAAGACCTCTACCACAGTTCTACGTGGGAAAACAAACAACAGCAGCCAGCTGTCCAGGTCACAAGACCTCTACCACTATCCACAGTGGGAAGTGAAGTGTAAAAGGTTTGCTGAGGATTTACAGATCCTCCAGTGAAAGTACAGGAGTCAGTGTGTGTGTTTAATACAGCAGATAACACACACTGCTCAAAATGTAGAATAAATAAATCACAGAGCAGAGATGTAGAGTTTAGGAATGGCTCTAGTGATTTCAATGTAGCGCTGGACTCGTTTTGGAATTAATCAGAAGTGATTCTGAGTCCTCTTCTCGATTTTGTTTGAGAAGCAGAGTGTCGTATGCTTCAGGTTCACAGGCAGTGAGTGTTAGTCGATGAAGCTCTTCAATATTCTATTGTATGCACACCACTCTTCTTGAGTAGGCTTGATTGTATATTTGATTCTATCTTGCTTGGTTCTTCTTGTATGCACAGAGCTCTTCTTGAGTATGTCGTATGCTTCCTTGTCTCTATGTGTGTTGTCTCTCTCTTGTTGGGTTTTTTTTCGCCCCACTCTTCAGTAGAGTCTTCTTGTATTCATATCACGTGCTCTGTAGGACAAAAAGGTTTCCTTTCCGCAGGTACGAGGTACGGTTACCTGACATCCGACAACCTTTATTAATTAATTTTCAGGGTATTAAAATATAACTAATATGACCGTTGGTTAGAATAAATAAAGATAAAGATAAAGAAATTCAAACAGTTGTTTATGACTGTTCAAGAGATCGGTAGGTCATCAGCATTAGAGTAATGATCGGTGACTCAGATAGATCAGCATCGGTCTGTCATTGAATCGGTGACTCATTTGCATCGGTGAATCATTTGCATCGGTGAGTCATCTGCATCAGTGAGTCCTTGGATCGGTGAGTCTGATTGATCGGTGACTCTGATGGATCAGTGAGTCTGATGGATCGGTGAGTCTGATGGATCGGTGACTCTGATGGATCGGTGAGTCTGATGGATCGGTGACTCTGATGGATCAGTGACTCTGATGGATCGGTGAGTCTGATGGATCGGTGACTCTGATGGATCGGTGACTCTGATGGATCGGTGACTCTGATGGATCGGTGACTCTGATGGATCGGTGACTCTGATGGATCAGTGAGTCTGATGGATCGGTGACTCTGATGGATCGGTGACTCTGATGGATCAGTGAGTCTGATGGATCGGTGACTCTGATGGATCGGTGACTCTGATGGATCGGTGACTCTGATGGATCAGTGAGTCTGATGTCTGTTGAATCCAGAAGACTTCCAACATACTTTGTAAGTCAATAAGAATAGTTAAAAACATGATAACTGATTCATTCATAGATTGGAATTATGTTTATGAGACATAAAACCAGATTAAGCATCAATGAGTTGTGATGATTTGTGATTATTAAAACATCAGTTATAAACATGAAATTAGCAATCTTCCAGAGGGCTCAACAATCTCCCCCTTTTTGATAATCACAAATCTTCATATATATATATAAAATAAAATAAATCTCCCTCTTAAAATAACATTCCCATATATATAGTATTCAGATTTCTCCCCCTGAGATATTGATCTCCCTCTTCATAAATAGAGTACTCCCCCTTAGATATATATTTCCCCCATTATATATCTTTCTCCCATTATATATATCATTCTCCCATTATATATATCTTTCTCCCATTATATATATCTTTCTCCCCCTTTGGGATAATCAAAAAGGAGAGAAAACAGATAAGGGAAAAGAGAAGCAGGGTGCAGAGAGGATAGAACATAACACAAAGGAAAAACAAAGTTGATAAAGTCACAGAAAAGGGATAAGCAATACATAGATCACCCCATCAAAAACAATACATGGCTATTTGTTGGGATAAAAAGGGGCTTTCCCTTTATCCTTTGGATCAATGGTAGGTAAGGTAGAGGGCTTGGAGGCAGGTTGTGGCTCACGGAGCTGAAGTGGCGGCAGGACAACTCGGGCAGGTGCAGTTGAAGGTGTCACAGAGGGTTGTTGAGAAGGAGCAGGAGCTGGATGAGAAGCTTTCTGAGAGACTGGCCGCAACTGAGATAGAGCTTGGGCAACAGACAGCTGATTGGGAGTGACATCAGAGGCACTGAGAGGTTCAGAAGTAGGGAGTACAATTGCAGTGGCCTGTGCATCCAAGTAAGGCTTCAACAGATGAATGAAGTCCTGAATGAATTCTGCTCCATACTTCATAGCTTTTTCAAAATCATCCTTGTTTTCCATGAACTGTGCCAAGGAAGGGACAAAATCTTGCAATTGACGAACTTGAGTGTTGAAGGCCTGAGTGACTGGAGGTAATTTCAGATTCTCTGCCAAGACTTTGAAGTTTGCAGCCATCTCATGTTTTGTATAAATCTTGGAAAAGTAAGTATCAACTTTTTCCTTGATCTCTTGCAGGGCTTTCTTAGCATCTGCTGAATATACTAAGGCCATCTTATGACTATTATCACAGAGCTCCTTCATCCTCTTCAAAGATTCTAAGTCAAGAATTTGTCTTACAGCATCTTGCTCGGCATGCACAACTTCTCTGAGAGCTTCTATCTCACGGGTAGTGATTTTGGTTACCATGCCTGTACTGGCTTGACCGACTATGTGAGTTAGTTCAGCTTTCAACTTCCTCAGGTCAGACTTGTTGAGATGTTCAATCAGATTTCTCAAAACTTCCATCATACCAGAGATGGTTGATCTGAACTCATTTGATAGAGAAACTAAGCTAACTTGGAGATCCTTCAAAGTTTGATTCAAAGAGTCTATGTGCCTACCAACAAATTCACCAGTAGCAGTCAATTCTGGCTTGAGAACATCTGAGACTGCCGTTGAAAAGGCTTTCAAGGAATTTTCAGAAACTTGCAGAGATACTGGATGAAGGGCATTGGAAAGTTCTTCTCTGACTATATCTCTCACAGTGGTTAGCAAATCAGTCTTAAACTGATCAAGATCAGCTCGAGAGATTTCAGAACCAGGTAAATTCACATTTACAGGATCAACAGTAGGAATAGACCTTGCTTCTCTTGGAAGGTTCCTTTTCACAGCTGCAGCAGATTCTGGCAAATCGTCTTCTTCTTCAGAATATTCTAAGCCCAAAACAGCATATCCAGGGTAGTCATCCCAAACAGAAGCACACAGAGTGTAGTTGGGTTTTTCATAGCTTGCTGTTCCACTGATTTTTGATGAGTCAGCCTTTCCACTGATATGGATTTCTGGTACTGACTGAGGTTGTTCCACTTGATCTACAGCAAGACCATCCACCGGTCTGTTAACACCATCAACAGCCGCTTCAACATCATCAGCATCATCATCATCACCACCAAGATTGTCATAAGCATCACCTTGCTCATTATGACTCTGCTCAGAGGCTTCACTGTGATATTCCTCAGTATCAGAATCTTCTTCATCATCAAGAATAGGTTCTGACTCTGGTAGGGTTAAGGGTGGACTAGCAGGTCCAAATTCTATTCTTTTCTTGGGGCTAGCAGTGTCTGGATCACTCCTATCATCAGGAGAAGACAGACTTCCTTCTTCAGATGCAGCTTTTTCTTGCTCGTTATCATCAGAATAAATTGGTTCCTCATCTGGTTTTAATCCAGGATCTCTCAAATCCTTTGGCCTCTTGCCATGATCTATGGGATTGTAGGCTTCATACAACTTATCTTCATCTGCAACCAAACATTTCTTCCATGGATTCCAATTGATTTTCATCCTCTTGCAGATCTCTTTGTTGAGACAGAAGGTACGTTCTGTTTCAACAACTTCATCATCTTCATCAACACATTCCAGATTCTGGAGCATAGTAGATATCATTTTTGAATAAAACAACGCTGTGGCTTTCTTGGAAGGTTTCAGCATACTAGCTATGTGGACCATCACATATCTACACAGGTTTATCTTTTCATGGGTTTTGAGCAGAAACAATAGAAAAACATCTTGAAACTTAACAGCAGCAAAATCTCCTCTTCGAGGGAAAAGTTGGTGCTGAATGAACTTGAATAGGAGTCTGCTTTCACCATCTAATTCTGAAGCTGTGATTCTCCTTGATTCTCTGTTTCCAGTTAGAAGCTCTAGCGCTAGCTCATAAGAAAAATAGTCAGTGACTGGGGGTATATTGCCAGCATAGTCCTCATATCGACCTTCATGAGGTACGTTTAAACATTCAGCCCACTGCTTAGATGAGAAAGATATTTTCTTTCCTTTTACAACAGACGACATCCTAGCAGCTTCCACACCATCAAGCGTGATTTTCAGGTTCATGTAAAACTCATGTACTAGATTTGGATAATCTATTCGGGCGTTGTCTGAAAACCAGTCTATCCATCCTTGCGATTCAAGAACTTGTAGCAACAGAGACTTACTTGACAGAAGCCATGCCGAGTTTACTTCTTTTTCTACAGCAACAATCCGAGTTTCCAGGTTCGGATTTACTGAGCGTTGAGAGGTACTGCTCGAATCGCCTCGAGCACGCTTTGAAGGTACAGGGCTATCGGGTCCTTTGCTCGGTCTCTTTTGCTTAGCCATTCGAGGATTTTGGAGAGGCAGGTGTTTGAAGGTTCGAAGGTTCGAAGCAGAGGGGAAAAGAGGTTGAGAGGTTCGGCGGGAAATGAAAGGTCAAAGGTTTAGGGAAGATAAATAGCCGCGTATCATTTATTTTATCATTTAGGGATCCCATAAAAAGTGATTTACTAATTAATAAAAAGTAATTTAAAAAAAAATCGGTTTGACAGAACAGTGACAGATCGGTTCCACAGATCGGTTTCACAGATCTGTTTCACAGATCTGTTTCACAGATCGGTTTCACAGATCAGTTTCACAGATCCGTTTCACAGATCAGTATCACAGATCAGTTTCACAGATCAGTTTCACGGATCAGTTTCACAGATCAGTTTCACGGATCAGTTTCACAGATCAGTTTCACAGATCAGTTTCACCGATCAGTTTCACAGATTAGTTTCACAGTTCAGTTTCACAGATCAGTTTCACAGATCAGTCATACACAATTCCTCTTTAATAAATTTCATTCTTTCAGAGCATAAGGGCTTTGTGAAGATGTCAGCTAATTGATTTTCAGAACTAACAAATTCTAGAGAAATATCACCCTTCTGGTAATGATCTCTTAGAAAGTGATGTCTGACATCAATGTGCTTAGTTCTAGAGTGAGACACAGGGTTCTTGGATAAGTTGATTGCACTAGTGTTGTCACAGTTAATTGGAACATGTTTAAGATCAAATCCATAATCCAATAGAGTGTGTTTCATCCACAAAATTTGTGCACAGCAGCTACCAGCAGCTATGTATTCTGCCTCGGCAGTAGACAATGCAACTGAATTCTGTTTCTTACTACACCATGATACTAGGGATTTTCCAAGCAAATGACATGTTCCTGATGTGCTTTTTCTATCTAACTTACAACCAGCAAAGTCAGCATCTGAATAACTCATTAACTCAAAGGATTGTCCTTTTGGGTAAAACAAACCTAAATTTATAGTATACTTAAGATACTTAAAAATCCGTTTAACAGCTAATAAGTGTGATTCTTTAGGATTAGCTTGAAATCTAGCACACATACACACACTAAACATAATATCTGGTCGACTAGCAGTAAGATAAAGTAAGCTTCCAATCATACCTCTGTAATTGGTTTGATCAACTGGTTTCCCAGTTTCATCAACATCCAATTTACAGGTAGTACTCATAGGTGTATTACTTTCCTTAATACTATCCAATCCAAAACGTTTTAAAAGATCCTTTGTATATTTACTTTGATTCAAAATAATACCATTTTTAGTTTGAATGATTTGAAATCCAAGAAAATACTTAAGATCTCCCATTAAGCTCATTTCAAATTCATTTTGCATAACCTTTGAAAAATCAGTACATAAGGAGTTTTTAGAAGATCCAAAAATAATATCATCAATATATATTTGTACAACTAAAACATCTTTAGAAATTCTTTTAATGAAAAGAGTTGGATCAGCAATCCCTTTAGTAAAACCTTTTGAAATAAGGAAATTGCTAAGTCTATCATACCAAGCTCTTGGAGCTTGTTTCAAACCATACAAAGCTTTAGAAAGTTTAAAAACTTGATTTAGAAAAAGGGGATTAGTAAATCCAGGTGGTTGTTCTACAAAAACATCTTCAATTATAAAACCATTTAGAAATGAACTTTTAACATCCATTTGATATAATTTGAAATCCAGATGTGCAGCATATGCAAGTAAGATCCTAATGGCTTCTAGTCTAGCTACAGGTGCAAAAGTTTCCTCATAGTCTATACCTTCTTCTTGACTATATCCTTGTGCAACTAGGCTAGCTTTGTTTCTAACTATATTTCCAGATTCATCTACTTTATTTATAAACACCCATTTTGTGCCTATTGTCAAAGTGTCCTTAGGTCTGTCAACTAATTCCCAGACTTTGTTCCTTTCAAACTGATTTAATTCTTCTGGCATAGCCATTACCCAAAATTCATCGTTGATAGCATCATTGATATTTTTAGGTTCTGACTGTGAAAGGAAAGCTTGATGTTCAACCTGGTTTCTTAGAGAAGCTCTAGTTTGTGTTCCTCTATCTAGATTTCCTACAACAGCATCTAAAGGATGGTTCTTTAGAGTCCTAGATGGTCTTGAAAATATAGGGCTAGAAATTTCAGGTACATCTAGAGATTGAGGTTCAACAGAAGCAGATTCTGGAGAATGTCCAGAACTGGATGCTTTTATAACAGGTTCTTTAGATTTATCATTAAGGTCCAGAATAGACAAATCTTCTTCAAGATTCCCAAGAGAGGTTTTAGGCTCATGTGGATCAGTTTCATCAAATTTGATGTGAACAGATTCTTCCACACATTTGGTTCTCTTCTTGAAAACTCTATAGGCTTTACTAGAGATAGAGTAACCCAGGAAAATTCCTTCATCACTTTTTGGAGCAAATTTATCAAGATTATCTTTAGTATTCAGAATAAAGACTTTGCAGCCAAAAACTTTGAAGTAGTTAACCTTAGGTTTCCTATGGTTCCACAAATCATAAGGGGTTTTCTTTAGAACAGGTCTGATCAAGACTCTATTAATGACATAACAAGCTGTATTAACAGCTTCAGCCCAAAAGTAAATTGGCAGGTCATATTCATTGAGCATGGTCCTAGCAATTTCTTGCAGGGTTCTGTTTCTTCTTTCTACTACACCATTCTGTTGGGGCGTCCTAGGGGCAGAAAAGTTATGAGAATAGCCATTGAGTGAGCAGTAAGATTCAAAATCTTGATTTTCAAACTCATGACCATGATCACTTCTTAGGGTCTTAATCTTGAGTCTGCTAAGATTTTCTACAGACTTGGAGTATTTAACAAAGTAAGAACAAGCTTCACTTTTGTGAGCTAGAAAATATACCCAAGTATATCTAGAAAAGTCATCTACGAGAACATAGACATAGTGCTTCCCATTTAAACTAGAAACTCTTGATGGTCCAAAAAAATCCATGTAAACCAATTCAAGTGGTTGAGAAGTTGAAACTTCTTTCTTTGATTTAAAAGAAACTTTGTGTTGTTTTCCCTTTTGACAGGGATTACAAACTTTGTCTGCTGGAAATTCAAGTTTGGGTAAGTCTCTAACCAAGTTCTTCCTAGAAAGTTTTCTAAGTGAGTGCACATTGCAGTGTCCTAATCTTCTGTGCCAAAGCCAAGACTCTTTATGAAAATCATTTAAACAAGGAATGTTCTGTTTAGCTAAAGAATCTAAATCAACAGCATAGACATTTTCATTTCTTAAAGCAGAAAATACTAAAACATTTTTAGAGTTAAAAACATTGCAAGAATCATTTTCAAATTTAACATGAAAACCATCATCACATAACTGAGAAATGCTTAACAGGTTATATTTAAGTCCATCAACAAATAAAACTTTAGAAATCAAAATTGAATCAGTGTTACCAATCTGGCCTAGGCCGATGATTTTTCCTTTAGAGTTATCACCAAAGGTGACATGACCTCCATCAACCTTTATTAAGCTCTTGAAACAAGAATAATCTCCAGTCATGTGTCTTGAGCACCCACTGTCCAAATACCATATCTTCTTGTAACAGCTCTTCAAGTAGGTCTCCTACAAAACAGATTTAGATGGAAGATGGTTTTGGTACCCAGATCTTCTTGGGTCCAGACAGGTTAGCCACTAACACTTTAGGCACCCGTATTTGTCTAATGGGTCTCATATAATTTGTAGAAATAACATTCTTTGAAAGATAAACCTTATTAGATTCATAACTATGAATATAACTGGTTGAGGCATAAGAAGTTCCAGAATTAACTATCTTCTGTCCAGATTTAGGAATGAATCTAGTTTTGGCAACTTTCCTTTGTCCAGGTTGGTATCCTATACCAGTAGTGTATCTAGGTGCAACTTGCTTTCCTAGCATTTGTGTTAAAGTATTTTTACCATTGGTGAACTTCTCTAAGTCTTTCTTGAGTTGCTCATTAGACAATTTTAGTTCAGTATTCTCTTTAAGCAGCTGAGCATTCTTTTCTACTTCTATATCCAGATCAGATTTATGCTTAACACTTAAAGCATACTGTTTCTTTAGACCTTTATATTTATCTTTAAGCTCATTACATGTTTCTTCTAGCATGTCACAGTATTCAAACAATTCAGATTTTGACATGTTTTCGGAGTCAGAATCTTCTCCAGAATAGTATGAATTAAAAGCAGGAGTCTCTGATGTTACCTCAGAAGTGTTTGTCATGAAACACATGTTGGCCCGATTCTTTTCAGAGTCTGAAGATTCAGCTTCACTTGTGCTATCTTCTGAAGCACTCCAAGTAGCCTTCATGGCCTTCTTGTACTTGTTATTCTTGTATTCATATTTCTTTTTATACTTCAGCTTTGGACAGTCGGCTTTAATGTGTCCTTTCCTCTTACACTCATAGCAGACAACATCATCTGATTTGTCGTTCTTCTTCCAATCCTTTTTCCATTTGCCTTATTGGTCATACTTTCCCTTGTAATTTGGTTTCCTAAAGAATTTCTTTTTCCAATAGAACTTTTTGAATCTCCTGGCTATTTGAGCGATCTCATCATCACTGTCCGATTCATTTTCACTTTCCTCACTGCTTGAACTTTCATTGATAGCTTGAAGCTTTTCCTTATCCTTATTCTTTGAAGTTGTAGTCTTGAAGGCAATAGACTTCCTTTTAGGTTCATCATCATCTTCTTTATTTAATTTAAGCTCTTCTTCATACATCATCAGCTTACCAATTAATTCCTTGACAGGTAGAGCAGCAATGTCACAGGATTCTCTAATGGAGACAGAGGTTCCTCTCCATCTTTCAAGTAGACATCTCAAAATTCTCATAATTTGTTCCTTTGCTGGAACATCCTTTCCCAGAGAAGTCATTGTGTTGACCATTTCATTGAACCTGAGATACATATCAGAAATGGGTTCATCAGGCTTCATCTTAAAATTATCATACTTAATAGTATAGGTATTCAATCTCATCTCCTTAACATTTGTTGTTCCTTCATGAGAAACAGCTAAGGTATCCCAAATTTCATATGCAGTTTTACATGCAGAAATTCTATTAAACTCTTCATCTCCTAGAGCACAGTACAGAGCATTCATAGCTTTACAATTGTTATTGTAAGCAGTCTTTGTAGGTTCATCCCAAGTAGATCTAGCAGTAGTGGGAATTTTGTATTCAGATTCAATAGCAGTCCAAATATCAAAACCTATGCTTTCTAGATGAATTTTCATTTTCAGTTTCCACTGAGCATAATTAGTTCCATTGAAGAAAGGTGGCCGGTTAGTAGCAGCACCATCAATTCTATTATCCATGATATTACAAAAAATAATTTTAAAGAGATAAAAATTTAGAAATAACAGAAATTTTAAGAACTTTAAAATACAACTAAAATCACAGTTCAAAAGCAGAGCACTTTTAGAAAGTATTTACAACCTCTGATACCAAGTGTTGGTCGGAGTGGACACTCAAGAGGGGGGTGAATTGAGTTCCAATTAAAATTTTATGTTAAAAACAATTTCTAATAAAATCCCCCAATTTCAAAAACAAATTAAACTGTAGTGAATTTATATAGATTATAAAGGTTCAATTAGCTTCTCAAAGATTGATTAGTTCTCAGTTAACTTAATCGTATGATTAAATTAACTTTTGAAACTAATTTACTGATTTATAATAAATATAAACACTTGCGAATTTAATCATCAAAGTAGCTTTGAAGATAGATTATATTTCAAAGTAATAGCAGCGGAATATGAAATAAATATGTATAGTATGGATATAGAGTATAACTATAAACACAGAGAAGTAACCAAGAGGTTCAGTCTCAAGCCGAAACTTAGTCCTCTCAAAAGTTTATATAAAAGTGATCCACACCCTGGATCGGGGTTAACAACAGTGAACACACTGTCCAGGTCACAAGACCTCTACCACAGTTCTACGTGGGAAAACAAACAACAGTAGCCAGCTGTCCAGGTCACAAGACCTCTACCACTATCCACAGTGGGAAGTGAAGTGTAAAAGGTTTGCTGAGGATTTACAGATCCTCCAGTGAAAGTACAGGAGTCAGTGTGTGTGTTTAATACAGCAGATAACACACACTGCTCAAAATGTAGAATAAATAAATCACAGAGCAGAGATGTAGAGTTTAGGAATGGCTCTAGTGATTTCAATGTAGCGCTGGACTCGTTTTGGAATTAATCAGAAGTGATTCTGAGTGCTCTTCTCGATTTTGTTTGAGAAGCAGAGTGTCGTATGCTTCAGGTTCACAGGCAGTGAGTTGTAGTCGATGAAGCTCTTCAATATTCTATTGTATGCACACCACTCTTCTTGAGTAGGCTTGATTGTATATTTGATTCTATCTTTCTTGGTTCTTCTTGTATGCACAGAGCTCTTCTTGAGTATGTCGTATGCTTCCTTGTCTCTGTGTGTGTTGTCTCTCTCTTCTTGGTTTTTTTTTCGCCCCACTCTTCAGCAGATTCTTCTTGTATTCATATCACGTGCTCTGTAGGACAAAAAGGTTTCCTTTCCGCAGGTACGAGGTACGGTTACCTGACATCCGACAACCTTTATTAATTAATTGTCAGGGTATTAAAATATAACTAATATGACCGTTGGTTAGAATAAATAAAGATAAAGTTAAAGAAATTCAAAAAGTTGTTTATGACTGTTCAAGAGATCGGTAGGTCATCAGCATTAGAGTAATGATCGGTGACTCAGATAGATCAGCATTGGTCTATCATTGAAACGGTGACTCATTTGCATCGGTGACTCATTTGCATCGGTGAGTCATCTGCATCAGTGAGTCCTTGGATCGGTGAGTCTGATTGATCGGTGACTCTGATGGATCAGTGAGTCTGATGGATCGGTGATTCTGATGGATCGGTGACTCTGATGGATCAGTGAGTCTGATGGATCGGTGACTCTGATGGATCAGTGAATCTGATGGATCGGTGAGTCTGATGGATCGGTGACTCTGATGGATCGGTGACTCTGATGGATCGGCGACTCTGATGGATCGGTGACTCTGATGGATCGGTGACTCTGATGGATCAGTGAGTCTGATGGATCAGTGACTCTGATGGATCGGTGACTCTGATGGATCGGTGACTCTGATGGATCAGTGAGTCTGATGTCTGTTGAATCCAGAAGTCTTCCAACATACTTTATAAGTCAATAAGCATAGTTAAAAACATGATAACTGATTCATTCATAGATTGGAATTATGTTTATGAGACATAAAACCAGATTAAGCATCAATGAGTTGTGATGATTTGTGATTATTAAAACATCAGTTATAAACATGAAATCAGCAATCTTCCAGAGGGCTCAACAACACCATTTCCACCTTCTCAGCACATCGAACAAGCTTTTTATAACTTTTAAACTCATGAGAAGCTAATGCCCTTTGATATTTTGGCTTTAATCCGGAGTAAAAACAATTGATTTTACTATCAAGGTCTCGGATAAAATTTGGAGCATACCTTGCCAATCGAGTGAACCTTTCTTCATAGGCAGCCACTGAGTCTTCCTCTTTCCTCAATTCCAAGAATTGTTTTTCCATCCTAAGTCAAACAACCTTAGGAAAATACTTCTCAAGAAACATACCTTTGAATTCATCCCAGTCAAGAGCATCAATCTCATCGGCGTCCCTGATATTTTTAACCATAGACCACCACTGATCTACTTCACCCTCCAAACGGTAAATAGCAAGATTATCCTTTTGATTGTCTGAACACCCCATGACATCAAAAATCTTCTCCAGTTCTTTAATCCACCCTTCAGCTAGCACAGGGTCAGATGATCCTCTGAATGATGGTGGATGTTGCCTCATGAAATATTCCACCACTGACATGTTCCTCTGTGGTTTATCTGGCTGATCTCATGCATGGATACCACCACCATTTATTGCTTGAGTCAACTGCGCCATTACTGCAACAAACTGTTTAGTTCCAATTTCGACCATTTCTAGATGCTGATTCAGAAGGTTATTTCCTTTTGTATGCCTTCCTAGCCCTGCTTCCCTGTTTCCTCTACGGAAAACCATTCTGAACAAACATGTCTTAGATGAAGAAACATGGTAATCTTCAAATGCTATATCATTTCAAAAAAAAATTGGATAATCATTTAATAGAATTATAACTCCTAAAGTTATCTAAACCTACCTTTGATACCAACTATAAGGCCCCAGCCTTAAACCTTACTTAATCTGGAGTTATTACAAGATTACACATTGAGGATATTTTCGGGTTTAGAGTTTTAGAGAATTAGATCATAAAACTTGCATTACATCCCACATATAAACAAAGTGGTTACATAAAGATGGTATTCTTCATTCCCATCAATGGAAACATATTTAATATAAAACATGGATTCTTTCTTGACATTTCCTTAACACTATCATCATATCATGTACCTTTCCCTTGACCTATGAAAAACATTTCAAAAAACTTGGGATGAGCATAAAAAGCTCAGTATGGGTTATAAAAACATGGAAAGGAAACATGGGTACATATATACATAAGAATGAATTCATAAATTACCCATAAAACCTAAGAACTTTAACATACCTCACCAAATCATGAGTAAATCATAGAAATCATAAGACATAAAGGTAACTTGAGGCATTCATAACATTCTTACGTAAGTAGTAACCCTCTTGGTTACGTTTGGAATACCCATCACAGTATATTCCCTAAATCTATTTGGAGAAAACATAACGTTTCACTCCTTCGTGTTACCCAATGCATTGGAGATCTATAACGGGCTCATCGGCCCTAAGTTTATCACGGAACCACCCATTTTCATAATAATTCCCAAGAACCTCAACATAATCATATCACATAAAACATGCATAAAGGAAAAATAACATTCCCACCTTTCAATCACAAGATATCAATACAACGCATTGATATAAAAACATTATGAAACCATTTTTGATACCAAAATAAAAGAAAAGTAAAACATGGTATTTATTGCTTTCTTTTAAAAAGAAGGTATGGCTTGTAGAGGAAGTCGAAACTCAAATAACGGTCACGACGGTGGAGAAGTCGTTGTCGCCGCATACGTACGACAAAAACATTTCCTTTTGTCGTTTAGTAAACGCTTCGTATAAAAAAGATTCCTTTTGAATTAACGTAAAAGTCAAAGGGGTTTATACACTGTATAAAAGAAGGTTGTGTATAAAACAAAATATGCCTCCATGAAATGAGATTGAGACGAAGTCCCATACCTCGTATCCGACTTGACCCGACCATTCTTTAATCTCCTAAATAATAAACTTGATTTAATATATTCTTGCTTATGAACCATTTTCAAGTTCATTATTCCTTTTATACCATGTTATGAACATCATGTAATCATTTAAGTTAATAATGTTCATTTTGTCGGTATTTGGTTCTTAAGTCAAAAATAGACTTCTTACACTTACATGTTGTTAATTTGGTCAAAGGTTCATTATATCCCGAATGATATTAATGATTTGGATAACATATATATCATATATATTCATCATATACATGTATTTATAATATTACATCACATTTAGAGGTAAGAAATGAAATGCACCGTTCATGGAGACGGTAAGCCGTACGTACGCATGAACGCAACTTCCATTTCTATTTCGTATTTTCTGGAATGGAATCATAAGGATATAAGAGTATATTATAATTACATTATAATAACATATATAATATCATTTACTTTATCCTTTACACATCCCACATATGGTATTAACGAATCAAATCACGTTCAGGGGGCGGTAGTCCGCACTTCCTAAAATGAAGATATCGTGTTTACCCATAATGGACACCATAAAGGTATGCCCAAAATGAAAAAAAAACATAAGATTAAGGAAAACATAAACATATTATATATCTTATATAAAAATAGTGACATCATAATGGCCACCTTTGAAGGTATTAAATGAGTATTGAACAATCATTGTTTCGGGAGGCAGAATTTCGCCATCCACGAAAACCGTATGTTCTTTAACCATTTGATGTAGATTTGTGAGATTGTAGCTCAAATAAATCTTATAACAAAATCCTAGTATATTGAAGATACTGGTGTTTTTAAAAAAGAAGTAAATAAAAAGAGTTTAGGGGGTTGGAGAAGAAAAATAAAACAAATGAACATGAGAGAATGAATTACCATTAAAAGTGTAACTCCTTTTGATTTGAGCCTAAAGGCTTCCTTTGAAAGGATTATTCCCAAAGGTAATCCTCTATGATAAGTAGAGGGATGTGGATAGAGTAAATGGTCAGGGGTTGGACGAGCCAAAGGCTTGAGGAGTCTGTGAAATGAGGTAGAGTTGGGGGCCTTTTATAAGAGGAGATGAGGAGCACTTTTGGGAAGTAAAGATAAGTTACTTTATTTTAAAAAGAGTTTTGTATTCAAAAGGTCCCACGTTGCTATAATTTGAGGATAAGGTGATAAGGCTTCTAAATCCACTCATCCAATTGGTTTTTTCCATGTGTAGGTTTTAGATGTTTCATTATCTTTCCATTTTATTTAAATCGTTAAATAATGAGGTCATCGCTGCATCGTCATGATGTCATAAATAGTTTAATTTATTTAAAGTCTAAAAATTATAAAAAAACTACTGTGATGTAGGAAATATTTTTAGATTTCCAAAGACTATTTATAATCAAAAATATGATCTTTATAACCCCATGTAAAAATTGTTTTCGTAAAACATATTATGTTTGTGTCATTTTTACTTTTACATTAAATAAAAATCTATTTATGTCATTTCAACAACAAAGTGGATCCATGGGGTCCCCAAGATGACCCATGGCTTGTCGTGGTCGGCCATGACACAACCAATGAGGTTAGGACATGTGTCAAGCTCATCTCATATTATTAAAGCATTATTTTTACCTTAAACTACACTAATTACCACTAATCGCGATTAAAAACTTAATAAGTTACTATTTACCAAAAAAATATTTTAATCCCCTTGAACCACATTTAAATACTAATGACAACCATTTATGTTGGATTTTTGAAATTCAAAACACAATGATGGAAAAATTTCATTTGAATGGAAAAATCAGTTTTTATAAGTACCACTTAGTGGTTTCACTATTCATTAAAAATTTAAGTTTTTCAGAAAATTACCAAAAATCCACCATAAGATATATTTGATATTCTGAATTCAAAGATGAAGTCTATTTTACAAAATTCAAAACATATAAGTCACATTAATTAATTTAATAATTAATTCCCACTGTCAGAGCAAATAGCGTGTTTTTATGAAACAATAAGTATCAAAAGATTGACACCAATTTAAGTCCAATTTCAAAGTGAAATTGATTCCAATGACCACCATTGGATTAAATGGTAAAAAATATATTCTAATTTTACTTCAAAACCAATTCAAAAGATAATATAATCATATAAATAAATTAGATTAAAAAGCAGTTTTAATGTAAAATGCAGTATTTTTCACTATTCATTAAAAAATGAACATTGTCAGAAAAATACCAAAAATTCACACAAAGTAAATTTTGATGTCCTAATAATAATGAATAAGTTTATTTTGAAAAAATTAGTTTATAAAATTTTCAAAAGATAGATTTAAAAAGGTTTTTCCATCATAAGGAAGTAAAACAATCTTTTAAGAATATTAGTGTATTTTATGCTTAAGATTGGATTTATTTTCATTTTAAGCCTCTAAAACACTATCTAATTCATTAATAGACATAGATAAAATATCTATTATTCATTACTTGCTTGGGATGTCACACTTACGACACTGAAAGCACTTTCCATACATGGATAAACATTCTACAGGATTCATTTTTCCACACTTATCACAGGATGGATATTTGGTTTTCTTTCCTCGTTGCTTCTTTGATTAATTCTTCCCCTTTGCCTGCCAACATGACCTCTTATTCTGTTGTTTGTCAAAGAACACCTGATCATCTACAAACTCCATTTCCAACTTCTCCTCACATCGAACAAGTTTTTCATATCTTTTGAACTCACGAGAAGCTAAAGTCATTCGACACTTTGGCTTTAACCCTGAGTAAATACTGTTTATTTTACTATAAAGATCTCATATGAAATATGGAGCATACCTTACCAGTCGAGTGATATTTGCTTCATAATCATCCACTGAGTCATCCTCCAGCCTCAATTTTAGGAATTGTTTTTCCATCCTAAGAAGAACCATCATAGGAAAATATTTCTCAAGAAACATACCTTTGAATTCATCCCCATGAATATCATCAATCTAATTATTATCCCTGATATTTTTCATCATCGACAACCACTGATCAGATTCACCTTCAAAACGGTAAATGATAGGACTAAAATTTTGATGTTCTGAACACCCCATGACATCAAAAATCTTCTCCAGTTCTTTAATCCACCCTTCTACTAGCACAGGGTCAGATGATCCTCTGAATGATTGGGGATGTTGCCTCACCACTGACATGTTCCTCTGCAGTTGATCTAGCTGATCTCATGCATGGATACCACCACCATTTATAGCCTGAGTCAACTGTGCCATCACGGCAACAAACAGCTCAGTTCTAATTCCTACCATCTTAGGTTGCTGGTTTGGAAGGTTTTCTTCCTCCTCATGTCATCCCAACATAGTTTCCTTGTTTCCCCTATGGAAACCCATTCTGAACAGACATGTTTTAGATGAACCAACATGTTAATCGTCTAATGATATATGATTTCAATTTGACCATTAAAAAAATATTTTTGGATAATCATTTAATAGAATTCAAACTCCAAAAGTTATCTAAACCTCCCTTTGATACCAAATATAAGGCCTCGGCCTTAAACATTACTTAATATTGAATTAAATGAATCATTCACATTGAAGATATTTCCGATTTAGAGTTTTAGAATATTAGATAATAACTATTATATCTCAAAAGATTACACAGTAGACACTTCTACAAAGTTTACCTTTTTTTACAAAACATAAACTCTAAAAAAAGAGTCATGTCTAGTTCCATGCTTAAGAAAAATTAAATTTTCCTTGATCCCATCCATGACTATATTCCACATTATTTACTGTGAAAACATTTCAAAAAAACCTGGGATGACCATAAAAAGCTCAGCAAGAAATACACATAGAAAGAATACTATCAGTTTTTCAAAACAACAATTAAACCATGAATAATTTATCAAAATAATACTTTTCACCTTTTTGAATTAGTAAAAACTCTTAACTAAATAAAAGATCATTACTTTCAATTTTTTAATAAAAAGAATACCATAACACCCATATAAAGAACACATAACATATAAAGGTTACTTGGGACACAAACATATTTCAATGGAATAACCATACGGTCGACATCCACACATATCACTTAATGGAATATCCATAAGGCCGACTTCCATACCCAATGCATTGTAGGTTATAATGTAACCACCCGTCCTAGTATTCACAGTACCACCGGTCCTATAGTTTATCACGTAAGCACCCATCAAATGTCCAAGTCCCATTATAAAATCATAAGACATAAAACAATATAATAGAATGAAAACATTTCCAAATTTCGATCAAAATATATCACATAAATATATTGACATAAAAAATCAAGTATAAAAACCATTTTCAATACCAAAATACATAAAATAGTATATGGTATTTATTTACTTTTAAAACATTACATCTTGTTGAGGAATCCAAATATCAAATAATACTCATGGTGGCGGAAAGGTCGTTATCACCGCGTATGTTAAAAAGAAAAATACTTTTTGTCATTTAGTAAAACTCTTTATATAGAAAATTATCCTTTTGAATAAAATTAAAAGTCAAAGGGGTTTATACACCATATAAAATAAAGTCCTGTATTAGAACAAAATATTCCTCAATGAAAGGAGATTGAGATGAAGTCCCTTACCTTATGTCCGACTTGACTCGATCACTCTTTAATCTCCTGAATAATAAACTTGTGTTAATTTCTACTTTCTTAAGAAACATTTTAAAGATTATTATTCCTTTTATATCACTTATTTCCATTTTATAAACATTATGTAATCATTTAAGTTAATAATGTTCGTTTTGTCTATATTTGGTACTTATGTCAAAAATGAACTTCTTACAATTACATGTTGTTCATGTGGTCAAAGGATCATTATATACAGAATGATATTCATGATTTTATCAAATATATCATATATATCAAGAATATACATGTATTTATAATAGTATATAACATTTAGAGGTAAGAAATGAAATGCACCGTTAATGGAGACGGTAAGCCGTACGTACGCATGAACACTACTTTTATTTCTATTTCATATTTAATGGAGTGAAATAATAAAGATATAAAGGTATATTATAATTTAATTATAATATCATATATGATATCAATAACTCCATCCTTTATACATCCTATATATGGAATTAACGAATCAAATCACTTTGAGGGGGCGGTAGTCCGCACTTCCTAAAATGAAATTATCGCGTTTACCCATAATGCAAATCATAAAGGTATGCCATAAATGAAAAATACAGAAGCATAAGGAAAAAATAAACATAATATTTATCATATATAAATTGAGTGAAATTTTAATGGCCACCATGAAAGGTGTTAAAAGAATATTGAACAATCATCGCTTCGTGAGACAGAAATTCGCCAACCACAAAAACAGTATGTTCTTTAACCATTAGACAGAGATGTGTGTAAGTTTAAATCAAATAATTCTCATAAAAACACCCTAGTATATTTAATATTCTGTTTATGTTACAATATAAGGTAATAAAAAGGGTTTAGGGGGTTGGAGAAGAAAAATAATACAAAAGAACACAAGTGAAGACAATACCTATAAATCGGGTAACTCTTCTTGGTTTGAACCAAAAGGGTTTCTTGAAGAGCTTTATGCCTAAGGTAAGGCTACTAAGATGAATAGAGGGATGTGGAGAGATAAAATGATCAGATATTGGCCGAAAAAATGATTGAGAGGTGTAGGTAAGGAGGTAGAGGTGGGGTCTTTTATGAGAGGGAGGAGGGGAACTTTTGAAAAGTTATAAAATGTTACTTTATTATATAATGCTTTTCAGATATTACTGGTCCAAAAAGGATATATTTCGAGGCTAAGGTGTTATGGGTTCGAAATACACCCATTAAATAGGTTTTTGACAAGTTCAAGTCCTAGATTTTACATTAACGTTTCTTTTTATTTAAATCGTTAATTAATGAGGTAATCACTACATCATCATAGTGTCATAAATAATTTAATTTATTTGATGTATAAAAATTAAAAAAAATACTATTATGTATGAAATATTTTTATCTTTATAATGAATATTTATAGTCAAATATTTTACCTGTATAACCCAATATAAAAATTGTTTTAGTAAAACCATACATGTTTGTGACATTTTTATTTTAACTTCAAATAAAAAGTTATTAATGTTATTTTCTTACCCAAGTGGATCCATGGGGTCCCCAAGTTGACCCATGGATTTTCTTGGTCGTCCATGACTCATATAAAAAGGGTATAACATGTGTCAAGGTCATTTAATATTATTTAAACACTATTTTTACCTTAAATTACACTAATTACCTTTAATCGTGATTTATAAAACTTAAAAGTTACTATTCACCAAAAAAATTATTTTAATCCCATTGAACCAAATTTTAAATCCTAATGATAACCATGTATATTGGATTTTTAAAATTAAAATAAAAAAAGTGGTAAAGATTCATTTAAATTAAAAATCAGTTTTTTTAACTACCACTTAGTGGTTTCACTATTCATCAAAAATTGAAGTTTTTCAGAAACTAACAAAAATTCACCCTAAGATATATTTGATACTCCAAATTCAAAAATTATGTCTATTTTAAAAAATTAAAATCATATATGTTTCATTAATTAATATAATAATTAAGTCCCATTTTCAAAACAAATAGCGTGTTTTTATGAAACAATATATATCGAAAGATTGACACTAGGTTAAGTCCAATTTCAAAGTGAAATTAATTCCAATTACATCCATTGGATTAAATGGTAAAAATATATTCTAATTGCACTTTAAAAAAAATTCAAATGATAATCTAATAATATAAATAAATTAGATTAAAAATAGGTTTTGAATTAAAATATAACAGTTTTCACTATTCACTAAAAAATGAACTTTATCGGAAAAATACCAAAAATTTACACAAAGTAAATTTTAATGACCTGATTCTAAAGAAGAATTTTATTTGGTCCAATATAATGTAAAAGAATGACCAAAACTATATTTAAAGAGGGTTCTCCAGAAAAGGTGACAATTCAACCTTTTAGTGAATATTAGAGTATCTATGAATAAAATTGAATTCTTTTCTTACTTTAAGACTTTTTATTTTATTGGATAAATGTAAATACATTTGACAAACATATATATTCATATTTTAGTTATTTCTATTCATTCCTGCCAATACAACGGCTATGTGCTAACTACCATTTAAAATAATATTATTATTTTACTAGTGTGCAACGTAAGATTTCAAAGAAACTCTTTGTGGCGTATAGGGTATGTTATCGAAAATAGAAACCCCTTTAAAGTTAAAATAATATTTAATTCTAAAATATTAATAAATATGAAAATGTATTATTCTTTATTTACCTGGGATGTTACATTTAAGGTCGGGTCTTTATATGATGTCTCCAAGAATTATGTCTACATATATATGTAATCCATGTAGAAATTATAAAAATTTGTAATTTATTAGTGTATTTAAATATAATGTGAAATATGGTATAGAATAAAACTAATTTGAGAGTAAATTAAAATGTAAATCTATATATAATTCTTCCTTTTCGAAATTATGGATGTTACTATATTTTCAGTCATATAGAAGGGAATTTATGTTTCAATAGATATAATATTATAGATTTTATATGATTTGAATTTATAATGATTTGGGGGGAAACAACATTAATAAAATTGGATAAATAAAAATATGAAACATCCTATTTTTAAATGTATAATTAAATTGAGTTATAAAATGAAATATATTGATGGTGGATAGATATAATGTCATTATAAAGTATTTTTTTTTAAATTTGATAATACTGTTGAGTATATGACTTTTATATCTTATTTATAATTATATAATATTTACATTCATTCAAAATTTAATTCCATGTACACTAAAAAAATTATAAACATTGAATAAAATACATGGAGATTATTGAAAATAGATCGGGATCAATTGGATGAACACAAAATGCATAATTTATAAAGATATGGTATTCAATTTGTGATTAATATTCAAAATTGATTTATATTATCTAAACTCATTTATTTTATCAATAAGAAATTTATTATAAGTTTCTCTGAAGTTTGAAGTAATTTATTACCATTATATGCCCTTGTTTAGTCATAATTAATGAAATAATCCTAACAATATATAAGTACTTATGGGTTGAGGGAACATTATATGGATATTTACATAGTTTTTATGTTTATCAATATTATATGTACTAATCAAGAAATGTTTTACTAACCCTTATTTTTTAACATTTGAGACCTATATTTATTACTGGAATATGATTATTATACAAATATACAAAAATATGAAATATGTTTTTGATTTAGTTAAAAAAGAAGTTATTTTTTAGAAAATGCTTATATTTCATGTAAAAAAATGATGATGAACAAAGTGTAGGATAAATCATGGAATAAGGATTTATATGTTTTATTTTTTATTAGGATGAGAATTCTAGTGAAATCATATTGTTCATTGGTGATTAGGATATATAAAAAATAATAGTAAATGATTTATATATTTAATTTCAAACCTATTAGATTTATCATGTTAAACCAATATTTTTTATTGAAGTGATAAATCATAATGTGTTGATCGAATAACAGATGATGTGATGGATAGTATTGAAATGAATAACACATGTGTACCTGATTAAAACCAAGAGGTGATAATGTTAAAAGGTTATTTCTAATTCTATAAAATATATAAAAAATGTTCTAGATGTGAATAAGTTGAGAAACTTTTTTAATTTTACTCTAAAGATAATTTTGTTTAGTAATATGGGATGTTTTCTTATATAGAGTTTATTCACACCGTTTGAATATTGAATGAATTTTCAAAAAATATGGATATAATACATTTTAATTGGAAGTCCAAATATCATTTCTTAATAGAGGGATTGAATATGAGGTTTATAATATTATAACAAATAGATAAATTATTATAGTTGATACTAAAACAATATATTACATGAGAAAATATTTATGAGAGTTGAATTAATCTACGAGATTATCGAATAAATATATATTTTAATTTGTTCTTTCTATAAAATAGAAAATTATTAATTTATAACAAAAAATATATAATGTTCTTCACAATGATATTCATCAACATCATTATTTTTCAAAATCATAATATTATACCTAGAAATAAGGGATATATTTATTGAATTTTTTAACTCATAAAAATCATATTTTTTTTATTTTAATTCTTGAAGTTATAATATTTTCCATGATATTATAATTCATTCATGGAAAATATATTATATTTATTTCTCAAATGATATGTTTTTATAAACTAAAACAGTATTGTAATGGATATGTCTTTGGCTTAAGTCACTAAACTGTCTTTGGCAGAGACTTTTGGGGATGGTGAAAATTATGAAGGTAATCAAATAGATTTCATAATAATTATAGAAGTATACTCTATTTAAGATATTATGGGAAGAAAATTTTATATGATCTCTAATTATATTAATTCTATCATCATACACCTATGGAGTCAAATATCATAACAGTTGATACAATTTTATATGACATCACGGGTACTATTTTTTATGGTTTAAGATTTCATTAAAAAGTAAATATTCAATTTTTAGATATATTTTTTTAAATTATGATATATATTTATATTCATGAGGTAAATACCATGATTGATGTACTATTCATGTTAGTATAAATATTTATGGAATCCCACTTGATGAATTATAATTCATATATTAAGAGTATTATGAAGGAAGAATAAATGGATGATGACTAAGTGATTAATTAGTTCTTGTGGATAACTTCTGAATTGGAAGAACTCATAGAGGATATAAGGTCTCATGTATTATTATGTTTAAATATTTATTATTTTTTTATCCTGTCAAAAATTCTGATTTGTCACATTCAATAATAGTCTATAAACATATGCTACCAATTTATAATAAAAATGTATAGTAATGAATCCTTGTATTTTTGTTAATTATTTCAAGCGGTCATTGATATGTGTGATTATAGAATAATTCTATAATGATTTTAAAAATTTGGGTAAATTTAAGATGTTAACCACATGTGTTACATGGTCGTGTTATGTTTTCCTTCCCCATCACTCTTATTCTTTAATTTTATACACTCCATGGGCCAGGTAATATTATGTTTAATATCAAATATATTATATCCATAAAATCATAATGTTAATAAAATTAATCCATATGACAATTTTTCTTCCTAAAAATTTAATACTAAATTGTTTTGTAATGTTTAAAAAACATTATATTTTACTATACATTCAAGGGCGTGTGTGAAAATGACTCTTATAGTTCATCATGTTTGAGTTTCATGTGTTAGGACATGTATCATTTTCTCTATTTTTGTGTGTGATTATGTTATTTAATAATAATTTCTATGTAAATTAATAATTGTTTATGGATTTTTCAATTATGTGTTTAGTAAATCTTTTAAAAAATATGAATGAGGGGTTTAAGTCAAATATTATAGAATAATTGTCTAGAAATTAATATTAATGAATCAAATGAAAATTAATTTTACATTAATATTTATTTCTATTATAATATATATGTCATCACAGTTATAGAAAATATGATAATATGATAATGTTACATGCCATATCATTTTGGGTAAGTGAATCCAAATGGAAAAGAATGTTTTAGTCCTGAAGAAAGGAATTTTCGAGAAATTGGACTCTATGATTTTGGTAATTAGGATTATAAAATCATTGAAATGTGTAATTTAATGTTTCAAATGGTTTTGTAGGTGTTATAATTTATTAGGTGTGTGTCATAACATGATCGGGATAAACATTATAAAGAAATATATGGTAGAAATTACATCAGGATGCAAGATTTAGGTATTGTATTGTAGTGTGTGTTGTTTGGGAATTGTTTTTGTAATGGATAATGTTAGAATATAAATGAGGTTACCATGAATTGAAATCACTATAAAGGATTAAATTTCATTATTCCATATAGATAACACTTTATTTAGTGATATTTATCTTTTAGTGGTGGTCTTGCGTGAGGGATAACACTTATTCATGATGGGATGTGTATTGGGGATTTTTCAATGAAGAAAGCTTATGCCATAGACTGTGGGATTCATCCATTGATGTTTTTTATATGGAAGAAGTATTTAGTTCCTCTAGATTTTATGATTCAATATAGAGGAAATGGTTACAATTCCCACAAATATTGGGGTATGATTTGTTTTGAAAATCATAAGGTAATGCCACAATTAAACCATAGATGATGAGCATTGAACCATAATTTCCATGGATTACAAAAATATCTGACACTAATAATGGGTATCTTGAAATGGTAGTAAATCATTTTACACGTAATACACTATTGGGAGTTTGTTATAAATGGCGTATATGATATTGTATTTTGGTGTACTCCTTTCCCTAATATGACTCCCTTTGAACTGCCTTTCAATGTGGCGATTCTAAAATATTTTACATTGGGGTTTGAAGGTATTTCTCCTCTTTATCACTTTATAATTCATTATATTTCCATGTCAATATTTTTAATGGTGGTATTTATTGATCTTGTTTGAAATGACATGCGATAATATAGATATTATCCCTAACCATGGGGATTTTAAAGCTAGTGGATGAAGGAAACTTTTGGATGGTGAATTGTTTCTTTTTTCATTTTTAATGTTGGTGGGGATTAATCATCATTATATAAATAACTTTTTATATCTTGTTTTTGGGTATGAATTAGTTAACTTGTTTTAGTAGAATGATTTGGGATCATGACTAATGTTCACCATTGGGAATGTTTTTATATATAAAATGTGATTTTGAGTCCAATGTTTTGTAGAGGATTCCCACAAAATAGAAAAAAATAGTATTTTAAGAAAATAAAAATATATTAAACTAGGGAGGAAAGACTTGTGTGATATGTTATAATCATAGAAATAACTTTTTGGTTATTAACTAGATATTTAAGTATCAAATAGTTTATAACCAATATGAGAGGCTAAGATGAAAATGGAATGAGAACAAAATTTCTACTTCCACCATGGAATAAGGATTGGATGACATAAAGAGTAATTTTTATAGTATGTAAAACAATACATTGGGTTATGTATTATTGTTAAATAATGGATATAAAAGATTTATTAGTATGAATAGTGGGTTATATCAGTCTTTTATGGATTTCCCTAGGTGAAACAATTGTGGTTACAATACTTTATTGGTGATGTTATTGGGTTATCAGGATCATGATATGTTCCTTATAATGTTAATACTATATATATTTATGGACATATTGTCCATAAATAGCGTCGATAAACTTTTTTAAAAGATACTATGAGGGATTCCCTTCTCTGAAGACTTTTTAGTAGTCCATGGGAGGTTCCTCAAGGTTATTTGGGTTGATAAAGATGAATTTTGTTTATGTTAAAAAATGATATAGTTTTTATAATGGTTATTTGGAATGATGAGTAATGTGGTATACTGGTTTTTGAGGTATTAGCGTGTAATATGGTATCTAGATACATGTTATGGTGGATCCATTCAGGTGTATGGGTTTGATATACAAAAATTAGTTGGTAAGAGAAGTCTAGTGATATTGTTGGTTCTTAATATAAGGCTCTGGCCTTATACATTACTTAATATTGAATTAAATGAATAATTCCCATTGAGGATCTTTTCAGGTTTAGAGTTTTAGAGAATTAGATCATAACTATTACATATCAAAAGATTTCACAGATGACACTTCTACAAAGTTTCCTTTTTTACAAAACATGAACTCTAAAAAAAGTCATTTCTAGTTCCATATTTAAGACACCATGACTTTTCCATGATCCCATACTTAAAGCTATTCCACATTATGTCCTGTGAAAAACATTTCAAAAAACATGGGGTGAGCATAAAAATACCAGTAAGGGATACACAAAGAAGGAAAACGGTTATTTTTTCAAAACAACAAGTAAAACATGAATACTTTATCAAATTAATACTTTTATCCTTTATGGAGTAGTAAATAATCTTCACTGAATAAAAGGTCATTACTTACCCTTTTGTAACCAAAATATTACCATAAAATCCATATAAAGAACAGATAACATATAAAGGTAACTTGGGGCATAAACATACTTAAATGGAATAACTATACAGTCGACTTCCACACATATCACTTAATAGAATAGCTATACAGCCAACTTCCATACCCAATGAATTGGAGGTTATAATGTAACCACCCATCCTAGTATTCACGGCACCACCCGTCATATGGTTTATCATGTAACCACCCATCAAATGTCCAAGTACCATTATAAAATCTTAAGAGATAAAACAAATATAATGGAAAGAAAACATTTCCAAATTCCGATCACAATATATCACTTAAATATATTGACATAAAAATTCCATCATAAAAACAATTTTCAATACCAAAATACATAAAAGATTATATGGTATTTATTTCATTTGAAAAACATTACGTCTTGTTGAGGAAGCCATAGACCAAATAATACTCACGGCGGCAGAAAAGGTCGTTGTCACCGTGTATGTTAAAATAAACATTAATTTTTTTTGTTTTGTAAAATTTTTTGTAGGAAAATATTTCCTTTGAATGAAAAGTCAAAGGTGTTTTATATAGCTTATAAAAGAACGTCTTGTATTAGAACAAAATATGCCTCAATGAAAGGAGATTGAGACAAAGTCCCATACCTCATGTCCGACTTGACTCGGTCACTCTATAATCTCCAGAATAATAAACTAGTGTTAATTTATACTTTATTATGAACCTTTTTCTAGATTATTATTCCTTTTATATCACTTATTTCCAGGTTATAAACATATTGTAATTATTTAAATTAATAATGTTTGTTTTGTCGATATTTTGTTCTTAAGACAAAGAAGGACTTCTTACAATTACATGTTGATCATGTGGTCAAAAGTTCATTATATACAGAATAATATTCATGATTTAGATATCATAAATATATCATATATATCCAGAATATACATGTATTTATAATAGTACATAACATTTAGAGGTAAGAAATGAAATGCACCGTTCATTGAGATGGTAAGCCGTACGTACGCATGAACGCTACTTTCATTTCTATTACGTATTTAATGGACTGAAATCATAACGGTATAAAGGCATATTATAATTCCATTATAATATCATATATAATACCATTAACTCCATCCTTTATACATCCCATATATGGTATTAAATAATCAAATCACTTTGAGGGGGCAGTAGTCCGCACTTCCTAAAATGAAATTATCATGTTTACCCACAATGGAAACCATAAAGGTATGCCATAAATGAAAAATACATAAGCATAATGAAAACATAAATATAATATATATCATATATAAAAAGTATGACATCTTAATGGCCACCATGAAAGGTGTTAAAAGAGGATTGAACAATCATCGTTTCGTGAGGCAGAAATTCACCAACCACAGAAACAGTATGTTCTTTAACCATTAGACGGAGGTGTGTGTAAGTGTAGCTCGAATCCTTCTCATATAAACACCCTAGTATATTCAAGATACAATTTTTTACAATGTAAAGTAATATAAATAGTTTATTGGGTTGGAGAAAAAAATAAAACAAAAGAGCACAAGTGAAGACATTACCTTTAAATCGGGTAACTCCTCTTGGTTTGAACCAAAAGGGTATCTTAAAGACATTTCTGCCGATGGTAAGGATTCTAGGATGCGGAGATGGATGTGGAGATATAAAATGAGCAGATCTTGGCTGAACCAAAGGCTTGAGAGGTGTGGGTAAGGAGGTAGAGGTGGGGGCCTTTTATAACAGGAGAGGAGGGGAACTCTTGGAATGTTATAAAATGTTACTTTATTATAAAATGATTTTCCGATATTAAAGGTCCCACAATAATATATTTATAGGATAAGGTGATAAGGGTTCGAAATACACCCATCCAATAGGTTTTTGACAAGTGTAGGTCTTTGATTTTACATTATCTTTTCATTTTATTTAAATCGTTAAATAATGAGGTAATCGATGCACCATCATGGTGTCATAAATAATTTAATTTATTTAATTTCTAAAAATTATATACAAATATCATGATGTAGGAAATTTTTTTCGCTTTATAATTATTATTTATAGTTAAAAATATGACTTGTATAACCCCATGTAATTGTTTTAGTAAAACAATACATGTTTGTGATAATTTTATTTTAACTTTAAATAAAAAGTTATTAAGTCATTTTCTTACCCAAGCGGATCCATGGGGTACCCAAGTTTACCCTTGGATTTTCTTGGTCGTCCATGACACATCCAATAAGGGTAGGACATGTTTCAAGGTCATTTAATATTATTAAAACATTATTTTTACCTTAAATTACACTAATTACCTCTAATCGAGATTAATAAAACTTAAAAGTTAGTATTACCCAAATATTATTTTAATCCCATTGAACAACATTTTATATCCTAATGAAAACCATGTATGTATAATTTTTGAAATTAAATTCACAAAAGTTGTAATGTTTCATTTAAACAGAAAATCATTTTTTTAACTACCACTTAGTGGTTTCACTATTCATCGAAAATTGAAGTTTTTCAGAAAAATACCAAAAATTCACCCTAAGCTATATTTGATATTGCAAATTCAAAAATGATGTATATTTTAAAAAATTCAAAACATATATGTTACATTAATTAATTTAATAATTAATTCCTGCTGTCAAAACAAATAGCGTGTTTTCATGAAACAATATATATCAAAATATTGACAATAGTTTAAGTCCAATTTCAAAGTGAAATTAATTCTAATGAACAAAAATGGATAAAAAGGTAAATATATATTCTAATTTAACTTTAAAAACAATTAAACAGATATTATAATCATATAAATAAATTAGATTAAAAGAGGTTTTGAATTAAAATACAACAGTTTTTACTATTCATTAAAATTGAACTTTTTCAGAAAAATACAAAAAATTTAGACAAAGTAAATTATGATGTCCCGATTCAAACGAAGAATTTTATTTCGTCCAATAGAATTAATAAGAGTGACCAAAACTATATTTAAAGAGGGTTATCCATCAAAAGGCGATAAGTCGACCTTTTAGTGAATATTAGAGTATCTATACCTAAAATTGAATTTTTTTCTTATTTTAAGCCTTTATCTTTTATTGGATAAATGTAAAATCATTTAAAAACCATATATAATAATATTTTAGTTATTTCTATTCATTCCTACCAATACAATGGCCACATTTTAACTACCATTTAAAATAATATCATTATATTACTAGTGTGCAACGTAAGATTTCAAATAAACTCCTTGTTGCATATCGGGTACGCTATCGAACATAGAAACCCATTTAAAGTAAAATTAATATTTAATTTGTAAATATTAATAAATATGAAAATGTATTATTCTATATTTACCTAGGATGTTACACCTGAGGAACTAATTCCAAAAGGGATAATATTTTTTACCATGGGTAATTTTATATTTGATGATATTACGGTATTATGTATGAATTTTTTCCACCACTAAATTTGTCAGTTTTATATGTTATTCTATGTTCATACGATGGGAGTTGTGTTGATATGTTGTCCCATGGCATGAATTACACACCACTATTGTTTTATTCTTACTCTTTCAATGAGGTATGTGTTGCCTCATGGGAATCAATTTATTATGAGGAATTTAAAACACATATACATAATTTTTATAAAGCGTTTTTCTACCCAAGATCCTTTATGTACCCTATATATGTTTGTTTGGATGAACTCCTGATTGAGATATTGTGACATTATAATTTTCTACACCATGGATATTCTATCAGGTGGGGTGTATTTTTCCAAAAAAAATCAAATGTATGTGAGTTATGATGTACATACCCTTTTGGAAATTGGAAGATGTTATATGGTATATAATTAAAATTATAACATGTCACAATGTGACATGGTATGGAATTCCCCTAAAATCAATTTTACAGTTAAGGTGGGATATACTACACCATGATATATATTTTGTGTGAAATGTCAGATGTATTATTATAATAATAGATTTTTTACACAATAAATGATAGATTTAAATTATAATAGATTTTGTATTCATGGATGGATAGACTGCCCCCTTTGATGGGATATCTATACATGGTGTGATATACTACCCCCAATGGTGTAATACATATGTGATGTGGGATATATCACTATACTTTTTATAGATTCATCAAGAGGGGCATACAACACCTAAGAATTTTTTATGGTTTTAAAAATGTTGTTTCACAAAATGAATTTAGAAAACTACATGGTTTAACATTACTTCCAAAGTGAAATATTTTTAGACAATATGTTATGGAGTAAATGAAAAGGGTTATCATGTATTATGATAATCCATATTTTGAAAATTATCTTCTATAATAGACCTATTTAAAAATAACATGTTATGATGATTATTAAGAGTTTCAATTCCTGAAATTTTTTATTTTTTTTAATCATTCATCATGAGGATTTATAAGAATATTACTAAAGATGAAACATATGTGAATTTTTAGAAATGAGAATTCAATATTGGCTGAACATTTTCATTTCTGTGATTCCTTTATAATCTTATTCATCACTCCTATAGAGTTTTTGATTATAAATTATTGAAAATTTTCATATAACTCAGTAAAAATAATTATAAAACATAGGTCTTGATTCCCTCTTAGACATTAAATAGGGGTCCTAGAAAATTGTGGCTTGAGAGAGGTATGTCTCTACCATCAAGTGATTTCCATGATCGATGATCAAATTTGAAGGATAAATTATTTTTTAAAATCATCATTTATATTTATCAAATTATTTTTGAAATATCACACAAGTTGAATGGATTTTCGTATTTCACTATATACTTGTAATTATTCATTTTTATTTATTCAAAACATATAGATAAATGATAGGATTTATAGAGTTTTGGAGATGTTCTTCAGAAATGTTTTGGAAGTTTCACATCTAGCATTATCCTTTCACTAGTAACACTTAATTGTTTTATGTTTGGTTAAAATTAAAATGGAAGTGAAATACATAATCCAATCTATATTACACAATAAATCCATTTTTAAAAACATTTTAGCCGATATATTTAATTTATAGAGTAAAATTATATGGTTTTATAATCTATAAAAAACTAAAAAAATAAGGTAAAATATGAATATTTTTATATAAATTTATGAATATTATATAAATGATAATATAAAATGCTAAAAATATGGTTTTATTTAAAAAATTATTTAATTAATTCGAAAACGTGTTTTCGATGATGATATAATCAATGGTTTACATAAAATAAAATATATGATATTTGATTTATGGTGGTTGTTTAAATAATTATAAAAATATTATTTGATAATAATGCTGTTAAAAAATTATCCCATTATTTAAATTTTATGGATTTCATATAAAACATTGTAATTGCTAAGATGAAGCACTGATATTAAATTAAGGATTATTGTACATGTTTATCAATTCTTAAAGTAAAATGTTTTATTTTTTAAAATTGTGAAAAAATAATTATCTCATGATTTAACATTTGATTTATTTATTTATTTATTAATTCCATGATTTATTTTATATATAAATTATTCAATTACTAATCTTAAAGAGGAATTTATATAAAAGTGTTATAAAACATCTTAGCGTTCATTGAAATATCTGATACTTACATGCTAAGAATAAATATTAGATTAATTTAAATCGACCATGTCTTTTGATTGAAGTTGGTTATGATCTTGAATTAATAATTTAATAATTATTTATAAAAACATCGTGTTAAAATTAAGGTATGATGGATTTATATCTTTAGTATGGTATCATTGGGAAGTGGTATTTATTATTCAACTACTCCTTTTCTTGGTGGTTTTTCATATTTCTTTAAATGTTTTTGTTGGATAAATATTAGACATGGCTAAAACATTTGATAGTGGTTTTTTTATGATTATATTACATGACAAGAATTATTTTCATGTGACTTTTTCATTGGAATAATTTATATAAATAAGAATGTAGTTGAAAATAATGTTGGGTAAGTAACCCCATCCATTGGTTATGTAATAAGATACATATAAATTTAATATAATTAATTTTTTGAAATGTATATAGTCTTGAAATAAATTAATAGCATTATTCTTACATGTAAACAGAATAACATGTTATAATATGGTGAAATTACATCCCCATTAAAAATATAGTGTGAAATACTCCATCACAAGTTAGAAATTTTCTGAAACTCGATCATCCAATTAAATAGTTTAATTATTAATATAAATTCCATGGGATTATCTTTTATTATAAAATAATGTAATGAGGATGTTTTAAGAGTACATTGTTCCTTTTTAAAATTTCATTTTAGTTTCACTTACCTAGTAAATCCATATGAAGGATAAAATATGAAATTTTTTGAGTTTATCCATATGATGGATTGGATAAAGTGTTTACCACTCATCCTTCAAAAGAGTTATATATGATATGAATAGAATAATGGTAAACATAAATACCTATTTAGTGAGACTAAAGATATACTATACTCATTATATAGTGATATATTGTTATTTTCACTATAATAGATATGATAAAATTAAATGGGGTCATCATTTTAGTTGCAGAATATTTAATAAAAACCATTCTTAAATGATCACAAAAAATATGATACACATCTAAGAAAATAATTTTTTAATCATAAAAATTTCTTCATCATCATCTAATTTGACAATGAGACGTATTTCTGAAAAAAAAAATTGTATGAACTTGTAACACTATTTCAAAAAGTTTAAGAACAATTATGAGATTGGAATTGAAATTATATTTATTAAAGAAACCTATGAAAATAGAAACTATGTCTAATGAAGAAAGTCAATAGGTGAATAAATTTTATTATAAAAATTAAATGAAATATTGTGATGTTTCTACATTAATTCATATCACTTTAGATTCATAAAAATAGAATCAATATAAAACTATTCATGTTTATGGGATATCTGAAATTATGAAAAGGTTAAATCATGAGCATGTTGCATATTGATCATTAACATTATCCTAATTTCATTCAATAAAATTTACAATACAGGATCTAGTCTTTCATTATTAACATTAATATTATTGATCACTAAAATGATCATTTGACCTACTCAATGTCTTGAGGATATATGGGAATTATAAAGAATCTTTGGGATTGAGAACTATAATAGTATTTTAATATTTTAAAAGTTCATTCTAGATTATAAAATATCTACTCTAAATACTTTGAGTAAATCCTCAAATATTCGATCACTGTCTTCAGAACTAATTGTTGTATAAATAAAGATTGGTTAGTGTTTCAATTCGTCAAGTACTATTATAGGAGATTCAATTGTACATTGTACCTAAGGGGTTATTAAAATCTATGTGGGGAGTCCATGAATGGTATGGTGTTATATTAACAGAATGATATATTTTTAAAGAGTCATATTTTATAAATTTTATTTTATATATGTGTGCTTAATATATAGTATTTCAATATTGATAAAGACTTGATTTTAAAATCCTGAATTTTCTATCAAGGTAATTAAAAAAGGAGATTCATCATTAACGACCTCGATGTATGAATCAGGTCAAATTGGGGATGAAATCTAATAAAATATGTGTATTTTAGATCTAATTGGTTATATATTTTTTAATGATGTATTCTTATATACATTTTTTAACTATTAAATAAAAGACCTGATTATTTCATACACTTGTTTTTTTATTAATCAGATTATATAACATGTTTTGAAATGGAGACATAGATAAAAATTATTTCATATATAATAATTTGGGAATCCATATTTTTAAAACATATATGAAATATGGTTCAAAATCCCAAAATGTAATATTTCAGAGAATGAAAACATATTTATAGAATAGTACTCCAAAAAATATTATTCTATATTCAATTATTTTCTCAATATTTTATTTATTAAATATTACCAAACTAATGAAAGAAGAGGTATTTCATTAAAAAAATATACGGTCATCGAAATATATCATAAATAATTTGGTTTCTAACAGGATAATGTAAGTATGTTTTGGATATAGGTTTGTTCAATTATAAAAAAAATTATTTCATATTCAATGGGAACAATGCCTAATAACCTAAATGTTTATCAGCTATGATGATAATGTGAAATATAAAGGGTAATTTTTTCCCTAAAAACACGTGAGTATAATTATATATTCCAATTTGGAATAAGGTTTTTTAGTGATGAAACAATATAGATTTTTATATTAGCTTCAAAAATGATATTTAGGAAAATTTTATTCAATTGTTTTAAGAATTTTATTCAATTATACAGGGTGTGTTTTTGGTTTTTTTTATGGATCATGTGGGTTCACCACTTCTTTGGAAGCAGAGATACGAGGTGTCATTGAAGTGGTTGAGCAGGCTGGTAGAAGGGGCTAGGACAAGTTGTCGGTTGAATGTGACTCCACTCAAGTGGTGATGGCTATTAGGATAGGTGCTCTCCATATCTTTTGGAATATGACCAATAAATTTTCAAGATTCTTATATCTTCTCTACTCAAAGCAGCACATTATTACACATGTTTATAGAGAAGAAAATACGGTGGCTGGTGGTCTTGCGAACAAGGCTGTGAGTGGCTCTGATTTTCATTCAGATGATCAAGTTCCGAGTGATCTCCTTTCCATTATGATGTAGGTTCAATGTAAAGAATCTACTTTTAGACTGGTGTAAGTGTTTTGTTTTTTATCAATAAAGGGATGTTTCTTATCTAGGAAGGAACTCAGTCTATTATATAAAAAAATAAAGATATAAAAGTAAATAAAATAATTCACTAATATTATAAGGTATTTTTTTGATGTAATGGAGTTAAATTATATTTTCAATGCAATGAACGCTTTTTATATCATATTTATGTCACACTGTCATGAAAACATGCCTTATTTGTAGATTCACATCACTATAAAAGATAGATGATTTTTTTATCATAAATAAAATATATTTTAATATGTTTAAATATTTTTAATGAATTTCATAAAATTTCTACTATGTTGAAAATCTAATTCGGATCTTATGGTTATCACAACAGATATGATTATAAATACACTTACATGTGGTTTTTTCAATGATCTCAATGTTGTAAAGAGATTAAATATCTTCCATGTTATTAAAAATAGAATGTTATGCTTCTTCTTTTTTGGTAAATATATTACATGAATTGGCCTTCTAACTTATGAATATAAATAATCACAAAATGATGTTTATCAATGACAGTTTTTTTATTTTAGATAAATAATAATTTAGTGTGAGGACATTAATTTTTATACATTTATTTTAAAATTCATTGGTGTTATCAAATTCTGGGATAGTTAGGTATGTTGTTGTCGAATTCATTGGATTGATAGTAACTGTGGTGGGATTAATTATATCATATAAGTACTGTGAAATCCAATCCCTCTATTGATATATTATGAAATTTTGTATGAATATAAAATGATAAGACATATGATGTAAATATTAATTGGATATTGAACAATGTATGAATGTTTTTTTGCTATTTTATACCCATAAAATCATGTTCAGTTATTATATGTGGTGATTTTTTCTAGTGTATCTAAATTAATATTAAAAAACATACAAACTATTGATATTATAGTCTATTTAATTTTTACTAACATTTAAATTTATTTTATATAAAGAACCACATCAAGAGAGTTAAAACATATCAATTAGGTGGTTCGATAATTCATGTATATCTGTAAATGAAAGATTTTTTTGGGTACATTTATGTGATCTTGATCTATTATATTTTATATTTATTATAAAAAATGATGAAATAAAATAAGGTATATCATACATATCATTCATTTTTTCATAATAATTCAGTATTTTTATAATGTGGATTTCCATCTTTGATGGAAATTTTGTCTCCCAACAAGAAGTGATGAGAAACCTAGAGTGTGGTTTAGCCAAATTAAATTTTTTATCCTAGATAGCGACTCTATGACTATCGTTGAAGAATTTATTATTATACCCTTATGTTGGTTTCTCCAATTACTGTATTTAAATTGGTTTAAATATGTGAATCTTATTGCATGATTTATTTAGTACATTCATGAACATAGATGATGGGTTTTAGTAGAAATAATACTGGTGTTAGCCTAAAATATTATATGGTCACACCATCCACAATCTCCGTAATGTGAGTTAAGATAAATTTTTTGAAATGTTTTTTGGTAGATGGATCATGTATAGGTGGAAGAGTTTGAGAATCTTTGTGGGGGCGTGGTTATGAGGTTGAAGTAAGATAAATGATCATGATCATGTATACATTTGTTTGTTTTTTTATTTTGTCACTACTCTTAATATATTATACCTATTTTGTGTTCTTAACTTTTCAAATTAATACCAACCTATAATTATAAAAATTTGAATGGAATGCTTTTTTAAATTTATTGTTTAATTTCAACTATAATTAAATTATATACACTTATGTTTTTTATTTAATGAATACTATGTTATTAATATTATATTTTTATTTATTATTGGGTATATTTTTTCAAACTGCTATTATTAAATCCCTAATTTGATACTACATAGTCAAGTGTATGTGAAGGCAAACCCGATGTCAAAAAATTGACTTCATCCCTGTTATGCGAAAATGTCATTGGGTAGGGACAATGCATACATTATGTTTTTCGTCCATGGGATCCAAAATTATAGAAATTCTATAAAGATTCATTGTTATTGTTTCCAGAAGTAAATAATAGATGAGGATTTACTATAAAACTATATAAAAATTAGAACAGTATATTAGAAATTTATACCGTTTCAAAAAATTGTGACATTTGAGTTAAGAAAATGTTAACAAAAACTTCACCAATAACCCAATGACTCATAATTCAGTCCTTCTCATTATCCATCCCAAGGCCTCTAATTCTAATAAATACATTAGAAACATCCCCCATATGATCACCTCCAATATTTTCTACCTATATTTTTATCGACAATAGTCATTATTATGCACATCTCATTACGGTCTGACAATTTACACCCCCTTCGAGAATCCTTATTTAAGGAAAGGAATAAACCTTAATAATTCAATTTAATGTTATATGTATACAATTATTAATAAATTCACTTATTTTCATTTTAATTTATAGTATCTCATGTGTTAATTAATTTTTTTCATTTTATTTAAATTATTTGTTTTCATTATAGTTTTTAATGCATCTTTTTAATAAATGATCTCATTTGGGTTTTTTATTACAATAGAGTGTATTTTTATTTCCCGATATAATTGATCAAACTAAACATACATATACTTTTTAAAATTATAAACTATATTATATTATATTTTTATAATTTATATATAAACATTTCTCAAAAAAATTATGTTTCAAGTGCCATGGATTTTTTAATTTATATATTTTTAAAAACATTATTATATTTGGTTATAAATTTATAAATTACTTAAAAACATATAAACTAATATTTATGTTTTTAATTTATATATATTTTTAAATTTATTTTCATGAAATAATTTTATGTAATATTTTGGCATATATAAGAAAATAATTTATCTATTAACTTATATATTGTTTTGACATATATAGTTTTCTAAATTTGTAAATTTAAATAAAATAATGATTTTATAAATTATAAATTATTATAATTATATATTTTCATAAATTAAACATTAATATATGTTAATTAAATAATTCATAAAAGATAAAAAAGAAATACTTTTAAAAAAATTCATTTCTTTTATAAACTATATAAAATTTTGATGTTTTATTTTTTAAAAATTTATGTATAGTTATAAATTAAATATAATTTTACAGAATCTCTATTCATTATTAAATTATATCAAATTTTATATTTATATATATGATTATAATTCTAGATACTAGTATTAATATATTATAAATATCGATTTATACTTTTATACATGTATCCTTTTATTAATTTATCAGTAGTTTCATACTATAATACCTTCAGGAATTTCACCTCTATAAATTATACAAATATAATTTTATAATATTTAATATAAATTTCATTTTTTCAATGTAATATCTTAGAAAATTTTGATTTCAATTATTATAATATTTTTTATATTTTTACTACCATAATGGATTTAAGTCGTATATATGATATTGAAAGATCATCGAATTATTTTGATTATCATAGAGAAATTTTTTTATGGAAATAAATAATTCATCATATATAGATATTATTTCATTCCCATGATAAAATATTGATTTTATAACAAGGTTATATAATGATAATGTATGTTAGCATATAATTATAGTTTTGATTTGAACCACCTATGAATTATTAATCTAAAAATGACAAACATTTTTTCCACCATAAATTATTTATGTACCATTTATTTTTGAAATGGAAAATAAAATAATGTATTAGATTCCTTTTTTATATTAATATTACATTTCACCAATGATAAAACATGATTTAATGAATTTAATTCAATTTATAGTTAAATTATACATATATAGAATGATCAGATTCATAAATTTATAATATTAATGACATATTTTGATATAAGTGTGAATAGTGGTTGGGTCATGATATAAGCTAATGAATTTATAATGTGTTAAATTGCTAAAAAACTAATGTTTGGGTTCAGTAAGATATGATTTACTATATACTTTACATAATGAAAGGATTTCATTTTAATTGTGAAAACATAAATAAAAGGATTTCGATGTGTCAAACCAAATTAGTTAGCTGTGATTTTCATCTAATAAATTGAATTCATTCCCAAATGATGGAATTATATATTGTAAATTAAATTTATTTTTAAATAAATCTATGTGGTTTGGTAAAATAATTTATTTGAATAATAAATATAATAGTATGACTATATTTTCTAAGATTGCTATACAGATCATTCCTTTAATAAAAAGACTAAAAAAATGTATATGATATATTAAATTACATTAGTTTGGAAATGTCTTAATTAAAAAACTCAAAATAGTTAGTTTTTAGTGCATCGAGTAGATATATTATCACTGTATTTTTTTTAAATATTTCATTATATGTCTTATTAGATGTGTAAATTTAATATCATAGTTATGGTGGGATGATTTTAAAACATTTGTATAGATTCAAATAGTTAATAATACACACACACACCATATTCATTCATATATATATCCATTCACCTTTGGTATTCATGAAAAAATCCATGTAATTTCAAATTATTATTTATTTATATGATAAAAAGATATAGTAATTCTATTGTTGTGTATATATATATTGCGATGTATGAGTTGAATCATTTATTGATCACGAGACTACATGCACATTATTCTTCAAGAAAAGATTCATTCATAATTTTTTCTACCTATAAATGGGATAGAAAATATTTTCTACTATATATTATAACTATATATTATAGTATGAAAAAAAATACAAGTTTGTGTAATTTATATAAAAATAAATTATCATGAATAATATAACTTCTTAAAAGATTTAACATTATGTAAAATTATCATTTCTTATCAAAGAGCCTTTATTTAGAAATTAAAAATTTCTATTTGATTGTATTATTGAGAAAATGAATCCAATGTTTCATAACTAGAGAATTGAATCCTTAAATTAACTTCAATGAATAATTAGCAAATTTTGATATGATCCCCTTCTAAATTCAATTAGATAGAGTACAAAGAATGAAACCGACTAAAATTAATGAGAAATTAAAAATCTTGATATTCTATTTATTAATAAAAACATGGAGTTATTTTGTATATAAGTTATCCAAACTAAAAGAAATATATGTCAATTGTTATTTATGATAATTATTATTATCTTTTTTAAAATGAAACTTGTCTTAGAGTAATGTTAAATAATTCATGAAAGGTATATCAAGAAATTTATTTATTTTAAAATTATTAGTAAATTAAGCATTTCATTCCTCAGTTATGTCTCATGATGTCAGCCTAAAAGAGAAAAATATATACATCCTTTTAAGAGGAGTGAATGGATCATAGATATTATTCATCTAACATATCTAAATAATTTTATATTATATATTTGAAGAAAAATATAAAACATTTGAATGAATACAACATAATGTTACTTTATGTTCTTCCTATAATCATTCATCACATGAAGATAGGTAATGGAAGTTTTAATTTAATTCATCTATTAAACATTTATTTAAATATTAATTTTAAACTATTGAGAAATATTATATGGAGAAAATGAAATAATATACACTAATAATTTTCTATGGAATTAAGAACATAATATTCACCATCAATTTTCACATGTAAAAGGCATCATATTATTCCATTTTGGAATAAAAATAATATATAGGGTCCCATTAATTTTCATTTAATGCATTCCGCTTAAAGTATTATACATGGCATGAAGTACTGTGACAAAAAATTGACTATCAGGATGGATCCAATAAATTAGTTATTTAAACGATAATTTAATTTATCTTTATCTACATAAATGAATATTGTTTATATGAGGTAAAAAATAAGAAATTATAATGATAATTATATTATAACTGAGATACAAAATTAATCACTTTTACTAATAGGGTTAATATGTAAATTTTTATAGACATATTTTGTTTATTTAGTAGAGAGACAAGGAATATCATAATGGGTAATTGTGTTTTTAGTTTTTTTGAAAGATAATATATATGAAAGAATAATTAGATGTAATGTTAAAATTATTTTATGATAAATTTTCATTATTAGTGTATTATAATACAATGTTATATGAAATATATGGGAATTAAAAACACATAACATTTTACATTACCTCTTTGTAGAAGATATAAATTCAATGGCACTAATATTCTTTGATGGTTTAATCTCACATAAGTTTATAAATTTTGTAAATTCTTTTATAAAAATCGAAAAGTTAATAATATTAAAAAATCATTCAAAAAATGTAAGTCTTGAATTAACCCACAAATGTGATGTATCATGTCATAAGATCATTTTCATTTGATACTAATATAGTGGTACATGATTGTGAATAAACTTTTATCAATGGATATATGTTCATTAATAAGTTTAATATGTAAAAAATATAAAATCCATAAGATGGTTTCCTATTGCACTTTGAAATATACTTTTAGGATATAATAACTGATTGGAATGAATAGAAACTGATGTTTCATTGTATGTTAGATTGGAGAAATTAATTATATTTGATTATTTATCACATGATCATGTTGTTATGTATAATTATAAGTCTACTAATAAATATATTCAATAAATAATTAAAATTGAAAAATAAAATTTTATATTAGGAAAATGTATTATTATTTTAAAACAGATAAAAATTAAAAAAATTCAAAATCAAAACATCTATTCTATGTAAAATATTCAATAAATCCTTATTTTACTGTTATTTTTAGAATAATTTCAGAAATTTTTTTAATGATGGACTCGATCTTATATCCTGAAATGATCTTCCATTAGATGATCATCTTATCCATGGATATGATTATGAAAACATACTATTGTTGGGGATGAATATTTCCATAAATAATTATTGAAAATTAATATCAATGTCATGAATATCTCATTACATTCAAAAAATATATTTTCTATTTATTAGCTTATTATAAATATAAATTTAATAATTACTTTTTATATGATTACATATATTCATTTGATAATTTGTAACTTGTTATATCAAGGACTCTTTGGAGTATGAATAATATTAATAATAAAAAAAGTTTTGGGCCATTTAAGATAGAATTAAAATGGATAAAATTAAATTTTAGAATGTATTTAAAATACAATTCATATATTGGGTAATTTAATTTTTTTAAAATTAATTTTAGTAAATATATTGATAGAAAATAAAATCTAAAAAATAATTTTATGAGTTTTAAATCTATAAATTTAGAAAATATTTCATTCATAAGAAACTTTGAGGAATATTTTTTAATTTATATACATTAAATATGTTATTTACTTTTAATGTTCAAATGAAAATGAAACAGATTTGAGGAGATCTGTATTATAATAGTTTTATATTGTCAAGATATTTTGATGATATTTACATGTATTTATATATTTGAATATATGAAACAAATAATGTGTAACATGCATTTTTAGTATTATGTAGTATTTTCTATTTATAATTATTTTATCATTATATTATATACCTTGATGATTTTTTATATGAGTAATTTTATGGAATGATGATTTTTTGTGGGGTTTTCCATTTTATTGAGTTGTTGATTAATTGTGTATATGTTATGTTTTTGTCCTGAAACATCCTCCCCATGTAATGACAATTGTATTTATGTTTTTACCATTTTAATAATAATTGAGATGTCCATAGTACTATTTATGGTGTTAGAATGGGTATCAGATGTCCTGGAATGTTGATACAAAGTATGTAAGATGACATTAATATTTTATCAACTTGTTTATGAGTATTATTTTAGATAATAGTGTATCAATCTAATAGATATTCATACGGTAAAATCAAAAGTGTCATTAGGTATGGAACATAGTTTTGTTACTTTGTGAAGTATATAATTCATTCCTATTTGTATCAAGATTAATCTCTATAGCTAGAAGATTATATTGAATAAATTAAATAATAAAATAATTCCCATTTATTTTATTTTTTCCATAAAACCCTTCTATATATGTACCTATTAGATTATTATCTAGGGTTAGAGAGAACCCCCAATATAATTGAGAGAGTTTGATGGTGGGATATCCTTCCATGTAAGAGATTAATGGTGGAAGAATGATGTAAGAATGATTAATGAATGACACAATATGATCACAAAAATAATAATAATATACAAATTATTTAACAAAAAAACATACAAACTATTAGTAATTAAATATACATTTATTTAATTGACATTATTTTTAATGATTCTTATTAACATGGATCATTCTCAACTCAAGTGGATATTTATTTATATATTTTAAGAACCACAATGTTTTTCTATTTTTTTGATGATGTGGTTAAAGGTATTTGATGGGGGAACACTCCATTTCGCATTTCGTCCTTCTTTGACATCCTATGATCATTGGGAAACTAATATATGACCACTATGGATTATTTACATATATGGTTTTATGGAAATCCAACTTTTTATAATTCATTCACTAGTAACCATAGATTCGGTAGACTATTTGAAAACTACATAACTGATTTTAGTTTTGGTTCAATATTAATGATTTTCTATAAAATTGAAAATAACATTTAGAAATGAAATGAAACAATAGAATCAGTATGATGATGATTAATGGCATGATTAGTAAAATGTGTTACTTTACTAGTTCTAGATATAGGAATGATGAAAGATATTGGATTTAATATAATGATTATGATGATCGGTGGTGAGAAAATAATTTCCAACATTGGTCGATCCTTGGATGATAAACATAGAGAACATCTAAGAGGGAGTTTTGATACAAATGGAGGATGTAAATAAGTTGTTTCAAGATAAAGGAAGTTTTAAAAAAACCTCACTAAACATCATTTAGTCTTGAAGAGAAAAAAGATTTTATCTTGTGATATGTGTCAGTTTGGTTTAATGTTTGAGCTAAATTAGACACATCATATAGCCTTTTACGGACACCATGTGTCCTCAAACATCTAGCGCAGCATACACAAGAACCCCATTCTTGGAGAATCAAAGAGATTATAAAAATTATAAATTTAATCACACAAAGTTCTTTTATACTTTTATACACCATGTTTCATTAATGTACATGACTAGGACGAATGATGGATCCCAATCATTACATTCATAAATATTCCTCAATTTTAGATATATATAATATATAACTCATAGTAATATAAAAGATGGAACCATAAATGTCAAATTTATTTAGATACTAGAAACATAATCAACATATTTCATGAATGATATTAATCATAAACCATAAAACATTTCTCAAATATTACTCTTCATTGAAATACCCTATATAAAACCCATGCTCATAACTCGGGGAAATAAAATATGAAATGGTGATGGGAATTTTTAAATTTTCATTAGAAATAGGGGATATATTATTTTTCATTAGAGTGTTTAAAAACTAAAATTTTCCAAATATTTTGAAACTTTTCTTCACTAAAAAACAATATTAACTTTTAAATTTAATTTTTTATAAAAATAAAATAAAATTTGTGATAGTGGGATAATTTGTTTCATTTTTTTAAGTTAAAAATTATATTTTTAAATATTTCATTAATTTCAAAAGTGATTAATATAAAAAAATAATAAATTTTTATTTTTAATAATTTAAATTGAATATTAATTATAGTATGAAAAATATTTGAAAAAAATCTCTATTGATGAAAACTATATAATTTGTTTCTAATAACATGGACCCGAAGGAAAAATATTCTTAACCTATAAAGAAAAAATATTATATACATTTAATAAAATAAATAATCACTATTTATATTAAAAAGGATAGTAAAATAGTTTTAATTAATTAATATTATATAAATATCAATAAGGAAATAAAATATATTAGGGTTTAGAAGATATTTATCATACAATTTTCATCAACATGAATTTGAAACTGATAATCCCGAAGAGAAATGTGGTTCTCACATAAACTCTTCACATAATGGTAAGTTTCTAATCCTGGATCCCTTTAGATAAATAACTTCAAATTAATCATAAAATACATTTTGTATGAATAGAATCATGATGTAATATATCAAACAGGTAGTTCATAAACTATATAAACACAACTAGGTTTGTAATGAGAAAAATGCACCCACGAACCAATATTGAGATGAAGAACCATCACATTTTCCCCCTATTTGTTTATACATATTAAAATAAATTATATAAAAAATATATATTTACTCTAAATACATATAAGACCATATTGATTATCTAAATATTTTATATATCATTACTTTATAATTTCAAATTTCATTCTAAATAATAATTCTTCAGTAAAATGTTTATATTGGTACAAACTGTTATATTTCCCATTTTTATATAAAATTGATGGCCTCTATAAATTCACATTTCTAAACGTTACATAATATATGGGATATAAATTATGTTATATTTATCATATTTATTCAATATATGTACTTTTATAATCATCCATACAATATGGTAATGAAAAATGACTTCAATCACAATATGGAGGTGGAAGTCCATTAATACACACGAGTGATGTTTCATATTTTTTATGGATTGAAAAAAAAATTTACATTCAAATATTAATAATAATATGAGATATATAATATATATATATATATATTAAATATACTCTAATGACTATCCATGTAATATCAAAATGAAACAAAAATCACGCTGATTTGTAGAGGTGGTTGTCCACACGTATGCACGAGTGGAGTTATCATTTTCAATTGAAGGGAAGGAGATAAAAAATAGATATAAAATTATAATAAAAACTATTTAAATTATATGTATTTATTCCATTATATTAATTTGGTAATAAAACATTTGGTGGTGGATTAAGATGAATTAAACGTGTGAATGTTCAATAATAACATATACCCTTTCTTTGTGTGTCTTCCATTAAAATGAAACTTAGGTATTCATTGATGGGTATCTTGGAATGGCCAAAACCTAATGTTAATGGTTTAAGATTTGCTGGGAGTGTTTGGGAATATATTATTCTAGATAAATTTCACAAGTTTTGTAGAGTCGTTTTATGTGGAGGGCCCATTTTTAGGATAGGTGGGTCAAAAACATTTAAAAGCATTAAACATGGTAATATAATTTTTATAGTAAAAATTTAAAGTATCTCGAAATGATAAAATATATGTGGATAATAAGGTTAAATTTTATATCAAGTGAAACAATCATTTTAAATTATGGATAATGGGATAAATTAGTCCTTAACTGAACACATAACACCCTTATTAACCCTTTTAACCCATATTATAGTGTTATATTTTTCCGTAAAACTAATCCTCATGATAAAAAACTCTAAAGACAAAAAAACTAATGTTAATAATTTTATTTAAAAAATAACATATATTCATCCAGATTCAATACCTAATATTGGATTGAATTAAATCAAATTCAAAAATGCAAAAATCCATGAATTGTTTTAAGAATGTTATTCATTCCAAATGTAAACTTCATTTCATTCATTTCATAGCAATCACCATTAGATTAATATTAATTAATATCAATAAACACATGATCTAGATACTATCATCAAATAATAAATATATTTTTGATTTTAAAGTAACACTTTATGAAATTTTTTTCATAAAATAACATTACATACCATTCAAATGATAACATCCTCTTATAACTCATTACTAATCAGTGTGTGAATAAATATAATTTTTTTAATTTTCAAAAATTGATTACTTATTTTTAATAAATTATGCAATAATTCTCAATTATGGATATAATATATACATATCTTATTGATTTTTTTACTGATATTAAGTGCCTCAAATACAATTTCTAGGTGATAAAATCATATTTAATATCAAAATTTCAATATCACATAACTAATAATTTAAGATCAGTGTTTCCTATAAAGAAAACTATCCTACATATAAAATTTGATAAAAGATATATCTATCATAAAATATAAGGGTGAGATATTTTTTTCCATAGTAAAATTTATACAATGAAAATACATTACTCTAATATAAATAATAAAAATTAATTTAAATGATCACTTCATTAGGCTACCACATAGATCCCTCATGTTTATTGTTTTTCCAAAATAAATTTCCTAGGTTAGGTGGATAGTATAAAATTACATCCACTTTTCATTTCATAATATCATCCATTTTTATCATTCCAAATTTCAATGTCCTGTAAAAAAATTATGAGATGAAAAACTGCCAAGGATAAGCTATACACTTCCTCAATTGAGAAACATTAAACACATCATGTAATTGGGAGAGGTATACTGGGAGTTCCATATAATTGGATAGCATCCTCTTACAATGAAAAATATTAGAGGATCTAAAATATATATAGTTAGAATTCCATTCCTTATAAATAACATGACATTATTCCAAGGAGAACTTCTTAGGATGACCATGTCACCAATATAAAATTTTTATTTCACCAGCAATTTTCGATATAAATTTTTTATTTTCTCTAACATGTATCGATATTCTACTAAATGTATCCAACCATAAATTATATTTCGTCATATATATTAAATATCAATGACTTATATTATCTTACCACATCCTAGAATATAGGAGTTTTGCACTTCCTACAATAGAAAACTTTATAATGAGCCATAAAAATTATTTATTACAAGATATTTTTTTCCTAAATGTAAACAAGAGGAGTTTATTGATCCCAAACCCATTGAAATCAAGATAATAGTCAATAAAAAAATATTTATATTCTTGAGTATTCCACTTAAACTGATCATTAATCTAATAATCATATAGAGTTATAATATTCATATCCACTTTAAAATCATTTTGAGGACCTCTCTATATCACAAAATAAAAACATGGATCCTAATAAAATACTGAATATTTCAGTTCCCCACAAAACTATATAACATCATTAATGAATAACATATATTTCTAATGAAGGGAGAAAATTTTTCTATTAAAAAAATATATACTTAATTTAATGGAACATTCTCAAATAGATTACCCTAATTGGTGTGGTAAATTTGGGTAATCTTATAATTAATATTTTTCCCATGATTTAGATATGTCTATAATTTTATGAGTAATACTATACTATTAATCTTTTTTATCTTTTTATGATATTGGATGTTTTAATTCCCATTGGTAATTTTTACCCATTAAACCAAGCCAATCTATTCTAATTGTCATCCAAATCTAGTCTTTTTATCACTAAAAACACAAGAGTACACCACATTCCCTTATATTATATAGTCGAGTAATATCACTGACCCTAAAAACTATCTATTAATAATATTGAAAATATGAGTACCTCTCTTAATTATATACTACTACCTAATACATCCATTAAACATTGATTATATTAATGAGATAAGAATTTGTATCTGCACTAGAAATGGTGTGTCCCTTATCCCTAATATCATTTTGTTCTATTCATATCAATCTCCTCAAATTTTCTATTAATGACACTGAGTATTCCATGTATCAATTAAAAATATTATATGGACTATTTTCATAGCCAAAAACAAAGATGGTGTGAAATTTTGAGGCCTGGTGAGCTCAGAATAGATTTTTTTAAAAAACAATAATGATATTAATATCCTGTATAAAAATATTTCCTGAAAAAAGTTGAATAACTCCTAAAAAGTATCATTAAAAAATATGATGCATAAATATTTCTAGGGAAATGGGGTTTACACAATCTCCAATATAATCTTTTCTTGATTTAGTTGTTGGGATTAACATCTTTTATGTTAGAATAATTACATATACTTATTTATATTTATTTACTAATTCAATTAAAAATACTAGCATAATAAACTCATATTTATGATGTTATGGGAACTTTTCATGGTTATCTACATAACGTTGAAAATTTTGAGATGGCATTTTTTAGATCATGGAAGGAGATAGTGATCAATATAATATCATAGATAATTTCACCATCTATGTTTTTGGATCTCACCAATGATGGAAGCACATGAAAATTCTTCATCAGTAGTCGATAAAAACACCAGGTAATATGTTTTGTTTTCTTTTTCATTATATCACATTCATTTATCTTGGTAGAATAGGGATATGTTCCATGAACAGTAATAGATTCACCAATTGATCGCATATTTATTTATGGTCGATTTAACTGATCATTATTTATTACCTCTTTATATATATAATTCATTAAGAAATGATCAAGGATAAAAATGAACAATGGATGAGGATAGTTCCTCACATTTAATAGTTTCTAAATTTATCCCATTTTCAATTCATATTCAACTTGGGAAATTCCATTGGCCATATGGTTCTATTAAAAATCTATTATTTGACTATAGCATAGTCATTTTTGGGTGAAACGTATCAGTATCGCTAATGTATCTCATGATCAAGGATTTGGTTGAGTTGTGATGAAATTGATATATGATAAAAAGTGGATCAATATAGATTGAGGATTTTCATTCATTTAAGATTAATGGAATGGCTACAGATGTAACTTTTCTTTGATTCCAAAGTTGTTTCGAAGGGAGAATCTCGACGATCTATGATGTTTAAGGTCAGATGACCCAAAATCCCTTTTTTCAAGCATGGATTATTATAGTGAAATCTCATGAAATGGTGTGGAAGAGATCATAGGGGGTTTATAATATCCCATGTTATAGGTCATGAAATGTGGAATTAAACATAGTGTAGGACCCCATATGTTTCTCTAGGGTTTTCATGTGGAGAAAGATATCCCACATCGCATGAAAGCTATCAAACTCTATTTGAACAATATTAGAAGCTTGACTTGTGTTGTAGAGGGTATAAGGGAATGAGATGTTCATGATAAACATACACATACTGGGTGCTTGAGTTGAGATGTGTACTTAGAAAGGTCCATATAGCACATCCAGGATTCCATTGGACCTCCACATGCCATGTATACGTACTTATCAGAAGTGTACTTGATTCAATCAATCTGTTTGAGGAATCAAAACACAACCACACTAGGGGTTGTCTGAAATATTTTCTAGCACTTTTATATGCTATGTACCACCTTTGAAGAAGTTTTTTTCCTTAAATTATTCATTATTTGATGATTTTTGGTTTATTCTGTTCCACTGGTCCATCCATTCAAGGTTACAGTGTAAAAATACATCAATGCCTCAAGATTTTTATCCACTCTGGATGATTGGTCATAGATATAGTTTTTTGTATCCCTATATTTTACTATAGTATGATCCACTATCAGTAATTATTATATCTTATGTGGGTTTTATGGAATCAGAGTGACGTCATGGAGTATGGAATTATTCCACTATATTTTGTTCTATTTCAGTAGGGTTCGAAGGTTCATTTTCATACAGTCCCTATATAGAAGGTTCAAACAAATATCAATTTTTGGTGCCCCCTGCATTCCTGGTTATGATCCTCTATTTTATTATCAATATGTTTTGAGACACATGATATTTATATTGTGGGACCTAATGATCATGACCTATTGGATTAGTGTCTTTGAGGATAGAATTGTTCATGGAGTGGGTTCTCCATAAATGATCAATACTCAGATGCTTCAAAAATAATCCATTGGATAACTGTTAGTTTTTGAAATAATAGAGGCATGGTGTCCCTTAAAAGAATATAATGTTTTCTTATCCTTCATTTTCATATCATTGTTATGTGATGAATACTATTAATTAATTATGTTTATTTATTTTGGGGTGACATACTGGGAATTGGTATACTCACCCCTATATAGGAACTAACTCTACCAGTCATGTCTTATGTATATTAATAATTATTTCATAGTTCCTTATGAGGATAGAGAGCTTGTGGAACATAATAAAATCTAAAAAGACCATGGTTTATTCCTTGTATTTTCATTTTATAATGTTCATCCCTTTATGAGAAGGTTTGACTCTCTGCGGTTTTTTATATAGGTGTTCTATTTGGCCCCTTAATCATTTTCATTACTTTATATCCATACTATTATTACAGAATTATAGATTTGGATATTTATTTATTTCATTTATTTAACATTTCAGCATTTTTAGGCCTGTAAATGTCTGTCATTTTGTATGTACTTTAGGTAAATGTCTCCCATGTGTCTCGTTATCTACTCAGCACTAGTCTCCTTCCCCTAGAAAATAAGAGGATGTCATGGAGTAATTGATGACAAATCTCAAATGCGTGAGACCAAAAATTAGAGGAATCAATGGAGTTGGTTATATATTTGTACAAGAATCTATAACAATTATTTGGGTTCTATTGATACATTTTAAGGTGTTTTAAGTTGGGTATTCAGGATAAGGACTCTAGTGTAGGTGTGGAAGCTATCATATCCAAACACCCAGACATTGAACACATACCTTTCAGCTCAATACACCTAGACATTAGTATAATGGAAAATAGGGTACATGCATCATATCATACTGGTTTGTGTTTTTCGTGTCCTTTTTTAGTGATACCCACATATATACACTTTTATTGTGATACATCTTGTTTATTTACCGATTCCTCTATGAAGATGGACATACATGAATCCACTATGTGATCATATGAATGATCTGTAGAGTGATTGGGTTTTATTGAATAGTCATTTACTCGATATAGTAATTCCAATTGGTTAACTAGTTATGAAATCACCTATTTAGAATTATTTAGTGTATTCTGTTTCGGATAAGTATGCATGTAGGTTGAGTTAAATTCATTAGTTTTAGATGCTATGAAAAACTTTGTTTAAGGGTAATATTGATCCCAATGAGTCTAATGACTATCTAGAGGTATTAAATTTATTATTCCCACTTGTGAGGATTCCTAAATATCAGAAGGTGGTCCTCGTGGGTATTCTTCATTAAGTCCCATTTGGGATACAGTGGAGTCTAGTGACAACGTTATACAATGTGATATCATTCAACTAGTAAGACATAAAGTATCCCTTCAAGAAGGAGTTTTGTTTCATCCACGATGTGATGAATTTGGGTCTAGGATCATCCAAATATCTAGTAGGGTAGTTTTACTATTAAGGTGTGTGTGGAGAGGTGTAATGATCTATCTTGATACTCCATATATATGGGGTGGATTTTGTTCACCAGAGAATAAACATTCAATTTGGGGTAAAACTGAGATATCCAAGAATTAGTTATATTTCATTTAAGTACAACATATTATAGAGTTCCTAGAAAGGACATATTTGTATAGATACTCATAGAAGAGTATATGTCAATAGTGGGCACTGATAGTGGGAACCCAGGTGTTGAGACCATTGCATCAGGTAGATTATGGAAGTCAAAATGTTCTAGGTGTGTCAAATACTTTTGGAGATGATCCCATGATATGGGATCAATGTTGAATAGATATCATGGTGGATTAAGTTCTCTGATGGAGTGTTTTTTTCTCTTTCAATGGTCAGGGACATATTGCCTTGGGTTTTCTAACCCATCATATGGATGATCAGGATAAGGTCGACGAACTACCCATATTGAGATAAAGGAAGAAGTATGAAGGCTTCAAGGGTAGTGAATGTAGAATATGGTTCATTATAAAATCTAGATTTGGTTGGGGGTTTTACCTATTATAACCACCATCCCAAGGTGACCAACATTAGGAACATGGATTTTGTGGTTATGGAAGAGGGCATCTACAAGATACATAAGACTGTGATCCTAAGGGTCTAACAATGATTTGAGGTATGATATGTGAATTTTCATCCTTATTTTTATTAAAAATAAAAATAGTATTGATTCATTAATTTCATTCCACTTCTCTAATTTTGGGATTTAATATTCCGATTAATCCTTTGGTCTGACCTTTCACTCAGATACTTCGACATGATGTCACTCAGTGACTGCACACATTTTACAAAACTGTGATTTGATACATGGAGGTGAGAGATTCCTAGGGATCACATTATATCTTCCATAATGACTGGTCTTAACCCAAATTATATATATATGTATAATAAGAAATTGTATTATTGGTATTGTTCAAATCCATAGAAATCAAAGAAGTATCCTTTGTACAGTCAAATTTAATGGGATTTCAGATATAAGGGTGATAAAATTGGGGTATATATTTCATACTAGAATAATAAATTTTCTTCAAGTATTATTTAAATTTAATGAATAAAATACCTTAATACTTTGAAATAAAATTATTAATGAAGATGGGATTATCTTAGGTTGTTTCTTGGACTAAAATTGATGTAATTATTTTCAATTGAAATATCGGCACACCAATTCATGAAGTTAATGAAAAATGACTTATTTCACAAAATATATTAACAAATTTAATCAATAAAACCTAAAATGATAATCACCAATTTACATTTCTGATAAAATTATTGAGAAAACTGAAGAATTATATTGTACTAGATTTTAAAATATATCAATTTTAAAATTTGTGATGATAAAAAAAATAAATCATTGATTGGAAATATTAAAATAATGAAATACTTATAGATTATAATTACATAAAATAAATTCCAATAAAACATTAATAAACACCCTAGATTGGAACCACAATATTATTATTCTTCAATTGATTCAAATATTTTAAAGGAAGGAAGGAGTCATCTTAATGAAGTGAGATTGGAGAAGAGAAAACAGAGCTATAACAATAACTTATATGGTTGCGTGAAAAGTATGAAACTAATAAATTAACAAAATAATAGTTATATGGATTAGATAATGATGTGATAAGGATAATTATTTACATTAAATAAATAATATAGATAGAAAATTAACAACTTACTTGTAAGGATGAAACATAAGAAAACCAAATCGAAGCATAACAATACAATGATATCATATAAAAATTCCATCAAAATTGTTTAACCCAAAATCATTAAATATGTATTTTAGTATCCTGGTGTCAATAAAATAATTGATCATGTCACCCAAATTAATGGGGGTAGACATAAATGGGTTGAATGTTAATGGATAGTGGACTTTTCCACCATTTTAAAAAATATGATCTATCTTGCATCCACCCAAAAAAGATGTTGAAATGAGATTTTATATAAAATAATCTTGATGGGACATAGAACATTAAATTATGTACAATTATTTCATATAATATATTCAAAAAATTCATCAAATTTTAAATTATATACTATGAGTTCTGATCTAAATGGTGGGACGATAGTCTTGGCCACAAGAATCTAGCCGAGAATTTCATTTTCAATATCGGCCACCTTAAACTTCATTCAAACATCATAATTAAAAAAAAACTTTTAAATGAACAATGTTTCCATATTTAATATATCTTAAGTCCAAATTTTTGATTCATTTGGATTGTATATTGGCCTCTAATGTCTTTTTAGTTGGATTACATCCAGTTTTCTTCACCCAAAATATTATAGGTTCATGTCCCACTATGGTCACGATGCAATTGAATATTTGATATCTACAATATGATAGAATGTTAATCACAAAAATAGGGAAATAAAATTAAAAATTAAAAATTAAATCAATATCACTATGAGTGTTAAGAGGTGTTAAAAAATATAATATATAAGAGTGATTTTTAAAAGAATTGAAAAATGTATTAAGAAAAAAAGTTCATATTGTAAATTGAACCACTAAAACTGTTTATGATCATTGAATAAAATGAACATTATTATAATAAAATGAATATTATACATGTTATAAGGATAATCATGCATTACAGATTCATTTTCGGTATGAATTGACTATCCAATGTTCATGACCAGAATGATTGTTTTAGATAAATCAAGTACTCTATCCATAATGATAGATGAGTGATTTTTTATGGGTGAAACGGAATTATTGGAATAGTTTCACAGGCTCAAGAATATCAAATTGTAGAGAGCTAATCACCATATAGATAGAATTTTTTTAAATTTTGTTTTTGATGCCAAATTTCTTATAAAATCAAAGCAAGGACCACTTTTAATTGTGTAGAAGGAGACCCATTACATAGCTCAATGGCCCGGTGGGTTTTCAACCCATTACACGGACGGTAGGCCCGTATTTTTGGCCCAAGTCCCATTCTATTAATAGTACATCTACATTACCTGCCTACTACAGTACCACACAGTACCCGCCACTACTATAGTTCCCTGCTTCCGCTACAGTGACTTGCCGCCTCTACAGTTCTCACTGTTGCTAAAGTGTCGCTGCTGCTACAGTACACTACATTATAGTTATAGTACTTGCACCCCAATTGGTTTTGAACCCCCATTTTTCATGTAGGATTATCGGGTTCTTTCTGATAATCCAAACCCCAACTACACAAGATGGATAACATGAATCATGGATTATTTGATGTAATGGTATACCATTTCCCAACATTAATGGTGGGCTATGAGGTCACCTTTCATAAGGGTGTGTGAGGTTTAATTCCCCATAGAGATATAGACTTATCAATTTACATACACACTGTTATTTCCCCAACATATTCAATAGAGTATTATATGACTCTTTCCGGTTTTCAAGGGCCATGGGTGAAGATATAGATGTTATGGTAGAAGGGTTTTATGAGACCTAATGTTTCCCCCTAGGTAGACCCCATTTTTCTCACATGAAGGTGCATATAACATTGAGGCTGCATGGGGAATAACAATGCTTGAACTCAGTGAGGATTGAAAACCTATTCAATCAGATAAGAGAGGCATGGTGGTTCTCAATGACTGACCTCGGATCTGGAAATCGATAGCTATGAGTAAGGGATAAGTATATAATGATAATTCCATTCAAATTTCTCTATAATAACTATGTGTACATGGTTATTCCAGTTGGAATGGAATATTCATTATACGAGTTCATGTGACTCAAGAACTATATAATTATTTCCTCTCTAAGAATGGTTTATTTTGGTTTTCATCAATATTATCAAATTATTCTTAGTATCTAAGGAGGATCTCATGAGACAATTGAGAACATTTATGTATAAAACCTCTGGGAACTAACATTATGGGAATCTCTTGAAGTTCCAATTTGGGATTTGATAGGTCCCTTACAGGGTGAGTTTCATCTCAAAGAAAGGATTTCCAGTGGAACTGATGATGGTTAAGGAAGTTTTATCATTAGATCCAACCAATACTGTTACCAAGCTAACATGTTTACCTATGTTTTCATGGTACTATCATAGGTATGTACCATATTTCTCTATAGTTTTATAACCCTTTACATATTGGACCCAAAATGGTTATTGTTTTGTGTGTATGGAATAGTGGTAACAATGTTTTCAGGATAGGATTCATAGGTTGATGATCACCCCTATATTGATATTACTTAAGAATGGTGTCATGTAAGTGGTGTTCATCGATTTCCTGTATACCAAACATGATTTTTTCCGAATATAGATCTAATAAGTATGCACTTATCAGTCCTTAAAATTGATACTGTAACAACTAAACTACGCAAACCATGATCATGTGCTAGCATTGGTAGTGTGTTTCATGAATCATTGGTTACACTACCTTATGGTAAAGTAGATTATTTTCTACTACGACCACGATAGTATCATGTATATATTCTAACATAAGTATCATAACATGAGATACTAATTGTGGCTATAGTTTTACTAGGACCATGACAATGAAATTGATTATTCTAAAAGGAAGTAGAACATGTTGGAAGATACTCTTAGTTAGAGATATTATTCATAGTTATTGGATGTAGAATATGAAAAGATACACATAATGTAAATCTCATTAGTAGATAATGATCATGACTCATATATTTAGTTAATGGTGGTTAATCCACCTATTTTAAATCATGTTTGGTAATATCATAATGTAGATACCAACTTAGAGACAATAGATGCTCATATATCCATTAGATGTGATCTTGATTAATTTTTATAATAGTGTGGAGAAATTTTATTATTTTAGAGGATGAACATCAGTACCAGTGAAACAAAAAGAGGAGGTGATGATGGAGATTCATACGTCATCTTCGGAGGTACATATTGGTGTGGGGAAACTATATCAGGGCCTCTGATGTCAGTTTTGGTGGATAGGGTTGAAGTGTTATGTTACCAATTTTGTCTTCTGATGCGACACTTGTCAGATTGTGAAGGATAATCACCTAGTTTAAGATAGAGTAGATTAACAACAAGATGTTCGAGAGTGGATGTGGAATAGGATATCAATGTGCTTCATTATGGGGTTACAATTAAAATCTAGGGGAAATGATTTTATTTGTATGATTGTAGACCCACTCACATAGTCATTCCAATAATTTTCTATTTGACTGTATAGTTTTGTAAACAAATTGGGATTCTTAAATGGGTAGAAGATAGTATAGATCTACAGGTTCCCCTTGAATATCATGAAAAACAATTTTTTTAGTAAATTTCAAATTTTGGAGATGATATTTGGAGAAGTTTGAGACTCATTTTTATTTGAAACTGGAAATTTTTCCAAAATGAAGACATGTCAGAGAAAATAGTTTTTTTCTTTGAAGAAATGTTGTTGGATTTCAGTTTGGTTTCCTTACATATTCATGAGGGTAACCTATACTTTATGGAGTTTTTTACAACATCATCTATCATTCAACCATTCGTTTTCCACCATTTCAGGACTTGTATGGGCGACTGTGTAGGTTACATTCTCATTGAACTGATATAGGGTAGTCAGCAATCATGGGCCTAAAGATAGTGTGTGCTATGAAAGAGAAAGTACAAATAATAAAATAAGGGATACCTATTTCACAAGGAAATAAATTGGCTTATAAGGACCAGCAATTGAGTCCTTTAGAGATTAAGGGGGGAGAATACATTTTCATGATGGACTCACCTCAATGTAGATTGTGTAGATTTTTCTAGGGGTTCTAATATATCTCTATGATTAATTGACCATTTTCGAGATGTTTTTTATAGTTATTGTGGCTTCGTATAACTTGGATCATCCACCTTAGTTAGACCAGGTAGATGATGTCTTCAACATGTCATAGATTATAAGGTATTTACATGAACCATCGCATTGTACCGACTATAGATAGCATGACATTGAGGATTGAGATAAATTATCATTGTACCTAGTAGAGATATAGGATCAGAAAGACTGGTTGATTAATGGAAAATAAATTCCCCTAGTACATGTTTGGTGGAATCATGGGATTCATCAAGTGAGAAACTGGGTAATTGAGAAAAGGGTGAGATCCAAATACCTTCATTATTTTAGTAGTGTGTTCACTATTCATGAAAAAATACGTATGGTAGAGAGAATATAATGACACTTATTTTACCATGTATTGTTTTAGATTATTATACAGAATATTTGTAGATTAATTCATTGAGATGAAATATATTTTGAGTCCAGGTGATCTATGAATTATTGGCATGAAAATATTAAATATCTTTATATCAGTATTGAAATTTTTTCCTGAAATAATGGAATAACACATAAAAATGATCAGATTAGAAATATGTCTTTTGTTGAGTTTAAAACACATTTTATACACTATGTGTTGTATAATCTATGTCGTAATTGGGAATTATTCTAGATCACCTTCATGAGAGAATAATTAATTAAATTTTATTTTATTTAAATAATTATTCAATATAAATAGAAATCATAAAAATCCACTATATATACACTTATTTGGAAAATTTTCATGTTTAGATAAATAACATTGTAAATTTTGATAGAATTTTAGAGTATGTATTGGTTGATGACATCATTTCTAGATTATATTGAGGATCATTATTCCATCATAGTTCATAGATTTCACCAATGATGAAAACACTTGATCATTATTCATTACTCATTTATCCAAACACCAGATATGATATTTAATATTGTAATTGGATCATGTACTTCGATCTCTATCAAATTTAGGTTAATTTAATGACCATGAATTGATTTTCACTTCAGGGATTTAATTATTCCTGTTGGATTTAATAGTTCATTATTTGTTCCCTTTCAATTTAACTAATTATTAAAGTATATACTTGATAAAAAAATGAAAAATACTTGATGTTAGTTCCTAAAATGTCAAATATACTAGATTCTTCCACTGTTCTTCTCAAATTCATCATGGGAAACTCTTTGAAATTTGGGTTTAATAAAATACATGGTTTTCGATCACTATGCAATTGATCCCCCAGGAAACATATTAATACTATAGGTACAACCATAATCAAGTATGTGATATTTGAATGATGATTACAATTAAGATAGAGGCGATATCGCATCAAATTGAGGGTTTCCAGGCATACATGATTGATGGAGTGGCTATAGACAACACATGTGGATGATTCTCAATAATATTCTATTAGTGGATATCAAGGATCTGTGGTGTCAAAGGTAAGATGACCATATAACCTTGTTGATTATAAAGTCATAGAGAAGTGAGATATTAGTTGAAATATGGAGAACCCATGAGATAGAGAAAATACTGGGTTATGTGGAATGTAATCTGGATTTATACTCCTCGTGGTATTCCATGAGTAGCTATAGGGTTTCTTCATATAGAAAAATATCAAACCCCATTTGACACATATCAGAAATTATTTGAACTATTAGGGTGGGATAAAAAGTACTAAAAATTATGAAAGAACATGGGTAGGTTGTATTCTAGGGACAAGGACATAGTAAAAGGGTCAAATAGTGTACATACGAATAGATAGAGAACATGGTAAATATGTTGCTGAACCTAAACAAACAATTTATAAAACATTACACACTATGTAATTGAAGCTTACATTCCAACTAAGGCATCACCAAAAACAAAGACTAGGGGTTGGTTGGACTTTTCGTGTACCACCATTACATAACATGAAAAAAACTTTTAATGTTTTTAATGTCTTTATATTAATTAATTTTGGATAATTATCAGTTGAGTGTGTTCCATTGGTCCATCCTATTGAGGGTAAATGGATAATTATCTCTACATATAATTAATTTGACCCCCTATAGAGGATGAGTCTCTGATAGAGTTCTTTATATCTCCCCGTGAGACAAGATTGTGACCGTTTAACACTGCCAGGAATTCGAGCTATAGCCACGGTTTAAAACCAAGGCTATATGTCTTAAAACGGTGGCTATAGGTAATAGACACAATTTGAGAAATAGTGGCTAAGTTTGGAGTGGCTATAGGCCTAGACTTATAGCCACGGTTCCAAACCATGGACATAGGTATAGAGCCACGGTTCAAACTGTGGCTCTAGGTATAAAGCTTGGGTTCAAATTTTGGTAATATCATTATAGACACGATTTAGAACCGTGGCTATACTACAGGAGGGACACAATTTATTACCATAGTTAGAAACACTGGCATTGGACCTATACCCAAATTAAAAACCAGGGTATTATACCTATATCCATGGTTTCTAACTATGTCTATAGGGTCTAAAAAACCAAACAAAATAGTAGCCATCCCCCCCCCCCCTCGGAGTAGCTCCCCTGTAGTAGCCCACCCACCATGCAGCCCCCTCCCACATGGACACCCCCACCCTACATAAACCTCCCTCCCCTGGATAGCCCCCACCACCTGCAAAGCCCCCTGGACAGCCCTGCAAATCCCCCCTCTTGGACAGACCCTTGACACCCCCCACTAGACTGCCCTCAAACCCCCCCTAGACAGACCCTTGACACCTCCCCCAGGCCCTGGACACCACCCCCCCCCCCCAAGAAAGACACTGGACACCCACATACAGACCCTGGACACCCACCCATACCCCAGACACCCCCCCAGATAGACCAAGGAAATCCCCCCTGACCTTAGATACCCCCCTTAGACAGACCCTAGACACCCCCAGACCCTAGACTGATCCCCTGGACACCCCAAACCTCCACTCCCCTAGACAACAACCCCAACCCTCTTAGACATACACAGGAACCCCCCCCCAGAACCTAGACACCCCAAACCCCCACTCCCCTAGAAATACCCCCTCCCACCCTCATTGATAGACCCCAGACCCCCCCCCCCCACACCCAGAACCTAGAAACCCCACCCCTTTTACCTCCGGCCAGTTACCCCCCTCCGCTTTCCAGTCCCCCTACCAGCCCCCTCCCCCTGCTAGTTCCCCCCCTCCCCCTGCCGGTTCACCCCCCTGCCAGTCCTACCCCCCCCCAACCCTACCTATATCCCATCCCCCATGGCCCTTCCAGTCCCCACATGCACCACCTACCATTTTCCCCCCATCCCCCAACCAGTCCCCTCCAAAATAAATTATACACTAAAGCTACTTACATAATAAGAATTAAAAATTTGGAAATATAAAAAACAACACATAACTACAATTACATGGGTATCCCTATAAGACAAACTATAAAATAATCCCCCACCCCCTTATGTACCCCCTGGACAATAGCCCAAGCGGTAGTGGACAACAGCCCCCCTGCTGGACAGCCCCCCTGGATAGCATCCCCCCTGCTGGACCCTCGGGACTGCAGCCCCCCCCCCCCCATTCTGGACCTCCCTGAACAGGATCCCCCCTTGGATGTACCCCCTTGTACATCCCCCACCCCCTCTACTGAACATCATCCCCCCTTACACATCACTTGAACATATCCTAATGGATCCTTAGTTAAGCAGATTGACCAAGAAATTGAGCTTCACGCTTTTCCCGATGTACCCTCCAAATAATAACCTATAGGGTCTACTTTACCTAGTGTGGAGAGATTTTTTTAACCAGTGCCATCAGATTTTGTCTCCTTAGTATATTTATAATATTTCAGAGAAAACCATCTTTTAGATTTCAGTGGAATTTTGAGTTATCAAGAACCTCCTATTGTTGCATCTACATCTAGTGATCCACCTCCCTCATCTTTAGTTGATGTTTATTAGATCTTGTCTATAGTCAAATAGTATCTCAATGATGTTATAGTTGTTGTACATTCATCTCATCATGATTAATTGAGGCAGATTCTATAGAATGGGTTTTCAAGGAATAGGTTGACAAGTTGAAAGTGATGACAACTCTACTGAATCTATTCATGGAGGAGAATATTTCCTTAGTAGTATATAGATATAAGGAAAAATATTATAGACTTTTTCAATATTTATATTTCCCATTTTCTCTAAATAGTGAGTGTAGACGCCGGAAAAGTCCGTTGATCCCCAAACGAAGTTCCGGATGCGGAAAGTGAAGTGATATCTGGAGTCAGAAGCCTGTTCCGGAGGGCCCAGAGGTCTTGCACGAAATTTGAGAGCCCCGCGCGCAAAGTTGAGGCGCGGCGCGCAATCCTCCCGGGATGCGCGCAAGCCGCAGAGCCGGCGCGCAATTTTGCGCGCCCCGAGCTCCCGCGACTCCCTTGCGCGCCAGGTCTGGATTCTGCGCCCGCGAAGGGAATTCCGCGCCTGAGAGGGGAATTCCGCGCCCGGGGTGGCCTATAAATATAAGGCGACCCCCGACGTTTTGAGGGTTGCCGGAATCCGAAGCGTCGCTCGTTCGCGCAATCCAACCCCTTCCGCGCGCAATGCCGATCTTCAGGTAACCTCCTTTCTTTCGCGCAATAAGGCCTCGGGGTTCGCCTTCGCGTGCAATCCCTTGATCCCCTTTCCTTTGAATAAATTCTTAACCCAAAGGCCTTTGCGCGCAAAAGAAGCCTCTTGCGCGCAATTGCCACCCGGGTGCACGCAATCCAGCCCGATTGCGCGCACCCCCCCATTTTCAAAGTGGCCATTCATCAAAGAATGAACCGTTGCCCCCGTGCGCTATCCGAAGCCTGGTGCGCGCAATCTCTATCGTTCGCGCGCAAAGTGCTGGCCCAATTGTGCGCCAGTCCGCTCCATTGCGCGCCGACCCGCGGTATTGCGCGCAAGGCTCCTCTTTTGCGCGCAAACCGCCAGGGTCGCCCCCTTTGACCCACTTTGGGTACCCGCCTGCGTGGCGCCCGATGACCCTCATCCCGGGTGCCCGCACCGTGCGTTGTCATTCCGTGCGGCCCTCCAGGCTTGCGCGAAGTGACACGGACCTATCGGTTGCTTCTTCGTCCTGCACGACGTTAAACTGCATACGTCCTGCACGACATTAAACTGCATACGTCCTGCACGATGTTTAACTGCATACGTCCCGCACGACGTTAAACTGCATGCGTCCGAGCTACAAGACGTTAAACTGTTCAGCATTTGTCCCGCATGACGTTAAACTGTACTTCGTCCGCGCTGAAAGACGTTAAACTGCCAAGCACCTTCGTCCTCAACACACGACGTTAAACTGTACTTCGTCCGGCAAGACGTTAAACCGTCCGCATCTCGATCCCGTGCTCCGCACGCAGGGTCCTCCCGGTTTGGATGTGGTCCCCACCCACTCGTCTCTGCAGGGATGTCGGGATTGGAGTGGCCTTCACCCACGGGGGTAGAGTGTTACAAGCCCAACGAACTACGTGGACTTTGATCCCTGTCTTCTAAACAGGGTACGTAGGAAACCTCTTCGAGGTTCAAGCCCACCACCTGGTCGTCCCGGTCGTATTTACGTCGGTTCGTCCATCAGTGAACCCCTCCTGGGTTCACACTTGCGTTGATTCACCTATGAATCCGCCTCTGTGAGGGACTGCATGTGTGTATCTCCATTGTGCTCCCCCACCGCCTCGATCTCCTTGTGAGTCGTCTTGCCATCGTCCAGCAAGACGTTAAACTGTGATCCACCCACTTCGTGCGTGCTGGTCCGCTCCGCCCCACTTCGTGCGTGCTGGTCCGCTCCGCCTCACTTCGTGCGTGCCGGCGGCCTCGATCTCCTTGTGAGTCGGCTTGCCATCGTCCAGCAAGACGTTAAACTGTGATCCACCCACTTCGTGCGTGCTGGTCCGCTCCGCCCCACTTCGTGCGTGCTGGTCCGCTCCGCCTCACTTCGTGCGTGCCGGCGGCCTCGATCTCCTTGTGAGTCGGCTTGCCATCGTCTAGCAAGACGTTAAACTGTGATCCACCCACTTCGTGCGTGATGGTCCGCTCCGCCCCACTTCGTGCGTGCTGGTCCGCTCCGCCTCACTTCGTGTGTGCCGGCGGCCTCGATCTCCTTGTGAGTCGGCTTGCCATCGTCCAGCAAGACGTTAAACTGTGATCCACCCACTTCATGCGTGCTGGTCCGCTCCGCCCCACTTCGTGCGTGCTGGTCCGCTCCGCCTCACTTCGTGCGTGCCGGCGGCCTCGATCTCCTTGTGAGTCGGCTTGCCAACGTCCAGCATGACGTGGAATTGTGATCCACCCGGCCGTTCCATCCCCCTCTGTGCGAGGTGGTTCGGTCCAATCCTCCGCCCGGCGGCCTCGATCTCTCTGTGAGTCGGCTTGCCGACGTCCAGCATGACGTTAAACTGTATACCCGAACTACGTTGACTTTGATCCGCGCTAACGCACGGTACGTAGGAAGCCCTACGGGGTCCAAGCTCTTCACTCCATCATCCATCCTGATCCTTACCCGGGCCGCCACATCCCGGTGGGGTCATGCCATTTCATTCCACTCCACTTCACTCGGGAAGCCGCCCATGTGCTGGCCCCAGCGTCGGAAGTCCCCCACAAGAGGTTCTGTCATCTGATCCACTTCTCGTGTTGATCAGTCCGATGCCATCCCCGCTGGACGTTAAACTCGCGGCATACCCCGTGTTAAACATGGGAAGCTGAGGAAAACCTCAGGTAACACAGTTCCCCGCGCCAAGCGCAGGATGCCTCAGGCCATCACGCCTTCGAGAAGCCCTATTAGGGACGGAAGGCAGACATGCAGAGGCGCAGTGTTAAGACACGCCCCCAACACCCAGAGTCACCCGGTCTCCTCACCGCAGGTTGCTGCCCCGACCAGACCCCTTGGAGCGTCCGGGCGGAAGCAGCGTAATTAACCGGTGTCCATAGAAATATGGCGCCGGGAACGAGATTCACGAACATTCTTAATCTATGAGGGAGACCCGGATTAGGCGACGAGTTCCGAGGAGACGTCCACGGGAGGAGGATCCGACATCCCATCATCCCGGTTTCGATCAAGGAGGAGACGCCCCTGAATAAGGGATGAATGCCGCCCGCCCTTGGAAAGCGGGACTGCGGGACCACAAGCCGCGCGCGCCTATCCCCTCGGGTTGACGGGTGCACGCGCTAACGCGTCCTGGCAGAACAGCGTAACCCGACGCACATCCGCACCGAAACAGAAAAATGGTGAACCCGACGTGAATCTCTTCTCCTCAATACGAAGACCGATGGCTTTCAAAGGTGTTGGAAGACCGGCATGCTGCTCGACCGAGCATTCAGTTTTACCCGCCAGGGGCTGGGGAAGGGAAATCGGGCACTCCGTCTCACGACGTCGAGGGCCTGGGTTCCCCCCACGGAAGGCATCGTGGCACTAATGGTTGGTTGTCAATTCCTTTTCCTGTCAGTGTTAACGGGTTTTTCTCCCTGCTTTCAGAAATCAAGTCGCCCAACCCAGTGCCCGATCGCCACCCGCCCACTGGCGCAGGGGTAGGGGAAACACCGACGCGGCTACTCCGCGCGGTCCCGCCCATTCCACAACCATCACAACAGCCGCAGCTGCGGGGAAACCACGCCCTCTCTCCCCCTCGGAGGTCATCCAAAGAAGGGTGATCGATAACTTGGTGCGGAGGTACGAGGAAGAGGGAGTCATCCCCACCAGGGACATGGCTCGCCTAGACCTCGAGGGAGCCGCACCTCGCCACCAACGCCGCCCCCGAGGGCCACGCAGGGAGGCACCGCTGCCTACCTCGACGTCCAACCGCTTTGGGAGTTTATCCCTGGAGCGCTCCGACAACTCCTTCCTCTATGCGGATGAAGTGGAAGATGCCCGGGACTACCCTATCCGGGATTCGCTCCAGGGATCCGCGATGAGGGCTCCTGTTAGGCTGCGGCGACATCACCGCCAGGCCCCTCAAGACGAGGAACATGCTCTCCACCTGCCCGCGCCGCTCATCCCGACTCGTTTGTCCCGACGCCAACGTCGGGCTCGAGCGGAAGAGGATGCCCACCTTGGGGCCCTGGCAACAGCGGCCGCGTTGGCTCAGGCCACTGCTGGCTCCAGTCACCAGGCCCCTGCGCATCCTGAGCGGGGGCACTTCTATGCCCGACCTGGATCGAGGCCCCGACCGCCCCAAAGGCAGGTTGGGTTGACTCTCCCGGTTGCTGGTACAGACAATAGCCACTGCGGACCACCTCGTGGTAGTGCTATTCACCAACAGGGGCTACTCCGTGTGGCCGATCCGAGAGGCATGGGTCATCCCACCTTCCGATCTCGGCCCGGAGGCCCGCCCGGAATCATCTCTTCCCGCGTCCCCTTTGATATCTGTCCTGATGCCCCTCGCACCTTGGTTTCTAGTCCTCTCGGCCCCAGCATCAGTGCGGCCGGAGGACGCCAGGATAGAGATCAGCCCTGCCCCGAAGAACCACCCAGGGGCAGGAAGACGAGGCGTCGACGCCGAGGGAAGAATGTTACGGAATTCCGGACAGAGATCCGACCGTTTCGTTTCTCTGATATGGAGGCGGAGTATGATTCGGCGGCAGAGCCCTCCCCCCAATCCCGCCAGTCAGGGACAGGGGTAGGAATGCGGCACGTCAGCCTCGTACTTCCTGAGAGCGAGATCGACACGATCCCCGCTTCTCTCCGAAGGTATATCCGGAGTAGCGAGGGCCTGGTAGACCCCCAAAGATCAAACTTGCGGTTGGTACCGGCCCCCCTGGAAGTGCCTTCTGCCTCGATCGGAGAACCCTGAGACCTCTTCTGGGGACCGACGGTCGAACCACGATCTAGTGCACCCTCGGCGAGCACCGACGCTATGGCAGGATGTTCGCTCACTGGCCCGTCCTATCGTGATGTGGTAGCTGGGGCACCGCCACCCTCAGAGGGCGGCCCGGGACATGGAGGCCAATCGGCCTGCTCGCCGTATTCACCGCCGGCCAGCCCGTTGGCCCGGCGGCCCGCCTCGGCACCATTGCCGGTTCCCCGTCCATTCCCAGTCATTGAAGAGGACCAAGGAGACATGAGTCCCGAGTTTGAGTCGTGGAGCTTCTGGACCGTCCTTTCAGAGGGCCACTTCCCTGAGAAGTTTTGGCCAGTCGCAGGACCGGACTTTGATGCACCCGAATCGCTCACCCCGGATGAGATCGAATGCTTTCGCCGAACTCTCCGGGAGACTCACTCCCGTCTTCACCGCCTACAAATGCCATATCCCGGGAGTCAAGTGCACCTGGAGGATATTGGTGAGCAGTGTCGTCAAATTGACCTGGCCACGCTCCCCGCGGTTCGGCACCCCGGGTCATTTGAGCACCACGAGGCCCTCCAACAACGATGCGTTGAGTGTTTTCAAGTACTCCGCAAAGTTATCGAGGAAGCCACTCCCCACGTGTATATCCATGGATGGGGGCAGTACGCTGCCCTACGCTTCAATGTGATTCGCCGACAGCCCGATTCGCTGGGTGGCCCTGAGGGTATATCCCCAGGGACAGAAACGGTCAATATGGCTGACCAGTCGGGAGAGGGGAACGACTTGGAACTTCTCGACGGGGGATTCCCCCCCGAAGACAAGCTGTCGTCAGAGCCATCGGTGAGAGTCACTCGTCATCAGAGGAACCTCCTGGGGCTCCCCGCACCCACTGAAGCACTGGCGTTGAGCCGAAACGTCAGCAAAGGAAAAGAGCACAGCGAGGCTATAAAGCCCGCCGACCCATCTGCCTCCACGTAGAGGGCAGAGGAGGATCCCGAGAAGGCTATGCTACGTCCGTAGCTCGCCGAACAGAAGAAGCTGGTTGACCAGCTCCTCGCCGAGAGCGCTGCAGAACGACGGCCTGACTACGGTGATCCTAGTCCAGGACAGCAGGGACCGGAACAACCGCTCCTCGACGAGACTCTCCCGGGCAACCGTGATTACGCCGTGTTCGCCGACAGGAGAGAGGCCATTGCCTATGGCAAGAGGGCGCGGTATGTTTCGCCACACCCTCCCGAGCGGCGTGACTACCTGAGAGACCCCGCTCGGATTCCTCCCGCTGCCCCAAGGGCCGCTCTGCCCGCCATCCCACGAGCTGCCGAGTTCGACGACCCGGTCGACGACCCGATTGAAGGGCCATGCAATGCGCTCGTGGTTAGAGATCCTCGCCAGGACTGGAACCCATGTCCGGAAGATCCGATGGCGGCACTCATTGCCCGCTTGGAGGCCTTGGAGACTCGGCAGGTGGCGATCCCACTGGACGGCAAGCCCTACCCAGCGTGGGTGGATGACATGCCGGCGCCTCCGGGATTCGGGAATCCCACTTTCGCTCCCTTCAACGGGACTGGAGATCCGCCACAGCATTTAGCCCACTTCAACTCGAGGTGCGGGCCTATGTTGGGGACTCCGGCGCAGCAAGAGGCCGCTAAGCTTCGCTGCTTTGTTCAGACACTGGAAGGGCCAGCATTTGTCTGGTACAGCCAGCTCCCCGTCGGGTCGGTAACCAGCTGGGAGGACCTCCGTAGACAGTTCCTCTACCAGTTCAGTTCCACGACCCGGAAGACAAGTATCGCAGACCTCTTCAAGTGCAAGCAGAGGCCTGATGAGCGAGTCGCGGACTTCGTCGCCCGATGGAAGGGTCTCACGTATTCCCTTGAAATTCCATTGACTCAGGAGCAGTTGCTGACAATGTGCGTCGGGAACGTCAAGACCGAGCTGGTCCCTTCCCTGATCACTCAGAATTACCCCGGAGGGTTCAGGGACTTCTCAGACAAAGCTCAACGTCTTGAGGAATCCCTGCAACAGGCCAGCCAGGCACACCCGCTGCCTCCTATGATTCTTGCAAGGAGAGTCAGCAGGGCTGAGCCCGCTGTTGTTGCCCAGATAGAGGCCCCCAGGCCGTTGGAGCTACTGCCGGCGAGGCCAGCTCCACAGCCTCACAGGAATCCGCCTCCACGGGCTTAGTTCCCGGCCCATCAGCGGCAGCCCCAGAACCGGCCGGCCCCTCCGCGTAATGTACCGCCACAACCCAGGCGAGATAATCAGGGTCCACCTCCTCGGCCGGCCCCTCCAGCCCCTCGTCAAGACCATGCTCCCAGGGGCCCGCGACACCTGACTTACTCATTCCACGAGGATCAGGTCCCCGGTTATTTCCGGAGCGCCCTGGAGCAGAGGATTGTGCAACTTCCTGAGTGTTGGAGGCCAGAGGAGGCACATCTTACGAATAACCCCCTCTACTGCCCCTACCATCGGGCCCTGGGGCACACCATCCAGCGGTGCTATGTGTTTAAGGATTGGCTCCAAGACCAGATTAACAACAATGTGATCAGGTTGGGCCCAGCTCCAGCACAAGTGGCGGGCGTGTTCGTGGGATCAGATGACGATAGTGGCAACGAGGACGAATGGCAGCTGGTCTCCGACCGCGGATCCCAGAAGTATAATAACTGGATGGCCCGTAAGACGACCATTCGCGCCCATGGAATCATCCGTGCGCGCTTGAATCAGCCTGAGCCCCCAGAATCTACAGGTGCTGCCTCGGCATCGTCGTCCCAGCCTGCCTCTTCCAAGAGGAGAAAACGGAGGCAGCGCAAGAATGAAGAGCGCGCCCCGCCGGTTCCGCCACTATCCTGCACTCTCGGCGATTTCATGCCCCCGGAGATGGGGGTCCATCCTCGGATCTGCCCGGTGATGGATTATTCGTCCGATGACGGTGTTGGGTACGCTTCGGTTAATACCGTCGAGCTGGTAAATCCCTTTTCGGTTCCCGACGTTGAAGAACACCAGGTGGACCTCCCTAGTGTCCCCGGTCGTCGCCACCGTCGGAAGAACCGCAACAGCAGGAGTCGCTGGGGCACAGCCGTTGGTACCTCCAGCCAGGCCGTGCACGCCACTGAGACTAGGCAGCAGGCTCAAAACCGAGCACAACGTGCGCCGCCCCCCCATTCGGGGATGACGGATTTGCCTCCGCCGCTGTTTGTGGTGTGGGACCAGGCAGAACCGCCTCAGCCGCGTCACGACCAGCTCCGCCCTGCCACGGGTCCATCCCGGCCTCCTGACCCCAGTACGGTGACCATTTCCCGGACTGCAACCAGTGAACAGCGAGATGCGCCAAGTACCAGTCGGCCGCCGATCCAACCGGCAAAGCCCGTCATGCCGCCAACCGCAGAGCAACCTCCTGCAACCAGGGGCTCGCGCTTGGCCAAAAAGTATGATGTCCTGAAGCACTTGGCCGACATCCCAGCAAGGCTCTCCATCCTTGAGGCTCTGCGCATGTCATCTGAGATGCGCGAGGCACTCGCTGAAGCCCTGAAGAGCCCCCTCCAGTTTGAGACAGAGGTTGCGGCTGCAGAGGCCTTTCACGCCGAAACGATCGAGGACGCCGAATGTCAGGCAGTTATCTCGTTCTCTGGTAAGGATGAAGACCCTCCTATACAGGGACACATTCGTCCGCTGTATGTCACTGGCCAGTTCAATGGCCTTGAAGTCCGGCGCTGTCTTGTCGACATGGGGTCCGGGATTAACCTGATTCCAACTCGGACGCTCCGGAGATTGGGGTTGTCTGAGGATGACTTGATTCCCTCCGACCTCAGGATCCAGGGGTACGACCGCACCGAGCAAACCCCGGTCGGCAAGATACGTTTGAAGACCCAGTTCGGTGACTTGGTTGCCAACACCGAATTCATGGTAGTCTCTCAGGACACTGCGTATAACGCATTGATGGGAAGGCCATGGCTCCACCTTCACACGGCGGTTCCCTCGTCATACGACCAATGCCTCAAATACTCCCTTAATGGTCGAGTAGGCGTGCTTCAAGGAGATGCTTCTCCTTTTGCCTCGTGTGAAGCCCGCTATCTGGACGCGGACTATTACAAGAGCAAGGATAAGCAGATCCTGGCAGGTGAGGTTGAGCCCGTCGCTGTTGCAAGTGATCCCTGGGCAAGTCTGGATGATGCTTACGTCCTCCCGATTCACCGGTTGGACGTCGCCATGGTCTCGACGGCCCGCGAGTCTCCTGATGAGATGACCGCGACCGCCCGCGCCAGCACCAGTGGCCCAGCAGGATCTGGTAGCCCCAATGCAGTTTCCAACGCAGTCTCTCCCGTGGACGATCCCTCCCCGAGTGGAGAGGATGTGGAAGATGCACCCCCACCCTTTGAGGAGGGCGTCCCTGCCACGGTCGATGAGTTAATACAGGTGAACCTTGGAACCGAGGCCGATCCAAGACCCACATTGGTCAGTGCCGCCATGCCCTCTGAGGAGCGGCAGCAGTACGTGGACTTTCTCAGGCAGCACCGTGATGTGTTCGCTTGGGGCTATGACGAGATGCCGGGGCTAGATCCTCAGGTAGCCGTCCACCGCCTTGGTCTCCCGGCGAACCATCGCGGGTTCAAGCAGCCTCCCAGGAAGATGCACCCATTTCACGGTGCCATGGTTGAGGACGAAGTTGACAAGCTTATCAAATCCAACTTTGTGAGGGAAGTTCAGTACCCCAAATGGCTGGCCAACATTGTGCCGGTCAGGAAGAAGAATGGGCAGATCAGAGTCTGCATCAACTTCCGCGATCTCAACCGCCACTGTCCGAAGGATGATTTTCCCCTTCCAGTGACAGAGCTGTTGATTGACGCCACAGAAGGGTTCCAAGCCCTCTCCTTCATGGATGTATACTCCGGATACAACCAAATCCGGATGGCCCCTGAGGATGAGGAGTTCACTGCCTTCAGGGCCCCCCAAGGTACCTTTTGTTACCGGGTCATGCCCTTCGGCCTGAAAAATACAGGTGCCACCTATCAATGGGCGATGCACCGCATATTCAAGCCAATCCTCGGCACATTGGTGGAATGCTACGTCAACGACTTGGTTGTCAAATCGCGCCAGCGTCAGGACCATCTCAAAGATCTTGAGAAAGTGTTCGGCTTCCTCCGGTCTCGCTGCCTGAAGATGAACCCGTTGAAGTGTGCCTTTGGGGTCACCTCCGGAAAGTTCCTTGGATTTGTGGTAAGATACCGGGGTATTGAGATCGACCCAGAGAAAATCAGGGCGATTAGCCAGATGCCTCCCCCAGGTACCATCCGGGAACTGCAAGGGTTCCAAGGCCACTTAGACTATATACGCCGATTCATCGCGAATCTGGCCGGCAAGTGTAAGCCCTTTTCTCGGCTCATGAAGAAAGGTGCCACCTAAGTATGGGATAAAGAGTGTCAGACCGCTTTCGAGGAAATCATGCAGTACCTGCTTCAACCTCCGGTTCTGATGCCGCCTGTATCCGAGAAGCCGCTGGTCCTCTATGTGACCGCCCTAGAACGGTCCCTGGGTGCCCTTCTCGCCCAGAAGAACAACGAGGGAACAGAGAATAGCCTCTATTACCTCAGTCGCATGCTCCTCGATGTGGAAGTTAGGTATTCCCCCATCGAGAAGAGCTGCCTGGCGCTCGTATTTGCCGTACAAAAATTACGGCACTACTTGCAGCACCATGAGGTACAGTTGGTTTCTCGGGTAGACCCGTTGAAATATATCCTGAGTCGGCCTATGTTGACTGGTCGTCTAGCGCGGTGGGTTGTGATTCTCCAGCAGTTCGACATCAGGTATGTGTCTCAGAAGGCCATCAAAGGGCAAGCATTGGCAGACTTTCTGGCTGCTCACCCAACCTCCGCGGATCAGCCGCTGGATCTAGGCTTTCCTGATGAGGCCATCCTCTCGGTCGATCGAGCCGGTCCATGCTGGCAGATTCACTTTGACGGTGCCTCCCGGAGCCCCACCGGTAGAAGGCTCGATAATCCTAAGCTCAACAGAGTGGGCTTGGGTATCGTCTTCATTACCCCGGAGCGGGCCGTACTGCCATACTCTTTCCTGTTGTCAGAGGGCTGTACCAACAATGAGGCGGAATACCATGCCCTCATCACCGGCCTCGAGTTAGCTCTCGAGATCGACGTACCCCATCTGTGCGTGAAAGGGGACTCCGAGCTAGTTTTTAAGCAGATCAATGGCGACTATGTTGTCAGGAAGCCGGAACTTGTGCCATTGTTGGAGTGCACCCTCCTTCTGATGGCCCGGTTCCCTTCTCGGCCAGAAATTGTCCATATTCCCCGGTCACAGAACGGTCGAGCAGATGCCTTGGCCAGCCTTGCTGCGTCACTTTCAGAGCCTGAACAGGATAACCTGATCGTCCGCGTGACGCACCGCAGGCTCATCGCTCCCGTTATCCCGGAGGAAGATCGCAGCCCGTCGGTAAGTAATCTCACCACGGTTGCCCCTGTGCCCAGAGCCCCTAGTACCCCAGATATGGCAGTCGAACCAGCCCCTGATTGGAGGATCCCCTTGGTTGAATACCTCAAACATGGCATTCCTCCGCCGGATCGGGCCGAGCGCGAGCGAGTTCGACGCCGCGCACCCGTCTAGTCGAGTTGGAAGCACTGGATGAGAATAGACTTCGCGCCTTGCACAACTTGGAGAGGCATCAAAGCAGAATGGCTCGAGCTTTCAATAAGAAGGTCCGCCTCCGCTCTTTCCTGCAGGGTGACCTAGTGCTAGCCCTAAGAGCGCCAATGATCCCCGGTAGGAAGCCACCCATGTTGGAGCCCAAGTGGGAGGGACCTCTTGTCGTCCACAAAGTTTATCCCAATAGCGCGTACTCCCTAGCGACTATGGACGGTGAGCGTGTCACTCCTCCCACCAACGCTAGGTTTCTCAAGCAGTACTTTGCCTGAGTACACTACGTCCGCGCGGCAAGACGTTAAACTGCCAAGCATCATTCGTCCAAGCTACAAGACGTTAAACTGTTCAGCATACGTCCTGCACGACGTTAAACTGTACCACGTCCGAGCTACAAGACGTTAAACTGTTCAGCATTCGTCCTGCATGACGTTAAACTGCCCCTCAAGAACTACGTGCGGCTTGATTCCCATCCTCATGGGATACGTAGGACCGCCTGAACATTCAGGTTTCAGGCCCAGCCCCATCCTTCGGGAATTTCCATCCCACCTCGGGCCTTTGGCCCAGTTGCCTCTGGGTATGTTGCGTATGGTGTGAGCGTGCGGATATGCCCTCATTCACGTCGGTTGGCTCGCCACGCTGTACGCCCCCCACGTTTGGGGATGCCTTCTGCTCCCTCCTTTCTTCTCTTTTCGTCCTGCATGACGTTAAACTGCACTTCAAGAACTACGTACGGCTTGATTCCAATCCTCATGGGATACGTAGGACCGCCTGAACATTCATGTTTCAGGCCCAGCCCCATCTCCCGGGAATCTCTGTCCCGCGTTGGGCCTCTGGCCCCAGTTTCCCTCCTTTTTGTGCGAGGCGTGTGGTGCGAGCGGGGGATTATGTCCTCATTCACGTCGGTCTACTGGCCGCGCCGTACGCCTCCCCCGTGTGTAGGACTACCTCACACCCCTCATCGTCCTGCATGACGTTAAACTGCCTCTCAAGAACTACGTACGGCTTGATTCCCATCCTTATGGGATACGTAGGACCGCCTGGACGCTTGTGTTTCAGGTCCAGCCCCGTCTCTTGGTTGATCACAGGAACCTGCTGTCTTTTGGATTGCTCTCAGGGTGAGTCCTCCGATCCTTTCCGGTGATCTGGTAATATGTTTTGGGTACTTCGGTCTATGACCCGTGGTGTCGGATGCAATCCCGGCAAGTCCTGTGTTTCTTGTCGGGCCTCGCGCTTCCTCTTGTTCGGGCCTTCACTCAAATGGATCCTCGTTAGTGGTTTAGGTACGATGCCTCAGTGCTCTCCTACCGCTCCGGGTCGATTTACCGGCGGGTCCTGGGCCACAAATCGATATGAATCCTGCAATTGAGCGGTTGATGCTCGTTTGCTTGCCCCGTTCTAGGCTGACGCGATCGGATGTTGTGTTACGAATATGTTCAGCGACATCCTTGATCACCATGTCGCCTTTTTTAGGCTCTGAACATTGGTTACGCGGTCCTCATCACACTCCGCCTTTGTGCGTTGTAGTGGAATCTCGACACTCTCTTCATACTGACCTTCAGTACACCTTTACACGTTAGGCAGGCCAACCAGGGTAATGGTGTCTGTCGAGGCTCCCACGATCTGAGCACCAAGGATATATGCTGATGTCCTCCCCAAGGGCCATGTGTAGCTGGACCCTCGTCCCCATAAGGAGGAAGGAGTCGCCCGAACAATCGCGTTCTGGGCCCAGTGAATCTGGAGGCTAGCATCTTTGCCCCTCGGGTGATGGACATACGCAGGCCCCTATCCCAGGATCCTCCTGGAATCGTGCGTGACCGCAGGGCTGGGTATGTTCCCACCTCCGCTGAGTCCGTCATATCGCAATACGCAGATTCCTCCATGGTCCGAGCCACACGACCTTAAACTGTGTTGTCTGGTCCTACCACACGACCGTAAACTGTGATCGTCTTGGCCGCCCGACGAGAAACGGCACTGCATTGTGATGTTCTCTTCAAAGGACACTCACGTTGGGCGCTGGTTAATAACCACGCCATTTATCAATTCCTTTCATGGCTTGATTATTGTAGGGACGCCAGGGATTTCTTAATCACAGGTATGTCGCTGCACAAAGAAAAACCATCCACCTTTAAGGACAAACAAGAAATATCAAATACCGCTTCTTCTGTGTGCGAGGGTCAGACCCGCACCCTTCCCCGCGCTGGTGCCCGATTGTGTTGCGCCGCGCTTCAAGAACTACGTGCGGCTTGATTCCCATCCTTATGGGATACGTAGGAACGCCCGGATGTTTGAAACTTCGGGTCCAGCCCCCACCTCTTAGAGATTCCCCCTTCTCTGGGGAATCCGCCGCCTTCAGGCCACCCTCAAGGCGTGTCCCTCGACCCCTTGCAGTGGTCCATTGATGTCAAGAGTACTCTGGTTTATTTCCAGGAGGGTCTGGTTCAGCTTGGTCAGGTTCCTTCCATTTTCAGGCTTCATGCTCCCTTTCATTCGGACCCATCGCCTACGCCCTGGGTGGAGCCCCCGTGAACGGTTTGGACACAATTCCTCAGTGCTCTCCCACCGACTCAGGCTGGTGCCCCCAATGGCCTCGGGCAGAAAATCGATATGAATCCTGCGATTGAGCGGTCGATGCTCGTTTGCTGCCTCATTCAATCAACGGTTAGTGCGATATTGATGCTGCTTTTCCGCCACGGTCGGCAGTACTCCCATATCGTTACGCCGGTGCCCCCAGTCCTTGAGTGAATGGCCGCATGATTCACATCACTTTTTCCACCCCCCATTCTGACCAGGCAAAATCTCGACACTCTTGACACTATCCCTCAGTGCATCTTCGCATATCCAGGGGATAGGACCACGGTGTGGCGTGCTTTGAGGTTCTTATGGTCCGAGCTCTAAGACCTTAAACTAAGATCTACCCCTATGGTCCAAGCTCTACGACCTTAAACTAAGATCTCCCAAAACGGGGTTCTGCGTCCCGCATGACGTTAAACTGCGCTTTCAGAACTACGTGTAGCTTGATCTCCAGCCTGATGGAGTATGTAGGAACGCCCGGGCATTCCGACTCGGGTCCAGCCTCAGGGATCGCTAAGTCCCGCCCCTCCTCGTCGTCGGCCGCCTGGCCTGGCTTCGGGTAGAGTGGTGCAGTTGTGATATTCTCCCTGATCCAGCTCGGGATGCCCCATTGCAACGATGGGAAGCGACAGTTTCCTCGTCAAAGAGGTTCTGTCTGAGAATTGGGGTGATTCACGGCCAGATTAGTGCATCCGCCCAATACGCTTTCCCCACGGTGGCGCAATTTTGAGAGCGTTGGATTCTATCCGAACAAATCGTCACTTCGCCCCACGCTTCGCATGCCCTGTTGATCTGGATTTCCACCCTTGTGTCTGAAGGAACCCCCAAAGAGGCATTGATAATGACATGTGATCCGCCTCCTGCAATATGGATGATGACCTTTGGTCCGTCTATCGCAGTAGTATGGTCGATTGATCCATTGTCCGCTTGCCGTCTTGGGCATTTCCTGGAAGGCCAACTGTTGTGGGTTTCTGAATTCGGGACACGCGATTCACCCTTTCTCATTTCCCTATGTTCAGATAAAATCTCAACGCCCCTAGCATTGTCCCGCTCGTGTCTCAGAACAAGTTGGGGGGGATGATACATTGATTAGGCTTGAGGTCTCCTTTCCTAGGAATGACCTCCCTCTTTTCTCTAGAAATCCAAGCCTAATTGTGGATGCCTGAAGCTTGGTTAACGCTCCCACGAGACAATGGATTGTGGTTGAGCATGTTAAGCCAAAAGATGCAGATAAATATGGTGATTCATACAAATGGATCAAAATATTAAGTAGCGGAAACAAATGTTCTAGGAATGGAAAAACAAGGCCCCTAGGGACTAGCGTGCTGGATAAGTCTTTCTAGCGCCGCTACCCTTTGGCTGGCGGCTTCCAGAGCTGCTTCTCGCTCTCTGCGTGCCCTTTCTTCGTCGGCGGTCGCAGCGCGCAGTTCGTCGATTCTGGCCTGTGCACGCTCCCGCTCGACTTGAATTGTGACCATCTGTTGGCCCGCCTCCGTCAGCTGTACCTGGGCGTCAACCAGCTGGGCTGCTAGTTGCTCCACAAGCTCGGTGCACGCTGCGACGAAGGCCTCCTTCTCTGCCGCCTGCCCTTCGAGACGCCGGACTTCCTGCTCCGCCACGAGGAGCGCCCGCGTGCTCTCTGACGTGTCCCGACATTGTGCGACGTCGGCACGCCGGCAGCTCTCGCGCATCTTTTCGGCCATGAAATCACGGACCGTCAGATGGAGGCATTGAGCATCAGCTCCCCCGGCACACAGGAAGCGCAGCCTGGTTTGGAGTGACCCCATGCACCCCAGCCACTCCGATGGGTCCCGCTTGAGGAAGCGCTGGATGCACTTCCACCCCCTTCGGCGCGCTATCCGGCTCTCCTCGACCGCCTCCGCGTCCGAGTCGTCCATCTCCTCGGGGTCGGAAGGCCGGTAGGCAGGGAAGGCAGCCAGCAGGTCTGCTGCAGGGTCCGCCTCTGGGATGTCCTCATGGGGGATAGGTTCCCCAACACCCGAGCGACCTTCTTCTCCCGCCCCAGCGGCGCTGACACCCTCGTCAGCCCCCGATCTCTCTCCGATGGCAGCACCGCCGGTGTCCGCTGCCCCCTGATTAGCAGTTGGTGGGGCCGGATCGGTGTGAAAAGTCTGTTCCGGAGCAGGCGGCATGTCTGCCACTGGCCCACTCGTAGATGGCCCGGGTTCGGTAGCCCGACGGGCCTCCAGTCCTGACATCACTGCGCAGGGCATGCCGTGTTTAGTCACGGATCGTCAGTGGCGAGTACCAGCAGTAAAGTAAGGAGACTTACGGGAGTTCAAACCGTCATCTTCCGCTGCCCCGGCCGCCGCAGGAACAGTTGCAGCAGGGGACCCTTCTGCGCTTGTCAATTCAATGATGGGTGTCTGGCCCCCACCTTGTCCTGCTGGCGCCTCTCCTACTCCCGCTAAGGATGCCTGACCAACATCCGTGTGCTCCTGAGAAAGGTGGAGAAATGGGTTAGAAGCTGCATAAGAGAATGGATGAAGCAGGTTGAGTAGGGATAGAAGCGGACCTCGAGGAGCTCGGTGACATCAACGTTGTCGGTGCCGGCCACCTCGCCGCTCTCCCGTGGGCTTCCCCGATGGGACCTTCCCTCGGAACCTTCATCCTCCCCCATCTCCTCCTCTTCCTCAGAGTCGTTACTGCCATCTTCCGCCGGCGACATCTGTTCTGGAGCGGGCTCTAGACCGAGCATCACCTTCACCAGAAGGGATGGCTCCGCACGCTGGCCACGTTGGCGCGCGTACTCGTCCATGGCCGTCAGATACGCATACTGCCGGTTGAAGTCCACCCTGTCGGCGATATGGAGGCGCCCGACCTCTGGCTGATAGATTCCTTCTCTGAGTATCTTTTGCCAGATGACGTCGGTCCCCAGTGACTGCCGCAGGGTCATCCAGGCTGACCACAGCGCCGGGAAGACTGCATCGTGGGAGGGTTCGAGCAGACACCTTACCTGCTTCCCGAGCCGCTCTTCGACCACCGCACGCGCCCCCTCTCTGGGCGCCGAGGTCATAGCAGCAGCCTGCGATGTACCCGCCGCCGAAGTCCCTGCCTGCGCCGGCTCCGCTGCCTGGCGCGCCTCCATTCTCCCCCGTATGGTGGCGCCTCGCCTCCTTCCTTGACGCCCGGTCTCCGCACGGGTGACCTCGAGCCGCCGAACTGGCTTCCGTAGAAGCCCCTCGGGGTACGCGATGGCCCAGTGTTCGGCGTACTCGGTTGCCAAGCCTGCGTCGACCCCGGTAGGAGGGAGAGTGATGACGTCGCCAGAGCCAAAGGCGACGAACATCAGCCACATCTGGCGAAGGACGCCAGGGTTCGTCTCCTCCCGGACAGCAGTGAACACCCTCTTCGGCATCCGTTGAAGGCACCCGAACTGCCTGGCGAACCGGGTTGGCATGTAGGGCTCGCAGATCACCTTCCCGTCAATCCGAGCCACGAGCACCCCGCCCCGCATGTTCAGGAAGTACTCGTGCTGCTCCAGCGGACCCTGCCCGTTGTCGATCATCTGGCCAACGGGAGTGGGGAATGGGCTGAAGTTTAAAATGGCGTGATTTCCAATCCGAATCCTTACGCCCTCCTCGCTTAGGGTCATCGGAGCGACCCCCGCAATGTTCAGCAGGGAGGGTCGCAGGCCGTTGCCCGGAGGAACGATGGCGTTTGGAAACGTGAACCCACCAAGGTGAGCAGCCACCCAGCCGTGGAAAAATTGGAAGGGCCCACAGATCCTTCGTGGCGACCCTCCTCGGGAGATGCGTCCCAGGATGGCATACAGCTTCGCCAACACTGGGACCCCGAGGTTGTATCTTTTGTTGGCGGCCATAGCGCCCGCCATCGCCAGTGTCGCCGGGCGAACGCCCATTCTCGCGTCCCGCACTGGTAGGAGCCACCCACTCAGAAAGGTGGCCAGGAATGCCGCGTACCGGACATTTGGGTCCCGGGCCTCGATGACGCGGTACCCCCATGAGCGGTAGTCGCCCGTCTCCAGGACCCGCCAGTACGACCCGTTCCGGCTCCTCTGAGCTACGGTCGGGCACCGCTTCCCCCTGCCTGGCATCTTGACCGCTGGGTCATGCTCCAAGAACTGGCTGAACCACTCCTTGTAGGCTATGTACTTCTGGAAGTCCTTGATCCCAAGCCGTTGCGTAGCCAGGTCAAGTAGATGCCATGTCAGAATGGGAGTCCGTGACCTATCCTTCCAGATGTTCTTCGGGGGCAGGAACTCATCGTATTGGTAGCCCTCCAGCGGGATACCTCCGATGCAGTGGATGTCCCAGAGACCGATTCCGACCTCCCAATGGTGAAGATGGAAGGTGTTGGTATCTCGAGACCAGCGGGTGAACAGCTCCGGCCCGATCTCGGACTGCTGGTAGAAGTGGAACTGCGACGTCCACACCGCCTCAAACAGGCCGATGTACCGCAGCTCCTCTGCGAAGTGATCGCAAGTGTGGCGTACCCAGAACGCCCAGGCCCACTCACTGGTGAAATTGCCCCCAGACCGCAAGTCCCAGTCCTTCAGCCAGCCCTTGGTGTCGTCAGTGACACTCTGGCGATATGTGCTCGAGTAGAGGGCTGGAGAATTCTCCGCAGTAGGCTCACCCCCGTCAATGGTTCGCGTCCTCGGGTTCAGGACATAGACATCCAAGTGCCTGGTCTCCCTGGCAGGATGCCCATTGTTGGTGATGTTATAACGGGGAAGCTCGTCCTCCCGAGTCACCCAGGTCCGTGGCGCATCAACCTCGAACCCTGGCACCAGAACCTCATCTAGGATGCCGAAGTTCCAGAGCGGCAGGTTGTCCGACAGTGGATATGTCTTCTGGGCCGGCGTCAGCAAGTCGAACAGGGATTGATTGTTGGAAACAATCTCCTTGGCTCCGTAAACCTCCTCGTTCGCCGCCATCTCTGCTCTGCGAATGGCGGCATCCCCCTCATTTCCTTGATGCGCGGCCATCTCAGGAGCTCCGGGAGTCGTGCGGGTAAAGGGATGAAGCGTGCGGGTAAAGGGATGAAGCGTGCGGGATCGGACGAGGCTGGTAGAAAAGTTTGAAGGTTGGCGCGCAATCCAAGTGGACGGCGCGCAATCGGGAAGAACGGCGCGTAAAGTTCCGGGTTTTCGCGTAAAGGCAGGGCGAAATCCGGACGGTATTGCGCGCCGATCGGGCGAATTTCGCGCCGGAAAAGGCAATTTCGTGCACGAGAGCGTTGGAGCTTATCGCGCGGAAGGCCTGTGTACGGAACGCGGGACCCTGGACCCCTATTTTATAGACGAGGCCGGGACTCCGCGTCGCGCGGAACGCGCGATTGCGCGACCTCGAATTGCGCGCCCGACGCCCCTTTTTGCGCGCCTAAGTCCCGCGCCGCCCAGGACTTCGGCATTCCGGCGTCTCCCTCGGAAACCGATCGTTGCGACCTCTCGCCGATCAGATTCCGAGGTGGGGCTTTTGTAGACGCCGGAAAAGTCCGTTGATCCCCAAACGAAGTTCCGGATGCGGAAAGTGAAGTGATATCTGGAGTCAGAAGCCTGTTCCGGAGGGCCCGGAGGTCTTGCGCGAAATTTGAGAGCCCCGCGCGCAAAGTTGAGGCGCGGCGCGCAATCCTCCCGTGATTCGCGCAAGCCGCAGAGCCGGCGCGCAATTTTGCGCGCCCCGAGCTCCCGCGACTCCCTTGTGCGCCAGGTCCGGATTCTGCGCCCGCGAAGGGAATTCCGCGCCTGAGAGGGGAATTCCGCGCCCGGGGTGGCCTATAAATATAAGGCGACCCCCGACGTTTTGAGGGTTGCCGGAATCCGAAGCGTCGCTCGTTCGCGCAATCCAACCCCTTCCGCGCGCAATGCCGATCTTCAGGTAACCTCCTTTCTTTCGCGCAATAAGGCCTCGGGGTTCGCCTTCGCGCGCAATCCCTTGAGCCCCTTTCCTTTGAATAAATTCTTAACCCAAAGGCCTTTGCGCGCAAAAGAAGCCTCTTGCGCGCAATTGCCACCCGGGTGCGCGCAATCCAGCCCGATTGCGCGCACCCCCCATTTTCAAAGTGGCCATTCATCATAGAATGAACCGTTGCCCCCCGTGCGCTATCCGAAGCACGGTGCGCGCAATCTCTATCGTTCGCGCGCAAAGTGCTGGCCCAATTGTGCGCCAGTCCGCTCCATTGCGCGCCGACCCGAGGTATTGCGCGCAAGGCTCCTCTTTTGCGCGCAAACCGCCAGGGTTGCCCCCTTTGACCCCCTTTGGGTACCCACCTGCGTGGCGCCCGATGACCCTCATCCCGGGTGCCCGCACCGTGTGTTGTCTTTCCGTGCGGCCCTCCAGGCTTGCGCGAAGTGACACGGACCTATCAGTGGCTTCTTCATCCTGCACGACGTTAAATTGCATACGTCCTGCACGACGTTAAACTACATACGTCCTGCACGACGTTAAACTGCATACGTCCCGCACGACGTTAAACTGCATGCGTTCGAGCTACAAGACGTTAAACTGTTCAGCATTCGTCCCGCATGACGTTAAACTGTACTTCGTCCGCGCTGCAAGACGTTAAACTGCCAAGCACCTTCATCCTCAACACACGACGTTAAACTGTACTTCGTCCGGCAAGACGTTAAACCGTCCGCATCTCGATCCCGTGCTCCGCACGCAGGGTCCTCCCGGTTTGGATGTGGCCCCCACCCGCTCGTCTCTGTAGGGATGTCGGGATTGGAGTGGCCTTCACCCATGGGGGTAGAGTGTTACAAGCCCAACAAACTACGTGGACTTTGATCCCTGTCTTCTAAACAGGGTACATAGGAAACCTCTTTGAGGTTCAAGCCCGCCACCTGGTCGTCCCGGTCGTATTTACGTCGGTTCGTCCATCAGTGAACCCCTCCCAGGTTCACACATGCATTGATTCACCTATGAATCCGCCTCTGTGAGGGACTGCACGTGTGTATCTCCATTGTGCTCCCCCACCGCCTCGATCTCCTTGTGAGTCGGCTTGCCATCGTCCAGCAAGACGTTAAACTGTGATCCACCCACTTCGTGCGTGCTGGTCCGCTCCGCCCCACTTCGTGCGTGCTGGTCCGCTCCGCCTCACTTCGTGCGTGCCGGCGGCCTCGATCTCCTTGTGAGTCGGCTTGCCATCGTCCAGCAAGACGTTAAACTGTAATCCACCCACTTCGTGTGTGCTGGTCCGCTCCGCCCCACTTCGTGCGTGCTGGTCCGCTCCGCCTCACTTCGTGCGTGCCGGCGGCCTCGATCTCCTTGTGAGTCAGCTTGCCATCGTCCAGCAAGACGTTAAACTGTGATCCACCCACTTCGTGCGTGCTGGTCCGCTCCGCCCCACTTCGTGCGTGCTGTTCCGCTCCGCCTCACTTCGTGCGTGCCGGCGGCCTCGATCTCCTTGTGATTCGGCTTGCCATCGTCCAGCAAGACGTTAAACTGTGATCCACCCACTTCGTGCGTGCTGGTCCGCTCCGCCCCACTTCGTGCGTGCTGGTCCGCTCCGCCTCACTTCGTGCGTGCCGGCGCCTCAATCTCCTTGTGAGTCGACTTGCCAACGTCCAGCATGACGTGAAACTGTGATCCACCCGTCCGTTCCATCCCCCTCTGTGCGAGGTGGTTCGGTCCAATCCTCCGCCCGGCGGCCTCGATCTCTCTGTGAGTCGGCTTGCCGACGTCCAGCATGACATTAAAATGTATACCCGAACTACGTTGACTTTGATCCGCACTAACGCACGGTACGTAGGAAGCCCTACGGGGTCCAAGCTCTTCACTCCATCATCCATCCTGATCCTTACCCGGGCCGCCACATCCCGGTGGGGTCATGCCATTTCATTCCACTCCACATCACTCGGGAAGCCGCCCATGTGCTGGCCCCAGCGTCGGAAGTCCCCCACAAGAGGTTCTGTCATCTGATCCACTTCTCGTGTTGATTAGTCCGATGCCGTCCCCGCTGGACGTTAAACTCGCGGCATACCCCGTGTTAAACATGGGAAGCTGAGGAAAACCTCAGGTAACACAGTTCCCCGCGCCAAGCGCAGGATGCCTCAGGCCATCACGCCTTCGAGAAGCCCTATTAGGGACGGAAGGCAGACATGCAGAGGCGCATTGTTAAGACACGCCCCCAACACCCAGAGTCACCCGGTCTCCTCACCGCAGGTTGCTGCCCCGACCAGACCCCTTGGAGCGTCCGGGCGGAAGCAGCGTAATTAACCGGTGTCCATAGAAATATGGCGCCGGGAACGAGATTCACGAACATTCTTAATCTATGAGGGAGACCCGGATTAGGCGACGAGTTCCGAGGAGACGTCCATGGGAGGAGGAGCCGACATCCCATCATCCCGGTTTCGATCAAGGAGCAGACGCCCCTGAATAAGGTACGAATGTCACCCGCCCTTGGAAAGCGGGACTGCGGGACCACAAGCCGCGCGCGCCTATCCCCTCGGGTCGACGGGTGCACGCGCGAACGCGTCCTGGCGGAACAGCGTAACCCGACGCACATCCTCACCGAAACAGTGAGAGTGTGGCTAGTCTTGATGTGATCACAAATTAATTCTTTATGTTCTACTGGGACATAGTCCTTGATGAGCTCCTTAAATCTATGAGGGAGTTCTTTAACCATGCCTTAATTCTCTATCGAATCAACTCCAATTTTATTTACCTAATCCCAAAGAATGAAAATGGTGTGTATGTAAAGGATTTAAGACCTATTGATATTCGGAATACCTTTCCAAAAATCTTTAGAAATTTTTTTTCTATGAGGTTAGGTCTCATTGCTCATGGGTTTATCTCTTCAAATCATCCCCCCAGATAGCCCTTGGACACCCCCTTTGGACAGTATCGCAGACAGCCCATGGACACCCCCTGGAGAGCCACCCTAGACACCCCACCTATATCCTCCCCCTACACTACACACCCCCCTGAACCCCCCCGGACATACCTTGGACACCGCCACTAGACAGCCCCTCCTAGACATCCCACCTACACCCTCCCCCTACCCTAAAGACCCCCCATCACCCCTCGAACATCCCTTAGACACCCCCTATACAGCCCCTCCTCGACACCAACCTGCACCCTTCCCCCTCCCCTGCAAACCCCCATGATACCCCCCTGACATCCATTGTACACCCCACCTGGAAAAACCCTCCTAGAATTTCTGTATCCATCAGTACCTTCACTTAATTATGAAATAATGCTAAATGAAAAATGCCCTGAGACATTTCCAATAATAGTCATTGGCTGGCTTAGTCATAATAATTGACATCCACCACTTATAACTCGGACCCTCCAGTAGAATGTTTAAAAAAACAACCTTAAGAGACTCATAAATATATAGCTGGATAAAAATATACTCAACCTTCAGTACCAAAACCAATTCATCCTAATAATCATGTTACCCAAGAATTATTTTCAGGCTACCATCTTGATTCTGATGTTCCAAGGTGTTCCTTCAAGATCTATTTATACATGGATTTTTATTCGATCAGGTTGGAATTCTTAGGGGATGCTTTGTATCTTCTCTGCTTTCCGACTAGGTTCTCATCTTTGGTTAAAAGACGCGTCTTTACCCCAATGTTCTCGGTGAAATATAATGGCAGTTTACATGGCTAATTTTTGTGGAAAAGTGGGATCAGGAAAGGGGATCTACATTCACCATTCTTTTTTGTGATTTGCATGGAGTTTTTCTCATGAATTATGGAATGCAGGAGGCTGGGGCTGGTGCGGTGGCTGGTGTGGGCTGGAGTGGCTGGTTCGGGTGGGAAGGTTGGAAGCAGGGGAAGTCAGGGGCAGGTGCAATCTAGAATAGGTGGCATGGAGATGGTGTGTTCTGGATTACATATGGCTGGGGGTAGTTGGGAAAGTGGCAGGGGATGGTGATGGCTGGGATGTAGGAGTTTGGGTGCTGGAGAGGGCTTGAACTGGAGGCTGGGGCTATTTTGCAGGAGGCATGGGGCCGACATGAGTGTTTTGAAAGAGGATGGGGGTGGTGGCTGTTGTGGTGGCTGGTGCGGGCTAGAATGTAGGTTGTTGGGGTCTAGTGCGGGCTCTAATGCTGGTGGAAGGGGGCCGTAATGCTGGTAGAAGGGGGCTGGTTGCATGTGCTGGGGGGGATGGTGCGGGGTGAATCGAAGGTGGTGGGGGGGATGTTATGGGCTGGAATGCTAGTGTAAGCGGGTGGAAATGAAGGTGGATGGGGGATGGTGTGGGATGGATGTGGCTGGGGTAGGGACAAATCATGGCATTACCACAGTGTGACCGTAGTGTGACCATGGCGCGTCCGCGTCGTGACCGCGGTGTGACCGCGGCATGTTGGCCCAATCCAGCGACATCTGTGGGGCAGCATATTCTAACCAGGATCAAAGGGAGTTGGAGGAGGTGGTGAAACATTTCGGTTGTCTCCCAGCTAGAAAATATTGTGATTAGTCAGTCTCTACATTGATCACAAGACTCATGGAATACTATCACTACGAACCACCATAGGGTGTCGTCCTGGAGCAGGGCCAAATCACAGTATTATCGCGGCATGACCACGGCGTGATAACAGCAGGACCGTGGCCAGTTGGCCCAGTCTAGGGACATCTAGGTGAAGCATCTTCCAGCAAGGAGTGAAAGGAGTGGGAGGAGGTGGGGAAACAATCCGGCTATCTCCCCACCGGTAGAAATTTTTATTCGTGAGTTTCAACATTGATCACAATACTCTTGGAATACTATCTCTGTGAACCACCATGGGGTGTCATCCTGGAGCAGGGCCAAATCACAGCATTACAATGGCTTGACTGTGGGATGACTGTGGCGTGACTGTTGTGTGTTGGTCTGGTCTAGCGACATCCGCGGGGCAGTATCGTCTGGCTAGGAGCGAAGGGAGCGGGAGGAGGTGGGGCAACGTTCCGGCCATCGCCCCGCCGTAAGAAATTGTGATTAATCAGTCTCAACATTGATCAGAAGACTCATGGAATACTATCACTGTGAACCACGACGGGGTGTCGTCCTGGTGGAGGGAAAAATCATGGCATTACCACTGCGTAACCACGGCATGACCACTACGTGTTGTCCTGGTCCTGCGACATCACAGGGTCACCATCATCCGACCAGGAGCGAAGGGAGAAGCAGGATGTGGGGAAACATTCCGACCATCACCCCGCTTGTAGAAATTGTGATTATTCATTCATAGAATTCATCACAAGAATCATGTAATACTATTAGTGTGATCCACCATGGGGTGTCGTCCTAGAGTAGGGCCAAATCACTGCATTACCACATCTTCTGTCCTTGAGCGAAGGGAGTGAGAGGAGGTGGGGAAACATTCCTTCCATCGCCCCACTGATAGAAATTGTGATTATTCAGTTGCAACATTGATCAAAATACTCATAGAATACTGTCACTATGAATCGATGCGGGGTGTCGTCCTAGATAATGGAAAAATCACGAAATTACCGCGGCGTGACCATGGCATGACCGCAGCGTGACCGCGACATAACCACGGCATGTTGGCCCAGTCTAGTGACATCCGCGGGGCAACATCTTTCGACCATGATTGAAGGGAGCTGGAAGAGGCGGGGTAACATTCCGGTCATCACTCCACCGGTAGAAAATGCAATTAGTCAGTCTCAACATTGATCAAAAGACTCATAAAATACCTTCACTACGAACCATTGTGGGGTGCCATCCTAGCCCAGGGCCAAATCACTGACTACGGCTTGACCACGGACAGACCGCGGTGTCACCATGACGTGACCGTGGAATTTTGGCCCGGTCCGGTGACATCTGCAGGGAAACATCTTCCGTCCAGTAGCAAAGGGAGTGGGAGGAGGCAGGGAAACAATCAGACTATCGCCCCGCTGGCAGATGATAGAACATATCAACTATTTAATATGCTATAATAAGGGATCACTAGAGAAGGTTGTAGCGATCGTCACAATGACACGGAGTCTAATTATAAACAAAACAACAAAAAGGAATCATAAAAAATACACAAACCATTTACAAATTCATTCACTTTTCCTAAACATGGATATTTTATTTATAATATTCAAAGTGTGAAAAGGAAAGTGTCATGGTCAAGGCATATGCCCACTCAGGTAATGTCATTTGAGTTAAATGAGTATGATAAGACAATATATATTATTCAAAAAAAACAAAAACTAACTAGACACAAAACAAACATAAACAAGAGGCTTATGAAACACTCAAACCAAATCTAAACATGATACAGATAACTATTACTACTCTTTGCTTTAGAGTAAATCACACCTCCGTTGGAGGGGTCTTATTTTAAAATCATGGAATTATTTTATCAAAAAATTCATTTAGTTGTATTTGAAATTTATTCTAAAACACATTCAGCACAAATCAAATGCAATAATTTATGAAACTAGATCAACATAACTATCATTGTGAGTTTTCATAGAAATCTCATCTCCATTGGAGGTGTTTTATTATGAAAACATGCCTTTATTTATCAAATGAAATAATTATATTAAAGAACACTTTTTCAAGATATGAAGTTAAATATAATTAAGGAGATTTAAGAAAGAAGATAAATTCAATTTAAATCATTCTTGAATTAAAGAGGCAAGAAGAGGGATCTTACATCAAAGTGGAACCTAACCGTCCACTTCGGCTCTTGGAGCATTCTAACTAAAATTTGCATCTCCCCCACTGGATATATGCACCTTCACACACATGAAAGGACACCAAGTGCCTATGCACAGACCCGCATAGCTATGAGCATGTACAAGGGGATCCTTGCACATATGCTTATATCCATATACCAGACTCCACTCACATGTGTATGCATTTATATATATATACATGGGCACAAATAGCCCCATATGTGCAAAATCACTACCATGGTTGACTATACACGTAACAGGGGAACCCACATACATATACTTTCATACCTATGAACATGCATTTGAGTCACCCATAACATGGCTACTCGAAACCAACAAGCATGGATCAACACACTACACAAAGGATATTAGGAACATTAAAACACATAAAGGATGCTACAAAACCAGTATGAAACCAACCAACGACATTAAATCCTTACCTCGATTTGGAGAACACAATCCACCCAAACCAATCTGAAATGATCCAACTCCCTAATGAAAACAAAATATCGAGTCAAAAGAATTGAAATCCCCAAATACATGAGGTGCGAGACAAGTAGTAACCATATAATCTTACCTCGGATCAAAGCTAGCGGACTGAATCAATATGAACCCCATTCTTCCCCCATCGCAGAATATAATTACCCTTTATACACATAATGAAGTAAAAGTTGTAAGTGGCCAATGTGATAAAGAAAATAAAATAAAAACTAAACTAAAACATACCTATCTCCTCTGACTATACACGTCACCGCCCAGCATATAAGAAGCACAATGCCCCATGGTTTAAATCATCTTCCAGCAAGAAAGGGGAAATAGATCCATCTATCAAAATGATACTATCAAATAGTACATTATTATTAATTAAAAATTATTCTTCTTGTTAATGGTATATAATTATTTTGGTTCGAGTTTCAGCTTAATTTGGTTTTGATCGATACAAGTTTTTATCCCACCTTATAATAAAATTTTATCTGAAAACACAATTACTATTCAAATAGAATATATCATAACAAAAAATGGATCTACACATATGAAGATGGTTGAACATGATAAAAAATAATTTTAGATCATATATTAGGATGAGGTATAAAAGGATAAACCAAAAAAACGTAAAACATTGAGAGGTCTCTAATTGATCAATTTAATATGAAATTTTCAAACTATAATAAACATGTGAAAGATGAGAAAACCATGTTTCCTCAACATAAATGTTTAGAATGTGAGAAATAATAAAGTGCAATGAAAAGGAGGACAGATATCAGGATCCAGATATATCTTTATAAGCTATAATAAAAATATGTGTACATAATGTACTAGAATTTTAAAAGAAAATGTGTTAAAGACATACCAATAACAACTAGTGATATCATACAAAATCTTATGTGTTGGAACTAATATTACACCCTGATTTAGTGAAATAAATCTATTTTAAATAAGGGAGAATATTTGGAGAAACCCAATAATGAAGAAATGGGGGAGTTGGAGATGGATTGTAATGGTTAATCAACCTTATCTACGATTAAATAAACTTATAGAAACAAACTACACCCCCAGCCCCAACAGCCTTGCCTCACTACCCCAATACCCCACTGCCCCACCTCTGTTGCACCCCTCTCCCCTCCCCCCTTCCCTGAAGACCCCCTACAGACCACCCCCTTCCCCCTGCCATGCAGACCTCCACACTCCACCCTACCCCCTCAACCCACCCCCTCCCCCTGCCCTGTAGACCTCTCCGATGGCCCCTTCTCTGCAGACCTCCCCCTCCCCCTCCCCAATCTTCTACAGAAATCCCCTACCCCTTACCCCCTTCACACAACCCCCACCACCCTTCCCCCACCAACCTATCCCATGCCCCCAGCCCCACTCCACCCACCCCTACCCCTACCACCTACCCCCCTTCCCGGCAAACCTCCCCACTTCCCATGTCCCCTGCCCCCAGCCCCTACCCACCACCAGATGAGCCCCTGCCCCCTGCCCCCCTCTACCCACCCCCTACCCCCTGCCCCCCACACATGATCATATTATAAACAATGAGCTTCTAAACATTCATGGGATTCTTCTTTAATAGGATCCATAGTCTTCATGGAAAGATAATTCTCACCTTCATTGGATTTTATGTCAGATGTTTCAGGATTCTTTCTTAAAACCCTGGAAATCTATTAGGTGGTGTGGTGCCTAATTTCAAAATAGAAAGAAGAATTAGGAGACACTCATCCAACATTATTATTAGTTTTAACTGAAGCACAAGGGTGTTGTACCTGATGATCTTGAAAACATTCAGAGAATTATACCCTTAATGAGTTTAACGGAAACTGTGACTAGATGATCCTCTTCACCTCCCCTTCACGTGTCAAAGGACCCTTGTTATCTAGTGAATCACTAGCTATAGAAGCATAAAACACTGGTTCTCCATCAAGATGAGTGCTTGATTAAGCCATGAATATACCTTTTGTCCAAGACTCTAGCATTTCAATATGGAATTTCCTTAAAGAAAATAAGAAGAAAAGTACTACTCTTATGTTTCTTAGACAATGTCTTGTTTAACATTGAACTGTTTTTCAGCAGAGAACAAAATAAAATCTAGATTTTTCGTAGACATTTCAATCTCTATAAACAAAAAATAATGAATGAGATGTTTCCCTTTATGCATCTTCTTATCGACCTAAAATATTTCCAAAAATGTTGCTGCAAATAGTAAGAAAAGAAGGATTTTAAAAAGGCAGATGCAATCTGATAATCTAAATCCATTGGGATGAAAACTGAGAGTCTCTCCTAGAGTGAATAATTAGGTTCTACTGATGGAGCCCACATGGTAAGTAGTTGAATGAACATAAATATTTGGACAATTAAAAAGCCAGATCCACTAATTCATGCCACCTGAGAAAGAATCAATGAGAACTCAGTTCAGTACACCTATGGTGGATAAATTCTTCTATTTGGGAAGTAAATAATTTTCAAATATGAGGGAATAATGTTCGACTTCTGGAAAACATATGAAAAATACTAAAATTTTCTGGTTAACCTGAATACTAGTGATCGATCTTGAAATAAGTGATTTTAAAATTGATGCATGTCGAAACCCAGGAAAAAAGACGTATATGAAAAATGTAAATGAGACTTCAAGGTACCGAATAATAGAAAAGGTGAAGGATGGGAAACTATGAATAAAAGGAGTAGGCTCGAAGGCATCTCCAAAACCCTAAAATCTCAATTCACCAGTTATGCTTAGTAATGTTTATCATGGATGAGAAGTTGTATAGTGGATATTTTTTAATGACTATTGATTTATTTTTTGGTTTGTTAAAATTTAATTTTGGTGAATTCTAATTAAAATTATTACGTTTTAATTGAAAATTTATTTTTCGGGTGGATGGATTTAATAAAGGGTGGAAGATGTATGTGGTGTTACTAAAAAGCAGTAGATTGGGCCACCAGTTAGCTATTATAAATAACCATGATCATATTAATAGTGATTGTGGGAGAGGGTTTTCCATATACTAACTACTGGATGGTTGATGGTTGGAAACAAAAATTTTGTGGCCATTGGACAGTTGCTGGTTTTCCACTGGGTAATCAGTGACTTCTTTGACCATTTTTTATAAGGGAAATTTAGGTCATTATTATCATAGATTTTGTAGGTGGATTGGAATGGAATTGGAGTATCTGTTAAACTTAGTGTCATATAGGATGATATGTATGGCATGAGATAAATTTTTCTCTAAATATTTATTGAAATGAATGCTAATATGTGATTACTAGAGTATTGGACGACCCCTGATAAAACTAATTCGGTGAGGTTTGGAGATCTATCAACGTGTAGTAATACCTAAAGGAATACCCCAAGGAATCAAGAAAATCTCAGGTTACATTACAAGTAATCTGATATTACTAGTACTGTGGCACCCATAGGATGTGGAACTAGGAATTTGGTTGGATTTATATATCACATGCCATGTGACATGGTCACAAAACATGGGACCCACCCCCATGCCCCTATAGACCTCCTCCCTCCCCCTCCCCCTACTCTGTAGACCCCCTACAGACCAACCCCCTACCAGGCAGACCTGCCCCCTCCCCACTCCCCTTACCCCCATGTAATAAATTAGTCAAATACATATTGGAAATGGTGAAATATTAAGGTGGAGGTATAATACATGGGATATATACATTATAAATAGATGGATACATGGTGTGAATATGATAAAAAGACAAATATCTTTGATGTTGGAAAACTATGTGGGTGATCTAAAAGAGATACCTTTAACAAGATGATGAAGATATATTACTGATCATAATTGGTAATAGGCCTTTACAAAAATAATAATTTGTTTTAAGGATTAGAAAAATGTTGTAATGTTTTATCTAACTCAATAAGTGGTTTTAGAAAACCACATTAAATTTCCAAGTCTGGAAAAGAAGATTCCTAAATCTCTCTGTAGAGAAATATTTATATAATTTATGTGAATTAAAGGAATATGTTTGACCATACTATAACCATAAAAAAACCATGTACAAGCCATTGCATACAGATCATGTTATTCACTTAGTGGTGAGTTGGTAATTATGGGAAATTCCATCTTAAAAGTATAACAACATAGTGGATAGAAAATGGATAGTATATTTTCACCGTGTTGTGGTAAAACTTATGGATGTAATGTTTCATTTAAATGATTTATTAAATAGTGGAATCATGACCATTTTTCATTCCATAGTCGAAATAATAACAATGAATAAGTGATTCCTAAATCTCTTTGTGGATACATATTTAGAGAGTTAATGTGAATTAAAGGAATATGTTTGACCATACACAAACCCTACTAAAAACATGTACAATCCATTACATCCAACTCATTATATTCACATAGTGGTGACTTTGTCCTTATGGGAAATTCTCTCTTAAAAGTTTAATGGCACTTTAAGAGTGACTTTGTTCAAAAAAACATTTTATTAAAAAGTGGGAAACCCCCTAAAGGGATATAACAAGGGTCATGTATGATGTGTGCCTTATGACTAAGAATGACATCAAGTATAAGGAAAACATCAATGCAATAATTTTAAGAATGTTATACCACTGTGAGTTTCGGAAGATAGCGTACCTCCGTTAGAGGGGTTTTATTACAAAACCTTGACTTATTTATCATAAAAAACAATTATCTTAACTAACACTTATACAAGAATATCAATTTAATATAAACATGCAGAATTTAGATGGAAACAAAATTCAATTTAAAACATTCTTGAATAAAATAGGCTAGGATAGGGACACTACCTCAGCCTCATGGCGCATTTTCATTTGACGACGACAACATGAATCTTCCTTTTTCCCACTTGCATTCATATGAAACATAACATATATATAAGGACACCAAGACCCTATGTACATATTTTCATGGCCAAATATGAACAAATGGGTCCTTAGATATATGTTTATACTTGCATATACCCATTTACACTTACACGCGTATGCATTTTTTGTATCTATATATAAGCACACCTAGATCTAATATATATATTCATATAGCCATGAGTGAATATATATAAAGGGAGAGATTATATATGCATATGCCTACCTATGAATACACGTGTAATCCTTTTTAAATGACAATTCAAATCCACCACAATGAAATCCAAAACACACTAAAAAAATATAAGGAGCCCAAAAATAAAAAATGTGCTAATTAAAACTGGGCCAAAGAAAAAAACGAAATAAAACATACCCAAATCATGAACTCATTGTCTTCGATGGTGGTGGATAGAACCTGTATTATTATAAGAAACCACCTATAAGAAAATGGTGGGAAATGAAATGTGATATAACAACTTCTTATATATATGTGATCAGTGTTTCAACTATACATGATAAATGATACATGAATCCATAACCAACAATGAAAAAATAATATTCAAATTGATATGTACATCCCAATAATAAATAACATGATCATTAATAAATATCTTTATTTTGCAATAATTACCTTCAATTGCCTATTAAAAAAAATAACAAATATATGAGAATAAAGTAATCATCCATCATCACTTAAAAGTGAGAAATAGGGATTAGATATTATTCTTTACCTAGAAAATCCATTCCTTGAATGTACAAAATACCTGAAACTCTTCATGCCTATATCCTTCTTAATTTTCTAGATTGAAACCTCATTTATAAGAACGTTCTTCTTCTAGAATTCACCTTTATTCTTTGTTTATATAGGTTTATCAATTTTATATAGTATATAATTTTCCTTCTTTTATTCTTACACAATCCGCTTGGATTTTTCAAACTAGTTAGCTAATAGTATTGGACAATCATTTGGTAAATGATCTTCCTCCTTCATGATTTTATATTTCTTCTTTGTAGAAACTATTTATGAACATGCAATAATTGGTTCTTTATTTTATCTTTCAATAATTATTATTTTTATGGAATCAATGTCATAAATTCTAATCATTTTGGACAACATGGTTTCCCTTCCACAAAAACGTTCAACAGACTTTAGAGTACCCTTTTTAGGCTCCCTTTCAAACTCCACACTAGAATTGTCAAGCACTATTGCACTACAATATCACATATTTATACGTAAACCAAAACATTGATATAAATGACATATTAGAAATAAAAAAGCTCTAAATAACATATTTACCAATATAAACTCCTCATAATTAACTAAGCACACTAACTATACCAACCACCATAGGTAAATAATTAATATTGGTGTGGTCTTGGAACCAAATAGTGTTTATCCAACATCCTTCTCTAGACATTAAATTCATCCATTTACTTTCTATGTTCATAAATTTCACAACTTTGATAATGATCACCATCCCTTGATATGGATTTCACTCAAAAAGGACAAGTATGAATCTCCCCACTATAGTATTATTGATACCACCATAAATCTTACATACACATGTCGAGTGCCTCATATTAAATTATGATCACTATTGATGATCCTAGCCTAATAATGTCGACACAATTTCTTCATTTAATAACTATCATCTTTCAAACACACATTATATCCAACAAAAATAATAAATTAAAAGATAGTAGATGGAGAAATCCAAATTATAGAAAATAGTTATTACTATATGAATACCTCAAAAAGTATGGTACAAAAAGTCACAGCACCTACTATGGATTATCCAAATAAAATAATATAGAAACCCACATCTCGACCCATACAAGAAACCTATTTTTTATACCAATTCTAAGGTGATTCACGCACATTATGGATAGATGTGAAATAGACCAAGGTTCATTTATTTATATAATATTTATCTGAGAGATTACCCATTCAATTTACTCAGTCACCCTCATACTAAGGCTCACCAACCAACATTCATTCCTACATAGTTTCCATCCTTATCCTTACACCTTCCTCTACAATGGATGTATCTACATATATTACTCAGACTTTCTTGAATATCTCCTAGTTTGTGTCCAGATAAAAGGAAGCTACTCGTGCACATAATGAGTACATAAGACCATTTAAAAATAGAATCCCTTTATGAATAAATTTCATTTCAAGGATGGCCTGAAATGTAAAAACTTTTCAAATTTTGTGGCATACTCCATTACATATTCCCAAAATGATATAGCTCCATGAATCCCCAGAACATTCTCTTATTCTGAAAATTTACCATAGCCTCTCATAGAATAGGGAATGAAACTCAATCCATATAACATCATCATTCCTTCTTTTATGATCAAATGTATTTATCCATTCGGATTCATATCCTTTGAATTTAGAAACATCTAGTTTAAGTCACATATCCTCTACAGTTCCAATCCTTTAAAATAGGAACTAAACTTTCTTCAACATAATCTAAACATATTACGATCCCATGTCACTACTAAAAATTAGACACTACTACACCTAGAACTCATCGATAACTTAGAAAACCACTGCTTTCCCTTTTCGAAGGCCTTGGTCAATGGATCATAGTAGTTGTAATATAATATGAGGGAAAAAACACTTGAGAGGAATTCCCATGAGAACATAATAAAATCCTAATTAGATTCTTTGCGGATGAATTTCGACTAAAAATAATCTCGTAATAACAACATTACTAATTAGAAAACCATCACGCCACAATCCTCAGCATGCATTATTACCAAAAAATCATGAAACTACATTTAATCATTCCCTCACAACAAAATATCATTTCAAAAACACAAAAACCTCGGGTTTATCATTATAATCTAAGGGTTACTCTCCTACACACCAAGAATAACAACCAAACCCCACACATACACCCCTGATAATAAAAAACCCTTCACCCCCTTAACAGATCTAACATGAAACTTCCTAATAAAATTACAAAATCAAATCATCCAGAAATCACCAAAATTTCCTCTATTGACAGTTTTACATCAAAACATCAAGAAAAACCCCAACAAGTTCCACCAACATGAGGGATTACCACCAACCCAAACCCTCAAAGGAAAATCCAAACCATACCCAATACATAGTCATTATACTGCAAATGCAACCCTAACACCCAAACTCACCTGATTTGAATCAAACAAATGCATCTGTTGAGAACATATTAATATGTTTAAAGGAGTTCACTTCTAAGATGACCACCACATTAGGAGTTGATGAACACGAAAACAGGACATGTTAGTGAGTGGGAAGATTTTCTGACCATGCATATGAGTTTAAAAATATAATTATTAATGCAAAAAGCCTTCACATTGGTATTGTTTTTAGTTCCTCCCATGATAAATTTTAAACTATGCATTGAAAGTATATCAGTATGGTGCTACATAATCAAAGGTTTTCAATATAGTTAACAAAGACAAAGAAGTAGCTCCCCTCATTTTTCATTAGGCAAACACCACATGCCAACTCAATGAAAAGAATCAACATCCACATATAGAAAATTTGGAACTCCTTCAAATTTGAACCACAATACATGCTAACAAGCAAATCAATGAAAAAATTAGCATACAAGAAAATATATAGAAAACATCATACCAGGTTAAATAAAACCATCCATCCCCAATTACATGGAACACAGGGCAAAGGGGGATTTAATTTAATGCACCATGAAAGAGTAGGTTATTCGGGAAAAAAGATAAGGGTGTGATAAATTAAATAAGAATGGGATGTAAAAGGAAAATCAAATACAATTTATAAAACTACTTCTAGAAAGTATCTTCACCTGACCAGAAACAAATCAATAAGGAAAATCCGGAGGCGTGTGGAAATTTAAAACAAGCCATCGAGTCTACAACCACATGAATAAAAAAACAGCCCAAGTAGAAAAAATTTCATTGAACAGACAAAAACTAAGGAAAACGTCCAATGACTAAATAAATTGAAACAATGATCATAAATTCCAAACTGTATAGGAAGTAAAAATCGAATCTACTCTATCATCCTCCCCTAAGTCTCCATAGTCATCTGGACCATGTGATTATCATTCCATAATGGAAAAAAATAGATCGACGACCAATGGAGGAGGATACTTCTATGGGAAAAACTAAATAGGTTTATAGTGGGAGGGAAATAAAAGGAGGGAGATTCAGAAGGTACACAGAAATTGAACGCTGGAGTTCTAGTGGATTCTTTCTTCTGAAGGGTCATCGTCAAAAGTGTGAGAGAGTTCGTGAGAGAAGATGATGGCTCAGAGTGGAGTGTTGTGGTGAGAGAAGTCAATGGAAGCGTAAGAGAGAGTGTTTATTGGGAGCGTCAGGAGGAGGGCACCGCTGTGAGAGCTCTAGATGGTTTGGAGTGTAGGGTCGCAGATCGGTCAAGGAGGAGAGGAGAGGCCAATGAAATCAAAAAAAGAAAAAAAGAAACACCGATGATTAGCAGTTTAGCCACGAAGGTTTAATTAAAGCATGTCTATAAACAACCTATAGCCACATACATATAAAATCGTGTCTATAGTTTTGTGGCTATAGCTTAAATTTCTTGTAGTTTCATTCACCCTAGGTGGAGATTTGTTTTATTGGTGTGACCAATTTGAACAGGACGTTGATCCTTTGACTATAAAGATATTTCTGAAGGGTTTATAGTATCATTTGAATACAATCCATTACATAGTGTATTGATCTACATTTGGGTCCATAGTGTCCCCTTGTAGACCTGGTTGTAATCCGTTATTTGAGTATCATGGTCTTCTAATACCATTGAGTTTTATTATGTGGGTCCCAATGATTATGCAATCTTAAATGAGTATCAACGATGATATCACAACTCAAGGATTGTGTTCTCTCAAAATGAGTATTATCTAGAATTTTTTAGCCACATCCAATGGATTGTAGTATGGTTTTTACCGCCTAGATGAATGGTATCCTTCCTGATTATATCTTAGTTTTTTCATGGTAATATTTTGTTATATGTCAAGTAACAAGATCACTACTCTCATTTCATTATTTTTAATGTCATCATAGTGTGCTTTTTGGTATTGTTATAGTCGACCTTGAATATTCTCTATTAGCATGTGCCATTTTATATGTAGAGGATGAGTCATTTGACATTATTCTTTGAGGATATATGGATGGTTGGGAACAGCTTTGTCTCACTGGACTGATCTCTTTTCTAGTGGTTTTCAATTTATTTTAGTCCACTACTTTAAAGAAGGAGTAACTCTTAATAGTTTTTGGTTGGTCTTGTATTTGTACAGATTATAAATTTTTTTACCTTTAATAAAGTACTCTAATAGTGGTATTATATACCTATACATAAATTAGGATTTGTGATTTTTGATTTCAACATTCTATGGCCTTTAATATGTGTGCTCATATTCATGTACATTAGAATAATTCATCCCATGTGTGTGATATGATTACTTAGCACTAGTCTCCAGTCCCTGTTCTATTTGATATGGGTTTGGGGTATTTTTATATCATGTGATGGTGGTTTGGGTTGTGATGCTTCCCCTCCTTCACATTAAATTTTCCATCATTTCTAGATAAATCCTCTACCTTTCTCACATATATGATCAATCTCTTAAATTAATTCAAATTTCATTCTTTAAAATTACAATGGGGAATCATTATCAATTAAATTACCACCTCACACTATCATAATGTTACTTCAAGTCCTACCTTAATTATACTTTATTTCCATCTTTTTGTAGACACTGAAATAAATTCATTGTTGATCCTCTCTTTATTTCTTTTTTATTGAGAAACATATCTTTTAATCAAAATTTTCAATACAAAACACTCTTCTTGATTTCTGCTAGAATAATGACGTGTATTTTTATTAAATCCTTAAAAACTAGTCCCCCATCATCAAAACATTCCTTTACAAATTTGGAATTTCTCCCTCTATAATCCCTTTCCAAAACAATATTATTTATACATACCAGTTTGTGTCATGTCCAATATCTAGGAAATATTTACATTTAAATTCCAATGACTATTTCCTTTTAGTCATTTTTCCTATCACTATTGTAATATAATTAATCTCCCACATCATACGTATCTAAAACCACTACAATATGTAGTGAGAGAACCATTTTCATTAATAATTTCTCAAAATTGAATCATCCATTTGAGACACCAACTAAAATAAACAATTACCATTCACGATGGTGTAGTCTCAGTGGAACACTCATCTTATTTTATACATGTAATTGTTTACATATTCATCATTCATTCTAGATGATTCATCCCCACTTATCAAAAACACATGTGTTGGGAAATCTATTTTTCATAGAAAACTTTGAAATCTACCATTAACAATTCCATGATAATATGGACATTAATTTAGTTTTACATCACTTTATTTTTAGTTAGAATCATGCCGTCATCTATAAAAACAAAACACATAAAGATCCATTAAAAATCCCAATGCTGATCACTTCTATTTTCAAGTGAAGCTGCACTTCAACATAGGGGGAACCATTTCGTGGTCCACTATAAATTATGCATTATTTGAATCCAAAAATGAAAAATCCTTGTTATATGGTGTGGCATTAACCATAAATCCTATAATAAACCACATCATCCTCTTCATTACAACACAAATCCTCTAAATGAGGTTTCAATAAATGAAAACACATCATGCATACAAATGGATTTTTTAATTTCCATCATTCTTGAACTATTGGTTGGTGGAAAATTCCATTCCCAAACAAACTAGTACCTATTGATGTTTCTGTTTTATTAAATTGACTAATTAGTTATTCATAAATTATAATGTATATGACTAGGTTAGTCTTTTACTCAATATGAATAACAATATTTAAATTAAATAATTCTCAAATGATTACACATTTCACAACATGCCTCAAAACATCACACCATAAAAAATAAAATCTATAAAAAAACACTCTCCCACAATTGAGATAATCTAAAATATCTGTCTATACTAAACATAAATATACCCCTTTTCAATAATCCCACACATAAGAACCTTGAATATTAAAAAATATATTTTGATATATTATTATAGATTTCATAAAAGAAATATCACAATGTTATAATAGATATATCCATGGGGAGTGGTTGATACATCTCTAATGTTATCTAAGGATATGTATTTGGTTTTAATTTAAAATCCAACCAATCCTGTTCAAAATATACATTGGGTAATTCCATTGTTAGGACTCCCACTACATGAATTTGGGAAGTACAAACTCTAATTTCAAGACCTATTTTTCTATATTCCCATTTATGAGATTATATTTATTCATAATTTTCTTCATGTGAATTTGTTGAATAATATATTTTATAATTTTAAATAAGTTTTGTTATCCTAGTTGATTGTAATTGGAAATGGCACTTTAATTCAGATATATTCAATATTTTTGTGTCCATTTTTTGGCACTAAAATATTGTGTAAAATAAGGAACCAATTTTTAAGGAACATGTTCATGAAGTGTAGATGTTTTCGAAGGATTAGATATACCTTGTCTGTGTCCCCTAATGATGTTACAGATCAAATGTTATGCCCGTTTGATGTCTATATTCCAAAAGAATCTATCTTGGGAAATTCTGGAGAAAGGTAGGAAATTATGAAAAAAAACATCACTAAAGTGAGATAAAATATTTCACGGTCATGAAATTATATTTCACTCAAAAGGTGAAACATAAAATATATCTTTCACACAGGATTGATCCTTCCCACAGGCACAAGAATTATTTCCACAACTCCATTATTGCCTTTAAACTATGTTTAATGGGATTGGTGACATTAGACGTAGAAGCTCATCATATATTTGCATCATCCTCCAGAGATAATGGTATTTTCATGCAACTCCATCTTATTCACACCTGTTTTTTCACCTTAATATTGATATCAAACATAAATTATACATGAATTATTAGGCTTACCATCACAGGAAAAGTAAGTTTCTTGCCACTCCACACTGTTGTGCACCATAACCAAAAGGGGAGAAATAAGGAAATTTTTTTGATATATATATTAAATGGATTTATATATGAAAAAAACTATTTTAAAGGAGTATCTCTATCAATTGTTTGATAAAACTATATCACATAAAACTTGGGATTCCTTGAATAGAGTAACCCCCACTAATTTACTGAAATGGCACAAAATTACCTTTGGGATGTCCCATAGTAAATAATTTCTTCAAAGTCATTTTCTCACAACTATTTCCCTTAGGAACAAAATTTCATGAAATTTCTAATATTTCATGAGTTGAGATTATCCACATGGGCTACCTATGTACATTGTTTCAACAAACTACTTATGACACTCAAGAAACCCCATAACCTACCTTCTATGCCAGTTTGAATAAAAAATGATAGCTCTTGCATATGTCCCACACCATCCATAACTAGGAAATTACTTCCTAGTAGTCCTCACGACATGAAAGAAAAAAATTGTACACAATATATTAAAACAATATGATTTTTCATATGATAAGCACAATATACCTTATGAATCATAATAACATGCCTAGTAGTCATCAATACATGAAATTAAATTATATAACACCCTTCATAAAAATCCTAGGATGCCTCAGATGATAAACATAAGATACCATATTTTTTATGAGTAATATTCCTATATTTCTCTAATACATGATTATAAAATAAATTAAACGCTATATAAAAAGTACAGGATACCTACTATTATAAACAATGATTCTTAATTTTTCCATCATAAGACACATCATGACATGATCATTAGATTACCCCCCACAACCCTCATTATAAGGAATTGAACAACAGTATTAAAAGAGGACAATAAAATGATTCCACCCATGAAAAGAACAATATTTTGTATGAGTGATGTGTATGATTCTTCATGTAAAGACGATGATGTGACCACATAAAAATCCACCATGGGACCCCTACTCAGGATTAAGCCTTGAATAATATCTATAAAACCATTATAAAGTTGTGATTCAATCCTAAGATAACATGTTGTAGGAATGGAGGGAAGATCATTGCATAAGCCGCACATTCCACATCCTTCCACATGAGGTTAAACTATAATCTTAACCCATGAAATGGACATCGAATAACTGCATGACCTAACATGAGGATGAATGGATGGGTATCTAATTTTATTAGTTTCGTGAAACAATTCCATCAATAGAATGTTATTAAATAATCTTATCCCACGCAATGGTCATTGGATTAACTCGTGACCTGACATGAGTAAAAAATGATGGGAAGCTCATTGCATAATCCTTGTTCACTATGTCCTTCCACCAAATGTTAAATTTTAATCCTGACCCCTACTGTGGACATGGGATTCCCTCATTAATAGACACAAGGAATACGAGATTGAAAACTCATTTCATAATTTGTTTGCAACACATCCTTCAAAAGTACGTCATCTTGTAATATTTCCCCATTAAATGTAAATGGGATGCCCTCATAATCTAACCTGATGAATAAAAGATGGGACGATAATAGATTTATCCCTTCACACCAAAATCTTCCTCATCAGGTTAAACAATAGCATTACCAAATTTAATGGATATAGGATGCTCGCATAACCTGATGTGAGGAAGAAACAACATGAATGTTCCATGCATTGGACATTTACACCATGTCATACCACATGACATTAAAATGAAATAGTATACCATAAAATATACATGGGATGTCTTCATGGCTAGAAATAATGATGAAAGGCTGATAAACTCATTAAATATTCCCTACAAACTACTTCCTTACTGTATGATGTTAAATTTCATGGATTGGTCATGTTACAACCTTAAATAGTGACATCATAAAACTTTTGTTTTGATACCTCTCTCCTAAACACTGTAGGTAGGATGCATCCCCAAGGTTTAATCTGTTAATTGGTAATAAAAGGTTTGACATAATCCCTCATAGGGTTGAAACTCCTTGATATTACTCAATAGGTCATCATATCAAACATTATCTTCCCTAAAATACACTAATCCTTGACCCAACATGTCCATGAAAGACGATAACCTTGTTTTCGTCTTTATAAGGTGTTAAATTCTTGACCTAAACTATAATACATACATCGTGATAATCCTAAGATACTTGAGTTGAAATATCCTGAAGTAATTCCACCCCTATCATGAACTACCTTTCGATTGAAATGGGATGTATTTTCTTCCATAGTTAGGTTTCCTCACACAAGAGAATTCCTCCAAAAGAGGAACAATTAACTACTTCCAAATTCACCGAATGTCCAGTGATTCCAAAAAATCATCTATGTTTTCATATTATTAATGAATATATTATTACATATTATTATATATGTGATGTAATTAACTAATTTCCACCACAATAGGGCCCTGAGAACGAGCACCATGAACAAGAATCAAATCTATGTGGGATAATCGAACTTGGAAATGATCTCCATATAGGAATACATAGAGGGAATAACCAACATCCCATAAACTGATTTCGATAAAGATGAATAAATCATTGATTAATGTGATGAAATCTATCAACATTTTGAAATCCATAATGCATATTTATAGAATCTAGTGGGTGACGATGCGCAGGGGGCCCAAGAAAAAGTGTCAAGATCAACTATATAAATTTAGTACAATCTGGGGTATCTGTGATATATTTATCCCTTATATAGCCTAATAAATATTAAGTCTTTGTATTCCATTTTAGAATATATTAAATATCTATAAATTCTAGTCACCTTTAGAAGTGGTTTTTTAGTCATCAAATGTACATTACCAATTTTCATATTTATAATCCCAAAATGTTTTGTACCAAATTTCTATAATAATACATCCCAAAATATATTTCATCATTGAAATAATTTATCATGTGATAGAAATCCTTCATGTGATACTCCTTTGGTAAAAAAAAGGTCTTATAACAAGACATATGGTGAATATACTATATAGGTTTCTGGATAAAATGAATTGAAAAATGATGATAATGTTTTTATAGAGAGTCACAAAAATTATGTACCTTCAACATGTATTGAAAATTTCAAATGGATCCCCACAAGATTAGTCATCAAACTTGAATCATCCACATAAAGCTTCTTCAACATGTATATGACATTATTTTCCAGGTACATAAATGTATGGTCCATTCTATGAGTACCATATAGATAAGCGAAAAAGGATAATTCACTAATTATGGGATTATTGAGTTATTAACTCATTATTTAGTCCTATTTAATACATTAAGTGTCATCTGATTTATTAAATATAATAAAATTTAAACATATAATCACTACAATGCACAGTCCTTGCACATTTTTTTGATGTTGAGGGTCTAATAAACCCCATCAATACCATAATTGATCATCCTTCAGTACAGATCACGTATAGAGTACCAAGAAATTTCTACTTTAGATATCCTATATTGAGATTTAATCTATTTGAAAACTTTTTTCTCATTTTCATTAATTTAAAATTACTATATGTGCATAATGCATAGAACCTTATTATGTAAACCCTTTATGAGATCTTATATGGAATTCATATTATTAAATTTAAAAGCATTTCAACCTCATGGATAAACATAATATAATAGTTTCATGCCTATCCATGGGAGAATATTTTTTGTAAATGTCAATTCCATCAATCTAATAATACCCCATGAATATAAATAATTCCATATATCATATAAAATATACATAATCATTGAATTTGGTTCAATGAATCCATTTGGTTTTGTTCAAAGGATTATTTTTCCTCCTGGTATTATATATAAATAAATGTTTTTTTAATTTTTTTCACATACCTCATTCATATATTTTACCCACATTTATTCCATTGTTTTTTAGAATATTATTTTGGTTCCTACTACGATAGAAAATGATTTTTCATTCATTCCTATACTAATCATTTCTGAATAAGTGTATTCCAGTCACCCAAGATGTTTTTTGGTTATTTATTTTATAGTAAACTATCTATTCTTAATGATTGTTCCAACAATGATTCATTCATAATCAAATATATCATTGGATTTCAATTCAAACCCATGATCTCCCCTGATACATTCACATTTTCATAACCTTCTATATCATGAAATGTAATTGTTTTTTAAAATTATATTAATTCACAGCTGAAACATGCTCACCTAAAGGTAAATTATAGCCACATTTAGTTAGTGTTACATTATATGTTTCATAAATTTTTCCAAAAAATGATATTAACTCTTATATGAATTTATCATAGGTAAATTTCCGAAATGATCCCTTGATCTCCACATTCACCAAAAATTATAATCTTCATATTTTTGAAATTAAAACACTTAATTATAAATACATAAAATTATTTTAGTGTGGAATTATCTACATACCAAATCTCATATGGTTTCATATCCTAAATTTTAAACAATAATTATGTATTCATGATGAATATGGTTTTTAGAACTCCGTATTTTTAATACATATCCCACAAATATATTATAATAAGATTATTTTGAGAAATGATTATGTTGTTGTGGTTATTTATTTCAGCCACTCCATTATAATATTGTGTCAGAACCAATAAAAAAGGATTTTTAATCATTATATTTTGATGTTATTATTCATGATGGGTGTTATAAATTTCTTACCATTATTGGGGTGATAATTTTCAATCGTTACCCTGAAAATTTTTCATTTTCTTCCAGATACAGATTGATATAATTATGTAAAACAAATTTATGAGATTCTTTTTCAACCATGAATTCTTATTGAAATCATCAAAATTATACACAAAATATCATTTACTATCAAAATAATTAGTTTTTATTAGCCCAAAAACATCGACATTAACAAGATCGATACTCTTGAGTATTTACCCTTCATCAGGATGTATGAATTCCAATATGTCTCCAATTTTTTACATGAACAGGTGACTGGGTATTTTCAAATGTGAATATGGGAATATCAATATTTCTTTTAATATTCAGTATATATTTAAATATATATTGTTTAAATTTGAAATATGTTTGTTCTAAATCCATTATTTATATCTCTTGGATAACATGCACCACATTTTATAGCAAATCAAAAGAATATTTTCATTTTTCTCTTTCTTCCATCGAAAATAAGTTCCCTATATTTAACATTAACAATTATCCCCTTTTCAAATTCCATTGAATTAACTAAATCACTCAACTGGATCACACTTAATTTTTTTGGAAAATACTTTCATCCAAGAGATCATATATCATTTTATAATCATTTCTACTGAATTTGGACTTCTAATAAAGGATGATTTTTTGTCCCTCAACATTATGAAAATGAAGTATAGTACCATTTTAATATATGGTCCCCTGGAAATATCTTTATTCCTTGTCAAGGGTGAGGTACACCTTATATCAATTACATATAAACCACACTCTCATATTTCTCATAAAAAATATTAGAATGATTTTTTTTCTTCAAATTTAATTCCATGATGATTATGATGTATCTCTCTAGATGATTGATTCACCAGTTTTCCCATAGTATTTGAAATAACTTATTTATCATGAAAAGTAGAGTATCCGTTTTCATTTAAAAATATATTTATCAATGTTTCTAGATGTTTATTACTTCTTTCTTGAGTGCCACGAGTCATATCCCATTAAAACCCCTGATGAATAATTGATTTCATCTATCAAAAAAAATCATTCCAAAAGATATAACTATTATAAAGATAAGAAAATTATGGAAATTTTCTATTCTATATTTTTTGTTGATTAAAATTGAAATACCCTTTTCAAATGTAGTATATGTATTTAATGTTTCCCATCATTTCATATAAATTATCCATTATTTTTTTCTTTCATTTATTCAAATTATTTCTATTTCATTAGACTTCTGAACTTATCCAAAGTCTATCATCCACTAAGGGGATAAATATTTAGGTCTATTATGTGGATTGAATATAGCCGCCCTATGACAATTATCCACAGTAGCATTAACTTATTTGAATGCATATCCCGTTTCTACAATTCAATTTACTCTTTTATGGTAAGGGTCAGGTCTTATAAGGATTTAAATTTTTTTGATCCCTTAGTGAAACTAGATACCATTCTATGTGAATGGATTAATTAATGAATCTTAAATTGTTTTTATAGTCCATAGATTATTATTCAAGATATATAGTTATTTTAACTATTTATTTTATATTACTCATCATTCCATATATCATACCCAAATATTCTTCCTCTTAGATCTGGATCTACACTTCCTTTTTAAAATAACAAGAAATTTTAGATTTTATTTATTCATACATTTATTGGGGTTATTAGGTATATTCCACTTATTGTTGTATATAATTCATTGAATCAAAAACAACATCATTATTCATATATGTTTTTGAATAATGTTTTTCATGTTCTTCATTTCCTTCATTATGGCTAACCAAAAGATCAATTATACCTCTAATGAAATCTTATTTAGTATCACTATCATCTATTTTTATCTATCTATTATAGCTATAAAATCATATTAAATGAGGTCCATGTGATCCTCAACTTATCCCACTTTTGACTCATTCAATATATCATCTTCATGAGATGGTATATTTATATGTTTAAAATTTGTATTTGTCTATTTCCTCTTACATTTTGCAACTTTTTATAGGTTTATTGAATGAAAATTTATTCTATATTTATATATTAATTTTGTCAATAATGTATCATTATGATATCCAACCATACAAAAATTGAGTTACGAAAGATAAGGCTTCCATTAGAATTTTTATATATCATATCTTGTGTTTTGAAGAAATAAAATGCATCACTTCATAAAATCCATCTTCATCTTCACCTTATTCAGTGGAATGATTCCATATTTCATTTAAAAAACTTATTATGAGGTCCCCTTCCCGATGGATTCATTTTTTTCATTTCTCATTTCTTACATGACATGTGTACAATGAACATTGTCAATATATAAATCCATCAAATGTATATCTTTATAAAAAGGAACCTTTACACTTAATCAATAAAAAAGAATCCACAATATTATTTCTATATAAATGATATCTCAAATATTTTTATAATACCAATCATGTATTGTATATGAGAATATAGAAAATAAAAGAACTTTTCTTTAGATTGTGTTAGGATCACCCTAACAAAAATTTATTTATTCAAAAAAACTATAATATTTTATTCTCATACATTGGAATCTCCTTTTAAAATATTCAATAATTTTTTCCACGTAGATTGAGAGGTGTTCATGAAATTCCCAAGGAAATGATAGGGTTTTACATAGATAAACCTAATTAATTTATTATATTTTCACCAAAATTTAATTCCCTAAAGTATCATTTAGATAAATCCCCACATTTAATGTTTAATGTAATATCTTGTATTGCATACACATAGAGCTATATTAATAATGACATGAAATAATTATATATCTTTTTCTTCTATAATAGGAATGTATTTCTCTTAATAAATCATATTCTATTTTTATTAAACACTACTAAATCTTCTATGACTTTATTAGATAGAAAATTACCCTACTAACCTCCCATTCAATACCAATTTTGTTTCAATATATAGAATATTACCATTCCATGGGAGATGAATCAGTGTAAAAATTCTTAAATTACATTATATTGATTTTTATAATTTCCTCTCAACATGGTGGGAAATAATTTTCTCCCATACATTCTATTTTAATCTGTCTAAAATCAATATATATCCGATATAATTTCACTTAATTCACTATAACTAGGATAAAGAAAAGATCATAAAAAAGATACATAGATATAAAAACACTAGATAATAATGTTTCTATTGGGTTTACAAAACACAAAAGATTGGCAAATACATTGAACTATTTGGTCACCAAAATTGATAATATCACTACCTCTCATCACCTTTTGGATATCACCACTCCATCCCTGAAAATGTTGATATTGTTCTATGATAACAATTTACATGTGAACATGATATGATGTGTCACTTCATCCCAATATGATAAAATTACCATGAGATCAAACTCTTGGAATTTCTTCCTCCTTCACCACATTCTATTATCTAGGATGTATGAAGAAATAATCTAAAATATTATGGATATTAATTATCTCCAATAATCATAATGTTATAAATCATATATATTATCAATGATTAATCATATGAAACTATCATTCAACTTGTTAATATCATAAATGTTCTTAAAACCATTAATTAGTTCCCCAAAATATTTATCATTATGTTTTAAAATAAATAAATTATTCATGGACAATTCCATTATTTTATATAGTGTGGAATAACATATCATTTAATACACCATTAAGTTTTGATAATTACATTTTGTATCCAAATCTAAGAAAGGCCAAAAATCAATGTTCATTATATTGACTCATTAATGAATCATTATTGATTCATATGAACACCGAAGTCTAAATTTTCCATGTCTCACACCAAGACTACAAGGCCCCATTATTTTAACAGATTATGATAACATATATTTTGATGAATAATAAATAAATTTCAAAACTACATGCCCAAAGACTATAAAGGTTTGTGTCTTTAGATACTTTTCACACAAAAACATTATTTCATGAATGATCGTCAACACATCGTAATAGATTTTACTATATAGAACGATTAATAAACAAAACCTACCAAAAAAATTTCTTTATAAAATTCATAAATGAAACATAATAATGGGTGAGATAAGATGCACGGTAAGGGTAAAAATGGTACATATCAATTGGAGGTCATATAAATACATAAAATATGAATAAGGTTACAAGATATTGACCATAAATTAAAATCTTCATACCCAGTCTACCTAATATAAAAAAACATATTTCCATGGATAAATCTTATCATATAAATGATATGAATCATTTGATTGAGAAATTATTATAGAATCAATAATGAACTATAATATTATGTCATAAAACTGTGAAACCTGCATTGGTAAATAAACTATTTAACATATAAAGATTAACTATGAATATAATATAATCATTACAAAGTAGGGATCAGAACATGTTTCCTATAGTGGATCCAGAACATAAACATGTTTCTCAAAATTGATCAAGCACAATGACTTCATTCCCTTTATGTATTATGTGCGAAGTCTTGTTTTATATTGTGGATGAAGAATATCATCTTGTTTAACAATTTTATCTCATTATATATAAAACATTAACCAATATATTTTAGGTATATATAATTATAGGACAAATCGTCTAATATTAAAAACCATATATTTGTGTGAAACCGAAATATACTAAAATTAATCATACCAGTACACAATAGTCTTTGATAATAAAATTTGTTTCATAAACAATTCATGAATTCAATATAGTATAATCCTTGAAAATCAATGTATTTCATAAACGTATCATCATAATATTTATAAACCTCCCATATAAATTTTATATATGGTATCATTAGATTATATAACCAATAAAACCTAAGTAACCTTAATGGATTTTATCATATATGATTAACTATTTTAAAAAATTAACTGACGATTTCTTGTGTAACACATCCTTTTTACAATGAAATTTCATTTAATAATTTCCCAAATAATAAGGAAAATATTTATTTCAATACAACATTAGAAACACAGAATACACACATAAAATCTCAATTCATCTACATGCTGTGAACTTATTTTCTTATTTTATATGTTAAAATAAGACATATCTTTCGCACTTTTATAGAAAAATTTAAAAGTATCTCATTCCAGAAATTGACATAATGAATAATTTTAAAATATTTTCTAACAATTATGACATGGAAAAATGAGAATAAAAATAATAGGAAAAAATTAAAACCCTTTCCTATATTATTGTTAGATAACACATTTTTGGAAGAAATTTGTTTTTTAGACAAAATAGATGTTTACTGTTGATTATCCTTTAAAAATTTCTATTAGTGTATTGAGTATATAAATTGAGGAAGATGAATGAGAAACATGTATCCAAAATATTTTACCAAATGATAAGAAACATTGTTAATTTATAAAAAGGATACTGTATCATTTTGTAATCATAATCTTATTAACAAATAGTATTTAAAAATATTGAGATTGTAACAAAAAACTCGTATATATTTGGCATCTTTTCAATCGTAAACCCCATGGAAGATTGAAGAAAAAATTTATATTTAAATGAAAAAATATTTTATGATATAAATCATTAATTTCATTAATTCTTATATTATACTCAATATAATAAAAAAATTGGTGAATGTGTCATGTGTATCTCAAAAATAAATGTGATAAAATAACATCTTACCTCAAATATCGACTTTCCCCCAATAATATTAGAACCCATTTTATAATAAATATATATTTATAAACAATATTATTCTATAACCATACTCATATGAATAACAAAATATATTATTTACTTATGATATCATATGACACATTCAATAAATAATTGTTCTTAAAATTAGTATTCAAGGTTATAACTGCTTCGTTTTATTAGCATGTTTCATTTCTTTGTTGTCTTGGTGTTTATACTTTGATCATTGTTAATACATTTTTTGACAATAAATAGTGATATAAATATCAAATTTACCCATTATATATCTATATATAATTATTTATATTCATTTTTATGTTATATATTGTAAAATTAATTACACGGTTCAAGGTGACAGTTGGTCGTAAATAGTCATGAATACAGATTTTACTTTTTGAAGGATGAAATAAAATAATGTTATATATTAATTAAAATTTATAGAATTATTATTATATCATATAGATGATTTATATTAATTCAATATATCATTATTTACATCTGTGTAAAATAGAGTTAATACAAAAATATCATTGCTTCAAGGAGGTGGTAGTCCACACATATGCAAGAGGGACACAATCATTATCCAACAATTGATAAGGTAAAAAGATACATTTGAAATAATTATTATATAATAATAATTAATTCATAAATTTAATATATAATCACTAAAACCATCATAATACTCATTAAAAAAATAATTTTAAGTTTAATGTAATTTACAAATATGTTGTGTTTGTAAATCATATATACACAAATGTGATAGTTTTAGATCCAATTTCATGAATAATCTGGAGACTAACCATGGTTTTATAGTGAATTTTTTGTTACCATACTCATGATACTATGCAGATTTTTAATGATTACTATTATATATATATCATGTAATAGAAGAACTAAAAATGAAATGATCAATTAAGGCAATTAACTCTTCTTTGAAACAACTCATTTAGATCACTACTTAATGGTACCAGGGTTAATATTTTGGCCAGAAAATACCCTCTATAATATGTATAAAGTATTCTAGAAAGTATTTTTCTAGTATAATGTCTATTTAGATGGGTAAATGTGGATTAAATAATGGAAATGAAGGGTGAAATTCAATAATTAATGAGAGTGCAGTGTATGAATTTATATGAAGATAAAAATATAATAAATTTATTATTAACTGAGAAATCGCCCAAAAGGGAGTCTATCAGATTCTAATATAGTTTGGGTTTAATGTCCAATAACTACTATATTTTGGATAGTTTTAAGTGGATTTATCAACCATTTAATTATTTTATAACCAATAGATAACCTATTTAATCCTGAACCATGATAACATTTTTTCACTATTAAATGTTAATCAATTTACTTATAAGTTGATAATTGGATAATAAATGGAAAATAAATGGAAATTTTTACCAAATATTATCCACCTTCTCCAATTTCATAGGTTATATAATTTTTTTATAATATAATAACATAGTATCGTGATAAAATCTGTTAAATGATGATTTTTACATTTTTCGTTTAATTTTTCATAAAAGTCATAAATAAAACATCAGAATTCAAAATTAATCCTTAAAACAATATGTCACATTTATCTAAAAAATTCATGGAAAACTATAAATTATTAAAAGTAAAGTATTTTAATGAATTTAAGAATATTTATTTATTATTATTAAATGATAAAATACATCTTCAATATTTCATAAAAAATATAATAAATTAAATAATTATAAATATGGGAAATAAATTAACAAAAAAACCCATTATTCTAAAAATTCACATTCAGATTCATTCATAACTTATTAATTACCTTATTTGTAGACATAATATATCATTAAAACTAAAATTGAAATTATGCATTTTTTATTGTTTTAAATATTATATTGGTCATTTTCATAGATAAATGTCCCCTAAAAAATCAATATTGCGACTAATGTGATATGTTTATGATATCCACCATCCAATATAAATTAGGTTAAATTATTATTTCATTTAACTTTGTTAAAAAAATATATATTATTTACCATTTTTCAATATAATAATGTTTTTCAATAATTAATATTGATATTGACAATAAGTTCAATATTTATTAAATTTAATAATCATGATCAGAATATAGAATATATTTAATGAAATTATAATTTTTATAACTTTAGGAAATTAATTTTAATATTATCAAAAAAAATATGATGAAATCCATTTTTTATAAAAACAAATTTTAGAGAATCAATCATTATTTATCCGTAACACAAATTTAGAAATATTATTAAATGAATTTTAAGATATTTAATTTATTATATAATAAATATTTTGCGAAAATCAATTAGTATTAGTAGTTATTTTTATTAATTAAGATAAAAACATTTCCCATATACAAATATTTTTTCAAAAAATAAATTTCTCTATTTTTTATTTATTAAATTTTAATTATAAATAATTAATACCTAATGAATTAGATTTATAAATTTGGAATCAATACATTTTAATTAATTATTTTTTCATATTCATATATTCTAATATTAAATCTATTCAATAACCATATATGAAAATAAATATATTTTAATAATATATTAATGTTCTTTTAAACTTAAGGTTGCATGTAACATAATCCATCAAAAAAATAATTTTATAAAATGAGATGTATGTTCTAAAATATTTTTTTGTTACATTATAACCACGTTAAAATAAATTTATCCCTCAAAATTAATTACTCTACTTTAAAAATTATGATATCACTATTTATTATTTACCTCAAATACCCATGTATCTTTTCATATTTTTTAATTTCTCCATATAATTTTTACTTAGTCTGTAGTATTGTTCCACTGTTATATATCTATGTGATCCATTATTTCTACATGTTGTTCTTAATATGATATTTTATTCTCTAGAAGTGTGTACACTATGTTTATTAATGTCATATATTCATTACATACATCCTCATGAGATAATCATTGAACATGTCGTAAACTTAAGAGAGGTTTGGTGGAAGTGTTGAGCGATAAGCTACCATCCCAACCTCATCAATAATATAGTAAAGGATAATATTCATAGCACTCAAAATTCTCTTAAAACTTATTTTCAAAGCCTTATTTGTTCAATAAATACATACAAAATCCATTTCACCATCTACCAAATATAAATTCCTCATAATATTTTCAGTGTATATTTTCTATATACTCGAATGTTTCTTGACATCCTACCAAATGAATAGAACTTCCTATTTCATTTAATCATATGGATAAGGTCCCGATATTATTCTTTCTACAAGTTAATCTCTATATGTTCATGTTTTACACGTATTTCCATAGAGGGAATCATAAGGAGATATTTGAATGCATGAGTAATTACTATTGATATATGAAAACTAACCCAATTAAGGTGTTAATCGCAACCAATTATGAAATTCGGGGAAAAAACCTCAATATATATTCTAGAGTTTAAAATTTTCTGTAAAATGGGCCATCATTTTTGGTATGATGTGTCTTATAGAACATAAACCCTATATCCAAAGTCTAGTAAAGAATTTACTAAATATTTAATGAAAAACATGGATGTTGATCAGATATAATAGAATAAGGTGCACCATGAAACTTGAAAAAAATCTTTAATATTATGAATATCTAAAATTGATATAAATATAACAAACCCAAATCCACACTCCTATGTCTAGTTCTATAAAACATATCTTTACATTTTTGCCTTTGATATCGATGAGTGTTAACCAATTTTCTCCATCAAAACCATACAACATCAAAAATAAATATTGGATCACATATATATACAATAAACATTTGTGTTAATATTTTTTTGAGAATTATGATTGTAACTTCTGTATAAAAGAAGAATGAATTTAACAAATTACTTTTTCTCAAAAATACCCATCTTTTCAAATTTCATATTATATCTTCAACATCTATAGCAAACAACATCATGTTATAATAACGTAAAGTCATAAATACTTTTCCAACATACATTATAATGGTATGATGAAATTATCAAACAGAATGATAATAATATAAGAATATTCATAATAATATAAAATTTATCCTCAATTATAAAACATATAATACATCATTATCAAGATGAAAATATTAATAAGAGAAAATTATCATGGGAATGTTATTTCAGTCAAGATCAATTGAATCATTAAAATCTCATTTAAATGATAATGACAAAATATTTGTACATTGGGACATCATAATCATAAATCCATTAGAAACCCTATATTATCGAAATAACCATGTGTTTGAAATTAAAAAACAAATATCTAGAGAACATAACTATTACTGATTACATAGAATTGAAACTAGGGAACACCCTTTATATATGTTATCGAGATCAAACATGTTATTCTGGTGCATCAATCATATAAGCTATATCAGGCTCGCTAATGATCTATAATAAGGATCATCCTATTTAATAAAAAATTTCCTAAAACAAAACATGAATAATGTACATATGTCATTTATTTCATTTAAAAAAATCCACTATTTATTTCAAATCCTTATTAATACATGGAAAATAAATATTATCCATAAATTTATAGTTGAAACATTATTGGACCATAGAATTTAAATGGGTTCCTTAGTAATATATTGGAATCATGATTAACTATTAGAAAAGAAATTTGTTCTATAACAATATTTTTGAAAATCATTATCCATATGGTAAATGAATGATTATTATATCATTATAAAATATCCACAATGTATTGTATATAACATCAAGGGTTGTTTATGTTGATAAATTAAAATAAAAATTAATTGATAATCAAAAAAACATTCATGAGGGAAAATATATTTTCCACCATGATTAACTTCAAAGGATTTCTCCATAGAAAGAAAATTATTTTGAAAGATCACTATAAAAATTTCATGTGGAAAATATTCTTTCCATTTTGAAAAACATTATTAAGAAGATAATTTTTTCCCAAACATTAAAGAACTAATATTAATTTAAAATATCAATTTAAACATAAAATTTTTTCTTTAGTTAATATAGACTTCTCGATTGAGGTAAAATTTCATTCAGTATATGTACGTAAAAAATATTCCTTTCATATTTTCAATAAAAACTCATAAAAGTAAAATCTTTACAAAAAAATAGAAATATTTCCTTAAAAAATTAAAATTCACAACATTTGTATCATAAATATTTAAAAATAATTGAGTATTAAAAAAATATAAAACTTGTTTTATAAAATATGGATTTGTGGATAATAATTCACTAAAATCAGAAATAAATTAATATTTTCTTTAAAAAATCCAAACCCTTTTAAGAATTATATGGATTCAAATGGTTTTATTACTTGAAAATATCATAAATAATCATCGTATGGAAAACTTAAATGGTTTTATTATACAACATTCAAATAGTTTCCCTCAATTTAACTTCAACAAAAAACATTCTCCTGTAAAATGATTATTGTACCATAAAGCATTTTCCACATTGGTAAAAATTTTATGTCGAAACCTTGTGTGGAATAAAATCATATAAATAAATAAATAACAATAATTGATATATATTCACGATATTATATAATAGATTTGTTCTATATACACTTCATACAATCTAATAGGCGTATAACATAACATCTGTTAAAAAGAAGATAATTTTAGATGAGCAACCATTACAATGATAATAAAATTAAAGTGAGAATTAATTAATGATTTGATTAAGTCTATAAAATAAAAATAAAAATAATAAATAAAAATAAATCATAATAAAAAAATAATTATAGTAAAAATCTAATAATGTTAGTGGCAATGAAGTGGTAATATAACCAAATGAAATGAAATTATGTAATGAAATTTATTACAACCTGGAAACATTCAACTGAAATCACCATGGACGAAATAATTAAACAGAAAACATAATTTATCTGAAAATATGAATTATTAAAAATATTATAAGTAAATGGAAATTTATTTTAACCATTAAAAATAAATTAGCTTCCTCTCATTTAATAAATCATCAGTGAAGGAGGAATGAGTCAAAGTTCTTTTCCTATAATCAAAACAATACATGAATTCCATTTAAGTCATATGTAATATGTATATATAAATTAATTATTTTATTACCATTCTCTTCGTTTTTTAATATTTCAAAATAAATAATTTAATTTATTTTTCTATTTTAATATTTAAATACTTCATAAAATAAGTCCATCATATGTGTTTTGAGGATGTTTGGTCCGATGTTTCAAAAAGTATTCATTCTATTGGCCATGTTCAAAGGTGTAATTATATAATTATCTATGTATAATAAAATGAAAAAATAATTACTTATATACATAATTTTTACATTCATACAAAATCATAAAATATGGTTATGAATAATGAACTATCTTATAATCAGGAATACAGATAGACATACATACACATCAGTTATGTTTTCTTTTTCAAAATATCACTATAGAAAGAAGATAACAAATATATTATCATTTAATAATCATCATAATATCATTAATAATGTATTAGTTCATTAAATATTATTATATATCATCAATGTGGTGTGGTGCGGAAAAATAATCACATTTTTTCATTAAGGTGGTAGTCCACATATACACATGATGGACATTAACTTTTATCAGTTAGTGGAAAGGTAAGAAAGGAAACTAAATAGAATATTTTTATGAAAAATAAATATTTCATTAAAATAATAATTACTTAATATATATAAAGAATATATTCATCAGCATTACCCTTATTACATTACCTGGAAAGAATTAATGAAAAATGAATCACAACACTTCATGACGTGGTAGTTTTCCATACACACAAGTGATGATATCATATACAAATACTAATAGAATGTAAAAGGTATAATTTATATAATAATTAAAATATTTTAACTATTTCTAAAACATAATATTTGATCCTTAATTAAATTATTATAAAAATTTATTATAGGTGATGATGAAAAACAAACTACATTCATTCGTTAGGTGGTTATCCACTACACACATGAATGATGGTTTCATTTCTCATTGTCTAGAAGATGAGGTGGTTTTTTAATATTAAATTAAAAAATAGTCCTATATTTTTTAAACTATTGTTATTATTTTAGAAAAATTGAATAATATTTTCAATATATGGATGAATGAACAAAATAAAAACATATGTTTAATCTTGATAACACTTCTTTAAAAAAACCCTTAAGTTGGAACCAAAATTATTCATATGATGGATTTTTGATAATAAATGATGATGTAGATCATCGGTATAGGGTTATGGTTGATATGTTATTATTTATCAACTAATATAATGTTTTTTGAGGATTGAATTAGGGAGGAGAGGGGTTGACCATTTATAAGACTGGTGATAGATACACTTGTATTTTTAGATAAGAAAAGATAATAAGTATGTTTTCACATGAGAAAATGAAAAAAAATGGACCATTATAGATAATTAGTTGATATATTTATGAAACAATGTATTCCAATTGATGTTAGAGAATTTTTATGTTTTTTACCATTATTCTTTTTATTTAACTCCCATATTAGTCTGTTTTTCTGTTACCATGATAAAATACTTTAACAATTTTCAATATTAATTATTTAAAAAACATTGCCTTGATAATATGAAATGATAAAAAATATTCTTAATAAGTGATTTTTTTTTCAAATTCCATTTATATAATTGGAATAATATAATTTTAACATTAAATCCATAGACGTGAGGACAAAACTATTTCTCAAGAAACATAATTTTCAAACAGAAAATGATTTTATATTAACTTTATGACTTGAAATAATCCCCCTTTAAATTAAAATTAATATTTATTTATATATATATTATAAATTTTATTTTTTTAATTTCTCATTTTTCGTCATTTTACGTAATGATAATAGATAAAAATTATGCACCATAAAACCGTTTTTTAAATAAGCTAATTTTTTAAAAAATATACTCATACTAATGTCCAATATGATGATATTAAAAAAAATTAGGCTTATTAATTATTACTAATGAATAATTTTTAACACTAAAACATATTCAAAAAATAGTTTTTAAGTGGAATATTTATTGAAAATAAATGGTATTCTTACAAAAATTGTTATTATTCAGTGTTCACTGAGAAATCATTATTTTCTAAAAAATCCCAAAATATCACTCAATGATAGTATTTATATGCTGATTTAAAAAATTTATGTTCATTTTTATGTTAAATTTCTAAAATCTCAACATTTTTATTATAATATTATCTCCTAAAAAATAGTAAAAAATAGTTTTGAAGAAACCATATTTTTGGAATAATAATAATACATTACTAAAAATTGATAAATTATTTATTAATAATTTTTTAATAGATGTATATAAACAAGGGAATATATATACAACATAAAATATATAATAATAATCCTATACACCAATTTAAATGTTAAGTTATAATATTCATATATTTCAGGTGCCCTATATGGTCGGTGTTGCATGTTGAATACGCTACCGAACGTAATTATAATATTCTCAAAAAATTAGGGTGTCACATTAGCCCACCAATTAAAAACATTGACACACGTAGTTATAAAATTATTTTAGTCATCGAGTGTTAAAATACATAAGATACGTTTTTTTAAATATTGCATCGTTAAAAAAAATAATTAAAAATCATCTTGATAATAGAGAAATTGGTGTTAGAAGGTCATCATGAATAACACATACAAGGTTTCCAAATATGAAATTTTTATTGCTAAGTGAAATCATGGATTTATAATGAATATACATTTAGTTGGTAACAAAATAAACATTCTTATAAGATAATATATAGAAAAGTTTTATAAAATATATGAAATTTTTATTAAAAATATTTCTTATAAAGTTGAGTAATTCCATTACCATCTAGATTATGAACACAAGGAAATCTACTTAAATGAAATTAATAATTTTATCCATTAATAGTTTCCCCTAAAATTTCATATTTTATTATAAAATATTAGTATCCAAGATGAATTTTTCATTCTTGTACACAGGAATGTAATTTCTAGAAGGATCACATTACCATAAAATAAATAAAAACATATTCCTCATTTTCTAATACATTCTCTAAAACTGAAAAATCTACGAAATAAAATATATTTCTTAGTATGAATAATATATAAAACTATTAATCACTAAGAAAGTATAGGCATTTTAAAAAATAACATGAATCATAATCAGTCCACATTAAAATCATTTAGGATTCTGAAAGATAGTTCAACATATATTCATCGAATAAAATCTCATATTGGTGTGTTTACAATATTAATATAAATTTCCCAAAAATTATCATCTTCTTCATTAGAAAATTATTGAGGAAATGTGTTTTCAATCCCATGGTTAGTTGTACCAAAGGATAATATTTTGTAATAACTCTTAATTACCTCATCATCAAATATATCATAACCTATGAATTCCCTCAATAAATTAAATATTATAGATAGATGATTGTATCCATAACTCTTAAGATAAACACATATTAAAACATATTGATAAAAAAGTTCTATATAGTCTGGCCTGCTATAAACTACAATAGGGCCAAACCCACAATCCTATATCATGTTTTTAAAAAGTTATCTCTATATTATTTGATTTTACATCAAGTATGGTGACAACGTTTTCTTGATCCAAAACATAAAACATGAAAATGAGATATTAGATGACATATAAATCAAGATAAATTTTAGGTTTTGAGTTTTCTATATTTGAGAAAAAGTATTATATAACAAATACACGTAATTTAGGGGGGGTTCAAAAATACCCATATTTTCATTTAATATATTAATATATCAATATATACCACTAAATTCAGCTTGTTAGTGAATTTTGTTGAAAAAAACATTTAATCGTTATTTTAAATAATCTGGTGAATATTAACATAAAATGTGTAAGATGAATTTATAATTAAGGGTACACAAAAGAATTAAAATTTGATTATCATCAGTGATCCCAAGAATATTGTAAAACTGTGATGATATAATAAAATTAGATGAGCATACAATAAGAATATTCAAACCCATTAATATCCAGATCATAAATAAGAAAACATTAGATAATGATTTATCAAATTGTGGAGTCAAAAATATCAATAATATGGATCCATATATTTTAATCTTGATCTAATAAATCATCGAAAATATATTGAAGTCTTAATAAAGATGTGTTTGTACATTGGGACATCACCATCATTAATCCCTCACAACACCATTACAATTTTAATAATCACAAGAATGACTTCCAATGTAATGTAATGAAGAACCTAATCATATCCCAATGAATTTTATTTCTGTCATGGTAAAACGATAAAATATATTATATTGGTCACAATATAACTATCTAGGACAGCTCGTAATACAATATAAATCAGGATCAACTATGATCAATAATGGTTCTCAGACAATAAAATAAATAATGTCAAAGAATAACATCTTCGACAAATAAAATAAATGATTCATTTGATCAAAAAAGATATAATACTCCCATAGTTATGTTCCTAACATAATTAATATGTTGGGTTTCATGAAATCTTCATTGAAACAATATTGATTCATCAAAAAAATGGATTCAATGAAAATATATTTGAAACTTGATTAACCTATTCACAATAAATGGTTTCATTGACAATATGTTTAAATTATTCATAATGCATCCATATAAAGAATGTTTATGATATCATTTAAAATAACCCTAGTGGAATATAAGTAGCATCATGTTTTTTTGATGTTTATGAATGGGAGTTGAATTAAAATATAAGTATAAAAATTTATTAGTAATGTAACATTATCACTTTGATGAACATAAAATGACGTCATCTTATATGGTTAGTTTTTTCTAATGATCACTGGGAGAATATCATATGAAAATAACTATTTCCATTTTAAAAAAAATTATGTAAGACCTAATACATTCCAAAACATTAATGTAGTCATGTCCTATTAAAATAACCTTTTAAAATTATAACTGAAGCATTAAAATATTGGCTGTTTGTGAAGACCAAAAAATTCCACTCATGTTGAGTGCCTTAAAACAAAAAATCCTTTCAAATTTACTATAAAATATAAAAATTTCAACAGTCATAAAACAAAAGCATGAATACTTTAAAAAAATAAAATAGTATATCATTTATATAAATAAATTTATGAAATTAATGTTATAAGATTAAAAAATTATAGATATTTTTTTTATAAAAACAATGATTTGGGCAGAAATTATATATAATTGAAGAGAGAAATAATGTGTGATTTTCTTGAAAAAATTTCTCAATATTTTGAAATATTAATGATAGAAAATAGAAGTATAACATAATAAATTAAAGAATACTAATTGGAGAAAGATGTTATATGGGTATTTTAGAAAATGATTATATAATTTCCTTCAGTGAAAATTGTTTCATAAATAATTCTAATTTAAAAGAAGATTGTAACATAAATCATTTTCAACTATGTTATATTTTAAATCATATGCCCCATGAAAGAATTATATCATATGAAACATTAAATGAAGTTAATATAAAGTGATTTATGGTATAATATATTAAAGGGGATTTATATACACCTCAAAAAATTTTATTGATGAACAATGTATTGTATTTCTAAAAGAATATATCTTGAGATTAGACACCCTTACAATAATCATAATGTTATTGTGTGAATTTTTCAAGAGAATATTATGTCTTTTAAATCTATATCCATAAAAAAGTGTCAAAAAATTATATAATAAATTTAATTAAATGTGTAATATTATAATAACAAATACAATGAATAAGTTTTATTACCCAATAAAAATGATTTGAGTTATAAAAATTATTTACAACATGGATATTTTCGTTGGAAAAAAATTAAATTAAACCATAAAATGAAATTAATTATTAATAATTTATTTAACTTCATGTAAAAATTGATGTATATATAAAAATTAAAAAAATATACTTTTCTAGCATTAAAATTCTCCTCAATAAAGGAAAATATGAGAGAAGTCTATATAATGTGTCCAGATGATCCATGTTATTTATTTAAATCTTGTATAATAATATAAAATCAATTATTTTATTTTTTTAATTAAATTTTCTAGTACATAAACCTTATCATTAAAAAAATATTTTATTATTTTTATCTCAATTATGAATACATTATCATATGATTCCATGTGGTTTCGTTTGAGGAAATTCGGATCGTTGTGTCATAATGACTTCGGTGTGTTGACTGAGGTCAAATGGTTCATTGTTCCATTGTTTATAAAATAATAATAATGAAATAATTATCATTTTATATTGAATTTATAATTTTAAAAACATTAATGTGAAATAGTTATAAAAAATTAACTTTTTTACAACAATAGATACGGTAGGCCATACTTATGAATGAGCAATGGTTCCATTTTTCAATGATCCTAATAGATAAATGGTAAATTTTATTTTATATATATAGATGATAAAAATTTCATTAGATCCATCTTATTTCTTTATATATATATATATAATATATGTGATATGTTGATGAATAAAGAGTCGCAACGCTTCATAGAGTCGGTAGTGCAGACATACACATGAACGTCATTATCATTTTTTAGTGAGTAGAGTTGCAAGAAAGAACATGATATATAATATTTATGGAATTCAAAATATCTCATTTATATAATTTTTTTTAAAATATATCACATATATTAATTAAATTTATCCTTATTTCCTTCCACACATTTCATTAGTGAAAAATGATTCACATCGCTTTACATAGTGGCAGTTCAAAGAAAAAACGTGTTACATTACTGTATCACCCATAGAATGAAAAGGAATAATTATTCTATTAAAAAATAATTATAGTAATATAATTATATTAAAAATATATTATATATACATAAAATCCATTATTAAAAATATTCTTGATAGGTGATTTTGAAAAAGAATTTCATAGGTTTGTGAGGTGAAAATTATCATACACATGATTATTGGTTTAATTTTATATTGGATTGAAGGTGTTATGGAATTTATTTTATTACACTAAAAACATCCAGATATATGGGATATTTTTTTTATATCAAGAAAAATTATCAAGATTTTAATGAGGTGGAATATGAAAAACATACTTAATATTCTTGGTAAGGTATGATACCTCTTCTTTGATCAACACCCTAATATTAGCACCAAAATAATTATTATGATGGACTTATGGTCAATCTAGTGGATCTATATCCTAGAGAGGGCTGTCAGTGAGGGTTTTTTAGTGGTTTGATGATCCAAAAGGTTTTTTTTCTTAACAGAAATAATGTAAAGTGGACTTTTTATGTTGGGTGAGTGCCTCACTTTTACTTTTTGAAAATAAAAACTTATAACAACATTTTTTACATGAAAAAATTACCAATAAATGATTATTATAGAAAAATAGATGAAAATGTTTTGATATATTTCAATTAAATAAAATTTATTCAGTTGTAAATTTATTTTCAAACTAATATTTATATTTTACCCCCCCCATTAAATGAATATATTTCACATAATTTTATTAAAAAATATGACCCGTATATGCCATAAAAACGAAATTTTTCAAGATACATATGTTTCAAGAAAAATATTATTTTATATTAACAATATGTCTATTAATCATCATTTAATGGATTTAGATGAATATCTATATATATATAATCTATACATTTATTTCAAATAATTCCTCATTATGTTTTTTTAGTTAATTTAAATGAAGAAACATTATGAACATCAAAACAGGTTTTTGAAAAAAACTATTATTACATATATAAAAATATATATACTAAAATTGACACTATGAGGATTAAAAATTAATTATGTTTATTATATATAACAAAACAATATTATTTTTAATATATATAGAATTAACAACTTAAAGGGACTTTTAAATTAACAATTTTTTTAATATAAATGATAGTTTACAAATATGTAATTTTCGTTATTCAGTAAATAATAAATATTTTTTGAAAACCCAAAATTTTCATAATTTATTAATTTTTATTTTTAGATTTTAGAAAATATTTTTTTTATAAAAAATAAATTTATAAAATTTCTAGAAATTATTTATCATATTTTCCAGTAAAATGAAATTAATTTTTTTTAAATATTTATATTTCAGAGAATAAATTACTTTAAAAAAATAGATTTCTCCTTTACTAATAATGTATTCCTTAATTTATATTGTGTATAATATATATATATCTGTGTGTGTGTGTGTGTGTGTCTATATATATTTCATAAAGTATTTAATAATATCAATGTACTCTAATTTAATGGCTCTATTATAATAGTCATATTCTTTTTTGAGACATTTATGCTTGTGGTTGTGTGTAGAATATAATATTAGAAATACTTTTAATCTTTCATGAATTTGAAGTCATTTAAAGAAATTTTCCTTAATAAAAATGAAATCTGCTAAATTTTAATCTGATAAAATACAACCTAAATAGAATTATGGAGCAATAATTTTTGAACAGTCCAATGGAAAAGTACATTGTGACATTTTCCAATTTCAATTTTGTTATGGGTCATGGTGGTAGCATCCCACTAAGACTTCAATCTCTAATCATAATATTATTAACATATGAAGGATCAATATAAATAATCTATAATATCACTCTTCATGTAAATCATTTTAAAAATATCTTTAACATCCATATATAACCTCAATCTTCTAAGATGAAAAAAGAATGATGAACTTTGAGAATCATCACACAGCTCCTTCAAATCATTTATGGACCAAAAACCTAAATGATTTCCAAATCATATCTTTATATTAAAATCAAGGATTGATTCAATTAACACTCTCAAATTCATTGGTATCTTCTTGGACTCCTTTTGTTCCACATTAATAATCACAAGGATAAATGGATGGAAATTACCTTGAGAAAGAAATTATTTATCCAATTCATTCAATATTCTAAAATTCATCCACTATAAGTTGTGATGTGTTGGATCTCTTTTTATCCTAATCATAGATAGTATAACATGATGTGTTTAACTCATATCATCTTTCTACTTGTTTTATTTCTTAGTAATATAATGTATTTGTTTGGGAAAATCCATAAAGGATCCATCTTGTTGTTTTTGGGATGATTGAGGTTGTCAAAAAATCATGATGCCAAGAAAGGGGGTTTTCATAATTTTTATAGAAAAATGGATAATTCATATTTCTATATATCATTGTTATGTAGAATACGAAGCATGGTATGTGGACCAAATAGGAAAATCAATTCTTGGGGAGGTTTGTACTTCGTGGGAGGATAATAGTTTTCTTGAGTCATGCCATTTTCTGATTAAAGTGGTGATTAGAGGTTCCACAAGGGTTTTTATTTGAGAAATACATCATTAACCATATAGGATCAATTCCCTATGCAGACTGCATAGCATTCCTCATGGTCAAAGCTATACCACCTAAATGTTATAGGTAATTTGGACTAGAGGTTTTTAAGGATCTAATTTATATTATAATGAACAATAGTCAAATATTTCAAGTGAGTGAATTTCATTAGAATAATACATCACACGAAGAATAATTTTGTGACGTCTGATGTTTTTCCTAAGGAATAATTACAAAAAGGAGAAGTAGTTAACATGGAATCAAATATGTGATGGAAAATTTCCATGAATATAGTTTGTGGAAGGAGATTGTGGTGTTTTATATCCACCAATGGATAATACAATTATAGAAGTGGAGACATTCTACAGGAGAAGAAGTAGTAAGTAGAAATTGAGATGGTCCATGAAAATTGAAGCAATCTAAGGAAGTGAAGGCGGTATACTGAATAATACAGTCCCCAAAATAATAGGTGGTCCATGAAGCACTTATGTGACATGAGGTACTACAATTCATGGTGGAATCAGGGATGTTTTTGGAGTATTCAATAATGTTTTACTAGTTATTAAAATAGTTTGTGAATGTAATTTCAGCTAACTAACAGTGCGTGAAAAAGTGAATTTCATATACTGGTGAAAATTTAACTTTAATACAGCATCAATCTAAAGTTTAGGATGTGTTCATTAATGAATGTGAAGGGATGTACAAGTCCATGTACAATGATTTCATCCCTTATAAGGTAGTGAGATAAGGAAGAGTAAGATGGTGATCTATTCCACATATAGTGAGCTATAGAAAGAAAAATGGGGGGTGACCCTAGCGAAAGTGGTGAGTTTTACCTAGACCTTGTAATGGTAGAGATCCTGGGTATAGAAGAGATCTATCCCGAACCACCATTTTTTGGCACTAGGACTTAGTGGATTTGGTACAATCAACGCTTTTTCTTCGTATTCTCCTTTGACATATCCCACTGGGGGTGAACCATGTAAAAACATACATGTATTTTTTCATTCCTACCTATAATACATTCAATGCATCATCATCAGAAAAATATTAATAGAGTAGATCATCATAAATGTATCAGTGAAAAACTATTGTGACCCTTAAACTGAAGTGGTCAAGATTCCATGGGGAAGGAATTATTTTGAAAATAAAAAACATACACTATTTCACCCTCGCCCCCTCTCAGGGTATTTAATCACCTTTTGGACCCAACACTTTGTATCAAATTTAAGGTTTATTTTATCATATATGTTTTCTCGGACAATTTTTAGTATTTTTTTGATGATGATGGTTTATCATGAGCTTATCTTGGTGTTTCAATGTGAAGGTAATAACATTAAAGAAGGGGAATAATTTTTTAGCAATTCCTCAATGTGGAATTTTCTACGTAAAAAAATGAATCAGTTGAAAGAAAATAACACTATCTTAATCAAATACCATGATGAATTAGTTAGTGAAAATATTTACTCTTTCAATGATACTAATTTGATGAGATAAGAACCATCTAATTCAAGTGATATTGGTATTACAGATGGTGAATACATTTAAAGAAGAACAAAAGTGGGTTTAGTCCCCAAAAAAGAGTAATTGGTTTAAAAACATGATGATGAAAATAAATCTAATGATATTCATATCTAATTGTAGGAAATTAAAATCAACATGGTAAATGTGTTTGAATAAAATTAATTCAAAAATTTCCATAGATATAAGAGATAATAATGATTCCTAAGATGAAGAAATGAAAAATATGCCAACAATTATAGAAAAGAAAAAAGATGTTTAAAAGGGAAATAATTTGATGACAGATGGATTTCATAATCTAAAATAGATAAATTATGATCTTACTAGACACCTATTTAAACTAGTTTATTATAACCAAAGAATAAAATAGGATAATGTATGGTGGACTAATTTTTTTCTTCCAAAAATTTTAAAATAAATGAGAAATGGTACATGGTGGATAAGCACACATGATAATTGGAAAATAATATTACTAATATTAAGAATCTCATGAGATAACATAATACTCAACTTCAATCAAGTGAAATTAATATTCAACGATTATGAGTATATTTATAATAAGTGAAGACAAAAGGAGAGTAATATTATGCCAAATGCAAGCCCAAATTGAAGGTTAAATTGAATTGTTTATTTTATAATCCTTCACCTAGTGATAATAAATGAAAAGAAAATATTCTACAATATAGAAAAAACATGAAAGGATTGTATCATATAAAATTCCATAAAATTTTCGAAAATTTGGTATTGGATATGATTAATCATCTCACATGCATGATAAGATGAGTGTTGTGAAAAGTTACAGATGTAATAAAATTCATATCGATACTTGAAGAGAACCAAAAAAGGTTTTTACATGATGTAATGATAAAATGTTCTATTTCAATGGGATTCATGGTCCTACATCAATTTTTTCAGAGGATATGGAATATATTTCATGGAAATAAGACAAAAATATTTATACAATTGAGAATAAGATGATGTTTCTTGAGAAATATGAAATAAGAGACACTCATAAGAATGTATCCATGAAATACTACTGTTGTGGAGGATTGGAACACACCATGAGTTTGTGTCAGGAATAAATATACGTCAATATTAGAAGAAAAGCTCATGCCACATCAACATCTCAACTATGAAATTATGACAGGAGGTATGTTTCTAACATGAGATATTGTATATGTTCAAATCAAGGTAATTTGGTAAGAGATTGTATCTAGAAGAAATTAGGGAAGATAAATGATCTCAGAATGAGATCCCTAAATCCATTGGTGTATAACATGATAGTAAATATTTAAAACAACTAAATAAGTAAAAAAAATAAGTTTATATCAATCAAGGGAGTCACAATGAGCTCAGCTAAAGGAATATAAATCAACCCTATTGTTACAATCACATGAGATCATATGGAAATAATGTTGACAAAACTTGAAGAAAATGGGAAGAGATTTTTCATTTTTGATTATGAATATTGTAAAATCAGACGAATACTCTACCCTAATACGAAAGTAGAGAAGTGAGGACAATAGAAATATACTATAATAGAGATTTATCCAAAAAAAATTGACATATGGAGTAGTTAATACTTAAGTAAAGTGTTATGAAAATTATAATATTGGTGGAGACTCAAAGAATGAAATTTCTACAAGTGGTTATAAACCCAAAATTCTGAAAAGGGATAATCCTACATAACCTAAATATTAGATGAATAATCGGAATTTGGAAAAATAGAGTTTAGTCATTTAGCTGGAACTGTTGAAGTAGGTTGGGTAGTTGGAATAAGAAGATAAATTGTATAATACTTTTTAAGAATGTATCAAAGGGTTTATCCATTATGATCAACCATAATTCGATTCTTGAGGATTATTGATACTCCTTTTTCCTTATTTTTAAATATTATATTAACTGATGTTTAAGTGTTTCATGTTTTAGGGGAGTTACATTTCAATGGTATGTGTCATAAAAAGATGTAATGTGGTGATGTGACATGCTGTAAAATAATATCTAATTAAAATAAGTCACTAGATATGATGAATAAATCATGAATAATTCCTTGAAATGAATTTGTGGTTTATGGATAATTGAAATGCATAAAATCAATGAGTCAAATGGGTTTTGATGGTGTTAGTATACTTATCCCATAATTTTTTACTATGTTATGACTCAGAAGGATTTGAGGTTTTGTTTATGGCTTAATGAAAATATCCACATAAGAAAAACTGATGTATTAGTTGAAGAATATTTTTGAGACATAACAATGAGACTATTAACTATAAAAGTTTCATAATTATTGGTAGAATTATACATCTAAATCACATCTAAGATATCAATAGTAAAAAATGTATATGTTATTTGACATTAGGAAGACCGATTGTGGGAGGATCAGCCACATTCATGTATTTTATGATTATCAATTTTCTATGATAATATTGTATCATCTAACTATTTTTATGATTCCATGATGTTGCGAGATAATATTAAGTGTATTTTTACAAAATGATGGGAAGATTATTTAAAAATAGTGATGTTACTATAGTATAGAATGTGAAGATTATTCAGTAAATAGATGATGAGTCTTATGATGATAGTTATGAAGATATAAGTAAATAAATGGATCTTCAAATTCTATTGGAAAATTTAGAAGAAGAATCAGATATGGGAGATTTTTTTTAAGCCAATAAATATGAATTTCACCAATAGTAAAATTTTCTTTCACAATATAATCATTGAATATGATGATGTGATTCGAAAAAAATCAAAAATACTATATAATTAATACTCCCATAATGAATGTGTCAATGTTAATGAAACATTTTCACATTTTTCAATGACAGATACATCCATATTATTCATGGACATAGTAGTGAAATGATTGTTTAAAGTTAGCTAGACCATGTTATGTCAGTATTTCTTAATGTTGTTCTAGAATAAGAATTTTATATTGAGCATCCAAATGGTTTTCTCATTCATAAAGATGATAAAAGTGTTTTCCATCTAAAAAGGTGATATATGGGATGATACAACAATTAAAAGAATGGTATTCATGACTACCAACGTTTTTAAAAATCATGGATTTTAGTGTGTTAAGGTTGATTACATTCTATATGTCAACAAGGATTGTAATAATAAGTTGGTGGAGAGAGTATATGACGATGAAAAAATATTCAGTGGATCAAATAATACACAATGAAATAAAATTACAGAATTCATGAAAACTATGTTTTAGGTGTCGATGATGGGTGTATTATAATATTTCCATGGTTTATAGCAGAAAGAATGAAATAATAAAACATTAATTTCTTGGTCCAAATTTTCTAAGAAGGATCTGAGAAATTTTAGAATGTATAATTCGACGGTGATGACTAATTTAGTGTCCTCCTAGATGAAACTATCATTGGATGATGAAGACATTATACTTAATATTATAGAATTCAGAAAAATCATTTGAAGTATACTATACATAATAGTGAATTGTCTTGATATTCTTTTATCCACATGCCAGGTAGCATGGTATCAATGGAATCATATGGGACCCACATAATTTTAAATAAAATTCTAAATCAATATATTAATGTAATGTCGAATTCTGTATTTATGTATAATGAAAAATATCAGAAAACGTTACTAGGATATATAAATACAGATTGGGCTAGTTTAGCAGATGATAGAAAATGCACATTGCGATTCACTTTATATCATGGAGGAATTTTGTTTATTGGATAATAAATAAAGAATATTTTATTTCATTTATCACTACAGAAGCTGAATATAATGTATCTACTCAAGCTTGCATGTCGTTATTATGTATTAAACAACAACTTGACGATATGGGAGTTAAAGTGATTGTTCCTTTTAGAATCCACTTCAATAATTCATATTATATAAATAATATTAACAAAATAGATTCCATCAGTAATAGATAAATAATATTTAAATAAAGTTTCATTGTATCAAATAGAATTTAGATCATAGACATGTGAAGTTATAGAATGTTCTTACTGAGCAACTGGTTGCGGACATTCTAAAAAATGGTATACCAAAAGATGTTTTTTCACAAAATTTACTAGTTCTAGGAGATCAGTCAACTCTTAGCCCTTGAAAAACTATGGTTGTGGGACCCCCTCTCCCAAATGTATGATTTTTTTACCCTAAATCATTTACATGTGTTCTTTAACCTATTTCAAACCAAAATAAATTGACTTTTGGGTTTATTAATAATGGGGGGTAAATTGTCGCTATAAATGAGAGAAATGACTTAATAAATACTAGGGTAGAATCTAATTAGGGTAACCATGATATTGGGGGTGTATTGAATATGATGATTCCATTGGTTATTGGTCAAATATTATATATATTTAATGTTCTGGTTCGTGATGAATGCAGTTGAGTTTTTTGGAATGAGATGAAGTGACTCATTGATGAAATTTTCATTCTAATATTATTTCTCATATTGAGCATGGATAATGTAGCTTATAGTATGTGTTGATTAAATAAATTATCACTATATAAATTATATGAGGAAAAAGCAAGTACATGATTGAATATTTATTAATAAGGTTTCAAAATATGAAGAGTTTCCAAAATACCCAAATAGAGATATTGATGGGGAAAAGCCTATCAAGGATCCATAACTATGTTTTTTGGTTGATTTTATTTATTGAAAAATCTTGGAAACCCCAAATAAGTCTATATTGTGTTGTCAAAGTAGGTTTTTAAGGAGACATAGTTTCCCAGAATTTGATATAATTTTGGTCCTCAAAATTAGGAGTTTGTATTTTTTAAAGATTGTTTTTTCAGAAATGATTGTACAGTTTTCGGACCATGAAGCATTGTTCTCAGACTAATTTTGGTTTTAGAATGTTGAGGTAAAATTGGAAAATCCATATTTCCATATTTTATTACTATATAGACCATGATGTATGGTTCACAGAATTTATAGAAAACTCAATTTTAGGGGAGGTTTGTATTTTTCAGGATTCTAATTGGTCATTGGAGGCATGACATTTACAGATTCAATAGGTTATTGGACATTCTGAAAAGGGTTTTAGTTCTTGGAATATAATAACCATTGCAAAGGGTTAAATTTTTATGTAGACTACATAACATAGTTAAAAATGAAGCCTACACCACATCAATGTTTTGGGTAATTTGGATTCGCAGTTTTTGGGTATCTATTTTTCTATATATTGACCACTAATTAGATCATTTAGGTGAAAAAAAGAATCAAAAAACATCATCTCTCCCTGAATAAATAGGTGACATCTGATGTTTTTCCTGAAAAATAATTCCATGAAGGAGAAGTGGTTCATTGGAAAAAAATCAACAAATGTGAAATTCACAAAGTCATTTTGTTGAAGGGGATAGTTGGGATCTATATCATAAAAAGTAAACCATATCCATAAAAGTGGAGTTATTCTATTGGTGAAGAAGTGGTCCATAGAAATTGATTTGGTCTGAGGAAGTAAAATAATTCCATAAAAGTGAATGCATTCCAAGGTACGAGGTAGTTCATGATTGAAGATTTGTTTTGTGAATCACTCGCCACATGCAGTGTAAGAAAGATTGTGGAAGAAGTAGGGATTTTCTTTGAGAATTCAGGATAGTTTGCAAGGCACTACAACATTTAGTGAATGTAATTTCTACAAACGAACACTATATAGAAATGTATATTTCATCTATCTTCGAAAAAAATACTTCAATAGATCATCCACATATAGTTAAGGATGCATGAATTCATTAAATTGAAAGAGCTCACAAGTACATATATGGTGAGTTGATCAGTTCCATAGCAGTGATTAAAAGAATAGCAAGGCAAGATTCAATCCACTAGTGGTGTCCTCGAGAAAAGGATATAGGGAGTAACCCTTGAGAAAGTAGTGATATGACCCTAATCCTTATAATTAATTGAGCATGGTTATCGTTTGGATCGATCCCAAACCACCATTTCTGGAAGTGGGCCTTTGTTGATTTGGTATAAGCGACACATTGTTTTTTTATGCTCCATGGATATTACCTAGTGAGGGTGAAACATTTAAAAATCACTGTATCTATATGATTTCCTTCCTGAATTACATTCAATGTAGCATCATCAGATAAAAAAGAATATAATTGATCAACATAAACAAATAAGTGATAATAATGTGACCCATACAATAAATATGTCAAGATCTGGTGGGGCAGAAATAATTTCATAAATAATAACCATACTCTGATTCATCCCCCATAGGGTATCTAGGCCCCTTTTGACCTAATAGTATTGACCAACCATAATATTTAATCACCTCCAACCATAATCTATTGATGATATTCATCTACTTTTTTATAAAATTTACATTAATATTTTATTATCATTATTTATATCACATAATTCTCAATAGAGACAATTCATAAGTACCATTAATTCAAAAATTAACAAAGGAATACAAATATCATGATTCAGGTAATTTTTCTTATGAAATGTTAATTACCCTAACACATAAGTTATCACTGTATCATTATACATGACAATGATTACTAGTCCTTTCTTTGGTTGATCTATGTAGACTACAAACCCCTCTATATTATATAGTAATGTAATAATAGGTGTTCTAAATGTCCTTTTATTTAGTACCATAAATTGTTTTTCACATTCATTTGTGTAATGGAGCATAGATCCTTGATCAATTAACATGGATATTTTGTTCGAATTTTTTAAGAATTTATCCAAAAAATATGGTAATATCTAGAAAAACTAGGAAAAATGTAGATCTTAGTCATAGTGGTTATTCTGGGAAAACATTCAATAACTTATATCTTTGAATTATCTACTAATATACCATCAACTTAGATTATATTTCCAAGAAATGAACCATTCTAAAGAAATAATTCACACATCGTAAATTATTTTTTAAAAAAGTCATTATACTTAGGGTCATCACCATAATCCTCATGTGATCTTCAAGATTTTCCTTTCTCATTAAATATATAATAATATCATCTATAAATAATTCTTAATTTTTTAAAGTGGTATATAAAGACTCTATTCATTAAATAAAAAAATTTAGAAGGGGTTTTTGTAAGACCAAATAGAATAACAAAACAATTCATAGTATCTACACCATTTATGTAATTCTATAATGTATATATACTCGATCTAGACCCTAAATAAGAAAAAATCACAAATAAATATCAATAAAAGATAATTTCTGAGCTCCATGTAGTTCATCAATGAAGTTATCAATACAGGAAATATTATACCTTTTCATTATTATGATCATATTGTGATGTTGATAATTAATGAAATGTTTCAATAGTATAAATTTTGTCTTATCAAAAAGAAATGGTGAACTCCAGGGAGATTCACATGGTCCACTAAATACCTTGTCATGTTATTACTCAGTTTTGTACTATAATTCCTACTACTCTATAGGGGGAAATCTGTATATAGAATTTGAAATAGGTTTGGAATATGCAATGATTTATATTGACAACTCTCCTTCCCAATTTGATGTAATACCATGAAACAATTTGATAAAGACCCAAATAAACCCCCCAAAAATAGGAATATATTTAATATTGTGTTTATCTCTGATCATCTATGGTAATAAACCCCTATTAATATTAATCATGTACCATATTATGGATTTAATTTCCATCAGATGGTTTTATTTTCCATCACACTGATATAAAATAATATGTGTCTTTATATTATCAAATGTAATATCCTTTTTTAGAAATTGAAGTGTCATTTATGAAGATAAATCCAATCATATCACTAAATAACAAAAAATGTAACTATTTTAAGAATAATAAGATTTATTGGAAGCATGTTCCACAAACATCAATAATAAAATAATCATATGATTACGATGAGATCAAACATCCATTAGTTTTTTCATTTCCTACTCAACATATATTATTTGAGGAGGTTATTTGAAAAACCCATCAAATTAAATATTAAATAAATACTGTGTGGGTCAACAAACAAATAATATATTGGATATTATTGATTGGATGAAAAGTTTACATTTCACAACATCACCCTTATAAACAAATCCAGTTGTTATGATTTCATTATATTTCCCATTGCCATTGGGGTTAAGATGTTATTGACATTGATCAAAAAAAATCATCAAATTCTAGAACTTATTTTCATAATCCCCACATACCTATCATTTGAATAATTTTAATGTGGGTGGTGCATTAGTTTCTATATTCCATTCCTCCATTAAATTAACTATGATATTCATCACATCTCATCATTAACAGGATTTATGACCTATCTTTACATATTTATATGACCACCTACATCTATTCAAGCATTTACCTTAATCATTGGACCACCATTTTGGGCATGTAGATGAATATAAATACATTCCAGTAATTTTATTCTTGTTCTCAATAGATTCATTTACACATTTCTTATCAACACTATAGATGTTGTGGGAATATACCATTTTCATTTCCACATTTAGTCCACATAGAACTATTTCATCAAATCTACCATGTCTCTCATAGCTAATACCTTTTGAATATATGATTTTATGAAATAATGTAGTTGATAAATATTAGTTTTAGGGATACTAACAAGAATAGAGGAATAAAATTCATGTCTTGAATAAATTTTATCAATGGTACCAATGGAAGAATTATCATTTTACTTCATTTCAAGAAATTCATTCCCTGTATTATTATGTACTATATAATGAAATTACTTACTGAAAGATATCACCTCAAACTAAATCCATTCAATAGAGTTATGTTATTCCTCATTTTTCATATTCTTAATAACATTACAACATTTATCTTCTTCTCCTTCCAAACAAATAGCGACAATGATTTTTTTTATATTCATAAAATTGAAGAACAAATTATATTTTCTCAGCAGTGTGGACCCATTTGAAAGATGTTTCCTCATGGAAGATTCAAATTTATGTTTTTCACTTCCTTTATAATGAGAAATATCAGCCTGATTCATAATATTTGAATTTTCTGTGATCATAACAAGAAGATTATACATTCTAGCATATCCTAAATATTCCTTCTATAGTGGACAATAAGTTAATTTTATATTATATTAATTATTATTATAATTTCATATGGTTGAAACCATAACCTAAAAAATGTGTAAGAATCTATCTAAAATAATCAGATTAAACTTTTATATAATTATGAAATATACTTCTTTGGATATCTATTTCAGGACCACTTTTTCTCAGTCTTTGTATCCATAGGTTAAAGAATGGTTGTCAATGGTCATTACAAAAACGTTAGTATGTTTCCCTATATTTAAACGTATTCCACAGTTTTCACGAAATATTTTTATCAAAACCTCAAATTATTCTCCAAAAATTAATTTGACAAGAACTATAAATATCCATGACTTCAATACAAAAATATGAAACACATTTGGATTTATATTCAAATAAATTTAAAAATAAATGAATAATGTACATAATGTTAAATTATCTTTGTACACTAAATGCATAAAACTCTTATTTAGGGAATTATAATCAAAATCATCAAAAAATATCAACCCATATAGAACTCTTCATAGACATAATCTATTTAATGATTTTTTCTTCATAATCATGGGAAAAGAAAAATACTTAAGGGTGATCTCAAAAACTCATTAAAGGTAAGCATAAAAGAGGTCAATGGATTATCATTTCAGTCCATAAAAAAGAATAAGGTTATATGGTAGTGATTATAACTTATAATGTTATACCCAATATTTCTAAGATCATAAACATTATTCATGGTATAACTCTTATCTTTTAAAATGACATGAATGATAGGTGTGAGAAATTTTCATTAAATCAATCATGAAACATTATATCATGTCATAAAAGTGTGTCGTTATCATAGTTATAGAGAAAATTTCCAATTTCATGTTTAAATACAAAGATAATCAAATAATAATATATCATCTCAAAACCATATATCCAATAGTTTATCAAGTAAATCGACTTGTTCCCAATAATTTATCCTGAACATAATATTTATTCCCATAATGGATCTAGAACATGAACTAATTTCCCATAATGGATCAAGAACATACACATATCTCCCATGGTTATCTCGGGAGATATAATAAATTACCCAATTCATTGGAGGGATTTATAATTCTATTCCAACAAGTCATATAATGAAAATTATACCTATGTGTTACCTATTATGATAATTATATTTATCGTATTATCACATCAAAACCCATGAAATTAAAATTGGTTTAAATTTTTTTCATTAATTCTACATTTCATTACCAATGATAATAAATCAACGCCATAATCATCATGAAATTATAATAATAAACAACCCATATAATGATTAACTATTATATCAAATGAATAGATCACTAGTAATTTATATTTGACTTTAATGGATTTTATCATAGATGATGAAATCAATCAATGGATCTCAAGAATGTTTTTTGTGTAAAATGTCCTTTTCACATTACAATAGCCTTTCAAATCATAGAAAATCCCCAAATATTAAGTAAAACACTTTCTTTAAAAAATATATGGAAACATATAATGGAAGATACAAATTATTATTTTGTCTTTACGGAAGTTCTAGAACCCATGGATTCATGTATATTGACCATTTCATATGTATTTAAATTATATAAATGTATTGGGTTATTTTTTAAGAGTAATAGAGGATATTTGGAATTTTTTGCATATTTCATGGAGGTGATTTTTTTAGAATGGTTATTAGAAACAATGAAATGCCTCCGAAAATCTATGAAATTGAAACATTGAAAACTATGTAGTAATGATATTTTTATAAACCAATTTTTTACAATGGTGAACCTATGAAATGATGAATATAAGGGACTTGAGTAGTTGGTGCATTTTTTTATAACCATTAATGATGTCCTGGTGATGTCTGGTTTGAGGTGGTGGATTAGGCATGGTTTGAGAATAGATTTCATAGCTATGTTCCAAAATCATGAACTATGAAATGAAAGATCCAAAAATCAGGGATATATTCTTGTTTACATTCTAAACCTATCATTTTACCCCAACAAGGTCATGACATGAATTTAACTTCAACCTAATGATGTGGTTACAATTTCTTTGGATCATAAAGTGATTCATTGATGAATCTATGTGTGTAAGAGGACTAAATTACTTGGTAAGTTCACACCATTCATCGTATTCCTTGTATCTATTCCAATTCCATCTCTTGTAATCAGGGATATAGTCATTTTTTGGATGTATCAATGTTGTGTGTTGAAAATATTAATTGTATAATAATGTTTTAATTGAAGGGGTTGAGATCTATGGAATGTTTTATGAGTATTAAAGTATTTTTTTATGTTAGTGATTCATTCTTCATTTTCATAAATATTTGATATGTATATGGATTTTCACTCAAGTAAACATGATTAGAACGTGAATACAAAGTTAAAAACAATTTTTTTTGAAATTGATGTGTTATTATTGAGGAAATACATCATAAGTTATAGTTTTTAAATAGTGGAAATTAGATTGTGTTTTTGAAAGACTATTTTTCAATATTTTGAAAGGATGATATTAAAATTATTGTTTGGATTCAATTAATTAAATTTTTTTTATAGAAATATTTCTAATAATGATATGTTTTTCTAAAAGAAATATTCGGTTGAAATATTATTGTTATAGTTGTCTTGGTATGGTATAAGGTATATGTAGTTGTTTTACCTTCATATTCATTTGGTAAAAATAACACCCTGAATTTCCCCCATCAAAATGGGATGGATATGGGTGTTATGTTTCCCCCATGAAAATTGTACAACATGTGAAGGCTTTAATAATGGAGGACTCCCCACCGATGAGAATAGCGAGGTAGAGGGTTGACATTCACATGTTTTTGAATATGTATGGATGTGGGGATATGTGGAATCATGGGTTGGTATTCCAAATGGTTTGTGAAATGTCATAAAATGCATTTTCATTACATTCCATGCAAAAATTAGTTTTGATATAAACTATTTTATATTGCATTTAAACTATTTTATATAAATACACTAATATGTTTTATCCTAGGGGAATGATTTGTTAAGAAATTTTGGATAACCTATTGAGATTGGACTCACCCCAATATTGGAAACTATTTTTCCTTCATAGGTGTCTTCTTTCAATATATTTTTAAATGTTTGATATCTCAATTCTAGTGCGGTACATCATGATTAATTGGATTTTTTTGTCATGTTAGATTACAGAGAAGAATGATAGTTTTAATATGATGGTATTTGATTTATTTGGGTTCTGTTTTATTTTATTCCCTTTAGATGATTTATTTTGTTTTCTCCTTGTACTCAGATATGGTTGTTGGTTTTTTTTGGTGTTTTTGGGTTATATTTTTCAATCATGCATTATATATGAGTCTTTTGGTTATATTTATGATTTATTATTTTACCATCAACGTTAAAATCATACACTAATTTTTTTATGAATCTCATGAAATTTATTTTTTACCTTTGGTGACATTTGGATGTCACATATGGGAAATAACACCCACCACCAATTCAAAAGGCAATGGGTGAAGTGCGAAAAGTTAATAATGGTTTTATTTTGTTGGATCGTTGTATATTAGTTGTTCAGCACCTGATTTTTGTTGGAATCATGGAGTAATATTTTTTATCTATAATTTTAGAGAATAAAATTGTGTAGCTAACCAATTTATGTTTTAATTCATGAAACTAGTGTGTTTGGGAACATGAGTGTTTTGAGACAATTCTTAGAGTGGTCACCTAATCATCAAGGATATTGTTTTGAAGAAGTGAATAACATGAATTGATATCATTGACCTAATTCTATGAGTGAATAATTCATTTTTGGTATGATTTATGATTGTTTCAAAACCTTATGTGTTTATAAAATATATTAATTTGTTTTATTTTCAAAAAGAAAAGTTGAACTTTCATATATTGTATGAAAGAGAAAATTGTTGAATTCTAGAAATCTTTTTTGTGATATGTGTGATTTTTTAAAATTTAAATATCTATGAAATAAATTACAAGGGAGTTATATAAATTTATGTTTGTTTTATTCATACTGAAAAGAACTGGTTAAGTGTCATATAATCCAAGAATAACTGGTAGTTTAGAATTTGGTTAGACCTTATCCCTAGGTGAACCAAAAAATTTTCCAAATAATTATTCACCCTTTCCAAATCATTGAGTAAGGAAATTGATTGAAAAAAAATAATATGATATATTTCCTCTATATTATGGATTTTATAAAGATGGTGAATAGATAGATAAAATAAGAAGAACATACTATTCAAACATAGTAGAGGATGTAAATTTGTTTTCATGAGAACATGTGGGAACACTAATACTAAGATATATAGGGGGGATAGTTATTCTGAATGTGATTGAGATCCTCAAACTTATGCCAAAGGATCTTCAAACTTTCCTCAATGTCCCATAAGTATGTAGATATGTTTCCCATATATTCCCATAGACCATGTCAAGAGAGATTGTGTGACACCATATAAATCCTATCACAAATGGAACAATATGGGACATCGTTATTATTATATTCATGGTTCTCCCATGTTAGGTGTTATATAAACATATAAATCATCTCAAGCATTGTATGCTTCTGTGGGATTAGTAAAGAATAATATCTCACATAAATTGAAAATAAAAACCATCAGTGATTCGAGGAATTTCATCACTCCTCAACTAGTGCAATCGCAATAGGGAAACAAATATAAAACAACAGCAGGTATGAAATACTATAGAGGTGAGAATTTTATCATATATTATCAATCAAGACTATAAACTATGATAGGTATTAATATTTTAAATTCAACTAATATTTAATAATTTTTAGTCATGGGTGTGTGCCACTAATTAATTTCCTCTACTAATATTGATCTTATGGGTTTTGATGTTAGGATGATTCCTTTTTTTAAACTAGAAACACAAATTGTGATGAATAGTGTGTCTATCATCGATGTGTGTAGCGTGTTTGATAATAATCAAAGGCACAAAATTGGTATGAGGCTTCTCTGTGATAGAGATATCTGTATACAACTAGATTCATTGAATTGATTGAATGATGAAATTTGTAGCCTATATTGATTCCTATGCATTGAAGTTGAGCATAAAATATTCTGATGATGATATAAATGTCATTAATTATGATTTTTAAATGCATGAAATGAGGGAAAGATCCTTGGTACTAATGGTTAAAACTATCCCATACTAATGTATAGCAGTTTCTCTAGAATTAGTAGTTGATATTTGGAATAGAGATCATCCAACCAAAGTAGATCAATTCTGTTATGTTTTCTATGAAAATGTATCAAGTATTCTATATAAAAGTGATGTGGAGTTTAATATTCATCTCATATTGGGGAATATTATTTTTCATTATTCTATTATCTGATGGACCTAATATAATTCATGGAATTGAAGGATCAGTTAGAAGAGTTGGAATGAAAAGAGTTTATTCCACCTTACATATATCTGTGGTCATCACAGTTTATTTGTTAAAAACGTGGTTGTAACTCTTCATATTTATGTATATTATCATAATCAAAACTATGATTTGAAAAATAATTTGGGTCATATTCCACACATTGATGATTTATTCGACCATTTGAGAGGGTCCTAGTTGTTCTATTAAACTGAAATTCCATTAGGATATCACTAATAGATGGTGTTCTTGGCACCCCTGCTTTGAAGTATTTAACAATTTTGTAGGTATTTTATGTATTTAATGTGGTTGGATATTTATTGGGATACATTGGGAAGGATTTGGATTGTGTATTTGGTATTTTCTAAAAGAGAATGTTTTGAGCATGGTTAATGGAAACCGTGCAGAATCATCAAGAAACCGTGCAAGAGGAGACATTCGTCTTTACAAGGTTTGTTCTTGGTTTGGGTAATTTTGTGAGGAAACTATTATTATTCCATTTTGTGGATGTATAATGGACATGGTTAGGGATTTATTTTCCCAACCATGTCAGCTTACAATGTATGTCATTAATAATATGGTTTCCAATTATGTGTTCTATGGGGATTTTACCTAATCTCCTTCTCTCTTCTAACATACAAACCCTAGTTGGGGTTCTAGTTTCTCAAGGGTTAGAGGGGATCTTCCATTATTTTTGGAAGGTATTTTGAGGTCTATTCATGTTGCGATGAATGTGATTTTCTCTGGTATGTTTTTTCTCTTAGATAATTCTTAGTTTTCCTTAGATCTAAATCTCTCTCCCCCCTCTCTCTCTTCATTGTATACTTCCATAGCATGAAGATATATAGATTTTGTTTCAAAAATTATGATATAGGGGATTCTTGATGATAGTAAAAGAAATCTATGGTGGGTTTTTTAATGTTTTAACTTTATTCAGTTTGTGGATGTGTGGTGGGTAGATTTCTCCAAAACCCTGTGGTTAGTATATTATATATTGAAATTTGTTTTCTAGAACTAGAAGTATTGATTAAAATTAATATATTTTCTTGATATTGGTTCTGAATATGATTTTTTATTCTTTATTAACATTCATTCAATGATGATTTGTGGGAATTTGTGAAAAATGGGATATTGCAGTGAAATTTCCTTATTGTAGGATTTTAAAATATTGATTTTAAAATTGGTTTCTTGGTTTTTTAAATGGAAATAGTTTGTAAAAATGGGTTTCAATAATATAGATGTTTTATTTAAGTATTAATTGGCATTTATAATGGATTAATGGATTGTTTGTTTGTGAATTAGTAGTTTTCATATTGTTATGGATTGAGTGGGTGTATATGCTTGTTTATGGGCATATGTATTTTATGCATGCCTTCAAATGATGAGAAGTGTGTGGGATATACCTCTATATAAAGGGCATGTATTTTTTATGGAAGGTCTACTATTGATGATAAGTGGTTCTGATGTACGAATTCATTGGGAAAAGGATTAAATAGTCCAAGACAAGAAGTAACACAATTTTTTTTACAGGTTAGGGTATATGAAACCCTGTAGTTTTGATTTTTTTTTTGTGGTTATGAATGTGGAAATTTGTTTGATAACATGTGATGGTAAGCATATAATGGGATTTCTGTTTGGATTTCCATTGTATAGGGTTGGTTTTGGTAAATGTTTCTTGGTAAGGGTTTGTTTGGATTTCTAGAAATTTCTTCAATATTTGATGTTTTATATATACTATTTTTGAAAATGTGTGAATGGTTATATCCTAGTGGCATGTGTAGGGATGTCATTTGGGGAAACATACTGAGTATTTGTATTCACCACCCTCTTTGGAACATTAGTGCTTTTGCAGATGTCTTTTTCCAGTACATATGTAAGGGTAAAGTGTCTCATTTTCTAGAAGTTTATCATGATGCATGTGGGGTATTGTAGTTCATGGAGCATGGATATTAGTGTTGATGCATAGAAAATTTCATGGTTTCCTTGGTGTCTTGTTTTTTAGTCTTCATTTTAGTACTCTTATATTTGGATTTTCTGGGTTGTTGTATTAGTTTTATCAGAATTGGTTTGTAATATTTGGGTTTTTTCATTGCATGATCTCATTGGGGTGAGCATTGTTGAAATGCAACATGTAGTTGTTATTGGTATTGTCTTGTGGGGTTGGGTGGATTATCTCTAATTCAATATTGGTCCCTAATTTTTATTTAATCCCTCTGTATTTATTTCCATCCATGGGCACATTGGGAACGTCTCCAATGACCAAGTTGTATCTCAACAACTTCTTGAGACAATGAGGAAGAGGGATGACATTAGAAGTGGTATCTTTTTGTTCAGTCCTTAACTTCCATGTTTTTTGGTTCCTTAGACTTAGTTGTTGGTCTTAATGTTAGCATCCATTCTTGGTCCATTTCTCAAGTAGGGATGCTATCAAGGTATAGGATTGTCGGAATAAGAAATTTATATCAATAAAACATGTAGCAAACAATTTTATTCTTAACATCACACTACTAGGGTGATGGGTAAAAAAGTGTTTTGGAGATACTCAAATGGAATGGAAATCTCATTATCATGGTAATATCTAATGAGATGAGCATGGCATGAATGGAAGAAATGAATTCCCACTAGGAAGTATATTTCTGGGGTATAATGATTTATTTGGGTGAATGAATATATGGATTTATGGAAAATCTGGGAATTATTTTTTAATGTGTGGATTTCAAAAAAAGAGATAATTTTCAAAAATTGTACATCATGGGAAAAGTTAAATTGTGGAAAGCATGGTTGTGATATTTTCTATGAAAATTAATTTGGAATTTTATTACATTTATTTATAAGGGATTGATATGTATGGTTGGTTTTGTATTGATATATATGGAAGAGGGTAAGGATCATAGAGACCAACAATAGGAGGCTATAGAAAATGTGGTTCGACCTGAGCCCTAGGTGAACCAGCAAATAGTGCAGAGTATAGTGCAGGATTTCCAAGAAGTGGAGATATGGAATAATATACATGTGGCAAAGAATTTGAATCATGCAGTTTAGTATCAAAATTACAATCCACCAATCATTAGGGGTGATTCAGAACCAGAAAAGGAAGAAGTGTGGTTAAACAGAATAAATAAGATATTTGAATTCATAGGAACATCAATAGATCTAAAAGTGAAGATATCCACAGATATAATGGAATATATTTCCTATCATTGGAGGGATTTGGTGGTATAATATGGAAAGGACTAAGCCATGACATGGGAGGATTTTAAAGAATTATTTATTAAATAATTCTACCCTCATACATTCATGAAATCATCAAAAAATGGGTTTCATTTTTATTATAGAAAGTGAACCTCTAGGTAAAGAAAAACATGAAAATGTATATGAATTTACTGAACATTACACTCAAGGTGGTGCATAGTATATTATTTAAGGAACATATTGTTGAAGTTGGGTTGAGGTAGGAAATATTTCTAAAATTGTTCCATTATTTATAAATGATTACATGGAAATTGTTAATATAGAAACATTGGATGAATGAGATATTTTGGGAAATAAATGTGGGGTAAGATTATTGGTACCATTAAAAAATGTTGGGAACACCAATTCTAGGATAAAAGGAAGAGGGACATTAATTTCTAGGGTGGTAGTATGGCTCAAAATTCATTGGAAGGATCAGAGAATCATCCCCCCAAGCATCAGAGAAATACTGTATGTTTTTAGTACTCTTATATTGGCCACGTCAAGGTGTATTTTATAAAACAAGCTAGAGCATTTATAAGCTAGAATAATATAGGGAATCATTAGATATATTTTCGTAATATTCAAACATTTGGTATTTATAAATATTCTCATGGGTTTCAGGAATCCTATATTTCCATAGGGTTTGGGAAGTAGCATACACCTCAACAGTAAAGTAAAGTAAGTCACAATGATTCAAGGAATACCATGAATTCTCCTCAAGAAAAAAAAGATAAGAGTAAGGAATGAAATCAATTATTTGGAGTTGATCAGATTCTGATGGATGATTAGTCGAGACTATTCATCATCTGAGGTACAATTCTTTTTAAATCTACCTTGATGAAACTATTTTATAATATGGGTTTTCCACATTCTTTTATTTCTTCATGTGTTGTTAGTTTGATGGGTTTAAGTATGGAAATGATTCCTTTGGTTTTAAAACATCAAAATCATCTAGGTCAAAAAAAGAGTCGAGCCTTTATGTGTAGGTCATGTTGTATAGTTCTTGATAGATTTGTGTTGATGCAGAAATTATCAGTGTTTGAGATTGATTCTTTTGATAAAATTTTAATAATGTATTGGATGTTAATGTTTATGTCCCGCATTTTCTGTTATTCATGAAAAGTTGTTTTAATAATGTATGATAGTGTCAATCATCTCTTTACAAGAGATCAGAATGAAATGTTGCGTGCAATAACTTATTGGTACCAGTAGTTTTAATGATCATGTAACTGTAAGTGGCATTGTCATTGGTATCAATGGAAGGAGTTAAGTGGTTCGGTATTCAAAATACTATTGATGAGTTTTTGGATTCTTTTCCCAATGAATTCTCTATGGTTCCACCTGTGATAGAGGTGGAGTTTAATATTGATCTCCTACTCAGGACTAGTCTAATCCCACTACCATCTTATAGGATTGCACTAATAGAATTGATGGAATTTAAAGTTTAGTTTGAGTAATTGTAAAATAAATAGTTCATCAAGAAAAGTATCCATCCATTGTCAGTGCTGATTTTTTATATCAAAAAGGTGTACAGAAATATACAGATATGTGTCAATTATTATATGCGTAACCACGTTATCATAAAGAATAGATGTCCACTTCCTCGCATTGATTACTAGATTGATTAGTTGAGGGGATCTCAGTGGTTCTCCAATACTGACATATGATGCAGGTATCATCAGATTCGTGTAAAAAAATAAGATATTCCCAAAACAACCATCATTTGTTGATATGGCCATTATGAGTATGTGGTTATGCCTACTCATCTTACTAATACACCATTTGTTTTTATGGAAATGAAGAATCAGATATGTATATAATATTTGTATTCTTTTGTAGTGGTATTTGTTATTATATATTGGTGTATTCTTGGACAATGCTGGAGTATGAGAAACACTTGGCCTTAGTCTGGAGGATATTTGGAGATCATCAGTTATATACCAAATTATAAACGCATGATTTATGGATATATGCAGTTCTTTTCCTTGGACATGTTATTTATGAGAAGGGTATTTCAATTGATCTAGAAAAGATAGTGGTCGTTATTTAATGTGAACCACCAAAGAATGCTTTTGAGATATAGAACATCCTTGGTCTAGTTTCCTATTATCAACATTTGGTTCCTTGTATATCACTATTATACTCACCAATGACTCTTTTTAAAAGGAAGAATGTCCCATTAAAATTGAATGAGAACTATAATAAATATTTTGATGAACATAAGGATAACCTTACATCATCACCAATCTTGTTTCTGCCAGAACCAAGAATATGGTACATAGTGTTTTGTGACACATAGGGATCTGGTTTTGGGTGTGTTTCCATGCATGGAGATCATGTGGTTGTGTATGGGTCTTTCAAGTGGAGGTTTCATGAGAAAAACTACCGAATATGTGATTTGGATTTGGTGAAGGTGGTTCATGATTTGAATATGTGGAACCATTACCTCTTTAGTAATAAATTCATGGTTTTTACCGATCATAAGAGCATGAAGAATATTTTATCATAAATATATTTGAAAATGAGGCAAATGGGATTAATGGAGTATCTCATGATTATTGATATTCATTTATGGTACACATTGGTTAAAGTAAATTCAATGGTTGATGTATTAAATAGGAAGTTGTATAAAAAAGTGGCAAAACATGCCTTAGATCAATGGTTGTTGATGGTATTCATAGTTGACATGCGGTTGGAATGTGAGGACCAGGGAGATATAGTTTTCTTCATTCTTGTTTCATTGGTTCTTGACTTTCTTTGTTTGGTGAAATAGGAACATGTTTTTGATTCTATGTGTATGGAAAAGAGGTCAAAACTCAATGACGGGGAGACTATTGAGGGAAGTGAACTGAATGGGAATTCAGTTTTGTGTTTTCAGGATCAGATGATTTTACTCGTGTCTTTTCAAGAATAAATTCACAGAACTTATCATCATTCCAGAAGGGATGTATATTCTGAAATTTATAAAAAGTTTAAAGTGTTGAATGGACAATTTAGGTCCTTCTACTTGAGAAAGAAAGTGGAGGACTTTGTTTGGGGATGCATGTTTTGGAAGCAAGGAAAGGAATATCATCAGCAGCCAGAATGTATGTTGCAATTTTTACCTATCCCTCTATAGAAGTTAGAACATATAGAGATGGATTTTATTATAGGTCTGCAAGGAATGATTAGAAAGAACAATTCCATATGGGTGATAGTGGATCATCTCACATCAACATCCAATTTCATCCCTACTCTTGAATCTCATATGGTGGAGTATCTATCAAATATCAATATCCACGATGATGTAAAGAGGCATGTTGTACTAGTTTTGATTGTATCAGATACAGATATGTGGTTTACATCTCATTTTTGGTAATCCTTACTACAAACCATTGGGACTTAGTTGATGATTAGTTTTACATATCTTCCTTAGACAGATAGTAAATCTAAGAGGATTATACATACATTGGAAGATATTTTAAAATATTGTGGTTTAAATTTTGGTGACTAATGGGAGGATCACTTACTGTTAGTGGAGATATCATATACTAACAGTTATTAGGCCTCGATACATATGGCTCTGTTTGAAATATTGTATGGGATTCTATGTCATTCTCTTCTATGTTGGGTGTAAATGGGTGAGTCCTCATTAGTTTGGATGAGGATGGTCCAATGGAATATGTAGAATATAAAGTTTATCGTGAAAATACTGAAGAAGAACCAGATTAATCTAAAATCATATGAGGATCATCGTTGGCAGTTGTTGTTATTCTATGTGGGTGATCATGTGTTTTTCTGAATCTCTCCCGGTCTTGGACATCATCGGTTTGGAATAAAATGAATGTTATCTCCAAGGTATATTGGGCCTTTTGAGATACATTTGTGGGTTGGAGAGGTAATTTATTAGTTGTATTTTCCACCATGGTTTATTGTGGTTCAAAATGTATTTCATTTTTCATAGATAAAAATGTATCAACTAGATTTTTACCATGTGGTTCACTGGAATCATATTGAGTTAGAGGAGGATACTTAATTAGTGCATGTGCCAGTGTTGATTTTCAATAGGAAAGAAAAAGTCTTTCATGAAAAGATCAATAGTCTAGTATGGGTTTTTTGGAGACATGTTCAGATTCTGAAAGAAATGTGGGAGGGGAAGAAATATATGGCTTAACAATGGACCAATCTATTTCAGCAATGAAATTATTCTCTACATTTTGAGGATGGAAAGTCAAATGTTGGGGATAATATAGCACCCCGATTTTGTGGTATGTGACCTTTTTTATGTCTTTTTATGACTTTTTATGTATTTAATGTGTATATGTAAATTTTGGGATATTTTGTGATGGATTAAGAGTGTTTTTGGGGCATTTTTAAGGGAGCATGGTTTAACCACTGTTAGGGGAAAATGTGACGGATCTCCAAGAAACCGTGCAAGTGGAGGCAGTGTGCTTTGCACGGTTAGTGCATGGTTTTTCTATAAGGGTGAGGAGATTATATGAGGTCCCTAATGAAGTAGGATCATATGCACGTTTAGGGAACGATATTTCTAACTTTGCGACCTAACCATGAACGACAATTAAAATTGGGGTTTCAATTAAAGTTTCACATGGGTTTTTCGTTAAACTCCTCCTCTATTTTCCCATATGATCCTTAATCATGATTTACGTTTCTAAATTTTTATAGGTTCTCTGAAACAAATTTTGGAGAATAATGTAAGGGTATTCAAGGAGTGGTGAAGTAAATTCTTCTCCCATAATTCTTTTCTCTTATATATTTCTTGGATTTCCTTCGATCTGGTTCTCACCCACTCTCAGTATTCTATATCTACTTCCATCACATGATGATATTGGTTTCATTTCCATAAATGATGATATTGGGGATCTCTAAAGATAGGAAAATAAATCTAAGGTAGTTTTTTGGATGTTTTACTTGGATTCCGTGTTCGATTGTGTAGTGGGTCAATTTCATCAAAACTATAACATGGGTGGCTTGTCTCTCGACTCTATTTTTATAGAGGTAGATGTTTTGATTTTAATTATAGATTTTTTAGATGTTGGCTATGAATATGATTTTTTATGAAATACTTATATTCTTTTGTGATGATTTTTGGGTTTTGGGGGAATTCATTTATTGTGGTGAACTGTTCTTTGTTTTTGGATTTTAAAATAATGATTTTATATTTTTTTCTTAATATGGATTAGGTAAATGGGTTTTAAAATTTTGATTCAATATAAATGTTATTTTTTTGAAATATGAATTGATGTGGTTAATTTCTTAAGGGATTGTTTGGTTATGAAATAACATTTTTCATATTGTTCCGGATTTAGTGGGTTTATATTATTGTTTATTGTCTTAGGCATTTTATGCATCTGTTGGAATGATGATAAGTGGGTGGGAAGTGCCACTATAAATAGGGGATTTATTCTGGATATTAGGGATAGTAATTAGGATAAGTTAGTGTGACGTACCACTAGATTGGTAAAGGAGTAAATGGTCCGGGATGAAAAGTATGACCATTATTTATAACTTTTTGGGTATGTGAAACCCTAAATGTATGCTTTGTTGTTTGTGATTAATCAATTTCGAAAGTGTTGTGAAAACTTGTGATGGTAAATTGATTATGGAATGGTTGATTGGATTTCCTTCATATTTTGTGTAGTTTTTTGAATGTGACCCGTTAAGGGTGTGATTGTCTTGATGAAATCGTTTCACTATTTGATATTTTATATAAATTTTTTTATAAATTTTATAACGGTTCTATCATAGTGGCATGTCTATAGATTTAATTTGGGGAAAACCTATTGTTATTTATACTCAAAATCATCATTTGGACTTTGGTCTTTTTGCAGTTGTCATCTTCTAGGACATGGTTAAGGCTAAAGCATATCATTTTGGCAGTGGTTCATTGTGATGCTTTAGTGTTATTATGGTCCTTGAAGCCTTGATCTTGGTGGGGAGCCAGAGAGCATGTTTTGGTTTCATTTGAATCCTATTTTAGAGTCGGTTAGTTTGTACCCAGACATTGGGATTTTTTCGGATTTTGTATTAGGTTTATGGGAATTTTTATTGAATATTTTGGTTATTTATTGGCATGATCTTGTTAGGGTATACATTTTTGACATGCATAATGTAGTTGTGGTTGGTTATGACTTGTGTATTTTAGTGAATTATCTCTAGGGGAAAATCTTTCCCCAATTTATCATAATTCCCTTTACATTTTTTCCTACCTTGGGAACCATGGGAATTTCTCCTAAGGCCAATTATCATCTCATAACATTCTCAAGAGAATGAGGAAAGGGTCATGTGTACGTGTGGTATCAGTTTGTTCAATCCTTCACTTCAATGTTGTTTTCATCCTTTGTGTCAGTTGTCAGTCGTGTTGTTGGAATTTATTCCTAGTATATTCCTCGGGTTGGGAGGTAGAAAGGCATAGGATTTAAAAAAAATGTATAGAATAAAATGAAATAGCTAACCCTTTTGTGTTGAACATCAATTTACAAGGGAGTTGGTTACTTAATTGATTTGGAAACACTTATAGGCTTCATAAATATAATGTTGGTGGGTGTATCCAATGATATGTGCATGTAATGAACAATAGAAATAAATTCTCACTACGATGAGAATATCAAGGGTATAATAATTTATGTTGTGGAATAGATATATTGATTTTTGGAAAATATAGGAATTATTTTCAAATGTGTGGATTTGAAGACATTATGTGTTTTTTCAAAAATGGTGAAACATGGGAAATATGAAATTGTGCAATTTTTGTTTCTGATCGATTCTATGTAATTTTATTTAAAATTTTAAACCCTTTCTTATTAAGGGAGTGAGAGTTATGGTGGTTTTTTATTAATAGAAATGGAACAATGTAGGTGTCATAGAAACCAACCAGTGGAGGCTGCTGACAATGTGGTCGTCCCTGAGCCCCATGTGAACCAGATTCTAGTTAAGAGTATAGTTAATGCTTTCTAAAATGTGTAAATTAAAAATAAAGTGGATGATTCAAAGTATGTGGATCATGAAATTTAGTTTAAATAGCTTAAAACACCCCTTTTAAGGGTGATTCAGAATCAAAAATGGCAGAACTGTCATTCAACATAATAAATATAATATTTCTATTAATGGGAACACTAGTAGAGCATAAAGTGAATCTTTCCATGTATATATTGTAAGATCATTCCCATCATGGGTGGGAGGTGGTGGCCCATGCTGGAACAGACCCTGAATAACATTTTAGGGTTTTGGGGTATTTTTTGATAAACTTTTTTACTCTCATACCCTCATAATTCAGTGTACAATGAATTTCTTTTGTTTAAATAAAGAGAACCTCTTTGTAATAGAATATGTGGCGAATCTTATGACCATAGTTTTCTTTACACCCGAGGTGGGGAGTATTACATCATTTAAGGAAGATATTTTTTATTCTCATTTTATGTAATAAATTATTTCTAAAATAGCGGTCTAATGTGAAAATTATAACACCTAAATTTTGAATAGAGAAATAGTGGATGAAATGGATATTTTGGGGGAAAAGAGAAGGGGATTCATATGGGTACCAATAAGAAGTTATGGGAACTATAATGATGGGATCACATAGAATATGGAAACATATTTATAGGTTGGGAGTGTGGCTCGGAATCCGACAACAGGATTAGTGATTCTTCTTCATAAGCCTAAGAGTAATCTGAGATGTTTTCAATGTGGTTATAAATGACACATCAAGAAGGCCTGTATGAAACCACATAGACCATGTCATAACTATATAATAAAGGGGGATCAAAATAAGATTTGTGGTAATACCTTGAGGATAGGTGTTTCTGTCACTTATTAGGAGTAATAGGAATCTTATTCCTCGAGAGGGAGGGGCAGTAACATAACGCCCGTCAATATAGTAAAGATAGTAATAGTAATTCAAGGAATACTACAACTCCTCAAAGAAAAAATAAATAGTATAGTGTGAAAATGAAGCAATTGTTTGGAGTAGAGAAGATTGAGTTGATGTGGGTTTTCTCAGTGCTTGATATTGATGCTTTTGATATAATCCTAGAAATGGATTGGTTGGAAATATTTAAGGCCCACATCAACTATTATACACGACCAAATAGTTTCACAATATATGATGGTGTCAAAATTATCATTAGAGGATATATGAATGAATATATTCATGCAACAACCTTGTTACAACCATAAGTTGGCATGATCTTATATCAGTTAGTGGCGTTGACGTTGGCATAAATAGAAGGAGTCAAGAAGTGTTTCTTTCCAATAGTTTTTGATCTGTTTCTAGATGTATTTTCTAAATATTTCATAGGGTTTACACCTGCAAGAGATGTGTATTTTATGATTGATATAATTACAAGGACCAGTCCATTCTCACTTCTATCGTGTCGGATGGAACCAACATATTTGAAGGAATTGAAAGAGTAGTTAGAGGAGTTAGAAAACAAAAAGTTCATCCCTTATAGAATATCTCCTTGAGTAGTCCCTATTTTCTTTGTAAAAAAAGAAAGATATAACTTTGAGGATATATTTTAATTATCATAAACTTAACCAAGTTATGAAAAATAATAGATATCAACTTCCTGGAATTTATGACTTTTTTGAGCAGTTGAGGGGAGCTTATTGGTTATCAAAGATTGAATATAAATTAATGTATCATATGTTTCATGTGAGGAAGGGGGTTATTCCCAAAAAAGTTCTCAGAATTAGATATATAATTTATGATTATGTGGTTTTTCCATTTGGAATTATGAATGCACAAATGATAGTTATGGAATTGAGGAATTGTATATTTCATAAATATATTCATTCGTTTACAGTGGTATTTTTTATTGATATATTTCTGTGTTCGAGGACAAGGTCAGAGCAGGATCAACACATGGTGATAGTCTATGGGATAATGATAGATCGTCGGTTATATTCCAAATTGTCAATGTCTGATTATTGGATACATGAGGTTTGTTTCTGTGTCCATGTTATTTTTGAAAAGGGTGTTTCAGTTGATCTGGAATTGATTGAAGCTATTATTTCATGGAAACCACCAAAGAATATTTTTGAGATAAATAGATTCCATGGTCTAGCTGGATATTATCAATGTTTTGTTCATGATTTCTCATCATTAGCCTCACCAATGAGAACATTTACAACGAAAAATGTTCTATTCCAATGGAATGAGATGTGTCAGAAATATTTTGAAGAACTAAATGATAATATTACATCAGCACAAATCATGGTTATCCTAGAACTAGAAGAAGGTACATGGTGTATTATGATGCATTAGGATCTGATTTTAGGGTTTTTTATGGTAGATGGTCATGTGGTTGAATATGGCTCATGATAATTAACAGTGCATAAGAAGAACTACCCAACACATGATTTGGAGTTGTAGTGGTGGTACATGATTTGAAAATGTGTGTACATTGCCACTTTGATGAGAAATTCATGGACTTTACAGATCATTAGAGATTGAATACGATTTTCTCAATAGGGAAATATGAACTTGAGTTAGATGTTATGGATGGAGTATCTCTATATATTTTATTTTAACATTGTGTATGTCATGGAAGGGACATTCGGTGGAATATGAATTAAGTGTGAATTCATATGATCAGGTGATGCAGTAGGCATCAGATTAATGGAAGTTGATGTCAGTTATACCTAATTTCATTTTAAAATATGAGTACTGGGGTGATAGAGCAGTATTCATTCCAATTTTTTGAGTTCATGACTTGGTTGGTCTGGGTAAAAGTGGCTTGGTAATGGTGTCATTGGATTGATTAAAATTCTTTCACTATTTGATGTTTCATAAAAATTATTTATAAAAAATTTATAATGGTTCTATCCTAGTAGATTTTGTAATGAATTCATTTGGGAGAAACGTACTGAGTTTTTTTACTTACACCTTCCTTTAGAACATTGGTTCTTATGCAGATGTCATTTTTTGGGAATTAGATAAGGGTAAAGCAACTCATTTTTTCAGTGCATCATCATGATGCATGGGTGTTATTGTGGAGCTTGGATCATGGATCATGGTGTGGAACCATTTATTGTATCATGGTTTACATTGACTCTTCTACATAAGAATTTAATATTGTTATTTTTTTATTGTTGTATTTGGTTTATGGGAATTGTTATAGAATAACATTGTTGTTTTTTTGGAATGATCTTATTAGGGTGTACTTTGTTGACATGCACCATGTATTTGTGGATGGTTTTGACCTTTGTGGATGGGTGGATTATATTTAAGGGAAAAAATTTCCCAAATCTTCTTGAATCCATCGGCATTTATTTCCATCCATTAGTGCATTGAGAACGTAACCTAAGGCCATGTAGCATCTTTCCACATTCTCATGCCAATGAGGAAGGTGTGGGGAGTTAAAGTATTTTAGGATAATATACAAGTGTATTTTATTTCAATGTAATATCAAGATATGCACTTAGTTATAGTGTTGGGTATCTTGATGGAGAATTTTTTGTATGCTAGAATATTAAAATGTGATTTTTTTATACAAGAGGTTCATTTTGGAGGATATGTCATTATTGAAATACGTGTTTCGATAGTCTCATAAATGATAGAATATATTTTATCATGAAAACCACTAAAAAAATTCTTTGATATAAATAGATTCGATATATTAGTGGGATTCAACATATTGTATTTTTGCGACTTTTCAAATTTGGCATCACCGATGATAGTTATGATTATGAATGATATTTTGTTCCTATAGAACAAGGAATGTTAGAAATCATAACATGAGATTATAATTATTCATACTTCAGCACCAATCCAACATTTCTTGTGTTTATATTGGGTTATGCGGTCTATAGTGATTCATTAGGATAAGGTTTGGTTAGTGTTCTCATGCAAGAAGATCACGTTGTTTATTATAGACCATGAAAAGTAATGTGTTATAATAATAACTACCCAAAAAAAGATGTGGAATATGATAATTTAGTACATTATTTGAGGATTTTGAATTATTACCCTTTTTTGATAAGTTTATAGTTTTTAGGGATCATAATAATTTTAAAAACCTTCTCTCACTAAGAAATTTGTATATTGTTCAGATTAGACAGTTGGAATACCATCAGCTTATTGACAGTTTCTAGAGTTTTACATCGGGTAAACAAACTCTTATATGTTAATAATTATGTTAGAAGATATATATTTAATTAGATGAAGAATATTAAAACCAGTGGAAGCTGATGTTATTAAAAAATAAATGTACCTAGACTCTATCTACTAGAGTGATGTTTAGGTTTTCTTTCCAGTTTTTTTCTTGATTTGGTTCAGTGGGTTAAAGGGGCCAATATTTTTGACAATGAATGGGATTATCTGAGTTATAAATTAAATGATAGGTTTTTAATTTATGGGTAGAATCATTAGATCATATTACTATTGTGATCATGATTTTTAGGGATATAACATTGTGTTTTTATGATAAAACAAATTTAGGCTTACAACCATTCTAGATGGTCTATTCATATTAGAATAAAAATATGTATAAGATAATGAAGGAACAATTTTTGTGGTCTAGCGTGGATATAAAAGTGGCTGAGTTTTTTTAGACACCACACCTGTTGTTAGGTTAAGGTAGAGAAATAACTGTAAGAGAGTTTTTTGTTATCTTTTATGATTCTCAATTGTAAATGGCAGGTTATAACTAGGTACATTGTAATAGGTTGACCAGAGATAGTTTGAAAACCTGATTTCATATGGTTGATAGATCAATGGATAAAAAATTCGTCCTATTTATCCTAGATTCATGAATCTAATATGGTTGAAGAGATGAGAACATTGTATATCCAAGAAGTGTTAGAGAGGCATGTAATAGATATTTTGATGGTATAAAATTAAGATCTAAGGGTTGCGTCTCATTTATAGAGGCCATTACAACATGCCCTTGTGATAAACTTGAATAATAAAATGGTGGATCAACCTCAAATTCATAGATAATAAAATATAATGATCATACTATTGGATGAGAATTCTTTGTAATGCCTAATTTATTTTAGTAGTTTACGAGAGGAGCACATAACATTAGTACAGTTCTCATACAACAACAATAATCATTTCTCGATATGTCTGGATACTTTTGAAACCTTGTATGATTTTCTATGATGTTATCCACGTTTTTTGGTGGATATAGTTGAGTAATGACTATTTTGACCATACCATGTGTGCGGTAAAATAGAGAATATTTAATAGATCAAAAAGAGAATAGAGGCAACTTTGTGTCCCCAGAAATAATTTTTAGATCATCATTAACCACTAATTCTATTTAAGTTGAGTGATATCACATTTTGCGATTCTCTACAAGGATAGGTAATTACAGTATTTGTTTGTATGGAATGATATCTTCTTGATAAATTACACCTTTCGAGATATGTGAATGGGATGGTGAGGTGGCATATCAGTTGGCCTTTCCGTGAAGGATCAAATCTGTGAAAATTTTGTTTCTTGTATATCAATTAAATATTCAGAAATATGATATAAACCATGTTACAATATTGGGTCACATCAACATATAGGCAAATTCTATGTTGGTTCATGTTCTAGTTCTAATTATGGATAGAAAAGAGAAACTATTTCAAGGTAAAAGCATTAGTCTAGTGATCTTTTTGTGGAAAAAAGCTTGGATTCTGGAAGAAATGTGAGATAGTGAAATATAAATATTAAACGAATGGATGGAATAATGGAAACATAACAATGAATCCTGGCCTCTAGCACACATAGATTCACCTAGTAATTTCTACCAAATCAAAATTCATGGTATCCAGAGCCTTGTGAGGATTAATAATTCACGTTATGACCCTATTATGTGGAAAAGAGTATTAAGAGATAAATCATGTTATATTCAATACTTTTGTATCTAATATTACCTATTGAATGGGTGTTATGCACAATTTGGAAATAAGTGCACTAACTACGCATGATTATAGGAGTTCAAATCCAAGTTTTTTATTTTTTTTTAATTATTCATTTTGGCCAATGTTGGAAAGTAAGTCACTTCTCCAATGATTCCACTTAACGATTACATATTGTGTTGGTTTAAAATTGATTTAATTTATTGAAATTGATATTTAATTGATGTTTTATTGTTGATGAAAATCATATTTAGAGTTTATTTATTCAAATGGTTTATATTGGATGGTTTGGTGTAAATTTATTTTGATTCAGGATTGTTAAATGATGATTTAATTTTTTTTATTAGTTTTAATTCATGAAAAATTGGTTGGATTTATTTTTTCAATAAGGATTTTTGTTCAATAAAATAAATGATTTATTGAAATGGAATGGTGTGGTTAGATCCTCATGGTACATGGCATACAATATGGTTGTGTGTTCATATGAATTTGGGATAGATAAGGGTGTCCACATTCAGTCATCCAAATATTAAGAATATAGGAATCATGTTTCCCTTGAAAAAATGGATCAATAAGTAACAACATAGTGAAAGGATGAATCACAGATCGTTATTATAAAGTTGTTTTTGGTTGACATTTAAAATTTGGGACTGTGTAGAAATGTGGAATCATGGGTTAGTATGCAAAATATTTTGAAATATTATTAATGGATCCTTTTATTTTTTTAAATGAAAAATATATTCATTTTGATATAAACTATTTTATATAAATATTCACAAAACATTTATCATAGTATAATTAGTTCAAATCTCATTGGGTGGAAACATACCTAGTTTAGACTCATCCACTTCTTGGGATCTATTGTGTGTTTTAAATTTCATCTATCAAGACATAATTGAAGTCAAGTATTCTTACCTCTTTAGGGATAAATCTTGATATTGTGGGTGTGGAATTTTGGGTTGGATCATGTAGTATGTTGGGTGTTATTTATTGGAGGATTTTGATTACATGGGGTATTGTGGTAATTGGATTTTTATAGATGATGACTTTATGTTTTCCATTTTTCTATGAAATGTTTTTTGGTTCAGTTTTGTTTTTTAGTCTTATTTTGTACTCAGGAATTATATAGTGGATTATTTGGTTATTGTCTAGGTTTTGTTATTTATCTTCAAATGGAAAAGTTTCTACCAATTGGAAATGAATCCCTTGTAATTTTGTACAATTATTTAGGGTTTTATGAATGACACCTAAGCCCATAAACACTCACCACATTTTCCCAAACAAATGGTTGAGGGGTGTTATTCTAAAAAAATTAATTTTGTTTTGACAATATATGTTAAAATAAAACATTACATTCTGTTTTTAGAAAATATCAAAACTACCTCATTATGAAAAATAAAATATGATTACTTTAAAACAATTTTTTAAAAAGACAAAAATTGGAATACATAAACTTAAAAATCATATAAATGTAGTAATAACCATTTTTAATTAATATTCGAAAACAATGATATATAAGAATATGGGGTTTCCATAGAAGGGATAAATAATGATGATTTTCCCAAAAAATATTATCCAGTATTTTGAGTTTTTAAATAGAGAAAAAACTAGGGAGAACAAGTATTATAAATTAGTAAGTGTAAAAAAAATTATGAGTTTCATTTGAGGTAGATCATAATATTTTATCAAAAAAATACTTAATCACAAATATCCTAATGAATAGTGAGACTATAACACAAAATATTTACCAATTTCATGTCATTTCATTCATAATACTTTTGAATGGTATGTCTAAAATTTATATGTAAGTCCATATAATTTTCATAATAAAAAGTATTAAATTAATTTTGGATTGGTTTGTGAAATACATAAAGTAAAAAAAAATTGAATATGGAATGTGTCTCAATGATGTGAATGTAAGATAAAAATTTCTTACCTCATGTCATACCTTTCTTTGTTTATGTTCATAATCCCATTATAATAAATATATAAATATTATTCATAGAAAAAATTAATCTCAATGATATAATTTTTGTTTTAAATATGACATCGGAACATTATTTTGTAAATAATTCATATAAGAATCATTTTTTTGGGTGATAACAACATCATCTTTTGTTCATGTTTTGGTTACACATTCATATTCTTTGTACATTGATCGTTTTCACGTGATTTGTAAATTTTTTAATAATTATTTAAATGAAATAATTATTTTTTATTTAAATATATATCAATAGTCATCTATCAATTTTATATATAGAAAAACGAATTTAATCATTCATTAATATGGTAGGCTGTGTATAAAAATGATTATTTTTTTTATATTTCCACTGATGGAATGAAAGAGAGGTAAATAATAATTCATCGATATATAATCATTATTATTTCATATAAATTATATGTAGTCTTCAAATACATCCTTATTATCATCATTGTAAAATGTGATTGTAAAATGAATTACATAACCTGGTGGATGTGGTAGTCTAAAGGTACCCATGAGCAACATCCTGAATTTTGAAACGATTTTGAATTTAAGTAGTTATATATGATATTATAAATATTGAAAAATATATGCATCCCTAATGTAATATATAAACACTAAACCCGTCATAATACTAATCAAAAAAATGATGTGACGGAATATGTATTGCATCTCTACATATTAATGGTAATTCGTATATACGCATGAGTGATACATAAACATTCCATTTGATCTAAAATATGGTCAATAAAGGTTTTTTTAATAATAAAATCATTTACCTATATTTTTATAATGAATTTATAATTTAATAAATAATATAATATATTAATAAGATATAAGATAATAATTAAAAATGTAGTGGTTGGTTAAAGTGATTACATATTCATTGAAACAACTCATTTAAATCAGCTCAAAAGTATTAAAGGGATTGAACTGTTAGATTATAAAATATAATAGTCATTATCTATTGAAAAGTCCTAAATTGGATTTTTATTCTATGATAACATAGTGTTGGGTTTAAATACAATCAAAAAATTAATCTTTGGGTCGGTTTAGGTAATTTTTTAATTCATATATGTTTTTAACCCCTTGGTTAATATATTTTATCTATGTTGGGGTGATTTTGTTTTCACATTTGAAGAGTTATAATTTTACATCAATGTTCATAATTTTCTCATAAAAGAAAAATTGATTAAATTTTTTACCATATGTCATGAAACATGTCCTATTGCAATGTTTTTATTATTTATAAATAATTTTCTAAAACATTATTTCTCCAATATTTCATTAATTTTAGTTTTGACACTATTCATTTAATATGGATGAAAATCCATAAATAAAATGTGGAAAATAAAATATAATAAATTAAAACAACACTAATATTAAAAAACTAACTTAAATATATATGGAATAATATGCGTAATCAAAATTAAACAACATTTAATATTTCAATATCGCTTTTTCTATTTATCTATTTATTATGGAAATATTGTGTCAACATTGAAAAGGTATATAAATAAATTCTATAATTATAAAATATTATAAATAAAATTTCATTCGAAAATATATTTTAATTCTTACAAGTATAGGCACTTATATACATTCATATCTGTCTTTTTTCTCTATATGGTCACAAAATAGATATTTAAATGTATGAATGTTAAATTGTGAATTTATCATTGGATTAAATATTATATTTTTCATTTACATGTACACATATACATTAAACATATAAATTTATAGACAAATGTTATAATGGTATTTTTAAAGTCACTAATAATAATTATGAAGAATGATTATCATTTTATCACTTATTATTAACCTTGATTAAATAGATTTACCCTTTGGAATGGTGATAAATTCTACCTCAGTTGTTGTTTATATTAAAAAAATCATATTAGACAATATTTCTTCTAAAAATTCCATATATGGAATAAATTTTATAATTAAAATTCTATAAGTTTCAAAATATAATTTTAAAATAACCACCCAAAACATAGTTTAAACAATTTGTTTTACCAAAATACATTCTTAGGAATAAAATAGAGTCTGTTATTTTTTCATGTGGAGAGAAATAAATTAAATAAATTTTAAAAAATATGATTTTATTTATAATATATATAAATTTTATTTTAAATAATCACAAATATATTTCAATTTAATTTTTTAAGATAAAACTATATTTGTTTGATTAATATAGTTTCTCAGGAAAATATTTACATTATTTATAAATGATTTTTATTTTAATTTATAAATAGATGATAACCAAATAATTCATATTATGTATGTGTAATCCATAAATTTTCATGATTATGTTTTTCATATTAAAACCATCTAATCCATTGGAAATTTGATATCAGTATCTTTAAAAAATAATATTTTAATAGTATATCACAGTTCATTTAAACAGCGTGTTATGTTTAAAATAATCCATCAAAGAACAATATTATTTAAGATTAATTCAATTCTAAAATTTTTAGTTGGTAAAAATTGTACACCACAATTTTATTTTTTTGGATTCCATAGAACGTCCTCTATAATATTCAGTAAATAGTCTTTTTGAGATGTGAAACTATATAGCATGATCTTCAATTTTCTTCTCACTATTGGAATATGAGTAATCACCTCTCCCATAAAATGAAAATATCATCACCATGTTAATCCCTACTCATATTTTGTTATCTATTTTTAACATAGTTAAAACATCACATAAAACCCCCCTAATCATGTTAGAAAAATTCAAGTACATCACATGCATGGTGAAATCACTAACCTTTATTCATCACGGTTTAATGATCTTCCACCTCATGCACTTTAGATAAGTTTACAATGTCTGTCAAAAAATCCTTTATTGGGAATATCATTTATCTCATGTTTAGACTTAGTTAACCACACCCAACAATTAAATATATAAGTACATAAGCTTGTTTTATTAAATCAACACATCATTAAATATAATTATTCCTTCAACCATTAGCATAATTTAATAATAGAAACATTTATATTTCCATATTTATTCTGAAAAATGTTTATTAGGTGAAATTTAACTCCACCATAGGGAGAACTACACCATTTTCCTTCCTGATTTCATATTTTTTGTATATTCATAGAATAAAAACATATATTAATGCCTAAAATTCACCTTATTAACCACTTGACCCAATTTCTACTCTTATTTATAACAAAAACCCTTATAAAACGTTTTCAAAAAACAAAGACATGCCAAGAATACAAATGAATATTTTTCCATTTCCAAAAAACATCATAAAGAAATTGACTACAACCCAAATATATTTATAAACATTAGATGATTTTATTTATGTAATTATGAAATGTATTTTTATTTTTTCCATATTTTTATTCTATTTTGGTAAATGAATATAAAATTGCATTATACATCTCTCTCCCCACCATAACTTTTTAATATTCCAAATAACAATTTACATGCACCATAACATACATTTTCAAGTTGTCCAACTGAAATTAATTTATAATCCCAATATATATATATATTTATATATTCATACTTCTTGTTTGAATATTTAATAAACAATAATATTCATAAAAATATACTTCGTAAAATATGGATTCAATGATACCGATACATGGTTATTGAATCTTATAATTGCATTAAAATAATTTTTATACTCAGGAACATTCCTCACATTATTCGATAATTCAACATATAAATTATATGCCACATTATTCCTCATATTAGGAGATCTTTGAACATTGAATATTACTGATATGATCTATCCCAATTCTATATTTTCATCCATTTTTTGAATTTCCATAAGTCTTCTAAAATTTTCAATCCTCATATGGAAAAAACTGTCTTTTCTCTTATAAGATAGAGAATCATACACAATGTAATCCTTACCATGGTGGTAATATATAAGGATACCATAAAAATAATTCCACTCAACCCTAATCTTTTATTCATATTCGAATATTTTTATGTCAATATATACTTCATATATTGAGGATTACTATTTATATCACACCATTCATTATATTTTTTATTCCTCCATATTATTAATTAAAATAACACCACCATCTAACTAGAATCATGAGTCACTAAATTTCATCTATTTAAAATTGGTATGTGCTACAAGATATAACTATATCATCTAGTTTATGTATGCATCCCTATCTCTTTATCAATGAATCGCTATTTATCACACCACTTCATCCACTATAACATAGAATGATAATTTTTAAGATCCCCATCTTTTATGGGGATTTCATGCGCTGGATTACAGTAAATATTTTGAATAATATTGAATACAATTTGTTTGGGATTTAACTGGAGGATAGTGTGGGAGAAATTTTAAGAAAGGTGACAGAAAGTTTCATGTGCACGGTTGGTGTACGGCTTGCCTAAACTGTGCTCCATGCCGTAATATACTGTGCAAATCTTGAGAAAGTAGTTTTTCATGGTTGGTGCATTGTTTTTCAAACCGTGCACCCTAAGAGGATAAACCATGAACCCCCGAAGAAGAGGTGCATCGTTAAGGTGAAATAATAGGGAAAAAATCACCCCTACCCAACAAACCATGTGTGACATTTTAATTCACATGAAAATCATATTTTAAATCACCTAGACTCTTTAAACTGACCCTATTTGACCTCAACTAAGACTAAATCTACTCTTCATGATTTCAGATCCTCCTAGATATATTCCATGTCTTCCTTCCCTCCATTATTCATGATTATATGTTTAGATTTATGATCCCCACCCCTCTCAGTAAGATAATCATATGCCCCTTGGATTCTTCTTCCTCTTCCTTTCTTCTCCAAATATATTAATGTGTTTTCCCTATTTTGTTTTAATACTGATATAGATTTCGGGATCAAGACCATGTATTAGGAATATATATCTAAGATTTTATATTTATAAGTATAATTGACATGTCTCAATTTTTTGATATTGATTTAGGTTTTTTTATTTCGATCTCCTTCTACATTGTTATGCCATTCAATGTTTGGTAATTTTCAATTGGGTGATCATTTAACAAAAAATTGGAGTATGTGTTCTATAATTCAAATCAGAATTCCGTGATGGAGTTTATTTGTATTTATTTGTAGAATTTTTATTAGATGATGATAAATTGTGTTTGTGATTTAATTAATTAAATTGGGGAATTAATTATGTAAAAAAGAGACATTAGAGATATTTTAATTGTCTTTTGTGAGGAATTATTTATTTTATTAATTATGGTATATTTTAATTCTATATAGTGACAAATTAATTGTTAAATTAATTTAGGGATATATATTGGAAATTTTAATAATTAATTTTGTAATTACCTATTGCATAATGAGATTGTGAATTCAATAATTAATAAATTAAATAATTATGGGATTATTATGATGGTGGATTTTGATTAATATCATGGGAAAATAATAATCGAAATTGACTTGATAAAATAATGAATGAATATGTATTGAATTGGGAATATTAACAATCAATTGAGTTAATTATTGTGGTTGAGATGATTAATTAATTATTGAGTTAATTAATAGGATTGAGATGAGTAACTAGTTTTTGAGTTAATTAATGAGATTTAGAAGGTTAACAAAATTTTAAGTTAATTAATAGGATTGAGATGATTAATTAATTAATTAGTTAATTAATTTTATTGAGATGACTAATTTATTTTTCATTTAAATATTGAAATCGAGAATATTAATTAATTATTTATCTAATTAATGAGATTAATATGACTAAATAATTGTCGATATAATTAATGTGATTGGGAATATTAACTAATTGATTATTAAATTAGTAAGATGGATATGATTAATTAGTAGATGGGGTAATTAATATGATTGAGAATATTAATTAATTTTTGAATTAATTAATGAAATATTGAATGGTAACAATGGAATTCATTTGATCAATGAAATCTAAAATGGTAACAATTTAATTATGATATTTGTAATGTAATCTAGAATGGATAAATTTTAATTATAAGTAGTGGCATGACATATTGAATAGAAAATTTGGGGTTTTAAGAAAAGATATCCCTTGGGGATATTTGAGACTCTAGTGTGGGATGAAGTAAGTATTATGGTTCGGGTGTCCTCAGGTACCCTGGGATTTATGTTATTAAATAAAGAATAATTGTTAATGTGATAAATATTTTACTTATGAGTTGTTTTTATTTCTTAAAAAAATATACACTATAATTTACTTGATATTTCATCAGACACCATTATTGGTGTCCAACTGAGTTGTACCCACACCATACATGGTATGCGTGATAAGTACATGAATAGATTTCTTTGATTAAGGAAATGTTATTAGAAAATGACTTGTATTAAATGTATAATTTTTTAATAGATAATGGATTAGGGAATCAAATTTTTTTGGGACCTCCTTTGGAGATTTCTGTGAATTTATATTTTAGTTTCATTTTGACACATGGAACATACTTTACCATGGCATATCTTCTTTATAGTTTTGATATTACATTTCCAATTTTGGAAATCTTGTTATAATTGTATTTTTTATTTATGAGATCATTTTGTAAATTATTTTTTATTGTTTACTTATTTCCTCTGATGTATTACTCAGATAAAAGATGGTATAGTCTCACAATGTTCTATATTAGACACTCACTACTTGTTATTAGTCTCTAGCATATGGGGAGACACACTGGAGGTAACTTGAAACACTCTTCTATAGAACCGGTGTGAGAAAATCGGGTATAATCATTATAGAATACATGTTGTAACCATATTTATTTTCATATACATAATATTTTCCCCACAATCCTTTATCTAATAAATATTTTCTCCCATCCAAGTAAAATTTTTTATTGAATTATGTTTCCATTAAAATCATCCCATAATAATATGTAGTATCTTTCCAACATATGAAATCTATGATTCATAGTGACTGTGGTAGGAATTTTAAATTTATTAATCACTTTAATTATTAAAATATAAATCAATATATGGTCTCTTGATTTTAGAATAAGAATCAATAAAAAAATTTAAATTCATAATGAACACATGGAATATTTTGAATAATGAATTTCATTCTTCAAGGTCATAAATACAGGTCTTCAATGATCTTCATTCACTTCCATTAGCATGGAATTTATAAGAATATATTCTATATATACAACCAATAACTAATCAAGGTAATTTCTATAAACCATAATTAGTATATCTATGAATATATAACGGGGATAAGAATTTCCAAATTGAATTATTGTAAATGTATAGTTTTTATACCATTAATGGAAGGTTGACTTGGGTATATCCCCATTTTTTCCATATATTAATGATATCCACAATCAAGATCAATCACGAAAAAAATATTATCTCCTCATAATATATCATCCAATTCATTGATATGGGTATAATATACTTTTTCTTATTAGTGATCTTGGTCTGTCCCTATCATTTAATGATATGAATTATTGAACCATATTTATTTTGAACAAATTAATAGTTTCACATCATGGTGAAACACTAGGTAATATTAAAAACTTATTAGCTTTTTTTTAGAGTTTTATGAACTATTTTGGTAACAAAATTTGGAAAATTCAATAATGGAATATTTAAAAACAATTGTAAAAGAAGGTATAAGTTCTATTAAGAAATCAATATCACAATTTTTTCTACAAATAGTTATGTTAATATGATGTACATTTGAATATTATTGAACAATAAGAATATATTCTATGTTTAGTTTCTCCCCAAACATTATAGGGAAATATTATCCATGAATAGGTAGTAAAACCCATAAAATTTATATAATTCCCATAGAATGGTCATATTAATCCTTGGAAAAAACATAATATCATTTGATTAATTATAAATTCAGAAGTAACATACCTTCATTGAAAATTAAGATATTATCTTTATAAATATATATATCCCGTTACCAAAATAACATGAAATAAAACGAGTGGAAGAATAAAAATATTTATATGAATCACATTCCCAAACCAATTAATTGAAGATGAGATAGGGAACTAAGATGAATTCGGTATACCATTTGTATTATTTCCAACTACCCTAATATCTAAATACTAAGAATATTTATTAATATTCCTATATACATTTCATGATATGATATAATTCGTATAAATATTCCCAAATAATATAATTTAGTATTTGATCATACATAGAACCTCCACAAATTTATTTTTATTTTTTCAATCCGTTACTAAATAAATTATATTGTTTTCTCAATATTAGTTATTCATGATCAAAAATCATATAATTAGGAAAATAAATCAAAAAATATCAAAATTATGACAAATTTTTATCCACCTATGAAATTTTTTGTTCATCATATATCATGTCTAGTTCATCATCAGTTGAAAATTATTCTATACTCTCAATCTCCATAATTGTTTATATAGATAATGTGAATTAACAAAAGAATTTCTCCTGGGACTGCTAAACAAGTTTTGTAGTTTTTCCTCTTCTTTTTGAACCATATAATGATATAGTAAATAAAAAACCATCATTTTTATGTTTATTAACCCTATATGCAGCTATTATAATGATTTAATTTGACATACTAAACCACCATCTAGTTACTGGTGCCCCATGATGGTGGGTCACATATTGTCAATCTCACCAGACCATACACCATAGGCTATCGAATAATCAAGAATGGGTAAATTTGGTATAGTGGGGAGAATTTACCCTTATATTAGAGTCGAAAAATGGGTAAAAATTTATAAGTATATAATAGAAGAATTGTGATACAGGAAGATACTAAAATGACAGGACTAGTAATGCGACGTAGTAGATGCATATACAACAGATATAAGAAATATGAAGTAAAATAACAGAAAAATAAGAAACTGAATTATAATATAAAAATCCAAAAGGTATTATCACATACAAGGATTCATGTCATTCTGTTATACAAAATTGGAATAGGTCGATAGGATTTACAACATATTATACAAAAAATATAAAATTGAAAAAGGATTATCCACTCATATCTTGATAATATGCTTAGACCTATTCTCATATAATCCAATTATAGGTCATTATTTTCAAGAATATCCATTGGTTAACCCACCCATATCCATAACAATAGAAATGTAATCTACTTATGTACCAAAAGAGGTTTAAGTAGGGTTTGGGAGAAAATCCAATTAGGCGACCACCAATGGTGTATATATGTAATCCAATAAATTTTAAAAGCTAAATAGTGTGTAATTACAAACAAATTGTAATGAATTGTAGAATAAATAAGTACTAGGGTACTCAGGATCTTAACAGACACCTGGTGGCTCTATCTGCTTCGCCTCATGGCAATAATTAGTGTTTGTTAAGTAACTTTATTTATAGTAATATTATATATATATTGTATTATTATATTTCATCCCCCTATATGGATCGTGTACCTATTGATGTTAGTGGTCATACATCTAGAATACTATGAGTTGAATAGATCATGGAAAACTAGGACATTCATAACGACATTAAATGATCTTTTATGTTCATACCATGGTATATTACCTAAATATAATTATTATCAATATTATTCATTATCATGAAACGAGATGTATAGTATTTTTCCTTGTCAACAAACAAAATATGGGGTGTGGTGTGTCATTAAAAACATCCAAATATGTTGAATGGTGTGAGACATCATTCCCATCGTCCATTGTAAGGGAGTATGGAATGTCATTCCCAACATAACCTTATACTGTCATCTATAGGTTTTGTCAAAGGAATGATCATATTTATGTTAATATCCACGAGGAAATACCTCTCATGCATTTTTCATATGAATATCAATTATAACCAATAGTATTATGGTTCGCGTATATAATTTCATTTTTTATTAAAGATGGCGCATGGATATTCCACCTTGTTCCATTTAGTTTATTAATAAAATGAAACAAATCTCGATTCTAAGAAGTGCAACATAATTTATCTTTTATGATTATTAATGGAATGGATATTTAATTTAAATGTTCAAGAGACACATAGAAAGTTACATTCATAGTTAGGAAACTACCTACTATTGGAATTCTATTTCAATAATAATTCATGAACATATAAGGTGATTGGGTTCACTAAACAATTATAAAGAAGTAGGAAAACTCACGTAAAACACATTCTTAACACAAAAGAGGCAATTTAAAAATTTAAAAAAATTTAAAAAGGGAAACTCAAGATCTAACACCCATGGGATGTCTATAATCGAGGTTTGAATCCTCAAATTTCGAAAAAAATGATCAAAAATATCATAACAATGTGTTTATACCAATTGATGAAGACTAAATAAATTTTATGGCTACACGTAGTGAAGGCTGGTATTTGGAAAAATGGTATGACATTGAAAACACCCTTTGTTTGGGGAAAAGATGATATCACCTACCATAGGTCTATTTAGGAATCCTCATCTAATTATGACCTCAGATTCCAGGTTGATTAGGATAAATCAAATAAATGTTCTAGTGCCATGAAAATAAGGAAAAATTGCATATACATATTTATTACAACCAACCGGAATATAAACAGAGATAATAAGGGAGGGGAATTGGGATATTACTAGGATGAATTTTATGTTCCTATCAGATATTCATTTAGGTTATATAGGTGTATGATATCAAGTATCCTTGAATTAAAGAGGGACTGAGCTAAGAGAGAATGAGGAAGAAGTCATCTGCTATAATGCAAATGATAAAAATACAAATAGAGTTATTAGATTAATGAATTTAAAAAATTTAATTTCATCCTTTAAATAGTGGGAGCATGGTTTGGTCACACAGTTTATTCAAACCATGTGAAAACAATTATATCCAATCATCTTCTTAAGGAAATATCATACATGGTTAAGGTGCATGTCTTCCCTAACCATGTGCAAACCATGAAAAATTCCACTACCCAAAATAAGTTTTTCTTAGTAGAGGTGTGAATATGGGGTTTCATGGATATAGATAATTTATACAGCCCACATTTATCCTTTTTCACATCCCACCTGACTATTTGGGAAATTTTGGTATGGGATACATGGTTTCTACAAACCATGTGACCAAAACATCTTTGTAATTTTCTGTGGATCCAATATCCAAAAAAATCATTGGTCATCATCATGACCTATATGTGTCCATTGGGTAACATCATATGTGACTTTTAACAAAAATTATTAAGAAATATATTTCATACCTTCATGAAAATACATGTCGTTACAACCTCCCCTCCTTAAATAAACTCATTCCTTAGTTGACCTTCTAATGGTTATGTGGTATCATCGATAAAGAGTGCCTTCCACATAGTTTTTATATCAGCTTCCCATTCCTAGATCTCATCCTAGCATCAACTAGGCAATCATAACACCCACACTAGAAGAGATGATCAACCTCAAGGTTTTTTTACACTCAGATACAAAATGAAATTCAGATATTCATTGATGGGAGAATCCATATATAACATAGCCTCATTAGAATAAAATTAATGTGAAGAATTTTATCAATAATGGTGAAGATGAGATAAGTAAAATACAACATTCATAGACCTCTATCTGTGAGGATGTTAAATTTGATAAGCCATTGGTCTACTCCTCTGCATAACCTTGATCGCCCCAATGAACCTATGTGAGAGCTTTCCCTACCACTAAATACACCTGGGTCACAACATGTGATAGAATAACAAGAAATAATTGTCTCCAACCTCGAACAAGAGATTCGATCAGTGTCATTTTTCATATGATAGTTTTCTGGACTAATATTTCATCACACACATCCTATTCAACTGGACCTTCTATGTAGTCTCTTGTATAATATGTGGTCCAATCATAATTTCCTCCACTACCTCTAGATATCAAAAATGTGAACAAAATGGTCTATCATATAAGGCTTCACAATGACCCATCTTGATGGTACCATAAAAGGTGTAATTATAATATAACTCAAAAATGGTAATGTGTTTCTTCGAAAAACACATGATGTTTTGGACACATTCATGAAGCATATCCTCTATCTCCATAATCATATGCTCTATATATCTATCGATATTTTTATGATACTCCGTCCTCAGAATCACATGTGTACCTATGTTCATTTGTATCCCCAACAAGAATTATGACATAAAATGATTGTATATATCAGAACTATTATATTGATGATCTCTATTAAAAAATATGACCTCCCTGAAATATATCCTCTCTCTAATTTCTACCCATAAGTTCTCTCTCATTTTTAAGGAGTGTTCACCCTTTTCAATAATCTAAAACAATCCATACTATATCATTACCTCGATGTGATCTTGGTAAACCAGTCACGATATCCATCAAAACAATGTCCCATTTCCACTTAGAAATGATTTTTTTTTGTAAACTCCGTGTTAGATTCTAATGTTCTACTCTCACCTACTAATAGGTGGAACCCAATTTGATAAGGCTGAAGATATCACATTTCATACTAGGCCCCCAATACTGCAGCCTTTTATCATGATAAAACTTTGTGAAACAAATATGAAATTCACATATTGAGGAATAGAATTTCAACATCATCTCCTCTCTGAAATCTTCTAGAACTCATACACATCCATGGAATAGTAAAGTACCATCCCCATTGTCAATTAAACCAGAAGATGTATCATCATATGAGATTATTTCCGTTATGATGAGGCCATAAAAATTAGATAGTTTCCTCGTTATTACTCATTCTATAAGAGTATATGTAACTACTAAGGATTGGAGGATAGTCTGACCATGGTCCTCTTGAACCTCAATGTGAATATATGAGAACAAATCCATGAGCCTCACCACATTCCTCCTAAACAACATGAGTTTGAATCTTCTATCTCAGAGCATCATTTACTTCACTACCTTTCCTAGGTGTGTATTCTAGCTTAAAATAAAATTTCATTAGATACTCAACCCACCTACACTCCTTGAGATTGAGATCATATTGTGTAATGTTTTAGTTTAGGATTTGTTGATCATTTTATACCAAAAAAAATCTCCCCATGTATTTGGTGACTTTCTCTTCCAGCATCCGAACATTACCATGCATGAAACCACATGTTTTAGATTATACTGAATAGATCCTTCATTGATATGATAGAATCATTATCCGTGTGGAATTGAATCTTCCTTTTAACTCCTAAAATGATGCATAACTAGATTATTGTCATATGAATTTCACGCTGTTATTTTTCAATCCCATAAGCGGAAATTCAATATGTGAAAAATATAGGTAGAAGAGTCTGTAATTTCCTTATATCCTTAACAATATCTTAATGTAAAATATTTTCATGGGACATTGTTAGGAAACAATAGCTCTATCTTTCTCAAGGACTATCAAAACTCCTGACTATGATATAATAGGACCAATGAAATATCCTTTTTCAATCCAATAGTGTTATTTACTAGGCATAACATAAATGTGATGCTATATTAGTGTATTCTGAACGATCTCAATATGTTTTTCAAGGTCGTGTATGGAGAAATAAAACACTAAGATATCATCAACAAATTCTACACAAAAAAATATAGTTATATATTTAAATCATAATTCATAATGGAAATAAAAAACTTTAGTTTCATTTATGAGTCTAAACAGAATTACAATGTACTTGTATCAACAATAACATCTTCTAAAAGTTTTCAATATGTATTTCTGATAAACTAAATGCACCTAAATATAGCCTAACATCAAATATATCATTTCAAACACTCACCTTCCTTGTATCCAGTAAATGTGGTCATCTATTCTAGTCAATGGATACCAATTCATTGACATGAGTTCGTTCAAATGATGGTAATCCATGTAAATATTTAGGGTACTTTCCAATTTCTTTGATAAAATCCTAACTGAACCCCAAGCAGATATAGTGGGAAATATAAATACATTATCCTTCAGATCCAAAAATTATTTATTGAGCTCCAGATGATACTTTGGTTACAGTAAATAAGGACAAATTATCACTAGTTCTACTCCTGGAATAGTATTAATGATAAATTCTAAATCTCACATGGGAGGTATCCCATATAAGTCTCCTAGGAATAATTTCATAAAAACAATTGTGGGGGACAGTTCATAACCCCAAATCATCCATAAGAATACATGAAATATTATTTTCACATTACAAAGCCTATGAATCTCGGTACCCACTTGAGTAGAAAGAACATCCCATTTTCCTTTAAAAACAAACATACAAACCTCCGGTGATGTGAATGTCGTCCCCTGAAGACGGTATCATATATGGGATCTAAAGTGAACTATTCATTCCTTTCTGATGATTAAATAAAATTTCATCATGTTGGGGAAAAAAATATACCATATAAAGAGGTATCCACATATCTTAAAGGTAAAAGGATTACCTCAGTGAATGATCATTGATCAGATTTCTAATGGTGATATCTATCATCATAACTCCATAAAAGTGTTTGATCTCAAGGCCCTAACATTATATAATTATTATTTTCTCAAATAAAGAAGTCTCTAAAGTGATGAATAATAGATTATTACCTCAAAATTTTAATGATATATAACTTTTCATCTATATAATATCCTTCACTTAATTTAATTTGATTATACCTTGGCCCTCTGTGACTACATAACTTCCCAGAGCAAGACCGCTATGCGGGCTCAGAAAACATTGAATCCCAAATACTGCTTCCTTGACCACCACTTCTTATTGAGTGGCTCTTAGTATTATATCTACCAACTTAATGAGATAATATATTCACTTATCTTGAACATGTAGTATTAATAGATCCTTACTCAATAGGCATGGATTGAATAGTCTAGTAGAAGTGATTGACATGACACATCCGTCTACATCCTTTGTATCCCACTAGAACACTTAAAAACCAATTTATCATATGTATAGAATTACATGACTAGTTATATAGCATGATGTTTCCTTCATGAGGATCCTAACATAAGCTACCCCTGTGATAATCCTCATAGTGATGATGGAATCAACTTTAAGATCCACAGATATATGAAGGTTCCAAATCAACCTAATGTTCACTATATTCATCATTCAAATTATTATCTATAATATGGTCCTAGTTACAGATTTAAAACATTATAATCAACCTAAAAACATTGACATGAAATTGGATGGTGTATAAGAACCCATACTTCAATTTCTAGGGGCTCTTGAGACCATCAACCACTAGAGTTAGTGTGAACCACTATTTTTTAGTAAATAATAAAAAATACTTAATTACATAAATATATTCTTACTGTAGACTCATAAACTATATTTCCTTATAAACCCTCATAGTCTATGGAATGAATTAGTTTTAGAAGATAGTCTCAATATCCGGTCAGACCATATTATTATTTTAATCAACCGTGGTAATAAAATAGTAGAATCATTAGGAAGAGTTTCCTAAAACTTACAAAGTGAGATTGAAAAACCTATTTTGAGGAATCTGCAGATTCTCAATTATAGAAATTATATTTTTCATGGAAAACATTGTAGAATGTGGTAATCTGTCCCCAAAAAGTTTATAAAATTATACAATTGGAACACCATAGTCAACTATTTCATAGCCAATGTAGGTCAAAGAAGACCATTAATATATTTTATCATGCGGAAAAATCTTTCCTAAAATTTGACATCAATAAACAACTCCAGAATATCTCAAGGTTATATAGGGGACCCTACATGAGGAATCACTAGTGGATTAGGGAATAAAACCACTTGTGTATGAAAATCACCACCTTCAGGTGATTTTTATAGAAGGCATAATCACTGCAGGTCACTATAATTCAAAAAAATCTCTTCATAAGAGATCTTAATTTCTGAAAATATTGCATTTAGAAAAATAGTAGAGTTCGATAGGCTTCCTATAGATATTTTATACACCTAAACATGATCCTAAATTGAGGACTGTTTGATGGATAAAGACCATAAGAGGCCACAAGAACATAAGAGACACAACAAATACCTACTATTGAGGCTGAGTTCTGGTCTAGGTATCTATTTCTCTCATATAACATATCTATTTTGAGATTAGAATTCATATTCATTTTTAATTTGGGATTATAATAATATTTAAATATATTTTAATGGTTGAATTATATTGATCACCATTTCCAATCCATAAGGTTCTGTACTCATAATGAACCAAAATATAGCTTCAACATAACCCGTTTTATAAAATGTTCCATGGCACGAATCAAATGGTACACGGACCAACATTCTACAATTTACTGCATTAAGCATCCACATTAACTTAAATAGGAAAACACTTTCAGGATAAGGTTGGAACATTAAGTTTCAATTATGCCTTCATATACCTTGAAATAAATGTTAGCTCATATAATTATGGAACTACTATTATGAAACTGTAAAATGAAAACTAAAAATATTTGTAGTATGTAAAGATTAATGGCATATTAGTTCTGTTATGACTATAATGATTCATTTAATGAATATACCACATTTCATTGGAATTAATGTGAATAAATAATTATCTCTATAATAAAAATATCAATATGATCATAAGACATGTGAATAAACCAATTTTGAAGTGGTATAAACCCTAACTGGAAAAATCAATAACTCCTTTTTCTGATCCCCTATGATTTGGGTTTCCCTAGAACACGGGTAATCTATGTCAAGGAAAAGGGTCATTACCATATTATTTTTACTCTTATTATCTTATATAATACCCATAAAATTATGAAAAATAAAAAAAAATAGGCAATAACACATTGGAATGTCCCGACCCTCCGTCCACTTAACATGGTCCCTGATCTAGAGTGTCTTAAGGCCACAAGAGGACATCCCCATACACCAAAGGATGCAACTAGATTAAATGGTTTAATGTTGGTACATTTTGGTGAATATACCCTCATATAAGAGTGAATTATAAGATAATAGAAAAAAGGATAATCTATAGGATGTGTGATATAATCCAAAACTAAAACAGAATTATGAGTAACCCTCTGTAGAAGAATAAAATTCATAGACATAAGAATTGAACAGTGGAAGATTATATTACTGAGTAAATAAATAATTATTTCAATAGCCACAATAATGTATCATGTAATTGGATTCATGTCATGATAATTCACAAAATGTGAATAGGGTATATGAAGATTCAACATATTATATAAAAAATTCAAAAAAATTAAAATTGTTGCTCCACTAGAATCACAAGCATACATTTGGTCCACTACTCCAATTCTCCAACTATAAGTTGATCCTATCAGAAAAATATAAAAAGAAAATTACCCATTTCTATACCTAAAAATAATTAATCAACTTTTTCACCAATGTCATACCATGTAGGCTGTGAGATAAAATCCTAGTAGGCCACAACCATCAGTAATAGAAAGTAATCCATGTAGGGATCATAGAAAAACAAAATGATATAATAAATAAATATACAAAATTAATAGTAAATAAGTACTAGCTGACTAAGGTTCTGAATTGACACATAACAACTCTACCTGTTATATCTCTTGGAAGTAAATAATATATGATCAGTAACTACTTATATAGTTTTATTATAAATGTAGGGTAGTTATATATTGCATCTACCTATATGGACCAAGTACCTGTGGATGTTGGTTGCAATATACTAGGACTACCTAGTGTGGGCTGGACTGGGGAATAACATATTCATAGACAACCATTCTAATTGATCTTATACACTCCATAAAAAGGGTAAATGTATTACATATCATGATTAATGAGAGTAGTCGTTATAATCACTTGATATAGTGGTTAGTCATCATATAGAAATCTGAAATAAGGGAATGTGAATCATCATTTTCAACAGAACCATTAACCATCACCCACAACCTCTATCAAAGAAAAAATAATATTTTTATTAATATCCAAGAGGTATTAAATATCATGAAATTTTTCTTATGAAGACCAATTATAAACATGTGGATTGATATTCATATAATCAAGTTTATTATTATTAAAAATGAGGTGTGGCCTTACCACCCCATTCTATTTATTCTATTAATTCATAGAAATAAATCATGAATCTATGTTTTGAAATTTAATCAATCGATCTAAATTAAACAAGGAATTGAAATTCAATTTCATGGTTCAGGATACACATAGAAGGTTACTTGTACTATTAAAAAACTACCAACATGGTGAATTACATTTCTATAGATATTTATGTAATGAATATGTTCTTGGATTCATTAGACATTTATATTGAAGAACGAAAACTCAATTAGAACACAACATAAAATTCTTTTTGGCATCTTGGACATTTAAAATATTAATTTTAATCTATAAAATAAATCCAAAACCCAAAAAGGGTGTTCATGATCGATGATGTGATCCTAAATTTTCAAAATAAGGGTGAAAAAGTGCATAACAAAGTGTGTATGCCAATTGAAGTTGATGAAATCAATTTTATGTTGATTCATCATAATGGCTATCATGCGATATAATGGAATATTTATGAAAACACAAAAACATTTCGGGAAAACAATGACACCACTTACCTTAGGGTCAATGATGACCCCACTTCTGATGAAAACCTTATATTCAAAGTATATTTGGGGAAATCAATAAAACGCTCTCACAACATGAAAATAGGAGAAATTCCATTTCACCTTAATAGAACAGGAGATATAAATCTAAAATAATATTTTAAGGGAGATTAATAGAGATCATACTCAGATAGATATAATGTTTCTCACAGATCTTGATTTGGAGTCCTGACATTTGCGTTTTCTATGATCCTAGAATAGAAACAGAAGAGAGATATTGGAAAAGGTAGAGGAATCCATCCACTAGATTGGAGAGGTGAAAATAAAAATAGGCTAATTGGTTTAATGAATGTTAAAATCTTATTTAACACTAAAAATAGGGTTTTTTGGGTTTGGTCACATGATTTGACCTAACCGTGTGAAAATATTTCTATCTTTGCTGCTTAAGTGAAAACAAAGCACCGTTAATTCATGAAGTTTCTATAACCATTCAAAAACCTTGAAAAATGGATTTTTCCAACCTCATTGGGTTTTCACATTAGTGTATAAATATGGTTTCATGGTGTCATACAGACCATACGGCCCCAAGTTCTCTTATGCCTCACCCTACCTTGCTAGTAGAGAATCTGCAGGATGTGCTGCAAGGTTTCTACTTACAGAGCCTCCAATTAATATTTCAAAATTTCTTGGGTTTTTTGGATCTGAACAAGCCCTATACACCCTCATGATCTCCATGAATCCATTAGAAAAAAAAACATAAGGTCTCTTTAAAGTAATTTAAATTAAAAACTAATGAGTCATTAATTCATGAAAATAAACGTTGTTACATAATGTCCACATGTTTGTACCCAAATAGGTATTTATTATAATAACAATAAACAATCTCTATATCACCAAAACATAAACATGTTATACTATATGTATTATTATCCCCTTGTATTTTAATAATGTTTTCTAATTCAAAGATCCTAAACGAAATAAATATTTCTCTCATACTAATTAGTATTAACTAGAAAAACAATAATATTATATAAATTTAGATGATTATTCCATACATATCAAAATAATACACATCCAAAAACCATAATGTCATGGAGTATATTGAAACTATATAAATATTAAATATATTTCTTGAGATATATTCAAAATACTCTCTAATGATCATATAAAATATTACCCGTGTTAGACATACCATATTGAAAACCTTTATTCAAAAGAAGGGGGAAATGACATATTAGAAATGTTGAACTTCAAATATCATTAATTGAAAAAAAATAGATATATCAATTAATGAATTTATTTTTATAAGATAATTTTAAGAGTGTGATAACATGAAATTATATTTTGATGGATGTCAAAATAAAAACAAAAAAATATTACTATATGGATTACGAATTATATTGATCAACTATGTGATGAGGAATTAGTTTATAGGATTGTACAATTAGGGATTCCTCATGTTTGATTAATAGTGGAACATACACCTATTGATATAATAGAAGAAACTCACCCATATTTTTAGGTGGATTATTAGTGTTGGTTTTTGTAGCCAATATTTCTTGAAATGTGTGTGAAGGATATGTTTATGTGGAGTGTGGTAAATGATTTTCAAAAGAAGAGGTCACCAAGGTGACCTCATTGATCTAACATCTAATTAGATGGTGGTAAAAATGTAAAGACTCAATTATGGTGTAAAAATATGTTATTTGAGTCTTGTGAATCAGAATATAAGTCAAAAATATTTTAGAGAATACATACCATTGATAATTTTGATGTACTTATTAGATTTTTATGTATGAAAAATTTAACATAAACGTGCCATATGATATAGAGGATTATTATTATTTAAATATGAGAATTATAACATGGTCGTTCAACAGGATTTTACGAATAAAAATATATAAAAATTTAAATATATATATATATATATAATTTTCCCTTAATTAAAATATACTTATTTAATACCAAGGAAATAAGTACAGAGTTTTAAATTTAAAAAATAACATCTTTTTAGTTTACATAATAAAATTTTCAATGTATAGTATTATTCAGTATTATGAATATTCATAACAAATGAAATAAGAATTTAAGAAATATTTTTTTTATTATTTTAAAAATAAATTATCATTCATATATTGATTATAATTTTTTTAAGTGTAGTTAAAATCCTTTTAATGTAAAATGTGTTATTTTTAAAAAATAATTTTTCCCAATGTAACTTATTACATCATAAATAAAATTAATCATATATAAAAAATTATTTTAATTTAATTTTTACAAAAAATATTGAATAAAATTTATTTAAATTCATTCAATGGTTTTTATTATGAATATAATGAGAAAAAATATATTTTTTTCATTAATTGTTTTATTAAAATTATTTTTATGAGTTTTAGGAACAAATATTAGAATCATTCTCTAGAACATACAGGAATTAAATATTTTAAAATAAATTCAGTATTTTTTATCATCATAATTAATAAAATTTAGTAACATGAACTTAATTTTTTTCATAAAGGATAGTAGCCATCATAAAAGTGACCAATTTGGTAAAGTATAAAATGGATTAATCATGGATAAAACAATTATATAAGATATCTAAATCTCTCCAAAAAATTACTTTAGTTAATTTTATAGGATTATTTCAATTAAACATATCATTTGGTTTGACATATTTCAACATGGTGTCATTATCTTTTGAAATTGGCCACTATATTATAAGTAATTGATAAACACAAAATATCACTCTCTTTCTTTTAAAATATCTAATATGTTATCATAAAAATAAATCATTCGTATGAATGATAAGAAATGGTAATTGTGAATATAAATAAATTTTTTTATGATATTGAATAATTTTTAAATTTTTGGTAATGGTATAATTACATAAAATACTTATCCATCCATGATGTAACACACGTTCAATTGTGTGAAAATCATTGTAAATAGTTTTAATTTAATAACATTGAATCGTTTTGGAAATATTAAATTATTTTATACATATAATAGATCATGTTGACTGATATGTAATTTTTAAATTATTAAAATTAAAATTCTATTGTATTTATTATATTGTAAAATTCAAATTAAGGGAATAGTTTCAAAAAAATAATAAGTTTATTTTATGATAAATATTAATTAATTAATTAATTGAAAAGTTTAAATAAAATATTTTTTTTATTAATATAAATGATCAACTAAATCATCTTTTCATCAATTATGATTAACTTTATCTTTTTATAATGAAATTATTGGTCCTTAAAAATTAAAAATCATTTTTCCAATGGTAAGGGTTAAAAAACTACCAACAGATAAATCTAAATTCAAATTTGTTAACATAAACAAAATAATATTCTAAAATAGAGAATATGATTTTATTTCAACCCTATATCATTCCATATTCTTACATTTTTAAATTTGGAGATAAATTTCTATGAATGTTAGCTTATAGTATTTAAATGTTTGAATAATATTAGGTGTGTCCTGCCTCGCACATATCGAAGGGGACCTCCTATACTCTCTAATCCAATACTGTTGATCACTTTATCTCATCTAGACCTACCTAGTTACACTAATAATATTGGTATTCTTATCATGGATTTTTTTCATTCCAAGAGATCCATCAATGAGTCCATAGTGTTACTTCCAATGGAAGATGACCGAAGAACTGTTGTATGTTCTTACATACCATTTTCAGGTTTCATTCTTCTTAGACACCATTTAAATTTTAAATAACCATATTTTAGTAACTAAATTATAATATTAAAAATGATTATATATATTTATTTTTATTTTATAATCATTTTCAATGTTCTTCCTATTTGATGGTAATTGATAGTGTCGCTTGTGCGTAAATGTGGACTATAACTTTTATGAAGCCATGTGATTCATATTTCAATTAATATTTTCATGGATTTTAATATTGGTATATTCAATGAATATATTTTTTTATTATTATTATTATTAATGATGATATATTATTTACCCTTATTTTATTCATTATATTGAAATGTAGACATGTCACATGTGTGTGAATACATGCCATCATCTCCATCAATAGATGTAATAATTTTTTATCACCCATAAACATGTATGGTATTAAAAGTGAATATAATGAAAAAATATTATACATATGAAATAATTGAGATTCTATATATGATTAAATCCTAAATAACATTCAATGACTAGAACCATTGAACTAAAATGTGCATGAAAAAACAAACTAGTATTCACTACAATATTAATTTTTCTGAAAAATTAAATACAAATAGATAATATAAAATTATAATATAATAGAATACAGTAATATTAATATTAATATGAGTTTTTAACAGATTTTGAGTAAATTTTTATTTATTATGTGGCATTTTGTAAAGTGTATGATGCATGACAGGGCGTGAGGTAAGAGTTTCTCATATTTCTTTTTTTCTGTGATACATATGAAATATTAACTTTATAATTATTTTTTGTGGATTATATAATACAAATTAATTTATCATATGATTTTTTAAGAGAAATATGCAGATTTAGAAATCCTCATATGATTCTCTATTTAATGTGGTTCTAGTTTAGAGAATATAAAAATTTCAAGGTTTTTTTATATAAATATAATTTTTCTAAGACATGTTTCGTATAATTCACCTACATGGGTTTATATATTGAATATACCATCCCATTGATATATTATATTATGAGTAAATTTATAGTCATTTGTTAAATATATTTCATTCAATTGGATTATGATACAAATGCTTCTAAATAAGTAAAGGATTATGTTACAATGTCATTTTTAGAGTATTATATATATATATATATATATATATATATATATATATATATATATTATTGTGTAAAAGTATATAATACTTATCCAATAAACACCATATATTTCATTTTTCTAAATTTAGTCATTTATATTTAATGTATTATTAAAATTTTAATCCTTTTCCTACAAAATATGATTAATAATATATTTTTCAAGAAAATATGAAATTTTTTCTTCTTTGTTTGATAAAATTTTTCTCCAATGTCCATGTTGTTAAAAATATATTATATTATATTTTATCTATAACATAAAGTTTTAATATAATTATTGTTTGTACCAATGAATTCCACTAAAATTTATTAACTTTAATATTTTCAAAAAAAATTACATATGACTAACTTTGTAATTTTCTGTAACGTGTGACAATAATTTTTAATTTTTACACATATGAAATGAAGGACTTCTCCTACTATCAGGACCATTATTTTCATTAATTATAACATTACTAGTTTCCCTATATCATATCAAAAAAATCTCAATATTCTTGTAACTTTTATTTTAATGTATAAAAATGGAAATTGATGTTTTCCATGTTTTCAATGAAATGGTAAAATTTTCTTTTACTATAATTTTACAATTATGTTAACATAATTTATTATTATTATAATTTATTAGGGTTTTAATCATATAATATTTTCCTTTTTTTCATGCATGGATTATGATGATATTTTTCCAATGGAGTTCTTATGAATACCATTTGTCTTCAATTATTAATAATCTGATGTTGTATTTATGATGTTATGTGTAAAATATAATGAATCTCTTTTCTTTAATAAGGGTTAATTAAGTTATGTTGAAATATGGGATGTTTTTTACATTATTTGATTGAATAGAGTTAATGTGATGATGATATTTCTATGAAACTCGTTAATTTTTTATGGGTAGTGTTGATATAAGGTGTGTCATGTTTTTAGGGTATTGTGGAGTAGTTATATTGAATTTCATTATTTTATGGGTGGCTCTAGAATTATATATCCATATAGTTTCTTGGTTAATAATTAATGTCTCATGAAATAATATATAATGGAACAAAAATTGAACCCATTTCGTTAATATACCCTTTTAACTGTGATTATCTAGAAAGTAAACAAATAATTTGGATGTTATGGAACGGGAAGTGAACCTAATCCACTATGAGAATTTTTAAACATGGTAGTCATTGGAGTGACCCTTGAGTATGAAAATGTTTATATATTCTTATATAAAATATCAAAATGTATGTAATTTTCATATTATTTGTTCTTATGGATCGGGGTGATTATTAATGATTCCACAGTCTTATGAATTAGTTATTTTGGTAGGAAAACGATTTATTCCATAATTCAGAATTAATGATAATTTATTTATAATATGTTAATATAATAATGTATTATCTATTTTCATCCCATTATTATTTTCATATGTGCACATATGATTAATGATTTATATCTCCAAGAATTTCATTTACCGAGCATGAAATCTAACTATTTATTATGTTGACATTTCTAGAAGTTATATAAATTTTTTTTAATATTTTTTATTTATATGAAGGTTTATATTTGAGATTATATTTTTTGATGATGTGGGTGATCAATCATGACATGTATAAATTATTTATAGCATAGAAAAATTTACTAAAACATTATGGTTATAGATATTGTGATATTATGAAATATATTCACACTCCCCAAAAATTATGTGACATTTATGCGTATAATTAAAGGGTCACATTAGTAGGTATCATATTATGACAAAGATATTTTTTTGGATTATGATTACAAAACATTTTTTAATCCCTTGGCATATGTTTAGGAGTTGAATAAAATCCAAAAGTTGTGGTAAATTCTACGTTGTTTGATTTCTAAAAAATGAAATTATTTCTTATATACAAAGTATTGGATACTGACATTAACCCATATTTACAAAGGCATAGTAAATCTAAGAAGTGCAATATGATATTAACTCAATATTTACTTTTTTTACAAAAAAGGATTAGTATCTACATGAATAGTTTGATACTTATGGGGGGGATATTCTTTAGTCAATTTGTAATCACATTAGTAGCCATTATGATGAATGAGAGTATATATTATGCAACAACCTATGATAAGACAGTATTATGTGAGATAAACCATAAGATTCGTTGGTTGGTACTAAGGTGTCATAATTTCTGAAATATTTTTGAATTAATTGTATGTAAATTTGAAATATCACTCTGATTCATAGTTCTTGATGCTTGTAATATAATTTTATCTTTTAGTAAATTGTTGACACTAGGAGGAACCAACATAATACTGGGTGTGAAGTGAAATATGAGGGTAATCAGCATGAGAAATTATTCAGGATAAATGTTGGGGTGTAAAATTATATAGTCATACATAACCATATATCTTAATTTATTATAAAATAATTATATGTATGTGACATTTATCACAAAACTAATAAAATGAAAATTGATATTGTGTGTTAAGGTGATGGTGAAAATAGAGGAAAATAAAATCTTTTTTTTTTATTTCAAAAATGAGGAAATGAGAATAATGGTGCATGTATTAATGAAATAAGAATATGTTTTATGAGTGGAAAATAATGATAATGAGAAAAAAATACAATTGGATAAATGAAATTTTCCTATATTAAAAGGTAAGTGAATTATGGATTTTCTACTGGGGATGATCAATAAGTGGATTTCAATGGTCATAGAAATTGGGTTTTTATGGTTGTAAATGATCCAACTACAAGGAATATATAAATGATATGAATTATTTATAATGATATAAGTATAAATTATGAATATATAATTTTTTATGAGTCTTACGATAATATTTATATTTCCTATTATATTAATGTATTATTGTGGAATTTTATAGAATGTATTAGTCAAAGGTTTATGATGAATGTTTAATTATTAAAGTACCTACAAATTGAGTTTTGAGATTCATGATGTTATATATGTATTGATATTTTTAACGATGATCATATGTACAAAACCATTTAGATTATTTTGATGTTTTATGTGATAGGATTACATTGTGAGACATTTTTTTGTTTTAAAAATGATTCAGATATATATGAAGCATTTGATTATCTAGTGATTTGAGTAAGAATGTTATTCTATTTTTAAGAATAATTTTACTATAAATTGAAGGTATGTTATTGGATAATAAGGTATTTTATATAAATATACTTTCAATTATTGAACAGTAATTATAAATATTTGTTAAATGTTATTGATTACTATGGAATGTAAATTTTTATTAAGGTGATATATATGATTATATTAATAGGGAATAATCATTTTTAATATATTATTTTATAATTGAATAATTTTTTTATAGACAAAATGTATGTTTCTTTTTTAATAATATGAGATCATTAATTTTTCTTATCTGGTTTTGAATATCAAAAAAAATTGTATGAGTTTTATAGTTGACTTTTAAGGACTAAAATAAGTTAAACAATGGGTTTTATTATTGAGGTTTTATAGATTAATTTATAATTTTTAAAAATATTGTTTTTAAATACTAGCCTATATTTTTCTAACCATGTTGGTTTTTAAAAATTTATAGAGATAATAAGAATAAATTTTCATCCCTTTTGTAATTTTTGATCAATTAAATGGTATATATGTAAAATAGAAAATAAAAACATTTAAATGGAAATTTAATATATGAAATTAATAAGACATTGAAACTATAAAAAAACACAACTAAAAGATTAAAATTTTAAAATAAATAAATAAAATATATTATATCATATTCTCTATCTCGATTTAAAATAATTTCTCAAACTCTATCAAGGGTAAGACAAATTTAACGAATAATTTGTGTAAAATATTGATTTACTATCAATTCATGCTTTTAGAAACCTATTTATGATTATTGTTTTCAAAATACACACATGGAATAACAAATATTTAAGGGAAATAAGATTAAATTAATTATTTTATACATTAACGTCATTTATAAATGTACAGTTAATTTATTTTCACTAAGACTAATTTATATTCGCTTATGCACATTTTCCTTCCACTCAATTAAAATTTAATTGAATATATTTTAAAATGTTTTCTATTAAACATGGGATAAAAATATTTGATGATATTTAAGTGTAGAATATAATACCGAATGATTTTTTTTCTATTTTCTCCTTAATAATTTTTTTGTACGATATCTTTTGATACACGTGACAATGTGATCAAAAAAACTTCATTATATTGTTGTAATATTATTATTTAAACATGATTTTTAAAATCTATCTATTATATTAGTGGGTATAAACAGGAAAATTAAATTATGAATGATGTTTATAAAAAGTTTCCTTAATGAAAAACTCGTTATTATTTGTTGATAAATATGTACTCAATTTTAAATTCTTGAAATATTTTCATTTTATATTAAGAGATTAATTTTTTAATTTATTATATTAATCTATATTAAGAAACTTGATCACTACTGAATATAAATTTTATAAAAGTAATTGTTCTTAAATTTTAAATAAATAATAATCACTCATGAGTTTATTTTTTATTTCATATATGTTAATATAAAATTTATTGAATGTACAAGAAGTAATTTTTTTGAAACTTTTTTCTATACACTGAATGATTTTTTATCTAAATAAATTTAATTAATCACTATTTATAAATGATATTAAAATGATTTTTATAATATATATTTTATATAATATATTTATTTTCATTTAATGGTTGTTATTTTACATTTACCAAAAATATAATCATTTGCTTCGTAAAATTTATATTTCTATAAAAAAAGAACGATTTTTGTGAAGATATTACAATATATTTTTTTCCCAATTCTAGGAATTTAATAATTTTAAATTTATTAAATATGTTGGATTATAATTATTAATATTATTTAACATTATAAAATTAATTTTTGGTCATATATAATAGTAATCATGGTAAAAGTGTTTCACAATGGTTAACATGAAAATATGTTAGTCTAGGTTAAAACTATGGGATATAGTCTCCAGATCTCTAAAAATAAAGATTCTTTTGTATGAATTTGTAAAAAAAATCTATTTTTTTATCAATAATTTTATTAAAAAAATTTCTTTCAGATTGTTAGAGGAGTTTAAGGGAGTTTCCTTAAAAACGTAATGAAAATTACCTACTGTCATATTTTGGTTTTTAGTAATTTATGTTCCTTACATTTGGAGGAACCTCAAGATCCAAGAAGATTTTCATACAAATTTTTAAAATGGGAATGAGGAAAACAAATTATGGATTGGGCCAAAGAAAATGATACATGACAGACCATTGTTAAATTCATTAGACAAATATTTCTATAAATTTGATAATTGAGCTACAAAGTTGATGTTTTATAGTTTTACCTGTTGAACTAGGGTGTTTTTTAATAGATCAAATATTGTAATTTTAAAACTCATTTTTTGATTTTATCTATTAATAGTAAATTTTGTTGATAAAAAAATTAATACTATAATATGATTAATAGTATTTGATTATCAGATAGTGGAAAATAAATTTTACATTCAAGTAATTCTTATTATGTATATGTTTATAAGAATTTGTGACAATATAAATATCATTTGTGTTCAAAATGATAGTTGTAGTGTGAATCCATTAGTTTGATTATGTCCTATGAAGACCCATGCAAAATATATTCCAGACATTTTTTTCATTCTCTTGTATAAATAATGCTCATAGTGATACATATGAAACATAAGATGAACATGATAAAGGAATTGTATCAGAAAAAGAAGGAAAATGATCATTAATTCTTAGATAATGATTATATAAAATTCATCCAATCAATAAAATATACATTATATGTATAATATTCAATCAGAAAACTCAGATTTTATCAAAATGATGATTCCCAATAGATATCAAATTGTGTTTTGTGATCCAAGTGTGATTTTTTAGATGAGGAAAGGTAACCAGAGTTAGATATGATAATAATTTAGAGATATCATGATGGATAAAATAACATTAGTCTACGATATAGAGGATGATGATGAATATAACTAAGTGAATATAACTTTTATTTACTAAAGAGATTCAATTAGTCAACTCATATTAGAAAAAGGGGATTGATATAGAGTAGTGATAAAAAAATAAGTTATTATGATGTAATCATACAGACACATACTATAAGGAGTTTCAAAAATATATAGAATCATTTTATACCCCCTAAACAATAATAGAGTTTTGTTAATATTTTTATTTTTCAAATCTAAAGAGGATAAATATGTATGAATAAGTTCATTAATAATGAGTTCAATGATGTTTAAAGATGGTTTTAGATAATGATTTATCTAAAAGCTTCCAAAAGTCTCAAGATTGTTTGAGAGGCATCCAATGAATTTTAAATGAGTTTGAGAATAAATATTTTAGGATTCTTAAATTTTAAAAATGACTTCAAGTTCCCGATATTATCTTATATGTTATCCTATATCAAGGGGGTGTACCTAAAACCTGTCAAAACACTATTCACACATGACAATGCATAATATATGCACTGTAGAAGTGTTACCAGATAGTGAATATATGAGATGAGATATTAGGTATTGGTGTTTTCAACCATGTAATATTGTTACCAATGAATATGTAACTACCCTAAATATTTAGATTGAACATTTTTTAAATAATATAAGATTTCATATCAAATCATTTGATAGTGAACCATTTAGAGGTATTATATTATGTTCACTAAAAATAGAAATGATAAGATGTATATGGTAATGAGAAGAAATTTATTTGTTCATTTATGAAGAATATTGAAAATATGGATAATATCATAACTTGTACAAGAAATATTACATCTAATGATGTCATAATGTAGAGTGTAAATATATATTAGAAATAAAAAATATGAATGGAAATTTTCATATGATATTTTTGTGATTTTTCATCCAAGGATTAACATTCTTATACATTTGAAGAAATATAAGAAAATGTTGAATCTATTGTGAGTTTTTATATTTATCTGATGTTACTCAGTATAATCATTGATTTATTTCATTGCATGTAACATGAGATAAAATGATTATTAATGATATTTATGATTTTGAATGAGGATCCCTAACATTAGGATACTATAGTTCCAAAACAAATGTGTGGATTATGAATTTTTGATATTGATGATCAAAAACTAAAATCAATTGAATTTTTTAATTTCGATGGGATCAATAAGATCTTTCTAAGTGTTATCTATAATATTCAAAATGTTAATGATTTTTTCTTTAAGAAATATTTTTTTATCATAATAGTTCTGGATGATAGAAAAAATGTTATTATATGTGAAATAGCTAGTGGAATCATTTCCAAAATGGATATATTTTCTAATTATGATATTATTATATTGGGGATAAAAATAAATAATTTTATCAAACACTTGTGGATATTGGATAGAAAAGTATAAAAATTATTTCATTGGAATGTACAGTAAGTAACATACCAAAGATAAATGGGAATTATTATGTTTTATTTTATAAATCGACAAAGGGAAGCTGGTTAGTAATATAAGTAATAAAATTAAAATCTAGTCAACCAAAATTCTTGAGCTCAGAAACTTTGAACATTTTGAACTAATGAGAGATCAATCATAAAATTGGAATTTTATATTTCCACATTTATTGGAGACTTCCCTTGGATATATAAAATAATAATTATTAAGAATTAGTCATAGTATAAAGAAATTCTTATATATTTCACATAAATTCCCCACCACTAACTACCCAATGTCTATGGTTACTTTATTACAGTGGTACTAGACACAAGAAATCACATTTCAAAGGGCCAAGCCAATAAATAGTCATTAAAAATATATATAAATAAAATTCACAATACATTTTAATCATAAATTAAAACAGAATATTTTCCTTAAGTTCCCCATTAATATCATTTTTATATCACTATATATCGAGCACTATATAATTCATGGAATCTTAGGAAGAGGTAAAAAATCAATGGGAGATCCCAAATTCGTACTAAGAGTATGATTATAGTTGATGATAATAGGTCATGAATTATATATATGGAATAAATGATATAAATATAATTCTTTATAAATAATATCATGATAAAGAAAATCATTGATGGATTTCAAGAGATATATAATAACCACGTGGACATCAAAAATAGAATTCAATGTAATGGAATGCATATTGTATATCTTCTCAATCAATATCTCAATACCTTGTTCAAGGGACTGTGAAATACTTTTGATTCCCTATTCCATTAAATATATATAAATGGGTATTGTCTTACAAAAACAAATGAATTCTCTCTCACGAGACATACCGATGAATCGATGGGCTATTATGGGCCCCTCCAATCCCATATTTTGTTCATTTCATTCTTCATATGTAAGTGGTTAAACCGAAAAACATTAAAATTAATATTCAAAATTTAGTATTTGAAATGTAAATACATTACCCATTCAATAAACATAATCTAAAACCATTCACATCAATATTTAGAATATTATCAAAATAGTACATACCATGTCAATATGATCATAACCTATATGGATAAATAATAAAAATGTTATCATATTGACATAATCACATTAGGGAATAAATAAATACTGAATTTTTTTATGTATTAATTGAATGAACAAAAAAATTTAAATAATAATATTCTTTAGAACAATATCCTTTTCACTTTTAAATTTACATTAAAAAACAAAAAGAATCAATAATATTATAATATTTGTTTAAAAAATATTCTTCTAAACATTTAAATAAAACATAAAAATTATGTGTGGTCATGGCGTGGGTAATTTCATACCCACTTTATAAATATAAAATATTCCTTTGACACTATTGTAAATTTTTTAATAAGTGTCTTTTTGGGATTAAGAAAAGATTTTTTTATTCAAATCATTTTATATGAAATAAAAAATGGTTAGAATGTGTTTAAATAATTATCATGAGAATGTGTAATAATTGACGAATATATTTTTAGAAAATATTTATTTGTATGAAAATTGTTTTGACCTAAGAGGCAATGATATTAATTTTTTCCTAATAAAATTTTCTCAATAATTTTAATTCCCATACTTATCATTAATGAAAACATCCCCATCTATAAACAACATTCTGAATTTTTAGATACTACTTCTCAATATAATAGTGGGTATATGACTATTTATTACTATATCTTTCCATTCGATACTATTCTATACATATCATATAATTTTAACTAATCACAAAATTCTCATTAACGAGACTCCATCTTTCATGATGCACAATGGAAATTTCCCATTCTCAAAGCATCTTATAGTCACATAGATTACTGTGAAACCCATTATCATTCCAGATGATCATTCATGATGATACCCACCGTCACGAAATAGCCTCCATGAATTCTAGTACTCAATAAACTCTTCCCATTCTAATATTTTTATGAGGAATTCATGTATATACAACATTTGAAATGACTGATACCACTTGTTATGGTATTTTGAAAACCACTTCCAGGGAATTTATTACATTAGAATGGTTATTTTTCAATATACCTAGTTAAAATTTACATTATGTTCTATAACTAAACATGGGATCATTATTTATCAACAAACATATTCATCCTATAAATATCTTTATACTACCTTTATGGATATTTTCTCAACAAAAAGTATAACAGCGAGAGATATCATGATCAACTTCTGAAGTAAGGGAGCATGAAACATCCTTCACAACATAACCCCTAACATTCATTCCATGTAAAATATGAATTTCATAATCATACTAATATTAATAACTTGATGTATTACCATTAATTTATCAAAATCACTAATCTCAATACAGCCAAGGAATCACATATCATTCTACTCAAATTTTTATGGTTATATCATGATGTGTGGCCTTTCCACTAATTTCTAACCATTATAATAAATTCATCTAATTAATAATTCCCTATAAATTCATAATAAATTTTGATCTAAAAATATAATGCATGTTATGGTCTATAGATTAATTATAAAACTGATGTAAATATACTTATATTTTATTCCAAACACTTAGGTGATGTTCTGCTATTTAAATAATTTATTGAAATTAGGTAAAATAATTTGGAATAAAAAATGGGGTGGCTACTATTCATGTCTAAATAATCTAAAAACTGTTCAAGGTTATATAAAAGGATAAAAATATTCTTATACTTATTAATAAATTAACAACACATTTTATTGTGATGCACAACAATGGCTGACATACAACACAATGGTTGAGCTAAGTAAAAAACTGAACTTATTGGGAAAAAAACTAGTAACCAAATATTATGGCCTCATGTAGAACCTTAACCATAATTGGATTTATATTTTAAGTATATTGGCTGAAAAAATAATGGAATAGTACCCTTAATATTTTTAAACTGAACTCACACCGATATAGAATGAGATGTTGGGAGATTAACAATGAAGATAAGTAATAATATTTTGAGATTACCAATGCAGATCTAATTCATCTGATGGTACTAAATTCAGTGTCTGGATCGAGAATTTAACTTGTATCCTCGGAGAAGGTGGAAAGGGTACTCTTTATAATCTCTTTCTAGTTGTGGGAGGAAACATGGTCTAATGTTTAGAAAATTGATGCTTCCCCCCCCCCATAAAAACTCTTTTACCATTTAAAACAAGACTAAATGCATTACACATACTTTATATATCATGGTATCTGTTAGGCGGAGAAAGAAGGGAAGTAATGGCAAGAGGGGGGGGGGGGTAAATTGCCTTTTAAAAAAAATATTAACAAATTAAAATCAAAGTAAAAGAATGCAGCGGAAATAAATGAGGCAAGACACAAAATTGATAACGGAGTTCGGCCAAAAACCCGGCCTACGTCTCCGCTCCCAACTTATCCGTTGAGAGATTCTACCTCTTGCTTTTCAATGGTTTTAGCAAGAAACCCACTAGCCTTTTTACAGGTGAAGGCTAGCTCACCTATTACAGTTTGCTTTTAATGGTTGAGCAAGATCCCACTAGCCTTTTTAACGGGTGAAGGCTAGCTCACCGATGACTCAAGCCTTTTAAAAGGAAAGGCTTGACTAACCTCTTCACACCTTAAAGGTGGTGTGAAAACCCAAATGAAAGGAGGAAGAGAGAAGTGGGAGTTTGTAGGCACAAACTCATTTTTAAGCTCAAAATAAATAAATAATGAAAAACCATAATTGGGAAGACTTGGGCGCCGGAGGATTGATTGGAGTTGATGGAGGGCGCTCCCAAGCTTCATTGGTGGATCTCCTTGGATGTGGAATTGAGTTGGAGCTACTGGGGTTCCCTTGGAGGAATGCACCGGAGGTACGCCAAATGATCAACAAAGTATCCGTGGGCTTCCGTATATATCCGGTTTTGATCCTTGGCTTCCTAGTCCTTTATTTATAGAGGGGGAACCCTCATATGGCCGTTGGAGGCCTTCGGAGCCGTTGCAAAGGCTTTCGGAGCCGTTGGAGGGCAAGTGGACAGGCTGGTCAAAAGCCCAACGGCTAGTTTGACTGCCTCCACCGGCTGACCGGTGCAGAGCCACCGGTTGGCCGCTGCTTTGGAAAGTGGAGACTTGTTCAGCCCAGGCTCCACCGGCTGGCCGGTGAGGAGGCCACCGGTTGGCCGGTGCTGAGGCAGTAGCAACCACTATTCATCTGGGTGCCACCGGCTGGCCGGTGCTGAGGCCACCGGTTGGCTGGTGCTGAGGCAGTGGCTCTGGCTTCTGCCCAGGGTCCATCGGTCGGCCGGTGGTGAAGCCACCGGTTGGCCGGTGGACTGAAATTCAGTCCATTGTGGCTTTTTCTTGGCCTAATTCCTTGGCCACCTTTTGCCTATCAACACAAACACTTAAAACAAGATTAGAAAAAGATGAGAGTGATTGTGATCATGAAAATTAAACCTCGAGGGGTTCGATAGGTACAACAATCTCCCCCTATTTTGATGATCACAATCACCAAAACAAACAATGTAGAAAATGAAATGAAAGGCATGCTTTAGAAGATTAAATTGAAAACAAGCAATGCATTAGAGAAAGATTTCTCCCCCAATCAATCAAGAATTTCTCCCCCTTTGTGATTATCAAAATGGCACGGGGCATAAAACTTGATTGAGGGATAAGAGATTTTAAACCAATTGAAAATTTTTGAAAGTGGAATTGAAAGTTTTGAATCAAAAATTTGAAATGAAAGTTTTGAAATGAAGAAATGAATAACAGTTTGAATTGAATGTTTTGAATGAAAAATTAATTGAAAATTTTGAATTGAAAAAATGAATAAGAGTTTGAATTGAAAGTTTTGAATAGTAATTTGAATACCAATTGTTGGAAATTTTGAAATTTAATAGAAAGTTTTGAATTGAAAAATTTGATACCAAGAGTTGAAAATTATGAAATGAAAATTTAATAGAAAAATTTGATACCAAGTGTTGAAATTGAAAGTTTGAAAAGAAAGTTTTGAAATGAAGAATGAATTGAAAATTTTGAATTGAAAAATTTGATACCAAGAGTTGAAAATTTAAAGTTTGAATAGTTAGTTTTGAACAAAACAAAAAAGCTTAAACACACCTAACTCCCCCTAAATAAAACAACAAATCACCGGGGAGAGGTGTTTGAAACCGAAACAAGTTTTGGCCCGGAGAGACTCGCTAGAAGGGATTTTTCAATCCATACTTGTCTAGTGGCGGGTCTTCGCCTATAAAATTCATCATTTAAGAAAATGGTTTTGGGGCGGCCATACCGTGCATTTTTACAATTGCACTCATAAATTAAGTGCCCGGGTTTTTTACAATAATTGCAAAATTTAAATTGAGAGCTCCCCCTTATAAAAATAGTTGGAGCATGGGAGGAGGAAGCTTGCTTGGAATAGCCAAGCCCTTGGGTGGTTCGGGATATGCGTTGGGAACCTAGCAAATTGTTCAAATTTTTTTCCCCTTGGGTGAACTTGGCTAGGGATTCCCTTAAGTCTTTGATTGTTGATTCCATGGAATCAATATCGGGAAGGTTTTGGATTTTGAGGGACATCTCTTCCTTCTCTTTGAGAAGTTGTTCTTTTTCGGAAGAGAGTTTTTTGAAATTCTTTTTTAAAGAAACAAATTTGGAAGAAAGTTCGTGAAAACCTTCCTCCAATTGATCTCTTGCATGTTGGAGATCCTCATAAGACATGTGATTGAAAGAATTTGAATTTGAGGAACAAGAGGAGGAGGAGTCGGAAGAGTTTACCTCATGAAATGCCATTAGGCATTTGTTACCGTTGTCATTCGAGGAGGAGGAGGAGGAGGATGTGAAGCTATCACTCCATGTGGCTTTGAAAGCCTTCTTCTTCTCCTTTTTCTTGGCCTTTTTCTTTCGGGATGGGCAAGCGGGCTTGTCATTGCCTTTAGTACCTTCATGGGTTATTTCTAAAAGATTCCAAATATCATGGGAAGATGAGCAAGTAGAAATACGATTAAATTCAGTACGGTCAAGCCCACAATGAAGAGCATTCATGGCTTTGCCATCAAGCTCAAAATTTGCAATGTCTTCGGGGGTCCATTTGGATTCATCGGGAGAGGAAAAAGAATAACCATGCATGAAAATTTTAAAAATAGGATATCCAATGCTTTTAAGAAATGCGGTCATGCGGGTTTTCCAAATAGAATAGTCGGTTCCATCAAAAAATGGAGCACGTCCCAAAGAAAATCCTTCAGGGGTGAAAGAGGTTGATGCCATCACAATGGATCTTAAATTTGAAACCGGTGAAGGTATTACTCAAATTTTGCCTCTGATACCAATTGTTAGGCGGAGAAAGAAGGGAAGTAATGGCAAGAGAGGGGGGGGTGAATTTCCTTTTAAAAAAAATATTAACAAATTAAAATCAAAGTAAAAGAATGCAGCGGAAATAAATGAGGCAAGACACAAGATTGATAACGGAGTTCGGCCAAAAACCCGGCCTACGTCTCCGCTCCCAACTTATCCATTGAGAGATTCTACCGCTTGCTTTTCAATGGTTTTAGCAAGAAACCCACTAGCCTTTTTACAGGTGAAGGCTAGCTCACCTATTACAGCTTGCTTTTAATGGTTGAGCAAGAACCCACTAGCCTTTTTAACAGGTGAAGGCTAGCTCACCGATGACTCAAGCCTTTTAAAAGGAAAGGCTTGACTAACCTCTTCACACATTAAAGGTGGTGTGAAAACCCAAATGAAAGGAGGAAGAGAGAAGTGGGAGTTTGTAGGCACAAACTCAATTTTAAGCTCAAAATAAATAAATAATGAAAAACCGTAATTGGGAAGACTTGGGCGCCGGAGGATTGATTGGAGTTGATGGAGGGCGCTCCCAAGCTTCTTTGGTGGAGCTCCTTGGATGTGGAATTGAGTTGGAGCTATTGGGGTTCCCTTGGAGGAATGCACCGAAGGTACGCCAAATGATCAACAAGGTGTCCGTGGGCTTCCGTATATATCCGGTTTTGATCCTTGGCTTCCTAGTTCTTTATTTATAGAGGGGGAACCCTCATATGGCCGTTGGAGGCCTTCGGAGCCGTTGCAAAGGCTTTCGGAGCCGTTGGAGGGCAGGTGGACAGGCTGGTCAAAAGCCCAACGGCTAGTTTGACTGCCTCCACCGGCTGACCGGTGCAGAGCCACCGGTTGGCCGCTGCTGTGGAAAGTGGAGACTTGTTCAGCCCAGGCTCCACCGGCTGGCCGGTGAGGAGGCCACCGGTTGGCCGGTGCTGATGCAGTAGAAACCACTATTCATCTGGGTGCCACCGGCTGGCCGGTGCGGAGGCCACCGGTTGGCCGGTGCTAAGGCAGTGGCTCTGCCTTCTGCCCAGGGTCCATCGGTCGGCCGGTGGTGAAGCCACCGGTTGGCCGGTGGACTGAAATTCAGTCCATTGTGGCTTTTTCTTGGCCTAATTCCTTGGCCACCTTTTGCCTATCAACACAAACACTTAAAACAAGATTAGAAAAAGATGAGAGTGATTGTGATCATGAAAATTAAACCTCGAGGGGTTCGAGAGGTACAACAGTATCCCCATTAGAAAACCCCATATCATTACTAAATGATGTCTAGCTATCCAAACATGTGTTTTTTATTTAGAAAACAATGGGTATTTAAATAAACACTTTGTATCTAGTTTGTATTCAGGTTTATGTAACTTTGCAATCATTTTTCAAAAATTTATGTGACTCACCTTGATGGTATATCTCTGTTAAATGTGAAACCATAATGAAAACATACATATTTATATAGTCTAGTCATTACAACCTCTCCCCATTAAAAAAAATCATCCCCATATTTTTATTATGTGTGTAAAGAGGGATCACCTAAGAATATCCCCCACTGTTGGGATTGTATATCATCTTACTGCTCCCAAGTCTCATCATGTACTCTGTTGTGATTCCATATCTCCCATAGTAAAGGAAATTCTATATTTTAGAATATCATCATGCTCTGATAAACAATATGCACTGGATACTCCCCAAACGATTCATTCATCTCTAAATCAATCTCACCAAGTTGGAAAACAATTGAGGGGTCTGGATAATATTTATGGAGATGAGATATGTGAATGATGTATGGAATAGAAAAATATCTCTAAGAAAGTACAATCTATAGATCCCCTAGACCAATACATTTCAAAAGGTCAAAGGGTCATATGAATTCGTGCAAAATTATAGCCTCCTAAATATATCTATGGACCAACCTAGGATCAACACACCAGAATACTCAATCTCTGGCCTCGATCATAATATTTCATCTGAATACTTTGTAATATTTCTGTTATCTAGATTGTGGTGTCAACATGTGTTTTTTGATCAACCGGACTAACTCTGAAGTCAAATGGACAAGACACAGTCTCTGTAATGTCACATCCTCTACCTCTAGCCAGTATAGAGGGGATCATCAAGGCCTTCCATATAAGGCTTCATTATGATCTATCAAGATGGTACTTTGAAAGATATTATTATATTAGAACTCAGTTAGAGGTATTATTTTCTCACAAGATCCCCTGATATCAAGGACACCTGAATGGAGGATGTCCTTTAACACCCGAATTCTGGAATGAGAATTTACATCTTTCTAAAGGTGATAGGATATTATTAGAAGCACTTATATACTCATGTCCTTATATAAAAAGTTTTAGAACTATGATTTGGGTCATCTCCCTTATCTGCGTGAAAAATCATTATGCTCCATTGAGACATATGACATCCCAGATGTAATTCCTCCCTAGATCATCTACCATGAATCTCTATCAAATAGGTATGAAATGTGAAACCATTTAAAAAATAAATAAATGACTAACCACAATGTATCATTTTCCTAGATGTGGTGTGGGAAAACTAGAAACAAAATCTATAAAAACATTATCCCATTTCCAATCATTATTGGAAAAAAAATATGAAAGTCCTGCCAACCATTGATGTCCCATATTCACCAGCTGATAGGTAGAAAACTGACTAATAAAACTAATTTTCTCATACTTTATAGCATGCCACAAATACTGACAATGTATATCTTAATACATATTGGAATCACTGGGATGTACCACCCAAATTGAGGAATGGAATTATAGAGTCATTTCCTCTCTAATGTTAAAAGTAACTCAATCATGATATTGAAATCATAAGGTCCCATTCTCATCCATGGTCTAACTAGAAGATGAATCATCATATGAGATACACTCCCTCAGGGCTAGTCCAATAAGACCCTAAATTTTCATCTTTATAATTTGTTCTATAAGGGTAGAGGTCATATTTAATTCTAAGAGTATAGTCTTCAAATGATCCTCTTAAACCTCAACATGCATCTCTCAAAATATGTTCAGGGGTTACCACTCACCACTATCCTCCTAAATCAAATGTGTCTCTATCTTCTATCATAGATCATCAGCTATATTTTTCCCCTTTATAGGCATATATATACGATAAAAATCAAATTATTTCAAATATTCAACCCATTTTCACTACCGGAGACTCATATATTGATATGTAAATATATACATGAGGACATATTGATCAGTAAATACCAAAAAATTCTCTTGAGGTAAGTAATTCCTCAAATAACATAAAGAATGAAAACCACAACTAGATCCATGTCATGTTTTGGGAAATTTCACTGATGAGGCATTAACTAACAAAAACATATATGAAATGAAATGATCATCTTGTATCATAATATCTCACATCTCAATATTTTATGCATCATAACAGACTATATATATCCTCCCTATCATTCTAAAGAATCAATATCGGCATTGAAGTCAATCATCCCTTTATCGCTTGAAAGGCCACTACACCTGATTCTATCCATAATTACTTCACACCTTTTAATTAGAATAGTAAGAGGAACTATAGGAATGAGGAATTATGGATGAAGTGTCTTTAATACATGGATATCCACAAGAAACATTTTATATCAAACATGTTCATGGGTTACTACTAGGAAACTACATCTCTCATCTTCTATGGGTCTACTAAAACTCATAACTCCAAGATAAAATGACCCACAAACAAAAATTGATAAATAAAAAAGTGTAATTTATTTATATTATCCTAAATTATGTGTTTTATCAGACCAAAAATCCCATTGATCTCAAACACGTTGAACATTTCGGACTTATGAGACATCATTCTTAAAAATGTGATTCTTAAATTTTCACTATTATTGATGACTTCACTCGGATCAAAAAATAATTTAAATGAATCATTAGTCATAGTCTGCTGATGTGATTATATATTTCATGTAAATAACCCATCCATAGTTTCCCAAAGTTGATGGTTACATTATTACATTGGTTCTAGATATAAGTGATCACATCCCAAAAGAACAAATAGTTCTGTAGAAATTAAAATTGAGATACATAAAAGAAATTAAAATTTTATTTGAAAGATTAAATAAGTCATACTATTTTATATAATTACACCTTTAATACAATTATCATATCACATTGTATCATTTATAATACAATTAATGGAATCATAGGGTGAAGAAACAAAAGAAATGTGTGAGCTTTAATTCATTGAATAGGTATTCATGATGAATATGAAAATAGGGTGTCAATTGTACATAATGAATAAATGATAAACATATAGTTCAATATAATAATCTCATAGTCTAGATACTGATCTATGGATATCATAAATAATAAAATAATCACACAAACATCAACAACTGAATTCATAATTTTGGAATGTATAATGTCAAACATTTGGAACATACACATAAGGCCTTGTACCAAGATTTCTAAAATACTAATAGGGCCACATGCTATGTAATATATATAAATGAGTAAGGTGTCATGAAATTAGTCAATTCTATCTCATGGGACCTATCGATGATTTGATGGTCTATAAGAGGCCCCTACCATCACTTATTTTGTTCAATTCATTCCTCTTGTGGATTTGGTTAAATATAAACGACATAAACAATCAAATTGATAAACTAGTATATGGAATTTTAATACATTCCACAAATAAATAATCATAATCACAAACCATTCAAAGTAATATAAGGAATAGTATAAAAATGGTACTTACCATGTCAAACTCATTATAAACCGTTATGAGAAATAATAATGAGGTTATCATTATAATATAATCACAATGGGAAATAATAAAAATAAACTTATTTATCAATGATTTATTTAAATACTACAAGAATTAAATTAAATATATACATTTGAAAACTTCCGTTTGTCAATTTGAAATTAACATTTAAAAAACTAATAATTTCAGGAATATTATGAAAAAAATACATTAAAAAGTCATTTAATCATGTAAAGAACGATTCAAAACCATTAGTGTTCATGATGGTGGGTAATTTTATACACACCTTATATGTTAAAAAAATTCAATTCACATTTTTGTAAAAATTTTAATAACCACATCTTTGGGAGAATAAAAATAATATTTTATTCAAACATTTGATAAAAATTTAAAAAATTTGAGAAATTTATTTAAATAACTATATGGATAAAGTGAAATAATTATGGAAAATATTTTTAGAATAACTTTATATATATGGAAAACTGTGTTTGACTAAATTGATAAAGAAATTTATCTTTTCATAATAAAAATTTCTCATTAATTTTCAGCACCAGGGAGAGGAAAGTGTTACTATCACATGAAAATATACAGAATTTCCAGTGGATAAGAATTTAGATTGGGTTTAAGAGATAAATTTAAAAAAAATTCCCTAAAGGGAAACAATAAAACAATTTGGAATAATGATAATACTATGAAATAAACCATTAAATTGTTTTTATCTTTTAGATCTTAATGCCTATAAAATAAAAAATATAAAATTTAAATTTAAATACTAGTAATAAAATGTTATTAATGATATAACATAACAATTTCAATGTATATAAAATGAATACAACTCATAGAAGTCAATAGGATATGAGAAAACATAACCTCCAGTCCAATTTCGTCATTACATGTATGGATATCTAGTATAATAATTATATATTTATTATACATGTATTATAGAAAATTAATAGCATACCTCATACCATATTTTATTTACATATAGTCTTTTTAGACCAATTTATTAACAAATCATTGATAAAATAACTACTTTGATGGATAATTTCTTATTTTTTCAATTATGTTTATGTTCAGTAATTTTGGTCAATTTTCATTGATCATGGTTATAATTTAACAACCCTGGATCAGAGGTCACTAAATCGGATTACCTAAGAAGGGTTTTCACGTGACATTAGGTTTTCCTCCCCGTACACGAGATGACGCCCACTAGAAGTGTCATTATATAGGGAACCCTAGTAGAGAATATACCCACTCATCATGGATAATACACAATAAAAATAATATGAAAAGATATAACAACCATAATGAAAATATAAAGGGATATCAAGAAAAAAAATCAAACAAGTATCTTATTATCACACTTTATAATAGTATGATTATTACAATACATTTAAGTCATTAATATTAAAAAAAATACCATACCCAAACATACCAAAAGAGCCCCAAAAACATAACTGAGTCCAAAACCATAACTAATGTCCCATTCTCCAAACAAATAACCCATTCATGAATTAAAAAATATTCCCATGACCTGAACCTACAACTGAAAACAAGTCACATCTATTTGGGTGCCCAAGTTCCACAATGGATGTGGTATGGTGTGAGTACAACTCAATAGTCCACCATAAATGGTGTTTGAACAAATAACTATTTTATAAAATATTTTATTCAGATATCCTAAGTGAAATATTTATACAATATATATATATATATATATCCACAGATGATAAGTTATTAAATAACCGTTTTAACAGTTTATTTCCCAAGAGGTAACCAACCAACTTAACTAGATCTCATCACTCTGGAAGTGTAATCCATAGCATAAGGAGTTACACACTATTAAATCCCAATGATATTCACTAATAAAAATATATCTACGTAACCAAGAGACTTGGTCTGGTAATTAATAAATTTCAACATGTTTTGGAAGCATAAATCCTCAGTTTAAAATCCCAAACGATTTTATGACCATACGTTGGTAATCATAGAGCCTTAGTTTTGTATCCCAACTCAACAATACATAACACAAACATACGAACATCAATCGTGGTAGTTTAATTATATAAAACCCATAGGGGAATATAGCCTTAGTCTAACTCTGTAACCCATGCAATATAGTAGTGGTGTATAAAGCCTCAATCTAACCCAACCCAAGGGCATAGATCCTCATGTCCAATACCCCTCACTATCATCAACCCATGTTCACATTAATCCCTAAACATTTCAAATTTACCATTAATCAAACATATAAATTTTCACATATTCAAAATAAACCAAACACCCCATTCTAACATGTCAACATCTAAATAACATATCATTAATTTCATTTAATAAACCATGTTAATATGATAAAACAACTATCATGGTTTCCATTACATTAACCCACAAATATTTTAAATTGCTATGGTACCAATGGACAATGAAATCCAATTAAAGGAATAAGACAAAAATAAAAATTCATGGTTGTAATAATCATGAATATAACAATTAAAAAATGGGCATTCATCATTGAAAAAAACCTTCCCTTAATGATTTCATTTTCATTTCTAACTCTAAAAATAACAATTAAATAATTTTCAAGAAAAATGGAGCCAGACCATCATTTAAATCAACATGTTAAACCCTTTATGATTAAAAATATTTAAATAAATTTTATGTTAAAAACTACATCAAATGATTTAATCAAATGGAAACACAATTATCATTCATTAAATATATGACTATGTTAAGGCCCCAACACATACCCTTTAAGCCATTTAATAACCTCTGATGAATTTTACAAAATCCAACTTATAATTATTTAAATTAACCCATTAACTATGACCACATATCCAATTACAAATTCACAACCCATTCACTCACATAATTAACTTCTCTTAATGTTTACCAATTTATTCTCTATTTAAAAGGGTAATTTTATCACCATGGGTAGACCTAGGTTTTGTCACACCTCACCAATATACCCAATGGGGTTTTTGAATGGTTTCATAAGTCAATATAAGACCCATGTCACTTTCTACATTGAAAGACATTGAATCTAAAAAATTCATTACATTAGAACAACCACACAGAAATATCTAACTATGATACTATGAGAAAAACATAAAGACAACCTACCTCATTCTCAATGATGATTATGGGCCCAAACACATCCCATGATTCTAACGCAATAGTCCACTAGTGATAGAACTAATAGATCCTTAAAAACAAGGGTTTAGGAATTCATAAGAAGATGAACAATTCCACAAGCAATATTTTTTAAAATATATGGTGTTTTAGACTCACCAGTCTCTTCGATTCAGACTAAACAACACTCGAATGAACCAATAATTAATGGATAATCAAACATGGAGGAGGTGAAGGATCCTCATTAGTCAAGCATGTGTTGGGTGGTCAAATGACGTGAAACATTGGGGAAAAAATAAATAGTGTTGAGTGGGGAAAATGGAAACCACCCTTTTTATGTGTTTTATGGTCTGGCTGCGTGATTTTCCAAACAATGCGCCAAATGTGTTGTTCCCTCTGTCCAAGACGAATATGAGCTACACTATTTGGATTTCCAACTAAACAGTTGGACAAATAAAGTGGTTGTCATGAACTCTCCACTTCTTAAATGCTCCCCATTCTGCACGATTTCTTAGGAAACCCCGTACAGTCCCCCCAACAATGCACACCCTATCAACAAGATCCATGGTTATGGAACATGGTTTCTACTTACCATATTCCAATGATCCTCTCATCCCAAATTTGTCCACTTTTTTCCACTTTTCTATTCCTCGAAACCGCAGAACAACCTATGAACATCTCGTGCACCCTAAAACCATTTCATTTTCAAAAAAAAATCTAGGTTAAATAAAAATTTAAAAACTGATGTACCTATACACATGTTCAAAATCATACAACCACCACCTTATAATGGATCATCCCAAAGACACAATTCCCATGCATCACTAAGCCTCCACGGATAGAGGTTGGTCTACAAGCCCACCTTTTGAATCGCATATTCTAATTTTCTCCTCAAACTATATTATTGGGTAATAATAATCAGACCAATGAATCAACACCGCCCCAAAACATTTTTTCCATAGGGGTCAAAAATCACGTATCTTATTTCTCCATAATGATGCATTAACCTCATTCTTATCATGACCACAACAATCACATGAGGAGGGTCCAGGTAACACCACCTGAATAGAAAACATAATGATAAAAGCATGGAATACATTACCCTGGGATACCCAACTGGAACACCCTCGGTCATATAATCTCTATAATTCAGTTCACAAATGGTTTTCTTCCTTCTTTCATAGATTCCAAAATTTTAATCATTCCCATGTTCAGTTTTATCTAAAAGAACATGGATATCATACATCTGCATTCCCCGTCCAATTTTGGTTTACTACGCAATGCCCTTGTCTGTGCTCAAATTTTGAAAATACAAGGAACAACCCAATACTATCCTACATCTCCATCTTCTCAATCTATGAAACTCTGCACTTACCCATGTCACCCAAGACAAATCACAAAGATGGATCTTACCTGAGCTTTTCAAAACCAAAAAATATTTCACATGGTAAACTACCCATTTAAACACTATGGTTCTCTCGACCATTTTCCATTATCGAACCACCACCACCTTCTAGTTTTTTAAGCCTTCACTACAATAGATTTCACAAGTCCACCACTAAACATCAACAACATACCAGACACATATCCTAAGTCACCTTCCCACCACATCCATTGGAACAAAATAAAACAATGGAATTCATCATTTCCATTGAATCCACTTGGATTGAAAACTTCCACCATCTGTTCTCTATAAATGACAATATATTACTTCTTCAAAATTCATCCCCATTGTCAAAAAACAATCATCTTTACTATTGGGATGCTCATACCTCAAATGACCCAAAGTTTTTTCCCATTCAAATACATTCTGATGTCACTCAACCAAATATATATGTTTAAATTCCTAAATTCTTTTCTTGTTATAAAACCCAACCTCTATTACAGTTGTTTTCCATCATGGATTGTCTCCCCCATTGATGAATGTAACACATAGATATCATATTTCTCTTAGAACATCCTTGAGCCATAATTCAGTGCTTTGATTGATCAACCACAACACCCAATGCCCACATAGGATTCCCTATGGAGCCAAAATACATCCATCATATTTTTTTATATTGAACCTCAATTCCACTGCATTAATATCACTATTTGTTCCACACATCCAAGACTAACATTACACTATTTACCTTTAGAGTTCTAATTCCACTATAATCCTTATGAAAATTTGACTACAACAGCTCTTGATTCTATAAAAAATTAAACTATAATAAATACACATATTCATCCATCATATAGTGGAAAAAATAAACAAATATCTCCTAATACAAATTCCCATATTCTGAGAACATCACCCCTAGAATTCAATAACATATGCTCCATCTTGAGGACCACTCCCTTAAATGGTCGATTTTGTACTCCCCACCATACATTCCCATATATAAATCACCATGATAGTATCCTCCAAAATGATCAATATATTACCATGACACTTTTAGTTATAAATTTTCAATGAAATTTATCTCTTAGAATACCCAATACAACATCATGATTCTGTGAATGATCATCATTTGATATAATTTTTCACGGATTCATTGACAAATGAAACCACAAACTATCCCTCTAAACCATCACCTACCACCATAGGGACACATTAAGATTCATAAATCATAGAGAATCTCTATGTGTAGACGTCTCATAAATAGTCAATCAACACAACTCAAATAGAAAGTCCAATTCGATCTCAACACCACCAGATGACCCTCTTCCCAGTGATCATGACCCAAAATTTCATGGAACAATTTCAATCACCTCAATAATTATATTTCATCATGGACCTAGTGATTCACAAAAAAAACACAGTGATCCACCACTCCAATAAAAATATAATTGGTCACACACATAACCATGCTTCCACATTGGATTCACAGAAAATGATATGTGCTTACTACCAAGACCCATATTCACCAGTCACAAATGGAACTGAGCCTTCCCAGAATATGGACACATCTTTAAATCATCTAAATTCTCAAAGTATCTAACATTCCTATGATCACACATTAAATCTTACTCCAAATCATACGATCCACATATAACACAAGCTAGGAGAAAACTCTAATTCACACATGTTTCCATTCCTTCAAATACTTAAAAATCATTGGACAGAAGGAATTCTCAATGTTTCATTCCAATGTCCAAACCTTCTTTAGAAACTAACACATCCACGTAACCACCCCTCACCCAACATGTCACTTCCTTAACAAAAGTGATGATCCATACTTTGTACCCCCTTATATTGTGCCCAAAACTCATCCTAATTAAATAGTTAATCATTATTCGTGCCATCGGATCTTGTTCCCAAACAATCCTTACCATCATAACCATCCTTAAAAACAACCACAAGTACTCAGGTGTGTCCATTTGAAAAATACATGGAACAACCATGCACTGATAGAAAAAACATAATGGAACAAACTATGAAAAAAATCCAACTATAAAGAAACCACATGTGCTCCACATTAACATAGCACTGCTACATTGGGCCAAACTCCCTGAGGCTATCATCGATTTCCAATGATTTTAAACTCAAAGACACAACTCAAGTCAAACCTCCAGAATAATTAACCTTTCCACATATCCACTTAGACTATACCCAAACTAGGTAACACTCTCTATATTCCACTAAGAAACTCTAAAATATCTTCCTCTTCTACATAAACCCCAAATAATGAGAAACCAAGACATACACTCTAACGGGCCACTATGAAAGTCAACAACACCTGATAAGTAAATTATAGTCATGTAAAGAAAAGTACACTTGTTGTATTTCAAAACCACACACATCAAGACTAAAAAATACATTGTTCAAGGGAGAAAATCCTACGCCTATTCACAACGCAATATGTCTAGTGCACCCTGAAACCATTTACCCTCAGTTTTAATTCAATTACACTAACATACATACATTAGCGCCAGACATGATGAACCCATTCTATGGTCTAAAACAAAACTCACAAGCACTTAACATACATTAGTCACACCATATACATTAAATGACATCATTTAAAATATAAAATGTCCCTAAATAACCAATCAAAAAACAAGAAACATTCAATTAACCAACACATCGAAACCCATCAAAGTATCACATTCCATAACCTAATATCCTTAATTTTAACCACTCTCACCACCAAAACCACCCATACACATGATCAACAAATAATATAAGGGATACCAAACACTGATGTCCCAAAAAGTTCAATCATTTTCCCATATACATTCCAAATTAAACAATACCATTTAAAAACTATGATTTAAAATTTGAAAACATTTTAATTTCGAAGCCCATGTATTTACACATTCAAAAACCTATTTGTTATAATAACATTTAAAAACTCCAGGAAATATTTAAATCCATATTTTAAAACATTTTCATTAATTACCATTTCTAATAGATATAAAAAACATAAATCACATAAAGAAGGAAAACTACTAACATATGAGTCTCAATAAACTATCAATCATTAGAATAATAAAGATGACCTATAAATATTATAAACCTATCATGAAACATTAAGTCATACACCCTCTCTTTCTATTATAAGTCAAGAGATAAAAACTCTTAGATCAATTGCATTAAATCTATGTGAACAACTCAAGGTTGAAATGTAATCTAATAAAAAATTATAAAACATGAAATTAATTTCCACCCCTGGGAACTTGGGTTTTCCCTCATATTTGGGGATACAGGAACCCATGAATGAGATCATTAATGAGTCCCTACAAGATCCTAGTATTTTTTCTATCCTTCCCCAAATATTAAGCTAGAAGAAATGGCTCACATACTTCTTTATAATTTCTATGTCCATGTGGCCACTACATTTGATGCCCCATGTCAGGTCATCACATGAACTGAGGCATGCCTCAACATACTCTAAAGGATTCTAACCAAAAGTGAGGGTCTACTGAGAAATGATGGGAATACTATAACATATTTTTAAAGTAATGACATAATTGAAATAATGTGGACATATATATAAACTAGCAAGAAAAAATAGATGGAAAACATGTGATGAATTCCAAAATGTAGTCATGTAACACATGTTATAATAGTATGATGAATACATTACATGTTAGGCAGTCATACATATAAAATCACAAAACCCAAATGACAAAAAGACTCTCTTGAATGGAACTAAGTCTGAATCAATTCATGACATCCTATTCTCTATAAAAACATACCATTCATGAACAAAAACCTATGATCCTTTTAGGAACTTGTATCCTAAAACAAGTGACATCTACATTGGTAACCAAGTTCCATGGAGACCCGAACATGTTGTGAGTACAACATATTAGGTGACCACCAATCGTTTCTAAGCCCATAAACAGTATATACAATAGCATATGCAGATAACCCTATTGAAATAAATAAATAAATAAATATCTATATATGAAATAGTTTAGAAATTATCAAATAACCATTTTGTCCAGTTATTTATATATAGGAAAACAACGAACCGAAATACCTCTTGTCACAGTAGAATGCTAATCTATAACATAAAGGGGTTATACACTTTTAAATCGAAAGGGGTTCTTCACTAGTCATAATTTACCAAGGTACCCTAAAGCCTCAGTGTGGTAATCAATTCATGCCCACATGTTTTGGAACTATATTGCATTAGTATGACTTCCCAACCCTTTCTATGAATATAAATTAGAAATCATAGACCCTGAGTCTGACATCCATAATAAAAATATATAACAGTATCCTCAAAACCTCTGTAACGTCTTAGTAATGAAAGCCACCCAAAGGCACCCCGTACCCGGTTGGTCACATGGCCTCAAGCGCATTTCCCCGAAAGCCAGAGTCTGGCGACTAGCAGCTAAGGTCTTCGGTGTGATATTGGCAGAAATTATGCCCTCATTTCCAGAGTAACACAGTGGAAGATAAAAAAATATACAATAGCGGAAGTAGTAAATATCCAATGACAGTAATGAGCAGAAGACTAAAATAATAACAATTAGATCACATATATATAGAATGATGCATGGTACATATGCCTTGGAAAATAGAAAAACAAGTCACAATGATGAATACAACTAGTACAAAACCAAAGAACAAAAGAAACAGATAAACATCTCCTCTATATCGCAAGCCAAATCTTGGTCCCATGCTCTCCAGCTCCATAGGAGGTGAAGTACCTAAATTAGAAGGGTGCTTTACCTTATCTACACCTGCAAAAATATAATTTTTTTCCCCAAAGGAATTTCCCAAATAGGGTGTGACACTAAATCCCTGGAGGGAACCATCCAATGATTAGTGCCTAACTGACAGTGAATATATGGTAGGTAAAAGTAAATAAAGCAGTAAATAGGAAGTACTCAGCAGTAACCAAACCACATTTCAATATCAAGCGACATCTAAAGACAAATAGGTAACCCTCTTGGAAGTACAAGAAATCTTCCCCTCTTGTCCTACCTAACAAGTACAAGCAACCCTCTGGGTAGTACACTCATCCAAACACCTCTAGTTCTGTCATAAGAATTCATAAAAAGCCTCTTTGAGGAAGATCACAAAGTCAATTTATCTTATTATCTAATGTAGTCAAGGACTCTCTGAGAAACCTCAATTAGTCAATTCCCCTAATAGCCCAGGATGTTCATAGTAACTCTTAGACTCTCTAAGGAATCTCACTCGGTCAATTCCACTTATAGTCAAGAGTGATAAGGGTAATTCAAAGTAAAACAAAGACTCCATGAAGAAGCATGCACAACCAATCAACCTTATAGTCTAATGTAGTCCTAGGATCTCGGCGGATGCTCACTCAGTCAATCCACCTCATAGCCTAATGTGCTCAAAGACTTCTTGAGGAAGATCACTCGCTCAATCTCCCTTATAGTATACTACACCAGGTTCTCACATCTCATTGTAGGTCAAAGAGCATAGAAATGCAATATGGCGAAAGTAAACCTACAGAATTACATGGATAAATACTGTAAAATGTATCAAGTATGTTCAAAAAACAAACTCCCCATCCTACAGCAACATGAATGTAAAATAGGCAAGGAGTCCAACCTGGTTAAAAAGGACCAAACAGTAGTAAAAATAACATGCATGAGAAAAACATCCATAGCATAACAATTCAACCATATTCATGTAAAATTAACCTCTAAAAAGGCATACAATCATGGAAGGAAATCAATAGGGGAAAAATAGAAAACATGCAATACCCTGTTCAAGGGTATTTGTGGTATTTGAACATAATACTCAAAGGCTTCGAACAGAAAGTCACAAACAACCTACCTTGGTGTTAGGATATCTCATATATGTGAACCAAGAGGCTTGAATCGCCTTATAAATCCATATATATACGAAAACGTATAAAAAATTCAACCCATGATAACATGGAAAAGAGGAGGAATTGGAAAATGATGCTCTAGGAGAAGGAAGAACTCACCGATGCGATTCCAACTCAACAAACTATGTTTGATTCAGAAATAGTATGTAGGCTCAGGGGTTCATCAAAGATATATGGTCATACGAGTTATCTCGGTTGGATGGAACCAAGAAGAAGAGTGTTCTATCCGTTAGAGGTGACCCCAGTGTGTTTAATAAAAAATGAAAACATAAGGCATGTACTTTTGAAGTACACGGAGATTACTCTACATTTTCTTAATATGATTTAACTGGACTCCAAACACTCCCACACAACCGTGTGTGTGGCTACTACACGGCCAACACACGGCCTCCTATAGTAAGGATGTAAATGACGTTTACTCATAAAGTACACAGCCTGTACTTCAAAAATTTCCAGAAACTCCTCTTTTCTCAAAAACTCTAGAAAAAGGAAAAACGTAACATAAAAGAAGATCGGGGTTCTTACAAATATCTGCCCTTAAAGAAAATCGTCCTCAAATTTCCCTAGTGTGGAATAGAAGATGAAACCCAGAAAAACTATTTCCACTATGATTGTATATCAGCCTCCCACTCCCATGTTTCATCCTGTAATTTCCCATGTTGTCATAGCACCCATACCCGAGGAATAGACCAACCATAGAGAACCTTCGTACTGCGATCGACAATCCGTATAGTATCCTCCTCGAAAGATGAATCCACCTCCAACTAAATTTCCTTGGGATGGGAAAAATGAGACGAGTCTGAAAATTAATGTCAAAGATGAGAAACATGGAATACATCGTGCATAGCCCGGTACCTCTGAGGTAACTACAACTGATAGAAACCGACTTGACTCTCTCCAACAACTCAAATGGACATAAGAACCTTAGTGAATGCTTACCCTGTCTTCTGATCCTCTTGTGCCCCAACCTCAGTTTGACATGGAGAAAAACCGGTTCCCCAACCTCGAACTCTAGAGATCGTATACGCTGATCAGCATGTGACTTCTGACGAGACTGTGTCATAGTTAGCCTCTTCCAAATCAACTCTATCTTCTCTCTGGTCTCATGAACAATATGAGGTCCCGTCAAAGTTTCATGTCCTGTCTCCATCCAACAGAAGGGTGATCTGCATGGCCCACCATACAGAGCCTTATAAGGTGTCATTTGACTAGTTGCTTGAAAACTATTGTTGTAGAAAAAATCTACAAGAGGTATATGATTATCCCAAGAATCTCTGGAATCCATAATTCATGGTCGCATCATGTCCTGAAGCACCTGAATCATACTCTCGGACAGGCCACCTATCTGGGGATGGAATGTTGTACTCAAAAGTACCCGTGTACCCAAAGCCTTCTGATTCCCCTGCCAAACCCGAGAATTAAAACAAACAACCCTGTATGAAATGATTGAGAATGGAACTCCAAGAAGACGTTCAATAACTCAGATGTAAAACCATCCCAGATCATCAAAATTGAAGGTCTCCTTGATTGAAAAGAAGTGAGAAACCTTTGTGAGTCTGTCAACGATAACCAATACAGCATTGTTCCCCCAAGGCGACCTCCGTAACCCTATCACAAAATCCATCGTGACGTTATTCCCCTTCCTATTGAGAATAGATAACTGTTGTAAAAGCCCTGATGGTCACTGATGCTCTTCCTTCACCTGCTAACAAGTGAAACACCTCATGAAAATACTCGCAACATCCCTCTTCATACCCGGCCACCAATACTGACGGTGTAGATCACGATACATCTTGGTGACTCCTAGATGAACTTCCCAAACTGAGGACTGAAAGTCCCACATTAGCCCCTCGCGAATAACTTCTGGCACCCATACGCACCTCTAGAAATGCAAGATCTCAACCCCGCCTACATTCCATACATTTATAGGGTATTCTCCTGACCCACTCTACCTTTGGACTACGCCTTCAGAATCTAATGTCTTCCCCATTCGAAATTGATCATGAAGCATATTGGTAACAACTAAAAAAGATAGAATAGTTTTCCCATGTATGTTGTGCACCTCCAGATTCATCTTAGAGAACAGGGCCATAAGCTTCCACTCACTGCTGGCCTCCTGAACTGCATGTATCTGAGTCCTCCTTCTCAACGCATCAGCCACTGCATTGCCCATCCCTGCTGTATAAGAATGCTAAAAGAAAATGGATTGTATGTACTCAACCCACCTCTACTGTCTCAAATTCAGATCATGCTGAGTGAAGATGTACATGAGACTTTTGTGGTCAGTGAAAAACACAAAATTCTCACCTAAAAGATAATGTTTCCAATAGTGAAAGGTATGAACAAGAGCTACCAACTCAAGATCATGTGTCAGGTAATTGTTCTCATGTGCCCTCAACTACAGAGACCCGTACGCATTGACTCCATCTCCATGCATATGTATATCTCCAATCCCGATACCTGATGCATCATAGTAAACAATATAGCTCCTACTCAACTTTGGTAAGACTAGTATCGGGGCTGAAGTCAACATCCCTTTAAGCTCTTGAACGGCTGACTCAAAATAATCTGACAATAAGAACTTCTCACCCTTCTTAGTCAGGCCGGTCAATGGTGCTTCTAAGAATGAAATGTCTTGAATGAGGCATATGTAATATCCAAACTTCCCTAGAAAACTCCTCACCTCAAGGACGTTCTACAGATGCTACCAGGAAACTACTACTCTCAGTTTCTCTAGGTCAGCTGATACTCCAGTCTCTGAGATAACATGACCCAAAAAGTGAATCTTGTCCGTCCAAAAGTTGTATTTTGAAGGCTTAGCATATAACTGATGCTCCCTCAGTGTGCTCATAATGATCTCAAGATGTGTAGCTTGGTCGTGTTGATTGTGAGAGTACACCAAGATATCATCCACGAAGACCACCAAGAAGGAATCCAAGTATGGATGGAATACCCGGTTCATCAATGCCATGATAACTGTAGGAGAATTCATGAGACCGAACGACATGACCATTTACTCGTATAGACCATACTGACTCCGGAAGGATATAAGAGGTATATCATATTGTCTAATGCACAACTAATGGAAACCAGACCTCAAGTAAATATTAGAGAACACCCAGGCTCCTCGATGTTGATCATAGAGATCATCAATCCAGGGTTGGGGATATCGTTTCATGACTGTCAACAAGTTCAGCTTCCGATAGTCCACATAAAGCCTAAGGTTACTGTCTAACTACTTCACAAATAAGATAGGTGAACTCCAAGGAGAAGTACTGTGTAAAATGAAACCCTTTTCCTACAAATACTCTAACTATTTCGTAAGCTCCTACAACTCAAATGTAGTCATCTTATAGGGAGGAATGGACACCAGTGATGCTCCCGGCACTAGATCAATAGAAAAGTCTACCTCATGCTCTGGAGGAAACCCTGAAAAGTCCTCTGGAATGATTTATCTGAAACGATCCACCACTAGGGGAAATTCCATCTATGATGTCCTCTAGTAATCCAGATATAGACTAGAAATATAGGTTGTAACTCCTCTAAACCAATGATGCTCGAAACCTTCTCTGCTCACCTGGACATCAGATTCACCCCTATGAAGAAACGATCTACCCTATGATGATATGAAACTCATCCTACAACAATAGAAATTGACGATGGACTAGAAGGGGACTCACCAGTCCATTCTGGGAATGAAATCATAGCCTGTCATCTCTAGGACATAGAGATCCCATAAGAGGAGACACACACCAACCTCTAGAGGGGACTACGTCTACTGACACAAAATAGATGTTCTCATCCCCAACAGAGTGTATATAATCAAGATATCAGTAAAAGAAAGGATACAGATCACAAGGATCTCCACCATAGCTACAATGATAAAGATATGGGAAGACCCGGTGTCGAAAAGACCTGAAGAAAAAACTGAGGCAACTAGGATCGTACCTTGAACTGTAAAAGTTCTGCGATCCTGCTACTATTGGGTCTGCTCCACTGCAAAGGTCTAGCCCAATCCATGGCCCTATGACCTTGAATGACCACTCAATGCTGATCCACCCTACTGTCGATGGTAGCCTGGCGACTGACCACCGTGACTGCGACCTCCATCTCGGCCTGAATGGCTCGAAGAACTCAAGTTCCCAGACTAGTGAGAAACTAGTGGTGCTTCACCAGACCGAGTAGTTGTAGAAGAACCCCTATCACTAGCTACTGGTGAGAATAACTGAAAAAATTAGTGAAGGTGACCAATCTTGCCGCAAGATCGGCACTCCGTTGGATCTCTCGCGTAACGTGGCCTTGTATGCCCACTTCTACCACACTGCTAGCACACAAATAGGCTACTAGAAGATGCATATCGCCTGCTCTGATCTCTTTATGCAAACTCCCTATGGTGCTCCCTGCTATCATTAAGAGGAATACTAACTCTGGAGGTCAAACCACCGTCTATGACCAATCTTGCGCTCTGTGGCCAGTGCCTGGTTAATGATAGAGGACATCGAAGTCAACCTGAAGAATTTCTCATGTGATCATATTTCGTGCCTCAAACCATCCTCAATCTTCCTTGGAAGTAACAACTCATTGCCTCCTAGAATAGGTGTGAAACGCTACAGCTCTTTGAAGAGAGTGGAATACTCCAAAACAGTAAGAGTACCCTGCTCCAAGCTCATGAAATCTCAAGCTCGATCACCCTTGAAGGTCTTCAGATACAAGTAATCATAAAAGATACACCGAAACTCATCCCAATACATACTCTGTTGGTGGCCCGCCTTTGATATCACATCCCACCACATCTTGGCGGAGTCTTGAAGCATATAGGTAGCAAGATTCACCCTGTTCTCTAGAGGTATCTCTAGGTGCTTGAATATCATCAGTGTGGATTCTAACCCTGACTCTGTAGCCTAGGGTCCTCCATCCCCTGAGAAAATAGGAAGATGCTACTGCTGAAAGACCTGCGTCAATTCTGCCATCGACGGGGTGGGAGATGGTGCTCCCTGAAAAGTCTGCATCATCCTCAAAAAGCCATCTCTGAACTAACCAGCAACTCTAGTATTAGGTATAACGGCTGGTGCCATGACTGGTAGGACAAGATTATGTGTTGGAAGTCCCTGATCAGCCATATCCGGCATCTGATCACCGTCCAATAACTGGTGGACAACTGCAAGAAATCTAGGTTCCCTGAATATGTAAAGTCTTGCGCACACCTTAGATAAACATTATTAAAGAATAAAAACTAGATGTGAGAGGGGAACAGAATAAATAAAGCATTCACATTTAATAAAACGTGACTACCTGACCTGTAAAATTCATAGACGGTGTGTCCTCTTAAGTCATTCACATGGGCGTATACTCCTGCCTAAACTGTTCATGTAACACCCCAAACACACGGCGTGTTCTCCTAAAACATGGTGTGTACCTGAGTCCTCTTTCCCTACCTTAGTCCTTCTACACGGTTAAGACACACAACTCTCAAAAGACAAAACTAGACGACATGTTCATAGTAGACAAGACATGTACTCAATAAGCATCACGTGGCTCATTTTGTTAGTGACACAACATCTGTACCCATGTCACACTACACATCGTGTTCCAGACGGACACGAAGTGTACTAAGAAGTCTCAACCAACCGTGTGGTCAGTTACACGACTGACTACACTGATGACACTACACAGTGTGTTCCAAATAGACACAACATGTATGAGAAAGGATAACACCGACTCGTGTTGTTAGTGACACGACCGGGTCAACACCACATGGCATGTACAACCGGTAAATGGCATGTTCCCACAAGATTTTACTTATCTCATGTTTCTGGCCACATGAACTATGACACGGTTAGAGACTACACAGCATGTATATAAAGTACATGATTTGTACAAAATAAAAAATATTTCTTCCCGAACAGAAGAACTCATGGCATTTAGTCAAAACTACATGACGTGTATTCTAGGTTTTTCCGGACAGTAAGCCTCAGAAACATCTCCGGAGCCTAGAAAACTCTAAAACACAAACCGAAAGTGCCAAATTCTGATCTATGAGGGCCCATACTCCCCTAGAATCAAATTTTGGAATTTTATACATGTTATAAAAAGGGTAATCAAGTCAATGATCCACCAAATTCCAGTCCATGAGGGCCCATAACACCTCAGGAACAGAAGTTTGGAATTCATTCAAATAAACCCTCATAGAACAATACCCTATCAAACAAAAGGTATTTTTATCAAGGCGTCTATCACAATAGCATGCATATTATAAACAATATATGTCACCGCAACATGAAATCTCTAATTAATCCTAGATGACATGGCAAGAATGCATGGCATGTGATTTCTAGAATGTTACTATATGATGCATGGGATGGAATACCCTCATTTCATTAGGTTGCGACAGAAATAGAACCTCAATAACATCAACGATAATAGCACAAAACATGTGAATCACCAAACGGTGAAATCAAATCAACTGTAAAATTACAAACTAGAAAAATTGCATTAAACTTGGATGATTGGATTTTCCCTATACATGGGTTAGCTACTCCTAGGAACAGCTTATTACCAAGTACCTATTCCATCGTATCCCTAGCTAATCTCTCCAAATAGTAAGTCAAGAGAAAATAATCCCACTGATACCACTTTATAATTTCCCGGTTCCAGAAGCCACCCAGAGGCGCCCCGTACCCAGTTGGTCACATGGCCTCAAGTGAATTTCCCCGAATGCTAGAGGCTTCCAACGAGAAGCAAGGGCCTTGGGTGTGATAGTGGGGAAATTTTGTCCTCATTAGAAAAGTAACATCATAGAAGATAAAAAATATACAATAGTGGAACCAATAAATATCCAACGACAGTAATCAGTGGAATACTAAAATAATAAAAACAACAACACCTATATATTAAATGATGTATGGTACATATGTCTAGGAAAATAGAAAAACAAGTAACAATGCTTAATATAACCAGTACTAAACCAAAGTAGAAAAAAACAGATAAACAGCTCCACAACATCGCAGTCTTATGCTTGGTCCCATGCTCTCCAGCTCCAAATATAGTCAAGTACCTGAAGCAGAAGGGAGTTTTCTTTTATCTATACTTGTAGCAATAAAATCTGTTTTGGGCCAAAATCATGCCCCAAATAGGGTGTGAGACTAAATCCTAGTAGGCAACCACCCAAAGATCTATTCCTAATAGTCTGGGAATATATAGGAGGTAAAAGTACATAAATCAGTAAATAGGAAGTACTCAGCAGTAACCAATCCACAGTTCAATATCAAGTAATAGCTAAGACAAATAGGTAACCCACTGGGAAGTACTAGTAGTCATTTCCTCTAGTCCAACCTAACAAGTATAAGAAACCCTCCTGGAAGTAAACTCATCCTAACCCCTCTGGTTCTATCATAATAATTCATAAATAGATTCTCTGAGGATGCTCACATAGTGAATACATCATATATACTAAGGTAGTCAAGGACACTCTGAGTAATCTCACTCATTCGATTCCCCTTATATCCCAAAGGTTAAGGACACTCTGAGGAAGCTCAGTAGGTCAATCCCCTTTATAGTCTTCAGTGATCTGGGAAATTCAATGAAAAACAAAGACACTCTGAATAAGCAGACATGGTCAATCCCTGTTATAGTCCTAAGTAGTCCTAGTAACTCGAAGGAAGCTCACTCAGTCATTCCTCCTCATAGCCTAAATTTCTCAACGACTCACTAAGGAAGCTCACTCAGTGAATCCCCCTTATAGTCTACTAAACCTGGTTCTTACAGCCCTGTGTAGTTCAACGAGCATAGCAATACAATATGGCCAAAGTAAAACTACAGATCTACTTGGATAAATAGTCTACAGTGTATCAAACATGTCAAAAAAACAAACTCCACATCCTACAGCAATAGGCATCGAAAACAGGCAAGGCGTCCATCCTGGTTAAACAAGACCAAATGGTCGTAAACATAACATGCATGTGAAAAACATCCAAATCATAAAAATTCAACCTTATTCATTTCCAATTAACCTCTAAACAGGAACACATGCATTTCAAGAAATCAAAAGGGGAAAAACGGTAAACACTCAAAACCATTTTTAAGGGTATTGGCGGAATTTGCACATAAAACTCAAAGACTTCAAATGGAAAGGCACAAAACACCTACCTTGGTGTTAGAAGATCACTAAATGTGAAACTCGAGGCTTGAATCACCTTAGAACACCATATATCTATGAAAATTTTATAAAAAATTCATCCCATGATAACGTGGAAAAGAGGAGGAATTGGGAAACGATGCTCTAAAAGAAAGATGAACTCACCAATGTGATTCCAACACAACTGACGGTGTTTGATTCAGAGGAAGGATGGTGGATCAGGGGTTTGCTAAAGATCTGCAGTCCTAAAGGTTTTCTCAATCAGATGGAACCTAAAAGAAGTGTTTTATGTCCGTCAGACGCGACCTCGGTGCGTATAATAAAAAAATACATGACGTGTACTTCTGAAGTACAAGACGCATACTCTCATTTTCCATACTCTACTTTAAGAGGCCTTCAAACACTCCCACATGGCCATCTGTATGGGTACTACACAGACAACATAAGACCTCCTATGGAAAGGAAGTACACAGCGCGTAGTCAAAAAGTACACGGCGTGTACTTCATAAATTTCCAGAAACTCATCTTTTCTCAAAAACACTAAAAAAATTAAAAACATACCTAAAATGATTTTCTAGGTTCTTACAACCTCAATATAGTTAGTTCCATTATATGAAACATTTGGGGAATATATCATTAGTCTAGCTACCTAACTCATACATTGTAATGGTGGGGTTTAGATATTCATTATAACCTAATCATTAGGTGTAGATACTCATGTCCAATACCATAGAGTACCATCAAACCACGATCAAATGCTTCATTAACCATTTTATATTTACCATAAACTAACCATATCACATTTCACACACCAACAATAAACCAAACACCCCCGTATTCCATGTTAAAATCAAAATAACTTATTATTCATTCCATTTAACAAACCATGTGAACATGATGTGACAAATATCACAGTTTCAATTATAGTAAACCAAAATTAATTACAATTACTACAGTCCAAACAGAGCATAAAATCTAATTCATGTAATTACACAAAAATCAATCAACTCGTATAAAATCAACTTTAACCTACCATTTAAAGCACAAGTATTACAATTTGAAGAAACTAAAACATCACCCAAGGATATCATTTCCATTTACATATTCGAATGTAACCACAAAACCATTTATAAAAAATGGAGACATGACCTTATTTAAAACATAATTTATATTGTCTTATAAATAATCTTTTTTTATATAACTTTGAGTTCATGACCTCATTTCAAAGCATTAATCACTTTCAAACATCATTTTCATTAAATAAATCTATTTTCAAGTCAATGTCCCAAAACAAAGCATTTAGAAAATTTAAAAACCTCATTGGAATTTTGAAAATTCAAAATTATAATCATTTCAATTATTCCATTAACCATGACCACATATCCAATTACACTATTAAAACCCACCATCCCTCTTAAATCCCTTATGTCAATATTTACCAATTTATTCTCCATTTACAAGTGTTCTGCGAACCCCGTGGGTAGCCATAGGACTAGTATCACTTGACCAATGGACCCAATGAGGTTTGTGAAGGTTTTAAAACTCCATTAAAGAACAAAACTACATTCAATGGTCATTGTGATTAAGACACAAAAGCCAATAAATTGGAACAACCAAATAAACATATATAGAAATTATATTATGGCAATAATATTTAATAAATCATAACACATGATTGAAGAAGATTATTATAAGAAAAACATTCATTATTTCAAAGAAAAATATCACCGAAAAATATAACAACACACTCTAGAAAAATGATTTGTGATGTAGAAGAAGAGGAACAATTTGATAATCTATTTCTTGAAAATATAAATTAGATGACTATACGAATCAAATAAATCAGACACTAAATGAAACTTCAAAGGCACAATATTCAATGGAGAATCTCTCATAGAGTATAATAAGGTTGATGGGTTATCTCCTTTGAAGTAGGGGGTCAAATAGAATGAAAATTTTAGAAAATAAATGAAAAGGGTGTGGTGGGATAAATTGTAAACCTCTATTTTATATGTTGGATTGTTTGGCCACATGGACTTCCAAACAGTGTGTTTCCATATTTATATGAGGATACAAAACTGAAATATTTGGATTTTCACATGAATTGTTTGACAAACTGTGGGGTTTCCATGCACTCAACACTACCCAAAGGGTACCCATGTCATACTTTTTTAATTCCACCTCATAGGATTCCCTCTAGAGTGAACTCCCTCCCAATAGGCTTCAATGTTATGGTTAACATTTTCTACTAAACATTCCCCAACCATGATCTCATCTTATATTGGACAATTATTCCTCTTTTCCCTACCTCAAACCATTGAAGTAATCCTAAAACATCCCATATACACCAAACCATTTTATTAAACAAAATAAGGGATGTTTAACTAATATTTTATCTAGTAACTCCACATATGTTTGGGATCTTACATCCATCATGTACAAAATTTAAACCATGAGATAAATAACATATATATTCATTATATAGGAATTTATAATAGTTATTAAAATTTAGGTATGCTAAAATGAGTTACACCATTCATGGATATGGTAGTCCATATATAAGCATGTGTACATATACGAATTTTCCAACAGATGGATTGTATGAATGGTCAAAAAATTATTTTAAATAATAATTATAATATCAAATATGTCACATTTTTTTAATAAATATATCCATTTTACAATACATTGAAAGAAAAAAATACATTTCATAGTGCTATGTGAAGGTGGTAGTTCACACATACCCATGAGAAACCTTATTATTATCCCATGGTTTGGATTGTAAGAAGGAATATGTGATATTAAAAGTATTATAATATATTATTCACTTAAATATAATATAAAAATGTTGTTTCTATCACTATATCCACTTATGAGAGGTGTTGATGGATTACGAATTATATCGGTTCATGTGGTAGTTGTTTTCCTTAGTATTGATTAACAGAATCATTTTCCAGTTTTTAGAAGTGGAGATCTAAATAGACAAGGAAATTAAAATAACAAAAAAATCGATATAGGTGGTCCTTTTGACATAACATTAACATTTTTTAAAAAATTTGAAGCATTTATAATAATAAATTAAATGAAATTTTATTTCTATGAACTTTTCCTCCTCTTAGGAAAACCTCTTTAGGGTTATAAAAAAATCATACTATTTTGGAATTTTTATAAAAAAAGTGTAAGGTTATTAATTATTAATCATTAAACTGTTAATTATGATGGAAAATTATGTATATTTTATTATATAATATTGATTATTATGACTACAAAAATATAATACATTTTTCAAAATTCAATTAACATAAGTGATGGAATTTTATATAAAAATAATCATGTTAATGCGATGAAAAATTATTTTTTCAAAAGAGAAAACCCTCATGATTATATAATGTTTTAATATAAGAATTTAATATGAATTTGAGAATAGTAAAATATATTGTGTATAATGATACGTAATTAAAAAAATTAATTTATAATCATTTTAAAAAATTAAATTTAAAATTACTTAAATGAAAATGTTTTTCCCAATAAAGAATCATTATTTTTAATAATTCATTAAACAATAATCTTTATAAAAAATGCTAAAAACATAACTGTAATATTTTTTGCATACTGATTTAAAGAGTGAAGAACTTTTTTAAAAATATCTATTCTAATTTTGGTAAAAAATAATTTTAATGTATGTACGCAAAGAGAAACAAAACTACTTTTTAGAAAAATATATTTTCTATAAAATATTCATTTTTATTTCTATTTATTTTAATTTTTTTCGATTAACAATTAGATGTTTAATTTATTTTACAAATTTATAGCTCATATAATTTTCATTAATTAGTTACTTATTTTCATAGTTATTATTATTCATACATTACTATTTAATTTCTTGGTTATAACAAAATAATATAATATAATTCAGATGTGAAATTGAATTTGTTTTAAAAAAATCATAAAAGTGTTTAATATAAAATAAATTTACAAGAAGGATTGGGAAATATGAAGGTCATCAGAAAAAACACATATCATGGAATCCATGTATGATGACATTAGTGAGAAGTGAAAATATGGGCATAGGCAAAAATAATTAGTAGTTATAGATGGGGTAAGAGATCGTTGATCAAAAAAAATTAAATTATCTAGAGAAATTCAATAACCAAAAACCTATAAATGTTTTATTAGTAAAATGTTTATTTTTTGATCTAAGAGAAAGATAATAGGAAAAAAATTCAACAATATATTTTTTTTAGTTGAATTATTATTTTATTATCAAGAGAGTGAAAACCAGAAAATGTAGACAATTGATATGATTTTTGTATAATTTCATCCTATTTTTGTACTTAGATAAATATACACATAATTTCATTCTACAAAGAATGAATATAAATTATGAAAAAAAATTCAATAGAATTATATTTAACATTTATATATAATAAGATTCTTAAATTAATGAAAATGTATTCCTCATGCCAATAGAAATCTTCCAGGAAAAGAACAATTAGAATGAGTTATCCCATAATACATTAATCTATAAACCTCAATAGAAGAACCTAAATTTTAAAATAATCCATTTATTATATATATAACCTTAACACTCATCATAAATATGTTTGACCATATTCAAATACCAAAAATTTAGAAGGAATGTCAATAAATTTCAAAAAAAATAGATTCCCCAAAAAACATAATGTAACACATAATATCTCATACCAAATATAGGAATAATATATTCAATATATATGATTAATGAAAAAAATAATTCTTCAAAAAATAAAATAAAAAATTTCTAAATATATTCATTAAATCGGAAATTTATGTAAACTCTGTTAAAGAAAGCATAAAATAATATATCATTCACAAAATTATTTGTTATTGATAAAATTCTATAAACCTCTATTTATAATTATTATATAAAATTTAGCAGCTATTATGGGTTATCTTATATCAATCATGAGTTTTCCAAAAATACCAAACTACCATTGAATCGCTTTTAATTATATAATTGAATATATTCTATCAAAAACATTTACAAATACTTCTGTGGTAAAATTTTTATACATTACATGATTATGATAATGAAAATATCAATTATAAAATACTTATAGGATATAATACATATCATCCTAATAATTAAAAACACCATTCATTTAAACTCTTTTATAAAGTATTAACAATGATTTTTTGTCAAATTCCTTGAAAATTTATTCATGTCCAATTTATTTCATAGTCTCTTCATCATCAACAAAAAATTTTGAATTATAAATCATTGTTGGTCCACTTCTTGAGTATTCTCCATATGATATCGATATTAATAATATATAAAAATTAAAAATATAAAACATTCATCTATTTATAATAAATCAGTGAGACAAATATTCTTATCTTTTTCATTAACTAAACATTTCATTTTCTATCAGAAACTTTTTAATCTATGTACACATTATCCACACATAAAATGTATTCTTATTCCTTTTATACATTACCTTAATTTATTATTCCCATATTATTTCTAAATTGGAATATGAATCATATTTACTTTATCATCTCTACCACCTGAGCTCTCTGAAAAATGTATCCTTGTCTTATTTGGTGTGTCCTAGATTTCATTAAGGTGTTAGTTATTAATCAAATATCAGGATAACTTATTAGGAAAAAAAATAGTTATCACATTATTTTTCATCCTAATGGGTTTTTTCTTCAATACATTGTGAATCACATTTAACTTTAAATAAATTACATCTGGTTATATCCATTGACTAAATCAGAAAATCATTGTCTCGGAAATAGTAATCATAGTAGGAAATCCAAGAGTCATGATGAGTCATTTATCGTATGTCTAAATTATGAAACCTTGTCATCAATATATGATACCCCAGGAAAACCATAGGTCACTCATGTTCATCATCTATTATAATCCATCATAATGGTTCTTTAATAGAAAATTTGTTTAGTAAAATAATATACCATCTTCAGGTTAAAACTGGTACATAGTGTAAACCTTTTTTGTGTACCAGATAATGCTTGAGTAAAGTCTGATGAGACTTTTTTTGATTTATAATCCATAGGTACGTCAACTCTAGTACCATTTCCACTTATTATATCCGTTTTGTAATTTATGTTTTTGTAAATCACACAATCTATATCTTATAAAATTTTTATTTTTTTAATCTATGATTATCCTTAAAACCAATCATAGGCATATATTCTCTAATCCATGTGTTCCTTAATATAGTTCCCAAGGTTTCTAGTAAGAATACTATGACACAAAAAATAAATTCCCTTACCCTATTATCCAAGAGTAGGTGGATAATTTATCAAATTGGTGATAGATACAAGATATCGCATCCCAAATGAATGAAGGTTCTAGTAATATTCATAAACTAGATGCCTTCTTGAATTTTACATTGTTCATAAAATGAAAAAATTAAAAAAAACTATTTTCTTTTTGTAAACCATTAGTCTCTTTTGTATATCCAAGTATATTAATCAACATATACTTATTAGAATCATGGGGAAATGTGAAAATATATATAGGTTACCTCCACTACTCATTAATGGTATGAATAAAATGATAGAAAACAAGGATTCAATTACATAGTGGGAATAAATGATAATCAAATAATTCCAGATTAATAGTATTATGATCTCGAAAATCATCAAAGGATAAAATGACAAATAAAATATTTACATAGACATCAATAAAAAAATTATAATTATGGAGTAAATATCTCTAGATATCTAAAACATATTGTGTGGACTTATACCATGTTTCTAAAATTCCAATGAGGTATTGTGCCTATAAATCTATATATATTTGAAAGACCTTATCCAATACCCAATCTAGTTTGTATCATGAGACAAAAATATGAATCTATGGGATATATAAAGTGTTTCCCAATACATAAAAACTAAAAATAATTTCTCATATTTAAGGGGTGAAACTAAATCAATATATAAAATTTTATTTAAAAAATATCATATTAAAAGTTAATATATTCCTTAATAAAAAAATGTTTAGACCATTTCGTGTAATATGTATTATTATATCAAAAGAGATCATCCATTGTAAAAATGATCATTATACAGCCAATGAAATAATATAGATGGTATCATTAAAACATATTCCTAATGGCTAATAACCAAATATATTTTTTTATTTCTAATGAATAGAAATATCTTAAAAATATAGTAAAAATTTTCAGGAGGAAAATATTATTTTTCACCTTAAAAATCACTTTCAAGAAACAACATTTTAATGAATAAAATGAATAAATTGTTTAAAATAAAATGTATAAACATGTGAATGTTGATCTAAGAAAATATGTTTCTCCTGAAGGTGGTAAATTTTATACATTTCTTATATGTTAATAAAATTCCTTTCACACTATTTGAAGACTTTTAAATGTTTCCGTATTCAGAAAATGTATAGAATGATCCTTTGATTACCTTTTTTAAAAAAAAACATCATTAAACATTTATTTAATAAATCATTTGGATAATGTTAAAAAATTATAGAAAAATAATTTTAAAAAACATGGATAAGGATGTAATTTTATTTGGACCTAGTATTGAATTGTTATCATATTTTCATAAAAACATTTATCAGATATTTTTGAAACGAAGTGATGAAAATGTCAATATTACATGAACCATTCATGATTAACTACTCTAGAAGAAAATTTATTTGAATCATGATAAAAACACCATTTAATTCCCAAAAGAGGGACTTTAACAGAAATAATCTGGAATGATTATTATATTTTGAAATAAACTCCTACCACATTTGTAAATTTCAAATCAAAATCCTGATGAAAGAAATACTTTCAAATGAAAAATTATATACCATTAAGATAATTTATTTAATGATATAAAATATAAAATGGGTAGTATAGACACCACAAAAATTATTAATTTGTGAATATGGAATCCGTAACATGGATGTAAAATTGAGAAAACAAACCCTTACCTCAGGTATCATTTACTTCCTAAGTGTAAATACCTCTAATATAATAAATTTAGTTATTTATAGATATATAATAACACCATGATCATATATTTAATGAAGTATAAAATTTATTTATTAAAATTTATGTGTAGTTTATTAAAAATTAATTGTCTAATTTCCCATTTCTATTACTAATTAATTTATTTCTCATGTGTATTTCAGTTCTATAATATAGCTCATTTTTTCTATTTTCTTGTTTAAATAATAACCAAATATTTAAACCATGATATATATATATATATATCATATGTAATCATTATATAATTATTTATAATAGTACATGAAACTTATATTTGTTGAAATGTGCATCACCATTCTTTGGGAGTGTAGGATTTACGTATGCATCTATATTGTTCTTATTATTTCCAACAGATGCATCGTTGAAGAGGTAAATAATTTTTTACATTTCAAGAAATATTATTAAATACAATATTTAATATATATTCATTAAATATATCCTACTTCCCATCTAATTCAAACTAAAATTCAAAACATTAGACCTCACTCTGTAGAGGCAGTGGTCCACATGTACGCACAAGAGAAAATATTATTTTACAATGAGTCTAAAAATATGATGTAATATGTGATAAATAATAACACTAGTAATATAATTTCTTAAATATCAAATAAATATGTTAAATAAATCATCGTTTCTATATGTAAGATATGGTGATGTAAAAAAATTTACATATTTTCACAAGGAGGTTGTCCTCCGGACACACGATTAGTTTTTTTGTTTCCAATTGATGGAATCATAGATGGATAATCATTATAAAAATAAAATAAACACATTTAAATATATATTTTTTATATGTTTATTTATATTACCATATCTGTAGAGTATTTTAATGATTTGAATTATAGGTAAAACAAAAAGACGCGTTGTTAACATTTCACATTGGAAAACCTCTTTAGGCTTATAAAACAATCATCCATAGATTGGTTTTAAAATAAAATAGTGGCCTCTAAGATATGGTTAGAGATTTATGAAATAGATTTACATAGGTATATTCTTATACAAAATATATATGGTCTTTGGTGGGGAGAGAAGAGTGGGTGACCTTTTATAAGTGGAGAAGAGGAAAATATTATACTTTTTGAAGGGAAAAAATTCAGTCATCTATTTTATCCTGTTTAATGGCAAAAAAATGGGTCATTATCAAATATAGTAAGTAGTAAATTCATCCTATGTCTAAAAAATAAGAATTTTACAGTCATATTGGTAGTTTTTTCAATATATGTTTTTTTAACCAACCTGTAAAATCATTTTAACCTTTTTAGATGTAAATAATTATTAATGTTTTCACTATTCATTATGAAAAAAAATATTGAGCCCTTAGTATATATTCTTAATATTTATTGGTAAAAATATTGAATATATTCTTAAAATTTTATTTCAAAAAATTAACATAATTTATTTTAAAATTTATCCCATAAATTATATAAATAAGTTGGTTTCCAAAGTGAAAATTTTTATAATTTTAGAATTATTTAATTTCAAAATTGTATATGAAATTAATTACCATAACCATAATTTTTTTATTGTAATATTATTGAACCAATTTTACATTTAACATAATTTTATATTTGTATGTTACCTTTAAATACATTCATCACAAATAGGGTTTTTTAATAAAAATAATATTTTTTACTATACATAAAAAAAATTAGTCTTTTTAGAAATTTATATAAAATTAAATCTATGATAATTGGGAAATTATGTTTTTAAATTCAAAATTATTTTTTAAAAATAAATTTTAATAAATATTTTAAAATTAATTTTTTATTATTTGTTAATGTTGAATAGGAAAAATCTATTAGAAAAATATTATTTTTTCGTATAATGGTTCTTTTTTCCCTTCAAATCATTATAATTTTGTAATTAGTAAATAGATAACCATTTATTTTATTTTGACCATGTGTAAACCATATATTTTAACTTATTTAGTTAGTCCTAATAATATTTATTCATATTAGTACCCTCTATTTTAAAAACTAAATTATAAAGGACAGCCACATTAAAGTTCATTTAGACATGAGGTTGTGTGTTCCATAATCAATGCACTAGATCTAATTAAATGAAATATATTTCATGGGTTTTATGGATATTTAATTCATATTATATATGCTAAAAAACATAATTAAATTATTTTATAATCACTAGGTGTTATATTTATAAAGGATTTTTGATGATATATGAATATTTATATACCAAACTTGAGAAATGAACCCACAAAGGAGAACATGAATAATTATTTCAAATACATTCTGAAGAAAAATAGATTCAAAAACAAATATATTGATCCACATAATTCATAATAAAAATGATGTATTGGAGTTGAATAATATAAATTTATAAAAACATAAAGGTGTATTCACATAGAATACAATAATTACAAATTCATTTCAATATAAGAGGTAAGTACAGATATTCATATTCAAAACCGATGTGTATTGGGGCTGTTATAAAAAATGAATTTAGTTGAGATATTTAATGGGAAAAATATTATATTGAAATATTTTATGTTTTTTTGGATTCCTTTATTTCGTATGTTTGAAAATATATATCTTAGAATATTTTATAAAAAGCTAAATATGGAATGTTCAGGAGATATTATGAGTATTAAAGAAGTTATATGTGTTGTAATAAGAATCTAAAAAATTATTTGATTCCTATGATGTGAATGATCATGAAAATCCATTATCAATATACTTTTTTGAATATTTTATAAAAATTAAATTGTCAAAATCTCACATTGGTAATAATATTAATGTTCAATGTGAGAAAATTGGGTACATGAATATTCAAATGAATCATGTGATTATAATAGTGATAATGGAAGAAAAAAATCATAAAATGTATAATTTAGAAAAAAATATTTAGTCTCTCAAAATCATCAAAAATAATAAATATCATGATTACATTAGAAGGAAAATTAGTTTAATGAAATAGGCATCCATTACCTTTCATGTGTAAACTAGCCAGTTTAAGAGGAATTGAAAAAAATGGGTCGATTCTATAAATAAACTGTTTGATAGAATTCAGAAAAAGGACACCTACAAACTTGTTCCAAAACTAGAAAGAAATAATTTTATAGGAATACATTGTTTATTAATATATATGTTTGATTAATATGTTTAAATTCCAAGAAACAAAGAACATATATTTTTTTATTTGGTTTCTTACAGGTTGAATGTGTTGACAAAGATAATACTTCTACTCATAGTTGGAGACAAAAAATAAGAAGAATATTTTTGGCTATTACTGTATATAGTTGTTTAAAATTATATTATATAGAAGCTTAGATAACCATATTAAATGTATAATTTTATAAATTGTTTATATTAATAAATATAGTCAGTTCGTACATGAATAATATCGAACTGTGGTTTTTATACTAAATAAAAGATTATTTGAGTTAAAATTGGATCATCATGTATGATATTTGACACATTATAGTTTCCATATGTAAAGTTAAATTTATGATGAAAACATTAATAAAAACCTATATTGTATAGAAATTTACTTATATACCCTTATTATCGTTATTTTTTATGACATAATTTATGGAGGTGACATAGAAAAAACTTGTAAATAATTATTAAATAATGTTTAAAATCAATTAAATTTAAAATCTTCGGGAGTTATTTTTTGGGGAATAAATGTTCAATCAAAGTATATATATATCATTATATCACCTGAAAAATATTGTATGGAGTTTCTTAATTTTTTTTGGAATTATAGAACGCAATTTCTATCTAATTATAGTTTGTTCTATTGTTAATTAAATAGAAATCTAAGAAATGTGTGTTTCAGAATTTCATATGTTAGATGATATGTTTCGTTCAAAATCTTATATCTTCTAGAAAAATAATTTTTTGAAATATTACATATGTTCAAGACATCATATTAATATTAAGAAATCAAACATGATGGAAGCTACAACAGAACACAGTTATGTTAATGGAACAACATCATATAGATTGTTGTAAAATTACATTTTGGCATGATCTTTTTTTGATATTCAGATGCTGATAATCCTAGGTATTGTACTGGCAGGATGAAAACATTATGAGGAAATATCTTCTTTGATTAATCTTGTGTGAGTCTTCATTTTCTGTAACAACTCTATATTGAATTCAAATATATTGTTAGAAAAATATTTTCCCCCACCCATTATTTCATGAAAACAATACAGATAAATGATTAGTTTTATTATCTCATAGTTATTTTCAAAAACAATTTAAACTACTTGGGATAATAAATATACTATATATATTTCCAGGAATACTAAGTAAAAATAATGGTCAATGAATCTAGAAACAATTACATATTCATTATGAAAATCTCTTAAGTTGTGTAATTTTTCCTTTAGTATTTTTAATTATTGTATCATATTTTTTATGTTTTCCAAAAAAATTTCATAATCAAATATTTTATAAAATAAGGATATAACAACATGTTTGTCCTCTACAAAAGACTTCTTATAAATCATAAGAAAAATTTATTAAAACCATCATTGGTTTATGTTTTCAATGTAGGATATAAATTAAAGCATAGTAAAATGTTGTGCAACTCATTATTTTAGAGATTTGACAGTTTTTATATCATAAAAGTGGGAGAGAAAAATATAGAGGAGGATTTTATTTAATCATAGCTTGAAGTTAAATTTTCACTGAGGGGTGGAATTCCTTCAAAAATTTCCTCTGTCAATCATTTTTTTATGCAATTCACTTTGATAAAATCTTTTGCATGCATAAATAGTTGATGAAAATTTGTCTTTATAAAATTTTAAATGTATTTTCAAATATTTCCAAAAACTCCAATGTGTGTGTCTGAAGATCCATAGGATATATTTATAAAATGTTTTATATGTTTTTCAACATATCATGTTGTGAATTTTTTTATATAGATGATAAATATTTACTTAAGTTATTTAGAAGAAAATTTTATATGATGTACTGGAGGAGTTGAAGGAAGCTTCCAAAACATTATTATGAACCTTTACTACAGTCACACATTGTTGTGTAGTTATTCAATTTCCATAAATTATGAAGAAATTATGATCTATATAAAGTAATACACTTCTATTAATGTTATTTTAAATAAATATATGTCACATAATGTACACTAAATAATGATACCAAACATACCAAGATTAAATTCTTCCTAAAAATATTTATAAGAAGTAAATGTTTGAGCTACGAATTTGATGTTTCAAAAGGTTATTAGATGGACCATGATTTTGGTTACTTGATGGGATCTTGTAATATGATAAATCAATGTTTTAATGTATTAGCATAAACAATAATGTGAATAGATAATTGTTCATGCTATCATATGATATACTGTATTCAACTTGTTTGATTAGGATGATGATGTTTTTGGATATATAGTTTGAATTAATTAAATATTGAGAATATTAGGTAACAATATATAAAAAATTTCATCTCACGAATGGTATTATAGTTTGAAGTGGTTATTTTTATTCCATCATATGATGTCCCATATGAATGAGGTCTTCTGTCAATTATTTTGTTACTCTTTTGGAAAGATATTTGTAAACATCCTCTCAAAGGGCATCAGATGAATATGTGATGTAATGTTCATCTGATAAACAAAGATAAAAAAATAATAAATCCACAAGAATGAGTTATTAAAATATATGTGATTGGTCAATGATCCATATAATGGATGGTTATTTTTCAAAAACAAATACAATGTTATCAGAAAAATGATTCTATGAAGATATTCAACTATGTTTTTTGAAGCATGTGTGATGTTTATGTTGAGGAAATTGGACCAGAGAGAAAGAGATATTTTGACATATTAAACCGATAGAGTTACATGAAAAAACATGTTTACATTAGATATGTAAAGATAATGATGATTACAATTCACAAATATGTACTGCTAATAGGAATGATTCAATCAGTCAATGTGGATTAAACAGAATGAAATCAAAAAAAGTAGAGCTATATTGTAAAATTTTATTAAATTCATAAAACAAGTACTTACCTGAAGTGTTTTGATAAGGTTAAAAATATGTTTAAATATTTTAAAAAAATTAATTCTGTATTTTTATTTCGTTGATAATTTATGTTCAAACTATAGGGAAATTTTATGGTGTTATTTAACGATAAGATTATGGATGTTTAATGAATGATATAGACACAGAGTTTTTTAAAATATTCAAGAATCCAAAAAAAAATATTGTGTTTCCACCTATAAATTTATAATGAAAATAAAATTATTAAGTTCAAGAGTAAAGTTTTTGAAATTTTCGTATTCATTGACTGGAGAAATAAATCTGAGTTCTTGTATTTTCTCTAATTACAACCCCTATATTAAATGGTATGTGTACAACACATACCATCATTATTCCCACAGAAAAAGGGGAGTTGAATAATTGAAGATGTGTTACTATATAAAGAAATTAGATAGATTTTATAATGGATGAGACTATAGAGTATTGGGATTTTACATCCACATTATATCATGGTAGAAGAAGAATAAGAAATCGGACCTAGGTGTACTGATCAGTTTTACTAGACATTGGCTTACATAATATGCACATCAGAGAGTGAATTGATCTAAGTCATTATATTTTGTTTACTGGATAAATATTTAATCATCAGTGTAGATTTTTCATGTAAAATTATTTTTTTCATTAGACAGAGAAGAAAATAAAAAGTCAGTATTAGGGAGTGCACCAATGATGTTCCCCAGATGTATTAGAAAATTCACTAGATGGATATACTAGGTGAATAATATCATATAGATGATTTTCAAATGTTATTATTTCAAACTATTTCCCAAAATATTACATTCTTATATATGATCATAAACATCATAAAAAATTTAAATGGTGGGAGTGAGTATAATTATTTGATGGTATTAAATACAACAACCTGTTTGGAGGACGAAGTTATATAACATGAGTTTGATCATTGTATTCACTTTTATATTATAGTGATATTCTATAGACTGATGATAATCAACAAGGTAATGAAGTATTCCCCAAAAATGGGTGGAACCAAATAAATCATATATTCCTTTATTTAAATTCCAATACATTCATTCTTGTGATATGTTTTTATAAGGTTAATAATTACAAAAAGATAACATGTTATAAATATTAATTTCATCAAAAGATAAATTTTAAAAATATCATCACAGATTCAAAAACCACATCACGTTGGTTCTCACGATCATAAGAAACATCAAAAACACTTGAATTTATATCATTAATTTATTTCTTTTGGAAAAAAAATATTCATATATTTAAAAACATAAAAAGTTAAACCATATTCATTTTATAATGGAAATTATATTAATTTATGAAAAGAAATTTTTTAAAATTTAAATATACTTAATATAATATATATAATATATTTTTAGGAAAATGAAAAGATGTTTTTAATATTAATAAATATTTATTTTAAATTTTTATATATAGTTTTTATTTTTTTTTATTTTCCCTACATAAAAAATTACAGTAACTGTTTATGCATCATGGCCGAAACAATTTTACATGCTGTGAAAATCATTATAAAACATATAAATTATTAAAAGTGGGTGTTTATTGATATATTAAAGTATTTAATTATTATTATAGATAAAAATTAATGTTTTCTAGTGTTTTAAATATTTAAATTAAAATTCTATTTTAATATTCTTGTTTCAATGCAATAAAATTTGATATGTAAGAAAACAGATAAGGATATTTTATGCAGAGAAATATTTAATTAATTGTTTTTTAATATCATTAAAATATAAAATTTAATCATTTGAGTCAGAAATGGATGACCAAATCAACCATTTTCCAAATACGATTAACTTTATATTATAGAATTAAATATTTGACCCACACATACTAATTATCTTGTAACCTTTATAAGCATTACAAATGGTTATTGAGGGGTAAAACTAAAGATATGTGGGATAAAATAACCTAACAAAATTTTTACATTATATTATTTTAATGGATTTATATATGTTTCATCATATAATAATTATGTGTCAAATTTGAATCCCCTTTTCAATTAATGTGACCTTATATTATTTATATGTTTTGAATATTTACAAGTGTTCCACTCCCCTCACTTATAACAGAAAATCTCATGTCATAATAGAAAACCTAATGTAGTCTCTTCTACCAACTACTTGAACCATTTTTTTTTAAAAAAAATATATATCCAAATATTTCTCAAATACATTTATTCACTACTTGTAGGATATGGTCATTCCAAATTACCAATCCAAGGTGACTTATTTTTTTTTAATGTATGATTATCAAAAAGGATGTATATGTTCTTAAAAACCATAGGTTTATTTCACCATAAACCTCATAAAAATATTCTATAACCATATTAACATAATTTAATTATTATATTTGATGTAAATTTATATTGTTTTTTAAATTTATAGTCTTTTTGAACCTACATCACATCTTTTATAATATGATAATGTAGCTCCTCTGTACATTTGGACTATCACATCCATGAAGACAAGTGAATTGTTTTTCATTTCCTCATTACATGTATAGTCATAATGATAGATTTATTTTTTTATAAACAATACATATGAAATTATTGTGATTTTGGATGGGTGATATATTACTTACCTTCCTATCATTAAATTCATTAAAAATTGAAAATTATACCCTTACATATGTACTATATACCGTCTCTATTAAGTGATGTAATTGATTTTTCATCATAACCATTTATTGTTAGATATTAATGTTTATAATCAATAAATATGATACTTATAAAATGATAAATATTTTTTATATGATTAAATCATGACCAGTGTTCAATGACCATAACCATAAAACATTTATATTAATTGACGAATAGCCCTTTCTCACCAGAATAATGATTCCAATTACAATTATAAAATAAAAGGTTATATAATGACTATAATTTAATGATATATAGTAATATATATGTGAACATGTTTCTTTAATAGAAGTAAAATAAATATTTATTGATTGTTCAATAGGTTTTAATATGTAAGAAGCAATATGATATGTATGGTAATATTTTCTCATCTCTATTTTATTATTGTGAGACACATTTCATATTCACCAATTATTTATTTTGTGAGATGTATATAATACCAATGAATTGATTTTGTTATTTTCACAAAAAAATATGGTGATTTGAAAATAAATCTATGTTTGTCCCTTTTACGAGTTTTTATTTATATATTACCAAAATTTTATGGTTTTTTTCTCAATGATATGGCACTAAGGACTATTTTATATTCTCAACCTAATATTTTCTATAGGATGTATATACATCGTATTTGATAAATTATATCGATAATATTTATATATTTATAAAATCTATTGTATTTTTTCTATTATCTCATTCAATGGGATTATTATTCCTAATTCACCAATGTGATAAGGACTAATGTTACAATATCATCTCTTTTTTGGATTGTAAACATTATATTTCAATTGAGAGAAATTATATGATCCTTTCCCATTCAACACTATAAATATTATTAACTCTAAATATTCCTAAAATTTTCAAGTGTTTTCAATGTTTTCATCTCTTTTGAATATAATATGATCAGGAAATACTTTTTATCTGAAGAAAACTCAATATCGTCTTTTTTTGAAAAACATTCTCTTCGTTATCAATGTTCATAAGAATTATTCATAGAAATTATTATCCATAAATAGTTGTTTGAGGTAGATTATTATTCATTCCATTTAATTTATTTTTAAATTATTGAAAGATATATTTTTAGTGAATTATGTATTACTCAATTTTGATATTTTATAACAGTGTAAAATGAATGATTCATTATAATGTATATAGAATGAATATATTTTTCTAAATTAATGACTATTCTTTTACTTGAGTCATATTTTACATGGTTTCATGGTTTTTTTATATAAAACATTTCTCTCAATATTTTCGGAATTTATTGTTTTATAAGATTCCAAAACAAAATAAATTTTCCTTGTTTTTACTGAAATATTAATATGTCATTTTAATATCATTTTTCATCTATATTTATATCCTTTATGGAAATTTATTCATCATTATGGATAGTATCATATAAAAACATCCTCTTTTTTCCTTCTTTGTATAATTTTTATCTTGTTTTAAAGAGTTTCTATTAAACCAATTTATCTATAGGTGTTAATTAAGTTATGTTGGAATTGTTTTATTTTAATATTGATTTCATGAACCCTGTTTCATTCATATGTGTTTATTATGAAGTAATAAAATAAGTAATATTTTTTTCCTTTATCTGAATGACATAGGATTGTGGGATTTTTTTCATTTTTTATAAAACCCATTTCTTTTACAAAGGTTACTATATGATAAAATAATTTAACATTCATATGATCTTGTGTTATTTTCTTGTATATTATTAATATTTTATGGATTGGAATATAATTTTTTATTCCCCCAATGATCTCGATAATGGATGATATTTTGTGAAATAATTATACAAGATATGTTTTAAAACTAGTTTAGTGGGGGAACCTATCCACAATAATGGTCTTGAGAGTGAACCTCTTCTATGGAAATGATTGAATGGGTAGTGGACCAAATACCCATAGGAATTTATCCACTAAAATTTTCTTAATATCAAAAAATGACTAGGATAATTATAGAATGAGGAGTAAATAAAATACACCCTTATGAATTCATTCACTTTTATATTCAATGTTTTGATCCATGATAATAAAAATGGTGTAATATGAATATGTGTTTTAAAAAAAATATGCCTTATTATTAAGATATGTTCCCATAACTCATGGATGATTTTTCATGACTATAAACCCATTTGAATTATGAATTTTGTTTTGAAAAATCATTATACCGTGATTAATTTTTAATTATTTTTTAATGATTGGATATGAATTGAACATTATGAAGATTTTTTATTCTATTTATTCATACATTACAGTCACTTATAGTCATTTATTTTTATCATTAATGTTTACCATTAATGAAAATCTAAGATCATTGTTTCTTAGGGTTCAATTTTAAAAGTTTATAATGCATATTTTTATGCATGGCATATCAAAATGGGTGAAATGTGAGATGAAATATATAGATGATGTAGAATATTAATCACGAAATAAGTTGATTAAGTATCTAGACTCAAAATAAAAAAAATCATTAACGATTCTATGGTTCTCATTATTATGAGATGAATATCATATTTAGATGAAATGATTTAATATATACTCACGATATTATTGGTTAACCTCAAAAATTTAGTTTGAAAATGTATTTTATAGAAGGATTTTGATCACCACTTTTAGGGGTGTATTTTCTGTTGACCTTGATATCAATACATTTTGAGGAGCACATTGAGTTGCAGAAGGGGATAAAGATAATTAAGGGTATCTGTTGAGAATCCTCAACCTCATGTATTACTCAGTTAACTCGGTTCATAATGGATTCATATAAGCATGTATAATTGATCACAGAATCCATTAGGATATTGGGGTTTGAATATTGTCCATATGAATCCCAACATATATAGGGATAAACCAGTTCATTCTTATTGGCAATTTCTACCTGGATGAGTAGAATTAGGTTGAATGTATGATAAGAGGTTTCCATTAAGTATAGACATCAACAACTGGCAGTTGATTTCATGAATTAGGATTATTCCATATAAATCTACGACATATTCATGATCTAATGTAGGGATCATTCACCCATGGATACATGAGGGGATACATATGTTAAAAAAATGTGTATTACTCTACCTATGATAATTTGGGAAATATTTCATGGGACTTAATGACCCCTAATACGATAGAGTCGGGACAGGATGTCGATGTATCACCAATTCAGAGATAGTAACATGACCAAGGAACTTCATTGGTAGGTTATGGAGATCCTCATGTGAGATTATATAGAAGACGATATGAAGGTGCTAAAAAATGTGGTTGATGATATGACTTGATACCACCAAGAAATCCAAGTGGTACACAAAATTCTAAAAGGGTAGGAAGTCTAATTCATGTGAAAATTATGGATGATGATGATTATGACTCAGAGCCCCATGACAATCATTTTCTACTCAACATTATCATCATTTTTATTAGATATAAGTATAAACAATTTCATCCATGTTATATGTCTTTTTGAGAAAACTAGATTCTATTATATACTTTTTCATAATGATTGAAATGGTAGAAATATATAAGGTATTTTTTGTGATAATATCATCCCTTTATGGTATGGATTAACTCTTTGATGAGGGAGGTTCAATTGGGGTGTAATAGTAGTGCAGATAATTTCGTATATTTCCATTATAGTAATGGACTAGTTATTAGTGGTTTTCCACGGTATGGATTACTACAAATGTATGATAAGATGCATAAGGGGTGAGGGATTTAATGTTTTTTATTGGTAATAACCATTTCTAAGATACATGGGTCAGGCTCATCAGTTAAATTCCATACTAAATTTCTCATCATCTAGATAACTTAAACTATTTTATAGTAGACTCATTGTGTGTTTGATATTCAATAGTGTGTCAATAGTATCCACTAACCATTCATGATAATGGGAAAGGTTTATCTCCTCATAATGATGCTTATTTATAAATATAAATTCACCAAAAAACCATTCTTGTATATTTTGTAATATATTTAAGGGGTTCTATTGTGATTCGAGAGATACGAGTATTGTCAGAGGATCTTCATATTAGGGGATTAATTAGATCTAATATGTCTTTTTATGAATCATAGATGTTATTATCAATGATAATGAATGGTATCATGACTTTACGTGATTATTACCATCACCAAATCTATGTATTAGTAAATATTGAGTGCACTTTTATATGAATCAATGATATTTCTTATCAGTTGGATGGGTGCATTATTTCAGGAAGGTGAACCTCAAGTATGAATATCATTAGTATTGTGTATATGAGGGTGATATATAGTATATTAGATTCAAATTTTATTATATTAAGTATGATTACCTCTTTATTGATTTTGTATTGATGAACAACCTAATGAAATTCTTGGGAAACATGAAACAGATATGCTAAAAATTCATAGATAGCTTTATGGTTCTCCTGGTTGATGAAATAATTATGAAATTGGCCTCAATGGAATATAATTTTTTCATTTGAGGATTCTCCATGATATATCTTTATATATCAATTATTATATAATTCTATCAACTGTATTGTTCTGGAATAGAGTGTTCCACTTACTAGGAAATTGTATACCATTAGAATGAGTAATTTGTATAGCCAGTAAATTCTATAGTTTTGATAGCATCAGAGTAACAAAAATGTGAGTTACATGTATTGCGATTATATGGATTGGTCGGTCATTATCAAATTTTTTCCTATAATTATGTGTTATTTTAGATCCCTTATTATAATTTTCACAAAATTTGAATCTATATATATTTTCAAATAAACGTTAGAGGTAATTTTGAAGATGATGTAATGAATAAAATGATCCCCAATAATTATACTTAGAGAGTATTGGGTGGAGTAAATTATGTTCTAAAATTACCGTAGATCAAGGATTAAGTGGCAATTTATATCTATGAATTCTTTTAATGTTTATATTTTCTAACAGTTGTGACATCATGAATAGAATTACACAAAGCACAATTTGGTAATTTAATCTATGATGTTAGGACTAAAAAGTTGTAGAACTATATTTATTATGGGTATATTTTGTTCTATTCGGAATATATTATTCCTAGTTAGATAATAAATGTCAGGTATCCCAACCGAAAAAATAGGTGATAATAAGAGGTCCTATAAGAGAATGACATTAAGATATTGTATCCTCTAGGGAGAAGGAATTTGTTGGTAGAAACTATTGGTAGGAAATATGAACCTTAGTTGTTAGGAAATGGGTCAAATAAGTTTCCCACATTTGTTTCCCTAAGTGGATGAGTGAAGGGTATAAAATATCTAATCCATGGTAGTGACCCCTAATATTTTTCATCATGTGATAAATAAAATACATTGAGATGATAATTTTGATATTTTTCATTGTGAGATATTTATAAAATATATCACTAATTATTTCTTTGATGATAGGGTGCATTCCATCATCTTGTTAGGATATATTATCATTCCAATCAGGCTCTGTGAGAATGAAATTTTTTATTTCCGTACAACCATTTTAGGGATACAAATTATAGGGAAAATATTTGAAATGACATTTAATGTTATTTTTGGTTTCCCTGAATGAAGGTGGATATTGTAGAGTTTATTTTTTGGTGCCTTACCTACCTATTGGAAAGGATATAACCTCATGATTTATAAGCCTTGTATTAAATCATTGAGGTATCATAGTCGATGTGGTATTTTATATCATTTAATTTTGGGATTATACTTCCATGATCATTTTAATTTCATGATTCTATAAAGGTTCCCATATTCAATCATATAAATTTATCTATCATCCTCATCATTTGATATAATAATTTAGTGAAAAAATGGGACACATATATGATTTGAGGAATTTTTAACTTCAATGAGTTCCCTTGATGAATATATATAACAACAAAGTGTTCTTCACATCACACTTATGGTGAGGATCACATGATGATTTCAGGACAGAGTTATGGATGAGCATGACACTAAATACTGATATATACATCCAATCTGAGAAATACATTAATGTTCTGGAGGACATATTGTGGTCATGTATAATGCACACAAGTAAATGTTGGGGGAATCACTTTCACATTGTCTATTTTTCTAATAATAATATGTATCAATCGACTATTATAATATTTTCATTTGGGGATATTTTTAGGGGCTATATATGCCACCATTGTTCTGGTTATATATTGTTTTATCATCACTAATGGGGTCAAAGCGAGTTCAAGGGACATCATGGATTGTCCCTGTGATCAGGTAGTAGATGGAGACCACTTAGTAGTGTCAAAATTATTTAATTACAATATATGGAGTCCATTGGGTTGTGATTAGTGATACAATATCTTCACCATGGACTCACATTAGTACATATTATATGTGTTAATCTATTAAAAATATATAACAGTGTCTTCCAGATACAATGTAAATTATTCGAGGTTGTATATCACGCAAAATTGCATTCACAATTAAATTTGTTTTGATGAAATATTTCATGGGTCATGTTTAATGAGATAAGTGTAGTATATATCAAGTCATTTTAATATATACATATATAAATAGTGGAAAAAGACAAATTCTTGATGTATCTAATGGTGATCGTGAATCCCCAAGAGAACACCATCCATGGTTGGTCTATTCCTTGTGCGTGCATTCTTTATAAGATAATTATCATTAAATAATGTTTATGACAATATAAGAAAAATAAACCCACATTTTTTAGTAGGTTCATGATTTTTGAGATTAAATGATCTGAAAGTAGGGATGGTGTCATTATTCTAGGTTTTTTATTTAAGTAAAATACAAAATAATAGATATTCCCTTGGAATTGTTTATAGTGATAGCAGCTGTATAATTTTTAAAGAAACCATTGTAATCAATATGTAAAAAAATAAAATTATTTCATTTCATTTTGCTTTAAAATTATTATAACTAATTTTCATCAATTTAATAGAGTCTTAAAAAGGAAAATTTATGATCTTTATTGGCTCTCTAATGTGTCTTTTACCCTGGTAATGGAATGATTAATTAACATTAGTCCCCATAATGATACAGAATAACTATAAGAGTGTAATTAATTAATTAATTAATTAATTTACTTTATATTAATTTACACATGAAATTAATTCCCATATATGTAATCCTATATTTTGTTAGGGCCTATTTTTATATGTATATCACTAGTGAATTGAGAGAGTGGTATAATGTGTTCTCTTTATATGGAAGAGATGATTTTGGGATAGATGTGAGACAAATTAAAATTTAATAACACAATGTGATCATCAACATAATAATTTTTTACATGTAATTCACCAAAAAACTGTAAAATATCTAGTTAGGGATTTTCAATTTATTTATTTTGCAAAGATAATTAATATTATTGTAGAAATGGATCCATATATCTTGAATTGAATATATATTTGGATTTCCCATTTCCCTATAAATTTTCACTATTTTTAATGATAATATTTTATGGATTCAATGGTGGAACATTAAAGTATATCCTAATTTATTGTTTTTTACCTCATTATAAATGGAAAGAAGAAGATATGCCATGTATGTATTATTTGCAATGATCGTATTATGGGTTCCCCATTTTCATGGGGATTTCTCCTCTATTTGTCAATTTTCCCATGGGTTCAACTATTAAATGTTATAGTTCCCATTATGATTAAATGTGAAATCTATATTTATTTGGTTGTAATAAATGTTTAGAATTGTAATTCATCGATGTAATATGAATGATGAAAAACTACATCAGATGAAGATAATGGGTTACATTATTGGTGGTAAAGTCCTATGCAATGACATGATTTTAAGGGATGATCCTAATTTCAATTAATGCTGTTTAAAAAATAATTTATGATGGTGGTGGATAGAAAGATAATGCAACTGATAGACATTTTGAAGGGAGATGCGATGAAAAAAAGGTATGTCGTGAAGGTGGTAGAGAATGAGGATGTTTCAACAAAAAAAACCCTACTATATGGTGTGTAGTTCATAATAAAACAGATCATATATACCCAAAGCCTTGTAATTGGGGTTTCAGGTCCACATCTCATCTGTCCTAGTCCATACATCATGTGTCCCTAGATAGATATCATGTCATGTAAGTGATGTATATGTCTTGGGAACCAGAGTAGCCTATAAGTTATGTTTCATATCTTATAGTTGATGCATGTAGATATTGACATGCCATATAGTGTTTTTGTGAACCTCTAGGGTTTCCACATGGTTTTGTACAAGATATATCCCATTGGAAACACATTTTATATTTCCTTGGTTTGGATTAGAACCATAAAGTGATCATTTCATATATTGTTTTCATGTATAGTATGATGGTTACTATATCATATAAAAAATGACATGGGATTTAGTTATGTATTATTTATAGGGGATCAAAACCATTTACTATCCCACAACAGGTAGTTGGAGATGGGTTTTCTCACATAATTCATATGTCTACCCAATATTTCATCTTCTTGGATTGGGATACTCTTATAGAGTTGGTATTTATAACACTCAGTTATGGGGCCAAGATCCCTAACCTATGAGATTATGTAGAGTCAATGTTTCACCTATTTTAACAAATATGGGATCCCCTATTGTTTTATTTGGTGTTTTTCATAGAGAGATATCATATGGGATAGAGATCCTCTACTAAAGATGGCAATTTACATATTTTTTTAGTGTAGGTTCCTTCTAACACAGTTGGAGAGAAAAAACCTCTATGTATATTGAGCCTATTTGGATAAAATGATTGAAGTGAAATTCTTCATATTTGAATCTTCTAGTTCCATTCTATGAGAGTATATGGGTAATTCTTTTTACCCTATACATTTAGGTTTTGAGATAATTTTTCTATTGTTAATTTTCTTCATTGGTGATTCTAATGATATGCTGGGTAAAAATATTCTAATATATGAATGGGAAAATCTATCATGGGTCATGACATATAGATATTACTCTTACATTAGTTCTAATCAAGATCGACTAGGTGTGATTGTTGAACAATGTTACTTTTTGGTGATGATAGATAAACTATTGGAAGACAGTGTGTGTTCTGAGATATGAAAATATTAACATTTCATATTAGGGTGCCACACTAGGACTAACACTTGTCTCTTGGGGACCTCAATTCATTAGGACCTATCACCCTAAACCAATAACATGTTCATCTGAACCCATGGGTCCACCAAAGTACATTGGTTTCCTTCCCAGAACACCACATTCAATTACTCACTAGATTCACATATCATATTAATGACTTTTCAAAAATAAAAACAGAATATCTTTTAGTGTTATTTTTTCTCAGACATACTCAACATGGAAAATAACCTAAGAGGTGTTCTATCCTAAAACCTCTCATGGAAAATAATATTTAAATATGGAGTTCTTATCATATTGGTTCATGAAAATATATGTATAACAAAATTGACATGGCTAGTAAAATTTATTATCTTTCAGTATCACTATTCCAATGTTTCTAAAATCTCCACTAATTAAATGAAAATATTCCTCATCATGTTGTAGAACATAAAACCAATATAAAACAACCATACATTTGTGTAGGATTCATCTCTGACACCATTTTAACTGAATGGGAGCATCCAAAATGATTATTTAAACAAAAACAATCTTCTACTCATCCCAATGGGAATTATGTATCCCCACTGGATGGTAACAAGTTCATATAAAGGAATAATATATATTTGGGGATGATTTAACCAATGATAACCAATGTTCATGGTATGAATCCCGCCCTGAAATCTAGTATAACACATTTTTAAATTGAATTTCCAAAATTTAAGTGTTTTTTAAAATGACCCAACCATATAATCACCAAGAATGTACATTTATTGCCATGGAAAAATGGAATGTAACCTAATAAATCCGAATATAAGGATGTGTCTGAAACATCCACTCTATTTAGTGGTTATAAATGTTAATATATGAAATATATATATATAACACAAAACAAATTTCTTATGGATCATACTTTGAAAATTAATTTCAATATTCTATCAATATCATTGATGGAAGAATATCCATTAGGAATGAAACATGAATCTATAACATTCAAATATCAAAACAAAAATATTAATAATTCACACCAAGTGATAATCCTAAAAATATAAATTATATTAAACCCCATTAATATAACCTTCACACCTTTAAAACAACACATCCATTTCTACCATTCCCTATTCCATAAGATGTTTAAAATAATTTTTTCATAGGAAACTCATAATTTAAAATCAAACCTAACCCATTTTGTATCATTTCACTTTAATTGGAAAACACATCAGAAATACATATTTCATAAGAGTATAAGACACATAACATGAAATCACCCAAAAATCTAATAAATCTATAGTCAATAAGAAACTCACTTTAACTTCTCTAGGATACAATTATATATGAAATTTAATTCAATAATTTAATTATTAAAACAAATCATTTATAATGCATACTTATTTTTGAAAAAACACTCAATAAAAACTAACTTTTAAAAAAATTCATATAAAAAATTATTTCACAATAATACCTTAAATCTTATTATCAAAAACCAATACTTCTATAAAATAATCCATATAAATTGAAAACATTATTAAAATTAAAAATTAATGAAAATACCAAAACTCCTTTAAAAAATTTCATTGACATAAAAATCCACTTTCCAATCAAAAATCATTTTTCCATAAAGAAAAAAAAACACTTTCAAACCCACAAATACATACAAAAAGGCATAAAAAATCACTCAAAACACAATCCAGTAATATAATTCCCCAATATAACTCCTTAATTTAATTCCACATCAATGGTAAAAAGAATTAATTTCAATTAAAAATATAAGTGTGAAAAAATAATTTGGGTGAAGGAATAACTATTCTTAAATTGGATTCACGACTTGTTGAAAAGTGGAAAACCATATAATAACAATTTTTATAAACATAAGATCCATATTAATTTGATCCAAATGCTTTCCAAACAAAGTGAGATATTTTTTCAGAACATGTTATTACTCTATTTTCATTTTAAAAATGTAAATATCCCCTAAAATTCAGTGGGCACTAAATTCAAATAAAAATGTGAAAATATCATATAAAACATCATGAATAATTATGAACATCAAAACACACAATATTAAAACATGATAAAAAAACAATTTTACAACTCATATAAACTAAATGATATTCCATTAAAAGGAACATAAATGACCTATATAAAACCAAGACGAATGTTGAAAACACATTACTCTTTCAGTAGAACACCCAACTATGAAATAAAATTACCACCACATTCCTTAAAAACTAATACCCTATAGTTATACCAACTTTATCCATAAATAAAAACTATATCATGAATAGGGTTCACATGAGGATGATTAACCAAAGGGTAATGAGAGATTGCAGAAGGAAATGGATTAGTAAAATAACCGTATGTATTACAATAGAGACCCTACATATATTCCATGAGGATGACTAAATAATGTCAATATAAAAGGTGGGTATAATCTTTCTTCAAACACCCAAGGGATATGCTGATAAGAAGAGAGAAAAAAGGTTCTAGATTATGGGTTTAATTTTAATGTTAAATAGGGAAAATTCTAATTTTAATTAAATTTGAAATATTAATATGGTGTGGCTATATTTTTTAGAAAATATTGGGCTAACCATGAATCTCATACTAGACTATCAAAACGCTCATGGGATTCTAGTTAAGTATTCTAAAAAAAGATAATACTATGTAAAATTTGTTTATAATCAATTTCAACACTATGAAAAACCCATCTACATGGTTTCCTGAAATAGTGTACAATCTATGTGCCAACGCACCCAAGAGAAAAATAATCACACCATTTTTTACTGTGTTTTTGTTGATTTGTGTCCAAATATTCTTTTTCCATGAATGCTAAATCATATAAGAAAAATCTGATCTCGAATGGACTATACTTGTACGACCATACATAGTATATCTTACCTTGTTCATGAAAACCAATAAATAGACTGAAAATTTGTGAATTTTATGAATTTCGAACTAATGATCTTAAAATTTTATTTTACCTTTAATAAAATAATATATAAAAAATTGACAAGAAAGGTTCACAATGTATCAAATAATTTTACATGTCTGAGGGTGTGTTTGTATATATATTTATAATATAACTAAGAATAAGTGGAATGGGTTTCATAGTATTTCAGACAATTACATTTCAGATACATTTCTTTTAAAAGGGAAATAACACCTTTATATGTAAGAAACTTGGTTACGGTTTCATTTTTGAATATATTTTAAAAACAATTAATACATTGAGGAAATGTTATTTGTTCAAATATTTTCACATATATAATGTGATAGACCAGTATTCTTGAAATTATATTGATAGTCAATGTTAAAATAGAGTTTTTCAGTATGTTAGTTACATAACCAAGCAATTTCAAGCAATTTTATTTAATGTAATTGAGATAAAAATCTCCTTAGGTTTGATTGTTTATTCTCAAATGAAATTTATTGGGATAGACTATTTTAGAATTTATTTTAAATATTAAAAATAAAAATTGTTTGTTATATTTTCTTATGTCCATATATGCAGGAATTTAGTTGTAACCTGTATTTTTAGGTGTACCATGTATTTTTAAATAATTTATTAAATATTATACCACGTATTTATTTATTTATTTTTGTATATGTATATTTTTATAAAATGTTGATTCGGAATTAATTTCATTACCTAACCAATTATGGTTGGCCTAAACATCGATAAGCAATGTGTGGCTACCCCAAGTCGTTCTCCAGTCAGCCAAGGACTGGCGACCTATACCGAGTAGGTGTATTTCTTAGATGGGAAGAATTAAAAAAATGTTCCTATGCACACACACACACATAGATACAACTAATACAATAAAATATATAAATTTAAAACAATATAATGGATATTATTCATTCATAACATCTCTCCCATAATCAACATATGAAAAAAAATTCTAAAACATATAATGTGGCAAAATACAAGCCCACATAAAAAACTACAAGAAAACTGAAACTAATCTGATGTAGGGGATACTCTCAAAAGTATCATCATTATTAATCTCAATATATTTATCCTAATATAGATATCCACAATCTCGTGGTCCTCTCAAAACTATCAAAAGGCCATTTTTCCAATATGAGACATGAAATTTGTAGGGATAGCTCATGCAGGGGTGACTATAACAATACCCAATACGAAACCCCTAAATCATTAACCATAAATCATCAAGAGTTTTCATATCATCAATACAAATCTATGTCAATAAATATATGAAACATAATCATAATAGACTAATGATCTTAGATATACTCATAAAAGAAAATCAGCCTCTAAGGGAGTCAACCAACACTCCTACCCATAGCATTCTTCTCTAAGAATATAGGTAATGATTGTTTCAGGGTTACTCAGTCCATGATCTATGCTTCCACTTATGAAAATCAACCATGAAATCATTATGATATGCACATACCATGAATCTTCACATTGGATCTCCAATGATCGTGGTGTCCAGATTGGGGACCACACCCAAAAATATTGACTGACACCACAAACCCTACAAATCAATCATCCATATAGGGGATCAACTTCATTATCATGGGAGATAGGATGTTTCCAAAATCCCAACTATCAAGTATATGATTTTGGATCACATTCCTGTCCTCATTGAGGGATACCACTAACTCTACCATGGTCAGAACCGATATATGGGGTTACAATGTTGTTCCACGGACATAATGACATTATGTACCCTCATAGGGATGGACTAAAAAACCATACTCAAATAATTTTGGTCTACAATGAAGAAACTAAGATTTTTAAAATCTACTTGAATAACTAAATGGTGTTTATAGATGGTATATAGAGTATATATCTAACCCTAGATAGAAGAATTTTCAAACCAAGGTTCCTCTTGAAATGATGGTGTACTCCTTTTCATGTCCATATACACATTTTCATTCCCATATACCAATTCTCATTAATTTGTATCAAGACCATTTAATATAATAGTTATTCCCATATACTGTACATATTCACATCTGTCTGGTTGTTTTAGTGTTAGTGTACCCTCATATTACATATTGAGATACCAACATTTGGCCACATCGTGTGTGACTTGTGTCGCACTGTGTTTGACATTTAATTTTTCATGAAACCCCATTGTTGTAGGAAAAGGTAACGCACATCATGTTTCTCCATATTAAATATCATGTAACATATGATTTTTATAAATCCATGGTTTCTTTCAATCATACATCTACATTGATATCATATTTGGATCCACCGCAGAACATGACTGAAGATAGTAGATCTCATCCTTCCAAGCCTCATTGTAATTTCGGCTAAAATCAATGCAATATAAATAACTGGAAAACTGTTTTCATACATTTACATCACCACATTCCAAAAGGGAATAATTTAATATCACATCCTATCCAAATCCATATTGATTATAATCCATAATCATCATACCTTGATCGTAAATCCATCTTGTAGTATTGTTTTTTTGCAGGGAATAATGGTTTGGAAAAGATATAATATCATATATTCAATAAAAAATTCTTCCAGATAAATTTTATTAGATGAAAATGAGAATAAATAGGGGATAAAATAAAAAATAAAAAAATAGGGATTGTACCTCAGTCTTTGACCGGGTTGGATTTGATGTGTTTGTGTTAAAATTACAAATGAAGTGAAAATATGAAACCGTATAATAAAAAATAACATAAATCAACCATCTATTTGTAAATAAATTCTTTTTGGATAAATATTTTTATGATTAATAATTAATATCTGAACTATGTGATTAATGAAAACAAAAACGTTCTACCTCATGTTGGATTGATCACTGATGACGAATGGTTTCATGTTGGCATTGCTGGAAACATCCACAACCTCTATTGGTGAATATATCCTCAATATTATCACGATTCTTCCTTATATTCTAATCTCGACTCCAATAGTATTTTTTTTAATTCCCTTTTTATATGGATTAACAATAAAATTGGATATAACTAATTATTTATAAATGAATCTATGTATTAATATTTAATAAAAAAAATTAATAAAGAAGTTATATATTTAATTATTTATCCACCAATGATGGATCCATATTCTAACACCAGATGTATATAAAGATTTTTTCCATCCTAGAGTAAATACCATGAAATAAACTCAATTGTGGACATATATTTTTAACCTTATACTCCATTACGATGTTATTCAACTATTTTAGTAACATTATTCTTACATGATATTCATATATTTCATATTTTCATAATATGAATATGAATCCCCTTGGGATATGGAATCCCAATGTTGTATCAGTTTGTGGATTGAATAATATTATTAAATATATTTCAATTAATTTCTTGAAAAAATTGGTTTTACATTCTCACCTACTTGAGGATTTTCATACCAAAAAGAAATAAGGGACTACTTAAGAAGTTGTGGTTACATAACTCACATCTAAGTATCTTATTCCAATGTTCTCTCCCGAATATTTTTATACTACCACCATACACACACTATGGGAATAAATCCTTCATGTAGGATCTTTTCATATTTATCATCTATTTCCACCATGTGCTCCATAAAATAATCTAGAACCTAAATGTACATCTTGTCCGAGTAGAAAACTTTCAGTGGGTCGTGCAAATACCTCCTCACCTATAACACATGATAGATATTGGGTATCTATTCTTACTAAGTTGGTAGGGATATGTGGTATGACAAATCACCTAGCTTATGAAGTATTAAGAAACATCCAATCAAAATAATAGATATATTTTACCATATCCAAATCATTGTAATCCAAGTCATAGTGAGACCTTTAAAACACATGGTCTTCATCCACTAACTGGAATTTCCTACATAAACATTCTTTATTGAACTTATAAGGACTCTATAATGTTTTTTCTAATGATTTATCCCATGAAAATTAACCTCAACCATCCTATTGATTGCTGGTGAAACATTATTTCCCCATATTTCCACTTTCCAATGGTGGAAAACTTTCATCACTTTCGTAGTGATGATTTTCCCATTGATAGAAATGAGGTGATGGGTTGTCGGTTTGTCCTCCCATGTATTCCTCTATGGAACATGTCACCTAGTCCAGGTCTCCCTAAACGTTTAAAAAAAGTTCATGAAAATCGTTCTGTGTGCCATCTCTTTAGGGGAAACTAGTAATTTAAACTACATTTGTCAGTACATTCCAAGTGGTCTGATATGATATAAATCATTAGTTAAAGGATTAGTCATGTTGGCCATCCCTAGAATGTTTAAGGTATGTGAAATTGGTCACATGTGTTATTCCTCAAATGATGTATTCTCAAGGATGTGGAAAATGAGGAATACCACATCGATATCATGGGATATTTTGAAAATTTCAATTCCATTTATGGATTCCTTAGGAATACCATGTTTATATTGATATAAGCAGTAAGTTTAACATCATTCAAAAATGTAATGGGTTGGATTAGGACACCCTAAGGAGATGGATCAGAGAGGGTCTAACCCAATGAGGTGGGTACCAATGTTTACTTTAGGTTGGGATTGACCCTCCCCAAGGCTTCAAAAATACACTTTTTAGAATACATAGATAAAAACCTATGTAGATCGAAGGGTTTATGTGGGGATTTCCCACTAATAATTCCCAGGTGAGGCAATGAGAAATAGAGGGGTGAATGGGGCTTACTAACAAAGAAGAACTAGATGGATGGATTAATCTACCAAGGATTAGATTAAGGTGATGGAGATAGTTTTGATGTGATGTGGAATAAATGGATGGAGTTTTAGGGTTTATGTGATTGAACCTCATGGAGGGTTCATATGAATTCCAGTTATTTGGGAATCAAAGTTCACTTAGTTTAGGAGAAGACATCAAGACAAAAATTTTAACTTCCTGGGGGATTCCAATGGTAATTTTACCACTGGGTCCATGCACAATTCTTTATATATGTGTATATTTAAGTAAAACATCACGATGGATGATGTGTGACTGGATTTAACCCCAAGGAGGTGTCATATAGACCCCATTTAGTTGATAGAGATCAATGTCCACGTAGTTCAAAGTATGTTTCAGGGGTTATACTGATGATGAATCTCAGTTATAGTGGGACATGTGATTGGGGATTTAATTATAACACTATCTAGAAGGACAAATTGGTGATTAAACAATGAGGTGGCCCAAGAAGGATTGTGATTTGTGATGGGTCACCAAAGGAGGTTTCCAGATAGAAATGGGGGATATGGTTCAATATCAAGGTCTTACTGGGACATGTATGCCTAGTATGAAATTAGGTTTGATGAAGGATAAAGTGGGTGATGGTGGGTAGATCTAAATAATTAATATAGGTGGATCCAAAGGGGATGAGTCCCATCAAGGTAAAATTCAACATCATTTGGGTAAACCCCAAGGAGGGGGCACATGATTTTTCCCTTGGTTGGGATTGAACCTTGTGGATGCTTCATATGTACCCTATATAGAAGACGGTGATCAAAATTCTTATAGCTAGATTGTGAGGGTAATGATGATTAATCAAGGAGGGATTCCAATTGGGATGGGTAAGGGTTTCACAGACACTGCTAAGATATAAGCCCCTGTGGGTCAAGTTCGGTTTGAGGAACAAGACAGAGAAGTCAACTAGACAATCTTGTCACAAAATCTACTTTAGTGACAGATAGTGTAGGGATTATTCATAGATGTTTCTTGAGGATGATGATGTTCTATATAAATAGGAACCCATTCCATTGGGTGGTGGTGTTTTTTTTCATGTCAATTGTTCATAGAGAATCTTATCAATGCAGGTGGAAGGGATTGCATGGAGACTAAATGAGGCGCACATGTAGAAAAATCCCAATGAGAGAGGGATACAGATCTGAAGATATGGGAAAATGTACGGTCCCAATAAACATCCCCTCTTAATTAATATGAAGATGAATTCATTATTTTTCACTCTTGCATGGTGAATTCTCAGGCTTTCCACACACCACATGATCACAATTTAACTTCATGTGTAAATGATGTGGGTGATTTCTAGATTAACATCTTGTTTCTCAGATGTGGAGGACTCACTTCTGAACCCATAAACATGAAAAACAAGAGCCTATGAACCCATGGGGATGTTAAGTCAACGACAATGATATGTTGGATTTGTTATGAGGTGTGGTCAATAATGGTTTCCAGGTTAATGTGGATATACTAGAAATTACAATCTATTATAATGCATATGATGAAAAGAAAAATGAAGGTAACCAGAATAAAAAAAACCTCATGAGGGGCTAGGAAATAAAATGTGGAAGCCTAAAGGATCACAAAGAATAGGGAATCACAAATAAGGGGGTCTTTTTGAGAAGATCTTCATAAATCACTTTTTCATTGTGAATATGAGAAGCCCCGTGATGGAAAGAGCTTCATGAAACTAGGTGACCCAGCATGGGAATGAGGTCTTGCATAAGTGGAAGAGTAATTCACAAGGGCTGAATTCACCTCAATGCCTTGTGTAAACCAAAGGGACACCTTACTCCATGAAAGGTATTTAAATTCTTGAATGGAATCTCTATCATAGTCTAGGGGATTGAGGAAGAAACTAAAGGGGGTATTGTGATGGTCCAATACCTTCAGTGACTCATTTTCCCATTAGTTAGAGGTTCTAAATCCATTTAGCAAATTGGAGACTAAAAGTTTAATGGTTGAGGTAACCATGCCATTAATATGGGGTGAGTTGTTTATTTATAAAAATGGAGTATCATGGGGCTAGAAGGTGCAAAGTGAAGTAAAGTGGGCATCGTGGAATGCTGGTACTCAGTCAGAATCATAGAGTAGTCCATAAAAGATATTCAAACTGTCATGGAGAGAATCAATATCATGGGAGTACCATCACATTTCTTTGTGTAGTAGTGGTTCTTGTGGGAACTGAGAAGTGTATTCATGAAAAAGACTCATTGGAATGATTTTGGGATTTTGGGCCTGGATCCCATCCCAAACATATGTGGTGAATCTACACATATCCCGATAATTGAAATTTGGTGCAAAAAATTACCCCCTCGTAATGGGATTTTACATGAAAAAAGCATTGATTCTGATGGTATTTTTCAAAAAACTGGATGATTACAAAGATGGATTGTGAAAGAGGATATGCATTGTATGTGTGTGAAGACACTCAGTGAGGGTCATGGGTGTGCTTGCCACCATGATTCTCAATTGGAACCATGTAAAAAAATAGTTTGTGGGGGTCCAAATATCAATACTATATCTCCTTGAATCCATCATTTGATCTCAATTTTCATGAATCTCTTTCACCTCCCATGTGAATGCATCTTTTGTAATTCAAGTACTCAAACGTTTTCTTCTTCAAAGATGCTAGAAAATCAAGGAATCATGATTATCCAGTACTTCGACAACCACAGTAAGAAATATATGTCGTTGTGTGCAATACTAAACAAATGAAAATTGTGAATGATCTCGGTGAACAGATTCAGAAAATCCTCAAATAATAGAATCTAATGGTTACTAAGAATCTTTGGTGGGACTCCTTATGGATGTTTCCTATAGATAATAAATGGTGAACAACATCATGATACCCGATTATTTTTAGGGTCATTTAGATTAGGAATCACTGCTACAACTAATTCCCAAAGTGAAGAATGACTATCCCATATGTAAGGGCCTACAACTATATGGATTTGGTGTGAGGGATGACGCCTTCATCCTTTCGGTATTTTGGGATGAACCATCCTACAAGTTCAAAGGCACGCTAGTGATGTACTAATGGAATTGAGCTGTTCATGGTCATATCTGGAAGGATCACACTCCCATAATAGAATACTATCACTATAACCATAGAAATGAAATTGATGGAAAATATCTACAAGCTAAGGTGTCTCTAACGTAATATAATAATATCATTAAGGTGTACAAAGAAACCCATAGAAGGGGTAGACCAATGATTGGGATTTACGCTGGGGTCGAAACATCATAGAGGATTAGCCCTAGGCATATTGGTTATGTGAACCAAGTGTAGAGTTTGGAGTTGAGATATGGAATGTATCCCTCTATGAAGTATTTTTGGATTCCTAGTTCAATGTCTCTCAGCATAAGGATATTATGAAAAAATTCTGTGTAGATTACCATCATAATCCAAAACATTCCATCTACATCACAAGGAAGACGTCATTATACTCTGGAACCTCCAACATAACACTAGAATCTCCATACTGGTGGATATGTATTTTGAATTTCTATCCACATATAATGAATTTATAATCAAGAGCATATGAAATATCTGGTGAAGGTGATGCAAGATCGGGTTTTGGGTATAGATATAGACAAGAATACATAAAGGGGTGTTCATTTTAATTAGTGTATCAAATATTTATAGTACTTACCAATAGAGGATCCTATAAAATGGGGAAGAATCACCAATAAAACTACCAACAATAATCCACACCTATCCAAGAGGGGCCCAGAAAGGAAAGGGTGGCCCTTACTAGTGGATCCTAGAGGTTTTCCAGGGGAAACCGTGGGGATAAAACATCATGATATATCCATAAACAATATTTAGGTAGGCCAAATTTATTTCCTCCATGATATTTGGAAAGACGTTTCTAATAAGTGACATCCACGTGGAGGAGTAGTCAAGAATAATTATCATGGAATTGATGCTATCAATGGGGCATCATATCGATCTTGGGGTTTCAATGTTGGAGAACCTACATATGGTGCTTCATCATATTAAGGGGGATGAAGTCACTGCACTTCTATGGGACACTTTAATTTCTATAAATTTTGGTGGTTTCACACATAAGAGGTAACAAATACCTAAATCATCCCTCCGCTCATGAGATGATTTTTCAGCTAGTTATTTTGCACACCATAGGGAGTTTCTTATTCAAGATGGATTTGATAGATGTGTTGAGAAGGATCAATCATGTAGAAGGATTCAACATTAATGTATTCCCTCAAGTGAGAGGGTTAATAAGTATTTATGGAATGGTTTCTATAAATAAGAGGTCATATTTCCTATCCTTATAAGGAAGAATGATTGTGGTGAGAGTAGAGTTGAAGCCAATATTCGAACAATACAACTACCACCAATTCATAATGGTGTTCATATTCCTATAGGGGGTGGACCTAAAGGTATACTTGGAAGAATTCCATATTTATAAACAATGAGAGATAAGGCAGATCAATCTTCTGTTCACATTGGAATATGGAATGATTTGGAATTAGATTCCTCCATCCAATGCTACATATGGGATGTTTTATGATAATATGACGAGATGGGAGGCCGCTTTCCTGGGAGAGATGTCGAAACAATGGACCATTTAATCCAACAAGGAGTTATTCCCCCCACCTCAGAGCCAAGAATGATCAATTGAAAGTAAGTATTGTAGGTGAAGTAATGGTGTTCATCATGGTGATTAACAGACTGCAATGAGGCCAATGATCCTTGGATGTGCACTAAACTGAGATAAATGAAGAGGATAATCTATATCAAGTCCAATTCTCTCAGACGAACATAATCGGGTGGATGGGGTGTCCCAAAGAGTTTTCTACAGAATTTAGTCAATGGATCTTATGATATTTTTGTGTCCTGTGGAAATTTATGATGACATTTACTATCTCGATTCTTGGGAAGGATGGGATACATGCATATAGTTCCTCTTCACCTTCATGCTATGGGATGATATGAATAATATTGGGATTTATCTAGTTGGGATTGGATATGCTAAAGTCATGTTCCTTGCATATCAATTATTGGGGGCACAATTTGTTATATAATTAGAGGACATTGTGCATTTCCGATGCATTGTGTGTCCAATTAAAGATAGAGTACAAGTTCTACAAGGCATGACCTCTCCCAAAAACATTTCAGAGGAAATGATGTTTGAAATTTTTACCTTTACTAATGAATAATATGAATCATAGGTGGATGATTCAGATGAATGAACCCCCTCAATGGTTACCAAAGACTTAGCCTCAATGAAATCAACATTAAAGTAATGCTAGGTATCTACCTCAGGTGACACTTAGACGGATTATATGAAGCTCTCAAAGTAATAATTAACTCATTATTATGTTCTATCACTTTTCTCATTAATTATCTATATTCATATAATGAAATATATTCCATATAGGGGAATCCTTCACAAGAGACCCCCTACCTATAGAGATGGAGGTGTGGAGGAAATCTTAGACAAGCAATACCCATGACTTGTATTTAGAGAGACTGTAGTTGCATGGCCAGCAGTGCTGAGTATGTTAGGGTGGACACATTGGAACATTTGTATCCCTCAATAATATTCAAGGGGGGATCAATTGGTATCCAAAAAATATCTACCAGAGATCAGGATAAACCACATCTTAGCTTTTCAAATTTCCTTACATTAGAGAGACACACCAATTCTTACTCTATCTAAATGACATACATGTTTCTTGTCTGATTACTGCTCAGATTATAGATAAATATATTGAGAGATATGGTTACGTGCTTTGAGATTCTTTTCTAGATGGGGGAACTATTCCCTGTGGGGTAGGATTCTTGGGGTAATCGGGTCGCAACATATGGAAGTTCCACTAGTGGGGTAGAACCTAGTGCTAACATGGACAATATCATCGAGGTGGTCTCAAGTGATGATGATCAACCTCATGATATTGAGCCCATACTTTCTGAAATTATGTTATAGGATGACCCCACAACTAATTTATTGGTAACATATCCATTATATTATCATTTTGGTCTAGAGGATAAGTATGAGTCTGATTTTGATACGGTTGATGACATTAGGTCCACTCAAAGATGAGCTATGAATTTGATCGATTAATATAACACCAACAATCAATAATCACTATGGATAAACCAAATGGGGTCATTTTTTTCACTGGATGTAGAACTGATGTGTTGGAGGGATGGACGTGTGTCACATGTACATGTTGATCTGAGACTATCTCACAAAAAAGATTCCTAAAAGAAGTATCTATTTAGAAGTATCTTGGAATCATGATATTTCTCTTAGAATTCAGAAGAATCAGGAGACTATAAAGAATATCTAGCATCTGTAATAGAATATTAATGATCATTCATATTTTTCTACCACCTAACTGTAACTCATCACACAATTGAGTTTCATACTCATGGAAGCCCAAGAGCAGCTGAGATGGGTATCTCATTAAGTTAATGATCATCAAACAATGTAGGGATGGATACAAAGTAGGGAAGAAGAGATCCATCCAAAATATAATGATTTGTAAAGGGAACTCAGGTGGTGATATTAAATCCTATAGGTCATACGCCAAGGGGAGGTCAATATGAATTATACTATTTAATGGGTGGATCCATGAGGGTTGTGTTTTTTAAATCTTATGAAACATACCTTATAGTGTTTTAATTATTTTTAATTGTGTTCATGGACACATTATTTCTTTTTTCAATTATCTCATATAATAAAAATGATAAAGTAACCAATGATGAATCACGAAGCTCAAATGGGTCATCCCAGAGTGAGAAACGATGGACGATCACATTACCATTCACTTTTCTTAATTATTTCAGATAATTAATGAATACTTGTGGTCGGCTATTATTGATTGAAACCCCTGAGTTTTTTGGCCAAGACAAGGTGTCTCTAGACAATAGGTATCTTTGAATATGAAATTTTCTTCCCCCAATGTGAACAAGTTCACAAATGTATTAACATCAAGGGAATTGGAATAAATCTGAAAAGATAGGGTTAAAATGCGTGAATCAAGATACCCATAAACCCGGAACATGATGATAGTGGAATTAGAAAATTGGAAAACTTATGAACTTGTTCAAAACATAGTATCCATATTTCTTATCTAGAAATGGGGACAAACATACAAGGGTCGACTGTTTTCCATTTTCAAAACATGGGACCTATCCAAAAAGGTCATCATAAACCCTATGGAAAATTTTCCTAGGCTGGTTGGTGGTCCTTGGATAGACAAAATTACATTAGTGGGTCCCATAAAATGTGAAAAAGGGTGAGGATCTAAATAAAGGGTAGTGAAATGCACAAAAATACTGTGATGAAATGTTTCAATTGTTACCAACACTCATATAATTATGAAGGCATGGCTTAGAATACACATGTCTGAGAACACATTCCTAAAAAAAGACCAAATAAATCATCCAGGGGAGATTCTTCTTGAAATTCAAGCAATTTATGAGGATGTAAAAATATTAAAAATTTCAAACATCGAGGGATAATGCCTCTCAGGTGAGTCTTAAGTTACATTTTAGTTTTACATAATGCATGTGGGGATGATGAGTGTGTTGTTTAACATCACACTGTACGGATGATGTATGGTATTTTTTAAAATTGTGTGAGCTAGATTCATTCTACAGTTTGACTTCATTTGATTAAGATGTTTCATATAGTCTAATGTCATACTGCATGGACCCTATCCAATAGTTTAATGTCATGTAGCATGGAAAGGGGACATGTCTATTTCAATAATATTTGTACGGAACAGAAGAAAGATCCCCAACATGACTAGCCCAAAGAGGCCTGTGTACCACAAAAGTATTATGAAATACGTGACAAGAATGAATATGTGATGTTAGACGAGACAAAATCGATGAGAAATGGTGTCATAGTATGTCCAAAACCACACAACATGTCCTAGTGTGGCTTCTAGTTGAGGTTAATAATGTTTAGATTGAGCATCCCATGTATGGATCAACCACATATATACCCACCTAACGAGAACTACTAATCCCACATGATAAATGCACAATGTTGGAATCATGGCATTGTACATGGGTCTATCTGAAATTTGGGAGTGCACACTACGGGTGACAGCAATGATGAAATCCCACCATGATACATGGATTTCAAAAGGATGTATGTATAGAATTAAAGGGCACCGATGATAAAAGGGGGATCTAGTGAGAAGGATATACTATTTACCATGATCAAATCACATAGATTGTAACCATATAATATAAGAATTCTGACAACAAATTAAAAATAGATTGAAGAACATGTTTTATAGATAGGATTAATTTTTTTCTTTCGAAAATCAATTAGGTCGTTAGACCAAGATGGGAGGTGAGCCAATGAGGCATGAGACCATCAACATGAGGGGGACTCTCTTGATTAAAAAAATAAAAAACACCAAACCAATGGCGGATTGATTTATGAAATAAAAATATTATAGAGTTTTATTCAAACCTAGGTGTGTAAAATGTATATGTTTGAATTTCACGGACCATGGAAACTAGTTTTAATTTGTGTTTATCAGACTAATGGAAAATCATAATTCATAGGGAATAAAGACATCATGTAGGAGGAAAATCCCAATGTTAATGATAAAAATGTGGACCACATGATGCATAATCATCATATAATGGGTGGTATAATGTTTAATGTCACAATGTCTGGACCGTAACAAAGGTCAAAGGGCCGAAAAAGGTTTAAGAACCTATGGATGGGATAGAAGACAAAATTTCTAGTCATCACTTCATAACACATGTGAATAGGAATCAAGACGTATGTTGTCATTAAAGAACAATGTAGTGTGTGACCAAAACATGTAGTGGAAAACTTATTTGTTGAGGGGGCAGAATCATCCCACAATTATCATAGGTCAACCTGAAATTCTTCTGGGTTGGATCATATATTAATGTCATGTGTTGGGTATGTTGACTCATTATTTACGGTCATAGAGATTGGACCATATGAGGTGTAATATCTGATGGGAATTTGTGAGATGGTGTATTTATAAACAAACATGAATGAGTTCCATGGAGGCCTCCTCAACACAGAACACATCATGGAAGATACACATACATAGTTTCAAGTCATGATGCTTAGAATATAAACGTTCTATTTATGGTCATGGAGTTCATACCATTAGCTCTTAGTTTATGGTCATATAATTTGAACTATGTGGTAAAAAATCTTAGAGAAACTAGATTAACATGGAGGTATAATAGACTAAACGTGAATGAGGACCAAGAAGGCACATCACACCACATGTTCATCCCTGAGGAAGCTCACATGTAGTTTAATGTTGTATTGGTTGGACTATAATAAGGAATGATTGGACATAGATATGAGAAGCATCTTTTTAGTGAAAACAAGTGTGTGTGGGTCAGTATGTATCCCATTGGGTTGTGTATCAAGACACATGTAGTTCAATAGTTATATTTAGTTTAACGTCATGAAGTAATAATGAAGAGGAACTATTGTGCATGGTGAAGAATGTTTCAGTTTGACCTATGATTGATGATTCGAGTGTCACTATGTATCTTGTGTGGAGAGGAATAAATCAATACATAGTTATTGATGGTAATTATCCCTATGGAAGTCTAGACCATACACATAGAGGGAGGGCACTATAATTTTTTTGTTTTTTATTAGGCGTTGCACTTGGATGAAAAACCGGAGCATCCCTATGAATCTTATATAGAATTTAATCAAGAAATATGCAGTTCTTGGTAGATGGAATGGTTTTTTGATGGTGCTTTATTTGATGTGCACTTAGGAGATAATATGAAAATGTTGTGCAATTATTCATCAAGCGGCTATGTACATGATTTGATAGTTTAAGTTAATGTAATGGGACCGGTCCCAATATTTTAATGTCATGTGGTAAGGTGGCTTATATGACTTTGGAGGTGAGGTATCCCAGAGGGGATGTGAATAGGAAAATAAACTGATGTGAATGAGGCTAAATAGGCCCAAACCACACCACCGACTCCCAAAAGAATCTTGGTAAAAGGGGCCAAAAGGATGATGTTACAATGGGACCCAATTAAAAAATCTTTGGGCATTCCATCCCATCCCCTAAGGATTGGAATTGAGTGACACATTTATCTAAAACTTAAAAAGTTGATGAAAAATAACAAAAGAGATTTTTACTCAGATGATAACATCACGGTTTTATTGTATAGTTTACAGTTATACAACATTGACTATATGGTACATAGATTAGGGTCATATAACTCAAACTAGGGGTAATTATTCTAAACTAGATATATATAGTATTCTGATGTGAAAACCCCGAGGTAAATGAGGACCAAGAAGTCCTTTCACCACAACCATATTCCTATAGGGAATTGCACACAGTTTAGAGTCATGGTGATTATACTATAGGAGATGCAAATAGTTTATAGAAAAAAATATTTGAACTGCTATTACTAGTTTAAGGTCATGTCACCATGAATAGAGGCACTTTTTTCAAGGTGATAGATTTTTTACCATTGGAAAAACATGTTCAAGAAAATATGTGTAGTTCAGTGGAATGTGAATCCTTATTTGAATGAGAACATATGATTCCACAACATCACACAAAACAATTCAAAGATAATCCATCAGGTAGATTAATGTTATAATTATTGGAGTTGAACATCTAATTTAATTTCATGTCTATAGTATGGAAAATTTTACATAATTGTTCATGGTTGAACTTGGAAGATGGGGATAGGAGTGTTTTCATGGGAATTATATGGAATATCTATTATTACATGATGTGAATAAGGACAATGGAGACCCTTTCCACACCATGTACTCCTGATAGAAACTCATGACAAGAGGAAAAATTGTGGAAATTATAATTGTTACTAAATACGAAATGTTGGGAAATTCATACAGAAACCACAAGTATGGGAATCAATCCATATGTAGTTCAAGATAATATAAGGGATGAAGACCCATGGAAAATGTTTTTTACCCTTATATGATAACATCAAAGTGGCATTTTATATTTTAGATTTGAATATCATGGACTATAAGGGAGTGGTATTTGAACAAATGTACAAGAGTAGTGTAGAAAGACCAAACCAATGTGAAGAGGAATAAGGAGGCCCACGCCACGAAAGAAATCATCATGGGAAAGCTACACATAGTTATTATCAATTGGAATGGAATTATATACACTCCATTTAAGATTATGCATAATGGATCATCTGTGATGTTTAGTTTAACATCATGTATCTAGAACGATGATTCTATTAGTTTAATGTTGTACTGTTGGGACTTGTAAGGATTATATTTTAACTGTCAAAGAAATTAGATCATAGAAAATATGTAGCACTGACAGATGAAACAATGGTGTTAATGAGGACCAAGAAGTCACATCTCTAAACAACGTATTCCTGTGGAGGTTATGCACCTCTATCGCATGGTTAAAAACACTACAATGTCTCCCAATCACACATGAGTCATATTCGATATGGGAAAAAGTGAGTGGTGTCACACATTCCCTATCACATGGATGTATAAAACAAGGGTAAAAAATTCAAAATGGTAAAATTCTAGTGATACTAACCATTCTACTCCACTTGCATAGAATCCCATTGATGTAACACCAAGGGTGTTGGGGTTCTAAAAAGATATATGGGGGTGAAAATAGGTAAATCAAGAATTATGATATCCATATCATGACTGGGCATCTGATGGGTTGGGACCACTATTTGGAAAATTCAAAAAAATGGATCAAGAACTACCCTATTAATGGATGGGGAATGGAAATGAGAAATATACTATTGATCTTATGCAAAACAAATGACTCAATATTTTTTGTTAAAGATCTATTAGGTCCACATTCCAAGATGGTATGTGCGACAATGATGGAAAGATTCCATCACCAATAGGGTCTATCTAGATATGAAATATGGGGGCGATGTGAATCATGAAAAACTCAATATCTGATAATGGATTACAAAAGACTTTTTGTGTAACCCAAAACATTATGGTTCACACCCTAGAGCATCAGATAATTTCAATGGTACGATATAGCTAGACACAAGGTAAAGGACCCTGGTACTAAAATTATATAAAGGTTATACTTGTTAGACCAAAGGATTATAGTTTAAGGTCAGAGAGTTTCTACCATTAGCACCTAGTTTATTATCAGTCTCTGGGATGGGAACATGCAATTTAACATCATGTGGAAAGGCCATTATGACAAAATTTAACATCACATTATAGAGACTTCAATAGGAAAGACGTTCTGATAGGTTTATGTTTCATGATGCATCTATAATTTGATGAGAATGAAGACCCAATGGGTCTACTCCACAAAACATTATCCCAATGAGAACACTTACATATTTTAATGTCATGATATTTGGACATGGGTACTCAATATAACGTCATGATCATAGGATGTTTCTATGTAGTTTAGTATCATACGATAAGGATGATTAATTCCATATGTTACGTACTGCTTTATAATGTGTGATGGGTTAGAGGAGTAATGTTCTATGCATCTATAGTGACCAAGGAATATTCATTATTGGGATAAAACATTTGAAATATCTGAGGAACTTCCCATTTGGGATCCAACGTCGGTGGCTTTCATCTAGGTAACCTTGGTTCCTGGAGAGAAAAAACCCTATAACCATAGAGGAAGGAGTGGTGAAAAAACACTTTATTGAATGATCTGGATATCTGGTTCTATTATCTCTTTAGATTATGAAACTGTTAGAGCCTATTCTCATCAAGTTCTACCAAGTTTTCTAGATGATCGGTACATATTCTTTCTGATATCTAATGATCAAAAAATGTAGTTTGGAGAGAAGGTATTTTGAACATCATAAGATGTAATGCATCAGTTCCATACACCAGATAATATGCAGTCACCTAGGTGTAATTTTTATACACATCCAATAATCCTACAGAGTTTTTAGGGCATTTTCTAGAAAACTATTCTTTTTCTGCACCAAAATATTCTGTCAAATGATTGAGATGGTTTTGTTGAATTCCAAGATCTATCCATTTTCATGTTCATGGTAGTGAGATGTATGGTTAGGTGGGATTTTGTACATGGTTTACAACATATTTAGCTTGGATACATAGAATTTGTTGTTGTTATTAATGAAAATGAACTGAGGGACTCTAAATCGATAAAAAATGTTGGAGGTCATGATTTCAGAAATCAGTCGAGCTTTCACTTCCTTGAGAGGATCCACTAATTTTCACATAGAAAATAATGATATTGTGGTCAGAATGAACCAACACTATTGAGATATTACTGGTGGATATGGTCCCATGAAGTTGAGTACCCAAACCCCATAGGTCTAAGAGTACATAGTAGTATGGAAGGTCTATCACGGTCAACTCATGATGTTGCATTGGATCTGACACATCTAGAACCTCTTTGAAAACTTGATACAGTCATGGACCATGGTGGGAAAAATATATACCAAATTTTGAATATGATGGGATATATTCAACCCTACTAGATTACCTCCAAAGGAATGGGCATGAACATCTTGAATAAAGGTGGAAATATAAACCCATTGAATGAAAAAAAAAAGATTCCATAGAACCCACTTTATTAGATAGTCATATTGAGATTTAACCAACTCTAGAGAGTAAATTGCGTTGTGCAGCGATAGATTCGCTCAAATTTATCTTTATGAGATCTGAGACTATTGTGATGGATAAAATCGATGAAGGGATCAATACAATTGGATATATTTTCGTCGTCACGTGGAACCAAATTTCTTGATTTGGAATGACTGTTACAGAGTTGATTCACTTGATTCCCTTCATCATCATATGAACTAGTGGTGGTGATGAATCTTTGATGATACATATGGATGAACAAGTTATCCTAGTGTGGGTCTAAAATGGAGGAATATAAATTATAAAATGCATCATTTCAACCGTTCTATGGTCGAGGACCTTGAGTTACCTCTGGTTAGGAAGGGAACTAGGATATCAACTAGAGAATGCATTCCAACATGGTTACATGAACTAGATTCCTCACGAAATGGTATCTATTTATCTTCATGAGGAATATACTGACGTTTAAATTTATGTGAATATGGGGAACATAAATTTTTAGGTCTTTTTCAAGACTAGTGATAAGAGCTTGATACTCTACCTCATTGTCGGTTCAAACTTCTGATAATGAAACAGGATATGTCAGGATCATGTGTGTGGGTGTGATGAAGAAAATACCCATGATTAATTTATTGACTCTAGGATCATTGAATCTCCATCCAATTTAACTCAAGAATGAAATTTCAATATATAAATTTTAACATAGCATAACATGGTCCACTGAGAGGATGACATCATATAGAATTTCATGATCTAGATACTTCTCTGTGGGGACGAATGGGTAGCCATAACGTCTGCATAGCCTGGACCTTGACAACCATCTGCGTAATTAATAGAATTTAAAACTATTGAGGAATAACTACTCATCATTATAGACAGAAATTCAACATACAATGCTTCAGGATATACGTTAGCGAGACTACACAGGACACCAATAATATCTCTTGATGATGAAAATAGTGTTGAAACTTCTAAAATGTGAAAACTAGTGGAAGGAAGATCTTCTTGGTGGGAGATTATTTGGAAACTGTGTCGAGGATGATGTGATGAAGATATTATAAGCTATTCACTATCCCTTTTTTGTTCTTCTGGGAGATTAGTTCACTAAGGGATTATTCTAGGTTGGTCACATAAAGGACTAATGGATTCCCAAAGATGGGTGGCATCAGAGCCATGGGATGAAGTATGTATCTCTTGATCTCCTTGAATTCCATATATCAGACTTCATCCCATTGTTAGATGGAAAATATCTTCATTATCATAGAAAATGCCTTAAATATTCCATATATATTTGTGATGAATCGTCATACGTAGGGTAAGTGGACTTGGAGGCCTCGATGTTCCTAGAGGTTTCTCTGAGGAGGGATTTTAATGATGAACTCGATCTTATATCAGTCAATACCGAGGACTATATTTCTATTTATAGATTTTTGAAAATTCCAAGTGGTAACCCTGAAGGCTCACTTAATGTGGTTCATCTTTAGATGGATAGTGCAGAGGATGCTGAAATCCTTCTCAAGATCACTGAGATAATACTTAAGATGTCTGGATTGGACCACCAAAAATCCAAATTACATTTCACTAATGTCTCCTAAATATGTTTGAAAATTAAGTGCATCGATTGATAAAATTTTTACAATTAATTCTTCAATAAAAAGGACACTACCTGATAGTAGAAGGATCCTTTTACTGCTATAAAAGAGGATGAATCTTCATCTTCAGGGATCATCAAGATTTGATTGTACCCCTAATTTTCATCCTTAAAGGTGGGATCCTGAAACCTAGTTTTTCCATAAATCAATAGAACTATCCCTGGACATGGAAAATCATCCATCAGGAAGTGGTTATTGAGATCTATGAAGTCAATAGAAGATATAATTTTTGGGCTTTACATCTTGATAGTAATTATGTTAACAAGCCACTTGGGGTACTGAACTTCTTTGATGATGTAGGAATTGAGGAGATTATCTACATTGGCCTTAGTGATGGAACTATGAGATGGATTCATTTTATGGGAGGTTTCTTGAACCTATGATAACTTACCAGACGTACATGATAATGGATAGATTATTGAGGGTCTAGTCCAATAATGTTTTTATAGATCTATCTCAGCACATCAGATAATTGATTCTTGAAGTCCATGTACTGTTATTGCCCTTATGCATCCAAGGACACACTAATCGGCATTGACCTCGAGTCTGGATCAGTGCCAGTATTAACCTAAAACTAATAATTAATGGTGGTGCAGACTCCCTCCTACAAAATGGGAGATGGAACTTTTAAATACTCATAATTTTCTGTGGAAGGGAAATCAGTGGGAAAGGATAGTTCTTCTAGGAAATAGTATTATGAAGTAATAATATTTCCTATTTTCTGGGATGTAGAGTCCTCACTGGGGAATCCCAACTCTTGTAAAACCATAGTGATGAAATCTATCAAAAAAATTCCATCAGGAAACTGATCAAGGGATACACACCTCATGATATCAATGTAGTGGTGACGTGTTAGTCTATGTCAGATCAATCCATCATGGAAGAACATGCAAGTATGGCATACAATTATAGCCATGGGGTGATCATCCCAATACCTCATATAAATTAGGGGATCTATAATCAGTTGATCCTATCCTATGTAGGGAAACAAGGTAATCTACTAAAACTACATTTAGCTAAGAACATGTCTTCACCTCTTATTATAAATGAAAAACCAGTATCCAAGGTCTGGCTTCGTTACCTCCAATCAGTGAATCAGGAGGATAAATGAATTATCCAATTACATATAGGCGTCAACCAATATGTTATTTTGTTCATTATATTTTGTCTTGAATTTTTTTCCCTTACTCTTATAGTATTCAACAGTTAGATAGCGGGATTCACAATAGATGAAGGGATATACAAATCCATGGAGCATGAATTGTCATCCATTGAGGGAAACATGAATAATATATGATACAATGAGAGAAATGTTGCATGAAAATGATGCTAGTTTTTACCCATCAGTGCATTGTAGGCCGTATTCTGTGAGACAAGCATGAATTTAGTTCTTATAATAAGGCCACCAAACTAGGTCTTCAAGTGGATTATACCACAAGGCATCTGGTTGGTCCGGTCATTACACTGTATCATCATGTTTGGGGGACTTACATCTGATTCCATCAATCCTAGCATGAAAAGAGGTCATGATTTGGATTAGGATAACATTGGATCATATTTCCACTATATTGTAGTGGAATTCCCCAACATTGAACATCGGTGATGTAGAATGGTGGGATATGCCTCTATACGGTGGAGAATTCATATTCTCGTGTGAATCTGATGATGTCTTGACATTCATCGTGCTAAAATTCATAAGTATGTAATGGATCTATGGTCTCTACATATGTTTCAAACTAGAGGCGGTTCCTCACAGATTCATCAAGGACTTCTCATATGTTATCAGATAGTTGGAGGTCATATTGTATTAAGAGCATCACACGAATGTCGTAATGGTTCTTAAGAACATCAAACTTCTATTCAAGGTGCACATTACTCCTATAAATGGGATTCTCTTTGGTAGGATGTATGATATGAACTTCTGATCTAGCCTATAAATTTCGACAGGTGCTAGAAATGTCTTTATGATCATCCATTAAAGTATGAAAGGTCACTAAAGAATGCCTGTCATATGGCTGATTCTGAGACATATCTAGATAAGAATACTTTTGATATTATCATAGATCTTATTCCTGATCAAGAAATACAATCAGTGGTGGAAGAAAATTTGATAGGACGGGATGAGAGGATTGTGCATAATGAGCACTATGATGAACCTACAACCTCATCTTAGTATTATGCACAACCTAGCTTGAAGTGTTGGCATGAGCCTTAAAACGATTTGAATTTCCTCATCTCCTTTTATGATGGTGTCTTCTAGATACATTTGGAGGAATCTACAAATACTCTTAATCATTGGGGATCATGTAGGTATCCATAAATTCAATGGTACTCGTATAGGTGTATTCTAGTCATCTTTTGAGGAAGATTACAATAATGGACAAACTCTGGGAGAGATTCCCATATCTGGAGGCATGAACTCATCAATAGTGTCAGATGGAATTAGTGATGGTGGGGGATTTTTATTTCCCTTTCATCTTCATTTCCCACTCTTCTAAGGGGTGGAAGACTATAATGTGGATGATAGGATTGTTGAGACGATCATCAGGGAATTGCCCAACATAAAAACATTGTTATCTTTCTAGTCTAAGAGTGAGTCTTTGAACACATAACATCACATGATGGTATTACCATGGATATTGTGATAAGGGAAGAAGTTATGTTAATTAGTGGTGGATTTTTCCTCAATGTTTGATCAGGGAATACACATGGTTATATACCTAGGGAAACCCAAAAGAAGTTTGACCACTAGGTTAAGGGCCTGATAATATTGAGATGTAGAGACTTGAAGGAAATACCTCGATGGCTGATTTGCGATGGTCTTGGACCTCAAGGAGAATTCTTATGTATCTTATTTAGAATAAATGGATCAATGTACATGTTGGTAAAAGGGGGTTTTAAGGATTATAATATTGATAAAGCCCAGTCAGAGTGGGAAATCTTCTTAGGTATTACGCACTGAATATGCCCAGATAGACATGTTGTGTCTTAAGCACTAAGATGGGCCAATGTGGATAGATATTGGATATAGGTCTCCTTATGAGGGGCCTAGATGAAAATAAGTTATATGGTCAAATTTCAAGGTCTTACTGAGTTATGGCAGCCCCGAGTAAAATCTATATGGATGATAGTTGAATTTGGTGATGGAGGATGGATCAAAACACCACATGGAAGTTGATATGAGGAGGATGTGTTCCATAAAGGGAGGTCGTCACAACATGAGTGTGAAACCCTATGAAAGAGAAAATGAGTATACCATTGGTTGGGATGGAACTTCATGGATGCTTCCTACATACCCCATATGGAAGACAGGGATCAAAATCCACATAGTATGTAGGTGATGGCCATTATGATTACTCAAAGAGGGGTGCACATTGGGATGGAGAAGGATGTCACAGGCACTACTAACCTCTATTCCCATTTGTTTCATGTTGAGGTGTGAACCAAGAGGGAGAAGCATACCAGGTAGTCACATCATGAATGATGCGTCTACGGGAGATGGTGTGGGGCTTAGACATAGAAGTTTCCTATAGAGAATGATGTTCATCACAATTAGGACATAATTAAATAATTGAATGTGTATATTCCATTCCACTAAAAGAAAATTAATCTAATCAAATAAGGTGATATGAATTACATGTTGACTTCTCGAGGAATACATGGAACGAATTATGAAAGGGGAAGTGATTGGGATTTGAAGATGCGGGAAGCAGTGGGCTCTAGATGACCATCACCTCTCTAATCATGTGAAAGGGATTTCATTCTATTTAAATCATACATGGAGACATCCCAAGATTTCCACACATAGTGAGATCACAATTTATCAACATGTGTTGAGGACATGGTTGCTTGGATGTTTAAAATCCAACATATCAGATTTAAGGGACTCACACCTCAACCCATGGACTTATATAACTTGCACCTCCCAACCATTGGATAAGAGAAGTAATTAGAAATTCTAGATCTGAGTGTTATGGAGGAGTTGTTGAATGTGGTTTCCATTATTTCAGGGCTACACTAAAATGTAAAACCCAATAGAGTGAATACGCTAAATATAAAGAGGTAGCGTACTGAAAAAAGGGACACTTCATGAGGGACTAGGAAATAAAAATGTAAGATCCTTGAGGGATGCATATTATAGGTCCGAACGAAGTAGTGGGTCTTGATTAGAAGGGTATGATGAATCTTGGGTGATTTTTGAAGACCAAGGGCTCTATGATTGAAAGAAAATCATGGATAAGGGTGACCATTTATGGGCATGTGGTTCTTACTAAGTCAAATAGTTATTTTAAAATACTAAATTTTGTACAAAGGCTCAAGTAACCCAAAGGGTATTCTTAAACTATGAAATTAATGGACCTTTGTGAAAGGAATCATTTACATAGGTAGGGGAATTGAGGAACAATGTAAAGTGGTTACCGTGATTCTCCAATACCTCTGGTGATTCATTTACACTCTAGTTTTTGATTCTTAAGAAATTTTTCAAATGATAGAATGGAAGTTGAATTTTCAAGGTTGCCATTCCATTGAGGTGGAGTTATAAAATATTTATAGGCAATGAGGTATCATGATTCTCATAGGTGCGGTGTGTGGAAAATCAGGTTCTAAAATATGTTGCGACTCTGTTGGAGTTACTGTGAAATAATTCAAACATGCTCATGTTGTCATATAGGGTGTTAGTATCTTGGGAGTACCATCACCTCCCTTCACATGGCCTTTTATCCAATGGTACCATTACAGTGTCTTCGTCCAATAGGATCCTCTGAATAATTTTTGTTGTTTTATTTTTATTCCATCATGAATGGTCGAGGTGCTTCTCCACCTATCCCATGGAATATATTTAGGCACCAAAAGCAGTCTTGATCTTCTACAAGATGATCTGCAGCTTCTCTATTATAGCTCATATAAACTAATGGCTTGTTAATGGTAACTCACATAGAGTTGTTCAATATAATTTTGACCAAAAACGATAATAGTAAATGGCCTCAAATAGTTCCATACTAATGGTATAAATGTTGTTATGTTTTTTTGAAAATTACACTATGGTTAGGAAATCTTCCAAACTATGACCGATCTCTATCATGAATGCCCACTACATCACTTCTAGAACCTGAATGGTCTTCCCAGTATGGAAAATATTATATTGGTGAAATTTTATTCCCAAATGAAGCTATATCCCAACATAATCCTATGATCCTCTCAATAACCATTTCATATAGTGGGAATCACAATCATAAATGATCTTCAAGGTAACTCCATAAAGCCAAACTATCTTCTACATGTAAATTCATTCAAAGAACACTAAGGAACTATGATCTCAGATATCTTGGATGTGGGTTGACTTGGTGGTTTGTTCTATGATTATTGAGATGAAATAATGACTTCTTGAAAGATGAGATAACCCCATAATGAATTCAATAGATATCACATCGCCCTTCCACTCTCGCACCACAAGGTGTTGATCTAAACCCTATTCAAAGAGGGTCTATATCCTTTACCAACAAAAAAGTGAAGATGTGAGAGACAACCTCCACTAAACCATTCTTCATTCATGGACACTAGAACTAATGGTTTAGGTTATTCCACATATTCATCATATCTTCATGTATATCCAAGGGATATATATAAAATTCACTAATCAGATTCCCTCACAACAACATTATTACTATATTATTTCTTCTTAAAAGGATGTCATGATCTCCACCATTAAAAAATTAATTAGGTAAAATAATAGGGAATATTTGTGTACTCAAGGAATCATAGTAGGTATATCTATGTTGATCATCCCTAATGGTCTCTATAATAGATGGGGTAACAACCGACGACTTGATATAAACCACACCTTTGTAAATAAAAATGGAAAAATGAAATTTTTTTAACTATAATATTTTGTTATATAGTTTTTAATGTTTCATTTCAATATATTATATTTCAAATTTCAAAATAAAAAAAAAATTAATACATAATATCAAAATTTACCTATTGTGATGTTTTTAGGTTTTTTAAAAAATATTGATTTTCCTGCAAAAATAGAAAAATAACAATTTCAATAAAAAAGTATTCAATTTCAAAAAAATAATAAATTTAAACATACCATTATTTTTTTAATATGATTTTATGGAAAATTGTTATTTTTTATTTAATAAAATTAGTTACATTCGAATCAGCTTTATATTATTTTTAGTTTAATATTGTTTTTTGGTATAGAAATGGGTCTTTTTTTAAAAAATACTTTAAATTGATGAAATGTGTCTCCATTTTAATTAATTAAACTAATATTTAAGAGTAATGATTTATATTAAATGTGTAAATTATATATATTTAAATATTAATTTTAATTCAGTAAATTATTGTTATCATTAACAGACTTATTATATGATCATCTTTTCCAAGAAAAATACACTTCTTTAAAAAACGCTTTCTCCCCACATTTGTGGTATTAATATTATATTAAAATTGTCATCTTAAATGAATTAAATATAGAAAAATAGATTCCATATTACTAGAAATAATAGATTAAAATATTTAATTAGCAGAAAATTTGACCAACTTTAATAGTGAAAATATTAAAAATTAATTAATATGATTAAGGTAAAAATTGATTTACTAGGGGTTAAACTAAATGTATATGGGTTTAAATTACATTAACACTTTTCCAAAATAAATTTTCTATAAATATTTAGCCCATTACTATTCTATTTTTGAAAATTTCCCATTTTTGGAATCCTTTTTCCATGATAAAAATCATGAGTTTGATTGAATACATTAAAATAATTAGAACCATACAACTCACATAACATACAAAAGGCTACACATATCATATATTCTTCAGAACATAAATTTTTTTCATCTCCCAATAAAAACCTAAAGACCTTTAAAACCTGTATAATCTCAAAATAAAATCCTTATAGTTGAAATAAATCCAACTTACAGAGGATTTTGGTGAAAACCAATTGATAATTAGGGAATAAGAGATAAAGATCATTAACAAGCAGTTTTTGTTTTAACTCTTCTTCATCCCCCATTAATTATTATTATACCGTGATGATATTAAAACTTTTGTATATTACATATATTTATATGTTTTTATTTTAATGTTATGACCTAAATCAATTCCCCCTTCCATCAAATGGGTTATGAAATCATTATTCTTGTGTATGGTAGACAACTTTTTAATGAAATAATGTCATTCAATTTTCTATTAGAACATTGTGTGGTTGGGTAACATGATTTATATAGAGTTTTTATATGGTATACATTAAATAAGTTTACTTTTGGATGAATTATATCGAATATAATTTTTTTCCATTCGATTTCGTAGGGCATGTGATAATGTTTCCTGTGTGTATGGTGGACTACCACCTCTCAAAGCGATTTGATTCATTATACAATAATTAAGTATTTGAAAGGTAATAAGGTTAACAATAATGAATATATGTTATTTAAAAGAATATTTTTTATGTTAATGAATATTTATAATTATTTACATATAACATGTCATTTTCTTTCATACCTTTTCAGACACTGAAAAAGTGATAACATCATTCATGTATGGGTGGACTACTTCCATCACAAAGCAATGGGACTCACATTTAATAACCAAATAACATGGATGATATAGATAACTGTATATATATAATATTTTGTATATAAGATATTATGATCATTTTGGAGACATATTACTTACCTTCTTTTTATAGTTATTCTTGAGAAATAGAAACATTATTCATGCGTATATACAGCCTACAGTCATTGGTATTGTAACATACGTCATTTCACAAAACCAACATTAATTTTTGTTCATTGATTTATAATTTAGATATAAATATTTTAATTATGTGGTAAGTATTATTTTCTAATTTTTTTTAAATAATTACTTCTTTGATCATAGTGAAAATACAATAGTCATTTTGAACAAAATAAGCCAAATATTGTTGAAACTGTAGGCCCCCGGGACACCCTGAGAGGGGTGGGGTGAATCAGGGTGTTCACTTTTTCTTTTAAACTGGTGGATCTTGTTCTCATGTTGGTAGGAACTAGTTTAACATGTATGATGGATATGAGAATAAATCAAACATTCACATGCAAAGGGAAAACAAGAAACTTTTTACTTAGTTCACCACTAAGGGCTACATCCAAGGAGCATACGTTGATAGGTAGTAGGTTGAAAAAAATTCAACTATTCTTCACTATTTGTGGATTACAATGGTTTGAGAAAATTCACACTATCACAGGCTCACTGCCTTTACAGCTATTCAGGGATAGGTGACTACGTCCCTCGGGTCACTCCTGTTGACTCCCCCTGGCTCACTACCTTTGGTGAAGCCTTAATCAGTTTATAGACTTGAAGGTCTCTTCAATATATTCCCATTGAAGTCTTTCCTATGGTTAGCACGAGACACTGCTTGCATTAAAGTCTATAAATGATGCAATTGTACACACTAAACCACTAAACCAGATAACCTAAATGTGAAACTTAGTTTCACTGACAATTGCTGCAACACCAACCCTTTGCGTGAAAGACCTTACTATTTCAAGCAATATTTCCTTTCTACGTGGAAAAACATTTCATGCAACAACACCATTTTCGCCCAACCCGGAATTTTTCAAGAACCTGAGATATTTCATGCAAACTAGAATATTTCATGATGCGTGGAAGTTTCTGTGCACCTCAGATTTTTCGTGCAAACTAGAATATTTCATGCATTGCGGAATTTTTTGCGTAGCCTAGAATTTTTCACGCTAACCCCATTACGCGAACCTTTTACGCACATCAGACCTCAAGATCATCTCTAAGTATTTTTTTTAAGCATATAGAATGAGGGGGTCACCCCTTATTTATAGTCGTATCAGACCCTTGTGTGTAAAACCCCTCATGGTGCGAAAAACAATTCATTTGGTGCGTAATATTTCGTGGAGGAACCATTTTTCGTGCATATCTCCTGAATTTTCATGCACCCCATGCCTTTACTATTTTTTGACTTTCTGATTCAGAAACACTATTTGCGCGAAAAAACTCAATCCACTATTTCACACACCACACTGTTTTTCACGCCCAACTCAATTATTTCATGCATATCCCTCATTTTTCGTGCACCACATCCTCTTTTCATGCACCTCCTTTTACCAACAATCCATATCTTCATTTTCTGATTTTGCATCCAAAAATTTTACAAACATAAAAAAACAATGCCACCTTCAATACTGTTGTCTACTTGAACTGTATGATCTTTTTACTGGCACACATTCTGAACATCCACTAAGGATTGACAACAAACACAAACTATACTCCAATTCATTCATAGAATGACCATGGTTCAAACAGAAACATCAGATTTTAAATTAATTGATTAAGAAAACATATATAAATTTCTAATAAGTTAGTTAATGTAATAATAATGTTTTAAATTTTCTAAATAATGTAAAAAATTAACATAATTCAATAATTCAGAATTATAAAGACACATGTGACAAATCAAACTCAATGTATGGGTCTTCATCTGAATTTGCATTCATCGAGGAATGTTTTGATGTTATTAAACTCTATACGGATTATATAGAGCCCATTTACATATATTTCCATTAATATATAAATTCAAATTGTATTTAAGGCTTTTAATTATTATTTTTTCATTGTTCATACTAATTAAATATTACTAAAGTGATAATGTTTTTTTTTTCATAGTAAATAATATATTAATGTTTTCCTCTAAAATATCCTTCTCTTAAATTTTCATGTTTGTAAAATGATTTATAAAATGTTTTTATATTGAAATAGTATATTTATAAATTTCTTATTAAATTATTTTAATATTTTTTCTAAATGAACCATTTTATGAGTTTTAAAAAAACATTTTTACAAGGATTAAATGAAATGTTCTATTATTAAAGTATAATGTGATATTAACCTCTATAAACAAAATGACTGTTATTTTATTTATATATTCCATTGATATCCAACATGTTTTCTTAAATTAGAATTCATATTTCCCATTTATTTCTGTATTTTCGTATTAAAAATTGATTAAAAAATATAATTTTTATATCCCAATGTCATTAAAATACCACTATAAAAGAGTTTCTCATATATTTTATTATGAAAGGTGAAAGAATGAAATATTTTATCCATTTTGTGGTTCTTGGATATTATATGCTATGTGTGCTCTTAGATTACTGATTTTGATACCATTATAGCTTATTTGTGGGGTGTGCCCATATAGGGATCTAATGCATTGGGTAATGGTTATGTTCTTCGGAAAATTACATTTATTGTTGTCTATAAGGTTATTCCAATTTCAAAGGGTTTTGTATAGTTTCTATAAGGGTTTTGGGTGATTACATTCTAATGAACTTACATGAAATTTCTATTCATGTTAATAAATTTTCATGGAAATAATTTTTTTATAAGGTAAAATAAATTCTCTTATCAAATAAAATATAATTCTCTTTCAATGAAATGAATCTTTTTTTTAATGGGTTTTCATTGTTTTCATTTTCTTACTAGAATAGTGGTTTTCTATTTTTTCCCTTAATGATATTTTTTGTCAAGAAACATTTTTAAAATGATTTTCATTGTATCTAAGGATGGGTATGGGAATCATTTTCTTATATCCTAGACTGAATAACTAATAAACCAATAGTCATAACATTCACTACATGGATTCAAGAATTCCTAACAATAAACATGAGGATTATAAACATCAGTGACGATAAAATGATGGTACACTAGAGAGAATATATCCTCAATACTAAATTCAGAAGATGATGTAATGATAAGGAAACAAAAATCAACTATAGATACGATACAAATTAATGAAATGTAGATGATCATAAATATAATAAATGAATAATGAGGTGACCAAAATAATACTAAAGTTCATTAATATCCAATAGATGCTAAAAAAGATAAACTTGAAAGTGAACTAGTTGATAAATGGATAAGGAAAAAGAATAGAATACACCATGGGTGATATTTATGAGAATCTAGAATACTACCTCATTCTAGTGACCATAACATTCAATGATGAGCATGAAAACACAAGCAAAAAATCATGGATCTACAAATATAAAGATATTCATGGGTATCACAATGCAATGGTGGCCTGAGAAGAGTGTTAGATATACTCTGTAGGCCTCCAACAATAGTTTATTAGGAATGATCTAGTTTATGCATATAAAATAATTAGTGATCATATATATCTAAAGTAAAGAAGGAATAGGAAATAAATGTATATGTAATTGAGGCAAAGGTTCCTCCAGTACACCTGGCCCAACAATACCTTCATTGTCCTGAGATGATATTGTCTGAACCAAAGGAAAACAATGAAAACTTGATCTTGGTAAAGTGATAAAAAACATCATAAAATAGATATCATGCGATAAAGTGAACTTAAGAATGTGAATTGTTTTGGGATACATGTCCCATGGATAACAATTATACACCATTATAATTTTCTGTGAAAGATAATAATAAAATTTAATAAGCATTATCATGGGCATGTCTAAGGAAAACCTTATTAATAAACCCATATATTGCACCAGGAGATCCCTCAAAGATGACATCAATCAGAGTTCATCAAATGTGATCCTAAAATAGAATCACATGTATCAATTCTGTCATAATTTGAGATATGACCTCTAAATAAGATCCATGTATCTTATATAGGGGACCAATTCTCACTCGTGGTCTAGTGTAACCATCTAAACATCGAGTCAATAGATGGTGTATCCCATAGGGTAATGTTATCACTCATATAGAGGTAATAAAATTGTGGGATGAGCATGTCCTTGTATGCTAATATTTTTCTCAATGTATACAAACTATTTTAAGAAATACAACCACATTCATGGTCATCCAGTAATTTTAATTCCATGGATGAAGACCCAGTCATTACTCATGTTGTTCACAATTCATTTAATATACTGTAATAAATAAATAAAATTCCTTGATAGTAAAAATACCATAGAATGGGACAATGGTATATTATGAGGTCCTCACGCATTCAACATTTCATTCAGATTAATGGTTGTTGCATGTTGAAGTGTGCCACACATAATCTAAAAACAAATAATTAGGAATTCTATCACATTAAACCATAATTAAAAGAATACATGTAATTACTAATAGTAATTCCATGGGAGAACAATCATGCCATAAGTCCAAGAAATAAATAACAAAAATGTGTACTTTTTATCTTTGAATATAGTTTACCACAAGAAATGATTATTATTGAAAAACATGAAATTTTTATGAAAAAATAATTTCATTAAATTTAAATAATTCAATTTCATCATAAGGCAACTATCATATAACTTCAACTGTGGTTTAATGATGTAAAAATCACAAAAATAATATCAACAAAAATGTGCACCAAAAGGGGTGGATATCCCAATATGGGGGAAACTTTATAATCTAAAATGAAACAAACATACTCAAATGGGGGGTTGGGTTGATTTTATATCCTCCAATAAAATGAATTATGGTCTAAGAACATCACAAGGAAATATAAGTAATTTAGATAGAGAAAATTTATTATTTTGATGGAGAAACGATTATATATGGAGAATTTCATATTGAATTTATTTTATATAGAGGAAACTATTGAGGGAAAAGATATATTCCACTTTACATAATCAATGAATGACCCACATTTCCAATATAAAGGATTCATTTGGTTTGAATTGAGATATATTGAAGAAATAGAAAAACAACATAAAAATATGGTGAATTGGTCACGCCAAAATAGAATAGAGGGAAAAGGTAAATTAAGAATGGAAGAATAAGAAGTTGTAGAAATACCAATGCCTTTGAAATTCACTTGATCATGTTCAAATAAGAGACAGTTAGAGAGATGTCATGTTATACTTATAGGGAGAGTAGAGGGGAGATCACATCTGGTGGGGAGGATCTTCGCATGATGGAGTGTAAAAGAGGAAAACAAATAAAAATGGTGTTAGAAAAAAATGGTAATTTCACCACAATATATGAGTTTCATAGTTTAGTAGCATTTTTGGCCAAACCATGCACCAACCATGTAAAATCCACTACCTCAAGAGGGTGTTTGCACAATTCATGAGCATGGTTTGGAAATATGTGTGTTTACCCTACTTCCATAACCTATAGAATGAAACTTGGAAGTGATGCTTGGTTTTTATAGATAAATGAAATCATAGGACATGCTCATCCCTTTTGAACAGGGAGAACAGTTTCTTCTGGAGAGAGGTAATGTTTCAAAAAAATCAAGCTCCCTGGCCCACTTCTCCCATTTTTTATTTTTAAGAGGCTGATGGTCTCAAAACATATATGGAACACCAAATTAAAAACTCATCCATTTAGACATCACTAAAAATAATTAATTTAATCATTTTTGCCTAAAAATTTCATTATATAAATGTTTTATAAATCAAACATTCCGCCAAATGAAAAAATTAAATTTTCTTTGGGTTTTTCCAAGTCAAAAAACAAGGGTCGCTACAACCTCTCAACATTGGAAGATATCATCCCTGATAATCTTTGGGAAAGAAACTAAAACAATCACAAACCTACTCGGGGCTTGATTTTTAGTTAAAATGGAAATGTTGAATTTTTAACTGCCCAAGTAACTTTGACTCATTACTCAATAACATACATTGGATGATCTATTAAAACATGATAAAAACATGTTTTATGAATAAGAAAACTAAGACAGATCTTACCAGAGTCCATCTATCCAGAGACAATACTACTTCATTGTATCATTTATCATGTAGCCAATGTCACTTCCCACCGTAATGTAGTCAGTTTAAATGGGATAATTCTGAGTCACGGTATCTCCACTATCATAATTGTATACTCAAACATTCCCTTAGTGGTCTAATGATGCTCTTAGAATGTTTAATATATTAAAGAGAAGTCATTTAAAAATATAACTTAATTACCTTGATCAATATAACACTAATATTACACCCATCTAAACATGACATCATTCTAGAAATAATTCCATACTGACCAAATTCATTGAAATATGAAGAAGATTTGTCATGCCGCATCCATCAGACTATTCTCAAAATTATAAAATAAGAGTATTTAATATTTAAATGGCCAAACATTATTATTTTAAATTAATAAACTATAATGTTCTTCTGATCATTCTAACTAATTCTTGAATTAGGATTATCGTGAAGTCTCTAGAAAAAACATACTTCTAATTTGGCCTTTCACAGCATAAATATGGTTGTAAACAAGATCTAGAACATTTGTATCAACACACTTTTAAAAACACATCTGAGTTCGACTAAAGGTTGAGAATCCTTGGGAAAATCATAATAAACCAAGGATCTATTCAAAGGAATTTCATTCCCCATAGGTTACATTTGATATGTTGGTATATTACGAACATCCCCACATCATGGGAACTAATTGATCATAAAAAAACATCCACTGTGTAATAAACAAAAATAGTAATATCTATAGTCCATGAGTCTGTCCATGGAGTTCCTTCTTAGGAGAAAAGGTATCACTATGGACTAACCATATCTCTAGGGATAACCATACACCCATAGCACACTCTGGTGGAGTTCACCCATCCAAATCATATATGATTAAAATTTATTGAGAAGTATAACCGATGCAATCTTAATTTACCCATATGAAACCTAGATATGTGGTATGATCGTCTCCTAAAGAGGAGTTCAATAAGATTATTTAAATATCTCAAAAAATTATAAGATAAACTCATGCTACCCTATGATGATGTTCTCAATAAATTTCCAAACCAATCGAAATACAACAAGTGAAGATAAGAACAATCAAATGATAACTCGGTGACTTCTATTAGAGAAATATCACCATCACCTAATAATGCATCACCATAAAATCATCAATATGAATTTTCCACCAGAGGCATCTCGTGATTGCTCTATCACAACCACTGTGTCCCATTCTCAAGCAACGTTTTCATCAAGGATGCATTCAAAACCAACAGTTCATTATTATTCTTCCTCACGAGCACTTACATGAATAAATATTAGCACCCTAAAGGTAATTTAAAATCCACACTAACTATTTTCAGGTTTTCCACTTGTTTGTGCTTCTTTTATATATAATGACACATTTAACCAGTTTTTACCCATAATTCCCCACCTTAAGAGTTTCCTTATCATTGAATTTACCCTGAATAAAAAGTGTTACCATTGAAAAAATATCCTCTAAAACTAATCATGACACTCTTCATGATTCATGTCCACATATGCCACAACATTGGGCCAAAAAAACCATAATGATGGACTAGTGTGTCAAAACACCAGATCCACTTTAAAATATCAACCTGTGAATTGGTAAAAGTTTGATTATTTAATGCTCCAGTCACTCAACTTTGGAGGTGATCCATGATTTAGTATAATAGCACAAGATAATATTGTTGAAACTGAACTCAAATGGTTTGTTTCACAACCTATCCACTATATGTGTACCACATGTGACAATCCATACAAATTTGAGGTTACAAAGAAAAACTCAACACCCTTGATAGGATCCAAAGACGTACCACCTTATGGATTTGAAATCGTGAATTCTTGTAAAATACTATTATCCTAGGTTTATATTTTCGTGATAGGAACATTATCCTGAATATAATGTACCAAGTTGTCAATGATGAAAAAAATGAATAAGGGTAACATAAACCATTAAGTAGATGTATATTACCTAATAATGTCCATTAAAATGAAACATAGTATTACATAGAGAACATGCCTATTATAAGGGTCAAAACACTGCATGGTAACCTATAAAGATAATGGTATTGTTTTGGAAACTATAAATCCCACATAAGATGATGTCACACAAATAAAACCACTGGACAGGAATAATTCAAATTATATAGAAAGGTTTTGTGTTATAAGGGTTGTATATTCCTCATCCTGGACCATTAATAATAGAATTTGTTCGACCCAAAACTTCATCACCCTTACAGAATACACTATTAATAAGGGACTTTCATTTAGGATAGAGTTATAAATGATGGTTCCAATGGGTGACAATCAAATTTCAATCTTAATGTAATAAATAAGAATGAGTAAAAATACCCTTGGTCGAGGGATGAAGCTAGAAACAATATTTAAGGATTAATTTTAATTTATTAAACTATAAATCATATAATTTTTTAAATATTTAAATGTTTTTTAATGAGAAAAACTAATACCATTCATAAGAAAAAAAGAGTTGGTACATTTTTTAGCTAAAATCAAAATGAAACGAATGAAATTTATATTAATATTCATTTTAAAATATTAACTAGTTTTTTGGAATCCCATCACGTTTAGGTTATTTCCCAAATATCTATAACTTTTAAAAACATTCATTTATTTATATTCTTCCACAATTGAATCGGTTATATAAAATATAAATAAGTATTTATAATTGGAATTTTAATAAAATAACACCTCATATTAATATTTTTCAAGGAATATTTATGGTCTTTAATTAATTAAAGTGGTACAATCTACCATATAGGTTTATATAAACACATAAATACTCATCCATATTTAATATATATATACCCCCATGGGGTTAAGTATCATGTAATATCATTAGGAATGTGAACTACGAGGTCCCCAGTAAATATATTATTTGTGTTCATCAAAATGTAACCACATGTTATTTAAAATAATTAAACTTTTAAACACCCTCATGGGGTTTATATCATTAGTGAAAGGAACCATGATCAACCTACATGTGTCGAGTCAGGTCTATATCTTTATGAACATTACATAAATTTCCATCTTGGGTCTAGTTGTGAATTTAGCATTTTGTTAATATGGATCATTATGCTCAAGAAATAGCTGTAAAATCTTGAATAAAGGATACTATCGATTAATATCTTAAAATCTTTTTTACATATTCATCAGTATAAAAGATTATAAGGCTCATAAAATATTTTTTGGTTACATAGGTTACCACTTCTCAATTTTTAAAGCACCCATACACATTACCGATTGGAAGAAGGATCCTGTGTAACCACAACTAATATTTTATTTATATTTTGAATTTTAATAAAATTACCACTTATATAATAATATTAGGTTTTTAAATTTAGAAAACAATTTTTCTGTTATACGGGTCAGCATTTTCAAATTAAAAATGTTTCCAAACAATTTATAATTTGAAAATTGGATCCCATGTTATCATAACCAATATTAATCAGTCCATGAAACCAAAGATTCATGGATCAAACATGTCCTAATTGGTTTTTAAAATACACTATCACCACAATTTATGTGTGAAAAAACAACTTAGATTCATTATTCGACATTAAAAATATATTTCATAGTAAAATTATAACTATGCCTGAATAAAAAAGCAATAAATGTATACAAGGACATATCTAAATACATGAAGACGTAATAATGATATAAAAAATCATGATGATTTAACAAGTCAAGATACTATATATGGGGGGAAATATCCAAAACAAGGTACTTAATAGGAAGAAAATAACACACAATGAAAATAAATAGTTTCAAATTCCCCAGTAGTGCAGTATATAGGGAATGGAATGGGCATGGAATGTGAATTTATATAGTCTTATAATGATGCATGAAGTTCTAATTCCTTTCCATAAAAGGAAATAGGTAAAATAATAAAAAGCTCATATGCCAGTAAGCAGCAGAATGTATACCAATCACTCAAGGAGAGATAAAATCAACTATAATAATGATGATAAAAAAACATTCCCATATCTAAACACATGGAATTTTCTATCTACTTATGTTGACCACTCTAAGCCATATATACCTACCGACCACTGAAACATTCAAATTCTCTTAATGAGTAACCCAAATCATTAATATAAAGGAACATATAATTCTCTAATATCTCTTTGTAAATCCTATTCTCGATAGACTACCAAACGAGTACCAGTACCGGCCTCCACGTGGCCTCTAGAATGCCTCTCCATACACTACAGGTTTTCATCCAATAGTAAGGGTCTAATGATGGTTTGGTTGGGAGACTACTCCTTAAAAACAAAGTCCCGCATCAGTATAATATAAATGAAACAACATACCAAATTGGAAGTAGTTAGAATAAATTAAACGTAGAGGATGATGAATATAATAACCAAATAAAGTGGTTGATTCCAGAATTAATATAGTACATGATAGACCATGAGATGTATAAAATATAAATATCATAGTACAATATTTTTTACATGTATAAGGAAAAAATAACAAAAATACTCAAGGGATATCTTGATGTGCATCATGAGTACTATCTGAGTCTTGTTCTCCCAGCTACTTGCTACGAGCATGAAAACATAAGTTATAATCCGAGGATCTGTGAAGATGAAGAAATTATTAGACAGCACATTGAAATGGGGGTTTGATAAAGGTGTGACATATATTCAGTATATCACCACCAATGTTATATAAATAATAACTATATCATTCATATAAAATAATCAATTTTCATATATATAAAATGTAAAGAAAAAGAGAAATAAATAAACAACCACGTTAAAATTAGGTTCATCAAGGGAACCCTGTCTGACTATACAATTTTTAACAAATCCAGGAATGTCTAAACCAAAGGAAACATTTATAAAAGATATATAGGGAATGTGATATCCAATATCATAAAATAGGATTCATGATATTGATCGAACCAAGTAATTTGATTTGTCTTGGTGGAAAAGTCCTTTGGATAAAAATTATGAACTAGTAAAATTTTCTTTAAAATTAATTACACAAATTTAATAAGAAACATACTCAGTCTATACAAGGTGAACCTTAATAAATAACCCATGTATGTCGCCTAGACCAACCTCAATGTTCAATACCTCAGAAGTTTCTCTAATGTGATTAAATAATGGATGCACATGTATCACTCCTGATCTAATGTTATTCATGACCTCTGAGCCCCTAATAAGTTTCTCTCATAGGGGATTGAGCCTCACACTTGTCTAAATGTAAGCATCTAACCACAAAAGTCCATCCAAGTTGTCTCCCCTGGGTAATTGTTATCGATGTTGATAAATTAAGGAAAACATGCAGTGTGTCCATTTTTGTTTACAATTATTACCCTAACATATACACAATCTATAAGTGAGTTTAACCACATGCATGAAGAACCCATATATAGAGTTCCATATAAGGAAGCATTAGTATTGATAACGGAATTCACAATTTTTTTTGATCTGTTATATTAGAAAAATAAAATTAAATGATAGTAAACATCACATAGAATGGTACATGGGTTATTCAATAGGTCTAGACCCATTTATCAATTATGTTTAGATTAATAGAGGTCATGTTATCATGTTTGTCACATCACATCTCAAAACAAATAAGGCTATAAAATTCAAAAATAATTAAAAAGACACACATAAATACTAAAATTATCTCCATTGTAATACAGTCATGATATATGGTCAAACACGGCATGAAACATATATAAATATATATCATTTTTATCAAATAATACATTGTGCATCACTACAAGGGTTTTATTAAAAACATGGTATTATTATCAGATAATTAATTTTATTTAATTTAAATTATTCAATTTCATCAAAAAGAATATAGAAACCCTCCTCAGTAGTGGTTTAAAAGTGGTTGAATTTCAATATATAATGTAAATAAAAATCACACACCAAGGTCTGGATCGAAAATATAATAAACATTATTAATGGGTAGTGAAAAGGACCCACCTGAGGGAGTGTTTTGGGATGATGTTGTGACCACCAAACACACAATTAGGGTCTAAGTTCATCAAAATGCAAGATAAGAAAATTTGTTTAATATAATTAATTTCTTTAAAGCAACACTTTGGAGATAATAGTTAGAGATGTGCAGCTTTACATGAGGGAGAAGAAATGTGAAATGCAATAAAAATATTAGAGGAGAAAATCATTAATTTCTCCCTCAGTTGGATAAGTTGTCCAAAAACCATAAAAGAGCCACAGCTGCATGAGGGAGGACACATGGATCATACACATGATTTGGGATCCTCTATGAAAGATATTGTTTTCCCCTTTATCCAAAACCTATATCATAAATCATGGCCACAAGGCCTTGTGTGCATGTTTATACAAAATAGTGTGATGCCCTCCACCCGTCGGACCATGCCACATTGTTTTATTATGAGGGTCAAATAGTTTCTTACAATCTATGGTCACTTTCTTTATTCTCCCATTTTTTATGTATGGATTCATGAAGATCCTGAAACTAGATAGAACACCACAGGCACCTCTCAAGATTTTAAAAATGTATAAAAACAACACATTTTATAGTTTTTACAGTTTGAATTTAATTATAAATATCTTTTAAAAATGTTTCACCCATCGAGTGATAATTTGGAATTTTATTGGGAATATATTTTAGTCCAAAAATATCATATGATATATATTTAATGTTTTTTCATGAGAAATAGTTTTATATGGTTGTTATAATCTATATGGAAAAATAATTCTTATAATTAAGGGAAAAAGATGAATAGTTATTGGTATCATATGGCATAAAAATTAGAATATTAGTCAGATATGTGCTATAAATTATTCAATACATTGATTGTAATAGTAATATATTTAATTAAAGATTAAAACCAATAGTATTAAGGTAATTGGACACATGATAATTTAAAGTATATAAGAAAGTTATTTTCTATGATAAAATTTTATTAGGGAATTTTTTTACTCTTATGTAGCTCATGATAATGAAATTAAGAAGTTTTCAAGATGGAAAGTTATGAACAAACATGTCCCAATGAAATTTAGATGTCCAAAAATACAGTTCTCATCTTTTGAAAATTGTGGTAAAAACACACAAAATAATATCTTATGGTGTTAGGGAAATTTTATACATGTGGGGATTTTGGTCCTATGACACATGATTAAAGGGAAAAGAATCTTAAGGATTCAATGAGTGTGTTATCCAAAAGCCATAAAATTGTAATATGTTTTAGTTGTAATTAGTCAATTCATTATTCTATTATGTGTCTAAAGTTAGATATATAGGATAGAAATCATCAAGATTGAAAAAATAAGGTGTAGAAAAGTCATTTTATATTACTACAATTGATACTAGGCTATCAAATGATGTAGTGATAGTTATTCTACTTATTTGTTACAATTATTCCCATACTCGGTTTAAATCTGGATGATCACCTTCGTTCTTTTTTAAATAATTCAAATAAATTATGGATATCACATAATTAGTATAATATAAATCATTTGGTGAAAACTCATGGTTGTAGTATTAATGTAATGTGGATTTAACATAATATTCATGTAGTTATAATTTGGATTGCCTTCGCAGATAATCATTTTAAACTAACCAATGTATATATTGATATTATTTTGGGTATGGATCAACAATAATTTTTTCATTATATGATAGATTACAATTCTATAAAGAAAATTACATTATTTAATATCTTTGGTAACATACCAAGAAGTAGAGAGATTTATTAGAGAAGGAAATCAAAGTTACCATGATCACATTTCCATTTGATTTCCAGGGTTTTATTTTTGATTGAGCTTTTGACTATAATTTTGAATTAGTACCTAAATTTAAGCCTATTTCTATACCCCCACATCGAATGGCTTAATTGAAACATTTAGAATTGAAAAATCAAATGATGGAGTTTTTAGGTAAAGGATTTATCCAAACTAGAACATCATCATGGGGTGATCTAATTTTTTTATTAAAAAATTTTGATTATTAAATTATATTTTTTTATTTACTATAGATCTTTTAACAACCTCCCTGCTAAAAAAGTAATATTTTCTTTATATATATGGTTTATTATCATGTTTTAATAATATAGAATTTCTAAAAGGTTTACAAGAGATTTGAGTATCATCATATGAAGATGATGGACTATGAAATTATGAAGGTTGAATTTCTAAAAAGATATAGACACTATGTGTATGTAGTTATTCATTTTGGGTTTTCTAATCCAACTTCAATGTTTATGGAATTTATAAATAAGGGTATTCCAAATATCATGGAAAAAATATGCTTTTGGTTATTAATGAAATTTTAATATATTCTAAAAGTTATGAGTATCTTGATAGAAACATAAGGAATACATTGAAAACCATAAAATAAAATAATTTGTATTATAAATTTATTATCTGTGAATTTTATATGCATAAAATTCGATTATTTGGATATATTTTCTCTAAAAATAGAATAAATGTTTACCATTATTGAATAAATGTTATTTTAGAATGTCCAAGACCCAAAAATATCATATAGATTCATAGTTTTCCTATATTTCTGGGTTACTATCAATGTTATGTTGAATTTTTCTCTTAGTTTAGTATCTAGCTAACTAAGATAACATGAATATGTTGTGAATTCATCTAGATAAAAGAATGTGATTTTTTCTAGAAAATGAATATATGATTTGTGAAACATCTATTTTGGACCGACCTTTCATAAATGAATAATTTTTTGACTACAATGAATCTTCTGTGAATTCTCTTAATTGTTCCCATATTGATAATGATTATTTAATTCCTTATGTTTCATTTTAGTTGATACATCAATAGTTAAATTAACCAACACTTGATTTGGAATTTGATCCTATAGTTTTTGACTTTAATGATTTGGAATATTAATTTGTTTTGATTAATTTTTGAAATATATATTGATTATAAAATATTGATGTATGTTAACATATAATAAATTGTACATGAGATGGAGAAGATTGTTGGAACATCTCAATGATTATGATGTAACAATTCATTTCCATCCTTTAAATGAAAAAAATATGTTGATTTGTTCAGTAGAAAAAATAATGCTACATTATCCATGTTATGATCAAAATATATCTATTTAGTTAAATATTTATGTAATTTTTTATTGATGTTTCATAACATGGGTTATTCTATGTTTTTTTCATGTTTTAGTACACTCATCTTTTTCAAGAAATATTAAGATACCTAAAATTAAGATCAATCATTATAGGATAATGTATACTCAATTAATAAGGGTATGTTTCCTAATTTTAATATTATAGAATAATGTGATTTATAATTTTTAAGAAGATTATATGTTCCTTGTGATTCCCATTTTAGGAATGTGTTGTTGATTGAATCTTATAGTTCATTGATTTTCCATTCATAGTGGAATCCCTTAGATGTATAGAGGCCTTCATGTGTATTACATGTGGGGTGGAATGAAAAGATATATTAATAAATTTATCATAATGTGTATGAATTTTCAGTTGGTTAAAGAAAAAAAGAAAATTAATAAATTAATAGTTAAAAGTATTCTTGTGCTGGAGTGGATGTGGGAAAACATGTTAGTGGATTTCAGGTTTGGATTAAGAAATACATCTCATGGTAATATTTCTATTTGGGAAAATATTTATCGATCAACTAAATATATAAATTCAATACTCATTCTAGATTAAATATATTTAGATTATATTTCTTATATGTATCGAATGGTGACATTCAAGTTACATAGAGTGCCTCTCCCTATTATATCATACCATAATTCAAATTTTACATTAAAATTTTGGTAAAGAAATTTTGAAGTAATTGGGTACTAAATTAAATTTTTATACAAAATTTCATCAACAATTTGATAGAATGTATAACTAAAAATATATACCATGGATGATTTGTTTCTTTATAGCTAAATGGGTTTTCAAGTGTGTATAGACCAATATTTTTTTGTTAAGTTTTATTATAAAAATAACTCTCATTCAGGTATTTATATGGATCAATTTGATGTATTTTATGGAATGTAATGTCAAATAATAAAATTTTGTGATGATTTAAGAGAAAGGATGTTGATAGGACCAGATTTTATAGAGTAAATATTAGATAAGGTTTAGTTGGTTTTTCATCATATGAGGACAGCCGACTGAGATAAGGTATAAAAGTTTTACAAATTATGGGATGAAATATATTTATTTCAAGTTATATGATCATGTATTTCTAAAAGTATCTCTTTGGAAATGTGTTATGACTTTTCATAGTATGGTAAATCTAATTTCAAGGTTCAAAGTACCATATGAACTACAAGATTCTGTCAGATTAGTTTCCTACCATGTGTATTTTCTTCTATATTTGTCTTAGGTACACAATGTATTTCATGTTTCATTGTTGAGGTAATATGTTCCAGATTCATCACATGTTTTGATCCTTATGTAGTTTAGTTCGAAGATAAAATTAATTATAAGGAACTACCTGATCATATTTATTATCAGAGAGAGAATGTGTTATAGGATAAGGTTATTTAAAATGTTAAGGTTTTATAGTGAACCCATACGGTTTAAGAGGAGACAATGTAATATGAAAACACTATAGTGGAATGGAATCCTCTCTTCATTGATAAGTTAATTATAAAATGAAGAAAAATATTATAAAAGGGGGAATATTATAATGAACTTTGAAACTATGGAATAAATAATTTGTATATTTGTTACTATGATTTTTATATTTATATTCGTTATAAAAAATATTATGTATTTTTAAATCAAAAAACAAATATTTTTAACTAAACATTTCGTGTATAATTTTTTTTCTAAAATTTTTAATTTTAAAAATTATAATACAAATTTAAAAATCTAAATAAAAGTTTCAATAATAAAAATATCAATATATAACAATTTTTGTTTCTTGTTTCATGTCAAAAATATTTTTATGATTGTATCTTTTCTAGAAATCACAATTATTCGACTCACCTAACTTATAAAATGCAACCCCTATCATTTCTTCTTTATACAATAAAACTATTTTGGATCTTCTAAGATAAACCCACATACCTTATAAAAATCCCTCCTTTTATCCTAGAATCAATTTTTTTAATCAATCCAACCCAGTGAGGCTTTTGTGTTAAACCATTGAAGGATACCCAAATAAGAGTTAACATTCATGAATGAGCATTTTTTTATTTTTTTCTCCACCTCATTTCATTCTTATTATACCATGATGATATAATAAACATAGTATCATCCATATAATGTCTTATTTCGATGTTAATTTAATAACTTAAATATATTCCCTCTTCCAGGAAATGGATTTTGAAATCATTATTTGTGTGTACTACGGACTACCGACCCACGACACATTGACTTTCATCTCTCCATTACCGCCGCTCAGGGATGTTTATGATGATGGAGATAATTTATATATATATATATATTATATTTATAACATAATAATAAATATATATTCTTTATGTCAGGTATATATTTTTTCATTACGTTCTATTGGGTATATTATAATGTCAATCTTGTTAATGGTGGACTAAACCTCATGAAGCAATGTGATTCGTTTTTAACTAATGCATTACAAGGAAGGTAATAATAGAAAGTATAATGAATATAAGTTATATACGTGAAATAATTATGATATATAAGATATATTTATCATTCATTAAATATGATATACAATTTTCTTCTTAACCTTTTCATTTATTCAATAAGCAAAAAATGTTGTTTGTGTAGGTGTGGACTACCCCATTTATGGAACGATGTGACTCTTTTCAGCACCTCACCACATGGATGATATATATATATATATGTATTCATAATTAAATATTTTTTTATATATTATATTATAATTATCCATGGATTATAAATTAATACTTACCTTTTTTCTATAATGATTGGCGTGAATTGTAAACATCACTCATGTGTACATATGGCATACCATTTCGATGAATGTAATTTACTTAATTTCTCGAAAATAGCATTAAAAAGTTTTCTTAAAAATATTATTTATGTAAAACAATATTATTATATTAATATTATTATTATATATAGGATTAATTAATGAAAATTTTTACCATTATCAACCTACCAAATTTATTTTTGACATATAATCCAAATATCATCAAAACCTTCAATGTAAACATAATTGATTATCTAATAATATATAACATGTAATTATGTAAAATAAAATTCATAATAAACATGTAAATTGTTATCAAGAAGGTAAATAATTAAAATATGTTTGTTAGTTAGGAATAGAAAGACTCATGGGATGAATCAGACTCAATGTAAGAAATATTATCTAAATTTCATTTCATTGTGGAATATTTTCATGTTTTGAACTAATATGAAATGTATGTACATCCATTTTTACATGTTATGTCAAGAAATTATCTATTATAATGGTATTTGATGTTTTTTAGATATTACTCTATCATAGTATTTTTGATTTATATATTTCTAAAGTGATATTGTACTTTCTCTCTAAATAAACCATCTTTTAATGTTCATTTTAAAATTCATTATCTGTTCCTTATTCTTGTATTTAAAATTATTTTTGAATTTTTTTATTTTAAAATAAAATATTTATAAAAACATGTTTAATTTATTTCATTTTTAGAAGGAATCATTATAAATATTTTCAATGAAATGTTTTTACAAATGAATAAAGGAATGTTCCGTTTTTAATGTATATGATGACAACATATTTTCCAACCATTAAGATTTTTATTTGGTTTCTAAATTCCATTCCAAGCCTACATATTCCCTCAATTGAAAAACTATTCTCCCCATTTTTTATTTTGGAATGGAAAATGTATTTCTAAATAAAATCAATTTTTGGAATTTGAGAGTGATTTGAATGCATGTTTAAATGTGTTTTGCATACATTTATAATTTGAAAAGATGGAATAAAATGTATTATGAATTTTTTGGTTCATAGAAATTAAATAATATGGTTGTAATTAGATATAATTTATTGAGAATGTTATATATTTTTTATGGGTTCACACAAATATAACTCCAATGCGTTGGATAATGACTATGATCTCTATAGAATTATAATGGAAGTCGGTTGTATGGTTATTCTAATTTTTAAGGGCTCTATAAGTGTTCAATGAGATTATTTGATTAGGAACCTACATTAATTTTATATAATTTAAAATGAGTTATTATGGAAAGGATTAGTTTTTATAAAGGAAAAATGAACCTTTTAATGGAATGATTATTCAATTTTTGGGTAAAAGTTATGTTTTTTTAACGGAATTTAATGGAATTTAATATTTTCATTGGAATAAATTTTTTCTTATTTTAGTTCCTCATAATGATAATTTTCTCCTATTCATGAATTATTTTACTGTTTTCAAAATTATTAATGGAGGGATAATGAAAAGGAATATGTTAAGTTTATTTTTGTGAATATTTTTCATGAAAACAATTTATGTTGTGTTTTAATGTTTTTATATGGTTGTAATTGTGGATACTGATCAAAAGTATAAACTATATATTATATGGGTTTTTATGAATGAGTTGTGACCTATTTATATAATACTGTAAAACTAAATGTTCCTCAATGTTAAATAAATTAAAATTCCAAACATAAACACAATATTATGTACTGTTTATGGGCACGACCTTATATATTCAGTTCATGAGTCCCTTGAAAATAGTTAGGGAATTATTCACATTGAACGGAATAACCAAATAATTATAATGAATCTAGAGATATATAGATGTCAAATTTTTTATATCCTCAACATGTACTAAATGTAGGTCAAAAAACTATCTAGGGTAACTTTTTTTGAACCATCATTCCACTATCCATATATAAAATTAACCATTGATCCATGGTAGTGGATACATAATTTTCATTGTCAACTATGAACCAATAATCCATGCACCACCTCTATGTCTCATCCTCCTTGACAGTGGAAAACACTAGAACTACCTAGGGGAAATAATTATTATCATTTTACCTTTATCATATAATTCCTCCAGGTGTACCCTTGGTAATTGAATCTATTTGGGAGAAATCATTTATACTAGTACATAAATTGGGTTCATCTTGAGGTGAATGTTATTGTATAATTATATCTCTTGTTGGGGAGTTAATCCTAGAAAATCCTCATAAAAGACACCATTCTACTCCACTACCACTATAGGAAAGTGAAATCCCGTAGAATCCACTACATTAAGGGAAATAAAATCAAAATGATGACCAATTAGTGGTATCCTCTTATACATGAGCCTATCCTACTTTCCCTATCATTCATTCTCACCAATGAAGGAAACCCTTAACCCACCTCTATAGATACACAATATAATATTTCTAAAATAATAAATCAAGGAATGAACTATTTATATCCAATCCATACCTATAAATATATAATTTGATCTTGTATCTTCTATAACCAGATCAGATACAAACATATCTCCTCCAAGCATCATGTCAAACTATTGATAGAAGTGTGTGATCTCTATGTCACGTCTAGTCAGAGTCTCGAATAGTAAGGGTCGATCCTAGGGCTCACCCGGAATCTCTATGAGAAAAAACATAAAATTATCAAGAAAAGTGTATCTTGAAAAAATTTATACCATTACTACATTTTATGTTGAAAAGATATAGATCATACCTCAAATCATCCCATAGAATTTGGGTTATATGCCTCCAAAAAATAAAGATGTCCATTTCTCTGACTCCCAACTCCCTATGTGTAGTCATAAAACCTGGGGTTGGTAGACGCTATACATGAATTTATTTTGGGATTATTAGTTTAAATGTTTAGTAATTTTCATATCTTAAATATACACTTTCAATTATGGGGAATATTTTTTTACTGATTATAAATTGATAAGTGATTAGTTCACAATATGGACAATAATCAGATTATTTCATTTTAAATCACCATTGTGAACATTTTATATTCCATATCCAGGTTTTGAAAAAATATTTTTACTATTATCATATGAATGTCAAATTTTATTTTAAATAATTTTTTATTTTTTAGTAAACTGTTTTAAAATAGTATTTTGTTCATTTTCAAAACGAATCTATTTGTGACTTTACCAATCAAAATATATTTAAAGAATTTTTTTATATTACAAATCATGAACATGATTTTTCACCATCAAGATGCCTTAATTCCTTAAATATTCACATAAAATATTAGAAAGAAAATTTCAAAGAAAATTTCATCCCTTAAAATCGAATGTAATTTTATGAAAATAAACATTTTCAAACTATAAAGGATATTAAACTCAAGAATTATTTTCAAGTGATATCTAAAAATTATTTTCCAACAATGATAAAATTAATTGAGGTTATTTATGAATAATGTGGGATATTATTCCAAGATTTTTTTCCCTATTTATTTTATTATTATTATATGTTTATGATGGTATGATATTTGTGATACCCCTCTCTTTTCCATGTGTTATGTTATGATATCATATTTTTTTATGAAATGAATTTATTTTTATGGGTTATGATATAAGGAATGATTTATGTTTTCATGGAACAAATATATATGGTTATCATTATGTAATTAGTGTGTCCTATTTCTCCCTCCAATGCATTGGTTAATGATTTATATCTAAAGAAATAATTATGGGAAAAAAGACGATGGACTTGATTCTATATAGAATATGGGAAAACCATATCCACTTTTAGGAGATAGGGAAATCTGATCCACTATGGGAAGATGTGAAAACCTGATCCCTTTAATGAAATGGATTGAAAATGGGATGACTAGTGTGTCCCGCCTTGTAGGTGTGGTCCCCATGAAGTACCCTACTATGTTTTGAAAATATTCCGTGACTTAGAGTGAATGATATTACATGTTTATTTGTGTACCATAATTACATGTCTTATTCCAAATTTATTCTTCCCTGAATTATAATATTGATTCTATTATATCTTATGAATTGTTATGATATTTTCTATGACTCATTATTATGAACATTTTTATGAAGATTGTAATTTTCAAATTTTATTCTCATTTCTTCTACCCTAATATTTATGTTATGATTCATATATCCCTTTCTCACACTTAATGATTTACTGAACATATCCTTTCATATGTTTCCTTTCTTAAGGTTGTAAAGAATGTTTTTAAGTAGTAGTAATAATGGAGAATAACATTATGGTAGATGTTGAATATCATTCACCAAATTATTAGAATTTGTTCCATGATTCTAAAGTCACTAAACTATTATCATCCTTATGAATTTGTTTGTGAAATGTGTTGAATATTCATATAAAAATATATAATATCCAAGAATGAGAAGAATGTGTTTTTATATTTGGTTTTAGTGAAAAGTATTATTTAACCTTCTGAAACTATAATTAGATAAAATTGAGATCCCTATAGATATTTATAAGGATATTCCTTGGGATCTCTCTAAGGATAAGTATACTTATGGGTTAAAATACTAGAATTTTTGTAACAACAATAAATCATCAAGTATTAAACCGAGGATGTTTTACATTAATGGTAATTTAACTCAGATGTGTGGTTTCCCCATCTGATTAGTTTCCCTCATAATATTTTATTTTGATTTTAATCAATGGATGGAACCTAAAGTGTAACATCCTGACCCGTCTCACCCTTGAACTGTTGGCCAGACTGGTCACCACATGACCTCAAGTGCATCTTCCCTTTATGCCAGAGGATGTCGAATAGCATCAAGGGTCTAAGGATGGTTAGTGGGGTTACTATACCCTCTTATGAGAGTTTCATAGTGGTATATCAGAGTAAAAAACAATGAATAGTGGAAGAAGTAATACATAATTGAAAAAACAGAGGAAGACAAATAATAATCATTTTATAAAAGTTTCCAATGCAATTTTATACCAAATGAATGAATGACATTTTATGGATACATAATTTAAAGAAATAAACAATACGCCATTCTTTCCACATAATATACAATACATATAAAATACAAAAAAACGCCCTACAATATTTCAACCTTAGCATCTCGAGACCCCGATCGGTCCTTTGCTCTAATCTCCGAAGAATTTTCTAAAAACACAATCCTGCAACCAAATATAAATATACTTGGGTACCCTATGGAAATGGATGCCCGAGTAGGGTGTGGGATATAAATATCATTAGGCTGAGACCACCACTGTCTACCTGAAATCCAAACATTCAATAAATAATTTAATAATTGTGAAATCATGCATAATTAAAGTAAGAAGTACAATGTAACTATATAAACAAGTACATGCTTCAGCTCTCAGTTGGTGTCTGAACTATCATTATACATTTTTCATGTATACCCAAAAGTCGTCACACATTCATTTTCATTTACCATTTATTCAAAACATGATAATTTAAATAATTCTCGTGATCTGGCCAAAGCCTAACATCCCCCATATAAGTCAATCACCACAGATGTCTCTAAAGGCCATTGAAGTAAACAAAGAAAAGGATAAATCCAATCTTGTTCTTTTCCTTGGATAATGCATCATAACAAATTCTATTTAATCTTTCATATATAATGTATGATCTCGTCCACTATAAATTTTGATTTTATCCTAGGTCCATCGACTAGTAGTGATTTTCCAAATGCATTGATATGTCAGAACCCATTCCCATATTCAATTCACAAATAATTATGTCACTACAGTTTTCATTAACCAATTAATTCATTTCATGTATGACCAATTGGACCCATAGTCCAGTGGAATTTAATGGGTATAGAGCATCTTGTCTTGCACTCTCGTTAGTATTTGGAGCATTTGTCCTTGTTTCACAACACATGGGTATTTGGAGCATCAGTCCACGTCCTATAAAAGAATTTTTGCATGCTAGCTTGGTGTAGTACTCCATGTTTAGTACCACATGAGTAATTTGAGCTTCAGTACCTATCTCATAATCCATTCATCAATCATACATATATATTAATGATTGGTGAAGAAAACCTTGTCAGACACCCATAAACCATACATTAATTAATTCATAAATTTGTTAATCGTATCTGTTAATTAATCTAACAAATAATCAACAATATAAATCTCCCATCAAATAAGTCAAAAATTATTTAACCATTAAACATATCAATAGTTAATAATTAATAAAAATTTTATTATTCTTAGAAATCCAACAAAATAATTAACTCAATATTTAATTATCCAATTTCTTTAACTAGTCTGAACCCATCCACTCAAAAGTGATTTGTCTAGGACTTTAACAATTTACATGAACTTCATATACATCTAAAGTCAAATACGCTAAGAAAAGACCATATATTTAGAAACCATATCACACAACATATCATATTTTTAAACAAAATCATCTAAAACGACCTAAGGAATGGAAATAAAACACACATCAAAAGGACCCCTTGGCCAACAGTCGTAACAAAATATCAATTCACAGTCCTAAATTAATGCATGAAAATTAATTTATTCAACAAATAATTAATTAAATAATTTATCTTTAACTAACTAATCAATTATTTACAATTTTAAATTTATCATGAATAAATTAATCATTACATTAATTATTACCAATTTCCAATTTATATTCTAAACTTGTAAAAAAATTCAATATTATTAATATTTAGTAAATGACACAATTTGTGTCCAACCAATGAATTGATAATTAATTCATTAAATAATTACTCTATCACCCATTTATCCCCATTCAATCATTTAATTCACCAACTGATATATCATTGTTTTCTTAATAAACATTATGTGACATGGGTTAAAAAGGAACACCTAAGAGTGTCCACATTAATTTCCATTTATGTCTCATTTACAAAGAATACCCATGGGTGCATCTTATTTAACCATTTAATATTCAAGGCATAAGCTCAACATATTTTCAGTAGCCAGCAAATACATTCCTTACACCAACACATGGTAATATTCTCATTTATCAATCATTGAAATAATCATTCAATAACATTAAAAGTATTGCACCAACATATCATGTATTAGTATCAATTGGGATATATACAAAAGCCCAACCAAGGGGAATCATGATATCGCATTACCACCAACCAATAGTTTATCTTTAGAAATAATTTCATGAAAATTCAATAGTTCCAAAATCAAGGAAACTCAAACTCGCAAATTATTTAAAGTAGTAAATAATACCTAAATAACGTGATAGAGATTTTTGACCCTACCTTGGGGTGACATTATTTTAATTATGCAGTACTTTACTGTTCTTCCAAGCAATTAGTTTCATATGGAACGGAGTCTCACACACACCACATTTATATATACGTATATATATCTACATACATACATACATATATATATATATATATATATATATATTCATGCATGTGCACCCTCCAAAAAATCAACAAATCACCAAAACAACTTCGGAAGACCAAAACCAATAAATCACAGTCTACGCACCTACCTCTAGATACCAGGGACTCAGATTAAATATTAGACTTCTATTTTGGTGGTGTAAAACCAAACAACAATATAATCATTTCCCTCCTAACAACGTCGACAAACTAAATCGTCTCGAACAGCCTCATCATTGGGGATAGTTTCTAGAAAGCGGACCAATGAATCCCAAGAACATCATTACACATCCCTAAAACTAAAGAACACAAAAATTTGGGTTACAAAAATAGACCTAAATTTAGACAAACCTAAATGGATACGGAAACATCATAAATCCACTAAATGAGTGATGGTAAACATCATAGTATATCTTACAATTAATATTCAACTAAATCCAATGAAGAATTCAAAGAAAATGTTCATAGATGGAGGACCTGAGAAATGGGGCCTTCCGCGCTATAGAGAGGTGGCCTGGGGGGTGTCGCACTGCTGCAAGGGGGTCCAACTATGGGAGATCTGGACATGGATATGAGGTAAATCCATGGGTAGCTTGTTTAGTGGAGAACCACTTGGAGGAATCCTAGGAGGAGGCCGGCGTTGTTCCTTATAAGAGAGGTAGAAGAACCTAGTGGGGGGGTTGCACCTCCAATGTACAATGCCTCTACTTTGTTTATAAAAAATTCTAATAAAATAAAAAATTAAAACTACTCATAATAATAATATGAAATACAATAATCATAAAATTATTGTTGTCATTTCCATTTATATCAAAAAAAACAAAAACATCCCATTTTATTAAAATAGTAATTTGATAAACCCCATTATTAAATTGTATTAAAAGACATAATAAAATTCTCCTTTTGATTATGCCCAACCTCCGCATTTAAATCCACATTAATTATTTCATTCGTTATTAACATTCATTTATTTAAAACCATAACCCCTAATTTAATTTCCATAATCATAATAATTATTACATTCATAAAACTAAAATAATAATAAAATCATTATTATTATTTTTCAAACCATTGATATACCCAACAACCCAATTTAATAGAAAAACATCATTTAATATGAAACCCCTCATTTAATTTAATGTTTCTTTCATAAGCTCAAATTCCACATTAAATTCTTTTGACATTTATTTAATTATATAAACACAATAATAATCATAATAATAACATCATCATTATTTTAGTTCCAACATTCATTTAATTAAAACCAAAACCCCCAGTTTATTACAATACCATTAATATGATTTTGATGATAAAAACACCAACCCCTAACCACCATTTAATAATAAATGATCCTTTAATAGTTATGAAACTCTTAATTTAATTAAAACCATTTTTGATAAACCCAAAAGAGACATTAATTTCTTTCACCATTAATTAATTAATTCACTGTCACTCATTTAATTAAACAACACAAATTATAATAACAATAACTTCATTATTACTTTACTAAAACATTTTTTCAATTAATCCCACTCTATCATATAATATTTTTTTATTAACATAAATAATTAATAAGTAGTGTAAACTACACAGTTTGGAATGTAACCATGCGATGCCTATGAATATCCATTATGGTAAACATTTCTGGATCTGGTGCTCCCCAGACTCATCGGGACACCCACTAAAATTTTAGGATAGATAAAAACGTCTAAAAACGACACCTTTAGGAGTTCCAACACTAAGAATAAAATTACAAAGCTTTTTAAAAAATGACATGTGGATAAAATAAAAAAATTCGAAAACCTTTGTAATTTATCCCGGTTCGAAAACACGGGACATTACAATCTACCCACCTTTTAAATTTCTCATCATCGATAAGTCATCGGGGACCCCTACTAAAACAACCGACCTTCCATGGTCCATTAATCATGTTACAACTAATGTGTTTCATTCCCAATGCCAAACATAGATTTAATACTTGACAAGAATGACGGCTATGTCTTTAAAACAAGAGCCAAAGATCACTTTATAGCTTAAACATCAAAATAAATCTTATATTCGAGGGCTTTTTAGGGACCCCATCAATGAAAATGGTTGAAGCTCGATCTACCAATATAACTGGATTTGCATTCTTCCCTCAAAATATATCATGGACTCAAAACCCACATTTTCCATTTATTTGATAAAGTCCCTTTAAAACTATTACAAAACCATCCGCATTTACTACAAAGTCCTTACTCAACCTATGGTGAAATTTCCATGTCAAGACATCCCAAGGCTAGTTTAAAAAATATATAACAGTGCCCCAACACGAATAAAGGAGTATCCCAAAGAAACCAAACATCCTTCGTAATAAACAGATTAGAACTACTCATCAAGCCCAACAACATTTAAACTATAGCGCGATGTAATACCAAAACTTTGTTAGTCTATTTATGACGAGGTGAATATAGGGGACATGCTCGTCATATTTAGAGGAGTGCATTAAGAGAAAACCAATGTCAATAAAAAGATCAGTTGAACTACAATCAGACGAAATTGTTCTAATAGCTTGGCATCTCCGGCCGACACGTTTACTGATAACGATGCGACACAACCCACCGTAGGATTTTCCATGATGTCGAAATAAATGATCATCCAATCTTTGATGAGCTATTTTTTAACACTAAAGACATGTTTGTGACATTCCTCGGACAATTATCCCCACATAAAATTATTCATAAAAGTCGTAGCATCAACCTGTCAATGTTTTATAACACCCGAGTACCAAAAATTCCTCCCGAGTAGTAGGATGAACTTACTTTGACGGCATATAACATTCTAAGGGTACTACCTACAATGGTTTAGCCCCTTACAAAACATAATCATAAACATCTCTCTTGGTCACACAAAATCGAAATCATGAGGGTCAAAAGCCCCTATTTTAGACATCATAAATAATTCCTTTCATCATTTTTATCACTCCATAAATATTTCAACAAACACAATAGAAATTTTTCACAATAATTCACATGGTTGTCAAAACAACACTGCACAGGAAAAAAATACATGCTATTAAAAAATTGTCTTTATAAAATTCACATATAGTGTTATTAAAATTTGATAAGAAATTTAGCATCTAAATTAATTTTTAACAAAAAAGAGACTTCTAAGGGTTCCAATTATTCAATCTGAGTTCTTCAAAAATCATCCCAATAATAGTTCATTACAATAAAAACTTAACTGTTTAACATTCATAACCATTTCCAAACATACTATGGTTATATGGTTCGGTCACTTAGATTCCTATCTACTAGTCGACATGGTGCAAGTACACCTCACTCCTGGAAGTTGTATCCCATTTAAGATTTTTTTCATTTATCATTTTAACATTAGTTTCACTTTTTAATTATTTGAAAACATGGGTTACCCTTTTTTCGTTGTGAGGAATCCATACACTTTATGAAGGAAAACCGGTTCGGTTGTAATTGCAACCAAATAAATTTATTTGAAGAAAACATTAATTTGTAAGTAAGATAACATGTCACTGCAAGTAGCTAACACAAATCAACATGCTGAAATCACTAAAACATGCTATATCACAGAAGCATGGAATATAATTATTTCATATTATTAATCAATCATGTTAATTATATCACTAAAACAGGCTATATAAAAAGGTATTCTAAATAAGTACAAAACATGGAATATATTAAAAGCACACAATCAATATTAGAAGCCATTATACTAATGAGACTACATGGAATGTTATATGCATGACATGTAAATCTATATGTTCCTAAGATGACGTGTGTATGAAACCTTCTTTCAATATCTAGCCAAGATAACTATTTTTTCAAAACTCTCAAAATCAATAAGCAGTGGAAAATAATCAAGTCACTCAAGGTGAAATCATATCCATCGTAACCTCATATACTACAATCAACAATTCCTATCACTGGCCCCTTGGTCATTTCCTGTAAAGGGGGTGATCATTCCCAAGAATGACTATTATCCCAAAATCTGACCCTTTCATTGTCTCTTGCCTACCATCCCAAAACTGATAAACAAAAGGAAAGGAAACCCTCTGATACCAATTTTCCAGATCCAGTGATCCCAAGACTAATTGGGACACCCATAAAAATTATCAGATTAATACGCAAGTCCAAAAATGACACCTTTAGGTTTTCGAACACCTAGAATAAAATTCCAAAGCTCTGTTAAAAAAATAACCCTGTAAAAACCGAAAAATATTCAAAAATCAACATATTTTAAGCCAGTTAAAAAACACAAGACTTTACATGAAGGAACCATGTTAATGAGAAATACAATGGACAATGAAATGGTGGCTCATCTGAGAAACTAAATGTTATAAAAGATGGTATGAAAAACATCGTCGTTATGACCGCATAACCTTATCAGGAAAATAATAATGATGGATTTACAAATTACCAACAGAGAGATCAACCTTTTCTTGAATTCTTATTTCTCTAACAACAACATTACTTTAGTGGAAGGATTGATCCACTAGTTGTTGAGAAATGGATATGTACCATTGTTGACGCTCCTTTCGTCACAGAATCTAAAGATCGGAAAAGGGAATATCTGAGCTCAAAATGATTCATCCTTTGAAGAAAACATCAAAAATCGACAAAGGCAGGAAGAAAGGATCAACAGCAACGGCACCGCGCAAGTTATATCACTATCGCGCAAGTACACTTGCGCGACACTCTTGGTCGTGCAAGTGACTTGCGCGACCTAAGTGATAACTGCCCAGTAACCGCCCGGGGTCTTCTCCTGCATATAAATAGACCCTGTGGGCCCCCCATTCGAGAGGATTTTTTTTCAGAAACTCGGATTGAAGCTCCTGACACCCAAGTCTCTTCTCAAAGCTTCTGAAACACTTCTAAGGTAATTTCTTACCTAGAACGGAAGATCTAAAGAGAGGGAGGAAGGCCTAAGTGTTGAAACTCATCAACACTTGCGCGCCTGAATAGCCAGCCCTTAAGGGAACTGGTCACACTTGCGCGCCGCCTTATTCCTTCAACAGAATTTGGGTGTCCCTTATCTGGAAGAACCTCAAGAGGATTCTAAAGGGTTTAAAAAAGAGTCGCTCAAGTATTTCAATGCTGGTTGAAAATCGTGCAAGTACACCATTTCTCGCGCAGGTATACTTGCGCGACCAATACTTGCGTGCCCACGTAAGACTTGCGCGCCTTTCAAGACTTGCGTGCCCCTTTTTTTTTGGTTTCCCATCATTCCCATTTTACCCCTCTTAAGCCATTTCACCTTTCCTATTCAAGATTCAGTATTCAAGATACTCTTCAAATCCATTTATGGCATGATTTCTTGATTTGACTTCCTTATCTGAAAAGAATTCGGTGGAATATCTCTCAAAACCTAGTGATTTATACATCTTTATGTCACCAAAGATTGAGAGTTCGTTCATTCAACCTCATCCTTTGAGATGAGAGAATCCTTAGCCTGGGTCTCCTTTTCAGGAATAATCCCCAGTTATAAATCCTTTAATATGGGCATCTTCCTCAGGAGTAAGCCCCAAATTCTTAAAGTTCCTAAACTTGGGAATCCTCTTCAGGAGTAAGCCCCAATCTCAAATACTGGGCATCCTCTTCAAGAGTAAGCCCCAATCTCAAATACCAGACATCCTTCTTAGGAGTAATCCCCAATCTCAAATGTGGGAATCCTTATCAGGAGTAAGCCCCAAACCTTAATCCCTAACCTGGGTCTCTTTTTCAGGAATAAGACTCAGTCATAATCTTGGGATTCCTTTTCAGGAGTAAGCCCCAAGTCCCCTAACCTAGGCCTCCTTTTCAGGAATAAGTCCCAGTCATAATTTTGGGCATCCTTCTTAGGAGTAAAACCCAATCATAAGTCCCCTCCTAATTTGGGCATCCTCCTTAGGAGTAAGCCCCAAGATTAGAGTATTCAAATCTCTATAAAGCACATACACCTTTATGGACCATGTTCCTCAATTTTCTCCCTAAAAGTAAATCCTAAACCTTCATCTATTTGGGCAGTCATACATACATAAGCCCCAAACAATTTCTTATGATTGCATCTTTCATGGCACAATTGTCTAATTTTTACCAATGCCTCTTGTTTCTCACACCGAGCATGACTCACGTGAGATTAGAGTGTAAAAGTAATTATGAAATTCTTCTTTGAGCCATAAATCATAAACATCATACTCCATTACTCGAACTACGTGGGTTCTGATTCCTTTTCCAAAACAAAGGATACGTAGGTAGCCCATTTATGGGTTCGATCCCAACTTTGAAATAATCCATGTCCTTCTGAATGACGATAAACTTCAAGTGCACCACTGAGTGGCTTTAAAACCAGCCTGGTCGTCATAATGACCAAGAGACTTTTATATAAATGTTTTGAAGGATACCATTGACCAAGAATCTGTAAACAGATATAGATGATTCTCTATTGATGAAGAACCTCGAATACATATAAAAGATTCTCTAAATTTCTTGCATATTTAATCATTGATTGCTAAAACTAAAGGAAAGCTCATTTTATACTTGGTAATGTAATAAGGATTCATGAACATAACATAAATCTATAAAGAGAGTCCCGGAGTAGACAATAATTCCCCTCAAAAGGGTGTGATGAGTCCGACCTCCCATCCTCTCGACCAATGCAAATTCGTAAGCCTCATTAGTCCACAAACTAATGAGCGCCTACCTTTGGAAAGTAGGTCCAAATGGATGTGGAATCATTGGATGTTTCCGGTTCTACGAACAAACCCGCTAGAAACCGATCGGAACGTTTGAATCTCCCGTCCAGGAGGTCATCCCTGAATTCTGTGCGAAACAAAAAATGGTGAACCCGACGTGAATCCTTAACCAAGTTAAAGTGATGTTCTTCTTATTTGTTAGGCCCCTTGGGCCAACAAATCAATCATTGACATGTGCTCATCCAAAAGATGCAGTGGCCGGATTCATCTTGATTTTGTCTGTTATATGGAATAGGAACTCTTTTCTCAAGATCTTCTGAAAAATGGCTTTCATTAAATTCACCCCTGTGAATACTGCTGCTGTGAACACCTCTACTGTGAGGTATGCTGAAGTGAAAACCAATGCTGCTACTCCTGGTGGAACGTCGTCCGCTCTGAGGATGACATCACCAACTCAGCGTCTTCAATGCTAGGTTTCTAATGCACTGGTTAAGGAGTACCGTCGCAACGTAACTATCCCAACTCTGGAGGCCGCTCGTCAAGCCCTCCAAGTTAACAACTCTACCTGGTCATCTGGACAACAGCGGCCAGCGATCAAGAAGCAGGCGGTGCTGACTACCGTCTCCAACCGATTCGGGTCGTTATCCCCGGAACGCAATTTCCATTCATTACCTTACTCTGAGGAAGTGAATGAGCAGGTCCCGCATAGCCTTAATTCAAAAAAAACAGGAGTCCTTCTCGAGGGATCCCATCAAAAATCGCCGACAGACTCGTGCGGTAGTGCGCCCTCAACATGATGAGGGTACCGACTCCAGGCATTCAGCTCAGGTTCCTCGAACCCGAGCAGGCAAGATGAACTTCCAGAGACGGAATCCGGTTAACAATGGGCAGGTTGTCATCCCTTCCATCTCCGGAGAAGTCCACCAACCTAACTTGGTGGCAAATAACGAGCAGGCACAATCACCTGTCCATTTTAATTCCGTTGTCCAGCAGACTCGTCTGGCAGCATCACGCCAATCCCGCCAGGAAATTCCGGCGGAGTACTATAGGCAGGAACATACACCTGCATATGCATCATCAGTTAGTCAGCAGGCTCGCCTGACTACATATGATGGAGTCCACCAACCTAACTTGGTGGAGAACAACGAGCAGGAATACACACCTGCCCGTTTTAATTCCGTTGTCCAGCAGACTCGTCTGGCAGCATCAAGCCAATCCCGCCAGGCAATTCCGGCGGAGTACTATAGGCAGGAACATGCACCTGCTTATACATCACCAGTTAGTCAGCAGGCTCGTCTGACTACATATGATGGATCTCGTCAACCGCGTTTGGCGAAGTGTAATCTGCATGCACATACACCTGCTAATACTAATCAAGCCTACCAACAGTCTCGCTTGGTAGCGCACGAAGAAGTCAGTCGGAAAGCCCTGACGACAAACAGGAGGCAGACTCAACTCTCTGCCTCCACACTTGAGTACTGTCAGGATTCACTGACAGGAAAAGGAGGACAGGAGCAGGCACATACACCTACTCCAATCCCGGAATGGACGTATATCCCCGTTCCGGCGGCTGATGTCACCAAACATATTTTGTCAACGGTGAAAGAGCAGAAGCAAATTCCTGCTCATATTCTGGATGCTTGCCAGGATATCATAACAGCTTCAGCATCATCACAGGGACAGACGCATAAATCTATCCCTAGCAGTGGAGTGACACATCAACGATTCACTCCCAAACAGACACACACATCTGTTCCAATCCAAGATGGTTATGGGGCATACTCCCCCATATCATACGGACAACCAAGTCAGGCACATACACCTAATTTGAGTGGAGATCGTCAACCTAACCTGACCATGTTTCTTGATCAGGCATATACACCTGCTCAGAGTAACCACTTTCGTCAACAAGTGGTTTCTAAAGAGAGTAAGAAGGCATCTAAGAAAAAGATCCGCCCAGCACAGTCAGGAAATCAAAGGCCAATCTGCAACAAGGCCTTTCTCGATGCTGGAGTTCTTGAAGCCCTCAGACATTTATCTGTCGGAATTAAAGATTCTACTCCCTTAGTTCCCAATAACGGGAACATTAATTTTGAAGGTCTTCAACAGAAACTTCCTCACTAAGGCTTGCTTCATGAAAGTTCGGTCAATCTTGAAGTTTCTTCTTCAGATGAGAGCCACAGGAACCCTCTATGTGGTCAGAAGACCAAGGAGAAAGAGATTCCATCTTTTGCTGTAACCCATTATGGTGGTCCTCCCCATGATGATGAACTTCGCTGCGAAAGTCCTCTCCGCAGTAGTGATTCACGTTGTCTCGAAAATTCATTAGAAGGAAATGTAGTGCCGAGAAAGCCCTCTTATCTTGAGTCACTTGCAAACGGGAAGCCAGTCATGTCTGATGCTTTACTATCGGCAGGTGAAATACTTTCTCAATCAGAGGATAGCCCAGGGTGTAGGTCATTCTAAGAACCACCCCTAAGTCATGCATCTTCTAGTTTGATCAATGATCTCTCTACCAATCTTGTTGAATCCGATGAAGCAACAAGGAAACACCAACTCTGGTCAAAACAGGTAGAAGAATCTTCATTTAATGATAAAGAGGAAATGCTGAACATGAGGAAAAAACTGGAAAAAGGTGAAGTACCAGTCATGTTTTGGCCTTTGGATAACTCCCAGTACGACATTCCAAAGATGTTGACGGATGATGGAATCCATGATATTCGTCTCAACATATGGAAAACTCTTTGTCAATTAAAGAAGAAGGTATTATCTTATAATGAATATAAAAATAATCTTAACATAATAGAAGGGCTAAAACATCAGATTGATTTGGCATCTCTATCAGTCTCTCGGTATCCGAAGGCTGAAAAGCAACAGAAAACCCTTCAACGTTCATGCCTTGGCGCACTAAGAAAATTGTGTCAGTTAATTGCCAATGCTCCATCTGATGTTCATATCAGAGGATGGGGTGTTCATAGAGCACTACATTTCACAGTGCTTTCCAGTCAGCAAAGCCCGCCGAAAATGGTCTCATGCAATGTTATTGCCCATGGCCGGCCACAGTCAATGGGCTTTGTTCATAATCAAAAGCTTTCTCAAGAACAGCCTTCAACTAGTTCCTCTCAAAATCAGGTTTATAGAAAACAAGTTGTTGAATTGCTCCTACATCAAGCAGGCGAGAATATTGCACAAGCCTCTCATCTGGAGCAAACACGTCATCAAATGACAGAAGTTTCGGAAATCATCCAACAGTCTATTGAACCAGGTGATAAAAGTGGATACAGGTTAATGCATCCAGCTAATTTCCAAACTAAGATTCGCAAGATCAAGAGAGATTTTAAGAAGATCTCAGACATAGCATGTCAAGAGACACCCCAGCTTGTCAGACTGGGGACTTCTCTAACCCAACCCTCAGAGTCAACATATGGGATTCGAGGAGTTGAGCGGAAGCAGCAGGAACATCCCCAGTCCACCGGACTGGGGACTTTTTCAAATCCTCAATCCCTCCCTCAGAGAAAGTCAGTATTCTCTCGATTAGGGAATAAGCCTCAAGAGGAACGAAGAGCCAAGGTACCAGGAGATTCTATCTAAGTGACGATTCTACAAGAAGTTCCTGAGGGATCAATTCAACGGAATTCCATGTCTCATCATGGACATAGAAGAAGACAATATCACAAAAATGCTGATAGAAAGGATTCCATGCAATATGCATCCATTAATGTCATCAATGTCGTTGCTGCTGATTCACCAGATGAGGCTCAATCAGAGGGATCAGACGAAGAGGTTCATGCTCAAGAAGTTGCGCACACAGACCTAAATGAAGAAGGTGTGCGCACATGTAATCAAAGGCTTACCCAAAATCTGGGTATTCCTTCAAGTAACCCAATTCCCCCTCTCCAAAAGGATCCAATAAGGGGAAAGGAAAGAATCAAGTTACTTCTCACCCTTCCTCTGAAGGAGGTCAATCGCTCTCATTAGAGCAAAGGTTTGCACAACAGGAGGAAGAAATGAAATAATTATGAAGGTTGAATGCAGAACTACTTCAGAGTAGTCTTCTTCTTAAGAATGCTGAAGTCCGATAGCCGAAGGAATTTGTTGTAACTACTGAGATGGATCAGGAATATCCTCCTTTATCAGTACACCCTCAGAGGTATAATCCTACGGGTCAAACGCAACAACAATTGGCAGCACTACCATCAGTTGCAGCACCAACCACCACATCTATCCAAGCTCCATTCATTGCACCTACCCAAAACCAACTTCAACCTGATATTCCTCAAAAGTTAATAACTACTATTGAGTCATTAACAGCTCGGTTAGAAACTATGGAAGGGAAACGGGCGCATGTTCTACCTAAAAAGAAAGTTTACCCTGAATGGGTAGATTCAATTTCTCCTCCATCCAGTTTTGGAAACCCTGTTTTCCCTACTTTCAATGGATCAGGCGACCCTGAACAACATTTGATGCATTACGTGTCTTTTTGTGATCCTATGATGGGAACTCCAGAGCAGCAAGAAGCAGTGAAACTCAGATTCTTCCTGCGAACCTTGCAAGGACCAGCTTTTGTCTGGTATACAAGCTTGCAGTCCCGGTCAGTCATCGGATGGGAGGATCTTCGTCAAAAATTCCTTCATCAGTTTAGCTCAACTTTTCCAAAAACTACAGTTTTTGATCTTACAAACTGCAAGCAAAGGGAGAATTAAAGAGTCTCTGATTTCATTTCTCGTTGGAAGGGATTAACGTATTCCCTAAGTTTAGCACTCCCTCAAGAGGAACTCTTGCCAATCTGTGTGGCAAATTTGCATGACGAATTACACACGCCATTGATCCCTATGAAATACACAGGAGGGTTTCGAGACCTTACTTCAATCGCTCAACAGATTGAAGATTCCCTTATACAGGCTAAGGTTAAATCTCGTATAATTCCATCAGCTCCAGGAAGGAGAATGGGTAAAGCGGAAACTGCTACAGTTATGCTTAAACAAGCACCTGTACCTATTTCTACTTCAAAACCTTCATTTTCTCGAAGGGCTCCACCTCCTGAATGCCAACAACAAAGGTTGTTTCATCCAAATGATCAAAGAGATCATCGACGAAAATAATTTGAGGATTTGAATAGTAAAACATACTCTTTCCGAAGTGAGCAAGTTCCTGGTTATTTCATTTCATCTATGGAAAATAATTTGGTTCAATTACCAGTGCCCAAGAGGCCAAACGAGGAAGGAGATAAAGACTGTCCCAATTATTGTCGCTTTCATCAAATGTTGGGGCATCCCATCCAGGAGTGTTTTGTCTTTAAAGACCTCCTGCAAAAGATGGTCGACTTGGGACAAGTCAAATTGAAGGGTTCTTCAGCTCATGTAGCATGTATTACCGCTACAGATCCAGAGGAAGGAGGCGAGTGGCAGGAAGTCAAAAGCAAAAACTGCGAAAAAATATGATGATTGGATGGTCAGAAAGACAATCAATCGGAACCATTCCATTTTGCAAACACAATTGAAGAAGCCAATTGTGTCTCCTACAAAAGCTGCAGTAAAGCCTCCATCAAAAGACAAATCTTCAAAAGGGCAGCACAATTCAAAGAAGAAAGAGGAATCAGGAGAAGATGAGTATGTATCATAGCCTAAATTGTCTTTGACTCTGGCAGATTTCATGCCATCTACTTCAAAGCAACAGGCACCACCCTATCAAACGGCACAGCCTAAACAGGCTAACCAGGTAGAGTCTTTACCAGAAGAAGAGTTAATCTTTCGTTCTGTTAATATGATTCAATTAACAGATCCATATTCCAGTCTTGATGAGCCTGAATTCCCTGTATCAAATAAGGGAATCCAAGGAAGTTCTAGAGGTTCAGGATACAGGGGAAGACGTGGATCTTTCCGAAGCCACTACTCTAATTCTACCCCTGGTAGCACTGTATATGCAGAAGAAACTCGTGGTAGAGCCCTTCAGCGAGCTCAAAAAGAACAAGCAAGTTCTTCTGCCAATGGCCAACTCAGTTTTGGCACAGTTATTTTGGAAGACCGATTAAAGGTTCCATCTTCTTTATCTCAGCAAGTAAATGGATCTAATCAGTCTAATCTTCCAAAGCCAAGGATGTTTCCAACTTCAATACAAGATGCATCAACTTCCAAAGCATCTGCTTCCAAGGTACCTGCTAAACCGCATATTCCTATTGGGAAACGCAGACCTCTAGATCAAAAGTATGATATATTGAAACACTTGGCCCAAGTACCAGCCAAGTTATCAATTTTGGATGCTTTGATTCTGTCAAAAGATCTTCGGGAAGCACTCATCGAAGCTTTGTCAAGTCCTCAAGAGTTTGAAGCTGAAATTGCTGCAGCTGAAATCAATCACATAGAGAATAATCCTGCAGAATGCCATGAAGTGATATCTTTTACTGATAAAGATGAAGATGATGTTGTGCATGGGCACATAAAACCTTTGTACTTATCTGGAAAAGTCAATGGTGTAGATGTTCGAAGATCTTTCATTGACAATGGTTCAGGAGTCAACCTCATGCCCATTCGTACACTTCGTCGATTGGGCCTCACAGAATCTGATTTATCTCCTTCTACCATGATGTTACAAGGATATGATAAAAATGAACAAGAACCACTGGGAGAAGTTACACTCAGAACTCAGTTTGGAGATCTTGTATCCAATTCGGATTTCATGATTGTTGATCAAGACTCATCTTTCAATATCTTGCTTGGAAGACCCTGGCTACATCAGCATGCAGTTATTCCTTCATCATACCATCAATGTCTCAAATACTGTTTCGATGGTCATGTTGGAACATTGTATGGTGATAAGGCCCCGTTCAAGACATGTGAGTCTCAATACATTGAGGCGGAATTTTATCACATGAAGGGAATAGAAAAATCTACAATGAAGGAAATTACCAAAGTTAATTCTCCATATGGTTTGGAGAAAATTCCAATAAATCCATTTTCACATGTGAGTACAGATTATGTGTTACCTATCAGTAAAATTGACAAAATAGGCCCAAATAAAAATACTCTTATGGAAAGATCCATAATGTCAATTACGGCGATCGAGCTAGACAACATGGGAGAAATTGGCAACCTACCAAGCAGTGATGAAAGCATAAGTGGTGACGTTTTCATTTCATCTGCTGAAGTCCAACAAGTCTATACTTCGTTAATCAGGCCAGAAGAAGTTATAGCAACAAAAGAGGTGAATAATGATGTTGATTCTCTATCCATCATCTCCTCTTTATTTCCCAAAGAAGACCCTTTATCATCAATAGGGTCGGAAATAGAAGCTTCTTCTTCAAAATGTGAAAATTTTGAAATCTCTTATGATCATGAGAATTTCGTTTTTTCATCTACTTTGCAAGTAGAAACGGAAGAAATAACGCATGATGAAGAGGAAGAGGAAGATCTTAGAGATGCTCCTCCAGCATTTGAAGAGGGTATCTCTACCACTGTGGATGAACTCAGAGAAGTAAATCTGGGTACAAAGAAAGATCCATGCCCCACTTTAATTAGTGCAGCCATGACCCTTGAAGAGCAAGAGATGTATATTTCTTTTCTAAAGAAAAATAAAGATATTTTTGCTTGGAATTATACAGAAATGCCTGGTCTTGATCTTGATGTTGCTACTCATCATTTGGGTTTACCAAAAGAACATCGAGGTTTTAAGAAAGCCATGAGAAGAACACACCCAACCTATGCTTCCAAAATTGAAGCTGAAGTGGATAAGCTGATCAAAGCCAATTTTGTCAGAGAAGTTCAATATCCTAAGTGGTTGGCTAATATTGTCCCTGTAAAGAATAAGAACGGACAAATTAGGGATTGCATCGATTTCAGAGATCTTAATCGGTATTGTCCTAAAGATGATTTCCCAGTTCCGATTACAGAACTCTTAATTGATGCGACGGCTGGCTATGAAGTACTTTCTTTCATGGATGGATATTCCGGATATAATCAGATCCGAATGGCCCTAGAAGATGAGGAATATACAGCCTTCAGAGCTCCTCAAGGTGTTTTTTGTTACCGGGTGATGCCCTTTGGTTTAAATAATGCAGGTGCAACATATCAACGCGCCATGCATCGTATCTTCAAACCTCTTTTAGGGAATTTTGTTGAATGCTATGTAGATGATTTGGTGGTTAAATCCAAACAACGTTCTAATCACTTGGCTGATTTGGAAGTCATATTCCACAAGCTTCGACAACATAATTTGAAGATAAACCCCTTAAAATGTGCTTTTGGGGTAACCTCAGGAAAATTCCTCGGCTTTGTTGTACGCCATCGTGGTATTGAAGTCGATCCTGAGAAGACCAAATCAATCCTTGGTATGTCACCTCCTCATAATTTGAAAGAATTAAGAGGACTTCAAGGACACTTAGCCTATATTCGGCGTTTCATCGCCCATTTGGCAGGCAAAAGTTTACCCTTTACCAAATTATTGAAGAAAGGAGTCACTTACCAGTGGACTGAAGAATGTCAAGAAGCATTTGATGTTCTCAAGAAATACCTCTTGATTCCACCAGTACTCATGCCACCTGTTGAGGGTAGACCTCTTATCCTCTATGTGATAGCTTTAGAGCGATCATTGGGTGCCTTTCTCGCTCAAAAGAATTATGCTGGGAATGAAAATAGTCTCTATTATCTCAGTAGAACTATGCTTGAAGCGGAAACCCGGTATTCAAGTATTGAAAAGTGCTGCCTAGCATTAATCTTTGCAGTTCAGAAACTGAGACACTACCTGCAACATCCTGAGGTCCAATTGGTATCTCGTAATAATCCGCTCAAATTCATCCTTAGTCGTCCGATGCTAACAGGACGTCTGGAAAGGTGGGTGGTTATTCTACAGCAGTTCGACATTTAGTATGTGTCTCAAAAGGAAATTAAGGGCCACGCTCTGCCTGATTTCCTGGCTGAACATCCTTCAGTGGAAGACACGTATTCAGATATCGAACTCCCTGATGAGGAAGTTTTCTCTATTCAAGAGAGTCCTCAAACATGGGAAATGTATTTTGATGGTGCTTCTAGAAGTCCAATGGGGAAGAAAATGGAAAATCCTAAATTCAACAAAGTTGGTTTAGGAATTGTGCTCATTTCTCTAGATAAGGCATTGTTACCTTATTCCTTTCTATTGTGGGAAGGTGGTACCAATAATGAAGCTGAATACCAAGCTCTCATTACAGTCTTGGAGTTAGCGCTTCAAGCACAAGTGCATCACTTAAAGGTGAAAGGTGATTCAGACCGGGTAATCAAACAAGTCAATGGGTATTATGCCATCAGAAAAGAAGAATTAATCCCTTTGTATGATTACGTCAGAGATTTAATGTCGGAATTCCCTTCAGAACCGACATTTTCTTATGTCCCAAGATCACAAAATGCTCAAGCTGATGCACTGGCTAATATAGCCACAGCTTTAGCAGATCCAAATCGGGACGAGACAACCATCTGTATTGCCCACCGTCGTGCAATTTCACCTTATGTTAAAGTCAGAACAGAGGAAATTAATGAAATTAGTCCCATTCCTGAACCGTATGGTCATACTACAGGATGGATGTCACCTATCAGGGAATACCTTCAAAATGGAACACTTCCACCTGATAGAGCCGAGAAAGAACAAATCTGGCGACGTGTGGTCAATTTTACTCTTTATGATAGCCCAAACCACCTCGAGAAAATTCTCTACAAACATGGTTTTGATGGAGTTCTCTTCAGATGTATTGATGGTGAAGAGACAATAGCTGTCATAAAAGAAGTGCATGCTGGATTCTGTGGTGCCCACCAGTATGGACATAGACTATCTGATCAAATTCGAAGGCTTGGATACTTTTGGCCTTCAATGATACAAGATTGTGTTAATTTCACAAAGAGGTGTCATTCATGCCAAGTATATGCCAACTTCATTCATAAACCTCCAGAGTTGCTTCATACAGCTAAATACTCATGGCCATTTTCCACATGGGGAATGGATGTGGTGGGACCTTACCCTTCAGCTACGGCCAAGCAGTTTAAGTACATTCTTACTGCTACTGAATTCTTTTCCAAATGGGCAGAGGCAGTACCTCACAAAGAAGTCAGTTCTAAATGCATTGTTATCTTCATCAAGTCTAACATCATTACTAGATTTGGTTTCCCTCATACCATATTGACGGACAACGGCACCAACTTCTGTTCTTCTGAGGTAAAGAAATTGTATCAAGAATACAACATTAAGTCCAACCATTCATCTTGATATCATGCGACGGCTAATGGCCAGATAGAAGCCTTCAACAAGACTCTTTCAAATATACTTCAAAAGATGGTGGATAAAGATAAGAGGTCATGGCCTGATAAACTCTTTCATTCTTTATGGGCTTATAGGACTACCACTCGCAATGCAACACGGTCAACTCCATACTCATTGGTATATGGAACAGAAGCAGTCTTTCCAATCGAAGTTCAATTTCCTTCAATCAGAATAGCCATTTGTGATCAGTTATCTACAGATGAGCAATCCCAAAATCGTTTGAATGAATTAGAACAGTTAGATGAGAAAAGATTGTGCACTTTGCACCACATGGAAACCTATCAGAATCGAATAGCACGAGCTTTTAACAAAAAAGTTTGTCTTCGTTCATTCATTCAGGGAGAATTGGTATTGGTTCTCAGAGCACCAATGATACCAGGAAAGAAGCCTCCCAAGCTTGAACCAAAATGGGAAGGACCTTATTCAATACATAAGGTCTACTCCAATGGAACGTATTCTATAATCTCAATGGATGGAAAACACATCACGACTCCAACTAATGCCAGATTTCTGAAGAAGTATTTTGTATAAAAACAAAATATTGTTCCCAGATCCAAAACAATCACATTGGTTCATATTTTGTCCTACATGACACTAAACTGTATTATGTCCTATCTACATGACGTTAAACTGTACAGAAGTTCCTATATTTTGTACGAGATGACATTAAACTATATTGTGTCCTAGCAACAAGACATTAAACTGTGTGGCACTTTCATCGTCCAGCATGATGATAAACTGTAAAAAGTCCCCAGAACTGATATCCTCATATTGGTTCACCTTAGTCCTAGCTACATGACTTTAAACTGTACAACAATGGTCCAGTATGACTTTAAACTCCAACTTCGTCCCACATGACATTAAACTGTGAAAAAGTTCCCGAAACCGTCCAGCATGACCTTAAACTGCATCATCCCTAGTCCATGTATATGACCATAAACTATTTGCAAATCCCTTACGTCCAGAAAGACGTTAAACTGTGACGTCCTAACTACATGACGCTAAACTGTATAAAAGTCCCTTACGTCCGGAAAGATGTTAAACTATATAATCTCAAAGGTCCAGTATGACATTAAACTGCACCATTCACGGTCCATTCATATGACCTTAAACTATTCGCACTTTCGTCCGACATGACGTTAAAATGGTACACTCTTTTGTCCTTACTGCATGACAATAAACTGCACAATCCCCCTTTCGTCCAATATGATGTTAAACTGTATTGTCCCCATCGTCCTAACTACATGACGCTAAACTGTACAGAAAGTCCTTGATATGTCCTACATGACATTAAACTGTTATTTTGTCCCTGCTACATGACACTAAACTGTGCAGCACCAATAGTCCTAACTGCAAGACTTTAAACTGCATAGTCCCGGAATATGTCCTACATGACATTAAACTGTGCATCGTTAAGGTTGTTATTACCTCTTGTTTCTCACACCGAGTATGACTCACGTGAGCTTAGAGCAAACCTCAACCATAACACTCTCTTTGGGCCACTAACCATGTGTAAGTCCCAACAACATTTTTATTAGATTGTTGTCCCCAAGAAAAACTTGATCATTAATTCATTCTTTAATTGAACTACATGGACTTTGATCCTTGCCCTCCAGGCTGGGTATGTAGGCAACCTCCCAGGGTTCAAGCCCAAAAACAATCTCTTCACATCGGTTCACCACCATCTCATATGATGTTGATTCGTGAAACCGCCCCTGGAATCAATATCTTTACATTGATTCACTTTCATCCTTGTAATATGATGTTAAAACTATACAACACTTTTGTCTGGTACGACAATAAACTACAATATTCTTTGATTTCCTCATTTGAGAAGGAACCATTATTGACATTGATTTTTTAAATCATGTTTCATTTTCAAAAGACTACGTGCATACATGGTAATACCCAATCCTTTTATCTTGGGTTAAACCATCATTGCACTAAAGTCCACTTGTCACCCTTCACATGTACGAACTATATCTGTACAGAGGGTATTTCTAGAACTACGTGGGCCTGATTCCAATCCTCATGGGATACGTAGGAACGTTCGAGCATCCCTCGAATCCAGCCCCAAGTCTTTTGGGCCTAACCCCAAATTTCACTTTCAGTCCCTTGGCTGAAAAGTCCTCATGAAAACACACACTGTGTATTCATTATTATGGTCCGAATTCTACGACCCTAAACTAAGATCACTCATACTTTCGTCCTGCACCACATTAAACTGCATTTCAAGAACTACGTATGGCTTGATTCTCATTCTTATGAGATACGTAGTGAAGTCCAAAATTTCAATTTAGGACCCAGCCACAACATGATTATGGTTATCATTGACCTATGTATCTCTATATACATTGGACAATACCCATCTTTATGTGTTATAATCCTAACCTTAAATATTTTCATATCTTCATAACCCTTTTCATGACTTCTAGTCACAAAAATGTCAAACTTCTGAGAAATCTTTTGCCTGACTATGCAGCACGTGCCCATAGGTGGCCTTGCATAAACAGTCCACATAACAGACTTGTCAGCCGAAAGATGCTATTTATTTGACCATGCAGCCAATGCCCTTAGGTGGCCCTGCATATTTCAACCCCCTAACGGGTTTTATTAAATAATAGTAACTTCATTCTTGGGAAGAATGCCTCTTTTGTCCTTATTTTTCTTAAACGACAGTATGTAGGGATCCGCAAAAAATAGCCATCCTTAACATATTTTTCCCATATCCTTTTTCATGATCTGAAAGTATTCAAGTCTATGGTTTATTCTTCTTCCCTACGTTTGGGTCAGACCTTCGTAGGAGTGATATTCATCCAGTTCTTCGATATTCTTGTTCGGAAATATCTTCTCCATATTCAAGTACCTCTTTCCATACCACAAACTCTATACATTAGAAAAATTGAATTTCCGTAAACTTTCACTGGATTTTAGCACTAGGAAAGTAAATTTATAAGAGTTATTTCGCCTGAATATGCAGCACGTGCCCATAGGTGGCCTTGCATAAACAGTCCACATAACAGACTCGTCAGCCGAAAGATGCTATTTATTTGACCATGCAGCCAATGCCCTTAGGTGGCCCTGCATATTTCAACCCCCTAACGGGTTTTTGTCAAATAATAGTAACTTCATTCTTGGAAACTACTTCTTCTATTGCATTTTAGCTCTTTTTCATATCATTCCTCAGATTCAAATATTCTTCAGCCATAGTCTACATATTTTCCCTCATACTTGAGTATGGTAATATGTTTTCAGATAAATTGTCAAGGAATTGAATCTTTTTTAGTACATTTAGGTCAAAGCTATTTCGACCTTAAACATTAGGCCCTTTATGTCTGGCGTGCATGACTTTAAACTGCCCACAAAAGACAAAGGATCTCTGAATAAAAGTCAAGTTCCAGCTCACTAAACATACATTCTGTATGATTTAGGTAATATTTAGCAACTAAATGATTCAAAGTTTGTAGGTTTATTTGTAATAATCCTAGGAAAAATCAAACTATGCTTACTAGGCCCATTGGCTTAAGTAAATTTGAAGCAGGTAATAAAATAATGCAGGTACAAATGATTGAAGATAAAAGTGTTTTTCATTGATACACAAGATTTAGATGGACATCCACTGACTGGAGTCTCTTCTCTTTTTCAAGAATTACAAGAGGCATTCAACATAACACTTCATTTGATTTACGGCATCCCGAGCTTCATCAGCAACCACCTGGAATTCATTCATTCAATTGGATACAAAAAGAGATGCAGTGACACTAGCTCTTCTTAGAACAATTGTAAAAGGATGATTCTTTAGTGCGGTTTGAGAAAATTTTCTGCGGATCAAACAGTGACTCTATTTCTGTCGAAGAGACTTGGAAGATGGATACATGGATTTGAGAATGGAGCATTGGAAGTAAAGAGCCATTTGGAGAGAGTACTCTTTTCAGATATTGCTCTAATACCATGTTTGTCTTCTCTCCACCAACCGGTAGTAGAAAACATTTCAGCCCATGGGTTTGCCATTTTTCATATCTGCAAGTAAATTACATGGAGGAAGAATTTGAAAGTTCACACCATTGTTATTTCTCTTAATACACAGCATAACCGAAATAGAGAAGTAGCAGTGCAACTGCATCTCAGGTGTATAATTGTTTTCATTTGGAACATTGACTCCTTGCAGATGACCATGACCACACAAAGGCAGATGGATGCTCTGTGGAAAATTAGGATGATATTTCTTCAAGTACTTAGCCAAATCTGGGAGAGTGCTATTGCAGATATCATAGTAATCATGGCCAAAAATGTTCATCATGTCATCAATCCGCTTGCTATCCAGTTCATCAGCCATTCCAATTCCCTTGGGAACCACTGAATCTGCAGAAAAGATGAATAAACTAACTCTTAAATGGAAAAAATGGCTAAGGCATTAAGGCGCACAAGTCTAAAACCCAGCACGCAAGTATTCATGTGCCGCGCTAGTTTTTTGACGCGCAAGTGTAAACCGCGCAAGTACAAATACCATTACAATAGCGCGACATCAAGGAAAACATTGGAAAACAGAGAAACCTTGCGCGGCTAAGATAACCTGCGTGATGAGAGCTCGAGAAGGTATGAAGTCCGGAAATCCGGATGCTTGTACGGAGGTGAGGCCATGTATTTATAGGCCTGGAGGCCTATTTGCGCGCCGTACCCAGAGCGCTTAAGGCCTGCGCCACGCAAACTTGCGCGCCGCCCTCTGTGCACTGAAGACTTGCGCGCCCCCCTTTTCCTTTGGATGGATTCGATTTCCTCAGAGTCAAATCCTCATTTCTCTCCGGATCCAACTTTGAGGGGGGACTTTTGTTGACGCTCCTTTCATCATAGAATCTAAAGATCGAAAAAGGGAATATCTGAGCTCAAAATGATTCATCCATTGAAGAAAACATCAAAAATCGACAAAGGCAGGAAGAAAGGATCAACAGCAACGGCACCGCGCAAGTAAACTTGCGCGAAACTCTTGGTCGCGCAAGTGACTTGCTCGACCTAAGTGATAACCGCCCGGTAACCGCCCGGGGTCTTCTCCTGCCTATAAATAGACCCTGTGGGCCCCCCATTCGAGAGGATCTTTTTCCAGAAACTCGGATTGAAGCTCCCGACACCCAAGTCTCTTCTCAAAGCTTCCAGAACACTTCTAAGGTAATTTCTTACCTAGAACGGAAGATCTAAAGAGAGGGAGGAAGGCCTAAGTGTTGAAACTCATCAACACTTGCGCGCCTGAATGGCCAGCCCTTAAGGGAACTGGTCACACTTGCGCGCCGCCTAATTCCTTCAATAGAATTTGCGCGTCCCTTATCTGTAAGAACCTCAAGAGGATTCTAAAGGGTTTAAAAAAGAGTCGCTCATGTATTTCAATGCTGGTTGAAAATCGCGCAAGTACACCATGTCTCGCGCAGGTATAATTGCGCGACCAATACTTGTGCGCCCACGCAAGACTTTCGCGCCTTTCAAGACTTGCGCGCCCCTATCTTTTTGGGTGCCCATCTTGCCCATTTTACCCCTCTTAAGCCATTTCACCTTTCCTATTCAATATTCAGTCTTCAAGATACTCTTCAAAGCCATTTATGGCATGATTTCTTGATTTGACTTCCTTATCTGAAAAGAATTTGGTGGAATATCTCTCAAAATCTAGTGATTTATACATCTTTATTTCACCAAAGATTGAGAGTTCGTTCATTCAACCACATCCTTTAAGATGAGAGAATCCTTAGCCTGGGTCTCCTTTTCAGGAATAATCCCCAGTTATAAATCCTTTAATCTGAGCATCTTCCTCAGGAGTAAGCCCAAAATTCTTAAAGTTCCTAAACTTGGGCATCCTCTTCAGGAGTAAGCCCCAATCTCAAATAATGGGCATCCTCTTCAGGAGTAATCCCCAATCTCAAATACTAGGCATCCTTCATAGGAGTAAGCCCCAATCTAAAATGTGGGCATCCTTCTCAGGAGTAAGCCCCAAACCTTAATCCCTAACCTGGGTCTCTTTTCAGGAATAAGACTCAGTCATAATCTTGGGCTTCCTTTTCAGGAGTAAGCCCCAAGTCCCCTAACCTGGGCCTCCTTTTCAGGAATAAGTCCCAGTCATAATTTTGGGCATCCTTCTTAGGAGTAAAACCCAATCATAAGTCCCCTCCTAATTTGGGAATCCTCCTTTGGAGTAAGCCCAAAGATTAGAGTATTCAAATCTCCATAAAGCACATATACCTTTATGGACCCTGTTCCTGGATTTTCTCCCTAAAAGTAAATCCTAAACCTTCATCTATTTGGGCATTCATACATACATAAGCCCCAAACAATTTCTTATGATTGCATCTTTCATGGCACAATTGTCTAATTTTTACCAATGCCTCTTGTTTCTCACACCGAGCATGACTCACGTGAGCATAGAGTGTAAAAGTAATTATGACATTCTTCTTTGAGCCATCAATCATAAACATCATACTTCATTACTCGAACTGCGTGGGTTCTGATTCCTTTTCCAAAACAAAGGATACGTAGGTAGCCCATTTATGGGTTCGATCCCAACTTTGAAATAATCCTTGTCCTTCTGAATGACGATAAACTTCATGTTCCCCACTGAGTGGCTTTAAAACCAGCCTGGTCGTCATAATGACCAAGAGACTTTTATATAAATATTTTGAAGGATACCATTGACCAATAATCTCTAAACAGATATAGATGATTCTCTATTGATGAAGATCCTCGAATACATATAAAAGATTCTCTAAATTTATTTCATATTTAATCATTGATTGTTAAAACTAAAGGAAAGCTCATTTTATACTTGGTAATGTAATAAGGATTCACGAACATAACTTAAATCTATAAAGAGAGTCCCGGAGTAGACAATAATTCCCCTAAAAAAGGTGTGATGAGTCCGACCTCCCATCCTCTCGACCAATGCAAATTCCTAAGCCTAATTAGTCCACAAACTAATGAGCACCTACCTTTGGAAGGTAGGTCCAAACGGATGTGGAATCATTGGATGTTTCCGGTTCTACGAACAAACCCGCTAGAAACCGATCGGAACGTTTGAATATCCCGTCCAAGAGGTCATCCTCGAATTTCATGCGAAACAACCATTGAAGTGATATTTTTATTCTCCATTGATAATAATGTTTAATCGATTAGTTGGGCTCATATCACATGGAAGGGTATGTGAATTAGTGGTGGAAGATTGTTAATAATATGAATAAATACGATAAAATTGACCCCAATGATTGGGATGAGTCCAAGAAAATGTTTTTTCAGTATGTAAATTATTCATATTCTTATTACCAAAAAACAAGGTTTACTTTTCCCATCACTCTCATTGTTATGAGAAGAAAAGAAAGATTGATTTCAAAGGATACTCTAAAAACAATATTGATAATAATATAATATTTACAATATCCTCAATGTGTGAAAGGAATCAAGGATAAAGATGTACTAAGTTGATTGACAAATGTTTTTATCGTGGTAATTAAGGTCATCATAATTTTATTATTGAAGGGATATAAAAAATTTATCTAATTATTTGAATAGAAATAAGGCCACACAGATTGAAACCACAAACATAAATACATTTTGTATTAGGAAAATTGGCATTATTCAAACCAATCCCTTACTCCAAGGGTTATTGATGATGATTGATGTCAACAACCTATTAAGGCCAATGAAATAAGGGGTAATCACATGCGATCAATATTGGTGATGTGGAGTATGATAATGATTTGCTGAAATGATTGATCTAACTCTTGTGATGTTCGATGAGGGTGGTGAGAATGCTTTTTGGTGCCATCTTGGATGATTTTTTTCTTCTGGACTTATAGGATCATTTTGACATTTTTTATTTTCATTTTAAAGAATTTTCCCTTATTGTAATGGGATCCCTATTTCCCATTGCATAGAGAGGTTCTATCTTTATTTATGTTCAATAAATGCGGCTTGAACCTAACACATTTCAGGAAAACACTACGAGAAAAATGGCTATTTGTGATGGGTTATTTGTGACGGGAATAAATCCAATCGCAAATAGTCTGTCGAAGAGGTTATTTATGTTGGGGGCATTGACCAGTCACAAATAATTACATATTTGCGATGGGACATGGGGTCCCATTGAAAAAAGTTAGGTTCAGTTTGGCATAGTATGCACGCCAAACCGCAGGAAGGGTATTTGTAACGGGGAGGCACACCCCGTTGTAAATACTTAGAGAAAGAAAACTAGTATTTGTGACTTAGAAATTCCTTGTCGCAAATAGTTCATATGTGGGTCACTATTAGTGATGGGGATGGTTGCAATTAACCGACGGCGGTAAATACTATTTGTGAAGGGATGTTGCCCCATCGTAAATAGTGTGTCAGTCGGACCCTAAAAATGACGGGACCCATCACAAAAACACTTTTAACTACAAATAGTAATTTATGTAGCAGAACGTATTTGTCACTGGTCTCATCACAAATAGTAGCATTTTCGATGGGAGTCCCATCACAAATTGTACCGTCACAACTAATCTAACTTATATATACTCACATCCATTTTTCATTGTTTCTATCAATTCATATGTTCTCTCTCTCTCTAAACTCAAATTTTAGAGTGAAAAAATTTGGAGTTATTTTTTATGAAGATATTTTTGAAGTCTTCTCCACCTATAAGTGATCAAGTTTAAATGGATTAATGTTTTATTTAATTTAATATTTATTTTAATTTCTTTTATTATTTTTAATTATTGTTTATTAGTTATAATTCAATTAGATGTAGATTGTTTTGTCATCAGTATTTATTTGTAGAAATAAATATAAATTATTAGTACTGGTTATTAATAATTAGTGGTAACTAGGAATTATTAAAGATAACTATTAATGAATATAAACTATTAATGGTAATTAGTAATTAGTAGCAGTAATTTGTAGTATGTAATAACAATTAACAGTAATTATTAATAATTATATTTAATTATTAATAATTTTTAATAAATAGTAAAAAATATTAAAAAAATAAATACTAATAAATATTAATAATAAGTAATAAATAGTAATAAAAACTAATAATTAGTAATAAATACTAATTATTAGTGAAAAATACTAATAATTAGTAACAAATGATAATATTTTGTAAAAAAACTAATAATTATTACAAATACTAATAATTATTAACAATTTGTAATAATTAGTGTCAATTACTAATAATTTGCGACAATTATTAATAATTAGTGATAATTTGTAATAATAAGTGAAAATAAGTAATAATTAGTAATAATTAGTAGTAAATAGTAATAAATATAAATAAATTGTAATAAATATTAAGAATTGGTAAAAATAAGTAAATATTGTTATCAATTACTAAAAACTCATAAGAATTATTAACAATTAGTAACAGTTAGTAATAATTATTAATAGTTAGTAATAATTAGTAACAATTAGTAATAATTAGTAACAATTAATAACAATTAAAAAACAATTAGAAACAATTAATAACAGTTACAAATAAATAATAATTAGTTATATATAGTAATAAATATTAATAAATAGAAATAAATAGTAATAAATAGTAATAAATAGTAATAAAATAGTAATAAATAGTAATAAAATAGTAATAAAATATTAATAAATAGTAATAAATTGTAATTAAGAGTAATAATTAGTTATAATTAGTAATAATTATTAATAATTAGTACTAATAAGTAATAATTAGTAATAATTAGTAATAATTACCAATAATTAAAAAAAATTAGTAATAAATAGTAATAATTAATAATAAATAGAAATAAATAGTAATAAATATCAATAAATAATAATACATAGTAATAAATAGCAATAAATATTAATAATTAGTATTGAATAGTAATAAATAGTAATAATTAGTAATAAATAGTAACAATTAGTAATAATTAGAAAATAGTAATACTAATTAGAGATAATTAAAGATAATTAGGTATAATTAGGAATAATTAGGAATAAATATCAATAATTAGAGAAAATTTATCAATATTATTGAATAATTAGAAAAAAATATCAACAACTAGAAATAATTAGAAATAATTAGGGATAATTAGTATTAATTATGAAAAAAAGATAAATAATTTGAAATCATTATCAAGATTATGAAAAATTAAGAAAAAATTATCAACAATTAAGAAAATTAGCAATAATTTGAAAAAATTAGCATTAATTGTAAATAATCATAAACAATTAGCAAATATTATAAAAATTATCAAAAATTAGGAAAAAATTATAAATAATTAAAAAAAATTAGAAAACATTAGTAATAAATTAGTATTAATTATGAATAAATTAACAATAATTAGGAATAAATTGTAATAAATTGTAAGAACTGGGAAAAAATCTTATGGATTGGTGGCACTCCTTTTCCTCGGTAGCTCTTCTCCTTTCAAATATCGCCGACTCAAAACATTATAAAAAATTTTCTTCTACGTAAGAATATCCAATCTTGTATGGATGAGATTTGATTTATATTCATAGGACCAGAATTTTCATAATGTTTTTAGGTGATGACAGTTTGAAGAAGACAATTCATCGGCGAAAAGGGGGATCTTTTGTCTGATAACTCATTTAATATCATCTTTATAACACTAAAATCCCAGTAAATAACTTGGTCATATATATGATTATTCATTCTTGTATGCATGAGAATGGATATGCATACCTCTGAGCAGATTATTCGGTGTGATTTTATAGTAAGAAAGATTGAAATAATTGAGTCGTCAGACAAAAAAGAATCTGTCAATCCACTGGAAATTTTGTCTCCGATAATTAGTGGTAATTTTTAATAAGTAGCTATAATAATTTATCTTCCAATTTTTGGATATTGTTTTTCTTATTTCAAATTATTCAAAAAATTAATGATTTTATATTTTGTAAAAAAATATGAAACAAGGAAGTCGATAATAGTCATTATTAGATAATCCTTCTTGGATAAATAAGCACAGAAATCCAATATTTTCTAGTTTAAAATTGAATATATTGATGGTGTTGAAACTTTCTTATCATTTGAATCAACACTTCTTGAATTTGATTCAGAAGCCACCATTATGTGTCCCTAAAAAAATGAGATCTGAGAATGTTGGACGCATTTGAATATTTTGGGGGACAAATCTTTTGTTTTGGTTTTCAACCAAATAATGTTTTTTGGTATCATCACGGTGAATGATGTTACAATAAAGATACTAATAATTTTATTCTAAATCCATCACTATTTTAAAATTTAGTAAATGATGTTGCATGTCTATCTGTTCAAAAAACTAAAACTCAGGATGATATTGATTTAACTCTGAAGTTGGATCCATCTTAATTTTACGAGTAGTTGAAGTCTGGTGAGGATGCATTGTAACCTGGTTGTATTATAAACAGATTAGAAGTTGTTAAAAAATTTATCACTATTAAATCAGATAATGGAATAACAAACAACTATTTTGATCAAATATTTTCTTTGGTTAAAACACTGTTTCCTGAAGGGAATGTGTTTCCAGCAAATTATTATCAGAGATAGAGGTTGGTTCATAATTTGGGCCTTAGGTTTCAAATATTGATGAATGTGAAAAAGATTTCATCTTATATTCTAGTGAAAATATATCTTTTAATAGTTGGAACACATGTGGACAAGAAAGCTATAAAGATTCAAAACTGGGGTAGCCTGGATGGATTTCTATAAAGAATTTTAGATATTTACCGATTACTCATAGGTTGAATCATTTATTTATGCCTCAGATTACAATGAAAATGATGTCATGGAACAAAACATTGATTTCAACCAGAAAAATCTAGACTTATCCATCTTATGTTTATTCATAGAAACATTTCGACTGAGTGCATCTGTCTTTGTCCTAAGAAGCCCATAACATGCGATTAAGTCTTTTTACTGATGGTTTTTGTCCGTTTGGTTCTTATGGTAGTTAATATTCATGTTTTCATATGTTTATAACTCGGTAAAATTTACCTCCTTCGATGTTGATGAAGGATCCTTATATCTTTTTGACCTTATTAATCCCAAGACATACAAAAACGAATATCTATGTTTATTTGAAACCATTGATTGATAAGTTAAATTTATTTTGGAGTAATTGTGTATGTACATATGATATTTTTGTTAAACAAACATTCCTACTACAAAATGCATTAATGTGGACAATTAGTGACTTCCCAACATGTGGAATGTTATCTAGCTGGAGTTCACATGGTCTGAAATCATGTCCTTACTATATAAGATACAATAAATCATTTATTCTCAACCATGGAAAAAACATTTCTATTTTGACAATCATCGTAGATTTATTCCAAATAATCATCCTTTTTTAGGAACAAATATCATTTCTAAAAAGGCACATTCGAAAGGGATGAACGTCCAAACAAACATCTCAAGTACAGGTCTAAAATTAGTTTTATTTTCATTACAACCAATCACATTTGGACTATAAATAAACCAACAGAAAATTCATTTCATTGGGAATGAACAAAATTGGATAAAATGGAAAAAAATTGGGATCATCCATATTGGGCTGATTGTTTTTTCCACCACATGTTGGATTTCATGCATATTGAGATGAAATATTTGGATTATTTATTTCATAATGTTTTCGATACACCAGTTAAGACAAATGATAATGTAAAGGCATGATTAGATCTTGACCAAATTTGTAGGAGACTAGAAGATGAACTGTTTGAAAATGTCAGATCACAGAGTATAATGAATGCAAAAGCATCTTATACACATTCCAAAGAGAGTATCAAATTATTTTTTTAGTGGATTTCATATTTGAGACATCTAGATGGCTATGCTTCTAATTTGGGATGTTTTGTTATGAATAGTCATATTACTGGATTAAATATTCATGATTGTCATGTTATAATGGAAATAATTATTCCAATTGGATTAAGTGTATTATTGAATTCTATGATTTAGGATTTTATAACAGACATATTTTATTTTTTCAGACATTTTTGTGGAGACAACAGACTATGATTCACTATGTAAACAGGAAGAATATGTTGTTGTAATAATTGAAAAATGGAAATACATTTCTCATCGGCTTTCTTTGAATCAATATAACATCTTATATAACACTTTTCAAATGAATAGAAATGTGGTGGTCTGGTACATTTTCAATGGATGTACCCATTTGACAGATACATAGAGAACTTGAACAAATAAGTATATAACAATACATTAGTTGAACGCTCAATTGCTTAAGCTTTTTTTCAAGAGGATTTTTTTTCAACTCTCATTATTCTAAATTTGAATATCCCCCAAAACACAACATCATGGGACCTAATGAGGGGAATTTTGATGATGTAACATTCAAAAAATTATTAGTTTTTTGTTCCGCCAGAGCTAGGCTTTGGTGGAGTTCATGAACAATGGATTTCATGTGATGAACATCAAAGAGCCTAAACATATGTTTTGCTCTTCTTTGAAGAAATTTCATCATTTTTACTATAATTGATTCTATCACTTATTTTATATTTTATGTTATAGTAAGTAAATTTATATTATTTGTATGTTATATGATAATCATATCAAGAAATAGATTTCACAAATTACATCAGCTTCTCTTGAAGAACATTGAAATTTATTTTCTCAATGGTTTCAAAAATTGGTAACATAAATTATTGATGGTTTAACAAATAATTTCAGTTTATTATTTATTATAATGATAATTTTTTTTTCAAATTTTCAAATTTCTCAACATGCTGCTAATATTGAAAAGAGATTGTATATATTGAGTATCCCACTATTAAAAATGGTCTAATCATATAATTCATAGGGGGTGAATGGTTTTCAATTTCATACACATGCATATGGGGAATCAAAAAAAATAATGAACATTGGATTTTTCTTGAGAGGTTCTCAATATAGGGAACCTAAATATGAATTTTACGGAATGCTGGATGAAATTACTTAATTGTGTTATCTAGGACAAAATTAAATTAAGATGTTTAAATGTCAGTGGTTGGATACTGAGATAGGGTTTCATCTTCATCAGACTCATGGAATCATCTATATTAAATATAAAAGCCTTCTTGCTATAAAAGATCTAATTTTAATATCTCAACTGGCACATCAAATGTATTGGGCAAAGTATTGTGCTACTTCAAGGGACCTGAGTGATTGGTGGAGCATAATAAAAATTTATTATTAGGAAAACCAGTTTATTCAAAGTGAATATTATTCTACTGAAGTGAAACAAATAGAAATTTTTCAAGAGACTACTCAAAATCTATCTTTTTCAAAAAGAGACATGAATATAAATGATGACACCCCTCGATTAAGGGTCGATGGTGATGATGATGCTAATGATGTTTCAAATGAATTTGAAATGGAAAGAGAAAATGAAATTGAAACTAATATGGATATTGATGATGCTGGGGATGAATACAAAGACATTGAAATTGTTAGATATGAATTTGATGATTAAGGTGATCATTAACATAGTTAAATTCAAGTTATACTAATAAAACATATATATCTATATATTATAGTAATTTTCAACTATTTTTTTAACAACAATCATTTTGTGTTTTAGATGGACGACGATCTATTTCGTTAGTTGTTGGAGGTTGACCAACATTGGGCTGAGAAGGTTTTGGTATCATCTAAACCTCAGCCTACTGGATGTTCAGGGGGAATGCGGAGGGGGTGCGGTCTTGCATGACTAATGATTCCTGACCCTATCCCTGAGCGACGTCCACTCCTTGGCTTCGATCCATGCATGTGGGGGTATGGTAACCTATGTGTTTTATTTATATTTATTTATTATATTTATATAATAATTGTTTAATTATTTATTATTTTTTCACATTTTTGAGCATTTCTCTGTTGGAAAGGGGAGTTATCTTGAACAACTATTTTTCTCATCCATGGATCACATTAGAACATATTCCTATTGATGTACATCTCAGTGTCTTCAATTTTTTGTTGGTACATTAATAAATAATATTTATTTTGAAATTTATTACATTAATATCTTGATATTATAAATTACTTGTATGGTTTCCGGTATCACATCGATGATATAATGGATGATGATATCAATAAAACATGGGAGGTGTCTATGCGTGACTGTTTCCTTCATTTTTTTCACAATTTGAGAAGGATGACCATAAAGAAAGATGGAGTGAATGTATTTGATGGGTCTTGTTGTGACCACCAACTATAGTACATTTCATCTAACATTTTTGATGGATTATGTTCACATTGGTTGGGTGGTGGATTTCAGAAGAGATATTCATTGGGCCGAACGAACTGGGGTAGATAGGAGGTGACACATCGATCTGGTAGGCATACATTCAGTACACATAGAGAGGATCCGGTAAGTATCTTTTTTAAATGTTTTATATAACATTAAATATAAATAGTTAATTTTATATTCATATATGCTTTCGAGCAGCCTGATATTATGGAGTACGATCTTTATTGGAGGATGTATAGTGATCCTGCCACTGGAGAGATTAGAGGTGATCAACATAATTAGATTGTGGTCAGTATTATTTCATTTTCTAATTGAAAATTAACTCCATATAACATTTTCACTATTTTATTTTCAAATTTTATTTGAAGGAGTCATATAAGGCCATGACCTCTCAGACCCTAGCTGAGATTCAATCCAAGATTACTATTAAGACTAGTGACCACCATTTTGATGAGGCGATATAGATGCAAGAAAACCAGTATGCCTTTGAAAAGGGTCGAGTAGTTGGTATCACCTCTCATTTGACTCATAGGACTTATTATGGTACTAATTAGATGTTGTAATCCATCTTAAATGGATCTCGGGGAGAGGTATCATCTTCTAGCTCATAGTATCAGGACCAGCTACGAGCTAAGAGTGAGTAAATAGAGATTTTTCAGAAGAAGTCGGAAGAGATGTGTTAGCAGCAACAACAACAACAGTAGTACAAGGAGGGTATGTGTCAATAGCATCTGCTACAGTAGCAGAACGAGGGGGATATGTGTCGATGGTAGTAGCAACAACACGAACAGATGGAGTATATGCGCAAACTAACTCATAGTTTAGAGATGGAGTTTCCTCCCCACTCTCCTCTATCTCCTCTAGCTCCTCTAGCTCCTCTAGAATACTATCTCCCCTATTATTTTTTTGTTATGTTAAAAATATTTGAAATCAATATTTATAGTAATATAAATTATTTATAGTTTTTTCCTATTGTATTGGTGTGAATACTGTATGATTTAATTTTTTATTTTTATTTAATTTTTTATTTTTTTATTATTAGTATTATATTTTTTAATGTTTTTTTTATTTTAATAATAATAATATTATTAATTTATGATATTTTTATATATTTTATTACGAAAATGGAGAATTTTAATTTTTTTATTTTTTTAATAATAATGATATTATATTTTCATTAATTTTTCATAATTTTAATAAATATATTTTGTTATTTTATTCAGTAATTTTGATGGGTCCACATCAAAAATAGTAAATATATATTTTTAAAATAATTATTTTCAATGAGAAAACGAGATGGTCGTAAATACTTTTTTGTGATGGGCTCATGTCAAAAGGTGTTGATATATATAACATATATAAACTGATAACTATTTGCAAAGGGAAAATGGTCTCATCACAAATACTTTTTTGACGGGCCCGTCGCAACATGTTTTTATATATATAATGTATATAATTGGAGAGTTATTTGTGTCAGGGAAGTTTCCTGTCATAACTAGTTTTTTTTATGGGCACATGGGAAAAAAACTTTTTGCGATGCCATTTTCTGCAACGAACTATTTACGACGGGACCCTATCACAAAAGCTCAATTGTGACGAGATCTCATCAAAAATATCCCGTTGCAAATGCCTCAAATTATAGTAGAGGAAAAATTATTTTTATGGTATTATGGAATAATGAAACATCTATGTATTGTTCCATTATAGTTTTACCTTAAGGATTTAAGAGCATGTGATGAATGACACTAGTAAGCATGAAAAGTGATTTAGGACAAAATGAGATATTTTTTGGAAAACGCGTGATTAAGGGTAAGATAACACTTAATATGTGCATGATGCTGGAATAATAAAATATATAAATTTTTTATTATGACAAAATTAATGGGATTGTGTTGATTAAATTGGAACTCATAAGATGAAAAAAAAAATTATGATGTCATATATAGAGTCTATAGAATATTCAGATTTATTATATAAGGAAAGAGTTAATTTTTAATTCCATATTTTTTTCACTGAAGGTCTATGGTAATTTAGGTTTTACTATATTTCATTAGAATACATGATAATGGTCTTTGCATGTTTCATATGTGATAATTAAGAGCCACATCTTGTTTTCAAGGGTTATATGATATGTTTATTACTATTATTTTGATATTATTGGATTTTAATATTTTGGAAGGTTTATTCAGAGTACTCCATGGAATTTCTAATGGATTTTTTTGCTTGATTTTTTTCTTAGGATGTTGCTATTCAGTATGGAGGATTATCTAATTTAGGTTTACTCTCCTACCAAGGGATGTGAAGTCATTTTGGGTATGCCAAATTCTTTTTGTGTGTAGCTTCTTGTAGTTTTATAGTTTTACTCACCAACACTATTATATCATACCTTTTTATGGTCAACATAATCCTTGATACATAAATTATCATGTACATGTTGAGATGGTGATGACCCCAGGAAAAGAACAGTGTGACTCGCTACCCATTCCTGACATTGGTAGACATCACCCTAAGGATGTAGAGACACTATCTCAAAGAAAGCCACTTTTTGTTTTTTTCAGACCACCAGTGTCTCAGGTACGTCTCTGCCGAGATAGACATGAACCTGAGAGAGAGAAAATGGTTGGAAATTCATACATGAAAATGACATAGAGATAGTCTAAAATCAATGAATAGGAAATATTGAAGCAATTATATTAGTATGATGCCTGAGGATCGCCTATTATGGAATGTCTCAGAGTAGTTGTCTTACCTTCAGCTTCCCCTAGTAAAGTAAGAGGTTATATGTTTCTTCAATTGATGGTGTTAACTCCTTCACTTATTGAGCATTTAAGAGGGTCTCTATTATGAGATATCAACTGTGAAATAAGATATGACCATATATCCTTTAGTGTTTCACTAGATGCATATTCTAATGGTGGGAATCATGAGAACCTATTCCAGGCATAAACTATCTAATGAGTTTCATCAGGCTATTCGGGGCTGTGAAAAGAGATAAAGAGGTTGCCTACCACTATTACCTACCCCGATTTGATGTATTAGACACAAGAAATATCTTTCATTATATATATGTGGAGTTATATGCATGTTCCTACATGCATCATCGATAGTATAAGACCATATGAGGACGGAACATTTATTGGTCTGTGTGTAGTGGAAAAACAAAAACATGAAGGTTTTCCTTAGAGATGGATATCCATATCTGATCTCAGTACGCAGGTATTTTTCCACAATTTATGATTTTTAGGGATGAAAATAATGATGAAGTTAATGATTTATAGACCCATTTCCCTTGTAATAATTTTTAATATTTTTATATATCTTTCTTGAGCTAGGCATAGTGCTAACAAAAATTCTGAGGCCTGATGTGCTCGGAATAAGTTTTATAAAACTATTATGTATATTTTATACTATGAACACAAAGGATATGGGATATCACTCAAAATGTAAGTCATGTAAGAAAATCTAGGCCAAAATTGAGTATGGAACTCGAAGTTTACCCTTGGCGGGGCATAAGATTTTTCAGTGTGGGACTTATATAAGAAATTTTACCCAAGGGATTATCCTAAATTAAATAATGAAACATTATTATTTTACTCCGTACATGATACCAAATAACTCTTAAAATAATATCAGATTATAATTCTAAGTCGAACATTTAATTTTTAATTTGTTGTTTTACCGAAGCATGACATTAATTGGGATGCCACAGATGTTTCAGATTCTTCATCTGTTGGTGGGGGTTTCAGTCGATTTATTTGAAAACGAGTTGAAGGGACAATAATTAGAGTTAGAACCTAATATGTATATCCCTCTCCCCCCCACAAAACCCTCTCATTCTTCCATTATTCATTGAATCAGGGATTTTTTAGGAACCTCGATGAATAAAAGTAGGATCATGATGAATGTGTCTACAGTGATAAACAGATCAATCAAGGTATTATTTCTCTAACTTTTTTTTATGATTGATTTTTTATAGACAAATTCATCATTAATCATTGGTTTCATCATTTTTTTTATAAATAATAAATGGCCACACGAACACAACCATCGATCCGTATTTAAATCCCATGTTTTATCCAAAAATCAATCCATTCACCATGGATATTTATCACACGCTTTTTTATGCATCAATCCACTTATGGATCATCAAGTAATTTATAGCGGAATAATGATCTCATAATGAGGAATGTTGATCCATTTTTTTGGATCAGAGATCGGGAAATCAAAGTGGTCAGTATGGCGTGGAGAAGAATCTTTTGGTGGTGGAGACTAGTGGTGGTGTACAGAAGAATTCATGTGGAGCAGAGCAGCTAGAGAGTTGGCAGCGACCAAGAAAAAGTCACTAGTGGGGGTGGTTAGCAGTTATGTGGGGGACAAATGGGTGATAGAAGGTTAAACGATGTGGGTTATCGTCTTGACCAAGATAGAAGAGCCACCATTGGGGAGGTCCCATCAGGTTGAGGACGAGCTAGAATAGTTGCAGGTGGGAGGGTCTGCAAGGATGAGCTTTGATCCAGAGATACATGCTGGGATGGAAAAAGTAGGATGGAACAGGTAGTGGGGTCCGACAAAAATGTGTGAGACGGGTTTGAATCAAGCAAGAGTGTTTCAAATGGATGAATCTCCTACACCGACAGTTCGATTAATGCATTTTCTACGACCATGAATCCCTCTCTCATGAGATTTTTAAGTATTTACCCAATACATCAGAGTTATAAAAAGGTTATACCCATTACATAAGTAAAACCATGGCTATGTTTTCCACAAGATCATGTCATGCAATCATAACTCAAGAAATTATATTAGCATCATATTTTTTTCATTTCAGAACCCATAGAAAAAAGAAAGGTTCCATAATAAGTTCATAAATTAATAAAAAATTAAAATAATATGGATTCATATTCATTTCCTCATGTTATATCTAGTGAAAGAGAAATATGAATTATTAACATCATGAAATAAAAAAACATTCAGAGATAGAATATAAATTGAATCCTTCGCTCATATCCCCAATAAAGAATAGGTAAATACAAATATTTCATCTTAGATGGAAAATAATTTTGATTGATAATTTAAAATATTTCTAGGCAAAATATTCATTTCTCTTTGAAAAAACACTTTTTTAGGCATAAAACACTTTGAAAGACCTTTTCATCGAAAATAACCTAGAAACATATAAATGATGATTTTAGACTCATTTAAAAAACATATTAAAAAATAAATCATTTTCAAAATCTATTTCAATTAAATTGAAATTAAAATATCATTTAAAAAGTTTTATAACATTTTTCTAAAATATGTTTTTGGATGAAAATATATTTTCAACTGAGGAGATAAATAAAGTTTATTTTTCATAAAACAAATTATTAATTAAATTAAGTAAAAAAACAATTTTAAATAGATTTATTTATTTAAAATGACAATAATAACTAGTGTATAATAAAATTAAAGATAATTAATAAAATTTAGAACCTGAAATTTTGACATTGGATATGTAACCATAAACAATCTCTATGAATGATGAGATTGTGACATAAAATCATTACCACTTTTGAAAAATTGAATAAAAATAAAAATTAAGGAATAACATGAAATTAAATTTAATATATCATTAGTATGGATAAATCCATGATATTACATGTAAAATTGGATTTATATAAATCATGAGAAATAATATAGCTATGTACATCTAAAAGAAGGAAAATTATGATGAAAATCCCATGTCGATTTGGTAACTTCTGAACCGTAAAATCCTTGAAAGAGAGATCCTGTAAGTTATATGGATATAATAATAATTTTATATATTTGAATTAAAAAAAAATTCACTAAATTTATATACACAACATATAATAAATATTTACATTATATTGAATGTATCATAAGGAAACTGAAACTAAGGCGAAAATCACTTACTATAACTCATAGATTTTATTGTACTAATTAAACCCTCTAGTATAATAAATTTAATTTTTTTATAAATATATTAATGAATAATAATTATATATATCATATAATATATTACTTTCTTATGACATTTTATTTCCATATAATTAAAAATTTCATCTTAATGTCAGCTTTCATATAATAACCGTATTGTTTTTTGTATATGTTTTGACCTATGATTTTTGTCATATTAAATATATAGTAGTTTAATTATATACATCTTGTATACCAAAATTGAAATTTCATATATATTCAGATTATTTTTATTTTATATTAATGAAAATAATTTATTTTTGGAAAATAAAACACACTGTTCATTGAGACTGTAGGATGTACGTATGCATGATCATTGTTTCTACTTTTTTCATATTGAAGGAGATAAAAGTAAATGTGTGTGTATATATATTATAATTAAATTATCATATTTATGTTATATATATCACATATTTTTTTTAAAAAGATCCTAAGTACATCTCATTTCATGTGTAATGAGATCACATCCCTTCACTAGCCTGAAGTGTTCCATTCATAAGAATGATGATATCATATTCATATAGAATGGAAAGAATAATTTTATTTATGATATAATATTTTTATAATCATAATATAATCTTAAATATCATAAATAATATATACAATCTATAATTTAATCATTATATCCTACTATAAGAGGAGTTAATAGAAAAATGAGTGACACTTGTTTAAAAGGAAGTAGTTCATTGTACGCACGAATAATGAATTGATAATAAATTTGAGGTAATTGAGTGAGACTTTTGGTCATAAAATTTAAATAACAATATATAACCATATATAGAATATAGAGCTTATTATATAACCATGTTATAATAAGAATCTAAGGAGAAGGATAAACAAAATAAAGATTCTCATTGAATAAAATTACATATTCTTTAGGTATTCCCCTTAATTTTATATTCAATCCATCCTAGGATTGATATAATCCCAAACTAATAGTTAAATTATTAGAATAGGGGTTTCTTGAAGTTATTTTATCAGTTTTTTTGAGGAAAATGTGTTGAGAGGTTTGATGAATAGGGGAGAGTGAGTTCCCTCTTGTAATTGGAGAGGGGTAACATTATTTTGAATGAATAAAAAATAAATTTTTATTAAATATAAATGAAAGCAAAAATAAATAGTGAATCAAGGGTTCCTAAAATAAGGAATACCAAGAGAATATCCAATAATTATTATTTTGAAATATTAGGGTAAGGATATAAGAGAATATTAAATGATGAGTAGATAAGACACATCTCCAAAATCCCCCAGTATATGTACTGCTTATTGAAAACCTATGTTAAGTTTATTGTAGTCTGATATTATGAAAAATATATTTTTTTATTTTTATATAAAAATAAAAAACTAACCAAGGGAGTTCATGAATGTTTTTCATAATATTATATATAAACATAGAATCCAAATCCACTTTTCTAATTGAAATTATTATATTATGACAAATGGTGACACCATCGAGAATGGATTTGGACATTTTAAGAATTGAGTTACCTTCAACATTAAAGAAACTTAATGCCAACACTACTGATCTAGTATTGTAAGGGATATTTCCACCGCCTCCAATCATATTTTTAGTGTAATTCTTATAAATACCTAAATATATCACTATTGGGAGGTATCTCTTACCCCATGTGGTTCTAAAATTGATTAATAATAGAGGGAAGAGATTAATTATTTGATACACATATCCATCATGGAAAATGATAATTGTTTTTCATGTAAATCCTTTTTCTTTAGGATTACTCAATTTTAAGGTTATTTTTTTAACCAAAGCATTTTGAATGTTTTTACTTTCCCAGGTAAGTTATACATTAAGAATAAAATAATAAAGTGTTTTATTATATAATTTAGATATAGTGATTATGAATATTAATTCAAATTTATTAAATAAAAAACCTTTTTTTAATTTCAATTTTAATAAAAACACATGTAATTCACAAAACCTCATTTTAACATTTATCATGATAATAAATTTTTATTTCTATCACAAATAATTCTATCAAAAATATAATTTTACATTATTTAATAATATAAATTATGATTATTCCAAATTTAGAATCATTTTTTCAAAATTAAATTCTAATTACTTGAAGAATTTAATTTTAAAATATTCCTTAAGATGTGATGAGAAAGTTGATTTTTTAAGAGTAATTGATCAAAAGATTTTAAAGTGTTTACATCTAATTTCAATACCAAATAGATTCTAATGTCCAAAATTAAATAAATAGATATATAATTTATGTAAATATAATTTCAAAATAACTAATAATATAATATAACTTTATAAATACATTAAATGAGACTACACTTTTCAATTAAAATCTAGTATTTTCACTATTCTTAAAAAATAAAACATTTCCGAAAAATCTCAAAAATTGACCATAATATAATATTGGTAATAAAATTTAGAAAATTTGTTTTCCCTATCAAATTAATATTCTAAAATTTGAAGGATTGTATTTTAAAATAAGTGTTCCATAGTTAGAATACTACATTTTAGAAAAAACTGTTTGAAACCTAAAATTTGATAATTTTATTATTTCTAGAAATCATTTAATATTAATATTTTGAAGTTTATTGAATATATAAAAGGTAACTATCATTAAAATAATTAATAGAAATTTATGTGGTAAATTAATTGATATAAAATACATATTATCACATAAAAATAAGTTTTTAATGAATGAATTCCTCTTTATTTTCAAGAATGGGTTTTATTTCCATTTATAATTAATTTTTCAACAAATAATTAATATAATTTACTTGTGTAAATAAAATTTTCATAATTTTGTTATTCCAATTAAATCACTGCACTCGAAAATTTATTCAATAACTACCATATTAATTAATAATATTTTAAAAGTATTACATGTTTCGTTTAAACATGATGCTTCATGTAAAACATGTTGGACTCTGTATTATGTTTGACATAAGAAAAATTTATTGTTGCATGTACCACAAGCAAAACTTAATGATTCATATATGGAAATCTTTATATGGTGTTAAATAAAAATAAATATTCATATCACATATCGTGAAATGCAATCCATAATATAATATTAATTTATTCGAATAAAATAATTCATACAAACTCGAGTTGTCACCAACACTAGAGTCTATATACAGAAATCCGAACTCAAATAACTAAACACAATTTATATAAATCCCAAACAAATCACTACTAAATATTATATATAATAAAGAAAAATGGAAAACAATATTATGAAAGAAAATTATCATGACCCGGCCCATCAGGTTCTAACTAGATGAGGATAAGTTGATTGTGAGTACCCTAAGCATGCTTCCACTATGATACGAGTTGGATACCAGTGTGAAGTATCCATATCACACACATTGGAGGCATTATCCAAATGTATATGTACAGACACACATCTCTAAGACATATATTTTTTAATATGAAAAATAACACAAATAATAAAAATGCAATAATAACATTGATCCCATAATAATATTTTAAAACAGATTCTAAAAGTGATTAAAGGGTTATATAAATTCACACACAAAAAATCACTACTAAAAAAATGGGCAACATCTGCGCTCAAATCGGGCTTTAACAGTGCTAAAAAAGAGCTGTAATGCTCAGCGCTGATAAATGGGCGGGCCCCTTTAGCAGCGCTGAAAAAGCGCTATTAAATCCTTGCCTACTACAAATAAGAAATCTGCATCAGTACAGCCAGCCAAACAAGACCTGTAAAAAAACCAGTATATCAAACAAGAAAGTGTGATCTACTAATTATTCATTATGCAAGACATAAATGTACCATTAAATAGTTACATTGCCCCAAACACCCATAACACAACCCAACCACAACCTTCATCTCAATGTACTCAATTGATCTAAACACTAAGATGGATTTTACCCAAGACTATCTAATTCAAAACACCGATCATGTCATCAACCAACCACTTAATTTCTATGGTGCTTCCCACTATATGCTTTAACTCACAAACACCACCATATGAGGTTTAAAACCTCCATCATCGAGAAAGAACCACTATAACCCCAACTAAAACTCCACAACATACCCAACATGTTTTCTAACTTACCTTGCTTAGACATCCATGGGAACACCGACCAATGTTATCATCCATCTATTCCATCAAAACCACATGGAATGGATGTGAATCCATCATCCATACATGAATCATGGACAATTAAACTTTTCCTCAAAGATTGAACACATTTTCAAAACTTAGTTAACATTTCAAAACATAAAATAGATGTGGCTTACAACTCAACACATTTGTTCCTTTTCCCTGGAATAATTTGAAACATGCACCACATAGGTTGTAAAAGTAGTAGAGGATAGATCTCTTTGATCATACAAAGCCATAAACCCAAGTTTATCCTTGAGGAAACTGATGAGTGATTTTTGTGAATGCTTTTTGGAACTAGGAAGTGACTCGCTTGATGAAACACAAAAAATATATTTAAATGTAGCCTCACTTGATGAATAATTAGAACAATTTTCTATATTGGATGCTCTTAATGTCATATTTAGCATTTCATCTTGTTCATCAAATGGATTGGTCAACTTCCAATCTATCATGGAGGTTGTCACACCACCATTACATGCAACTAATGATCAGTGGTAGCTTGATTAGCAAAACAATCATGAGGGAACTGGACATGAAAGATCATGTGGTGCCATATTTGCTCAGCAACCTCAATTTACCCCACATGATATACGGCTATTGCATGATGTCCAAGACATAGCGAGAGGAGAAGAGAAGTTGAAAGTCTCGTAGACGAACAACATCAACAATGAACATCCACCACCCCTTCACTATATGCATCAAAATAATATCTTTAAGAATGTCCATGTGAATTTCTATCTTACTTCCATCGAGGATGATGCATGGTGGTCAAATTGTTTTGGAAATTGTTTATCTTCATTTGTGCCTTGTACTTGCACCCATGAATTTGAAGGTCATTATGCATACACGATAGTTGACCTTCTTAGAGAAGAGTTTCTGGAAGAGTATAAGAGACATGAAGCAATGAAGATCAGTAGAGTGTTAGAGAAAATGTGGTTTCTACAAACAATGTGGCAATCGTCTTGTGCAACGCGGCCTAAGTTACAACTTGCATGTATTGTACTTTATTTGTTTCTGGAGGGTTTCAGTGTAAATTCATTTTGGAATGATCATTTCTATTCATTTTTTTAGGTTTTTTTGACAGTCGAGGGGAAAGGGTGGGGTCTACAGACATTGGAGGATATGTCGAAGGGTGATTTTGTGTGCTGATATGTTAGAGAAATGTTAACTCACACAGAACTACAAGAGAGAAAGCTAACTAACAGTAGTGAAAATCTGGCATATACAGTTCTCTTAGATGGTGATTGGGGTTCGGGGAGGTTGAAGGGAAAATAGGCCATTTGGTTAGATGTTAGATACTATGGAAATGTTTCAAGGTTTATTAATCATAGGTAAACAAGGCATGTATAGCTCAGCACTGATAAAGGGGTGGGCCCCTTTAACAGTGCTAAAAAAGCGCTGTTAAAGGCGACCTTTAACCTTGCAACATTTCCATAGTATCTAAGATTTAACCAAATGTCCTCTTTTCCCTTAAATCTCCCTGAACCCCGATCACCATCTATGAGAACTGTATATGCATGCTTTTCACTACTATTAGTTGGCTTTCTCTCTCCCAGTTCTGTGTGAGTAAACCTTTCTCAAACATATTCACACACAAAATCGCCCTTTGACATATCCTCCAATGTCTGCAGACCCCACCCTTTCCCCTCGGCTGTCAAAAAAACCTAAAAGATAATGAATAGAAATGATCATTCCAAAATGCATTTACACTGAAACCCTACAGAAAAAAATAAAGTACAATACCTGCAAGTTGTAACATAGGCGACATTGCATAATCCGATTGCAACATTGTTTGTAGAAACCACATTTTCTCTAAAACTCTATGATCTTCATTGCTTCATGTCTCTTATACTCTTCCAGAAACCCATCTCTAAGAATGTCAACTATCGTGTATGCATACTCACCTTCAAATTCATGGGTGCAAGTACAAGGAACGGATAAAGATAAAAAAAATTTCCAGAACAAGTTGACAAATGTAACTATTTAATGATACCATTATGTTTTTCATAATAAACAATTAGATAGTCATGTTTGTGAATGATTTTTGGAACTAGGCATTGACTCGCTTGATGAAACAGAGGAAAGATATTTAAATGTAGCGTCAATTGCTGAATCATTGGAACAATTTCCTACATTGGATGTTCTAAATGCCAGATTTAGCATCCCATCTTTTTCATCAAATGGATTAGTGAACTTCCAATCTATCATGGAAGTTTCTGCATACATGCAACTAACGATTGGAGACTTTACTGGTTCATGCGTGGTATGAAGGTATTTTGGAAATTTTACTGGTTTTTTTGTCTCAAGCCCAATGAAATGTGGTTCATCATTCTTTCATGTTGCTGGTGCATTTCATCTGTTAAAATGGACAAATGACCCATTGGAGAAAGAATGTTTTATTTAATAATAATTACAATTTTTCTACAAACATTTACATACAAGAATGTTTTATCTTTTTATCTCCATGAACCCCTCTCAAAATTGTCCCCCAATTATACATGTCTGCAACTCTTGCAATAAAAGTCAAATCTTCATTCTATTTATGGAAAATCTTGCATCAGGTATGCGGACCACTCGTTTCTGATCATATCTACATTGTCTTGTGAATATGATGCTTTTTAGCATTCATAATAGTACTGAAAAATATATAAATAACGAATTAATAAATAATTTTAATGAAAGAGTACTTGTTTTCGAAAATACCTCTTTAGGGATGATATTTTGTACATTGACAACGATCTCTCTCATGAATCTACAAACATAATAACCACAATCTTCGTATTTTGTTTGTTTTGGAGACTGCAAAAACATTGATCATGAAGTGAGTAAGTAACTTGTCTTGATATATGTTTGGATAGTGAAATTTTATTATATATACCCTGATAGTTGTCCAGACGTAGTACTTGCTCGGCTCCTTATGCTTAGCCCCTATCCTCATACCATGATTTAGACGATATTGGTAAACCACCCTGTCATAACAGAATCCTCAGTAAAAGATAATATATATTATATAAATTTATGTTTAGACCTAAAATGTAGGATTTAGTGTCTTACAGATTGAAAAACCGCATCACATACAGTCGGTTTGATGAATATTCGTGCTTTGAATTTAGAAAATAAATCTTGGTAGTATCCAAATTCACCGCAATTAGCAGCCAATGTTGACTAAATACACAAAAAGGACTAAGTAATGAAATAAATGAGATGGGACATGTGGATGGTGGAACATTCCTTCAGTGGAAAGGCTTGGGCCATGATGGTGGAAAGCCTTGAGTGACAATGTTGGGTTTTAATGAGATGGGACATGTGGATGATAGACCATATCCTGAGTTATGAGGCAGTGGGTTAGGATTTGAACCTAGGACAATACCTTGTACCTTTTAATAGTGGTTTGAGTTCTTGGATGATGCTTTCCCCGAGACTTTGGCTATGGGTTGGAACATGGGTACCAATATGATGTCATGTGGCGAAGATGGAATTTTTTTATCGTACCAAATATGGAATGATCATGTGTTATGGTGTCATTGTTAGTATATAAAGACCTAACGTTCACTGAGTCAGGGTGCCCTAGTTAGCACATGACATCCAACATTCTTAGGTGATGTTTTTATTTTCCTCATCCACACATGGATATGATGATATATACTAGGGGAACATGGTGTTACCCTACTGAGATGTATTTGTCACACCATACATAGGAACTTTGGAGCATGTTCATTCCATATATCTATTTTATATTTTTGATCATAGGTTTTACATGGGATCAATCTGAAGCATCTTGAATGGCATCGAGTGATTAGGATTTCACTATGGCCCAATGATGGAAGTAGAGTTGGTGTGTACTGTTCACGGGGTAAATCAAGAGCGAAAAAATATTTAAAACATGCACTATATAAAATGTAATCTAGACATTTACTATAAACAATATAATCGAATTCCAAACACATAGGCATAAAAAATGATTGGAAAACCCAGTTCACATCACAAAATTAATATATAGAACAACAATAAATGCACAAAAACTCACACTAAAAACATCTAGATATTTTAGGGTATCCACTGACCTTGGGAGAAGAAATCGATGAAGTCCAAGGAAAAACTCAATGGGTGAGGGAGCCTTCTGCGCTGCCTCGGGAGGGGAAGACACGACCGCCGGAGTGGGGGTGCACGGGAGGAGCTTCCAACTATTGAGTATGGTCTAGAGGGGAGGTGGAGGAGTAGTGTTCAGAGGGAGGAAGATCCACGGAATATCTGCTGGAGTAGGGTTCACGCGGAGTATGGTCCAGAGGGGAAGAGGAGGAGTGGGGTTCGGAGGGAGGGTGATCCACAGAAGAGGTTCAAGGGGAAGGATAAAGAGTACGGCAGAGGTCTGGCAAAGGGAATATCGGGGGGAGGGAAGTTGTCGCAGGGGTACAGTACCGTGAGAGCTTGGGGCCTGATAAAAAAGAGGAGACTGTGTTCCTGCTTTTAATAAAATCGGAGAAAAGTTTTATCACTGCTACAAAGCGCTGATAAAGAGACCCTTTATCTGCGCTAAAATTTTTGTGCTGATAAAGGGTGGATTTATCAGTGCTTTTCTAGCACTGATAATGGTGTCCTTTATCAGTGCTACAAAAGTGCTGATAAATCCACCCTTTATCAGCGCTAAAATTTTAGCACTGATAAATGTTGGCTTTATCAGCGCTACAAAAGCGCGGATAAATCTACCATTTATCAGCACTTTTAATTAGCTCTCATAAAGATTATCCATTATCAATGCTTTTTGATTAGCACTGATAAATGGTGGTGCTTCCCTTGCCCGTTTTTGTATTAGTGAATATAAATAATCCCAACCATCTCATGGGGTGGGAATATTGTCAAGTGTTTCACTAGTATGAACCACTTTAGGTTTATCCCAATACAATGGTCCACTATATCTGGGTCCCCCATGACTCCTTCAAAAGGTATGTTGACTTCATAAGGAATTACATGTTTAGGGAAGATCCCTTGTAGAGGTGAGTATATTAATAAACAATAGGTAACGCCAAAATAACTAATCATAAATCATGAAGTGCATCCAAATCATCAGTACAAAGATATATGAATCAAGATACGAGACATAATGATTTTTAAGGGAAATCCATGATGTACTCATAATAGATAATCAACATCAAGGGATTTAAACTAACACAACCAACCACAAGACTACACTATAATATTCAAGGTCACCCTCATTCCAAGAGTTCTGAGTCCACTAGATATGAGGTCACTTATAATAATCATATGAGTGGTTTTTCTCATTATAGATTACCCATAATTATCTCATAGGATATCATATGTCCATCTATCCAAATATAGGTCACACATCAGATGGTTGGGGGATTCCACCAACCCTACGGGATCAATCTTCCATATAAGGGTTTGATGCACTATGAATGGTTGTCACAATAATACCATGGCCCCCCACATAGGAAGGATATAAATGAGGTCCCCACCCCATACATCACATAGGTATTCTGCAAAATCTATCTAAGTCAGAATCCATAGAGGGGATTAAATCATGTTTTGAGGATGTAATGTCTCACTACATCCAAACAAAAAAGGATTATAGAACTATAATAAACAAATCATAGTTAATACTAAGCTAAATTGGTGTTTCTATTTATATTATAATATGTAAATGGTGTGTATATAGAGTATAAAACATTTACATCTAACCTTGAACATGTATTTGTTTGAGCATGTGTTCATCATCTCTTTACCATATTAACCTTATTATTCCCAGGTACACCCAGTTGTTCTAGTATCCCAGTAGTAGTGCTTATGTATCAATCAATGTCTGAGTACTTGGTTGTTCCTTTATAATAAACAATTTCTCGTATTCTAGGACATTTTAATTCTTATGTACAATAGAGGTAAATACCGGGACACCAGAATTGAATCACACAATGTGTGACATGTCCCATATAGCATGTGGTAATTATTTTTCAGGAATCCTTAGCACTATATCTAGGGGTAAAACACATCAACTATCTCTAGATTAAATTCAATTTAATTCTGGATTTAAAGAAACACATGGTTCCCTTAATTGGTATTCTCTAAACACCATCTTCTCTAGTTCTACCACTGATCTCACTCGATGATTTTTTATCTCATCCGTCTAAGATTTTATATCACTTTTTGGATATAATCTGTCCAATAAATATGATAAGAAAATAGTATATTACTCATTAAAACCACCACAAGATGACTAGAAAGAAGATAATATCAATTAAATTATTTAACAATCATTGGTCATTAATGTTTATCACTTCATATTGATATCAACTCAATCAGAAATATCATCTATAAAATAAATCAACCAGTGATGCATGTATCATTTATTGTTGTGGAATTGATCCATGTTCAAAATAGGATATCAAAATGTGATGAATAAAAAAAATTGAAAGTTAATACATTATGTTTAATTGATCACAAATGAATAACTATTACACATCGATATCACTATAGATATCCAGAACCTCATTTGGTGACTAATCCATGGTCTAATCTCAAACAGTAATTGTTCACCATACTCTCCTCCCTTGTTCTCCTCTCAAATCAATGGTTATGAAGGTATCCCTACAAAATGGAAATATGATCCAACTCATGATATTAATATAATAAATACATTAATAAGATCATTTCAAGGATAATTAGGCCTCATAATTTATCATCGTCTGAGCACCCGGCTCCTAAAATATAACTAGATATATTTCAAATCTTTACATGGAAGAAATTGACACATTACAGTTAAGTATTTACATTGTTTTTAAGTTTATTTTATGCATCTATATAAGTATAATCATGTATTTTTACCTATATAAATATGAGTAATTAAATTTAATGAGTGTTTTAAATAATTCACAATGTATTTTTTTTGTAAATTTTTAGTTTCTTTTCTTTTTAATATGAAAATGATTATTTTTAATGAAATATATATCAGCACAATTGGGGGATGGGTTTAAATTTTAATTAATATATTTATTAACATCTTTTTTTCATAATTAATTCATGTAAATAACATTTGAAACAATTAACATGTAAAATATTTGTTTTCATAAGTAAAAAAAACTAGTAGGTTAGTAAATTATTACATTTCCAATATTTTTCTATAATTCTTATTTATTTTATTTGAATAAATAAAATTAGGGGGTTTATTGTATTGGATAAAATGAATTGTATATGATATGATATATGATATAATGATGTTGAATTATTAACATTCTTTATAATTTTTTAAATACATATAATTTCCTTGATGATTGTTGTGTTATTAATGTATTGTTATGTATACTTCTATGTTTTATAAGATTTTTGTTTTCAAAATATAATATTTTCAATATTAATTGTCTAACTATTTATGTATATATATGTATTTTGCGATATATTTTTAGGTTTATATGTTATTTTTATGTTATTATTTATTTTTAGAACTTGAATTTTTAATTATAAATGAATATAAAACGATGGATTATTTTTTAATGGTACTAATATTATTTTATAGTAATATATTATAAAATTATGTTTTTTCTCTTTATTATATATACTGAGAGTGGGTTTAATTAATTTTAGATATTTATTAAATTTTTAATCACTTTTTTGAGATTTATGGATATTTTATTCTCTAATCATGAAATATATAGTTTGGAATTTAAAAACATGAGAAGAGATTAGATATATTTATTTTTTTACTAATAATTATAATTATTTTTTCTCTATATTCATTTTTTAAAATAAATTTATTATATCTTCCATCCAGATACATATAGTCCTGGTTTTCTAAACATGTTACCATATCATGTTTATAGTTGTAGATTTTTTTCTACTTTGATAATGTACATATCATGAAGGTGACAATATCCTTGATTCCATTGAACATCTCTATGATATATTATTATTTTTAAAGAACCTATTCCCATTTATTTTGTCTATTTCTATATGTTTTCCTATAGTATTATTTATATCCAAATTTTATATAGTATATTTTATTAAGTTATGTCATATCTAAATTATCAAAAAATTAAAAAAAATCATTTTTTGTTATTGTTTACAATTTAATGATGTCTCTCGCTCTTATGAATAGAGTTCACTAGAAGAAATATCCTTGATAATCCTTCGAGAAATGGTAAAACTTCTCCTTTAATTTTCTTAATGGTGATTGTTTTGTTTTATTATAATTATTTATTGTTTTTATGATATTATTTTTATCATTGATTTTTATATTTACATGGTATCATTTATTTTTATTATTATTTTTTTTGAGTGTTTTAGATTTTAGAGTCACCCATTAATCATTGGTTAAAATAAAATCCAAAAAATATATTAGTTAATAATGTTCATCATTATGTTCAAAGGGTCTATAAATGAAATTAGATGTTTTTATTCAATTACATATTATACTGGATTGAATAAATTCTCTTAAACAAAATTTTGTCAGTTGTCCACTAAAAAAATGAACATTGTGGTATGAAATTATATAATTTATGTAGAATTAATTACCAACATTTACACCAAAGAAACAACCTGATCTATAAAAAAAATCCACCATGGTGGATTTAAACTAATAATTTATTTATAACTAAATATTTAAAGGTCACCAAAGCCAAGAATTTCTATGTCTAAGATGGATGAAAATGTATGGCCCATAGTTTCATTACAACTGACCCAAAAGTCCCCCTTTATGTTATATTAGGTTATTTGGTGTATCATGAAAATAAAACACACACGCCATACACACAATCCAGCAAATCAGGTCATAGCCCCTTATGGGATAACCTGCACAACTAACCACTTTTCGTTACATTGATAATGTACTATCCTTAAATGTCATGTAGACTAATCATTGGATGACCTAGAGATCCTTCTTACATCACACTTACATCACTTCCTTCTCATCATGCATGTTCAATGCACCCTTTGATTTCTATGAGGACCTTGTGACATGTAGGCCAAAATCAATGGATCAGAGGCCTAAATAGATAAATTGTACCGACTACTAAGGTTCCCCAATTGTACCTTATACAGAATCTTGGATATATTTATGCACTAGGGTTTGATCCTGGGTTTCATTCATACTTATGAGGTGTTTTAACTTGTGCATTATAGACTACATATGTCATATCCCACTCTCCCTTCACATGAAATTTTTTGATTTTATAGTGTTTTAACTACATTATACGACTTGAATGTTGCCTTGTTTCACATTCTATTTCACAAACCATACAATTTCATTACATGAATTTTTCCCAAGTAAAAAAAATAGTCATTTCCCATAGTATTTCATGTCAAAAAACCACATATCATAGACCAAAATACTGATATATTGTAATCCCCTCACATTTTTCTACACAACAAACCAACCATTAAATCAATATGCAGAAGAAATCAAATGATGAAATTAAATACCAAAAATTAATATTAATGTGGATTCTATAGATAATTAGATAACTAAATATCATGTTACAAATGATGTTTACTATAATATGATTTTTATATAGAGGTTTAAATCATTAGGATTATAAAAATGAAATAAATTTACCATCATGATGATATAGAATAATTTATTTTCTCATAATTAAGGTCACCATAATTTTATTTCATCTTCTTTTGAATGTCTTTAATTTTAAATTGTAATTTAGTGGTGATTGTTTCATTGTATTGACTCATTATATAATGGTATAAGGAATAGTTGAATAGTATTTTTTTAATATTGGAAGTATGTTAGGTTGTTAAAAGTTCATATAATAGGTGAAGAAATCATAAAACCATAATGAAAATTTAAATGATCTAATGTATTATAAATAACAACTATTTTTAGCATAGTTTTTCATAATATTATTATTCATGATGGTATTATCCATTATATAATTTTTTACTCAAAATTAAATTAAATAAACATATGCTTCAAAAATTAAAAGAAAAATTAAGCAAGAGAGCGATAGAAGTATCTCAATCATATTATTAAATGGAGAAACTATATAAAAATTATATTTATTGGTAGATAAAATTGAGAATGAAATATCTAATGTTAAAAGGTAATTTTAAACATATTTGGAGAGAATAAAATTAGTCTAGTTTTGGTGACACAGTTTTTATGAAAGATGTGTTTTGATGGGATTGTAGAGAATTACTAAAAATTGTTTATGGTTCTAGAATGAGAATATAAAATCATTCTATTTAATTATTGGAAAATTGAATACTAAAATAAATTAATTTTTTTTACAGATAAGATATTGGGGATAGTGACCCAAAATTATGTAATGTATTATTGATTCATTATTTTTATTCATGAACATGTAAATTTTATAATAATTTTTTAATAACTTCTATATAATTCACTTCTCATTTATAAAATCTATTTTTTCCTAGAAAATCATATTTCCCTGAATGGTCCTATGGTATGAAAGAATGTGTTATTTTATGCTTGATCAGTAAAGTATATAAATTATCATGTCCAAACTATTAATATTTTTAGTATCATAACTCAATCAGCTAAAATAAATAGAAAATAAATTCCTCAATTAATATTAGATAAAAATGTGTTCATAAGGAACTAAAAGGAGAATGATATTTTTTATTAACTCCACCCCTAAAATGTCATCATATTTCTATTTATCCAGTTGGGGCCACTCCAATATTGAAACTTCTAGGAATCTTAGTGCATTTTTATTATATTTGAAAAAAAAGAAATGATAATGTGTTTGTAACATATAGAAAATTTAAATCAAGGGAAACATTCAAAACATTTATATATTTTGTTATCTATTATTCACAAACACATGTAAAGCTATAGACAAGATTCAATTAATTATATAAAAAAGATATTTTAAAGGGAAGCATTTTAAATTTTAAAAAACAAATTCCCCCCCCCCCCCACTTGGCAATTTATCGTTCTAATAAGATCTATACACAAAAATTATATTATTAATTAAATTTCTAATTTACTATTACATTTAATCATTTAAGTCATATTAATATAACTAGTTTTATTAATATAACTAGTTATATATTATTATTAGATGTTGATAAGACTTGTATAGTTAAACCAATTATGATTCTGTTTCTAGTATAATAGAATCACAGATACATATGATAATGAATTATTTATAATTGTTTTTTCTAATTAACTATACATGGATATCATATGATAAAATGTAAAATATTATATTATTAAATATCTATAAAATTATAAAAATCAAATTGGTTTACAATCATGTTGAATTGTGAATCACTACCATCAAAAAAATTCATAAATAGGGCCATCGTTTTATTGGGATTATATTAAGTGATATATTTTATTAAATATTTATTTAATGTATAATGATTTCATATGTATAATTTATATTATTTGTTAAAAATAATTCAAAATATTTCATTGAAATAAATTTTTGAAATTGAAAACTTCATGGTAGTAGTTTTCAAATCCATTTTTGAAACCTAAGAATACTACTCATATATGAGGAATATATATGTGTTTTTTTACAACAACCACATAATAACCACCCATAAGAATATTATACTCAATAAATAATAAAATGATTCTAATTGTTATCATGAAAATAGTTCATGTAGTTTCTTATTAATTATATATTTTTATAATAAATTATTTTCAAAAATTTTACCCAAAAATATTAGGAATTTCAGGATGACTTTTTTTATACAAAATATTGCTTCTAAAAAATATATACATGGGAAATGTAAGGCATTGAAATAATATTTTCGTATTAAATTATTCAGTAACCATTATTATAAAAATATTTTATCAACATGATTTGGTATAACAATGATTTGGAAGTATTCTTTTTACTCCTTGTTTTTAATATACATAAAAACATTATTTTATTGTCAATGATAGAAAAAAAAAATCAGTTAATTTTATAATATAAATTTATTGAGATTTTCGTTTCATTATCAAAATTCTACACTCTAGAAAAGGAAATTGTGAATGGAATAGGTGGTTCTATATCATGGATCATGATGAATATGGGGTAATATAATATTAGTAATGTATTATGATAATAAAACACCGTAAATGTTTTAGTTGATTTCTAGTTATTCCAACTTTATTTAAACAAAATGGACATGTCCCTAATAATTGGAAAATGTCAATTATGTACATTATAAACATTGAAATTATAATTTTTATGAATATATTAATGAGTATTGAAAAGGTTTTACTGTGTAACAACCAAAATTGTATCACCCAGATCTTGTGGTATTTTATTTTAATGATAATAAATTATATAAAAGTTTACAAACGATATAAAGTTTGGAATCCTTAGGAAGAAAAATTATGTATACAAACATTATTATAATATTCATGAAACATGAAAAATAATTATCTCACATATTGATGACATTATATCATCTATGTATTTAGATATAATATTTTTATTAATAAGATGATGTAATCGATAAATGCCAAAACAACGTTATATGATATACATATAAAGTTATAAAAGATCATATACACTATATAAAACAATTTCAGATAATAAAATATATAATATTTGAATACAATAATAATAAAATAAAAAAGTAATGTGACGGAAAATATAAAAATGGACAATATAATTATGGTGAAATAGAAAATAGAGATGAATACATATAAACATTCATAAAAATACAATTGAGTTCTTATAATAAGAAAAGATAATAAGTAAGGATACTACCATTACACTAATAATGATTGAATCATTATAAATACCATTATATTAATCTAACATAAAAATATAATCCAAAATGATCACATAACCTCATCCAATGTATTTCATTATGTGATAGAAATATATAAGAAACCGAATTTTGTAAAATTAAAAAATTTTGAAAATTAGAAATTAGTAATCAATAATGTATTGTTTGTAACGGTGGTTCGTATAAAATCTGGTAATATATAAATATATCAACCATTTTTATGACCAATTTTATATTTTGGGTAACTAGGTTAGTAGCCTTAAATGAAATAAAACAGTACATGTTATTCAAATTTAATTGTACTTTTTATAATAAGTATCTATTTCAAGTGCGGTTTTAAGATATTTTGTAACACCTCAAGCTTCCACGATACGTTTCCCCTTGAATAATATAGTAGCATGTGTTGTATGCAACTTCGAGTTCTAATACACACCAAAACCAATCAAACTAGCCGTTATGAATAGTAATACCCACTTTTTGAAATTTTATAACTTTTATCATTCAAAATGGCCTTCATTTTTGGATTTGGAATATTGGAGTTATCTTAGGGTGGATTTTTTGTATTTTTTTGAAAACATTCAATGTTTGATGAACAGTGAAAAAACACTGAGTTATAGTTTAAACCTGAATTTTTATTCAAATAGTTATTTATTTTATTTATATTTAATTACGGTCAAAATATATACATAATACCTATATAAGTTCAATGTAATTCATTAGAGTTAGTTTAGAATAATTTTAGATATATAAAAATTTTATTGAAATTTTCACCGTCTTTTACCCACCTCCTAGGAGAATTTGAAAATTCACATAAAAAATAATTTTACCGCTTCTATGAGTGGAATTTTTAAAATCTGAGAGACATGGTTAATATCAAGGAGTAAAATGTGGTTCAACAAGATAAAAATAATTTTTGGTGCATAGAAAATTTTTACTTTTATTTACCACGGTTAAAAGTAAATAGGGTAATTAAGGGTAAAATTGATATTAATATTACCCTAACACATGTCCTAATTCTATTGGACAAGTGTATATCGAACAAAAACAACCTTAGGAATAAAATATTATCATTTAGGTCCACTTGGATTTGATTAGGATAGTTATTATTATTTAATTCAAAGAAGAGTAAAAAGAGTTAAAATCATTGTTTAATAACTATACATTTTTAATATACGGTTATGCATAAGATAAATTTGATTATAGATATTCATTATAAATATAAAACTATATCCTAAAGAATGATATTTTATTTATAATTTTTAGACATTAAATAATTTAATTTATTTATGACACAATGGTGATGCAGTAATTACCTAATTAATGAAATATTAAACTAATTCATATTATAAATATCAAAATAAATATAATTTGAGACTTTTTATGAATTCCACTATTTTTATAGGTTAATATGACATATTAGTATTGGTTAGATGGATTGTTTTTGAAGTAGTAATGCTGTTATGAAATTATAAAAAACCAAATACCCAATAGTGTCAAAATTGACATAAACGAGTTTTTAAAACAAATATTATATTATTAATTGATATTCTATTCCAAAAAATAAATGGTTCAGACAATGGACTTATATAATGATATTTGTATCATTAATGGACCACTTGGGGGTCTCTTGGATGTATATAATATGTTTTTTAACTATATAATATAAAAAAAAGTGACATGGTAAATGTCAAACTACTTAACTAAGAGTTAAAACTAAAAGATAAGGTTAATATAATGAAACAAACCTGTATAAAATATATTGTTTGAAAGGATTTAGACCCATCCCCAGTTTAAACTTTGAATATTCTACTTTGGAGCCATTATAAAACGAATATAAATTTATTATAAAATAATACTTTAAGTTTTTCCTAAAGAGCCCTCCCCCCTTATAAAATGACACCACTTCTAACCAATTCTTCATACCTTCAAATCCTTTTGGTTCGGGCAAAACCAGCCCAAATATTTTTTCAAATTCCCTCAATTCAACCAAGAGTCCTTAGTTTGATCAGAAATCCAACCTAAGGAGCCCTTTTGATCAAATCAGAAGAAAGAATCTGAAAAAGAGGTAATGTTTTCTCCACCCTCTTTCAAGTTCATTTCTTCTTCAACTTCTTCTTTATTTGTTATTTCTATTCTAAAATAATAAATCCAGTATCTTCTATATATTGTGATTTTATTATAATTATGGTAAAACCATATCCAATATTCTATCCATCCTTTTAATGACATGTCACCATACGTGTGTACGTACGGCCTACCGTCTCCACATCATGGTGTAATTGTTATTCAATACATTATTATATGGATGGGAATAATAATGATGTGTAATTCATGTAAATAATAAATATAACATTATAATGATTAGTTATATATGATATAACATCCAATTATATATTTTTTTATTATCAAAGGAATGATATTATCACTCGTGCGTACGTACGAACTACCGTCTCCACGAACGCGATGAGATTCATTCTCCATTGTATCCAATCAAGTATAATTCTCATTTCATGATTAAAAATAATTTTTAAGGACTTTATATCATTCTGGATATGAATAATATACAACCTATGGATAACAAAAATTGATTATGTAACAAACATATTAAATAAAACGAGAAAGTTAACACCCGAAACGACGATAATACAAAGATATTATTAAAAAAGCAATATTAAAAGACCATATATGATATCATAATCATGTATATGGTTCTTTTATAATTTAATAACAATTATTTATCTATTATAAATGAGGTTAAGCTACCCTCGGCCAAGGAAAAGTACAAGGTAAGGGTTAATTTCACAATATCTTCATTATCCGAGGTTGTTTATACGTAATAATCTATTGGGACCTCTTTATCATCCACATCCATGTTTCTTAAAAATGTATTTCAAAACATTCTTAATATTTTATAGAATATGGGTTAAATTCATTTATACCCATTTTTTACTTTTTATAAGAAGATTATAAAGGAATCTTTACGTCATTTTCCAAACAAGGACCTTTTTATCCTTTTCGACAAATTAAGGTAAGAATGTATTTTTTTTAACTTATACAGCAGGTGCGGCTATTTTCCACCAATGTAAAACTTAGAAGCTTCACTTACAATCTTATAAGAATATTTTCAAAGTAAATGTTTTATTTTATAATTATGTGACTTTTATATGATTTCAAAAAAAGATATATTTCTCACAAATAGTTTTGACTTCATCTATGTCAACATCCTTTGATGGATTTTAAGCTTATTTGAAGTTGATTCATTATGATACAAAACTTCTATATTGTATTGAAGGTATTGTGATATTTTTTACTTTGAATGTGTTATTTTTATACCATTAATGGTTTATGGAGAAAGTACTTTCATTTCGTATGCTAGTTTTAATACGAATGTTTATGTTATGTTCAAGCCTGTTCATATGAGGAATGAATTGGACTTATTAAGTGACGGGTGGATACCGTTATAGGTCCATGATGCATCGGTTGGTCTAATGAGGCAAACTAGTGTCTTGCAACAAGGCCTTGATAAAATCTTATTTGTAGTCTTGGCACAAGGCCTTGACTATGTGGTTATGATAGTCAGGCATTATGCATTCCATCATTATGAAAGTTGTTATTGATATTGCATGTTATTATTCGACTAGTAGAATTTCCATGTGAATAAGAAAATGGAATTATTTCATTTTATCTTTTCCATTTTATGCTGAAGTTCATGTTTAAAAGGATTTTGTTTTAGTAATACATTGCCTTAAATGTTTATGCTTATTTTTGAACTTTTCCGCTATATTGTTATCCTTACTGGGAATTTGAGCTCACCCCTTTCTTTGTTTTATGTTTTCTAGGATGTGAAGAATTATTTTTTGAATGGCCTTCCTGGATAGTATAAGGGGATATGAGTGTGGAGAGAAGATGTTGTTGTAGTTTTCACTTTATGATGTAATGTAAACTTTATGAATGTATATATTGTTTCCAAGGCTACTACACTAATCGGTCTTTTGAGACTCGATCTTTTGTGATCATGCCAATATTAAGTAATAATGCACCGACTCTGGGTAACTGGGGTCGGGGCGTTACAATTCGTATCGGAGGAAGTTTAGTACACACCATGGAAGCTAGGTTTAGATAAACTCTGATAAGATCACATAGCCCTAAGATAGACTTTGAGGATTATTATATATGAACTTCTTAGAATTTTGGTATTGAAGAGATTTTGTGAGTTTTCGAAGCAATACATCTATGTCTGGATACGAGTAGGTAGAGGCGGCCTTGGAACATATGTACCTTGGTGTAAAACCCGAAAACACCGCTTTGAACTTGACTCGAACGGGAACTGGTGCATGACAACGGGCCTTGATGCACTCTTGGTTACGACACTCCTATGAGATATGCATAGGATAATTCTAATTTTCTTTACAAATAATTATGAAGGGTTAATGAGTATATACTTCCTCAAAGAAAACATTTTTATGATTATGTATTATATCCATAACCTGTTCAATTTATGTTAAGTGTTTTACAACTATGGATTTCTTTATTGTGATTCATAAACTTATCTAGTGCATGCCATTGTTTAAAAATGGAACCTAGTGGAAGGAATGGAAACCATATTAATGCATGCACTCCATGTAGGGATTTCCCTCCTACTCAAGATAATTATGGTGGAGATGGTGATACAACTGGTGCTGATCAGCTTATCACCATACTGGGACAACTCACTCAGGTAATGAATAACAACCTTACCTGTATGGAGCACCCTGATCCGCAGCATGGAGGATAAATGTTAGATCGCTTCATGAGTCAACAGCCACCAACATTCAATGGGAGTACCAATCCATTAGTAGCTGAAAAATGGATAAGTTCCTTAGAGAATGTATTTTAGGCTTTGGGGAGTAGTGAAAGGGAAAAAGTTATCATGACAGTTTATCGCCTCACTAAAGATGATGATCAATGGTAGTAATTGATTCAAAACACAAAGTAAGATGATGAAGTATCAAATATGGAATATAATGAGTTCAAAGAGCTTTTCTTTGAATAATACTTTCATCATGACCATTAAGCGGATATGGAAAGACAATTTCTGAGTCTGAGGAAAAAGGAGGATGAGAATGTTGCAAAGTATGGGTCTAACATTACAAGGTTAGAGAGGCATACTTCAGATTATATATGTAACCCAAGAAGTAAGATTGATCATTTCATTGATGGGTTAAAACCAATTCTCCATCGAGATTTAGTATCACAATCCTTATCATCGTACGATGACATTGTCTCGTGTGCTATCAAGATGGAAAAAGAATTCTCTAAGTCTTATGACAACAAAGTAAAGTAAGAGAACAAGATAATGGTAGAGCAAGATACAGATAAAGGGAAAAAGGGAAAGAAGGATTTTCTATTATGTTATAATTGTGGTAAGAAACCCCCCGGTGCTTGCCTAAAAGGAATGAGAGATTGTTAAAAATGTGGATAAAAAGGTCACCAGACTCGTGATTGCAGGGGGAAAAAAGAGTTTATCAATGATGAATGATAGAATTGTAGATAAATTGGGCATTATGAAAAATAATTCCCTAAGCACCATGGAAATATACCTCAGAAAAGGAAAAGGGATCAAGGCCAAGCTTATGTTGTTACTACAGATGAAGTTGAATAAGTAATGCATTTTTGTTTTTTGGACTCAAGGATTCTATTCTGGTTATAAGAATAATGTGATATATATAAGGATTGTACTGTAGTACTAGTTGTTTTCTTTATGGTTTTAATAAGATGAAGGTAATCATATTTTCTGTATGTGACAATAAGAATCATTACATTGTTTGGGGAATTTGATGTTAAAATTGATTTTGGAATTTAGAAACCTTAAAAAGAGAGAATTTGGAGAGAAGTATTTTGGATAATGGTAAAGGTTAGAATGGATTATGTTGAAATTTGGATTGTATGAATTAAGGTTAAAACATTTCTTAAGATTATTTTTGGAATATTATAATACTATAGTTTTAGGAAAATGAAAACCTGTAGGCTGGGGGATAACCTGTCACATCCAGCAAAGCTGCAGGAATCGAACCCACAACCATAGTGCGAAAGGCCTTTATTACCTACCACTAGCCTACAGGAAGTCCGTAGTTATTACAAAATATTTTTTCTATTATATATTTTATATTTTAATATTTGGAACCTTGTATGATTAGGATAAATATAATATTTTTGAGTTCTATTATCCTTTTTAGTGAAAGATGAGTTTGTGGAAGAAATTAGTTGAAAGTTGAAACTCTACTTGTCAAGTATATATATATATATATATACCACTCTATTATTCTATGAATAAATTAATTCTTAATCTTTATAAAAGGGATATTAAAACAAAAAATGTGTTATCCTAATACCTTATGTTTTGTTAAACTAATGATATTTTAAATCACTATTGATTGAAGCCTTTGAGGCCCTTAATTTTACACTTGTTTGTGATTGATGAACTCAATCACTCCCTACAAATATTTTCATTTTTCCTCCATTAATGTGTCTCTAATTTCCACCAATGTTCTCCTAATTGATATCATAATTTGGTGGTGACTTTTTTATTTCCCTTTCCCTCTTATTAAGACTAAATTTTATTAACCTTATTTCCGATGTGGGTTTTCCACAAAGGTATTTTCTATTTTCAACCTTTTATTTTTGAAGAACAATTTCAAATTTTGAGGAAACAATTTATTGAAAGAGGGGAGAATGTAACACCTCAAGCTTCCATGGTTTTTTTCCCATTGAATAATACAGTTGCATGTGTTGTACGCAACATCGAGTTCCAACACACACCACAACCAATCAAACTAGCCGTTATGAATAGTAATACCCATTTTTTGAAATTTTATAAATTTTACCTCTAAATGGACTTCATATTTTTATTTGGAATATCAAAATTAGCTTAGGGTGAATTTTTTGTATTTTTCTGAAAACATTCCATTCTTGATGAATAGTGAAAAACACTAAGTTATAGTTTAAAACCTAATTTTTATTTAAATAATTATTTATTTTAATTAAATTTTATTACGGTAAAAAAAGATACATAATACCTATATAAGTTCAATGTAATTCATTGGAGTTAGTTTAGAATAATTTTTGATTTATAAAAATTTTATTGAACTTATTGCTGTCTTTTACCCACCTCCTAGGTGAATTTGGAAATTCACATAAAACATAATTTTACTGCTTCTGTGAGTGGAATTTAAAAATTCAGAGAGACGCGGTTAATATTAGGGATTAAAATGTGGTTCAATGATATAAAAATAATTTTTGTTGAATAGTAACTTTTTACTTTTATTTACCAAGGTTAAAAGTAAATAGTGTAATTAAGGGGAAAATGATGTTAATATTACCCTAACACAAATCCTAATTATATTGGACAAGTGTATCTCAACCAAAAATAACGTTAGGAAAAAAAATATTTTCATTTAGGTCCACTTGGATTAGATTAGGACATTTATTATTATTTAATTCAAAGAAGAGTTAAAAGAGTTAAAATCCTAGTTTAATAACTAAAACATATCTAATATTGGGTTATACATAAGATATATTCGATTATAAATATTCATTAGAAATATAAAAAGATTTCCTCCATAATTATATTTTATTTATAATTTTTAGACATTAAGTAATTTAATTTATTTGTGAGACAATGGTGATGCAGTAATTACCTAATTAATGAAATATTAAAATAATTGATATAATAAACATCAAAATAAATGTAATTTGAAACTTTTTATGAATTCCAATGATTTTCAAGTTTAATATGACATATTATTATTGGTTATATAATTTATTTTTGAAGTAATAATATAAGGCCCCAGCCTTAAACCTTACTTAATCTTGAGTTATTACAAGATTACACATTGAGGATCTTTTCAGGTTTAACGTTTTAGAGAATTAGATCATAAAACTTGCATTACATTCCACATGTAAACAAAGTGGTTACATAAAGATAGTATTCTTATTTCCCATAAATAGAAACATATTTAAAATAAAACATGGATTCTTTCTTGACACTTACTTGACACTATCATCATATAATGTACCTTTCCCTTGACCTATGAAAAACATTTCAAAAAAACTTGGGATGAGCATAAAAAGCTCAGTAAGGGATATAAAAATACAGAAAGGAAACATGGGTACATATATACATAAGAATGAAATCATACTTTACCCATAAAACATAAGCACTTTAACATACCTCATCAAATCATGAATAAATCAAAGAAATCATAATACATGAAGGTAACTTGAGGCATTCATAACATTCTTACGTAGGGAGTAACCCTCTTGGTTACGTTTGCAATACCCATCACAGTATATTCCCTAAATCTATTCGGAGAAACCTTAACATTTCACTCCTTTGCGTTACCCAATGCATTGGAGAGATATATCGGGGTCACCCACCCTTAGTTTATCACGGAACCACCCGTCTTCATAATAATTCCCAAGAACCATAACATAATCATATCACATAAAACATGCATAAAGGAAACATAACATTTCCACATTTCAATCACAAGATATCAATACAACACAAAAACATTGTAAAAACCATTTTCAATACCAAAATAAAAGAAAAGTAAAACATGGTATTTATTTTTCTTTTAAAAAGAAGGTATCGCTTGTAGAGGAAGCCGAAACTCAAATAATGGTCACGACAGCGGAGAAGTCGTTGTCGCCGCATACGTACGACAAAAACATTCCCTTTTTTCGTTTAGTAAATGCTTCGTATAAAAAATATTCCTTTTGAATAAACGTAAAAGTCAAAGGGGTTTATACACCGTATAAAAGAAGGTTGTGTATAAAACAAAATATGCCTCAATGAAAGGATATTGAGACGAAGTCCCATACCTCGTATCCGACTTGACCCAACCGTTCTTTAATCTCCTGAATAATAAACTTGAGTTAATCTCTACTTGCTTATGAACCTTTTTCAAGTTCATTATTCCTTTTATACCATGTAATGAACATCATGTAATCATTTAAGTTAATAATGTTCATTTTGTCGGTATTTGGTTCTTAAGTCAAAAATAGACTTCTTACACATACATGTTGTTAATTTGGTCAAAGGTTCATTATATCCAGAATGGTATTAATGATTTGGAAAACATATATATCATATATATTCATCATATTTATTTATAATATTACATCACATTTAGAGGTAAGAAATGAAATGCACCGTTCATGGAGACGGTAAGCCGTACGTACGCATGAACGCTACTTCCATTTCTATTTCGTATTTTCTGGAATGGAATCATAATGATATAAGTGTATATTATAATTCCAGTATAATAACATATATAATATCCTTAACTTTATCCTTTACACATCCCACATATGGTATTAACGAATCAAATCACTGTCAGGGGCGGTAGTCCGCACTTCTTAAAATGAAGATATTGTGTTTACCCATAATGGAAACCATAAAGGTATGCCCAAAATGAAAAAAAACAGAAGATTAAGGAAAAAATAAACATATTATATATCATATAAAAATAGTGACATCATAATGGCCACCTTTGAAGGTGTTATATGAGTATTGAACAATCATCGTTTCGGGAGGCAGAATTTCTCCATCCATGGAAACCGTATGTTCTTTAACCATTTGATGTAGTTGTGTGAGATTATAGCTCAAATAAATCTTATAACAACATCCTAGTATATTGAAGATACTTGTGTTGTTACAAAAGAATTAAATAAAAAGAGTTTAGGGGGTTGGAGAAGCAAAATAAAACAAATGAACATGAGAGAATGAATTACCTTTAAAAGTGTTACTCCTTTTGATTTGAGCCTAAAGGCTTCCTTTGAAAGGCTTATGCTCAAAGGGAATACTCTAGGATGTGGAGAGGGATGTGGAAAGAGTAAATGGGCAGGTGTTGGCCGAGCCAAAGGCTTGAGGAGTGTGTCAAATGAGGTAGAGGTGGGGGCCATTTATAAGAGGAGAGGAGGGGCACTTTTGGAAAGTAAAGAAATATTAGTTTATTTGAAAATGTGTTTCGGTTTTAAAATGTACCACATTGATATAATTAGTGGATAAGGTGATAAGGGTTCGAAATCCACCCATCCAATAAGTTTTGGACATGTGTAGTTCATAGATTTTACATTATTTTTCCATTTTATTTAAATCGTCAAATAATGATGTCATCGCTGCATCATTATTATGTCATAAATAATTTAATTTATTTAATGTCTAAAAATTATAAAACAAATACTATGATGTAGGAAATATGTTTATCTTTCCAATGACTATTTATAATCAAAAATCTGATCTTTATAACCCCATGTAAAAATTGTTTTCGTAAAACATATTATGTTTGTGTCATTTTTACTTTTACATGTCATTTCCCAACCAATGTGGATCCATGGGGTCCCCAAGTTGACCCATGGCTTGTCTTGGGTGGCCATGACACAACCAATGAGGGTAGGACATGTGTCAAGCTCATTTTAGTTTATTAAAGCATTATTTTTACCTTAAACTACACTAATTACCACTAATCGCGATTAATGAAAAAAAGTTACTATTCACCAAAAAATTATTTTCATCCCATTGAACCACATTTTACATACTAATGACAACCATGTATGTCGGATTTTTGAAGTTAAAAACACAATGATGGAAAAATTTCATTTAAACGGAAAAATCAGTTTTTATAAGTACCACTTAGTGGTTTCACTATTCATCAAAAATTGATGTTTTTCAGAAAATTACCAAAAATCCACCCTAAGCTATATTTGATATTCCGAATTCAAAAATGAAGTCTATTTTACAAAATTCAAAACATATAAGTCACATTAATTAATTTAATAATTAATTCCCGCTGTCCAAGCAAATAGCGTGTTTTTATGAAATAATAAGTATCAAAAGATTGACACCAATTTAAGTCCAATTTCAAAGTGAAATTGATTCCAATGACCACCATTGGATTAAATGGTAAAAATATTTTCTAATTTCACTTCAAAACCAATTCAATAGATAATATAATCATATAAATAAATTAGATTAAAAAGCAGTTTTGATGTAAAATGCAGTATATTTCACTATTCATTAAAAAATGAACATTGTCAGCAAAATACCAAAAATTCACACAAAGTAAATTTTGATGTCCCAATAATAAAGAATAAGTTTATTTTGACAAAAATAGCTTATAAAATTTTCAAAAGATAGATTTAAAAAGGGTTTTCCATCATAAGGCAGTAAAACAATCTTTTAAGAATATTAGTGTATTCCATGCTTAAGATTGGATTTATTTTCATTTTAAGCCTCTAAAACACTATCTTAATCATTAATAGACATAGATAAAAATATCTATTATTCATTACTTACTTGGGATGTTACATCCTTCCCCCATTTAGAAAATTGCGTCCCCGCAATTTATTTACTTATCGAATAAATGGGGGTACTTATCCCTCATTGCATTTTCAGATTCCCATGTTGCCTCTTCAATCATGTGGTTTTTCCATAAAACCTTTACCTGGTGAATCACCTTATTCCGTAACACTTGCTCCATGTGGTCAAGAATATGGACCGGTTGTTCCTCATAAGATAGGTTCTCTTCCAGCTGAACTACCTCTGGACTCAGAACATGAGATGGATCTGGCATATACTTTCTCAACATCGAAACGTGAAAAACATTGTGTACCTAAGATAAACTCGGAGGTAAAGCCACTCGGTAAGCAATTGATCCAACTTTCTCCAGAATTTCATATAGTCCAATAAACCTTGGACTCAGCTTTCCTTTCTTACCAAATCTCATCACACTTTTCCAAGGAGAAACCTTGAGAAAAACATGATCACCTACCTCGAATGATAGATCCTTCCTCTATTTATCCGCATAACTCTTCTGCCTGCTCTCAGCTGTTCTCTTGTGCTTCTGAATCAACTGAAATTTTTCTGCCATCTCTTCTACCAATTCTGGTCCCATCAGCTTCCTTTCACCCACTTCATCCCAAAATGCTGGAGTTCGACACTGCTTCCCACATAATTCCTCAAATGGTGCCATCTGTATACTGGAATGAAAGCTGTTATTATAAGAAAACTCAACCAAAGAAAGATGTTGGTCCCAACTTCCCTGATAATCCATCGAACAAGCTCGTAGCATATCCTCTAAGGTCTAAATTGTTCGTTCTGACTGCCCATCTGATTGAGGATGAAAAGTTGTACTAAAATTTAATTCAGTACCCAACGACTTCTGAAGGCCTTTCCAAAAGTTAGATGTGAACCTGGGATCACGATCAGATATAATGGAGAGGTGAACTCCATGTAACCTGACTATCTCTTTAAGATACAAACGGGAAAGTTGATCTAGGGAAAAAGTATCTCGTATAGCAAGGAAATGAGCAGATTTAGTCAAGCGATCAACAATAACCCAGATTACATTATTATCTCAAGATGTCCTCAGTAATCCCACAACAAATTCCATGGATATGTTTTCTCATTTCCACTATTGCACTGGTAAAGGCTGAAGCATCCCTTTCGGTAACTATCTCTCTGCTTTAACCTGCTGACAAGTCAGACACTTCACAGTAAAATCAGCAATATCTCTTTTCATTCCATCCCACCAGTAATACTCCCGCAGATCTCTGTACATCTTAGTACTTCCTGGATGAACTGAAAACGGGGAACTATGAGCCTCACATAACAACTCATTCTTCAACTGTGAATCACAAGGCACGCATAACCTCTTCCCAAACCTCAAAACACAATCATTATCAATGTTGAATTCAGGCAACTTACCTTTCTGAACCAGCTCTACCTTTTTCTTCAACTCACTGTCTCGCTTCTGTGTTTGCTTGATTCTGTCTGATAGAGAAGATTTCACTGATACCTGAAACAAAACAGAAGAACATCCTATACCAACAACTTCTATGCCAAAGTTCATCAAATCCTTAACCAATGTATCACGTTCCAAACGCAACATTGCTAATGAAGCATTATTTTTCCGACTCAAAGCATCAGCCAATTTATTTGCTTTTCCCGGATGGTAATGAATTGTACAATCATAATCCTTGATTAATTCTAGCCATCTCATATGTCTCATGTTTAACTCTTTCTGAGTGAATATATACTTTAAACTATTGTGATCAGTATATATTTCACACTTTACTCCATACAAATGATGCCTCCAAAATTTTAAAGCAAAGACAACAGCAGCTAATTCCAAATCATGTGTAGGGTAATTTACCTCATAAGTTTTCAACTGTCGTGAAGCATAAGCAATTACCTGATCATTCTGCATAAGGACACAGTCAAGTCCCTTCAATGAATCATCACTGTATATAACAAACTCACCATTCCTAGAAGGAAGTTCCAAAACTGGAGCATTCACCATGCTTATTTTCAACTCCTGATTCAACTGATCCATCACTATAACAAACTGCTCAATTCTGATTCTGACCATCTTAGTATGCTGATTTGGAAGGTCATTATACTCTGTATGACTTCCTAGAAAATTTGCTCTGTTTCCACTATGTAAAACCATTCTTATCATAGAAATATCTTAGGAGAAGCAACATGGTAATCTTTAAATGCTATATCACTTCAATTTGACCATAAAAAAATATTTTTGGATAATCATTTCATATAATTCTAACTCCTAAAGTTTTCTAAACCGGCCTTTGATACCTACTATAAGGCCCCATCCTTAAACCTTACTTAATCTTGAGTTATTACAATATTACACATTGAGGATCTTTTAAGGTTTAGAGTTTTATAGAATTAGATCATAAAACTTTCATTACATTCCACATGTAAACAAAGTGGTTACATAAAGATAGTATTCTTCTTTCCCATAAATGGAAACATATTTAAAATAAAACATGGATTCTTTCTTGACACTTCCTTTACACTATCATCATATCATGTACCTTTCCCTTGACCTGTGAAAAAACATTTCAAAAAAACTTGGGATGAGCATAAAAAGCTCTGTAAGGGATATAAAAATACGGAAAGGAAACATGGGTACATATATACATAAGAATGAAATCATACTTTACCCATAAAAAATAAGCACTTTAACATACCAAATCAAATCATGAATAAATCATAGAAATCATAATACATAAAGGTAACTTGAGGCATTCATAACATTCTTACGTAGGGAGTAACCCTCTTGGTTACATTTGGAATACCCATCACAGTATATTCCCTAAATCTATTTGGAGAAACCTTAATGTTTCACTCCTTCACGTTACCCAATGCATTGGAGAGCTATATCGGGCTCACCCGCCCTTAGTTTATCACAGAACCACTCGTCTTCATAATAATGCCCAAGAACCATAACATAATCGTATCATATAAAACATGCATAAAGGAAACATAACATTTCCACATTTCAATCACAAGATATCAATACAACACAAAAAACATTGTGAAAACCATTTTCAATACAAAAATAATAGAAAAGTAAAACATGGTATTTATTTTTCTTTTAAAAAGACGGTATGGCTTGTAGAGGAAGCTGAAACTCAAATAACGGTCACGACGGCTGAGAAGTCATTGTCGCCGCATACGTACAACAAAAACATTCCCTTTTTTCGTTTAGTAAACGCTTCGTATAAAAAAGATTCCTTTTGAATTAACGTAAAAGTCAAAGGGGTTTATACACCGTATAAAAAAAGGTTGTGTATAAACCAAAATATGCCTCAATGAAAGGAGATTGAGACGTAGTCCCATACCTCGTATCCGACTTGACCAGACCGTTCTTTAATCTCCTGAATAATAAACTTGAGTTAATCTCTACTTTCTTATGAACCTTTTTCAAGTTCATTATTCCTTTTATACCATTTTATGAACATCATATAATCATTTAAGTTAATAATGTTCATTTTGTCGGTATTTGGTTCTTAAGTCAAAAATAGACTTCTTACACATACATGTTGTTAATTTGGTCAAAGGTTCGTTATATCCAGAATGATATTAATGATTTGGATAACATATATATCATATATATTCATCATATTTATTTATAATATTACATCACATTTAGAGGTAAGAAATGAAATGCACCGTTCATGGAGACGGTAAGCCGTACGTACGCATGAACGCTACTTCCATTTCTATTTCGTATTTTCTGGAATGGAATCATAATTATATAAGAGTATATTATAATTCCATTATAATAAAATATATAATATCATTAACTTTATCCTTTACACATCCCACATATGGTATTAACGAATCAAATCACTTTCAAGGGAGGTAGTCCGCACTTCCTAAAATGAAGTTATCGTGTTTACCCATAATGGAAACCGTAAAGGTATGCCCAAAATGATTAAAAAAACAGAAACTTAAAGAAAACATAAACATATTATATATCATATAAAAATAGTGACATCATAATGGCCACCTTTGAAGGTGTTAAATGAGTATTGAACAATCATCGTTTCGGGAGGCAGAATTTCGCCATCCACGGAAACTGTATGTTCTTTAACCATTTGATGTAGTTGTGTGAGATTTTTGCTAAAATAAATCTTATAACAACATCCTAGTATATTGAATATACTGTTGTTGTTACAAAATAAGTAAATAAAAAGAGTTTAGGGGGTTGGAGAAGCAAAATAAAACAAATGAACATGAGAGAATGAATTACCTTTAAAAGTGTAACTCCTTTTGATTTGAGCCTAAAGGCTTCCTCTGAAAGGATTATGCCCAAAGGGAATCCTCTAGGATGAGTAGATGGATGTGGAGAGAGTAAATGGGCAGGGGTTGGCCGAGCCAAAGGCTTGTGGAGTGTGTGAAATGAGGTAGAGGTGGGGGCCTTTTATAAGAGGAGAGGAGGGGCACTTTTGGAAAGTAAAACATATTACTTTATTTGAAAATGTGAATCGGATTTAAAAGGTCCCAAATTGATATAATTAGTGGATAAGGTGATAAGGGTTCGAAATCCACCCATAAAATAAGTTTTGGACATGTGTAGTTTATAGATTTTACATTATCTTTCCATTTTATTTAAATCGTCAAATAATGATGTAATCACTGCATCATTAATATGTCATAAATAATTTAATTTATTTAATGTATAAAAATTATAAAAAAAATATTATGATTTAGGTAATATTTTTATCTTTCCAATTACTATTTATAATCAAAAATCCTATCTTTATAACCCCATGTAAAAATTGTTTTCGTAAAACATATTATGTTTGTGTCATTTTTACTTTTACATTAAATAAAAAGTTATTTATGACATTTCCCAACCAAAGTGGATCCATGGGGTCCCCAAGTTGACCCATGGCTTGTCTTGGTCGTCCATGACACAACCAATGAGGGTAGGACATGTTTCAAGCTCATCTTAGTTTATTAAAGCATTATTTTTACATTAAACTACACTAATTACCACTAATCGCGATTAATGAAAAAAACATTACTATTCACCAAATAATTATTTTCATCCCATTGAACCACAGTTTACATACTAATGACAACAATGTATGTCGTATTTTTGAAATTCAAAACACAATGATGGAAAAATTTCATTTAAACGGAAAAATCAGTTTTTATAAGTACCACTTTGTGGTTTCACTATTCATCAAAAATTGATGTTTTTCAGAAAATTACCAAAAATACACCCTAAGATATATTTGATATTCAAAATTAAAAAATGAAGTTTATTTTACAAAATTCAAAACATATAAGTCACATTAATTAATTTAATAATTAATTCCCGCTGTCAGAGAAAATAGCATGTTTTTATGAAACAATAAGTATCAAAAGATTGACACCAATTTAAGTCCAATTTCAAAGTGAAATTGATTCCAATGACCACCATTGGATTAAATGGTAAAAATATATTCTAATTTTTCTTCAAAACCAATTCAAATTATAATATAATCATATAAATAAATTATATTAAAAAGCAGTTTTGATGTAAAATCCAGTATTTTTCACTATTCATTAAAAAATGAACATTGTCAGAAAAATACCAAAAATTCACACAAAGTAAATTTTGATGTCCCAATCATAAATAATAAGTTTATTTTGACAAAAATAGATTATAAAATTGTAAAAAGATTGATTTAAAAAGGGTTTTCCATCATAAGGCAGTAAAACAATATTTTAAGAATATTAGTGTATTCCATGCTTAAGATTGGATTTATTTTCATTTTAAGCATCTAAAACACTATATTAATCATTAATAGACATATATAAAAATATATATTATTCATTACTTTCTTGTGATGTTACAAATAATGTTGTTATGAAATTATCAAAAACAAAATACCCAATAGTATCAAAATTGACATAAAAGAGTTTTTAAAACAAATATTATATTATTAATTGATATTCTATTACTAAAAATCTATGGTACGGAAAAAAGGACTTATATAATGATAGGTGTATCATTAATGTACCTCTTGGGGGTCTCTTGGATGTATAGAGTAAGTTTATTAACTATATAATATAAAATTACAAAGTGAAATGGTAAATGTCAAACTAATTAACTAAGACTTAAAACTAAAAGATAAGGTTAATATAATGACACAAAATTTTCTAAAATCTATTGTTTGAAAGGATTTAGACCCATCCCCACCTTATACTTTGAATAATATACTTTTAATCCATTAGAACCCGAATATGAATTTATTTTTAAAAAATACTTTATGTTTTTTCTAAAGAGCCCCTCCTCCCCCTTATAAAAGGACAACACTTATAACCAATTCATTATACCTTAAAATCATTTTTATTCAGCCAACCCCTACCCAAATATTCTCTCAAATTCCCTCACTTCATCCTAGATCCCTTAGTTGGACCATAATGAAAACTTAAGGAGCCCTTCTGATCAAATCAAAAGGAATAACCCGAAGAAGAGGTAATGTTTTCCCCACACCCTTTCAAGATCCATTCTTCTTAAACTTCTTATTTCTTTGTTATTTCCATTCTTAAAATAATAAATCCAGTATATTATATATACTTTGATGTTATTATAAATATGGTACAACCATATTTAGTATTTTATCCATCCATTGAATGACATGTCACCATACATGCGTACGTACGGCCTACCGTCTCCACGTCATGGTGTAATTGTTATTCCATACATTATTATTTTGTTGGGTAAAATAATGATGTGTAATTCATGTAAATAATAAATATATCATTTTAATGATTCTGTATATATGATATATAGTCAAATTATATATTATTCTAATATTAGAAGAATGATATTATCGCTCGTGTGTATGTACGGACTACCGTCTCCACCAATGCGATTAGATTCATTCTCCATCTTATTCATTCATGTATAATTCTTATTTGATGATTAAAAATAACGTTGAAGGACTTTATATCATTCTAGATATTAATAAGATACAACCTATGGATAAAAAACACGGCTTATGTAACATTCATATTAATTAAAATGAGTAAGTTAACACCCGAAACGACGATAATACTAAGATATTATTAAAAACTCAATATTAAAAGATCGTATTTGATATCATAATCATGTATATGGTTCATGTATAATTTAATAACAATTATTTAACTATTATATAGGAGGTTAACCTACCCTCAACTAAGGAAAAGTACAAGGTAAGGGTTTATTTTACAATCTCTTCATTATCCGAGTTTGTTTATACGTAATTATCTACTGGGACATCTTTATCATCCACATCCATGTTTCCTAAAAATGTATTTCAAAACATTCTTACTATTTTACATAATATGGGTTAAAGTCATTTCTACCATTTTTTAACTTTTTATACGAAGTTTATAAAGGAATCTTTACATCATTTTCCAAAAAAGGACCTTTTTAACCTTTTCAACAAATTAAGGAAAGAATGTATTTTTTTTACTTATACGGAGAGTGCGGCTTTTTTCCACCATTTTAAAATCTTAAAAGCATACCTTACAAGAATATAAGAATATTTTCAATGTTATTGTTTTATTTTATAAATATGTGACTTTTAAATTATTTCAAAAAAAGAGATATTTCTCTCAAATAGTTTTGATTTCATCTATATCAACATCCTTTGATAGATTTTAAGTTTATTTGACATTGATTTATTATGATACAAAACATCCATATTGTATTGAAGGTTTTTTGATATGTTTGACTATGGATGTGTTATTTTTATACCATTCATGGTTTATAGTGAAATTATTTACATTTCGTATGCTAGTTTTAATACGAATGATTATGTTATGTTTAAACCTGTTAATATGAGGAATGTGTTGGACTTAATAAGTGACGGGTGGAGCCTGCTATAGATCCTTGATGCATCGGTACGTCTCATGAGACAAACTAGTGACCTGTCCCAAGGACTTGACAAAATCTTATTTGTAGTCTTGGCACAAGGCCATGAGTATGTGGTTATGATAGTCTCGCATTATGCATTCCATCATTATGAAAGTTGTTATTGATATTTCATGTGATTGTTCGACTAGTAGAATATCCATGTGAATATGAAAATGGTGTTATTTCATTTTATCTTTGGCATTTTATGATGAAGTTCAGGTTTAAAAGGCTTTTGTTTTAGTAATACATTGCCTTAAATGATTATTCTTATTTATGAAAGTTTCCTCTATATTGTTATCCTTACTGGGAATTTGAGCTCACCCCTTTCTATATTTTATTATTCCCTGGATGTGAAGAAGAATTGTATGAATAACCTATAGGGATACTATAAGGGGATATGAGTGTGGAGATAAGATGTTGTTGTAGTTTTCACTTTATGTTGTAATGTAAACTTTGTGAATTTATCTAGTGTCTCCAAGGCTACAAAACAAATCGGTATTTTGAGACTTGAACTTTTGTGATCAAGCCAATGTTATGTAATGATGCACCGACTCTGGTTAACTTGGGTCGGGGCGCTACAGATATGACGTTTTTATAATAAAAAAATTATTGGTTAAAAATTAGAACTTATGAATAGATTATAACAAATAATTAGTTTAAAAAATTCATAAAGATATAATGGTCAAATTGAAATAACCCATGAAATTATTACATTCTAATTATGTACAGAATTTTAAATTTTCATCCTGGTGTAGGCCAGTTTTTAAAATTTAATGTTGATTTGGAAATCTGATTATTTTTACATATTAACCAGTTTTTATGATATATTTGCATTGTTTGAGGTGTTTTACGAGACCAAAAGTGTCTTATGTAACCATAAGTGTATTCATTAAGGACCATTCCATTACCAAATTGGATAAAATGTCAAAAATACCCATATGATAACTGTTTCAAAACTATATTTTAAAATATTAAAAAAACTAAAAGGTATTTTAAAATTACTTTTAATAGATGTTGAATGAAACATTATAATATACATTAATCATTTTATGAACATATATGTGGAGGAGAAATAATTTTGAAAGCCATACATTAAAATAAGGACTTAATGAAAAATATCATTCCTTATGTCTCATCTAGGTCCATATATTGTTTAAGTCAGAAAAGTAAAATTATAATAGTTTAATAATTTTTTAAAAAATTATTAATGAACATTTCAGTATTATTATTCATTTTATTTAATTTATATTAATATTTTATTTAGATTCATATATTTCAACATTCACATTATCTGTTTTGGAGTCTTTCAGTTTGTAACATCAAAACGACATTGGTGAATTGACCATTGTAAAAGGTGATAGGGATAAATTATCTATTAAATAAATAGAATATTATATTTATCAAATTTATAAATTATATACACTTTCAAAACTAACCACATAAGGAAGTTATGTAGAATAATCCATTTTGTTTCATGGAGCTGGTAGTCCAACATACACATGAACTACATTTTTATATTTCTAAAATGTGGAAAAGAAATAATATAGAAAAAATTTAATTTTGTTATATTAATATATAGGTTATAAATTTCAAATCAATTAAATATAATCATTATTATGACCATCAATTTTAGAAGATACTAAAAAATGGAACACATTGCTACGTTCAGGTGGTATTCCACATGTATATATGAGGGACATTATCAATTTCTAAAAGATGGAAATACTAAGAAGGTAAGCAATATATAATCTATCGAGAATACTAATTATGTTATATTTACCATATAAATTCATTTTTCCATCATTTTATGTATCCTTGTGATCTAATTATGAATCAAGAAGCACATATCTTTGTGGAGGTGATATTCCACAATTACAAATGGGATATTTTTTTATTTATCCTAAGATGGAAATAGAGATGAAAATCGTTTATAGGATAATCATTAAAAAAATTAAATATATAGTGGAATCGAATGATATTATTTCATAATGGTTTAAAAGTATTTAAAGGATGAAGAATAATAAATAAACTTTAAATAGGTCATTTAGGAGTTAAACCATATCATCAGATATCTCCCTCCATATTACAACATATATATTTTAATATTGGTATTTTTAGAAGACAAGGACCTCTAGAAAATATGAAGTTTTTTTAGAGTTACTTGAATTTCATGGTTAGGATACATTACAAAAATTTGTTTAAGTAAGGGAGTAGAGGCATCTCTCTTTTGTAAGTGAACATATTGTCACACTTGTAATTTATCAAAATAATTATATATTATACAATATAAATCTTGGGGATAGTTTTCCAAAACTATCAAATTTAAAATATAAGGATAAAATGGTTGAAATGAAGTAATAAAATAATAATAAATATATGTTTGGTGTCTTATTAGATAGTTTTGACAATAATTAACCTGATTTACCCTTTACTATGGTGTCTAATTTTTACCATGAGTTTTATTGATTATCATCAAATAATATATAGAAATAAATAATAAATTTTAAATTATTGATTTAAAATATGGAATTATTATTCCATTATACTATTTTCAGAAGTGGAAGAAACTACTTTGACTATAACTGGGTACAATGAAATGAAAAATAGTTTTTAGAACATTGTGATATAAGATTAAAAATGAACATATACCGAAATAAACTAAATTATTGATTCTAATGAAATTATTTTGATTATGTATAGTAGCCTATATATTATTTTAATTCAAAAATATATATATATATATATATAATGGAAATTTTAAATTAATTTTTTTAACAAAAACAAATTGTAGTTTTTACAATAAAAATTGTATTTTCACTACTCATTCAAAGATCAATCGATTGATAAAAACAAAAAAAACTTCATCATAAGTTATATATAATTTTTTTAATAAAAATATGATTATTTTATTTAAAATTCATATATTAAACTAAATAAATTGGCCATTTATATTAGAAAATGAATATATTTTAAAAGTGTTAGTTAAAACCATTCCTTTTTTATCAGAAAAAATTTACAAAATTATTTCTAAAACAAATTTGATTATAAATCCATTAAATTAATACATATAAATCATATTATTTATGTATATAAATAATTAAACAGTATTTAATATTCCTCTCTCGCTTCTGAATCACGCACTCAAAATAATTAGCATTACAAAAACAACTGATGGTATTTTTCCCTTATATCATTTTATGATTTTAATTTGGAACCATCTATGGTGTGATTCTTCCATAAATAAATTACATGGATAATTAAATTATTCTGACCTATCTGATCTTTATGATCCATAATAAGAAATAAATTCTTTTTATGTGATATATTCTCAGGTTACTCTATTAATTTAGGGTTCAAAACATGAGATACATATAGAATTTACATTTTGAATGTTGAAACATGATACTACTCATGTACTTGAGATTAAATCGATAGTAAATATAAAATATAGTAAATTTATCCAAAATTTTCTATAATTTCTTGTTGACTAATAAGATACATACTTGACATTCCATTTCATCGATAATGAATAACAATATCTTATGGAGATACTTTTAGAAAAAAAATTTAAAAATACAAAAATTAGATATATATTCCCATTTGATATTCATAACGTTTTTACCTACCTTGGGATTTTCTCATGTAATATGAATCTTTATTACCTCCACAACCATCTCCTCTAATAATTATACTCTTATAAAATTATTATCTTCAAATTCATCAAAAAACATTATTGTTTTTGAAACTATTTTCCACATAATTTCCCAAAAGGTCCCATGTGGATAATTGAATAAAAAATTTATTATATGAAAATGTAACTAAAGAATGATGTTTATCCAAAATTACCAGATAATCGCATGTTTATATTTTAATTAATTTATCTACATTATTAATAGTATATTTTGGTTTTCCATTATACAATGTATTAAAAAAAATAATTTAGTACCCATCTACTTCTGATGTCCTTTGATAACATTTTATGTAATATTTTTATCATTATAAGATATAATGGAGTGTGGGGATACATGTAACCTTAATATTACATTATCATATTGTCACAAACCGTCCCTCGGGACCCATGTCACAACTACCCCAAGTCCACCTTCCATAGGCTAGTGGCTGGAAACTATCACTGAAGGCATATTCCCTAAAGCTGGGAAGGGATTGCCTTTATAACCTTTGAACACCTGTAGCCAAGCACATAGAAAGATACGAACTCAAGTAAACTGAATATTAAACAAGGTGACTACAGTAAGTAAAAGGGGCTGGAATAAAATCTCAAATAAAAAGTACATGAAACTGAAAGTACATGTAAACTGAGATAGCTCCTGTGATCACCTGTAAAGGATACTAGCTGAAGGGTAGGTTCAGATCTTGAATGGTCTTCTTTGTAGTACGCATCATCAAATGTCCCCCTCTGAGCTACCTAGAGTCCTGATACCCTCATTCCTTGTCAGTGCTGTCTTTTGTCTCCACCAAACACAACATGGTGCGGGCGTAGCCCGTGTAGGGGTGAGTATAATGATACTCAGTAGGGATCATGAGACCCTCACGGTTTAAAAAAAACCTCAAAGGATAAACCACGATCAAAAAATCAACTAACAACCTTACTTAGTTATATGCTCATACATATACTAAAGTTATCATGTAAACCCATGTCAAACCTGAGGAAACACAAGCCCCAACTCATTAGCCCAACATTCAACTGTTCCACAATGGAAAGAATACCACGAAGGTAAGTACCACACTGGTATTCCACACTGATGAATACAACCAAGGTATTACCACGGAGGAAAGTACCACATAGGTACAAACTCAACTCAGACCATGTAAAACTTAGGTATAGTATAAGAGATGATTAAGTATAAATACTGGATCATCTTACCCTATTATGAGGTAGACCCATGGAGGATCCTAAATTACCATCAGACCCACAAAGGATCGTAGTACATCGTCAGACCCACATATGAACCAAGTACCTCGTTTGACCCATACAGGATCCTAGTACATCGTCAGACACACACATGATCCTAGTACACTGTCAGTACGTCTACAGACCCACACATTATCCTAGTACATCGTGAGTATGTTGTATGACCCACACATGATCCTAATACATTTTCAGTACATCGTCTGACCCACACAAGATCCTAGTACATTTTCAGTACGTCATTATACCCACACAAGATCTTTGTACATCTTTATTAGATCGTCAGACCCACACTAGATACTATTATAATTTTATTATGTCGTCAGACCCACAGAAAATCCTAGTACATCATCAGTACATCATTAGACCCACACAGGATTCTAGTACCTCATCACAGCCAACTATCGGATTCCCTCCCTAAGCTCTCTTTTCTCTAGGAGTGTCCGCTCCACAAGCCACTGGTCAATACTACAACTTCCAAGAATTCCCAAGATGATGTATCACAAAGGACCGCCACATCATAGGGGTCTCAACGCAATAAAAGATGTGTCAATCAGACGCCCAATATGTGAGTTATTAAATTTTTTGTATCGAGGGCCTAATAGGATTCGTGTCTGATCCAACCTGATTGTACCCCAACTTTAGCCAAATATCCATTGGGGTACACCAAAAGGAACACCTTGATCCATGGTTTCTGGATCTATAGATGGTTTGTCAAATGGACGTCGGTGCCAAAGTTATGGTCGATGGAGCGAAAATGGTTCGAAGTTGGCCCTTGATTGCTCCGACACGGTGAAACCAACCTAGTCGGCTGCGTCGGGTCTGGCCTGCTAGTTCAGGATCGGCCCGTGCTCGGTGGCCCTACCTGGGTAGTGGCCTGGGGTGTGACATGGGGGAAGCGGGGCGGCACGGAGACCGGAAGTGCCACAGAGGCCGCGAGGGCAATGCGGGGCCGTAGAGGAGCCGGGAGGGCGGCTCGGGGCCGTGGTGGGGTCGTGAGGTCTGTGCGGAGGCCGTTGGGTCCATAGGGGTAGCTTGGGGCTGCGGATGCCACAAGGCAGCGGGGAAGTGGATCTGGCATGGAGGTCGCGGTGCGGAAGGGCGGCGGTCCTTTGCGGTTGGCCGGATTGCCATCTGTCCTCTCTGCGCGGCATGGTCGCGCACCGCGCCTTCGCCGGTGACCCATTCAACCGGCCACTATCTATTCATCACTATTTTACAAATCCTCTTTCCTCCATCGCGAAAAACACACCATTCATGAAAAACTGTGGAGAGGTCGAGCCATTTTTTTGGCCTGCACCCTTCGCGTTAGAGTGGTAGCAAGATGCTCAACAAAAAAATGAATCATCAAAAACATCTAGAATGGGTAAGGGGAAAACTCCAAACATCCACCCTACCTTGAATGTTCATTTATGTGGACATGAGATTGAATTTGAATATGTCGATGTTCATCATGCCCACCGGACGCCTCTGATCCCGGGCTCGTTCATCGATTCGCTGGATAATCTCTCTTTGATGGAGGATGTTATTTCTTAGAGAATAGTTCTCCAAGATCTCCCCTTCTCCTTTTCCCACCCAAATCCTCCCAAAGAAAAGAGGTTCTAATATAGTTTAAATTGGCTAGATTAATTATATTGGAATGTTGGCATAAATAATTGGGTCAATTAATTGAATCAATTAAATGAAGAGTGTTGGCATAATTAAAGTTGGAGGGAGTCCATGGGTTAACTCTTCATGAAATAGGGAGTTCAAGGGGTTTCTCTCATTAGGAGGGTTTGGGTGGTCCCCACCACTTGAATTTAAATTGGGAGATTTTATGTTTAGTGGTCCCCATAGCCATAACCTTCTCATGAGATGTTTCAAGAATAAAAATAAAATTTCAAAATAAATTTTTTTTTATTTTCCCATGAAAAGTAAAAAACTATCATTCACTGTCGACCTACTGCGGTTTTAGTAATGGTTTCCTTAAGACAATACTGGTTCTGTGAGTTCAATGGTGTCCTCAGATTTCAATTCCGAACCCCGGTTCAAAAGTAACAAAAACCAACTCAGACGTTTATTGAACATACCCAAAAAAAAGTTTAAAAATTCATTCCTAGCACATCGGGCCTCCGAATCATGCGCCATCAATTTTCGCAGACTCATAAAATTTCCATATTATTAAAATAAATTACATGGAAATTTTTTTGTCTTTACATTCTCCCCACCTCATGTCTTTACATCCCCATAATCCACAAATCAACACTACGAAAAAAATGGGGGTACTAAAAATGAATCTGAGCCTCCTGCTCTCATGTGCTCTCCTGGAGGTTCCCATGATGCCAGTGAACACACCCCAGAGGTATCGACCACCCAAGAAGGACCTGTTCCTATCGATCCTCCATCTTATCTGGAACCTCCGTAAAAGTCTCCCCATCGTTGACGTCCAGCTCTCCGTGGTCGATGATGTGAGAAGGGTCATGAACATATCTCCTTAGCTGGGATATGTGGAAGACGTTGGGAACCCTGTGTAACTGAAGTGGAAGAGTTTAGCAGTATGCCACCTCGCCAACACTGTTGAGGACCTAAAAGGGTCTGATGATCCTCAGAGATAATGTGCCACCTTGGCCAAATCTCTACAATCCTCGTCGAGGTGAGAGCCATAGAAAGACATGGTCACCATCCTCAAACTCCAGATGTCTCCATCTCCTGTCAGCATACAACTTCTGCCAGCTCTTTCCAGTCTTCATAAGCTCTTGGATGATCTACACCTTCTCTGTGGTAGACCGAACCATCTTTGGTCCCACAAGTGTTGACTCCCCTAGGTCAGTCCATCACAATGGTGATCATCAAGGTCCCCCGTAAAACACCACAAAAGGTGCAATCCCAATGGTGGAGTGATATCTTTTATTGTATGCAAAATCCATCAAAGGCATGTGATCCTCCCAACTGCGACCAACATCGAGGACGCAAGCATGTAGCATATCCTTGAGAGTCTGAATGGTCCTCTTAGTCTAGCCATTTTTCTGGGGATGGAATGCAGTACTCAAACGATAATGTGTCCCAAAAGCCTCCAGCAACCCCTTCCATAGCTGGGAAATGAAGCGTGCAACATGATTAGAGACAATCTTCGAGGGTACTCCATGTAGCCGCACAATCCCCTACACATAGAGGCTTCACAAGCTCTCTACTGAACCCTGCTCTCTGATAGGTAGGAAGAGGGTCGACGTAGTGAGTCGATCGACAATCACCTAAATAGATTCATGACCTCTGGATGTACATGGAAGTCCTATCACGAAGTCTATGGATGTCCCATACCACTTCCACTGTGGGACTTATAAAGACTGGTCCAATCATGCGGGTACCTGATTCTCCGCCTTCACTTGCTGACAAAGGAGGCACTGAGAGACAAACTCTGCTACGGCTTTCTTCATTCCCAGCCACCAGTGTTGTCATCAGAGATCCTGGTACATATTCTCCACTCTTGGATGTACCAATATAGGGGTTGTGTTGATCTTCCTCAATACTTCATCGTGAAGTGACACTGGTACCATGGTATGTCCTCTTATGAGAATGACATGCTCCCCACCTTTAGAAAATACATCAGGTTCTTGTCCTATTGATATCTGGGCGCATCGATCCTCGTAGTCAGTGTCCCCTTGTTGCGCCTCCCTAACTCGTTTTATAATTGGGGGAGTGACTATAAGAAACTGAATGAAAACTAATTCTTCTCAATCCACAAATGATATCTGCAATGTGGCCAGCTGCTTCGTTGCCTCACCTAGCAGCTGTATATCAGATCTCCAACTGAGTGAATCAGCTACAACGTTCACCATTCCATTATTATAGAATATCTCAAAGTCATAATCCTAGTGGAACTCAATCCAACATCGTTGTCTTGTGTTTAGGGACTTCTGAGAGAAGATATAAATGAGACTCTTGTGATTTGAGGAGACGGTGAAACGCTCACTCATCTATTAATGTCGCCACATAACCAAGACTAATACCACTACTAATATGTCCAGGTCATGGGTAGAGTATTTCTACTCCTTATTTCTTAAATATCAAGACCCATATGATATCACTGCTCGCTCCTACATCAGGACACATCTGAGCCTTGTCCCTGAGGTGTCGTAGTAGACTATGTACCCTACACCCTCCTCTAGAAGCCTCAAGATGGAGGCACTAGTCAGCCTCTGCCTCAGCTCCTGGAAACACTACTTGCATACCTCCAACCAAATGAAGGGTTTCCCATTCTTCATCAACACTGATAGTGGTGCTGCAACTCTGGAGAAATCTCGAAAAAATATGTAGTACTATCCGGCCAAACCGAGGAAACTCCATTCCTCCATCACACTCAGGGGTGGCTCCCAAGAAATTACTGCCTCAATATTTGGTGGATCCACTGCAACTCCATCCTCTGATATGACATTTCAAAGAAATTAAACCTCTCGGATCCCGAACTGGAACTACGAGAGCTTACCATAAATCGTGTGCTCTCGGAGTGTGTCTAGAACTATCTGTAAATGATAGGCATTCTCCTCCTCAGTAGTCTAGTAGGTCAGAATGTCATCGATGAAGACTACAATAATATGATCAAGGTATGGCTGAAAGATCATGTTTCTGAGACCCAAGAACTCTATGGAGCATTGGTCACGCTGAATGGCAGAACCAAGAACTCAAAATGGCCATACCGGCATCTAAATGCCGCCTTCTACAAAACCTTGTCTCACACTCTGAACTGGTGATAGCATGATCAGAGGTCGATCTTCGAGAACCACCATGATCCCTTCAGCTAATCAAAGAGTTCAAAAATCCTCAGGTGTGCATACTTGTTATTCATTGTCACCTAATTCAGGTGCCAATAGTCAAAACAAAGCCTCAAGCTCCCATCCTCCTTCTTGGAAAAAAATCGGGGCATCCCAAGGAGAAACACAGGGCTGAATGAACCCTTTCCCTTGTAAGTCCTCCTGCTATACCCGCATCCCACAAAGTTTTGGGGGAGCCATCCGATATGATGGTATAGATATCGGTGCCATCCTAGGGTACAATTCAATGTAAATTTCCACCTCTCTGGGAGGAGGTTGACCTGGAACATCATTAGGGAAGACATCCGCATATTGGTCCACCACTACAGGATATCTCAGACTCTCCACATCAACCGCTCTGAGGGTAAATCTAGAAAAATGATGAGTGATCGGCAACACTCTCCTCCATGTAAGTCCATCCAATGATGTAAAGGCTACCTTCTCACTGGGGAAGGTAAACCTATTCCCATCCGTGCAGACACACCACACATTCCACCCAATATAGTCAACATGAGCATGTACTATTGATAACATGTCCATACCTAAGATGACGTCGTAATGCCTTTACTCCACGACTAGGAAATCTCAGAAGAACCTCTCACCTCCTAGAGTAAGCTCACACTACTAGCACTAGTGTGTAATTGTCGAATCTTCTCTCGTTGGAGTCTCTATCCGTTACGATCAAGCCAACAGCTCCGTCAGAATCTTCGAGTTCTGAATAAGGGTAGGGGAAAAAAAGAATGACTGGAACCTGTGTCTATAAGTACTACATATATGGTGGAATCAATACAGATCATACCTAATATCATCTCTTGAGCACCATGTTCGCAGGCCTTAGCTTCCTGGAGCTGAGATATCCCTTGCCCACCTGGTCCCTATGGTCTGGGTGGACCACCTAGTGGTGGTGGTGGTGGTAACACCACAAACCATTTCCCACCACCAGCTACATGGGAAGCTCCTCTTCCACGTCTGCCAACACACTGAATACCTCCTCGGTCGAACCTATGTCTCTGTCTGGGCAGTCCATCAACCATCTTTTGATCATCCACACTGCGGGTCGGACAGTCATGAGCCCTGTGACCCTGCCCACCGCATGTGAAACACTTTCTGTTACTCGAATGATTGGCTCTCTCTCCAGTACCTCATACAACTGATCCTGAGTCATGTGGTCATCCACTTGCACGTATGGTCCTCTTGGACCTTTATGACATCTTTCTGCTTCCACCAGTAGAAGAATCTACTATGTGACATCCGATGGTGGGTCTCTCTACTAAAGAATGCTCATCAAAAAAACTATCCACTAAGAGGGATGACTCTAACACTCCCACCTGGTCTAGGATGCTAAGAGAAATCATCAAAGCACTGATCTACTTTCTGATTCCCTGCTCAAAGGCCTAGGCCTTGGAGAATGGGTCCTGCACTATATCAGTGGAGTAGTGTGAGAGGTATGTGAACCTCATTGAATACTGATCCATAGTCATGTTACCCTTATGCAGATGAAGCAGCTCTTGTATGAGGACTGCGCGAAGTGTCGCTGGAAAAAACTCTGCCCGAAACAGGCTCTCGAAGTCTACCCAGAGAAGCGTCACCTCATCCTGAACTTGGACCATCAAGCTCCAACATCTGCCCACTGCTTCCTGTAGAATTCTGGCAGCAAGGAATACCAAGAGATCAGCTGGTGTCCCTACCAGTCAGAAGACTCTCACTACAGCCTCCTTCTAATCCTCATCTGTCTGTGGATCCATATCCTACCTAAACCTGGGTGGCCTTAGGCACTATATGTCATACAACACACTTAAGTGAAGTTTACCCTCTTCTGTTGGGGCTAGTGGCCTCGGTGTCCTAACGAGTAATGTTACCGGTGGTGCCTCTACTAGCGCCTCTACTAGAAAAGGGCCCTACACCGAGGCCTCATCGCTCGGTGGGCTGTTAGTGCGTACTCTATCTAAAACCCCAGCTTGTTGTTTGCGTGGAGACATCCTGAATAGAAACAGGTGTGCCACAGTTAACAAATTATACATGGTGAGCTGACTCAAAGATATCACAAATAAAACTCATTAAAACACACACACTATCAGTGTTTTCGTGCACTGATTCATAAATTAGAAGTCAGGGTCCTGGGGTATTGATACATCAGCCGCCGCACCAACACTAGATTCCCAAAAATGTTACCACACTCACTACACTTAACACTATTTCTATTAAGAAGATCATATTCTTATATTCTATGGTAGAATGGACTCCTATTATAACAATTTGTCACGTCCCATCTTCTGGGGCCCATTCCGTGACTCCCCCAAGCCCACCTTCTATAGGCTAGGAGCTGGCAACTGGCACTGAAGGAATCTTCCCAAAAACTGGGAAGGAATTGCCTTTATAACCTTTAAACACATGCAAATAAGCACACAGAAAGATATGAACTCAAGTAAACTGAATAATAATCAGAGAGATTAAAGTAAGAAAAAGGGGATATGATACAAGCCCATCTGGAAGGTACAAGAAACTAAAAGTACATGTAAATTGGGATAGCTCATGTGATCACCTTCCAAGGATCCTACCTAAAGGGTAGGTACAACTCTCGAATGGTTGTCTCTATGGTACGCCTAGTGTAAGGTCCACCTCTGAGATACCTCCAGTCCTGGTACCCTCGTCCTCAGTCAGTGGTGTCCGTCATCTGCACCAAACACAACAAGGTACGTGGGCATCCCATGCAGGGGTGTGTATACTGATACTCAATAGGGACCCCAAGACCCTCAATGTCTCATAGAATCCACAAAGTATAAACCACATGCCAGAAATCAACTGAAAACCTTACATATTTATATGCTCATAGATACACCAAAGTTATAAAGTATACCCATCTCAAACATGACGAAACGTAAGGCCCAACTCATTAGTCCAAAACATAACAATTCCACAAAGGAAGGAATACCACAAAGGTAAGTACCACATAGGTATGCCACACTGAAAAATACCAGTAAGGTATTACCACGAAAGAAAGTACCACACCGGTATAAACTCCACTCACACTAGGTATAACTTTGGTACAGTATTAGAGATGATTAGATATAACTACTAAATCATCTAAATCTGTTAAGACGCAGACCCATAGAGGATCATAAATCATCATCAGACCCAGAGAGGATTATAGTACATTGTCAGACCCACACAGGATCCTAGTACCTTTTCAGACCCACACAAGATCCTAGTACATTTTTAGACCCACATAGGATCATAGTACATCGTCAGTATGACATCAGAACCACACAAGATCCAATAAAATTTTCAGTATATCGTCATACCCACACATGATCCTAGTAAATCGTTAGTACATCGTCAGACCCACACCTGATCCTAGTATATCATTAGTACGTTGTCAGACCCACACAGGATCCTAGTACATTGTTAGTACGTTTTCAAACCCACACGAGATCTTAGTACATCGTCAGTACGTCGTCAGACCCACACAATATCCTAGTACATCGTCTGTACGTCGTCAATCCCACACAATATCCTAGTACCTCGTCACTGCCAGCTACAAGGTTCTCGTACTGAGCTCAAATGTCTCCGGGGGCGTCCGCTCCACAATCCACTGGTCAATACTCCAACATCTACGACATTCCACTAAGAAGTATCACAAAGGAAAGTCAATTCATAAGGGTCTTAACACCATAGAAGATGCGTCAATCGGATGCCTAGTCTGTGAGTTATTAGCCTTTTTGTCCCGAGAGCCCTGTTGGATTCGTGCTCGATCCAACCCGTCTACACCACAAATTTATCCAAATCATTAGTGGGGTATACCAAAGGGACCGTCTCCCTCCAAGTTTTCTGGCGCCATAGACAGTTCATCATATGGATGTGTAGTGCCAAATTTATGGCTGATAGAGCAAAAATGGTTTGAAGTCTGCCTGGGTCTGGTCTGACCCGGTCGGAACGACCCGGTTTGGGTTGAATCGGCCTATGGGGCTAGTCTGGCTAGCTAGGTCTGACCCAGAATGTACGGGGCATCCTGCCAGGGAGGTGGACCGTGGTGTGGCGTGGGGGCCGTGGGGTGGCGCGGATGCCGCACAGGTCGTGGAGGCCGTGAGGGTCGTGAGGGCAGTGCAGGGCCGTGGACAGGCCACGAGGGTGTCGCAGGTCCATGGAGGTTGCATGTAACAACCCGATATTTTATGATAAGTATTCTTTTTAATTTATTTTATGTCATCTGTTTTATGCTACAACAAGATTATCTTGTGCTATACGCCACACTGTATTATCTTGAAGTATACACAATACTATTCTTAGATTGTGTTACACACAATTTCATGTTCGTTTTATAATAGTCATTCTACGCAACATTGAGTGTATGTATATATATATATATATATATATTCTATGTATAAATGAAATATGGTTGGATTCTGTTATAAGAAATAATAAAGTATTCTTGCAAAACATGCAACCCTGACTTGGCTTGCATTACACGTAATCGCGGCCTTCCTCAATAGCGTGTGTTGTACGCAATACCGGGTTTTACTAAACAATGATATATTATTATAATATTATTATGAACTAGCCGTTATGAATAGTATTAACTTAATTTTGAATTTTATAACATTATTATTCATATTACACATTTTCTAGAATATGGTATAAGAACAAAATAAATTTTTCGGGTAAAATAAGTATTTTTCAAAAAATGCAGTTTTACCGCCTTTTGATGGCGCACCCACGTTAAATCTAGTCATTGACATGTTTATAAGTTCAATTTGACAAAATAAAATTCTTCTTTTGAATCAGTATATAAAAATTTACATTGGATAATGTTTTGATATTTTTCTGATAACTTTCATATTTTTATGAATAGTAAAAACACGCTATATTTTAATTAAAAACAAAATTTTTCATCGTAATTATTTATATAGTTAAATTATAATATTGAATGGTTTTAATGTATAAATAGAATATATTTTTACCATTTAATATAATTTATGTAATTATAGTTGATTTTACATTGAATTCGTAGGTTAAATCAATTCAATCTTTTGTAATGTTATAAACAAAAACCCGTTTTCATTCAACAACGGGATTAATTTTAATTTAATTTCTGCAACTTCTGTGTATTGAATTTGAAACACTGGATTCCATATTTGGAATCAGTGGGTCCAAATTATTTTAATAGGCTACTTTAACTTTTGGGACTTATGAATAGTAACTACGGTAAATTTTATTTACCATAGTTAAAGGTAAATCGGGTAATTAAGGATAAATATAATATTATAAAATTACCCTAAAACATGCCAAAATTCTATTGGATGGATAAAGGTAGACCCATATCACCTAAGGTTCGGATTAGATCCAATTTATGGACTTTTGACCATGAAAATAATTTAATTATTATTAAAACCAAAGAAAGTGACAACATGTCACTCTTCTAAATCTTATAAGTATACTAATTTTACTTTAGTGATAAACTTCATGAAACTTCGAACATGAATAGTCTATAGAAAGATAATGAAATTATCTACATCATATGAATTTATTTATAATTTTTAAGGATTAAATAATTATCATTAATTGTGACACAATAGTGATGCATAAATTGTTTATCTAGTGAAAAATCAAGAATATAGTTTTTATTAAACTAATAGTGACCATAAAAGGCACAAACCCCTGACCAAAACTTATCGGTCATGTAAATTTAAACCAGATCCATCAAATGGAAGAATATTTTACCATTTGGAGCCTTATAAAAGAAATTATGACACTTATAGTATTTTATTTAAAATGATGCCAAAGTTGTCACCTTCATAATTTAATAAATATAACAATTTAAATATTGTGATTTTAAGATGATAAATTCGAGTAAAAGTATTATTATGACAGGTAATATATTTATATTCATAATAATATTTTAGTTTTAATTTTTATGTGACAAATATGTATATTAAATAATTATACAAAAATGATGTAGTAATTATTTTATTAAGAGATAAACCAAATAAATGGTTTTAAAAATAATAAACTAAATAATATATGAACTATTTAATGTTCTCCACTAATTTTCTAGATATATATGACCTTTTATGAATCTATTTAAGCTTTTATTTCGAATATATATTCTGTATATATTTTATTTAAATTCAAATAAATGAATAGTGTCAAAATTGACACTATTATTATTTTATAAAACTAACATATTATAAAATTGTTTAAAAATCACAAAAATATTTAAAAATTATAAATTTAAATTTATATGGTATACAATGTTATAAAGTATCCAATTATGGACAATTCAAAACAAATAAGTAATTATTTGTTATAATTTAAAATTTAGAATTTTATTACCACAAATAAAATTAAATTGATTAAATAAGGATAAATCAAGTTGAGAATGTTAAACATAAACTCCTAACATGTCTAAATTTTATTGGTTGATGATATTACAACCCTATCGCATCTAATATTAGAATATGAGTTATTTTTGGAGGTTTTAATGTAGGGTTAGATTTATTATAAATTAATATTTTTCAGATTTCCAAAGGTGCCCATGTCCTCCCTTATAAAAGAGCACCACCTCCCTCTCTTCCTCACACAAATTTGAGCCTTCAAACTCGGCCAAAACCTGCCAAATTATCTTCTCAACTTCCCTAGAAACATTCTAGAGGTCCTGGTCTTCTTAAAAGACCAATTTATTACCTTAATAGGAGGATTCAAAGAGGCGTGTCAAAGAAGAGGTAATATCCGTTACCGATTCTTTCACTTTTCTTTCTTCCTCAACTTCTTCTTATTTCGTTGTTTCATTATGAAGTAATAACATCAGTATCCCTCATATAATTATATTTTATTATAAATATCAAACAACCCTATTTCACCTTCTATCCATCCTACGGAAAACAAAATCACCGCGCGTGCGTATGTACGGAATACCGTCTCCACGCCGTGGTGTAATATGTTTTTCCACAAACACCTTACATGGATGGGTATAATGGTGAAAGGAATGAATATATATGGTTATAATAACATCATACTAATTCTGATATAATATAACATCCACTCCAATTCTATTCAATAATTATGGGAACGATATCATCGCTCGTGCGTACGTACGGACTATCGTCTCCACGACGCGATGAGATTCATTCTCCATGTAAACCACACATGAATGATCATAAATTTTATATAATGAATAATAATGAAATATATTAAATAATAATGCTACTGGATTTATGTATATATATATATGTATGTCATCTATTTAGTATCATTCAATTCAATAAGGAAATGAAAACATCGTTCATGCGTATGTACGACCTACCGTCTCCATGAACGGTGTATTTCATTCCTTTTATCGATCTATAATTTATATGTATATGATGAATATATATTATATATAAATAATGTTTTATATTCTGGAATTATGTAATCATTATCTAATTAATCATATGAATAATTACAAGTCAAAACATGGATGACAAATGAAACGATTTTACCCAAAACGCTCTTTAACATGGAATTTACAAAAAAATGGGTAATATAAAGTCATAAGTGAACCATATATGATATCATAACAATGAATATGATTCTGTAATAAGTCAATGAAATTATTTAAATCATTATACAGGAGGTTCGGATACATACGAAGCATATCGGACATAAGGTAAGGGATAATTATTCCAATCTCACTCTTATACGAGAATGTTTACTCGTAAGTATTTACTGGGGGTTATGTTTATTATCCATGTCCATATGTTCTCAAAATGTTTTCATAAAATGTTTACTTTCCTTCCATGTATGTTTAAGACATTTTTACCCTTTTATTACTTTTACCACATCGTATGGAAGGAATCTTTCTTTTGTTTACCATACGAGGTACTTTTTGACTTTTCCGGCAAAAGTACGAGAAGAATGTTTTTTTAACTTATATGGCACGAACATATTTTTACAGTTTTATAAAGACTTGTTTTCATGAAGCTTCCTCCAAATGATTTCATGACCATTTTCAACAAAATCCTTTTCTTTTAAAATTTCATGACATTTTGTGAAAAGAAAATGATTTTGAAGAAGAAAGGATATTTTTCCTTAAGAATTCATTTAAAGTGTTTATTCAAAACCATTTTCTTCTAAGATGACATTATTTCACATGTGTATGTTTCAAGTATAATGTCTCTATGATTTCCATGGTTTCACTTTTCTTATTATGAAATGATATCCATTTCTTTTATATGTATTATGTGATGATGGGATGATGTTTATGAAACCCATTTTATTTATTGGGTAATTATGAATGATGTATGTTTATATTGTGGCACAAGTAAGAATGATTTCATTATGAGATGTTTGGGACCTATATCTCCCTCCAATGCACTGGGTAAAGATTTATATCCCATGAGATAGACATGGCTGGAATGGTAAGTTATCTGGTTCAGTGTTACAGGACTGAAATGAGGAGTGAACTCGATTCAAAAAGGGACTTTGTCCACTAAGATGGTCTTGGCAGCAATGCCTTGGCTAATATGGAAATCATAACATGTTCTAAATGGTTTCCACAATTACATGTTTTATTCCCATTATATTTTATCATGGTTGATGTCCAATTATGATATATGTCTTACGTACTTCCAAGATTTATGTCTTTGGTCAAGGTTTTAATGTTTAGATTTCATGTCCATGTTTTTGCTTTCAAATATTTATGGATTATTTTATGTTCTCTATGTTTTCCCTTACTGAGCATTTGAGCTCACCCTTTTTATGTTTTATTTTCCCTAGGAAATAATTAAAGGTTTTAGGTAAGAAAAAAAAGGGAGGATCTTTATGGGAGATGTTGAAGATCTTTCACCAAGATTAGAAGATTGCATTCCGAGTTTCCAAAGACACTAAACTATTAAGGTCCTTGAGTTTTGGTTTTTGTTATGTATTAAGTATTCCACAAAAGTAATGTAATGTCCATGTATGTCAAGATTCGGGTCTCTACAGTTGGTATCAGAGGAAAGGTTTAGTCAACCTTTGGAAACTAGGATGCGAAAACATTAGTGAGATCCCTAAATATATTTCTAAGGTATGTTTAGGGATGTCCCTAAGGATTAGTATACGTATAGGATATAGTCCTAGAACTATGGTAATGATCTTAGAATTTAACCTAAGATGTTAGGTATTGAGGGTACTCCCCCTATACTATGTTGTTTTCCCTAGCATGATTTTTTCCCCTCATACTATTCTTTTTGGGTTTTAGAAAATGGCTGGAAACAAGAAGATTCACTATAATGGAGGATATAACGGACAATGGAATGATATTATTCATGAGCATCCAAATGAAACTGGATTTGGAAGTCCAGACATCATTATTATGCCGAATTAGAAATCTCATAATATGATCAGTAAATTCAAATTTGGTAAGTTTCTTGACTCGTCTAATAAGAGAAAGATGAAGTTTCATGATGATCATAAAGGAAAGAATGTTCAATTTCCCCTATGTAAATCATGTGGGAAGAGGCATCAAGGAGAATGTTTCAAAGGAACTGGAAGATGCTTTGGGTGTGGAAAAGAAGGAGATAAAGCCAGTAAATGCAAAGGAAAAGGTTCAGTTAACACCATGGATGAGGATAATGGTATTGCTACGACATGAAAAATGGTTAAATGTTTTAAATGTGGAATGTAGGGGAATTATGCAATCCAATGCCCGAAGGTAAAGTCTCATGAAGAGAATCAATATGGTCACATGGGTAATATTTATGTTGATGATGATGAAGATACTACAAATGATATGTGAGATGAAAGAATTGTTGAAGCTTGGTCAATGGTTTAATAAGGTAGTGGAATGATTATATGTTTATCAAGTTTAATGTTGTATAAGTAATCTCATGGTACTATGGAATAAAGAGACATCTAAGGATTGTTACACTGTTGTCTTTCCTTAAGTTTTGAAAGTATATGATGAATGGTACCAGTAACCATGAAAGGTTAATTCATATATTTTTGGAAAGTAGATGATATGAACATAATGAAAGGATAATAAGATAATGAGATGTTTGATTGTATTAATGAGCTCATGACTGATATAAGGAAATATTTATATCATGGTTTGAGGTTTTGGTATGTGAAAAGAGTTAACTTTTGACAGCATTCATGTTTTCACTTTGATTCAATGGGTATTCATTTTTTAAGAGAATACATGATTAAGGCCTTAGAATGTTTGTAATGAGACCAAAAAGACATATCTCATGATATATGGGGATAAACTATGGTATTAACAATCTTGTTATATGAACTCTTTGGTAATAATTTTCACTATAATATGAGATTGGACATCAGTATTTTCGATAAGCCTAAAGATTGGAAAGGATTATGTTGGACATAAGTTAGTATTGTTTAATGATAGAACTTTTTTCGATATTATTGATGGGATGTTATAGTAATGTAGTTTTAGAAAAGGGACAACCTACAGGATGGGCGACAGCCCATTGCATCAGACAAGGATGTGGGAATCGAACCCACAACTGAAGTGTGACTGGCCTTTATCGCCTACCACTGGCCTACAGGAAGTCCCTGTTTAGTAGAAACTAGTTTTATTATATTAAGCAGTATGATATATGAAGTATAAGTCCATTTTAGGAACCACATATGATTAATATCACTATAGATCGACTTATGTATATTTAATAACTTTTTCTAACCTTTTGTTTAAGACAGATGGAATGACCCGTCATTCTATCACATGATCTGCTAACACATCACGAATAAAAAATTCAACTTCATTTTTTTAAGAGATGAAGTGGAAATTATTCAAGGCATGAACAACAGTGAGATTGTACCAAAATAAAGTATGTATTTATTCTAATTCAAATTCTTCAACTTTAGGGAAATGATCTTGAAAACCAAAAATGTTGTCCTAGTGCCCTTATATCCAAGGAATAAGATGGTACCCTAGATCATCACAAATTTATGGCTTTTTGATTGTTGGATTTTTCATATCCATGTTCTCTACCACTCTCCATCAGAACATGATGGTTAGATTTTTTTTCAATATCTATATTTTAACCTATGTTCTCCTACGTGAAAACCCAGTGATGAGTTAATTTGGGTAACCGTTACGTTTCATACTTTAGTTTTGAAATTTATGTTTTGGTATTTCATTTTATGATGTGGGTTTTAATTAAAGAAACTTTCTTGTAGAAAACCATGCAAAACCCCGACGAATTTCGAGGGCGAAATTCCTTTTAAGGGGGGTAGAATGTAACAACCCAATATTTTATGATAAGTATTCTTTTTAATTTATTTTATTTCATGTGTTTTATGATACAAAAAGATTATCTTGTGCTATAATCCACATTGTATTAGCTTGAAGTATACACAATACTATTCTTAGATTGTGTGACACACAAATTCATGTTCGTTTTATAATAGCCATTCTATGCAACATCGAGTGTGTGTATATATATATATTCAATGTATAAATGAAATATGGTTGGATTCTATTATAAGAAATAATAACAGATTCTTGCACAACACGCAACCCTGACTTGGTTTGCATTACACGCAATCACGACCTTCCTCAATAGCGTGTGTTGTACGCAATACCTGGTTTTACTAAACAATGATATATTATTATAATATTATTATGAACTAGACGTTATGAATAGAATTAACTAAATTTTGAATTTTATAACATTATTATTCATCTAACACATTTTCTAGAATATGGTATAAGAAAAAAATAAATTTTTTGGGTAAAATAAGTATTTTTCAAAAAATGTAGTTTTGCCGCCTTTTGATGGCGCACCCACCTTAAATCTAGTCATTGACATTTTTATAAGTTCAATTTGACAAAATAAAATTCTTCTTTTGAATCAGGATATAAAAATTTACATTGGATAATGTTTTGATATTTTTCTGATAACTTTCATATTTTAATGAATAGTAAAAACACGCTATATTTTAATTAAAAGCAACTTTTTTCATCGTAATTATTTATATAGTTAAATTATAATATTGAATGGTTTTAAAGTATAAATAGAATATATTTTTACCATTTAATATAATTTATGTCATTATCATTGATTTTACAATGAATTTGTAGGTTAAATCAATTCAATCTTTTGCAATGTTTTAAACAAAACCCTGTTTTCATTTGACAACAGGATTAATTTTAATATAATTTCTGCAACTTTTGTGTATTGAATTTGAAAAAATTTATTCCATAATTTGAATAAATGGGTCCAAATTATGTTAATAGGCATGTTTTTATTTTTGGGAATTATGAATAGTAACTACGGTAAATTTTATTTACCATAGTTAAAGGTAAATAGGGTAATTAAGGGTAAATAAAATATTATAAAATTACCCTAAATTTTTCCAAAATTCTATTGGATGGATAAAGGTAGACCCATATCACCTAAGGGTCGTATTAGATTCATTTTATGGACTTTTGACCCTGAAAATAATTTAATTATTATTAAAACCAAAGAAAGTGACAACATGTCACTCTCCTAAATCTTATACGTATATTAATTTTAATTTAGTGATAAACATCATGAAACATCAAACATTAATTCTCTCCAGAAATATAATGAAATTATCTACATCATATGAATTTATTTATAATTTTTAAGGATTAAATAATTATCATTACTTGTGACACAATAGTGATGAATAAATTCGTTATCTGGTGAAAAATCAAGAATATAGTTTTTATTAAACTAATAGTGACCATAAAAGGCACAAAACTCGGACCAAAACTTATTGGTCATGTACATTTATACCATAATCATCCAATGGTAGAATAGTTTACCATTTTAAGACTTATAAAAGCAATTATGACACTTATAGTATTTTATTTTAAATGATGCCAAAGTTGTAACCTTTATAATTTAATAAATATAATAATTTAAATATTGTGATTTTAAGATGATAAATTAGAGTAAAAGTATTATTATGACAGGTAATCGATTTATCTTCATATTAGGATTTAATTTTGATTTTTATGAAACAAATATGTATATTAAATAATTATACAAAAATGATGTAGTAATTATTTTATTAAGAGATAAACCAAATAAATGGTTTTAAAAATAATAAAATAAATATATATGAACTATTTAATGTGATACACATATTTTCTTGATATGTATGACCTTTTATTAATCTGTTAATGCTTTTATTTCGAATATATCTTCTGTATATATTTTATTTAAATTCAAATAAATGAATAGTGTCTAAATAGACACTATTGTTATTTTATAAAAATAACATATTATAAAATTGTTTGAAAATCACAAAAATAATTAAAAATTAAAAATTTATATTTATATGGTATAAAATGTTATAAATATCCAATTATGGGCAATTCACAACAAATAAGTAATTATTTGTTATAATTTAAAATTTAGAATGTTATTACCACAAATAAAATTAAATTGATTAAATAAGGATAAATCAAGTTGATAATGTTGAAAATAAATTCCTAACATGTCTAAATTTTATTGGTTGATGATATTAAAACCCTATATCATATAATATTCGAATATGAGTCATTTTGGAGGTTTTTATGTTGGGTTAGATTTATTATAAATTAATATTTTTCAGATTTCCAAAGGTGCCCCTCTCCTCCCTTATAAAAGAGCACCTCCTCCCTCTCCTCCTCACACCAATTTGAGCCTTCAATCTTGGACAACCCCTGCCAAATAATCTTCTCAACTTCCCTGTAAACATCCTAGAGTTCCTGGTCTTCTTCAAAGACAAATTTATTACCCTAAGAGGAGGATTCAAAGAGGCGTGTCAAAGAAGAGGTAATATCTGTTACCGATTCATTCACTTTTCTTTCTTCCTCAACTTCTTCTTCTTTAGTTTTTTCATTATGAAGTAATAACATCAGTATCCCTAATATAATGATATGTTATTATAAATATTAAACAACCCTATTTCACCTTCTATCCATCCTACGGAAAACAAAATCACCGCGCGTGCGTGTGTACGGAATACCGTCTCCACGCCGTGGTGTAATATGTTTTTCCACCAACACCTTACATGGATGGGTATAATGGTGAAAATAATAACTATATATCGTTATTATAACATCATACTAATTCTGATATATTATACCATCCACTCCAATTCTATTCAATAATTATGGGAACGATATCGTCGCTCGTGCGTACGTACGGACTGTCATCTCCACGACGCGATGAGATTCATTCTACATGTCAACCATACATGAATGATCATAATGTTTATATAATGAATAATAATGAAATATATTAAATAATAATTCTACTTCATTTATGTATATATATATTTATGTCATCTATATAGTTTCATTCAATTCAATAAAAAAATGAAAACATCGTTCATACGTACGTACGGCCTACCGTCTCCATGAACGGTGTTTTTCATTCCTTTTATCGATCTATAATTTATATGTATATGATGAATATATATTATATATAAATAATGTTTTATATTCTGGAATTAAGTAATCATTATCTAATTAATCATATGAATAATTACAAGTCAAAACACGGACGACAAATGAAACAATTTTACCCAAAACGCTCTTTAACATGGAATTTACAAAAAAAATGGGTAATATAAAGTCATAAGTGAACCATATATGATATCATAACAATGAATATTATTCTGTAATAATTCAATGACATTATTTAAATCATTATACAGGAGGTTCAGATACATACGAAATATCAGACATTAGGTAAGGGATAATTATTCCAATCTCATTCTTATCCGAGATTGTTTACTCGTAAGTATTTACAGGGGGTTATGTTTATTATCCATGTCCATATGCTCTCAAAATGTTTTCATAAAATGTTTACTTTCCTTCCATGTATTTTTAAGACATTTTTACCCTTTTCATAATTTTACCACATCGTATGGAAGGAATATTTCTTTTGTTTACCATACGAGGTACTTTTTGACTTTTCCTGCAAAAGTAAGACAAGAATGTTTTTTAACTTATACGGCATGAACAGATTTTTACGGTTTTATAAAGCCTTGTTTTCATGAAGCTTCCTCCAAAATATTTCATGACCATTTTCAAAAAAATCCCTTTCTTTTAAAATTGCATGACATTTTGTGAAAAGAAAATTATTTTGAAGAAGAAATGATATTTTTCCTTAAGAATTCATTTCAAGTGTTTATTCAAAACCATTTTCATCTAAGATGACATTATTTCACATGTGTATGTTTCAAGTATAATGTCTCTAAGATTTACATGGTGTCACTTTTCTTATTATGAAATGATATCCATTTGTTTTATATGGATTATGTGATGATGGGATGATGTTTATGAAACCCATTTTATTTATTGGGTTATTATGAATGATGTATGTTTATATTGTGGCACATGTAAGAATGATTTCATTATGAGATGGGTGGGACCTATATCTCACTCCAATGCATTGGGTAAAGATTTATATCTCATGATATAGACATGGATGGAATGGTAAGTTATCTGGTTCAGTGTTATAGGACTGAAACGAAGAGTGAACTCGATTCAGAAAGGGACTTTGTCCACTAAGATGGTCTTCGCAGCAATGCCTTGGCTACTCTGGAAATCAAAACAAGTGTTGAATGGTTACCACAATTACATGTTGTATTCCCATTATATTTTATGATGGTTGATGTTCTATTATGATATATGCCTTACGTACTTTTAAGATTTATGTATTTGCTCAGGGTTTTAATGTTTAGATTTCATGTTCATGTTTTTTCTTTCAAATATTTATGGATTGTTTTATGTTCTCTATGTTTTCCCTTACTGAGAATTTGAGCTCACCCTTTCTATGTTTTATTTTCCCTAGGAAATAAAGAAAGGTTTTAGGTATGAAAAAAATGGAAGATCTTTATGGGAGATGTTGAAGATCTTTCACCAAGATTAGAAGATTACGTTCCGAGTTTCCAAAGACACTAAAATATTACGGTCCTTGAGTTTTAGTTTTTGTTATGTATTAAGTATTCCGCAAAAGTAATGTAATGTCCATGTACGTCAAACTTCGGGTATCTACATTGCAAGGGCGGCGCATGGCCGCAGAGGGGTCGGGAGGGAGACACAGTGGCCATGGGGGCTGCGAGGGCAGTGTTGGGCTGTGGAGGCCACATGTCCACGGACGTGGTGTAGAGGCCATGGTGTGGTGGGGCTACCACAACACACTTGTCCACCGCGGCTGTCCGGATGGCCAGTCGTCCTCTCCACGTGGCGCGATCGCGCACCACGCCTTCGCCGGTGGCCCGTTCACCGACCGCTCTCCGTTCCTCATCATGGAAAAAATAAAAATTCTTCTATCATGAAGAAAACACCATTAATGAAGAACAGCAGAAAGGTCAGGACTTCTTTGTTGGGCCCGCACCCTCCACGTTAGAGTTTTAGAAAGAGGCTGATCAAAAACATGAATAATGAATAACTTCAAGAATGGGTAAGGGAAAAAAATCCAAATATCCAACCTACCGTGAAGGTTCATTGATGTTAACGTGAGAATGAATTTGAAGTTGTCGATGTTTGTCGCGCCCGCCACACATCCTTGATCCCAGGCACATTCGTCAGTTTGTCCGATAATCGCTCTTCAATGGAGGTTGTTCTTCGTTGGAGTGTAGTTCTCCAAGCTCTCCCCTTATCCTTATCCCACGAAAATCCTCCCAAAGGGAAGAGGTTCCAATATAGTTTAAATTGCCTAGATTAATTAAGTTGGCATGTCGGCATATTTAATTGGCTCAATTAATTGACTCAATTAAATGAAGAGTGTTGGAATAACTGATGTGGGCGGGAGTCCATGGGTTAACTCTTCACTAATGAGGGAGTTCAGGGGTTTCTCCCATTAGGACGGTTCGGGTTGTTCCCACCACTAGAATTCAAATTTGGAGATGTTAAGTTCAGTGGTCCCCACCTCCATAACCTTTGATTGGGAGGTTTCAAGAATAAATATAAAATGTTGAAATAATTTAATTTTTATTTTCCCACAAAATGATAAAAACTATCATTCACCCTCGACCAACTATGGTTGAGGTGAATGCCATTTTAAGTGAATACAGGTGATGCGGGTTCAGTGGTGTCCTCAGATTTCAATTCCAATCAACGGTTTAATAGTTGAAAAAACCCTCCCACACATTTAATGAACGTACTCGAAACAAAATTTCAAAAATTAATTCCAGGCACACCGGGCCTCAGAATCACGCACCGTCAATTTTTACAGACTCGTAAAATTCCCATATAATTAAAAAAATACATAAAAATTCTAGAACTTTACATATAATGTATTGAATTCTAGTCTAAAAAATCTTTATCTCATATAGGTAGACAATATATAGATTGAATAAAACTATCGAAAATAACAGAAATTAGAATAGAAGATAATGATTTCCTTGGTAATCCCGCCCTAAAGTCTATAGAAAATGATCTCCTGCTTATATTTTGGAAATTAAAAGGGATGAGGCATTCCCTTTTTTATTTTTCATTCAACATTAACATGATGATAAGTTATGCATTTCTTGGTAAAATCATCTATATATTTCTTCATAACTTCCAAAATATTCATAATGGTCTTTCTAGAAATTATTATTATGAGGATGAATAGAGATTGGGGAGCTGAAAACTTCATTAGGCAATACATTCTTTAACAAGAAAAGACATGAAACACAAAATAAATTTTCATGTTATATAAAACCTTATTTTTAATTATTAAACATTGGAAAACAATTCCATGTAAAATCCTGCTTTTCCTTACCAACCTTGACATTCCATCGATGTATTATTAATTCTATCAATAAATAACGATTGTATGTATAAAATATTCAAAATAGATGTTATTTCTATATACATAATATATATTAAAATATTTATTGAACCACATACAAAATATTTATGTTTTTTTCATAAAATAGTTAATGATGTATAATTTTTCTCACTCAAGGAATAAGCTACCATTTTCCCTAACTGGATTATAGTGAATGGATAAATCATAGTCAATAATCAATTATTTCAATTTTCATTGCCTAATTTTTTGGTCTTACTGAGTTAATATATACATTTTACATTATTGATCGGTATATATTAGAAATTTCGCCCCATATAAATGATGTATATAAATTTTTAATGTAATAAATAGTATCTGTATGATGTTCAGGTGTAGGATAATTCTTCTCATAGGGTTACTTTTTATGAGTTACATACATGATAATATGGCCATTCACCCTTAATATATATCCATTTCCCAATAATTAGAAATCATTTCAAATTAACTATTCACTATTTTATGTTCGTAAAACTAACACTAGAGAATTTACCAATTTTATTTCTGGATTCTTATGGGAAATTAAAAAAATCATTTTTCCTAATATATATAACTTTTTTCAATAGAACAGAGTTAATAGAGTAGATAATAATGAAATATTCTCAGTTAACTATATGTATTAACCGACTACTCCAAGAAAACATTGAATCTCAATGAAATTCATAGTCCTTGTAATCTATTTCACCTCTATTGTGTTAGTATGATGACAATTATTCCATCTCTAAAAATAATAGACTTATCAAAAGAATTTTTTTATGACAAAAAATCACATTTACTATAATTTCCATACATATATTTTTCTTTAAGGTTTGGATAAAAATCTATTGGAGATTATCATTATTTTCATATAATTAATTACATACACAAATATAAATTATAAAAAAAATTAATACGTAGGGAACAATATATTCATTTCGTCCATAAATATAAAGGATGTTATTATTAAAGATAATGGGAAAAAAACTCATAATGGTCATACCTAGTAATAAACATCAACCTCAAAATTTATTCCTCCTACACATTCACCTGGTGATACCGAGACCAGAAATCATTCATTATAAAATACATGGAAATATAAATATTATAATATAAGTCATTTATATGAGTATAATTGATACTTATTATAAACAATTATGTTATCTAGGACCCTATAATAAATTTAATGTATCATAAAACCATCATTGTTTTTAAAAATAGAATAGGATAACCCCAATGTGAAGTTCTAGGGTGGATAAAACCCATTATAGAGGAACTCTTCTAGTTACATTTTCAATTATAATAACTCAACATAAACCATTAAAAATGGAATTTTTGATATTGTATTTTCATATTGAACAAACTAAATGGAAAATTAAACAACTCAAAAATTAATAACACAAGTAAAATCCTAATGAAATACATCTGAATATTTATTTTCAACTAGAACATAATTAATTCGAGCATTTCCATTATAATCAATAATATGTAAAATATAAATTTCAATTCCATATTTTAAAATTTTATTACCTTTTTGATATGTTATCAAATGAATGAGTATATTCTAATATATAAATATAAACCCATTATAAAAAAATAATTCATTATCTCTATTATCAATAATATCCTAATAAATGTAAAACATAACCATAACAAAAATATTATAAAACTATATAATGGGTAAGATAATAACGTATTCAAAGAAATTATCCCACATTTTATAATAGAAGAAATATTTAAATTCTGGTTTCCATTATACTAACTCATGTGGTTTTTACTAAAAATTAAATAATTCATTTCTAGTGACGGTTTTCCAATTTTATGTGAATGTTTAATTGATATAAAAGAATATGTGGAATAAAAATAAATCAATATTTGAAATATTTTGAATAAAAAATAATATACCTACCACCACATAATTTGAAATTCCTACATCTATATAAATAGTATCAACCAACAATACATAATAGTTTTTTCTCCAATCAAGAAGGATCGCAATATGTGCATCTATATTCGAACATGTATTCTGATATTGTCCCACATCATTACTATTAAAACAATAAATTACCATCCATTCTTACCAATCTGACAATTTCCATTGTTATTTTTTTATATTCATCATCTATGGGACTCATCTTACCACATAAGAAATATTTCATAAATCTCATAGTTAATTTTCTAAAAGGATTCATTCTTCACTTTTTAGATGACTTTAATTTTATTTTCTTAACTCTGGTTTTCCTTGATGAAAGATTCCAAATTACCTTCCAAGTAGATCACTAATTATCCTTATTTTTATAAAGATACAAAAATTATATCTTGTATATCTCAGTACATTACATAAATACATCATAACATCTAAACTCATGGGTAAATAGAGTCCTATGACTCTAAAATATCCCAGATCTCATAGTTTTTCTAACCATTTCTATAGGGTTTTCCCCTAATCCTGTCTTAGAGGTTTTTCCAACCATACCTTCACTCTCTATGCATTGGACATGAGATCTATATCCTAATATGTTCCTTGTTTCCTCACGGATAACTCAATATGTTCCCATTTCCAATCACAACTATCTACATTCCATCATCTGGTTCTCCACTAATCATATTGTTTGGGATATCCTACAGCTTTGTTAATTAATCTTACAGTGAATGTGGTTTTCATATACATCGGTGTAGCGTCTCAAACCTAGATGCCACTAGAAACGGTACCCTGAGCCTGGTTGGCCACATGGCCTCATGCACATCTCCCCAGACACCAAAGAATTCCACATAGCAGGGAGGGCATTTGTGATTCAATGGGGATCATATCCCCTCATTACCAGAGTATCACAGCATAATTAAGACATAATATAAATAGCTGAATCAAAATAAACATCAAAAAACAGAAAGTAATAAAATCAAGATAGTAATACATAATAATAACAAGAAGTGTCTCATATATATAAAATCATACGAATGTTACAAGTATCTACAATGAAGCCATAATAGTGCATTGAAAAAAATACCAAACAAGTATCCCAAAAAGAAAAAAATACCAAAAAAAGGTATCCGGGCATCTCAAGCCTTAGTTTGGTCCCCTGCTCCCCTGATCCAAGGCCCTAGTCAATAACCTGCACTAGGGTGCTTTCCCATATCATCACATGCAACCATATATTCTATTAAGGTCCTCGAGGATTCCCAAAAAGGGTGTGTCATAAACATCTCTGTAGGGAACCACAATTATCTGTACATTTTTAACAGTAATTCTACAAAAGTACTATAATGTGTAAACAAAGAGTAAGTAATTATTTATGCCCATAGAATAAGTCTACTATAGTTAGAAAAAAAAATATCCCTCGAGGCTACCTTCAAAAGAGAGTCAGCTCATAATAAGGCATCTATAACCAAGTAAACAATAAAGTCACATCACCATGTCGTACATCAATTTGTATCATGTATCCCACAACCACAGTATATATAGAATTAATTTGCCTCATATCCATGTCATATATTGAAGTCAAATATTCCAAATCCACACCATATAGTGAAATGTAGATGGAAAGGGCCAGATCCAATGTGTCAGCAGACCAAGGAATCCATATAAAACATCAAGACTATAAAGGGCCAGATCCAAGGATCTTTTTCAAGGCATCATATCGAGTCCGATGGGAATCCCTGGTGGATACTCGGTTAGGAACTAGTTTGGGTCCTAGGAGCTCGGAAATAGAATGTCCTACATGAGCTCAAGAAATCCATATCTAAGGGGTGGTAAGGCCTGAGGCATCCCACAAAATAAATATGCATGGGGAAGAGTCAACCCAAGGAATCCACTACCGCATTCCATATCCATTCATTCAAAAATTCAATTAAAACTATCATTCCATGTGATTATACCCACTCACATCAACCCTCACAAGCATTGATTTTACCCCTCATGCAAACCATTTATAAAAACCATCATATGGGCTGCACGTAAAAAATAAACCATCGAACATGCCATTATTCATTTACATATAGGTATACCCACCCATATTATCGATTTAACCTTCGGAACTATCAAAATAGACCAATAAAATGATATTCATTAATAAATGAGGAATTTCATCTTCTAAACAAGCTAATCAAGCTATCAAGGAATCTATGGGATTCCTCTAACTCAGAAAGCACAAGCACACACTCCTTGGGTGTTTTAAATTGGAATAAGTATCATATTTAGTTTACACACACCCCTTGTGTTACTGGGAAATGAGAAACGGGTGTCAACACACCTAACAGAACAAACAAGCATCCTCACATGATCTAAATACAGCTACAACAAGAAAATCACTAAAAATAAAAGGCCTTTCCGAAATGTCTGACGGGCGGTGAAATGGCTGAATGCACAAAAATCACCTGAAAATTTGAAAGAAAGTATATACAACCTACCACATCGTTATGGTAGATTTCTAGTATTGTATCATGTCTTGCTTTTTCCTGGTTTGGTATAAATTTAAATAAAAGATGAAGAACACCCTATTAGGTTATATGAGCCTAAATCCAAAAAAGGAATTATGTATTCTGAATAATGAATAATTACCAAAAAGGAATCGAGGTCTTAGCGTTGCAGATCCAATGAGACAATCGGCGATCAAAAAAGTGGACAGATAGAGGAAATAGATCAATGCTTATGTTAGGAACCTCAAGGGAGATAATTGGGAGGGTTATGTGAAAAGTATGAGAAAAACCAAATTCTGTTTAAAAAGAAAATTTTGTTTTTAATTAAAAATTTTAATGAAAACATAAGCTGCATGGTCACACTTTTTACCTTCATGGTTTCCCAAACCGTGTGGGAACCATGCACACCTCACTTCCAAGGTGGGTCACTTCACATGGTTACCCCACATGATTGAATAACCATGTAGTAACCATGGAAAAGTGTTCCTCTAAAACCCTAAAACATTTCATACCCCTCACTATATTTTCCTAACCATGTGAAATCCATGCACAAATTGTGCGCCAGGTCATTTTCTGCCCAAAACATGGTTCTGACCTCCAAACAAGAACTAGACACCTCCATAAAACCCTTGATCAAGTTAATAATTTATATAACGAAATAACATGGTAATTAAACCTAAAATAAAATGAAATGTACCTCGTAAAAAAAACACCGGGTCTTACAATCTTCCCCATTATAAAGATTCATCCCCAAATTTCTCTCTAAAGCGTGGTCAAAATTCTTCTGAGATCAACTCTTGACACTGAGCACATGCATCGACCTAACTCTTCCATGTCTCAACCTGAAACTGGTCATGATACCATAACACCCACACTAGAGTAAATTACCAGCCTAGAGATCCTTCATGCTCCTCTAAACTATACGAATCAGATACTATTCAAAGGACACATCGACCTGTAACTCAACCTCCTTGTGAAAGAAAAACATGAGACGAGTTGGAGTGATAGTGGAGAAGCAAAGATGTATGGAATACATCATGCATGGTTTGATACCTTGGTGGTAAATACAAATGATGAGAAACCAACCCGACTCTCTCCAGAATCTCAAATGGCCAGACATATCTCGGTGAATGTTTACCAAATCACTTGATCTGCATATCTCCCAACCTCGGTGAAACAAGTAATAAAACCTGATCTTCCAACTCGAACTCTAGAGGATGTGTGAGGCGACCAGTGCATGATTTCTTTCAAGACTTTGTAAAAACCATCCACTTCTAAATCAACTAGACATGCTCAAAAGTCTCCTGCACAAGATGCAGTCCCAATAAAGCTTCCTCTCCTACCTCTATCTAGCATAAGGATAAAAGGCATGGCCTACTATATAAATCCTTGTAAGGTGTCATCTGTATCATCGCTTGATAGCCATTGTTGTATAAATACTCAACTTGGGGAATGTACCTCTCCCAAGTGCCCCGAAATTCAAGGATGAATTCTCGAATCATGTCCTCTAAGACCTATATCGTACGCTGTAACTGGCCATCAGTCTGAGGGTGGTATGTTGTGCTTAATAGAATTGATGTAACCAGCACCCTATGACAACTCTGGCAAAACAAGACATAAAGTGAGTGTCCCTATATGAAACGATAGTGTGAAATACCCCATGTAATCGTACCACCTCTTAGATTTACAACATTCCATGATCATAAATACAGAATTTATCCTTGATTGGCAGGAAATATGAGACCTTCATAATCCTATAACAACAACCTATATAGCATCGTTGCCTCGAGCTAACCGTAGAAAACTATAACAACCCAATGTATGGAATTTTTTTTCTTATATATATGTCATAAAATCACATAAAAACACAACTTAATGAACTAATAATTGATAAGTTACCATTAAACATATGTTTTTCACTTCTGTGTTTGGAATTTCGAACATCCAACAGACATAGTTGCAATCAGTATGTTATTTATAGTGTAAAAAGGAAAACATATTTTTTTTAATAGTAACCTCCACTTAAGAATATTAACATACCTTTAGGAATAGTGATATACCCCAATGAATATTAACCTTACCTATGATAATATATAGATATTATTCATGTTGAAAGTACAATATACCTATATTTTAGAATAAGTAAAAGATTTTTTTAAACTGGTTTTTGATAATAAATTATAAATTCAATTAAATATTAAAATAATAATATTTATAAAATTATTTTGTGAAAAATGTAATTAATTTTTGGATTCAACTCATTGAAAAATGGTTTGGGTGATGTTTTTAGATTTTTCTGAAATAATTGAATTTTCAATGACTAGTAAAAATACGATAATTTACAATAAATGATAAATAATGGATTTATTGAGTCATTGATGATGTTATGATGATATAAGACCAATTAGTTCAGGATCAAATGATAAAACAAATATTATTGGTCAATGAAGACTCAGTATTACTTTTCTTGTGCGGAAATAATAAATTAATGAATTTAATATCAAGATATCCCCTCTCTCCTCCACTATAAAACACCACTTCACTCCCTCTTCTCTTCACTCCACTAAAGCCTTGATCCTTGCCAATATTTTACCCAAATCACTCCTGAAGGTCCTACCCCACGTCAAAATTCTCCCAGCCACTTTAAAATACCAAAAAATCTCCCCTTAAGAGGTTCTCGAAGGAGGAAGTCTTAAGAGGTAAATTCCTCTTTCCAATTCCTTCATTTCTTTTAAGTTATTATCTTTTTTGTATCTTTCCTCACCTACCACCACCATAATAGTATGATAAGTATAGTAACATACATGTATTGGAAATTTTTCATGCTAGTGGTATATTTCATTGTCTTCTCTCCTTTCCCATCCTTTTATTTGAAAGAAATGAATGCACTATTTGAGATGTGCTAATTTAGCCATTAAAGGACAACAATTTATCAATTTCTATTATAATCCTTAATTATAGTCATGAAACCATTTTTGTTATGGTTGAACCAGATTATTATATATTTAATATTACTTATTTTTACTTCTATAATCCATTTTTACAAATGGTATTGAGATATAAAGCAAAACATGTTCTTTGTAATCAAACCCACTGATTAACAAAAACAGTTGTCACTATGGTTTTATATAAAAGTTCAACTTCAATATAAGTATCCAAATTAAATTTAAAAACATTTAATCTATGGGATGTGCACTAATATCATATAAATTTATTTATGGAGAACCACTTCCATCTTTCATGTTTATACAAACTTGAATATAATTGAATCGATATTTTAAAAACAAGTAAACAAACGAGCCCGAAAAATGAAATTGAACTTTATAACTAGTCAAGAAGGTCTTTAATGAACTAAAAAGAGTTATAATAAATAAATTACATATAGAATAGGTTGTGTAATTATGAAATAATAATCCTTATTTGTTTATTCCTTTCTTTAATAACAAGTGTTGAACACCAATGGATTTAAGGTAAGGGATTGTGTCCATTTCACTCTTAATCAATATTGTCCCCTATGCTATGACTTTTTATACGTAATCCTAAATGGTGTGGTATACTTTATCACCTCCCCCATTCTTCCCTCTTGATATATAAGTGATGAGAATCCCACTCTCATCAATCCATCTTGGGTAAACCTGACACCATGCCGATAAGACCGTAACGAATTCTACCTGAACCTTCCTTGTTCTTCAATGTTGCCTTATATTTCTTTCAAAATGATATTATCTTATCAATTTATGCACATCATATAAATTATATTTTTTTTTATAGAATTCATATATTAAGACCCTTTTATCACTTTCTTTCTATGATATACATGTTTTTAAAAGATTCTCACCATAGAACATTCCGATAAGCAAACGTGTTTTAAGGGGACTTCTCGAATTTTTTACCCAAATTTAAAGTGCACTCTATCCTATATTTTAATACAACATTTTCATTATAAAATTAGTGTTTTTATTATCTAACCTTCTTGGTTCTACTATAGTTTTATGTAAAACAATACCCTCTTTAATATTCTAAAATCTCTATAGTATTTTCCGTAAAACCGCACAAAAACGTTTAAATACTAATGTTTCTGAAATACATTTCTTATATGTTCACACTTCGGTTTGACACCACATTCCATGTTATATGCCTATTTTACCTTATGAACTCCCATTTATGTTCTAATCCCCTTCTTTCATAGACACTTTCATGATATTCCCATTGGTTGGGCTTTAGGTCATGATTGCGGTACACAATTCCTTGCATTGGTACCAATTTATTTATGTATGGTTGATTACGTATTGTAACGCCCTAACCCCAGTTACCCAGAGTCGGTGCATTATTACATAACATTTTTATGATCACAAACTATCATGTCTTGAAGGACCGATTAGTTTAGTAGCCTTGGAATCACTAGAAACATTCATAATGTTTATATTACATCATAAAGTGAAAACTACAACAACATCTTGTCTCCAAACTCATATCCCCTTATACTATTCTTTCAGGTCATTCCTAAAATACTTTTTCACATCCTAGTAAAAAAATAAAACAAAGAAATGGGTCAGTACAAATTCTTAGTAAGGATAACAATATAGTGTAAACTTTCATAAATAATCCTAAACATTTAAGGCAACGTATAAATAAAACAAAAGCCTTTTAAACTTGAACTTCAGCATAATATGGAAAAAATAAAATGAAATCATGCCATTTACATATTCACATTGATATTCTATGAGTCGAATAATCACATGTAATATCAATAACCACTTTCATAATGATGGAATGCATAATTCCAGACTATCATAACCACGTAGCCAAAGCCTCATGCCAAGACTACAAGAAAGATTCTGTCAAGACCTTGTGCCAAGAATCTAGTTTTTCTCATGAGACCTACCGATGCACCAAGGAGATATAGCGGGCTCCACCTATCACTTATTAAGTCCAATGCAATCCTCATATGAACAGGTTTAAACATAACATAAACATTCGTATTAAAAATAGCATAAAAAATGTCAATACTCTCACTATAAACCAAGAATGGTATAAAAATAACACATCTACAGTCAAAAATATCACAAAAACTTCAATACAATATGGAAGTCTTGTATCATAATAAATCAACTTCAAATAAGCTTAAAATCCATCAAAGGATGTTGACATAGATGAAATAAAATATATTTGAGAGAAACATCTCTTTTTAATAAATCATTTAAAAGTTACATAATTATAAAATAAAAAATTTACTTTTAAAATATACTTATAAGATTTTAAGGAAAGAATCAAATATTTTATAACGGCGTAAAATAGCCACACCCGCCGTATAATTTAAAAAGTACATTCTTACCTTAATCTTGTCGAAAAGGTTAAAAAGGACCTTGTTTGGAAAATGATGTAAAGATTCGTTTATAAACATCTTATAAAATATATAACAATGGTATAAATGACTTTAATCCATAGTCTGTAAAATAGTAAGAATTATTTGAAATACATTTTTAAGAAACATGGATGTGGATGATAAAGAGGTCACAATAGATAATTACGTATAAAAAACCTCGAATAATGATGAGATTGTGAAATAAACCCTTACCTTGTACTTTTCCTTATACGAGGGTAGGTTAACCTCTTGTATAATAGTTAAATCGTTTTTATTAAATTATTCAATAATCATATACATTAATATGATATCATATATGATCTTTTAACATTGATTTTTCAATAATATCTTAGTATTATCGTCGTTTCTGGTGTAAACTTACTCATTTTCTTTTATATGTTTTTTTACATAAGCGGTGTTTTTTATGAATAGGATGTATATTATTTATATCCAAAATGATATCAAGTCCTTAAACTTTATTTTTAATAATCAAATGAGTATTAGACTTGAATGGATACGATGGAGAATGAGTCTCATCGCGTTCGTGGAGACGGTAGTCCGTACGTACGCACGAGCGATAATATCTATCTTTTGTTATTAAAATAATATATAAATTGATTATATATAATATATAAAGAATAATTATCATGTTTTATTTATTATTTAAATTAATTACACATCATTATTATACCCATCCAAATAATAATTTATGGAATAACAATTACACCACGACGTGGAGACGATGTGTCATACGTACACACGTATTGTGACATGTCATTAAAAGGATAGATATAATATTGAATATGGTTGTACCATATCTATAATAACATCACAGTATATAGAAGATACTGGAGTTATTATTTTATAATGGGAATAACAAAGAAAGAAGACGTTGAAGAAGAACGGAACTTGAAAGAGGGTGGTGAAAACATTACCTCTTAATCGAGTTCTTCATTTTGATTTGATCAAAAGGGATCCATAGGTTGGATTTATGATCAAAATAAGGCCTCTAGTTCGAATTGAGGGAATTTGAGAGAATATTTGGGCAGCGGTTGGCCGAGCCAAAAGGCTTTGAAGGTGTGAAGAATTTGTTAGATGTGGTGTCCATTTATAAGGGGGAGGAGGGTCTCTTTAGGAAAAACTTAAAGTATTATTTTATAATAAATTCATATTCAGTTTCTAATGTCTCAAAATTGTATTATTAAAAGTATAAGGTATTTATGGGTCGAAATACTTTCAACAAATATATTTTATATAGGTTTGGGTCACTATATTAACATTATCTTTTTGTTTTAACTCTTAGTTAAATAGTTTGACATTAACCGGGTCTCTTTGTAATTTTATATTATATAGTTAATAAACTTACTATATACCTACAAGAGACCCCCAAGTGGTTCTTTAATGATACAAATATCATTATATAAGCATTGTTTTCGAAACATAGATTTTTAGGAATAGAATATCAATTCATAATATAATATTTGTTTTAAAAACAGTTTTGTGTCAATTTTGACACTATTGGGTATTTTGTTTTTGATAATTTAACAACATAATTCTTAATTCGAAAAAAAATTATATAACCAATACTAATATCTCATATTAATCTAGAAAATTAGTGTAATTACTAAAAAGTTTGAAATTACATTTATTTTTGATATTTATAATATCAATTATTTTAATATTTCATTAATTAGGTAATTACTGCATCACCATTGTGTCATAAATAAATAAAATTAGATAATGTAAAAAAAATTTAAATAAAATACAATTATGTAGGAAATATGTTTATATTTCTAATGAATATTTATAATTGAATTTATATTTTTTATAACCTAATATTAAAAATGTTTTAGTTATCACACTTTGATTTTAACTCTTTTAACTCTTCTTTGAATTAAATAATAATAAAAGTCCTAATCTAATCCAAGTGGACCTAAATGATAATATTTTATTCTTATGGTTGTTTTTGGTCGAGATAAACATGTCCAATAGAATTAGGATATGTGTTAGGGTAATATTAATATCATTTTTACCCTTAATTACCCTATTTACTTTTAATAGTGGTAAATAAAAGTAAAAAGATACTATTCATCAAAAATTATTTTCATCTCATTGAACCAAATTTTACTCCTTGATATTAACCGTGTCTTTTGGATATTTAAAATTACACTCAAAGAAGCGGAAAATTATGTTTTATTTGAATTTCCAAATTCTCCTAGGAGGTGGGTAAAAGACGGTGAAAAGTTCAATAAAATTTTTATATTTCTAAAATTATTCTAAACTAACTCCAATGAATTATATTGAACTTATATATATATTATGTATCTATTTTTACCTTAATTAAATTTAAATAAAATAAATAATTATTTTAAGAAAAATTCAGTTTTAAACTATAACTCAGTGTTTTTAACTATTCATCAAAAATTGAATGTTTTTAGAAAAATACCAAAAATTCAACCTAAGATAATTTTGATATTCCAAATCCAAAAATGTAGTCCAAATTTGAAAGATAAAATTTATAAAATTTCAAAATGTGGGTATTACTATTCATAACGACTAGTTTGATTGGTTGTGGTGTGTGTTAGAACTCAAAGTTGCGTACAACACATGCTACTATATTATTCAAATAGAAGTGTACCATGGAAGCTTGGGGTGTTACATTATATCCTCCTTCAAATAATTTAATGCTCGAAATTTCTAGAAAACTACCACATGAAAATACTTGGGTGTTTCTTCATCATAAGTTCCTCAGGTTCCCACATTGCATCTTCCATCTTATGGTTTCTCCATAGAACAGTTACTAGATGAGTCATCTAGTTTCTCCTCAATTGTTCTCTTGTATCAAGAATTATGACGGGCACATCGCAATAAGACAGATCGAGTTCCAGTTCTAATTCATTGTAAGTGAGTACATAGGTTGGGTCAGGCATGTATTTTCTCAACAGTGATACGTGGAACACATTGTGAACTTTGGAGAGAATTTGTGGAATTTTCAAATGGTAAGATACAGCCCCAATTTTTTCTAGAATTTCAAAAGGTCTGATATACCTGGGACTCAATTTACCCTTCTTACAGAAACGTATAACTCCCTACCATGGAGATACCTTCAAGAAAACATGATCTCCTACCTGAAATTCCAAATACTTGCTTTGGTTATCGACATATCTCTTCTGCCTACTTTGAGCTGCTTTCATGTGGGTTTGGATTACCGTCACCTCTTCCATCGTTTCCTCCACAAGTTCTGGGCCTATATGTTTTATTTCACTAAAAACATCCCAACAGGTTGGTGTGCGAAATCTCTTTCCGTATAATGCTTCATATTGTTCCATTTGAATACTTGAATAGAAGCTATTGTTATAAGAAAATTCTACCATAGGTAAATATTGATCCCCCATACCCTGAAAGTCATGTGACCAAGATCTGAACAGGTCTTCTAAAGTTTTAATAGTCTGTTCTGGTTTTCCATCTCTTTGAGGGTGGTAGGTAGTGCTCAAAAGTAGTTTAGTATCCAAGGCCTTCTGAAGACTCATCCAGAATATTGAAGTAAAATGGGGATCATGATCAGAAACAATCAATAGAGTTACTCCAGGAAGTCTCACAACTTCATTAATATATAGTTTTTCTAGACGTTATAGTGGAAGATCTTCTCTTATATCAAGAAAATTTGTTGACTTGGTGAGAAGATCAACAATAACCCATATTGTATTGTTACTTCTAGGAGTCTTTGGTAGTCCAATGACAAATTCCATCATGATATTATCCCAGTTCCACTCATGTATGGGAAGAGGTTGCATGAATCCTCCAGGTTGTTGCCTTCCGTCTTTCACTTGTTGTCAAACCATACTTCTTGACACAAAATCAGTAATCTCCTTCTTCATGTTGTCCCACAAAAAATGATCCGTCAAATCTCTAAACATTTTGGTGCTCCTAGGGTGTATAGAGAAATTGGAACTAGGAGCATCGTCCAACAATTCCCTTTTTAGATCAGGTATATAGGGAACACAAAGTCTCTTCCTGAATTTCAAAATTCCTTCTTCATAAACAATGTCTCTCAATCTCCCATCATTCACATCTTCAATCTTCTTTTTAAAATTCTTCATCATCGGTCTGAGAACTCTTAATGTTTTCTAGTAAATATGGTTTGGTAACCATTTGAAAAAGCATTGATGTTTCACCTTCCATGGTGATTCCCATATCAATATTTTCTAAATCCATGAAAATAGGATCCCTTTCAACTCTCATCTTGTTCAAAACTCCATAATAATTTCTGATCAAAGCATCTTCCACCTTATTTTCCTTCCTTGGGTGTTAGTTTATCATGCAATCATAATACTTGAGTAGTTCAAGCCGGCGCCTTTTCCACATGTTGAGTTCTTTCTGTGAGAAAATGTACTTCAAACTCTTGTGATCGGTATATATCTCACAATCTTTACCATAGTGATAATGTTTCCATATCTTCAAAGAAAATATTACAACAGATATCTCAATATCATGAGTAGGATAGTTTTTCTCATGAATTTTTAGCAGTCATGATGCATAGGCAATAACCCTATCATTCTGCATAAGGAAAAAACCAAGTCCTTTCTTTTATGGATCACTACAAATAACGAATCCATCATTCCCCGATGGTAGAGTCAATATAGAAGCATTGAATAATCTTCTCTTCCGTTCTTCAAAACATTATTCCCACTCTTTTTTCCAAACAAATTTAACCCCATTACGTGTGAGTTTCGTTAATGGGTTACCCAAATTGGGAAAACTTCTGGACAAAATGCCGATAATAACTTGTTAAGCCAATGAAACTGTGTACCTCGGTTATAATCATTGGTTTTGGCCATTCTAGTATTTCCTTGGTCTTAGAAGGATCAATAGAGATTCCATCATTGGAGAAAATATGTCCAAGAAAAGAAATATCCTGAAGACAGAATTCGCACTTGCTAAACTTCCCATATAATTCATGTCTTCTAAGAGTCATCAGGATAATGCCCAAGTGATTTTCATGATCTTAGTATATTTTGGAGTATAATAAGATATCATCAATAAATACCACCACAAAATCATCAAGATTTTCTTGAAAATTCTATTCATTAGATCCATGAATACAGAGGGTGCATTCGTCAATCGAAAAGGCATTACTGTAAACTCGTAATTCCCATACCTGGTTCGAAATGCAATATTTGGAACGTCTTCTGTCTTCACACACAACTAATGGTATCCCGATCAAAGGTCAATCTTTGAAAAGTTTTGACCTCCATGAATTTGGTCAAATAAATCATCAATGCGAGGTAGGGGATACTTTTTCTTTATTGTTATAGCATTGATTTCCCTATAGTAGATACCTAACCTCATAGATCCATCTTTCTTCTTAACAAAAAGGATAGGGGATCCCCATGGAGAAACACTGGGGCGAATAAATCCCTTATTACTCAATTCATCTAGTTGTTTCTTAAGTTCAACTAATTCCATAGTGGCCATTCTATAGGGGGTCTTCGATATAAGCCTTGAACCAGGAATTAAATCAATGGAAAACTCAATTTCTTGTTCTGGAGGATGTCCAGGTAAATCTTCTGGAAACATATCAACATATTCTCTCACAATTGTTACATCCTCTATTTGAACATTCCTTTCTACACCCACAGTCATTTCATTCTACTATTCCCCAATAATTGAATTTAGTTCAGCTACTGGGGGTGGATCTAGGTAAGAATTAGGTGGTGATGATTCCGCTCTAAAGATAAGGTGTTCTTTATCATCAATATCAAAAATAGTAACCTCCTTCTTATTACAATAATTTTTTGCATCATGGTCAGAAACCAATCCATACCGAGGATTATATCAAATTCAATCATAGGTATGACAATGAGATTCGCAGATAAAGAACATTTATGTTCTCTAATGGGGACTGATTCACAAAACCTTTTTACAATGATACTTCCCTTAGGAGTTTCGACTGACAACTACCTTGTTAAATCAAATTGGAAATATCTAATTTTCTTAGAAAATTGGGAATATATGAAACAATGCGATGATTCAGAATCAAATAATACATTTACTAAACTTGGGGAAACCATTAAATTACCTGCCACCACGTCTTTTGAAGCTTCAACCTCAGCAGGAGTGATAGCATAAGCTTGGCCTTGATCCCTTGGCCTTTTCTGAGGTAAGTTTCCCTGATTCTTAGGAAATTAATTTTCATAATGTCTCATCTCCCTGAAATTGTACCATTTAACATCGGTAGCTTCTTTCTTCCCCTTGAAATCACGAGCTTGGTGGCTCTTTTCACCCCACTTGTAACAGACTCTCATTCCTTTCAAGCAAGTACCAGGGTGTTTCTTCCCACATTTACTGCAGGATGGATATTCAACTTTTCCCTTCTTCCCCTTATTTGCATTCCTAGAGTTGTCTGCAGATCTCTTATTCTCTTTCTCTGCTTTAAAGTTATAAGACTTTGAGAATTCTTTTTCTATATTGATAGCACATGCGACAATATATTCGTACGCCGATAAGGATTTTGACACCAATGCTTGACAAAGAAATGGTTTTAACCCATTAAAGAAATGATCAATCTTACTTCTTGGGTTACGTATATAATCTCCAACATACCTTGTTAACCTTGTAATGTTAGCCTCATACTTTGGGACATTCTCATCCTCCTTTTTCCTCAGACACAGAAATTTTCTTTCCATATCTGCTCAATGGTCACGAGGAAAGTATTTTTCTATGAAAAGATATTTTAACTCCCTCTATTCCATATTTGATACTTCATCATATTCCTTTGTGTTTCGAATCAATTACCACCATTGATCAGCATCTCCAGTGAGGTGGTAAACTACCATGATAACTTTTTCCCTTTCACTACTACCCAAAGCGTAAAATATTTTTCTAGGGAACTTATCCATTGCTTAGCTACCAATGGATTTGTAATCCAATTAAATGTTGGTGGTTTTTGCCTCATGTAGTGACCTAAAATTGATCCTCCACATGGAAGATCAGGGTGCTCCATACGGGTAAGGTTATTATTCATAACCTGAGTGATTTTTCCCAGTATGGTGATTAGCTGATCAACACCAGTTTCATCACCGGAACCACTATAATTATCTTGAGTTTGAGGGAAATCCCTACTTGGAGTTCTGGAATTGATACGGTTTCCATTACTTTCACTAGGCGATATTTCTAAACAATGGAATAAACTAGATCCGTTTATGATTCAAAATGCAGAATTCCTATACTTGTAAATCAGATTACATAAATTGAATAGTTTATGGATATAATCCAAAATCATAAAAATGTTTTTTTGAAGAATTATATACTCATAAACCCTTCATAATGGTTTGTAAAGAAAATGATAATTATCCTAAGCATATCCCCTAGGAGAGTCGTAAACAAGAGTGTAGCAAGGCCTATTGTCGTGCACCAGTTTTCATTACAGTCTAGCTCAAAGCGGTGTTCTTGGGTTTTTCACCTAGGTACATCTGTTACAGAGCTGCCTCAACCTGCTCAAATCTAGACATGGATATATTTCTCGGAAAACTCACAAAATCTCTACAATACCAAAATTATAGGATGTTCTTCTATACTAATCCTCAAAGTCTATCTTAGGGATACGTGCTCTAATCAGAGTTTAACTAAATCTAGCTTCCAAGGTTTACACTAAACTTTCTCTGATACAATTTGTAATGCCCCGACCCAGTTACCTAGAGTCGATGTATTATTACATAACATTGTCATGGTCACAAAATATCAAGTCTCAAAATACCGATTAGTTTAGTAGCCTTGGAATCACTAGATATATTCATAAAGTTTAAATTACATCATAATGTTAAAACTAAAACAAAATCTTATCTCCACACTCATATGTCCTTATACTATTCTTGCAGGTCATTCGAAAAATACTTCTTCACATCCTAGGAAACAATAAAACATAGAAAGGGGTGAGATCAAATTCCCAGTAACGATAACAATATAGCTGAAACATTCAAAAATAAGCATAAACATTTAAGGAAATGTATAACTAAAACAAAAGCCTTTTAAACTTGATCTTCAACATAATATGGAAAAAATAAAATGAAATAATTCCATTTACTTACTCACATGGATATTCTAATAGTCGAATAATCACATGCAATATCAATAACCACTTTCATAATGATGGAATGCTTAATGCCAGGCTATCATAACCACATAGCCAAGGCCTCGTGCCAAGACTAAAAATAAGATTTTGTCAACACCTTGTGCCAAGACACTAGTTTTTATCATGATACCTACCGATGCATCAAAGAGATATAGAAAGATCCAGCTGTCACTTATTAAGTCCAATGCATTCCTCATATGAACATGTTTAAACATAACATAAACATTCACATTAAAACTAGCATACGAAATGTCAAAAAATTCTCCATAAACAATGAATGGTATAAAAATAACATAACCATAGTAAAAAATATCAAAAAACCTTCAATACAATATACATGTTTTGTATCATAATAAATCAACCTCAAATAAACTTAAAATCCATCAAAGGATGTTGACATAGATGAAATCAAAACTATTTGAGAGAAATATCTCTTTTTTAAATCATTTAAAAGTCATATAATTATAAATTAAAACATTTACATTGAAAATATCCTTATAATCTTATATGAGAAGCTTCGAAGATTTTATAATGGCGGAAAATAGCCACACCCGCCGTATAAGATAAAAAGGACATTCTTACCTTAATCTTGTCGAAAAGGTAAAAAAGGACCTTGTTTGAAAAATGATGTAAAGATTACTTTATAAAATTCTTATAAAAATTCAACCAAGGATATAAATTACTTTAACACATATTTTATAAAATAGTTAGAATGATTTGAAATACATTTTTAAGAAACATGGATGTGGATGATAAAGAGGTCCCAGTAGATAATTACGTATAAACAACCTCGGATAATGAAGAGATTGTGAAATAAACCCTTACCTTGTGTGTTTCCTCTGTTAGGGGTAGGATAAACTCCTATATAATGGTGAAATAATTGTTGTTAAATTATTCAATAATCATATACATTTATATGATATCATATATGATCTTTTAACTTTTCTTTTTTAATAATATCATAGTATTATCGTCGTTTTGGGTGTTAACTTACTCATTATCTTTTATATGTTTTTTTACATAAGCCGGGTTTGTTATGAATAGGTTTTATCTTATTCATATACAGAAATATATCAAGTCCTTTAACATTATTTTTAATAATAAAATGATAATTATGCTTGAATGGATACGATGGAGAATTAATCTCATCGCATTCATGGAGACGTAGTCTGTATGTACGCACGAACGATAATACCATTCTTTAGATATTAAAATAATATATAATTGGATGTTATATCATATATACAGAATAATTATCATGTTATATTTATTATTTATATGAATTACACATCATTATTATACCCATCCAAATAATAATTTATTGAATAACAATTTCACCAGGACGTGGAGACGATAAGCTGTACGTACGCACGTATGGTGACATTTCATTAAAAGGATGGATAGAATAATTAATATGGTAGGATCATATTTATAATAATATCATAGTATATAGAAGATACTAGATTTATTATTTTAGAATGGTAATAACAATGAAATAAGAAGTTGAAGAAGAAAGGAACTTGAAAGAGGGAGGTGAAAGCATTACCTCTTAATCGGGTTCTTTCTTTTTGATTTGATCAAAAGGGCTCCATAGGTTGGATTTAGGACCAAACTAAGGCCTCTCGGTCGAATTTAGAGAAATTGAGAGAATATTTCAGTGGGTTTTGGCTGATCCAAAATTCTTTGAATGTGTGAATAATTGGTTAGAAGTGGTGTCCTTTTATAAGGGGGAGGGGCTCTTTAGGAAAAAATTAAAGTATTATTTTATAATAAATTAATATTCAATTTTTAATGGCTCCAAAGTGGATTATTCAAAGTATAAGGTATGGATGAGTCAAAATCCTTTCAACCAATAGATTTTTGACAGGTTGTGGTCATTATATTAACCATATAATTTAGTTTTATCTCTTAGTGAAATAGATTGAAATTTACCATGTCTCTTTGTATTTTTATATTATATAGTTAATAAACATACTATATACCTCCAAGAGACCGCCAATTTGTTCATTAATGATACACCTATTATTATATAATTCCATCGGTAGAGCCTTAATTTTTTAGGAATAGAAAATAAATTAATAATATTATATTTGTTTTAAAATTACTTTTATGTCAATTTTGACACTATTGGGTATATTGTTTTTTATAATTTCATAACTGCATTATTACTTCAAACCAAACATATATAACCAATACTAATATTACATATTATCCTAGATAATTTGTGGAATTCATAAAAAGTCTCAAATTAAATATATTTTGATATTTATAATATCAATTATTTTAATATTTCATTAATTAGGTAATTACTACATCACCATTGTGTAATAAATAAATTAAATTATTTAATGTCTAAGAACTATAAATAAAATAAAATTATGTATGAAATCTTTTTATATTTCTAATGAATATTTATAATTGAATTTATCAAATGTATAACCCTTTATTAAAAAAAATTAGTTATCAAACTTTCATTTTAACTCTTTTAACTCTTCTTTGAATTAAATAATAATAAATGTCTTAATCTAATCCAAGTGGACCTAAATGATAATATTTTATTCCTAAGGTTGTTTATGATCAAAATATACTTTTACAATAGAATTAGTACATGTGTTAGGGTAATATTAATATCATTTTTACCCTTAATTACCCTATTTACTTTTAACGGTGGTAAATAAAAGTAAAAAGTTACTATTCACCAAAATTTATTTTCATCTCATTGAACCACATTTTACTCCTTGATATTAACCATGCCCCTCGGATTATCGAAAATTCCACTCACTGAAGCGGTAAAATTATGTTTTTTGTGAATTCCAAATTCTCCTATGAGGTGGGTAAAAGACGGTGAAAAGTTCAATAAAATTTTTATATATCTAAAATTATTATAAACTAACACCAATAAATTACATTGAACATATATAGGTATTATGTATCTATTTTGACCTTAATTAAATTTAAATAAAATGAATAATTATTTAAATAAAAATTCGGTTCTAAACTATAACTTGGTGTTTTCACTATTCATCATAAATTGAAAGTTTCTAGAAAAATTACATAAATTCACCCGAAGCTAATTTCGATATTCCGAATCCAAAAATGAAGTCTATTTTTAAAGATAAAATTTATAAAATTTCAAAATGTGGGTATTACTATTCATAATGGCTAGTTTGATTAGTTGTGGTGTGTGTGAGAACTTGATGTTGCGTACAACACACGCTACTGTATTATTCAAAGAGAAGCATACCACAGAAGCTTGGGGTGTTACATGTTTGGTTATTCATGTGGAAATATTATTTATATGTTAAGAATATTCATTAAAATTTTAAGATTGTTTTGCCCAGATAGTGCTCCAATGCATTGGTTAAGGTTAGGTCTCATGAGATGCGATGTGAAACAGGATTGGCGATTAGCCTTGACCCATACTAAATTGGGAAACATGATTGGCAGTTAGCCTTGACCCATACCAATGAAATGTTTTATGATTCTTCCACAATTAAATGATTCGATGTTTATATGATCTCATACTTATTCGATATGATTTCATATGTTCAACATTTTGGATATCATTATGTCATGCCTCCTAACTCATGTGTTTAAGATGTATCCTTATGTTTTTTCATTACTGGGATTTTCAGCTCATCCCTTTGTTCATGTGATTCCTAGGGTACCCAAAGCAGATGTAAGGGATCAAAGGAAGTTTGGATCTCATTATAAAGATAAATTAAAAAGTGTTTTCTAGCCCCATGTTTTATGTTATGTACCTTTTCTTCCAAGACACTAAACAGAATGATCCTTATATTTTTCACTGATGATTAACTATTTTTAAAATCTTGAAATGTTGTATGTAAAAGGCTTGGGTCTCCATATTTGGTATCATAGGATGACCTAGATATTTTCTGGAGATTTGGATTAGATCACCTTTGTAAGAACATTAGAGATTAGAATACCTATAAGAAAACATTCCTGAATTTTGGTGAGTATTCAGTAAGTGTTTTATCATGAAAAAACATCTCTATTTGGATACGAGTAGGTCGAGGTGTCTATGGAATAGATTTATCTAGGGGTAAAACCCGAAAACACCTCTTTGAGATAGACTTGAACGGGAACTGTTGCAAGACAACAGTTCTTGTTGGACTTTGGGTTATGACACTCCCCGAGGATATGCTTTGGTAGATTCACGAGCTTAGTACAAACCATTATTAAGGGACAAAAAATCCCATAAGAACATAAGTTAAAAAATAGATTCGGGATAACCTAGATATAAACCTATGAAATCACAAGTTAGGATATACTTTTTCATTATAATATTATCCTTTCATGTTCAATGTTTTCTTTTTATACACAATATCAAAGTATTCAAAACCTCCAATTATATATTCTTTTTCCTAGTTAATGGAAACAAATAGAAGAAAATGTTCCAACAACCAATGTTATAGGCAATGTAAATATTTCCAAAATTATTTTCTTAATATGATCGGAGTGGGTGCTCAAAAATCATGACAATACTTCCTCATCTGGTTCGATTTATGAATAATAATTTAAATCTTGTGGAACATCCTCCTCCTCCAAGAAAAGATAATGATCTGGTAGAATCCTTCATGCAAAAAAGGCCTCTCTTTTTTAGCAGATAATCTGATCCCTTCCTCATAGAACAATGGATTATCTCCATTGAAAAGATATTCTTTATCCTCCAGTTCTTGGAAGAAGGAAAGGTGGTACTAGAAGTCTATCGTTTTGATGTGGAAGAAGATCAGTGGTGGACATTGATCAAGAATACAAAGTCCCAAGAAGAAATTGATTCCATGTAATGGGAGGAATTCAAGAAGATGTTTTTAACAAATATTTTCCTCGAACCCTCTGTCTCAATATGGAAAGAGAGTTCCTCAGACTTTGGAAGAAGTAATATGAGTCCATTGGGATATATGAAGAAATATTTGCAAGGATAGCAATGTATGCCTCTAACTTTGTCATGATGGAAAGATGCCTGACTTTTCCCCTTGAAAAAATTGGGGGAGGAAGCATCCTAGTAAATCTCTAAAGGGAATCAAGAATTTCTTAAAATGCAGAATGTTTGGTCATCTGGACAATAACTGCCAAAGTTATATGAACAATCATGCAAATTTGGAAGAAGAATAAAAGTTTTAGATCAACACTCAGCATGTATTATAATGTTACCACTTCAAGGAGCATGGGAATTATGCAAACGATTTCCCTAAGTTGAGGGTTTTTGAAAGAAATAAACAATAGCCTCCAAGGAAACAAGGAAGGGCTTATGCTATCACAACTACTGAGGTGGATCCAGACAACGATGTGGGGAAAGATATGCTAGTAATTCATTTAATAATAGCGAATGTACTATATTATTCCGGTTATAATCATTCTTTCATATCTTACAAGTTCAGTAGAACAATTCAAACAGTACCAAAAAATTAGGAGGAAAGGTTATCTGTGAGAACAGCTAATGGGAAAATCTTTGAGTCCATGGTTTATAACCCCTCCCGGTTTAATGTTTTTGGACTGAACCACCCAAAAAATCTCATCATACATTATTTAGTGGGGTTTGACGCTATCTTAGGCATGAATTGGATATCTCTTTACAAGACCAACATCAAATTTGGGGAAATGGGTATCACTTTTCACATCACAAAACATCCTTTGATTCATTACAACTGTAAGGAATAAGATGAATCTTCTTTATAATCGTCATCTCATGTGTGGTTATTACTACCTTGTGAGTAGGAATATCTAGCTCAAATGATTGAGACAAAAGAGAGAATCATGCTTCAAGACATGCCCATCGTGAAGGATTTACCTAATGTATTTCTGGACGAGTTGTCTGGTCATCCTCATGTCTAAGAGTTTGAGCTCTCAATTGAACTTATCACTGGATCACTTCCTATCTCAAAGACGCCTTATAGAATGGCGACCGTAGAGCTAGAAGAGCTGAATAAGCAATTAAAGGACAATATGGAAAAGGGTTTTATATGCACGAGTTCTTCACCATGGGGTGAAAAAGTCTTCTCCATCAATAATAAGGATGGATCAATGAGCATCGACATTGATTATCATGATCTCAATAAAATCATGATAAAGAACAAGTATCCCCTTCCACGGAAAGATGACTTGTTTGATCAGCTTCGTGGGGCCAATTATTTCTCTAAGGTGGACCTTTGTTCAGAATATCACTAAATAAAAGTGATGAAGGAAGATTTTCCCAAAACTTCCCTTCGAAGGAGGTATGGACACTATGAGTTCATAGTGATGCCATTTGGACTCACTAATGCTCCAGAAAATTTTCATGGATTTAATGAATAAATTCTTTAGATATTACGTCAACAAATTTGTGGTAGTCTTCATTGATGATATTCTGATATACTCAATGAGTAAGGAGGAAAATGTGGAGCATTTTAATACTGTGTTAATGGATTTTTTAAGGGATAATTTTTATGAAATGTATAGTAATTGTGAGTTCTGGATGGAGGAAGTATCATTCTTGGGGCATGTTATCCTCAGTAAAAGGATATATGTGGACCCTTCCAAGATGAAGGAAATTGAAGAGTGGCCCAGGACAACATCTGTAACAGAGATCCGTAGGTTATTGGGTTCAACTGAGTATTATCAATGATTCATGAAGAACATTTCACAATTTTCAAACCCAATGACCATGCTGACATGGAAGGGAGTAAAGCTTTTTTGGACAATGGAATGTAAAGACTGTTTCAAGGAGTTGAAAAAGAATCTAATCATTGTGCCAATACTCACACTCCATACAAGTGGAGTACTCTTTGTGGTGTATAGTGATGCTTCTATAATGGGAATTGGATCTGTGATAATGAAAAATGATAATTGTTTTGCCTATTCCTCAAGGTAGCATAAAATCCAAGAGAAAAATTATCATATACATGATTTGGAGTTAGTGGTTGTGATATTTGCATTGAAAATCTGGCAGAATTATCTCTATGTGGAGAAGTGTGAGATATATACCGACCACAAGAGTCAAAAATATATATTAACACAGAAAGAGCTTAATATGTGCCAATGAATATTGATTGATCTCATCAATTATTATGACTCTTCAATCAAAAACCATCCCGGTAAAGAAAAACAAGGTGGCAGATGCTCTATATAGAAAGGATCTAGCATATTTATCATTGATGAGAATTGAAAAGGATGTGATCTTATTATATTTTCAGAGGATGTACATGGTAATCATTGAGGGAGTAACATCATCAATGCATTCTCAAATGATTTCTCAACCATCCCTCTTGGAGAAAATAAAGAATGCTCAAAAAAAGATGTGGAAATTCAGAAAAGGGTGGAAGATGTTAAAAAAGGGAAATACTCCGATTTCAAAATTTATGAGGAAGGAGTTGTAATATTTGGGACCTGATTATGTGTACCATCTGATCCGGAGATTAAGAAAGAGCTATTTAATGATGAACATAGCTCTACCTTCTCTATCCACCCAGGGAAGACAAATAAGTATCAAGATCTCCAAGAAATCTTTTTGTGGGACAATGTGAAAAGGGATATTGTTGAATATACATCAAAGTGACTATTATGTCAGCATGTGAAGGATGAGAGACAAATGTCAAAGGTGGTGATACAAACACTACCCATACCCGTATCAATGTGGTAGAACAACTCCATAGACATTGTCACTGGACTTCTAAGGATTTCTAGAGGAAATAATGCTATATAGGGCATTGTGGATCTTCTTACAAAGAAATCTCACTTTATTGAAATTAGAGAGGACTTATTATTGGATCAACTTGCATAGATTTACATCAATAAAGATGTAAGGCAGCAAGGAGTACCACTATCTGTTGTATCGGATCATGATATGAGATTCACCTCGAAATTCTGGAAAAGTCTCCAACATGTTGTAAGTAATGAACTAAACATTATTACGGCATATCTTCTTCAAGATGATGGCCAATCTGAGAAAACTATTAAAACACTGGAAGAAATATTGATAGTGTGTTCTATGGAATTCAAAGGAGGATAGTACTAACATCTTCCCCTAGTTGATTTCTCCTACAATAATAGTTTCTACTTGAGTATCTGAATGGCGCCATATGAAACCTTTTATGGGAAAAGTAGAAGAACACCAGTGTTTTGAGATGATGTCTGTGAGCGTAAGCTCCTAGGACATGAAATGGTCAAAGAAATAGTGGAGAAGGTGAAAACACTTCAGCAACATATCAAGGAATCATAGTGTATACATAAGAGTTATGAATATAATCGTCGATGAGACCTTGAGTTCAAAGTTCGATACATGGTAATTCCATGCATATCGACATGGTAGAAGGTCATGAGGTTCGAAATGAAAGGGAATTTGATTCCCAAGTACATCGGCCCCTTTGAGATCCTCGATCGAGTCGAAGTTATGGCCTATCGACTATCAATTCCACCCTCCATGTCGAATGTACCTATTGTATATCATGTATCCCTCTTAAGAAAGTACATACCAGACCCCTCACATGTACTCTTTTCAGAGGTGGTACCATTGGAGGGTGATCTTTCCTATGTGGAGCATCTAGTGAAGATATTGGATTGTAGAGACAATGTTCTACACAACAAGACAACTCATCTGGTTAAGGTACTTCAGAAAATCCATAAGTATGAAGAGGCAACCTAGGAACTGGAAGATGCAATGAAAGAAAAACTTCCCACACATGTTTTTTTGGTTAGAATGTAAAATAAAATTTTGAGGGAAAAATTTCATAAGGGGGGATGAATGTAACCACCCAATGTTTTATAAATTGAAATTCCTTTCTTACAGAGATGTCATAAAATCATATGAAAACACAAAATAATGAACTACTAAGTGCTAAGTGACCTTTAAACATAACTTTTTCACTTCTGTGTTTGGAATTTCGAAGATCCGACATACACGGTATCAATTAGTATGTTATTTGGAGTCCGATAAGAAAAACTTAATTTTTAGTGAATAGTAACCAACAATTATGAATAGTAACATACACTTATTTATAGTGATATACCATAATGGGTAGAAACTTTACATATTTTAATATATAAATATTATTCATGTTAAAAGTATGATATACCTATATTTTAGAATAAGTAAAAGAATGTTTTAAAACTGGTTTTTGATAATAAATTATAATTTTAATTTAATATTAAAATAATAATATTTTGAAAATTATTTTTTAAAAAATGGATTTCATTTTTGGATTCTACATGTTAAAAAATTGTTAGGGTGAATTTTTAAGATTTTTCTGAAATATGTGAATTTTTTATAATAGTAAAAATACGATAATTTACAATAAATGCTAAATATTGGATTTATTGTGTCATTGATGATGTTAGATGATGTAAGACCAATAGGTTTACTATAACATGACAGAATTACTATTTTTGGTCATATAAGACTCACTATTTCTTGTCTTTTTGAGAAATAATATATTTATGAATTTTATATAGAGAAATCCCCTCCCTCTTCCACTATAAAAACCCCCTTCACTCCCTCTTCTCCTCAATCCTCTTGTAATGCCCCAACCCAATTTACCCAGAGTCGGTGCATTATTACATAATAATGGCGTGATATGAGGAATAATTTCCCAAAAGACCAACTAGTTTAGTAGCCTTGAAATTAATAGATATATTCATAAGTTTTACATTACATTGTAAAATGAAAAAACATCAATAACATTGTCTCCATAGACCACATTCATATCGCATAAACTCTCTCTGTAGGTCAGTCATAATATACTTCTTCTCATCCTGGGAAAAATAAAACATATATAGGGTTGATCTTAGATGCTCATTAAGGATAAAAATATAGAGGAAACATTCATAAATTAACTTAAACATTGTAAGGATATGTATAAGACTAAAACATAAGCCTTTTAAACATAAACATCCGCATAATATGGAATATATAAATCATATAATGCCATTTACTTATTCACATGGATATTCTACTAGTTGAATAATCACATGAAACATCTATAGACACTTTCATTATGATGGAATGCATTATGCCACGCTTCTATAGGCACATAGTCAAGGTCTTATGCCAAGACTAAAAATAATATTTTTTTCATGGTCTTGTGCCAAGACACTAGTTTGTCTCATGAGACCTACTGATGAATTAAGGATCTATATCAGGAAACAAATGTTAATTATTATTTCCAATTCATTCCTCATATGAAAAGTTTGAAACATAACATAAACATTCATATTAAAACTAGAATAGAAAATGTCAATACTTTATTCCTAAACCATGAATGTTATAAAACTAACACATCCACAGTCAACCATATCACAAAAAAATCAATACAATATGGAATATTTTTATAATAAATCATCATTGATCAAGAATAATATCCCATAATGGATTTTGACATAGTTAAAAAATGATCAGAAAAAATCATTGAGAGAAATATTCATTTTTCATAAAATCATTTAAAAGTCCCAAAATTTATAAAGGATGTCGTTTAAAAGATAGTTTTTGAATCAAAGTATCTCATTCCACTTTGAAATTTTTGGAAGGAATTATCATTTTAAAACATTCAATTACATATAAATAAATCCTTAAAACCATTTTGAAAACATGGAAATTGATTAAAACATTTAAAATAATGTTTTAGTAAAAGTGTCCCTTAAATATAATACCTTTGAAAACACTTTTATGAAACATGTACATGGATAATAAATATTATCCAACAGATACTTACATAAATACAACCTCAGATAATGAAGGTATTTTAGAAATAACCCTTACCTTATACATTTCCTTTGTAGATGGTAGGTTAACCTCCGGTATAATGGTGAAATAATTTTTATTAAATTACACAAGAACCATATACATTAATATGATATCATATATGATCTTATAATATTTCTTTGTTAATGATATTTCAGTAGTATCATCATTTCGGGTGTCGACTGATTCATTTTCCTTTATATGCATTGTTTCGTAAATAATTTTTTTATGGATAGGATGTATCTTATTCATATTTAGAATGAAATTATGTATTTAAACATTATTTTTAATCATCAAATGAAAATTAGTTTTGAAATGATACAATGGGGAATGAATCTCATCGTGTTCGTGGAGACAGTAATCCATACGTACGCACAAGCGACAATATCATTCTTTTGATATCACAATAGTATATAATTTGATGGTATATCATATATACAAAATCCTTAACGTGTTATAATTATTATTTACATCAATTAAACATCATTATTATACTCATCCAAATAGTGAAGTGTTGAATAACAAACTACACCATGGCCTGGTGACGGTAATCTGTAAGTACGCTAGTATGGTGACTTTTTCATTTATAGGATGGACAGAATAATGAATATGGTTGAACCATTTTTATAATAAAATCATAGTATATATAATATACTCGAGTTATTGTTTTATAATTGATACAACAAAGAAAGAGGAAGTGGAAGAAGAAAAAACTTGAAAGAGGTGATGAAATATTTACCTCTTCATTGGGTTCTTCCTATTGATTTAATCAAAAGGGCTCCTTATGTTGGCATTATGACTAAAATAATTCCTCTAGGATAAAGGTAGGATAGGTGGGAGGATATTTGGGCCGGGTTGTTTTAGCCAAATGGCTTCGATGGTGTGAATTTGAGATAAGGGGAAGTGCCCTTTTATAAGAGGGGTGTGGGGAACCTTAGGAAAAGATTGAAATAATATTTTATAATAAATTCATATTCGGTTTATAACAGCTCCAAAATAATTTCTTTCTAGGATAAGGTGGGTATGGGTATAAATCTTATAAAACAATGAGTTTTAGACAGGTTTAGGTCACCATAATAACCTTTTCATTTAGATTTAACTCTTAGTTAAATAATTTGAAATTTACCATATCTCTTTGTATTTTTATATTATATGGTTAATAAACATACTATAAAATATCAAGAAATCCTTAAGTGGTTCATTAATGACATATATAATGTTATATAAGAACTATTTCTGAACCTTATATTTTTAGGAATAGAATAACAATTAATAATATAATATTTGTTTAAAAAACACATTTATGTCAATTTTGACACTATTTTGTATTTTTTATAATTTCATAACAATGTTATTTCTTCAAAAAAATCATTTAATTAACTCAAACATGTAATATTAACCAAAATAATCAGTGGAACTCATTAAAAGTATAAAATTAAATTTATTTGGATATATATTTTATCAATTATTTCCATCTTTCGATAATAAGGTAATTATTAGATCATCATTGTGTCATAAATAAATTTAATTATTTAATGTCTAAAAATTATAAATAAAATACCATTATATAGGAAATCTAATTAGCTTTCTAATAAATATATTTAGTCGAACTTATCATATATATAATCCTATATTAAAAATGGTTTAGTTATTAAACATAGAATTTAACACATTTAAATCTTCGTTAAATAAAATAATAATAAATGTCATAATCTTGTCCATGTGGACTTAAAGGATCATATTTTATTCATAAGGTTGTCTTTGGCCAAATTACACTTATCCAATAAAAATATGACATGGGTTAGGGTAATAATAATATCATTTTTACCTATAATTACCCTACTTACTTTTAACCGTCGTAAATAAAAGTCAAAAATTACTATTCACCAAAAATTATTTGCATCTCATTGATCTGCATTTTACTTACCGATATCAACCGTGTCTCTCAGATTTTTGAAATTCGACACACAGAAGTAGTAAAATTTTGTTTTATGAAAATTTTCAAAATCTCATAGGAGGTGGGTAAAAGATAGTAAAATGTTCATTAAAATTTTATATATCTAATTTTATTTTAACCTACAATAAAATTTTCAATATTCATCAAATATTGAACGTTTTCAGAAAAAATACAAAAATTCACCCTATGCTAAATTCGATTTTCCAAATCCAAAAATGATGTCCATTATGAATGATGAAATTTATAAAATTTCAAAAAGTGGGAATTACAATTCCTAACTGTTAGTTTGATTGGTCATGATGTGTTAGAATCTTGAAGTTGTATACGATGTAAGATATTGCATTATTCAAATGGAAACATACCGTGGAAGCTTGTGGTGTTGCATTATACCCTCCTTCAAATAATTTAATCCCTGAAATATCTAGAATACTACCACATAAAAAGAATCGAATGGTTCTTCATCATAAGTTCCCCAGGCTCCCACGTTGCCTTTTCCATCTTATGGTTTCTCTAAAGGGAATTCACCAAACGAGTTGTCCAGTTTCTCAACACTTGTTATCTTGTATCAAGAATCTTGACAAGCTCTTTGCCATAAGACATATCGGGTTCCAGTTCTAATTCCTCGTAGGTGAGTACATGCATTGGTTCAGGCATGTATTTTCTCAATAGTGATACATGGAACACATCATTATCTTTGGAGAGAATTTTTGGCATTTCCAAACAGTTATCTACATCCCTAATTCGTTCTAGAATTTCGAAAGGTCCGATGTACCTAGGACACAATTTACCCTTCTTACTGAATCGTATAACTCCCTTCCATGGAGATACCATAAAGAAAACATGACCTCCTACCTAAATTTTCAAATCCTTTATTCACTTATCGGCATAGCTCTTCTTCCTACATTGGGCTTCTTTGTTGTGGGTTTGGATAACCTTCACCTTTTCCATCATTTCCTCAACAAGTTCTTGGACAACGAGTTTTCCTTCACCAACATCATCCCGATACATTGGTGTGAAAAAATCTCTTTCCATATAACGCTTTATAAGGTGCCATTTGAATACTGGAATGGTAGCTATTGTTATAAAAAACATCTAAAATATGTAAAAATTGATACCACATACCTTGAAAGTCAAGGGTGCAAGTTCTAAAAATGTCTTATATGGTTTGAGTAGTCCGTTCGGATTTTCCATCAGTTTGAGGGTGGTAGGCAGTGCTAAAACGAAGTTCGGTATTGAGGGATTTCTGAAGACTTTTCCAGAATCTTGATGTAAAACAGGGATCACGATCAGAAATAATCGATAAGGGTACTCCATGAAGTATTAAAACTTCATTAATATGTAGTCTTTCTTGACGTTCAAGTGGTAAATTCTCTCTTATATCAAGAAACATATCTAACTTGGTAAGATGATCAACAACGACCCATATCGCATCATTTCTTTTGGGCGTCTTCGGTAGCCCCATGACAATGTCCATTGTAATATCATCCCATTTACACTCAGGTATGGGAATAGGTTGCAGGACTCCTCTTGGATGTTGTCTTCCAGCTTTCACTGGTTGGAATACCATACATCTCAAAAAAAATTAGCAATCTCTCTCTTCATGTTGTCCCAAAAAAAATTTCAATCAAATCTCTATACATGTGGGTGCTACAAGGGTTTATAAAGAAATTTTAGCTATGGGAATCATCCAATAGTTCCCTTTTTAGATCAGGTATATCGGGAACACAAAGTCTCTTCCCAAATTTTAAAATTCTATCTTCATATACAAAGTCACTCAATCTCCTTTAATTCACAGCTCTAATCTTCTTTTGAAATTTATCATCATCAGTCTGAGAACACTTTCTCATTTCAAGTATATATAGTTTGGAAACCATTTGAAAAAGTTTCTATGTTTCACCTTCTATGATTATACCCATATCCATCTTTACTATATCCATGAAAATACAATCTCTTCCAACTCTCATCTTGTTCAAAACACATTGATCTTCTCTACTCAAAGCATCTTCCAACATATTTTCTATCCCCGGATGGTAGTGTATTTTTCAATCATAATCTTTGAGTAGTTCAAGACTTCTCATTTTCCTCATGTTGAGTTCTTTATGTGAGAAAATATACTTTAAACTCTTCTGATCGGTATATATCTCACATTTTTTAAAATAGAGATAATGTATCCATATATTCTAATAAAATATTACAACTGCTAACTCAAGATCATGATTGGGATAGTTTTTCTCATGAATTGTTATTTGTCATGATGTATAGACAATATCCCTATCATTCTGCATAAGGACACAACCAAGTACTTTCATTGATGCATCACTATAAATAAAAAACCCATCATTCCCATATGTTAGAGTCAAGATTAAAGTGTTGACCAATCTTCTCTTCAATTATTCAAAACATTATTCACACTCTATTGTCCAAACTAATTTAACCCCCTTACATATGAGCTTGGTTAATGGGTTACCCAGTTGGGAAAAATTCTAGATGAAACATCAATAATAACTTGCTAAACCAATAAAACTATGTACATCAGTTATAATCATTAGTGCTAGCCATTCTGGGATAGCTATAATCTAAGAAATATCAACGGAGATTCCATCCTTAGAGAAAATATGGCCAAGAAAAGAAATCTCCTGAAGCTAGAATTCACACTTGATAAACTTCTCATATAATTCATTTCTTCTGAGTGTTTTTAGAATGGTGTGCAAGTGATTTTCCTGATCATTATAGCATTTGGAGCATACCAGGATATCATCAATAAATAAATAAAAAGTCATCAAGATATTCCTTGAAAACTCAGTTCATTAGATCAATGAAAACAGAGAGTGCATTATTCATCCCAAAAGGCATTACAGTGAACTTTTAATGCCCATACCTGGTTCGATATGATATTTTCAGAATGTCTTCCTTCTTTACACACAACTAATGGTATCCATATCGATGGTTAATCCTTGAAAAATATTTAACTCTATGAATATGGTGAAATAAATCCTCAATGAGAGGTAGGGGATACTTGTTCTTTATTTTTATAGCATTGATCTCCCTGTAGTCAATGCACAACCTCATAGACCTGCCATTCTTCCTAAAAAAAGTATAGATGCCACCCACTGAGAAACACTAGGGCGAATAAATTCCTGATTACTCAATTCCACTAGTTGTTTCTTCAGTTCCACTAATTTTATAGTTTCCATTCTATATGGGGTCTTCGATATGTGCCTTGAACCTGGATTTAAGTTAAGGGAAAACTCAATTTCTCATTCCAGAGGATTTCTAGGTGAATCCTTTAGAAACACATCAATATATTTTTACACAATAGGTACATCCTCTATTTAAATATTCCTTTCCTCACCCACAGTTATTTTATTCTCTTCCCCCCCATTAATTTAATTCAGCTTAGATACTGGGGGTGGATATAGATAAGAATCAGATGGTGACCTTTCTGCTCTAAAGTTAAGGTACTCTATATCATCATTGAAAATTATTACCTGTTTCTTCGTAAAATAATCCAATCTATACAGAATATTATATCAAATTCAATCATGGGAATGATGATGAGATCAGCATATAAATATCATTAATATGCCTTAATGGGAACTGATTCACAAAAAATTTTGAAATGATACTTCCCTTAAGAGTATTGACTTAAAACTCCCTTGTTAAATCTAATTGAAAATATCTAATTTTCTTAGAAAACTGGTAATATATAAAACAATGTGATAATCCAAAATCAAATAAATCATTTTCTAAATATGAGGAATACATTAAATCCCACCACCACATTTTTCGAAGTTCCAACCTCAGCAGTAGTGATAGCATAAGATTATCCTTGATCCCTTAGCCTTTTTGAGGTAATTTTCTTTGGCGCTTAGAAAATCCATTTGTATAATTCCCCCTTTATCTACAATTTTAGCATTGAACATTGATATTCTCTTTCTCCCCCTTGCAGTACCAAGCTTGGTGGCCTTTTTCACCACAGTTCTAACAGACTCCCATTCCCTTCAGGCAAGTACCGAGGTGTTTCTTCCCACATTTACTACATGAGGGATATTCAACTTCATTCTTCATCCCCTTATTTCCATTTTCAGAGTGTTCAATAGATCTATTCTCCTATTTCTTTTCTTTAAAGTCATAAGACTTAGAGAATTCCTTTTCTATCTTGATAGAAAATAAAAAATTATCTCTGTATGACGAGAAGGATTGTGAGAGTAATGGTCGATAGAGAAATTATTTTAACCCATCATGAAAATGATAAATCATAATCCTTGGGTTACGTATATAATCTCTTTTATGCTTTTATAACATTGTAAAGTTAGCCTCCTACTTTGCAAAATTCTCATCCTCTTTTTTCCTCATACTTAAAAATTGACATTCCATATTTGCTCTATGGTCACTCGGAAAGTATTTTTCTATGAAAAGATCTTTAAAATCCCTCTATTCCATTCTTGATAATTCTTTATCTTCCATTTTTTTTGAATTAATGACCACTATTGATCAGCATCTCCCCTGAGGCGATAAACTCCCATGACAACTTTTTCTCATTTGCTACTCCCTAAAGCATGAAATATTTTCTCTAAAGAACTTATCCATTGCTCAGCTACTAATTGATTTGTACTCTCATTGAATGATGGTGGTTTTTTTCATGAAGAGATATAACATTGATCCTCCATTTTGTGGATTAGGATGCTCTATTCGGGTAAGGTTATTATTCATAACCTGAGTGAGTTGACACAGTATGGTGATAAGATGATCAGCACCAGTTTCTTCACCATCCACACTATAATTATCTTGCGTAGGAGAAAATCCCAAGATGGATTATATGTGATGATATAGTTTCTATTCCTTCCACTAGGCACTATTTCTAAACAATGGAATTCACTAGATTAATTTATGAATCGCAATACATAATTCCAAATTTATAAAACACTTAATTTAAATTGAATAGTTTATGGATATAATCAATAATCATAAAATGTTTTCTTTGAGGAAGTATATACTCATAAACTCTTCATAATGGTTTATAAAGAAAATGATAATTATCCTAATCATATCCCCCGGTAGTGTTATAACCTAGAGTGCAGCAAGGCCCATTTTTGTACACCTGTTCTCGTTCGAGTCTAGCTCAAAGCGATGTTCTCTGGTTTTACCCCTAGGAGCATCTATGCTAGAGCCGCCTCTACTAGCTCGTATCCAGACAGGTATGTATGGCTTGGAAAATTAACAAATTCCCTCTACTACCAAAATTTTAGGATGTTCTTCTATATTAATCCTGAAAATCGATCTTAGGGTATTGTGCTCTAATCTGAGTTTATCTAAATCTAGTTTCCAATGTTTGTAATAAACTTCTTCTGATAAAAACTATAACGCCCCGTCCTAAGTCACCCAGAGTTAGTGAATTATTAAATAACATTGGAATGATACAAGGAATTGTTTCCTGAAATAACGATCAATTTAGTAGCCTTGGAAGTAATAGATACATTCATATGTTTTACATTACATTATAAAATGAAAAACTACAACAACATTGTCTCTATATACCACACTCATATCCTGTATACTGTCCCTTTAAGTCAGTGATAATATAATTCTTCACATCCTGGGAAAAATAAAACATAGAAAGGGGTGAGCTCAGACTCTCAGTAAGGATAAAAATATAGCAGAAATGTTCATAAATAAGCTTAAAAATTTTAAGGCAATGTATAAGACTTAATCATAATACTTTTAAAAATAAACATCATCATAATATGGAAAATATAAATCAAATAATTCCATTTACTTATTCACATGGAAATCCTACTAGTTGAATAATCACATGCAACATTAATATACACTTTCATAATTATGGAATACATAATGACAAACTTTCAAAACCACATAGTCAAGGCCTTGTGGAAAGAATACAAATAAGATTTTGTCAAGGCCTTGTGCCAAGATATTAGTTTGTCTGATGAGACCTATTGATGCATCGAGGAGCTATATTAGGCTCCACCCGTCACTTACTAAGTCCAATGCATTCCTCATTTGAAATGGTTTAAACATAACATAAACATTCATATTAAAACTAGTATACAAAGTATCAATAATTTATCCATAAACCATGAATGGTAAAAAAATAACACATTCACAATCAAACATATCTCAAAACCTTCAATACAATATGGATGATTTTTATAATAAATCAACCATGATCAAGAATAATATCCCATAATTGATGTTGACATAGATGAAAATGATCTGTAAAAATCATTGAGAGAAAAATCCCTTTTTAATAAAATAATATAAAGTACAATAATTTATAAAGGAATTCATTTAAAAGATAGTTTTGAATAAATTTATCCCATACCACATTGAAACTTTTGAATGGAATTATCATTTTTAAACATTCATGCCTATATAAATAAATCCTTAAAACCATTTTGAAAACATGGACATTAATGAGGATGGTTTAGAATAATCAATCGTTATAACATTTAAAATAATGTTTTAGTAAAAGAGTTCCTTATAAAGAGACCTTTCGAAAAAAATATTTGAAACATGTACATGGATAATAAATATGTCCCAGTAGATACTTACATAAAAACAACATCGGATAATGAAGAGATTGTAGAATAAACCCTTGACTTATACTTTTGCTTGGTAGTGGGTTGGTTAACCTACTATATAATGGTGAATTATTTGTTATTAAATTATACAATAACCATATACATTAATATGATTTCATATATAATCTTCTAATATTTCTTCGTTAATGATATTTCATTACAATCTTCGTTTTGGACGTTAACTGATTTGTTTTCTTTTATTTGATTTGTTACGTAAGTAATGTTTTTTATGGATAGGATTTATATTATTCATATTTAGAATTATATTAAGTCATTAAACATTTTTTTTAATCATAAAATTAATATTAGTCTTTAATGGATGCAATGGGGAATGAATCTCATCATGCTCGTGGAGACTGTAATCCATACACACGCACGAACAATAATATCATTCTTTTGATATGAAAATAGTATATAATTGGATGGTATATCATATATTCAGAATAAATAACATGTTATATTTATTATTTAAATCAATTATACTTAATTATTATACCCATCCAAATAGTGAAGTGTTGAATGACAAACTACACCACGATGGGGAGACGGTAAGTCGTACGTACGCACGCATGGTGACTTTTTCATTTATAGGATAGATAAAATAACGAATATGGTTGTACCATTTTTATAATAAAATTATTATATATATAATGTACTGGAGTTATTATTTAAGAATTGAAACAAAAAATAAATTGGAAGTGGAAGAAGAAAAGAACTAGAAAGAGGTGATGAAATACTTACCTCTTCTCCAGGTTCTTTCTTTTGATTTGATCAAAAGGGCTCCCTGTGTTGGCTTTCTGTAACGCCCCGACCCCAGTTACCAAGATTCGGTGCATTATTACATAACATTTTCATGATCAAAAGAAAGATCAAATCTTGAAATACCTATTAGTTTAGTAGCCTTGGAATAACTAGATATATTAATAATGTTTACATTACATCATAAAATGAAAACTAAAACAATATAGTCTCCATAGTCCACACTATCATCCCCTCATACTATCCCTGCAGGTCATTCATAAATTACTTCTTCACTTCCTGGGAAAAATAAAACATAGAAAGGGGGTGAGCTCAAATGCCCAGTAAGGATAAAAATATAGCGGAAACTTTCATAAATAAGAATAAACATTTAAGGAAATATATAACTAAAAAAGCCTTTTAAACATGAACTTCAACATAGTATGGCAAAAATAAAATGAAATAATGACATTTAATAATTCACATGGATATTCTACTAATCGAATAATAACATGAAATATCAATAACCAATTTCATAATGATGGAATGGATAATGCCAGACTATCATAACCACATAGCCAAGGCCTCATGCCAAGACTACAAATAAGATTTTGTCAAGGCCTTGTGCCAAGACACTAGTTTGTCTCATGAGACCTACCGATGCATAGAGAAGCTATAACAGTCTCCACCTATCACATATTAAGTCCAATGCATTCCCATATGAAAAGGTTTAAACATAACATAATCATTCGTATTAAAACTATCATACGAAATGTAAATACTTCATCAATAAACCACGAATGGTATAAGAATAACACATCCACAGTAAACACATCACAAAAACTTCAAAACATTATTGAAGTTTTGTATCATAAAAAAATCAACTTAAAATAAACTTAAAATCCATTAAAGGATATTGACCTAGATGAAATAAAAACTATTTGAGAGAAATATCTCTTTTTTTGAAATCATTTAAAAGCCACACATTTATTAAGGAAGAAATTTAAAATAGATTTTTGAATCAAAGTGTTCAATACCACTTCGAAACTTTTGAAAAGAAATATAATTTCAAAACATTCAAGTCCATATAAATAAATCCTTAAAATCATTTTGAAAATATGGACATTAATTAAAAATATTTAGAAACATTAATCTTTAAAACATTTAAAATTCTGATTTTGATAAAGAGTACCGTTCAAAAATTCATAAAATATTCATTTTGAAATCATTTAAAATTCACATAATTATAAAATAAATCATTTACATTGAAAATATCCTTATAATCTTGTAATGGAAGCTTTGAAAATTTTATAACGGTGGAAAATAGCCGCACCCGCCATATAAAAAAAACATTCTTACCTTAATTCTGTCGAAAAGGTTAAAAAGCACCATGTTTGGAAAATGACAGAAAGATTCCTTTATAAACCTTGTATAAAAAAGTCAAACAGGGGTATAAATGACTTTAAGGCATATTCTAGTAAATACTAAAAAAATTGAAATACATTTTTAAGAAACATGGATGTGGATGATAAATAAGTCCCAGTAGATTATTATGTATAAAGAACCTCGGATAATAAAGAGATTGTGAAGTAAACCCTTACCTTGTACTTTTCCTTAGTTGGGGGTAGGTTAAACTCGTGTATAATGGTGAAATAATTGTTATTAAATTATACAAGATTCATATACATTAATATGATATCATATATGATCTTTTAACATTGATTTGTTAATAATATCTTAGTATTATCGTTGTTTCGGGTGTTAACTTAATCATTTTCTTTTATAATTTTTGTTACGTAAGACATGTTTGTCATGATAGGTTGTATCTTATTCATATCCAGAATGATATCAAGTCCTTAAACATTATTTTTAAATCATCAAATGATTATTATACTTGAATGGATACGATGGAGAATAAATCTCATCACGTTTGTGGAGACAGTAGTCTGTACGTACGCACGAGCGACAATATCATTCTTTTGATATTAAAATAATATTTAATTGGATGTTATCTCATATATACAGAATCATTATCCTGTTATATTTATTATTTACATGAATTATAAATCATTATTATACTCATCCAAATAATAATATATTGAATAACAATTACACCACGATGTGGAGATGATAAGCTGTACGTACACACGTATGGTGACATGTTATTCAAAGGGTACTGAAAATGGTTATACCATATTTATAATAACGTCACAGTATATATAAGATACTGGATTTCTTATTTTATAATGGTAATAACAAAGAATTAAGAAGTGGAAGAAGAAAGGAACTTGAAAAGGGTTGGTGAAATCATTACCTCTTCTTCGGGATCTTCCTTTTGATTTGTTCAAAAGGACTCCATAGGTTGGCTTCCTGATCAAACTAAGGCCTCTAGGTTGTATTGATGGACGTTGAGAGAGTATTTGGGTAGGGTTTGGCCGAACCAAAAGGCTTTGAAGGTGTGAATTAATGAGAAGGGGGAGTGTCCATTTATAAGAGGGGTGAGGGGCACCATTGGAAAAGCTAGAAATATTATTTTATAATAAATTAATATTTAGTTTCTAATGGCTCCAAAGTGTATTATTTAATGTTTATGGTGGGGATAGGTTGAAAACGACACAACCAATAGGATTTAGACTGTTTTGGGTTACTATATTGACCTTATCTTTAAGTTTTAACTCTTAGTTAATTAGTTTGACACTTACCATGTCACTTTGTATTTTTATATTATATAGTTAATAAACTTACTATATACATCCAAGATACCAAAAAGTGGTCAATTAATGATACAACTATCATGATATATGTCTCTTGGGTGAACCTTATATTTTTAGGAATTTAATATCAATTAATAATATAATATTTGTTTTAGAAACTCTTTTAGGTCAATTTTGACACTATTCAATAGTTGATTTGTATAAAACTCATAACAGAATGATTACATAGAAAAAAGTTAATTAAATCAATCCAAAATGTCATATTATCCTATAAAATCAGTTTAATTCATAAAAAGTCTCAAATTATATTTATTTGGGTATTTATAATATCCATTATTTTAATTTCTCACTATTATGGTAATTACTCCATCATCATTGTGTCATAAATAAATTAAATTATTTAATGTATAAAAATTATAAATAAAATATAATTATGTATGGAATCTTTTTATATTTCTCATAAATAATTATAGTTGAAAATCCAACATATATAACCCTTTTTAAAAATTGTTTTTCTAAAAGATATATGCTTATGTCATTTTTGTATTTATTTTAACTTAATTAAAATAATGTGTCCATATCACCTACAAGTGGCTCCATGGGGTCCCAAAATCTACCCAAAGATGCCCATGGTCGGACATGTATCCAACAATAAGGTTATGACATGTTTTAGGGTAATTTAGTATTATTATAATAATATTTTTAACCCTTATTTACTGGATTTACCCTTAACCATGGTAAATAAAATATTTAAAGAAGTAATTATTCAAAATGTCTAAGAATAAAAGTTATCTATTTACACAATTTGAACATCCTGATTCCAAATATGGAATCCATTTTTCCAAATTCAAAACACCGAAGTGGCAGAAATTAATTTAAAATTAATTCCCGTTGTTAAAACAAAAAGCGTGTTTTTAAGATATAATAACTATCAAAAGATTGATACTTGTTTATGTCCGGTTTAATTGTAAAATTATGTACAATGACCAACATTGTATTAAATGGTAAATATATATTCTAAATATACATTAAAACCACTGAAATTCATAATTTATCAATATAAATTATTTGGATTAAAAATTTGTTTTAATTAAAATTTAGTAATTTTCACTATTCATCAAAATATAAATGTCATCCGAAAAGTTCCAAAATTTTCACCCTATGCTAAATTCGATATTTCGAATCCAAAAATGAAGTCCATATTGAGAGATAAAATTTATAAAATTTCAAAAATTAGGTATTACTATTTATAACAGCTGGTTTGATTGGTTTCGGTGTGTTAGAACTCGATGTTGCATACAACACACGCTATCGCATTATTTAAAGAGAAGTGTACCGTAGAAGCATGGGGTGTTACATTCTCCCCACCTTAAAATAATTTTTTCCACTAAATTTCTAGAATATTACTGCATAAAAAGACTCGGTTGGTTCTTCATCATAATTTCCTCGCGTTCCCACGTTGCCTCTTCCATCTTATGGTTTCTCCACAAAACTTTTACGAGACGCGTCGTCCGGTTTCTGAGTACTTGTTCTCTCATATCAAGAATCCTGATGGGCTCTTCACAATAAGATAGATCGGGTTCTAGTTCTAATTCATCATAGGTGAGTACATGCATTGGGTCAGTCATGTATTTCCTCAATAGAGATACTTGGAACACATTTTGATCTTTGGAGAGACTTGGCGGCATTACCAATCGGTAAGCTACAACCCCAATTCATTCTAGAATTTCGAAAGGTCTGATGTACCTGGGACTCAATTTACCTTTCTTACCAAAACGTATGACTCCCTTCCATAGAGATACCTTCAGTAAAACATGATCACCGGCTTGAAATTCCAAATCCTTCCTTCTATTATCGGCATAGCTCTTCTGCCTACTTTGAGCTGCTTTGATGTGATTTTGGATTACCTTCACCTTTTCCATCGTTTTCTCCACCAATTCTGGACCTACAAGTTTTCTTTCACCAACATCATCCCAACAGGTTGGTGTGCGACATATCTTTCCGTATAACGCTTCAAATGGTTCCATCTTAATACTCGAATAGAAGCTATTGTTATAGGAAAATTCTACCAGAGGTAAATATTGATCACACATACCCTGAAAGTCAAGTGAGCAGGATCTCAACATGTCTTCTAAGGTTTGAATAGTTCATTTTGATTGTCCATCTGTTTGAGGGTGGTAGGTAGTGCTCAAATGAAGTTCAGTATCCTTGGATTTCTGAAGTCTTTTCCAGAATCTTGAAGTAAAATGGGGATCATGATCTGAAACAATCGATAGGGGTACTCCATAAAGTCTCACAACTTCATTAATATATAGTCTTGCTAGTCATTCATGTTGTAAATCTTCCCTTATAGCAAGAAAATGTTCTGACTTGGTAAGACGATAAATAATAACCCATATTTCATCGTTCCTTCTAGGAGTATTTGGTAGTCCCATGACAAAGTCCATCGTGATATTATCCCATTTGCACTCAGGTATGGGAAGAGGTTGCAATACTCCACCAAGCTGTTGCCTTCAAGCTTTCACTTGTTGACAAACCATACATCTTGACACAAAATCCGCAATCTCCCTCTTCATTTTGTCCCACCAAAAATGTTCCTTCTAATCTCTAAACATTTTGGTGGTTCCAGGGTGTATAGAGAAATTGGAACTATGAGCATCATCCAGTAATTCCCTTTTTAGATCAGGTATGTCGGGAACACAAATCATCTTCCCGAATTTCAAAATTCCATCTTCATACACTAAGTCTCTCAATTTCCCATCATTCACACCTTTAATCTTCTTTTGAAATTATTCATCGTCGGTTTGAGAACTCTTAATCCTTTCTAGTAAAGATGGTTTGGCAACCATTTGAAAAAGAATCGGTGTTTCACCTTCAACGGTTATTCCCATGTCCATCTTCACTAGATCCATGAAAATTGGATTGCTTTCAATTCTCATATTGTTCAAAACTCCATGATCGTTTCTGCTCAAAAAATCTTCCACCTTGTTTTCTTTCCTTGGGAGGTAGTGTATCGTACAATCATAATCCTTTAGTAATTCAAGCCATCTCATTTGACTCATGTTGAGTTCTTTTTGTGAGAAAATATACTTCAAACTCTTGTGATCAGTATAAATCTCACATTTTCACCATAGAAGTAGTGCCTCTATATCATCAAAGCAAAGATCACTGCTACTAACTTGATATCATGAGTAGGATAGTTTTGTTCATGAATTTTCAACTATCATGATGCATAGGCAATAACCCTATCATTCTGCATAAGGACACAACCAAGTCCTTTCTTCGACGCATCACTATAAATAACGAACCCATCATTCCCCAATGGTAGAGTCAATATATGAGCATTGAGTAATCTTCTCTTCATTTCTTTGAAAAATTCTTTACACTCTTTTGTCCAAACAAATTTAACCCCTTTACATGTGAGCTTTGTTAATGGGTTAGCCAACCGGGAAAAATTCTGGACAAAACGTCTATAATAACCTAATAAACCAATAAAACTATGTACCTCAGTTATATTGGTCGGTGCTGGCCCGTCTTGGATTGCCATGGTCTTAGAAGGATCAATAGAGATTCCATCTTTAGAGACAATATGGCCAAGAATAGAAATTTCCTGAAGCCATAATTCACACTTGCTAAACGTCCTATATAATTTATGTCTTCTCAGAGTCATTAGGATAATTCGCAAGTGATTTTCATGATCTTTGTAGCTTTTTTAGTATACCAAGATATCATCAATAAATACCACCAAAAATTCCTCGAGATATTCCTTGAAAACTCTATTCATCAGATCCATGAATAAAGAGGGTGCATTAGTCAATCCAAAAGGCATTACTATAAACTCATAATGCACGTACCTAGTTCGAAATGTTGTCATTGGAATTTCTTCCTTCTTTACACACAACTGATGGTATCCAGATCGAAGTTCAATCATTAAAAAGTATTTATCTCCATGAAGTTGGTCAAATAAATCATCAACGCGAGGTAGGAGATACTTGTTCTTTATTGTTATAACATTGATCTCCCTGTAGTCGATACATAACCTCATAGATCCGTCTTTCTTTTTAACAAAAAGAATATGGGCTCCCCATAGAGAAACACTAGGGAGAATAAATCCCTTATTACTCAATTACTCTAGTTTTTTCTTTAGTTCAACTAATTCTATAGTGTCCATTCTATAAGGGTTGTTTGATATAGGCCTTGATCCAGGAATTAAATCAATGGAAAACTCAACTTCTCGTTCTGGAGGACGTCCAGGTAAATCTTACGGAAATACATCAACATATTCTTTCAGAACAGGTACATCTTCTATTTGAACATTCATTTCCTCACCCATAGTCATTTCATTATCTTCCTCCCCAATAATTGAATTTAGTTGAGCTACTGGGGGTGGATCTAGATAAGAATTAGGTGGTGATGATTCTACTCTAAAGATAAGGTGTTCCTTATCATCATCATAAAAAATCGTAACCTCTTTATTCTTACAAAAAATCTTCACATCATAGTCTGAAATCCAGTCCATACTAAGGATTATATCAAACTAAATCACAGGTATGACGATGAGATCAGCAGATAAAGAACATTTATGTGCTCTAATGGGGACTGATTCACAAACATTGTTGTAATGATACTTCTCTTAGGAGTTTTAACTAACAACTCCCTTGTTAAATCAAATTGGAAATATCTAATTTTCTTAGAAAACTGGGAAGAAATGAAACAATGCGATGATCCATAATAAAATAATGCATTTTCTAAACTTGAGGAAACCATTAAATTACATGCCACCACGTCTTTCGGAGATTCTACCTTAGCAGTAGTGATAGCATAAGCTTGTCCTTGGTCCCTTGGCCTTTTCTGAGGTAAGTTCCCCTGATGCTTAGGACATTCATTTTCATAATGTCCCATCTCCCTACAATTGTAGCACTGAACATTGGTAGCTTCTTTCTTCCCATTCCAATCACAAGCTTGGTGGCTTTTTTCACCACACTTGTAACAGACACCCATTCCCTTCAAGAAAGTACCGGGCTGTTTCTTCCCACATTTACCACATGATGGATATTCTACCTTTCCCTTCTTCCCCTTATTTCCATTCCCAGATTGATCAGCAGATCTCTTCTTCTCTTACTTTTCTTTAAAGTCCTAAGACTTAGATAATTCTTTTTCGGTCTTGATAGCACATGAGACAATGTCTTCGGACGATGAGAAAGATTTTAAGACTAATGGTCGACGAAGAAATGGTTTTAACCCATCAAATAAATGATCAATATTACTTCTTGGGTTACATATATAATCTCTAGCATACCTTTATAACCTTGTAAATTTATCCTTGTACTTTGTGACATTCTCATCCTCCTTTTGTCTCAGACTCAGAAATTTCCTTTCCATATCTTCTTGATGGTCGTGAGGAAATTATTTATCTAAAAACAGATCTTTGAACTCCCTACATTCCATATTTGATACTTCATCATCTTACTTTGTGTTTTGAATCAATGACCACCATTGATCAGCATCTCCAGTGAGGCGGTAAACTACCATGATAACTTTTTCCCTTTCACTACTCCCCAACTCCTAAAATTTTTTCTCTAGAAAATTTATCCATTGCTCAGATACTAAGGGATTTGTACTCCCATTGAACGTTGGTGGTTGTTTCCTCATGAATCTATTTAACATTGATCCTCCACACTACAGATTAGGGTGCTCCATATGGGTAAGGTTATTATTCATAACCTGAGTGAGTTTTCCCAGTATGGTGATTAGCTGATCGGCACCAATTGCATCACCAGCTCCACTACAATTATCTTGAGTAGGAGGCAAATCCCTACATGGAGTGCGTGCATTGATACGGTTTCCATTTCTTCCACTAGGAACCATTTCTAAACAATGGCATAAACTAGATCAGTTTATGAATCAAAATGCATAATTCCGTACTTATAAAACACTTAACATAAATTGAACTAATTCTAGATATAATTCATAAAAATAAAAATGATTTCTTTGAGGAAGTATATTGTCATAAACCTTTTATAATGATTTGTAAAGAAAATGAGAGTTATCCTAAACATATCCCCCGGGAGTGTCGTAACCAAGAGTGCAGCAAGGCCCGTTGTCGTTCACCAGTTCTCATTCGAGTCTAGCTCAAACCGGTGTTTTTGGGTTTTACCCCTAGGTACATCTGTAGCAGAGCCGCCTCTACCTGCTCGTATCCAGACAGGGATGTATTGCTTGAAAAACTCACAAAATCTCTACAATACCAAAATTATAGGATGTTCTTCTATAACAATCCTCAAATTCCATCTTAAATATATGTGCTCTAATCAGAGTTTATCTAAATCCAGCTTCCAAGGTTTGTACTAAACATCCTCTGATACCAAGCGTAATGCCCTGACCCCAGTTACCCAGATTCGGTGCATTATTACAAAACATTTGAATGATCTCAAGAAATATCAAATCTCGAAAGACCGATTAGTTTAGTAGCCTTGGAATAACTAGATACATTAATAAAGTTTACATTACATCATAAAATGAAAACTACAACAATATAGTCTCCATAGTCCACACTCTTATCCCCTCATACTATCCCAACAGGTCATTCATAAATTACTTCTTCACATCCTAGGAAAAATAAAACATAGAAAAGGGGTGAGCTCAAATGCCCAGTAAGGATAACAATATAGAGGAAACGTTCATAAATAAGAATAAACATTTAAGGTAATGAATAACTAAAACAAAAGCCTTTTAAACTTGAACTTCAACATAGTATGGAAAAAATAAAATGAAATAATTCCATTTACTTATTCACATGGATATTCTACTAATCGAATAATCACTTACAATATCAATAACCACTTTCATAATGATGTGATGCATAATGCCAGACTATCATAACCACATAGCCAAGGCCTCATGCCAAGACTACAAATAAGATTTTGTTAAGGCCTTGTGCCAAGACACTAGTTTGTCTCATGAGATCTATCGATGCATCGAGGAGTTATAACAGGCTACACCCATTACATATTAAGTCAAATGCATTCCCATATGAAAAGGTTTAAACATAACATAAACATTTGTATTAAACTAGCATACGAAATGTAAATACTTCATCCATAAACCACGGATGGTATAAGAATAACACATCCACAGTCAAACAAATCACAAAAACATCAAAACAATATGGAAGTTTTGTATCCTAATAAATCAACTTCAAATAAAATTAAAATCCTTCAAAGGATGTTGACATAAATGAAATCAAAACTATTTGAGAGAAATAAATCTTTTCTTGAAATCATTTAAAATTCACACATTTATTAAGGAAGTAATTTAAAAGAGATTTTTGAATCCAAGTGTCCCATGCCACTTCGAAACTTTTGAAAAGAAATATCATTTAAAAACATTCATGTCCATATAAATAAATTCTTAAAATCATTTTGAAAACATGGACATTAATTAAAATGATTTAGAAAGATAAATCGTTAAATCATTTAAAATTCCGATTTTGATAAAGAGTACCTTTCATAAATTCTTAAAATATTCATTTTGAAATCATTTAAAAGTCACATAATTATAAAATAAAACATTTACTTTGAAAATAAACTTATAATCTTGTAAAGGAGACTTTGAAAATTTTATAAGGGTGGAAACTAGCTTCACCCGCTGTAAAAAAACCATTCTTACCTTAATTCTATCAAAAAGGTTAAAAAGCACCTTGTTTGGAAAACGATGGAAAACTTCCTTTATAAACCTCTTATAAAAAGTAAAACAAGGGAATAAATGACTTTAACCCATATTCTGGAAAATAGTAAAAATGTTTTGAAATACATTTTTAAGAAACATGGATGTGGATGATAAAGAAGTCCTAGTAGATTATTACGTATAATGAACCTCGGATAATGAAGAGATTGCGAAGTAAACCCTTACCTTGTAATTTTCCTTGGTTGGGGGTAGGGTAACCTCCTGTATAATGGTGAAATAATTTTTATTAAATTATACAAGAATCATATACATTAATATGATAACATATATGATCTTTTAACATTGATTTGTTAATAATATCTTAGTATTATCGTTGTTTCGGGTGTTAACTTAATCGTTTTATTTTATATGTTCTGTTACGTAAGCCATGTTTTTCAGGGATAGTTTGTATCTTATTCATATCCAAAATGATATAAAGTCTTTAAACATTATTTTTTAAATCATCAAATGATAATTATACTTGAATTGATACAATGGAGAATGAATCTCATCGCGTTCGTGGAGACGGTAGTCCGTACGTACGCACGAGCGACAATATCATTATTTTGATATTAAAATAATATTTAATTCGATGGTATATCATATATAAATAATCAATATCATGTTATATTTATTATTTAAATTAATTATAAATCATTATTATACCCATTCAAATAATAATATATTGAATAACAATTACACCACGATGTGAGGACGGTAAGTCGTACGCACACACGTACGGTCAAATGTTATTCAAAGGGTAATGAATATGGTTATACCATATTTATAATAACATCACAGTATATATACGACACTAGAGTTATTATTTTAGAATGGTAATAACAAAGAAAGAATAATTGGAAGAAGAAAAGAACTTGAAAAGGGGTGGTGAAATCATTACCTCTTCTTCGGGATATTCCTTTTGATTTGTTCAAAAGGACTACATAGGTTGTCTTCCTGATCAAACTAAGGCCTCTAGGCTTTAGTGAGGGAAGTTGAGAGAGTATTTGGGCAGGGGTTAGCTGAACCAAAAGGCTTTGAAGGTGTGAATTAATGAGAAGGGGGAGTTTCCATTTATAAGAGGGGTGAGGGGAACCATTGGAAAAGCTAGAAATATTCTTTTATAATAAATTAATATTTGGTTTCTAATGGATCCAAAGTGTATTATTTAATGTTTATGGGTGTTATAGGTTGAAAACGACACAACCAATAGGATTTAGATCGGTTTGGGTTACTATATTGACCTTATCTTTAAGTTTTAACTCTTAGTTAATTAGTTTGACACTTACCATGTCACTTTGTATTTTTATATTATATAGTTAATAAACTTACTATATACATCCAAGAGACATAAAAGTGATCCATTAATGATACACCTATCATGATATAAATCTCTTGGCTGAACCTTATATTTTTAGGAATTTAATATCATTTAATAATATAATATTTGTTTTAAAAACTCTTTTATGTCAATTTTGACACTATTAAATAATTGATTTTTACAAAATTCATAACAGAATGATTACTTCGAAAAACGTTACTTACATAAATACTAACATGTCATATTGTCCTTTAAAATCATTTTAATTCATAAAAAGTCTCAAATTATATTAATTTAGGTATTTATAATATCAATAATTTTAATTTTTCACTATTATGGTAATTACTGCATCATTATTGTGTCATTAATATATTAAATTATATAATGTCTAAAAATTATAAATAAAGTATAATTATGTATGAAATTGTTTTATCTTTCTAATGAATATTTATATTCAAAAATCGAACATATATAACCATATGTAAAAATTGTTTTTCTAAAAGATATATGCTTATGTCAATTTTGTATTTATTTTAACTTAATTAAAATAAAGTGTCCCAATCACCTCCAAGTGGCTCCATGGGGTCCCAAAATCGACCCAAAGATTCCCATGGTCGGAAATGTATCCACCAATAAGGTTAGGACATGTTTTAGGGAAATTTATTATTATTATAATATTTTTTTTAACCCTTATTTACCGGATTTATCCTTAACCAAGGTAAATAAAATATTTACCGAAGTGATTATTCAAAATGTCTAAAAAAAGTTACCTATTTACACAATTTTAACATCCTGATTCCAAATATGGAATAAATTTTTCCAAATTCAAAACACAGAAGTGGCATAAATCAATTTAAAATTAATTCCCATTGTTAAAAGAAAAAACGTGTTTTTAAGAGATAATAACTATCAAAAGATTGACACTTGTTTATCTCCGGTTTAATTGAAAAATTATGTACAATGACAAAAATTCTATTAAATGGTAAAAATATATTCTAAATATACTTTATAACCACTAAAATTCATAATTTATCAAAATAAATTATTTCGATTAAAAAAGTTGTTTTAAATTAAAATTTAGTAATTTTCACTATTCATCAAAAAATAAATGTCATCCGAAAAGTTCCAAAATTTTCACCCTAGGATAAATTAGATATTCCGAATCCAAAAATGAATTCCATTTTGAGAGATAAAATTTATAAAATTTTAAAAATTAGGTATTACTATTCATAACAGCTGGTTTGATTGGTTGTGGTGTGTTAAAACTCGATGTTGCGTACAATACACGCTATCGAATTATTCAAAGAGAAGTGTACCATAGAAGTTTGGGTTGTTACACTTTCTGGCTAACAGAAGGCCTCAAGTATGAAGGGAGGATATTTTGGAGGATAGTTGGGTAGGTTTTGGCCATGCCAAAATGGCACTGAAGGTGTGAATTTGAGAGAAAGGGGAAGTTTCCTTTTATAAGAGGGGTTAGGGGCACCTTAGGAAATGATTGAAATAATATTTTATAATATATTCATATTAGGTTAATAATGGATCCAAAATTATTTATTTCTTGGAAGATGTGGGGATGGGTCTAAATCCTTAAATAATGGGTTTTAGACAGGTTTAGGTTACCATATTAACCTTATCATTTAGATTTAACTCTTTGTTAAATAGTTTCACATTTACCACGTGTCTTTGTATTTTTATAATATATTGTTAATAAACGTACTATAAACATTAAAGATAAACTCAAGTGGTCAATTTATGACATATATAATATTATTTATTCCCCTTTTCCAAACCTTAGATTATTAAGAATAGAATATCAATTAATAAGATAATATTTGTTTTAAAAACTCTTTTTTGACAATTTTGACACTATTAGGTATTTTTTGTTAAATTCATAACATCATTATTACTTAAAAAAATTATTCAATCAACCCTAACATGTCATATTTATCCTAAAAAATTATTGGAGTTCATTAAAATTCTCAATATACATTTATTTGGATATTTATAAAATCAAATATTTCAATCTTTCATTAATAAGTTAATTAATGCATCATCATTGTGTCAAAAATAAATTTAATTATTTAATGTCTAAAAATTGTAAATAAAAAACCATTATGTAGAATTTTTTTTATATTTATAACTAATATTTCTATACTAATTCATATTATGTATAATTCTATATTAAAAATGGGTTAGTTATTAGTCCTAGAATTTAACACTTTTAACTATTCTTTAAAAAAATGTCTTAATCTAGTCCATGTGGACCTAGAGGATCATATTTAATTCCAAAGTTTGTTTTTGGTCGAATTAAACTTATCCAATATAATTAGTACATTTTTTATGGTAATAATAATATAATTTTTACCTTTAATTGCCCTATTTAATTTTAACTATTTAAAATAAAATTCAAAATCTATTATTCACCTAAAATTATTTTCATCTCATTGAATCAAATTTTACTTACTGATATCAACCATGTCTCTTGGATTCCTGAAATTAAATTCACAAAAGTGGTAAAAATAAGTTTTATGCAAATTTGAAAAAGATCCTAGGAGGTGGGTAAAAGATGGTAAAAAGTTCAATAACATTATATATATATATATATTTATTATAAAAATGACTCAAATGAATTAAATTGATCTAATATTGGTATTATGTATCTATTTTTACTTAAAAAATAAAATAAAATAAATAATTATATATATAAAAAGTATGTTTTAACTAATAAAGCTGTGTTTTTCACTATTCGTTAAAAATTGAATGTTTTTAGAAAAATACAAAAAATTCACCCTAAGCTAAATTCCATATTCTGAATACAAAAATGAATTCCATTTTGAAATTTAAAATTTATAAAATTTTAATAATTGGGTATCACAATTCATAATGGCTAGTTTTATTGGTCGCGGTATGTTAGAATCTCGAAGTTGCGAACGATGCAAGCCATTGCATTATTCAAAGGGAAACGTACCGTGGAAGCTTGGGGTGTTACACCTCTCAAGCCGTGGGCCTTACCAATATTTTTCACAAATCTCTCCCCAACGTCCTCCCTCGTGTCCAAAACCCCCATCCGCTTTAAAATAAAAAAACATCTACCACTAAGAGGTTCTCAATGGAAGAAGTCTTGAGAGTTTAATTCCTCTTTCCAATTCCTTCATTTATATTAAGTTATTTTATTTTTTTATTTCCTCACCTCCCATCACTATAATAGTATGAAAAATCCAGTAACATTTATGTACTGGAATGTTTTCATTATAATAGTATATTTAATTGTCTTCTCTCCTTTCCCCAGCTTTTATTTGAAAGAAATGAAATCACCGTTTGAGATGTTCTAATTTACCACATTCAAAGACAACAGTTTATCAATTTCTATTATAATCATAAATTCCGTTCATGAAACGATTTGTGTTATGGTTGAACCAGATTATTAGATATGTAATATATGCTACTTTTACTTCAGTAATCCTTTTGTAGAAATGGTATAATGTTATAAATCAAACATGTTCCCTGTAATCAAACCCACCGATTAACAAAAACAGTTATCTTTATGGTTTTATATAATAGTTCGACTTCAATCTAAGTCACCAAATTAAATTTAAAACCATGTAATCTCATGCATGTTCATTAATATCATTTATCTTCATTAATGGATAAACAATTCCATCTTTCATGTTTATCCTAACTTGAATTCAAGTAAACCAATATTTTAAAACAATGTAAACAAACGAGCCTGAATAATGAAATTGAACCTTATAACAAATCAAGAAAGAAATTAATGAAATAAAAAGGGTTAAAATAAATCCATTACATATATAATAGGTTCAGGACTTATTAATTAATAAGCCTAATTTTTTTATTCAATTATTTAATAATAAGTGGAGAACACCAATAGATTCAAGGTAAGGGATTCTCTCCCTTTCACTCTTAATCATGATTTTCCTCTATGTTCTGCCTTCTTATGGGTGATCCAAAATAATGTGGTTTATTTTTTCACCTCCTCGTACATCCCTCTTGCTTTATAAGTTATGAAAAACCCCTTCTCATCAAGTCCTCTTTGGAACACCTGACACCATGCCGATAAAACCATAACAAATTCTACTCGAACCTTCTGTGTTCATCCAGGTAGCCTTATCTTTCTTTGAAAAAGGTGTTATATTATCTATTTATGTGCATCATATAAATTTTGGTTATTTTAACTGAATTAATATATCATGAACCTTTCATTACTTTCTTTCGGGGATATGCACGTTTTTAAAAGATTCCCTCCTTGGAACATTCCGATAAGCAAACCTGTTTTAAGGGGAATTCCTGAATTTTTTACCCAAATTTAATGATAACCCTATCATCGATTTTAATAAACCATTTTCTTAATAAATTAAGAATTTTTTTTTGAAGACCTTCTTGGTTTAATTCTGTTAGACGTAGAAGAATTTTCTTTTTACTGTTTTAAAATCACTGTAGTATTTTCTTTAAAACCGCACAAAAATTTTTTAATGCTAATGTTTCTCAAATACATTTATTATATGTTGTCTCTTATGTTTGATTTCACATACCATGTTATATTCGTATTTTATCTTATGTATGACCACGTATGTTCTAATCCATTTATTTCATGGACGCCTTCATGATACACCCATTGGTTGTGCTTTATGTCATGATTGTGGTACCCAATTCTTTCCATGGGTACCCTTATATTTATGTATGGTTGATTATGTTTGATTATTCATCTAGAAATATTATTTATGTGGCCTGAATATTCATGAAAATTTTGATATGGGTCTTCCTAGATAGTGCTCCAATTCATTGGATAAGGTTAGGTCTCATGAGATGCAATGTTAAACGGGATTGACGGTTTGCCTTGACCCGCACTAAAATGGGAAACGGGATTCGCGGTTAGCCTTGACCCATAACAAAGAAATATTTTACAATTATACCCCATTTATATGATTCTATGTTTATATGATCCCATACTTATATGATATTATTTCATATATTCCACTCTTTGGATATCATTATGTCATGCCTCCTCACTCATGTGCTGATGATGTATCCTTATGTTCTTTCCCTTACTAGGCTTTTTAGATCATCCCTTTGTTCGTTTGTTTCACAGGGAACCCTATGAAAATGTAAGGGCTCAAAGGATGTTAGGATATCTTTATATAGATTAAATAAAAATGCCTTTTTTCCCCATGTTTTATGTTATGTACCTAGTCTTCCAAGACACTGGACTTAACGATCCTTGTCTTGTGCTCTGATTATTAACTATGCTTAAAATCAAGAAATGTTGTATGTAGAAGGCTTTGGTCACTATAAAAACCCATCATGAAATCCATCATAATGTCATCCAATTTTCACTTCAGAATATGTAACTTCTGTGAAATCCTATCTGGCCGCTGATGTTCATCCTTCACCTACTGATAGGTGGATCACCTAGTACCGAAATGTGCCACCCCTCTCTTCATTCATGGCCAATAGTAAGGACGTCGCTTGTCCGAGTGCATCTTGGTAACTCCGAGATGCACTGCCCAAGCTAAATCATGAAACTCCAGCATCAAATCCTCACGTATATTTATTTAAATCCATATACACAAGATCTCATCATCGTCTATCATCCAACCAAGAGGAGGGTACCCACCTACCAAACCTTCTTGTAGAACTAGGCCTTTTGAATCTAATAGCATCCTCATCCAAACTCTGTCCAGTAGGGTAGAGGTCACAGCTAAGGATGATATAAAATTCTTCCCTAGTCTCTCATTAACCTTTAGATGCATCTCAAAAATACAATACCATAAGCTTCCACTAACTACTGGCCTACAGCACAGCCAGTATTTGAGTCCTCATGCTTAATTCATCGGCCACATCATTTCCCTTTCTAGGCATTTAGTCCATCTCAATAACAAATAATTGTAGGTACTCCACCAACGTCAGCTTCCTCAAATCCAGATCATGCTGCATAAAGATAAACATGAGTCTTTTTTGATTAGTGTACTCCAAAAAAATATCTCCCAATAAATAGTTCCTTCAAAAACACAACACATGAACAACTACAGCTAAATCAACATCATGCATAGTGTAGTTCTTCCTATAGAGCCTCAACTTCTGAGACCTATATGCCACGACTCAATCTCATTGCATCAACACTGTCCCAAACCCAATACCTGAAGCATCATAGTACACCATATAGTTCTTTCCCTTCTCTATAAGTATCGATACCGGTGCGGATGTCAGCCTCCCTTTTAACTCATGAAAGGTTGTCTCACATGTTCTTGAACACAAAATCCTCACACCCTTCTTATTTAATCCCATCAACGACACTTCTAATAATGAGAAGTCTTGTAGAAAATGCATGTAGTATCCAAGTAGCCTAAAGAAACTCTGTATGTAGAAAATTTTCTTGGTTTGTTCCTAGAAAACTAAAGTTATCACCTTTTCTGGGTCCACTGATACCCATATAATTGAGATTTTGTGACCCATGAAGTAAATCAGAACCATCCAAAAGTGGCACTTTGCGAACTTAGTGTATAACTAATGCTCAGAGAGTGTATTCAAAATGATCTCAATGTGTTGGTATTGGTAATGTAAATTCTCATAATAAACCAAGATATCATCCACAAAAACCACCACAAAAGAATATAAGAATGGATGGAACACTCGGTTCATCAAATCCATAAAAACTCTAGCGTGTTTTTCAGACCAAATGACATAAGCATATACTCATATAACCCTTAACTACTACAAAAGATTTTATGATGTATGTCTGAAGGCCGAACACTAACTTAGTGATATCCTGACCTCATGTTGATCTTTGAGAACACTCGAGCTCCCCAAAGATGATCAAATAGGTCATATATCAATGGAAAATTATATCAATGTTTAACCGTTAGCTGGTTCAATTTCCGATAATCCACACATAACCTAAGATTTCCATCTTTATTTTTTGGGAAAAAAGGACCACTAAACTCCATGGATATGCATTGGGTCGGATAAAACACATTGCCTCCATATCCTACAGCAGCCTCTTGAGCTCTGGTAACTCCATCGTAGCTATCCTATAAAGAAGGAATGGATATATGTGCAGATCATAGAACTAGTTCAATGGATAACTCCTCCTATCTATCAGGAAGTAAACAAAAAAAATTTCTTGGGATATATGACCCTGAAGCACTCCACCACAAGAAAAACGTCTTCCTGATGCACTCCCTGATCATCCAAAAACAAACTAGCAATCTGGCCTATTATCCTACCCATCCCACAATGCTCATGTCCAGCTCTGCTCTCCTAGAAATCCCATTCACCTGTGTGAATAAACACAACAACCTATAGGGATTTAAAGCCACCCTACGATGATATCAGTCAATATATTCTTGATAATATTTTAATAAATCTACTAAAAGAATGATGTCAAACCCCATCATCTTGAGGACATAAAGATTCCAGAAGAAGTGACACCCTCTATCCTCAAGGGGACACTCCCTAAACTAGCACACATCACTAGTTATAACTCCCAATGGTCTTTCTAGTGTCAAGACACCCTTAGAATGTGAAACTAAAATCCCAAGGCCCTTAACCACTAATTCAGAGATAAATTTGTGAGAGGAACCTATATCGAAAACAGTAGAAGAAATGGTATAACATTATATATTTTAAGCTCTCACTATAGAAGGTCTAGGATCTAGATCACGTTGAGTTTGTAGAATTTCTTATGTCTGGCATGTATCGCGGCCTTTTATCCCTTCCTAGATTCCTTGATTTTATCCTCCCTACTGTCTCTAAGAACCCAGTGTCTGTCTAACCTGGCCATGACCGCCACTTCCATGGCCTGATCGACATGCACTACTCCAGCTCCTAGCATGACATGGTGTTGAATAACCTCCACCTGAATCCAATGTAGAAGGTGACCCGCTACCACTCATATCTAGAGGGATGTTCCTACATAAATTATGCATGTGACCCATCCATCCACATCTCATAACTCAACTGGGACATTGTCACACAAATTTTTCATATGGATTTTCCGACTGCATTGATGGTGATATTCCAAACTTCCTGCACCAACAGCCTGACTAGAACTCGCATTATAGGCAGCCACAAAATGGCACTTCCTGTCTAAATATGTAGATCCATTGGGGTGAGAAATAACACTCCCTTGTTCTATACCCCCAGCTTCCCTGCAGATATGCTCTGTAATCAGCACCTGATTCACAATCTCTGTTATAGAAGGCAACCTGAACATGTTGACCCGAGATCTTATTGCATGTCTGAGACCTTACTCGAAGCATCTCTCCCTCAACCGATCATATATAAGATACATCGGCGCAAAACACTTAAGATATATAAGTGTTCCGAGTATTCCATAACCTTCACCGTGATCTTATCTAGATACATGAACTCACAATCTCACTCTTCTTGCAGCGTCACAGGGTAAAAGTAATTGTATAAGGGTGTTTGGAATTCATCCCAACCCATATTCCACATCTCATAAGCCTGGTTAAAAATGTCGCACAAGCGCTTTTCCACTCAACATAACATGAAAGCCATGATCTTGAACCTCCACTCCAAATGCATATATAGAGGATCAAATATTTCTAACGTGGTCTCTATCCACAACTCTGTAGCCTATGGTCCACCATCCTCTAAAAATGTAGGAGGATGTTTCTTCTTGAACACCTGTGTCAGCTCATCCATATTCAAGGATGGTTATAGTTCTCCCTAGAACATCTGCATATAACAAAAGAATCCCTCTCGAAAATTTAGCCTAGCATCTGTGTACAGAACAACCATAGGTTCTATTTCTTAAACTATAGGCGGATTAACTAGTAGCCCATGGACCACCATCTCTGAATTGTGGTCATCACCTCCATTATTGCGTATCTGTTTCTGACTCTTTTGTCAGGGCGCACATCCATTTGTGGAGGACGTGCAACTGTTTCCCCACATTCCTGATTTCGAGAGGTGGGTGACATATATCAATTATTTAAGGATGTTTGATTGTTGATTGAAACAGTATGATGGGATGTCGGTTCCTCTTTCTGTGGGTTCCTCCTCGGAACTCGTCACCTAGTTCGGGTCTCCCTTAAAGAATAAGACGTTCTTCATGAATCTCATTACCAGTACCATATCTTTTTAGACACTGGTTAATAATTATACTTCCATCAGAATATTCCCTGGGGCCTTAACATGGTATAAACCTTCGGTCAGAGCAGATGAAAATATCATGAAATTTGGGGCATCTCTCGGTGTGTGGACATTGGGGAACCTATATTCTTCCAAAAAAGAGGGCATATAAGGGAACATAACCTGAGGCATCCCACGTCGATCGTAGGGTATCATATTCTAGAGGCATGTCTTTGGGGTTTTCCTCAGGCTTCTCATCTCTAACATAGGGTATGCCATTCAGATACGGTAACACCAAAGGCATGTATTCCTAGGTTTTCCTCCAGTATCTCATGTTTAACATGAGGTTGGACTTGATTTTATCATCTTGTAGAGATGCGACATGTAACTCCTCAAGCTTCTATGGTACCTTTCCCTTTGAAAAATACAATATCTTGTGTTGTACGCAACTTCGAGTCCAAACACACCACAACCAACTAAACTTGTCGTTCTGAATAATAATATGCACATTTTGAAATTTTATAAATTTTATCATTCAAAATGGACTTCATTTATGGATTTAGAATATGGAAATTAGCTTAGGGTCAATTTTTGGTTTTTTTCAAAAAAACATTCAATTTTTTATGAATAGTGAAAAATATTGCGTTATTGGTTAAACCCGACTTTTTAATTAAATAAATATTTAATATATTTACATTTATTTTAAGCCAAAATAGATACACAATACCAATATTTGTTCAATGTAAATCATTGGAGTCATTTTGTAATAAAATTAGATATATAAAATTTTATTGAACTTTTTACAGTCTTTTACAAACCTCCAAGGAGCTTTTGTAAATTTACATAAAACATAATTTTAACGTTTCTGTGAGTTGAATTTCAAAAATCCGAGAGACACCATCGATATCAGTAAGTAAAATTTGGTTTAATGAGATGAAAATTATTTTTGGTGAATAGTAACTTTTGAATTTTATTGACCACGGTTAAAAGTAAATATAATATTTAAGGTTAAAAATGATATTATTAGTACCCTAACACATGTCATAATTATATTGGATAAGTATATTTTGACCAAAAACAACATTGTTAATAAAATATGGTTCTTTATGTCCACTTGGATTAGATTAGGACATTTATTATTATTTTATTTAAAGAATAGATAAAAGTTTTAAATTAAATGTTTCATAACTAAAACATTTTTAATATAGGATTATACATAAGAAAAATTCTACATTAAAGATTCATTAGAATGAAAAAATGATTTCAAACATAATGGTTTTTTATTTATAATTTTTAGACATTATGTAATTAAATTTATTTATGACATAACGATGATGCAGTAATTACCTTATTAATGAATGATTGATATAATTGATATTATAAATATCTAAATAAATGTTATTTGAGACTTTTAATGAATTAAAATAATTTTTTAGGTTAATATGACATGTTATTATTGATTAAAATAATTTTTTTCGAAGTAATAATGCTGTTATGAATTTAAGAAATACAAAATACCAAAAAGTGTCAAAATTGACATAAAAGATATTTTAAAACAGATATGATATTATTTATTCATATTCTATTCCTAAAAATATAATGATCTGAAAAAGAGCTTTGATAATATTATATATGTCATTAATTGACCAGTTGCGGTTTTTTGGAAGTTTATAGTAAGTTTATTAACCATATAATATAAAAATACAAAGCGGCATTGTAAATGTCAATCTATTTAACTAAGAGTTCAATATAAAAGATAAGGTTAAAATGGTGATATAAACCTAACAAAAAAACATTGCTTGAGAGGATTTAGACCCATCCCCACCATATCCACGAAATAAATCATATTAAAGCCATTATAAACCGAATATGAATTTATTATAAAATATTATTTCAATATTTTCCCAAGTTTCCCATCACCCCTCTTATAAAAGGCCCTTCACCTTCTCTCAAATTCACACCTTCACGGCCATTTGGCTCAGCCAAACCCTTAAAAGATATCCTCCCTACTATCCTAACTTCATCCTATATGCCTTTATTTTGTGAGAAATCCAACATAAGGATCCCCTTTGATCAAATCAAAAGGAAGAACCCAAAGAAGAGGTAAATATTTCATCACCACTTTCAAGTTCTTATCTTCTTCCACTTCCTCTTTATTTTTTATTTCCATTACAAAATAATAAATAATTTATATTCTATATACTATGATGTTATAATATAAATGGTACAACCATATTTGTTTTTCAATCCATCTTATAAATGAAAAAGTCACCATACGTGCGTACGTACGGCTTATCGTCTCCACGTCATGGTGTAGTTTTTCATTCAACACTTCACATTTTGAGTGGGTATAATAGTGATGTATAATTGATGTAAATAATAAATATATAATTATAATGATTTAGTATATATGATATACCATCCAATTATATTCTATTTTAATATCAAAATAATGATATTGTCGCTCGTACGTACGTACAGATTACCGTCTCCACGAACGTGATGACATTCATTCCCCATCATATCCATTCAAGAATAATTTTCCTTTGATGATAAAATATAATGTTTAAAGACTTAATATCATTCTGGATATGAATATGATACATCCTATACATTAAAAACACGACTTATGTATCAAAACATATAAATGAAAATGAATCAGTTAACACCCGAAACGACGATAATAGTAAAATATTATTGACAAAGCAATATTAAAATATTATATATGATATCATATTTGTGTAAATAGTTCTTTTATAATTAAATAACATTGACTTAACTTTTATAATGCTGGATAATTTACCCTCGACCAGGAAAAAGTACAAGGTAAGGGTTAATTCTACAATCTCTTCATTATCAGAGGTTGTTTTATACATGAGTATCTATTGGGACCTCTTTATCATCCACATCCAGGTTTCATAAAAATGTATTTCAAAACATTTTTACTTTTTAATAAACAATGAGTTAAATTCATTTATACCCTTACTTGACCATATATGTTTTTAATGGAATCTTTCTGTGATTTTCCAAACAAGGTACTTTATGACCTTTTCGATAAAATTAAGGTTAGACTGTCTTTTTTAAATTATATGGCGGGTACTGCTATTTTCCACCTGTATAATATCATCAAAGCTTCACTTATAATCATATAAATATATTTACAAAACAAATTTTTTCTTTCAATTGGTTTCAAAATAGAAAGAGTTATTTCTTTCAAATAGTTTTCATTTCTTCTTTGTCAACGTCCTTTGATGGATTTTAATCTTTTTTGAAGTAGATTTATTATGATACAAAACATCTATATCGTATTGAAGATTTTTTTATATGTTTGAATGTGGATGTGTTATTTTCACACCATTAATAGTTTATAGATTAAGTATTGACATTTCGTATGCTAGTTTTAATACAAATGATTATGTTATGTTTAAACCTTTTCATATGAGGAATGCCTTGGACTTATTAAGTGACGGGCAGAGCCCACTATAGCTCCTTGATACATTGGTAGGTCTCATTAGACAAACTAGTGTCTTGGAACAAGGCCTTGAAAAAAAAATTATTTGTAGTCTTGACACAAGGCCATGACTATGTGGTTATGAATGTCTAGCATTATGCATTCCATCATTATGAAAGTGGCTATTGATGTTGCATGTGATTTTTCAACTAGTAGAATATCCATGTGACTAAGTAAATGGAATTATTTTATTTATATTTTCCATATTATTCTGAAGTTTATTTTTAAATGTCTTGTGTTGTAGTCTTATATATTTCAATAAAATGTTTAATCTTATTTATGAAGTTTTCCACTATATTGTTATCGTCACTGAGCTTCTGAACTCACCCCTTTCTATGTTTTGTTTTCCCTAGGATGCAAAATAATTATATTATGACTAATATAAAAGAATAGCCTAAGGGATATGAGTGTGGTATATGGAGACAATGCTGTTGTAGTATTCATTTTACAATAGAAGATAAATCATATAAAAGTATCTAGTATTTCCAAGGCTACAAAACTAATCGGTCTTTTGAGACTTGATCATTTTGATCATGAAAATGTTATGTAATAATTCACCAACTCTGGGTAAATAGGGTCGAGGCATTACAACTGGTATCAAAGAAATTTTAGTACAAATCTTGGAAACTATATTTAGATAAACTCTGATTATATCACATTACCCTAAGATAGATTTTGAGGATTAGTATAGAAGAACTTCCTAGAATTTTGGAACTGTTGAGATTTTGTAAGTTTTCCAAGAAATATATCCCTATTTGGATACGATTAGGTAGAGGGGGCTCGGGAACAGATGTACCCAGGTGTCAAACCCAAAAACACTGCTTTGAGCTAGACTCAAATAGGAACTATTGCACGACAACGGGTCTTGCTACACTCTTGGTTACAACACTCTCGGTCGATATGCTTAGGATAATTCTCATTTTCATTACAAAACATTATGATGGATTTATGAGTATATATCTCATAAAGGAATACATTTTTATGATTATAGATTATATCCATAAACTTCTCAATTTATGTTAACTGTTTTACAAGTTCCGAATTATGTATTGGGATTCATAAACTAATCTCGTTTATGACATTGTATTGAAATGGATCCTAGTGGAAGGAATGTAAACTGTATAAATGCACATAATTCATATAGGGATTTACCTCAACCTAAATATAATTATAGAGGAGCTGGTGATGCAACTAGAGCTGATCAACTTATCATCATACTGGGACAACTCACTTAGGATAGGAATAATATCCTAACTTGTATGGAGCACCCTGATCCACAACGTAGAGGATCAATGTCAAATCTCTTCATGAGGCAATAACCACTGAAATTCAATCAGATTACAAATCCATTGGTAGGTGAGAAATGGATAGGTTTCTTAGAGAAAAATATTTCATATTTTGGGGAGTAACAAAAGGGAAAAATCTTTCATGGAAGTTCATCACATCATAGGAGACGTTGATCAGTAGTGGTCATTAATTCAAAACACAAAGGAATATTAAGAAGTATCATGTATGGAATGAAGGTAGTTTAAAGAGTAGTTCATAGAAAAATACATTCTTCATGACCATCGAGCGGATATGGAAAGGCAATTTTTAAGTATTATACCAAAAGAGGATGACAATGTCGCAATGTATAAGGCTAACCTTACAAGGTTAGAATGAAATGTAGGAAATTATATACATAAACCAAGGAGTATGATTGATCATTTCTTTTATGGGTTTAAACCATTTCTCGGTGGAGTATTAGTCACACAATCCTTCTCATCATTAAATTATATTTTCTCGTATTCTATCAAGATGGAAAATGAATTCTCTAAGTCTAAGGAATTTGAAGCAAAGATAGAGAATAAAAAATCTACTGATCACTCTAGAAATGAAAATAAGGGGAATAAGGGAAAAGTTGAATATCCATCTGATAGTAAATGTGGGAAGAAAAACCCCAGTACTTGGCTGAAAGGAATGGGAGCCTATTACAAGTGTGGTGAAAAATGCAACCAAGCTCGTGATTGCAATGGAAAGAAAGAGGCTTTCAATGGTGAATGCTAAAATTGTAGAGAAAGGGGGAATTATGCAAATGAATTTCCTAAGTTCCAAGGAAACTTATCTCTGAAAAGGCCAAGGGATCAAGGTCGGTGTTATTATATCACTACTACTGAGGTTGAAACTCTGAAAGACATGGTGTCAAGTAATTTAATGGGTTCCTCATATTTATCAAATCCTTTATTTGATTCTAGATCATCTCATTGTCTCATATCTTCCTATTTTTTTAAAAAAAATTAGATATTTCTAATTTGATTTAACAATGGAGTTGCCAGTCAAAACTCTTATGGGAAGTATCGTTGAAACAATATTTTGTAAATCAGTTCCCATTAAGGCATATAAACATTATTTTATATGTTGATCTCATCATCATACTCATGATTTAATTTGATATAATCGTCATTATGGATTGGATTTTGGATCATGGTGCAAAAATTCATTATAAGAAAAAGGAGGTTATAATTTTTGATGATTTTAAAGAGTACCTTATCTTTAGATCAGAAACATCACCATTTGCTTCTTATCTAGATCCACCTAGTAGCTCATCTAAACTCAATTATTGGGGTGGAAGAGAATTAAATAACTGTTGGTGAGGAAAAGAATTTTCAAATAGAGGATGTACCTATTGTGCAATAATATGTTGATGTGTTTCTAGAAGATTTACCTGGAAATCCTATAGAAAGAAAAATCATGTCTTCCATTGATTTAAGTCCTGGTTCAAGGCCCATATTGAAGAACCATTATAGAATAGCCACTGTGCAATTATTGGATCTAAATAAAGAACTAGAGGAATTTAGTAATAAGGGATTTATTCACCCCTAGTGTTTCTCCAGGGGATCCCATGTCCTTTTTGTTAAAAAGAAAGACATATCTATGAGTTTGTGCATTGACTACAGGGAGATCAATGCAATATCAATAAAGAACAAGTATCCCCTACCTAACATTGATGATTTATTCAACCAACTACATAGAGCTCAATATTTTTCAAAGATTAAACTATGATCTGGATATCATCAATTGTGTGTGAAGAAGGAAGACATTCCAAAAACAACATTTTGAACGAGGTATGGGCATTACGAGTTTATTGTAATGTCTTTTGGGCTGACTAATGTACACTCTATTTTCATGGATCTAATGAATTTTTTTTTCAAGGAATATCTTGGAGACTTTTTAGTGATATTTATTGATGGTATCCTGGTATATTAAAAAATATATGAATATCATGATCATCACTTGCACATCATTCTGAAAACCCTCAAAAAATGAATTATATAGGATGTTTAGGAAGTGTGAATTTTGGCTTCAGGAGATTCCTTTTCTTGGCCATATTTTCTCTAAGGATTGAATCTCCACTGATCCTTCTAAGATGATATAAACACAATAATGTCTAGCACTAATGAGTATAACTGAGGTACATAGTTTTATTGCTTTAGCAGGTAATTATCGACATTTCATCCGGAATTTTTCCTGATTGGATAACCCATTATCAAAACTCACTGGTAAAGGGTTAATTTTTTCTTTTCAAAAAATAGTGTGAAGAATGTTTTTCTGAATTTAAGAGAATATTATTCAATGATCCTATCTTGAATCTACCATCGGGGAATGATGGGTTTGTTATTTATACTGATGCATCAATGAATGGACTTGGTTTTGTCTTTATTAAAAACGATAGGGTTATTTTTTGTGCATCACGACAGCTAAAAATTCATGAGCAAAAATATCCTACTCAAGATCTAGAGTTAGAAGCTATAATATTTGCTTTGAAGATATGGAGACATTATCTCTATGGTGAAAAATATGATATATATACACATCAAAAGAGTTTTAAGTATATTTTCTCACAGAAAGAACATAATAAGAGGCAAAGGAGATGGCTTAAACTACTCAAGGATTATGATTTCACAACACGAATACCCGGGAAGGCTAATAATGTGGCATATGATTTTAGTAGAAATAATAATGGAGTTTTGAAAAATATGAGAGTTGAAAGAGATACTATTTTTCTGGATTTATTAAAGATGTATATGAGAATAATCATGGAAGGTGAAACATCGATACTTTTTAAAATGGTTGCCAAACCATATTTACTAGAATGGTTAAAAAGTTCTCAAACTGATGATGAGGAATTTCAAAAGAAAATTAATGCTGTGAATGATGGGAGATTTATCGACTTCATATATGAAGACAAGATTTTGAAATTTGGGAAGAGACTTTGTGTTCCTGATATATCTGATCTGAAAAGGGAATTGTTATATGATTCTCATTGCTCCAATTTCTATATAAACTCTAGTATCACTATGATGTATTAAGATTTAAAGGAACATTTTTTGTGGGACAACATGAAGAGGAAGATTGCTGATTTTTTTTCAAGATGTATGGTTTTTCATCAAGTGAAAGTTGGAAGACAACATCATAGAGGAGTCATGCAACCTATTCTCATACCTAAGTGGAAATGGGATGATATCACGATAGACGTTGTCATGGGGCTACCAAAGACTCCTAGAAGACATGGTGCAATATGGCTCATTGTTGATCATCTTACCAAGTGATCACATTTTCTTTCTATAAGAGAAGATTTGCCACATGAACGTCTAGAATGACTATATATTAATGAAGTTGTAAGACTTCATGGAGTACCCTTATTGATTGTTTCTGATCGTGATCGTCGTTTTACATCAAGGACTTTTGAAAAGTCTTCATAAGGCCCTAGATACTGAACTTCGTTTGAACACTTCCTACCACCCTCAAAATGATGGACAATAAGAACAGACTATTCAAAACTTAGAAGACATGTTGATATATTGATTACTTGACATTAAACATATGTGGGATCAATATTTACCTCTGGTAGAATTCTCCTATAATAATAGCTTACATTCAATTATTAAGATGGTACTAAATGAAGCATTATATGGAATGAGATTTCTCACACCAATGTGTTGGGATGATGTTGGTGAAACAAAACTCATTGGCCTAGAACTTATTGAGGAAATGTAGGAAAAGGTGAATGTTTTCCAAACCTACATCAAAGCAGAAAAAAGTAGGAAGAAGAGCTATGCCAATAACCGAAGGATTTGAAATTTCGGGTAGGAGTTCATGTTTTCTGGAAGGTATATCCATGGAAGGGAGTTATATGTTTTGATAAAAAGGGTAAATTGAGTCCCATGTACATCAGAACTTTCAAAATTATAGAACTAATTGGGGTTGTAGCTTACCGTTTGGGAATGCCTCAAGGTCTCTCCAATGTTCATGATGTGTTCTACGTATCACAGTGGATAAAATACATGCCTGACCTAATGCATGTACTCCACTTTGATGAATTAGATCTAGAACTTGATTTGTCTTATTGTGAAGAGCATGTCAAGATTATTGATACGAGAGAACAAGTGTTGAGAAACCAGAAGAATCGTCTGGTAAATGTTCTATTGAGAAACCATATGATGGAAGAGGCAACGTGGGAACCTGATGAACTTATGATAAAGAACTATACAAATATTTTTATGCGGTAGTATTCTAGAAATTTCTAGAGAGAAATTATTTAAAGGAGAGGAGAATGTAACATCCCAAGATTCCATGGTACCTTTCCCTTTGAGTAATTCAATAGCTTGTGTCGTGCATAAATTCGAGTTCAAACACACCACAACCAATCAAACTATTTATTATGAATAGTAATTCCCACTTTTTAAAATTTTATAAATTTTATCATTTAAAATAGACTTCATTTATGGATCTGGAATATCGAAATTATAATAGGGTAAATATTTGGTATTTTTCTAAAAACAATGAAATTTTGTTGAATAGTTACAAACAGTTTGTTATTGGTTAAAACCAAATTTTTATTTAAATAATTATTTATTTTATTTAAATTTATTTTAATTCCAAATAGATACATAACACCAATATTAGTTCAATGTAATTAATTGGAGTCTTTTTTATAATAAAAAAATATATATATAATTTTATTAAACTTTTTACCGTGTTTTTTCCACCTCCTATGAGCTTTTGAAAATTTGCATAAAACATAATTTTGCCGCTTCTGTGAGTTGAATTTCAAAAATACGAGATACGTGGTTGATATCAGTAGGTAAAATGTGGTTTAATGAGATGAAAATAATTTTTGGTGAATAGTGACTTTTGACTTTTATTTACCACTGTTAAAAGTAAATAATGTAATTAAAGCTAAAAGTGATATTATTATTACCCAAACACATGTAATAATTTTATTGGATAAGTTTATTTCTACCAAAAACAACCTTAGGAATAAAATATGGTTCTTTAGGTCCAATTGGATTAGATTAGGACATTTATTATTATTTTATTTAAAGTAGAGTTAAATATGTTAAATTCAAAATTTAATAAATAAACCATTTTTAATATTGGACTATACATAAGATAAATTTGACTATAAATATTCATTATAAATATTAAAATATTTCCATCATAATGGTATTTTATTTATAATTTTTATAGATTAAATAATTAAATTTATGTATGACACAATGATTATGCAGTAATTAACTTATTGATGAATGATTGAAATAATTTATATTATAAATATCCAAATAAATTTAATTTGAGACATCTAATGAATTCCACTAATTTAATAGGTTAATATGACATCTTTTGGTTTATAAAATAATTTTTTTCAAAGTAATAACGTTGTTATGAATTTAACAAAAACAAAATACCAAATAGTGTCAAAATTGACATAAAGGAGATTTTAAAACAAATATTATATTATTAATTGATATTCAATTCCTAAAAATCTAACATTAATCCAAAGGGATTAAATAATAATATATATGTCATTAATGAACCAATTGATGTTCTCTTGGATGTTTATTGTTTGTTTATTAATCATATAATAAAAAAATGCAAAGAGACAAGATTAAAATCAAACTATTTAACTAAGAGTTAAATCTAAATGACAAGGTTAATACGGTGACCTAAACCTTTCTAAAACACATTTTATTAGAGTTTCTCTACCCATACCTACCATATCCTCTAAATAAATTATTTTGGAGCCATTATAAATCGAATATAAATTTATTATAAAATATTACTTCAATATTTTCCTAAGGTGCCCCTCTCCCCTCTTATAAAAGGGCACAACCCCTTATCTCAAATTCACACCTTCAAAGCCGTTTGGCTCCTCCAAACCCAAGAAACGTATCCTCCCAACTATCCTACCTTCATTTTAGATGCCTTCCTTTAGTCAGAAATTCATCATAAGGATCCCTTTTGTTCAAATTAAAAGGAAGAACGTGAAGAAGAGGTAAATATTTCATCACATCATTAATGTTCTGTTCTTCTTCCAGTTTCACTTTATTTGTTGTTTATATTGTAAAATAATAACTAAAGAATCATCAATATACTGTGATGTTATTATAAAAATTGTAAAACCATATTCTTTATTCTATCCATCATATAAATTAAAACATCACCATACGTGCGTATGTACAGCTTACCGTCTCTACGTCGTGGTGTAGTTTGTCATTCAACATTTCTCTATTTGGATTGGTATAATAATGATGTATAATTCATGTAAATTTTAAATATAACATGTTAATGATTCTGTATATATGATATACCATCCAATTATATACTATTTTAATAACAAAAGAATGATATTGTCAACTGTGCATACGTATGGATTACCGTCTCCACGAACGCGATGAGATTCATTCCCCATCGTATCTATTCAAGACTATTTTTCATTTGATGATTAAAAATAATTTTTAACAACATAATATCATTCGGGATATGAATAAAATATATCCTATCCATAACAAACATGGATTAAGTATCAAAAAACATAAATTAAAATGAATTAGTTAACACCCAAGATGACGATAATACAAAAATATTATTAACAAAGGAATATTAAAAGATTATATATGATATAATATTTGTGTATATGGTTCATGTATAATTTAATAACAATGAATTAACAATTTTACAGTAGGTTAATGTACACTTGACCAAGGAAAAGTACATGGTAAGGGTTAATTCTACAATATATTCATTATCTGAAGTTGTTTTATACGTCAATATCTACTGGGACCTCTTTATCATCGACATCCATGTTTCTTAAAAATGTATTCCAATTTTTTTTTACTATTTAATATCAAATGTGTTAAATTCATTTATACCCTTATTTTACCTTAAAGTTTTGTGAAAGGAATCTTTCTGTCATTTTCCAAACAAGGTACTTTATGACCTTTTCGAAAAAATTAAGGTAAGAATGTATTTTTTATCATATATGGTGGGTGCGGCTATTTTCCACCATTATAACATCATCTAATATTCCCTTAAAATATTATAAATAAATTTAGAAAAAAAAATTATTTCTTTTAAATGGTTTCAAAATAGAAAGAGTTATTTTTTTTTCAAATAGGTTTCGTTTTATCCATGTCAACTTCCTTTGATGGATTTTGAACTTGTTTGAAGTTGATTTGTTATGATACACAACTTCAATATTGGATTGTAGGTTTTGTGATATGTTTGGTTGTGGATGTGTTATTTTTACACCATTCGTCATTTATGGATAATGTATTGACATTTTGTATGCTATTTTTAATTAGAATGTTTATGTTATGTTTAAACATTTTCATATGACGAATGCATTAGACTTAGTATGTGATGGGTGGAGCCTTCTATAGCTTCTCGATGCATCTGTAGGTCTCATGAGACAAACTAGTGCCTTGGTACAAAGCCTTGACAAAAACTTATTTCTAGTCTTGGCACAAGGCATTTACTATGCGGTTATGAAAATCCGACATTATGCATTGCATCATTAAAGAATGTGGTCATTGATGTTGCATGTGATTATTCAACTAGTAGAATATATATGTGAATAATTAAATGGAATTATTTGATTTATATTTTCCATATTATGCGGAATTTTATGTTTAAAAGGCATATTTTTTAGTCTTATACATTTCCATAAAATGTTTAAGCTTACTTATGAAAGTTTTCCTTATATTGTTATCCTTACTGAGAATCTGAGCTCACCCCATTCTATGTTTTATTTCTCCAAAGATTCGAAGAACTATATTATTACTAATCTACATGGATTGTCTAAGAGATATGAGTGTGGTCTATGGATGCAATTTTTTTGTAGTTTTCATTTTACAATGTAATGTAAAACTTATGAATGTGTCTACAATTTCTAAGGCTACTATTCTAGTCGGTCCTTTGAGGCTTGATCTTTTGTGATCATGCCAATGTTATGTAATAATGCAGTGACTATGGGTAACTAGAGTCGGGGTGTAACATGACACCATTGAGGGAAGATCAGAAAGAGTGATCCCCGGAATGGGGAACACTGGATGGATCGGTCAGAACGCCCAAATGAGAGAGGATTCGGGGTGGTGTGTCCCATAAAGGTAAGTTGTCACCCCATGAAGGCTGATCTGGACACCACTGATTGCAGATCAGGGAGAGTTCGCCCTATAATGAGGGACACGATGGTATAAAATTATATTGGATTGAACCTAGTGGAGGTTTCCTAAATACCCAGTGTAGATGACAGGGATCAAAACCCACATAGTTTGAATGGGTATAGATTAACATCGTGATGAAAAAAATGGGGGCATACAGTTTAACGTCATGCAGGATGACTGTAGACCATCGTGAAGTGTTCAGGACCCAAGGGAGTTGTGTGATGGGATTGAACTTCATGGAGGCTTCTTATCTACCTTTCTTGGGAAATGATCAAATTCCACATAGTTCGGAATTATTTGGTGAACTGACGTGAAGGGTTTGTGAATAGTAGGTAATGGGCTTGAAATTGATGGAGGCTTCCTATATACCTTGCCTTGGTAAGGATCAAATTCCACATAGTTTGGAATGGTGAATACAGTTTAAAATCATACGAGATGAAGGTAAACCGACAGGAAGGGGTCGGTACCAGAAGGTGTTGGGTTTGAACCTTAGGGAGGCTTTCGATATACATTTCCTTGGCAAGGATCAAAGTCCATGTAGTTTGGAATGGTGTGGGGATTATATAGTAAGGCGACCCAGATAGGATGTCTTGGTCGATTCTTACTCTGATACCATGTGATACATGCTTAGTGTGAGGAACATGAAGAAACAACAGACGTGAAGATCATGGTGCAAGGGTGAATCTATGAGGGGTGGTGATTGGGGTTTACGAATGAAAGCTGCCTAGGTGTCTCTATGGTGAAGCAATGGTGGATGGGGCATATGCATGAAAGCTTCCCAAGTCCCACTATGGAAATGGAAATGGTGGATCGTGCTTCGCATGGAAGCTTCCTAGGTTCTCCTATGGAGATGCTATAGTGTATGGGGATTACCCATGGATGATTTCTGGGTGATTATATGGAGAAAAAAATTGTGGATGGGTCTTATGCATGGAAGCTACCTGTGTGTCACTATGGAGAGGAAAATGTTGGATGGGTCTTACATAAGGAAGATGATTTGGTTCTTAAATGGAGTAAAATTGGTTGATGGCTCTTATGCATTGAAGATTCCCGGGTGCCGCTAAGGAGCAGAAATGATGGGTGGGGCTTATGCATGGAAGCTGGCCATGTGCCACTATGGAGCGGAAAATGGTGGATGGGGTTTACACAATAAGGGTACCCATAATTTCATCCTTATGTATGGCCATGAGGGCATCCCAACTCACTAGCGGGTTGAGTCATGTAATTGAATTCTACATCTATTCGCTAGTGAACAAACTGGATAACTCCAAGGGAATTGGAATCAATCCAAATAAAGGGAGATGAGATGTCTTAACCACATTCCTGACATTCGGACCACAGAAAGGGTGGTGTGATGATAAAGGATAATTGTTGACTGTGTTCTAAACAAAGCATCCATATCGCATTATCCGAAAATGGGGAAAACAAATGAGGGTCGACTGTTGACTGTGCTCGAAAAATAGAACCTGACTCGAAGTGTTGTCCACTTTCTTCCAGGATGTTGTCCCAAAACAGTAGGTGATCTGATGTGGCATGGGACAAGGATATTAGGGGGTCCCTTCAGACAAGAAAGAGGATGAAGATCCAAATGAACGACACACAAAGCATGAGGTGCAGTGAAGGACTATTTGAATGGATTCCAATGTTCTTGAAATTATGCCACTATAATCATGGCATGAGGTATCTTATGATTGTCACATAAGACATCTCTTATTTAGAATAATATTCATCCTATTAATGAATTATTGGGAACAATAGAGTTTAAATTCATGTAGAATGGACTATTAGCATCTTATTCTTGGCACATACGGCTTCCCACATTTAGAGAAAGAGGAATCCAATATTTGGCACATAGTGTGTTTTACAATTTAATGTCATGTAGAGAGGACTATTAGCATCATATGGTTTGTGCATAATTCATCTCTAGTTTGGAGAAAGAGGCATCCTATGTTTGTAAAATAGGTTTCACAACAGTTTAAAGTGATATAGTTAGGACTATTGGCATATTTTGCATGGTGCATAAGGCATATCATGTTTGAAGTAAGAGGCATCCTATTATTGAATGATAGAGAATACTATAGGTTAAAGTCATGTAGAGGGGAATATTTGAATCTTATTCATGGTGAATAATATATCACTTAGTTAGAGAAAGAGGAATCCTATGTCTGGCACATATGGTGTATTATAGTTCAAATTCATATAGAGAGGACTATTAGCATCTTATGCATGGAGAATAAGGTGTATCTTGATTGGAGCAAGAGGCATTATATGTTTGTAATGTAGGTTGAACTATAGTTTAATGTCATATTGATAGGAATATTGGAATATTATTATTGGGGCCTAAAGCATCTTGTGTTTGGAGCCATAGGCATCCTATGTTTTTAAAACAGTGTACACTATAGTTTAATGTCATATAGATGGCACTATTAGGCATAAGTCACCTAGAAATGGCTGGTGTTGGGGCTTACTCAAGAGAGGCCCTTTCTGGTTCAACTTGGGATAGGAGTCAGGTGATGGGGGTTTGGATGAGTTCCTTGAGGAATGGCTCGACTCAAGGTACTTTGGGAAGTTATGATGAGAATCTCTACTCACGACATGTAAAGGGGATGAAGAGGAATATGTCAACTCAATGAATTTCATGGAGTGTGGAGGAGTATCTAGATTAATTGTATTCCATAGGTGGAAGGTCGGTTCACATAAGGGCAAAATGGAAAATTTCAATGTCCCTGGACGAAATGTTTACAGTTTAACTCTCCAATTTGCATCGGGGTTAGTTATTGTAGATAAAGGACAGGTGGGAACAAAGGTAATAGCTTAGAAAAAGATTAGTATTTTTGTAGTATATTTGCGGAGGAAAGGTACTAATGGATATTGGGTTTTTGCAAAGCAACATTGTGAAGGAATTATGATCACAGAGCATGGGTACTTGCAAAGCATGGGGCCTTGCGGAACAAAGCCTCTCTCAGAGCAAAGGCTTTCACAGATCAAAGGTTCTCGCAGAGTAGAGGCTCTCGCGGAGAAAAGGATCTCGCGGAGGAAAGGGTCTTGTAGAGAAAAGGCTCTCGTGGAGCCTCGAGAAATAGGAAGGAGATCCCTCCTTCATAAAGGGAGAATCTATAACACTCTAAGCTTCCACAGTATGCTTCTCTTTGTATAATATAGTAGCATGTGTTGTATGCAACTTCGAGTTCTAACACACACCACAACCAATCAAACTAGCTGTTATGAATATTAATAACCACTTTTTGAAATTTCATTAATTTTATATTTCAAAATGGACTTCATTTTTGAATTTGTTATATTGAAATTATTCTAGGGTGAATTTTTGTACTTTTCTGATATCTTTCATATTTTGATGAATAATGAAAATTCCTAAATCTTAATTAAAACAACCTTTTTAGTCAAAATAACTAATAGTGATAAACTATGAATTTGAGTGATTCCAAAGTATAATTAGTTTATATTTCTACCATTTAATCCAATTTTTGTCATTGGACATAATTTCACATTTAAAATAGACATAAGCATGTGTGAATCTTTTGATAGTTATTATGTCTTAAAAACATTCTTTTTGTTTTGACAATGGGAATTAATTTTAAATTAATTTCTGCCACTTCTGTGTTTTGAATTTAGAAAAATGGATTCCATATTTAAAATCAGGATGTCCAAATTGTGTAAATCGGTAACTTTTATTTTTAGACATTTTTAATAATTACTTCTGTAAATATTTTATTTACCATGGTTAAAGGGTAAATCCGGTAAATAAGGGTAAAAAATAATATTATAATAATATTAAATTACCCAAAAATGTGTACTAACCCTATTTGTTGATACATGTCCAACCATAGACATATTTGGGCAGATTTTGGGACCCCATGGATGCACTTGTAATTGATAATGACACTTTATATTAATTAAGTGAACGTAAATACAAAAATGACATAAGCATATATCTTTTAGCAAAAAAAATATACATATGGTTATATATGTTATATTTTTTACTATAAATTTTCATTAGAAATATAAAAATATTTCATACATAATGTTATTTTATTTATAATTTTTATAAATTGAATAATTAAATTTATTTATGACACAATAATGATTCAGTATTTTCTTTATTAATGAATGAATACAATTATTGGTATTATAAATGTTAAAATAAATATAATTTGAAAGTTTTGATGACATACACGAATTTTATTGGTTAATATGACATGTTATGATTTTTTAAATTATTTTTTTTGAGTTAATAATGTTATCAAGACTTTAACAAAAATAAATTATGAAATAGTGTCAAAATTGACATAAATTAGTTTTTAAAACAAATACTATATTATTAATTTATATTATATTCTTAAAAATATAAGGATCATCCAATTAAATTATATATTGATAGGTTTATCATTAATGGACCACTTGGGGGGTCACTTAGAAGTATATAGTATGTTTATTAACTATATAATATATAAATACAAAGAGCCATTGTAAATGTCAAACTATTTAACTAAGAGTTAAATAAAAAAGTTAAAATTAATATAGTGACCCAAACCTATCTAAAACCTATTGGTTGAGTTCGTTTTGGCCTATACCCACCTTAAACTTTTAACAATCCACATTGAAGCAATTAGAAACCGAATATGAATTTATTATAAAATAATATTTCTAGCTTTTCCTAAGGTACCCCTCACCCCTCTTATAAAAGAGAGCTTCCTCTTACCTCTTATTAATACCTTCAAAGCCTTTTGTATCAGCCTAAACCTGCCCAAATATTCTCCAAAATTCCCTCACATCAACCTATAGGCCTTAGTTTGATCAGAAAGCTAAGCTATGGAGCCCTTTTGATCAAACCAAAAGGAAGAACCCGAAGAAGAGGTAATGATTTCACCACCCTATTTCAAGTTCCTTTCTTATTAAACATATTCCTTCTATGTTTTCCCATTTTAAAATTATTAATACATTATATTCTATATATTTTGACGTTATTATAAATATGTTACAACCATATTCCGTAATTTGTTCATCCTTTGAATGACATGTCACCATACGTGCGTACGTTCGGCTTACCGTCTCCACGTCTTGGTGTAATTGTTATTCGAAACATTATTATTGGGATGGGTATGATAATGTTGTGTAATTGATGTAAATAATAATTATAACATGATAATTATTCAGTATATATGATATAAAATCCAATTATATATTATATCAAAATAATGATATTGTCGCTCGTGCGTACGTAGGGACTACCGTCTGCATGAACGCGATGAGATTCAATCCCCATCATATCCATGCAAGTCTAATTTTCATTTGATGATTAAAAATAATGTTTAAGTACTTGATATCATTCTATATATGAATAATATACAACCTATCTATAACAAACATGACTTATATAACAAAACATATAAAAGAAAACGAGTAAGTTAACACCCGAAACGACGATAATACTAAGATATTATTAACAAAGCAGTGTTAAAATATAATATATGATATCATATTAATGTATATGCTTCTTGTATAATTTAATCAAAATTATTTCACCATTATACAGGAGGTTAAACTACCCTCAACCAAGGAAAAGTACAAGGTAAGGGTTTATTTCACAATCTCTTCATTATCCGAGGTTGTTTATACGTAATTATCTACTTGGGCCTCTTTATCATCCACATCCATGTTTATTAAAAATGTGTTTCAAATAATTCTTAATATTTTATATACTATGGGTCAAAGTCATTTATACCTTTGTTAACTTTTTATAAGATGTTTATAAATGAATCTTTCCATCATTTTCCAAAAAAGTTCCTCTTTAACATTTTCGACAGAATAAAGGTGAGAATATCTTTTTTAAACTTATATGGTGGGTGAAACTATTTTCGGCCATCATAAAATTGGAAAAGCTTCCCTCAAAAGATTATAAGGAAATTTTCAAATTAAATGTTTTATTTTATAAATATGTTACTTTTAAATGATTTAAAAAAAAGAGATATTTCTCTCAAATAGTTTTGATTTCATCTATGTCAACATCCTTTGATGGATTTTAAGATTATTTGAAGTTGATTTATTGTGATACAAAACTTCTGTATTATATTGAAGGTTTTGTGATATGTCTGACTGTGGATGTGTTATTTTTAAACCATTCATGGTTTATGGAGAAAGTATCGATATTTTATATGCTAGTTTTAAAATGAATATTTATGTTATGATTAAACCTGTTCATATGAGGAATGCATTGGACATCATAAGTGAAGGCTGGAGCCCGCTATAGATCCTAGATGCGTCGTTAGGTCTCATGAGACAAACTAGTGTCCTGTCACAAGTCCATGAGAAAATCTTATTTGTAGTCTGGGCACAAGGCCTTGACAATGTGGTTATGATAGTTTTACATTATGCATTTAATCATTATAAAAGTGGATATTGATATTGCATGTGATTATTGGACTGGTAGACTATCCATGTGAATAATTAAATGGAATTATTTCATTTAATTTTTTCCATATTATGCTGAAGTTTAAGTTTAAAAGGCTTTTGTTTTAGTTATACATTTCCTTAAATGTTTAAGCTTATTTATGAAAGTTTCTGCTATATTGTTATCCTTACTGGGAATTTGAGCTCACCCCTCTCTATGTTTTATTTTTCCCTGGATGTGAAGAAGTATTTTATGAATGACCAGTAAGGATAGAATAAGGGGATATGAGTGTGGAGACAATGTGATGTTGTAGTTTTCACATTATGATGTAATGTAATCTTTATGAATGTATCTAGTTATTCCAAGTCTACTAAACTAATCGGGCATTCTAGACTTGATATTTTGTGATCATGGCAATGTTATGTAATAATGCACCGACTCTCTATAACTATGGTTGGGGTGTTACAGTTGGTATCAGAGAAATTTTACTACAAACTTTGGAAACTAGATTTAGATAAACTCTGATTATAGCACATATCCCTAAGATAGAATTTGAGGATTTGTATAGAATTACATCCTAGAATTTTGGTATTGTAGATATTTTGTGAGTTTTCGGAGCAATACATCCCTGTCAAGATATGAGCAGGTAGAGGCAGCTCTGGCACAAATGTACCTAGGGGTACAACCCAAAATCACCGCTTTGAGGTAGACACAAATGGGAACTTGTGCACAACTACAGGCCTTGCTGCACTCTTGGTTACGACACTCCTGTGGGATATTCTTATGATAATTCTCATTTTCTTTAAAAATCATTATGAAGGGTTTATGAGTATATACTTCCTCGATGAAAACCTTTTTATGATTATGTATTATATCCATAAACAATTCAATTCATGTTAAGTGTTTTACAAGTTTGGATTTATGTATTGCGATTCATAAACTAATCTAGTGTATTCCATTCTTTAAAAATGGAGCCTAGTGGAAGAAATGGAAACCATATCAATTCATGCACTCCATGTAAATATTTCCCTCCTACTCAAGATAATTATAGAGGAGCTGGTGATGCAACTAGTGCTGAACAGCAAATCACCATACTGGGACAACTCACTCAGGTTATGAATAATATCCTTACTCATATAGAGCACTAAGATCCACAGTGTGGAGGATCAATGTTAGACTGTTTCATGAGAAAACAAACACCAACATTCAATGGGAGTACAAATCCCTTAGTAGTTAAACAATGGATAAATTCCTTAGAAAAAATATTTCATGCCTTGGGGAGTAGTGAAAGGGAAAAAGTTATCATGGTAGTTTACCGCCTCACTAGAGAGGCTGATAAATGGTGGTCATTGATTCAAAACACGAAGGAATATAATGAGGTATAAAATATGGAATTGAGGGAGTTAAAAGAGTTTTTCTTAGAAAAATACTTTCCTCGTGATCATCGAGCAGATATGGAAAGGAAATTTCTAAGTCTGATACAAAAGGAGGATGATAATGTCGTGAAGTATGAGGCTAACTTTCCAAAGTTAGTGAGGCATGTAGAAAATTATATATGTAACCCAAAAAGTAATATTGATAGTTTCTTTGATGGGTTAAAACCGTTTCTCCATCGAGCATTAGTTTCACAAACCTTCTCGTTGTACAAAGATATTGTCTCATGTGCTATGAAGACAGAAAAATAATTCTCTATGTCTTATGACTTTAAAGCAATGAAAGAGAGGAAGAGATCTTATGACCACTTTGGAAATGGAAATAAGGGGATTAAGGGAAATGTTGATTACCTATCCTGCAGTAAATGTGGGAAGAAACACCCCGGTACAATCTTGAAAGGAATGGGAGTCTGTTACAAGTGTGGTGAAAAAGGCCACCAAGCTGGTGATTGCAAGGGGACGAAATAAGCTATTGATGTTCAATGATACAACTACAGGGAGATGGGAAATTATGCAAATGAATTTCTTAAGCGTTAGGGGAACTTACCTCAGAAAAGACCAAGGGATCAAGGCAAGCTTATGTTATCACTACTGGTGAGGTTGAAGCTCTGAAAGACGTAGTGGCAGCTAATTTAATGGTTTCCTCATGTTTATCCAATGATTTATTTGATTCTTGATCATCACATTGTTTTATATCTTCCCAGTTTGCTATGAAAATTATATATTTCCAATTTGATTTAACAAGGGAGTTTCCATTTAAAACTCCTTAGGTAAGTATCATTGCTATAAAGTTCTGTGGATCTGTTCCCATTAGGGAATATAATTGTTCTTTATATGGTGATCTCATCATCATACCCATGATTGAATTTTATATAATCATAGGTATGGATTGGATTTGAGACCATGATTTGAATATTTATTGTAAGAAGAAGGAGGTTATGATTTTTCATGATGATGATAAAGAACACCTTATCTTTAGAGAAGAATCATCACCATGTGATTCTTATCTATATCCACCCACAGTAGCTCAACTAAATTCAATTATCAGGGAGGAAGATAATGAAATAATTGTAGGTGAGGAAAGGAATGTTCGAATAGGGGATATACCTATTGTGAAATAATATGTAGATGTGTTTCTGGAAGATTTACATGGACATCCTCCCGAAAGAGAAATTGAGTTTTCCATTAATTTAATTCCAGGTTCAAGGCCCATATCGAAGACCCCTTATATAATTTCCACTGTGGAATTAGTTGAACTAAAGAAACAACTAGTGGAATTGAGTAATAATGGATTTATTCACCCTATTGTTTCTCCATGTGGAGCCCCTATCCATTTCATAAAGAATAAAGACGGATCTATGAGATTATGTATCATTTATAGGGAAATAAATGCTATAACAATAAAGAAAAAGTATCCCCTACCTTGAATTGTTGATTTATTTGACCAACTACATGGATTTCAGTACTTTTAAAAGATTTAACTTCAATCTGGATACCATTAGTTGTGTGTGAAGACGGGAGACATTCTGAAAACAGTATTTCGAACCAGGTACGGGAATTAAGAGTTTACAGTAATGCCTTTTGGGATGACTAATGCACCCTCTGTATTCATGGATCTAATGAACATCATTTTCAAGGAATATCTTGATGATTTTGTAGTGGTATTTATTAATTATATCTTGGTATATTTCAAAATCTTTGAAGATCATGAAAATCACTTGCGCATTCTCCAAAAGACTCTTAGAAGACATGAATTATATTGGAAGTTTAGCAAGTGTGAATTATGGCTTAAGGAGATATATTTTCTTGGTCATATTGTCTCTAAGGATTGAATCTATGTTGATCCTTATAAGACCAATGCAATCCATGAATGTCCAACATCAACGATTATAACTGAGGTATGCAGTTTTATTGGTTAAGCTAGTTATTATCGGTGTTTCATCCAGAATGTTGCCCGATTGGCTAACCCATTAACGAAGCCCACATGTAAAAGGGTTAAATTTGTTTGGACAAAAGATTGTGAAGAATGTTTGGAAGAAATTAATAGAATATTAGTCAATGATCCTATATTGACTATACCATCAGGGAATGATGGGTTCGTTATTTATAGTGATGCATCGAAGAAAGGACTTGGTTGTGTCTTTATGAAAAATGATAGAGTTATTGCCTATGCATCATGACAGTTGAAAATTCATGAAAAACACTATCCTACTCATGATCTTGAGTTATCAGCAGTAATATTTTCTTTGATGATTTTTAGACACTACCTCTATGGTGAAAATTTGACATATATACTGATCACAAGCGTTTGAAGTACATTTTCTCACAGAAAGATCTCAACATGAGGAATATGCGATGGCTTGAACTACTCAAGGATTAGGATTTCATGATACACTACCACCCTGGGAAGCAAAATAAGGAAGCAGATGCTTTGAATAGAAAGGATCATGGAATTTTGAACAAGATGAGAGATTAAAGGTATCCTATTTTCATGGATTTAGTAAAGATGGATATGGGAATCACCATGGAAGGTGAAACATCAATACTTTTTCAAGTGGTTTCCAAACCATATTTACAAGAAAGGATAAAGAGTTCTCAGGATGATGATGAAGAGTTTAAAAAGAAGATTAAATCTTTGAATAATGGGAGATTGAGTGAATTTGGGTATGAGGATGGAATTTTGATATTTTGGATGAGACTTTGTGTTCCCGATATACCTGATCTAAAAAGGGAAGTGTTAGATGATACTCATTGTTCCAATTTCTCTATACACCCTGGTAGCACTATGATTTATAGATATTTGAAGGAACATTTTTTGTGGGACAACAAGAAAAGGGAGATTATTGATTTTGTGTCAAGATGTATGGTTTTTCCATAAGTGAAAGCTAGAAGTCAACATCTTATTGGAGTATTGATACATCTTCCCATACATGAGTGGAAATGGGATAATATCACGATGGACTTTTTCATGGGACTACCAAAGACTCCTAGAAGGAATGATTCAATATGGATCATTTTTTATCGTCTTACCAAGTCAGCACATTCTCTTTCTATAAGGGAAGATTTACAACTTGAACGTCTAGCAAGACTATATGTTAATAAAGTTGTGAGACTTCATGGAGTACCCCTATCGATTGTTTCTGATTGTGATCCACGTTTTACTTCAAGATTCTGGAAAAGTCTTTAGAAGGCCTTGGATACTGAACTTTTTTTGAGCACTACCTACAACCCTCAAACAGATGGACAATTAGAATGGACTATTCAAACCTTAGAGGACATCTTGAGATCATTCACACTTGAATTTCAGGGTATGTGGGATCAATATTTACCTCTGGTAGAATTTTCCTATAACAATAGCTTCCATTCAAGTATTATGATGGCACTATATGAAGAGTTATACAGAAAGAGATGTCGCACACCAACCTATTGGGATGATGTTGGTGAAAGAAAACTCATAGGCCTAGAACTGGTGGAGGAAATGATAGAAAAGATGAAGGTAATCCAAAACCACATCAAAGCAGCTCAAAGTAGGCAGAAGAGCTGTACTGACAACCGAAGGAAGGATTTGAAATTTTAGGTAGGAGATTATGTTTTCTTGAAGATATCTCCATTGAATGGAGTTATACGTTACGCTAAGAAAGGTAAATTGAGTCCAAGGTACAGATGACCTTTGGAAATTCTAGAACGAATTGGGGTTGTAGCTTATCATTTGGCAATGTTGTCAAATCTCTTCACGATGTATTCCATGTATCAAAGTTGAGAAAATACATGCCTGACCCAATGCATGTACTTACCTATGAGGAATTAGAATTGGAACTTGATCTATATTATTGTGAAGAGCCTATCAAGATTCATGATATGAGAGAACAAGTGCTAAGAAACTGGACAACTCGTCTGGTAAAATATCTATGGAGAAACCATAAGATGGAAGGGGCAACATCAGAACCCGAGGAACTTATGATGAAGAACCTCCTGATTCTTTTCATGCGGTAGTATTCTATAAATTTCGAGGATGAATTTATCTAAAGGAGGGGAGAATGTAACACCCCAAACTTCCACGGTACGCTTCTCTTTGAATAATACAGTAGTGTGTGTTGTACGCAACATCGAGTTCTAACACACACCGCAAATAATCAAACTAGCCGTTATAAATAGTAATACCCACTTTTTGAAATTTTATAAATTTTATCTTTCAAAATGGACTTAATTTTTGGATTTGAAATATCAAAATTAGCTTTGGGAATTTTTTTTACTTTTCTAATAACTTTCATATTTTTATGAATAGTGGAAATTACTAAAATTTAATTAAAAACAATTTTTTATTAGAAATAATTAATAGTGATAAATTATGAATTTGAGTGGATTTAAAGTATAATTAGATTTTATTTTAACCATTTAATCCAATGTCGTTCATTGGACATTATTTCACATTTAAAATGGACATAAGCAAGTGCCAATATTTTGATAGTTATTATTTCTTAAAAATACGTTTTTTGTTTTGAAAACGGGAATTAATTTTAAATTAATTTATTCCACTTATATATTTTAAATTTAGAAAAATGGATTCCATATTTAGAATCAAGTGGTATAAATTTTTTAAATAGTTCACTTTTATTTTTGGACATTTTGAATAATTATTTTGGTAAATATTTTATTTACCATGGTAAAAGAGTAAATCCGGTAAATAAGTGTAAAAAAATAATATTACAATAATATTAAATTATTCAAAAATGTGTCCTAACACTAATGGTTGATATATGTCCGACCATGGGCATATTTGGGTTGATTTTGGGACCCCATGGAGCCACTTGTATGTTATAATCACACATTATATTAATTAAGATAAAGTACGTACAAAAATGACATAAGCACATATCTTTTAGAAAAACAATTTTTCCATAGGGTTATATATGTTATATTTTCGACTATAAATATTTGTTAGAAATCGAAAAAGATTTAATACATAATGGTATTCTATTTATAATTTTTATACATTTATTAATTGAATTAATTTATGACACAATAATGATGCAATATTTTCTTTATTAATGAAAGAATCTAATAATTGTTATTATAAATGTTAAAAGAAATATAATTTCAATGTTTTGATGACATCTATGAATTTTATTGGTTAATATGACATGTCATTATTTTTTAAATGAATTTGGTTCGGATTAATAAAGTTTTTAAGACTTTAAAAAAATCAATTATTAAATAGTATCAAAATTGACATAAATGAGTTTTTAAAACAAATATTATATTATTAATTGATATTCTATTACTAAAAATCTATGGTTCATCCAAAAGACTTATATAATGATAGTTGTATCATTAATGAACCATTGGGGGTCGCTTGGAAGTATATAGTATGTTTATTAACCATATAATGTAAAAATACAAAGAGACATGGTAAATGTAAAATTATTCAACTAAGAGTTAAATAAAAAAGTTAAAGTTAATATAGTGACCCAAACCTATCTAAAACATATTTGTTGAGTTTTCTTCAACCTATCCACATCTTAACCTTTAAATAATCCACTTTATAGGCATTAGAAACCAAATATTAATTTATTATAAAATAATATTTCTAGTTTTCCTAAGGTGCCACTCACCCCCTCTTATAAAAGGGCACCTCCCATTCCCTATAATTCATACCTTCAATGCTTTTTGTCTCGGCCAACCCCTGCCCAAATATTCTCTCAACTTCCCTCGCTTCAATATAGGGGAATTAGTTTGATGAGAAATTCAACCTAAGGATCTCTTTTGATCAAATAGTGTTAGGAATAGACAATAGCTTCCAACACCATATCGTGCATTGGGTAGTTCCTCTCATGTGGCATCAACTACCAAGACTCGTAAACAACAACTCCATCTCCCTGTATAAGCGTAGCTCCCAACCCAATACCTGAAGCATTATAATAAACTGTGTTTCTATTTCCCAACTCTAGAAAGACTAGTATCGGTGCTAAATTCAACCTCCCTTTTAGCTCTTGAAAGTCTGACTCCCAAGATTCTGACCACATGAACTTTTCACCCTTCTTAGTCAGGCCCATCAGCGGTGCTGCTAAGTGTGAAGAGTCTTGAATGAAGCGTCTGAAGTATCCATCGATCCCTAGAAAACTCTACACCTCAAAGACGTTTTTCAGCTACTCTCATGAAACTATAACTCTCACTTTCTCTAGGTCTACTGATACTCTTGTCTCTGAGATAACATGACCCAAGAAGTAAACCTTGTCCATCCAAAAGTGTCATTTTGATTTCATTTCATATAACAGATGCTCTCCCAGTGTACATAGAACGATGTCAATATGTGTGTCATGGTCTTGTCTAGTGTGATAGTACACCAAGATATCATCCAAAAAAACAACCACGAAAGCATCCAAGTATGGATGGAAGACTTGGTTCATCAATGCAATGAAAATTGCTGGCACGTTCGTGAGACCGAACGACATAACAATATACTCTTATAGACCATACATGCACTAGAAAGCTGTAAGAGGTATATCATATGGTCCAACGCACAACTGATGATAACCAGACCTCAAATATAATTTCGAGAACACTGAGAATCCTCAAATATGATCAAAGAAATCATCAATACTGGGAAAGGGATATCGATTCTTGGTCATAGACTATTTCAGCTTCTGATAATCCACCCAAAGCCAAAGAGTACCGTCTACCTTCATCGCAAACAAGATAGGTGAACCCCACGGAAAAGTATTGGGTCAGATGAAACCCTTTTTCTGCAACTCCTCCAACTACTTATTGAGCTCCTATAACTCAGGTGTAACCATCCTATAAGGAGGAATGGACACCGGTGCTGCTCCTGGAACAAGATCAATAAAAAGGTATACCTCATGATCTAGAGGAAAACATGAAAAGTCCTATATAAATGAATCTATAAAATGATCCACCACTAGAGGAAGGTCTAATTGTGAAGTCCCCTAGTCATCTAGATAAAGACTCACAATCTGGGTTGTAACTTCTCTTAACCAATGATACTCTGGTACCGCTCTGATCGCATAGACATCCGGCTCTCCCTTATGAAGAAAAGATCCACCCTCTGGTGATATAAAACTCACCCTATGGCGGTAGCAGTCAATGACTGCCTGGAAGGGAACTAGCCAGTCCATTATGAGAATGAAATCATAGCTGATAATCTCCAGAACATAAAGATCCCAAAATACGTGACACCCACCAACCTCGATAGGGCACTCCTTGCACTGTTGTACACTAGCCATTCTAGTCCCCAACAGATTGTCTAGCATCAAGGCATCAGTAGAAGAAAAGATATAGATCCCAAGTATATCCATGATAGAAATACATATAATGCTATGCGTAGCACCAGTATCAAAAAAATCTTAAGATAAAACCCGGGCTACTAGGATCATACCTCGAACTTTAGAGGGGCCTAGATCCTGGTCCAGATGGGTCTGCTCCACTAAAAATATCTGGGCAGCTCCAGAGCCCTAAGACCATGCCTGACAACTCTAAGCGGATCCACCCTAGTGTCTCCGGTAGCCTGGTGACTGACCACCACAGCCACAACCTCCACCTCGTCCTGAACAGACAGAAGAACTCTAGTTCCCGAACTGGTGAGAAACTCGTGGAGCTACTCCTGTACAAGGAGTCATAGAAGAATCCTTGTCACCAGAAGCTAGTGAGAAAACCTGATAGAAGTGCTGAAGGTGACCCATCTTGCTACAAGATCCGCACTCCACTGGGTCTCTCTGGAACTCCGGCCTCGTATTCCCACTCTTCCTGCACTGTTAGCGTACCACATGGCTACTAGAAGAGGTGTCTTGCCTTCTTGGGTCACTGTACGAAGACTCCCTACGACACTTCCTGGTTTCAGTAGAATGAACACTATCTATAGAGGTTGAGCCGCCCTTGCTCATAACTCTAGATTCCCTCAGATTCTGCTCGTTGATCGGTGCCTGGTTGACAATGGAAGTGATGGAAGTCAACCTGAAGATATTCAACAGAGAGGATGTCATGTCTGAGGCCATCATCAAAATTCCTTTCCATGAATAACCCATCTCCTCTCAGAAAGGGTGTGAAACGCTGAAGATCGGTGAAACGAGAAGAATACTCCATTAAAGAATTAGTACCCTTCTCCAGAATCATGAAATCTTGGGCTCGGTCAGCACATAAGGTATCTAGGTAGAAGTAGTCATAGAAGATGTGTTTGAACTCCTCCCAAGACAAAACCTACTACTGACCCGCCTGTGAGATCACATCCCACCATCTCATGGCGGAATCTCATATCATATAAGTAACGATCTTGAACATCCTCTCTGGAGGCGTCTGTAGATGATCAAAGATCATCAGAATGGCTTCTAGCCATGACTCTACAGCCTAAGGTCCCCCTTCCCATGAAAAAGTGGGTAGATGATGCTACTAGAAGACCCGTGTCAGATCAACCATCAACGGGGCGAGAGGTGGCACTCCATGAAATGTCTACATCATACTCATGAATCCTTCCCTAAACTATGCATCTTCACTAGTAACAGGTATAACTGTTGGTTCCAAGACTGGAACAATAGGAGGATCTACTGGAAGTCCATGATCAGCCGTATCTGGCGTCTGATCACTGCCATGTAACTGGAGGACAGTTGAAGGACGTCTCGGTAGCATGAATCTACATGGACAAGTTCACACCTTAGATCAGGATAACCAGGTACTGATACATTTGAGTACATGGTGTGTACAGAGAGTACACATCATTTACTTAAGAAATACTATTTCTTCCTAAACAGAAGAACACATGTCGTGTAGTCAAAACTACATGTCGTGCATCATAGGTTTTTCTGGATAGTAAGCCTCAGAAACTACTCTGGAACCCAGAGAAACACTGCAACGAACACTGAAATTGGAAAATTCTGATCCATGAGGGCTCATACTCCCCACAAATAAATGCTTGGAATCTTACACAAGTTTTAAACAAGGTTAACAAGTAAATAATCCAACATGTTCCAGTCTATAAGGGCCCATAACACCTCAAGAACCATAATTTGTCACTCATTCAAACAAAACCTTACACAATCAATGCTATAAAAAGAATCATATATTTTTTTCAAGGAATCTATCAAAACATCAAGCATATTCTACACAACATCCATCACAACAACATGAAATTTCTAATGCATCCTAGATGACATGGTAAGAATGCTTGACATGTGATTTCTAGAAAGTGCCTATATGATTCATGAGAAGAGATACCCCCATCTCATCAGGTTGCGACAGAAATAGAACCTAAATAACATAAATAATAACTAGTAGAAAACACGTGAGTCACCAAATGTGAAAATCAAGGCAAACCACAAGCTTGCAAAACCATAAAATTGCATCAACGAGGTAGATTGGATTTTCCCTATACACGGGTTATCTAATTCTGAGCACAGCTTAGTACCAAGTACCTATTCCTTCATATCCCGGACTAAATGTAACAAATAGTAAATCAACAGAAAATAAACCCTTTGATACCAATTTGTAACATCATAGTTTTGGAAGCTGCCCAGAGGCGCCCCATACCTGGTTGGTCACAGGGCCTCAAGCACATATCCCTGAATGCCAGAGGCTGCTGACTAGTAGTGAGGGCCTTCAGTGTGATAATGGGAAAACTATGCGCTCATCGATAGAGTAACACAATAGAAGAGAAAAAAATTTAAAATAGTGGAAGCAGTACACATACAACAACAAAAAACCGCCGAAGACTGAGATAAAGAATCAACTGGAGAATACATATATATATAAATGATGCATGATAGATATATTTCTAGGAAAATATCCAAACAGGTCACAAATCTGAGTACAGTACTACATCAAAGTAGAAATGGAAAACAGATAAAACCTTAGCATCGCAATCCTCTTCCTGGTCTCTTTCTCTCCAGCTCCAATGCAGTCAAGTACATGAAGTAGAAGGGCGCATTCACTTATCTATACATGCAACAACATAGTCTATTTGGGCCCAAAATCGTGACCCATACAATATGTGAGACAAATACCAGTAGTGAACCACCACAATAGTTGTGCCAAATAGTCAATGAATATATATGACAGGTAAAGTACTGAAAGTAGTAAACAAGAAGTACTCAGTAGTGAACAATACACAGTCCAAAAATAAAGCAACAACTAAAAAAAGATAATCACAACAGGAAACCATCTAGGAAGTACTCATAACCTATCCCCTCGGGTCCTACCTAATAGATTCAATCAAGCAACTAACAAACAGGTAACCCTATTGGAAGTACACACAGTCTATACCCTCTGGTCTAACCTATCAATTACAAGAAACCCTCTGCGCAGAACACTTAGTCTAACCCCTCTGGTTAATCTTACGGATAGACTCTCTGGGTAAACACTTACCGTCAATTCCCCATATAGTCTTGTATCATACAAAAGGCGCTTTGGGGAAGCACTCAACATCAATTAACCCTATGGCCCACGTCGGGGAACTACATAACCTCTGGGGAAGCACTCAACGTCAATTCCCCATGTGGTCTCACATTGTATAAATATAAAGACACTCTTGAGAATCCATTACATTCATTCTCCAAATGGTCTAAAACACCAGATTCTCAGGGCCCTGTGTAAGTATAACAAGTATGGAAATTCATATCGGCCAAAGTAAACCTCAAGAACTACTTGGCTAGTAGTCTATAAAATATAAGCATGTTAGGTAAACTATATCAATCCATCCTACAATACTAGGAAAATAAAAAAACAAAGCATCCTAACATTCTAAGAAAGACCAAACGGTCATAATAAGAACATGCAAGGGAAAGACCTCCAAAGCATAGAAAGTAACCCTATTCACATAAAAATAACCTCTACTCACACACACTAGAAAAGCAGGAAATTAATAGGGTTAAAAATGGTAAACATAGAATACCCCATTCATGGGTATCAGAGATTTTGCACATATAATTCAAAGAACATAAACTGAAAGGCACAAAACACCTACCATTAGGGTTTTGGAAAAAATGATAGACAATCAACCGCACAAACAAATATGGGTAACCGCTTCACAGAAGACCGCTCTAAACCTCCTTTACTATCATCCACAAGCCTTAAAATCAACACCCAAGGTAAACCCAACACTAGATCTACATGCAATGAATGTAGATCTTAAAAACCTAGAGAGAGGTAAGAGGAGATCTTGGAAAACCAATGAGAAACCAAAAGGTGGGACTTACCCGAGAATTACCACCTTCAAAACACCAAGAAACCCCTTCAATTTGACTCCCAAAAGAGCCAAGTATCTCCCCAAATCTCTGAAAATTGCAACACCTGCATGAGCCATGAGTAGGAAGAAGAAAGGTGGAGGAATGAGAAATCTAGAGTGGCCCAAGACTTTAAAACCCTAATTTTATGTGGCTGAATGGTTACCCCACACAGTTTGGGAAACCGTGTGGTTGCCACTATCTCGCCTAAGAATTTCTCATGGCCTACATGCATGGTTTTTCAAACTGTGTGCTACACATGTGAAGCCCACTGTCAAGGGTTGCACTATTTCTTGGGTTGGATGCCTGGTTTTTTTAGAATGTGCGCCAACAGTGTTCCAACCTTGCGCCCCTGCACGACCTCCTGAAATTCCAAATCTTCTCAGAAATGACCAGAAAAGAAAAATATACCTGAAAAGAATGTCTCGGTTCTTACTGATATCATTTTTAACATTCTTTGGGATGGTTTCTGGTTAATTTCTTGCATTGAATGTTTTAAAATTCACATTTTTTATTCAATTTATTTATTTATTTACATTCCCTAAATATTAAATTACTAGTTATATTTGGAAATTATGTTTCCCATAAATATCAATATTATTTTTCATGGATATATTTATTTCATATTGTTGGAGTTAGTGGCCTAGAACCAACTACATTTTACTTTATTCATTAATAAATGCCTTATCACATCTTGATTGTTCTTCTGTGTGATAATGCATGTGATAATGTCCTAAGGACAACTATTGCATTAATGGGTCAGAGCGGATCCCTGCTATGATGAAAACCCAGATGTTCCATAACATTGTTCTTGAATATATGTTCTATAACCGGACAATGTTATTTGAAGGACACAAATAATACATTCCATTAGGGGTGAGGACTCATAAAACATTGAGGCGCCTTCTCATGGTGTGCGCCCTTGGGAATATCCAGGAGGATATTATGAGAACAAGACCCGCCAGTAGGAAATCCATATTTCATAGTGTCATTGGATGTTCCAATCTGCGGACGTGTGTTTTGGTCCTTATACTTTTAGATTATTATTAATGGTTATTGCAACTCACACACTAATATTTATTGATGAAAACTATGATGAAACGCTGTTTACAGTGAGGTAGGATACGTTGGGTGTGTCACGAGTAATACCGCGTTAATAGATAATGCGAGAAAGGATTTGTCCCTTCTCTTCTATAACAGATGTAGATATCTCAGGCCCTTTGATGGAATTGATATAGCCTAAATAAATCCATGGCCATGGTATGGTATGGGAGAGTTCAATTCCGGAAAGTCAAAGAAAGAATAATCAAGCACGTGGGTTCAGGACACTAGCACGCAACCTGCTTGATTCAAGATATCATGAAAAATGGATTATATTACACAGTAAGTGTTCGTATTAGGTGACATGTCATTGTGGCGTTAAATTCTTTCTCTATGGGTTCCTTGGTGTGTTGCTAGATGCTATCCTTGGGCATTAGGCAAGCTTCGCCTAATGCCACTGAGAAAGAGGCCTAGAGGGTCATACACTAAGTGTGTCCATATATCTCAGTTAAATATTAATTTAACATGTTAAATAAAGATTATTTCCAAATGTGGATTAATAATTATTTAAGGACGCCTGATCTGTTTTATTTCAACACTAATTATTCGAGAGAATATATTGTGGGTGGAATAATATATTATTAGCGAGTAATGCAGTTGCATTTATTTAATAAATAAATAGCCATTACTCATGGTCTAATAAATGTGGATGAGGAGATAATGAAAAGTGGAAAATAAAATTACACGCCGTGTATGTTTAATATACACGCCGTGTAGTTTTATGGAAAACAAGTACATGCCGTGTATTAATGATTGTGTAGCATGTAGTTTTTTCAGGTGGGATTTTGAGGATATAATATTGTTTTATTAAATGATATTAATTATAATCAGCATGGGCGCATGTAAAGGAATTAATAATTCGACATGGGGGTTTCAATAAGAGTTAATGAAATAAATAAAACACATAATGCATTTATTTATTGTCATAACTCTATAACCTCAAAACCTATTATAAATATCCTCACAATGCCAACACTTTTCACACCAATCATTGTACACATCAATTCTGGAGAATTCTTTCAAGACTGAATGGACTCTTTCCTCCAAGAATGCTCTCAAGACCGAGAGTCCAAGGCGGTCGAAGGCAGACATTGCAAGCGAAGGTTCTTCCGCACTAGCACCCGGAGATCCCTTCGACGACGTCAGAAGATACGTGGCACATGTGTGGATCTCTGCTAGAGGAATCCAATACTTGGATTCTACGACGCAACGAGGGATCAAAGGATCGTGACCAGAGACATCAATGAAGAAATAATTCCACCAAGGTAATTCTTGTAAATTAATTAAATTAATTATAACCAACATATGATGATCCTATCTCTATGGTTGCAGGATTCCCTCTTATGTTTTTCGTTCTTCGTTCTATTCCGAAGATTTTACGTTTTAAATCATGACGGATCTCGGATTGAACGTTGCTTAACGTTGAAATTAAAGTTGGGAAAACTCACCAACGCGCTTCTGTTGCGCCCTTAACCTATAAGTGTTATCAAAGTGGTCATATCATTGATTATAATTATTTATTTCTTCATTGATTTTTTACGCATTTAATAATTTAGTTGTTTCAATTCAAGTTTAATCGTTCTAGAAATATGAATATCGAGATATGTTCCTCCTCCATCGTTTCACGTTCACCTCACAGAAATTACCTTTCCTTTTTATTTTGATTATAATAAAATAGAGGAACACATCCGGAGGAGCCAAACGTTTCTGGCCGTAAAACACCAGAATACACAATGTGTATTCGGAAGTACACGCCCTGTAGTCTAGGTTAATGCACCAAACTGGTCTGCGAAATCAGGCTGTGTATTAATCCTATCTAAGTCATTTATGACACCGTGTGTTGACCAGGAATAGGTGTCACATGGTTTCTAGATTACACGTCGTGTGGTCCAATAGAACATGGCGTGTAGTCCCTTCCGGTTTGGGTTGGACCGTGTACCCCGTACATGGCCCGCCCGGCTGGAAACCGTGTAACACAGAAACTACACGGCGTGTGTCCCACTGTACACGCCGTGTACTCCGAAAATTTCTGAAGTACCTTAACAAGCCATGTCCCTGGGTGTGTACTTCAGATGGACGTTGAAGGAAATTACATGTCGTGTAGTCGGAACTAGCCATCGTGTACTCACCCAAATTACGCAGATTTATTAAAATTTATTATTATATTATACAAAATCATGAGATGTGTACCATAGTGCAGGCGTGAAGCTGAGGCACAACAAATGATAAGTGTTTTATATGTATGTGTTTAATTTAACATCTGCTTAATAAATGGGAATTCATCGGGTTTCCTCCAAGGTACAAGTTACGTACAAGGATAATTTTAAATGAATTTATTTGTTTAAAATTAATATGGACGAGAATCTCAAAGAAGTTCAGAAACAGAGTTAAGATAAAAGGATTGATTAATTAAATATGATTAATTGATTCAAGCGTGATTTATCATAAACAATAATGATTAAATAATTTAATTATAGTTTTATTTATGCGTAAATATCATTTCATGTATGGATGATCATGAGCTAGACCGAGACCTTTGTAGGTAAATGGTATCATTTAATTTATTTATTTAAATTAAATTTTTTGGCATGCGATCCATCTCCTCATTAATATGTAGGGCCTACGTGCCCAAAGATTCTTTTATGTAAAAACCCCCTTTTACCCCTCACCTAAGTGTGAGATAAATGCATATGTAATGGATGGAGCTCCCAAGAAAGTGGAGGTGACTAATGTTAGGAGCCAAGGTGAAACCAATCCAAGGAGATAGAAAGGTGGACAGGTGGAAAGCTATAAACATGAACTCGAAAGGTTCATGGTGTTTATCCCCTATGTCTTGGGTTAGTTTATCAATCACTAGATAAACTAACCAATAGAAAAGCTCATGATCATACCATTTATTTTATTTCTGTGAGTTGTATGGTATATTTATTGTGGGTGTGTTGTCACGATCACACAATTAATGAATTAAACGAGCATTCAAGATGGAACTAAAATAAATCCAACTTATACGTAAATATTATATTAAGCATGGTTAATCACTTAAGTATATCCCACTTAATATTAAAAATCATGTAATAAAATATAATAAATTGGAAATTTACGTATAAGGATAAAACCCCTCAATGAAATATTAAGTCGATATAGCCTTTCATAATCTTGGTTTGAATCGAACCATAGTTCAAAGTGCATGACAAACCCTAGTTGGGGTGCTTTCAATTATCGGTGAATTCTAATTCAATGTTTTGGGTTGAATTAACTTGGTTCACATCAAGGGTTGATTTCCATAGCAGGTCTTGGTGCGACCAAGAGGCAAAGGTTGAGTAAATCAAAAATAAAAGGATTTCAGGATTGGGGAGTCCACTCAGTGGATCAAGGAGCTGCGAGTTAATGCAGTTGGAATTTGGAATGCTTACCTAAAAACCTTCAAGTTTCTTGACCAACCCTAGTGGGGGTAATGCGAAGGACAGTGTGGATCCTTGCTAATAGAATATTCAGGCAACAAAAAATTATGAAGTCAATGGTGAGGGATATTGGATTTCGATAAATAGTGGGAGACTAATAAGTATTAATTTATTTATTTGTCTCAGTTTTGTAATAAAGTACTAAAAATTTGCTCATCTTAATTTGTAGTAACGACAAGAAAATGACTTCAAACAAATCATTGTGAACCATACTCAAGAATAAAAACATTCTCACCAGCATCAATTTCCAAGAGTGTCAGAGGCATTTATGCATCATCCTTCACCATGAAAGTAAATTGTATTTACTGGAAGAGCCTATTCCAGTTGCTCCTGGAAAAGAGGCCAATGATGAGGAATTATCTCTCTATATAAAACACATGGATGATGCCACATATGTCCAAGGTTTTGTGCTATCATCTATGTCCAATGAGCTCTTGAAGCAACATGAGAACATGGAGGCATATAGCATGATGTCTCACCTTAAGGATCTCAACCAAGAGAAGGTGAGACAGGAGAGGTATGAGATCTCCAATTATTAGTTTACAACTAACCATGGAGAGTTTGTGCCAACTGGGCCTCATGTATTCAAGCTTATTGGCTACATTGAACACTTGAACATATTAGGGATTAAATAACTAGATGAGTTGTGTACATATCTCATCCTATCATCACTTCCCAAGACCTTCTCTAGCTTTATTGTCAACTACAACATGAGAAACAATGAGAATAGTCTATCTGAACTTATGACCTTGATTCTCCAGGTAGATAAGGACATGGGACATGAAAAACCCGCATTCCTTATGGTGAATAAGAAAATGAAGGACAAGGCAAATGGGAAAAAGACTTATAAACAGACTAAATTCCCTGAGCACCGTCCCTCCAAGAAGGGGAAGATTCAGAGGTAGGGCAAGGAACGAGAGGCGGTGTGTTTTGCATGTGGTGTCCAATGCCACTAGAAGATGAATTTCACACAGAAGCATGGGGACTCTAAAGGTGCATTCGTTATCGAGTGTAATATTTCTATTTCTACACACTGGGAATTAGATACAGCTTGTGGGGCACACATCTGTATTCAAATGCAGGAACCATGTAGATTTAGAAAGATATCCAGAGGATAGTTGGATCTTATAGCTTCCAATAGCGCAAGGATGGTTGCGTTGGCTATTGGCGATTACCACCTCTCACTGCCGACTAGGATGATTTTTGTTTTACATAACTGTTATTATGTGCCTAGTGTTATCAAGAACATAATTTTTGTATCTTGTTTGGATATGGATGGATTTGTTTTCAAATTTGGAAATAAGGGTTGTCTGTTTTATAAGAACAATTCATGTTATGGTATAGAACATTTAAATAATAGTTTGTATACATTAAATTACGAAAACCACGTGTTGGTAATCGATAACGAAACCAACTCACATGACTCATACATCAACCAGTTGTGGCATCACCATCTCGGTAATGTGAATGAGAAGTGCTTGACAAAGCTCTGCTAAGATGGCTATTTAGACTCTACTGAACTAAAACCACTTGATATATGTCACACTAGTTTACAAGGAAAAATTACCAAGTCGCCTTTTGGTGGACAAGGTGAAAGGGCCACAGAGCTTCTAGGATTGGCACACACGGATGTGTGTGGACCATTTCCTGTAGAATATAGAAGTGGATATTCTAACTATTCAAACGTCATTACTTTTACTAATGATTTCAGTAGATATGGACATGTCTACATAATGAGGTATAAGTCAGAGGCCTTAGAGAAATTAATGGAATTCAAGAATAAAGTAGAGAATCATCTTGGTAAAAAGATAAAGAAACTTCGATTGGATCGAGGTGGAGAATATCTGAACCAAGAGTTCATTGATCTTATATGGGAGTCTGGGATTCTATATCAGGTCACTCCTCCTTATACACCACAATGGAACGGTGTTAGTGAAAGGAGGAACTACACCTTGTTAGACATGGTGAGGTTGATGATGAGTCATGCAGATATTCCGTTATCCTTTTGGGGATATGCATTACCAACTGTAGCATACACATTAAACTGAGTACGAACTAAGGCGGTGAATGGAATTCCATCTGAGTTATAGAATGGAAGGAAAACCACTTTTCCGCACACACATGTATGGGGATGTGAGGAGTTTGTTAAGGCCTTCTTAGGAAACAAACTATCACCCTGGGGCAGGAGATATATCTTTATAGGATATCCCAATTAAAAGAAAGGATATTACCTATATAACCCTTCAGACAAGAATGTGACTGTCGCAAGACAAGACATCTTTCTTGAGAGGGAGTACATCCTCAAGAAGGTTAGTGGGAGAAAGATTGACTTCGAAAAAGTTGATGCTCAAGATACATAGGAGTTGGTACAAGAACAAGTTCCACAGGTCCCCATGGACGAGGATCCAGATACACAAGTACTATGTAGGAGCTCAAGAGAGGTAAGAGAACCAGAGAGATTTGGTTTCCTAGTCACTAAGGATGGTGAATCATTATTGTTGGACAACGATGAACCTCTCTCCTACAAGGAATCATTACAAAGCTCAGAAGCTACAATATGGCTAGAAGATATGAATTCTGAGATGGATTCCATGTATCAGAACCAAGTTTGGGTTTTGGTCGATGATCCAGTTGATGTAAAGTGTGTTGGATACAAATGGGTGTCATAGAGAAAGCTGAACATGGAAGGTCAAGTTAGCACCTATAAAGCAAGGCTAGTGGCTAAAGGGTTCAGAAAACGTCAAGGAATTGACTATGATGAATCCTTCTCACCATTTTCCATGTTTAAATCCATAAGAATCATACTTTCCATACCATCTTAACATGACTACAAGATTTGGTAGATGGATGTCAAAACAGTATTCCATAATGGGAAACTTCAGGAAGATTTCTATATGACACAACCAGAAGGGTTTGTGACACCAGGTGAAGCCAAACGGGTTTTTAAGTTGAAAAAATCCATTTATGGATTAAAGAAAGAATCCAGATCATGGAACATTCAATTTGAGGAAACTATAAAAGAATTTGGGTTCATTAAAAATGAATATGAGCCATGTGTTTATAAATGTTTTAATGGGAATGTGATTGTTATCCTAGTAGTATATGTTGATGACATATTGCTTATTGGAAACGATGTACCAGTCTTATAGTCAGATAAGGACTGGTTGAACAAGTGTTTCTCAATGAAGGCCTTGGGTGAAGCAGCCTATATTCTAGGGATCAAGATCATTCGTGATATATCCAAGAGGCTTCTTGGACTAAGTCAGAGTACATATATTTACCAGATACTAAAGAGATTTAGTATGGAACAATACAAGAGGGGATTGGTTCCAGTGTCACATAGCCTATATCTTTCTAAAAAATGTTTTCCTCAGACACAACAATAGAAAGATAGAATGATTAAGATCCCATATGCTCCGGCTATATGATCCATCATGTATGACATGTTATGTACCAAGCTTGTTGTTGCCTATGCACAGAGTATGGTAGGAAGATATCAAGCAGATCTAAGAGAACAACATTGGAATAATGTTAAGACTATCCTTAAGTATCTGATAAGAACTAAGGATATGTTCCTTGTGTATGTATGAGATGAAGAGCTTGTCATCAGAAGGTATGCTGATGATGGTTTTCAAACAGATCAGAATGATCTGAAGTCACAATTTAGATATGTTTTCTCTCTCAATGGAGGAGTTGTGAGTTGGAAGAGTTCAAAGTAGCCAGTTGTCATTGATTCCAAAATGGAGTCCGAATATATAGCGGCTTATGATGCAGCCAAGGAAGCCATCTGGATTCGGAATATTGTTCAGGAGATTGATGTGGTGCATAGTAGTAAATATCCCATTATATTGTATTGTGATAATACAGCAGGGGTGGGTCTTGCAAAAGAACCAAGGTCACATCAACTGACAAAGAACATACTCCGGAACTATCACCTCTTGAGAAATTTTTATCGAAGGGGTGAAGTTGTAGTGAGTAGAGTGTCTACAGAAGAGAATGTGGTAGACCCCATGAGTAAATGGATATCCCAGAAGAAGCATGAATATCATGTGAGAGCTAGCGGTTTAAAGGTTTTTAGCAGTTGGATCTTGTCCAAGTGGGAGTCTGTTGGAGTTGGTGGCCTAGAACCAACTACTTTGTACTTTATTCATAAATAAATGACTTATCACATCTTGATTGTTATTCTGCGTGACAATACATGTGATAATGTCCTAAGGATAGCTTTTGTATTAATGGGTCATTGAGGATCCCTGCAACGATGGGAACCCGGAAGTGCCATAACACTGTTCTTGAATATATGTTCTATGGCCGGATGATGTTATTTGAGGGACACAAATAATACAGGCCATTAGGGGTGATGACTCATGAAACATTGAGGAACCTTTTAATGGTGTGCGCCCTTCTTAATATCTAGGAGGATATTATGAGAATAATACTCGCCAGTAGGAAATCCACATTTCATAGTTTCATTGGATATTCCTATCTGCAGATGTGTGTTTTGGTCCTTAGAATTTAAGATTATTATTAATGGGTATTACAACTCGTGCACTTAGATGTATTGATGAAAACTGTGACGACACACTATTCCTAGCAAGGTAGGATAGTTGGGTGCGTCACGAGTAATACCGCATTAATAGATAATGAGAGAAGGGATTTGTCCCTTCTATTCCATAACAGAAGTAGATATCTTAGGACCTTTTATGGAATTGATATAGCCTAAATAAATCCATGGACATGGTAAGGTATGGGCGATTTCAATTTTGGAAAGTCCAAGAATGAATAATCGAGCACGTGGGTTGATGTCCCTAGCATGCAACCCGCTTAATTCGATATATCGTGACAAAGGGATTATATTACACGGTAAGTGTTCATATCAGGTGTCACGTCATTGAGTCCTTAACTTCTTTCTCTATGGTTTCCTTGGCGTGTTTCTAGACGCTAACCTTGGACTTTAGGCAGGCTCCGCCTAATGCCACTGAGAAAGAGGCCTAGAGGGTCACACACTAAGTGTGTCCATTTATGTCAGTTAAATATTAATTTAACAAGGTAAATAAAGTTTATTCCCGAATGTGGTTTAATAATTATTTAAGGATGCCTGATCGCATTCATTTCAACACTAGTTATTTGGGAGAATATATTGTGGGTGAAATAATATTTTTATTAGTGAGTAATGTAGTTTCATTTATTTAAGAAATAAATAGCCATTACTCAAGGTCTAATAAATGTGGAGGAGGAGATAATGAAAAGTGGAAAATAGAAGTACACATCGTTTATATTTAATATACACACCATGTACTTTTATGGAAAACAAGTACACGCTGTTTATTAATGATGACACGCCTTGTAGTTTTTCCAGGCGGGATTTTGAAGATATAATATTGTTTTATTAAATTATATTTATTATAATCAGCATGGGTGCCTGTCAAGGAATTAATAATTCGACATGGGGGTTCCAGTAAGAGTTAATGAAATAAATAAAATGTGTAACACATTTATTTATTTTCATAACACTATAACCTCAAGCCTGATTATAAATATCCTTACAACCCCAACACTTTTCACACCAATCGTTGTGCACAACAATTCTAGAGATTTTTTTCAAGACGGAAAGAACTCCTTCCTCCAAGAATGCTCTCATGACCGAGAGACCAGGGCGATCGAAGGTGGAAATCACAAGCAAAGGTTCTTCCGCGCTGGCACCTGGATATCCCTTCGGCGATGTCCAGAGTTATGTGGCACACGTGCGGATCGCCCCTAAAGGAATCCTACACTTGGATTCTATGACGCAACGACGGATCACCAGATCATGACTGGAGACATCAACGAAGAATGAATTCCACCAAGGTAATTCTGGTAAATTAATTAAATTAATTGTTACCAACATATGATGATCCTATCTCTATGGTTCCTATATTCCCCCTTAAGTTTTTTATTCTTTGTTCTATTCCGAGGATTCACCATTTTAAATCATGATGGATCTCAGATTGAACGTTCCTTAACGTTAAAAATTAAAGTTGGGAAAACCCACCAACATGCTTCCGATGCACCTGGAACCTACACATATATCCTATATAATTTTTTACTTAGGTTTATTCTTTTGAATGTTTTTTTATTAACTAAGTAAATACCAAAAAACGTCTTTCCATTACATAGTATGAATATTTGAAAAAGTAATTTTTTTATAAATAAAATCAATTATTTGATATTTGAGTAGTTATTTCAACACATATGACATTTTCATGGGCCAGTTAATTAAATCCCCATGATTCATCAGTAGTTTCATTAACCAAAACTAGTTGGGAAAATCGTATGACATTATAAGTAGTAGGTTTCAAACTATCATTTGAAAGGTCTTTATAGTAGTAATATAAACTGTCTTTTGAAAGTTCGTGATGGTACTGGTATCTTGTGCATGGAAAAAATGAAATCTGATGATTAATCATTTATTTCATTCGAAATTACTTTTCATTATCCATGTAATATTTTTCAATTAAGTTATTTTTGGATGCATTTCCTTGTTGATCTATTTATAAAATGGTATTTGTTATAAATTATTTACCATTATATATTTATTGTGCCTTATCTTATCATGATATTACAGTTGTTTGAATGGAATGTGTGTTTATATTTTTACCATTCTATATTAATTATTCATATTTATTCATGATATATTCTACTATACTAATCCCTTACTAAGCATTAGAGATCACCCATATTCTGGTTACCCTTTCCTATGATTCCATAAATATAACTATTATTGATATGCAATGATATGATTGGTGTAAAAAATGTTATTCTAAAAATTAAAAAATTTGTGTTATAAATTTTTTATTCTATTGTAACATTTTAATTATGTATATTTCTAGTTTAACATGAATACTAAACTATTTGGTGATTTGGGATGTTATTCCTTGAATATTATTCCAATCTAAGAGTATTATGAAAAGAATCAAGGATATTGGGGTTGGGTTTAATATATTCAATCCATTTATTCTTCCAAATGGATTAATTTTATAAAAAAAATATTCCCGATGAATTTATGGTCACCTCTCACATCATGATTAATTTAGTGGTTGATATATTTCTCATGAGAAAATATCACTCTTGTAATAATTTTCCATTGGACATTTCATTTCTATTGATTTTTATTATTCTTTATATTTCTGATTTTGTTATTTCAAAAAAATTATGCAATTTTATTATATAGTGTTTACATTAAATATATTTTATTAACTATAGAAATGTTGATAAATATGTCCTCTTTAATCAATATATAAATTTATTGATATGACTTATTTTTAAGTAATTAATTTGATCACATGATATATGATTAATGCATTGTGCATGCCATAATGAATGGGGTTGTAAATTATATATCCCCTTGATGCATTGAAATGTCTCATGAGATAAATTAATTTGTCGAAATAAATGGTTTTTAACAGAAAGGTTTAAAATTTCATTGTGAAAAGTATTGATATAATACATATAATGTGTTCTGATGTATTGACATCAAATATTAAGTATGTCCATCAATTATAAATCCCATATTTTTATATTTGAGATTATTTCATAGATATTATCCAAGGATTCATTGCTTTCTCTTTTTATTTATTTATGGTCATGTGTTTTTAGTTATTTACCATTTCATAATGATTATAACTTATCAAATCCTAAAATTTAACTTATTGATAAAAAAGGAATGTTTTTGCAGTTATTTACCATTCCATTTTGATAAATCATTATCCAAAAATGATAGATTTCAATTTGTAAAACCCTTACTGATCATTTATGATAAAAATTAATTTTTAATCACTCCACATGTTATGAACAAGAAATAATTGAATGACTTCAAGGATGCTGAGTGTTTTCTAACAATATTTTATTTATCCTTATGTAAAATTGTTATCAAGTATACATCTAGATCTCCATGTATAGTAAAATGATAGGTCTTTTAGAGTCATATCAATTAATTTATTTCGATTTAATAAATTAGACCATGGCCCTGGGTTATTGTAGTTAGGGTTATTATAATTTCTATTAGATAATGTTATGTAGAAACATTGGGAACTAGATTTAGGATAAGATAGATAAAGGAACATAATAATATGAAATATTTTCAGGATAAGTGTACAACAATATCCTAATGTTTCTATATGTAATAAATAATGTGTGTTTTCAATGAATTTAAATATACGTATAGATAATACTTTTTTATGTGGTTCTGATAGAGTTTCACCTTGGGGTTATAAATTAAAAAATGGAGAATTGTGATTTTACTCGATCATCACTAGGTGTATAAAAATGGGACTCAATATCCACCATGTTTGACACTCCATGGATATATACATTGGATAATGACCATTGTCATTACAAACAATTATGATTGATATGAAATTATTGTTAGTATTTAATTATATTCAAAATGGAACAATGTTTGGGATTATATGCATAACAATTCTTGAATTCATTATTTATGTTAGGAGTTTCATCATATTTTTAATTATATATTATGGGGTAAAATTCATAATTTCACGATCTAAACTAATATATTCCATTTTTTAAAATTGGATCCTTTTATAATGAATTGTATCAAAACTTATGGACAATATAGTAACATCCTTTCTAAGTAGCACAATATAGATGGTATTGGAATTGTGCAGATAAAAGAAATATTAAGGAATCATATGAAGGTTATAACTAATAATCATTCCCAATTAGAGTAACATATTTACACATGTTATGGTTCTCCTATGATATGGAAATTTATATGATATAAGAACCTATAGTTTAGTGGTTTTACAAATACAACTTCATTTGAGTAAAGGATTAAGCTCATTGAAAAGATATTTTTTCCCTTTTGATGTGATAGAAAGTAAAAATGGTATAAATGTTACATATTGACTCAAGGTAGATTAGTGTAAATTACCTTAGTATAAAGAAAAAGTTTGAATATAGAGTTTTAGAGAATTGGGATACCCTCACGAAACTAGATACATATTCAATATATTTATTATGCAATATAGAATTCAAGATTGATTATTTCACTGGAGGTATTAAGACAAGTCTCTATGGGGAACGTTTTTCTCAAATTTTACCATATAATGAAATTGTTTTATGATACATAAAAATAGAGAAGTAATTTATTAGATCCTTTATATTATTGGTTAATCAATACAAGAAGATGATGACTTAACACTATGGAAAATGTACCACATCAAAGAAGAATAATAAAATGAATTAATTTATATTATTTTATAATTGTTGGGAAAAAATATTTAATAATGTTCAATGTGAATGTAATTTTTTTACATGTGTGGTAATAAGGGTCATTGAGAGAATGAATGAAAGGAAAAATTAAATGATATCCAGTGTTTCAACTATAGTGAAATGGGGATTTATTTGAACCACTTTCCCAGGATTCTAGTGATGAAACTATAGAATATGACAAGGGTAGAACCACAATATTATGGGATCATGACTGATGCAGTGGAAGTTCAAAATTATTTTTTTGAATATTAATTAATTATAACAAAATATTATGCCAATTATTTATTTTATTCTCAATCTTCATAGATATTAATATCATCCATTTTTTCCCAGAAAATTAGATATTTCCCTTAAATATTTAAAAGGGATTTTTAATTCTAAAATTCCAGTGAATGTTTCTCTACAATAAGGATGTGTTATGCATACTCCACGATGAAACATAAACGTTTTTTATTTTTTGAATTTATTATCATACCAAGGGTTTTCTTTTATTTAATATATGTCATGCACTTTCTTTTAAAATATGATAAAAAGGAATTTATTAAAAATAGAAGGAAATTATGATTCATGGTGAATATGAATAATTAATTATCTTAAGAGTAGATACTTAAATCTCGGAGAAATTTATAGATCCACCACATATATTGTTATAGAATTAGATTCATATAGAAGAAGAGAAAATATAATCAAAATATGTAAAATATAATCCTCATATTGAGGATATAAATATTGTATGTGACTACATTGATGATTTTTTTAAGGAACTACCTTGACATCCACCATAGCATTAAATTGAGTCATCCACTTATTTAATCCCATATGAAATACCTATAACAAAGACTCCTAATAGATTTAAAACTATATATTTTGTGGAGTTAAAGAAAAAAATATGAGTTATTTGATAATAAATTTATATGCCACGGTGATTCAATATGGTAACACCCTTTCAACTTCACTATTAATAAAAATAAATCCATGATGATGTGCATCAATTATAGGGAAAAATTCTGTTATCATTAATTGTGAGTAATTTAGGAATACATTATAAAGATGACATTCTGAAAAAAGGTTTTTACACAATAAGATTATTTAAATTCCATTTGGATTGAAAATAAAATAATATTTTATTTCTAAATCTAATTAATAGAGTATTCAGGTAATATCTTTATATTGTTATGGTGGTAATAACTGATGTTATCTTATTATACTTTAAATTCTATACGAACCACGAAAATAAAATTTACAATATTATTATTGATACTATTAGGGGAAATATGATATATGGGATGTATGATAGGTACAGAATTATTCATCAAGATGTTTCTTTACTCAGACATATTTTCCATGCATATGGAAGATAAGATGATCTTATGAAGATAATGTTATTCATAGAATTCCCAATCAGGAAAAACATTGTAAGTATTATCATTTGTTTGGCATGTTACTATCTATGTTTTTTCAGAATTTTACACAATTTGATAGCCCATTAACCAAGAATACATGTAAATTATATAACTTCATATGGACAAAGGAATTTCAGTTTTTAATAATTAATGAGAAGATTAGTCAATTCTGTTATTTTGACACTACCATCACAAAATGAAGGATTTGTGAAATACAATGATTCAACGAATAAAAGGCATGGTTGATTCTATATGTAAAATGTTAAACGAATTTATTATTCATAATGAATTTTAATGAAATATGAAAACAAATAACCAACCATCTATATTTAGTTATCCGATTTAATCATTTTTTTGAAGATATAGACTAAAATAGCCTAATAATTTTGGAGAATTACATTAACAAAAGTCTAACAATTGAGGTGTCTTTGGAGACTCTGCAGTGTTTTGGGACATGTTATTCATCCCAATGGTGTTTCATTCCAATATTTTTTTAAATTTCCAAATTTCTAATGTCGAGTCATTCCACTAGTGTTTCATTCAAACAGTAATCCAAATTTTATGTTTTCCACTGGGGATCCATTCCAAAAGATTGCATTCAAAATGTTTTCAATGATTCTATTTTTTCAATAGTGAGTAATTCCAACTACATGTCCTTCTAATAGGTGGAAGGATTTCTACTTATGAAATAGCGACTCATCTTAATGATGAATCATCTAGGTAGTGACTCGTGTTTTGGAAGACTTATCCTATAAGTGAATCATCCTACCGGTGACTCATAATGGCAGTGACTCATGATGGCAGTGACTCATCATGGAAGTGAGTTATCATTTTGGTGACTCATCCTAGGGGGGCCATATCCTCGTAGTGACTCATCATTTTGGTGATTCATCTAGGTATGGACTCATTTCATTAGGTGATTCATTTCACCTATTTTCCATTTTTTTATAATCCTCCAATATTATAAAAAATGTACATATTTTCTATTTTTATATATTTTACATGGAAAAATATGTTTAATTCCAAAATTAATGGGTTTTGAGGACATTAAAAAAGAGATTAATCACAGCATTAATTTCTAAGAAGTATAGAGAAATTTTTAATGCATAAATTGAGTTGTTTTATAGAGATTTTCCCATAATGGTCAACTAAACCATTTCATCACATTTTTTTTAGATCCAATCATTCTAAGATGTAGATGTTCCAGTCATTAATTCTTTATTCATTATCTTGACATGTGAATATATAAATCCTTTTTATTTGGATTTGTATAACATAATTTGGTATTTCTTTAGATTTTTCACTCTCAGAGAGTTATTTTTCTCATGTACATCCACCAATTTTTTTTGGTGATGCATATTAGTGAAAGGCTTCTTTCTTACAAGTACATTTTCCATCATTTATTTTCTTAAATGTATCATATCATATGAGTTTAGAATTTTTATCCTTATGGATATTTTTGAATCAGGACTAATAGAGATAATTTAATTGGTTTAATTAAATATAAAGGGGAATGGGAATGTTATATATGATCTTATGGCTTCATTTTACAATAGTGATGTTATGAATTGAATGTGAAAAATTACCCACTGAAAAATCATTTTCATTGGTGGTCCATGCTTGCTCTTCTATATTGGGAACTAATGAATGCATGTTGTTTGGTTTCTGATAAACATATAATATATAATTTGATAATTACTTATAGTCTGTTAATTAATTAAATTTCAAAGGATATAATTGAGTGTTTGATAACACCCTTAATTAATGAAGATTAATTGAAAATAGATCCTTTTTCAAAATTTGATAAAATGTTCTATTATGGAATGAGATATTATTTTATCATGGTTAGTGGGAATGATATTGTTGGGTAATAGGGTTGTGATGAAATGGAGTGGTGGATGTGGTTATTGGGTTCTTCCAATATGCTACTTCATGTGGGTTGTTTTATTTTAGGTTCCCTTTTAGTATAGATTGTGATAATAATGATCTTTTAATATTAAGTGATGTACATGTTTTAGGGGAATGGGTTGTTAATATAGAATCTGAAAAATGGTCAAATAATAATTATATACTGAAAATGAATGGTGGCTTACGATCCACTTGTTTGGGGATGCGCATTTTGACTTCGAAGTGGGTATATAGGATATTGTGAGTTGGATGGTAATCTACTTATAAACCTATTTGTTGGAGTTGTCTGGATATATATATATATATATATATTTATATTTATTTATTTGTACAATGTAATTTACTTTTCATTTCTATAAGCACCCCACCCACATCGAACAATATTTACTCACAAACTCATAGTCACATTGGGGTGTCTCTAATTACACATTTATGGGAGGATAGATGTATGGCCCAAAATATTCTATTCTTTCTCTTCTAAAATATAATGTCCTTGGTTTCTTCAATAGTGATGTGATTTGTGGTCCCAAGTGTATTTGGGTGAGTTGTGGTGTGTTTTCCCAGGTGTCTTCAGGATGAGTTGTTATGTGTTTTTCCAAGTGTCATCAGGATAAGATGTGATGTGAGGCACAAGTGTGTGAGGGTGGGATACGAGGTTACATGATATGATGTGTGGGCCATGTGTGTGTGGTTGAGAGGTTTTGTGTGGATTTACATGTTTTGTGTCATGGGATGTGATGTGATATATTCAAAAACGGTGGGAGCACAAAATAATGTTTCTTTCGGGTGTGAGAGCGGTGAATGAGTGGGAAAGTAGTTTTGGTTACACTATCATAAATGTGGTCCATATTATATTATATTAGAAGGATATGTTAATGGGTGAGTGGTCTATGGTAAGGTTGGGGTTATGGTTAGTCTACATGTTAGGTGTTATTCGGTTATGTTATTTTATCATGGGTAAATTAGTATGTTTCTTTCACTTTTTCCTAAGAGATATTGGTATTCCTACTAAGTATACCTATATTCTCACCCTACATATACCAAAACTATTTTTTAGGTTTCCAATATTATTACGTGGTCCGTTCATGGAGTTACTATCCTTTACCTTGGGATAGTTTTTAATTTTCTACTTATTTTTATTTTTCATATTTATTATTGTGAAATTTATGTAAAATAGATTCATTTTTTCATGAATAGTGAGATGGTTTTTGGTTTCCTTAAACATATTTCCTGGAGTTTATTAGTGTTTATTCGTCCTATATCCCAAACTTTTTTTCATATAGGATGACATTGGTCTAAAATAATGAATATTTTATACCCTGAGTGCTAGTATCCAACTCGGGGCCCTTTTGGAGGTAGGGCTCTGGGGGTCAGAATCACTCTCTATTAATTTCAGAATCATTGGTGAGAGGGGTCATCATAGAGTGGTATTAGATAAGATTCTTGGGTCATAAGGTGGATTTTGGAGTTAGGAACAATGAGTAATGCATGTTTTGGTATGGAAACAATGTCAGTTGACTAGGTTGTGTGACTAAGGCCATGATGAATGACCAGGAAATGGGATTTTTGCGGCCCCATTATCCAGTGCACGAGCTCTAATTTTATTGAATAACCAAGTGAGATGGGACATTTTACAGAGAATAGACATATGAGAGGGACATGAATCATTATGATTTGGGTTATTAATTGATTTGGTTTGTTTGGGGAATGAAAAAAATGTTTAAAATTATCAAACTCAATTAAAGTTAATTAAAAAAATCATAAAGGTGAATTCATATTACATGGCTTAAGAAAACATTATTTATCTTTCATATATAGATCTGGGTCATTTTCTATGTGTGGATCAAGAAGTGGAGGTTCAGCAGGATGACCCAGTTGATCATTGGAGGGTTGATCCAGTTGAGGATGATGATCAGTGGTGAAGGTTGTTGTACATTTTTTGTGGTATTTTTCAATGTATGAAGGGGGAATTTATGATATGTAAAGATAGAGTTGATTAGAGTAGAGAGATATCACTTTAGGTTTCATCCAAGCCCTAACATAGTACATAGTAACATTAGTGTTTAGTCGGATGTGGGGATTTATGCTTCAGTGGTGGAAGTTGAACCTTTTTGAAAAAAGGGTGGTAGATGTTTCATTGGCCAATATCCAGAATGAGTTTCGAGAAGTGTTCCACTCACCAACCATGAATGATGATAAGAGACGGTAACTACTATCCCTTGAGTTTGGGATTATGTTTTCGTATTAGCTTGGGTTTAATTTCATGTACAATTTTCATTTTACCCCGAATCTTTTTCCATATGAGGAGTCCCATGCCAGGCGGCTGGAGGAGGAACATTTCCAATTGCTCCATTTTGCAGTTACATGTTTTTTGTTTCTTATGTACGTAGTGGTTTATAAGAAGTTATATATGATCAATTGGATGCACTCGTGTGATGGTTTTCTATGATAGGGGAACTCGTGTTGTTCTAAAAGGAGAAGAGTTGTCTCTAGCAAGACCTAGGTGTCAGGGCCTTCAGTGTTTCGACCAACCAGGAGTCGTCCTTAGAATATACCATTTTGACTTTATGTTTTCTGTAACTTCCATATAGGCTTGGGGATGAAGTGTTTCTTATATGGGGTTCATGAACATCTTCAAGAATAGTTCCTAATTATTGGTTGACCACATTTTGATCAAGGAAGATAGGTTTAACATTATCCTCAATAGAATTTATCATTGAATAAATTCCAATAATAGGGGTAGTAGGATAATATTCTAGCTACAACATGTGATATAGGTATAGGCCAACCTTATTATGTTCCTTGAGCTCAAGGACCTTTACACAAGAATGCTCACAAAGGATTCTATAAGTAGTGATGCAAGGGAGATGGGGGGAAGTGAGTTGTACGAATCAACAGTAGAAACACTGGATAAAACATAGATCATTTGAGGTACCCTAAATTTAACATATACCATTTTCTCCAATGTTTGATTCAATAACCTCGCAATATTGTTTCACCATATGTATCACATTCTCTAGTACTAGACATAGAAATTATTTCCATGCCTCTGGTGTCGACTACACAAGTTGGTGGCCATACCATCTTGTTTGATGTATGTCGGTGATGTGAACTGATTATGGGGAAGAATTAGTTTTTTCCTGAAATTATCTTACTATAAATGAATCCAGACTATGTCATACTCAACATATAATTTTGGTATTGTTTTCATGATTTTAATGAATTATTTTTAAGGGTATTAATTATCTCTGATGTTGATGGATAATGTGTGGTCTTCATTAGTGATGGGGGTTTCTTGGTGGGAAGTCTGTTTTTGAGCTCTGTCATTAATTGGTGGAATAGTTTTTTTCATAATTATTAGACACATGGTAGATGGGGGTACATGGGGTTTTAGTGAATTCATGGGTGTTTTCCCATAGATCATTTTCACACTACCTCCTCAACCAGATATTGATTTTGGGATAGACTGGCAGCCCGCTGCTTCTACAATTTTGATGGATCATTATCTAATAGAACATTATGAGTTATGGGAGTTGAAGATATAGATAGATGTCCCAATCATGATGGGTTTTATAAACCTATTGTGACACCATGGGTTTCTCTAGTGTTGTTCTCAAATAAGGAAGATGGTAATATAAGGCAACGTATAGGCTACCATAGGTTGAATCAGGTGATGGTTATAAATTGTTACCCTATTCTAAGGATTGAATATCATTCCGAATAGATGAGAGGTTAAAATTATTTTTCAAACATTTGACATACTGTTTGGATATCAACAGTAGGGGTTGAACGATAGAGATATCCACAAAAATACATTCATATTTATGTAAGGAAACGTTCAGTTTGTGTTCACGCATTTCAGTGTTATGAATTCACCATCTATGATCATTGGAATTTTGATCTTTGGGTTACATGAGTTACTATATTAGTTTTTATTTGTCTTCATCAATGACATACTATCTACCCAAGGTAATAGGATCAGAATACCTAACATCCCAATACACTTTTCTAGGTTCTTTATCACCATCATCTATATGGAATGTTGTCCGAGTGATTTTTTTGGACAGTATATGTTCACATTATAGGGAATGTGGTGTCTCATAATGTTTTGTTTGTGAACACCTCAATGCTCATGTTTTTTTTTTCTTCAGAAAAAAACAAGCATGTGATAGAGTATTGTAGATTCCATTTTCTTGAAAAATTTTATTAGAGGTTCATACTTGATTTCTATTGAGTTATATCCCCATTGATAGCATTAAATATAATGATCCAAGATTTTGTGTTAACCAATCAGTGCTAGTTAGAAGCTGATTTTATGAAAGGTAATTTGGTTGGTGAGAAAGTGCTTCAACTTGAAGGGAATGGGGTATTGTTTGAGGTTTTATAGGGTGCATCTCATTTGTACTTATGTTGAATCCTGATGCATTAAAAGGAATTGATCTCTTATGGTTCTAGATAGTCATGAATTCATGAATAAAAATATTCCACCAAAGATCTAGGTCTCATGGAAGTTGTGTTTTTCCTATTGTTTTGGGGACATTACCCCATTGGGGAGCAATTTATGGCCTTTACATATCGCAAGAGTTTGAGGTGTATCTTTTCTCGATGTGATATAAATCCCCTATAGTGTAGGTGGATGGAGTTTTTTAGGGGATATGAATTTGACATATCCTATAACAAGTTAATATGAAATTTTGTGGTTGATTCATTGAGTGGAATGTCACAAAATGATGTTTATCGGGGTTCTACAGATGCTTGGAATGTAACGGAGGATTTTGAATCATTTCACATAGATGTAATGGTAGATGGTGGTAGAAGATGTTTTGTTAAGATGATTGTTCAGTCTTCAGTTATGTATTATGTGTAGGAGTCTCAATGGGGTGACTCATTAGATGTGGTGTTGTGTGATCATGGAGGCCGTGGTAATGCTCTAGGGGGTGGTTAGAGGATTCTCAGAAATGATTATTTCATGGGTTGATGTTCGTTCCTGTAGCAATGTGAGAGGGAGGCCTTTGTGATTTTCATAGAACCCCCTTGGAATTACACTCAAGAATTTCCAAAATTTACTATTCCTGGAGGGCATATTTTTTAAAACCATTTAAGAAATGGGTAGTTGTGGAGTTAATGGAAAAGTTCATTGTTTTCTAGCAAGAAAAATCCTAACATCATGTTCCTGGTGGTTTTTTTGTTTCCCATGAATGTTTTTGAGTGTAAATGGGATAACATATCAATGTATTTCATCATAGGTTTAACCAAGACTCATGGAGGCTGTGTGATGATATCCAGGTGGGCATGGATCATTTGATGAAGTCATCTCACTTCATTATGATCATGGAGTCAGTAATATTATATGATTTGGATAAGAGGTTTGTGGATCAAGTGATGTGGCTACATGGGGTTCTGAGGTCTATTTTATCAGACTGAGATTCATGTGATACATCAGGATTCTAGGGGGGATAAAAAACATATTAGGAAATCAGATATACCTCAACACATCATTCCACCCTCATATAGATGGAAAGATGGAATAAATTATCCCTATGTTAATCGATATGTTGCAGGCATGTGTCTTGGACTTTAGTGGATCATGGTCAGACCACTTACCATTAGTCGATTTCACATATAATAATAGCTATCACTCTTACATTGAAAAGTATCTATTTAGGGAATTATACAGATTCCCATGTCATTCTCTGTTGTGCTGGATAGAGGTCAGGGATACATCAATTCCTAAACAAGCTGTTGTGTAGGGTATGACAGAAACATTTTTGTTGGTTATAAGGAATTTTAAATCATTAAAGGATTGGAAACAGTTTTTTGTCAACCATATGAGGTGGTCCTTGGAGTTTGAGGTTGGTGACAATGTATTCATTAAGCTTTTTCCTCATAATGGGAAGTAGAGGTTCAATAAAGGAAGTAATATCCCACCCTAGTTTTTGGGAACCATAATGGTGTTGGGGACTAATGGTGAGGTAGATTAAAAATTCAAACATAATCCTTGATGGACTAGATCTATGATATCATCATCTTCTCTAAGCTCCATCGGTATCTTCATAATGACTCCCATGACATTGACTAGGGAATGTCGGATATCGATGATTACCTGAATTTCATAGTGTATCTATTCCAGATCAAAGAATGTGGAGATAAGGTTTTTTGGGGATGGACCATTCCCATGATTCATGTGCTATTGAGGCATGCCATCCTATAGGAGATTACTTGGTATCATAAGATGCATATGTGATCCCAATACCCCAAATTGTTTTTATTTTTACCTTATATATTTTCATTTTGTTGTGTTTTCAATACCATAGTAATTTATAAAACCAAGGTAATTTATGAACTATGTTTTTCCATAGATGTGATGTGTTTTTTGTGATGTTTCATAAATTAAATCTTGTTAAAAAATGGAATAACATATTCTTAATTAAAGATAAATTTCGATAATATGTGATTGAACTATTTTAGGTGAGTCAGTGCCACCGAGAGATGATAATATCTTGATATGGGGGATGGAATTCCATAATTCTTATATTTTGGGAAGTATGTTTTTCTTTGTTATTATTCAAATTTTTTATAGAATGTTAGGTTTATGGTAGGGTTTCTAGTGTAATGAGATGTTTTAGAGGTCTCCTGAGGGAGGTTTTTCTGAACCATTTACCTCCTTTAATTATGGAATTTTTTTTATTCTCAAGGTCAAGAATAGTTTAGGAAGGATGAAATTTAATATTCCAAACCTTCTAGACTATCCATTTACCAAAAATCTAACAATTGAGGCATCAAAGGGAAATCTCGGTTTCTTATGGGATATTTGAGTCATTATAATGGTGTTTATTTCCAACATTTTTTTATGTTTCATGATTTCTAATGTCGATGCATTCCAACTGGGTTTCATCCAAATATTTTCACATATTTTATTTTTTCAAATGGTGGTTCATTCTAATGGTGTTTCAATAATTTTTTCCCAAATTTTCAGTTTTCCAATGCGGATTCCGTCAAAAAGTTTGAAAATTTTCCTATTTTTCAACGGCTTTTCATTCCTACATTTTATCATTGCTATAGAATTTTAAATTTTTAATTTTCCAATTGAGACTAATCTTGGTAGTGACACATAATGATGGAGACTCGAGATGGTGGTTCTCATCTGAGCGGTGACTCTTGTTTGCAGTGATTCATCATTATGGTGACTTATGCAAGTTGTGACTCATGCTGATGCATATTTATAATGGTGATGACTCATCCTAGTGATGACCCATCCAAGTAGTGTCACATATTCATTGTGACTCATCCTAGTAGTAACTCATTACTATTATCGATTCATATCAATTGTTTTCCATTTTTCAAGAATTATCCCAATTTCCAAAAAAAATAGAGATTTTTTGTTTCCACATCTTGGTTGAAAAATGATTTCAATGCCTACATTAAGGGGTTTTAACACCATTTAAATGCTGATAAATTATATCCATAATTTTTAAAATTCCTAGATAACATTAAATGTGTAAACCATATGGTCTTAATGAGATTTTCCATAACTGGTCAGCTAAACAGTTTTAAATCCAATTAGTTTTGTATGTATTCTTTATAAGAAGAATATTTTACCTTAGTTCATTACTTATTCTTCCTCTTGATATAGGAGGATCCAAATATTTATTCTTTGGAGTCTTATTATCTGATTATGTAGTTAGTTAGAGTTCTCAATGTCAACGAGGCTATTTTCTTCTGTACAAGAACCCCATGTTTGGTGAAGCAATTTGGTGAAAGGCTTCTTCCTTCCATGTCAGATTTCCTTTATTTATTATCTTATATTTATCCTTAGGTATTGGTTTATAATTTTTATCCTTTTTGAGATCATTTAGTATGGTATGAGAAATATAAATGATATTGTTGATGTAACATATTAAGGGTAAATAAATTTTGATGTATAGTATTATAGAATCCTTATTATTTATTATTGTTACGAACTGAATGGGCTAAAATACCCACTAAATATTTAGTTAATTTGTGGTATTTAATTTGGTTTATAAATTTTGAACTATGTAATGCTTAATATGTTGTTTCTAAAAACACATAAAATATATTTGGATAATTTCATATAGTCGTTCAATGACCTAAATTCCCTATGATCTAATAGCTTCGGTGATAACACACATAATTAATGATGTGAAATTGAAAAGATATAATTTTATAAATATGAAAATATTTTTTGTTGTGGTATGAGATATGATGTGTGAGGGTGTAGTGGGAATGATATGGTTGATATGTGGGGTTGTGATGAAAGGTGGTGGTGGATATGGTTCGTGGGATGTTTTAATATGTTGCTTGATGTGTGTTGTTCTGGATTAGGTGTGTGGTTGATGCGGATGGTGATATTGATGATCATGGAATATAAATTGTTGTATATGATTTAGTGAAATGATTTGGTAATGGAAAATCAATCAAATGGCCTAATATTAATCAATTACAGAAACCGAGTTATGGTTTGTGATCATCTTGTGTGGTGTTGTGAAATTTTCCTTCACAGCGGATGTGGGGGATCTTGTAAGTTGGTCGGTGATCTCCTTGTAAACCTGTAGGTGGGGTTTTTGATTTATATATATATATAAATACATTTTATTTTATTTTTTATTTCTATACACACTCTACTAACATCGATAACTGTGTGCTAACACCCACATAGTCACATAGGGGTGTCTTCCCAAACATACTAGTGGTAGGATAGATGGTTGGTCATCCACTCTCCTTGGATCCCATTTCCAAGTGATAATGGATTAGTTTTCTTCACGAGATTTTTGATATTTGGTCCTATGAGTCTTTGGGCATGTTGTGATTTTTGGATCTAAGTGTCTTCAAGATAATTTGTGATCTGTTTTCTCAGGTGTATACTGGATGATAAGTGATGTGTGGAACAAGTATGTGTGGTCAGGATGTGAGGTGCCATGATATAATGTGTGGCCCATGTGTGTGAAGGTGATATGTGTTGTGAGGTGTGTTCTAGTTGTAGGGTGATGTGGTGTGATATAATTGGAAGAGTTAAGAGACCCAAGATGTTTTAAATTGGGGTATGAAAGCGTCTAATTAGTTGAAAAGGGGTGCAGTATAACCCATCATAAATATGGTTTATATTATATTATATTATATTTCATGGATGATTTATTTGATGGGGGTTCCTTAGTGAGGTTGTGGATATTCTTATTAAACTAGTACAGTTCTATTTGGTTCTGCTATTTTCACCAATGGCCCGAAGGCCTTCATTTTTTATTGATTTTGATAATCCCCCTTTCAAGGGGTGAGGTGGAACCCTTATAAGGACCCATAGGAATAAGTATTACATGACCCATAGGCCTTAGAGGAATTCATTGCCCACAGGCTCAAAAATTACATAAAACCCAGAAAAACACTTGGAACTACTCCTCCCTAGCATCTTCATCGTGAAATTAGCTCTCCACCATCACATGGCTATTCGGCTAGGCATTCTCGTGCATGCACAGGCTTGTCCTGATGGCAGGTTCCATACCCTATCATTCTTGCAATCTGTTTTTATCTTCTGCTATGGTGAAAGCTCCATGCTCATCCTCCTTGTAGAACTTGTTCTTGGTAGGTTGTCTGGTTTTCATCTGCTCTTAAGGTGGCCCTAAGGCCTTAAGGTGGCAAAAAGGCCTTACTGGCCCGAAGGCTTGGGTGGACCGAGAGCCTTACCAAAATCAGGGACCAAATCATTGGCTCGAAGGCCCAAGCGGGGGAATATTCTCAGCTGCTACAGTGCCAGGTTCTGCTATTTTCTCCAGGGTGAATTAGTATTCTCCTACCACTTGTGAAAGAGAGAATTTGGTTTTCCAACATAGTATAACTTCATACACAACCAACATGTATAAAAACTATCTTCAGGTTTACAAGAGAAATACGGGGAACATTTTGGAAATTACTATCTCTACCCTTGGGATAGTTTTGTTTCATTACTTAGTTTTATTTTGGGTATTTACTCTTGTTATCTTCTGTCTATAACAATTTCATTTATACATGAATTGTTGGATGGTTTTTCATTTTCTTATATATAATTTATAGAGTTTATTGTGGCTCACACATCCTATCTCACAATATTTTTTTCTTATTTAGGGGAATGAATCTTATGTTGTGAGTTTTTTATGCCCTAAGGGGTAGTTTCTATCCTAAGGGATACTAGAGGGGGGAAATGGTGGTCATCATCTCTCTCCCTTCATCGTGGAATACTTTGTCAGAGGGGGTTATGAAATAGATTTATTTTCTCTATTGTGAACTATATGAGATATTCATATACTGTATAAGCCTAAAATAAATCATTTCACAAAATAGATCTATATTAGGAAAATCAAATGGCCCAAATATATTATGAATAATGATTTCTCAACACACTTCCATGTATGGAAGAAAAATAATATGTAGGATGCATTGAGAAAAAAATATCACAAATTTATATAACAAATGAGAATTGAAATGGATCTTATATTAAGTGATTAATTAAAGATGTATATGTTAACTTTTTAGAAAGTGAAGATATCATTTCATAATGAAATGATTATGAAACCTTCATTATTTTAAAAGAAAAAATATACCAATCTGATGAATCCAATTCTAATAAGAAAATTAATCTCATGAATTATGGAAAATCGAGTGACTATATTTGTGAAGATAGAACTCAGAAATTTGGAATGAGATAATATTTTCCATGAATACCTTAAATGAAAAATAAATTTTTAAATAATCCATATTTCGTAAAAAAAAATTATAGTGTTAAAAAAATTGAATAGTGATTTATATGAACACTTTTGGTGGGTTATCATGAGGGAGAAATTTTCATATTATGTTTCTAGATGTTTGGTTTTTCAATAAGTGAAGGTAGAGAGAAAACATCATAGGGAGTTATATAAGCTCTTCCTATTCCTATTTTAAAATTTAATGAAATTATGATATGAATTTTCATAGGAATACCCTATTATCCATGATGGAATGATTCAATATGGGTTATATTTCATCCAATTATGAAATCTATAGATTTCCTCACATTAAGAAAATATTTACCTCTTCAATTCCCAACAAGGATATATATTAATAAATTTGTAATAATTGATGGAAAAACTCATTTATTTTTGTCTAATTGAGATCCTTAATCTACAATAATATCTTATATGGGTCTTTAGAAGACTCTTGATACAAATTTTATTTGTGAAACACCTACTATCCCTAAATTTATGGATATTACGAAACAACACATTAGACATTAGAAGTTATATTTTCTAAATTATCACATGAATTCCAAGATATATATGATAATGATTTTCCTTTTGTCATGTTTTCCTAAGAAATAGTTTCTATTAAATTCTAAAAATTACTGTGTAATGATTAAATGGAAATATATATCTTACTCTGCCTTTTTGAGATAGAGTAAGTAAAATGATACATGTTGGCCCAAAACATGTTGATGATAGAATGATATATGTAATGAATATTTGGTATCATGTTAATGATGTAATATAAGTAAAATTTTTTATATTGATAATTAAAGAAATGATTTGTAATTTCAAGAGACAGGTCTTATTTTCTAGAATGTTTCTTCTTGGATGGTATTTATATGGTTCAGTTAGAATGGAAAACATAGCACCATGTACCTTAATACCAGTAATGTGTTTTGAAATAAGAGTATTTGTGGATTAAAATTTAACCATTCTACTATGCCCCTCCAAAGTACATTATGCATTCCATATATCATTGTTACAAAAGTACCTGCTAAACCCAATTCATGTGATCACCTCTGATAGAATGGAATTTAAACCCGATATATGTTACTATAAGGAATCCACTAAAATTAATTAAAATACATATAAATTATTAAGGAATCATATTAATTAAATATAAATTTTACATTGTATGAAATAATAAAATGGAGGATGTAATGTGGGACCAAGCCGATCTTTTGAAGAAGAATCACCCTCATTTTTAAGTAAGTAACATGCATGCAAATATTGATGGATAGTTTTTGTAGGGGAAGAATGTAACTCTTTAGAAACAATTATAAAAAGTGAAAATAATATTTTAATAAAATATTTAGTAATTTATATTTCATTATTTAATGTTAAAATATTAAAATTTGATAGGATAAATATTTATTATAAGCATACATTGTAAGAACATTCCTAGAATTGATTTTCTAAATTTTCCAATATAAATATTATATTGTAAATAATTTAAAATTTAGTAATGAAATATTCATAATTTTATAATAAATAATATGTTATAATATTTATAATCAACAATTTATAAACTATAACTGTAATATAAATAATGATAAGATTTTTTGGATGTAAAAATGATATTTTTTAGAAAACAATTGTTTTTCAATAATGTGTACCGATTTAACTTAATTGAAATATTATTTTTTAATGAATTGTTCAAATGTAATTCATAGATTATATTTTTAAGATTATTAATTTAAATCTTCCTAATTATTATTAAATAACCTATTATTACCATATGAGAATCTTGTGTTTAAAAAATGAATTTCATGAATTTCAATTTTTTCGAAAAACATTGTGGGTGAATCTCTAAAAAAATAATTTTTTTATAAATTTGATAATTTATTTTCATATTTAGAATATAAGGATCCCAATTATCAGATAAGGATCATTTTAGTTTTATGCTTAAATGATAGTTTACATTGGGAAAAAATATTTTTCATTTTCAAATATCAAATGTTAAATTTAAGAAACCTTCGAGGTATAAGAAATTATATGTTTCATTTTTGTGTCATAGGTTTGGGTAGAAATTATCATCCATAAACCCAATTATTTATCAATTTTTTAGGAACTTTTGTTTAGGGGTACTTCCCATTTTAGAATAATTTAGGGTGTTTATAAAATTTCACTTCACTTTAATTATTATTGAGAACTCAATACTCTTACAAATTCACAGTAATCAAATCAATTACCCCTAAAAATATATCTAATTATCTCTCAAAAAATCATTACCTACCATATAGAGGTTTAATTATTCCAAAAAATTCTAACCCTAGGTTAATTAATAAGAGATACAAGGAAGGATCTTTGAAGCAATGGTAGTTATCATTAATAAGATCTTTCTTTTTATACTTGTTTTTCAACATGAAATTATATAGCCAAAATATCAATATAATAACCCCAGTACATACCTTATAATGATATTTAATAATGTTTATGTAATAATATTTATCCATCACCTTCTCCATCATATTTGATGTAAATTCGTTAATCATCTATACAATGGACTACTACCTAATAAAACGATGTAATTTTCCATCCATCACAAACTCACATGGATATTCATAATAAGAAAATCAATGAATATATATAATAATTAGAATTAATATTGATTCAAAAAAATTAATATATCATCTAAATCCTTACACATTCAATATTAATAAAATTATATTATCGCATGTGTATATGTACAACCTAACATATCCATGGAGCGATGTTGTTAATTTTTGATATCCAAAATACAAGAATTGTTATAAAAAATTATAAGGAATAAATTTGATATTTATAACATTAATTTCATTTGAAATTTGACGTATCTATATCATATAAATATGAAATAAAACTTCTTCCATACAACATGAATAAAAAAAGATGTAGTTAACACCCAAGAAAATTTTCATAATGAAATATTTTTAACAAATGGGTGGAAAGAAGATATAATATGGTCATATGATATATTAAAAATTATTAATATTTTCCTAGTAAAGTTTATTAACATTATTAATTGAATTAATATTTGTATTCATGCATGATTTACTAAAGTTAAGTATGATGTAAGAGATTTCATCAACATTTACAATCCACAAATAAATATTTGTACTTTTCACCTATTTAAAATTATGTTGTGTATATGCTTAAACATTTTTGTATTTAACATATATACCTATTTATTTAGGATGATTAGTTTTTCAATTATAATTTATTAATTATATTTTGTTATAATATGAATGTTTGAAAACATAGAATAAATTGTTTTAATATCTCACATTTTTTTGCGATTGATTTAATTTTCATTAAAGTAATTGTATCATATATCCATTATAAATACCAATATATCTCTTATAAAATGAATATTTAAGGAGTCTTCGTATTTTCTAAAAAAAATTCATGATTTTTTAATTTATTAAATGGATTAAATTTTTTAAATAGAAAATGATTTAACTTCTCTTGTAATCGAATACATTTTTCTTCCATTCCCGTGTTACTCAAAAATTCAATTAAATAAATTATTTGCAAAAATATTTTATTAAGGAAATTTTATTTGATCAATGAATTTCAAAAACAGTTTTAGAGGAATCAAAATTCAATTTTTTTAATTATTCATATTCGAAAAAAAATCCTAATGTATTTTGTTTTTTAACAAATATGGTGACAACAGACTGCCCCACCCCTGTCACTGTTTTAGGAAAATCGTAAATTTATACAAATTTTCAATTATTTTACATAGAAAACTATTTCATTAAATCTTAATTTAATATATCACTTTTATTCATGTTATTCTCTTATAATACATGTCTTTATTGAAAATCATGTATTCCCATGGAGTCGTTGGTCACCTCTCATATCTTCATTATTTTTTTATTGATAAAATTCCCTTAAGTTGATAATTTTTTATTATAGAATAAATTTTGATTAGAAAACCATAAAAGTTCTATCATATATAATAATATTCTATATACAATATAAAATTTTTATATATGATTTTTATAGAGTTATTTTTTGATTAACTGGAAAAATATTGATAAATTCATATTTTTAACTCAATAAATATATTTGTTGGTAAGGAATATTTTTATGATTTAATGTGATCATTAGTTGTATAGAGAATTATTTGGAAATGTAGTTATGTATGCAAGTAGAAATTATATAACCCCTAAAGGAATCTACAGGCTTTGTGAGACTGATATGGTGGCCAAAATAAATGGGTTTTACCCATATATTTAAACTATATTTACTCAAGGTCTTGGAGTCATATATATCATGACATTTGTGATCATGAAATACATTATTCTAAATTTCATTCATTGATAATTATGTTATTATTATCAATGAGATTATTTCAATTATAATATCTATGGATTTATTTTATTATTAAGTTATTGAGTAAATTTTATGTGTTTATATTGATTTACCATTCCATATAGATTATAATTTATCTAATTATTAATTTCATGTTAATGAATCAATGTAATTTGCTTTATATTATTTAACTTTTCATATAAATTATGCATTAACTACTCATGATTTCATCCATTATGTGTATCCCTTACTAATTATTTGAGCTCACCCATATCTTTTTCCATTTCTCTAAGATATGAAGATTAATTATTTGAATGAGTTCATCGACGTTGAATGATTTACATTACTATTTTTCAGATTGTATCCCTAACATAAAATGGGCTATCACATTTATATTTTTCCCTAAAATACTAAAAAACCATTTGTTAATTTGGTATTTGTCCCCTAGTATCAATGAAAATGTAATATAGTAGATATTCCCTCGGTTACAGGAGTCGAGGTTGTTACAATTCATGCTTAAAGTGATCAAAATTCATTAAATAAAATGGATGATGGTATTTATGAACCTACGTATGAATTTAGGTTTTTTAAATTTAAAGAGTAAAACCTAAAAATAATGATTCACATATTGAAGGAAAAATATATCTTCTCAAGATCAACCTCTTCATGACTGATCAAAAATGTTGAATTAAATGTACAAACTAGGAAATATGTTCTGAATATTTATTCTTTTCATGATCTCATTTCTGATTTTGTACATATGGATATATATAAAGAATTAATTTATTATAAATAGATCTTATCCATTAATTATTAGATAATCCAATTTACTTATCAATATGATGTAATAATTAAGGATGAATTCAAATTAATTCAATATCTAAAAATAATTGAAATAAATAATGGTATTTTTCAAAATCAATCTATGTATTAAAAAAAGAAAGTTAGTGGATTTGGGGTATGATAATATAGTGTTTAAAATGATACAATTATTAATATATGAAATTAATATGTACACAAACATGGAAATATAAATATGTTATAATTTAAACTGTATTGATTGTATGTTTTTAATACTTAACAGCTTCTCGACATGATTTAATATTTTTAGATTTCATATGTTTTTTCTTTCAAATTTTCTAAATATAAATAAACATTTTATTTTTTTAATAGGATTAATAGATAATTTATAAGATATTTAATTATTGGATTTTTGTACCTGATAAATATAATATTGGCTAGGTAAGATATTTTTATTCTGATTTTGATGTATACAAAATATGGGGAAATACTTTAGGTTTGAGTTATTTATTGGTTAAATCATTAGTTTCTTTGGTTTCAAAAAAATAATGATTTTTTTCCTATTACTACTCGTGAATCTGAATACATTTCTTAAATATTTATGTTCCCAATAGTAATAGATTGATTAAAAAAATTCTGTTTTTGGTTTTAATTTTGATAAGATTATAATATTATATGACAATAATTATGTCATTTCCATTTCCAAAAATCCCTTAAAAATTCTCTCAATATGAAAATTGATGTCAATTTTCAATTGCACAGTGATCATCTTCCAAAAGGAAATATAATTCATGAATTTTTTTCAATTGATAATAATTTGGTTGATATCTTTACTAAGTCCATGTAATTTAAAAAGTTTGCAAAAAAATCATGATTGAACATTATATGATAAAAATTTTAATTTTACTAAAATGAAGTAAGGCATAAATTGAGTTAGTTGATATGATGAAATTCATGGATTTGCATAAAATTTTTATTAATCTATAATCTATTTTTTAGTTTAATATTTTTAAAAAATGTACACATTTTTATTATATTACTATTTTATGTTCTTTCTTCAAAAGTACTAGTTGATGTCTAATTATTGTTTAAAAATTCAGTTGGTATATAATGTTATTTTATTAATGGATTCTCATTATTTTTTGAAAAATTTACATCAAATAAGTCCATTGAATACAACTCAATATTCTAGAAATATAATTTAAAAAAATTCATGAGTACCTTTAAATATGTTTTGAAATATTCATGTTTAGGAAAGTTTCATACAATATTTATATTCATTTTATATAATTTTATTTTGAAAACCTGACTTATGAAATACATTGGGTTTCAATTTTCGAAGTACACATAAATTTAGGGGGATGCATTTTTTTCATTATCTCCCTATAGAAATGTGATAATTTGTTCAATAAACATGGCGTGGATCTTTTTCACTTCAAATAAATAATTTTTTAACTAAACCATTATCATTTTGATAATTTAAAAAAGGGTAGAAAGGTTATATATTTAATTGTTTTGCGGTTACAAAATTTTTATGATACATTATTTTTCCATAGAACACTTTATTAATTGATAATTACAAATAATTATTTGTTTTATTTATTCTTAAAAAAAAATATTGAATTTTGTATCTGTAATTATTATCATCTATATTTATTAATGAATTCTTAACATTTATTATATCATAATATTTATGCCATTAAAATAACTTTACATTTCATATTTTTACTGTTCATAACATGTTGTACAAATTTAATATTGAGTATTTATGAAAAATATGTATTTAAAAACATTTAAATATAAGCTATATTTTTTCCAATCTTACCACATACCCAATTCCTAATACAAGTGGCCAAATACAAATCTAGGTTTCCAAATTCTATAAAATTTAGTAAAATTTTATGAATTGGTCACCTTCTATATTTCAAAAATAACAATAGATTCCAAAATCCAAATTGGTTGTTTCATATTTAATTTAAATGAAAATATAATTATATAAATTTAATTATAAGACATAATATTTTGAATCTGTCATTATCATGTCATAAATGAAACTATAGATCAATTAAATATTCTATATGAAATTTAATCTTATTTAGCACTATTTTAATATAATATTTTTTTGAAAACATCTAATACAGATGCACAGTTATGAATAATATTGATTCAATGGAAAGATAACAAAACTTAATATATAATTCAACTGGGCCCAAAGTTTACTCATTGTTTTAGAATTTAATATTTTGTTCTACATTTTTTATATGTTAAGAAGTTAATAGAATTCATAATTTTTTATTTCTGAATTCTATAAATTCAATTGTCTATATACTTGAATTTGGAAACATCAGATGTTGCATACATGTATTTGATAATGAATAATATTTGATATGTGAATCTTTTTATGTGAATAATATAGATATGTGAATTTGATATCATAAAAATTAGCTTCGTAGATAAATTTCCATACATGGTTTAATTAAATGACATGAAATATATAATCTCTCATGATGATATTTGAATCACAGTAAATCAATGTTTTCATGGGATCTCAATAATTTTTAAATTTTTTATGTGTATCATGAAGTGAATTTTAAAAAAAATCCATTTCATTATGTGATAAAAAAACTCATCTGTGATTTTGAGATATGTATACACGTGAACCGGAAATTATACAATGTAATTTTTTATTATTTATTATTTAATTTTAATATCAGTGTACTGTGATTATGTATATTGTTTCATTTTCTCTAAAATTACATTAATAATCTATAAGTCATGTGAATAATTTTAAATATTTTAGTGATGAATTAAGGGATATCTGAATAAGGTTATGTTTTTATGGATATTCACAATGGATTTTTTGAACATGAGATATTGAACATAAAATAAGAGGAAATAATAAAATCCAGTATTGTATATTTTTTGGGAATTTTCAAAATTTCATTAACAATATTAGTTTATATTTTTTTTTATGTTGTATATTTTACTATAAAAGAATTAATTTTATTTCATTTAGTTTCATGAATAAATAATGTGAATATTAAATTTTATGTATGAAATATTAACATATGTAATTGTTTTGAGAAACAATCATCCCAAAAAATTAATTACACTATTATTTTCACATAAACAACCTTTTCCACAGAAAAAATAAATATATAATTTTCATAAAATTTTAATGAGGTTGTGAATGAAGAAAATCAATATATATAGCCAAAAATTACATTATAAGAGACAAAATGGTTGTGGATAAAAAATTTGTGAACCACTGAAACTTTATTACAGTTCACAAGATTATTACATATATAACCACTTTATAGGAATTCAATAGTCAACAGTCTCTTAGTAGAGATATACAAATAACCTCAATATTCACAAGCTTTATTTTCTAGAAACCTTTCAATTGTGATTCAATTACCTTTATTCTTTTTTACTAAAATGATTGTGGGTAATACTCGTCCATAAAATTGTCTGTGTGTGTGGGTTCTAACACCACCAAAAATAATAGATTTATTTGTTCCTATAGGGGAAGAATAATGACTTTTCAGGTTGTTCTGCAAGGTATAAAAATGATGTTTAGTACTAAGTTTAAACCACATGATGTAAGAGGCTTTATGATTGGGTTATGACACTTGGTATTAAAATATCAATGTAAGATGCCATGGTTAGTGGGTTCCATCTCTCTAGGTGTTTGAGAGTGGTTAAGATTACATTAGAATAAATTTGATTATAACTACACCAATAATATTATGTCCCAATTTATTTAATTTCTAATGCATTAACATTAAATATAGGAAATAATATTTAAATTTTTCTAAAATGGTATATCCATCACCCTCTTGGAAATTCATCCATCATATCTCCAGAAACAAAAATATATAATAACATGTTTTTATTTCTCTAATTACTTGTCTTTTCATTACCACACCCATATTTGTATAGTCAACCCATTCCATGATTTAGAGGTTGGAAGGCTATTTAGCGAGGAAATTATTATTTGATCCTCTTCATTCCTCGACTCCCATTGATTCCCCTTGATGGGAGTTGTTTTGTGATGTGATATCATAGTGATATAGACAAGTGATCCACTAAACCCAAATCAATTATAATTATTTTTTCCATATCAAATATGTTGTTTTCTATATTAGATATTGATTTCCGATACAATTAATTCCTATTGAAATGTGATAATATTTTTTAATTTCATCATGTTGTTGAATTGTTCATTTATAAAATGATGAACTCCCATCATCTATCATGATATTTATAGAGGAATAATCCCATGTAAATTTTCAAACAATTTAAAATAATTATTTTTAATATTCATTATTCAATTCATATTGGTTGGTCGGTGTTTTCATGAACTATTATCATAGGTGTTCCATGGACTTATGTCTGGTTTCTTTTTTCGGAGTTGGTAATGCTACTTTTCCTGATGAATTAATGGTGATTATTCCTAATTAGATAAAAATCAATAATTAATTATAAATTATTATAATTACCAATTTTATTATTATAGACTGATATAGGTTCTCATGATATTGGTATATATTAAGAAAATCATGCATGATTCATGTATTATTTTGGAATTACTCATTATCCAATTTTTGAGGAATGTGGTCCTTATTTTATTTTACCATATAGTATTTATATATTATTTTGTATTCTTGTATTATAGTTTTAGGTTTTAGTAAAATGTATGGTAATAAGAAGAAACCTAGTTGGTGAATCTTGAAGTATTTGTGCTTCCTAGGCTTATAAAAAGAGATTTTTTATATGTCTATTAATTTTGAATCACCTGAAAACAATCAACTAAAGGGGAGAGAATATTGATTAAGTTTATGGGAGGAATAAGGAATGTATTTTGTATGATATGAATTATTTATGTGATATTTTAAACCTCATATGTTTATTATCACATTTATAACCACTTTAATAATATGATTAATGTTTCTGATAGATGTATATCTCACTTATGGTTGAGAGTAACCCCTTAAGGATGGATAATAGTATTAGTTCTTGATATAAGAGTGATAAGTTTAATAATTATTCTTGTTGAGTGATGGGGATGGTTTCTTATGAATTATGGTATTTATATCACCCCAATAGATGATGTGTAATATGTCCCAGTAAATTTTGGAAGTAATTGTTTTGATAGGTTCTAATATGACTTCGAATGGTCTCAGAATTATTTTATTTTAAGATAATACTAGGGAAGTGAAAAAATATCATTGATGAATGAATTAGAATGGGGATCTTTCTCATCCACATAAAGTTATGGTATGACAGGTAATTCTGAAGATGGGTCTTCATTGGGTGATTTATATGGATATTTATTAATGTGGGTTGACCAGTTTGGGTCTGGGAGCCTAGTAGATACCCTGATGAGTGAGATGGGGATTTTGATGGGGTGGGCATTTTTATCTTCCATGAATGAGTCTATAATTGGAGGATTATCCTATTATCATAGTTTTATATGTTATCTATATCATGACAAGTACTTCATAAAGAATTAAAATCACCCTAGTAGTTGATCATCCTGAAGGTGTTCTTCAGCTGAGAGTGGAAAACTGGGCTATAACTCCTAGACACATATTCCGGAGTTTTCATATGGAAATATATTTGTTAAAATTGGTACACACAAAGTGGTTATAAAAGTTATATAAATATATTGATTCATTCACTTTGTTATAAGTAAAATTTAGAGATTTTTTATAATTCCCAAACTGAGAGAGAGGGAAAAGGTCGTGATTTTTTAAGTACTAAACTTAAGTAAGATAATAGTGGTTGATGGTTGACCTGAACAATTTATGAGAGAATATTAGTTATTTTGTTAACATAAAATTATTTTAGATTATATGGATCTTTCATAATATATATGATTATTAATCCCATAAATAACTAATATTTATTTTAATAATAATGAAAAAATTAATGAATCCAAATATAGAATCTTTTAGATTGATTTACAGCTAATTTTACATGATAATAATATACCTTGGAATTAAGTTCTTTATTAGATGTGTATGTTTATAGTTAAAACACAATTCAATTGAAATTTTTTATGAGGAATGTAATTGAATAATTACTTATAGTCCGTAAATGAATTAAATTCCCTTGGATATGATTGATTGTGTAATAACACCCTTAATTAATGAAGATTAATTGAAAATAGATCTTTTTTACAATTTGATATAATGTTTTGTTGTGGTATGAGATATGATTTATCTGTGGTTAGTGGGAATTATATGGTTGGGTAGTGGGGTTGTGATGAAATGAGGTGGTATATGTGGTTATTGGGTTCTTCCAATATGATTCACCATGTGTGGTTTTATTTTAGGTTCTCATTCTATTTGGATTATGATAATAATGAGATTGTAATATAAATTGTTGTACATGTTTTAGGGGAATGGGTTGGTAATGGAAAATCTGTAAGATGGACTAATAATAGTTATATACTGAAAAAAATCATGTCTTACGATCTTCTTGTTTGGGGTTGTGCATTTGGTCATGGAAGTGGGTATAGGGGACATTGCGAGTTGGTTGGTGATTTACTTATAAACCTATTTGTGGGAATTGTTTGGATATATATTTTTTCATTTATACAATGTATTTTCCTCTTGATTTCTATATGCACCCACCAACATCTAACACTATTTACTCACAACTACATAGTCATGTGGGAGTGTCTCTACAAATATCTTTATGGTAGGATGGATGGATGGCCAACAAATCTTTTATGAATTATCTTCTATACTATAATGTCCCAGGTTTCTTCAAGAGTGTTGTGATTTGTGTTCCCAGGTGTATTCAGATGAGTTGTGATGTGTTTTCCAATGTGTCTTCAGGAATGAATAGTGATGTGTTGTCCCAAGTGTCATTAAGATGAGATATGATGTGAGGCCCTGATTTGTGAGGACGGGATACGAGGTGACATGATATGATATGTGAGCCATGTGTGTGTAGGTGAGATGGGTTGTGTGGATTTCCATTTTGTGGGTTATGGGATGTGATGTGATATATTCGGAAGCAGTGAGAGCACGAAGTAATTTTTCTTTAGGGTGTGAGAGCAGTTAATGAGTCTGAAAGTAGTATTGGTTACCCTGTCATAAATGTGGTCCATATTATATTATATTTTCAAGATGTGTTAATTGTTGAGTGGGCCATGGTAAGGTTGGGGTTATGATTAATCTATATGTTAGGTGTTATTAGGTTATGCTATTTTATCTTCAGTAAATTAGTATGCTCCATTCACTTGTTCCTGAGATATATTGGTATTCCTACCGAGTGTACCTATATTTTCACCCTACATATACAAGAAAAACTATTTTTAGGTTTCCAAGATTATTAGGTGGTCCGTGCATGGGATTACTAGCTTGGACCTTGTGATAGATTTTATTTTTCTACTTAATTTTATTTGGAATATTTAATCTTGTGAAATTTATCTAAAATAGATTCATTTTTTATGCTATGTGAGATGGATTTTGGTTTCCTTAAATATATTTCATGGAGCTGATTATTTTCTGATTCATAATATCTCCAAAAATTGTTTTAATATAGGGGAAATGGGCCTAATATTATGTGTATTTTATATAATCAGTGCTATTCTCCAACCCGAGGCCCCTTTAGAGGCAGGTCTATGGGGGTTATAATCCCCCTCTATTAATTTTTCAATCACTGGTGAAAGGGGGTTCATGACATAGTTGTATTAGAGATGATGGTTGGGACATAGGGTGGGGTTTTGAGTTAGTAACAATGATTAATTCATGGTTTAGTATGGAAAAAGTGTCAATTGACTAGGTTGTGTGACTAAGGAAAAGGAGGATGACTTGGAAATGGGATTTTTGTGGCCCCATTATCTAGTGTATGGACTCCAATTTTATTGAATAACAGTGTGGCATGGGACGATATATAGGGAAGAGACTTAGGAGAGGGAAGTGAATCTTTATGAATTTTTTTATTATATGAATTTCTTTGTTTGGGGAATGATAAAAATGATTAAAATTATCTAACTGAATTAAAGTTAATTAAAAAAATCATAAAGTTGAATTCATATTACATGGTTTAGGCAATCCTTATTTATCTTTCATCTATAGATCTAGGTAATTTTCTGTGTGTGGCTTAGGAAGTGGAGGATCAGCAGAATGACCCTGTTGATCAATGAAGGGTTGATCCAGTTGAGGATGATGACCAATGGTGAAGGTTGTTGTACATTATTCTGTGGTGGGATTTGTAAATGTATGAGGGGAGAATTTATGATTTGTAAACATATAGTTGATTAGATGAGAGATAGGTAACATTAGGTTTCATTCAAGCCCTGACAGAGTGTATAGTAACATCAGTGGTTATTCATATGTGAGGAGTTATGCTTTAGTGGTGAAAGTTTAACTTTTGTGAAAAAAAAGAGGTAGATGTTTCATTGGTCGACATCCAGTATGAGTTTCGGGTAATGTTCCTCTCACTAACCATGAATGCTGATAAGAGACAAGAACTATTATCCCATGAGTAGGGGATTATTTTTTAGTAGTAGTTTGGAATTGATTTCATGTACTATTTTCATTGTACCCCGAATATTTTCCCATATGAGGAGTCCCATACAGGGCATCTTGAGGAGCCACTTTCTCAATTGATCCATTTTGAGCTTACACATTTTTTGTTTCCTATGTACCTAGAAGTTTATAATAAGATAAAGATGATCAATTGGATGCACTTGTGAGATGGTTTTCAATGAGAGGGGAACCAGTACGGTTCTATAAGGAGAAGATTTGTCTCTAGAAAGACTTTGGTGTCAGGGCCTTCAAGGTTTCAACCAACCGGGAGTCGACCTCAACATATTCCAGTTTCACCATATGGTTTCCATACCATTCATGTAGGTTTGGGGAAGATGTGTTACTTCTATTGTGTTCGTGACCATCTTCAAGAATAGTTCTTAATTTCTAATTAACCAGGTTTTGGTCAAGGAAGATAGGTTTAACATTTTCCTCAATATAATTTACCATTGAATCAATTCCAACAATAGGGATAGTTGGATTATAGTCTAGCTAGAGAAGATGAGATAGGTAGAGGCCGACCTCAGGATGTTCCTTGAGCTCAAGGACCTTGACCAAAGAATGGTCATGAAGGAGTCTGTAAGTAGTGATAAAAGGGAGATGATGGGAAGAGAGTTGTAAGAAGAATAGGTAGAAACACCGGATAGAACATAGAGCATTTGAGGTACTCTCAATTTAACATGTACCATTTTCCCCCATGTTTGATTCAATAACGTCTCAATAATATTTTCACCATATCTAGTACGTTTTCTAGTACTAGGAAAAGAAAGGATTTACATGCCCTCAGTGTTGACTATGAAAGTTGGTGACCATACCATCTTGTTTGATGTATGTTAGGGATGTGAAATAATAATGGGGAAGATTTAGTTTTTCATAAAATTATCTTACTATTTATGATTCCATATGATGTCTTACTCAACATATAATTTTAGTATTATTTCATCCAGTTTATGAAGTATTTTGTAGGGTAGTAATAATATCAGATGTAGATGGATAACATGTTGTCTTCATTAGCGAATAGTGTTTCTTGTTGGGTAGTCAGATTTTTGAGCCTCATCTTTAATTGGTGGAATAGTTTTCTTCATAATTAATAGAGACATGATAGATGAGGCTCCATGGGTTTTCAGTTAATTCCTGGGTTTTTTTCCTGAGTGCGTTTTCACACTACCTCCTCAACAAGATGTGTATTTTGCGATAGACATGTAGCCTGGTGCTTCTACAATTTCGATGGATCTTTATCGGTTGGAAAATTATGAGTTTTTAGAGTTGAGTATATTGATAGATGATGTAATCAGGATGGGTTTTATAACCCTATCGTGACACCATGGGTTTCCCCAATGTTGATCTCAAAGAAGGAAGATGGTAATCTGCTGCTATGTATAGACTACCATTGGTTTAATTAGGTGATGGTTATAAATTTTTACCCTCTTATAATGATTGAATGTCATTCTGATTAGATGATAGGTTAAAATTATTTTTTTATGTTTTACCTATAGTTTGGATATCACCAGTAGGGGTGAGATATGGAGATATCAAAAAGAATACCTTCATATTTAGGTATGGACACTTTTAGTTTGTGTCCATGCTGTTTAGTGTTATGAATTCACCATATATGATCATTGCGATTATGAACTCTGTGTTACAAGAGTTACTATATTAGTTTTTCATTGTCTTCATCAATGACATACTAATCTACCCAAGGTAATATAAATAGAATTCCTAACATCCCAAAACACTTTTATAGGTTCTTCGTCACCACTGACTATATAGAATGTTGTCCAAGTAATTTTTTTGGACAGGATATGTACACATTATAGGGAATGTGGTGTCTCATAATGTTGTGGTTGTGAACACCTCAATGCTCAATGATTTGTTTCTTAAAAAAATCCAAGAATGTGATAGATTATTGTAGCTTATTTTTCTTGCAAACTATTTTTAGAGGTTGATAAATGATTTATATTGAGTTATAGACCCATTGTTATAATTAAATAGAATGATACAAGAATTTTTGTTAACCAATTAGTGCCAGTCAGAAGTTGATTTCATGAAAGGTAATTTGGTTAGTGATTAAGTACTTCAGCTTGCAGCGAATAGTGTATTGTTTGATGTTTTCTATGGTGCATACCGTCTGTACTTAGGTTGAATCCTAATGCATTAAAAGGAAGTGATCTCTTATGGGTTTAGCCTATCATGCCTTCATGAATAAAAATATTCCAACAAAGATCTAGGGCTAGTGGAAGTTTTGTTTTTTCTAATGTTTTGTTGACATTAACTCATTGGGGAGAACTTTATGGACTTCACACATCACAAGAGTTTGATGTGTATATTTTCTCAATGTCGTCTAAATCCATTATAGTGAAGTTGGATGGGGTTTTTAAGGGATATGAATTTGGAATTTCATTGAACATGTTAATATGTAATTTTTCGGTTGATTCATTGAGTGGAATTTCACAGAATGATGTTTATTAGGGTTCTATAGATGCTTGGAGAATAATTGCGGATTTTGAATCCTTTCAAATATATGTAATGGTATATGGTGGTAGAGGATGTTTTCTTTATATGACTATTTAGTCTTCAGTTATGTATTAGGTGGATGAGTCTCAATGTAGAGACTCATAATAAGTGGAGTTGTGTGACCATGGTGGTCATGGTAATGCTCTAGAGGGGTGTTTAAAGGATTCTCATAACTAATTATTAAAGTGGTGGATGTTCATTCCTCTAGTTATGTGAGAGAGATACCTTTGTGTTTTTCATAGATCAGCCATGGAATTACACCGATTATTTTCCAAAATTCACCATTGTAGGAGGGCATAGTTTTTATAACTAGTAAAGAAATGGGTAGTTGCATAGTTAATGTAAAAGTGCTTTGTTTTCCAGCAATTGAAATCCAGACATCATGTTTCTGTTGGTTTTATTGTTTCCCTTGGATGATTTTGAGTGTAATAGGGATAACATATCAATGGATTTCATCATAGTTTTACCCAAGACTCAGGTAGGTTGTGATGATATCCGGGTGGTCATGGATCATTTGATGAAATCTTCTCTCTTCTTTGTGATCAAGGAGTCAGGAATAGTGAATGATTTGGCTAAGAGGTATGTGGATATAGTGATGCCGATACATGGAGTTTTGTGGTCCATTTTATCAGAAATGGATTCATGTTTTACCTCATTATTCTATAGGGGATAACAAATCATATTAGGAAATCAAATACACCTCGACACTTCATTCCACCCTCAGATAGATGGGCATATGGAAAAGACTATACTTATGTTAAAGGATATATTGTGGGAAAGTGTCGTGGACTTTAATGAATCATGGTCAGACCACCTAGCATTAGTCAATTTCGCATATAATAATAGCCATCACTCTTACATTGTAAAGGATCTGTTTGGGGATTTGTACAAATTTCTATGTCATTCTCTATTGTGTTGGTTAGATGCTGGTGATAAATTAATTCTTCAGCCAGTTTTTGTGTATGGAATGATAGAAAAATTTTGGTTGGGTATAAATAATTTGAAATCATTAAAAGATTTGAAAAAGTTTTATATCAACCATAGGAGGAGGTCCTTGGAGTTTGAGGTTGGTGACGACGTATTCATTAAGTATTTGCCTCATCATGGGAATTAGAGGTTTGATAAATGAAGTAATATCCCATCCCGGTTTTTTGGTACCTTCATGGTGTTGGGGGATGATGGTGAGGTAGATTATCAGTTGGGACTTAATCATTGAATAGACCAGATCCATGATATCTTTAACATCTCTCAGATCTATCGTTATCTTCATGATGACTCCCATGAAATTGACTAGTGAAAGTCTGATATCAATGATTATGTGACATTCATAGTGTATCTAGTGGAGTTCAAAGAATGTGGATTGTGATCCCAATATCCCAATATCCCAAATTATTTTTATTTTTCCCTTACATATTTTCATTATGTTGTGTTTTTAATAGCATTTTAATTTATTAAATATGTTTTTCAATAGATGTAATGTGTTTTGTGTGATGTATCATAAAATTAAATCTTGTGAAAAATTGGAATAATGTATTCCTATTCAATGATTAATTTTAATTAGATTTTATTGAACTGGTTTGGGTGAGTTAGTTCCACCTAGAGATGACAATTTCATGATATGGGGGATGGAATTCAATAATTCATATGTTTTTTGATGTACTTTTTCTTAGTTATTATTAAAATTTTGGATAAAATGGTTGGTTTGTGGTAGGACTTTTGGTATAATGAGATGTTTGAGAGGTCTCTTGAGAGCGGTTTGTTTAGATCATTTTCCACCTTTCATCAGCGAAGTTTTTAAATTCTCAAGATTAGTAATATATTAGGATGTATGTAATGTAATATTCCAAACCTTCAAGACTACCACATTACCAAGAATATAACAATAGAGACATCTGAGGGAAATCTCAGTTGCTTTTGGGAACTGTGAGTCATTCGAACGGTGTTCCATTCCATCATTTTTCCAAGTTTCATTTTTTCCAATTTGGAGACATTCCAACTGGGATTCATCCAAATATTTTCATAGATTTAAGTTTTTCAAATGGTGAGTCATTAAAATGATGTTTCAATAAAAGTATTTTTCCAAATTTCCACTTTTCAAATGGTGATTCCTTCAAAAAGATTGAAAACTTTCCAATTTTCCTAGGGTGTGTCATTCCAACTATTTTTAATTCCAATAGAATTCAAAATTTATAGTTTTCCAATTTAGACTCATCCTAGTAGTGACTCATACTGATGGTGACTCGTGATGGTAGTTCTCATCCGATTAGTTACTCTTGATGGCAGTGACTCATCCTGGTGGTGACTCATACTAGCTGTGAATCATATAGATGTGGTTTTTATGATGGTGGTGACTCATCCTAGTGATGAATCATCCTAGTAGTGGCACATCTTGGTTGTGAATCATCTTAGTAATAACTCATATCTAGCAGTGATTCATTTCAATAGTTTTCAATTTTTCAATAATTATCCCATTTTCCTAAAAAATTACAGATTTTCCATTTCCACATATTGTTTAAAAAATGGTTACAATGCATATATTAATGGGTTTTAATTCCATTTAAAAAAAGATAAATCATATCCACAATTTTTAAAATGCGTAGATAACATTAAATGGGTAAACGATTTGGTCTTAAAGAGATCTTCCATTAATGGTCATCAAAATAGTTTTAAATCCAGTTAGTTTTGTATCTATTATTTATAAGAAGAATATTTTACCTTAGTTCATTACTTATTCTTTATCTTGATATGGCAGGATCTAAATCCATATTCTTTGGAGTCATATAATATGATTATGTAGTTAGTGGGAGTTCTCAATGTCAATGAGGCTATTTTCTACTGTACAATCACCCCATGTTTTGTAGTAGTAAGTTGGTGAAAGGCTTCATCCTTCCATGTAGGATTTCCTTTGTTTATTATCTTATTTTTATCTGATGGTATCAGTTTATAATTTTTATCCTTTTCCAAATGTTTTAATATTGGATGATAAATAAAAATTATTTGGTTAAAGATAAATATAAGGGGTATGGGGAATCTGATGTATGATATTATAGAATCCTTGTTATTTATTGTTGTCATGAATTGAATTGGCTAAATTACCCACTAAATATTATGTTCATTGGTGGTATTTCATTTTTTTACCACTTTTTAACTATGGAATTCTTATTGTGTGGTTTCTAAAAAACACATATTATATAATTGGATAACTTCATATAGTCATTTAATGACCTCAATTCCCCAGGATCTAATTGATTCAGTGATAACACCAATAATTAATGATGTGAAATTGAAAAGATATCATTTTATAAATATGAAATTTTGATTTGTTGTGGTATGATATATGACGTGTGTGGGTGCAGTGGGAATGATATGGTTGATAAGTGGGGTTGTGATAAAATGTGGTGGTGGATGTGGTTGGTGGGCTGTTTTAATATTATTCATGATGTGTGTTGTTTTAGATTAGGTGCTCGGTTGATGTGGATGGTTATATTGATGACCATGGAATATAAACTGATATATTTGATTTAGTGAAATGATTTGGTAATGATGAATCGAGAAAATGGCCTAATATTAAAAAATGACAGAAACAAAATTGTGTCTTGTGATTATCTTGTGTGGTGTTGAGAAATGTTTCCTTTACAATGGATGTGGGAGAGAATATGAGTTGGTTGGTGATCTTCATGTAAACCTATGTGTGTGGTTTTTTGGATTTATATATATTTATTAATACATTTTATTTTTCTTTTTATTTCAATACACACCCCACTAACATCGAGAACTGTGAGCTGACAACCACATAGTCACATGGAGGGTGTCTTTCCGAACATACTGGTGGAAGGATAGACGGTTGGCCATCCACTCTTCTCGGATCCCATTTCCATGTGTTAATGGCCAAGGTGTCTTCATGAGAGTTGTGATATATGGTCCTATGTTTCATTGGAAATGTTGTGATTTGGGGGGTCTAGGTGTCTTCAAGATGATTTTTGATGTGTTTTCTCGAGTGTATACTAGATGATAAGCAATGTGTGGCATAAGTATGCGTGGTCGGGATGTGAGGTGACATGATATAATATGTGGACCATTTGTGTAGATGTGATATGTGTTGTGAGGTGTGTTCCAGGTGTATGGGGAATGTTATGTGATATATTTTGGAGAGTTTAGAGCACCATGATGTTTTTAATTGGGGTATGGAAGCATCTATTAGTGGAAAAGTGGGCAGTATAACCTATCATCGATTTGGTTTATATTATATTATATTATATTTTATGGATGTGTTATTTTATAGGGTATACATGTTGAGGTTGTGGATATTCTTATTAAACCAACACAGTTTGGTTTGGTTCGGCTATTTTTTCAGGGGTGAATTTGTATTCTCGTACCACTTTTGAATGATAGAATATTTTTTCCTACAAAGTATAACTTCATGATGACCCAAAATATGTAAAAACTGTGTTCAGGTATACAAGAGGATTACATGTAACATGTTGGAAATTACTAGCTCTACCCTTGGGATAGTTTTGTTTCACAGCGTAGTTTTATTTTGGGTATTTACTCTTATGATCGTTTATCTATAACAGTTTCATTTATACATGAATTGTTGGATGGTTTTTCATTTTCTTATATAAAATTCATTGAGTTTACTGTTTCTCACACATCCTATCTCCCAATATTTATTTTCTTATTAAGGGGAATGACTCCCATGTTGATATAGGAGGGGTTGGTGGTTATCCTGAACAAATTATGAATGAATATCAGTTATTTTGCTAACATAAAATTATTTCAGATTATATGGATCATACATAATATATATGATGATTTATCTAATAAAAATTAATATTTATTTGAATAATATTAATAAACATTAATGAATCCAAAGATAGAATCTTTTTGGTTAATTTATAGCTAATTTTACGTGATAATTATATACCTCAGAATTAAGTTATTTATTAGATTTGTATGTTTATAGTTAAAATAAAATTCAATTAACAATTTTTTATTAAGAATCTAAGTATTTCCCCTATAGTTGTGATCCATAAAATATTATTTGATCCTAGAACGTCTCTTATAGAACATTGGGTTCTCATAGGGTTGTAGCGATCATCATGAGTTTCTATAGTGATTATAAAAAAGATCCATTCGATCTAAAAGGTTTATCTCTTGATCTCTCTACATTGAGTTTAAAGGATGGAAGAAGAAAAAATATTTCTTTTTTGAAATAACACTGGAGATATTCTGCATTGATATAGAATTATCGAGAGAGGATATTTTTTTAGCACAATTACTAACTTCTCATAATTATCATAATTTAATATTTAAAAACAAATGGTTTGGATATCTTATTAATTAATTTTACAAATTTTGGTAAAAATATATATATCCACAAAAGTACATCACACCATGTAAAATAATATTATTATTATTTTATTCCATGGAGTTTGCTAACCCATGCAATGATAATTATTATTTAAATAATAAATAAATATTTATCACCGGAGCAATGACTAGGGTTACTCTCCCTCCTTGAAATAAATTGAAATATGAATAATATTTATTTTAATATTATAAAAATTATATAAAATTATTATTAACAATATTTTTTTATGACCATGTGATAAAAAAGAGATAACTTTTGAAGATATAGAAATATTGAATTCATATCCTATAGAATAAAATATTTATCTTCATATTGACAAAATTAAATAAATTATTCAATAATGAATATATAAATATAAACTAACCTTGGGAAAACAATAGATACATAAATATTATACTTTAAATTCATTAAATGTTATGTTATGAATAATTTTTTTTAAAATTATGACCAATTTATAATTCGTAAATTAATACTAATTATCAGAACAAAAAATAATATTTCTTCTAAAATTAAAATATAAATAATATTTATGTAAAATCATAGAAAAAATTATTTGACACTTGATCCCTCTGTATTATAAAAATTAGATTGGATTTCCTACATTCCATTATAACTATATAAAAATTCTTTAAGGAAACTATACTTGAATATGATATGTCAGTTTGAAAACAACATCATAAAAGTTCTCACTTTTTAGCATAACATCTTTGTTTGTATATTTTTTCGAGAAGTTCATGCACATGTGTCATCAATATATATTTTTGATACATAATTCTATGATCATTTAAAAAATTATCATTGCACTATAAAAATGGAATTTAATGTGACATTTCAATTTCATCAAAGGGGTTGAGATATAAACATCCATAAATATAGAAAGGATTAAATCCTTCCCCAACTTATGGATTAATTAAATAACATTCATGACACACTAAAAATTCCCATGATATCCTTGATCCTATATTTCAATGATATGTGGATATAAGTTAATTTCTGTGAGTCATAACATATATTAATAATAATACTAATGCAAAAAATCATTATACATAATTCTAGAAAATAATTTTCAATGAATCCAAAACATTTGAATTTCATACAATCTGATTTACTCACATAATATCCCATTTGTTTATATTACTATGTGATAATATCATTAAATTAAATCAAAAAAAATCATGTGTATTTTCACATGAAATTTGACATATTTTTCTCATCATAAAAATCATCTTATTGTAGGAAATTATGTATGAATATCGTCATGGGAAATCAAGGTTCTGATCATAGTGGGGGTATACTATATCATTTTCAATACAAAAAAACATTCAAGGACATTATCAAATTAATGATGTACATAATATTAATCATTACATGGTATGTTATTTTTCAATACTCAAATATAAAAATATAAAAGGAATCTAAAGTACAAATTACTTTGTTCTCGGAAATAAACCCCAATAGATTCTCAATTTCATTAGACACAACTACTAATGACAAAATTATTTTGATATATTTAACATTATTATACATTGTATGACTACTAAAGATACCTAAACTAAAAAGATCATTATTTTCAATCAATTACATAAGATAAATAAATATATCCCAAAAAAATATTATCGCATTCCAATGAATTGAATTTTTAGTGCATTTTTGGATGAGTTACATTAGAAATTTATTTAACTATTATTATTTACATTTTAATATATTTTGAAAACAAAAAAATCATTTATATACTACTCATAATATAATATTAGCTTCATAACATAAGGTGGGATACATAAGGAAATGGTGAGATCAAATTCATGTTAAGGGAAATCATGCTGACATTTCATCAGGGGTTTTATAATAATTGTATGAAAAAAAGAAAAAGGGGAGAAATTTATTATTCTAATTAACATGGAATAAAAAGAGTTATCCATAATTAAGGATGGAAGGGATTAAAATCTCAAAATTAAAACACATACCCCAAAAATGAATTGAGAAATTTTAAATAATAAACATTCTCTCCAGAGGATAAAATAAAAATATAATATAGAATTATAAAACATGTATAATCATAATTATTCCTAATATTATGAACCTTTATAACCTCATTTAGATTGTGATAATTCTATTAAATTTGGCTAATATTAATTGAGTTCATAATCAATCTTGTTAATACAATTTTTCTCCATAATTTTCACAATAAATCTTTATAATAAAGCTAATATGAATTTTTCTAATGCTTAATCTTGTGAAAACAGATAATCTATGTCATTTGCATGCATAATAATTTTAATGTACTTACAAAATACCTTATTCACACTCTAATTCATTACATAATAAGGCATAACTCCTTAATAAAAGTATTGGAGCATGATAAAGGACCTCACCCATCAATATCTATTTCATTGGAAACAATAAGACACAATTAATTTTACTTCGCATGAAAACACATTGGAAATTAAATAGGTCTAATTTAATAAATCATCATGATCCTGGGAAAAGAAAAATGGGTTTCATTACACATCATGTGGTAATCACCAAAATTTACCTAAAATTTGAAAGTGGTCAATATAAAAAACCCAATCACTTAAAAATGATTTTTAATAAGAACAATTGTTGGAAAAATATTGATAAAAAACATCATGATAAATAAATTCTTTATATATATGTAGAAAATATAGTATTCAAATTTTAAGAGAGTTTTTCTATTACACTTTTATCATTTGAGTAACTGATGATGTTATGATGCACTCTAAAAAATAATTTTTAGGAATATAACTTTTTTTAAATTAATCATAATAATTATAATAAGAAATATTTGGGGATATATCTGAGTAATAAATTATTTAAATATAAATTAGATCCAATATATTTATTGAAAAAAAAAATTTATGACATTAAATTTTAAAAATAATATCAATAAATGAAAACCGAAAAAAAAATTAATAAAATAAGTGTAAATTATAAAAAAATTACAACTAAAAAGAGAAATTAATAATTGATCCTTGAAAATTAATAAATTATGAAAAAATAAATGTAGAGAGGAATATAAAACATATTATTTTGAAAGGATCAAAATGTATTTTTATATATTTTAAAATAACTCTTTTGAAAACCAATATCACAAAAAGAGTGGATGAATATTACTTTTTAAAAGAGGTAAAGGTAAAAATAATGGCCACATGGCATAAAAAATAATTAGTTTTTATACAGAAGAATATTTTTATGATGGAAAATTAGGGGAAATGAGGGAAACCATTTTAAAAGGGGATGAGAACTATTATAAAAAAATCATATACTTTTTATCAATAATTTTATCAATTTATGTATTTCAATAAAAAATGTATCATTACCTAGAGTGATGAATTATTAAATCATCATATACTATATTAAATACATTTGTAAATCCTTAACTAAATGTAACAATTATAACTAAATAAAAGTTCTGGTTAAAGAAAATCCACTAAAAGTTTCTTCTTTTTAGGTAAAAAAACCCAAGAGGGATGGAACAACAAATAAAACATTTAATGATATGATTTATAAAATTATAATTATTCATATTTATTATTTTAAATCAGCTATATATTTTTTAATAAACAACGGTGTATAATAATAAATATGTCTCAATTGGTGAAAATTGAGACAATAAAACCATACCTTATTTCCATGGATAGTCAAAATCAGTCAAAGATCATATATAAAAAACATATATATACTAATATTTAATTATAAAATATACTCATAAGTATAAAAATTTATAAAAATCATTTATAATTATTCTCTATATTTTTGTTATTAGTTATAATCTGTTTTCGATATTGCGTGTGAGTTATCTTGATTAGTTTGAACCAGTTTCAAAAATTTGATGTTGTTGTTCATTATTCTCCCAATATTTATAATTCAAAAATATAAAATTTACAATATTTGATACTTATAAATTACTTATAATTTTATAATTACATATAATAGGTATTACAGTTATTATGCATGACAACATAGCCGGAGATGAACTTATTTGGGTAATTTATAATGAATGGAAATTCTTTTCATAATTAATGAGTAATGATTTTATATAAAAATAATAAAATAAAATTAATAATTATTTATTTTTTTAATATACAATTTTATGTTTCATAATTTAACATTGATAGAAATTTAGAGATTTTTTCACACAGGTGGATAAACCCACGCAGCAAAAACATGCTACAATTAGTGTGTGAGAATTTTTGTGGATGCGAATACTTTTTTATAATATCATTATATCAATATAACCATGAGATTATTTATATTTCATAAGATTTGGAATCATATTTTGTATTATTTATAATAAAAATGTAAATTAAAAATAATTTGTCACTTATAAATAAATCAGTTTTCCATTTTTTATGATTGATTTAATCGGTTAATTTTACAATTGTCACTTATTGTTAATTATTCATAGAGAATGTCCAATTTTTTATTTCATGATTATAAATAAAGATATAAATAACATATATACTAATTAAAAATATTTTTATAACTATCCTTGAATGGTAGCTATGGAAAACATAATATATGGTTCATGGATGTGGTACTACGCACACACGTGTGGACAATGTTTTCATTTTTTTAGACTGAATTGGAGGTTACTAGAAAATCATTTTACTCTACCTATAATAAAATTAATTTATTTTATTTTATATAGTTAATAAAAATAATATTTTTTAATGTGATTTGAGGAGGGTGAATGAGGAAAAATAAATCATTTGTAAAGGTAAGTAATAATAACTTTTAAAATTTTTATTGTCTCTCAAAATATTGTTTCTAAATAAAGGTCTAGAAGAAAATTATTGTTGTCAGGTGTTGTAAAAAGTATATTTGGTTATAAAAATTACTAAATTGGGAATCATTTCAGGGGAATTTATTAATATAGTTTTTTCTTAATGTGGGCTGAAATGATGTCCTTCAATAAGTGAAAATTCAGATCAAATCATTTGAGAAGAATATTTGGTAAAAGATAAGAATGGAATTGAAAGTGATTTAGGGGAGTCATTTGGGGAGATGTTGGTGATACATGTATGTATTAATTTTCAATATAACATAGTTTTTATTGATTTTATATGTTTCAAAATAATTTTTCAAAACATTATCCATAATATATTTCTCATTTTATTAGTTTTTAATGGTGAATAAAATTGAATTTCTTTAATAATTATATCACTAAAAATATAATATAACCTTTAATGCAACATTTTAGAATTTTGAATCTAAATTTTGACTCTATTTAATATAATTCAATTTCTAAATAATATATAATTAACTTTAAAATTAAAACATATAATATTTTGAAAAACATTTTTTATATAAAAAATCATTTTAATCATTATGTATTCATAGTATTAATTAATACTTATTACTAATGAAATGACTATAAGTTTTTTATATTCCATATGAAATAATATTAGAGTATATATTTATAAGTAATATTTATATTAGTAACATAATTTTGTGCCTGTAAATTAAATTTAAATTATTTCATAATAAGAACATGATGATAAAAAATATGAATTTATTTATTCCAAATAAAATTTATAACCATTATAAAATTGAATTTTAATATTATCACATTGACGTTTTTTTAATTAAAAGTCTGTTTTTAAGAAAAATTTATTTGTAGTATATACTATTTAATATAATTAAAACTAATGATATACATTTGTTTAATTTATAAAAATATGACTTTTTTCCTTCAAAATCAATACCAAAATAAATATTACAATTAATATTGATAGAAATAAAATGATAGATATTTATGTTTCAAAATGATGGACATTGGTTCTATATGTTTATATTCATATTTTAGAAATAATAGTGTTACTCAATAAATAATGATTTAAAAGGTTTTATAAACTAATATTCTATTCAAATATGTTGATAAAATTTAAAATATTATCATTTTGGTATAAACTGTAATTTTAAGTGTTTATATAAAAGTCAATTATTTGAGATAATATACGATAAATTTATCATAGGATAATTATGATATATAGAATTCAAAAATGGAATTAATTTTTGAAAATTCAAAATAAAACATTTATAAATTTACCAATTAGTTTAAAATTACAATCTAAAAAGGAAAATTATTTTATTAATAGATTCCCTATAAAAAATTTCATGATCTCAGTCCTATATTTTCAATTTTATATGACTAAATTTTTTATATTTGATTTTTATTATATATGTATATTCATAATACAATTCATCTAATATGTCAAATATCCTTTTAGTTCAGTCTTCTCTGTGATGAAAGTTGTTCAAAATTATATTGACTTATTTAAATCAAAAACTATATAACATTAGGATGTTTCACTCACCCATTAAATAGATTTCATCCTATAAATATTTATTAATTAATAATGAAATACTTAATTATTCCACATGATATAATTTTGGGAGATATATTAACCATTCAATCTTAGGAAACAAATATTTCTCTATAGTATATAGGTATCCCTAAAATTGACTCTAATTCAATTTTTTGAGCCATGAGACTAATTTTAATCTTTATAAAGACAAAAATTATATAATTCCCATCTAAAAGGGCTTCATAATCTTCTTTTCTTTAATAGAAAATCATTTTTTTATAATAAATTTAATCCCTAAATTCCAAATAATAATTTTTATATGTGGATAGAATACATAAAATCCTAAAATCTCCATAAATTAATATAATGGAAAATTAATAAGATTTTTTAAGTACATTTGCACAAAATATGTTTTGATGTAAAATATCAATAAAACTAGATTGTTTCATCGATAATAAAATCATTTGGGGGATAAATTAATATTCAAAAAAAACTTCATAGTCATACTATATATATTATAATATATTCCAATACAAAGAATATGATGTGGAGGGTGATTGTACCTTTTACCCATTATTTCATGACCAACTATCATTATAAGAGGTATTCCTTATGTCAAGGAGGTTATTTATTCCTATTATCCTTTTTATTTTATAATTATGTCATTGATTTTCATTATGGACAAAATCCTTTTATTTCATGAATTGAATAATGGATAGTGTATTAGTTTGGTCTGTTGTAACTTCTAATATAAGGGATGGCCTCTCTTATTTATTGAGTTATAATTATATCAATGTCTAATAATTATATCCCTAAAACATTAAAATTTTAATTTTAGACATTCCACTAGGTTACTCTTCCAATATTTTTGACATAAAGTAAATTGAATCTAATTTCCATCCTCAAATTCGTCCCCTAAACATTAATGAAATATCACCCTCATCCTCTTTGATTTTATAAGGAATTAAAATATGTTTACGTTGTAAATCTTAATTCTTGGTAGTTATTCTATGATCATCATATGTTTTTTTCGACATCTCAAATCGCATTAGTTTTTTTACTCAAAAAATATATACAATATCTATTGAAAATGTTGTTAACAAGATTTCATTGGGGTTGAGCCTTTACTAAAACCTAACGATAGTTGTAATGAAAAAAAATTATCATATATTTTATCTTGTAAAATAATTCTTGAAATTCGATTATTTTTCAGAAAAAAATCCAATAAGATTTCTGTTCAACCTAAATCACTCTTAGAATAATATTAGTTATATTTTTTGGGGTTATATAAAAATTCATACCCAAATTACTTAACATAATAAATCCTTCATATAGGATTTCTAATATAATGTGATTAACTATAATATTTCTCCCAGTGGTATCAAATATGGTGTGCATTCATGCCTCACTCTGACACACCATGTGAATACTATGTTAATACCCAGGATAGACTTTGTAAGGATATTAACTAGGGGGAACTTAGTTATAAAGCCTATATTCATTACTAGTATACTAAATGTGATTTAATTTAAAGGAGTACCACATAATAATTAATTTACTAGACTATTATAATTTTATACTAGAAATATATTAATCTTATAGACTAATCATTTCGGTTTTCATTAAGGTATACTATCATATTCCAAATAATAATAATTTAATACTCAAAATTAAATAAACCGTGTAATAATATAGACTGATGTGACATAATACATACTCATATTTTTTTCATATCATTTAAATAATATAAAAAAATAAATCCCAAAAAATAATCTCACATTCCTCTAAACTAATGATTTACTATCTATGAGGACTAGTCATAAATGAAAATTATTTTTAAATGAAATAGAGAATATTTTTACTTTTTTGAATCGTACTTCTCTCACTTCTTGATTCCATATTAGATATACTCATCTTAATAACATATGGAAGGGAAATATAAGTAAGGGATGAGACTAAACACACATTAATGGAAAGCCTATTAATATTTTATCAATGGTAAGATAATAAGAATACAAAATAGCATAATCAAGGAAGAAATATCTTATTAAAAAATTATGTAATATAAGAGTTGTACATATGTATCGATCAAAGGGAATGTAATCACAATGTAAGATCATATTAAATGGAAAAATATTATGGAAACAGGATAATATAGAGATGTTCTATATAGAATTACATAATTGTATATAATAGAATTATCACATATTCATATTCAAACTTATTTATTCTACTGTAAACATATTTAATTGAATCTAGTTTACCCTCATTCTTGGGAATGTAAATAATAAAAATCAAGTTCTCAATCAATATTGGGAGTGTAGATAATCACCATAATGTTCATACTTAATCTTGTGAATTCCTTTGATCTTATTTTTTTTAAATAATAATATAAATATAGGTAATATGCATCTTGATTTACTTAATCTTGTGATCGTACATAGTCTTATTTGGGTTCATTATAATCTTCTTTACATAGTGAGAAATAAAATATTATTCAATGCATTGAAAAAAGATACAAACCCAACCCATCATTATCCATACATATTTGGGATGCAAGAAAACAATAAATCAGTATAACATGAAAACCCATGGGAATTAAAATGGTTTTCATTCATCACATCATAAATAACCCATGGAATGAAAAATGGGTTCATAACAAATAATGTTTGTCTCACCAAAATTGACCTAAATAATGTAAATGGTAGATAATTAAATTTCAATCACCTCTAAAATATATTTCAAATGAAAATTTAGAGTGTAAATAAGGAAATATAACTTCCCTAAAAACTAATCCTTCATAGATAATGAGGAAAACATGTAGTGAACTTGTAATATTTTATAGGTAGTTCTTTTAAATTTGTTATAAGTTATAAAGTTATATGTCACATATAAAGGATAAATAATTTGCTGAATGGCATAAATTAATAAATTTTTTAAAAAATGAAATAATAAAATAAATAATTGGAGAGTTATCCAAATAATAAATTTTGGAACAAACATCAAGCTTTCAAAAATGTTTTGTGAAAACAATTAGAAATAATATACATTTTAATAATAATATTAAATAATGTTTCCTTAAAAATTATATAAGGTTTTCAAATAACTGAACATAAAATGTTTGATAAAATTTAATTTTCAAAATAACAATCAATAATAAATAAATATAATTTCATAAGGGTTATCAAATTAAATGTGGAATGTAAGATAAATAAATTTATTTTTAAAGGATGGGAACCGTTTTCTTAATATTTCGATATAACTTTGTTAATACCCATATCATGTAAAGATAAACCCAAATATATTTTTAATATGATATAATGGAAATATAGTTTTAACATGTGGAAACACAATATTCAGTTTCCCATTATAAAGGAGAGAATTATTAGGAAGGAAAATTTTGGGAAATGAGTTTAAAGCATCATTAAATATGATAAAAATCAATTTTAAATTTTTTAATGGTTTTAGTAATAAATTCATCAATGTAATTATTTTGATCAAAAAAAATTCATTGAGTAGTTATATGAATTTAAATATCATTAAATAATAGAATAAAACTATTTGGTAAATCCGTACTCAAAATCGATTCTTTATCACTGAAGAAATATTTTGAGATATCAAAAATACCAATGACATTTAAAAAAAATTCTAAATAAACCAAGAGATATATACTATTGAATAGAAACTAAATTTCAATAAATATAAAATAATAATGCGTAAAAAATATTAATTTATAGTAGATAAATTATTCCAAATAAAAAATGGTGTATAATATTAAATATGTCTCAATGGATGAAAATTGAGGAAATAATATATAACATTGTATCCCATCATACTTGTAAGGACTCTAAAAACATAGATAAAAGATATAGTTACAATAATATAATGTTTCATAACCATATTCCTATGAATAACCTTTTATAAAAATTATTTGACGTTATTTTTATATTTATATTATTCTAGGATTATATATTTTCTATATCAGGTGTGAGTAATCCTGATTATTTCAAACAAGTTTTAGAAATGGTCTGATGTAATTCATTTATCTTCCAATGTTCATCTCTTTCAAATAATAAATTTGAGTGGATTTTTTTTTATAATTTTATAATTTTATTTCATAATTATTTAAATTATTTTCATGATGGTGAATTCAATGATGAGATTGTTTTGGTAATTTATAATGGATAGTATGTGTAGTCATAATTAGTTACGTGGATGATTATATTACCAATAAAAATATCAAAAATAATTATTAATTTATTAAATCCTTATATTAGGTTTTCAAATCCATCCATCATATAAATTTATTGGATTAGTCCAATATATGGTAAAATTTACCCAACAAGAACATGCTACAATCTACAAGTGATTTTGGTAATGGATGAAATTTTATTGTTCTATTATCATCATAAATGAATTATATTGTCACTATTAATATTTTATTATGGAAATGAATGAAAATTTTAAAGATGTATAAGAAAAAGGTACAAGATAAGTTTGTTTTAAATTGTCTATAAATCATTCATTATCTTGGTATATGGAGTTGAATTTGTTGATTTTATAAAAAATATTTTTTTCTAATTTTAAATATATAAGACCTAATTTATATTTAAAAAAAATAAATCTTGTAATAAATAACATATTTATTCTCTAAACCCATTTCAAGCACCATACTGGAATGTTGGTTTTGTAAAAAAGAAACATTTCATTAATATTAGTTGTAGTCCACACAAAAAACATGAGAAACATTGTAAATTTTTCAATATAAAGGGAGTGGAATAGATAATGGTTATTCCATCAATATAAAAAAGTGCTATATTTTTATACTTATTTAATTATATTCGTTAATAAACTACGGGATGTAATATGTAATACATACAATGAAAATTTGGATCTTCACTTGAAGAATCATTTAGAAATGGAGGACATAAGGGCATCATCAGGGAAATAGGGTTTGAAGCATGTATGTGGGTTTTTCCAAAATTATATTAGTTATATATTCTTGAGAACATATATATAGGGATGTAGAATAAATTTGGTGGATGTGAAATCCATTTGTAGGTGTAATTGGGTGAAAAACATCATAAGAGAATGTAATGTAAAGGATATGAATGGAATTGCATGTGATTAGGTAATTTAGGAAGGTAAATTTTTTTGATAAATGTATATATGAGTTATCAACATAGAAAATATTATTCTATACATTATACATGTAAAATTTATTTAGACAAATTCAATCCACATAAAATGACACATATTAACACAAACTAGTCTTTTGTAATATATAACCCTGGGAATTATATTATCGCTAAATATATATGATGACCTTTAAAACCAAAGAATGGATTGGTTACTACAGATTTCCACTAAATTTAATCTAATTAAACTAATATATATATATAATAATATTTTATAAATTGTATATTATAATGTGTGGAAAAAACCTTTTTGTAGAAAAAATCATTTTAATGGAAAATAATTCTTTGTATTTATTGACATTGATTTCTATTTAAATGATTATAACTATAGTTTTATGTAAATTGTAAACATAATATTAATGTCTTTTTTAATTGTATCTGTGATATTTGAAAAATAAAAATTATTAAATTATTCTTCGAGGAATATGTTTTTTTATTCAATGGAAACTCATAATTATCCTCAGAACATAAATATATAGCTTAGAGTGTAATTAAAAATAAAATATAATATGAACATGTGGATAAAAGGTTTATAAAAAATTATAAAATAATATTTATAAAGGATAAAAGGATTATATAGAAAAAAATTTCACGTATACGATACTAAATGTTTTTTGAAAAAGTGTGTCTTTGTACTTAAAATTTCTAGGTAGTATACATTATACAATTTCAATAGATTTAATGATTTATATTATTTTATTAAAAATAATTATCATTTTTCTTCTCCCAATTAATCCAAAAACAGAATATCACAAATAAAATGACAATTAAAAAAATGGAAAAAAGAGAGTTCAAATTATAATAAAACAATATTTATTTTTCAAAATGGTGAACATGGGTTTTCTAAGGTTAAAAATATATTTTAAAAATCAGGGTTTTACTACGTGACTGAATTATTAAATTTTTTTATAAAATACTATCTCAATCTCAAATACATCTAAATTAATAATTTTTTTAACTTTTGTAAAAATATATTTTCGATATTCATATTATATTATATTGTTTTAGAAAAATACGAAAAATTGTTTTTAAGGGAAAAATGTTATACAAAATTTGAAAAAAAAATTCATTTCAAAAAATTAAAATTATAAAACTTATAAATGTACCTTTTATGTGAAAAGTAAAATACATAATGAAAGTAATTTATTTTTAAATTCCACTTTAAATTATTAGGTGTTATTGATCATATTTTCTTGAAATTTATAATTTCTTATTGATGATTTATACAAGTGGTTTTATTATTTCCAAATTTTCAAAATAATATTCATCAATTATATCACATCTCATTTTAGTTTTTTATACATTTTGAATAAATCGGTCAAATATGGTATTTATATAGGGAGAAAATATCCCTAAATATTATAATGTTCTAGCCACATATATTTGGCGTATAATATTTTTTGAGGATAGTTTTTATAAGTCCACAGCATTGTGTTGCGATTATTCATACCGTGACATCACTTCCTTTAGATAATCCATCAAATAGTGTTCTCACCGTGAATCTTCCTATTATTACATAATAATATTCTGAATATATATATTATGTACATACTTAATTCTTATAATAATAATGATGAAACCATTACATCTAGTGTTACCTATCATAGAAAAGAGACATTGAAAACATGCTTCTTAATCATCATTAAAAGATATATTATAATATTACATTCTAGATATGGAAAATAATAGAGATAAACTTTTTCCTTGTACTTTAACATAGAATAATTATGATATTAAATAAAATTGATCTAAATGAAAAAAATTAACTTCCCTAGACCACTAGTAATCTCACTTGTCTATGAAACACGATCTCATGTCATTATAAATTTCGGTGTCATTTCAGTGTAATAACCTGGCTATTTCAGTATCTGTCTAGGGCTCATTTACAAGTACATTTTTTTTGTTTTTATTACATTTTGGGCTTTACCTGTTGGTGTATTTAGGTGATATTTTGAGAAAAATGTAAGAAATAGGGTTGTGCATGGCTGAGACTTGGTTAAGAAAAACCATGAACCCTATCCTAACAAACCATGAAACCCTAGACAGAGGGGATTTTTGCAGTTGGAACACGGTTTGTCTAATAGTTTTCCAACATATGAGTAAATATGATCCCATATAAAATAGCTGCACATTTTAGGAAAAAAATTAGGAAAAATATGCATATTTCTTCAGAAAACCATGCAAGGGATTTATGATCACCCAAAATGTAGTTTCTTAATTACCTGACCCCATAATTAATCCTAAAACTAACCCCATTCAACAACGGAGTTATTTCACAATTTTGGAGTTCTATGGATAAATTCTAATCCTTCCATACTATTTTTATTCGGGAATTTAAGCCTTGATAGATAATCCATACCCCTCCTAGTATATGAATTTTACCCCATTGGTTTTGTGTTAATTCTATTTTCTTATTAAATATTTTAGAGGAGTTATTATTCCTTATTTATTAAATATAGATATGGATTTTTAGATATAGATATGGGATTTTAGTTAAATATCTACATTATAAATATCTTGATTCTTTTATTATTGATTTAGGATTTTAGATCCGGATCCCATTATATATCATTGGGCTACTCAAATTTTGGGTACTTTCATTTGGTGATTGTTTTTCGGAAAATTGATGTAGGTGGTATATAATTAAAATACCATTGAACATATTTAAATTATTTGTATGTGTTTTTTTTAATTTAAATTTTATTTTTATAAATTTAATAATTTATTAAATTAGTTAATTTGGAGAATCATTTAATTAATGAGATGTAAAATGGATATTTTTGGAATTACAGATTTGATGAAAAATAATTCTTGAATTAATTATGAGATATATATATTGTTTACTTGAGAGAATTAATTGATGAATTAATTATGTGGTATTGATGTTAAGAGTTGAGATAATTAATTTTGGAATTATTTATGGGATTTTGAGTAGTAGATATTGATTAATTAATAAATTAAATAATTAATTAGTTAAATTTAATTAATTAATTTTGGAATTAATTAAGTGGTTTTATTTGGTTAGTTGGTTTTTGAGTTATCTAATAGAATTTTTTTATTTAACAATTTATTAAATTTCTAAAGGAATTGATGTCAATAATTAATTATTTAATTAATTATGTGTTTAATGGTAACACAGTCATTTAGTTGTAAATTAAATAATGGAAACATGGTCCTCCTAATGAATGTGGTATAAATGGTAACATAGTCATTTAGTTGTGAATTAATTAAGGGTAACATGGTCATTCTAATGTATTTGGGGTGAATGGTAAATTTTTTATTTAGTTTTGAATTAATGAATGGGAAAATTTTCATTCTATTGTTTATTGTGTGAATGGTAACATGGGAATTCATGTGTGAATTAAATAATGGTAACTTCCTGATTAGTTCCTGAATGGAATTTGTGTTTTCTAGATAGGTTAAGGAAAATTCCTTGAGATAGATGGATGATTTCCAATGGAACATTAAGGGGGGAACTGAACATGGTTTGAGACCCTCTTAGTGAGTTTTCAATTTTTTTATGGTTTCATTTGAGAAAAATGGAATATACATTGACATGGAATATTTTTTTTTAGTTTTGATATTTTATATATAGTTTTTTTTTCATGATATATTGTTATTGTTCACGGTTATATGTTATTTTGAGATTGATTATTTATATATATTTATTTAATACTCTATTAATAGAGTTTGTAGTCTCCCCATGATTGATATTACACCCTCACTAGTAGTCTATTCCCTCTATCATATGGGGAGGTGTGTTTGAGTTCATGTGACCAACTAGTTCGAGGAACTGGTGTCTGTCACTTGGGTTGGGACATTACAATGTGGTATTAGAGGAGTTCTCATTTCTTTTTTCTTTTGCCTTACTGTTGATGGCATCGTAGAAAAGAGATTAGGATGAGTATGGCATTATTTATGAGATTTTCCTTTTGAGTAGCTAACCCATATATGGGGAAGAACCCAAGTACCTAGAGTGGGATTGTTGTTATTGTTTTTTTCTATTACAATTGGATATTATTTTTCCTTGGGAGAGAAACTTGTTTTGTACTATGATTATTGACGTTTAGATTTTATGATATTTGACTGTTATCCTAGTATAAAATGATATTTAAATTTACATGCATCATCATAGGAAGTAAGGTCTATTGTGACCAGAATCATTTTATGCACACATAAGAAATAAGGCTATGGGTATGTTGGTAAGCATGAAATTTTTTTTTCCAGGCTTGTGAAATTGAAATGAAAGTGGTTCCTAATATGATATTAATAAATATAGAAAGATGACAAAAAATGAGAATAAATGGGGTTCTCAAAGTAAATATTGAATAATGATAATATGTTTACCCTTGTCAACCAAGACATAGGTGTAGGATGGTTATGGATAGTGATAACTCCTCAGTTTTGACCACATTGTAAAGATTTGGTGAAATATTTTTTCTGGATTTTTGTGTTTCCATCTTACATAAATATTTAGATTTCAAAAACATTTTCACATGGTGTGTGTTTTTATTTTTTAGATTATTACACTATGACGATTCTAGTTGAGAGGATGATCATAATACTTCGTTAGGAATGCTCCTCCAGTAGAGGGACCTATGGAACTGATTGTTCTAGGTGAGGATGTCTTGGAGCAGTTCTAAGAGAATGTTTCTTGCTTCATGTATTTCATGGGAAGATTCCTATAGTGGGATGTGAAGACTATGTATGATTTGACAAGATATATTCCACTACATCAGTATCAATATTTTACTAGAGAGGGTAGAACTGAGGGAGATTTTTTCTGGGTTTATTATATTGAGACTATACATGACCACATGGAAACTAAATCTAAGAGGAGGGTCAATTTTGATACATACATGCAATGAGGATAAATTATGCACTTGTTAGACATTCAAGAATTCAGTAGATAGGAATATGGTATGTTAGGGAATAACATTTTGGATAGGTTTATAGATCATTTCTATCTAGAGATGGTGATTAAGGAGATAATAACTAAGTTCATGAGTTTTACTCTAAATAGTATGTTTGTGATAGACTATGCTTGACATTTTACAGTGTTGTGATTCATTTCTCCAACGTTGGATGGGAAGTTGGAAATGGAGTACCCGTATAGTGGGATCAACACACAAGACCCATCACATGTGATTTTTCCGTAGTAGGGTAGGTTAGAAAACATTTAGAGATAGTTCCCCCAAACCAACAATTGATTTTTGATCTTGTGTAATGATGGGAAATCTACATATGTTCCATAAGACACAGTGGTAGATGGGTATTGAGGGTACAATAGGGGAAATTCTGAGTGTGTGAAGGGTACCTTCAGCACTATATTTGTCTGGAAACTTGAGTTCTATTGGGTGAGGAGGTAGACCTAGTAGATGTTGAGATTCCTAGAAAGAGTGATTTTATCAGTAGAGTAGTGGATCATTTGGGAGTCACACTACATCATAGTCAAGTGGGGAAAAGTAGTTTCATTTGTTACTTCCTATACTTTTGGGTAGTGTGTGTAGATGATCCATTTAGAGAGGTACTATTCTTGTAGAATCTACTTCATCTTGTTCATAAATTGATACGGGACCCTATTGTACCATTTTTATGAAAAAATTGTTAATGGTTGGATCCTAGTGGTGTATTTTTTGAGTTGTGTTATGAATATAGATACAAAATTGGGGGTAGGTCTAGAGATATTTGTTTATGTATGGGGTGTTCTATAAAAGTCGTCATTATCATTTTATATGGGTTCTCTACATACAAGAAATTCTAAGCTTCAACCTAATTCTAGGTATGGACTAACAAGTAACATACCACACCCACATTTTTCTTACCTGAAGAGTGTAATATTTATGTCTCATAAGGGTGAACACTATATTCACTATGTAGAGTGGAGTATCTAGGTATGAGGAGAAATAAAAATTACTCATCAACTAGGAGAGATCGCATCCTGTGTTTCTAATCTATCACTAGATGATAGAGTTGTCAGGTAGTGTTTTTTCTACCTAGGGTGGACCATTTTTTGGATATATTTTTAGAAGGGTTCTCAAGGATAACACCTGATAAAAACATAGAATTCACAATTGAGCTCATATTGAAGGAAAATCTTGTTTCTATTCTATTAAATTGAATTGCATCTAGAGAATTTCAGTATCTCAATACTCAGTTGGAGGATTTTATGGATAAGGGATTTATCAATCCGAAAATGTTTCTAGGGGGTTCAATTTTTTTTTAAATAATGACTGTGGGAGTTTGTGACAATTTGTTAACTTCTGGATGTTGAACCAGATGAATGTGATGAAATGGTATCTTATCTTGGGTATCAGTGATCTATTTGACTAGTTATAGAGGAGCTTGTCTATTCTCATAGATTTACATGATATTAGGATATCATAATCTCATAGTTCATACTTTAGATGCACCATGTACTACATTAAAAATATGGTATAGCCTATATGAGTACTTAATTATTCTACATTGGTTGATGAATGCACCAATAATGTCTCTATCCTTGATGAAACAAATCTTACATCTGTACCTGGATCCATTTTTTGTATTGTTTTTGGATGACATATTGGTATACTATAAAAGTCATAATGATCATTCCCATCATTTTGAGATCTCCATGAGTACACCGAAATAGCATCAACTATACACAAATCTATCAGAGTCTTGATTTTTGATTGATCACGTACATTTATGGGTAACATCATCTCAGAGGAAGGTGTGTGAGTAGATCCTCGTAAGGTTTAGGGATTTGATTCTTCAGAGATTCCCAAGAAACTATTCTATATCCAAATATTTTTTGATTAGATTGATATTAAAAGAACTTTATCCAAAAAATTTCCCATAGTAAAATGACTCTTTTATTAATGATGAAAATAGGGATAAATTTTGAATGGTTGGAGGCCTGCGAGAATGCATTCCTAAAGTTGAAAATGTATTTTAAATATGCACCAATATTGATATTTCCCAAGCTAAGTGAGGAGTACATGATGTATTAAGATTCTTATAGTACTGGTCCTGAAATTGTGTTGATGTAAGGACATATAGTTGTGGTGTATGGTTCTCGGCAGTTGGGGTCTCATTAACAGAAATACCCTATGAAGGACCTCAAGTTAGCTGCAATATTTTATTCCCTAATGTGTTAGAAGCATTATCTTTTGTGAGAAATGCTTACATTATATAAGGATAAAGAGATATTAAATTATATATTTTCACTGTGAGAATTGAATTCCTATTATTTTTGGTGGGTTGATTATATGAATTCATTCTATTTCGATATATAACATATTAATGAAAAGTGGAATAGTGTTCCTGATTCGTTGGTTAAGAAAACTCAAACTCAATCTATTAGGGATTCTAGTGCTGAGTGGAAGATGATGACCTTTATAGTGGAGATGAATTTCGGGGTTTATAAATGTCATGAGAATATGACTCTAGTATTGGTTTTAGTGGAGATTACACTTTTTAGACAGATAAAGATAGACAATATGAGGATACCAAATGATTGAACTTAACAAAAATCTTTTATGGTGTGAAGACATCGTGGGATAGTACGATTGATGAGGATATGATCATGTACATCATGAATCAGGTTATTATTCCTAATATCACATGATAGGATCTAATACATGAGTTTTATGCCGTGAAGTTTATGTTACATCTAGGAGTGACCAAAATGTTCAATGAAATTTGATGAAAAAAATAGGTGATTGGGCATGGAAAATAAGATAGCAGGGGTTATGAGATGATGCTACATATATCATCAGGTGAAGTTATATAATCAACAATACAAAGGGTTATTGTTATCTTTACATATTCTTAAGTGGAAGTGGGATGACATGAGAAAGTAATTTTTGGTGGGTCTCCTCAGGACACCTTAGAAGAATGATTCTATCTATGTTGTTATGGATAGACTGATGAAGGAAACACATTTATTTCTTTTATGGACGACTTTCTAAGAAGCAAAAATTACATATTTTTATGTTAGAGAGATTGTCCATATGCATGGGGTGCCAAAAACTATTATTTCATACCATGAATCTCATTTTACATCATGATTCTGGCATGGATTACAGAAGGTTCTCTGTACATTATTTTTGTTGCGTATGTCTTTCCACAAATAGAAATATGAAAAGATGTAGTGAACTATATACGTTCTTGAGGATATGTTGCGATTGTGTGTTCTAGACATTGGGGGATCTTTGTAGAAGCACTTTCTTTTTGTGGAGTTTTTCTATACCAATGGGTTTTAAGAAATGATATATATTCAACCATATTAGGATCATTATGGTAGGATATGCAGATCACCGTTATGCGGGATGGAGGTAGTTGAGGTGGAGTTGATGGAAATGAGTCTTGTTCATGATAAATTACAGTAGTATTAGTCGATTAAGTAATGTATGGATACAACTCATAGTAGACAGAATTCATGTACTTATAGATTTCGATGACCGATAGAGTTTATATTGGGTGATCATGTATTCCCTCACTAAGGGAACGTTAGCATATATGTTTGGTGGACTGTTTGAGGTGGTGGATAGAATCTGTGTTGTGGTACAGTGATTGGATATTCCAAACAAATTCTTTTATATTCATGGAATTTCCCATGAATCACAGCTACAGTGGTATCACACCGACCCTTCTCATGTGACCGTCCTGGATGATGTTAATATTGAGATAGATATATCCTTTGAGGTGAATCTAATACATGTGTTGGAAAGTAATGAGTATTTATTGTATGGAAATTCTATTCTGATAATTATTGTTTTATGGAAACATCGATGATTTGAAATGGAAACTTGAGAAATGGGTGAATAGGTGAGGGCTCAGTGGTCCAATTTTATTGATATTAAATCTTTATTATTCTTGGCAGTGTAGCTTGTGTGTGATATATTATAATGTGGGGAGAGTGTAAAATACCAACATTTAGAGGAGTTTTATTTCTTTCATTTGTAGGAAACATTTTTTTAGAGTTGTTTTCTTCTCAATTAGTCAAACCTTGTGGTTTGTTTGAGTATAATTTTAATAATAGTTGATGAAAGGGGGTTGTTCATGGTTGGAAAATGGTTTGGGAAAACACCACTACCTTCTATATAATAGATTTTCATGGTGGGAACATGATTTTTCTAACTGTGAACCCCTTTAGGAGTAACTGTGCACCCATATAAAAGAGTTTCACAGTTTAAGAACACGATTATGGATAATCGTGTTCCTCGTCCTAGCAAACCATGCATGATATTTAAGTTGACAAAAAATTATTATTTTTTACCCGTGCCTCCAAATTAATCTCAAATTTACCCCCATTCGTCCCTAAGAGATCATTCTTAATCATAGAGATCTCCATATGAATATCAAGCCTTCTTGGCCTCTTTTCTTTATCACTCAATGACCATATCATATATTCATACCTCTCCTAGTATGTGTATTATGTCCTATTATTTTCTAATTCATTCATGTTTCATCTTAAAACCTTGAAAGAATATATTTTTATGTGTTGATTATTTATATATCATTTTGGGTGATCTAGATCTAGGATTGTTGATCGATATGTTAATAAGAAACATCTTGATTTCACTAATATTGATTTACGGATTTAAATTATGATCTCATTCTTCCTCATAATGCTACATACATTTTGTGGATTTTAGTTTAGTGATCATTCATCAATAAATTGGGGTAGGTGGTATATAATTAAAATGACATAAAATCTATTTAAATAATCAGTATATAATTTAATAGTTTATATTTAATGTTAAAAAGTTGTGTTATTTATTAACTTAATTAATTTTATGAAATAATTATTGGAGGATATGAAAATTTTTTATTTTATGAATAAAGGATTTGAAGATAATTAATTGTATAATTAGTTATGAGATATCTAAATTTTTTATTTGAGGTAATTAATTGATTGATTAATTATGTGTTATTATGAAAGATAATTCTAATAATTAATTATGGAATTAAGTGTGGGATTTTGAGTAGTCAATATTAATTAATTAATTGATGAACTAAATAATGTATTTTACTGTATTTATTTAATTGGGGGCTTAATTAAGGGGGTTAATATAGTTATTTAATTGTGGCTTTAATTAATGGAATTCTTGTATTTAACTAATGGTTGAATTAGTAACGAAATTTATGTGAATAATTAATTGCTCAATTAATTATGGAGTGAATGCTAACATGGTCATTTGGATGTGAATTAAGGAATAGTATCATGGTCATTATAATATATGTGGTATAAATTGAAACATGTTAATTTAGTTGTGAACTAAATAATCGCAATATGTCCATTTTATTGTGTATGGTTTTAATGGTGACATCATCATTAATTAGTGAATCAGTGAATGGGAACACAATCATTCTATTATTTAATGTGTGAATGGTAGAATGATCATTCAAGTGTGAATTAGATAATGGTAACAAAGGAATGTTGAGATATAATATCACGTATAAATACATAAGGCTATAGTATGAGCCGAAGTAGGTATTAAGGCATGGTTTTCTATGGGAACCAAGGAGTTAAGTGGATAAATAATGATTAACTGATAATTTTATAACTATTTACCAAGGAATTGTAATTATTTTCCTTATACAACCATATACACATGATTTTTACTATATATATTTTTATATAGAATTGGTGGTTCGATATAGAGTTGTACTAACACCCTACTAGAGAAGCCTGATTGTTACCCAAATAATCATTGTGTTTTCTAGATAGGTTATGGGAAAGGGCCCTGATATGGATGGATTATTTGGTATAGATCTCAGATGAGGGAACTCGATGTGGTTCATGAACAGCTTGGGGGTGTCTTCAATTTATTTATCATCATTTTAATTTTAGACACTTGACACATACATTGACATGTAATATTCTCTTCTATAGTGTTAATAGTATATTTCTAGTATTTTTATTATGAGATACTGTTATTGTTTATATTTATATGTTATTATTATATTATCAATTTATTTACACTGGTGTATTACTCTTAAAAAAGATGTTATAGTATAACCATGATTGATATTAGACCCCCTATGCTAGTTGGAAACCTCTAACATACAAGGAGTCAAGATTGGGGTCTATTGATCAATCAGTTTGGGGCACCAGTGTGTGGAACTCTGGTTGGGACATTATAGTCGGAGAGTATTTATAGTAATATGGAGCCATTTTGATTGATATATTTGATATTCACCTATTATTAATCATGACTAAATAATATTAAATGTCAATAAATATCATTTATTATATAATAAAATCATATAAATTAGTTTTGTGAAATTATTTTGATCAAAAAATATATTCTTATGCCCATACATTTTAAACAAAAAATATTATATTCAAATAACGATACATTATATAATATTTATATAATATATTTTTCACTTCATTGTTAATATATATAATATTAATATATATTCCAAACCCATTGTGATATTTTTTATATCTTGTTACCTATTAGATGTTTGAAATTTAAAGTCATTTGTGGAGAAATTCATTTATTAGTTATAAAAACATATAATGCATTACATTTTTTTCATATGTTATGAAAAATGAATTCCTAAAAAACATACAACACACCAACTAACCTATTAGATACATTGGGAACTCGAGAATTTCAAATGAATATTTTATGATCACTCTACCTAATTATATATAAATGATTTTATATAATCTATATATCTTAACAGAATTCACTAATGTCATTACTATTTTATAATTATTCCATATGTTTATAAACCAAAGTGTTTCCTTTTGTTCATTTCATATAGACATGTTTTTTAATGTTCCTCCAAATAAAGTGTCCTTTATAATAAATTTCACTATATGATGATCATAAAATTATTTGTTGATGTGTAGAATTAAAGAAATATTAGACATTTTTATTGGTGTGTTGGTTTTTTCAAAGGCTATCCCTTTGACTAATCAATCAAGCTTTTTTGGTACCATCTTAAACCCTCCACGACTAGTTTATCTTGAATACTAGACATCAATATAAAGTCATAAAAACTATGAAATTATTGATTTTATATATATTTATACATGGAATCCTTGACTTCAATTCATATATGTTAGTCAACCATATCATTTTTTCATTTGATGCATCATTTTTAGAAACATGATTAATAAATAATTGTATATATACTACCCATAATCATTAACACACCCATCCTATTTTTTCAGGGATTTATATGTATTATGTATCTTTATAACTTATTATACCATTAGTATTAGTGGAGTGAATAATTTTAATGTTTAATCATGCACATCAAGATCCTTAACCCATAGAAGTTATGTCTACAACCAAAATCTATAATCAATTTATATTTCATTATCAAAACATAGTTAGTCATGAATATATATTAATATAAATATATATATATATATGTCTACAGAATTATTAATAGACATGTGTTATTTGATTTATGTTTTTTTTAGAAGAAATATATTTTTTAAAATTATTATCAACAAACACCTATGGGGTTTTCCCCAAATATTCGTACCATATTGCATGTGATATGTTATCCAATATTTAATATAGTTAATATATGATTTGTTGTTTCAGTGTTGTTCGAAAAAAAATTCCGGAATAATTTATGGTTAATTTTCAATATATATATGACTACTTATTGTTATTACATTTAATTAAATTACTATATTGATGTATATAAAGTAATATGAGTTTCTTAATACCTTTTATATTAATATATAATCCATCCTTAATTGGATATGTTTTCATACAATAATATATCTTAATGGTTCCTCCATATTTATCAACTTCTCTTATTTAACAAAATGATATTTTCTAAAAAAATAATAGCATCTCATGAACTATATTAATTTACCACTATCATTAAAATAGTTTATGTGGCCCTATTTAACTAGTTTTAAAATATTTTGGCCATAAAATTATTTTTAAATGACACTTTATCTAAAACCAAAAATGTAGTTTGTAAGTATTCCTAATAACTCCTTTCAATAGAGACTAGAAATATTGTATGTTTATAAATAGGTAAACTGTATTTATTTTTATTTGAAAAAGAAATATATTTCCACAATATAGTAGTAGTTTTATGATTTATTTATATAATTCATTTAAATTGACATATGTGATTTATGAGTTATTGAATAATTTCATTTTTACGAAGTATCAATAAAATATTTTTTCCATCTGTGAAATAATTTATAATTTTTTCCAGCTAGACTCCAAGATAAATGTTTTTAACAATCATTAAAAACATGAATAAATAAATTATGAAAATTTATAGGTTGTGTATTCTACTGGATGATGTAAGAATCATCCATTATCATCCTCATACAGAATTCACCATATTTCTTATAAATTTTCAAAACATTTTTAATTCTTCAATTATAATATTTATATTTATATATATATGAACATATTATTAATTACCAATAAGTAAAATGTAAATCTTATATTTATTATTGATTATTTTTTATATTTATTGTTAAATCTAATTTGATATATTGTAATTATCCCCCAAAAAATTCCATTCAATATACAATGAAAATACCCATATATTAATTACAATAATACTGAATCCTTTGTCTATATAAAATACATTGTAAGGGAAAAAATTCCCTAATAGTTCATAATATTTTCAAATTTTTATTTTATTATTTTCACCCTAAGGTGTTGGGAAATAATTTTCAAACAAAATATATTTTCATTATAATGTATAGACCAAAGGATTTAGGACTGTATTCCAACATAATTGTATCCCAACATGGATGAATAAGGAAAACCTTAGGTTTAATGAATCTAACATAATATTAATGGGTAATCAATTTTCCAAATGTACTATTCACATTAAATAAAATATATTAATAATTGTAGATATGATTATAAGCTAAGAACCCCCTTTCTCGTCAAAACTGAAATTGTGTAGTGAGTACCTCATTTGTCTTCAAGAATATCTATTATATGAAATTGATATATAATATATGATATCATAGTAGAATAATTATCCATATACCAACTCTATAAATCCTTTTTCCTCACTATTGTTTTGGAAAATAGTTATATTTTTGGGGTCTAATACGAATAAAAAATTATATAATAATAGTGTAGTGTAAAATATATATTCCAATTTGAAAATGTAATTTTTGTGAGGAAATTACATAAATTAAAGAATTATCATATTTTTTTCATGGTTTAACAATCCTTTTATACAATATTTAAGACTAATATATTGTTCGACCACTTGAATAACAAAATGTGTGAGGGTGGAATTATTTATCCTATTTGGTATCATTTTTTTATCAAGTATTTACAACCCTCACTATAGAACAGTTATTGTACTCGAGTGAGGAAATTTATGTACATTGGGTACCTATTTCTCTTATTTAATCAAGACGGTGAGAAAAATTATAAAAATTTATTTTTGTAAGTTCCCTTTCAAACTGAGAACTGGAAACTCCTTATTATGTTCAGTAGACTCCCCATTACAGAAATGTTGAGAGATATTACTTCAACACATGGATCCAATTTTTTGTAGTACAAAAAAGGAAATTAAACCCAGTATAGATTTGGTTATTTAAACCTATTAATTTATTTTATACTTCATAATAATAAAAATACCAATGATGGGGTCCAAATTGATATTCATTTATGTTTTATCATAACTATGATGTGGAATTATATATAGGTAATATAAGTTAAGAGATTATGATGATTATTTGTAACTATTGATATTTTATATTTTACTTGTATTACTAATATTATGTTTATTTCACATAAATAATTAACCATTGATTATTACAATGTTAACATATTAGTATTTCATTTTTAATCTATCTTTGTATAATAATACATTTATTTATGTTGTAATGGCCATGATTTAGAATAATTAACCTTGTATTTGAAAAAAAAATAAAGTTATAATTGGGGAATGATCAATATATTAGATTAGATGATTATTTATTGGGAATACAATGAATAATTTATTGAATCTTGGGGAATGAACACTTGAGCCCATTTAGGCTCCATTTTGGATAGTTACACCTCAGTCTATTGTATATCATTTTTTGGGTTTCACCAAGCTTCAACCATAGAATACATTCAAGTATATATTTGATCTATATTTAAAATAAATTTACATCATACACAGGTTATGGGAACCATAAACGAGGTTCACATTACTTAATGTTTTGGAACGAGTGAAAGTAAAAAATAAGAAAGGCATGATGTCTCATGAGCCATCAAATTAATTTATGAAAACAATATCAACAAAAAATGAAATAAATAAATAAAAATAAGACATATGGATAGACTGATCGTTCTTGGACCCTGATCATCGCATTATTTAATAAATACATATTTAAAATTACGAGATAAAATTCATTTCATTTAATTATTTGTTAAGATTAAAAACTCATGAATTTGAGTCAATACATATCTCATTAATAAAAATTCATCGTATATTCTTATACATATAATATATTTAAGAGAAACCCATTAAAATTTATTTTTTAAAACAAATATTCAATTTTACATAATTTTTTTTAAAATAATTATATATCTTTTACATGGATGCAACTCAACAAGTGAATATTATAACATCGCATATTGTATTAATGTATTTTATAGTCTACTCATATGGAATATAGAACACACATCATGTTTCATCAATATATGGTATGTTTTTTATAATAAACTATACTAGAAACACTTGTTAGTTATTTAATTTCATTAGTTTTATATATAAAGAAACTATGTTCGATATCATATTTGATACACAACACTAATACCAATCAAACAATTTTTTTTTAAACGAACATTTTAACCTTGCCATCAATTTTTTTTATTTGGTTTAACAAATTTTTTAAATAAATAAATATATATATATATGTCTCATCATAAGTGTTCTGACATATTCTTTTTAAATAATCCCTCAAATTTTTTATAACGACCTTTTGTTTTCAAAATCTATTTTCATCAAACAAAATTATTTTGTTTTTGTGAAAATAAAATATTTTAAAATTTTTCTAGAAAGGTTTGAAATTTTATTTGAAAAAATTATTCCAATTTGTTTTATCATAATATGATAATCAAAATAGGGTAAAAATTTTAATTATTAGTAAAATATTGATTTTTCAGTGAATAGTCAAAATAATTTTTTATGTAAAATTTTATTTATTTTGATAAACTAAATTATATTAAAGTCAAATTATTAATTTAATTTTATTTCATGGAAAAATAATTAATACCGATTTATGATAAATTCAATTATTTATATTTAAATCGTCTTTATAATGGATTTTTACAAGTTTGTTTTTTAGAATAAAAACACATTTTTCATAAAACTCTTAAAAAATGCATAATATTTTTCAATTATAATTAATTAAAATAAAATAAAATGATAAATTTAAAAGATATTAGTAATATATATATATATGTGTATTAATGTACTTAGATTCATGTTATGAAGATTACTAGTTAGACAGTTAATGTAAGCCATGTTTTTCTTAAGAAACCATTTTTTTTTTGAAAACCACATTCCATCATCCTTATGTGTTTTATTGTAAAATAAATTATTCTAAATTTGTAAAAGTATTTCAATAATATGAATTCCAGCTTTTTGTCCATAATTATTAACATTATGTAACATGTTTAGCATTATATTCATAAAATATGAATATTAACTGTAGTAAATATATATTATAATAGTTAAAGGAAAATCGCAAGTTAATTAAGGGAAAAAATAATTTAACAAGGTCATATAAAAACATAACCCTAATAATATTAAAATGTATATTTTAATTTCAATATAATAATTACTATATTCCTTTAAAATACTTTATAAATTATTAATTTATGATTTTGAGAAAAATAGATTTTTTATACGTTAAAACAGAAATTGTATCAATGGTAAAGAAAAGTTTTAATAACGAATCATTTTTTATTAATTGGAGAATTTTTTAAATAAATATTAATTTAATAAAAATGAATTATTAAATAGTATTAATTAAATATAAATGATAATAAAATTTTATAATGTGAAAATGTATGTTTTTTTAGGGTCATAAAACTATTATTGTTGAAAAATTGAATTTCGTAATAAACAAATTATGATAATTAAAGATATTAATTTATAATATTTATGAAATTATTTTTATTTAATAAATATAATTTTTATTATCATAATTTAGATTTTATAAAATTGTGATTTTATCCAAAAAAATGATACAATTTCATTTTTGGGTAATCTGTTAATATTATATAAGTATATGGTGTGTATTACTACATCACAATGACAAAAACATTATCTAATATAAACCATATAATGAATCCAAGACAATACCAATATTTACCATTTAAAATAATGTGTTATTTGGTTATTTGATTAATTTTATAATGCCTTTTTGAAACCTCTAAATCAAATATAAAATTTAAATGTTTTAAAATCATTTATTTGTAAACATTACTGACATACATATAAAAAAGGGAAATATCTTAAGGAGGTCAACCATTTAAAATATAAAATAATTCAAATAATATATATTTGGTAGAAATCATGGTAAATAACCATGGGAAGTTTTTTAGTTTTGATTATTTTATGATATAGATTCTCAAACCTATGTTTGGTAATAAAAAATAAAGAACCCTCCTTTATTTTTCAATACAAATCACAAAGTATCTTATTACTCTTATCTAAAAGATATATTCCAATTCATCACTCATAAATGCCCTCTTTAGAGTACTCCAACATGCCCCGAGCACTAATTAAGATTCGCAAAGGATTTTAGAATCACTCACTAAAAGTAAAGGATATCCATCTCTTCCTTTTATTCATGAACATCTTTTGTGTTGTTCCTATTAATTTCCGTTCTTTCTAGTTTGGGATTGTTTTTTTAATATCTATTATTAAACAAAATTGGTATATATGATGACATACCAATTTACCCCTCATCAATCCCTCCCATGATTAATTATATACTTGATTAACATGTAGAAATTTATTAAGGGGACACTCTCGCTTTTTTCAATTAAAGACCCATATTTAAAAATAGCCTCTTGAATCTCAATTGGATGTTTTTTAATCAATTTTTACGTATTCCATTTCTATAAAATATATTTTAATTCAATGGATTAATTTTTATCCCCTCTCATTTTTACCACTACCAATGTTTTTTCCATGCTGAAATATAGTGAGGGAACATTTCATTCTCATCATTATAAAAGTATATTCTTTATTTTATTCCTCTAAATTCCAATTTCAAATGTTTTTTTATTATACCTATATCTCATACTATCCATTTGATTTAAAAATTATTATATACCCATTTCTCTCCTATTACACATATTTATGAATCTTTATGTATTTATTTTGTGCTTCCAAAATTTGACTTTTTATTTTCCATGTGAAACTATTATAATGTTAATACCATTTCCATTACCATTCTCAGGTATTCACCCAGACATACCTACAATTAATTATTTGGTGAATTACTTATTTTTAATCCATAGTAATTTATTTTGGAATCCATTTTTTCAAAAAAAAGATCATATTTGGAGTCATCTATGCGGGGCACTTATGGATGTACATGACACGAATATGATGGGTACACATATAATTATATAGAACTCCATTACATCGGGTAATTTTATAGTATCATAAAAAATAATTCATGGTACTTAGGGGTGAACCTAATCCATCACTTTACATTTTCCACCATGTTATGAAGTTTTTCTAGTTATCCATGAAAAATATTTATGATTCCATTTTTAAATATATTTCCTCTTTCTGATGTTTCCTTTAGGTTATCATTCTATAACATTAATATTTTTTCATGTTTAAGATTTTAGTAATTTTTATGTTACCTAAAATTTGTTATTTTAAACGTGTAAAACATTCCTCATGGTTTTATATGATTATTAACATATCAAGATTTATATATGACTACTAACATATCCATGTACCTAGGTTATATATTGTAGTTTTATATACAATTGAATATTTTGAGAATGTTAAAAATGGTTTTCATAATAGTTATGAATCTATTGTTAAATGTTGTTATTTAATGTACCTAATTTCCAAGAGATCCTAGTCTTCTTGAACTTTCAAGTTGTAATATGTGTAATATCATGAAATAAATTATGAACTATTGTTTAATAAAGAAAAAGGTTTTCATTTTTTGTATTGTTTGAATTTTTATTTATTTATGGGATTAGAACTTGGAAAATCTAGTTAAATTACTAAGGATAAGATTAAACATAAGAAAATATCCATAATTTTTTATTTTTTAGAGTTTGTGGTTTCTAAGACAATACATCTCTATCTAGATACTACAATTGGATGTGACTCCGGCGTAGATGTACCAAGGGGTAACACCTAAAATAAATATATTTAACTACACTCAATTGAAAATAAGTGCAAAAAATGGGACTTACTACACACATGGTTTGACACACCCAAAAGACATTCTATAGAGAATATGAAATATCATTATTATAGGAACAAGAATTATCACAAGATCCATTATTAGTAAAGTTAAATTAATAACTTATATTTTATTATATAAATTCATTAACTATGGAAATACATGTATTTCATAGGTTATACATTTAACTTTATTTTATTCTTGATTATTTGTATAATATTCTAAAGTAATCATCTCTAATTTTATCTTTATTTTTTTCAATGTATGGAAATATGAGGACCTGATTCATAAACCAATATGTTCATAAATTCAGTGAATTCTTAAATGTGATACACAACATGATAATAGCTTAAGTAATATATCATTAGTAATGTAAAACTAGCTATCACAAATTACCAAATAACAACTAGAATATAGTTTAAGGTAAAATGTAATCAAAAAAGAGGAGGAATAAGTATCAATGAAATTAAACTAATAACAAAGATAAATAAAAAAATTAGTATGATTTGGGTCAAAATGTAGACATATGAATTATGGGAAATAACACAAATGAACTAGAAGTTGTTTTATTTGTTGATAAATATTGAATAAATTATTGAGTGTCCAAACATTAGCCATTATGATAGAAGGGAATATATTACACACTATGGAAACCATTTTTTAGGGATTAAATAATTATCATTAATTATGACACAATAGTGATGTTGAGATTATTTTATTAATTAAAATATCAAATAAATGGTTTTAAAAATATTAAAATAAATATTATATAAACTATTTAATGTGATCCACTAATTTTATAGACACACATGACATTTTATAAATCTATTAAATCTTTTATTTTGAAGATATATTCTGTATATATTTTATTTAAATTCAAATAAATGAATAGTGTCAAAATTGACACTATTGTTATTTTATAAATATAACACAGTATAAAAAAATTTTAAAAAACACAAAAATATCTAAAAATTATAAATTAAAATTTATATGGTGGAAAATGTCATAAAGTTTCAAATTATGGAAAATTCACAACACATATGTAATTATTTATAATAATTTAAAATTTAGAATATTATTACCACAAATAAAGTTTAATTGATAAATAAGGATAAATCAAGTTGATAATGTCTAAAAAAAATTTTTAACATGTCTAAATTTCATTGGTTGATAAGAATACAACCCTATCTCATATAATATTCATATATGATACATTTTGGATGTTTTTAAGTGGGGTTGGGATTTAATATAAACTAATATTTCTTATATTTCCAAAGGTGCCCCTCTCCTCCCTTATAAAAGGGAACCTCCTCCCTCTCCTCCTCACACCTATTTGAGCCTTCAAGATCGGCCAATACCTGCCCATTTCACTTCCCCACTTCCCTAGAAATATCCTAGAGGTTATGGTTTTCTTCAAAGACCAATTGTAGTGCCCTAAGAGGAGATCTCAAAGAGGTGCTTCAAAGAAGAGGTAATGCCCGGTTCCGATTCATTCTTCTTTATTTCTTCTTCCACTTCTTATTCATTAGTTGTTTCATTATGAAGTAATAAAATCAGTATCACTCATATTATGATATGTTATTATAAGTATGAAACAACCCTATTTCACCATATATCCATCCTACGGAAAACGAAATCACCGCCCGTGCGTACGTACTGAATACCGTCTCCACACAGTGGTGTAATCTATTTTCCACCACCACCTTACTTGGATGGGTATAATGGTGTAAATAATGACTATATATGATAATTGTAAAGTGATATTGATTCTTATATATTATACATACACTCCAATACAATTCCACAATCATGGGAACGATATCATCACTCGTGCGTACGTACGGAATACCGTCTACACGATGTGATGCGACTCGTTCTACATGATCTTCATTGCATAATGATTATATAAATCAATTGAATGAATGAATATGATATATATTACACTAATACCAGTCTGGAAATGAGGTATCTATAACCTAAAAAGAAAAATAAGAACTTATTCGACAAAACACGCATAAGAACAAAAAGTAATAAACACCCAAATAACAATAAGTAATGAAATATTACTAATAAGAAGCTAAGAATATGACCATATATGATATCATAATAATACGTATGATTCTGGAATAAGTCAATAACATTATTTAAATCATTATACAGGAGGTTCGGACACTTACGAAGCAAATCGGACCTAAGGTAAGGGAAACATCACAATCTCATTTTTATCTGAGATTGTTTATAATTTGGTATTTATTGGGGTGTATTTTATCATCCACATCCATGTTTCCTCGATATGTAATATTTATATCCTTCTACAATAGTTTATATCCAATTTTACACTTCGGTGAGTTTTTAGTAAAAGATATGAAAGGAATCTTTTGTCAGTTTTCATACAAGGTACTTTTTGAATTTTGCGACAAAAGTACGCGAAGAATGTTTTTTTAACTTATACGGCATGAATGGATTTTTAAAACATTATTTCCAAGAATATTCCTTTACAAGTTTTCATGTTTATTTTTAATCAACATATTTTAGTTGTATGAGATGTTAAGAAAGGAAAATGTTTTTGAAGTAGAAAGGATATTTTCCTCAAGAATGGAGTTCAAGTGTTTAATCAAAATTATTTTCCATCTAAGATAATATGGGGTTCTGTTTCTATACCTATTATTAAATTGATTTGATTATGTTGTGATGGGATTATTTTTATGAATTCCTTTATCTTATATGAATTGTTTTATGATTTCATGATGTTTAAGAATCCCATTTTTATTACATGGGTAATGCAATGATGTATGATTTATGATTTTGTGGAACACATAAGAATGGTATCATTATGAGATGGGTGGGACCTATATCTCCCTCCAATGCATTGGGTAAAGATTATATATCTCATGAGATAGACATGGCTGGAATGGAAGGTTAAACCGGTTCAGTGAAAGAGGACTGAAACTAGGAGTGAACTCGGTTCAGAAATGGACTTTGTCCACTAAGATAGTCATGGCAATGAGTCTTGACTAATAAGAAATGATTCTATATGATTATGTGTGTATGTCACAAAGTTTTATGTTTTATGTTATGATTATTGGGATTACATTTCACTACTATGATTTATCCCATGTTATGAAATTATGATCTCTTTTGCAGGTTAAGATTTCCAAAAGTTATGTTCTTTTGTATATGATGTGATTGATATTTCTTTTTTTACCCTTACTGAGCATTTGAGCTCACCCTTTTGTATGTTTTATTTCCCCAGGTCAGGAAGAAGGTTATTAAGAAGGATATGCCAAAAAGGGACTCTAGATATGATGAAATAAATGGGAGGCAAAGTAGATGCTTTATGAACCAGTTGATTATGTTTCCCAGTTTCTAAAGACTTTATACCTATACGGTCCTTTCCTGGTTTTGTTATATGTTGTAATAAGTGTGCTTCAATTATGAAGTAATAACAATGTATGTAAAGTAAGGTTTGTTATAGTTGTCATCAAAGGTAAGGTATAGTCAACCTTTGGAAACTAGGATGTGAAAGCCTTAGTAAGAACCCTAAGGATAAGTCTAACCATAGAACACAATTTTAGTGTTTTAAAAATGGCCATGAACAGCCTATGATAAGACCTTAAGTGTGAAATTTTATTCTTGATTATGTGGTTTTCCTATTATAATTAGGGTTGCTCACACTATTCTTCTTGGTTTTAGTCAGTGGATAGAACCCGAATAAACCATGTTAATGTGGAATGCGACGGGCAATACAATGATTGTCCCCCTGAGCAACCAAATGTTATGGGAGATGGAATGGAAAATCTTGTATCCATGCTCACACAACTTTCTCAAGCTATGAATCATGCAGGACTTCCAAATGAGCAAAGTAAGGAGCATCATTCTATCGAATCCTTCATGAGGCAGCGTCCACCTTCATTCAACGGGTCTTCTGATCCATTAGTGGTTGTACAATGGATCAGTACCACTGAAAAGATATATTTAGTTCTTCAATGTTCTGAACATGATAAATTCATCTTAGCAGTGTATCGTTTGGAAGGTGATGCTGATCAATAGTGGAATCTTATTAAGAATACGAGTCAAAGGGATGAAATTGAGTCCATGGAATGCGACGAGTTCAAGAACTTATTTTTCAATAAGTACTTCCCTCGTATTCTCCAAAAAAATATGGATAAGGATTTTCTTGAACTAAATCAAAAGGATGATGAATCTGTTGGTACCTCTGAAGAAAATTTTACAAGACTTGCAAGGTATGCTTCTGGTATTATTATCCAACCTGAGAGTGAGATCGATCGATTCTTTAGTGGCTTAAAACCAAGTCTTCGAAGGGAGTTAGCCATAAGGGACTTCAATAGCTACGTGGAAATTGTTCAATGTGCTCTCAAGGTTGAGATGGAGATTGGTGTAACCCATCAGTCATATGGGTTTGATAAGAAGAGGAAAATGGAATTCAAAGGAAAATCTAAAGAGCACACTGAAAAGAAGACGAGTTTTCCCTTATGCTCAAAGTGTGGAAAGAAACATGGAGGGAGTTGTCTTAAAGGGACAAGTAAATGTTTCAAATGTGGAAAGGAAGGTCATCAGGCATTTGAATTCCGCAATGATGGGAAGAAGATGTCTAGTTATGCAAAAAAAGGAAGGGATACACAGAATGAACCTACTACACTTAAATGTTTCAAGTGGAAGGATATGGGGCATTATGCCAATCAATTCCCAAATCCAAGGGTTGATGATGATGATCGACGTCAAAAAACTCTTAAGGAAAAATACAAAGGAAAGTCACATGAAATTACAATCGGTGATGTGGAGTACGACAACAAAGTGGTGAGAGGTACACTTATCATCCACTTTAAAGTAGAAAATGTTTTATTTGATTCTGGATCTACCCACTCTTATTTCTGATGAATTTTCTAAGGGTATCACCGTATTACCTCAACAATTAGATGTTTAGTTGGATGTGAAAACTCTTAATGGCACAACAGTCGCATCAAAAGTTTACAATTATTCTTCGGTTGAAGTTTGTGGAAAATTGCTTCCTGTAAGTCTTGTGATCCTTCCTATATTGGAATATGATGTGATTCTTGGCATGGATTGGCTTTCTCTATATGGGGCTCATATCAATTTCCAAACAAGGGAAGTCACATTTCATATTCTAGATCAATCTATGATCATCTATCAATGCAAGGATGAACATAACCTTCTAGTGGAAATTTCATCCATCTTATGGGTCTTTATTCCACTAAATGAAGTTTATTTATCCCAAATGGTTGGAGAGAAAATCAAGATTAATAATATGCCCATTGTATGGGAATTTGATGATGTCTTTCTGGAGGAATTTCCAGGTCTTCCACCAAATCTTGAAGTTGAGTTTTCAATAGAACTCGTACCAGGCGATTTGACTATATCAAAGACACCTTATAGAATGGCCCCAATTCAGTTGCAGGAATTGAAGAAGCAACTCCAAGAGAATCTTGACAAAGTATTCATACGCCCTAGTGCGTTACCTTGGGGAGCACCTATTCTGTTTGTTAAGAAGAAATATGGATCAATGAGACTCTACATTGATTATTGAGAACTTAACAAGATCACTATCAAGAACAAATATCCTCTCCCGTGCATTGATGACTTATTTGACCAACTACGCGGAACTCGATACTTTTCTAAGATTGATCTTCGTTCAGGTTATCATCAATTAAGGTTCAAAAGGGATGATATACCAAAGAAGGATTTCCGTACAAGGTATGGACACTACGAATTTATAGTGATGCCATTTGGTCTTACTAATGCCCCTACTATCTTCATGGATCTGATGAATAGAGTCTTTAGAGACTATCTTGATCAGTTTGTGGTAGTCTTTATAAATGATATTCTTGTATATTCAAAGAGCAAGGAAGAATATTAAGATAACTTGATAATTGTATTAAAGACCCTAAGAAAGGAGAATCTTTATGCCAAATTTACCAAGACTGAATTCTGGTTTCAAAAAGTTGCATTTTTGGGTCACATAATCTCAAAAGAGGGGATATCTGTGGATCCAGCAAAAATTGAAGTTATCGAAAGATGGTTGAGACCAAAAACAGTAACCAAGATCCGAATTTTTCTTGGTTTGGCTGGATATTATCGTCGTTTTGTGAAAGATTTTTCAAGGTTATCTAACCCACTCACCAAGTTGACTCGAAATGGAGTTAAGTTTGTTTGGATGGAGGAATGTGAAGAAAATTTCAAAGAGCTAAGAAGAAGGTTAGCCAGTGCACCTGTGCTCACACTACCTTGCAGTGGAGAAAGGTTTGTGATCTACAGTGATGCATCCAAGAAGGGATTGGGATGTGTTATCATGAAAAATGATGTGGTGATAGCTTATGCCTCACGACAGTTGAAAATCCATGAGAAAAATTACCCAACTCATGATTTGGAGTTAGCTGTGGTAATCTTTGCATTAAAGATTTGGAGGCACTACCTTTATGGCACTAGTGCAGAAAACGTTTTTTACGTCACCATTTTTTACGTCGGTTATATAAAACCGACGTCATAATATGTAAAATGAGGTTTTTTATGTCGGTTATTTAATAACCGACGTAAAAACCTGTGTTTAGTACACCTTTAACGTCGGTTATTTTTATAACCGACGTTATTAATTGCGTGGCTTCGTTTTTTACGTCGGTTACACATTAACCGCCGTAAAAAACAGAAGCGGGGGGCGTTTGTTACGTCGGTTATTCAATAACCGACGTAAAAAACGCGGTTTTTGAAGGCCTTTTTACGTGGTTATTTTATAACCGACGTAAAAAAAGAATCCGCATATGTTTTTGACGTCAGTTATGGAATAACCGACGTAATAAAACGTGTATTTTGAGCCCTTTATAACGTCGGTTATAAAATAACCGACGTAAAAAAAGAATCGGAGGAAGGTTTTTACATCGGTTATTGAATAACCGACGTTATAAATGTTTTTAAAAAAATTATAACATCGGTTATTGAATAATCGACGTGATAACTCATTTAAAAATTTACCCAGACCCGTGGAATGTCATTCGCGAGTTTACCTTCGACAGTTGCGACTCGTCTCTCTTGCGCGTAAACCCGAATCGGCTCGTCCATTTTGTGGGTTTAGATTCGTTTTGCAATCATCGTTTCTCATATTTAATCTCCTCGGATCAATCATCTAAACTCGCAGCACTCAGGTAATCCTCCCACTCGTTCGTTTTTTTTTTCGCGGATAGTATATATATATGTGTTGTGATTTTTTTGTTGAAACTAGGTAAGATTCTTAGATTGCGAACCCTTTTAACTCGTTTTTGCACCATAATCTTATTTATCATCCCTAGATCTATTAGTTCGACTTGCAATATTGACTAATTTTATGATTTCACTAATTTTTCATCGTTTTCTATAAATCCCCGAGAGGGTTGGGGCGTGTCCATTTGGATGGGTTGCCCTTTTACAGTTGTTACTACTTTATTCACACACAACCATGGCATAGGTGCATGGATTTGGGATCACATCACCATTTTCACCCCCTGTAAACAAAGTTTCACGAGGAGGACTTGCCAGATTTCCCCTCGGCATGTTAAAAATTTTAGATACCCTCTTTTCAGCAAGTAAAAAATTAACTAGTTTTTTCTTCACTACTTATCCTAAACAAATAAAACCACCATTCTTTCTAGAACCTCTACTAGATCCATTGCATCCATCAACATACATATTTGGATCTAAAAGCATCCCTTAAGCCTTATGTTCGATGCTAACATCCTTTAATGATCTATAGAAAATATGATGGTCTGCTAAGCTCTCCATTTAAAAGTCAAACCCCACCAATTATTCATCCTCATCATGAGAAAATGGCACAACATCTGAATTTCTGATTCAATCTCTTGGGTCACTGAACAAACATTAACTCCTTCAAATCCACACCTGGAATAGACAACCTAATGTTGAGTTCCTTCTCTATCTATTGAAACTCAGTTCTTCCTCCACACCTAAAAACATTCTTTGAATGGCCCAACTTCTTGTTATGGTAAATTTTCAGTGATTCCAGGGGGTGGGAGGGCTATCAAGAGGGTTGGGGGTGTCCAGGGGGTGTCCAAGGGGGTAGGGTGTGGGGGGTGGTGTCCAGGAGGGGTGGGGGGCTGTCCAGAGGGGTCGGGGGGTGTCCAGGGGGGTTTACAAGGGAGTGGGTGGGTGTGGGGGGTTGTCCAAGGGTGTGGGTGGGTGTTGGGGGGTGTCCAGGGGGTGTCCAAGGGGGGTAGGGGGTGGGGGTGGTGTTTAGGAGGGGTGGGGGGCTGTCCAGAGGGTTGGGGGTGTCCAGGGGGGTGTCCAAGCAGGTCGGGGGTGGGGGGTTGTGTCCAGGAGGGGTGGGGGTGCTTTCAAGAGGGGTCGGGGGCTGTCCAGAGGGGTCGGGGGTGTCCAGGGTGGTGTCCAAGGGGATGGGTGGGTGTGGGGGGCTGTCCAAGGGGGTGGCGGCCTGCCCAGAGGGGTCGGTGGGGTGTCCAGGGGGGTGTCCAAGGGGTTGGATGGGTGTGGGGGGCTGTCCAAGTGGGTGGCGGCCTCTCCAGAGGGTATTTGGGGTTATCCGGGTGGGTGGGGGGCTGTCCAGAGGGTTGGGGGATGTCCAGGGGGTGTCCAAGGGGGTAGGGGGTGGGGGGGTGGTGTCCAGGAGGGGCGGGGGGCTATCCAGAGGGGTCGGGGGGTGTCCAGGGGGGTTTATAAGGGGGTGGGTGGGTGTGGGGGGCTGTCCAAGGGTGTGGGTGGGTGTTGGGGGGTGTCCAGGGGGGTGTCCAAGGGGGGTAGGGGTGGGGGTGGTGTTTAGGAGGGGTGGGGGGCTGTCCAGAGGGTTGGGGGTGTCCAGGGGGGTGTCCAAGCAGGTAGAGGGTGGGGGGTCATGTCCAGGAGGGGTGGGGGTTCTTTCTAGAGGGGCAGGGGGGCTGTCCAGAGGGGTCGGGGGGTGTCCAGGGTGGTGTCCAAGGGGATGGGTGGGTGTGGGGGGCTGTCCAAGGGGGTGGCGGCCTATCCAGAGGGGTCGGTGGGGTGTCCAGGGGATGTCCAAGGGGTTGGATGGGTGTGGGGGGCTGTCCAAGTGGGCGGAGGCCTCTCCAGAGGGTATTTGGGGTTGTCCGGGTGGGTGGGGGGCTGTCCAGAGGGTTGGTGGATGTCCAGGGGGGGTGTCCAAGGGGGTAGGGGGTGGGGGGTGTTGTCCAGGAGGGGTGGGGGGCTGTCCAGAGGGGTTGGGGGTGTCCAGGGGGGTTTACAAGGGGGTGGGTGGGTGTGGGGGGCTGTCCATGGGTGTGGGTGGGTGTTGGGGGTGTCCAGGGGGGTGTCCAAGGGGGTAGGGGGTGGGGGTGGTGTCCAGGGGGGGTGTTATATCTTACTATATTTTGTTTAAAAAATAATATTCAAGCATATTTTTTTAAATACACATCGATTTGTTTTATATTTCAAAATTGTTTACATTCAAATTATGATTTTTTTCATATAAACATATATTTGTCTTATCTAAAAAATATATATATTTTTGCTATTTGTTATAGGTAATAATGAGTCGAAGTTGGATTACGGCACATCGAATGAGCAATGAATATGAGGAAGGTGTTGATGCCTTTTTGGAATTTGCTAAATGAAATGTTCCAAGTAGTGACATTTTTTTCTGTCCATGCCTGAAATGTCTGAATATGAAGAAGTTGAAAAGTAGAGAGATAAAAGATCATCTGATTTGTCATGGTTTCAATCCGAGTTACAACCCTTGGATTTGGCATGGCGAAACTGGACAGAATGTCACTGATGATAATGAATCGCAAGATGGTAACTCCGATGGAATTGAAGAAACGATTCGCGATATTGTAGCAGAACAAATTGAGATAGAACCGACAGTTGCACGTCTATATGGTGATGCCGAAAAACCATTATATCCTGGTTGTACAGATTTTACGGTTTTGTCGGCGGTGTTAAGATTGATTAACCTGAAGGGGAAACATGGATGGAGTGACAGAAGTTTTACAGAGCTGCTACAATTGATGAAAGACATTCTTCCAAAAGATAACGATCTTCCAGATTCACATTATAAGGCCAAAAAAATATTATGCCCGATGGGATTGGGATACAGGAAAATGCATGCATGTCCGAATGACTGCATTATATATAGGAAGGAATATGAATTTCTGAATGAGTGTCCTAAATGTGGTACATCACGGTATAAGGTGAAAGAAAAATCACAAGCTGATGTAGAGATTACAAAGCTCCCTTCAAAGGTATTTTGGTATCTTTCTATAATTCCTCGTTTCAAACGTTTATTTGCTAATTCACATGATGCAAAAAGGTTAAGATGGCATGCTGATGAGCGGGTATGTGATGGAAAAATACGTCATTCAGCTGATTGTCCACAATGGAAGAAAATTGATGCCCAGTACCCTACATTTGGAAATGAAATTAGAAATCTGAGACTAGGCTTGTGCACAGATGGAATGAATCCATACCGAACCCTCAGTAGCACACATAGTTCATGGCCTGTTTTATTGGTAATTTACAACCTCTCTCCTAAAGTTTATATGAAGCGCAAATATGTCATGTTGAGTATCATGATCTCTGGTCCAAAGCAACCCGGCAATGATATTGATGTATACTTGTCACCGCTGATTGATGATTTGAAACTGTTATGGGCTGATGGTATTAGGGTGTATGATTCTTATAAAATGGAATATTTTCAACTGCATGCAGTGCTTCTATTCACTATAAATGACTTCCCAGCATATGGAAATTTGTCTGGATACAGTGTTAAAGGGCATAAAGCATGTCCAATTTGCGAACAACAGACATCATATTGTCAATTGCATTATGGGAGGAAAACAGTGTACGTGGGTCATCGAAAGTTTTTGCCTATGGATCACCCTTATAGAAGACTAAAAAAGGCATTCAATGGCTCACAAGAATTTGATACTGCTCCAAAACCTTTATCCCCAGATTTGTATTTTGAGAGGGTGAAAAACCTTGATGTGACATTGGGAAAGACACAGAAATCTGGTAATGATAGACATATTTGGAAGAAAAGGTCAATATTTTTTGAGCTACCATATTGGAGGTATCATGAAGTCAAACATATTATTGATGTCATGCACGTGGAGAAGAATATATGTGATTCTTTGGTCGGAACATTGCTAGATATTAAAGGAAAGACAAAAGATGGGTTGAATGCAAGGTTAGACCTACTATCAATGGGAATACGTTTGGAGTTAGCTCCCACTCCTAAAGGAAGACGAACATTTCTTCCCCCGGCTTTTCATACATTATCTAAGAGGGAGAAATGTAGCTTCTATCAGTGTCTTCATGATATCAAAGTGCGTCACGGTTATTCTTCAAATGTAAAAAATTTTGTCTCATTGAAAGACTTGAAGTTGATAGGTATAAAATCACATGATTGTCACGTCATGATGCAACAAATTCTACCAGTTGCACTGCGTGGAATATTGCCCATCCGTGTCAGAAAGACTATAATGAGGTTGTGTTATTTTTTCAATTCAATTTGTAACAAGGCGATTGATGTGAATGCTTTGAACATTTTGGAAAAGGATGCAATTTTTATACTTTGTCATTTGGAAATGTATTTTCCTCCAACTTTTTTTGATATGATGGTGCATTTAATGATTCATCTGGTTCGAGAAATAAAGCTTTGTGGACTTGTATATCTTCGTTGGATGTATCCTTTTGAAAGGTATATGAAAATATTAAAGGGATATGTTAAAAATCCATATTGACCTGAAGCCTCCATTATTGAAAAGTATATTTCTGAGGAGGTAGTAGAGTTTTGTACGAGCTACTTGGCTATGGCGCAACACATAGGTTTGCCTCCATCTCTCCATGAACGGGTTAATAATGGGGGAAAGGGGATTCATGGCTTGAAAGTCAAATCACTGTCAGCTGAACATATGAAGAAGTTAGAATCATACATCTTGAATAACATAGCTGATGTTCAACCGTATATCACATTGCATATTAATGAGTTGAAACAATGTCATCCAAAGAAGAAAGAAATGTGGATTTTGAATGAGCACAACAAAACTTTTTTGCCATGGTTTAAAAAGACCTTGCTTGGTAGATCAGATGTATCAGAGACATTAAAATGGATAGTGGGTGGTCCATCTTTAAATGTGATAACATGGTCCGCTTATGACATTAATGGCTATACATTTCATACGAAAGCTCAGGACAACAGAAGTGCAGTTCAGAATAGTTGTGTATTGGTGTTTGCAGAAGCAATGCATTTTTCGAGTGCTAAGGACAGAAACCCAATTTCGGTATCAAGTGCATATTATGGAGTGATTGAAGACATATGGGAGGCGGATTACTTTAAAATTAAAGTTCCTGTTTTTAACTGTAAATGGTTTATCAGTAACAACAGTGTCAGACACGATGAATTTGGAATGACACTTGTTAATATGAATAGATTGGAAGACACAGCTGATTCTTTTATAATGGCAACACATGCCAAACAAATTTTCTATGTAGTAGATCAATCAGATATGCAGTGGGCTGTTGTTTTACAAGGGAAAAAACAATATGTTGGTGAGGATGAATTTGATGAAGATGCTGATTTATGTGAGATCCTTACTTCCATGGAAAGATTAACAGAACATAATGATGAGTATGTTGAAGACATGGTTTGTGCCATAAGGAACGATCACGACGAAGGAATTTGGGAAAACAATCCAACTGTACATTCCTAAAATTACAGGTAACACATGTTTATTTCTTGTTTACATTTAGTTTTTTCATATAATGTTAGATATTGTAAATTTTTTACTTATTAAAACATGTATCAAACCAAAACGATAAAACAATAAAAACCGTAAAGAGGAGAAGTCCTGGGCGCACCGGCTGGCCGGTGGTGGATCACCTGTTTGCCGGTGGTCCAGAGAAAAGCTCTGTCTGGTCCGCCGGCCGGCCGGTGATGAGCCAGCGGCCGGCCGGTGGTCCAGACAGAGAGGAAGGCTCTCTTTCTGGTGCACCGGCCGGCCGGTGGTGATCCAGCGGCCGGCCAGTGGTCTAGATAGAGAGGAAGTCTCTCTGTCTGGTCCACCGGCCGGCCGGTGGTGATCCAGCGGCCGGCCGATGGTCCAGACAGGAAGGCTCTGTCTGGTCCACCGGCCGGCCGGTGGTGAGCCAGCGGCCGGCCGGTGGCACCAGGCAGTGGGCAAGTCTACTGCCTGGGTCCTCCGGCTGGCCGGTGAGCTCACACCGGCTGACCGGTGGACTCAGTGAGTCCACTTTTCAGCTTTCTTGGCCAACTCCTTGGAAACCTTTTTCCAGTGTTTACCATGTTTATCATTGTTTAACATGCTTACCATATTACCAATGTTTACTATTATGTAATTTAGTACAATTTTCTATTTTCTGATTAAGTAGTATTACAATATTTGAATTTGTATATTTGTGAACTAATGTTTGTTTTTTTGATTTGAAGGAAAATGACAGATCAATCAGTTGATTAGCCACATGATTCTGGAGATGATCATATTGGTCATACATCTGGGGAGGAACATTCACATGCTCCTATTACGAAAAAGAGTTCAAAGGTTGGTAAGCGTGGGTGCACACGTTTACCAAAATTATCACTTGCCCGTATGAAGGAGGAGAGGATAGTCATGGAGTTTGATGATGATGATCTTCCTAGAGGTCCGAATGCTAAAGATTTTAAGGGTTTTGTAGCAACTCAGGCTAAGAGCAAAGTAAGTATTCTCTATGATGATTGGAGAAGTGTGGATAAGGCGATAATTTCTCAGTTGTGGGAGACCATTTTGGTAAGATCTTTTGCTATTTTTTGACTGTTCTTTAAATGTTTCTAGTATATATAATATTTTTAACCTCTTTTTTATCAGATGACATTTGATATTCCTGACACTGGAGGAGTCAGGAAGAAATGCTTATCGTTGGCTGCTAGGAGATGGAAGGATTTCAAATCAACCCTCTCATCTGATTTCATTTATGGTCATAGGAGTCGTGAGAATCCATGTCATATATATCCTTTTATAGATGAAGACACATGGAGACAATTTTTTGAAAGTAGAAGAAAAGAATCATTTTTGGTAAGGGCAATGTAAACTTTTATAAGCTTTCTTATATAAATGATCTTATTATTGTTTTGTTAATGATTACTTATTCTTAATTTACAGCAAACAAGGAAAGCTCATCAAGAGATCCAGTCTAAAAATGTATACCCTCATAGTTTATCTCGGGGAGGGTATGCATTATTGGAAGAACAAATGATGGCAGAAAAATTTCAACAACTAAGAGCTGAGTCTTCAAGCTCTGGAGAGGTGGCCCCTCCATCCCCTCCATCTAGACATGAGAAATGGAAAAGAGCTCGGAAGGGCAAAAAAGGACAATATCTTTCGGAAGAATCGAGACTCGTGGTTGAGAGGATTGTAAGATATCTATTTTATTTATTTAAGTTTACTATTTTCATCATATATTTCCAATCATTATAGAAATGTTCAATTAATTATTACAGGACTCTCTTGAGGAGAAGAGTTCACAGGGGACATTTACACCATCTGGGAGGGAAGATATTTTATCTGTGGCATTGGGAAAGACCGAACATCCTGGCCGTGTAAGAGGATATCCGGCAGGTGTATCGGTAAGAAAAGTGTTGCCACGTTCCTCAACTTCTAACGTTGAGGGAGTTTATAAAAAAAATAGAATCCGTGGAGGCTAAAGTCCATAATATTAATGCGACAATGGAGGACAAGATTAGAGCATCGGTGCAGTTTATGTTTGCAGACTTGCAAAGACAATTTCAGGGTGCAGCTCCCACTCCACCTCTCCCAGTAGCTCCCACTCCCCCACCTCAGCCTGCGGACCCCATTTTTGATCCTCCTCCTCCGCCGCAGCTACCTACTTATTGTGAGTTGTATGTTGATGATCCTCAACATCATATAGTTGCATATGAAATGGTATATTGTATAGGAGATACAGTTCATCATCAACAGTTAGAGGTAGAGAATCAGAGGGTCACTGTACAGGATATTATAGATAGATCAGCTCGGATACCATTACCTACAGATGAGGTGACGACAGTTGGACATAGTATCGGCCATTTTTTACTTTGGCCATTCAGACTTCTTCGACTCATTACCATAGAGGTATGGATGTTATATCTTTTATTTTATATTTTTATTAATGTTTTATCATTTGAAAACTAATATATTTTTCAATTTATTTTTACAGGAATACTTCAAAGGTAAAGAAATACTGTATAGACAACAACAAAGACAGATAGCTATGACATCAGATGCAGATACTAGCAGTCTTGACAAATTGTCAAGATATTCAAATTTGTTGGCGGATCATTTTGACTTTACAATGGAAGCTCATATCTGTGGACGTGAACTAAGTGTGGGGATTATGAAAACTGATATCATGGAGTTTGTCACTGGAGATAAGTTGGGCATCAACATGGTGCAAATTTTTATAATGTAAGTCTTAACACCTTTTCCTTGCGTTATATTTATTAAAAATGTATACTTATGTCTGCTTTGTATTAGGTATCTGTAAAAAATTTGTGAGAGGAATGAGCTGACAGATGTATATGGATTCGTGGACCCACAATTGATTTCCCCTGAAGCATGTGCATTGGATGAGGAACAAAGAATGCTTTATATTTCTGATAGATTTGAAAAGAATGTAATCACACAGTGTTGGATGATGCCTTTTTTTGAGAGGTATGAAACACATCCCTCTCAAAGAGTTAATTATCTTTTAACATAAAAAACCACTAACGTTAAATTTCCTTTTATCAGGGATCATTGGATGTTAGGGGTTTTTTTCCCTAGGGAGAAAACACTTTATTGGATATGCTCTCTCCATGATGATGTGTGAGAAAGTTTTAATAATATATTGGAAACGTAAGTTTCAATTTCACAATAGTTTTATATATTATAATGAATTTTAAATTTACCCCATTCGTATTATTTTCTAACAGGGCATGGGTCCACATTCGAAAAAGCGCAAAGAAAAGGAATTTCAAGATCAAATATGTACATGCGAAGGTAAATATCCATTTATAATTTGTACATTTTGATTTATTACATAAAAATAATATATTGAATTTACACTCATTCAAACAGAAATGTCATGAGCAAGAAGGCATCATCGAATGCGGATATTACATGTTAAGATTTATGTATGAAATAATAACAACTGGGACAGTTATGAGTTTTGACCTGGTAAGATTTCCTCTTTCTCATAATATTTCAATTTGATTTATTCATTATACACGTTGACTACTATCCTTTTCCTTTATAGCTTTTTGATGACCCTCAACCCTTTACTGTTGAAGATATCAAACACTTACAAGTGGAGTGGTCAAATTATTTTACAGGTTTGATTGACTTTTAGTTGTTTGTAATGTAAAATGTAATTTTGAATATTGTCAATGTAATTGTGTATTTCGTAGTCGTTTAGGTTGGATTTAGTTTTTTTTTAAGTTGACAGTGTAAGTTTTGAATGTTATATAAGTGAATGTTTAATTTTTCTCTACTTCTTGTTTTGGTCTACTGTTGATGGTTTTTCTGGTCTGGATTTTGGTATGGGGGGAGAGGTTCCAAGGGGGTGGGTGGGTGTTTAGGGGGTGTCCAAGGGATATGGGAGGGGTGTCCAAGGTGTGTTTGGGGATGTCGTAGGGGTCGGGGGGGTGTAAATGAGGGTGGGGGTGTCCAAGGGGTGGGGGTGTCCAAGGGATATGGGAGGGGTGTCCAAGGTGTGTTTGGGGCTGTCCAAGGAGTCGGTTGGGTGTAAATGAGGGTGGGGGGGCTGTCCAAGGGGTGGGGGGTGTCCAAGTGGTGGGGGTGTCCAAGGGATATAGGAGGGGTGTCCAAGGGGTGTTTGGGGCTGTCCAAGGGGATGGAGGGTTTCCAAGGGGTCGGGGGGTTTCCAAGGGGTCGGGGGGGTGTCCAGGGGGTGGGGGGGCTGTCAAAGGGGTGGGGGTGTCCAAGGGTGGGGGGGTGTCCAAGGGATATGGGAGGGGTGTTCAAGGGGTGTTTGGGGTTGTCCTAGTGTTCGGGGGGTGTAAATGAGGGTGGGGGGCTGTCGAAGGGGTGGGGTGTCCAAGGGGTGGGGGGGTGTCCAAGGGATATGGGAGTGGTGTCCAAGGTGTCTGGGAGTTCTGTCCAAGGAGACGGTTGGGTGTAAATGAGGGTGGGGGGGCTGTCCAAGGGGTGGGGGGTGTCCAAGGGGTGGGGGTGTCCAAGGGATATGGGAGGGGTGTCCAAGGTGTGTTTGGGGCTGTCCTAGGGGTCGGGGGGGTGTAAATGAGGGTGGGGGTGTCCAAGGGGTGGGGGTGTCCAAGGGATATGGGAGGGGTGTCCAAGGTGTGTTTGGGGCTGTCCAAGGAGTCGGTTGGGTGTAAATGAGGGTGGGGGGGGCTGTCCAAGCGGTGGGGGGTGTCTAAGTGGTGGGGGGTGTCCAAGGGATATAGGAGGGGTGTCCAAGGGGTGTTTGGGGTTGTCCAAGGGGATGGGGGGGTTTCCAAGGGGTAGGGGGTTTCCAAGGGGTCGGGGGGGTGTCCAGGGGGTGGGGGGGCTGTCCAAGGGGTGGGGGTGTCCAAGGGGTGGGGGGGTGTCCAAGGGATATGGGAGGGGTGTCCAAGGGGTGTTTGGGGCTGTCTTAGTGTTCGGGGGGTGTAAATGAGGGTGGGGGGCTGTCGAAGGGGTGGGGGTGTCCAAGGGGTGGGGGGTGTCCAAGGGATATGGGAGTGGTGTCCAAGGTGTCTGGGAGTTCTGTCCAAGGGGCCGGTTGGGTGTAAATGAGGGTGGGGGGCTGTCCAAGGGGTGGGGGTGTCCAAGGGGTGTTTGGGGCTGTCCAAGGGCTCGGGGGGGGTGTCCAGGGGTCGGGGGGTGTCCAAGGGGTCTGGGAGGGCTGCCAAGGTGTGGGGGGTGTCCAATGGGTGTTTGAGGCTGTACTAGGGGTCTTGGGGGTGTAAATGAGGGTGGGGGGGCTGTCCAAGGGGTGGGGGTGTCCAAGGGGTGGGGGGTGTCCAATGGATATTGTAGGGGTGTCCAATGGGTGTTTGAGGCTGTACTAGGGGTCGTGGGGGTGTAAATGAGGGTGGGGGGCTGTCCAAGGGGTGGGGGGTGTCCAAGGGTTGTGGTGGGGCTCCAATGTGGTGGGGGAGGGCTGGCCAGGTTGTTAGGTGGGTATAGATGAGGGTGGGGTTCAGTTGGGGCTTGGGGGAGGGCTGGCATGGTTATTTTTGTTGTTTGGTTTCTGGTTGCTTTTTGGTGAGAGCAGTGCAATTATTTTAAAAAAAAATATCGCTTTCACGTCGGTTATTTTATAACCGATGTGGTAAATAAATCGGTAGGGGTTTATCACGTCGGTTTTTTCTAGAACCGACGTGATAAATTGTTCCCGGGCCTTTTATCATGTCGGTTCTTAATATAACCGAGGTGCTAAAAGGCCTGGGAATCGATTTACCACGTCGGTTATTGGATAACCGACGTGCTAAAACGTTTCCCAGGCCTTTTTATCACATCGGTTATTTAAGAAACCGATGTGATAATAGGCCCGGGGAAGGGTTAATCACGTCGGTTATTAATGAACCGACGTGATAAACACCGTGATGTTGGGGATGTTACGTCGGGTTTTAAATAACCGATGTAAAAAACGTTATTTATAACGTCGTCCGTATTAACGTCGCCTAAAAACCGATGTAAATAATGAAAAATAACCGACGTAAAAAATGTTTTCTACACTAGTGTGGTGAAAGGTGTGATATATATACTAATCATAAAAGTTTAAAGTATATTTTCACACAAAAGGAGTTGAATATGCACCAAAGATGATGGTTGGAGCTGATTAAGGATTACGACTGCTCAATTCATTACCACCCTGGGAAAGAAAACAAGGTGGAAGATGCATTAAGTCGACAAGACCATGCTAGCTTATCCATGATGAGGATCACAAAAGATCCAATATTTATGGATTTACAAAGGATGGATCTTGGAATTATAATGGAAGGGGAAAAATCATATCTTTCTCAAATGAATGTTCAACCATCTATGCATGTGAAGATTAAAGAGGCACAAAAAGAAGATGTAGAGTTACAAAAGAAGGTGAGAAATGTACCTGAATTCAACCTTGATTGTGATGGGATAATAAATTTCAGGAATTGGGTTTGTGTTCCTCCCATTCCTGAATTAAAGAAGGAGATGCTGGATGAGGCTCATAGTTCATCATTCTCTATTCATCCTGGAATCACGAAGATGTATAGGGATCTGAAAGGGTACTTCTGGTGGGATGGCATGAAAAGAGATGTTGCTGAATATGTCTCTCAATTCTTGGTTTGTTAGCAAGTTAAAACTGAGAGACAGAAGTCTAAGGGGATGTTACAACCATTACCCATACCTGAATGGAAATGGGAAACATCATTATGGACTTTGTCACCAGACATCCTAAAACATCCAAAGGCAATAATGTTATCTGGGTCATAGTTGATCGACTTACAAAGTCTGCACACTTCATTTCTATTAGAGAGGATTTCTCTCTGGATCAGCTTGCCAGGATATATGTAAAGGAAGTGGTAAGATTGCATGTAGTACCACTTTCTATTCTATCTGATCGGGATCCGAGGTTTACCTCAAAGTTCTAGAGAAGTCTTTAGCATACTCTGGATACAGAGTTGAGTTTCAGCACTGCTTATCATCCTCATACATACAGTCAGTCTGAGAGGAAAATTCAAACTCTATAAGATATATTGGGAGCTTTCTATATAGATTTTAAAGGTGGTTGGGATCAACACCTACCTTTGGTGGAATTTTCTTATAATAATAGCTTTCACTCTAGTATTCAGATGGATCCTTATGAAGCTCTCTATGGAAAGAAATGTAGGACTCCAACTTTCTGGGATGAAGTTGGGGAAAGAAAGCTATTAGGACCTGATCTTGTTGATGAGATGGCAGAAAAGGTCCGATCTATTCAACAGCACATAAGAGCAACTCAGAGTCGACAGAAAAGTTATGCCGACAACCGAAGAAAAGACCTAGAGTTTGAAGTGGGTGATAAAATGTTCTTACGAATATCTCCCTGGAAGAGGGTCATGAGATTTGGAAAGAAGGGGAAGTTGAGCCCTAGATATATCGGTCCTTTCGAAATTCTGGATCGTGTTGGGAAAGTAGCTTACCGATTGGCGCTTCCACCGAATCTCCCTCAAGTTCACTATGTGTTCCATGTATCTCTCCTGAGAAAGTACATACCTGATCCTTCACATGTACTCAGCTCAGAAGTTGTACCACTGGAGAAAGATATTTCTTATGAAGAACAACCGATAGAGATTCTAGATCGTAGCGAAAAAGTCCTACGGAACAAGACAACTCACTTGGTGAAAGTTTTATGGAGGAACCACCAATTAGAAGAAGCTACATGGGAACTTGAGGATATGATGAGGGAGAGGTATCCTCATCTCTTTGTTACAAAGTGACGAATTTTGAGGGCGAAATTCATTTTAAGGGGGGGGGGAAGAATGTAACACCCGAGACTTTTATGAGAAATACGTTGTTTTTATGTTATACAAATCATCAAAGTAATCTTTCACTACACACAACACTAGCTTGACTTGCTTTACACGCAACCGCGGCCTTCCTCGATAGCTTGCGTCGTACGCAATACCAAGTTTCACTAAACAACGATATGCTATTAAAATACTATTAAAACTAGACATTATAAATAGTATTAACTGAATTTTGAATTTTATAACATTTCAATTCAACTTATACATTTTCTAGAATGAGGTATGAAATCAAAATCAGTTTTTTTGGATAAAAGAAGTATTTTTAAAAAAAAATGTAGTTTTATCGCCTTTTGATGGAGCACCCACATTAAATCTTGTCTTTGAAATGTTTATAAGTTCAATTTGACAAAATAAAATTCTTCTTTTGATTCAGGGTATAAAAATTTACTTTGGATAAATTTTTTATATTTTTCTGATAACTTTGATATTTTGATGAATAGTAAAAATATGCTAATTTTTATTTAAAAACAACTTTTTTCATTGAGATAATTTATATGGATAAATTATAATATTGAATGGTTTTAAAGTATAAATAGAATATATTTTTACCCTTTAATATATCTTATGTCATTAGCATTAATTTCACATTGAATTCATAGGTAAAAACATTTCAATCTTTGGCAGTGTTTTAACTTCTAAAACCCATTTTCTTAACAACGGGATTTATTTTAAATTAATTACTGCAACTTATATCTTTTGAATTTTGAAAAATGGATTCCATATTCGGAATCAGTGGGTCCAAATTATGTTAATAGGCTACTTTTTATTTTTGGACATTATGAATAGTAACTACGGTAAATTTTATTTACCATAGTTAAAGGTAAATCAGGTAATTAAGGGTAAATATAAGATTATAAAATTACCCTAACACCTGCCAAAATCCTATTGGATGACTATAAGTCGACCCATATCACCTAAGGGTCGGATTAGATTCATTTAATGGACATTTTTCCATGAAAATAACTTAATTATTTTTAAAACCAAAGAATGTGACAACATGTCACTTTCTTAAATCTTATAAGTATAATAATTTTAATTTAGTGATTAACTTAATGAAACTTCGAACATGAATAGTATCCAGAATTATAATACAATTATCTACATCATATGAATTTATTTAGAATTTTTAGGGATTAAATAATTATCATTAATTATGACACAATAGTGATGTTGAAATTAATTTATTAATTAAAATATCAAATAAATGGTATTAAAAATATTAAAATAAATATTATATGAACTATTTAATGTTCTCCACTAATTTTCTAGATACACATGACATTTTATGAATCTATTAAAGCTTTTATTTTGAACATATCTTTTGTATATAGTTTATTTAAATTCCAATAAATGAAAAGTGTCAAAATTGACACTATTGTTATTTTAAAAAAATAACATATTATAAAATTTTTTAAAAATCACAAAAATATCTATAAATTATAAATTATAATTTATATGATCAACAATGTCATAAAGTGTCAAATTATGGAAAATTCAAAACACATATGTAATTATTTATAACAATTTAAAATTTAGAATATTATTACCACGAATAAAATTAAATTGATAAATAAGGATAAATCAAGTTGATAATGTTTAAAATAAATTTCTAACATGTCTAAATTTTATTGGTTGATAATATTAAAACCATATATCATCTAATATTCGGATATGAGTCATTTTGGATGTTTTTAAGTGGGGTTGGGATTTAATATAAACTAATATTTCTTATATTTCCAAAGGTGCCCCTCTCCTCCCTTATAAAAGGGCACCTCCTCCCTCTCCTCCTCACACAAATTTGAGCCTTCAAGCTTGGCCAATACCTGCCCATTTAACTTCCCAACTTCCCTAGAAACATCCTAGAGGTCTTGGTCCTCTTCAGAGACCAATTTTAGTGCCCTAAGAGGAGATCTCAAAGAGGCGCTTCAAAGAAGAGGTAATGCACGTTACCATTCTTTCATCTTTATTTCTTCTTCCAATTATTCTTCTTTAGTTGTTTAATTATGAAGTAATAACATCAGTATCACTCATATATTGATATGTTATTATAAGTATGAAACAACCCTATTTCACCATCTATCCATCCTACGGAAAATTAAATCACTGCGCGTGCGTACATACGGAATACCGTCTCCACGCCGTGGTGTAATCTATTTTCCACCACCACCTTACTTGGATGGGTATAATGGTGTAAATAATGACTATATATGATTATTGTAAAGTGATATTGATTCTGAAATAGTATACATACACTCCAATACAATTCCACGATCATGGGAACGATATCATCGCTCGTGCGTACGTACGGAATACCGTCTCCACGATGTGATGTGACTCGTTCTACATGATCTTCATTGCATAATGATTATATAAATGAATTTAATGATTTAATATTATATATATTACACTAATACCATTCTGGAAATGAGTTATCTATAACCTAAAAATAAAAATAAGAATTTATTCAACAAAACATGCATAAGAACAAAAAGTAACAAACACCCGAATAACAAGTAGTAATGAAATATTACTAATAAGAAGCTAAGAATATGACCATATATGATATCATAAAAATAATTATGATTCTGTAATAAGTCAATAACATTATTTAAATCATTATACAGGAGGTTCGGAAACTTACGAATAAAATCGTACCTAAGGTAAGAGAAATATCACAATCTCATTTTTATCCGAGATTGTTTATACTTTGGTATTTACTGGGGTGTATTTTATCATACAAATCCATGTTTCCTCAATATGTAAAATTTATATCCTTCTAAAATATTTTATATCCAATTTTACCCTTTGGTGAGTTTTTAGTAAAATATATGAAACGAATCTTTTGTCGTTTTTCATACGAGGTACTTTTTTAATTTTTCGACAAAAGTACGAGAAGAATGTTTTTTTAACTTTTACAGCATGAATGGATTTTTAAAACATTATTTCCAAGAAGCTTACTTTACATGTTTTCAAGATTATTTTTAATCAACTTCTTTTAGTCGTATGACATGTTAAGAAAGGAAAATGTTTTTGAAGTAGAAAGGATATTTTTCTCAAGAATGGGGTTCAAGTGTTTTATAAAAATTATTTTCCATCTAATATAATATGGGGTTCTGTTTCTATACCTATTATTACATTGATTTGATTACGTTGTGATGGAATTATTTTTTTGAATTCCTTTATCTTATATGAATTGTTTTATGATGTCATTATGTTTAAGAATCCCGTTTTTATTACATGGGTTATGCAATGATGTATGATTTATGATTTTGTGGAACACATAATAATGGTATCATTATGAGATGGGTGGGACCTATATCTCCCTCCAATGCATTGGGTAAAGATTTTATATCTCATGAGATAGACATGGATGGAATGGCAGGTTAAACTGGTTCAGTAAAATAGGACTGAAACGAGGAGTGAACTCGGTTCAGAAATGGACTTTGTCCACTAAGATAGTCTTGGAAATGAGTCTTGACTAATAAGAAATGATTATCTATGATTATCAGTGTATTCCACAAAGTTTAATGTTTTAAGTTATGATTATTGGGATTACATTTCACTACTATGATTTATCCCATGTTATGAAATTATGATCTCTTTTGCAGGTTAATATTTCCAAAAGTTATGTTCTTATGTATATGATGTGATTGATATTTCTTTTGTTTACCCTTACTGAGCATTTGAGCTCACCCTTTTGTATGTTTTATTTCCCCAGTTCAGGAAGAAGGTTATTAAGTAGGATATGCCAAAAAGGGACTCTAGATATGATGAAATAAATGGGAGGAAAAGTAGATGCTTTATGAACCAGTTGTTTATGTTTCCCAGTTTCTAAAGACTCCATACCTATATGGTCCTTTCCTGGTTTTGTTATATATTGTAATAAGTGTGCTTCAATTCTGAAGTATTAACAATGTATGTAAAGTAAGGGTTGTTATACTCATTCTACATGATCTTCATTGAATAATTCTTATATAAAGGAATTTAATGAATAAATATTATATATATTATACTAATACCATTCTCTAAATGGTTTAGCTTTAACCTGAAAAGAGGAATAAGAATTTATTCGACAAAACACGCATAAGAACATAAAGCAATGAACACCTGAATAATAAGTAACAATGAAAAATTACTAATAACAAGCTAAGAATATGACCATATATAATATCATAACAATGAGAATTATTCTGGAATAAGTCAATGAAATTATTTAAATCATTATTCAGGAGGTTCATACGCGTACAAAGCATATCAGACCTAAGTTAAGGGAAAATCTCACAATCTCATTTTTATCCGAGATTATTTATACTTCAAAATTTACTGGGGCATATTTATAATCCACATCCATGATTCCTCAATATATAATATTATTACTATCCTCATAAAATTGTTTAAATCATATTTTACCACTTGGTTAAATTTTAGTAAAAGATATGAAAGGGATATTTTTTGTTTTCAGTACTAGATACTTTTTGACTTTTTCAACCAAAGTATGAGAAGAATGTTTTTTTAACTTATATGTCATGAATGGATTTTTATGAATTCATATAACATTATTTCCATGAAGCTTCCTTTACAAGTTTTAAAGTTTATTTTTAATTAACTTATTTTAGTTTAAAATTTTTTGACATGTTAAGAAAGGAAAAAATGCTTTTGAAGTAGAAAAGATATTTTCCTCAAGAATGGAGTTCAAATGTTCTATCAAAATTATTTTCCATCTAAGATAATATCGGGTTCTTGTTTATATCCCTATTATTACATTTATTTGATTATGTTATGATGAAATTATTTTTATAATGTTCTTTTATCTTATATGGATTATGTTGTGATGGTATTATGTTTATGAATCCCATTTTTATTACATGGGTTATGATATGATATATGATTTATGATTTTGTGGCACACATAATAATTATTTCATTATGAGATGGGTGAGACCTATATCTCCCTCCAATGCATTGGGTAAAGATTTATATCTCATGAGATAGGTATGGATAGAATAGAAATTTAATCTGGTTTAGTGATAAAGGACTAGAATGAGGGGTGAACTCAGTTCCGAAATGGACTTTGTCCACTAAGATGGTCTTGGTAATGAGTCTTTACTAATATGAAATTATTTTCTATGATTGTGTGTGTATGCTAAAAAGTTTCATTTTTTATGTAATGATTATTGGTCTTACATTTCACTACTATGATTTATCCCATTTTATGATATTATGATCACTTTTGCAGGTTAAAATTTTCAAAATGTTATGTTCTTATGAATATTATATGATTGATATTTCTTTTGTCAGCCCTTACAAAGAATTTGAGCTCACCCATTTGTATGTTTTCTTTTCCCCAGTTTAGGAAGAAGGGTATTAAGAAGGATATGCCAAAAGGGACTCTAGATATGATGAAATAAGGGGGAGACAATGTAGATGATTTATGAACCAGTTGTTTATGTTTCTCAGTTTCTAAAGACACTATAACATATACGGTCCTATCATGGTTTTGTTATATGTTGTAATAAGTATGCTTCAATTCTAAAGTAATAACAATTTATATTATGTATGGGTCGTTATAACCATGATCTCCCATAGCACCTCAAACACCATATTCTTACAAAGGAATAGACTGTAGATGTCATGTCCATTGTTAAATGGATTGGGGAGAAGAAGAAAAACCATATGGAATACCATGAATATCTGTGTCTAAAACACCATGATACACCATGTTCATGCCTTTAGCTTGGAGATTATTCTAAGATGTCAACCATGGAAGGTCTTTAGTTGATCTAGGGGAATTCTTCCATACATCTCATAAAGCCGGATAAGTTTAAGAAAGGGATGGGTGAGGCTAATTCAGGACATGAGTTTATTTTTCATTGATAAAGTATCAATTCAATTATTTTTCACAAATTATATCATACATTTTTAAAAACAATAAATGAAACATTTTTCATTTTGATATATATTCACGATGTGAGTTCCCTTTCAAGGGGTTCATTCAGGAGTTGATAGTAATTAAGTTGGTGTAATTAATTTATGTTGTAAATTAAACTCATTCGGTGAGTTAAATTCATGGGCTATTCTCATAAATATTCATATTGTGAATTTGTAACAAAAAATTAATCTTTTCTTCAACCAGAACTCACACCCAATTCTGGTAACATCCCTGTAACACTTAACCCGACCAAGATATAGACTTTATAAGGAATATACATATGAAATAAAACCCAGGGAAAAGAGATGTATCCAAAAACAATAAAAAGTTACATAGCTATAAAAATAATGTATCTTATAATAGTTATTATCATTACGCTTTTATTTCCCCACTTAGTGAGAATTGGAATGATATTTTATGTCTCTTTGATCCACCATACTTTTCCAATTTAATACTCTATAAAACTAATTCATATCACCCTAGTAAATATTTTTTATCACAAGGAACTCCCTAATAATTTTAAAAATCATCAAAATATGATAATATTATGTATATCAGCATCCTTCGAAGAATTTTCATTTCTCAATTTGAATGGCTCTTACATATGAAATTATTACACTTATGAATTGACATATAGTTTTTGACTTTTTTGACCATCAATGTAGGGTTTCAAAAATATATTACATATTATAAAATAAATATTATATTTTAATTTGACATATTAAAATTTTCAAATTTCTACTATGCTTAAAAGAAATCCTTCTGTATCACATAGAGGAACCCTTACGTAATATTTTCCCCAAACTGAGCTCTTTCAAATATGTATCTTCCAAAACATCCTCAACTCCACCCAGAATCAACTAAAACATATTTATCATGTTCTAAACATATAAAAAACAATCTCAATATATTCTAATGATTCTGAAAAATGGGTGAAATTGAATATAAACCCACTTCAATGATATCATAAGTTCTTTATTGTCTCCCATTGGATTTTTTTACCACAAAGACTCACACTAAAAGGCATAAAATCATAAAAACTGTAAAATAGAAATACCCAAACACTAAAAAATAGATAAATTAATTTTTATGTGAAAAGTAAAACCATTAGAGATAAGAAAACATTGTCCATGTGATTTAAATTCTCTACCTCAATCCACACACTCACCAGTCACCATTTCTTTGGATTCTGAATAGTAAAAAATCATATATGTATAGATTTCTAAATCATTTATTGATGTATCCAATGGATTTTGGGGTATACAAATAATCCAAAAGTGTTAGGAAATATATGAAAATTCATAATATTCCCCTCACATACATATATATCCTTGGGAATCACATTTATGAAAATATTATTAATTTGATCCTTTGAAGGATTGAATTCTGGTACCACTCTTCTTTTTTAAACATAATATTTGATAAAATGATACTAATTTTATTATATTTATATCTAATAAATTACATTAAATTTTAATAAATATTTATTCCACTTTCATAATCATAACAAATTCTTATTGTATTTTTAATAACCAGTTTTATATACTCCACCACTCTATGAAATTCAAATTGGTTTTTCAAGAAAGTGTAGAAAATAAATAATCAGCCTCTATATTTTATAATGACATGATTTATTCATCTTTTAATATTATCATATAGTCATATTTATTAATGGTAATATACCACATGATGTTGATTTTTCATCATCGTCAACTTTAGTGTAATAAACATACATTTATCCTTACATATTCAATGTATTACCCATTATATACATCAGAAAAAAATTCAAGGTTACAGTAATTTCTTTGAAGACTCTATTGGAAACATTCAATTTTGATTTTTTTTAGATCACATTGATACACCTAAAAAAATTCACTACATAGATAATATCATTTCATGAAAAATTGAGATAAATGAATCATTGAAACAACCTTCTAAATTCAAACTGACTTATATTTTTTGTCATAATTCCTAACATAAAATTAACCCTTCTTTCATTGGTGTGAATACCTCATTAAAATCATACATTTAGAACATACTCAATAATTCTATTGAATATTTTTTTAGACTGAAATTTTTATATATTCTTATTAAAAAACATTCAATAACAAGAAGTAAACAATCTACATTGATATTGAAATTTCAAAATACATCTACATTTTCCTTGAAAATTATTTATAATCACACACTTTGACACATAATAATATGATTCCATCACCATAATCAATGAAAATTGGATTACATAGGATCACTTCCTTTATAAAAAATGTTTTATGTTAACTTTCCCTTTAATTAAGTTCCTCTCTCCCAAGAATACAACCATAATAGAATCCCATTACCAATAGAAATATTTTAGACCATATAGATATTTCATCAACCTAAAAACTATATATACAAAAAATGGTGAATAAAACCATTAATTTATTCAACATAAGTATATTCTTTATGATCTATATCCAATTAAAAAATTTCACTTTTCTTTTCTAAGTTTCACATAGAAGGATAGTGAAAAATTCAAAATAAATGTACAGATTCATGTATTGAATTATGTGTTAATGTATCCCAAAAATAATCAACATGAACATGATATTATCTTTTGACCACTAATCATGATTTATTTCTTGAATCATTACATTAATCATTAATCTTATTTTTAAACAGCTACATCATTATAATTACATTCAACCCTTTTGGTCTTGGTACGAAATGCCTAGTGGAATTTCATTCAGACATGTAACAACCTGATATTTCACTATATATTTCCCATAAATAAATATTATGTCAGTGGAATATCATACACACAAAATAAAATTAAAACAAAAAACCAGCCATAAAATTTAAATATTAAATACGAACTTTAATATTTAGATGTTAAATTGCCTTTTATAAATTGATGTATCCATACTAAAAGATCAATGATGAATTAAGGATGAAATGGAATCTGGAAGTAGTAGTATTATATATAACATGTATTTATCTGATCAAAAAAGAGTGGTATCTTCCCTAAGGTTTTCACTTGACTAATACTATGCCTAACTGAACCAATTATGTTTTGGAAAAACAATTAATAGTATAAGTACACACCCATATACATTATCAAAATGTAAATGCTAGATAAACCAACATCTAAAACTAAAACTAGAGCTTATCTGATAATGTTGCCTTATTTTAAGATCAAAATATATTATGTAGGTACAAATTTTTATTATATAAAAATGATATAATATATATATATAAATACATATCATGAATTCATATACTCCTAAAAGAAATTACGACAATATTTACATTATGGTTAAAAATGTATTTGTACAAAAAAATAAACTTTATTTGAATTTATTATGATTTTTTAAATTGAATAACAATTATATATATTAAAACCAGAATAAATATTAATTATTTTAAATTTTTAGTTATTATACTCGATGTTTTTTTCAATTAAAATCAATTTTTCTCTCCATTTAATGTTTTTAAATAAATATTATAAATTTGAATATTATGATATTAATTTAAATAACGTAAAAACATTTTTGGATTCATCATATTCATGATTTATTAATATTAATTGTTGACATTTTTTGGAAATAATTAATTTTCCTGTGAGTTGGGAAAATTCTAATTTTAGTAAATTTTTTACTTTTATCAAAAAAAAATTATGAATACATTTTATATTTTTGAGAACATTTAATATGAAATTATATATAATAAATAGTCATAATAATTTTTAATAAAATATTTTTTATTTATAATCTCAAGCTCAATATTTCAAAAATTGATGATGTGTTTTAATGAAAATAGTTTTTCAATTAAATTTATAATTAATTACAACATTATATCATGAAGTTTTTAAAATATCTTATTGGAAAAAAATATGATTTTAATTATAAAAATTATTTTATATTATGCCTAATTAATGGAACTGATAATTTAACCCTAATCATAATCAATTTTGATTTATAATAACCTTTTTCAAAAACAAGGTTTTTGTGTCAAATGACCTTGCGCAATAATAAATTTCCCATAAAAATAGATTTTCTATTTGATAAACTATATATTATATATAATAAATGGTCCGCAATTATCTTGTAATCCTCATTTTATTTTTATTCTTAGATGAAAAATTATATAGGTAAATAATAGTTACTTTGTAAAAACTAAAATGGTAAAATAGAGTAGCCTAATACATCACTGGCTTATCAAGATCCAAAAAATATTATTTTTGAATGATGGAGAGTATATTATAGCATATATTCCATCCAATACATTACATATATATTTTTTAGTCACTTTTATTCCTATTTAATTATAATTTTTGAATAGTATTGAGTATTTAAAAAATAAATCCACTCCATTTCACTTATAAAAGGGGTACTCCTCTTCTCACTTCCCCTAACTCAAAAAACAATAAAAAATCATCCCAAACATATTCCATCCCTATTTATACTATTTTATCCACATTATGATGTTTATAATTATAACATCCTCGAACCCATACTCTTATATCCTATGATAAAATCCATTACATTAAATTCTCAACCATTAAATCAATAATTGTGACCCAAACTTCTCATCTAAATATTAGAATAGAAATAGGAAAACATTTTATCACTTGCATACTGGTTGAACATTTTTTAGAGATATATGTTATTAAAATAAACTCTTACATAAAAATTTTACATGTAATCAAAGGAACATTAATCCCATTTAACATAGAGTCTTTTTATTTCACAATAGGTCATCAACATCATCATTTTGAAAACCATTAACGAAATAAGTTAGTCAACATTATTCATTAAAACCCGGTGAAGAACCAAACCAAATATGGGTTATCTCAAATGATCAATAATGGAAAAAGTAACCATTAACAAATGAATTTCTTCAATTAACAAAATATTTCATAACGGTATCATGACATTTTCAAGGGTCATGATTGATTCAAAAAATTACTCATTCCCATTAAAACCTCAATGAATTCATGGAAAAAGAAATAGTTACCAGAATCAATAATCATGATCCATGAGAAATTTTACTTTATCATTATAAAAATTTTGAGCCTAATGAAAGAATAAAGAAAACATTTAAATACATGGGTAAAATTTTCACGTCCCACTTAATATAACTATTTCAAATGTATTAACCATAAGACTGACTTCCATACCGAATGTGTTAGAGAGAAATCACATACCCACCCTCATTGGTTTATCATGTAACCACCCATCATTAAATTATCACGAAACCCATATCATTGGTTTATCATGGAACCACCATTTATCAGTTTCTCACAGAATAACCCTTTATTGGGTTTTCATTTAATCGCCCATCAAATTTCTATGTACAATTACAAAATCAGAACACATAAAATCTTTCATTTTTCTATAAACTAATTGACGAAACTAATAACGCATTAATAACTTTATTGAACCATCGAAAGGAAAATTGTTCTATAATAATCCCTTTTAAACATAACTAACCCATGTAAATGAAATGGGTTCCATAACAACCTCTTTATCAATGGAAAATAATGGATTCCATAATACTATCTTTGAAACATGGTTAACCAATGTAAAATAAATGATTTTATAGCAATCTCTTTAGAACCTGATTAACACATGGAAAAGAAATGGGTTTCATAACAATATATTAATAACTTGATTAATACATATAAAAGACTTTGGTTTTATAAAATTATCTTTGAAACATTATTATCCAATTAAAATTAAATGTTTTCCCTAATAATCTATTTGAAATAAGATTAACACATGGAAAAAATGGTTTTTATTACAATGTCATTGAAACATGACTAACCCTTGGAAGTGAAATGGGATTCATAAAAATATCATTAAAACATAATCATACCATGGAAAAGAAATGTGTTCCAATAAATGTCTTTTAAACATGTTTATCAATTTGTAAATAAATTCTTTCCATATCAATCTCTTTGAATAATGATTATCCCATGGAAATGAAATGAGTTCCATAACAATATCTTTGAGAAAATGTTAACCCATCCAGAAAAAAAATGAGGATGATATCAATACCAAATATATCAAGTGGATCATATTTAATAACAATGTTTTTTTACATTGGGGAATTGAAATACCATTAAGATATCATTAAAAACATTAATGATGAAAATAATCTTTAAACATTTCCAAGTGTCACCTACAACTTTACTTATTTTAATCATAATACCCATAAAATAATAACATTAAATGAGAATTATATTATCACTAAAATAGGGATATTCATTATATATCATGTCAATAGAGAAGTATATACACCTCAAAAAAGGATAGGTGTATAGAAAAACCATGGTCTCAAAGAATGAAAAGTGTGACAAAAATCCATTACTATTTTGGTTACATAGAAACTATAAACCCCATGAATGTGTGATCATAATATTTATTTCTATGTCCCAAAAATTCATGTATAATATTCAAAAAAATCATTCATGTGTTGTATATTCACTACAAAACAAAAATAAGTGGTGCATTTGGCATAATTCTAATGGAAATAAAAGTGAGAAAATAAATCCCCTAACAACAATCGTAACATCGGAAACAAAAAACCCCAATGTAATAATCATAAAATTATTCCTTTAAATATCATGAAGATAAAAATATTATTGATATAATATATAAAAATGGGTGTATATTCAACACACAAAATAAGTAAGTGGTTAATTTGAAAATTATCTCATAGATATACAAACAGAGATGAAATTCCCTTTCAAAAGTTCTTATCATTAGAGTGAGAATAATCCAATGAAAAAAAAAGTGTGAAAAATGTAAATCCAAACAATAAAATTTATAAATAAATATATAAAAAATCATAGGTCATTTCAAACAGACAAATTTCAAATCATAAAAATGACATATATTTGTAACCCAGTGAATGTAAATTTAGTTATGAAATCTGTTACCTAGAGTCTGATTGTTAATTCTTCTTCTCTATCTTCATGAATAATAAATTTATGATAATTATTTTGATTCCTCGGAAAAAATTCATTTTTATTGTTACTTTTAATTTTATTAAAAACTTGTTATGTAAAATTACATACAAAAACTAATTAATTATGATGTTTTGAATTATCATAAAGTTCCAAAAATACCTTTTAATGATAATAATTATTTTTTATTTAGTTTAAATAGTGGTACTAATATTTTAACCCTAATCATAAAATTGTTTTATTAAATATAAAATTTTTTCAAAATGGGTTTTATGTGTCCAATAGGATTGAGTGAAAATTATTTATCGAGATACATAATACTTTTATTTTAAATAATTAATTTCATATATACAGTAAATTCCCTTAAATTATCTTATATGGCTCTTTTTTTCTTAAAATAAAAATTTTATAGGTAAAAAATGGTTGCTTTGGTGAAAACTAAAATAATAAAATTGAGTAGCCTAACATGTCAAGGGAATAACATGATAAAATCATGTCTATTTTTTTAAAGGTAGAGATTTGATTCTACCTTATATTCTAAACAATTAATTTCCTATAAATTCAGGAGCCAAATTTCTTTATATATACTTATCATTATTTATTCTTTTTTATTATTTTCAAAATATCAACCTGTTGAGACTTATAAAATGGTAACACCCCTACTCCCATCCCCTCACTAAAAAATCAAAAAAAATAATCCCCAACATAAGTCAAACATATTTTACAACAATTTATCCATATTAATTAGTTATTAATTATAAAATACAAGAACACACACTCTTAGATTCTATGCTAAATTCCACTACATTACATTACCATTATTTATGTCGATAATTGTGACCCAAAATTTTTATAAAACCCATAAAAAATCATAATGAAAATATTGATCACTTTAATTATGAAAGAATTTTCTTGTTTATTATTATAGATTATTATTAAAAAACCTTACAAAACAATTAATAAGTCATCAATGGAATATTTCTCCAATTTTACCTGACATAAGTTTATTTCATAATAAGCCACCAAGTTTGTCATCATGAAAATAATTATAAATATAAATTGTTCAATGTAATTTTTTAAAACATGGTGAAAATAAATCATAATAAAGGTGATCACAAATTCTTAGTAATGGAAAAAGATTGAATTAACAATGGAATTCAATCAATGATCAAAAGACATCATAAGGGAATCTATAGTCGAAGTTCATAATAGAATCATAAAGTAACTCATTCCATTCAAAATTACAATGAAAAGACGGAAAATTAAAAATCATCATAATCAATAACCATGATCCATGAGATATCATTATAGATCAATATAGAAATTATAAGACCAATGAAATAAAAAATAAAACATTTACAAACATGGGACATAATTTTCACTTCACTTATAAATTCACTCCTATAAATGGAATAACCACATGGTCGACTTCTATACTGACTTTATTAGAGGGGAATCACAAACCCAACCTTCATTGGTATATTATGTAACCACATATAATTGATTTATCATAGAACCATCATCCTTAGTTTTTCATGGAACCACCCATCATTGTTTTATCATAGAACAATCGTTCCTTTATTTATCACATAACCACCTATAAAATTACCATGTACCATTAGAATATAATAACACATAAAATATTTCATTTTATAATAAACTCATTGAAAAAACAAAAACACTTTCATATGTTGATTAAATTATTAAAAAGAAATAGTTTCTATAAAAATTTCATTGAAACATAAATAACCATATAAAATAAAAGGGTTTAATAAAAACCTCCTTACCTATAGAAAATTTAGGGGTACCATAATAATATCATTGAAACATGATTAACCCATGTAAAATAAATGGATAACACTACAGTCTATTTGACACAATAATGACCCATGAAAAAGAAATGGGTTCTATAAAAAAACTTTTGAAAACTTATTATAACATGTAAAATAAATGGGTTTTATAAATATCTATTTGAATCATTATTAACCCATGTAAATGAAAAGGATTCCTTAACAATGTTTTTGAAACAATATTATCCCATGGAAAAAATTAGTACCATAACAATATAATTGAAACATGATTGACCCATGTAAATGAAATGGGTTCCATAAAAATATCATTAGAAAATAATTATCCAATGAAAGATAAATGTTTTATATAAAACATCTTTGAAATAAGATTCAAAAATGGAAACGAATTTTTTTCCCGGACAATCTATTTGAAACATGATAACCCATAGAAATGAATTGAGTTCCATAACAATCTCATTGAGAAAATATTAATCCATCTAGTAAAGAATGATGATGGATTAAAAAAAATATCCCCAATGGTGGACATGTTACAACAAGGTCCATTTATATTGAAGACTAGAAATTACATTAAGATATCATTAGAATCGTTCTTGAGGAAAATAATCATTAATAATTTTAAAGTGTCCAATGCCACATTGAAATATTTTAATCATAACACCCATGATAGAATAACATTAAATTGTCCTTATAGTATCATTATAATATGTCATTCATGATAAATCATTTCAAAGTATAACTATATAAACTTCATAAAAAATGATAGGTTTATAACATAACGAATGTCTCAAAGAATCATAATTGTTGAAAATATCCATTAAAATTTTTGAAACATTGGTACAGTAAACCCCATTAATGTTAGATAATAATATTTATATATATGTACCAATAAATACATTTATAATAGTCATAGAATTCATTCATGGGTAATATATACAATAGAAACCAAATATAAGTGAAGGATTTGGCATAAGTCTCGTAAATATAAAAGTGTGACTATAAATCCCCTTACAACTATGGAAACATATGAATCACGAGACTAAAAAGTAATAATCCTAAAATGAAACATTTAAATATTAGGAATAAAAAATATATTTAATATATCAAAATGGTATTATATAATCCAAAAAAATAATTAAGTGTTGAATGTGACATTTATCTCACAGATGTAAAAACTAATATAAAAATCCATTTCAAAATATTGTATCATTATAATGATAATTGATCAATTAAATGATTATGGGTAGAAAATATAAATACACATATTGAATGTGAAAATAATGAATAAAAAAATAAGATTTCATTGCAGAAAAATTATTTTCATATCATAACCAATTATATAGAAGCTAAACCCAGTGAATTTAAATTGAGTTAAAAAAATCCAACACCTTGATTCATTTTTTCATGCTTGTTCTCTATCTTCCTGAATAATAAACATCTGATAATTATTTAAATTATTTTTAAATATTTTTAAATTTTATTATTAATTTTAATTATGTTATAACCAATTTATAAAAAATTAAATAATCAATAATATTTATGTTGATTGTTTTGACCATATTCACCTTTTGTGTCAAAACTCACTTTGATAGTTTTACTATGGACAATCAGTACTATATTTAAACATATAAAAAATAAATACCATAAAATAAAAAAAAATTATAACATCAATTATAATTTAAAAATCATTGAGTAATTATGGTTTTAAAAAATAAATAATTATTATGGTCAAGGTGACAGTGGGCCGTCCATACACATGAGTGAAGTTCCCATTTTCTAATAATCATCGTGGAAGGATGGTAAGTTAGATTATCTTTCAAAAATTAACATTTTATTATAAATAACATTTTATATAATTACATATACATGTATATATCATTCCTATGATGTGATGATGAAAATGGAAGACTCACAACACTTTGGGGAGAATTATCACACACAACCATGAATGACGTTATCAATTATTCAGTGTAACAAATGGAATGAATAATATGATAAGTTATATTTATTTAAATTTAATTATCTCATGAATATTATATATATATCAAATTTATATCAAATGTTTTAACAAAACCCATCCTTAATAAATTCCATTTAATATGTGAACATATCGCATCGCTTTGAGGAGCTGGTATTCCACATGTCCATAAAAAATGTTATCACAATCCTATAAAATTGATTGGACGAAAGAATGTGTTATATAAAAATTTAGCAACTATTATGAAATCATAATTATCATATATACAACATACAAAATAGTATTTCTATAATAATTTTCAACCATGAGAGGTGGTAAAGGAAAAATAAGAAATACAATATCAATAATCCATAGTTCACCGTAAACAACAGTCACAAATTCCTTTACCCAATTGATAGAATTTTGTGTAATTTTATGTAAAAAACTAAAATTAAAACATAAAATTATATTTCATATATATATATTATTATATTATATTATAATTAAAATACCATATGTGTTAAAGAAATAAATAAAATACAATTATTCCTTGAAGTATGTTACATCTTTTTCATGTAAAACCTTTTGGTTTGAACAAAAGGAATCCAATGGTTTTTTCTCCAAAATATGTGGATTATTATAAGATATAATGGATGTTAGAGGATTAATAGGGCTGATTTTATAACATAAAAAGTGATATAGAAGCATGAATTAGTGTGGAGGGTGAGTGACTTTATTTTGTAGAGGAAGAGTGGAAATCTTATAAATATATTATGGTAAATACTATTGGGAGGTCTCCCTTAAATACATTGACTGAAATAATGATAATAATTAAATAAAAGTGTGCTTATAGAAGAATCATATCCATAAAATAGGTTTTGGATAGGTGTTTATGTCATTTGTCCCCATTATGATCAATGTTTAACAACTAAGTAAACTCATTTTTACCCTAACCCGTGTAATTAAATTTAATTTCATTAAAAAATATTTTAGAAAATAAGTTGATATTAATTTAAATTAAAAACTATTCTGATTCAAATATGGAATTTTTTTTTCATTTATAGATATTTTACAAATAAATTTAAAATTTATCCCACAGTCGAGATGAGATGACAGGTTTTTAAAGAGAAAATATGAAATGTATGAAATATTTTTATATCCAATTTCAATGTTAAGATGATTCTAAGGACCTAAATTGTATTAAATTATATAAATATTAACTAATTATATTTTAAAACAAAATAATAATATTTTTTAAAATAATAAATTATTTATAAGAAAAAGATGTTTTCAATTGAAAACTTGTATTTTTCACTATTCCTCAAACCATGAAACAACTCATATTAATACCAAAAAATCACCCAAAGTAAATATTGATATTAGAAATTAAAAAATTATGTTTATTTTTTAAAATATTGAATATAAATAAATGAAAATAAATATTCTAAAAAATGTATTTTAAAGGTGTAAAATTGTCTTTTAAAATGCACAAATTTTTATACAAAAAATGGATTTATTCTTATTTTAAGAATTTCAATATTATAAGATGAAATTAAAAACATTTTACTAAATTTATAACAAATAAATATAATTTAGATCTTTCACTAATAGTGATTAATTTAATTAATTATGATAAAATTCCATTCAAGTCAGAAAAAATACATTTCATAAAAAAATGTCTTTTATTTTCAATTGGACTTTTTAATAATTTATATTTAATAGGTAACCAATGAATTAATTTTATAAAAATGTTTAAACTGTAAATTCATAATTTTCTTACTCTCATTTATTCTATCAATTCTAATGATTAGTTGATAACTATAATAATATTAACAGTATATTTTTGTCAGGTAAGTATTGGGATCTTGTGTATCATTTGTAATCACATAAAATTAATATTACACGAAATTCAAGATAAACATATTGTTTAATGTGAGGGAATATAAGATATGTATAATGTCTAAAATATCAATTAAATAAATTAAATTAATTTGATGGAATATATTTCCTTAAATCCCAGGATATCACATCCAACACCGTGTAAATATAATATCTATCGTATCATTGTTACTCATGAATTATCAATTTTAAAATTAATTTATTTTAACCCACATTAGGAAAATGAAAAAAATATAGAATACTTTAAAAATTATTGTTGGTAAAAATAATGTTTACTTGAGTTTACACATTACTAGGATTTCACAAATGGGGTATTAGTGAGAAATTAAAAAATGGTTTTGGGAGGGAAAACTATTTACCATAGACTAATAGTGGGTGATAGGGGACTTATTCAAGATGAACTAAATTTCAAAAAAATCACAAGATATATTGGTTTTAAAAATGTCATTGATTTCATCAAATAGGATGGTAATTAGATAAAATTTTACTTCAATAAACATTTCATAGATTTAATGAACTATCATACCATTTAGACCAAGAGAACAAAAAGAAATACACTTACTTGATGATTATAATTTCATCCTTTAGTCATTTTCAACTGAAATATAATATTTCTCCCTATAAAATGATTGTTAAAGATGAATTTTAAATTATTGAATCACTAAAATTAACTTTTGATGAAAACTAAATCATAAAAATTATAGTCATGTTATTCCACGTGTCGTTAGATATTATACAAAATCAATATGTTTATAACATTATTAGATAAATCCCAAAATTATTAAACCATCAAAGGTAAAATTAATCATCAATATTTAATAATAATACCCAATGATTAAACTAAATCATTCTAAAACAATATATAACAAATAACCTCAATAACATCAAAATTAAAGGGTTTTTTAAACTTAATAGTTATGTCATACCTTATATATTTCATGCACAAATGATATAGAAATACTTTTTAAATAACATTAGTCACTTAGACACAAAATCACTTTTTAATCATGTTGTTATATATAAGACATAACTATTATTCTTATAATTACCTCATTATCTAAGATCAAATAAACTGTAATTCTTATCAATACATAAAAACTTATTCCATAAATAATAAAGTAAATACTACACAATAAACTGAGATTTTAAATATACTTCAACCCAACAATATATCACATAAAATTTCAATGATATACTCAGTATTTTTACTGCTTAATAACATCCAATGGGGTATCTATGACTTAGAACTTATGATCATCCATAATCTTATAGACCTATAATGGTATCCATAACTCTAAAGATAACCATAGATTAAAACAAAAAAATCACCAAAGGCTCCTATAATGAACATTGATATCAACTATAAAAACCCAGAATGAACACTCACAGGTACAATGTTGAAATTTATAACATTCCATTTGTAATTCCCCGACCCCAGCTACCCAGATTCGGTGCATTACTTCGTAACATTGGCATGATCACAAAATATCAAGTCTCGAAAGACCGAATAGTTTAGTAGCCTTGGAAACACTAGATACATTCGTAAACATTACATTACATCATAAAGTGAAAAACTACAATAACAAAGTATCCATAGTCCACACTCATATCCTCTTCTGACTATCCCTACAGGTCATTCATAAAATAATTCTTCACATCCTAGAAAATATTAAAACATTGAAAGGGGTGAGCTCAGATGCTCAGTAAGGATAACAATATTGCGGAAGCTTTCATAAATAAACATTAACATTTAAGGCAATGTATAACTAAAACAAAAGCCTTTTAAACATGAACTTCAACATAATATGGAAAAAGTAAAATGAGATAATGCCATTTACTTATTCACATGGATATTCTACTGGTCGAATAATCACATGCAATATCAATAACCACTTTCATAATGATGGAATGCATAATGCCAGACATTCTGAAACATTTTGTCAAGGCCTCGGCCAAGACGTCTAAAATGATTAAGGCCTCGACCAAAACCATAAATCAAATTGGGGAAGGGCCTCGGACAATTCCATGTCTAGTTGTCTCATGAGACATACCAATTCATCAAGGAGCTATAGCGGGCTCCACCCGTCACTTATTAAGTCCAATGCATTCCTCATATGAATAGGTTTAAACATATCATAAACCATAACATAATCGTATCACATAAAACATAGATAAAGGAAACATAACATTTCCACATTTCAATCACAAGATATCAATACAACACATTTATATAATAAAAATGCTTTCAAAACCATTTTCAATACTGGAATAAAATAAAGTTAAAACTTTGTATTTATTTTTCATTAAAAAAACATGATGGCTTGTAGAGGAAGCCGAAACTCAAATAATGGTCACGGCGGCAGAGAAGTCGTTGTCGCCGCATATGTACGGAAAGAAAAACATTACCTTTTTGTCGTTTAGTAAAACACATCGTATAAAAAAGATTCCTTTTGAATAACGTAAAAGTCAAAGGAGTTTATACACCGTATAAAAGAAAGTTGTGTATAAAACCAAATATGCCTCAATGAAAGGGGATTGAGACGAAGTCCTTAAAAAGACAATTTTTAAAATAAAATAGATCTATTATGTGTATTCACTATAGGTACACATAAGGAAAGTTAAAATACAAAATAGGACATAATAATATCATGACATAATTTGAAAGTAGGAGATTAACCCAAAGAATGGAAGTTGGGTTAAGAAATTCCCTTACCTCGTGTCCGACTTGACTCAAAAATTCTCTAACCTCCTAAATAATAAACAAGAGTTAATATCTAACTTATTAAGAACCATTTTCAATTTCATTATCCTTTTTATATCACTTATTACAATGTTATGAACGTTATGTAATTATTTAAGTTAATAGCGGCCGTTTTGTCAATCTTTGGTACTTGAGTCAACAATAAACTTCTTATAATTACAAGTTATTCATGTGGTGAAATATCCATTATATCCAGAATTATATTCATGATGTAGTTATCATATATAACATATATATTCAGTATATACATGCATTTATAATATTACATAACATTTATAGGTAAGAAATGAAATGCACCGTTCATGGAGACGGTAAGCCGTACGTACGCATGAACGCTACTTTCATTTCTATTTCGTATTTAATGGAATGATGTTATAATTGTATAAAGTTATAATATAATTCCAGTATAATATAATGTATATTACCATTTACTCCATCCTTTATACATCTCACTTATGGCATTAACGATTCAAATCACTTTGAGGGGGCGGTAGTCCGCACTTCCTAAAATGAAATTATCGCATTTACCCATAATGTAAATCATAAATTATTCCATAAATGAGAAATAAATAAGAATAAGGAAGACATAAAAATAATATATATATCATATATGAAAATAGTGTCATCCAAATGGCCACCATTAGAGGTGTTAAAGGAATATTGAACAGTCATCGTTTCGTGAGGCAGTATTTCGCCACCCACAGAAACAGTATGTTCTTTAACCATTAGACGAAGGTGTGTGTAAGTTTAAACCAAATCCTTATCATAACAACATCATATTATAATTTAGATACTGGTGTTTTTACAAAATAATGGAATAAAAAGATTTTAAGGGGTTGGAGAAGCAAAATAAAACAAAACAACATTAGAGAAGACATTACCTTAAAATCGGGTAACTCTTTTTGATTTGAGCCAAAGGATTCCTTGGGAAGAGTTCTGCCCAAAGTGAGGCTTATAGGAGTAAGGTAGGAAAGTGGAGAGATTTTTTTGGCAGAGGTTGGCCGAGCCAAATGGCTTGGAAGGTGTGAATAAGGTGGTAGTGGTGGGGGCCTTTTATAAGAGGAGAGGAGGGGCACTCTTGGAAAGTAAAGAAAAGTCACTTTATTATAAAATGAGTTTCTGATTTTAGAGGTCCCACACTTCTATAATTCGAATATAAGGTGATAAGGGTTCGAAATCTACCCATCCAATAGGCTTTGGACAAGTTTAAGCCTTGTATTTTACATTATCTTTTCATTTTATTTAAATCGTTAATAAATGAGGTAATCGCTGCATCATCATGGTGTCATAAATAATTTAATTTATTTAATGTCTAAAAATTATAAAAAAAAATTATCATGATGTAGAAAATCTTTTTATCTTTCCAATGAATATTTATGGTCAAAAATATGACTTGTATAACCCCATTTAAAAATTGCTTTAGTAAAATAACTCATGTTTGTGACATTTTTTTACTTTAACATTAAATAAAAGGTATTTATGTCATTTTCCAACTAAAGTGGCTCCATGGGGTCCCCAAGTTGACCCATGGATTGTCTTGGTCGGCCATGTCACATCCAATGAGGGTAGGACATGTGTCAAGCAAATCTCATATTATTAAAACATTATTTTTACCTTAAACTATATTAATTACCTCTAATCGTGATTAAGAACTTAAAAGTTACTATTCACCAAAAATTATTTTAATCTCATTGAACCACATTTTACTTCTTAATGACAAACATGTATGTCGGATTTTTAAAAATCAAAACACAGAAGTGGTAATATTTCATTTAAACCAAAAATCGGTTATTTAACTACCACTTAGTGGTTTCACTATTCATCAAAAATTGAAGTTTTTCAGAACAATGCCAAAATTTCACCCTAAGCTATAATTGATATTACGAATTCAAAAATAATTTCTATTTTACAAAATTCCAAACATATAAGTTTCATTAATTAATTTTATTATTAATTCCCGATGTCACAACAAATAGCGTGTTTTTATGAAAGAATATATATCAAAAGATTAACAATTGTTTATGTCCAATTACAAAGTGAAATTAATTCTAATGAACACCATTGGATAAAATGGTAAAAATATATTCTAATTATACTTTAAAACCACTAAATAGTATAATTTATCACTATAAATTATTTTGATTAAAAAAGTTGTTTTTAAGTATTTTTCACTATTCATAAAAAAATTAGAAGTTCTCAGAAAAATACCAAAAATTCAACATAGGATAATTTCGATATTAGGAATAAAAAAATGAATTCCATTTTGAAATATAAAATTTCTATAATTTTAAAAAGTGGGTATTACTATTCATAACGGCTACTTTGATTTGTTGCGGTGTGTTAGAACTCGAAGTTGCGTACAATGCAAGCTATTGCATTATTAAAAGAGAGGCGTATCATGAAAGCTCGAGGTGTTACATTCTACCCTCCTTCAATAAATTGCATCCTCGCAATTTGAAATTTTTCTTTGAAAATAAAAGGTTGAAAATAGAAAATACCTTTGTGGAAAACCCACATCGGAAATAAGATTAATAAAATTTAGCCTTAATAAGAGGGAAAGGGAAATGAAAAAGTCACCACCCAATTATGATCTCGATTAGGAGAACATTGGTGGAAATTAGCGACATATAATTGGAGGAAAAATGTAAATATTTGTAGGGAGTGATTGAGGTCATCAATTACAATCAACTGTCAAATTGAGGGCCTCAAAGCCTTCAATCTATGTTGATTTAAAATATCAACAGTTCAACAAGACATAAGGTATTAGGATAACACATTTTTTTGTTTTAATATCCCTTTACTAAAGTTTAAGAACTAATTTATTCATTGAATAAGAGATCGGTATATATATATTTATGCTTGACAATTAGAGTTTCAACCCTCAACTCATCTTTCACTCAAAAAGATAATAGAACTCAAAAATATTATACTTATCCTAATTGTATAAGGTTACAAATGTTAACACATACCATTTAGATTAGTAAAACTATTTTGTAATAACCAGGGACTTCACGTAGTCCAGTGGTAGGCGATTAATCCCAATCGCACTATGGTTGTGGGTTCGATTCCCACAGCTTTGTCCGACGCGATGGGTTGTCACTCGGTCTGCGTGTTTTCCTTTTTATAAATATCCAAAAATAAACATAACAATAGTATCCAATGTAAAATATAATCCATTCCAACCTTTATATTTATCCAAAATACTTCTGTCCAACTCACAGTCCAGATTTTATGAGGAAGGTAAACATAATGAAGCTCCCTTTTTTTCTGCGTAACAACATGTGAACACCTTCATCATGTATTCTTTTAAAACACTACAACATACTAAATTACGATAAATCCTTATTGATTACATTCATGATCCCTTATTCCTTATAGAAAACTAGATATACTCCTTCTATCCAAAAATGTATACAAATCATTAATCAGTTTCAAGGATGTTAAGAATATCCAACATAATTTATCCAAATCAATCATGTCTTATTCCAAAATCACTATCTCGGTATCAGAACCATATTATGGTTTATCTTTCTCTCAACCATATATTTTCCAAAAATTTAACCTACTGTGGAGTCACTTTTCTTGGTTCCACACAATCTCAAGTCCAAGATAAAATAGTACTGTAGTACAATCATTATATACTCCATAATTATTATAACCATTACATCATTGATACAACACTCAAATTACAAAATTATTTAATAACAACATAAGAACTCTAATCATTCCTCCTCATCTGTGGTAGTATCATAACTTGATTATTATCCAATAACATCATTTGGGGCATACACTGATGATTTGAACATTGGTTTGCGTAGTGTACCCACTCCTTACAGATGAAGCATTGTACATTTGAAACTTTTTTCTTACCCTTGCAGTCACGCACTTGGTGTCCTTTTTCTCCACACTTATAACAAACTCCCATTCCCTTCAGGGAAATTCCAAGGTGTTTCTTCCCATAGTTATCACATATTGGAAAATAATTCTTTTCCCTCGTCCCTTTATCCATCATTCTCTCTTCCATCCTTTTCTTCTCTTTCATCCCTTCAAATCCATAAGACTCAGAGAATTCTCTACTTATCTTATTAACACATGATACTATTTCTTCATATGTTGATAACACATGGGAGAATATTTACCTTCTAAATGTTGGCTTAATACCATGAAAGATGTGATCCTTCTTACTCTTTGGATCATACGTATTGATGGAGTTCACATTCCTTCTACTGCGCGCCATTTCTATACAATGCCATAAACTAGGTTAGTTTATGAATCGAAATACATAATAACAAACTTGAAAATACTTATAATAAATTGAACTATTTATGGATATAATCCATAATCATAAAAAAATGTTTTCTTTTAGGAAGTATATACTCATAACCCTTCATAGTGGTTTGTAAAGAAAATGTGAATTATCCTAAGCATATCCCCTGAGAGTGTCATAACCAAGAGTGCAGCAAGGCCCGTTGTAATGCACCAGTTCCCGTTCGAGTCTAGATCAAAGTGGTGTTTTCAGGTTTTACCCCTAGGTACATCTGTGCCAGAGCCTCCTCTACCTGCTCGTATCCAGACAGGGGTGTATTGCTCGGAAAACTCACAAAATCTCTATAATACCAAAATTCTAGGAAGTTCTTCTATACTAATCCTTAAAGTCTATCTTTGGGCTATGTGCTCTAATCAGAGTTTATCTAAATCTAGCTTCCAAGGTTAGTACTAAACTACCTCTGATGCCAACTGTAACGCCTCGACCCCAGCTACCCAGAGTCAGTGCATTACTTCGTAACATTGGCATGATCACAAAAGATCAAGTCTCGAAAGACCTATTAGTTTATTAGCCTTGGAAACACTAGATACATTCGTAAACGTTACATTACATCATAAAGTGAAAAACTACAATAACAAAGTCTCCATAGTCCACACTCATATCCTCTTCTGACTATCCCTGCAGGTCATTCATAAAATACTTCTTCACATCCTATAAAATATTAAAACATTGAAAGGGGTGAGCTCAGATGCTCAGTAAGGATAACAATATTGTGGAAGCTTTCATAAATAAACATTAACATTTAAGGCAATGTATAACTAAAACAAAAGCCTTTTAAAAATGAACTTCAACATAATATGGAAAAAGTAAAATCAGATAATGCCATTTACTTATTCACATGGATATTCTATTGGTCGAATAATCACATGCAATATCAATAACCACTTTCATAATGATGTAATTCATAATGCCAGACATTCTGAAACATTTTGTCAAGGCCTCGGCCAAGACGTCTAAAATGATTAAGGCCTTGGCCAAAACCATAAATCAAATTGGGAAAGGGCCTCAACCAATTCCACGTCTAGTTGTCTCATGAGACCTACCGATGCATCGAGGAGCTATAGCGGGCTCCACCCGTCACTTATTAAGTCCAATGCATTCCTCATATGAATAGGTTTAAACATATCATAAACCATAACATAATCGTATCACATAAAACATGGATAAAGGAAACATAAAATTTCCACATTTCAATCACAAGATATCAATACAACACATTGATATAATAAAAGTGCTTTTAAAACCATTTTCAATACCGGAATAAAAGAAAGTTAAAACGTTGTATTTATTTTTCATTAAAAAAAACGTGATGGCTTGTAGAGGAATTCGAAACTTAAATAATGGTCACGGCTGCGGAGAATTCGTTGTCGCCACATATGTACGGAAAGAAAAACATTCCCTTTTTGTCGTTTAGTAAAACACTTCATATAAAAAAGATTCCTTTTGAATAATGTAAAAGTCAAAGGGGTTTATACACTGTATAAAAGAAAGTTGTGTATAAAACCAAATATGCCTCAATGAAAGGGGATTGAGACGAAGTCCTTAAAAAGATCATTTTTAAAATAAAATTGATCTATTATGTGTATTCACTATAGGTACACATAAATAAAGTAAAAATACAAAATAGGACATAATAATATCATGACATAATTTGAAAGTAGGAGATTAACCCAAAGAATGGAAGTTGGGTTAAGAAATTCCCTTACCTCGTGTCCGACTTGACTCAGCCATTCTTTAGCCTCCTGAATAATAAACTAGAGTTAATATCTACCTTATTAAGAACCATTTTCAATTTCATTATCCTTTTTATATCACTTATTACAATGTTATGAACATTATGTAATTATTTAAGTTAATAACGATCGTTTTGTCGATCTTTGGTACTTGAGTCAATAATAAACTTCTTATAATTACAAGTTGTTCATGTGGTGAAATATCCATTATATCCAGAATTATATTAATGATGTAGTTATCATATATAACATATATATTCAGTATATACATGCATTTATAATATTACATAACATTTAGAGGTAAGAAATGAAATGCACCGTTCATGGAGACGGTAAGTCGTACGTACGCATGAACGCTACTTTAATTTCTATTTCGTATTTAATGGAATGATGTTATAATTGTATGAGGTTATAATATAATTCCACTATAATATAATGTATAATACTATTTACTTCATCCTTTATACATCCCACTTATGGCATTAACGATTCAAATCACTTTGAGGGGGCGGTAGTCCGTACTTCCTAAAATGAAATTATCGCATTTACCCATAATGGAAATCATAAAGTATGCCATAAATGAGAAATACAGAAGCAAAAGGAAGACATAAAAATAATATATATTTCATATATGAAAATAGTGTCATCAAAATGGCCACCATTAGAGGTGTTAAAGGAATATTGAACAATCATCGTTTCGTGAGGCAGTATTTCGCCACCCACAGAAACAGTATGTTCTTTAACCATTAGATGAAGGTGTGTGTAAGTGTAAACAAAATCCTTATCATAACAACATCCTAGTATATTTTAGATACTGGTGTTGTTACAAAATAATGGAATAAGAAGAGTTTAAGGGGTTGGAGAAGCAAAATAAAACAAAACAACATTAGAGAAGACATTTCCTTAAAATCGGGTAACTCTTTTTGATTTGAGCCAAAGGCTTCCTTGGAAAGAGTTATGCCCAAAGTGAGGCTTCTAGGAGTAAGGGAGGAAAGTGTAGAGAGTATTTTGGCAGAGGTTGGCCGAGCCAAATGGCTTGGAAGGTGTGAATAAGGTGGTAGTGGTGGGGGCCTTTTATAAGAGTAGAGGAGGGGCACTCTTGGAAAGCAAAGAAAAGTCACTTTATTATAAAATGAGTTTCGGATTTTAGAGGTCCCAAACTTATATAATTCTAGGATAAGGTGATAAGGGTTCTAAATATACCCATACAATAGGCTTTGGACAAGTTTAAGCCTTGGATTTTACATTATCTTTTCATTTTATTTAAATAGTTAATTAATGATGTAATCGCTGCATCATCATGGTGTTATAAATAATTTAATTTATTTAATGTCTAAAAATTATAAAAAAATTATCATTATGTAGGAAATCGTTTTAAATTTCCAATGAATATTTATCCTCAAAAATATGACTTGTATAACCCCATTTAAAAATTGTTTTAGTAAAATAACTCATGTTTGTGACATTTTTTTACTTTAACATTAAATAAAAGGTATTTATGTCATTTTCCAACTAAAGTGGCTCCATGGGGTCCCCAAGTTGACCCATGGATTTTCTTGGTCGGCCATGGCACATCCAATGAGGGTAGGACATGTGTCAAGCTCATCTCATATTATTAAAACATTATTTTTACCTTAAACTATACTAATTACCTCTAATCGTGATTAAGAACTTAAAAGTTACTATTCACCAAAAATTATTTTAATCTCATTGAACCACATTTTACTTCTTAACGAAAACCATGTATGTCGGATTTTTGAAAATAAAAACACAGAAGTGGTAATATTTCATTTAAACGAATAATCAGTTATTTAACTACCACTTAGTGGTTTCACTATTCATCAAAAATTGAAGTTTTTCAGAACAATGCCAAAATTTCACCCTAAGCTATAATTGATATTCCGAATTCAAAATTGATTTCTATTTTACAAAATTCCAAACATATAAGTTTCATTAATTAATTTTATAATTAATTCCCGTCGTCACAACAAATAGCGTGTTTTTAAGAAACAATATATATCAAAAGATTAACAATTGTTTATGTCCAATTTCAAAGTGAAATTAATTCTAATGAACACCATTGGATAAAATGGTAAAAATATATTCTAATTATACTTTAAAACCACTAAATAGTATAATTTTTCACTATAAATTATTTTGATTAAAAAAGTTGTTTTTAAGTATTTTTCACTATTCATAAAAAAATTAGAAGTTCTCAGAAAAATACCAAAAATTAAACATAGGCTAATTTCAATATTATGAATACAAAAATGAATTCCATTTTGAAATATAAAATTTATATAATTTTAAAAAGTGGGTATTACTATTCATAACGGCTACTTTGATTAGTCGTGGTGTGTTAGAACTCGAAGTTGCGTACAATGCAAGCTATTGCATTATTAAAAGAGAGGCGTATCGTGAAAGCTCGGGGTGTTACACCATTCTTGACTATTATATGGTAAATTTTGACCCAAATGTTTCATCTAAAACATACATTAACAAAAGTAAAATATGCATCACAAAATCTCTAGAAGGATGTTTAGGTTTATATTTTGAGAGAATTTATTAAATATCTAAAATAATGAATTCACAAGTCGTCAAAATAAAATTTCTCTCATTTAACCCATTTTTCTAATTCCACATTAGGTCCTCAAAATCTTCTACGTGAAATGATTTATAAAGAAAAATAATTCAAACTCATCATTTAATACCTAGGTAAAATCCAACAAAAAAATGGTGATCTAAAAAACCTAGTAACTGAATAAATATTCATTAAGAAATGAATGAAATCATTAAGCATAATAGTCCATAAGGGTGTGTTGATATAATCAAAGTGCATGAGTGAATCATAAAAGGAATCATGCCCCTAAAAACCGGATAGAAAATATGGAAAACGAATATTTTATCAGAATCAATAATTATGATCCATAAGATATCAAAACTGATCATTTGAAACATTATAAACCTAAAGCATGCATAAATAAATCATATATACAACTGGCACATAATTTTCACTTCACTCTTGTATTCACTCTTTTAAATAGAATATCCATATGGTCAATATTCATAACCAATGCATTGGAAGGCTATAATGGAACCACCAATTTTTTTATCATGTAAAGACCCATGATTGGTTTATCCTGGAACCACCAATCCTTGGTTTATCGTGGAACCACCTATAATTATTTTATCATGGAACCACCCACCATTATTTTATCACATAACCTCCATTCAAATTTCCAAGTACCATTACAAATTCATAATAATAAAAGCATTAATTTCTTAAAAAATGCATTCGAACTACAATGAAAACATTTATATCATTATTAAATTATGAAAATATAATGGGTTCTATAAAATTATCTTAGAAACATGGCTATCCGATGGAAAATAAGTGTGTTTAATAACAATCACTTTTACCAATGTAAAATAAATGGGTTCTTTTGGAATCTATTTGAAAAACAATTAACCTGTATAACCAAAAAATTTCCAAAAAAATATATTTTAAATATGATTAACCCATGAAAAATAAATGTTTCCTATAAGAATATATCTATAACATTATTAAACCATGTAAAATGAATTTTTCTAATAATAATATAATTGAAACATTATTAACCAATGGAAAAGAAATGTGTTCTATAATATTCTCTTTGAAATAATATTAACCAATAGAAAAGAAATGGGTTCTAAACAATTCAATAGGAAACATGACTAACCCGTTATGATGAAATGGGTTCCAAAAAATTATCATTGAATCATTATTAACCCCAAGAAATGAAATTAGATCCATAAAAATATCTTTGAAACTTGATTATCCCATGAAAAATTAAATGTTCCTAAAACAATCTCTTTAAAACAAGATTAACCCATGGAAAATGAATGGCTTCTGAAAATAATACCATTTAAACAACATTAATACATCCAAAAAATAATGATGATGGTATCAATAAAAAATATCCCCCATGGTTGATAAGTAAAAAAAATGGTTTTTGACTTTGATGAATGGAAATTATATTATAATATAATTAAAACAATTCTCATGGAAAATAATATTAAAACAATCCAAATTGTCTCATACTACTTTGAAACATTTTTTTAATAATCACCATGGAGGAACAATAGAATATGAAACTTATAATTTCATGACTATAATTAGACTCATAAAATAACAAATCAAATGATATGTATATACACCTCCAAAAATAAGATTGGTGTATAACATCACAAACGTATCAATGTAGAAAATTTTTGACAAATATCCATTACCTCTTTGGAAACATTGAACATGTAAACCCCATGAAATATAGATCATCACATGTATATGTAAATCCAAATAAATTCATGAACAATAATAATAAAATACAATTATAGGCATTGTATATAACACACAACAAAAATATGTTGTGAATTTGGAATCAGTCTCACAAAAATAAAATAAAGATGTAATGGCCCAGACCTCTCCGGTACATTACTCTGTGAAAATGTGGTGTTGGAGGTGTTCTGGGAGGTCAAGGTGACTTATCCCCAACACTTTGCCAAATTTTTCAGTTCTGTGAATAGTGTTTCCAGTTTTATGAACAGTAACAGATCGGTCTCACAGATCGGTCTCACAGATCGGTCTCACAGATCGGTCTGACAGATCGGTCTCACAGATCGGTCTCACAGATCGGTCTCACAGATGGGTCTCACAGATCGGTCTGACAGATCGGTCTCACAGATCGGTCTGACAGATCGGTCTTAGAGATTGTTCTGAAAGATCGGTTTCACAGATCAGTCTGACAGATCGGTCTGACAAATCGGTTTCACAGATCGGTCTCAGAGATCGGCCTCATAGATCGGTCTGACGGATCGGTCTCACAGATCGGTCTGACAGATCGGTTTCACATATCGTTCTGACAGATCGATTTCACAGATCGGTCTGACAGATCGGTTTCACAGATCGGTTTCACAGATCGGTCTCACAGATCGGTCTCATAGATCGGTTTGACAGATCGGTCTCATAGATCAGTCTGACAGATCAGTTTCACAGATCGGTCTGACAGATCGGTCTGACAGATCGGTTTCATAGATCAGTCTGACAGATCGGTTTCACAGATTGGTTTGACAGATCGGTTTCACATATTGGTTTCACAGATCGGTCTGATAGATCGGTTTCACAAATCAGTTTCATGTACAGTAACAGTGGGTGAAGAGTGTTTCCAGATTCCTACAGTTTTTCCCCTTTTTACGTTTCCTTTGATATAAAATACATTTAAATCCTTATTTTAAGGGCTCTTAAGACCGTTTCAAATGCCATAAATCCTATATTAATTATTCATAAGGTCGGGATGTATTTACTTGGTCAAACCACGTGGGTTAATGCGATCCATTTTTAAAGGAGAATTAACCGGATCTTAAACCGTCGCCCCATTAAAACTTAAAAAAGGGACGAGATATCATTCTCCCTTGTTTTTTCCCTTTGTTCTCAGCTAAGAGACACTAGAACCTTTCAATCATTCCCGTTGGAGTTGCACAATCAATATTTACTCCTAGGATTGGTTCTGGTCTGTTTTGGATGCAACCGAACTATGTCGGTCAATCTTCCCAATAAGGTATGTTTTATCGTCATTCCTTTGCGGATCATCCTCTCTTGACTCTCCCTTCCATATTATACCATGTGATTTCCAAGATTATAATGGGTTTTTCTTGGGGTTGGTTGGTACTGTCGTACCGTGGCATCCTCTGGTGGATGCAGTTGTCGTGAGAGGAGGATTGTGACCCATTGTGTGGATAAAGGACGTCAAGAACTCTTCTAGGTAGGGGATTCATGGCTTCTCTAATTGTATATGTGCAATCGTAGAATTAGTATGTTTTAGTCCTTTGGATCACAATGAAATTGACCTAATTAAATACTTGAATCGTATTAAAAGAATTGGTTGATCGCATGTTGTTGCTTTATACTATGATAACGGTTTGCCTCATGTTTTTCTAGATAGAGTGATATCTATGATTTCTTTGATTTTTTGTTCGTTCATGATAGAAATTTATAATGAATGTAAAGCCAGAATTAATTGTTAATTAATTAGCTAAAGATAAAGAGGCATGTAAATTAATCTGGTTATTGTCGTTGTTGTAGTTGTTCTAATTTGAGGATAATCAAATTAGGGAAGTAAGCATGGATATTTAATTGTGATAGCTTACTGATTAGGTATCCTGTAATTGGAACCTACGAATAACAAATCTGCTAATTCAATATGGAATAAAGAACAGATTATGTGGGAATTTCTAAAAGGGTTCTGAGTTACCCTCTTGTTTGTTAAAGGGTCAAGATACATGGTTGTGACGGTTGTTTTCCTGCTGCTTGTGATGTAATGTGATCCTGGATGGCGGTTGTGATATGTGGAGGCATGGAGGCCTTGTGGTTGTGGCAGCATATGACGCCTAGAGTGGCGAGATGCATCAGTTTATGCATGTGGGTGTTGGGGAGGACACCAGGGGTGATGGAATGGGATGGATGTGGTTGCTGGATGCTTGTAGTTTTCATTGAATGTTAATCTTCTTTGATTTTCCCCACTGCTCAAGGCATCTGGTCTTGCTACCCTTCTTCCGAAGGAGGTGAAGACGCGTGGGGTATTCCACGTGCTTTCCGTGTTTAGCCTCTCGAGGGAGAATGGTTCTATGTTCTTTCTATAGGCGGAAAATACTCAACGGGTAGTATATCTACTCACCATGTTGAGCCTCCTTTGTGTTTAGAAGCATAGGATTCTTTTCTAGAATGTCTGGGAATATGGAAAATTAATTCTGTAATGAATGTTTGATTAAATGGTGAAAATACACGAGGATGGAGATACTAGAATTTAAAAGGTGATGTGAATCTTAAAAGGAGTAGTTGATGTTAAATGTGATGCCAATTCAGTTTAATGTGGAATTGTTCATGCTTAATTAATGTTTAAAGAATTAATTAATGTACAGTGGAACTGATAAAATGAGAATGGAGTAATCTAATAAATCTCTTCAAATGTTTGTGTGCTTATAGGATACCTAGTCTTAGAAGTAGCAGCCTAGAGTCTGAGAGACGTTAGCTGTAGTTGTATCTATGACTAGGTAATGCCCATAGTGTGGATGTGAGTTATATATATATTCTGTACTTTTTGTGTTTCTATACACTACTCCACCCTTTCGGTAAGGTCAACTGACACCCTGGGGATTCTGAGCCCTGGGGGTGTTTTCCCCAACATTCTGATGGGAGGTTGAATGGCTGACTACCCCCTTTGACCCCGCTCTCTTCTCTTGGTAGATCTTTGTACTGGTTGGAACACTGGTTAGTCTTACCCATATATGTGTGTAGAGGGATGTAATGGCTTGTGGTTATTTCACACACATATATTATGGATATAATATCCTATGGACTACTATAGGTGTAACGTGTATAGGCTGTGATGGCTTGAGGATCCCTATTCGGTGTATGGGCTATAATGGCTTGAGGTATAAAACCTGATGTATGATACACGTTATGCGAGCTGTGGTGGCTCCTGGAACTTACCCGGTTGCTTTTGGTTGTGAGGATGGTGTGGTGCTTCGCCCAGGTGTCTGTGGGAAAGCCTTTGTGGTGCACGAGGTGCAGATTGTGGAGCTTAGCCCGGGTGTCTGCGGGCAAGCCTTGGAGAGAAATGCACAGGACGTATGTCGTTGGGGAAAAGTGGCAAACTAGAGGGGAAGTAGTAGCGAGATACCCTTGATAATCTTTACTATATGTTATATTCTTGTATTCGTTACTTGGTGAGAGTATCCATGGTGAGTTTGGGAACTTAGTATACCTGTTTAGGTGACGAGTTAGTTTCACTTGTTGTTCACTAGACATTAGCATGCTTTCTTTACTTTTTCACGAGAGGGTTGGGGAGGATCCTACTGAGTATACTGTTATACTCACGCTATGTATGTATAAACTATTTTTCAGGTCACTTGGAGCAGGTTGGAGATCAAGCTGGTTACTACTATCTTGTGGTTGGAGGAGGAGTTGTTCGGGCTTGTGGTCGCTGTCGTTTTACTTTCTTTTGGGTACTTTTAGTTTCCCCTTTCAGTTGTAGTAATTTTGCATGACATTTCATATATGTACTTGGATTTATTTTATATTTCAGTTCTGAGTTGGAGTTGATTGGAGTCTATTCTATCTCTCTCTTCTGCATGTGTTCTCTTAGAGGGTAATGCCTCCCATTTGTATGTTTATTATACCCTCGGTGCTAGTCTCCAACCCAGGGCCTACTGGAGGTGGGACTTGGGGGTCATTATCTCTCTTATCACATTGCTGGCCTAGTAGGGGTACACTTTGTGGGGAGGGGGTCATGACAAAGTTGTATCAGAGGTCTGGTTGAGGGATATAATGGAGTTTGGAGTTAGGCATAGGTGAGGATGCATGGGATGGTAGGGCAGCAGTGTCATTCATGTTTAGCAAGTGGGGTAAACACTGGAGACCGGTAGAGACATAGGTGTTTTGGGTCCCCTATGATCTATTGCACAGACCATTAAGTTTACGATGGCTACTAAACAAAGTGATACTGGTTGCAGGGTAGAGACCTAGGAAAGGATCATGCATCATTATTCTTTGCGCATGTGTTTGAATGGACAGACCATGGGATAGGTAACATAAAATTAATAAAACAAAATAAATAATTAATTAATGTTGAGTCTTCTATATTCTAGGCTTAGGAGCTCTAACAGTTGTTATTTTACAGGTATGGCTCCAGGTCGACGTCCTCGTTAGGTTTGCGCAGAAGACGCCCAGCAGGCTATTCCAGCAGATCGCCACCGGGTAGAGGTTTACGATGATGAAACTTGGAGGAAGACACTCCGAGAGTTTCAACGCCAGAGTCTACAGAAGTATGAGGGCTCCGTTTCAGATGCAGTCACAGAAGACTGGTTGGAGGAGGTCGAGATAGGCTTCAGTTCGATTCGTGCTCAGAAGGAACACTGGGTGTCCTTGGTTGTGATGATGTTGCGTGGATCAGCGAGGCAGTGGTGGTTCTTGTTCCTCAGGGATCGTGAGGAGTCAGAGATCTCATGGGAGGAGTTTCGAGACAGGTTTAGAGTCGAGTTTCTTTCTTTGACTGCGAAGGCATCCAGTGTCCAGGAGCTTCTTACCCTTCGACAGGGGAGGTCCAGTGTTCGAGAGTTTGGAATCCATTTCAGGAAACTTCTACGATTTTCTTCAGACTTGTTACCATATGAGGAGGCCAGGGAGAGGAATTTCTAGGAGTCTTTTCATCCAAAGATCCAGTGGTAGGTCACCCCATTTATGGTAAAGACTTATCTTGAGGTGCTGGTGAGGGCAGAGGTTGTTGAGAGTACTTTGGCTTGGACCATATCGTCAAGAGAGGGGAATCGTCATGATTCCTCACGAAGCAAAGCTGTGGTCCGGGGATCCTGGTTTTCAGGGAAAAAGAGTTTCCGTTCACCTGGGGGTAGGTCCCAGCCCTTCCCATCTCGTTTATCCGGAGGCAGCAACTCTCAGGCCTATGCCAAGGGATCAGGTGCTTGTTTTTCTTTTGGTGGTCATGGTCATCAGCAGCAGGAGTGCCTGACTTTTCAGAGCATTCATCGTGTACCGGGTGCTCCGCTCTAGGTTCCTCCGTTGAGGTAGTTCTATCCGAGGCAGTAGCAGCAGGTTGCACTAGCTTTAGATCACTATAGGGTAGATAGAGCAGGCAGAGGACAGCCCCATGATGCTCCCCTTCCTCAGAGAGTAGAGTGCGGCCGTGGTGGTGGTCATCATCAGGGTCAAAGAGGCCATGGACGAGATCGTGGTCAGCTTCATGCTATAGCGTTGCCAGCCCCAGGCAAGCCAGATGTCATTTGAGGTACCCTTTTCTTGTGTTTCTACATTGGTGTATGCCTTGTTTGATTCAGGAGCAACAAACACCTTCATATCACCTACCCTTGTACATGCTTTGGGACTTGAGGTAGAGAGGCTTCCAGTGCCCTTGGCGTTGACTACGCCTGTTGGAGGTTGAGCCGACTTATTTGAAGTATGTAGAGACTGTGAGCTAGTGTTGGGGCAACACTGCTCTTGGGGAGATTTCCTATGTTTACGAATACAACCATATGATATCATACTCGGCATGGATTGGTTGTATTTGGTGCAGGCTATTGTGGATTTCTACAGGAAGAAGGTCATTTTTCTTTGATGCAGATGGATAGAAAGTGGTGTTTGTTGGTGAGAGAGATCCTCGAATGAGTTATAGACGAGTTCCATCCTTATCATCCATGATGGCTGGGATGATGCTGAGTTCTTTAGAGGTTCAACAGTTGGAGTTTCCTAGGGTCATAGAGGAGTACCTTGACATCATTCCAGAAGAGGTTGTATCCTTACCCCCTCAACGAGAGATCGAGTTTGGGATCGAGCTATAGCTAGGAGAATCTCCTATCTCTATGTCTCCGTATAGGATGGCCCCTTCTGAGTTACGAGAGCTACGTATTCAGCTTGATGGTCTGTTGCAATGCGGTTTTGTTAGGCCAAGTGTGTCATCGTGGGGAGCGCCAGTTTTTTTTGTGAAAAAGACTGACGGAAATTTGCGGTTGTGTTTTGATTATCGTCGATTAAACAAAGTGACAATAAAGAACCGCTATCCTCTTCCACAGATTGATGACCTATTCGATCAACTGAAGGGTGCAAGTTGGTTCTCAAAGGTCGACTTGCGGTCAGGATATCATCAGATGCATGTAAAGGATGAGGATATCCCGAAGACTGCTTTCTGTTGTCTTCATGGGCATTATGAGTTTGTTGTAATGCCATTCGGCGTGATGAATTCTCTAGATTTTTTCATGGGGTTGATAAATGCTGTGTTCTGTGAATTCCTGGACAAGTTTTTTGTGGTTTTCATCGACGAAATCCTTGTGTACTCCACATCTAAAGAAAATCATGTAGATCATCTACAATCCATTTTGGGAGTTCTTCGCCAACATCAGTTGTTTGGGAAGTTGTCCAAGTGTGAGTTTTGGGCTCGAGAAGTTCGTTTCTTGGGGCATGTTGTGTCACAACAGGGAATAGCTATGGATCCGTCGAAGATAGAAGCAATGGTGTCTTGGGCAGTCCCCAAGACCGTGTCATAGGTGCGAAGTTTCCTTAGTCTCGCAGGCTATTATGGGAGGTTTGTATCCAATTTCTCCCGAGTTGCGACTCCTCTGACAGCTTTGACTAGGAAGGATCAAGCATTCATATGGAATGATCAGTGTCAGGAAGCTTTCGAGTTTCTAAAGGAGAAGTTGGTAAGTGCTCCAGTCCTTTTTCTTCCAGCAGGGGGAGTCCAGTTTGATGTTTTCTGTGTTGCTTCACATCTGGGGCTAGGCTGTGTTCTCATGCAGTAGAGGTCAGTTGTTTCTTATGGGTCTCGGCAGTTGCGTCCCCATGAATGCAACTATGCCACCCATGATCTTGAGTTGGAAGCCATGGTGTTTGCTCTTAACTTGTGTAGACATTACCTCAATAGTGAGCACTTTGAGGTTTTCACCGATCATAAGATTTTGAGGTATGTTTTCTCCCAACGTGACTTGAACTTGCGGCAGCATCGGTGGATGGAGTTCTTGCAGGAATACGACTTTGAAATATCGTATACACCTAGAAAAGGGAATGTTGTAGCTGATGCACTGAGCCGAAAGTCACTTAATCATGTTGTGAGTGAATCTGGTGATTCTTGTAGAGTGATGGATGATCTATCAGCTTTGCATCTTGATATGGGAGAAGTTAGGGGTATAGGTTGTCTTTTCCAGATGATGGTGCAGTCATCCCTGATGCAGAAGGTGGAAGAGTCTCAGTTCGGTGATCTAGATGTGGAAGTTTGGAGAGACAGAGTTGTTTGTGGTGAGGCCCCTGATGGTTGGTCGAAGGATGAACAACATCGAGTGTTGTATCATGGAAGGATTTTTGTTCCCTTGGCGATGCACGAGACGATTCTCCGAGAGTTCCATAGTTTTCCCCTGACAGTACATCCTGGTGTGACAAAGATGTACCGATCCTTGAGGAGTCAGTTTTGGTGGTTGTGGCTGAAGCATGCGGTTGCAGAGTGTGTGTCTCGATGTTTACTCTGCCAGAAGGTGAAGGCTGAACACCATGTTCCTGGTGGTCTTCTCCAGCAATTAGAGATTCCTCAGTGGAAGTGGGAGGACATCTCAATGGACTTTGTTACAAGTTTACCTCGAACTCCAGGAGGACATGATGCTATATGGGTGGTAGTGGATCGTTTAACAAAGTCGGCCCACTTCATAGCGATCAAGGAGTCGAGCTCAGTGAAGTTTTGTCGAGCCAGTATCTAGAAGAGGTGGTGAGACTTCATGGAGTTACTAGGATGATCATTTCTGATCGAGATCCTCATTTTAACTCCAGGGTGTGGAGAGGTCTCCAGCATGCTTTTGGATCTCAACTGTTCCTTATCACTACTTTTCATCCTCAAACGGATGGTTAGACAGAGCGAACCATCCAGAATCTTGAAGACATATTGCGCTCTTGTGTTCTTGATTATGGAGGTTCATGGATGAAGCACTTACCCTTAGTAGAGTTCACTTACAATAATATTTTTCACTCTACCATCGGTATGGCGCCGTTTGAAGCCTTGTATGGCCGGCCATGCCGTTCTCCGTTGTGCTGGACTGGGGTCAGAGAGTCAGCAGTTCTCGGACCATAACTAGTGAAGAATACAACAGAGATGTTTCAGGTGATTCGTGAGAGGATGAAGATAGCGCAAGATCGTTAGAAATCATATGCTGATCAAAGAAGGAGACCCTTAGAGTTTAATGTTGGGGGTCATGTGTTTCTGAAGGTGACTCCCCATCGTGGGCAGCAAAGGTTTGGTCGTGGAAGTAAGCTTTCTCCCCGATTTGTTGGGCCTTTCGAGGTGTTTGCTCGTGTTAGATCTGTGGCGTATCGAGTAGCACTTCCTCCTCATATGAGTCGGATACATGATGTTTTCCATGTATCACAGCTTCGTCGTTATCTTCAACATGAATCTCATGTTATCTATTGGGGAGAAATCGATATTGATGATGATGCAACCTTCAAGGAGCAACCTGTCGAGATACAAGACCACAAGGAGAAGATGTTGTATGGGCATTCTATCCCCTTAGTTCATGTCTTGTGGTGACACGGTGGCGTGGAGGAGAGTATATGGGAACGTGAGTCACAGATACGTGCTCAGTACCCAGAGTTGTTTAATGTTTAACTTCTTTCATGTAATGATGTTTCCTTTGTGGTTAGACCTTTCATGTTTAATTTATATACTTTTCACGTGATGTTATGTTTGAATGGTATGGATATGGATTGTTTGTTTCCATACTCTCGGATGTCGTAGTTTTGTTCCATCTTTCGAACAACTCATGGTGGTTTTCCCCTCAGAGGTATCTTATGGGGTGGTTGTTCGGACCCCTCTTTTCTTCTGGGTTGGTTTTTAATTCTCGAGGGAGAGAATGTTTTGATAGGTATCTAATGTAATGGCTCGGACCTCTCCGGTCCATTACATTGTGAAAATGTGGTGTTGGAGGTGTTCCGGGAGGTCAAGGTGACTTATCCCCAACACTTTGCCAAATTTTCCAGTTCTGTGATCAATGATTCCAGTTTTATGAATAGTAACAGATCAATCTCACAGATCGGTCTGACAGATCGGTCTCATAGATCGGTCTCACAGATCGGTCTCACAGATCGGTCTCACAAATCGGTCTCACAGAGCGGTCTCACAGATCGGTCTCACAGATCGGTCTGACAGATCGGTTTCACAGATCGGTCTGACAGATCGGTCTGACAGATCGGTTTCACAGATCGGTCTCACAGATCGGTCTCACAAATCGGTCTCACAGATCGGTCTCACAGATCGGTCTCACAGATCGGTCTGACAGATTGGTTTCACAGATCGGTCTGACAGATCGGTCTGACAGATCGGTTTCACAGATCGGTCTGACAGATCGGTTTCACAGATTGGTCGGACAGATCAGTTTCAGAGATTAGTCCCACAGATCGGTCTGATAGATCGGTTTCACAGATCGGTCTAACATATCGGTTTCAAAGATCGTTCTGACAAATCGGTTTCACAGATCGGTTTCACAGATCGGTCTGACAGATCGGTTTCACATATTGGTTTCATGTACAGTAACAGTGGGTGAACAGTGTTTCCAGATTCCTACAGTTTTGCCCCTTTTGACGTTTCCTTTGATGTAAAATACATTTAAAGCCTTATTTTAAGGGCTCTTAAGGCCATTTCAAATGACATAAATCCTATATTAATTATTCCTAAGGTCAGGATGTATTTACTTGGTCAAAACGCATGGGTTAATGTGATCTGTTTTTAATGGATAATTAACCGGATCTTAAACTGTCGCCCCATTAAATCTTAAAAAAGGGATGAGATATCATTCCCCCTTGTTCTTTCCCATTGTTCTCAGCTAAGAGACGCTAGAACCTTTCAATCATTCCCGTAGGATTTTCACAATCAATCTTTACTCCTATGATTGGTTCTGCTCTGTTTTGGATGCAACCGAACTGTGTCGGTCAATCTTCCCAATAAGGTATGTTTAATCGTCATTCCTTTGGGGATCATCTTCTCTTGACTCTCCCTTCCATATTATACCATGTCATTTCCAAGATTCTAATGGGTTTTTCTTGGGGTTGGTTGGTACTGGCGTACCATGGAATGCTCTGGTGGATGTAGTTGTCGTGAGAGGAGGATTGTGACCCATTATGTGGATAAAGGACGTCAAGAACTCTTCGAGGTAGGGGATTCATGGATTCTCTAATTGTATATGTGCAATCATAGAATTAGCATGTTTTAGTCCTTTGGATCATAATGAAATTGACCTAATTAAATACTTGAACCGGATTAAAAGAATTGGTTGATCGCATGTTGTTGCTTTATACCGTGATAACGGTTTGCCTCATGTTTTTCTAGATAGAGTGATATCTATGATTTCTTTGATTTGTTGTTCATTCATGATAGAAATTGATAATGAACTTAAAGCCAGAATTAATTGTTAATTAATTGGATAAAGATAAAGAGGAATGTAAATTAATCTGGTTATTTCCGTTGTTTTAGTTGTTCTAATTTGAGGATAATCAAATTAGGTAAGTAAGCATGGTTATTCAGTTGTGATAGCTTACTGATTAGGTATCCCATAATTGGAACCTACGAATAACAAATCTGCTAATTCAATATGGATTAAAGAACATATTATATGGGAATTTCTATAAGGGTTCTGAGTTACCCTCTTGTTTGTTAAAGGGTCAAGAGACATGGTTGTGACGGTTGTTTTCCTACTACTTGTGATGTAATGTGAGCCTGGATGGCTGTTGTGATATGTGGAGGCATGGAGGCCTTGTGGTTGTGGCAGAAGATGACGCCTAGAGTGGTGAGATGCATCATTTTATGCATGTGGGTGTCGGGGAGGACACCAGGGGTGAGGGAATGGGATAGATGTGGTTGCTGGATGCTTGTGGTTTTCTTTGAATGTTAATCTGCTTTGCATTTCCCCACTACTCAAGGCATCTGGTCTTGCTATCCTTCTTCTGAAGGAGGAAAAGACGCATGGGGAATGCCACGTGCTTTCCGTTTTTAGCCTCTCGAGGGAGAATGGGTCTATTCTCTTCCTATAAGCAGCAAAGACTCGACGGGTAGTATATCTACTCACCGTGTTGAGCCTCCTTTGTGTTTAGAAGCATAAGATGCTTTTCTAGAATGCCTGGGAATATGGAAAAGTAATTCTGTAATGAATGTTTGATTAAATGGTGAAAATCCACGGGGATGGAGATACTAGAATTTAAAAGGTGATGTGAATCTTAAATGGAGCAGTTGATTTTGAATGTGATGCCAATTCAGTTTAATGTGGAATTGTTCATACTTAATTAATGTTTTATGAATTAATTAATGTACAGTGGAACTGATAAAATGAAAACGGAGTAATCTAATAAAGCTCTTCAAATGATTGTGTGCTTATAGTATACCTAGTCTTAGAAGTAGCATCCTAGATTCTGAGAGACGTTAGCTGCAGTTGTATCTAAGACTAGGTAATTCCCATAGTGTGGATGTGAGTTATATATATATTCTGTACTTTTTGTGTTTCTATATGCTACTCCACCCTGTCGGTAAGGGAAACTGACACTCTGGGGATTTTGAGCCCTGGGGGGTGTTTTCCCCAACATTCTGATGGGAGGTTGAATGGATGACTACCCCCTTTGACCCCGCTCTCTTCTCTTGGTAGATCTTTGTGTTGGTTGGAAAACTGGTTAGTTTAACCCATATATGTGTGTAGAGGCCTGTAATGGCTTGTGGTTATTTCACACACATATATTCTGGATATAGTATCCTATGGACTACTATAGGTGTAACGTGTATAGGATGTGATGGCTTGAGGATCCCTATTCGGTGTATGGGCTATAATGGCTTGAGGAATAATACCCGATGTATGATACACATTATGAGGGCTATGGTGGCTCCTAGAACTTACCCTATTGCTTTTGGTTGTGAGGATGGTGTGGTGCTTTTCCCTGGTGTCTGCAGGCAAGCCTTTGTGGTGCACGAGGTGCAGATTGGGGAGCTGAGCCCAGGTGTCTGTGGGAAAGCCTTGGAGAGAGATGCACAGGACGAATGTCTTTGGGGCAAAGCGGAAAACCAGTGGGGAAGAAGTAGCGGGGTACCCTTGATAATATTTACTATATGCTATATTATTTTATTTGTTACTTGGTTAGAGTAGCCATAGTGAGGTTGGGAACTTAGTATACCTGTTTAGGTGACGAGTTAGTTTCTCTTATTGTTCACTAGACTTTATCATGCTTTCTTTACTTTTGCACGAGAGGCTTTGGGAGGATCCTACTGAGTATACTGTTATACTCACCCTATGTATATATAAACTGTTTTTCAGGTCACTTGGAACAGGTTGGAGATCAAGCTGGTTACTACTAGCTTGTGGTTGGAGGAGGAGATGTTTGGGCTTGTGGTCGCTGTCGTTTTACTTTCTTTTGGGTTATTTTAGTTTCCTCTTTCAGTTTTAGTACTTTTGCATGACATTTCATATATGTACTTGGCTTTCTTTTATATTTCAGTTCTAAGTTGGAGTTGATTGGAGTCTATTCTATATCTCTCTTCTGCAAGTGTTCTCTTAGAAGGTAATGCCTCCCATTTGTATGTTTATTATACCCTCGGTGCTAGTCGCCAACCTGGGGCCTACTGGAGGCAAGACTTGTGGGTCATTATCTCTCTTCTCACATTGCCGGCCCAGGAGGGGTACACTTTGTGGGGAGGGGGTCATGACACAAGACAACAAATACCCCTAAAAATGTGGTACCATTCAAATCTTAAAACCCAAAAGTAATAATCATAAAATGAAACATTTAAATACCATGATGAAAATGTAATTCATGATATAATATATTAATTTTTAATTAGATACAGTAAAAAAATAATTAACCTGTGAATATGAGATTTATCTATGTAAAGTCCCATGTTTTTTAACCAGGTTTAAATATAAAGGTTTTAAAAAAAATTCCATTTATCAATAAGTCATTTTTTAAACAGAGATCCAGAAATTATTCTAATTTTTTTAAAATTTAAAGGTTTTTTAACTTGGTTGAATACCCGATAACATTCACAGGTGCCCTGATAAGTCTCAGGATCCCCAAATACCAAAAAGTGTACTTTAATGGATCTGCACGGGTTGTGCAATGTTGGAGTCCAACCATTGCATCTTACGAAGTTTAATATTTTATTTATTTTAATTAAATATTAATAAATGGAAAATTTGTGTTTAAATAGAAATTTTTTTAATAATAATAATTTTATTATTATTATTATGGTCTCTTAATTTATTTGGATGTTAAAAGATTTTAATTAAATGATTAAATGGGTGCAAATTTTGTGTGAAATTAATGTGGAATTTGGGTATCTTAAAGAAACTATTTTTTAACGAGGATTAATATTTATGTGAAATTAAATTAGGAGTTTCATATTTAATTAATATGTATTTAATTAAATAAGAAGTTTCAGAATTAATAAATAAGTGTTTTTATTTTTTAGAGGTGTTAGTATTTTTCTATGCTGAATAATATTAATAATGTGATTATTATTATTATTATTATTTTATAAGTATAATAATTATGATTAATTATGGAATTTATTATTATTATGAAGAATAGTAATAATGGGTTTTGGGTTTTTTTTATTAAAATCCAAGGAAAATAGGGATTTAATTAATTTTTGTCAAACATTGGTTTCATTTATTAAAATTATGTCATACAAAATTTAATTAAATGATGTTTAGTGTGGATTTTTTCTTCATATCAAACTGTTTTATTAGATGATAATAAGAATTATGGTAATTATTATGGTAGTTTTATTTATTTAATTTTATATTAAAATTCATTAAATAAAATGAGTTTTTGGTAGTTTCATTTTATTAAATTCAAGGATAAAATGAATTTAATAAACACTGTGAAGTAGAGGATTTAATTAATTAATTCGTGTTGAGAGAATTAATTAAATAACACTATGTAGAAGATTTTTATTTAATTAAATTGTATTGAGAGAGTTTAATTAAATAATAGGAACTGGGACCTTTATTTAATTAAATTTTGTGAATGAATATAATTAAATAATGTGTTAATGAGGAGTTAATGGTTATCAGTGATGGGTAATATCAAAGTATATGTAAATGAGGAGATGAATGTTATTGAAGAAGGGTAATAATAAATGAATATATTGAATGATTAATAAATGCGGAGTTCAGTTTACTTTGACAAAATCCAATGTAATGAAGAATTTAATTAATTGATGTGAACTAGATGTATTATTTTATTAAATTCGTTGTTATGTTTAATTTTAAATGTACATTGAGATGATTTTAAATGTATATATCAGGTTGTAAATGGTTAGTCAAACTACGCAGGTTAACTACGTGGTTACCCGATTTTAAAAATGTGATTTTATTTTTTTAAAATAAAAGAAATATTTATTAATAATAATAATAAGGATGGTATTATTATTGTATTTTTTAATGAAATAAAAGTTACAAAATATTAATTTTATGATTAATGGGGGATTTCACAATTAATTATAAAACATTTCATTAAATGTTAATTAATGAAGAAACACTATATTAAATGAGAATAATAAATGTAATTATTATTATTATATTATATATATATTAGTTTATTAGGGTGTAAAATAGTTGATTAAGGGATAATGGAGGAGGAGGCGGACCGCAGGAGTAGTGACATGCACGAGGCCGCAACCCTCTATGAGTCTTGTTGTACCCCCAAGTTGGCTACTCATCGCACACTCGGATCCTTCCGATGTCTTCAAAAATCATTCTTTCCATGTTATAGTGATTCCATCTATGTATAATCCTTGATTCTCATTGACTGTTAGCCTCCCCCTTTTCCCCTTTTTCTCGTCCAAAACTCTGTGGTTCGGGTTTAATTAGGTTTCCTTGTTTCTTCAATTCTAGGGTTGTGCATGGGGCTCCTCGAGACCCGTTGGTCCGTATTCCAACTACCTCCACTAATGACAAAGAATTTCTGTTCAATTTTGGTTCATCACTGCCATATTTGAGTATGGGTTTAAACCTGTTATTTGGTTTCTCACCCTATGAATTTGATGCTTATGGTGTTTTGTGTTGCAATTAATATTTTTGGTGTGTGTTGGTCGACACCACACTATTTTATGGGTGTCAGTTAAAGGTTGTCAGGTGAAATGATAAATTATTGATACACATTAATTTTTATTGAAGTGCGTGTACATGAGGGGATCGCAGTTGAGTTATAATGCATTGTCTTGACCAAATTCATTGAGGTAGGGACACTTTTCAATGTCCTAAATTTTATAAATTCATTAATAAATTTCTTAGATCACTTTAATTATAAATTAAATCCATGCAATGAAGTATATATATTGAATGCCTCTTAATGTGAATTTAGTATGTTTAATTATTTAAAATTCTAAATGTCATAACTATTTTTTGTGAAAATTAACATCATGTTTTCATAATAAAACCCCTCAATCGAGGTGCACTGCCTTCAAACCAAAATTTAGTGGTAGTGTTTTATCATGTTTTCTTGTGGTTTGATTATTCCATATATCTTTGTGTTACTATTGATATTTGTCTGGTTGATTCGACATAGTGAATATTTGATTGTTGAATAAATCATTGGATGAAGAGGATCTTGAATAGTGTTCATTAATTAATGAATTAATTAAGGGATGTTGACCTTTTTGAACCATGTAAATTAATTGTGAATTAATTAAAATTTAAATGATGTGATAAATTTATTATGGAGAGTTGAGATTTAGAATGAGAAATTTAATTCTGGAAAATTAATTATCAGATGTGATATGTTTTTTATATTTATTAATTAAAGGATTAATTAAAGGTAATGTGTACATAGTTAATTGATAAGTCAAAAATTGATTTTTTATATTTAACTAATCTATTGGATTAGTAATATAATAAACATAATTCGTTGGTGAATTATTTATCTTGTTTTTGGTTATGGAATTATGATAATTAAATGTTAAGTTAATTACCTAGTTGATGTTTTGTGGTTAAGAATAATTAATTTTTAATTAATTATTAACTATTGAGATGATGAATAGTTAATTAATTATAGAAAAATTAGACAGGAGATTTTTGTTGTTAATTAGTTGTGGAATTAATTAAAGTATTTGATTAATTAATTTATGAGTTAATTAACAGATGGTTTTGGGGTGTTAGACATGGAATTCTACACTAATGATACATATATATGTATGATTGAAAAAAATGGTTGTGAGATAGGGAATAATTCTCAAAATACTCATGGGGTTCGAAACATAGCATTCTACACCTAGCATGCATTAAAATATTCTTTTATATGATAGGGACTAATGCTACAAAATACCCATGGGTTGTGAGATAAGGATGGATGCTTTAAATACTCACAAGGGTTCTATAAGTGACATTCATCACCCATTAATTTACATTAGACAGTGGATCCAATTGGTTCTAAATTAACTGAATTAAATTGTTAATGAATTCCGTTTAGATGTAATGATTTGTGATTGATTACGGAAAATGGTTTAGACGCCGACATGGTCGAGGTGGGTATTGAGATACAGGTTTCCAGGGGAACATGTGTATTTATCTGGTTAAATAAATAATATAAATTAACAAGGATTTTATAATTTAACGAGGCCTAAATAATTAACTATTGAAAATGAATGTGTTCTAAAAATTGTGTATGCATAAAAATTTTATAATGAAGGTTCGGACACCTGCTGAGGGCTGAAGAAGGTACTTGTGTATATTGTTACATTGTACTAGTAACTTTATCTATGCATGCCTCCACACTACTTAAATTATTTATTGATTGTCTAGATTTAGGTTAGACACCGATTGTCCTGACCTACCATGATCTATATCTCCCACCCTACTCAGGCCTCCATTTCACTACAGTACCCAGGTAGATTCTATTTTTTTACTGGATTATGTGGTTTTCACATAGATGGGAGATAATAGCAGAGGACCGAGCAGAAGCTCGGGATGCTTGAGGAGATTTTCCTTAGGGATTGAGTCATATTTTATTTATTTCCCTATTGATATATAATGCATGGTATATTGTTTACCACTTTAATATTTATACAATCACAACATTCATGCAATGTATCACATTTTTGTTGGCCATTTTTTTATAAATGATTTAAAAAATTATGTCTTTCAATACTTTAACGATATTCACACTATTTCTGCCATTTGTTGATATTGTCCACTATTTTTACTCTAATAAGAGGATATAGTCTCCTCGCAAACTATCTTTATACCCTCACTACTAGTCAGAATCCTCTGTCATATGGAGATATGGGATTGAGGTCAGGTGGAAACCGGTCCGACCACCAGTTCAGGGGTGAGCTGAGACGGGACCTTACAAAGTGGTATCAGAGGTCTTTTTTCATAATATTTTGGGTATAGTTTATAGGAAACTAGGATTGTTTTGGTGCATGGGTTAATATTAGTGTTTGGAACTGATCACCCAACATACGAGGAATGACCAAGTGGCCAAGATTTTGATTGTTGTTCAAGTTGTTCGCTATTATGGTTGATATGATTTCACCTTAAGTGATTGGTGTATTTTACATTGTTAATTGATTATGAAAATTTAAAAAAAATTACCATTGCATGATATGGTAAGGAAGTTGTGTAAATTCATCATATTACGAACTTATATATTTACATACCATGTATATAACATTCCATGTAGCTTTATTAGTAGGATAACTTCTAATTTGGGTTGTGTTCCTAGGGTGCAATTCCATGTTTTGATCTTCTTGGGAATGCCTCTGTAGATAGCATGTTTTAGTGATAGATTTTACCTGATTGAGTGACTATATGACATATTTCATCAGTTATTACCTTATTTTGTTGTTGTGCAATGCTTCTATGTTATATAATGCTATTATGTTACTACTTATGATAACACGTTTTAGATGTTTTTATGTGTAAAATGGATTCTAAAGTTAAAATTTTAAATGAGTATTGATTATGTAAAATGTTATCCAAATGCTAGAGATCAGGTGTATGGGTGCCTTATCGATTGGTAGATGGAAACCCATGAGTTTAAACCTTATACACCCATATTATATATTAAATTGTTTTTAAATGTAAAACTGCTGAGTTTGGATTAAAATGAACTAAAGTTGGGTTGCTTTTTTGATGAAGCTCGATTGAATAAATGGGACACTCATAGATTGCCTTTTTGGTAAAAGGAATTTAGATGCTAAATTGACTATTTATATTTGGATAACTCTATATGTGAGATGTTCAAAGAGGATTTTTTTTATATCATGTTCTCTTTTCCAATGGGGCACTGATTGAAAATCAACTAAATTGTTGTGAAATTGTACTTGTGTGTTTTCGGAAATTCATTCAAATTTTTAAAGGTTGAACTGAATTAAATAAAATGGCTAGAATAAAGAATGGGATTTTGAACCTTGTGATTTCAGTTTTGCGTGACCAAGAAATTGGGTTGACATTTATGTTTCATAAGGGGATAACCCATGGTAGGTTGTAACATTATAATGTTCTAGTTCGTTAATGTAAGTTTGTCCCACTACTCAGCAGGTCTCTTTAAGAATTTTTTGTTATTGAACGTCTATAGATTTATGTTTTAGATTTTATGATCAATGTTTGACATGGTGGTCATGGTTCTAGGAATGTTACATGCATGTATTAAGGTGTTATAAAATAGCATGATGGTGAGTAGCTGATCATTTCTTGTGACAATAAGGACAATCCTAATGTGTGTAGTGTCGCATCAATTTCAGTAAACATGTCGGCAGGTGACACTGATATTTTTGAACAGTGTCCTTATATAGAAGTTTGAATGGTCTTTTGGAGACCCAGGTTTTCTCTTAGTGTTATCTTTTAAATGAGAGGATCATATCCCCTTCTTGACCTCGTCATGGAGACACTAAGATAGCATCTGTCCTATGCCACACTAATGTTTTAAATGTTGTTGGTCTAGCTGAGTGATTGTTATCTAGATTTTATTCAGGATGAAAGTTTTCTTTGAGCTATGACTTCTTTCAGGTCTGTTCATGTTAGTTTTTTTAATAGCCTTGAGAATGCATTACTTGGGAATGTCAGCATTGGTCGAGTAATAACTTCAGTGTACAAGCATTTGATAAGAAAATAGTTTTAAAGGAATGTCGCTAGTTTAAGGGAGTGTGTGGGTTTTATTTCCATTATGTCTTTCAAGGAAAGTATGTGAGGCATATTTATATTGTTCATTAGAGATTTGACCTTTTTCCTCAATGAGGTCCCTATAATAACCTCGTATGTAAGATGCATTTACCTTTTTAAATGGTAAAATAGGTTTTATCTTGGGTTTTATAGAATTATGCGGTTGGACTTATGTTTTAGTAAAAAGTAAGTTTTGTGTTTGGAACTGTAACATGGTTGCTTCATGGGGATGAGATGTTTTTGAGGTGGGTAGAATGTAAAGTCCTTTGTTTTTTTAACTAGGTTTCAATATGAAGGTTTTAAAAAAATATTTTTATCGACAAGTCAGTTTTAATACCGAGGTTTGGAAAATTATTCCAATTTTTTGAACACATTAAGGTTTATTTGGACATGTTTTAATTCCATATAATTTTCATGGGTTACCTGATAAGTCTCGGGAGCACTGGAACCAGAAAATTCCACTTTAATGGATATGCAATGGTCGAACGTGGTTGCATTCCAACACGTGCAGTGTACCCAGTTTAATATTTTTCTATTTTAATTAAATAAAAGTAAATGAGATATTTGATTTGAAATAGAAGAACATGTTAATAATAATATTATTATAATTATTATTATTATTTTTTCTTAATTTATTTTGATGTTAAAATATTTTATTTTCATGATTATTGGAAAGTAACATTTTTGTGAAATTAATGTCTCTTTTGGGCATCTCAAAGAAACATTTAATTAAATGAATATTAATATTTATGTGAATTTAAATGAGGAGTTTCATATTTAATGATGATTAATTAAATTAAATAAGGATTTTTGGTATTAATAAAGAAGGGGTTTTATTTAATAGAGGTGTTGGGTTTTATCTATGGTTGAATAATAATATTAATGTGATTATTATTATTTTTATGGTTTTATGAGTATAATTATTATAATTAATTATGTTTGTTATTATTATTATGAATAATAATAAGAATCTATTTTGGGTTTTATTAATTAAATCAAAGGAAATGGATGATTTAATTAACTCTTACTAAATAGTGGTTTCATGTAATTAAATTGAGTTAAACAAAATTTAAATAAATGATGTGAAGTGGGGATTTTTGGGTTTTATCAATGATGTGTTTTATTAGATGATGATAATAATTATGGCTATTATTATGGAAGTTTCATTTATTTAATTTCAGGATGAAATTAATTTAATTAAATGATTTTTTGGGGGGTTTTATTTAATTAAATTCATGGTCAATAGAAATTCAATTAATCTCTGTGAAACGGAGGTTTTATATTATTAATTATATTTGAGATAATTAATTAAATAATGATGAGTTGTAGTTTTTAAATTAATTAACCTGTTTATAGAATTTAGTTAAATAACATGAAGGGGGGAATTTATTTAATTAATTTTTTTGAATGGATTTAATTAAATAATGTTTTAATGAAGAGTTAGTGGTTATCAAAGAAGGGTAATTTTAAAATACATGTAAATGAGGAGTTGGATGGTATAGAAGAAGGATAATAATAAATGGTAATATTGAATGACGAATGAATGTGGAGTGGGGTTTAATTTAATAAAATTAAAGTTAATGAGAATTTAATTAATTGATACGAAATAGAGGTTTTTTTAATTAAATTCATGGTTATATTAAATTTGAAATGCTCATTGGGACTATTTTAAATGTAGATATTGGGTTGTGCATGGTTAGTCAAACCATGAAAGTTATCTGCACAGTTACCCAATTTTAAAAAATATGATTTTATTTATATAAAATAAAATAAAAATTCAATAATGATAATAGAAAAGATGTTATTATTATTGTATTTATTTAATTAAATAAATGTAATAAGAATTTAATTGGATGACTAATGGGGGATTTGAGAATTAATTATGAAACATTTATTTAATGGTCAAATAATGAAGAAAAATTATATTAAATGAGAATAACAAATGTTATTACTTTTATATTAAATGTATAATTTTATTAGGGTGTTAACTTGTTGATTGATAGAGAATAAAGGAGGAGGTGCACTGCAGGAGCAGTGACACACCCTAGGCCCCCACCCCCTATGAGGCATGTTGCACCCCCTTGTCTGCTCCTCTTCGCACGCTCAGATATATTTAGTGTCTTCACATTTCCTATCTACCTCATCAAGGTGAGTCCATTTGCGTATTTTTCATGATTCACATTGACCGTTAGTCTCCTCCCTCTCCATTATTTCTCATACAAAACCCTACGGTTTGAGTTTAATTGGGTTTCATTGTTTCTTTGATTCTAGGGTTGTGAATGGGGCCCCTTGAGACCCATTGGTCCGTATTCTAACAACCACCACCAAGGGAGATGCGTTTCGGATCAATTTTGGTTCATCGCCACCATTTTCATTTATAGTTTTAAACCTGTAATTTGGATTCTCATGCTATGAATTTGTTACTTATGGTGTTTTTTTTGTGGTTAATATTTCAGGTGTGCATTCATCCCCACCACACTATTTTATGGGCGTTGGATAATTGTTTTCGGGTGTGAAAATAAACTCTGGATACACGTGAGTTTTTTTAGGTATATGTATGTGATCGTATAATAGTTTATGTTTGAAGATTTGGCTCAACAAAATTCATTGATGTAGGGTACCTTTTCCAAGTACAAATTTTTATAAATGCATTACTAAATTTCGTACTGCACTTTTGTTAATAATTAAATCCATGCAATGAAGTATTTCTATTTAATGCCTCTTAATGTTTATTTTTCATGTTCAATGATTTAAAATGCAGAATGTCATGAGTGATTTTTGTGATAAATAATATAATGTTTTCATAATAAAACCTCTCAATTGAGATGTGCTCCTTCATTCCACAAAGTATTCATAGTGTTATATCATTTTTTCTTATCGTTTGAGTTTTCCATATATCCTTATGTTTGTACTGATATATGATGTGTTGATTCTATGAAGTGAATATTTGATTGTTTAATTAATCAGGGGATGATGATGATATTGAATAGTGTTAATTAATTAATGAATTAATTAAGGGATGTTGACCTTGTTGAACCATGTTAATTAATTAGGAATGAATTGAAATGGAAATGATATGATAAATTAATTATTGAGAGTTGAGATTCATGATGAGATAATTAATTCTAGAAAATTATTTATAGGACATGATTTGATTTGTAGAATAGTTAATTTAATGATTAATTAATGGTAATGTGTACTTAGTAAATTGTTTCATTAACTAATATATTTTATATATTTAACTAATCGATTAGATTAGTAAGGGAATAGGGATAATTGATTGGTGAATTAATTATCATTATTTTTAAGGAATTGGGATAATTAAATACTGATTTAATTATCTAGTTGAACTACTTGGGGTTAAGAATAATTTATTGTTAATTAATTATTAAATACCTTTATTTTTAATGGATAATTAATTTTAGAATTATTTGATGGGAGATTTATGTTTTCAATTATTTTTTAAATTATTTAATGGATTAGATTAATTAATTTATGAGTCAATTAATAGATGGTTTTGGGGTTTTAGGCATGGCATTCTACACCAATGATAAATAAATATATTATTGATAAACGGGTTGTGAGATAGGGACTGATTATCCAAATACTCAAGGGATGTAAGACATGGCGTTCTACAACTAGCTTGAATGAAAATATTATTTTATGGGACATGGACTGAAGCTCTAAATACCCATGAGTTGTGAGATAACAACTTATGATCCAAATAGTCACGAGGGTGCTAGACATGATGTTCAACACACATAAACTGATGTTGGACTGTGGTTCCATTTGGTCTTACATGAACCTAATTAAATGGTTTATGATTTCAAGTGAAATGTAATGATTTGTGATTGAATATGGACAATGGTTCAGACCCCGACATGGTTGAGGAAGGTATTGAGATATGAGTGTCAATGGGAACCCAAAGATTTATGTGGATAAATAAATAATATAAGTTAATAAGTCTTATATAATTTAATGGGGATTAAATAAGTTATAATTGATCATTAATGTTTAATGACTATTTTGTATGCCTGAAAAATGTATAATGCAGGTTCAGACACCAGCTTAGCGCTGAAGCAGGTAATTGGATATATAGTTACATTATACTAATAACATTATTTATGCATGACTTCACACTATTTAAATTATATATTTATTTTCTAGATTTTGGGGTAGACACCGGTGGTCCCGACCTACTAAGATTTATATCTCACACACTATCAAGGACTCCATTTCACATGGGCGCCCAAGTAGATTCTATATGGTTACAATATTGTGTGGTTTTAATATACATGGGTGATGAGAGAAGAGGACTTAGCGGAAGCTCGGGGTGCTCAAGGAGATCTTCCTCAGGGCTTGAGTCATAATTAATTTATTACATTATTGATATGTAAATCATGATGTATTTTTTATTGCATTAATATTTGTATCTTCAAAACATGCATGCATTATGTAAGGCCCTGACCCCAGTTACCCAGAGTCTATGCATTATTTTAATACATTGGCATGATTATAAGGAATCGAGTCCTGAAAGACCGATCAGTTTAGCAGTCTTGTAAAATATATTACATGCATGAATGTTACATTACACTTTATAACATACAAAAAAATAAAAATAAAATCCTTATAGAATGCCATTGTTCCCTTATCTTAACCCTACATCTCAAACATAAAACACTTCTTGGGATCCTGGGAAAATAAAACATAAGAAAGGGGTGAGCTCAAATGCTCAGTAAGGATAAAAATATAGCAGAAACGTTAATAAATAAGCATACATATTTAAGGAAATTTATAACTAAAACAAAAGCCTTTTAAACTTGAACTTCATCATAATATGGAAAAAATAAAATGAAATAATTCCATTTACTTATTAACATGGATATTCTACTAGTAGAATAATCACATGCAATATCAATAACCACTTCCATAATGATGGAATGCATAATTACAGACTATCATAAACACTTAGTCAAGTCCTTGTTCCAAGAATAAAAATAATATTTTTTTCAAGTCCTTGTGCCAAGACACTAGTTTGACTCATGAGACCTACCAATGAATCAAGGAGATATAGCGGGCTCCACCTGTCACATACTAAGTCCAATGCATTCCTCATATGAAAAGGTTTAAACAAAACATAATCATTCGTATTAAAATAATTATACTAAATGTTGATATTTTATTCATAAATCATAAATGGTGTAAATATAACACCTCCATAGTCAAACATATCACAAAACTTTCAATAAAATATGGATATTTTTTTTAATAATAAATCAACTTCAAATAAGTTTAAAATCCATCAAATGATGTTGAAAAAGATGAAAATGTTTTGTAAAACTCTTTGAGAGAAATATCCCTTTTTTATGAAAACATTTAAATGTTACACAATATAGAAAGAAATAAATTTAAAGAAATTTTTTAATAATAGTGTCCCATACCACTTTGAAACTTTTTAATGGACTTGTCATTTTTAAAGCATTCATGCCCATATAAATAAATCCTTAAAACCATTTTGAATAGATGGACATTAATGAGAATGATTTAGAAGAATAAATATTTAAAACAATAAAAATTATGTTTTAGTAAAAAGTACCATTAAAAATAATCCCCTTGAGAACTTCTTTATGAAACATGGACATTGATAATAAATATTTCCCAGTATATACTTACGTTAAAACAACCTCGGATAATAAAGCAATTGTGGAATTAACCTTTACCAATTTGGTAACTTACAAAACATACACCCCATGAAAGAAGTATAATACAATGAATATGTAAATACACATAAATTAAAGTGTATTAAACAAATAATAAAATTATGGGCAGTACATACACCACACAAAATGTAATAGTGACAATATGGCATGAATCTCACGGGAATAAAGAGTGAGATGAAAACCCCTTACCTTGAACTTTCCTTTAGTCAAGGATACGTTAAACCTCTTGTATGAAGATCATAGTATGTTATTAAAGTATAAAATAACCATATTAATATTTATGATATCATACATGATTCATTTATTACTTTATACTACCCATTTAATAATAATTTCCATGTTAAATTAACATTTCGGGTAATAATTGCTTTCTTTATCGTACGTGTTTTAACAAGTTACTCTTGATTGTATCACTTAGATAAATATTAAAGTACTTATATAATATAAAACATGATTTATATATCATATATATATATAATATAAATATGTATAATAGGAATATATATGAAATGAAAAACACCGTTTATGGAGACGGTAATCCGTAGGTACGAATAAACGTTGTTTCTATTTTCATCTCGTATTGAACGGAACTAAGTGAATAAGATATATGTAAATACCTATATATATATATATATGTATATATATATCTCCAGTAGAATTATTATTTCATATATTACATATTTATTATTATCATATATATATATTTATAATCGTCGATGAATGGTGAACGTGGAAATGAATCTCATCGCGTCGTGGAGAAGGTAATTCGTACGTACGCACGACCGACAATATCATTTCCGTAAAGATGTGAAATTGGATTGAATATTAATTATACAGAGACATTATCATGTTATTTTTATTATTTATATACATATTACACATCATTTTATCCATCCAAATAATATAGTGTTGAATAACAATTTACACCGCGACGTGGAGACGGTAAGCTGTACGTATGCACGCATGGTGACATTATCATTCATCATATGGATAGGATAATGAATATAGTTGTTCCATATTTATAATAACATATCAGTATATAGAATATACTGGAGTTATTATTTTAGAATTTAAACAACAAAGAAAGAGTAAGTGGAAGAATTAGAGAACTTGAAAGAGGGTTGTGAAATCATTACCTCTTCTTCGGGTTCTTCCTTTTGATTTGATCAAAAAGGCTCCATAGGTTGGCTTTCTAACAAAATTAAGACCTCTATTATTAAGGTATGATAGTTTAGAGGGTATTGGGGTTGGTTTTGGCTGACACAAATGGCTTAGAAGGTGTGAATTATGTTGAAGGGTGGTGCCCTTTTATAAGAGGGGTGAGGGGAACCTTAGAAAAAACATAAAATATTATTTTATAATATATTCATTTTTCATTTATAATGGTTCCAAAATTAATTATTTCAAGTCTAAATTGAGGATGGGTATAAAACCTCTCAAAAAATAGGTTTTATATAGGTTTAGGTCACCATATTAAACTTAACTTTTAGATTTAACTCTTTGTTAAATAGTTTAACTTTTACCGTGTCTTCTTATATTCTTACTCTATATTGTTAATAAAATTACTGTAAACTTACAAATAACCTAAAATGGCTCATTAATGACATATATAATATTATTTAATACCTTTGTCCTAACATTAAATTTTAGGAATATTATATCAACCAATAATATAATATTTGTTTTAAATATTAATTTATTTCAATTTTGAGACTATTTGGTATTTTGTTTTTTCTAAAATCATAACAGAATTATTACATTGAAATAAATTCCTCTAACCAACCCTAATATGTCATGTTAATCTTTAAATTTATTTTACTTCCTAAAAAGTCTCAAATTAAATTTATTTGGATATTTATAATATCAATTATATTAATATTTCATTAATTAGTTAATTAATGCATCATTATTGTGTCATAAATAATTTAATTTATTCGATGTCTAAAAATTATAAGAAAAATAACATGATGTAGGAAATATTATTATCTTTCCAATTAATTTTTATAGTCAAAACGATTACTTATATAACACTATATAAAAATTACTTAGTAAAATATTTTTGTTTTTGTCAATTTTTCCTTTACTTTAAATTAATTAATATAAAGTGTCATTATCATTGATAAGTGGCTTCATTGGGTACCAAAATTGACCCAAATATTCTCATGGTCGTCCATGACTCGTCTAATAAGGTTAGTACAAGTGTTAATGTAATTTGATATTATTATAATATTCTGTTTACCTTGAATTACCCTATTTACCTTTAACAGCGGTAAATAAAAGTCAAAAGGTACTATTCACTAAAAATTATTTTCATCTTATTGGACCACATTTATCTTTCTTAGGTCATCTGTGTCTCTCAAATTTTAGAAATTCCACTCACATAAGCGGTAAAATTATGTTTTATGTGAATTTGCAAATTCTCCCTAGGAGGTGGGTAAAAGACGGTGAAAAGTTCAATAAAATATTGTATATCTAATATTATTACAAAATGACTCCAATGAATTAAATTGAACATATATAGGTATTATGTATCTATTTCGACCTAAAATAAATTTAATTAAAATAAATAATTATTTAAATAAAAACTCGGTTTTAAATAATAACTGAGTGTTTTTCACTATTGATCAAAAATTGAATGTTTTCATAAAAATACCAAAACGTCACCCGAAGCTAATTTTGATATTCAAAATTCAAAAATGAATTTTATTTTTTAAAATTAAATACCTAGAATTTTCATTAATTAATTTAAAATTAATTCTTTTGTCAAAACAAATAGCGTGTTTTTAAGAAACAATAACTATCAAAAGATTGATACTTATTCATGTCCAGTTTCAAAGTGAAATTAATTCCAATAAAAAATATTTCATTTAATGTAAAAAATATATTATAATTAAAATTTAAAACCAACTAAAAATATAATCTATCCATATAAATAAATTATATTAAAAGGCACTTTTGAATTAAAATACAATATTTTTCACTATTCATTAAAAATGAACTTTATCAAAAAAATTCCAAAAATTTACACAAAGTAAATTTTGATGTCCCCATTTTAAAGAATAAATTTATTTGGTCAAATTTAATATATATATATATATATAATTTTTAAATATTGCATTTAAAAAGGATTCTTCATTAAAAGGTGGTAAAATTTCACTTTTTTTAAAAAAAATACATCTTTTATCTGATAAAAATTAATTTATTCGTACATTAGATCTAAGAAACTCAGAATATGGATTCTAAAATTATATGGATTATATAAAGTTTAAAATTTAGTTAATATTATTCATAACTGCTTTTGAACAGCTAGTTTGGTAAGTCGGTGTGTGCTTGAACTCGGTGTTGCGTGTTATAATGACCCATACATTACATACTTTGTCCTTACTTCAGAATTTAAGCACACTTATTACAACATATAACAAATCCAGGAAAGGACCGTATAGGTATAGAGTCTTTAGAAACTAGGAAACATAAACAACTGGTTCATAAATCATCTACTTTTCCTCCCATTTATTTTATCATATCTAGAGTCCCTTTTTGGAATATCCTACTTAATAACCTTCTTCCTGACCTGGGGAAATAAAACATACAAAAGGGTGAGCTCAAATGCTCAGTAAGGGTAAACAAAATAAATATCAATCACATCATATACATAAGAACATAACTTTTGGAAATCTTAACCTGCAAAAGAAATCATAATTTCATAACATGGGATAAATCATAGTAGTGAAATGTAATCCCAATAATCATAACTTAAAACATGAAACTTTGTGGAATACACACATAATCATAGAGAATCATTTCTTTTTAGTCAAGACTCATTTCCAAGACTATCTTAGTGGAAAAAGTCCATTTCTGAACCGAGTTCACCCCTCGTTTCAGTCATGTTTCACTGAACCGGTTTAACCTGCCGTTCCAGCCATGTCTATCTCATGAGATATAAAATCTTTACCCAATGCATTGGAGGGAGATATATGTGCCACCCATCTCATAATGATACCATTCTTATGTGTGCCACAAAATCAGAAACCATACATCATAGCATAACCCATGTAATTAAAATGGTAATCTTAAACATCGTGACATCATAAAACAATTCATATAAGATAAAGGAATTCATAAAAACATAATTCCATCACAACATAATAAAATCAATGTAATAATAGGGATATAAATAGAACCCTTTATTATCTTATATGGAAAGTAATTTTGATAAAACACTTGAACTCCATTCTTGAGGAAAATATCCTTTCTTCTTCAAAAACACTTTTCCTTTCTTAACATGTCATACAATTCTAAACTAAAAGATGTTGATTAAAAATAAACTTGAAAACTTGTAAAGGAATCTCCTTGGAAATAATGTTTTAAAAATCCATTCATGCCTTATAAGTTAAAAAAACATTCTTCGTACTTTTGTCGGAAAAGTCAAAAAGTACCTCGTATGAAAAACGACAAAATATTCCTTTCATATCCTTTACTAAAACCTCACCAAAGGGTAAAATTGGATTTAAACAATTGTAGGTGGATGGAAATAATATTACATATTGAGGAAACATGGATGTTGATGATAAAATATACCCCAGTAAATACTAAAGTATAAACAATCTCGGATAAAAATGAGATTGTGATATTTCCCTTACCTTAGGTCCGATTTGCCTTGTAATTGTCCGAACCTTCTGTATAATGATTTAAATAATGTTATTGACTTATTCCAGAATCATAATTATTGTTATGATATCATATATGGTCATATTCCTAGCATCTTAGTAGTAATATTTCATTGCTACTTGTTATTCGGGTGTTTATAACTTTTTGTTCTTATGCGTGTTTTGTCGAATAAATTCTTATTCTTCTCTTTAGGTTATAGATACATAATTTACAGAATGGTATTAATGTACTATATATCATATTTATTCATTCAATTCATTTATATAATCATTATGCAATGAAGATCATGTAGAACAAATCGCATCACATCGTGGAGACGGTATTCCGTACGTACGCACGAGCGATGATATCGTTCCCATGATCGTGGAATTGTATTGGATTGTATGTATACTATTTCAGAATCAATATCACTTTACAATAATCATATATAGTAATTATTTACATCATTATACCCATCCAAGTAAGGTGGTGGGGGAAAATAGATTACACCACGGCGTGGAGACGGTATTCCGTACGTACGCACACGAAAATGATTTCATTTTCCATAGGATGGATAGATGTTGAAATAAGGTTGTTTCATAATTATAATAACATATCAGTATATGAGTTATACTGATGTTATTACTTCATAATGAAACAACTAAATAAGAAGATGTTGAAGAAGAAATAATTTGGAAAGGATCGGTAATGGATATTACCTCTTTTTGGTGCGCCTCTTCTTAACCTCCTCTTAGGGAAATAGGGTCGGTCTTTGAAGAAGGCCAGAACCTCTAGGATGATTCTAGGGAAGTGGGTAAGTGAAATGGGCAGGTTTTGGCCGATATTAAAGGCTCAAATTGGTGTGAGGAGGAGAGGGAGGAGGTTCCCTTTTATAAGGGAGGAGAGGGGCACCTTTTGAAATATAAGACATATTAGTTTATATTAAATCCCAACCCCACTTAAAAACTTACAAAATGACTCATATCCAAATATTATACGATATAGGGTTGTAATCCCATAAACCAATAAAATTTAGACATGTTATGAATTTATTTTAAACATTACCAACTTGATTTATCCTTATTTATCAATTTAATTTTATTTGTGGTAATAATATTCTAAATTTTAAATTATTATTAATAATTACATATGTGTTGTGAATTTTCAATAATTTGATACTTTATGACATTTTAGACCATATAAATTTTAATTTATAATTTTTAAATATTTTTGTGATTTTTAAACAATTTTATAATATGTTATTTTTATAAAATAACAATAGTGTCAATTTTGGCACTATTCATTTATTTGAATTTAAATAAAATATTTACATAGGATATGTTCAAACTAAAATCATTAATAGATTAATAAAATGTCATATGTATCTATAAAATTAGTGGAGCACATTAAATAGTGCATATAATAATTATTTTAATATTTTAAACCATTTATTTGATATTTAAATTAATAAAATAATTTCAACATCACTATTGTGTCATAATTAATGATAATTATTTAATCCCTAAAAATTCTAAATAAATTACTATGATGTAGATAATTGTATTAGCTTTCTGTAGACTATTCATGTTCGAAGTTTCATTAATGTTATCACCAAATTAAAATTATTATAATTATAAGATTTAAGAAAGTGACATGTTATCACATTCTTTGGTTTTAATAATAATTAAATTATTTTCATGGAAAAAAGTTTATTAAATGAATCTAATCTGACCGTTAGGTGATATGGGTCGACTTTTAGTCATCCAATAGGATTTTGGCAGGTGTTAGGGTAATTTTATAATCTTATATTTACCCTTAATTACCCGATTTACCTTTAACTGTGGTAAATAAAATTTACCGTAGTTACTATTCATAATGCCCAAAAATAAAAAATAGCCTATAAACATAATTTGAACCCACTGATTCTGAATATGGAATCCATTTTTAAAAATTCAAAACATATAAGTTGCAGTAATTAATTTAAAATAAATCTCGTTGTTAAGAAAATGGGTTTTAGAAGTTAAAACATTGCCAAAGATTGAAATGTTTTTACCTATAAATTCAATGTGAAATAAATTCTAATGACATAAATTATATTAAATGGTAAAAATATATTATATCTATACTTTAAAACAATTCAATATTATAATTTAACCATATAAATTATCTCAATGAAAAAAAGTTGTTTTTAATTAAAAATTATCGTATTTTTACTATTCATTAAAATAGGAAAGTTATCCGAAAAATATCAAAAATTTATCCAAAGTAAATTTTTATATCCAGATTCAAAATAAGAATTTTATTTTCTCAAATTGAACTTATAAATGTGTCAAAAACTAGATTTAATGTTGGTGTGCCATCAAAAGGCGGAAAAACTGCATTTTTTTATAAATACTTATGTTACCCAAAAAAAATATTTTGTTCTCTTACCATGTTCTAGAAAATGTGTAAGATGAATAATGATGTTGTAAAATTTAAAATTCAGTTAATACTATTCATAATGGCTAGTTTATAATATTATAATAATATATCGTTGTTTAGTGGAACTCGGTATTACGTACTACACACGCTATCGAGGAAGGTCGCGATTGCGTGCAGTGAAAGATTCCTTTGATGATTTATATAACATAAAAAAAATATTTCTCATAAAAGTCTCGGGTGTTACATTCTACCCCCCTTAAAATGAATTTCGCCCTCGAAATTCATCACTTTGTAACAAACAGATGAGGATACCTCTCCCTCATCATATCCTCAAACTCCCATGTAGCTTCTTCTAATTGGTGGTTCCTCCATAATACTTTCACAAAGCGAGTGGTCTTGTTTCGTAGGAATTTTTCACTACGATCCAGAATCTCTATCAGTTGTTCTTCATAAGAAAGATCTTGCTCCAGCGGTACAACTTCTGAGATACATGTGAAGGATCAGGTATGAACTTTCTCAGAAGAGATACATGGAACACGTCGTGAACTTGAGAGAGATTCGGTGGAAGCGCCAATCAGTAAGATACCTTCCCAACATGATCTAGTATTTCGAAAAGACCGATATATCTAGGGCTCAACTTCCCCTTATTTCCAAATCTCATGACCCTCTTCCAGGGAGATATTCGTAAGAACACTTTATCACCCACTTCAAACTCTAGGTCTTTTTTTCGATTGTCGGCATAACTTTTCTGTCGACTCTGAGATGCTCTTATATGTTGTTGAATAGATCAGACCTTTTCTACCATCTCATCAACAATATCAGGTCCTAATAGCTTTCTGTCCCCAACTTCATCCCAGCAAGTTGGAGTCCTGTATTTCTTTCCATAGATAGCTTCATAAGGAGCCATCTGAATGCTGGAGTGAAATATATTATTATAAGAAAATTCCACCAAAGGTAGGAGTTGATCACAACCACCTTTGAAATCCATAGAGCATGCTCTCAACATATCTTCTAGAGTTTGAATTGTTCTCTCAGACTGACTGTCTATCTGAGGATGATAAGCAGTGCTGAAACTCAACTCTATATCCAGAGTATGCTGAAGACTTCGCCAAAACTTTGAGGTAAACCTCAGATCCTGATGAGATATAATAGAAAGTGGTACTCCATGAAATCTTACCACTTCCTTCACATATATCCTGGCAAGATGATCTAGAGAGAAATCCTCTCTAATAGTGATGAAGTGTGCAGACTTTGTAAGACGATCAACTATGACCCAGATAGCATTATTGCCTTTGGATGTTTTAGGAAGTCTTGCGACAAAGTCCATAGTGATGTTTTCCAATTTCCATTCAGGTATGGGTAATGGTTGTAACATCCCATTAGACTTCTGTCTCTCAGCTTTAACTTGCTGACAAACCAAGCATCAAGAGACATATTCAGCAACATCTCTTTTCATGCCATCCCACCAGAAGTACTCTTCTAGGTCCCTATACATCATTGTGCTTCCAGGATGAATAGAGAATGAAGAACTATGAGCATCATCCAGTAGCTCCTTCTTTAATTCGGGGATGGGAGGAACACAAACCCGATTCCTGAACTTTATTATCCCATTACAATCAAGGTTGAATTCAGGAACATTTCTCACCTTCTTTTGTAACTCTACATCTTCTTTCTGTGCCTATTTAATCTTCACATGTATAGATGGTTGAACATTCATTTGAGAAAGATACGATTTTTCCCCTTTCATTATAATTCCAAGATCCATCCTTTGTAAATCCATAAATATTGGATATTTTGTGATCCTCATCATGGATAAACTGGCATGGTCTTGTCGACTTAATGCATCTGCCACCTTGTTTGCTTTCCCAGGGTGGTAATGAATTGAGCAGTCGTAATCCTTAATCAGCTCCAACCATCTTCTTTGGCGCATATTCATCTCCTTTTGTGTGAAAATATACTTTAAACTTTTATGATCAGTATAAATATCACACCTTTCACCATAAAGGTAATGCCTCAAAATCATTAATGCAAAGATTATGGAAGCTAACTCCAAATCATGAGTCGGGTAATTTTACTCATGTATTTTTAACTGTCGTGAGGCATAAGCTATCACCATATCATTTTTCATAAGAAAACACCCCAAAACCTTCTTGGATGAATCACTGTAGATCACAAACCTTTCTCCACTACAAGGCAGTGTGAGCACAGGTGCACTGGATAACCTTCTTTTCAACTCCTTGAAATTCTCTTCAAATTCCTCCGTCCAAACAAACTTAACTCCTTTCTGAGTCAACTTGGTGAGTGGATTAGATAATCATGAAAAATATTTCACAAAACATCGATAATATCCAGCGAAACCAAGAAAACTTCGGATCTCAGTCACTATTGTTGGTCTCGACCATCTTTTGATAACCTCTATTTTTGTTGGATCCACAGATATCCCCTCTTTTGAGATTATGTGACCCAAAAATGAAACTCTTTGAAGCCAAAATTCACACTTGGTAAATTTGGCATAAAGCTTCTCCTTTCTCAGGGTCTTCAATATAATTCTCAAGTGATCTTCATGTTCTTCCTTGCTCTTTGAATATATAAGAATATCGTCTATAATGACTACCACAAACTGATCAAGATAGTCTTTAAAGACTCTATTCATCAGATCCATGAAGATAGCAGGGGCATTAGTAAGACCAAATGGCTTCACTATAAATTCATAGTGTCCATACCTTGTACGGAAATCCGTCTTTGGTATATCTTCCCTTTTGACCCTTAATTGGGGATAACCTGAATGAAGATCAATCTTGGAAAAGTATTGAGCTCCTCGTAGTTGGTCAAATAAGTCATCAATGCGTGGGAGAGGATATTTGTTCTTGATATTGATCTTGTCAAGTTCTCAATAATCAATGCAGAGTCTCATTGATCCATCTTTCTTCATAACAAACAGAACAGGTGCTCCCCAAGGTGACGCACTAGGACGTATGAACCCCTTATCAAGAATCTCTTGGAGTTGCTTCTTCAATTCCTGCAACTCAATTGGGGCCATTCTATAAGGTGTCTTTGAAATAGTCAAAGCACCTGGTATGAGTTCTATTGAAAACTAAACTTCACGATTTGGTGGGAGACCCGGTAATTCCTCCGGAAAGACATCATCAAACTCCCGTACAATGGGCATATTCTTAATCGTGAGTTTCTCACCAACCATTTGAGATAAATAACCTTCATTTAGTGAAATCAATGCCCATAAAATGGAAGAAATTTCCACTGGAAGGTTATGTTCATCCTTTCATCGATAGACGATCATAGATTGATCTGGAATATGAAATGTGACTTCCCTTCTTTGGCAATTCATATGAGCTCCATGTAGAGAAAGCCAATCCATGCCAAGAATCACATCAAATTACATTATAGGAAGGATCACAAGATTTGCAGGAAGCAATTTCCCACAAACTTCAATCGGAGAAGAATTATAAACTTTTGATGTGACCGTTGTGCCATTAGGGGTTATCACAGCTAACTCAACATCTAACTGTTGAGGTAATACGGTGATATCCTTAGAAAATTCTTCAGAAATAAAGGAGTGGGTGGATCCAGAATCAAATAAAACATTTTCTACTTTAGAGTGGATGGTAAGTGTATATTTCACCACATAGTTATCATACTCCACATCGCTGATAGAAATTGCATGTGACTTTCCTTTGTCTTTAGCCTTAAGAGTTTGTTGACGTCGACCATCATCATCAACCCTTGTATTTGGGCATTGATTGGCATAATGCCCCATCTCCTTGCACTTGAAACATTGAAGTGTAGTAGGTTCATTTTGTGTGTCCCTTCCTTTGTTTGCATCATTATACATCTTCTTCCCATCATTGCGACATTCAAATGCCCAATGACCTTCCTTTCCACATTTGAAACATTTACTTGTCCCTTTAAAACAACTTCCCCATGTTTCTTTCCATACTTTGAGCATAAGGGAAAGCTCATATTCTTTTCAATGTTCTCTTTAGATTTTCCTTTGAATTCCATTTTCCTCTTCTTATCAAACCCATATGACTGATGGGTTACTCCAATCTCCATCTCGACTTTGAGAGCACATCGAACGATTTCCTCATAGCTATTGAAGTCCCTTATGGCTAATGCCCTTCGAAGACTTGGTTTTAAGCTACTAAAGAATTGATCGATCTTACTCTCAGGTTGGATAATAATACCAAAAGCGTAGCTTGCAAGTCTTGTAAAATTTGCTTCATAAGTACCAACAGATTCATCATCCTTTTGCTTCAGTTCAAGAAACTCTTTCTCCATCTTTGTTCGGAGAATACGAGGGAAGTACTTATTGAAAAATAAGTTCTTGAACTCGTCCCATTCCATGGACTCAATTTCATCCCTTTGCCTCGTATTCTTAATAAGATTCCACCATTGATCAGCATCTCCTTCCAAACGATACACTGCTAGGATGACTTTATCTTGTTCAGAACATTGAAGAACTGAAAATATCTTTTCAGTAGTACTAATCCATTGTTCAACAACTAATGGATCAGTAGACCCGCTGAAAGAAGGTGGATGCTACCTCATGAAGGATTCAACAGAATGTTGCTCCTTCCTTTACTCATTTGGAAGTCCTGCATGATTCATAGCTTGAGAAAGTTTTGTGAGCATGGCTACAAGATTTTGCATTCCAGCTCCCATAATGTTTGGTTGCTCAGGGGGAAAATCATTGCATTTCCCGTCACATTCCGCATTAACACAGTTCCTTCGGGTTCTAGCCATTGACTAAAACCAAGAAGAATAGTGTGATCAACACTAATTATAATAGGAAAACAACATAATCAAGAATAAAATTTCACAATTAAGGTCTTATCATAGGTTTTTCATGGCCATTTCTAAAACACTAAGATTGTGTTCTATGCTTAGACTTATCCTTAGGATTCTTACTAAGGCTTTCACATCCTAGTTTCCAAAGGTTGACTATACCTTTCCTTTGATACCAACTATAACGACCCATAATTTACATAAATTGTCATTACTTAAGAATTTAAGCACACTTATTATAACATATAACAAAACCAGGAAAGGACCATATAGGTATAGAGTCTTTAGAAACTGGGAAACATAAACAACTGGTTCATAAAGCATCTACTTTTCCTCCCATTTATTTCATTATATCTAGAGTCCCTTTTGGAATATCCTAATTAATAACCTTCTTCCTGACCTGGGGAAATAAAACATACAAAAGGGTGAGCTCAAATTCTAAGTAAGGGTAAATAAAAGAAATATCAATCACATCATATACATAAGAACATAACTTTTGGAAATCTTAACCTGCAAAAGAAATCATAATTTCATAACATGGGATAAATCATAGTAGTGAAATGTAATCCCAATAATCATAACTTAAAACATGAAACTTTGTGTCATACACACATAATCATAGAGAATCATTTCTTGTTAGTCAAGACTCATTTCCAAGACTATCTTAGTGGACAAAGACCATTTCTGAACTGAGTTCACTCCTCGTTTCAGTCCTGTTTCACTGAACCGGTTTAACCTGCCGTTCCAGCCATGTCTATCTCATGAGATATAAAATCTTTACCCAATGCATTGGAGGAAGATATATGTCCCACCCATCTCATAATGATACCATTCTTATGTGTGCCACAAAATTAGGAACCATACATCATAGCATAACCCATGTAATAAAAATTGGAATCTTAAACATCGTGACATCATAAAACAATTCATATAAGATAAAGGAATTCATAAAAATATAATTCCATCCCAACATAATCAAATCAATGTAATAATAGGGATAGAAACAGAACCCTTTATTATCTTAGATGGAAAAGAATTTTGATAAAACACTTGAACTCCATTCTTGAGGAAAATATCCTTTCTGCTTCAAAAACACTTTTCCTTTCTTAACATGTCATAAAATTCTAAACAAAAAGAATTTGATTAAAAATAAAATAGAAAACTTGTAAAGTAAGCTTCTTGGAAATAATTTTTTAAAAATCCATTCATGCCGTATAAGTTAACAAAACATTCTTCGTACTTTTGTCAGAAAAGTCAAAAAGTACCTCGTACAAAAAACGACAAAAGATTCCTTTCATATCCTTTACTAAAAACTCACCGAAGGGTAAAATTGGATTTAAACAATTGTAGGTGGATGGAAATAATATTAAATATTGAGGAAACATGGACGTGGATGATAAAATATAACCCAATAAATACTAAAGTATAAACAATCTCGGATAAAAATGAGATTCTGATATTTCCCTTACCTTAGTTCTGATTTGCCTCGTAATTGTCCGAACCTCCTGTATAATGATTTAAATAATGTTATTGACTTATTCTAGAATCATAATTATTGTTATGATATCATATATGGTCATATTCGTAGCTTCTTAGTAGTAATATTTCATTGCTACTTGTTATTCGGGTGTTTATAACTTTTTGTTCTTATGCGTGTTTTGTCAAATAAATTCTTATTCTTCTCTTTAGGTTATAGATACATCATTTCCATAATGTTATTAATGTACTATATATCATATTTATTCATTCAATTCATTTATGTAATCATTATGCAATGACGATCATGTAGAACGAATCGCATCACTTCGTGGAGACGGTATTCCGTACGTACGCACGAGCAATGATATCATTCCCATGATCGTGGAATTGTATTGGAGTGTATGAATTCTATTTCAGAATCAATATCACATTACAATAATCATATATAGTAATTATTTACATCATTATACCCATCCAAGTAAGGTGGTGGGGGAAAATAGATTACACCACGGCGTGGAGACGGTATTCCGTACGTACGCACGCGCGGTGATTTCGTTTTCCATAGGATGGATAGATGTTGAAATAGGGTTGTTTCATACTTATAATAACATATCAGTATATGAGTGATACTTATGTTATTACTTTATAATGAAACAACTAAAGAAGAAGATGTTGAAGAAGAAAGAATTTGGAAAGGATCAGTAATGGATATTACCTCTTTTTGACGCGCCTCTTCTTAACCTCCTCTTAGGGCACTAGGGTAGGTCTTTGAAGAAGACCAAAACCTCTAGGATGATTCTAGGGAAGTGGGGAAGTGAAATGGTCAGGGTTTTTCCGATCTTGAAGGCTCAAATTGGTGTGAGGAGGAGAGGGAGGAGGTGCCCTTTTATAAGGGAGGAGAGGGGCACCTTTGGAAATATTAGAAATATTAGTTTATATTAAATCCCAACCCCACTTAAAAACTTACAAAATGACTCATATCCGAATATTAGATGATATAGGGTTTTAATATCATCAACCAATAAAATTTAGACATGTTAGGAATTTATTTTAAACATTACCAAGTTGATTTATCCTTATTTATCAATTTAATTTTATTTTTGGTAATAATATTCTAAATTTTAAATTATTATTAATAATTAAATATGTGTGGTGAATTTTCCATAATTTGACACTTTATGAAATTCTCGACCATATAAATTTTAATTTATAATTTTTAAATATTTTTGTGATTTTTAAACAATTTTATAATATGTTATTTTTATAAAATAACAATAGTGTCAATTTTAAAACTATACATTTATTTGAATTTAAATAAAATATATACAGAGGATATGTTCAAACTAAAAGCTTTAATAGATTAATAAAATGTCATATGTATCTAGAAAATTAGTGGAGCACATTAAATAGTTCATATAGTAATTATTTTAATATTTTAAAACCATTTATTTGAAATTTTAATTAATAAAATAATTTCAACATCACTATTGTGTCATAATTAATGATAATTATTTAATACCTAAAATTTATAAATAAATTCCTATGATGTAGATAATTGTATTAGCTTTCTTTATACTATTCATGTTCAAAGTTTCATTAAGTTTATCACTAAACTAAAATTATTATACTTATAAGATTTAAGAAAGTGACATGTTGTCACATTCTTTGGTTTTAATAATATTTAAATTATTTTCATGGAAAAAAGTCTATTAAGTGAATCTAATCCGACCCTTAGGTGATATGGGTTGACTTTTAGTCATCCAATCGGATTTTGGCAGGTGTTAGGGTAATTTTATAATCTTATATTTACCCTTAATTACTTGATTTACCTTTAACTATGGTAAATAAAATTTACCATAGTTACTATTCATAATGCCCAAAAATAAAAAGTAGTCTATTAACATAATTTGGACCCACTTATTCTGAATATGGAATTCATTTTTCAAAATTCAAAACATATAAGTTGCAATAATTAATTTAAAATAAATCACATTGTTAAGAAAATGGGTTTTAGAAGTTAAAACATTGCCAAAGATTGAAATGTTTTTACCTATGAATTCAATGTGAAATTAATGCTAATGACATACATTATATTAAATGGTAAAAATATATTCTATCTATACTTTAAAACCATTCAATATTATAATTTGACCATATAAATTATCTCAATGAAAAAAGTAGTTTTTAATTAAAAATTAGCGTATTTTTACTATTCATCCAAATATGAAAGTTATCAGAAAAATATCAAAAATTTATCCAAAGTAAATTTTTATATCCTGATTCAAAATAAGAAATTTATTTTGTCAAATTGAACTTATAAATTTGTCAAAAACTAGATTTAATGTGGGTGCACCATCAAAAGGTGGCAAAACTGCATTTTTTGATAAATACTTATTTTACCCAAAAAAATTATTTTGTTCTCTAACCATGTTCTAGAAAATGTGTAAGATGAATAGTAATGTTGTAAAATTTAAAATTTAGTTAATAATATTCATAACGGCTAGTTTATAATATTATAATAATATATTGTTGTTTAGTGGAACTCGGTATTGCGTACTACACACGCTATCGAGGAAGGTCGCGATTGCGTGCAGCGAAAGATTACTTTGATGATTTATATAACATAAAAACAAAATATTTCTTGTAAAAGTCTCGGGTGTTACACGTGTAGTGCAAGTTATTGAGTTACTTTGAAAAAAAACATACTATGAAATCTTGGGGTGTTACACAATATATAACATTGGAGTTGGCCATTTTGTTTTATACAAGATTTATAAAATTACTTCTTCTGCTACTTTATCCTTATTCACATTATTTTTTCAATTTTCTAATATTGTCCACTATTTTTACTCTGATAAATGAGTATAGTCTCACCACTAACTATCATTAGATGCTCGCTACAAGTTGAAGCCAATGGTGTATATGGAGTCGCACTTGTGTTCATGTGGGGACCAGTCTTGCAACCAGTTCAAAGGTTATCTAGGTTGGGACGTTACAATCTTTGAGATGCAAAAATTGAGATGAAAATCTATTTCAAAAGTCATGTCATTAGAGTGAGAATAAATAAATAAAATAATTATGTGTGAAAATTTAAATAAACACAATTAATTTCTAAATTTATTATAAAATATTCATTATTCATCCCCCTTATATTCATTTAATATCATAATCATTGATATAGATGTTAACCCATAAAATGGGAAATGAGTTTAGAAATCCCTTAAATGAGATTCCTTTGTCATTATTGATCTTTATTTTCATGTATAACTAACTTATGATAATTATTTACATATTTAAAAACATTTTATTGGTTTATTATTACATTTAATTCAATAATAATCATGTAAAATATAATTACACAATCAATAAAATTTATATCGTATGGTTTGATCATATATGGCTTATTGGTCAAAATTGACTTTGATAGGTCGACTATGGTCAATGAGTTAATTATTTAAACTTCTCAAGAATAATAAACATGAAATAATTATAAAATTTATAATTAAATTTTAATTTTAAAATAATACATTAATGATGGTTTTGAAAATTGAACTAACGTTAAGTCCATGGAGGTGGTATGTCTTACTTCAGCATGAGTGACATTACCATTTTTCAATTGCCAGTTTAATGGAAGGATAATTATATTTTATCATTAAATTTTTACCAATATATTATAAATACAATATTATTTAATTTTCTATATCGATATTTTTTATTTTTTTCATGTTTTTATTAAAAAGTAATACTTTCAAAGCTTTGAGGATGTGATAGACCATACCTCCATGAACAACATTGTCACTTTTTCAAAGTCTAATGTGGAAACAATAAAATGATATGTTATTTTTTCATTAAATTATGTATGTCATGAATATAATACATAGTTTATTTACATGACAAATATTTATTAAAATCATCCTGAATACATTACATTTATTGTGTGAACATATCACATTACATTGATGAGGTAGTTGTCCACAAGTCCAAATATGATGTTATCATATTCACACAAAATGGAATAAATGAAAGTTTGAGATATATAAAAATTAAATGATTATATAGAAAAAATAAATTTCATATATATCATTTAAAAATTATATTTTCATCATAATTCTCAACCATGATAGTTGGTAATGTAAAAAATGAACAATATTGTTTCGGGATATGGTAGTTCACCATACAAATGAATGGTGATTGCGTTAACCATTTGATGGTTATTTCTATAGTTTTAGGTAAATAACATAACATAGAAATTCTGATTATATTTAGGATATTTATGTTATGATATTATCAAGTTATAGTAATAATTTAAGGGGTGCATACTGAAATAAAACTAAATTTTTTGTTGAGGAATATTACATTTTCATCGGGTAAATACTTTTGGTTTTCATGAATGGAAATTATTGATTGGATTTAATCTGTTGATGTTGATTATAGTTTAAAATTATTGATTTTATAGAATATTTTTGTTGGTTTAGGATGATCCAATTAGATTTATATGTTTGAAGAAGTGTGGAGGATTAGTGCATACTATAGTGGATGGGGAGAGGTATTCTTGTAAATATAAATCGATATACACTATTGGGAGGTCTCCAATGAAACTTTTGACTCCAATAATGATCCAAATATGATACAAGGGGGTAATGGTCTAATAATATCTTGAAATTGATTTATGGGAATGATTCTTGGTCATTTGACACCTTACCAGTAAATAAATTTGTTCTACCTTAATCTTTTTAATTAATATTAATTACTCAAACTCATATTTTTGGTAATAAACTAAGTTGAACATAATATACATTATAAGGTATTTTTATTCGAAATATGGAATCCATTTTTTCAAATTATAATCAAAAAAAATATAAAAATTAATTTAAAATCAATCCACCATACGAGATGAGATATTGGAATTTTAATGATAAAAGTTCAAATAGTTCAAAATGTTTTTATATCCAATTTTGAAATGAAATTGACTATAATGACCTAAATTGGATTGAATGATATTAATTTAAAATAATTATAATTTTAACCAAAATAAAAATATAATTTAACAAAAAATTTTTTGAAACAATAGTTTATAATTAAAATCAAATATTTTTCAATAATCAACAAAATATTAAACTGTTAGGAAAATACAAAAAATTCACCGAGAGTAAATTTTTATATTATTGTTTAAAAATTTTAGTTCATGTTTTTAAAAAATTATTATTATTTTTTAAAATTTTATTTTTAAAAAAAGTCTTCCATTAAAAAGAGATATAAGTTCCTTTTAAAATATTCAACATTTTATGCTTAAAATTGGATTAATTTTTTTTATTATACCTATCAGAATTATTGAATGAATTTCAAAAAAATTGATTAAATATATAAAATATAAATTTAGTTAATATATTTCATTTTTGTTGATTAATATATTATGACCAAATTATATTTTATTCTTAAATATAATTTTCCATAGAAACATGTCCTTTATATTCAATTGGTATTTAGTTTTTGTTTATAATTGTTTAGTAACCAATGAATTCATTTTATTAACAAGTGTAAACTATAATTTAATTATTTTGATAATATAATTCATTCTTTCCATTGAAATGGATTATTAATAAACATAATAATATTAATAGTATATTGTTGTCTAGTAAGACTCATGTTTGTGTATAACATAAGTAATCAATGAAATTTAATGTTGTGTGTAATGTAAGATAAACATGGTATTTAATGTGATAAAATAGAAACTTTTTACTACATGCAGCATAATATATTAAGATATTTAAAATTATTTTATAGATTATATCTCCTAAAATATTGATATTTTATAATAATACTCTCAAAATTCCACCCCTCAATGGTATAGTCTCCATCAAAAATATGATAATATAGTAAGTGATGTTTATGTTACTAAATAACACTTTTTTTATTTATTTATACACATTTCATCTTCTAAAAATATCTTTTCAAAATAATAAAATAATAAAATTATTATTAATATTAATCCCTATCCACATTTCCAATAAGAAAAATGAAAACATGAATCGTCCACTGTGTATCCAACTCCCTATATTAAAAAAAACATGTTTTATATTTCCCTAACATCAAAAAATGGATTATTTTAGATTATATTGTTTATGTAAATATGATATGTACTTGTGATATATGTCATTAATATGGTTTATTTTCTAGAAAACAAAACAAATTATCATTATAAGGTAATCAATTGATATTTGTAAATAACTAGAAACTAGTACTTCAATTTGTTTTCAATAAATGTTACTAGAACCCCCATGTAATGGAATTACAATTTTTTTAATTAATCAACCTAATAACCACTTCTTTATTATATATTATTTAATTTTAGTGAGAAATTATATTAAACCACGGTTTTGGGAACCAAATTCAAAATGGTTATAACTATTAACACCCAATGGTAAAATGTGATTCCATAATATAATACCTGAAGATAATTTTTATCTATGAAGCATATAAATGTTAATATATAATAATATTTTTGTGAATTAAGTAAACAATATTTTTATATATATTACACTTTATCTTAAAGCATTCTATATAAATCAATGGAAATTTTATGTGACATAGAAACACAAAATCTGTTCTTTGAGTTTAAAATTTCTTATTCAACAAAATTTTTCCAATAAATTCAATTTTAAATTATTTTCATTGATATTTTTAAGAATTTTTTTTTAACATATATCAATTTAATTTAATATTTTCTGTGCATATCTCTTTAAAAAATGATACTTCTTTAAAAATTAAATATAACAATGAAATTATAACGATGAATACAAAATTTATTAAAAAAAGTTTCATTATTTTGTTCACATTATCTTAAAATAATATTTCTCTCTTAATGTAATTTTTTATATGTCATTATGTTTTAAACCCTTTTGGATAGAGATAATTTCACATCCAAATTATTTTTTATGATTATGGTAATTGAAATCTTTTTGAAAACTGTTCTTTTTTTCATATATAATTTATGTTGTTTTTAGGATAGATTTTATCTCCAATACATATATATCAATGATTATGGTTGGTATATAATAGAAACATGAATTTATTCAGCTTAAGATAGTATATAATGAGGTTGTTTGCATGGACGTAGTGGGTTTCTTCACATAGGAATGTGCATGGTGGCTTTTCTCACATATTAAGGTGTAGGCATATTGAGTTTGTTCACATAAGTGTGATAATAATGATTTTTCTCACACATTATTTCCTATTATTAATTTTTTGCTAAAATTTTATTTTTATATAATTATGACACATTTCTATTCTGATTTTCAAGAAATGACAAATTTACAAAATTAATTTCTATTTCATGAAATTCTATATTTTTATGATCCTGCCTAATTTTTAATGTATTTTTCATTTTTATTTAATAATAAAATGTTTTATGGTTATTAATATTTGTTTTATGAAATATAGTATATTTTATACTTCCTTAATGATAATTTTATTATCTTATGTTGATCCATAATGTTTTAAAATTTTCATACAAGAACTTATGATCTCAAATTTAAATATTAATGTTCTAATTATATTCGCCTTCATGATTTTAAACTAATATTTTATAATATATATTTTACCTATCTATGTGTTTTAGTACACTTAATTCTTATGAATCAATTAACTTTGTAATAAATATAATTACATCATGTTGTAAATCTAATAAAGGTTCAATAAGGTTGTAATAATAGTTAAATGTTTTCAATTTTTATGAAATAAGATATTTGTGAAATTGATATGATATGAACTAAATAACTTGTATCATTGGTTATGTGACTTTATTATGATTTAATAATTAAACCATACTAATATTGTATTATTTATGTCATTTTTTGATGGTAAACAATTCTTTGTGTCTAGGGAAGGTTTAGTTATATTGGAAATTTTTTCAGTTCTTTTAGATATTGGTATTAGTTACCTATGGTACTAGTGATAGAGAACCTTTGTGAAAACCAACTATATGAGACATTGTATATGATTATGTAAAAAGATATTGGAAAATAATTAATTAAAAGTTTTTACAAATAAATATTTCCCTTTCCTGCGACTATATGTGAATGTGGTTTTAGACCAAACTCATATATGGTTAAAACCCTTGAAAACAGTTATTTGATTATATCTAGACAGTATATATGGTGCTTGATGAATGGGACCTTACTAAGAACCTAGATTTACACTCTATGGGGATATGAATAATTTTATAATATTTCCATTATAAACAATTTTTAAGGATTTATTTCCCATTTGATTTGAGTAATTTGAATGAATAATATGAGAGACGAGAACATTGTGTACCCTAGGTAGAACAAAGGGAATTATAGTATAAACTTATTATGTCGTAGTTGAAATGAAATCAGCATATTTTATATGATGGATTTATTAGATAAGACATCATAGTATTGAGTTTTTTTTATATGTAATAATATTTTTGTATATTGTGATAAAATATTTGGATTTAGTATTTGATTGAATAAAAGTCAAGGAAAATATGCTTTTAAAGGCATGTCCTAAAGAACCCCTAAGAAGAAACTTTGTAATAATTTTTTTTCATGTCTTACCAATGATAATGAAAAAAATATCACTATAGAATATATATGTCTATTTTTTATGGATCTCTTAGCTAATTACATTACTAAATGTTAAATAAAATTGAGATGATTCAATTTGTTTATTGGTGAAAAATTTTGAAAACCCTATATTTCACTATATATTATTTGTTAATAAATATCATGTCAATAATGTTCCTTACACAAATAAAAATTAACGGTCATGATATATTAAGAATATTAAATATGACTACTAAAATTTATCTTTCAAATTATCGTATATAAATTAAATTAACCACACAACAAGTTCAATTACAAAAGTTTGAAAAATTGACATTTGAATGTGGAATCCTTCCTTATGAAGTTTACATATCGAAGTTCAAATGGGTGAAAAATTATCTAGGTTTTCCATTTACGAATAACATTATAAATTAGAGAAAGGGTGGTTCGAGAAGAACCCTATATGAGATAAGTTCATGTTCATGTAGATTTTAAAAATCACATACCAGTTGGACAACCAAAAAAATGTAACCAGGGAATATATGATGATTATTTTGTATGAAAAGATAAAAACGGGTTTTATGAGAACAAATTATAATTAAAAAAATTATTAAAATATTTATATATGTAAATTATGAAATTTTGTATTCCTTGTAGAGGCATTTATGTTAAATTCAGTTCCATCCTAAAAAATCAAATTTCAAAAATAGGAACTTATATAAATGGCTAATTTTTATTTTTTTTGAATAATAATAAGATATATTAGAAATATATTCATTAGTTATTTGAAAAAATAATTATTATTATATCAAAAGTCATTTTTCTAAAAAACTTATTTGCACTAAAATTTACTTTTAGAATTAAAAATAAAATTATGTAGTTTTTTAATAATAATTTTTTAAAATTAATTTCATTTTTGTTTTTCAACAGTTATATTATCTTAATATTATTTTGTAGAATTTTTTTTTAAAAAAAATTAGTTAAATAGTAAATATACAAATATTACTAATGCTCTCAATTTTATGATATTTGTTATATGAATACATTAAATTTTTTTGAAAATTTTTAAATAAAATTTAATATTTTTAATTAAAATAAATAAAATTTGAATTTGAATTTGAATTTATAATATCATGCTCATTAGTATAAATTTTTTTTTGAGTTTTAATGAGAAATATTTTTTGAATGATTTATTTAATTGGTTATACAATTTTCATATAAATTTGATGATTTATTTTTTAAAATATATAAAATATTTTAATGATAATAATTTTTTGAAATTAATTTTGATCAATGGAAAGTATAATTCATCCCTAATAATAAATATTTTTTTTATAAAAATAAATATGTTTAAAAAATGGGTTTTCGTGAATTACATGCGCTTTTGTTGAAATTAATTTTCAATTACAAAGGAGTATTATTTGAGTAATTATATTTCAAAAAAACAATAATTTTTTCTAAATTACCTAATATGTAAAATTTTAATTATAATCATAATAGACCGAGGTAGAAACAAATCAATTTAATAACAAATGATTTGGAAATATCCCTCAAGGTATCGTCTTAGAATGTTTTGGGTGTTTTTGTTTTTCTTGACAATGCCAGCAGACTGCAAATGAGTATGGTAGGTGTTTTTCGAAGACAGTTTCTTAAGGTGGTGCAGTTTCCCAGAGATGGCCAAATTTTAGGGCCTCAAAATCTAATGTTTTTTTTGGAAAAGGAATGATTTATTCATAGGAGTGAATTTTATAAATAATGTTGAAGAAAATCGGAAATGGGTGGGAATCACCTACCATAATATATGGGCCTCATACCATGTTCCGGGAATATTAAGCGGGGCGGCAGGAGTGGTTCACGGATGCGGATCGTGAATCCAACAACGGTAGGTGGCTAAGCGGTACAGTGGTATGTAGATAGATTCGCATCGATGGGGGATTTCAACTGTGTAGGAGAAAAGGAGGTATGCGTATCGCGTAGAAAAATGGTTTGCAGATGGCCTGTGGTTCGCAGCTATAGAAGAATTGGTACACTGTGGAGGTTGGATTAAAGATTTAGTGAATATCAATTTAACAGATTATGTGGGTATCTTTGCCTATATAAGAAACATTAATCTCACTGATTACTATAGATATTGAACATCAATATAAATCATATTTTTCTCTGGGAATTCGGTGAAGAATGAAGGTGGTTCATGAAGGGAGGATCGCGAAGGCTGATGTAATTCACGAGAAAGGATTTCTGCTGAAAGTGTTTTTAGGGTACCTTTACCCGCAAAGGATGTATGGTACGCGGAATGAGTTGCCTCAGTATGTGGAGGAGCAATCTATGGTACCTGAGACAGAGTGTTTCACAAGTAGTACGTGGAGGGGAAACTCCGGTATGCGGAAGCGAAGGTTGTCTATGAAAAGAGAATAGTTCGCAAATATGAGGGATTTTGTTAAGGAGGTTTGCGAAATCGGTACACAACAATGATATGTGGTCATATAGGTGGAGGCATTCCGGAGAGGAAGGTGCTTCATAGCGGCTACAACAGTACGCGAAGGAGGTGTCTCGTGTACCAAACCCTCTACCCAGTAAGCACTGGATAAGGTGGTTCCTGATTTTCAAAATGAAGGTTGTGAGAGCTTAAATTCAGTTTGCAAATGTATTTTATGGTACATATCAGTATCTGAAAATGTGGACATCATCTATGGGTGAAAACAGAACATCAAAAGGGGATCTATCTATAGTTAAGCATGTGTGAATTCATGGAAATGAAGGGACCTACTTTTCCATAAAATTTGCTTAACCTACACATCTATAAACTATGAGTGTATTCCTTTCCAAGTGCAATGAGAAAAGAAAGAGGAAGACGGTGACACTTCCCACTGGATTTGAGCATGAGAAATGGTCATAGGGAGTGACCTTTGGGAATGTAGTGACCAGACCCTAAACCTTTTAATGGAAGTGATCATAGGCATAGAAGATCTAGTATGAACGTTGTACTCATTATTGGATATGATCCATAGTGAATTTGGTACATTGGCACGTTGTCGTTGTATGCTCCTTGGATGTATCAAAGTGAGGGTGAACTATGTAAAATAATTGTGTTCTATGCTTGAATTCATATCAGTTTGTATATTGCTATGGGAGGAAGAGAGAATAGAGTTTTTTCTAACAACGAAACAAGATACAAAACGGAGGAATGTTTTATTCTACATTAACCTGATTCACCCCCTCCCCTATCAGGGTATTCTACATAGTGGACCTAACAACAACTAAAATGGAAAAGTGTGTAACCTTATAGGTAAATGGGATATCATGTTTAAAATATATATTTTTTTTAATTTTAGAAGTTTTTATATAATTTATATTCCTCCAACATTATTATTTTCAATATTGTAGTAACATTCATTGAAAATTACTTCCCATTATTGAATACTTTTTAACTATTTACAAAAAATGAATCCTTTTAAATTATAAAATAGGAACCCCTCACCTCAGTTCCCCTCACTCATAAAACCCCATTTTTATTCCCAACATTTTCCTCTACTGTCCCGGCCCCAGATAGCCTAGATCTGATGTCTACAACTAAATATATTGGAATGATTACAAAGAATTAAGCCTTGAATGACCAATAATTTTAGTAATCATGGTAAACTAGAAACATAAATAATAATATTATTACAAATTCATACACTAATTACCATATTTTTTATCATTTATAAGTAAATAATTAAACAACATCGAGGATCACCCTAATCTATCTAATAAAATACATGGAAATATTTCATTGTATGCTTCATAGATTCCTCGTGAAGAAAACATAATAATGGTGAGAATAAAATCTCATTAAGAGTAAAATATAGCAGAATTAATAACAAATAAATGATAATAGTCAATATGGTAAGGTAATAACTAGAATAACATTCCATTAAAAGTACTAGATAAGGAAACAAAAATATGGAAATTAGGAAATTGAAACAAATTTCATTTATTCAATAAACTGAAAATGAAATTTATTCATAGATATGTTGACACATTATCTGATGGATGAAAACTAACATAACAATGAAAAATAAAGGCATCCATAAATATGTCAATGAAAAATCTTCGGGATCAATATTATAATAATATAAATGAAATAAATTCTTAACTATTGTAATCCATGTATCCTTTGTACATGGTACCATTACCATCAAATTCATTCATATTATGGTTCACAAAATGTAGGGTAAACCCCATCTAAGGCGGATATCCAAATGACTCGTCCCATGGGACTACCAATACACAGAGGGGATATCTATAATTCCCCCACCCCCTCGTGTTGTACCATCCCAAAACATTCATGATCTATCAGATAATTTATTGAACAATGATCCTTATCAAATACCTTTCTTGTGTAAGAGTTTCAAGTTTTTCAATATTAACACATAAAGTCAAATAACATTCAATGTAAACATGATAAGTAAAGTGGTATACTGTTTAGGAAATAGTAATATCCATGATAAAAGAAATGGAATTTTTTTAGAATTTCTAATGTTAATTATCAAAGGAATTTGAATACATAAATGTGACTAAAAAATAAATCATGGAGGTGAATGTGAAGACAATCCATGGCCAAATTAATATTAAACCATCTAAATAAATAATTAGGATGGCATCAATACAACAAACCCAAGTTGAGTAAAATATAGGGTTGTTGTCATTGATGAAATAAAATATTAACTTTTAAAAATATTCTTGAGGATAATATCCTTTAAATTTGAAAAACCTTTTAAATTTTTTTTCTTTAAATATAATACTTTTAATCATGAAAATTATGCTTCAAATAAATGATGGCATAAAAATTCGTACATGTCATATGAGGAAAAAATAATATTGCCTTATCGAAAAATTGTTAGAAAATTCATCATTAGGGAGGTGAAAAGAATATTCCATTGAATCATTGGTAGATGAAAAAATGGTAAAAATTTATTTTCAAAATAATTTTTAAACCATTTTTGAAAAACCATTTTAAAATCATATTTTTTAGAAGAAAATAGGTTCTCTGACTACATATAGAAATGAAGTTGGGTTTTCAAAAAAAATATTTTCTAAAACACATTGAGTTACAAAGAGTGTAATAATAGAACTAATAATTGTAAATGTTCGTGAATAACCAGAGAATAATGATTATATTATTATTGAAAAATGGTTACATAATTTCCCTAAATGTTAATTCCATTGAAATATAATTAGGATTAGTATAGAGGAAAATAATCTTTAAGCATTCGATGTGTCCTATACCACATTGAAATATTTAAAAAAAGAATCTGCGTGAAGGAATAACATTATATTAATGATTGAAATATCATGAGAGTAAATATATTCATGATATTTCATATAAGGTAAATTACATAAACCATGTAAAATAAACTAGGTGTATAACAATAATTATGCCTCATGGAATGAAAATGAGACAAAAATCTCTTACCTTGTGTTTACTTTTAGGTGAACGTTCATTAAATTCTAGTATAAAAAACATTTGTTAATTTTATATTATCTTAATAAACATTTTCATTTTTATAATTAATTTTATTTCACTTATTAAAATGTTCTGCAAAACTACTTATATAATTACATTTACGTCAGGTGTTTTTGACCAAATTCAGTTTATGAGTCAAAAAACTTTTGGTGGTCAACTATGGTTGAAGAGGTAATTACATAGCACCCCAATATTTATAAACATGAAATAATTATCATATTTTTAAATAAATTATAATTTTAAAATAAATCATTAATTATGGTTATGAAAATTGGAATATGTTACAACCTCGGGGACAGTAGGTCGTACATACACATGAGTAACATTCCCATTTTTAAAGGACCATTGAAGAAAGAAGTTAAGAAAATAAAATCATTCCAGAATGGTAATTATATAAGAAATACCATATTATTTTATCATATATACTTATATATAAAAAAATTGTAAAAGGAATCACATCATGTCAAGGGGGCAGTAGTCCAAACGTTCATGAATAATGTCATCAATTTTTAATTGTTTTAAAGGGAAATAAAGAAAATGATATATATATATATATATATACATATATATATATAAATTTCCATATATGTAATGAATTTCCTATATTTGTTTTTTATTTATCATATTTTTAATTATGTCCATTCATTTATACATTCCATGTATTATGCAAATGAATGACATCTCCTGGGGGGGCGATAGTCCACACTTCCCCAAAAGAGATTATCATATTTACACAAACTAGAATGCATAAATTTTTGTTATAATAAAACATTAAAAAAAGTTTAAAAAATTATAAATAAAATATATCTCATGTATAGAAATTACTTTGATCCTAATTTCTACCATAAGAGTCAGAAATGGATAATTGAAAAATCATCGTTTCGTTAGGCAGTAATTCATTGTTCATAGAAACTGTTTGTTCCTTGCACATTAGATGGATGTGTGTCTATGTTTATATATAACTATTAGTATAAAATTAACTTATTATATTGGGTATATTATTTTTCATGTACAATAACATAACAAGGATATTTTAGGTGTTGGATAATGGAAATGAAACTACAGAAAACAAGAAAAGACATTACCTTTTAATCGGGTAACATATTTTTGTTTAAACCAAAAGGCATCTATTGATGGTATTATTATCAAATGGAGAAATGTAGGACGACTGGAGGGATGTTTTGAGACCATTTGGAAGATATTGGAAGAACTTAAGAGGTCGTAGTGGTGTGAGGAATTGCTAAAGTTATTGGCCATTTATAGGGAAGTTAAAGGACTCACATTGCATTCCTGAAAAGAAGTTTGGTGTATACATGCTCGTACATAAATAAATTCACAAAAAATAACCCAAACTCATTAATTGAATCATAATTTCTTATATATTACTATTAAATGTGTTTTAGACAATTGGAACGGTCATTTAGGCCCTTAAACATATCGTTTTAGTGCATTTTAAGCCTAATAACACCTTAATCACCAAAAACAATTTAAATCACTTTCAGAAATAAATTTTTGAACAAATTAAGTTTATAATTTAGAAAAAAACCATTGTATTGGTTATAATTTTTTATGTCACATTTTAAAAATTTAAATCACTAAAATGGAAAAATTAATATTAATGATAATCTCGCAGGCAGACGGGTTAACTGGTTTTAGTAGAAAAATGATCAAAAGATTGTTATGTTTTTATATTAAATATAAAATTTAAATTTATTCTAATGAAATAATTTCTATTAATATATTTATAATTTATTTAATTTGACTTTGAAATAAATTTATAATATAATTTAACATTAATCACTATTTAAAAGAAAATGTTGTTTTTTACTAAAACACAGTTTTCATTATTCACTAAAAATGATGTTTCGAGGAAAAATCCCAAAATTTTATAATAAGATAAAATTGACTTTTTGAAATCAAAAATTAATTTTATTTTATAAAATTTTATTCACAAAAGTATCAAAATTATGAATTAAAATAGGTACTCCACTAAACAGTAGTAAAAATGCCTTAATAAAAATATGTGTTTTATGTTAAATATAGGGTTTGCTCTTATATTATGCTTAAAAAATATATTGGATGAATATCAAAAATAATTTATTGAATAGGTAACATATTTATTACATTAATATCACTTAATAATTGTAATTAATTTAATTCATTTGGGTAAAACAAATTTGTGAGCATAAAAATAGTTTTCTATAATTACATACTTTTAATATTCAATTGGTTTTTATATTCATTTATAATTTATTTTTAACCAATGATTTATTTTTATAAACTATATATTTTCATATTTTAGTTAATTATATTCATAATTCACGTTTATATCTTATTATATTATATAATAATATTTTAATTACAAAATATTTCCCGAAAAGACTCGATATTGCGTATAGCGCAAGCCATCGAAAAAGGATTATTTTCATATAAAAAATTTTATAAAGAAACATAGTTGTTTATATGATGTAATATAACTCAGTGTCACATTCATTTCAAGTTAACATGATGTTTCATGTGTTTAAATACATAGAATATATTATAAATATTAAATATATTATAATGTTTACAGATAATATATTATGCTAAACACTTGTGGTCATGTGTCATTCATGCTATTGAATACAAGGTTATTAATATAGTTTTTATGGGGTTACACATCCTCCCCACATTATTTAAATTGTTTCCACTCAATTTATACTTAGTCATGGTGATACAATTTTTGATATTTCCTTCAATGAAATCTAACATCGTGAGAAGAGATCATGGAACATCTTCTAGGAAAGAGAAAATAGAAAATAAAAATGTAACATGGACTACCATGTTACTAGGTCTGTATGTTGGAGAACATTAGTGGTATGTATTGATATATACTTGTATGAAATGTGTAAATATTCAAATGAATTGATTGAGGTCGTCAATCACAAACAATTAAAAGGTTAATGGAAAGTTGTGCACATAAAATACATAAATCTTTGATGATTATGAAGACCATCGGTTCAACAAAAAATTATTTATTAGGATTTTCTTATTTCTATGTCATTTTACCAATGTTGGGAAATCCTTTTCATAACCAATAATATAATGAAATATTTTTACAATATTGGTTTCAATCACATATGAAAAATCCTAAATTTTGGTTCTGATTTGACAAAATTATAATTCATCCCATTATTCAAAAAAATAATTTTCGACAACGAATATTTTTTATTCTTGTATAAATAAAAGAAACATTTAAAGGATCGTATATCCTATAAAAGAGTGACAAGTCTTACTACTATCTCTGAAAATCTATATGGTTAATAGATTAATTTCTAATAATAAAAATTGTTACTAGTAGTTCATCATTAATATTTATTCATTACATTGTTTAACTAAAGAAATAAAAATTAACAACTGATTTCTATAGGTTAGTGGTTGGTATGAAACTCTTATCATCCTTTAGTTGTGGGTTCAAGTCACGTGGCCTTTTAGGATTTTATTGTTTGTCTACCAGCTTATAGGTTGTCCTTTACTAGAACCATATTAATATAATTTCTAAATATAAATATGATACACATCCTTAATAATAGATTAATCTCTTAATATAATTTTAAATAATTTTTTCAATAAAACAATAATACAAAAATACCTCATCCATTTTATTTCAACATAGGTTCTTCCTTGGTCTAGGGTTTTTCAATAATATCATTAGTTGGATTTATAAATCTTGATACCTTATCTTCAATATAAAACACTGTAGGATTAACCTTGATTATTATTTGTCAAAATATTTTCAAATTCATCATAATTATTAATAAGGAAAACATGGATTATCCTCAAAATATTCCACATGACAGTCAAAAAAGGTGCACAGTAAGGGATATAGTCTTTTACCAGGATACCTTGAGTCAAGCACAGAACACCTTGTTAGAGTTTTTTACTCCTAGGTACATCTGTTCCACAACCACGTATACTTGTTGTGTGCAGACAGGGATGTATTTCTAGGAATACCCACATAATATATACTTTACCAAAACATTAGGGTTTTCATCTATACTTATTCAAATTCCTCTTTAGGGTTATGTTTTCTAATCTAGGATTTCCTAAATCTTGTTCCCAATGTGGCTACTAAAATTCCTCTGCTAGAAAATGTAGTAAACTAGCATCAGATAGCTCAGAGCTGGTGTCTACTAATAAATACATAGGCATGATTACAAGGAATCCATACCCGATGTAATTATCGGTTTATTAGTATTGGTAAACTAGATACATATATGAGAATTTTATTACAAATGAATACCCAGCTTACAATATAATTTTTTTTGTTACTTTTAAATAATTAATTAAAAACATTGAGGATAAATCTAATCCATCAGGAAAAATCCATGAATATTATTCATATTATTATTCTTGGATTCCTAGGGAAATAATCATAATAAGGGTGATTTAAAATTCTTATTAAGGTAAAAACATAACTGAATAAATAATGAATCAATTTTAGAAAGGTGATAACTAGAATCATAGGCTATTCAAATAACTTGGTAAGGTATCATAAATAATTAATGGTAGGAAACTAATACACATGAAATTTATTCAATGAAATTAAAATAAAATGTATTCATAGATATGTCAACGTATTATCACGTGGATGAATAATAACTGAATCCTAAAAATGAAACATGCCCATATATTTGTCGATGGAAAATCTCCTGGATAAATAATATCAAAATATAAATATAGAAAATGCATAATTATTTGATTCCATGTTTCCTAGATACAAGGTACCTTTACCATTAAGACCATTCAAAATATAAATTAAAAAATATATGGTAAAACCCATTATAATTCAGATAACCAAATTATTCTTCCCATTATACTATCTATGCATCGAGGGACTATCAATAACCAAGCCCTACATGTGTCATACAAATCCAAACAATACTCATCTATTAGATAATTTATTCAACAGTGTTCCTTATCAAATATCCATATGGATTAAGAGATATGTATTTAGAAATACTAACCTAGATAGTAAAATAACTATCATAGCAGACAACGTATGTAAAATGTTTTATGATTTAATCAATAGTAATATCCATGATAAATGAAACGGATAATTTTTTGGGAAATTCAATGTTCATTGAACAAAATAAATTTAATAAATCAAGTTGACTAAAATATAAATCAATGAGGTGTATGTGAATTTTATACTTGGACAAATAAAAAAAACCATTGAGAGAAAGAATAAGGGTGTCATCAATACTACAATCCCAAGTGGAGTAAAATATATGGTTATTTTCATTGATTAAAAAAACACTAACTTTTAAAAATACTCTTCATGAAAATATCCTTTTATTTTTAATATCTTTTTTATTTCAAATTAAAACTTTTTAATGGTGAAAATATTACTTCAATGAAATGACATCGGATGAATACATACATATCATATGAGTTAAAAAGAATATTACTTCTGTATTGAAAATGTTATAAAATTCCTCATTAAGAAGGTGAAAAAAATATTCCTTCGAAACATTGGTTAAAAAATGGTAAAAATATATTTACCAAATAATTTTAAGATCATTTTAAAAAATCATTTAAAAAACATGGTTTTAAAAAGAAAACATGTTCTCCTACAAAACAGAGAAATATAGTCTGTCTTTCTTAAAAACAATTTCCAAAAAACATTGACTGCCAAAGAGTGTAAAAATTGTACAAATACCCGAAAATGGGCATAAATAACTAGGTAATAATGAAAGTTATTATTTTTTTTTTTATAATTCCCTCTAATGGAAATTCTCTTGAACGGTCATTAGGATTAGTCCTAAGGAATATAATATTTATGCATTCTAATGTGTCCCACACAACATTGAAATATTTAATATCAAAAAAATCATGAAGTAATTAAATTATATTATGGTTTAAAATATTATAATACTATTTTGATTATGATATATCAACTAATGTCCATACATACAATATGTAAAAGAAACTAGTTACAAAACAACAATTAAGCCTCAGTGGAATGTAAATTCAGTCGAAAATACAATAACAATGTGGTAACAAATGAATTGGAAAACAAAAAGGTATTAACAATTACATAAAACATTTAAATACCAAAAGGTTAATGGGGTTAATTATATAATATAAAAATGTGGCAATAATTACCCCATATTTATTTAATTAGGTTTACAACAATTAAGTATGCTTCGCGAAATGAAAATGAGACAAGAATCACATACATTGCATTTTCTATCAGCTGAACATAGATTAAATTATTGTATAATAAACTTATGTTAATTATATAATTTCTTCATAACGTCTTTCATTTATAAAATTATTTTTATTTCACTTATTACCATGTGGTGTACAACTACTTCAAAAATTTCATTTATGTCGTGTGATTTTTTTTACCAAATTTAGGTTACATTTAAAAAAACTATTGTTGGTAAAATATGGTCAAATTGGTCAATATATAACATCATCAAAATGATAACCATGAAAAAATAATTATATATTTACCTCAATTATATTTTTATAATCAACTATTAAATATGGTTATGAAAATGATGACATTTTACAGTCATAGAGACGGTTGGCCATACGTACGCATGAGTTACATTCCCATTTTTAAATGATCATTGTTGAAAGAAGGTAACTAACTAAAATATTTCTAGAGTTTTCATTATATAAAATATACCATATTATTTAATTCCATATATTTATATATATAATTATCAGGTGTAAAAGCAATAACGTCATGTCGAGGAGGTGGTAGTCCACAAAACCAAGAACAATGTTATCACTTTTTATGTGTTTGAAATAGTAATAAAGAGAATGGTATATATATATCCAGAAATTTAATTCTATAATTAATATCCTACATATGTTTTTTATGTATCATACTTTTAATTATTCCCATTCGTTTACACATTCTATGTATTGTGTGAACAAATCACATCTCTTTGAGTGAGTGGTAGTCCACACTTCCTCAAACGAGATTATCATATTTACAAAACATGTAAAGTATAAATGTATGTTATAAATAATAAGAACAGATTTTTAATAAATTATAAATAAAATATATATCATATATAAGTTGACTTTCCATTATAATGGCCACCATAAGATGCGGTAATGGAGAATTTGGGTAATCATCGTTTCGTGTGGCAGTAATTCACCGTTCACAAAAACTATATGATTGTTGCCCATTAGATTTATCTGTGTCTAATTATTGGTCTAAACCACAGTATAACAACAATATATTATATTTAGTATGATATTTATATTTTATCTATGATGATAATGACATTTTAGTGGTTGATAATGGAAATAAATATAGAGAGATTGAGAAAAGACATTTATTTTAATTGTGTATCATTTTTGGTTTAAACAAAAAGGAATACATTGAAGGTATTATTCCACAAAGGAGGATTATAGGTATATGTTATAGATACTTGGATAACATTTCGGTAGATATTTACCTATCATAATAGGTTGGAGATGTGTGAGTAATTGGTATAGGTTGTGGCCATTATAGGGAAGGAAAAAGGATCACATAATATTCTGAAAAAGATGTTAGGTGTACACATGTTATTACCTCAAAAAAGTCATAAAAACCCCAAACACATTATTATAAGGTTAATGGCCGAAATATACCCATTAAACCATTTTTGGACAAGTTTTTAGGTCATTGTGGCCCTTAAACATAGGTTTTTAGTCCAATTTTATCTTAATTACACCTTAATCCCTATCATTAATTTTAATCACATTCCCTAATTATTTTTTTTCTAGAATTAAGATGATATTATTATACCAAAAATATTATCTTATTTACAATTGTGTATATCATATTTCCAAAATTCAAATCACAGAAGCAGAAATTTAAGAATAATGATAATCTACTAGACAGACAGATTAACTAGTTTTATAAGAAAAATGTTCAAAAAGATTGTTATTTTTTAATATTAAATAAAAAAGGTAAATTGATTATAATGAAATAAATTGAATTAATATATGTATAATTAATTCAATTTGTATGTAAAAATAATTTATAATATAATTAAACAATTCTAATTCTTTAAACAAAATGGCAGTTTTTAACTGAGACACAGTATTTTTCATTATTCACAAAAAATGAAGATTCTTGGAAAAATAAAAAAAATTAATCCTACTATAATATTAAAATTTAGAATTAAAAAATTAATTATTATTTTTTAAAAATAAATTTATAAAAGAATAAAAATTTTTATTTGAAAGGCATTCTCCATTAAATGGCGATGAAAATGCCATAATAAAAATATAGGGTTTTTTGTGAAATATTGGGTTTGCTCTTATATTATGCTTAAAAAATATATTATATGAATATAAAAAATAATTTATTGAATATGTAACATTTCTATTAATCTAATACCATACACTAATTGTAATTATTTTATTTGATTAGGCTAAAACAACAATGTGAGTGGAAAAATAGTTCTCTATAAAAATGACCTATTAATTTTCAATTTTTTTATATAAATTTATAATTTATTTGAAACCAATGATTAATTTTTCTAAACCATATATTTTTATAAATACGTTAATACTATTTATAACAACTAGTTTATATCTTCTTTTATTAAATACTAATTTTTTTAATTACAAATTGTTTCTAGGTAAGACTCGATATTGTGTGTAGCGTAAACCTTCAAAGAAGGTCGCATTTTCGTGTAACACAATATATGGAGGATGGTAATTTTACATATGACTTACTATAACTCATTGTCACCTTCATTTATAGATAACTCAGTGTTTCATGCATTGAAATATATATAATTTTTTTAATTATTAAATATATTATAAAGAATATGGATATTTTATTACCTTATGCACTTTATGTATCATGTCATACATGCTATTGAATTTAATGTTCTTTCTATAGTTTATATTTGGGGCACCAAATTTCACAATTTTATTAAATAATCTTATCAAACATAATAACTATTTTTTTATTCTCAATAAATGGCCCCTACAAGGTTTAATTTTATTCGCAATTGCGATAATCTTAGATGTGACATATAAGTTCTCAAACCTCTCTTTTTTTATATATCATTTTATGCTTTAATTATTTGTAAAATTTAATTTCACAACCTAAAATTTATAATATTAGTATAATTATTATACTCGTAAGTAATTTTATTGACATTACAATCATTAATCACCCACCTATTTTCTATTAAGAATAATTAAAAAATGAATTTTTGTTGTGTAGAATAAAATCATAATGAATAACCATTTTTCATTTTTCCTTCACATGAAAATATTTATTATTTTATGAATTATTTTATTTATATTATATGTGTGTGTGTGTTATATTTTTCAATAATATGGTTCTTTTTTAATAACATAAAAATTATTGATCATTATAAGGTAACTCATTGATGTCACATAAAAACACCAAACTTGTTCCTCACCATTTTAATTTTCATGATACAAAAATAAAATAAACCATTATAATGTAATAATAAAAATTTAATAATTTATAAAACAAAAAAATTATAACCTTTAATGGTTTTTAGTGATATTATTTGGGATAAAAATGATGATCAAGTCCACCTTTACGAAAATAGTTCAAAACGGTCAAGATTATTTAAACTCGACGGTGAAAAGATATTAGAAAGATCTAACACAAGAAAAGAATTATCATCTATAAAGAGTATGATAATAAATATTTAATAATAAGTTACTAATATAAGTATTTAATATATTTTTATTTATGATACTGTAGGATAATTTATTCTAAGTAAATCAATGGTAAAGGTAGTGGATATGGTAACTCAAAATCCATATTTTGAGATTTTCAATTTATTATTGATCAATGTTTTCCCATGAATTTCTATTTTGATTAATTTTATTCCATTTATTCTATGATAAAATGAGTTGTGTAACCAAATAAATATCATTATTTTTTTTTCATTGCTCTTAAAAAAGGAGTCGTTTTTAAAATTGACTTATAAATATGGCTTTTACAATGATTAATATAATCTGTTTAAAAAATCATGAATTCGTTAAAAATATATTTAAATGATCTAAACCCAATGAATTAATTTTTAATATATTATTATATGAACCCTTATGTATTTTGAGGTTTTTATATCCTCTAATTTCATTAATTTGTGTCATATAATAGGTTTGTGAAACCAAATCTATTTATATTAGTTATTTATGCCATAATGATGATTGATTTTAAGTGGAACATATATATAAAAATGATGATGGGTGGAGTCCTATATAACCCAATAATGTAATGGTTTTTTAAAATATCTCTTGATATATTCAGGCATTGAAAAAATGGGTTTTTTTATATAGGCATGAGAATGATGGGTTTTTTCACATTATCAAGCATTGACATAATGAGTCTTTTGAAATAAATATACCCATAATGGGTTTCTCAAATAGGTTTCCCTATCCTTTTAGTTCTTATAGATTTTAAAATTTATAAATTTGGAGTTCATTCACATGTTTGTTATCAATTTATGCTAAATTTATAGGATGCCTTTATTTTCCCTAAAATTCCATTTTTTCATGATCATTACTTATTTTTAATGTATACCTCACTTTTATATCATGATCACATGTTTTATGACTATTGATCTAGGTTTTGTTACGTGCCATATATTTTAAACTTATTAAATGATTTTTTTATGATATTATGTTTCTCCATCATGGTTTTTTATTATTATACATTGTATTGTGATCTCTTATTAATATATTTATAGTATCCTCTTATTTTGTTTCATTCTTATGAACTAACACTATATGATATTTCTTTTCTCATACTGAAACATTTTTCTCAACCCTTTATTATATTCAAATTCCCTATGTTATTAACATGATTACATAATGTGATATTTCTATTCAAGGGTATATAATGTAATAATAATGAAAAAATATTTGTATGTTTTATAAAATATAATGAATATATAACAAATTTCAATGAAAAGAAATATTTTGGCCCTTAAATGAGGAGACATTTGTGAGTTGAATTATATTAATCAGGATATTATTTTACTATTTAGTTTAATTTTTTCATGATCCACTATATATCTTATCTAACTCTTTATTCATTGAATCAATCTATTCTTTCAACTCAATATCCTTAGAAACTGATTGTGTCTCAATTTGAGAGATAAGTGATGTTTAGTTATCATGACACAATATTATTCCATAGTAAACTAGTAAATTCATATATAAAATTATAGTATTCATTTTTATATTATTATTCATCTTATGATGTTTCAATCTCTCATCTCTAGAAGAACCATCATTTTCACTAGTGTAATTTATTTTAATATCAACGCCATCTTTTTAATTTTTTTCTTGTTCTTCAATAAATTTTCTAATAATATTATCATGATGTAAACAAATAATATAAAAATGTTATTTATTATTTTCATAAAAAATTAAATTATATTCTATAATCATTACATTATAAATGTTTATAATCATCTAAATCATTTCAATTTACCAAGTATAGCCTCTACTATTTGATAAATATCCCATGCACAATCTATCCCCAAAATTTTCAGTAATCATTTCAAAATTTGAATATTCAATCTTAATAAAATATGGAATTACAATAACTATAAACTAATTCATAGTTGTATTCTACTTTAATAATTTATTATAATATTTCTCATTTGATTTAGGTCTCAGAAATCACTTGTTATGAATTTCAATATTGTACAAAAAAAATTCTCAAAATTGATGCATTTAGAATGTGAATTATACTAGAATAGTTCAACTAACCTAAACCAAGAATATATTTTTCAACTCTAAACATAAATTTTTCAGGTGTATATAAATAAATATATGGATTCTTGATCTCATTATTTAAAACATATAAATCAAATTATTTAAAATTAATTTCTGTTTATTGGTAGTTTTATTTTATTTATATACACCCCCAAATCGTTATAAAAAACACTTGATATTTTTGAACAACTTACCTGCATTTTATATTTTATTCATGAATAAATATTGGTTATAATTATAGATTCATCAATAAATGTGATGAATTATTGATAAATGTTTTTTGGATTAATTTCTCATTGGCCCACACAAATCTGAATATATTTATTCTATTGGCCAAGTAGAATAAATTGAATCCTTTTAGTGTATTCTTGTGCATAATTTTTTTCTTTTGTTTAGTTTAAGAAATTTCCTCTCTTTTTTACATGATAATGCTAAAACCTCCCATTATAGTCATGATTATAACCTTTTATAATGTTATCTATGTATTGTATTATTATTTTTCTCTTATTTTAATATTAAAAAGATAGAGTTACTTGAATTTCTAATTTAAAATGTATTTCCACTAGTAACAACTACCTTAGTAGTGATTCTTCCATAATTTGGGATTTTGATTAGATAATAATTTCTTGTAAAAAAAAATTTATCCATTTATTTATTTTTCTTAAACATAATAAGATGTATTTAATCCCACAAATATACTAATAAACTTCATATTTCAACTTTTTGAATTAAATCCCAACACTAACAATTTCATAATACAATAAGTAAAATTCATTCCAAAATTCAATTATACCAATATCATAAACTTCAATGTTATATATGATTTTTGATTAACTATAATGTGTGATGAAAAATAATGATCAACTATTAATGTTGTTTATCTTCTTTTTTATTTATGATCTACGTAATGAAGAAGTGTCCTTTCATACAAAACACATCATTAAGCCTAATTTTCTATATAAACATAAAGATTTTTTCATAGATGTATTTTAATAAACCCATTTCCATAATGACCTTTTTGGTAAAATATTCCATATGACATACAACTAAATTAAATATATTCTTAGTAGGTTATCTTGATAGATGTATATTCTCAACTTACTCCTTCCCAAAATTATTCCTAGTTTCAATAGGATAGTTCTTGATCTGTTTTTTTCCTTTTATAACTCTATGTTGATGATATTTTATACTAGAAAACATAATATTTATTCCTAAATAATAAAAAAGTACCAATATTTTCATTTAAAAAATACGTCATCCCTAAAAGTGACATATCATTTTATGAAATTATACTTTCCTTCTTAGTACATTCCAATTTTCATTTCTTTCCTATGAGAAATTTTTTTTCTTAATAAATTATTAACATCCCTCAAAATATATGTTTTCATCTTATAATTTTTCCCAATCAAATATTTTTCTAATTTTCTTTTTTAGGCCGAACTTTTAGACAATACAAACTAATGATTATTAAGATTTACTTATACAGATTTTAGATTAGATTGTGTGATAAAATTTGTAAAACAATTTGTGACTCCACCTTTATTAAACACATTATTTATAATAATATAACATTTTTCCAATGAGGTTTTAATATTTAATACTCTATAAATATTTTATGTTTGATTAAACTTATTTTTTATAATAATTACTTTAATATAACTTGAATGTGTCATATTATTCACTGAATTTTACTTAGTGAATTTTGAACTCCTAAATATATTAATTAAATTTTTTATAAAATTCATTCATAACATTATTTATATTAAAAAACTCTTTATTTGGGGATTTATATTCCTTATTATGTTATATGTTCTGGTTAAGACATGCTTCAATCCAGGCATTTGAATTATTATCATCATTCATTTCTTAACAATATTCATCAGTACATGAGGCTTTTTTTAACTTTTCAACATGTTCCATATAGATCCTAAACTCTTAAACAGCATATAATTTCGACTTAGTGCATTCATATGAGTATTTTACCTCTTTATTTCAAGGATTACATCTTCTTTCCCTTCATGAAAACATTTCCTTTCTCCCAAAATGTTTCATAACTTCCTTATAACATCATTTTCACTTTTTCTAATGACATTATTCATGATAATCATCATCTATATTCCAGATTTATTTTTAGAATAATTACCTAACAAATTTCAATTCCATCCACACATTAAAAATTATTGAAATATTATCAATATACATACCTGTTTCATTTTGGATTTTTTTAGATAAAATCTATATTCCATATATACATTTAATCCTTTTAACCATAATCATTATATCCATAAGATAAATCAACTTTCTCTTCTATGATTTTTGGATTCATAATCACATGGACTTCCCCCATGTCATATTTAAAAAGTGTGATATATAAATAATCATGTGAGAATTATTCCATTTATTACAATGAATACGAATATATAATAACTATCTCAGGGAAATTTATCATTAAATTCCTTCTAATCATTTAGTCATGTAATTATTCTAAAAACCTACTAATATTACCTTTCATGTCATTCCACATTATAAAATTATAATTAATAATACAATAAATATAAATTACAATATCTTAAATAATTTCTCAGTATATCCTTTTCTTGATTTCATTCAAAATGAAATTTCCCATGAAGTTATTCTCTACCATATCCTATTTCTATTTTCCAGTTTTTAGACCCATTATAATTTAAATAAAATCATCAAATAAACAAATAGAAATTTAATTACATTTTATTCTTATACTTCCAAAAAATATTATCAAAAGAATTCATGGGATAATATTTCTAATGTGGTGAAAACCAATTATTAAACCACCTGGATCAGGTAGTCCTTTTGAACGAAGATATATTAACATTATACTCTATAAACCATGAAAATTTGTCCATTCAAATATAGGAATAACACTATTATTGAAATAATTTAGATTTTATAACATTAATAGTAGTCTATATTGTATCTTTTTTTTGGAAACCTAGAATTGATTTATTCATCCTAAAGTGGACATGTCATTGGTGACATTTTTTTATGAATGGGAATAATTAAGCATTAATAATCCTTTTAGAATTATTTTTTATAGGTTAAACATCGTGACATATTATATTCCCGATATACTTTCTTCAAATCTTTTCCATGGCTTTATGTGATTTAAATGAATGAAATTTAAGGAATTATAGAATGTTTGAAAACTTTTTCCCCAAATTTGAGTGACCACTCATCCTTTTTTTGGATAATTTCTAAGATACAAATATTGAATATATTAATTAAGTGATTTCTAGAGAAGTGTATAATATAAATTACACTCAAGTGAGGATATCTAGGAGAATAAATGATATGGAATGAATATATCCTTGACTACATGAAATGTAATAATAGTTATATCCTTTATATTTTTAAGCAAAATAAATACTATATCTCACAAATTGTCAATGATATTACCATTTCTATAAGCTAAAAAGTTCATCAGTGCAGTCCAAAAAGTTTTTTTACTAAAAATTGTAATATAATAAACCCTAATACTAGGCATTTGACTAATAAAATATTATCACCATTGAATTATTCATAACATATGTCTTATCAATATTTTAAAATGACATTTTAATGTATGAGAGCATGAAAAAACGACTTCTAATTCTTCTTGAACAGATAAAATCCAAATGAATAACATGATGTGTTTTCTCACCTCGACATATATAATTAATAATAAAAATGTTTTACATCCTTATCTCAAAATTTACAAGTATTATATATATATATATATATATATATATTATAAGTAGTGAGGTGTAATATAACATTATTCTTAATTATTGAAAACGCAAAATCTCTTTGAGATATACATTTATTCACCACGTCGCATGAATATCATTTTCATAATTTAAATATGAAAAAATTCCATCAGTCCCAAAAATATATCCTTATTTATAATTCACATTTCAATGCAACTAAATATTTTTTTCATTTAATCATCCAAGATACTCAAAATATTTTTTCATCAAGAAATATAAAAATTATTTTTATATTATTCACATATGAATGAATAAGCACAAGTAACTACTATGAAACCATTAACCACAAGGTTTGAAATGATTATTACATTAATAAAAGATATAATTTCTGATATATTTCATCTCCTTTGTTGATATGACAACATTTAAAAATATAAAACAATTATAATATTATATTTATATCCTATTTGTATGATTTTAATCTCTGAAAATATATCATATTCTCAAAATTATATCTTTTAAATAAAAAATTGCTACTCATAAAAATGAAATAGACCTTTATATATACTCTAATTTATCATTGAGAGGAATGAATAATTTATCAACTTTGTACTGTGTTATACTTATAATGAAATTATTATTCATATGTATTATTGTGATTCTAAACACATTGAAATATTACCATATTTCAATGTTTGTAATGAACTTTCATATCACCATGTCCCTCTATAAATTTATAATACCCAACACCCACTAACCAGTGGTGATTAAACAGTGGGTAATTATATTTATTCCCCCATTTAATAAAAATGGGAAATCCTTCCACTCCACCTTATTATCCACCTTAGTATTCGGTGCCTTATATTTTATTTTTTTGGAGATATAATGTAATATTTCCCTCCATTGGACTAAATTTTCTCCCTCCAATTATTTTCCTAATTTTGGTTTCTCTAGTTAGGTTTTTGGTTTTGGATTTCACCAGAGTATAGTGGAATCAAACTCTAGTTATGGGGTATCTAGTGTTCCTATGATGATAATATCCTAGAATATTTTCAGCATTCCATTGTTCATAATTTCATTTAGGTATATTAGTTTTGTGATTTTTATAATCTTGTTGGTTTTAATTAAATTAAAATTTATGTGGATTATTTTTCATGTGTTGAGGAAATTTCCCCTTATAATATTTGGGGTATTAAAATGGAGTTTGGAAGTGAAATGATCATTTTTCTAGTGCAATGTGGATTATTTGTGAGTAACTCATTGTTATGGATAGTTTGGGTATAAACTGATTTAATAATTATATATGTCTTAATTAATTAATTTTTTATGTTGGTAATAAATTAGAAGTTCTTGTTACTGATGAAATATCAATTGACTATAGATGTGGTTTTGAATGGATTGGACTAGTATTAAGCAAAATTTTCTACACTCTATGATAATTTCAAAAGCTATATATCATAAAGAAGGCATCGCTAACATTCCTGATTAAATTTATATTTTCTCATGTAGCACAAGAAACCTTGTGCTCTATATATAGAATTACTCCCCATGATAATAGAATAATATGTAATGTAAAATTAAATTAATTTTTTTAATTGTAATTATAAATTCCAATTTGACATTAACAAACATTGTGTATTATCTTCTTACCATGGTTGTTTATGGCTGAGGCTGGGACTATGAGACACCAAGGGCCCTCCAAAACTCTTGAGAGGTTATTCTGAAACAAATGGTCCCATGTAACCCATTAATAGGAGTCTGAGACACCTATAATATCATTTTATAGTTTGATTAGTGATCATAGGACATGTTGTAATTATTATACCACTTATGGACTTTGAGTTGTTTGGTATCATTGAGTCAATAATGGATGAGTGACCCAACCCTGTCTATTGGTACCAAGCCCATGTTGATGTACCGTATGACAACAAAGATTTATATGGGTGAGTATACTGAGCCACATCAACCACTGGCACCATGTTGGGTCATAGTTCATCTATTGACTAAAACCCAGGTGGTAAGATGTTGTTTATCTGGAAATATCATTAAACCCTAATGATGATGTTAAGGGATGTGGATTCTTATGTTTTTTGGTTTTTTCCTAATATAATTAATAAATTAATGAGACTATGTAAGAGTGAATTCACTATGATACGAAAAAGGGCACATAGTGGGTTCTCGTTGATAGTCCCACCCAATGTGTTTGTTTTAAGAGGGGGTAGCAGGTGTCAACCTGGAACACATATCAAACTTGGGTGTTTGTGTGGATGTGGATTGAGATGATATATAATAGTCATTCAAACAATCATTATGTTTAATTTTTCAATAATTATCCCTTAGGGGAGTTACGATGATATTGGGTTGTCATGGATATGGATTCTGGTATAGGGTTATGCTAAAAAGGTCACGATTCAATGTTTGGGATTACATGATATTGATCTAGATACATGTATGGAGCCACCATTTATTTGGTGCCCAGGATATGATCTCCTTTTTCTTGGATTAAATGACTAGTATACGGATGGCTTCCAAAGACATATAATTTAACATTTATGACATCATTTTTTGTGTTTTGGGTGGTGATATTATAGTTATGGATACATTTATATAGAGATAAATAAATGATTCCTCATGGGAAGAAACATGTTCCATGAAATTAAAGTTATGACTGCCATAGATTGGAGATGGATGCATGTGATTTTCTAGGTTAAGACCCATTAGTTGTGACATATGTTTGGGGATTCCATTGATTTGGATCCAAAAATAGGGCTATCATGGGAGGTTTTTTTAGATTCATAATGATTTACAAAGTCTATAATATATTTGGATCCCACATATTTCTTGTTTTTAACAATCATCAAGATATTCCCAATTAAACCCCTACACTAGTCAGAGAAGTTATGGTCGATCAGGGTCACGAACTTAAAGAATGACATTAATTTCAATATTTCTTGTAGTTATTTTCTCTTTCTAGTGGAACATGTCACATGTACAGATAATTTATATTCTAGTTATTATGAGACCACATTGGTGGTTCCGTACTAGGTTTTGTATTCACACACTGATCTAGAATCCATTGAACATGGGCACAAGAGATTGACTCTCATGGTAATTCTATTTAGGAGTTTGGATAAGGAACATAGATGATTGACTAGGATGGATCAGAATTTTAAAAATAAATTTTATGAGTTATAGATTAGTAATTTCATAGATACATATTCATTTAATTTTATTTTAATTATTAGTTTCTATTTATGTATGAAGCCTAGTGGTGGTTGTAACACCCCGAGCTTCCACGCTACGCTTCTCTTTCAATAATGCAATAGCTTGTATTATACGCAAGTTCGAGATTCTAACACACCATGACCAATAAAAGTAGCAGTTATGAATAGTAATACTCAATTTTTTAAATTATATAAATTTTATATTGGACTTCATTTTTGTATTCGGAATATTGAAATTATCCTAAGGTGAATTTTTTGTAATTTTCTGAGAACTTCCATTTTTTTATGAATAGTGAAAAATACTTAAAACAACTTTTTTAATCAAAATAATTTATAGAGATAAATTATACTATTGAGTAGTTTTAATGTATAATTAGAATATATTTTTACCATTTTATCCAATGGTGGTCATTATAATTAATTTCACTTTGAAATTGGACATAAACAATTGTCAATCTTTTGATATATATTATTTCTTAAAAACACGCTATTTGTTGTGACGGTGGGAATTAATTATAAAATTAATTAATGAAACTTATATGTTTGGAATTTTTTAAAATAGACATAATTTTTTAATTTTTAATATCAATTATAGCTTAGGGTGAAATTTTGGCATTGTTCTGAAAAACTTCAATTTTTGATGAATAGTGAAACCACTAAGTGGTAGTTAAAAAACTGATTTTTCATTTAAATGAAACATTACCACTTCTATGATTTGATTTTCAAATATCTGACAAATATGGTTTTCATTAGGAAGTAAAATGTGGTTCAATGGGACTAAAATAATTTTTTGGTGAATGGTAACTTTTAAGTTTAATTAATCACGATTAAAGGTAATTAGTGAAATTTAAGGTAAAAATGATATTATAAAAATATGAAAATACCCTTAAACTTGTCCTAAACTTGTTGTATGAGTCATGTCCGACCAATAAAATCCATGTGTCAACTTGGGGACCCCATGGAGCCACTTGGGTAAGAAAATGACATTAATAACTTTTTATTTAAAGTAAAATTATAATTGTCACAAACATGTGTTGTTTCACTAAAACAATTATTACCTGGGGTTATATAAGTTAACTTTTCGACTATAAATATTAATTGGAAAGATAAAAATATTTCCTACATCATTATATTTTTGTTATAATTTTTATACATTAAATAAATTAAAGTTTTTATGACACCATGATGATGCAGCGATTACCTCATTAATTAACGATTTAAATAAAATTAAAAGATAATGTAAAATCTAAGGCTTAAACTTGTCTAAAACTTATTGGATGGGAATATTGAGAACCCTTATCACCTTAGAATAGAAATATTTCATTTTGGTACCTTTATAATCTGAAAATCATTTCATAATAATGTAACATTTCATTACTTTCCAAAAGAGCCCCTCCTCTCCTCTTATAAAAGGCCCCCACCTCAACCACATTATTCAAACCTTCAAGCCATTTGACTCAGCCAACCTCTGCCGAAATACTCTCCCAACTTCCCTCTCTTACTCCTATAAGCCTCACTTTGGGTAGAAGTCTTCCCAAGGAATCCTTTGGCTCAAATCAAGAAGAGTTACCCGATTTTAAAAGGTAATGTCTTCTCTTATGTTGTTTTGTTTTATTTTGATTCTCCAACCACATAAACTATTTTTATTACTTTATTTTGTAACAACACCAGTATCCTCAATATACTTGGATTTTTTTATGAGATGGATTTTATTTACACTTACACACACCTTCGTCTAATGGTTAAAAAACATACTGTTTCTGTGGGTGGTGAATTACTGCCTCACGAAACGATGATTGTTCAATCTTCTTTTAACACCTCTCATGGTGTCCATTATGATGACACTATTTTTATATATGATATATATTATGTTTTTTCCTTATTATTCTGTATTTTTCATTTATGGCATACCTTTATGATTTCCATTATGGGTAAACGCGATAATTTCATTTTAGGAACTGCGGACTACCACCCCCTCAAAGTGATTTGAATCGTTAATGCCATATGTGGGAAGTATAAAGGATGGATTAAATGGTATTATACATTATATTATACTGGAATTATATTATACCTTTATATAATTATAATTTCATTTCATTAAATACAAAATAGAAATGAAAGTAGCGTTCATGCGTACGTACGGCTTACCGTCTCCATGAACGGTGCATTTCATTTCTTACGTCTAAATGTTATGTAATATTATAAATGCATGTATATACTGGATATATATGATATATATGATATCTACATCATGAATATAATTCTCGATATAATGGATATTTCACCACATGAACAACTTGTAATTATAAGAAGTTTATTTTTGACTCATGTACCAAAGATCGACAAAATGACTGTTATAAACTTAAATAATGTTCATAACATGGTAATAAGTGATATAAAAAGAATAATGAATGTGAAAAATGTTCTTAAGAAAATTGAAATTAACTCTAGTTTATTATTCATGAGATTAAAGAACGATCGAGTCAAGTCGGACATGAGGTAAGGGAACTTCTTAACCCAATTTCTGTTATTTGGGTTAATATGCTACTTTCAAATTATGTCATGATATTATTATGTCCTATATTATATTTTTACTTTAGTTATATGTACTTATATTGAATACACATAATAGATTTATTTTATTTAAAAAATGATCTTGGTAAGGGACTTCATCTCAATCTCTATTCATTGAGTCATATTTTGTTTTCTACACAACTTTACATTATACGGTGTATCCCTTTGACTTTTACTTTTATTCAAAAGGAATATTTTTATACGAAGCATTTTACTAAACTAAAAAAAGAATGTTTGTTTGTTGTACGTATGCGGCAACAATGACTTCTTCGCTGTCATGACCATTATTTTAGTTTCAGCTTCCTCTGCAAGCCATAACTTTTTTTAAATGATTTTAAAAAAAGAGAGAGATATTTCTCTCAAATGTATGAAAATATAGTGAAAATATATACATATTTAACGCGAGCTTAAAAATGTTCCCAGAAAACCCGACTCTCGTGTGTGGTATACAGGAAGGGATTGGGCTTGGACCCATCATGTCCTTTAGTTAGTCGAGCAGTCATAGAATTAGTTATTTTATTTTCAAAAGCTTGAATAATGTTTTCAGAAAAACACTGGAGTATATTTGAGCAATTTTAAATGTAATTATATTCTAAATAAAATTGCATCGGTAGGCCTCATGATACAAACTAGTGTCTTGGCACGAGGACTTGACAAAATATTATTTTTAGTCTTGGCACGAGGCCTTGGATACGTGGTTATAATAGTCTGGCATTATGCATTCCATCATTATGAAAGTGGTTATTGATATTGCATATGATTATTTGACCAGTAGAATATCCATGTGAATAAGTAAATGGAATTATCTCATTTTACTTTTTCCATATTATGTTGAAGTTCATGTTTCAAAGGCTTTTGTTTTAGTCATACATTGCCTTAAATGTTTGTGATTATTTATGAAAGCTTACGCTATATTGTTATCCTTACTGAGCATCTGAGCTCACCCCTTTCAATGTTTTATTTTTCTCAGGATGTAAAGAAATATTTTACAGGGATTGTCTTAAAGGGATAAAAGTGTGGACTATGGAGCCTATGTTATTGTGATTTTTCACTTTATGATGTAATGTAACATTTATGAATTTATCTAGTGTTTCCCAGGCTACTAAACTAATCAGTCTTTTAAGACATGATCTTTTGTGATCATGCCAATGTTACGCAATAATGCACCGACATTGGGTAACTGGGGTTGGGGCGTTACAGTTGGTATCAGACGTATTTTAGTACTAACCTTAGAAGCTATATTTAGATAAACTCTGATTAGAACACATAGCCCAAATATAGACTTTGAATATTAGTATAGAAGAACTTCCTAGAGTTTTGGTATTATGGAGATTTTGTGAGTTTTCCGAGAAATACATCCCTGTCTGGATACGAGAAGGTAGAGGCGGCTCTGGCACAGATGTACCTAGGGGTAAAACCCGAAAACACCGCTTTGAGCTAGACTCGAACGGGAACTGGTGCACGACAATGGGACTTCCTTCACTCTTGGTTATGACACTCCCGGGGGATATGCTTAGGATAAATCTCATTTTCTTTACAAACCATTAGGAAGGGTTTACAAGTATATAAATCCTCAAAGAAAATATTTTTATGATTATGGATTATATCCATAAACTGTTCAATTTATGTTAAGTGTTTTACAAGTATGGAATTATGTATTTTGATTCATAAACTAATCTAGTTTATGCCATTGTTTAGAAATGGCACCTAGTGGGAGGAATGGAAACTGTATCAATGCACGCACTCCATATAGGGATTACCCTCCTGCTCAAGATAATTATAGTGGAGCTGGAGATACAACTAGTGCTGATCAACTTATCACCATACTGGGAAAACTCAATCAGGTTATGAATAATAACCTTACTCGTATGAAGCACCCCGATCCGCAACGTGGAGGATCAATGTTAGATCGCTTCATGAGGAAACAACCACCAACATTTAATGGGGGTACAAATCCATTAGTAGATGAGCAATGGATAAAGTCCTTAGAGAAAATATTCCACGCCTTGGGGAGTAGGGAAAGGGAGAAAGTTGTCAGGGCAGTTTACCGCCTCACTGGAGATGTCGATCAATGGTGGTCACTGATTCAAAACACAAAGGAAGATGATGAAGTATCAAATATGGAATGGAGGGAGTTCAAAGAGCTTTTCTTAGAAAAATACTTCCCTCGTGACCATCGAGCATATATGGGAAGGCAATTTCTGAGTCTGAGACAAAAGGAGGATGAGAATGTCGCAAAGTATGAGGCTAACTTTACAAGGTTAGCGAGGCATGCTGCAGATGATATACGTAACCCAAGAAGTAAGATTGATTGTTTCTTTGATGGGTTAAAACCGTTTCTCCGTCAAGCCTTAGTCTCACAATCATTCTCGTCGTATGAAGATATTGTCTCATGTGCTATCAAGATAGAAAAGAAATTCTCTAAATCTTATGACAATAAAGTAAAGAAAGAGAAGAAGAGAATGGTGGAACAAGAGTCGGATAAAGGGAAAAATGGAAAGAAGGATTTTTTTCATTATGCGACAATTGTGGGAAGAATCACCCTGGTACTTGCCTAAAAGAATGGGAGTTTGTTACAAATGTGGAGAAAAAGGTCTTCGGGCTCGTGATTGCAAGGGAAAGAAAGAGGCTATCAATGTTGAATGCTACAATCGTATGGAAATGGGGCATTATGCAAATGAATGTCCTAAGCATCAAGGAAACATACCTCAGAAAAGGCCAAGTGATCAAGGAAAAACTTATGCTATTACTACAGTTGAAGTGGAATAATTAATGTATTGGTGCTTCTAGACTCAAGGATTATATTCTGGTTATAAGAATAATGTGATATATATAAGGAACGTACTGCAGTACTTGTTGTTTTCATTAAGGATTTAATATGATGAAGGTAATCATATTTTTAGTGTGGCAATAAGAGAAACTTTACCTTGTTTGGGGAATCTGATGTTACAATTGATTTTGGAATTTAGAGACCTTTTAGAGAAAGTCTGGATAGAGGTATTTTGGATAACTATAAAGGTTGGAATGGATTAAGTTGATCCTTGGATAGTATTGTTTAAGGTTAAAATATTTATGAAGATTATTTTTGGAATATTATAATACTATACTTTTAGGAAAAGGACAACCTGTAGGTCGGGGGATAACCCATCACGTCGGACAAAGCTGCAGAAATCGATCCCACAACCATAGTGAGAGAGGACTTTATTACATACCACTAGCCTACAGGAAGTCCCTGGTTATTACAAAATAGTTTTCCTACTCTAAATGGTATGTGGTAATATTTGGAACCTTATACAATTAGGATAAATAGAATATTTTTGAGTTCTGTTACCATTTGGAGTGAAAGATGGGTTTGTGGTAAAATTTTATTAAAGAATGAAAGTTTACATGAAATGTAAGTATATTTCCTTACGTTCTTAGTAAATCTCTTAAATAAATTCATCAACATTATGAAAGATAACTTAAAACAAAAACGTTTTCGGTTAAATTTTCCAACTGGGGATTCAAGGACTGTCTAACCAATCACAAGTTTGTGATTTTCTTATGGTTAACTTTATCCTAATCCTGTTTTCTACAACTCTCCATCAGACATTGATGGTTTTTTTCTTCCATATCCATATTTTCATAGAATCCTAGTATGGGCTATCTTGGGTGACCTTTGTACTTCTCTTTCTTTATTTTAATGTTATATTTTTATTAACCCTATTTCCGATGTGGGTTTTCCACAATGGTATTTTCTATTTTCAACTTTTTATTTTTATAGAAAAATTTCAAATTGCAAGGATGTAATTTATTGAAGGAGGGGAGAATGTAACACCCCTAGCTTCCATGATACGCTTCTCTTTCAATAATGCAATAGCTTGCATTGTACGCAAGTTCGAGATTCTAACACACCGTGACCAATAAAAGTAACAGTTATAAATAGTAATACACACTTTTTGAAATTATATAAATTTTATATTTGTCTTCATTTTTTTATTCGGAATATCAAAATTATCCTATGTTGATTTTTTGTAATTTTCTGAGAACTTCCAATTTTTTATGAATAGTAAAAAATACTTAAAACAACACTTTTAATCAAAATAATTTATAGTGATAAATTATAATATTCAGTGGTTTTAAAGTATAATTAGAATATATTTTTACCATTTTATCCAATGGTGGTCATTATAATTAATTTCACTTTGAAATTGGACATAAACAATTGTAAATCTTTTGATATATATTGTTTCTTAAAAACACGCTATTTGTTGTGAAATCAGGAATTAATTATAAAATTAATTAATACAACTTATATGTTTGGAATTTTTTAAAATAGACATCAATTTTGAATTCGGAATATCAATTATAGCTTAGGGTGAAATTTTGGCATTGTTCTGAAAAACTTCAATTTTTGATGAATAGTGAAACCACTAAGTGGTAGTTAAAAAACTGATTTTTCATTTAAATGAAAAATTACCACTTCTGTGATTTGATTTTCAAAAATCCGACATAAATGGTTGTCATTAGTATGTAAAATGTGGTTCAATGGGATTAAAATAATTTTTTGGTGAATAGTAACTTTTAAGTTTAATTAATCACAATTAAAGGTAATTAGTTAAATTTAAGGTAAAAATTGTATTATAAAAATATGAAAATACCCTTACACTTATCCTACCCATATTTTATGAGTCATGTTCTACCAATACAATCCATGGGTCAACTTGGGGACCCCAAGGAACCACTTGGGTAAGGAAATGACATTAATAACTTTTTATTTAAAGTAAAAATAAAATTGTCGCAAACATGTGTTGTTTCACTACAACAATTACTACCTGGGGTTATATAAGTTAAATTATCAACTATAAATATTCATTGGAAAGATAAAGATATTTCCTACATCATGATATTTTTTTTATAATTTTTAGACATTAAATAAATTAATGTTTTTATGACACCATGATGATGCAGTGATTACCTCATTAATTAACGATTTAAATAAAATGAAAAGATAATGTAAAATATATGGCTTAAACTTGTCTAAAACCAATTTTATGGGCATATTTCAAACCCTTATCACCTTATACTTTAAATATATCATCTTGGGACCTTTAGAATCCGAAAATCATTTCATAATAGTGTAACATTTCATTACTTTCCAAGAGTGCCCCTCCTCTCCTCTTATAAAAGGCCCCCACCTCTACCACCGTATTCACACCATCAAGCCATTTGGCTCGTCCAAACTCTGCCCAAATTCTCTCCCAACTTCCCTATATTACTCCTAGAAGCCTCACTTTGGGCAGAAGTCTTCCCAAGGAATCCTTTGGATCAAATCAAAAAGAGTTATCTGATTTTAAAGGTAATGTCTTCTCTTATGTTGTTTTGTTTTATTTTGCTTCTCCAACCACCTACACTCTTTTTATTACTTTATTTTGTAACAACACCAGTATACTAAATATACTTGGATGTTTTTATGAGATGTATTTTATTTACACTTACACACACCTTCATCTAATTGTTAAATAACATACTGTTTCTGTGGGTGGCGAATTACTGCCTCACGAAACGATGATTGTTCAATCTTCTTTTAACACCTCTCATGTTGGCCATTATGATGAAACTATTTTTACGTGTGATATATATTATGTTTTTTTTCCTATGATTCTGTATTTTCCATTTATTGCATACCTTTATGATTTTCATTATGGGTAAACGCGATAATTTCATTTTAGGAAGTGCGGACTACCGCCCCCTCAAAGTGATTTGAGTCATTAATGCCATATGTGGGATGTATAAAGGATGGAGTAAATGGTATTATACATTATATTATACTGGAATTATAGTATACCTTTATATAATTATAATTTCATTTCATTAAATACGAAATATAAATGAAAGTAGCGTTCATGCGTACGTGCGGCATACCGTCTCCATGAACAGTGCATTTCATTTCTTACCTCTAAATGTTATGTAATATTATAAGTGGATGTATATACTGGATATATATGATATATATGATATCTACATCATGAATATAATTCTGGATATAATGGATATTTCACCACATGAACAACTTGTAATTATAAGAAGTTTATTTTTGACTCAAGTACCAAATATCGACAAAATGATTGTTATTAACTTAAATAATGTTCATAACATGGTAATAAGTGATATAAAAGGAATAATGAACGTGAAAAATGTTCTTAAGCAATTATAAATTAACTCTAGTTTATTATTTAGGATATTAAAGAACGATCGATTCAAGTCAGACACGAGGTAAGGGAACTTTTTAACCCAATTTTCGTTCTTCGGGTTAATCTCCTACTTTAAAATTATGTCATTATATTATTATGTCCTATATTGTATTTGTACTTTCTTTATGTGTACTTATAGTGAATACACATAATAGATCTATTTTATTTTAAAAAAAATGATCTTGGTAAGGGACTTCATCTCAATCTCCATTCATTGAGGCATATTTTGTTTTATACACAACTTTCCATTATATGGTGTATAAAACCCTTTGACTTTTACTTTTATTCAAAAGGAATATTTTTATATGAAGCATTTTACTAAATGACAAAAAGAATGTTTTTTTGTCGTACGTATGTGGAGACAATGACTTCTTTGTCGCCATAACCATTATTTGAGTTTCGGCTTCCTCTGCAAGCCGTAACTTTTGTTAAATGATTTATAAAAAGAGAGAGATATTTCTCTCTAATGTATAAAAATCCAGTTAAAATGTATACGTATTTAACGCATTCTTAAAATTTTTTTCATAAAACCAGACTCTCGAGTGTGGTAGACAGGAAGGGATTGGGCGTGGACCCATCATGGCCTGTAATTAGTTGAGCAGTCTCAGAATTAGTTATTTTGTTTTCAGAAGATTGCATAATGTTTTCAGAAAAACACTGGAGTATATTTGAGAAATTTTAAATGTAATTATATTCTATTAAAATTGCATCGGTAGGTCTCATGAGACAAACTAATGTCTTGGCACGAGGCCTTGACAAAATATTATTTGTAGTCTTGGCATGAGGCCTTGGATATATGGTTATGATAGTCTGGCATTATGCATTCCATCATTATGAAAGTGGTTATTGATATTGCATGTGATTATTCAACCAGTAGAATATCCATGTGAATAATTAAATGGCATTATCTTATTTTACATTTTCCATATTATGTTGAAGTTCAAGATTAAAAGTCTTTTATTTTAGTCATACATTGCCTTAAATGTTTATGTTTATTTATGAAAGCTTCTGCTATATTGTTATCCTTTCTGAGCATCTGAGCTCACCCCTTTTAATGTTTTATTTTTCCCAAGATGTGAGGAAATATTTTATGACTGACCTACAGGGATAGTCTGAAGGGGATAAAAGTGTGGACTATGGGGACTATGTTATTGTGATTTTTCACTTTATGATGTAATGTAATATTTATGAATATATCTAGTGTTTCCAAGGCTACTAAACTAATCGGTCATTCAAGACATGATCTTTTGTGATCATGCCAATGTTACGCAATAATGCACCGACTCTGGGTAACTGGGGTTAGGGCGTTACAGTGGTCTTATATTTTTGGGATGGATTTTCAATCATGTACAAAAATTAAATTATTATCTAGGTTCTTCTTGTATTTTTTTTATTTTTTTATTATATTTTTGTATAAAATATTATGTTTTGTAATTTATTTATGATTTTTCACATTGATTTTTTAACATAGCCTCCCAATGTACCACATTAGACACCAAATACTAGTGAGAAACTTCAGACGTATGGAGATGCATGTCTAAGGGCCCGAAAAATTTAAATCATGATAATGTTTATAAATAATGATTGGACGAGACATTATAATGTGTTATTAAAGAATTTTTTAAATTTTTATTAATTTTTCATGATTTGGTATGCTGTTGATTATGAATTTTTTGGACCTTGTGATGTATAGTTGGATGGTGTGATAAGAAAACCATTTTTGGTATGAAGACTAGTTTACCAGGGTTGGAATTTCTATTTTGTTTTGTGATCTTATGGATGTACATAATTTTATCCTTGAGTGATGAATTTAGTTTCCTAAGTATTTATATTTATTATTATATTTTATATATTGGCCCATTATAAAGATTCTTCAAATATTATTTATAAATTTGGCCCATATAGGAAAGAGTTATATCATTTATCATATCCAGAATATAGGATTTTTATTGAATGAAATTATAATAGTGTTTAGTCCTACTAATAACTGATGACCAATTATTTAATGTTTCACAAACCGATCATACATATTTTCATGTATATGTAATTGGAGAAATTCTACTCAGCTTGGTAGAATTGTGTATATATTTCAATTTGATGTATGACCATGTGAATATATCATGAGACGTTTGATGGTGAGGAAGAATACTTATCCCTTGCTCATAGGAGGTACAATGACCTTAGTGCGTTATTATGGTACATGATGGCTAAGAATATGAAATTGTGTGCATCATAATTATTTTGGTTCAATTATTTAATATACCAGTAAAATAATATAATAAATATTCCACAATATCATTGAATGGAACTCTTTTTAACTAAACCTATGGTGTATGTTTCACTAGTACAGTTTATCTAGGATGGATTCGTTGGTAGTGACTGAGTTCACCACTATGTCATGAACCACTATGGAGTAGTGTGAGGTACATATGCTTCAAAAGGATGGCTACTATAGTTATATGTGATTTCTAGTATATTGATTTTATGGGTTTTTTATACTTTTTCATTAATAACACCCCTTGAGCTATGAACTTTGTGAGACCAGACCATTGGGATTTCTAAATGATCAATAGTAATAAATGTTTTTACCCATACCATATTGGATAAATAGAATATTTTTTCGATGGACATAGTGAGGGGGTTATCCAACGGTTTGAGTTTAATTATTAAAATGGAAACATGGGATGTTTTTTGGGAATAATAGTGATTCCATAAAGTTGGTCAGGGTTTCTGACCTTGGTTTCATGTTTCTGTTGGTTTCCAAGAAATATACTTAGGTATTTGGGTATCAATTGTGGTTTTTAGGAAATTAATAGGAAACATTTGGCACTATTCATTCAGATATGTTTTAGTTTTATAGACTGGGTATATGTGGATACATGTGACAGTGAATGATTCTAGGAGATAGTGTTCAGTGGATGAATCATGGAACATAGACATTTCCCATTTTTTAGGAAGTGTTTTTGGAGAACTCATCGTTTACTAAGACTAATGTACAATGGATCTGGATTAACCTGACCATGGAGATATATAACAATCATTTTTGTGATTAAGTTTTTATAATCTTCCATTACCATGTTTAGGCTGAGGGATAACTAAAATTAATGAGATTATTTTAGGAGTTGTGAATTTGATCATCAAGGAAATAAGGTGTTTTCCTTATTCGTGATGTTATTTTCATAAATTGGATATGGTTTCAAGGAATGATCAACCAAATGGTGAACCAAAACACACACTTTTTGGGAAATATTGTGTCAGTGGTTTAGTATTAGTGAACATCCCATAAGAAACCACACATGTGTTGGTAAAGGAACATGTTTTGGGTTGAACTCTAGGGTGGCCGAGTATAGTATTTAAATTCATGATGTATGTAGATGGATGGGATTGGGAGGTGGTGATACAATTTTACTTTAGTTAGTGTGTTAATAAGGATGATCTTAATGCGGTGATAAGGATATTAGTAACTAGTCTGTATACCATGCATGATAAGGGTTATTAAAGAATGGATAAATACTCTGGATTATACTTTTTTAATTTTAATACTAGTGATAAATGTATTCAGGTACTAATAGATTCCCTGGTGAATGTCAATTATATGTTTGGGGGAGAATTTGAGTGATGTTAGAGGTAGTGTTTCTATATTCTGGGTTCATTAGAAGAAAAATCAAAGTGTCAGTTCGATCAATAATACATTGAAAGTTATATCTAAAGAATGAATGTATATTGGATTTTCAATATCAAAATCATTGTGAGTTTTAGGTGTGGATGTTGGTGTGTATAGTTAGACAATTATGGAATATCATCGGGGTTAAAGGAATCATGATCTGATTTTGGTAATGTGATGGAAGAAAAAGATGATTATTTTTAAGAAATGTTGTCCAAAATATTATCAAACTTAATTTCCTTGTGTATTTGGATATTCATAACTGAATCTATGTTTGTCTTGTCATTTTGGATTGGACGTGTTTTTTCAATAATGGGAAATTCCCTTTGTTAAAATGTTTGTGTGATCGATTTGTCCTAGTCATTTAAGTTTAAAACAATTCATACCAAAATACCTAATTAGGAGTGTAATTTTTGTACTTTTTGGGGATTCATTGTTTAGAATTATGATCAAAGAGTAATTATAATGATAAATATGTTTTTTAAAGTCATTTATGGTGGTGTTTATTCTTTTCCTTGAAATTGGCCATCGAGTGTTATGTCATATGGTAGGGATCACCATAATAAATGTGTTGAATTGGATAGAGACCATCGATGTTCATGATTCAGGGGAATGATTGTGATTTTATGCAATAGTTTAATAGTTGTAAAGATTGAAAGCTTGGGTTTTGGTAGTTTGGGCATCAGATGATCCAATATGCACATTTTATGATTGTTGGGAACTCAAAAGTGGAATGTGGTCATTGAGTGGTATTTCATAACCAAATAAGGTTAAGGTGTTTTGTTGTAATACTACTAAGTATTCTCAGGGATGATAATTCTTACGGTGGGAAGATAGAAAAATATATTGTTCATGTTGGTGTTAAAAATTAAAGATCATTTTGTGTTTTCAAATTTTATGTCGAGTTAGTTTTTAAACATTAGTATACAATTATTTTTTGAGGATTGAATAACCTTTTCATGGGGGCCTGAAACATGGGTAGAGTATTTGGAGAATTCATGGGGGCTAGGGTTAGAATCCTATGTGGCCAAAAGAGCTATAGTGGCCTCAACTGTAGCATTACACCAGTGAGCCAGTGGTTGTAGCTTCCACCTTCAGGAATTTTGGAAATAAATGTGGGAAATTATATTTCAACGCTATTTTAATTAAGACGTGGAATCAACCCTTTCTCCTTAATTTTGAATATCACATAATGAGTTCATCTTCGCTATCCCACATCTTCTCCCCCTTTGTATGGGGTGTCTTATTGGGTGTTTTCCAAATGATTTGAGACACTCTATGCCATCTTGTTGGATATTCAATATAAATATTCTTCTTTTCCTAATTTTGGATTCCCTAGTTAGTAATTTGGATTCTGAATCCATCACAGTATGGTGGAATTAGATAGTAGTGGTCAGGCATTTTGTCTTCCTAGAAATATAAATTATTTGGATTTATCCTTTATATCATCCTCTATTGATTCCTGTTGGAATGTTTCTATAGTGATTTTCCTAATAAAAGTTATTTAATCATATTAAAATTGGTGTTATTATGTAATACTTTTTAATGAAATTACCCAAGATGATCTTATATGTATATAATGGTATGTTGGTAGAAATTTGGTCATGATTTTGATGTGACGTAATGTGGTTTTGAGTCAACTATCATTATGTCGTGATGGTTTTAAACTGACTAATTAATTATAATGTTTGTAATTAATTATTTATCTTTTATTTATAATATCTAGAAGATTGAGTTGCTGAGGTGAGCTGGGTTGATCATGGATGCGGCTATGTGAGGCTTAGATGGGCCTTGAAAGATATTTCTATCCCTTAGTTATAATTGGAGAATCCTGTATGATATATGTGGTCTTGTATTTCTTCTAATGGAATTTATGATTTCTTATGTTTTAGGTGTCCACTCAGGTTCTCCACATAGGGTGATTCTATATGATAATTTATTTAAATGTAATTTAGTAATATAAAATGTAAAATTTAAATGGGATTACCTAGAGGGTCTTGAATAAACCATATGCATTATCTTAATACCTCGATCACCAATGGATGAAACTAGGCATGTGAGAAACTAGGTGGCCTGCAGACCTCCAGATAAGTGAGTGCGCCAAAATTAGAAAACACATGTCCTCGAGTATGGTCTCAAGGAACCTCTAATATTGTGGTTAGGTTAGAATACTTACCATAGGCCAAGTTTTCCATATTTGAAAACCATATGGCTTCATGTTGTTTGGATCACCATGACATGGATGGACAAGTGGAACTCCTCTATCTATTATGAAAAAGTACTAGGTGAAAGAAAATTAGGTACACCACGACCATGTTTGGTGACTGGACAGACCCAGATAGACCTAGCAGACTGACATGGGTCATGGGCCATTTTTTGAATTATGAACGCGTAGAAAGACCCCATGTAGCCTATAAGGCCATGAAATAATGTTGGCAATTTCATGGGTAGAGACATCATTTAGTGTCATTTTTTGATATGAGACCACCACCAATTGACTGCGGACCCATGAGAGGTTTCCTCAGTTGTGTTGAGAATTAGTGGACCGAGTGGGTTCTTGTTGACAGGTTCATCCCATGATGATGTATGATAGATGGGATTTATGGTGAACCTCAAAACCCTCACTATACCTAGAATGATGTGGGGATTTGGAAGGAGATAATAGGAATGGGAATATAAATATCCCTTCTGTATTATTATTATTATTAAATGGTCTATTCTGGTAGTTTTGGTGGGTATAGGATGCCACTAATATGGATCCAATTGTAATGGTGGGTAACTATGTGTTCGATCCAGCATATCTGGGCTACCATGTTTTTCGTCTAGATATATTGATGGCAGAAGGAATGGTTATGGGGATCTAGGTTTTGAATTTCCATAGATTATGATCTTGGTGGTGGATTCACCATGTATTTGGGACTTTTTATATGATAAACTTTTCCTTTGATTATAGCCCATTATATGGATGGTTATCTTAGGTTTGGAGTGGTACACAAGTGTTATCATGGGTGGGGCTAAGACTCTGTGACTATGGTTATGGCTAAAATTAGTAGGTGTCAGATTCATGTGTAACTATATGTGGCATCCTAGGGAATGATGTTATGGTTATGGAAACCATAAGATGGATCTGAAAACACAAGTTATCTTTGGGTAGAACCCCGTACCTGTAGGACATTATTGGAACTGCAATGGATTTGGAACCCAAGAAAATTGTATTGTTAGATGGTCTCTAGATTCTCGAGTCTTTGTTGGGGATACCATTTTTTTGGGGAACACATTTTACAAGGATGGAACGACCATTCATACATACTCAGAGACAACCAATAATCAACAAATGTTTTTATGGTAGTTCACAGTCACATATATAAATATCATAATTTATTTATTTATTTTTAGTAGTTATAAATTCATTCAATCACATCGCATTGGTGGTTCCCTACTAATTTATGTACACATACCCAAATCGATCCACCATTTCAAAAGGGCACTTAAGTAGCACTCACATGCTTATTGTAGGTACGGGTATGGATGAGGATCAAAGTTGATCAAGCAGAATTTTTCAGACAAGTAATTGAACCATGGTATGTGGAATGGATTGGGGATGTCATGGAGCCTGTGTATTTTTAATTTATTTTATTAATAATTTTTTTTGAAACTGGTACAATTGGATATCTTGTATATAAGGTATGAATATTCAAGAAAAAATTTCATTTCTTATTAAATCTAGTTTTTATTTTATTTACTACTTCATTTTTCTATTTATTTATGATAAATTATGTTCAAATATTTATTTTATATTTTTCACTAAAATATGACAGTATAGTCTCCACATAGTACCACCTCAGATCCTCTTACAAAATAAGTAGCCTCTATTATATGGGGTAGGCTGTTTGATGTCCTACATTTGTTCGTGTATGGTTATAGTTTGAAGACTGATCCGAGTTGTGATGTTTCAGACATATCATTTTCAAATTAATTATTTTACTCATTAATGAAATATATTTTGATGAAAAAGATTTCATAAATTTTTAACTTATTAATTCATATTTATGATTTTATTAATATTCATATATTTGGTAAAGGTTTTATACCTTTTATTTTTTAAATTGTTTCATCAAAATTTCCTTTAATTAGGGAATGTTTCGTACCAAACACCTACTTTACTCTATTTTATTAATGTGATTATCAATTAAATTTAACACCATATCGTTGATAATATTTTTGTTCAAATGTTATTGAGGTCAATTGGTGTTTCTTGAGTATTTCTACATTTATTGGATCAAACACTTTCTTCTTTGACACCGTTTTGATATTTTTGAAAAATTACACTTCTTCATTATATAACATGGTAATTTCAGTTTCTTTCATATTAAATTACATTTAAATAAACTATTAATCTTTTTATATATTTTCAATCTATAAATTTATATTCTTATAATGGAAATATTTTACGTTTATTATTCTTTACTTATTCTTGAAGAATATATTCATCATGACAAAAATAATAATTCATTATTATCAATGAAAAATATGAATTCTCTTCACTACCATTAATATTTATCTATATATATATATTAAAACATTAATTTTATAATTCTTTTCTAGAAGTGGTATTCATTAAATGTTTTGAAATTTATTAAATTTTATTTATTTCCTCTTACATAAATACTATATATTCTAATATATATTTCTAATATTTTAACCATAGTTTTGTTTTCATGGTTCCATTTTTACATCATCTATTTTAAATTTATTTTTAATATAAATATTTTCACCATTGACAATTATTTCCCATGTGATTCATGACTTTTGTTTGTAACCACATCACCAAAAAATTACAAAATTGTTATTTATGATTTCTCATGAATTTTCTCTCTTTTTAATCATTGATCATTTTAAATGAAATAATTTTAAGTTATAAAATATTAAATTAATTTTTTTTACAATATACTCTGACAAATATGTCATTTAGTGAAAATAACACATTATTAATTCTTTTCTGTGTGATTTATTAGTTCAACATTTCATAAAATATATGGACTCGATTTCCTTTCTTCTTCTAAATATATTATTATCTCTAGAAATATCATTTTTATAATATTTACTCTCAATATATATATATATATATATATATATATTTGTGTGTGTGTTTCTGTTTCTATATATAAATATATTCTAAACATTTTTCCATGTTGAAATAATATCTGAACTTGTAATTGTAATCCATACATATCAATGGTGATTAAGAAATGATATATCCATTAGAGGATATATCTATCACTACTTTTGTATTACCTTAACAACATATCCATATTTCTTTTCACTTCACATTTTGTGTGTCGTTCTTTATTATAATTGAAGTGTATTCAAATTGTTATCCATGTCATTTGATTAAGTGGGTAAAATTGATAAATATATTATTCATACGTTTTATTATATATTATTTTAATACCAAAAAATTCCTTACTTAAATCCATTGGAATTTTCATGAATAACATAAAAAATTTATTTTATAATTTTTATGCCTCATAAAAATGTATATATTAACCATTTTTTACATGGTTTATAATTATATTATATTAAATTGTTCCATTTAGCTCATTTTTTATTATTTATAATTTTTTTATAGGTGGGTATGAAATTGTATATAATTATAATGAATTGGGTAATTATTCATATCTAATGAAATGATTTGTAAGGGACTGGGGAAGATATATTATTCACTATACTTATATAACTGGGAAGTGAACCCTGTCCCCCATGTTTTGGTGTTCTTTCTAGAAAACAGAGATATATGTTGTGATTTTATCTACTTATTTTTATGCTATATTCTTATTCTTTGTCTCCATTATTCGGGATTATTATCTTATGCGTTTATATATTTATTCATTGTTATATTTTATTATTTAGGACTAGCCTGATATAGATTCTACATCATGATTGAGGATTATGATATATTTCATCTTGATCTCTTCTAAGGTCTATGTGATCTTGTTTCATTAATCATTTTATTTCCGTTATATTTATGTATCTTACTTGATTATTGTTTAATGGTAAACTCACATTGAATTTTTAATATTTTTTATCACTTACCAAGCATTTAATCTTACTAAAACAATTTTTTTCCAATTTCCACATCAATTTCTATTTAGGTATATGTTAGGATTCATTTATCTATGCATAATTTTTTGCGACATAAAGATACACTGGTATGGGAAAAAATTGATTTGTAACTAGTACCCATACACAAAAAACCATTGTATCCTTGGATTTTTTATTAATAGTGATATGATATATATATAATCAAGTAAAATTGTGGATATATTTTTTTACTAATAAAAATTGGTATCATAATATTTGTGTGATGGGTTTTTTTTACAACAAACTCTATTAGATCATGTATATGGTGATTTTAGATAAATACATAAAATAGTGAATAATATCATGTTTATATTGATGATAATTGTATATAAGTAAACCCCTTGAAAGAGTAATGATCTAAGGGATTTTGAATATTTTAATTAACATTAATTTTTAGAAAATATATCAATATAATTAGATGATAAAATATAAAGGATTATAATTTTGATTTGAAAGAATGGATATATTCCATATAAATTTAATATTTGTTACCCATATATTTAAATCATTCTAGTTATAAAAAACATCATTAATAAAAAATTTATATTTATAGTGCATTTATATTAATGGATCAATTATTATAATGCAATAAGTCTTCATGTTTGGGTCCATATGAATTATAGACAATATATTTCATATATTTTCATTAATGTAGGTCTTTAGAAGAAATTTCATAACATCAATACAACATATTTATGAAATTATATGGATTTATATTATTGGGTATTACTAAAATAGATGATAAATTGTATTCTAGTATTATGATCCCATAAAATAAATCTAATTAAATGATTTAGAAAAATATTATGAATAGTAATTTTCTACAAATTATTATATTTGATATAAAAGTATAACTTATTTAGAATTTATTACTAAAAGGTTGCCTCAAAAAAATATAGAATGAGAGAGAAGGAGACAAACACTTTATATTTAAATAAAATTTATTGAATCTTTATAGAGAACCATTAAATCCCAAAGATTTTATTAGAGACCATAATTAAAATAAATGAGAAAAAGGTCCATTATAAGAGTCTTTGGAGTGAATTGACATCATTGAAGTGAATTCCATTATTAATGTAAATTCATAAATATATTAATAAAAAATTATTAGAATGTTAAAATCTCTAAAATAAAAACTATTATGTAAACAACCACATTTATATTACTAAAAACATTTTCAGGGTCATTAGCAACTAGTTAACCTGCATGAACTTATAGTGAAGCTGGGGGTGACATATAAATCTGAGCTATATTAGTCTATAGATTAGAATTTAGCTCTAGGGGAATACTTATATAGAGATATAAAGGAATACCATTATATTCCCATGAAGATCTAATAAAACCAAAAATCAACACCATATAATTTAAAGTAAACCGAATCCACCAGGATTTTATATATCACACATAATGAAGGTCTCCTAAATTAAATACTAAAATACAACTTCAAAATAAGGGACTCTAATAGACCATATAAGCCTTAAGCTAGTAATTTCTATATTGGTCACCATCCTCTTCCTAGAAATATGTTGATAATATATTTATAGTTTTTGTTCACAATGATGTTAGAGATAATATATATATTTTAACCACTATCATTAATATCCATTATATATTTTTAATACCTGAATCCATCATATCTCATACTATGTTTGATGGAAGAGTGATGATGTTACATCTTGTTACCTATTTAGGTATTTTTCCTTTTTTATATGTCCCATTTTTTGATAAAATTCATTAAAAGTGTTTGTAGATACTTTTATGGTTTACAGTAGATAGTAGAACTGGTACACGCTGCATACGTGAATTACATTTCATTTACTTGGTGTTAGTTGCATGTTGTGGTTTGGGAGATCACGATGTGAATGGGGATATCATGTCGTGAGCTGGTACACATCATGTACCTAAGGTACATGTCATGTAGGTATTTAGTAGTGGATTGTTAACCTGAGGTGTTGGGTTTTTCTGCTTACTTATCCATTTTTTCTATACGTCATAACCAAGGGGTACACGTCATGACTCGACCTACACCCAGGTTAAACTCATGAATTTGGGATTTTTTCTCATTCTTTTTTTTTCTCAAGACTTCATGGATCTCGACCTAGGAAAATTGGTTTCACATTTTTAAGAGACAAAACATCTTCTGGATCGATTCGATCGGCTCAAGTTCATCATTGCTTCTACGGTGTGTCTCTCTGGGTAAGTATTCTCTTCGATTCAACCTTCTGATTGACTATGATATCACCCAATCCTTGCATTACCAGATCTAACTACCCATGTTGGATGTTTCTTGTTGTCTTCATCTAGATCGGTCGTGAGATCTTGTCTCAAAGGTCGTTCCTTTTCTAGTCGCGGTGAAGTGGATATTCATTCCTAAGGTACATGGGATTTCATCTATCCAACAACACCTTATCTTCTTTTTTTAATCAATCCATTGAGGTGCTGTTATTATTCTAGGGCCTTCATTGATAGATTTTTTGGGTTTTATTTCATTTGGATTTCGTTGAAGGTGTGTGCAACACGAACATTGAGGTAGGTGGTTCCGTCTCTAGCCTATGATAAAAAAACTTTTTTTTCATTGAAAATTTCTTTATAATTTGATTTATGAAATTGGAATGATTGGTGTGTGTGTTGAAAAATGGTTTTGAAAGAAAAAAAAATTTCCCTAGATTTTTATGAAATGATTGGAAATGGTTTTTAATGGTTTTAAAGACATTGAAATGTGTTTTTGAAAAGGTAAAGATGGGTTACCATGGGTACATAGGTTGAAGGTTTATCTTGAGGCCATCATTGAATATTATTATTATAAAGGTGGTTTGAATTGGGGATTTCCTCTAATTACTAGGCCTATTTTTCTTGGGGACTGATACTGGCATTTTTTGGGATTTAATCAAGTGGTATTCCACTATATTCTAGGAAAGTTGTTCTATAATCAGTTTTGTGCTCTTGATTATTGTGGTATGACTAGTCTACATTCTAGGCATATAGTATTCCTTGGTTCTATGTTACCTATTTTTCTATCTTTTATTTCTTGTCTATCTGATTTAGCCTAGATATGAAAGTTAATGCTTGTACAAAATGACATGGAAAAAATTGCGTGAAAATGATATACCTGCTTTTGATTAGAATTGTGTAAAAGGGAATGATTACAATGTTTTCTATAAACCTACATTAATTCTATCATTCCAGGTTTTAGATTTTAAATAATCATACAATAATTGATTAAAAAAATATAATGTGTGGAACACATGGTTGGGATCCAACAGACCATGTTAGCTCACACCCAGAGCACTGCTTTAGTGGCGCATAGGCCATTGTTTAACTTCTAGTGCAGTTAAAGTAATGACACCATAGTGAGGCAGTGAGGTTTATGTCAGATGTGATGGGTAGGTGGTGGTGAAATAGTCGGAGTTTTTTAATGTCATCATTGTAGTACTTGTTTGGTTTTCAGTCCCTTACAGCTGGGCTTATATTTTAGATTTTTACCTACTTTTTCCGTTGTTTTATTTCTGATGTTATAATTACAATTATGAAATATATATTTTTTAGTGTTCTGATGTTTCTTCTTTTCTCTCTATATAAGTTTTGTGGTTGTCCAGGTTGGGTGAAATAATTCACTCGGTATTTTCATTCGATACTTAGGTGCTTGCTTCCAGCTCATGGGGATCAGGAACTCCCTTCAAGAATGTGACAGATTAGGTCAGGTGCCAAGTTTTAAGGAATCCTGGGTCGGTTCATTATAGTTTGGTATCATAGGAGGTCTTTCCTCAAGAATCATTTCATGGAATGTCTGCTAGACTACTGATAGGATTTTCAGTACTTGAGAGGTATGTTAGGATAAGTTCTTGGCTAACTCTTTCTGTAACGAGACATAAGTTACTATTGGATGTTGGGATATGTGTCTCTAGTGTTGGATTTTTCTTTTAAAATTATTTGTTTTTACTTATGGGTTTTCTAGTTCTAACTGATATTTTTTCTGTGTCTAATCATTCTTATGTTTTAGCATGTACCAGTGTGCCTCTGAGACGTCTTCCACGGGTTCCTCAGGAAGGTGAAGTGGATGCTCCTCAATGGAATCCACCTATCGATTGAAATATCAATGAGACAATCATATGGGTTTTCTGTTTTGTCGATCTGTATGTTCCACAAGTTTAGAACATAGTGGATGAGGTACAGTCTAGAGATGGTATGGAAATTGATCGATCATGATAGTTCTTGCGTGAGAATCAATTTTCATTTAAAGGGACAATTGAGCCTCAAGAAGTGGAGGATTGGCTAGACATGATCGATAAATTTTTTGACTATTTGGAGACACCTGATAATATCAAGGTGAAGTGTTAAGCAGTCAGTCTTGAGGGTTCTGGAAATCATTGGTGATACTCTATGGTCTATGAAGAGAGACATGTAGGCATTGATTGGAAGGGTTTCAAACCCCTATCCTTTCAGTAGTTTTTTCCAAAGACTCTAATGTTGAAAAAGTCTATGGAGTTATGTCCATTACTGTAGGGAGAGGGTTTGGTGTCATCCTACACCAAATGTATCGTTGATATTTTCCATTTTTATGTGAATGTGGATAGGAATGACTTGGCGAAGGCACAAATGTACCTGCAAGTATTGTGACCAGACATAATATCATAGGTGTTCTTGTGGAATATTTCTACCTATGTAGAGACATTGGACAGATCAATGATGATAGAGAAGAAGATGGATAGAAATGCCATATTTACCACTTCTTATTTTCCAACTGGTAATAGCTTCAGTGGTGTGCATTGGATTAAGAAGAAGTGGAAGGACCGTCTCCAGAGTGGTGGAGGTGGGTATCAAAAGTGAACCTTCTCCTCATCGTCCATTGATGATGGCAGAGTTCCTTTGACATGCTACCAATACAACAAGGGGGTCTAATAATATGTTCTTATCCTATTATTATGAACACATGTAATAGATATGGAAATTTTGGTCATCTAAAACATTTCTATCATGATATGAATACGCCTCATTATGGTCATGGTTCATTAGCTCAAAAGGACACTATGATGCAGTCTGAAGATTCAAAGACTATAGGGATCCAACTATAGGCCTTAGGACTGAAGCATTTACATGAAGTAGATGACTGTCCAGTAGATTTTGATGTAGGTTTAGAAATAGTGAGTGTTACGCTTCTTATTGTAGCTTCGGTATCTATTGCTATGTATGATACAGGTTCCTCCCACTCATTTTTATCATCACATTTTATTGATATGCTTATGCTTCCAATGAAACTTATACACGTTACAATTGATTTAGCAAAAACACTTAGCATGAGGAAAGAGTATGGGTTCTAGTGTCCTTATTTTTTTTCAAGATTGCTGACATGAAGTTAGACTGGGATTTTCTCATTCATGATCTAGATCTTTTATCATTATTAGTATGGATTATACTGTCACTCATCGATATGAGGTTGATTTTCATTATCAATGTGTTTTGTTTATTTCTTCTAATATGAGATCACAATTGGTTCAAGGATAGTGGGATGCTATTTCAGGTTGTACAGGACCATCCTACACAGATATTTGGATTTGTTTGGTTTTTGTTGCATTTGATCCTGATGATGTTTCTTATATTGAGAGTCTTCATGTTGTTTTTTGAGACATTACTAACATTTTCCCAGATGAATTATCATGTATTCCTCTAGAGAAATGGTAAGAGTTCACGATTTACCTTCTACCAGGTACATAGCTAATATCAATGCCTTCTTATGATACGTCACCAACGGATTTGAATGTGCTCAATATTCAGATGGAAAACTTATTAGAGAAAGGTTTCATTCTCCCCATTGTTTCTCCTTGGGAATCCCATGTTCTATTTTCTAAGAAAGAGGATGGTTCACTTTAGTTATTTGTGAAATATAAGAAGTTGAACAATGTAATGGTTAAAAACAAATAATATTTACCTCTTTTTTCTGATTTGTTTGATCTGTTGAAGGGAGAAAAGTGGTTTTCAATGATTGCTCTTCGGTCGGGTTATCACCAGCTAAGTGTCCGAGAGTCTAATGTAACAAAGATAGCCTTTTAGAGCATGGATTCATATTATGAATATCTTGTGATTCATTTCAGTATGACTAATGCTACTATAGTTTTTATGGCCTTAATAAATCAGACATTCCACCAAAATCATGACACTTTTGAGGTACTATTTATGGATGATATTCTGGTTTATTCAATTACCTAATGTGTGGACGAGCACCATCAATGTTTGGTTCTCAATATTTTGATAAATCAATGTCTGTATGTAATGATTTCAAAATAATGTTTCTGGATTTGAGAAGTGATATTCCTGGGGCACATAATTTCTGATCATGGATTATCAATTGATCCAGAGTAGGTAAAAGTTGTTTTGTCCTTGAAGGAACCACATATTGTCTTTGAGTTATGAATCTTAATTTGTATTATTAGATACTACTAACAGTTTGTTAAGTATTTCTAAAATCTAGCATCACCAATGAATACTCTTACCAAGAAGGAATTGAAATTATCATGGGATGCGATGTGTCAGTGTTCTTTTTATGAACTAAAACAACTTCTAACAGCAGAACCTGTTCTAATATTACCGTATCCTAGTATGGGGTATGTGGTGTTCTCTGATGCATATGGTGCTAGTTTTGGATGCGTGCTAATGCGGTATGATCATGTGGTATCTTACGGCTCTCATCAACTCGGGCCACATGGAAAGAACTACCCTAGTCGTGGTTTAGAGCATGCTTCAGTGATGCATGAGATTATGTGGAGGAGACACTATCTTGTTGTGGAGAAGTTCATGTTTTTCTAGGATCATTAGAGTCTGAACTATATTTTTTTCCAGAAAGACATGAATTTAAGACAAAGATTATTGGTAGAATACTTTAATACAATTGACATTAATATCACTTACATTCTGGGAAAGGGAATGTTGTTATAGACTCTCTAATAAGGAACATACCTTCACAGGTTGTTGTGGAATCGAAGGAAGAGTGTAATCTAATAGTTCTTTTCGCACAGTTTCGCTTGGATTCCCTGGATAATGTGTCATGTATGGTCATGAATAATGCTCTATTTTAATCATATCTCAAGGAGTTTATTTTTCAAATTCAGTAGTAGGATGATGAATTTTTTAAGACTCAAGAATGTATTTATGGTGGGGAGGTAGTTCATGGTTTGTCTCTTTCTTGATATGGCATATTTCACATTAGAAATCAAGTTTTCATCTCTTCATCTGTTAGAAGTTCTGTTTTTTATTGTTATATCTTTTTAGGGGCCATTCTTCTAGGAACTACGATGATTTATTACGACGTGATAAGAAGGTTATGTTGGCATGGTATAAAGCATGACATTGCCGATTATTTTTCCCACAGTAACACCTACCAACGGATAATGGTATTGAACTTGAATCCCTCTTGTTTTCTTTATCCTCTATCATTGATGGTTTTGATGTGGGATGTGGTGTCCATGAATTTTGTTATTTGGTTTCCACAGACGCCCCAAGTGAAAAAGGAAATCTGTGTGGTTTTTGAAAGGTTGAAAAGGTTTTCTCATTTCTTTCTGATCAAAGACACCAATAATGTTGAAGATCTCGGTAATCTGTTTGTACAATATTCCATTAGAAATTATTTTAGATAGGGATCCTCAGTTTACCTCATGGTTTTGGAGGAGTCTTCAAGAGGCAGTGGGGACTCATGTCCAGTTGAGAAAAACTTACCATCCACATACAGATGGTCAGACTAAGTGTATAATTTAGATCCTACAGGATATTCTTCGGGAATGATTCATGGGTTTTGATAGATTAAGGGATACACATCTTGGATTGAATAAATTTTTTTACAATTATATTTACATTTTTTGATTGGAATGGCTCATTTTGAGGTTTTTTGTGGTCACCCGTGATGTTCACATCTTGGTTGGGATGTGGTAGGAGAAGTATCTTTGGTTGCACCAAGTCTAATTTATGAGATGTCTGCAATGATTCTGGAGTTGTTTTGACGTCTGGTTATAGTTCAGAGTCGAAAGAAATATAATTTAGATCAGCAGAAGCGTACTTTGGAGTTTTCCATTGGTGACTGGGTTTTCAAGAATGTGTATCCTTAGTTGGGTCATCGTCGAAATGGAAAATAGGGAATGTTGGCTCTATGATATGTGTTACCATTTGAGATCGCTGCACGGCTTGGAAAATTTGCTTATCAGTTAGAATTTTTTGATCTTTTGATGGACATTCATGATGTTTTCCACATATATCAGCTCAAGAAGCATCACCCTGATCCCACCCACATTCTATATTGGGAGGAAATTTAGATAGAGCCAGATGCTTCTATTTTAGAGAAACTTATTGAGATCATTGAATCTAAAGAGAATGTATTGTGTGGGAAGTCAATTTTGTTGGTTAGAGTACAATGGAAATAACGATTTAATTTTCATGAGGCTTGGGAATGTGAGTCATTGATGAGGGTGTAGTGGACTCATATTTCTCTAGGGACTACATATTCAACACGACTTCTTGGGGGTTAAATAGTCTTTATGGTGGGGAGTTGGTAACATATTGTTAACTTATTAAGGTATGTTTTTCTTTGTTCTATGTCCCATTTTTTGTTAAAATTCAATAAAATTGTTTAGATTTGTTTTTTTGGGTTTAGTGCAGAAAGAAGAAAAGATACACTCCATGTACCTAAGTAAACATCGTATAGTTTGTGATGGTTACATGTTGTGGTTTGGTAGATCACAATGTGAATGGGGAGTCACACTATGATCCAGAAAATGTTGTTTACCTGAGATACACATTTTCTAGGGGTTAAATATTTTATTTTTAACTAGAGGTGATGGTTTTTTTGCGTACTTTCCCAGTGTGGATGACAAGTCGTGACCAAGGGGTACAGGTCATGACATGGCCCATACCCAGGTTAAAGTCATGCGCTCATGAGTTTTTGGGAGACTCAAAATCTTCTAGATTGATTTGATCGGCTCTGGTTCATCATTTATTATATGGTTCACCTCTCTGTGTAATTATTCTCTCTAATTTTTCATTGAGATTGATTGCGATAGTGCACTGGCATTGCATTACCAGATCCACTAATACAATTTGGATGTTTCATGTTGTCCTCATCTAGATGAAACATGATACCTTGTCTCAAAGGCCAATTTTTGGCTATTTGTGGTGAATTGGACATTTGTTCATGAGGTACGTGGGATTTTACCTAGCCACCAACCCCTTGTTTTCTATTTTGAATCAACACTTTGAGGTGAGGGTTTTATTTTAGGGCCTTAGTTGATGTAATTTTTAGGATTCATTGCTTTTTTATTTTGTTGTGGGAATCGGTGACCCAAACATTGTGGTTGGTGGTTCCAACTCTAGAATATGAAAATGAACCTGCTTGTTTTTCTTTCAAAATTAATTTATAAATTGATTTTTGAAAACAACAAGATTGTTGTGTCGGTTAAAAATGGGTTTTGCAAAAAATGGGTTTCCTTCAATTTTGATAAATGGATTGGAATTGTTTTTTAATGGTTTTCTAGACATTGAAATGGGTTTTTGAAAAATAAAACATGGTTTACCTTGTGTAATTAGTTTTATGGTTTTCCTTGAGGCCATCGTCCACTCTTGTTATTATCAATGATGTTTTTCTGGGAGATTTACTTTGTTTCCCATTTCTATTGTTCTAGGGAACCCATATTGATATTATGGGGGGTTTACTCGTGGGGTATTCCACTAATTCCTAGGCCCATTGTTCTAGGATACATTGTGTGCACTTTTTTATTATGGTACGAGTAGTCTGCTTCCTAGACTTGTTGTATTCCTTGGTGCTATGATACATGTACTTATGTTTTGTATTTCTTGTATTTTTGAGTAAGCCTGGATATGCATGTTTATGCTTGTGGAAAATGATATGGAAAATGTTCCTTGAAACAAATATAAATACTTTTTGTTTAGAACTATGGAAAATGGATTGATTACAATGTTTTCTATAAAAATTATTTACTACTTATAATGCCATGTTTTAAATTTTAAATGTGTATACAAGAATTGTTATACAAATTCATTCTATAGAACAGCTAGGTGATCCTACTAATCTTATTAGCTCACACCCTATGCACTGCTTCAGTGGAGCGTAGACCTTTGGATTTCTTTTAGTGCCAGGAAAGGCAAGGTGCCACAGTGAGGTAACCAGTATCATTTCAGCTAGGTTGGGTAGCTGATGGTGAGATGGTTGATGTTCACCCATGACTTTGTTAGAGTATCTATTTGGTTTAAAGTCCCTTGCAGTTAGACTTGTCATTTGGAGTTTTAGCTTCTATTTCTGTTGTTCATTTTCTATTATATTCCTTACAGTTATGGAATATTTATTTGTTAGACTTCCCCTATTTCCTATTTTCTCTATATACATGTTGTGTGGTCATTATGGTTAGAATGAATTGTTCCCTCAGTTTGTTCATTCGATGCCTTGGAGCTTGCCACCAGCTCGTGGGGATCGGGAATACCCTTTTGGTATGTGACAGATCGGGTTGGGTGTTGGGATTCAGGGAAACCCTGGTTCGGTTCGTTATATATGAGAATGGATTCAATCCTTATTTTTAACCTTAAAAACCTAAAATATGGGGAATCATTTGAATCCCAAAAGCAAATTGGATTTTTTAAGGTAACCTAATTAAGGTAGTGAATATAAATAAAATATATCTGTATAGTAGTAACACAAAAACCCATCCTAAAGATACAAGATAAACCAAAACCAGTATCATCCACATCATCCACTGTTTCATCACATCAAATAAAGGGAACAGTTGGTATCACTATAGAAAATACCATATCCTTATTTTCACATAACACACATATAGTATTATCTGTGAATTTCCAATTCATTAATCATTTCAATTTGTAGAACTACATTTTCCTCAAAAAAATTATTCATTTATCTATATTTACTTCCAAATCATTCATTAATCTATGTTTCATTAGAAAACATCCTTTAATAATTGTTTACATCTTTTACAGCCTTTTCTATTCATTAATGAAAATTATTCAACCAATCATATCATTTGAATAAAAAACTAATCATTTATAAATTTCATATCATAAACTACTAAAATCATTTTTTCTTGACACATTGCATTCCACCAGGAATCTATGAAATAACCACATAACCCCCTACAAATGAAAAAATAACCACCACTCTACCACGAACCATTATATAGTATAATTTCCATCAAACCACCCCCTTTCGACACAACCATCCATTATACCTATAGGATAACAAAACCACATTTCGTCACCCCATCCAACCTCAACAACAAATTACTACCACTAAAACCCCACATTTTTTAAACCCTAAAAAATAAAATAAGAGAAAATAATTTATAAATTTAACTTAAATAAAATTTAATTACTCATTCATTCATTATAAGATAAAATATCAAGTTTAAAAAACAAAAAAACTTGATTTCAACATAAGAAACTCATTAAAATAACTATGAGATTAAATTATTGTCAAATGTCAATTTGAAAATTAAAAATAATAAAAATAATTTTAAATCATGTAAGTTAACATAATCCCATAGTAGATTAATAAAAAAACCCATCAACATATATAACCAATTTTATTGAATTTCATAAGTAAAATCTAAATAAATGTATTCTATTTAACTTAAATTATTCAAATTTGTTTTTTTATTCTTAAATTCCATTATCCATGGAATGAAAAAAAAACATTAATACAAATTCATATATGGAGATATCTAGACTTCCATACATTACTGGAAGCTTCAATATTTTTCTTATGAAAATGAGAAGAACATTAACTCTCAGACAATAACACCCATGGTATGTCCATAAATATTTTTAATAAAAAATGATCTATACAACATATATGTTCCAATAAAATATAAATAAATCTATTTTCACATAATTTAACAAGAAAAATGAAATTGAGGGTAATAAAGAAGTAGAAGGAGAATATTTTGATGATCACAGTGTTCCATAAAGTGGATGATAACATGATGTTGAGGGAAAAATCAGTAAAAGGACATTAAAACAACCCAAATAGAACACCATTAATTTCTTAGAGTAAAAGAATTTAGTTCAGTAAGGGATAATTTGTGATAGATCATGCATTTATAATCATTCTAGAAAAATAATGATTCCTAGCACGATGGGGGTAATCACACCGTAATGAACCCTTAATAAATAATACGACATTTGATATCACTAAAATATATAACTTAAAACTAAATTATATTCAAAAATAATAATAATTGTTCTACTATACCCCTAGAAAATACAATATGAGGCTAAATCTATTGACAATAACACCATGATAATCGACGTATTCCTTCAAACTTGAAAAACCCAATTAAAAAATATAGTGTAGATAGACAAACCATAGAAAAATTATTCACAAAGATAACAGATTATATATTACAACCACCTTGGGCTCCATTTTATAACAATTAAATACACTCCATAATATCCTTTCAAGATGAATAACTCAAGTCTCAATAAAGATAAATTCAATATATCTCATGTAAAAGATAAACTCACATAATATAACTATGGAATGAATAAATATCACTATTTCATGACCAAAATAACCATTGTATAAAAATATTTAAATAATTTAAAAAAGGGATTCAGATTAGCTTAAACTCTCAAGGAATACCCATACTAAAGACTCATAATCTTTCATGTCATAATCGAACGTCATCATACTACAATATAACTTCTATATATAGAAATAGAATGACACCAAAATGATATATATAATATACCATATTAAAAAAACATGGTTTATCCCATTACATCATGTTGAATCATATAATTATAAAAAATATCCTCTATCTAAATTATATTTGTGAAATAGATAGGGTTTTTTCAATATGCAATCCCAATAGTTAAAATTTCCAATCATACCACACCCAATTCACACTAGTCTTCTAATAACAATTCCAAATGACAAAAAAATTAATAGTACATGTTGGTTTTGGTATTAATAAAACATATTTCTCAATTGACTCTCGACCACATTAATGAAAGAACAAGAAAACAAAAACTCAAAGCATGCAAGATGAAATCCCCTATGATAGACTACTCAAACAGGAATGACAGCTTTTCTAAAACGCAATGCAGCATTAAAAACAAAATTTAAATATAATGAAATTTAGATAAAGAATCTCAATATCAAAGATAAATTTGGTTTAAAATAACTTTTTATATTGAGAAAAAATTTATAACACAAATTTCCATGTTTGATTTTTTAATCCATAATGCCACCTCTAAACTCAATCCAAGGGATTGAAATTCCCACACAAAACCAATTTTGATGATCCTAAATCTCATCTATTAACTCTATGAATGTAACATTTTACCACATATCTCAAATAATATTATCAGTTATGTGAAGTCATCGTGATGATTTTGTTGATATTTTGACAGATGGAAGAAGTTGTGGATCTAGTCCCACTATAGGGGATGGTCTATCAGATATGGTACCTCACTAACCTTATCCAAAACCACTAATGATTGGAAAATAAATATGAAATATTACAACCATTGTAAAACCTATGGATCCCATAATTAGTAGAACCATTTAAAAACCAATTATCCTTATACTCAAACTATAGAGGTTTCTTCCACTAATGTACATATTACTTATGATATTCTTTTTCTACCTTTATCTATATTAGAATCTCTTACAACATCTTTGCAATGATAAACCCTACATAGATCCCAAATGATACTATATCCTCAACCTCAAGATACTATAATGGAGGCTTGTAGGGCCACATGTACAACATCTCAAACATAGCCCCGTTAATAGTAGAGTTTCATATATTATTACCTGAAAACCACACCAAAGTACAATTTGTCAATTAGAAAATGAAAAAATATGTATTACATACATTCAACATTTCATCATACATTTGAATTCTCCAATCAATATGATCATCCATCAGATGATGAAAACATGGGTCATGGAATAGTTGAGTGAAAAAAGTATGTTTATGTCCTCCCCATCCCCCTTAGGTAAAATGATGACCCTCATTAGATATTTTTATCCTATTCACCCCATGAAGCATCACTATATCATCCACATACCACCTATACAACATATCCATAAAAACCCTCTCTTTATTTTCAATGGAATGAATATAATTTATCAATAAATTCAAGATCACTTAAATAATATCCCATCATCTTTATGCTTGAATAAAAATAGTGACTAAATTGATCATAATTTCCACCAACCACCACCTGTGGATATTTAATGGAAGAAAAAAATATCTTGGAACACAATACATTACATTCAGAAGATGATAAACCATGCCCCGTGACAAAATATCCACAATTGAAAACATTTTCCTTCAACATAAGATCAAACACCTCGATTCATGATACGTATTTGATATATCCAAATTCACATGTACATGAGATATATGAAACTCCTGAAGAAAAAACTACAACATTATTTATGGAATGAATGGAATCACTTGAAACAACATATACTTTTTATTATCCTCTAACCATATGTCAGGAGCATCACCATGAAAGATTCCATCATAAAAAACCTCTATAAATGAAAATACTAAAAGATACTCTTCCACCTACAACAACAATCATAGTTTCACTATAATTTATTATAATAATTATCTACAAACTGTATCTATATAATGAATAATTTCTACAATCTCCTCATTCACTCATCATGAATATCATAAGTCATAGGTATTATCTCCTATAGAATTCCAACTTAGTACTTCGACACCAAAATTACAATTTTTAAGGATTAAGAGATATCAATTTTAATGTTATAAAATTAATCATTCCAACTTTACTAACACAAATTGAAATGCACTTGAGAGAAGATATACCTCACGAGTTTATTATCTATTTAGGCCACATCGTGTTCACTTATAAGGTAATACAACAACACCTTTGAAAAAAACCAATAATTAAACTCAAGATCAGTGGTGTTATAGTTACTATCATAGGGAAATAACATCCTAGAAATAGGAGATATAATTTCACTATCATTTATCAAGGCGCAACCTAAACCAATATAAGAACCTTCATTGATCACTATAAAAAAATATTAGATTAGAAGTGGTTTTCTACAAGGGGTTCTGCACAAACCAATATACATTAATTTTAGAGGGGTTTACACACAACCCCTTCTAATCATCAAATTTAGAGGGTGTTCACAACAGCCTCTAAATTTTTTAGTATTATGGTTTTAATATTTTTTTCGAAATTAGAGGTTCTAAAAATATATAATTTTCATTTGGATATTAGAGGATATATATATAATTTATTTTTTTTAAAAAAGAAGATTATATGGTTCAAAACCCCCTATAGTATATTATATTAGAGGGGGGTTTGAACCCCCTATATTTTAAGACATCAGAGGAGGTTTTGAACTCCCTCAAATTTAAGAAATTAGATGGGGTTCATGAACCGAAACTAATAACTTGGATTAGTGGGGGTTTTGAGCCCCTTTTACTTTAAGAAATTAAAGGGGCTTCAAAACAAATTATAATTTGTGACATCTGAGGGGGTTTTAAAACCCCATATAATTTAATAAATTAGATTGGGTTATAAACACCTTTATTTTATAATATTAGAGGTGCTTCGTTTACCACCACTAACCCCTTATATTCGAGGTGGTTTTTTATGTCACAAACCTAATCAGGTCTCCATCAAACTGGCACCCGACCCGGTCCGCGGCAGGGCCGGAAGGGCGATCCCAATCACCACGGGCTAGCACAAGTTCCCAGGTACCAAAAATAAAACTAGGGAATGATTTACCAGAATAAATAAATATAAAACAAATAGTCAGATGAATAAATTAAAACTAGAATCAGTAAACCAAATAGACTCTTACATCAAGTTCAAATTTTATGTTTGCAACTTGAAAGAAAAACCCAAAAGAGACTACATCAAAAGAAAACCAAAACTCCAACTCAATCCTCCGTGCAACATGAAGAGTCACATCCCTAGACCACTGCCACCAAAATAACACGATGGTGCCACTGACAACCCGAACCACCTATGCTATGCTCGATGCCTCAACCTGGAATGAAAAAGAAGCAGGATCTACATCCACCCAAAGGTGTATATAGGGTGTGAGCCAAAAATCGATGTAGGATGCCACTGATAAAAGGTTCTATGCATAATTATTAAATGACAAATACATTTGCAATTTAACAGATGAAAAATAAATAAATGCATAATCAATTTTTAATGAAAACAGTTTTAAAGAAAACTACTTTAAAGAAAACCCACATAAATTAACACACACACACACACACACTTTCGTGGTAACCCGAACATCACATTGTGTGTCAACGATGAGTGCAATGTAAAAGAGGAGCACAATACATGGGAGAGGCTCTAAAGATACAAGCGAGAAGTGGGACCATAGAACATCACGTCTCGGTGAACAATGGTATAAAAACCCAAAAATATACATTCTCATGCACGAGCCACTAGTAGGGTAACACATCCATAACCTAGTGGTCTTTTAATATAATCCAAAAGTTTAGTATGTGTTGTTGTCGTCAATCCTGCTAAGTGAAACCAGGATGATGCCACTTCTGTATCACTAGGGCACAATTCCTAATCTTCCCACCTCATACCCAGGCCTCCCATTTGTGCTCAAGTAGTTTAGAGTTCATGTCATATGTAAAACACAAACAAAAAAAATGTGGTGTTATCTCTTCCCAACACTACACTCACACACAAAAAAACCATTTAAAAATAATAATACGCACACTAAAAATATCCCAAAACTAAAACTACATCACTTACACAACAAATTAAAATAATTGCACGGTCCAAGAAACCACATTTAGCATCAAACAAATCATTAAAAGAATTTTTCAAACAATTCACTACGGGAAAAAATCACTATTTACGATGGGTTTTCGTCTCCCATCGCAAATAGTTTGGCGTGAGTTGGGCGCCAAACCGCGCGAATATTAGTTGCGACGGGGACTTGTATCCCGTCACAAATAGTTTGGCGCGATTGCGCGCCAAACCGCACGACTTGCGCGCCAAACCGTGCAGGGGTATTTGCAACGGGTTCCCGTCACAAATACTCGACGGCGGTTAATAACTTTTCGTGACGGGATGTCGTCCCGTCACGAGAACACTGTCGGCAGGAACTATTTGCGACGGGTCCCGTCGCAAATAACTTTTTAACTGCCGACTGTAATTAATGCGGGAAAGGTTATTTGCGATGGGCCCCGTCGCAAATACCACCATTTTGCGGCGAGAATCCCGTCGCTAATAATTCAGTCGCAACTACTCTAACCTATATATACCCCCATCTGTTTTTTTTTCAAATCATTCAGATCTTTCCCTCTCTATTTTCATTCTTCGGTTTCAAAGAAAAAAAAATTAGTTGAAATTTTTTATAAAAGACCAATCGGAGGGCGTCAATATCTTCATAATATCAAATTTTAAGGTATTTATATTTTATTTTTTTATAGTTATTTTTTATGTTAAATTTAATTGTTGTTTATTAGTTGTAATCTAATTAGATTTCAATTGATTTGTATTTATAATTATTTTTCCTAAGAAATTGATATTGTTAGTGCTAATTATAAATATTTAGTCATAATTAATATTAATTAGATATAATTAGATATAATTAGGAATAAATAGTTATAATTAGCAATAAATAGATATAATTAGCAATAAATAGATATAATTAGCAATAAATAGATATAATTAGCAATAAATAGATATAATTAGCAATAAATAGATATAATTAGCAACAAATAGATATAATTAATAATAAATAGATATGATTGGATATAATTAGTAATAATTAGATATAATTACTAATAAATAGTTATAATTAGTAATAAATAGACATAATTAGTAATAAATAGTAATGATTAGGTATAATTAAATATAATTAGATATAATTAGTAATAATTAGTAATAATGAGTAATAATTAGTAATAATGAGTAATAATTAGTAATAATTTGTAATAATTAGTAATAATTAGTAATAATCAGTAATAATTAGTAATAATTGGTAATAATTAGTAATAATTAGATATAGTTAGTAATAATTAGTAATAATTTATAATAATTAGATATTATTAGTAATAATTAGTAATAATTAGATATAATTAGTAATAAATAGATATAATTAGTAATAATTAGATATAATTAGTAATAAATAGATATAATTAGTAATAATTAGGTATAATTAGTAATAAATAGATATAATTAGAAATAAATAGATATAATTAGTAATAAATAGATATAATTAGTAATAAATAGATAGAGTTAGTAATAAATATATATAATTAGTAATAATTAGATATAATAATTAATAATTAGATATAATTATTAATAAATAGATATAATTAGTAATAATTAGATATAATTAGTAATAATTAGTTATAATTAGTAATAATTAGTAATAATTAGATATAATTAGTAATAATTAGATATAATTAGTAATAATTAGATATAATTAGTAATAATTAGTAATAATTAGATATAATTATTAATAATTAGCAACAATTAGCAATAATTAGAAATAATTAGCACTAATTAGCAATAATTTGCAATAAGTAGCAATAATTAGCAATAATTAGCAATAATTTGCAATAATTAGGAATAATTAGTAATAATTAGCAATAATTAGAAATAATTTGCAATAATTTGCAATAATTTGCAATAATTAGAAATAATTAAGAATAATTAGCTATAATTAGGATTAATTAGGAATAATTAGAAATAATTAGGAATAATTAGGAATAATTAGGAATAATTAGTAATAATTAGAAATAATTAGGAATAATTAGAAATAATTAGCAATAATTAGTAATAATTAGCAATAATTATTTATAATTAGCATTAAATAGCAATAATTAGAAATAATTGTCAACAATTAGCAATAATTAGCAATAAGTAGGTATAATTAGAAATAATTAGCAATAATTAGAAATAATTAGAAATAATTAGAAATAATTAGCAATAATTAGCAATAATTAGGTATAATTAGCAATAATTAGCAATAATTTGAAATAATTAGCAATAATTAGCAATAATTAGGTATAATTAGCAATAATTAGATGAAATTAGCAATAATTGGATATAATTAGTAATAATTAGCAATAAAAAATTATATTATCAATATTTAGGAAAAAATAATATTAATATTTTTAAAATAAAAAAAATTATGAAATATTAAAATTATCAATATTTGCAACAGGTTTTGCTATATTCATAACAAGTTTAAATATCAAAGGGTCGCCAATTGTGAGGTCATGCCCAATAAAAAGTTTGTGTTAGCCATGTCCAATGTGAACTCTATAATTTTCCTTGCATGGTTGATCACCTCAAAAGTAGTGTTGCAATAGGACAACCCAAGTCATGCCCTTCTAATTTATAAGAATTATCTCACATAAACCTTTACATAGACCATTCTTCCTTGAAAATGGGAATGATACTGATATCCCCTCAAAATTTTAAGGAGGAATGATCTATGTAAAGCATCATTGAGATGATTCTTAGAGACGAGAACATCATTACTCTGACCGTCCTATTGCAACACTACTTGTGAGGTGATCAACCATGCATTTAAAATTATAGAGTTTACATTGGACATGACTGACACAAACTTTTTATTGCGCATGACATGACAATTGACTACACTTTGAGATTTGAACATGATAAGAATATAGCAAAGTCTGTTGCGAATATTGATAATTTTATTATTTTATAAATTTTTTATTATTTTAATAATATTAATATTTTTTTTTCTTAAATATCGATAATATAATTTTTTTATGACTAATAATTAGTAAACTAAATCTGCTCGGATAATGAAGGGAAAATTTGTAATCATCTCCACAATGATGATTACCAAATTTCCTTTCATTATTCAAGCAGTTTTCCTTTTGTTATGTATTGTTAAGTATTGCTAAATTAGTAATAAATAGTAATAATTAGTAATAATTAGTAATAAATTGTAATAATTAGTAATAATTAGTACTAATTAGTAACAATTAGTAATAATTTGTAATAATTAGAAATAATTAGGAATAATTAGCAATAATTAGTAATAATTAATAATAAGTGTGAGAAAGATGCAATTAAATGAGTCGTCTGACAAAAGAGTAGTCGTCAATCCACTAGAAATTATGTCGCCCTTAATTAATGGTAATTATTAAGTAGTTATAATTATTTATCTTCTTTTTTCAGATAGTGTTTTTATAATTTCAAATTATTCAAAAATAGTGATGATTTTATATTTTATGTAGAAAAATATGGAATAAGAATGTCGACAACAGTCATTATTAGATGATCGAGCTTGGATAAATTAGCACAGAAATCCAAATGGTTCTGGTTTAAATCCTGTATATATTGAGGGTGTTGAACCTTTCTTAGGATTTGCATCATCAAAACTAGAATATGTTTCAGAAGGCACAATTATGTGTCCTTGTAAAAAATGTGCTCTGAGAACCTTTGACACATTTAACAAGGTTGGGGGACATCTCTTGCGGTTTGGTTTTCGACCAGATTGTGTTTTTTGGTATCAACATGGTGAATGCAGTTCCAGAGAAGATCTTAATAAAATGATTATGGATCCATCCCAGTTTCAAAATTTAGTACATGATGTTGCAGGTCCATCTGTGCAACAAACTGAAACTCACGATGATATTAATTTAACTCATGAGTTAGCACCATCCTAATTTTTTGAGTTGTTGAGGTCTGCTGAGGATGCATTATATCCTAGTTGAAAGATAAGAAAATTAGAAGCGGTTGCAAAATTTATGGCTATTAAATCAGATAATGCAATGTCAATCAACTTTTTTGATCAGATATTTTCTTTGGTTAAAACACTGTTACCTAAAGGAAATGTGTTGCCTGCAAATTACTATGAGAGAAAGAGACCGATTAATAATCTAGGCCTTAGTTATCGGAAGATTCATGCATGTCCAAAAGATTGCATCTTATATTCTGAAGAAAATGAGTAATTGGATAGTTGTCCCCCATGTGGAAAATCGAGGTACAAAGAAGCTCAACCAAGGAAGTCTAGATCGATTCCAATAAAACAGTTATGATATTTCCCCTTTACACCCAGGTTGCAGTGTTTATTTTTGTCTTAGAACACAGCGTCAATGATGTCATGGCAAAAAACCAAGTTTTCATGGATTTTGATGAATGAGGCTTATATCTTTATGACTCTATTAATCCCAGGACATCCAAAAAAGAATATTGATGTTTATTTGAAACCATTGATTGATCAGTTAAATGCATTGTGGAGTGATGGTGTTATTACAAATGATGTTGCTGTGAAACAAAATTTCATATTAAAAGATGCATTGATGTGGATGATTAGTGACTTTCCAGCATATGGTGTTTTATCTAGTTGGAGTACACATGTTTCAAAATCATGTCCTTACTGTATGAAATAAAACAAAGCCTTTATGCTCCTAAATGAAAAAAAACCTTGCTATTTTGATTGTCACTGTAGATTTCTTCCAATCGATCATCTTTTTCGGAGGAACAAATCTCATTTCAGAAAAGGTACAATTGAAAGGGATGAACCTCCATAGATGATCTCAGGTACAGAGTTAAAATCATTTGTATTTTAATTACCCCCATCACATTTGGACAAACAGTAATCCAACATAAAATTCAAGGCTTTGGGAAAGAACATAATTGGATAAAACAGAGCATTTTTTGGGATCTTCCGTATTGGTCTGATTTGTTGGTCCGCCACATGTTGGATGTTATGTATATTGAGAAGAACTGTTATGATAATTTATTTTCTATAATTTTGGATATACCAGGTAAGACCAAAGATACTGTTAAGGCACGATTAGATCTTGCCCAAATTTACAGGCGACCAGAACTTGAACTACTTGAAAATATCAGATCACAGAGGTTAATGAAGACAAAAGCATCTTATACACTATCCAAAGGGATTCGCTTATTATTTTGTCAGTGGATTGAAGATTTTAGACTTCCAGATGACAATGCTTCCAATTTGGGCAGATGTGTTAAGAATGGTTATATTACTGGATTAAAAAGTCATGATTGTCATGTTATAATGTAAAGACTTATGCCGATTTGATTCAAAGGTTTGTTGAATTCAATGATTTGGGATTTGATAACAAACATATCATATTTTTTGCGAGACATTTGAACAAAGACAATAGACTACGATGTGATAAGAAAACTAGAAGAAGATGTTGTAATTAAATGTAAACTAGAAAAAATCTTTCCGCTGGCTTTCTTTGACTCAATAGAACATCTGATATTACATTTTCCACATGAAGCTAAATTTGGAGGTCCAGTACAGTTTTGATGGATATACCCATTCGAGAGATGATTGCAGAAATTGATGAAAAAATATGTAACAAAGCATCAGTTTAAGGCTCAATTTTTGAAGTTTATTTCCAAGTGGAAATTGCTTTTTTATGATCTCATTATTTTGAATCTCAATATCCCTCAAAACACAATCGCATGGGACAAAACGAGGGGAATCTTAATGAAGAAATGGACAATCAATTAACAGTTTTTAATCAGCCAAATCTTGGTTACGGTGGAGTTCATGAATGATGGCTTTCAGATGATGAACATCATAGAGCTCATACATACGTTCTACTCAACTGTGAAGAAATGACATCATTTGTCCTGTGAGTGCTTCTATCACTTATTCTATAATTTATGTTACAATATTTAAAAATATTTTATGTGTAAGTTATATGATAATTATATCAAGAAACAACTTCCACAAATTACAGCAGTTGCTCTTAAAAACGTGGACAAAAAAATTTCTCAATGGTTTCAAAAACTGGTAACATAAATTATTGATGGTTTAATATCAATTCCGATTATTATTTATTATATTAATAATTGTTTTAAATTTTTTTGGTGAATCAATATGATGATAAAATTGATAAGTCACTGTGTATATTGAGTAACCCACTATCAAAATGGTTAAATCTTATAATGCATATGTGGTGAATGGTTTTTAATTTCATACACATGCATACGAGAAATCAAAAAAAATGAACAGTGGGGTTTGATTGAGTGGATCACATCACAGAGAAAATGAAGTTGACTTTTATGGAATTTTGGATGAAATTATTGAGTTGTGTTATCTAGGATAGAATTACATAACAATGTTTAAATGACAGTGGTTGGATACTGAGAGAGGCTTGTGTGTTCATCCGACTCATGGAATCGTCGATATTAAATATAAGACTTCTTGCAGTAAATGAACCATTTTTACTGGCTCAATAGGCACATCAAATTTATTATGCAATGTACCGTGCTACTTCAAGAGACTTGAGTGATTGGTGGAGCATAATAAAAATGAAATCTCCATAAAACCAGTTTACTCAAAATGAATGTCTTTCCACTGAAGTGGAAGGAATTGAAATTTTTCCAGACTGCTCAAAATCCATCTGATTCACAAAGAGACATGAATATCGATGATAACACCCCACAATTAAGGATCGATGGTGATGAAGATGTTAATTATTTTACAAATGAATTTGAAATGACAAGAGATGCTGAAACGTAAACTCATATGGATATTGATGATGTTGAGGAGGAAGATGAAGACATTGACACTGACAGCTATGGAGAAGAGGATGAATATGAACATTGAAACAGTTAAATGCTGATTATAATCATAACTAATATATATCTATATATAATAGTTATTTTCAACTATTTGCTGACAACAATCATTTTGAGTTTCACATTGACTCTGATCTATTTCTCGAGTTACTGGAGGCTGACCTACCGTTGGATGAGGGGAATTTTGGATCATCTGACCCTCACCCTATTGGCGGTTCAGGGGGTATGCAGAGGGGGTGCGGTCTTGCTCGAATGATGATTCCTGACCCTATCCCCGAGCGACATCCACATCTTGGTTTCTATCCACGCACATTGAGGTATGGTAACCTGTATATTTTAGTTAGATTTCATTAATTTATTTATATATAGACTAATTGTTTGATTATTTATTCATTGTTCATAGTTTTTCACATGTAGCTATTGGACAGGGGAGCGCTATCTTGTGCAATTATTTTTCTCAGCCATGGATCAATGGGAACAAATTCTCGTTGATGTGAGATGCAACATGTTCCATCATTGGATGATACATAAATAAATAATAATAATTTTTAAATTTATTTTATTAACAACTTAATATTATAAATTATTTTTAGGGTTTATGGTGTCCTATCGATGATAACATGCACGACGCTATCCACGCGGCATGGCAGGTTTCTATGCGTGACCGTTTCCGTCAGTTTTTGCACAATTTGACAAGGACAACCATTAAAAATGCAGCGGTAAAAGAATTTGATGAGTCATGTAGAGCCCACCCACCAGAGTACATTTCATCTCACGTTTGGGATGGATTATGTTTACACTGGTTGGGTGGTGGATTTCATATGAGATCTTCAGTGGGACGATAGAACCGAGGAAGATAGGAGGTGACACATCGAGCTGGTAGCCATACATTCTGTTCGCATAGAGAGCATCTGGTAAGTATATTTTTAAAATATTTTATATAACTTTAAATATAAACAGTTTATTTTATATTTCTGTAGGCATTCGAGCATCCCGATATTATGAAGTTCAACGTTTATCGGAGGATGTACAATGATCTAGCCACTGGAGAGATTAGAGGTGATCGTCAGCGTTAGATTGTGGTTAGTATTATTCTTCCAGTTTGAAAATTAAATGTATATAATATTTTCACAATTTTAATTTTAAATTGGAATTGAAGGATTCTTATGAGGCTGCGACCTCTCAAACACAAGATGAGGGTCAGGACGAGAGTAGTAGTAGTAATATATTTTTTATTCAATGTGAAAGGACAAGGAAAATGCAACATCCCCTCAAGGGGGTCGAAAATGGTGAAGGCCAAGAGCATCCCCTTGTACTACAGAAGCAGGTTTTGGGGGAAGATAATGATGGGAGTCATAAATAATGAGAGTCTCGTCCTGCCTAACCAAGCGACTCAGTATGGCTTTGGGAAGGGCATAGTAGTTGGTATCGGCTCTCATTTGACTCCTGATACTTACTATGGTATTGTTGCAATGTCGGCGTCCAGCTTGAGAGGAGCTCATGGAGAGGCATCATCTTCTAGATCACAGTATCAGAAGCAGTTGCGAGCTCAGTCTGAGTTTATAAAGACTCTGCAGAAGTAGCAACAAGAGATGTGTCAGAGGCAGCAGCAGTAGGAGCAGTATTAAGAGGAGCAGATGTGTAGATGGCAGCAGCAGCAGACGCAGCATGAGGAGGAGACGCATCGATGGTAGTAGCATCATCACAAGTAGATGGAGTACATATGCCATCTAACTCGTAGTTTAGGGATGAAGTTTCCTCCACCAGCTCTTTCAGCTCCTCCACCTCCTCCAGAAGACGACCCTCCCCAGTGATTTTTTTTATGTTACAAATAATTGAATTTAACATTGTAATATGAATTATTTACATTTTCTGTCTTTTATATCGGTGCAAATATTAGATAATTTAATTTTTATTATTTTTAATATTTTTTAATATTTTTTTGTAAATATTGAGAATTTTAATATAATTTTTTTGTTTTAATAATAGGAATATTATTTTTTCATTAATCGTAATTCTATTAAATTTTATTTTTTTTCAAATTAATTTATTATTTGCAACAGGACCGTTTGCGATGGGGTCCTGTCGCAAATAGTTTAACTAAATATTTTTAAAAACATATTAGTGACGGGATTACTTGCACGTTGCAAATAATTTGTTGCGACGGGGCCGACGCAAAATGTTTTATATAAATATATTTTTTGCGGTGGGACAAAGACCTATCGCGAATAGTTGCGACGGGCTCATCGCGAAAATGTTTCTGTATATATAATACATATTATCGGAGGCTTGTTTGTGATGGAGATGTTTCCCATCTCAAATAAGATTTGTTGCGACAAGCCCGTTACAAATAATTTTATTTGCGACATCGTTTTCTGCAACAGGCTATTTGCGACGGGATCCCATCACAAATAGGTCATCGCAATTACGAAGAATTCCAGTAGTGATTTCCACACAAGTCGCATGACTTTAAGAACCAAAAACATTTACACAATTTAACCCAAACAGTTTTTCACCCTTAATAATTTTTTAATAAAACAATTCAAATTTTCATAAATAAATTTTAAAGAGAAAAACACAACTTTTCCCTCTAGACATACCCAAACCCCCAAACATGACCACACTCACATAATACCACCTCCGTAACACAATATTAATCACACATAAGATTAAAGAAACAACCCACATAGATAAAAAGATCATTACAATAGTTAAAAAAACCTCCAGAAAAACATTCCAACACATCTAAAAATACGCCACATGACTAAAAAACCAAAAATACACTTAAATGATCTTTTAAGAAAGAAAACATACCGATGCAACACCAAAACACCAATTGCACCCCTTGTACATCCTAACAAATAATCCGCACATTTTATAAAACACTAGTGAATTGTCTGACATTGGTTTTCACAGCAACAACATAATCATATCAACTAGACACACTAATAAATGATTTAAGACATAGTAAAACTTAAGTAAAAATTAAATCACACCAACCAAACTAATTAGTAGGCTAACCTCACAAAAAAAACATACAATTAACTAGCGATGACTTTTCAGCAGCAAGTTCACATTTTTTAAACAAGCTCCCAAATAAGTTCAACTGCAAATCAAACATCATAAAAGATCGAATTCGCACTACAGAAATTAATTAAATAATATTCTAAATTAATTAAACATGAAATTTAATTAACCAAATAAAACTTAAACATGGAACCACCAACCTCAGTGCATAGAGGACTTCACAAACATAGTGGGAAAATACCGTCACACTTCATTCACACTGAAAACAAACTTAGTTATCCTAATTCAAGAATCGAACCAAAAGTACCATAGTTGGACTGAAAGTAATATGAAACCCTAGCCACACAATTTTACTCAATGGGAGGATCACAGAACTGGTGTGAATGGAACCTGTGGAGAATGTGCGAGAGGGTGGTTGTGGGAGAAGAGGAGGTTCCAGGGGATTGTCGCGCCAAAAAAATGTCCGACCATAATATGGATGTGGCATGTGGCTGTGCGATGGGGAAAGAAACACGCAAGACGCATATGTGTGGCTGATGTGCAGCTCGAGGCGAGGCAGGACGGTGCTGGTCCGGTTTTCCGGAGGAGGAAGGAGAGCGTCGTTGGAGATTATATGGAATTGTTGTGTGCACAATTTTCCAGCCGTTAGGAGGGGCGTGCGGCAGTTGTACGAGAGAGAGGTAGGGCGAAACATGATGGTGAGCTAGAGGGAAGTGCGGGCGCTGGATGGGCATTGGCTGACGGGAAGGGTGGCATCGGCTGCTAGGGTTGCATGGAGGGGGCCGCTGTGCAAAAACCAGGGGGAATGGGGGGAGTTCTGGCACGATGGATAGAGAGGTGAGGAAGAGTGCAAAAAAATGAATAGAGAAAAAAATGAATAGAGTAAAAAAAGAAAAGATAAAAAATATAAAAAAATAATTAAAAATAAACCAAAATAAATGACTTAGACTGACTTCAAAATTATAAATAAAAATAATAATAATAAAACTATTGGTTTTTAAACAAAAGACTCAGATAAAATATTAATAACATTAATAATAATAATAACATTGTTAAATGATATTACCATTATTATTATTAAAGAAACTATTTTTCATTTAACTCCATTCTATTTTTATTTTTCTCTCAATTCTTATTCAACTTTGTTAATTAACTACCAATACCGGGAAGGTAACATGTTGACCCGGTGAAGCCCCGCGACTTCATCTGTGCCCTTCCTGTGTGCTGGACTCTGGCAATCCAAACATAGATTTATTAGAAATATCTCTAAGCTCATTTCGTGGTGTTCAGCTCATACCTCAAAAAAAAATTATAAAGGAAAATAAAATTATAAGATAAAAATTTAAATTAAAATAATTACCAAATTGTGAAGTCGGAGTGGGAAAATTCTCCAAACAATGACACATTCTGCCCCCAAATGTCCCAAAAGACATGGTCAACCGAATATTCCAAGAATAGACATGAAGAAACCTAAGACAAAAGTTCAATAACCTGAAGACTAAGTTGTCAGAAAGTCGATGACCTGAAACATCACAGATCTCAAAACCAGAATCATCAAGAAAATTAACCAACAGCAAGGAATTCACCTCCAAAGAGAACTACAACATGGGACACCCTGATCCATAACTTAGGGATCATCATGGCCACTCGAGACCTCCATGAACATTCTTCAAGGAGACCCACTATCTGAGGTAACAAATTAGCTTGGTCGAGGTCGGACGGAGTGGAAAAAAGGGGTTGCTCTGCCAAGCGCACTTTGAAAACAGTGTCTTACACAAGTTCATCCTATGGTGGTATGCCCACCATATTAGGATTCTTTTCCATCATTGGTTCTCCAAACCAAAATGAGTCATAAGCCCAATCAAACCATTAACACATTCTTGACCCTCCAAGATCACTATGTTAAACACAACCAACATAGGAGGGGACGCTGGTGAGACCCGCACTGGGTCTCCCCACCATTTTAAAACTTCCTTTCACCACGTAAACCATGCAGGAATTCCCAGTTTACATTGAGAGATACGTACTAATATCTTCATCACAAACCCACCAACATAGGCTGACCTGCACTAATTATTCCTATAGTGGACAACACTCCCCTTCATGATATGGTTTTGATAGCGAAAACTCATAACCTTGTGGCAAACTGGACATGCGCCTGTCAAACACACAAGACTTGGTAATCTCTGAAACGAGTACCATTTTGATCCATAACTGACCACAAGAAGGTTCACAGGGCACGCCTGCTGGCATAACTTGAATTCAGATTTTACAAACCTCTTTACGACCCAAGAGGAACCCCCAAAATCTAATACTAGAACAAGGATACATGGCCTTCATACCCATCACAAAAAAATGAAGCCTTCACAGGAGATACTACAATAAGGAAATTTAATCTATCCTCATCCCATCACTACAGACTTAAGTCAGATCAAGCCCATCCCAAATCCGACAAGTTTCTGACTGCGCACAAGCTTCAGCACAAGACCAACTGTTGGGGCCCTGATGTCTGAATCATCTACCACCTCACTGTGAGTTATAAGGTGACCACCTTTGACTGGAACATCCTCTGCAGGAAAAGAAACTTACCTGCTTCTCCTCGTGTCCGAATCAGCCACTCCATCAACCTACAAACTAATAATTGCTGCAAATGACATAGATTGTCTGACTGACCACACTAAAGATAGGAGATTGATCTTTTTGTCTGACACGCATCACAAACTGATTGAGGGAGCACTCCAAGGACAGGGCCCTTCGGTTCACACTCCTCATCGGATGAGGAACCTTCACATCCCTATGTACAACAATGGGATGAGTTTAGTCATATGGATCACTCAATACATCCTTATTTGCAACAAAAGTGGAGCGACATCCATTTACTATTTTAGAGCCGCTCCCTCCAGCGTACTCGATACAACATACACAACACAACTTTTGAAGTTCTTCCAAAACTGGAGACACTTCCAAATTTTTGAAAGCACTCAACAATATCCAACTGACCTCGACATCTAAGAATGGTCGACACCCCCAAGAAGAACCCAACTCCACCAATCCATTGGGAGTCTGGGCTGAGGCAATACCAAGAGATATGCTGGAAAACCCATGGTACATTTCTAGGGGGCATATCCTGAGAAATAAACACAAAAGAAACTTCTACAAATCCAAACACATCACAAAACAAACATCTACACCTCAGATAAAATTCCATTAATTCCAATTTAAACAATCAATTCATTCTTAAACAAAAACAATCACTTGAAAAACCAATAACTGCACAACAAGCCCAAAAGATCTTTTGCAAAATCCCTCTTCACCCTAAACTAAATGTCATTTTCTAATTTTCCAAAACCATTTCTGCACAAAAACCCATTTTAGAAAAAAAAAACCCACTTTCTAGGAAACAAGAAGAAGCCTTAGAAATCAATCAATCAATCACCACTAATATTCCATCGTGCCTCACAAGTATTCATTTTTCTTCCACTCAGGCACCCATCCACACGATCAACCAACATTCCATTAATCATCTCCACATGCACATGCGAGAACCCATAGGAATAACACTTAAAAGAAAACAAGACTACTTCACTTTCAAAACAAAACATTATCAATATCCGAAAATACCTTTTTTCCTCCAAAACCATTTCAAAAATAGAGGAAAATTTCCAAAATTCTTTCCATTTATAAAACAACCCACTTCAATTTCAGATAACCAAAGACATTATTTTTGGAATTAAATTTCAAAAAATCAAATGCCAAATTCAAAAAATAAGGTCCAAGAGAAACGCTCCCCAAAAATCATGCCAAACACACACAAAAATAAAATAAAAACAACACCAATGTTTTGTTCACTTTTTAAAGGAAAACTGTTTTTCACCAACATAAAACTAAATAAATCTATCACAATCATTAAAGCACCTAGATGGAGGACAAGTGGTCATGTCTATCCCATCTACATGGTTTAACAGACCATACATAAGACTAGCACGAACCACAAGGAGTGTCGAACCGTACTTTCGGGCATCACATGGGTCGCTACTCCATGTGAGACTACTAACAATACCAGTTTAGTCCTACTATAATCCCACATCCAAACATACCAAAGCCAAAAACCTAAATCCCATACTATTCCTGGTTACTAGTGGATCGGAATGAGCAATAGTTCGCGACGCTCTTCTCACACCTACCACTTGAGTACCGACAATCCAATCTCTGATCTACCAGACACCCTGAATAATTACAATGAAATGCCTTTGATATCATTTTGTCACGAACCAAGTCGGTTCGCCATCAAACCGTTGCCCGACCCAGTCCGCAGCAAGGCCCGATGGGTGTTCCCGATCCCAACGGGCTGGCACAAGTGCCCAAGTATCAAAATTAAAACTTGGGAACAATTTACTCAAATAAATAAATATAAAACAAACAGAAAGATGAATAAATTAAAACTAGAATCATACAACCAAATAGACCCTTACACTAAGTTCGGATTTAATGTTTACAACTTGATCTAAAAACCCAAAAGAGACTATATCGAAGGAAAACCAAAACTCCAACTCAAACCTCTTTGCAACATGACGAGTCACATCCCCAATCCACCACCCCCAAAGCAACATCAAGGTGTTAATGGAAACCTAAACCACCAATCCAATGCTCGATGCCTCAACCCGGAACGAAAAAAAAACAAGATCTATATACACCCAAAGGTGTATATAGGGTGTGAGCCAAAAGCCCAGTAGGATGCCACTGATAAAAAGTTCCACACATAATTATTAAATGACAAAAACATTTGCAATTTAATAGATGAAATATAAATAAATGCTTAAACAATTTTAATGAAAATATTTTAAAGAAAAACTAATTTAAAGAAAAACCACATAAATTAACGTGGACACACACACACACACACTTTCTTAGTAGCCCCAACGTCACATCGTCTCCCGGCAGTGGGTGAAAAGCAAAAGAGGATACAAATACATGGGAGAGGGCCTAATGATACTAGCAAAAAGTGGGACCCTAGAACATCGCGTCTCAATGAATAATGGTATAAAAACACCACAATATACATTCTCAGGCATGACCCACTAGTAGTGTAACACATCCATAAACTATTGGTCTCCCAACAACATCCAATAGTTTAGTTAGTGTTGCAGTCATCTATCCAGCTAACTGAAACCAGGTCGATGCCACTTCTGTATCACTAGCGCACTAGTCCTAGTCCTCCCACCTATTACCCAGACATCCCATTTGTGCTCATGTAGTTTAGAGTTCATGTCATATGTCAAATACAAACAAACAAAACAAAAGAGGTGTTATCTCTACCCAAATCTACACTCGTACAAACAAAAACCATTTAAAAATAATAATAAGCACACTAAAAATATCTCAAAACTAAATCTACATCACTCACACAACCAATTAAAATGACTGCATAGTCAAGGAAACCACTTTCAGCATCAAACACGCCATTAAAAGAATTTATCAAACAATTTCCACACATGTCGCATGACTTTACGCACTAAAAAACTTTACACAATTTAACCCAAACAATTTTTCACCCTTAATAATTATTAAATAAAACAATTTGGATTTTCATAAATAATTTTTAATGAGAAAAACACCACTTTACACCCTAGACCAACCCAAACCCACTTACATGACGACATGCATACAATGCCACCTCAGTAACGCAATCTATATCACACATGCGTTTAAAGAAACTACCCACATAGTTAAAAAGACAATTACAATAGTTAAACAAACTGCCAGAAAGACTTTCCCACCCATTTAAAAATACACCGCACGACAAAAACACCAAAAATCCACTCAAATGATCATTTAAGACAGAATGCATACCGACGCAACACCAAAACACCAACTGCACCCCTTGTACATCCTAACAAATAATCCACACATTTTATAAAACACAAATGAATAATCCTACATGGGTTTTCACGGTAACAACATACTCATATCATTTAAACACACTAATAAATGCGTTATTACATAGTAATCCTTAAGTAAATATTTAATCACACCAACCAAACTAATTAGTAGCCTATCCTCACAAAAAAACATACAATTAACCAGAGATGACATTTCAGCATCAAGTAAACATATTATAAACATGCTCCCAAATAATTTCAACTGCAAATCAAACCTCATAAAAGATCAACTTCACATTATAGAAATTAATTAAATAATATTCTAAATTAATTAAACTTTCCAATTAATTAGTAAAATAACAATTAAACATGGAACCACCTAACTCGGTGCATAAACAAACTTGGCAAACATGGTGCGCAATGTCTGTCGCACTTCAATCAGACTACAAACACAGTTATCCTAATTCAATAATTGAACCAAAAGTACCACAATTGGACCAAACGTAACATGAAACCCTAACCCCACAATTTTACTCGATGGGAGGAACACACAAATGATGTGAAAGGCACCACTAGAGAAGGTGAGGGAGGCTGGCTGTGTGAGATAGGGAGGTTTTTGCCGTGTGTCACGCCAGAAAAAAAGGTACATCTATAATATGGAAGCGGCGCACGGCTGTGTGAAGGGGAAAAACTCACCCGAAGCCTATGCATGATGGAAGTGCACCTCGAGGTGAGGCAGGATGACGCAGGTCTGATTCACCGGAGGTGGAGGGAGAGTGCCACTGGAGAGTCCATGAAAGAGTCATCCACATAGCTATTCGGCCAGTTGGAGGAGGGGCGTGTGGTGGTTGTCCGGGCGAGAGGTAGGGCGGCGCGCGATGGTGAGCCGGAGGGAGGTGCAGGCGCTGGATGGGAATTGGCTGAAGGGGAGGGCGGCGTCGGCTGCTAGGGTTTTTGGTAGGGGGATGCTCCGCAAAAACCAAGGAGAATTTGGGGGAGGTCAGGCACAATGGGGAGAGGGGTGAGGAACAACGTAATAAATGAATAGAGAAAAAAAAATAAAAGCCAATAAAGATAATAATAATAATAATAATAATAATATAAGTAAAATAAAACCGAAATAAATGACTTAGACTAACTTGAAAATTATAAATAACAATAATAATAATACTATTGGTTTTTAAATAAATGACTCACATAAAATATTAATAACATTAATAATATTAATAAAACTGTTAAATGATATTACCCTTATTATTATTAAAGATTTTTTTTCATTTAACTCCATCATCAATTTATTTTGTGCTCAAGTATTATTCATCTTTGTTGATTAACTGCCCGTACCAGGAAGGCAACACATTTTCCCGGGGAAGCCACACGGCTTCGTCCGTGCACTGGCTGTGTGCCAGACTCTTGCAAGCCAAGAACAAGTTTACTAAATAAAGCTCTAAGCATAATTTTGTTTCAGCCCGTACCTCAACAAAAAAAATTATAAATGCAAATTAAATTAAAAGATTAAAATTAAAATTAAAATCATAACAAATAGTGAAGTCGTGGTGTGACAATTCTCCCCACCATTACACTTTTCCCCCCCAGAATGTCCCAAAATACATGGTCAACCCATGATTCCATGCAAGGCCATAAAGATACCTAAGAAAAAAAATCAATCACTTGAAGACCGAGCTTTCAGAACGCCCATGACCTGAAACATCAAAGATATCCAAACCAGAATCATCAATAAAAATAACCAACTCTAAGGAATTCACCTACAAATAGAACTACGACATGGGACACACCGATCCCTAACATAGGGATCATCAGGTCCACTCAAGACCTCCAGGAACATTCTTCAAGCATCCCAATATCTGAGGTAACCAATTATCATGGTTGAGGTCGGGAGGAGCAGAAGTAAGGGGTTGCTCCGCTAAGCGCACTTTGAAAATGGAGTCTTCCCTAACCTCATCCTATGGTAGTCTCCCAACCATATTAGTATTTTTTTCAATCATTGGTTCTCTAAAACAAAACTACTCACAAGCCCATTCAAATATTTAAAACATGCTTGACCATCCACGATCCCTCTGTTAAACCCAACCAACACAGGAGGGGATGCCGACGAGACCCACACTAAGTCTCCCCACCATTTTAAAATTTTCTATCACCACAGAACCCATGTGAGCATTCCCAGTTTACATTGAGCGATTTGAACTGAACTCTTCATCACAAACCCACCAACACAGGCTGGCCTACACTGATTATTCCAACAGTGGACAACACTCCCCTTCATGAGATGGTTTTGACAGCAGAAACCCCTAGCCTATTGGAAAACTGAATAGGCACGTGTCAAACCCACAAGACATGAGAATCTATGAAACGAGTACCATTTTGATCCATAACCGACCACAAGAAGGTTCACAAAGCATGCCTGCTGGCTTTACAAGAATACAGATTTTCCGAACCACTTTACCGCCCATATGCAATTCCCACAAACTAAGACTACAACAAGGATACATGACCATCATACCCATATCAACAAAAATGATTCCTTCAGAGGTGATACCATAATAAAAAAATATAAGCTGTCCATATCCCGTCACTATGGAAATAAGTCGGATCAAGCCCATCCCATGTCTGACGCGTTTCTGACTACACGCATGCTTCACCCTGAGACCTACGGCTGGGGCCTTGATGTTTGAAGCGTCTACCACCTCACAGTCAGTCATAAGCTGACTAAATCTGACTGGAACTTCCTCTACTGGAAATGAAACATACCTACTTCTCCTCATGTCTGAAGTAGCCACTCATCAACATACAAACTAAGAATTGCATAAAATGAATTAGAGTGTCTGATTGACCACACTAAAGATATGATATTCGGTTTTATGTCTGACACGCAACACAAACTGATGGAAGGAACACTCCAAAAACATGGCCATTCGGTTCAAACTCCTCATCAGATGAGGAACCTTCACTTCCTTAGGTACAACCATGTGATGAGGTTAGTCTTAAGGATCGCTCAAGACATCCATATTGGCAACAAAAACAGATCGATCGTCTTTTACTAGTTTAGTGTCGCTCCACCAGGCGTACTCTATACAACTTACAACACACAACTTTTGGAGTTCCTCTAAAACCAGAGACACTTCCAACATTCTCAAAGAACTCAACGATATCCAACTGACCTCGATGTCTACGAATTGTCGACAGCCCCGAGTAGAACCCATCTCCACCACTCCACTGGGAGTTTGGGCTGAGCCAAGAACCCAGAGACATGCTGGAAACCCATGGGACATTTCTAGGGTGCATATCTTGAAAAAGAAACAAAAAATAGCCTTCTAAAAATCCCAACACATCACAAAACAAACATCCACACCTCAGATAAAATTCTAGTAATTCCCATTTAAATCATCAATTCATTCTTAATGAAAAACACTCGTTTGAAAAACCAAGCACTGGACAACAAGACCAAAAGATCCTTTGAAAAAGTCTTCTTCACTATAAACTCAATTTCATTTTTCAATTTTCCAAATCCATTTGAGCACAAAATCCAATTTTAGTAAAAATCACACTTTCAAGGAAACAAGAATCATCCTTAGAAGTCAATCAATCAATCACCACTGATATTCCACGGTGCCTCGCAGGTATAAATTTTCGTACCACTCAGGCACCCATCCACACGATCCACCAACATTCCATTAATAACCTCCACATTCACATGTGGGCACCAATCAGAATACCACTAGAATGAAACAAGGCTACGCCTCTTTCAGAAAATAAAACATTCTCAATATCCAAAAATACATTTTTTTCTTCCAAAACTATTTCAAAAAGTCTTGGAAAATTTCCAAAATGCATTCCATTTCTAAAACAACACACTTCAATTTTAGAAAATCCAAGACATTGTTTTAGGAATTCAATTTCAACAAATCAAACGCCAAATTACAAAAACAAGGACCAAGAGAAATGAAGCCCAATAAACATGCCAAACACACCCAAAGATAAAATAAAAACAACACCAATTTCTGCTTATATTTTTAAAGGTAATCACTTTTGAACCAACCCAAAACTCAAGCAAGACATCAAAAACATTAACGCACCTATATGGACGACATGTGGTTATGTCTAACCCGGCTACATGGTTTAGCAGACCATGACCTAAACAAACACCAACCACTAAGAGCGTCGAACAATACTCTCTTGGGCATCACACAGATCGCTACTCCATGTGAGACCACGCGTAGTACAGGTTTACTCATATTATAATCCATCATCCACACAAACAAAGACTGAAAACATAAATCTCGGACTATCCTAGGATACTCAATGATTAGAACGAGCAAGAGTTCGCAACGGTCTTTCTGCACCTACCACTCGGGTACCGACAATCCTATCTCTGATCTACCTGACACCCCAAATAATAAGAACAAAATTCCTTTGATACCATTTTGTCATGAACCAAATCGGTTTTCCATCAAACAAACGCCCAACCCAGTCCGCAGAAAGGCCTGAAAGATGTTCCCGATCCCTACGAGATGACACAAGTGCTTGGGTATCAAAAATAAAACTTGGGAACGATTTACCCAAATATATAAATATAAAACAAATAGCAAGATGAATAAATTAAAACTAGAATCAGACCCCCAAATAGACCCTTACACCCAGTTCATATATAATGTTTACAACTTGATCTAAAATCCAAAAAGAGACTAAATGAATGGAAAAGAAAAACTCCAACTAAAACCTCTGTACAATATGAGGAGTCACATCCCCAAGCCACCACCACCAAACCAACATGAGGGTGCCAATGGAAACCCGAACAACCAATGCAATGCTTGATTCTTCAACCTAGAAAGAAAATGAAATAGGATCTACATACACCCAAAGGTGTATGTAGGGTGTGAGCCAAAAATCCCAGTAGGATGCCACTAATAAAAGCTTCCACGCATAATTATTAAATGAAAAATACATTTCCAATTTAATATATGAAAAATAAATAAATTCATAAACAATTTTAATGAAAATTGTTTTAAGGAAAACTAATTTAATGAAAACCCACTTAAATTAACACACACACACACGCACACATTCTTGGTAACCCCAACGACACACCATGTTCTGACGGTGCACGCAAAGGAAAAGAGGATCATAATACATGGGAGATACCCTAAAGATACTCGTGAGAAGTGGGACCCTAGAACATCGCATCTCAGTGAACAATGGTATAAAAATACAACAATATACATTCTCAAGCATTATCCAATACTAGGGTAACACATCCATAACCTATTAGTCTCTCAACATCATCCAAAAGTTTAGTTAGTGTTGTAGTTGTCAATCCAGCTAAGTGAATCCGGTCCTTGTACACCCACCTAGTACTGAGGCTTCCCATTTGTGCTCAATTAGTTTAAATTTCATGTCATATGTCAAACAAAACAAAAAAGGTGTTATCTCTACCCAACACTACACTCGCGCACACAAAACCCATTTAAGAAAATAATACACACACTAAAAATATCCCAAAACTGAATCTTCATCACTTACTCAACCAATTAAAAAGACTAAACAGTCAAAGAAACCACTTTCAGCATCAAACAACCCATTAAAAGAATTTATCAAACAATTTCCACACACGTCGCATGACTTTACGAATAGAAAAATTTTCACAACTTAACCTAATTTTTTTTTCAACCTTAATAATTATTTAATAAAACAATTTGAATTTTTTGTAAATAAATTTTAAAGAGAAAAACACCACTTTACACCCCAGACTGAACTAAACCCCCTTACATGACCACATGCACACAACACCACCTCAGTAACACAATATTCATCACACATGTGATTAAAGAAACCACCAACATAGTTAAAAATACCATTAAAATAATTAAACAAACTACCAGAATGTCTTTCCAACACATTTAAAAATGCATTGCATGACTAAATCACCAAAAATACACTCAAATGATCATTTAAGAAAGAATGCATACCGAAACAACACCAAAACACTAACTAAACCCATTGTAAATCCTAAATAATTATCTACACATTTTATAAAACAATAGTGAATAGTCCGACATGGGTTTTCACAGCAACAACATACTCATTTCATCTAAACGCACTAATAAACACATTAGTTCATAGTAAACCATAAGTAAAAACTAAATCACACCAACCAAACTAATTAGTAGGCTAACCTCACAAAAAAACTAACAATTAACCATAGAAGACATTTCACTAGCAAGTACACATATTATAAACATTCTACCAACTAATTTCAACTACAAATCAAACCTCATAAAAGATCGAATTCTCACTAAAACAATTAAATAAATTATATTTTAATTAATTAAACTTTCCAATTAATTATTCAAATAACAATTAAACCTGGAACCACCTACCTCAGTGAATAGAAGACTTCCCAAACTTGGTGCGCAAATTCTGTTGCACTTCAATCGCACTACAAACAAACTCAGATATCCTAAATCAATAATTGATACAAAAGTACCACAATTGGATGAAAAGTAACATGAAACCCTAACCCCACAATTTTACTCAATTGGAGGAACATAGAACTGACGTTAAATGCACCTATGGAGAAGGTGCTGGAGGCTGGTCATGTGAGATGGAGAGGTTTTGAGGGTGTGTCACGCCAAAAAAATGCCCGACCATAATATGGATGCGGCACACGGTTATGCGAAGGGGAAAAAAATCACCAGAAGCATATGCGTGGCGGATGTGCAGATCTAGGCGAGGAAGGATAGAGCTAGTATGGTTCTTCAGAGGAGGAGGAAGATCACCGCTGTAGAGTCCAAGGAAGGGTCATGCACATGGTTGTCTGGTCGGTAGGAGGAGGGGTGTGTGGTAGTTGTCCAGGAGAGAGGTAGGGTGGCCTGCGATGGTGAGTCGGAGGGAGGTGCAGGTGCTGGATTGGAATTGGCTAAAGGGAATAGCGGCGTCGGCTGCTAAGGTAGCAGGGAGGGGGTCGCTATGCAAAAACCTGGGGGAATGGGGGGAGATCAGGCACGATGGGGAGAGAAGTGTGGTAGAGTGTAAAAAATGAATAGAAAAAATATAAAAGAGAATAAAGATAAAAGAAATAAAAACAATTATATTAAATAAAAACTAAATAAATTACTTAGACCAACTTGAAAATTATACATAACTACAATAATAAAACTATTGGTTTTTAAATAAAAGACTCACATAAAATATTAATAATAATAATAATAATAATAACATTGTTAAACGATACTACCATTATTATTATTAAAGAATATTTTTTTTCATTTAACTCTATTCTCTTTTTATTTTTCACTTGATTCTTATTCAACTTTGTCAATTAACTACCAGTACCGGGTAGGAAACATATTAACCCGGTGAAGCCACACAGCTTCGTTCGTGACCTGCCTGTCTTTCGGAATCTGGGAAGCCAAACAAAGATTTATTAGAAAAAGATCTATGCTCAATTCGGGTTCAGCCCGTACCTCAACAAAAAAAATATAAAGGAAAATAAAATTATAAGATAAATATTAATATTAAAATCATTCCAAAATTGCAAAGTCGGGGTGTGATAGTTTACCCCCTATAATGTAGATCATTATAGGGTTTTTTAAACCCCCCTCAAATTTATTAAATTATAGTGGACTTTTAACCCCTCAAATTTATGACAGTTGAGGGGGTTTTTAACCCCATCTAATTCAAGAAACTAGATGTGGTATAACAACTTCCATTAATCCCTTTGATTAGAGGTGGTTTTAAACCCCCTTTACATTATAAAAAACTCATATAAATTCAAATTTTATAATATATATGTGTCTCTACGCATGTGTTTATATATATATTACATAAAAAATCTATATAAATGTATTTAAATAAATTATAAATATATGTATAAAAACATTATATAAATACTTTAAATAACTAACTATACATATAAACAAAATTGTATACATATATAAATATTGTTATATATAATATAAATGTAATTATAAATAAATTTATTCTAATATATAAAACTGACAAAAGGTTTTATAAATACTATATATTTATATGTTCATTTAAATTACCAATATATTATATTAAATTCATTTTTATTGTACATTTATATTATTTTATGTATAAAAATTCATATATATAATATAAATAAAATTAAATATACATATACATATACATATACATATATATTATAATAATATTACATACATTGTGTTATTAATATTTTATTATATATAAATTTATATATATTATATAATTATTATATATGTTTTGTAGTATACCATATTAATTATAAATTTATATAGTATATATATATCATTTAATTATATTACATATTTCTCATTATATGAATGTATTTATTTTTTTATTATATATATATATATTTACACATGATATTATAAAAATGTATTTAATATAATATATGTATAATATTAATCAAAAAATTTACAAATGTATTGTTTTCCTAAAACCAACATATAATTTTTATATTTCATAAATAGATTTAATAATAATAATAATTAATAATGTTATTGTTACACACACATATATATAGATATATCTCTATATAATAATTATATATATATATATATTAATTGTATTATATCTAAAATTATTGCAGAAATACATAAATATACACATAGAAACAAAATTAAAAATGTATTTAATATAATATATGTATAATATAAATCATAAAATTTATAAATGTATAGTATTTATAAAACCAACAGATATTTCTTATAGTTTAAAAAATAGGAGTAGTAATAATAATAATAAAATAATTATGTGTCACACACAAATTATAATGTATTTATAAATATATGTATAAATATATTTTTATGTACGCAAATATAATTATTTTTATCTATAATATATAGAGAGATATAATATATAAATATATCATAAAAAAATATATTATATATTATCAAATATTAATGTATCCAATATATTAGACTTATATTATATAAATATTTTATACTCAAATATATACATATATGTTATATATATATATATATATTATCTAATAATTTAGTTGATAAATAATTATAAATTTCTGTATATAATATGTAAAACAAAAATCGGTATAATATCGAAGGATTAGGGCTGTTCCTTCATGAACAACGGTTCCATTCCTAGTGGAGGTAATTTTTACCGTCTGGTGTTGAGGGCAGGGTGGTATAGGGGCTGTGCGTGTAGGGCTCCAGGGGTGTGGGAACAATTTGGTGATATGGGCCTCATCTCGACACCTGTGGGGTTTGCAGATGGGTGTGTCAATGTGGGGGTCTGTCATGGTGACACTAGTGTTTGGGGTGACTCAAGGTGTCTTGGGTGGTTTACCTCAGGCATTAGAGTGGTTTTCTGGGTTTCCCCATGGGTTGTTACGGTGTATGGATGAGTTGAATTGGTTTTTTTGGGTCCCAAGGATGTTGTCCTAGGGGTCTAGATTGGGTTTTTAGGGTTGTTCGGTTCCTAGAGTGGTTATTCTAGGGTGTCGGGGTGGATCTCCGGGTTATAGGGGATCTACCATGGGGGTGTCTGGGTGGGCTGTCTGGGGCATCAGGTTCATTTTCTAGGTACATGAGGGTCTTTATGGTGGGGTTTTCCTAGGGTGTCAGGGTGTCTTAGGGGGGTTTTCATGGGGGGGGGGGGTTCATGGGGGGGGGGGTGCGGTTGTCTTAGGGGGTTATCTGGTTCTGAGGGCAGTATTCTTAGGCCATCAGGGTGGTTGTCCAATCCCTATGATGGTCTATCATAGGGTGTCTGGGTTGGGTGTCCCATGTTTAATGAGGGTTCTTGTGGTGTGTGTTTGGTGTATAATATGAAAAATGGATATTTTATGGGCCTTTACACAATAACTGCACCTAAACATGGACTATAAAAAGACAACTATGGGAAGCTATACACCCTCTAATTTAGTGTATGAATTTGGGGAGGTCAAAATGACCCATTATCTGTCTATATATAGGATATTTATAGAGAATTCAAAGTCGGTTAAATCCCCTCTAAATTAACTGCCAATAAAAACAAGTTTATTATACTAGTGCTTAATCAGAAGTTCCTCTAATCAGAGTCGACAACCACTTTAGCAGCTGTTTCATATTATTTCCACTAAAGTGTTTAGAGGGGTTTATAACCCCTTCTAAATAAAAAACCATCTAATAACCATTATTTGTAGTTAGAAACAAAAACCATGACTCTATTATCTTAAAACAAAAAAATATTTGGATTGATTATCTTCTCTTTTGGGAAATAAAAATAAACCTCATAATGATTTGTATGATGTCATGATAATTTTAAAATTATTTTCTTTGAAATTAAATACAATTCATTGATAACACGTGTTATATTCAATTCATATTTTATCTTGTGTTATACCAAACACCATTTTAATCTTTCATTTCACATTACATAAACTTTCTCAATATATTTTATCGCACACAAGGTTGAGCCTTACCATAGAACAATATACTATTAATAATATTTTTTATGCTGATAGTTTTATCCTAGAAAATATAATGTCATGAATAAATAAAATTAATTAAATATTGGAAATATGGTTTACAAATGTTTTTATTATTATTTATTTTTTCACCAATTAATTATAAATAACAACAAAAACCAATTGAATACATATGAAAAAATATTATAACAAACTATTATTATGCATCCAAAGTCATTTTATTTTAATAACTTAAATTAATAAATATTAGAGAATTATGATGAATAAATATTTCTATTTATATTCTATTCAATAAAATTTTTACCATTCATCCAAAGTGCTTTCTAGAAAACAAATAAAAATCCAATTTTACGTATAAAAAGCTGTATTTTTATAAACATATATTTTCCTATTTTGATATATAGATTGTTTTAAAACTATATTTTTCATAAATGAATAAATTTTATTAGAAACAACAATCTTCATTTTTTGAAATATCAATTTCAAAATTATCTTAGGATAAGTTTTCTCTATTTTTCTAATAAATTCCATTTTTGATGAATAGTGAAAACTACAAAATTTTAATTGGATATTGATTTTTCATCTAAATAATTTTTAATGTTAAGTTATATTCTTAATTAGTTTTAAGGTCAAAATATTTAAATTAAACATCTATCAATCGAAATTATTTCATTTTAAATTTTTCCCCTTTTTCACTTTAAAACCCCACTTTCTCATCATGTTTGTGACATTAATTTGAAATTATATTCATCCAAATATATGAATATATTTTAAAAAAATGGATTCGATATTTGGAATAATAATACAAAATATTATCTAATATAGTCAAATTAATATTACAGAAATGTAATTAATGAAAATAGTTACAATTACTTATAGTGACTAAGGTAAAAATGAGTTTACATAGTAGTTAAGATTAGAATATAAGGTCTAAAAATTATGAATAACTTGTCCAAAACAAATTAGATCGAAATATTTCAACCATTATTAGCTTATTATTTAACATTGTGGGTTTTTTGAACAAAATTATATGCAATTAACACATATAAAAAGGAAAACAATGAAAAACACAAAAAATGTACCTTTCTTTATTTAAATTTCTATAATGCATTGGGGAAAGAGAAAAAACAATAGTTACCTTATAAATATTATTTTGAAATAGAAAGGATATGTTACCATAATATTATATATATAATTACTAGAGATTATATAATTACATTAAATTCTTAAGAAATGTCATCACATTGATTATTTAGTTATTAATTAAATAAACTAAATGATACTAAAAAAATTAAATGTAAGGTAAATATAATGAATTTTTTCCATTATATTGTTTAGTTTTTTTTATTATATCATGTCATGTAGATATTAAATTAATATATTTTAATTCCATTATTGTTTTTTTAAATTTTTTAATTCAAATTAAATAAATAATGTCAAAATCAACATTTATGTAATTTTATAATAAATGGTATATTATTAAATTATTTAAAATAACAAAAAGGTTTTATATTCTAAAAATTGATTTTTAGATGTTTAAACATATAAATTATGGTCCACTAAAGTACCTATCAATCATTTATAATAAAAATATTGACCAATAAATTGTAACAACATAGTTCGCATGGTTAGCGTAAAAGTAGTGTTTCTAGGCATTACATACACTTATGAAAAAGTTAATTTCTGACGCACCTGGGATTATAATTTTATTTTTTGGATTTAATATTTAAATTAATTTAATATAAAATATATAATAATTCACAAGTTAATTTAGTTATAAATATTAATTATAGATGCTGAAATATAAAATACCATAATTAAAAACGAAAATAAAAAAAATATGGAAACTTAGGAGTTAAGAAACAAAATGCCAAAAAAAGTGTATTTATTTTTGGTGGTTTGTGAGTTTATCAATGCAAATATCCCTCCCCTATATTATTTTAACTATTTTTAGGCATGTTAGGTAAGTTAGACCTCCCAATTTTAAGTGATTTTGAGTATTTACAAAAATGCCACTCCTCTACTATAAAAATGCACTCCATCTCCCCACATCTCCATACCAATCAATACTTTTAGCTCAAACTACCCCAGAAAAAAACTCACAAAAAAACTATTCTCTTAATAAAATAATAACTTTATGAATAAGTCAAACAAATGATGTTATTTGGTTCAATCCAAAAAGAGTTACACAAAGAAGAGGTAATGTTCATCAATAACTTTTTTTTCCTTCTCCAACTCCTTAAATTATTTTAATATCATGATAAAAAAATATAAGTATTAAAAATATAATGAGTTTTTTAGGTTTATTTTTATCACCTAAATCAAGAAACACTTTAATAAAATTCTTTACTAAATTGTCGATTATGTAAACTCCAGTCTACAGCATCGCGATACAAGGTTGTTCATTTTTTCATTACCACTGATCGTGGTTCAGAATAAAGATTCACATATTTTTTATATATTATACATATGATATTTATAAAATAATAATACCTTTGTAGCCAGTATGTTCTATACACCATTTTCATATCACATTTCTTAAGAGATATGCTAACATCGCTTGTTTGTGGAACAGACTATCTCATCATAAAGTGATGTGAACCATTTTCAATCATGTGTTACATGGAACGTAATAAGGGTAAATATAATGAATTTATATTTTATAAATGAAATAATTATTATATTCAAGAAATAATTAAATTTCTATAAAAATAATATATAATCTTTTTATTTCAATTTCACACACTGAAAAAGTGATAACATCGTTCGTGAATGTGTGGACTACCGACTCCATGAAGTGAAATGATTATTTTTTCATAATAACATTACAATAATCATATATATAACTATACATAATTAAATAATATGTTTTTTATGAAATAATTTCAATTCAATAAATGTAAATATTAGTTACCTTCTTTCCATAATTATCATTGATCATTGGGAACGTTACTCATGCGTACATACGACCTACCTTCTCAATGATCATAACATTGTTTAATTTTTCTTAACAATAATTAATGATTTATTTTAATAGTATAGTTTTTAATAAATATAATAAATCTTACATGATAATTATTTAGGATTTTTTTAAATAATGAACTCATTGACATTTTTCAATCTACTGATGTAAGTTTTCAAACATAGACAAATGTGTTTAAAACACCTCACGTAAACTTATTTGATAATATAATTTGATATAACATGTTTATATGTGAAATAAAAGTAATAATTGCCATGGAATTGGTTTTAAAAAGTTAAAATAACAAAATTAAGTTTATTATTCTATATGATTATTAATTAATGTGATGAATCAGACTGAAGGTAACGGTTGTCTTGTATCACAGATGGAACCAGTTGCAGTCTTTGTTTGGCCCCTACCTCCATGTGGACAACATTGATGGGCTCATGTCCTTCAAATAGGTGTCAGACACAGTGAGCAGATCCATGAGTTGCTGTTATTCATTGTTGTTACTGCATATGACTGCATATGGAAGGCCTTGAATAACATGGGTTTTGACAGCTATATGCCCCCTAGAAGGGTGGGTTGAATGCCATTTACAAGGCGATATTATCTACCTATAAAATTAAAACAGGTGTGATGAATAACACTGTTTTTGATATGATTATTCAGAAGACTCTCTATGTGCCTGGAAGGTTCAAGAATCCTATGGTGGTCAAATCTATCAGATGGATCCCACCCATCTACCCATGGTTGAATGTGAAAGTGGATGGGGCGGTAGCGGGTTCACGAGGAGCATCAGGCTGTGGTGGCATCTTCTGCACCCATCGGGGATTCGTTAAAGGTGGATTTTACCACTATATTGGAATTGGATCTTCTATTGAAGTCAAGATTTGGGCGATGAAAAAATACATCAATTATGCGACTCACCATGGATGGACACACATCTGGGTGGAATCTAACTCTACCACAATGATACAAATTTTGAAGACGCGTTCTCGGAATGTTCCTTCGAATGTGGCTCTATCATGGAGTGCTTGTCTCAGTGCTCTTGATCACTTGTAGATGGATATCACTAATGTCTACAGGGAGGAAAACCAAGTAGTAGATGTTCTTTCTAAGTGGGATATCATAGAGGTCTCATCGAGATAGTCCTTTATTACTCAAGATTTTTGTTCTCGTTTTGTTGATTTGGATATGCGTGGTGTGTGTTATTCGAGTCTTTGTAATCCCTATTACTCTACCACCTTTTCTAGTTTGTATTAATTTTATAGGGATGGGTTTTTCCCAAACCCTGAATTTTTTTGTTAATTTATGGGTATTTATAATTCCATTTGATGAAATCCCTTTCATGGGTATATCATTTCAATGTTACCAAACCGATAGGTGAGTCTTATCCTAATTTTATATCATTTAGATATTTTTTTATACACCAATATTATTTCTTAATATGTATATACTACCTCTCTCACATATTATGTCATTAATATCCAAATATTTCATGATATTATATGTTTTATTTAATTTTATTCCTTCATGGGGATTATGATTGAATGATACAAAAGTGGTGAGAGTAATTTGATACAATATCATATATTTTTTTATATTTTCATGGAATTTCCATTCATTAACCTCAACAGACCTAGTTAATACATTTCTTCCACTAATGATATGTGTTATGGATATGATCCACATTATTTATTTGACAGAATAATATTGTTCCAAATAGATTGTTATGAAACCTATTTATATTCCATAGGATGGTTATTTTTTAAGGAGTTGTTATGAAACAAGTTTGTTTTCCATGGGTTAATCATTTTTTGATGTCATTTTTATATAACATGTTTCCTTTACAAGGGTTACCCATTATTCAATGATATAGTTATGGATCTTATTTTTTTGCCATGAGTTAACCATTATTTTGATGATTAACGTGTAACGCCCCGACCCCAGCTACCCAGAGTTGGTGCATTACTTCGTAACATTGGCATGATCACAAAAGATCAAGTCTCGAAAGACCGATTAGTTTTGTAGCCTTAGAAACACTAGATACATTCGTAAACGTTACATTACATCATAAAGTGAAAAACTACAATAACAAAGTCTCCATAGTCCACACTCATATCCTCTTCTAACTATCCCTGCAGGTCATTCATAAAATAATTCTTCACATCCTGGAAAATATTAAAACATTGAAATGGGTGAGCTCAGATGCTCAGTAAGGATAACAATATTGCGGAAGCTTTCATAAATAAACATTAACATTTAAGTCAATGTATAACTAAAACAATAGCCTTTTAAACATGAACTTCAACATAATATGGAAAAAGTAAAATGAGATAATGCCATTTACTTATTCACATGGATATTCTACTGGTCGAATAATCACATGCAATATTAATAACCACTTTCATAATGATGGAATGTATAATGCCAGACATTCTGAAACATTTTGTCAAGGCCTCGGCCAAGACGTCTAAAATGATTAATGCCTCGGCCAAAACCATAAATCAAATTGGGAAAGGGCCTCGGCCAATTCCACGTCTAGTTGTCTCATGAGACCTACCGATGCATCGAGGAGCTATAGTGGGCTCCACCCGTCACTTATTAAGTCCAATGCATTCCTCATATGAATAGGTTTAAACATATCATAAACCATAACATAATCGTATCACTTAAAACATGGATAAAGGAAACATAAAATTTCCACATTTCAATCACAAGATATCAATACAACACATTAATACAATAAAAATGCTTTCAAAACCATTTTCAATACCGGAATAAAAGAAAGTTAAAACTTTGTATTTATTTTTCATTAAAAAACGCGATGGATTGTAGAGGAAGCCGAAACTCAAATAATGGTCACGGCGGTGGAGAAGTCATTGTCGCCGCATATGTACGGAAAGAAAAACATTCCCTTTTTGTCGTTTAGTAAAACACTTCGTATAAAAAAGATTCCTTTTGAATAACGTAAAAGTCAAAGGGGTTTATACACCGTATAAAAGAAAGTTGTGTATAAAACCAAATACGCCTCAATGAAAGGGGATTGAGACGAAGTCCTTAAAAAGATAATTTTTAAAATAAAATAGATCTATTATGTGTATTCACTATAGGTACACATAAAGAAAGTAAAAATACCAAATAGGACATAATAATATCATGACATAATTTGAAAGTAGGAGATTAACCCAAAGAATGGAAGTTGGGTTAAGAAATTCCCTTACCTTGTGTCCGACTTGACTCAACCATTCTTTAACCTCCTGAATAATAAACTAGAGTTAATATCTACCATTTTCAATATAATTATCATTTTTATATCACTTATTACAATATTATGAACATTATGTAATTATTTAAGTTAATAACGGTCGTTTTGTCGATTTTTGGTACTTGAGTCAACAATAAACTTCTTATAATTACAAGTTGTTTATGTGGTAGAATATCCATTATCTCCAGAATTATATTCATGATTTAGATGTCATATATATCATATATATCCAGTATATACATTCATTCATAATATTACGTAACATTTAGAGGTAAGAAATGAAATGCACCGTTCATGGAGACGGTAAGCCGTACGTACGCATGAACGCTACTTTCATTTCTATTTCGTATTTAATGGAATGAAATCATAATTATATAAAGGTATAATATAGTTCCAGTATATTATCATATATAATATCATTTACTCCATCCTTTATACATGCCACATATGGCATTAACGATTCACATCACTTTGAGGGGGCGGTAGTCCGCACTTCCTAAAATGAAATTATCGTGTTTACCCATAATGGAAATCATAAAGTATGCCATAAATGAGAAATACAGAAGCATAAGGAAGACATAAACATATTATATATCATATATAAATATAGTTTCATCTTAATGGATACCTTTGAAGGAGTTATATGAGTGTTGAACAATCATCGTTTCGTGAGGCAGAAATTCTCCATCCACAGAAACAATATGTTATTTAACCATTAGATGTAGGTGTGTGTAAGTGTAGCTCGAATACTTATTATAAAAACATCATAGTATATTGAGGATACTGGTTTTGTTACAAAAGAAATTAATAAAAAGTGTTTAGGGGGTTGGAGAAGAAAAATAAAACAAAACAACATTAGAGAAGGCATTACCTCAAAATCGGGTAACTCTTTTTTATTTGAGCCAAAGTCTTCCTTGGGAAGCGTTCTGCCCAATGTGAGGCTTCTAGGAGTAATAGGGGGAAGTTGGGAGAGTATTTGGGCATCGTTTGGCCGAGCCAAATGGCTTGAAAGTGTGAATGAGGTGGTAGAGGTGGGGGCCTTTTATAAGAGGAGAGGAGGGGCACTCTTGGAAAGTAAGGAAATTTTACATTATTATACAATTCTTTTCGGATTCTAAAGGTCCGACACTTATATAATTCGTGGATAAGGTGATAAGGGTTCTAAATCTACCCATCCAATAGTCTTTGGACAAGTGTAAGCCTTGGATTGTACATTATCTTTTCATTTTATTAAAATCGTTAAATAATGAGGTCATCGCTGCATCATAATGATGTCATAAATAATTTAATTTATTTAATGTCTAAAAATTATAAAAAAAACTATGATGTAGGAAATATTTTTAGCTTTCCAATTAATATTTATAGTCAAAAATATAACTTGTATAACCCCATGTAAAAATTGTTTTAGTAAAATATTTCATGTTTGTGTCATTTTTTACTTTAACATTAAATAAAAGGTATTTATGTCATTTCTTAACTAACGTGGCTCCATGGGGTCCCCAAGTTGACCCATGGATTGTCTTGGTCGGCCATGGCACATCCAATGAGGGTAGGACATGTGTCAAGCTCATCTCATATTATTAAAACATTATTTTTACCTTAAACTATACTAATTACCTCTAATCGCGATTAAGAACTTAAAAGTTACTATTCACCAAAAATTATTTTAATCTCATTGAACCACATTTTACTTATTAATGACAACCATGTATGTCGGATTTTTGAAAATAAAATCAGATAAGTGGTAATATTTCATTTAAACGAAAAATCAGTTATTTAACTACCACTTAGTGGTTTCACTATTCATCAAAAATTGAAGTTTTTCAGAACAATGCCAAAATTTCACCCTAAGCTATAATTGATATTACGAATTCAAAAATGATGTCTATTTTATGAAATTCAAAACATATAAGTTGAATTAATTAATTTTATAATTAATTCCCGCTGTCACAACAAATAGCGTGTTTTTAAGAAACAATTTATATCAAAAGATTGACAATTATTTATGTCCAATTTCAAAGTGAAATTAATTATAATGAACACCATTGGATAAAATGGTAAAAATATATTCTAATTATACTTTAAAACCACTAAATAGTATATCTTATCACTATAAATTATTTCGATTAAAAAAATTGTTTTAAGTATTTTTCACTATTCATAAAAATTTGGAAGTTCTCAGAAAATTACAAAAAATTCAACATAGGCTAATTTCAATATTATGAATACAAAAATGAAGTCCATTTTGAAATATAAAATTTCTATAAATTTAAAAAGTGGTTATTACTATTCATAACGACTATTTTGATTAGTTGCGGTGTGTTAGAACTCGAAGTTGCGTACAATGCAAGCTATTGCATTATTGAATGAGAAGCATATCATGGAAGCTCGGGGTGTTACATTCTACCCTCCTTCAATAAATTGCGTCCTCGCAATTTGAAATTTTTCTTTGAAAATAAAAGGTTGAAAAGAGAAAATACCTTTGTGGAAAACCCACATCGGAAATAAGTTTAATAAAATTTAGCCTTAATAAGAGGGAAAAGGAAATGAAAAAGTCACCACCCAATTATGATCTCGATTATGAGAACATTGCTGGAAATTAGAGACATATAATTGGAGGAAAAACGTAAATATTTGTAGGGAGTGATTGAGGTCATCAATCACAATCAACTGTCAAATTGAGGGCCTCAAAGCCTTCAATCTATGTTGATTTAAAATATCATCAGTTCAACAAGACATAATGTATTAGGATAACACATTTTTTGTTTTAATATCCCTTTACTAAAGTTTAAGAATTAATTTATTCATTTAATAAGAGATAGGTATATATATATTTATGCTTGACAATTAGAGTTTTAACCTTCAACCCATCTTTCACTGAAAAAGATAATAGAACTCAAAAATATTATACTTATCCTAATTTTATAAGGTTCCAAATGTTAACACATACCATTTAGATTAGTAAAATTATTTTGTAATAACCAGGGACTTCCTGTAGGCTAGTGGTAGGAAATAAAGGCATGTCTCACTATGGTTGTGGGTTCGATTCCTGCATCTTTGTTCGACGCGACGGGTTATGCCCCACCCTGCAGGTTGTCCTTTTCCTAAAACTATAGTATTATAATATTCCAAAAATAATCTTCATAATTTTTTTAACCTTAAACAATACTATCCAAAGATAACCTTAATCCACTCCAACCTTTATAGTTATCAAAAATACTTCTGTCCAACTCACAGTCCAGATTTAATGAGGAAGGTAAACATAATGAAGCTCCTTTTTTTTCTACGTAACAACATGTGAACACCTTCATCATGTATTCTTTTAAAACAATTCAACATACTGTATTACCATAAATCCTTATTGATTACATTCATGATCCCTTATTCCTTATAGAAAACTAGATATACTCCTTCTATCCAAAAATGTATACAAATCATTAATCAGTTTCAAGGATGTTAAGAATATCCAACATAATTTATCCAAATCAATCATGTCTTATTCCAAAATCACTATCTCGGTATCAGAACCATATTATGGTTTATCTTTCTCTCAACCATATATTTTTCAAAAATTTAACCTACTGTGGAGTCACTTTTCTTGGTTCCACACAATCTCAAGTCCTAGATGAAATAGTACTGCAGTACAATCCTTATATACTCCATAATTATTATAACCAGTACATCATTGATACAACACTCAAATTACAAAATTCTTTATTAACAACATAAGAACTCTAATCATTTCTCCTCATCTGTGGTAGTATCATAACTTGATTATTATCCAATAACATCATTTGGGGCATACTCTGATGATTTGAACATTGGTTTGCGTAGTGTCCCCACTCCTTGCAGATAAAACATTGTACATTTGAAACCTTTTTCTTACCCTTGCAGTCACGCACTTGGTGTCCTTTTTCTCCACACTTATAACAAACTCCCATTCCCTTCAGGAAAATTCCAAGGTGTTTCTTCCCACAATTATCACATATTGGAAAATTCTTCTTTTCCCTCATCCCTTTATCCATCATTCTCTCTTCCATCCTTTTCTTCTCTTTCATCCCTTCAAATCCATAAGACTCAGAGAATTCTCTACTTATCTTATTAACACATGATACTATTTATTCATATGTTGATAACACATGGGAGAATATTTCCCTTATAAATGTTGGCTTAATACCATGAAAGATATGATCCTTCTTACTCTTTGGATCATACGTATTGATGGAGTTCACATTCCTTCTACTGGGCACCATTTCTATACAATGCCATAAACTAGGTTAGTTTATGAATCGAAATACATAATAACAAACTTGAAAATACTTATAATAAATTGAACTATTTATGGATATAATCCATAATCATAAAAAAATGTTTTCTTTTAGTAATTATATATTCATAACCCTTCATAGTGGTTTGTAAAGAAAATGTGAATTATCCTAAGCATATCCCCCGGGAGTGTCGTAACCAAGAGTGCAGCAAGGCCTGTTGTCGTGCATCAGTTCCCGTTCGAGTCTAGCTCAAAGAGGTGTTTTCGGGTTTTACCCCTAGGTACATCTGTGCCAGAGCAGCCTCTACCTGCTCGTATCCAGATAGGGATGTATTGCTCGGAAAACTCACAAAATCTCTATAATACCAAAATTCTAGGAAGTTCTTCTATACTAATCCTTAAAGTCTATCTTTGGGCTATGTGCTCTAATCAGAGTTTATCTAAATCTAGCTTCCAAGGTTAGTACTCAACTGCCTCTGATACCAACTGTAACGCCCCGACCCCAGCTACCCAGAGTCAGTGCATTACTTCGTAACATTGGAATGATCACAAAAGATCAAGTCTCGAAATACCGATTAGTTTAGTAGCCTTGGAAACACTAGATACATTCGTAAACGTTACATTACATCATAAAGTGAAAAACTACAATAACAAAGTCTCCATAGTCCACACTCATATCCTCTTCTGACTATCCCTGCAGGTCATTCATAAAATACTTCTTCACATCTTGGAAAATATTAAAACATTGAAAGGGGTGAGCTCAGACGCTCAGTAAGGATAACAATATTGCGGAAGCTTTCATAAATAAACATTGACATTTAAGGCAATGTATAACTAAAACAAAAGCCTTTTAAACATGAACTTCAACATAATATGGAAAAAGTAAAATGAGATAATGCCATTTACTTATTCACATGGATATTCTACTGGTCGAATAATCACATGCAATATCAATAACCACTTTCATAATGATGGAATGCATAATGCCAGACATTCTGAAACATTTTTTCAAGGCCTCGGCAAAGACGTCTAAAATGATTAAGGCCTCGGCCAAAACCATAAATCAAATTGGGAAAGGGCCTCGGAAAATTCCACATCTAGTTGTCTCATGAGACCTACCGATGCATCGAGGAGCTATAGCGGGCTCCACCCGTCACTTATTAAGTCCAATGCATTCCTCATATGAATAGGTTTAAACATATCATAAACCATAACATAATCGTATCACATAAAACATGGATAAAGGAAACATAACATTTCCACATTTCAATCACAAGATATCAATAAAACACATTGATATAATAAAAATTCTTTCAAAACCATTTTCAATACCGGAATAAAAGAAAGTTAGAACTTTGTATTTATTTTTCATGAAAAAAACATGATGGCTTGTAGAGGAAGCCGAAACTCAAATAATGGTCACGGCGGCGGAGAAGTCGTTGTCGCCGCATATGTACGGAAAGAAAAAAATTCCCTTTTTGTTGTTTAGTAAAACACTTCGTATAAAAAAGATTCCTTTTGAATAACGTAAAAGTCAAAGGGGTTTATACACCTTATAAAAGAAAGTTGTGTATAAAACCAAATATGCCTCAATGAAATGGGATTGAGACGAAGTCCTTAAAAAGATAATTTTTAAAATAAAATAGATCTATTATGTGTATTCACTATAGGTACACATAAAGAAAGTAAAAATACAAAATAGTACATAATAATATCATGACATAATTTGAAAGTAGGAGATTAACCCAAAAAATGGAAGTTGGGTTAAGAAATTCCCTTACCTCGTGTCCGACTTGACTCAACCATTCTTTAAACTCCTGAATAATAAAATAGAGTTAATATCAACCATTTTCAATATCATTATCCTTTTTATATCACTTATTACAATGTTATTAACATTATGTAATTATTTACGTTAATAACGGTCGTTTTGTCGATTTTTGGTACTTGAGTCAACAATAAACTTCTTATAATTACAAGTTGTTTATGTGGTAGAATATCCATTATCTCCAGAATTATATTCATGATTTAGATTTCATATATATCATATATATCCAATATATACATTCATTCATAATATTACGTAACATTTATAGGTAAGAAATGAAATGCACCGTTCATGGAGACGGTAAGCCGTACATACGCATGAACGCTACTTTCATTTCTATTTCGTATTTAATGGAATGAAATCATAATTATATAAAGGTATAATATAGTTCCAGTATATTATCATATACAATATCATTTAATCCATCCTTTATACATTCCACATATGGCATTAACGATTCACATCACTTTGAGGGGGCGGTAGTCCGCACTTCCTAAAATGAAATTATCGCGTTTACCCATAATGGAAATCATAATTTATGCCATAAATGAGAAATACAGAAGCATAAGGAAACCATAAACATATTATATATCATATATAAATATAGTGACATCTTAATGTCCACCTTTTAAGGAGTTATATGAGTGTTGAATAATCATCGTTTCGTGAGGCAGAAATTCGCCATCCACAGAAATAGTATGTTCTTTAACCATTAGATGTAGGTGTGTGCAAGTGTAGCTCGAATATTTCTTATAAAAACATCCTAGTATATTTAGTATACTGGTGTTGTTACAAAAGAAATGAATAAAAAGTGTTTAGGGGGTTGGAGAAGAAAAATAAAACAAAACAACATTAGAGAAGACATTACCTCAAAATCGGGTAACTCTTTTTGATTTGAGCCAAAGTATTCCTTGGGAAGAGTTATGCCCAATGTGAGGCTTCTAGGAGTAAGAGGGGGAAGTTGGGAGAGTATTTGGGCAGAGGTTGGCCGAGCTAAATGGCTTGAATGTATGAATGAGATGGTAGAGTTGGGGGCCTTTTATAAGAGGAGAGGAGGGACACTCTTGGAAAGTAAGGAAATTTTACATTATTATACAATGCTTTTAGGATTATAAAGGTCCCAAACTTATATAATTCGTGTCTAAGGTTATAAGGGTTATAAATCTACCCATCCAATAGTATTTGGACAAGTTTAAGCCTTAGATTGTACATTATCTTTTCATTTTATTAAAATCGTTAAATAATGAGGTCATCGCTGCATCATAATGATGTCATAAATAATTTAATTTATATAATGTATAAAAATTATAAAAAAAATACTATTATGCAGGAAATATTTTTATATTTCCAATGAATATTTATAGTCAAAAATATGACTTGTATAACCCCATGTAAAAATTGTTTTAGTAAAACATTTCATGTTTGTGTCATTTTTTACTTTAACATTAAATAAAAGGTATTTATGTCATTTCCTAACTAAAGTGGCTCCATGGGGTCCCCAAGTTGACCCATGGATTTTCTTGGTCGGCCATGACACATCCAATGAGGGTAGGACATGTGTCAAGCTCATCTCATATTATCAAAACATTATTTTTACCTTAAACTACACTAATTACCTCTAATCGCGATTAAGAACTTAAAAGTTACTATTCACCAAAAATTATTTTAATCTCATTGAACCACATTTTACTTCTTAATGAAAACCATGTATGTCGGATTTTTGAAAATCAAATCACAGAATTGGTAATATTTCATTTAAACGAAAAATCAGTTATTTAACTCTCACTTAGTTGTTTCACTATTCATCAAAAATTGAAGTTTTTCAGAACAATGCCAAAATTTAACCCTAAGCTATAATTGATATTCTGAATTCAAAAATGATGTATATTTTATGAAATTTCAAACATATAAGTTGAATTATTTAATTTTATAATTAATTCCCGCTGTCACAACAAATAGCGTGTTTTTAAGAAACAATTTATATCAAAAGATTAACAATTGTTTATGTCCAATTTCAAAGTGAAATTAATTATAATGAACATCATTGGATAAAATGATAAAAATATATTCTAATTATACTTTAAAACCACTCAATAGTATATCTTATCACTATAAATTATTTTGATTAAAAAAATTGTTTTAAGTATTTTTCACTATTCATAAAAATTTGGAAGTTCTCAGAAAATTACAAAAAATTCAACATAGGCTAATTTCAATTTTAGGAATACAAAAATGAAGTCCATTTTGAAATATAAAATTTCTATAAATTTAAAAAGTGGTTATTACTATTCATAACGACTACTTTGATTAGTTGCGGTGTGTTAGAACTCGAAGTTTCGTACAATGCAAGCTATTGCATTATTGAATGAGAAGCGTATCATGGAAGCTCGGGGTGTTACAAAAGGATGTTCAAATGATGGTGAAATGAATTCTATTTTTTATTTATTAATTATTCGGCCCATGGAAATCATAAATGATGTGTGTGCCTTGATAGTATCTGGTGAGTTTATTATAACCTAAATAATTTGTGTGCCCAAATAACCCTCCAATTCATTGGGTTGTGATTATGTTCTGTAGAGAATTATATTAGAATCAAATCCTATAGTTATTCTAATTTGAAGGGGTTTAATACATATTTGGTAAAGGATTTATGAGATGCCCTTCTAAGACAAAACATTTTTTCTTTTTTCTTTTTATGGGATTATGATGTTTCATTATATCAATATTGATATTTCATGGAGAATTATTATTGATTTTTATGAATCTTCCCTTTTTCAAACACCGATGCCATGTTTTCATGTTGGATGATGCATGTATTTATCCTTATAAATATTCATTGTTTATATTCATGAACCTTGATTATGTCATCATACCCTTATGTTCATCTTATGATCACTGATGAAATCCATTTGTAAATGATTACACATTACATTATTGAGAATTTGGGGTCACACTTCTTATATTTATTTTTCCAATGTTATTAAATAATGATGTTAAATTAATTATTTCTATATGGTTATTCATGTGAATGATAATGATGTATTAATGTTAAAAACAAAATATGGGTTGTGTGGGAGAAATGACCATTTAAGGTCATGTGATTTTTTAATATATGATTTATCCTAATTCATTAAATCCATAAACTGAAAAGTTACTCAACATTATAAGTGATCTAATTTACAATTTTTATATTATAAGGTTTATATGGAAAAAATTTGGTAACAATTATTTACATCAAATCCAGATATGTAATGATTATGTTTTCAGCATAGGTTCCAACATTTGGGACATGGGATATTATAGAGGGAATGAAATGTCAGTTACAATAGATTTGGATATTAGGTTGTTATCATATCAAGTTATATTAAGTGTTATGGATAGTATTAGAGTTTAGTGTTAATAGGGCGATCATAAGTTCTAATTCCAAGACACCGAATTTGAGGGGTTTTAATAATTTTTAGAAAATATAAGTTATTAATTAAATTATAGGATACACTTTATTTAGTGGGTGTATATATAAACATTTAGATTAATGTGAATTTTTCTTTTACTTTTTGTAGAAATAAATTTTAATGTATTGATAACCATTACAATTTAGATGATCTTAGATATAGAGAAAATTATGGAAACACAAGTATTATAATATAGATAACCATAGAATTTAAAAGTGATTTTTTTAATAATGGTTAAAGTTATTTTAAAATAGAATATATATTTTTTATTCTTAAAATATGGACAATTTGAGACAAACATTGAGGTTAAAACACTCTTAGAGGCTAATTTGGTTGTTAGGGATATAGTTATATCTAATGATTCAGTTTCAACTTTGGGTATCACAGTTTAATTTTGAATATTTATTTATCATATAAAGATTTATACATTTTTGGAAGTATATTACCATGTTCTGATCAATTTTGGTTTGGTTAATATTTAATGTTAATAGTAAAATATTTTTATACCTTTTATTATTTTGAGGTCCTCTAAAATTTATTTTATTATGTTAGGAGTTAAAAATCATATTGAATAAACATTGGCTGGAAAAAAAATATTTTGGTAAAATTGGGTAAAAAATGAAATATCACTTGTCAAGTTAGTATATTTTGTTATGCTTTCATTCTATACGATGAAGCAATCCATCAAATTTTGGAAAAGGATATTGAAATAAAATTTCCTAAAATTACAATATTTTTTTGATGATATAAATTTAATTTTCCATACATATTTGGATGGTTGTTTTGTTTTATTTGGTTTCCTCTCACCATATTCTCTAATACTCTCTATTAGACCATGGTAATTAGTTTTTCCTTCCAAATCCATTTTTAATTTCCAATCAATTCTCTCCCTATGTAGAATCATATATATGAAAAACATAATGTCACCTTTATGTTTCCCTCTTTCCCTTTATAATGGATTTTTTCGTTGTTTAATTTGTAAGATATGGGTTAAAATAATATAATCTCAAAAAATGTTAATCTTTTGATAACCAAGATGTCTTTTAGGAGTGAAAATCATTTTAAAGGTGTATGATTTAACATCCTGATATTTTATGAAACATCTTGTTCTAAATGAATTTAAATTCATTGATTTCATTTTTTACACATAATTAGATGTTTATATTTTCTTATACTCAACACCACATTTATTGTTCCTTGAACATAACATCAAGTTTCAGTTTTAAATTTTGTTACTTGTAAGGATGAGTTTTAACATACAACAATATAGTATTAATATTTTCATTTAACATGATAGTTATAACATAGATGAAGGAATGGAGGGACTAAATAACATTAACCAAATTTGAAAAATATGGTTTAAACAAGATTATATAATGATTTCATTAGTTTCTAATTAATTCTGAATGAAAATGAAACCTAGTGAAAATGAAGAAAATTTTTTATATAAAAAACTATTTTTATGTTCCAAAAGTCATTTTATCTTACTAAATTGAATTAATTATAATTATTAAACGATATTAATGAAACATATATAGTATATATGTCATATATGATTTACCATTAATCATACTTGTTTTCGACGAATGATATAAGAATCCAATATTATAGATAAATGTTGTATTTTTTTAAAGGAAGTGTTTCCACCTTTTGAAGGTGCAGTTTGTTTGAAAATAAATTTACTCATTTATAAATTTGAAATAAACGTAATTTTAAAAATTTTAATTGTGAAAAATAATGAATTTCAATTGAAAATTGGATTTTCAGATATATAATTTATATTTTTAATTTATATTTTTAATTTCTTTCAATGTCTAAATAGTTCAGTTATACTTATATTAATCCTATATAGTTCATCTAGATAAATTTCATATCGAATTATGGTATTACAATGTTGTGAACTTTTTAACTTTTTCACATTAAATACCTTACTAATAGTCACATTTTTGGGATTTCTTTTATATTAAATTCACCAATATTAGGAATTGAATTTGTAAAAATGTATTCAATTTTTAAAATCATCATAATTTATATTTTTAACAAATGAAATCTTAATTAATTACCAATGTCATTAGTGAAACTAATAAAAATTAATTATAGTGGTTATGGTAGAAACGAGTTCAATTAGTGGTTATACATTGAATATAAGGTGTAAAAATGGCCAAAATAATTTCCAAAATCCATTTGATGGACATAGTTTAACTATTAAGACCCTATTCACGAATGTTTTGAGTTATTGGGACAAAATTACCTTAAAGATACACATATAATTATTTAAATAATGAAAAAATTACCTTCTTTCTTAATGATTCTATTAATATTTAGAGAATGAAAAAATACATAGGTTCAGTTATAAAAATTATCTCCGAGGATAAAAGAATTTTTGTTATAATAATAATAATTTATCTTTAGTTTTTATAGATGATAAAATTTAATTTAATTTATAAGAGATTACAACTATTGAATTATTAAGTAATTAATAAAATAAAATAAATGATACTAACAATATTAAATGTGATTTCCATAGAATTAACTTTTGTGTTACATTATTTTATTATATTAATATATCATGAAACACTAGTTTTAAACATAAAATATTTTAATTCCATTTTTGTATTGATATTATATTAACTCAGTTTAATTAAATAATGTTAAGATTTACATTAATGTTATTATCTAAAAAATGATATTCTGTTAAAAGATTTATCAATTTGAAAAATATAATACTATCCTAAAATTTAAATTTAAATTTAAATAAATATATAATAATTTCTTTTATTGGAACAATTTATCTTATAATACCATTATTATATAAAAAACTCAGTATCCTAGATATAATTATATTTTGCAGGTTACATTTATGACCAAAACCCACACATATATACATAAAATGGTTTATAAAATCATCGTTCATCTATACAGTGGACTACACCCTCGTGACACTATGTCGTTCATTTTTCTCTTACCACCTCTCAAGTTTCATCATAATGATGAACATAATATTTATATATGATATATGATTTTTTTACAAAATATAACTTATGTATTCATTATACCACATACACAATTTTTTTATTCAATTCTGTAAGGTATATGATAACATCACTCATGTGAATGGCTAACTACAACCTCGTGAAGTAATGTAAAGAGTTTTACACTAACGTGTTACATCAGAGGTATCAAGGGAATGTATAATGAATATATTTGATTTAAATTAAATAATTGGTATATTAATTAAATAACAATATTTTTGGATGTATGATATATCATTTTTTTAAACTTTCACACACTGAAAAAGCAATAAGGCAGATCGTGGACCTGTGGAATACCACCTCCTCCAGGTGATGTTATTTTTCATTTTTTATAACCCAAAAAAATGAATGATATATATAATTATATACAATTAAATTATATATTTATTATGATATAATTATCATTATATAAATTTAAATGTTTCTTTATTACTTTCCAAAATGATCGTCAAAAATTGTGAACATTACTCATGTGTACATTCGACCTACCATCTCCATGATCATAACGGCGATTATTTTTCCATTACCGTATTTATTATTGAAATTAAGTGTATAATTGAGAAATAAGTATGATAATATTTTTATGATTATTATTTTTTATATTTTAAAATAATTAACTCATTTTCCTTAGTGGACCAACCAAAGTAAGTTTTGACACATAAGCCGAATATGGTCAAAACAATTGACATTAAATTATTCAATTAAGTAATTTTATATTAAATATTAATAATAGAAATAAAATTAGTCATAAATGTAACATCCCAAGTAAGTAATGAATAATAGATATTCTTATATATTACTATTCATGAATTATATAGTGTTTTAGAGGCTTAAAATTAGAATAAATCCAATCTTAAGCATGGAATACACTAATATTTTTAAAAGATTGTTTTACTTCCTTTTGATGGAAAACCATTTTTAAATAAAACTTTTGACAATTTTTTAAGCTCTATTTGTCAAAATAAACTTATTCTTTATGATTGGGACATTGAAATTTACCTTGGGTTAATTTTTGGTATTTTTCTGACAATGTTCATTTTTTAATGAATAGTGAAAAATACTGCATTTTACATCAAAAATGCTTTTTCATCTAATTTAATTATATGGATATATTATCTTCTTAATTGGTTTTAAAGTTTAAATAGAATTTATTTTTACCATGTAATCCAATGGTGGTCATTGGGATTAATTTCCCTTTGTAATTAGGCATAAATGAGTGCCAAACTTTTCATAGATATTGTTTCTAAAAAACCCGCTATTTGTTTTGACAACGAGAATTATTTTTAAATTAATTATTGGAATTTCTGTGTTTGTAATTTGGTAAAATGGATTACTTATTTTTAATCATAATGTAAAAATTATGTAATTAATAATCTTTTGTTTTTGGACTTTGGGAATAGTAATGATGGTAATTATAGTTAATTATCTTGATTAATTAGTAATCGTGTAGTTGAGGATAGTAAAATAATATCATAATAATAAAAAATGACCAAAAAATGTGTCCTAATACTACTGGTTGTGTCATGTATTACCATGGTATTACTTGTGCCAAACTTGGGGACCCCATGGAATCACATTTGTGTGATAATGACTTTTTATCTTTTTATTTTTAAAGAAAGTTAAATATAAAAAAGAATGTATCACCTGAGTAAAACATTTTTAATTTTATCTACATAAATAATCTATTGGACTATAAATATTCATTGGAAATATAAAAAGATTTCCTACATCATAGAATTTATTTTATAATTTTAAGACATTAAATAAATTAAATTATTTATGACATCATGATGATGCAGCGATTAGCTCATTATTTAACGATTTAAATAAAATAAAAAGATAATGTAAAATCTAAGGCCTACACATGTAAAAAACCTATTTGATGAGTTTTTGTCGAACCCTTATCACCTTATCCTATAAATAGATCAATGTGTGACCTTTAAAATCTGAAACTCATTAGAAAATAATGTAACATTTTATACATTTCCAAGAGTGCCCCTCCTCTCCTCTTATAAAAGGCCCCCACCTCTACCACCTTACCCACACCTCTCAAGGCTTTGGCTCGGCCAAACCCTACCCATTTAATCTCTACACATCCCTATAGTACTACTATAAGCCTCACTTTGGGCAGAAGGCTTCCCAAGGAATCCTTTAAGCTCAAATAAAAAAGAGTTACCCGTTTTTAAGGTAATGTCTTCACTTGTGTTCTTTTGTTTTATTTTGCTTCTCCAACCCCATAAAATCTTTTTATTCATTTCTTTTGCAAAAAATATAGTATATTCAATATACATGGATTTTTTTATAATATTATTTCTAGCTACACTTACACACACCTACATCTAATGGTTAATGAACATACTATTTCTGTGGATGGTGAATTTCTGCCTCACGAAACGATGATTGTTCAATATTATTCTAACACCTTCAAAGGTGGCCATTAAGATGTCACTATATTTATATATAATATATTATATGTTTATGTTTTCCTTAAGCTTCTGTATTTTTCATTTATGGCAATCCTTTATGGCTTCCATTATGGGTATACGCGATATCTTCATTTTAGGAAGTGCGGACTACCGCCCCCTTAAAGTGATTTGATTCATTAATGCCAAATGTGGGAAGTATAAAGGATGGATTTAATGATATTATATATGTTATTATACTGTAATTATAATATTACTTTATTTCATTATGATTCCATTGCATAAAATATGAAATAGAAATGAAAGTAGCATTCATGCGTACGTACGGATTACCGTCTCCATGAACGGTGCATTTCATTTCTCACCTCTAAATGTTATGTAATATTATAAATGCATGTATATACTGGATATATATGATATATATGATATCTAAATCATGAATATAACTCTTGATATATTTTATACATGAACAAATTGTAATTATAAAGATTTTATTTTTGACTCAAGTACAAATGATCGTTAAAATGACCGTTATTAACTTAAATAATTACATAGTGTTCATGACATGGTAATAAGTGATATAAAAGGAATAATGAACTTGAAAAATGTTATTAAGCAAGTAGAAATTAACTCATGTTTATTATTCATGAGATTAAAGAACGATCGAGTCAAGTCGGATGCGAGGTAAGGGAACTTCTAAACCCAATTTCCATTCTTTGGGTAAATATCCTACTTTAAAATTATGTCATGATATTATTATGTCACATATTGTATTTATACTTTCTTTATGTCTAAATATAGTGAATACACATAATAGATCTATTTTATTTAAAAAATGATCTTTGTAAGGGACTTCGTCTCAATATCCATTCATTGAAACATATTTTGTTTTATACACAACTTTCTTTTATACAGTGTATAAACCCCTTTAACTTTTATTCTTATTCAAAAGGAATATTTTTTTTATACGAAGAGTTTTACTAAACGACAAAAGGAATGTTTTTTTCGTACGTATGCGGCGACAATGACTTCTCTGCCGCTATGACCATTATTTGAGTTTTGGATTCCTCTACAATCCATAACCTAACTTCTTTTAAAAAATGAAAAATAAATACCATGTATTACTTTTCTTTTATTTTGGTATTGAAAATGGTTTTCATAATGTTTTTATTATATCAATGTGTTGTATTGATATCTTGGGATTGAAATGTGGAAATGTTATGTTTCCTTTATGCATGTTTTACGTGATACGATTATGATATGGTTCTTGGGCATTGTTATGAAGATGGGTGGTTCCGTGATAAACTAAGGGCGGGTGAGCCCGATATAGCTCTCCAATGCATTGGGTAACACGAATGAGTTAAACCTTAAGGTTTCTCCGAAGAGATTTAGGGAATATACTGTGATGAGTATTCCAAACGTAACCAAGAGGGTTACTCCCTATGTAAGAATGTTATGAATGCCTCAAGTTACCTTTATGTCTTATGATTTCTATGATTTATTCATGATTTGATGATGTATGTTAAAGTGATTATGTTTTATGAGTAAAGTATGATTTCATACATGGACTAATGGTTTCAATTTGTACTTTTATATCCCTTATTGAGCTTTTTATTCTCATCCCAAGTTTTTGAAATGTTTTCACAGGTCAAGAGAAAGGTACATGATGTGATGATAGTGTCAAGGAAGTGTCAAGAAAGAATCCATGTTTTATTTTAATTTTTTTTCCATTGATGGGAAAAATGAGTACTATCTTTTATGTAACCACTTTGTTTAAATGTGGAATGTAATGCATTTTTTATGATATAATTCTTTAAAACTCTAAACCTGAAAAGATCCTCAACGTGTATTCTTGAAGTAACTCAAGATTAAGTAATGTTTAATGTTGGGGCCTTATAGTTGGTATCAGAGGTCGGTTTAGATAACTTTATGAGTTAGAATTATATTTAATGATCATCCAAAAATATTTTTTATGGTCAAATTGAAATGATATAGAATTTGAAGATTACCATGTTGCTTCATCTAAGACATGTTTGTTCAGAATGGTTTTCCACAGAGGAAATAGGGAAGTAGTTCTAGGAAGGCATACAGAAGGAAATGACCTTCCGAATCAGCATCCTGAGATAGTCGTAATTGGAACTGAACAGTTTTTTACAGTAATGGTGCATTTGAATCAAGCGATAAATATGTGTGGTATCGATTCACGAGATCAGCCAGATCAACCACAGAGGAACATGTCAGCGGTGGAACATTTCAAGAGGAAACATCCCCCATCATTCAGAAGATCATCTGACCCTGTGCAAGCTGAAGAGTGGATTAAAGCACTGGAGAAGATTTTCGATGTCATGGGGTGTTCAGACAATCAAAAGGATAGTCTTTCTATTTACCGTTTGGAGGGTGAAGCAAATCAGTGGTGGTCGATGGTTAAAAATATCAGGGACGCTGATGAGATTGATGCTCTCGACTGGGATGAATTCAATGGTATGTTTCTTGAGAAGTATTTTCCTAAGGCTGTTCAACTTAGGATGGAAAAACTATTCTTGGAATTGAGGCAAGAGGAAGACTCAGTGGCTGCTTATGAAGAAAGGTTCACTCGATTGGCAATGTATTCTCCAAATTTTATCCGAGACCTTGATAGTAAAATCAATCATTTTTACTCAGGATTAAAGCCAAAATATCGAAGGGAATTAGATTTTCGTGAGTTCAAAAGTTATGAAAAGCTTTTTTGATGTGCTGAGAAGGTGGAAATGGAGTTTTCTGATGATCAAGTGTTCTATAACAACCAATAGAAGAAGAGACCGAGGTGGAAGGAGAAAGGGAAGAATTCTTCAAAGAGGTCTGACGGTAAGAAAACTAAGTATCCATTTTGTGATAAATGTGGTAAAAGGAATGCTGGGGAATGTCTTTTGAATTCTGGGAAGTGCTGCCGATGCAATAAGATGGGACATAAGGCTCATGATTGCACTGAAAAAGATAAGGGTGATGGAAAGACCAAATTTGACTTACATTTAGTGAAATGTTTTAAGTGCATTGAGATGGGTCACTATGAAAACGAGTGTTCGAAAAAGAGCTCGAGTGATGGGAAGTAGTTAAACTACAAGCAGAAAGAGGTGGTGAAATCCTTTGCAACTACTTCAGTAGATGTCGGTCCATCAAATTAAGTGGTATCAGGTAATTTGTTTGTTTTTTCAGATTATGCCAGTGTGTTGTTTGATTCAGGGTCTACACATTCTTTCATCTCTAAAAACTTTTCTAGTAAAATGGGAATACCATCTCAAGAAATGACTCCTGAAATTGTGGTAAAAACACCTGGGGGAAATGTTGAGGCAAAAATAATTTATAAGAATCTTCCTATCCTTATCCGTGGAAAGAACCTACATGCAAACCTTATTGTTTTACCTTTAGTAGAGTTTGATGTTATCTTGGGTATGTATTGGCTCTCTATTTACCATGCTAAGATTGACTGTAGAGATAAAGAAGTTTCTTTTCAGAAAGACTTTTAGTTTGTGTACAAGAATGAACCCTTACTCTTGATAACATATCAAGAGGTCGAGAAACTTGTAAAAAATGGAAATGAATGTTACCTTGTACATATCGTTGAAAACAAGGGAACTATTCAGATTAATGATGTACCAGTGGTAAATGAGTATACTGATGTTTTTCCTGATGAGTTTCTTGGAATAATACCGGATCAGGAAGTTGAATTAACTGTTGAATTAGTTCCTGATCCTAAGCCCATTTCAAAACCCCCTTATCGAATGATTCAAACTGAACTTTTATAGTTGAAGGAGAAATTTCAAGATTTATTAGAGAAAGGTTCCATTCGAACTAGAACATCACCATGGGGTGATACGATGTTATATGTTAAAAATAAATATGGTTCTCTGAGACTTTTCATTGATTATAGAGCCTTGAATAACATCATTGTTAAGAACAAATATCCTTTTCCTCATATCGATGATTTGTTTGATCAGCTCCAGGGAGCTCAGTATTTTTCAAAGATTGACCTAAGATCGGGGTACCATCAGTTGAAGGTAAAGGAAGCAGATATTCCGAAGACCGCATTTCATACAAGACATGGCCATTATGAATTTGTAGTAATGAATTTTGGGCTAACCAATGCACCTGCTGTATTCATGGACCTTATGAATAGAATTTTCCATGAGTTCTTGGATAAGTTTGTGGCGGTTTTCATTAATGATATTTTGGTGTTTTCTAAAAGTAAAGAGGATCCTGAAAGACATTTAAGGGTTATTTTGAAAACCTTAAAAGAAAATAAATTGTATTGGAAATTCAGCAAGTGTGAGTTTTGGTTGCAACAAATTGCTTTCCGTGGTCACATTGTTTCTAAAGATGGGATAACTTTTGATCCTGAAAAAACAAAGGTTGTTGAAGAATGGCCAAGACCCACAAATGTAACTGAGATTTGTAGCTTCCTTGGTTTGGCAGACTATTACCAAAGGTTTGTTAGAAATTGTTCATGGTTATTTAGTCCAATGACTAAGCTTACCTGGAAGGGTGTTAAGTTTATCTAGAGAAAAGAATGTGATGATTATTTTCAGGAACTGAAAAAAAGATTAGTGAATGCTCCAGTTTTGGCACTACCTTCCAGGAATGGTGAGTTTGTTATCTACAGTGATGCTTCATTGAAAGGACTTGGTTGCGTCCTAATGTAGAATGACCAGGTAATTGTTTATGCTTCACGATAGTTGAAACCTCATGAGGTAAATTACCCTACACATGATTTGGAATTAGCTACTGTTGTTTTCGATTTAAAAATTTGGAGGCATCATTTGTATGGAGTAAAGTGTGAAATATATACCGATCATAGAAGTTTAAAGTATATATTCACTCAGAAATAATTTAACATGAGACAGAGGAGATGGCTAGAATTAATCAAGGATTATGATTGTACAATTCATTACCATACAGGAAAAGCAAATAAATTGGTTGATGCTTTGAGTCGAAAAAGTAATGCTTTATTAACAATGTTGCGTTTGGAATGTGAACTTTTGGTTAAGGATTTGATGAACTTTGGCATAGATGTTTTTGGTGTAGGATGTCCTTCTGTTTTGTTTCAGGTATCAATGAAATCTTGTCTATCATAAAGAATTAAGCAAGCATAAAAGCAAGACAGTGAGTTGCAGAAAAAGGTAGAGCTAGTTTAGAAGGGTAAGTTTCCTGAATTCAACATTGATAATGATTGTGTTTTGAGATTTGGGAAGATATTGTGTGTGCCTTGTGATTCACAGTTGAAGAGATAGTTGTTATGTGAAGCTCATAGTTCTCCATTTTCAGTTCATCCAGGCAGTACTAAGATGTATAGATATCTTCAGGAGTATTACTGGTGGGACAAAATGAAAAGGGATATTGCTGATTTTACTGTGAAGTGTTTGACTTGTAAACAGATAAAAGCAGAGTAGTAGTTACCGAAAGGGATGCTTCAGCCTTTACCAGTAACATAGTAGAAATGGAAGAATATATCAATGGACTTAGTTGTGGGATTGTAGAAGACACCTCGAGGTAATAATTCAATCTGGGTTATTGTAGATTGCTTGACTAAATTTTATCATTTCCTTACTATACGAGATACTTTTTCCCTAGATCAACTTTCTCATTTGTATCTTAAAGAGATATTCAGGTTACATGGAGTTCCCCTCTCCGTTATATCTGATCATTATCCCAGGTTTACTTCTAACTTTTGGAAAGGATTTCAGAAGTCGTTGGGTACTGAATTAAATTTTAGTACAGCTTTTTATTCTCAATCAGATGGGAAGTCAGAAAAAACAATTCATACTTTGGAAGATATGCTACATTCTTATTCAATGGATTGTCAGGGATGTTGGGACCAACATATTTATTTGATTTAATTTTAATATAATAACAGTTTTCATTCCAGTATACAGATGACACCATTTGAGGCATTATATGGGAAGCGGTGTCGAACTCCAGCTTTCTGGGATGAAGTGGGAGAAAGGAAGTTGATGGGGTTGGAATTGGTAGGAGAGTTGGAAGAAAAAGTTTAGCTAATACAGAAACACATGAGAACAGCTCTGAGTTGGCAGAAGAGTTATGCGGACAACAGGAGGAAGGATCTCTCTTTTTAGTTAGGTGATCATGTTTTTTCTCAAAGTTTCACCATGGAAAAGTGTGATGCGATTTGGTATGAAAGGAAAGCTGAGTCAAAGGTTCATTGGACCATATGAAATTTTGGAGAGAGTTGGATCAGTTGCATACCGAGTGGCTTTACCTCTGAGTTTATCTCAGGTACACAATGTTTTTCATGTTTCAATGTTAAGGAAGTACATGCCAGATCCATCTCATGTTTTGAGTCCAGAGGTAGTTCAGCTGGAAGAGAATATATCTTATGAGGAACAACCAGTCCAGATTCTTGACCATAGGGAGCATGTGTTGCGTAATAGGTTGATTCATCAAGTAAAGATTTTTTGGAAAAACCACATGAGTGAATAGGAAACATGGGAATCTGAAAATGCAATGAGGGATAAATACCCCCACTTATTGGATATGTAAATAAATTGCGGGGACAGAATTTTCTAAAGGGGGGAAGGATGTAACATCCCAAGTAAGTAATGAATAATAGATATTATTATCTATGTCTATTCATGAATTATATAGTGTTTTAGAGGTTTAAAATGAGAATAAATCTAATCTTAAGCATGAAATACACTAATATTTTTAAAAGATTGTTTTATTGCCTTTTGATGGCAAAACATTTTTAAATCAAAATTTTGAAAATTTTATAAGCTTTTTTTGTCAAAATAAACTTATTATTTATGATTTGGATATTTAAATTTACCTTGGGTTAATTTTTGGTATTTTTTTGACAATGTTCATTTTTTAATGAATAGTGAAAAATACTGCATTTTACATCAAAACTGTTTTTTCATCTAATTTAATTATATGGATAGATTATCTTTTTAATTGGTTTTAAAGTGTAAATAGAATATATTTTTACCATGTAATCCAATGGTGGTAATTGGGATTAATTTCACTTTGGAATTGGGCATAAACAAGTGCCAAACTTTTCTTAGATATTGTTTCTAAAAAACCCGCTATTTGTTTTGACAACGAGAATTATTTTTAAATTAATTATTGAAATTTCTGTGTTTGGAATTTTGTAAAATGGATTACATATTTGGAATCATAAGGTCAAAATTATGTAATTAAGACTCTTTTGTTTTTGAACTTTGTGAATAGTAACGACGATAATTATCGTTAATTATCTTGATTAATTAGTAATCGGGTAGTTAAGGATAATAAAATAATATCATAATAATAACAAATGAAAAAAACATGTGTCCTAATTCTACTGGTTGTGTCAGTTCTGACCATGGTATTCCTTGTGCCAAACATTGGTTCCCCATGGAATCACATTTGTGTGATAATGACTTTTTATCTTTTTATTTTTTTAAAAAGTTAAATATAACGAAGAATGTATCACCTGAGTAAAACATTTTTAATTTTGTCTACATAAATGATATATTGGACTATAAATAGTAATTGGAAAGATAAAAATATTTCCTACATCATAGTATTTGTTTTATAATTTTTAGACATTAAATAAATTAAATTATTTATGACATTATGATGATGCAGCGATTACCTCATTATTTAACGATTTAAATAAAATGAAACGATAATGTAAAATATAAGTCCTAAATAGGTAAAAACCTATTTAATGAGTATATTTCGAACCCTTATCACCTTATCCTAGAAATAAATCATTGTGGGACCATTAAAATCTGAAACTCATTTGAAAATAAAGTAACATTTTATACCATTCCAAGAGTCCCCCTCCTCTCCTCTTATAAAAGGCCCCCACCTCTACCACCTTACCCAAACCTCTAATGATTTTATCTTGGCCAAACCCTGCCCATTTAGTCTCTAAACATCCCTCTCTTACTCCTAGAAGCCTCACTTTGGGCATAAGTCTTCCCAAGGATGCCTTTGAGCTCAAATAAAAAAGAGTTACTCTTTTTTAAGGCAATGTATTCACTTGTGTTCTTTTGTTTTATTTTGCTTCTCCAACCCCCTAAACTCTTTTTATTCATTTATTTTATAACAACTACAGTATCTTAAATATACTAGTATGTTGTTATAAGAAGATTTCGATCTAAACTTACACACACCTACATCTAATGGTTAAAGAACATACTGTTTCTGTAGATGGTGAATTTCTGCCTCACGAAACGATGATTGTTCAATATTCTTATAACACATTCAAAGGTGGACATTAAGATGTAACTATATTTATATATGATATATAATATGTTTATTTTTTCCTTAATCTGCTTTATTTTTCATTTATGGCATACCTTTATGGCTTCCATTATGGGTATACACGATATCTTCATTTTAAGAAGTGCGGACTACAGCCCCCTCAAAGTGATTTGATTCGTTAAAGCCATATGTGGGATGTATAAAGGATGTAATTAATGATATTATATATTATATTATACTGGAATTATAATATATTTTTATTTCATTATGATTCCATTCCATAAAATATGAAATAGAAATGAAAGTAGCGTTCATGCGTACGTACGGCTTACCGTCTCCATGAACGGTGCATTTCATTTCTTACCTCTAAATGTTATGTAATATTATAAATGCATGTATATACTGGATATATATGATGTATATGAAATCTTAATCATGAATATAACTCTGTATATAATGTATACATGAACAACTTGTAATTATAAAGAGTTAATTTTTGACTCAAGTACCAATGATTGTCAAAACGACCGTTATTAACATAAATAATTACATAGTGTTCATGACATGGTAATAAGTGATATAAAAGGAATAATAAACTTGAAAAAGGTTCTTAAGAATGTAGAAATTAACTCAATTTTATTATTCAGGAGATTAAAGAATGATCGAGTCAAGTGGGATGCGAGGTAAGGGAACGTCTAAACCCAATTTCCATTCTTTGGGTTAATCTCCTACTTTCAAATTATGTCATGATATTATGATGTCACATCTTGTATTTATACTTTATTTATGTGTAAATATAGTCAATACACAAAATAGATCTATTTTATTTAAAAAATGATCTTTGTAAGGGACTTCGTCTCAATCTCCATTCATTGAGGCATATTTTGTTTTATACACAACTTTCTTTTATACAGTGTATGAACCCCTTTGACTTTTACGCTTATTCAAAAGGAATATTTTTTTTAAACGATGTGTTTTACTAAACGAAAAAAAGAATGTTTTTTTCATTCATATGCGGCGACAACAACTTCTCCGCCGCCGTGACCGTTATTTGAGTTTCGTCTTCCTCTACATGCCATAACCTAACTTTTTTTTAAAATGAAAAATAAATTCCATGTATAACTTTTCTTTTATTTTGGTATTGAAAATGGTTTTCATAATGTTTTTATTATATCAATGTGTTGTATTGATATATTGTGATTGAAATGTGGAAATTTTATGTTTCCTTTATGCATGTTTTACGTGATACGATTATGTTATGGTTCTTGGGCATTGTTATGAAGATGGGTGGTTCCGTGATAAACTAAGGGCGGGTGAGCCCGATATAGCTCTCCAATGCATTGGGTAACATGAAAGAGTAAAAGGTTAAGGTTTCTCGTAAGAGATTTAGGGAATATACTGTGATGGGTATTCCAAACGAAACCAAGAGGGTTACTCCCTATGTAAGAATGTTATGAATGCCTCAAGTTACCTTTATGTCTTATGATTTCTATTATTTATTCATGATTTGATGAGGTATGTTAAAGTGATTATGTTTTATGAGTAAAGTATGATTTCATACATGGAATAATGTTTTCATTTTGTACTTTCATATCCCTTACTGAGATTTTTATGCTCATCCCAAGTTTTTGAAATGTTTTCACAGGTCAAGGGAAAAGTACATGATGTGATGATAATGTCAAGGAAGTGTCAAGAAAGAATCCATGTTTTATTTTAAATATGTTTCTGTTGATGGAAAAAATGAGTACTATCTTTTATGTAACCACTTTGTTTAAATGCGGAATGTAATGCATTTTTTATGATCTAATTTTCTAAAACTCTAAACATGAAAAAATCCTCAACGTGTATTCTTGAAGTAACTCCAGATTAAGTAATGTTTAAGGATGGGGCCTTATAGTTGGTATCAGAGGTCGGTTTAGATAACTTTAGAAGTTAGAATTCTATTAAATGATCATCCAAAAATATTTTTTTATGGTCAAATTGAAATGATATAGCATTTGAAGATTACCATGTTGCTTCATCTAAGACATGTTTGTTCAGAATGGTTTTCCACAGAGGAAACATGGAAGCAGTGCTAGGAAGGCATACATAAGGAAATGACCTTCCGAATCAATATCCTGAGATTGTCGGAATTGGAACTGAACAGTTTGTTACAGTAATGGCGCAGTTGAATCAAGAGATAAATGGTGGTGGTATGCATGAACAAGATCAGCTAGATCAACCAAAGACGAACATGTCAGTGGTGGAAGAATTAATGAGGCAACATCCCCCATCATTCAGAGGATCATATGACCATGTGCTAGCTAAAGGGTGTATTAAAGCACTAGAGAATATTTTCGATGTCATGGGGTGTTCAGATAATCAAAAGGTTAGTCTTGCTATTTACTGTTTGGAGGGTGAAGCAGATTAGTGGTGGTCAATGGTTAAAAATATCAGGGATGCTGATGAGAATGATGCTCTCGACTGGGATGAATTCAAAGGTATGTTTCTTGAGAAGTATTTTCCTAAGGTTGTTCGACATAGGATGGAAAAAAAATTCTTTGAATTGAGGCAAGAGGAAGAATCAGTGGGTTCCTATGAAGAAAGGTTAACTCGATTGGCATGGTATGCTCCAAATATTATCGAAGACCTTGATAGTAAAATCAATCATTTTTACTCAGGATTAAAGCAAAAATATCGAAGGGAATTAACTTCTCGTGAGTTCAAAATTTATGAAAAGATTGTTTGATGTGCTGAGAAGGTGGAAATGGAGTTTTCCGTTGATCAAGTGTTCTATAACAACCAACAGAAGAAGAGACTAAGGTGGCAGGAGAAAGGAAAGAATTCTTCAAAAAGGTCTGACAGTAAGATAACTAAGTTTCCAGTTTGTGATAAATGTGGTAAAAGGAATGTTGGGGAATGTATTCTGAATTCTAGGAAGTGCTACCGATGTGGTAAGATGGGACATAAGGCTCATGATTGCACTGAAAAAGATCAGGGTGATGGAAAGACCCAATTTGACTTAAAGTTAGTGAAATTTTTTAAGTGCAATGAGATGTGTGACTATGCAAATGAGTGTCCAACAAAGTGCTCGAGTGATGGGAAGTAGTTAGACTACACGTAGAAAGGGATGGTGAAATCCTTTGCAACTACTTTAGCAGATTTCGGGCCATCAAATGAAGTGGCATCAGGTACTTTGTTTGTTTTTTCATATCATGCCAGTGTGTTGTTTGATTCAGGGTCTACACATTCTTTCATCTCTGAAAATTTTTATAGTAAAATGGGAATACCATCTCAAGAAATGACTCCTGAACATGTGGTAAAAACACCTGGGGAAATGTTGAGGAAAAAAGAATTTATAAGAATCTTCCTACCCTTATCCGTGGAAAGAACATACTTGCAAACCTTATTGTTTTACCTCTAGTAGAGTTTGATGTTATCCTGGGTATGGATTGACTCTCTTTTTACCATGCTAATATTGACTATAGATCAAAAGAAGTTTCTTTTCAGAAAGGCTTTCAGTTTGTGTACAATAATGAACCCTTACTGTTGATAACATATCAAGAGGCTGAGAAACTAGTAAAAGATGGAAATGAATGTTACCTTGCACATATCGTTGAAAACAAGGGAACTGTTCAGATTAATGATGTGCCAATGGTAAATGAGTATCTTGATGTTTTTCCTGATGAGTTGCCTGGTATAATACCAGATCGGGAAGTTGAATTTACTGTTTACTTAGTTCCTAATGCTAAGACCATTTCAAAACCCCCTTATCGAATGGCTCAAACTGACCTTTTAGAGTTAAAGGAGCAATTGCAAGATTTATTAGAGAAACGTTTCATTAGACCTAGCACATCACCATGGGGTGCTCCTGTTTTATTTGTTAAAAAGAAATATGGTTCTATGAGACTTTTCATTGATTATAGAGCCTTGAATAACATCACTGTTAAGAATAAATATCCTTTGCCTCATAACGATGATTTGTTTGATCAGCTTCAGGGAGCTCAGTATTTTTCAATGATTGAACTGAGATCGGGGTACCATCAGTTGAAGGTAAAGGAAGAAGATGTTCTGAAGACCATGTTTTGTACAAGACATGGCCATTATGAATTTGTAGTAATGCCTTTTGGGCTAACCAATTCACCTGCTATATTCATGGACCATATGAATATAATTTTCCATGAGTTCTTGGATAAGTTTGTGGTGGTTTTCATTGATGATATTTTGGTGTTTTATAAAAGTAAAGAGGAGCATGGAAGACATTTTAGGGTTATTTTTCAAACCTTAAAAGAAAAGAAATTGTATGGGAAATTCAGCAAGTGTGAGTTTTGGTTGCATCAAATTTCTTTCCATGGTCACTTTGTTTCTAAAGATGGGATAACTGTTGATCCTGCAAAAACAAAGGTTGTTGAAGAATGGCCAAGACCCACAAATGTAACTGAGAGTCGTAGCTTCCTTGGTTTGGCAGGCTATTACCAAAGGATTGTTAGAATTTTTTCACGGTTATCTAGTCCAATGAATAAGCTAACTCGGAAGGGTGTTAAGTTTATCTGGACAATATAATGTGATAATTGTTTTCAGGAAATGGAAAGAAGATTAGTGAATGATCCAGTTTTGGCACTACCTTCCAGGAATGGTGAGTTTGTTGTATACAATGATGCTTCATTGAAAGGACTTGGTTGCGTCTTAATGCAGAATGACCAGGTAATTGTTTATGCTTTACGACAGTTGAAAACTCATGAGGTAAATTACACTACACATGATTTGGAATTAGCTGCTGTTGTTTTCACTTTAAAAATTTGGAGGCATCATTTGTATAGAGTAAAGTGTGAAATATATACTGATCACAAAAGTTTAAAGTATATATTCACTCAGAAAGAATTTAACATGAGACAGAGGAGATGGCTAGAATTAATCAAGGATTATGATTGTACAATTCATTACCATACGGGAAAAGCAAATAAAGTGGATGATGCTTTGAGTCAAAAAAGTAATTCTTCATTAACAATGTTGTGTTTGGAACGTGATCCTTTGGTTAAGGATTTGATGAAATTTGGCATAGAAGTTGTTGGTGCAGGATGTCCTTTTGTTTTGTTTTAGGTATCAGTGAAATTTTCTCTATCAGACAGAATTAAGCAAGCACAGATGCAAGACAGTAAGTTACAGAAAAAGGTAGAGCTGGTTTAGAAGTGTAAGTTGCCTAAATTAAACATTGATAATGATTGTGTTTTGAGATTTTGGAAGAGATTGTGTGTGCCTTGTGATTCACAGTTGAAGAGAGAGTTGTTATGTGAATCTCACAGTTCTCTGTTTTCAGTTCATCCAGGCAGTAATAAGATGTATAGAGATCTTCGGGAGTATTACTGGTGGGACGGAATGAAAAGGGATATTGCTGATTTTACTATGAAGTGTTTGACTTGTCAACAGGTAAAAGCAGAGTGGCAGTTACTGAAAGGGATGCTTCAGCCTTTACCAGTACCAGAGTGGAAATGGGAGAATATATCCATGGACTTCGTTGTGGTATTGCCGAAGACACCCCGAGGTAATAATGTAATCTGGGTTATTATTGATCGCTTGACTAAATCTTCTCATTTCCTTGCTAAACGAGAAACTTTTCCCTAGATCAACTTTCTCATTTATATCTTAAAGAGATATTCAGGTTATATGGAGTTCCTCTCTCCATTGTATCTGATCGTGATCCTACGTTTACTTCTAACTTTTGGAAAGGCCTTTAGAAGTCGTTGGGTACTGAATAAAATTTTAGTACAACTTTTTATCCTCAATCAGATGGGAAGTCAAAACGAACAATTCAGACTTTAGAAGATATGCTACGTTCTTTTTCGATGGATTATCAGGGAAGTTGGGACCAACATCTTTCTTTGATTTAATTTCCATATAATAAAAGTTTTCATTCCAGTATACAGATGGCACCATTTGAGGCATTATATGGGAAGCGATGTCGAACTCCAGCTTTCTGGGATGAAGTGGGTGAAAGGAAGTTAATGGGACTGGAATTGGTATAAGAGTTGGCTGAAAAAGTTCAGCTGATACAGGAACACATGAGAACAGTTCAGAGCTGGTGGAAGAGTTATGAGGACAACAAGAGGAAGGATCTCTCTTTTGAGGTTGGTGATCATGTTTTTCTCAATGTTTCACCATGGAAAAGTGTGATGCAATTTGGTAAGAAATGAAAGTTGAGTCTAAGGTTCATTGGACCATATGAAATTTTGGAGAGAGTTGGATAAGTTGCATACCGAGTGGATTTACTTCCGAGTTTATCTCAGGTAAATTTTTTTTTTCATGTTTCAATGTTAAGTAAGTACATGCCAGATCTATCTCATGTTTTGAGTCCAGAGGTAGTTCAGCTGGAAGAGAATCTATCTTATGAGGAACAACCAGTCCAGATTCTTGAACACATGGAGCAAGTGTTGCGGAATAAGGTTATTCATCAAGTAAAGGTTTTGTGGAAAAACCACATGAGTGAAGAGGCAACATGGGAATCTGAAAATGCAATGAGGGATAAATACCCCCACTTATTCGATAAGTAAATAAATTGTGGGGACGCAATTTTCTAAAGGGGGGAAGTATGTAACATCCCAAGTAAGTAATGAATAATATATATTCTTATCTATTTCTATTCATGAATTATATAGTTTTTAGAGGCTTAAAATGATAATAAATCCAATCTTATGCATGAAATACACTAATATTTTTAAAAGATTGTTTTACTACCTTTTGATGGAAAAGCATTTTTAAATAAAAATTTTGACAATTTTATAAACTCTATTTTTGAAAATAAACTTATTCTTTAGTATTGATACATTGAAATTTACCTCGGGTTAATTATTGGTATTTTTCTGACAATGTTCATTTTTTAATGAATAGTGAAAAATACTGCATTTTACATCAAAACTGCTTTTTCATCTAATTTAATTATATGGTTAGATTATCTTTTTAATTGGTTTTAAAGTGTAAATATAATATATTTTTACCTTGTAATCCAATGGTGGTCATTGGGAATAATTTCATTTTAGAATTGGGCATAAACAAGTGCCAATCTTTTCATAGATATTGTTTCTAAAAACCCCGCTATTTGTTTTGACAACAGGAATTATTTTTAAATTAATTATTGCAATTTCTGTGTTTGGAATTTGGTAAAATGGATTAAATATTTCGAATCAGAAGGTCCAAATTATGTAATTAAGACTCTTGTTTTTGGACTTTGTGAATAGTAACGACGATAATTATCATTAATTATCTTGATTAATTAGTAATAAGGTAGTTAAGTATAATAAAATAATATCATAATAATAAAAAATGACCACAACATGTGTCCTAATGCTACTGGTTCTGTCATGTTTGACCATGGTATTCCTTGTGCCAAACATGGGGACCCCATGAAATCACATTTGTGTGATAATGACTTTTTATCTTTTTATTTTTAAAGAAAGTTAAATATAACAAAGAATGTATCACCTGAGTAAAACATTTTTACTTTTGTCTACATAAATTATATATTGTACTATAAATAGTCATTGGAAAGCTAATAATATTTCCTACATCATAGTATTTTTTATAATTTTTAGACATTAAATAAATTAAATTATTTATGACATCATGATGATGTAGTGATTACCTCAATATTTAACGATTTAAATAAAATGAAAAGATAATGTAAAATATAAAGCCTACACATGTAAAAAACCTATTTAATGAGTATATTTCAAACCCCTATCACCTTATCCTCAAAATACATCAATTTGGGACCTTTAAAATCTGAAACTCATTTGAAAATAAAGTAACATTTTATACCTTTCCAAGAGTGCCCCTCCTCTCCTCTTATAAAAGGCCCCCACCTCTACCAACTTACCCACACCTCTCAAGCATTTGGCTTGGCCAAACCCTGACCATTTAGTCTCTACACATCTCTCTATTACTCCTAGAAGCCTCACTTTGGGTATAAGTCTTCCCAAGGAAGCCTTTGAGCTCAAATCAAAAAGAGTTACCTTTTTTAAGGTAATGTCTTCACTTGTGTTCTTTTGTTTTATTTTGCTTCTCCAACCCCCTAATTTTTTTTATTCATTTATTTTGTAACAACTCCAGTATCTTAAATATACTAGGATGTTGTTATAAGAATATTTCGAGCAACACTTACACAAACCTACATCTAATGGTTAAAGAACATACTGTTTCTATGGATGGTGAATTTCTGCCCCACGAAACGATGATTGTTCAATATTCTTCTAACACCTTCAAAGGTGTCCATTAAGATGTCAATATATTTATATATGATACATAATATGTTTATGTTTTCCTTAAGCTTCTGTATTTTTCATTTATGGAATACCTTTATGGCTTCCATTTTGGGTATACGCGATATCTTCATTTTAAGAAGTGCGGACTACCGCCCCCTCAAAGTGATTTGATTCATTAATGTCATATGTGGGATGGATAAAAGATGGAGTTAATGATATTATACTGGAATTATAATATATTTTTATGACATTATGATTCCATTCTATAAAATACGAAATAGAAATGAAAGTAGCGTTCTTGAGTACGTACGACTTACCGTCTCCATGAACGGTGCATTTCATTTCTTACCTATAAATGTTATGTAATATTATAAATGCATGTATATACTGGAAATATATGATATATATGATATCTAAATCATGAATATAACTTTGGATATAATGGATACAAGAACAACTTGTAATTATAAAGAGTTTATTTTTGAATCAAATACCAATGATCGTTAAAACGACAGTTATTAACTTAAATAATTACATAGTGTTCATGACATGGTAATAAGTGATATAAAAGTAATAATGAACTTAAAAAAGGTTCGTAAAAAAGTAGAAATTAACTCAAGTTTATTATTCTGGAGATTAAAGAATGATCGAGTCAAGTCGGATGCGAGGTAAGGGAACTTCTAAACCCAATTTCCCTTATATGGGTTAATCTCCTACTTTCAAATTATGTCATGATATTATTATGTCACATATTGTGTTTATACATTATTTATATGTAAATATAGTGCATAAACATAATCGATCTATTTTATTTAAAAAATGATCTTTGTAAGGGACTTCGTCTCAATCTCCATTCATTGAGGCATATTTTGTTTTATACACAACTTTCTTTTATACTATGTATGAACCCCTTTGACTTTTATGCTTATTCAAAAGGAATATTTTTTTATACGAATCATTTTACTAAACGACAAAAGGAATGTTTTATTATCATGCGTATGCGGCGACAATGACTTCTCCACCGCCGTGATAATTATTTGAGTTTCGGCTTCCTCTACAATCCATAACCTAACTTTTTTTTTAAAATGAAAAATAAATACCATGTATTACTTTTATTTTATTTTGGTATTGAAAATGGTTTTCATAATGTTTTTATTATATCAATGTGTTGTATTGATATCTTGTGATTGAAATATGGAAATTTTATGTTTCCTTTATGCATGTTTTACGTGATACGATTATGTTATGGTTCTTGGGCATTGTTATGAAGACGGGTGGTTCTGTGATAAAATAAGGGTGGGTGAGCCCAGTATAGCTCTCCAATGAATTTGGTAACACGAAGGAGTTAAACGTTATGGTTTCTCCGAAGAGAATTAGGGAATATACTATGATGGGTATTCCAAACGTAACCAAGAGGGTTACTCCCTACGTAAGAATGTTATGAATTCCTCAAGTTACCTTTATGTCTTATGATTAATATGATATATTCATGATTTCATGAGGTATGTTAAAGTGATTATGTTTTATGAGTAAAGTATGATTTTTTTACATGGACTAATGTTTTCATTTCGTACTTTTATATCCCTTACTTAGCTTTTTATGCTCATCCCAAGTTTTTGAAATGTTTTCACAGGTCAAGGGAAAGGTACATGATGTGATGATAGTGTAAAGGATGTGTCAAGAAAGAATCAATGTTTTATTTTAAATATGTTTCCTTTGATGGGAAAAATGAGTACTATCTTTTACGTAACCACTTTGTTTAAATGTGGAATGTAATGCATTTTTTATGATCTAATTCTCTAAAACTCTAAACCTGAAAAGATCCTCAATGTTTATTCTTGAAGTAACTCAAGATTAAGTAATGTTTAAGGTTGGGGCCTTATAATAAAATTGTAAAATATAATCAATAATATTATTAACCAATATAGTTTAATTATTCATGATGATAAATAATGAGCATAATGAATTAGAAAAAATGAAAGGGGTTTTCCCATTTCACTTTTATTTATGTGAGACACATGTCATATTCACCATTATTTTTTTTGGTGTTGTATATATGTCCATGAATGCAATTTTTTATTCATATACATTAATTTATGTGGATTTACATATCCATTTTTTATCTCTCTTTTAGGGGTTTATAATTTCAATGTTTCCGAACAATAAGGGATTGTTATCACAATTTACCATATTCATGATGTTTTTGGTATTATACACATATATTATTTTATAAGGTGTATATAAAAGACACACTCATATTTTTTTTATATTTTTAATCAATTTTTAATGGTTTAAAATGAAGTTTTATTCTAAATTCTCATGAATTCTAATATTTTACTTAAATGTGGGAATTTATGATGGTATGAATAAAAATGGTTTTAGATGAATAAAATAATGAATATGTAAGATTTATTATATTAAATATGATATTATAATTAAAAAAGGTTATATTTTTTTAAATTTATTTTACTTTTTTGGATGTTTACTGAATAAAAATTATCCAGATACAAGCTAGTCTATCAACCAATGCTAGCCTTCCATTTAGCCTGCCCACATGGGGGAAGCGACCATGCCATCCTTGGGAGGGAAATCCTAGGTTAGTGAATACATCTCAGACTCAGGAATGTATAGTGGTGTACCATAGGGGATTAAATCCATTGGGGAAAAGCGTAGTTGGCCCAAAGATCCACACATGGCACATGTGGTTTGACATGTATTTCTTGTGTTTGTAGTGTCATGTATGATATCATCACCATTATAAGAATTTTGGATGGTGATCCCACATATTTGATAATAAATTTTCAATGAATTTAGCCTCCATTTCAATATGGGAAAACATTTTAATTACATAGTTCATTTTTTACAAAAAGTTTGTCACTCCAAACTACATCTTCTCACCCGCACTCTGATAAAATTTGAAGTCACTCTCCTATACCATCACCCACTCTACACTCACTGCATGATGGTTATTCAATCTATAAATTTCTATAAAATAATCTGGTGAGATCAGTACTGAACTCTAACCCTTGTTCACCATGGATCACCTCATGGACCCTAGATGTCCACTGTTGAGCCTCTTTATCCATGTTGAAGCCATAAAATTCCAAATTCAGATCCCTTTGACCACAGTGAAGGCCATATGTTTTAAATGAGGGAAAATTCATTACTACCACACATCCATGCTCAATTCCCACAACCCTCATGCTATTCATGGCCCAAACAATACCATGCATGACCATAAATGGTGATTCCCCCATGCAATCAGTCCACTACAAATTTTAAACACCTGGTTTTATCAAGTGTTTCCGTAATCTCACCTCTATTTTCATTGATATATTTATGAAGAATGATTTTTGGCTATTTGATAAAAACTAAATCATCATTCACTACTTTTTAAAATAAACCCTACTTGTTGTTAAGGGATATTTTTCACACCATAAAGAAGGATGATCGACCGTGTTACAACTCTAATTTGTTCATTTTTTTCTTTGTTTATTTTATTTTCAAAAGATTTTTAGTTTTTTTATATGGAAGTTTAATCCTCCTTTATTAAATAAATTATTCCACTAAATGTTCTTTTGATAATTTTAACTTCTTCCACACACATTATAAATCTTCTCCTTCTTTTCTTCTTCTTCTCCATTTTATTATTCTTCTTCGTATTTTATTTATTCCTAAATTTTTAATTTTTTAACATTATTTAATTTTTTTTTCTTTTATATTTTATTTTAATTTATTAAATTTCATTTTATTTTTCTATCTTTATCTGTCACCACTAGTTCCTTGTTATTTAATTATATTTCATTTTCCTTTTATTTTCTATTTATTCTTTTTCTCTCTCTATATTATTATTCTATATTGTTTTTTTTGATTTCATATGTTTTTCCCTTTCTTCATCACTCATACTCATTTACCTTTTTATTCTCTTTAATTATTCTGATTCACTTTTTATTTTATTATATTCTTTTTATTATTTTATTTTTATATTTCTTCTCTTCATTCTATACACTAAACTATTCTCTTACTCCTATGGATGGGGGGCTGGACCAAATTTTTTTCCCAGGGTGTTTATGGTGTTCTTTAATCCATTATTAATGATTATTTTATGTTTGTTATAGATCTTAGTGGAATGTATTGGTTTTGTGAGTTTCCAAAAAGACATGAAACTCAAATATACTAAGGATATATTTAAATAATTTACCCTACCTATATTGGATTAGTCCATCGCATGATGAAGTTGATATGACCAATGCATGAAAGACATATGATTGAGAAGAGTCCTAGAAGACATCTCACTCTTGACTATGGTTTTCCATCATACCTGATTATAGGAGCAGGTGGAATTTATATTCTTATATAAGGAGAGTTTTCAAAAATACAAAAATTAAAGGATACTGATTTATTCATGGTATTTCATAACTGAATTATAGAAAATAATTTAAAAAAATATAGAAGAATAATGATAGGTTCCCAAACCAACCATCAGACCAAATATATTCTTTCTTAAATAATTTTTGGTAGCATTTTATGTGAGTATAAATTTAATTTATCATATTTCAAGTCATCTAATTAATTATGAAAAAATTACAGAACACAAAAATTTTCCTTTTATATCATAGAATAAATAGAAACAAACATAAAGAAGTTGTTTAGGTGAATTAAATTAGTTGAGTAAATTTTTTGAGAAACTCTTCAATTGAGTTGGCACTGATTAAACTCTATCCTACATTAGGAAAATAAATTTTTCTTTTCCATGCCCTAGTATAGTCATTCATTAGAACTAGCACTATTTAATGTGTGATAATCAGTGTTTGATTTAATTTATCTATTTAAGTGATTTTTATAGATTTTTTTGTTTGAAAAAACCAATAAAAACATAGTTTCATTGATTTCAAAAAATTATGGTTTTATCACATCATGGATCAATAAAACACAATTGAAATAATATAAAACATATTATATTGAGAGTTTTCTACAACAAATGGTTGTTTATCTTATGTAAATAAGCAAGAAGAAGTAGAAATGCATAAATATTGGTATATCACCCTAAGATTTGATGTGCATGTTCAATAAACTTTGAAAAAACTAGCATATATTTAAGTCCATGATGAATGTTCCACTAATTTTTCCAAATTTCCTTAAGTACATCAATGATGTTGAAGAAAAACTCATAGAAAATTAACATCACAACAAATTGTGGAACCAGATACAAGATAACCATTAGTGGATATAGTTGATTCATGATGAGGAATAACATCCGGATGAGATACATGTGGTAGGTCAACAAGGTCATTAAACATTAATTAATGAGTGTGTGGTACAATATGATCTCCCTGATCATAAAATGTTTATGTTCCAGTATGAATTCATGTGACTCAAGCCATGGAAGAAAAAATACCACACATTTAATATAATTTAAAGAAAATATGGAAGAGCCCGACAACCTACCTTTATTTACTATGATCCAAATTCATGAGGAACTCGACATTGAATAAATGATTGAATATTAAACAATTAAGGGAGTCGATATTATATCCGTTTCTATTTCATTGTATTTTATAAAATCTACAATGATAATTAATTTCCACTACTTTGAATTTTCAGAGTAAGAAAATATTCAATTTTACTTAGATAGAGAAAAATAAACATAAAATGCACCTATTTTGGAATAGAGAGATCTAACTAATCATTATGAAAATATATTTGAGAATGACTATAGTGAATTCCAAGTCATTGAACCTAATGAAATCAAGATAAATGATTTTCATGTTGAATATGATAAATTAATTATTAATAATTTATATTTATATTTTATTCTAAAAAACACAAATTCCTACATTCCCTTTAAATATTTGATTCAGTACCCCATGTTAAGCCATAACTGGATATGTAAAAAGAGGTTTTATAAGGAGCAACCTAGGAAGATGATGATTCATACTTCACATTACCATTTTCATTCAAATTGTACCTAATTGTGAAGGGGTGATTTTCTTTACACAATGTGTTTATCATTCCCACCTTCAATGATGAAATGAAAAATAGGAAAATATAGATTTGGTGGTTCAAGTAAAATAACCATCATCCACCATCAGATTATGGATAACAGATGTTACTTCACACTGGTGGTAGTAAAATTTCCAAACCCACTTGGGAAATCATACCAAGACATATCCATTAATTTTCATTCAATTATTTATACTTATTTATTATAATTAGTTTAGCATAAATCACACTCATTATTATTTATTTGATCTTCACATGATCCTTTTGATTGTTTGAGAAATTTATTTTAGGTTCATGATGGCAGAAGGAATTCATTAATAGTAAAATAGAAAATTACACTATGATATATGGAACAAAGAGTTTTTTTCTGATGTTATTTCTATTCAAACACACTACACATTTCTGCAAAAACCTTTTTTGTACATTAATCTCGAAAATTTAATGCCCATAATTGAATTTCATCCTAACTTAACTCATCTAAGAGATATTAATTTTTAAAAATCTTGTGATTATCGGTTTTATATTTCAATACAAATGATATTAAGTGAGTAAAATAGATAATTAAATTATCAAAGTGAACCATGGATGTTAAAATAAGGACTCGGGGTTAGAGGGAGTTACTTAATTCATTTTAATGAAATTTCCCAATCAATTTTAATTCAAAGAATTTATGAATTTTATGTGAATTGATTTTCAATAAATAGTCATGAGTTGAGTAATTATCCAATATAAAATTTTCTATCCCTGAGAGGATTTATATACTATAAACTTCCTATTTTTATTATATTTCTTGACTGATCTTTGGACATGTCATGTTCTAGTACTTGAATTTTAAATTGTCAAATATTTGATTATGAAAAACAACATATAAAATGATTATGGAATATTTTTAAAAACCATTATACTTAAATACCACCTTTATATTAATCCTTTTTAGCCCAAAAATATGTTGAATTTCCTAGTTAGTAATGCACCACGTTTTAATCCATTTGTTACCCATTACTATGCACCACATAGTATTTTGTTCATATTTTAATGTTGATGTGTGGGTGTGAAGATATTCATAAGGAAATAGATGACTTAAATTTTAAAAAATATGTGTGGGGGTGATACATATGGTTATTGGTAAATTATTATATTCATTGAAATCTTTATTGTTACAACCCTATATGATAAAAAAGAAAATGAAAAAAAGAACAAAAAATGAATATATGAGGTTGTGACATAGAAGAATAAGAAATCACCATCACATGAACAATGATTTTTATCATATGCGGTTATGTGGGGGAATGTGAGGTATTTTCTAAGCATAACATTTGATATAAAAAACGATATGGTACCCAAAAAAAGAAAAAATGTATAAAAGTAGAGAAAAAATTTAGATGGTGAACTAATAATTCATTATTATTTACAATGACCATGAACTTACTCCGAGATTGTGGATATTTTGAGTTATCACAATTTGATGTGGAGAATTTCATTTCCATTTTCTTTAACATGTTTTTATTGGTTCTATAAGAGAGAATCCTCCTCTTTGAGATGTAGTTTTTAAAAGTTAATTTCCTACTAACCTTAAGACTCATGGTTATTTGAACATTTATTGTAATTAATTATGATTTTATGTGTCTTTTTTCTTTAAAAATATGGGGAAAGTGTTCATTTATAAGATTATAGATAAGAAACATTTCTTAATTATATGATCATAACTCTATTCAAATTATATCATGGGTGGTGAGGGGGAACATTCATGAGGGGAAGATTATATTGTGGAATGTTTAATAATAATAAATTGAAAAACATGAATGGATTATAAAAGAAACCATTTTCAAAATAGATAAAGTGAAATACTTGAATTTAATGTTTTTAAATATTATGAAATTAAATCGATATTTTATGTGGAAGTATAAATTTTGATTTGAAATGGAATATTTTTTAATTATAATTTGTTGTAATTTTAATTATTATTATATTGTTTCACTATGAATTACAAGATGATATTTTTTTCTTAACATAAGGCAATGTTTAATTATGGGGAAAATTTACATACTCAATTTCAATAAATATTTTAAAATAATTTTAAATAGTTATAAAATATTTTTTTCTATATGTCCAAGAATTCAAACGTTTTACATAAAAGTGGGAATTTGAATGGGAAAGAATGAAAATAGTTCTAGATGAAAAAAATAAAGATTAATTTGGAATTTGGATCTTATATATGTATTTTTTATGAAATTTTTGTTTAGTGATTTATATTTTCATTAATAATTTTAAGTCTATTACTAAAAAATAGCTTGACTCACATTATCCCATAAAACAAGGCTAGCCAGTAATTTACCACCCCCTAAGGGGCAGCAGGCAAGGCCAACCCTATTCAGGCCTACTCATGTCAACGACTACAAAAAGGTATCAAGCCTATATAGAGGTGTCCCATGCTGGATAAATCTTATGGGTTAATGATTATTGGTCCCAAAGGCCCACATGGTCTACATATGGTGAGGCTCGTATTGATATTGTGTGAATTGCATTTCACAAGGTTATTTATACTGCTAGAAATTTTGGCAGTGCTCTCACGCCTTTCATTATAAATGATTAATGATTATAACCTCCATTACAAGATGAGGTGGAATTTATATTCTTAAGGAATTGTAGGATTCAAAAAAACTAAATAATATAATACTGATTCATGAATGAGATTTCATTAATGAGTTATGAAACTAAGTTTAAAAAAATGGAGAATATTGAAAGAATAAAAAACAAACCTCATGACCATGTTCTTTCTTCCTAAACTCATTTTTTAGAATTAAATGTTAGTATGCGTTTAAATTTTTAAATTTTGTGTCTCTTACTTTTCATAGAAGTTAAAAAAATACATTACAATCGTTGACTAAATAATGAGAAAAATAAGTAGTTTGTGTGTATTAGATTGATTAAATTAATTAACCAAGAAGATCCTCGAGTGAGGTAACCCTAGTAAAGATATATAAATAATTAGGAAAATAATTTTACTTTTTCCACACCCTAAGATAGTCATGTGTCAATAATTCCACTTTATCATTTCATATCATGACTATTATTATTTTCCATTATATTCTATGATTCATTAAAATTTATTCAATCATGGGGATTACGATTCAATATTCAAAATTTGGTGAATCTTTTGTTATAATATCATTGATTAACATGATTTTTTATGATTAAGTTTCCAATGATGAAATATTACTTATCTCATGAAAAGTCTTCTCCTAAATTTAATCACGATACATCCAGGTAATTGTTCTATTTTTCCTACACTTTATCACTTAAAATGTTTGAGAAATAATTTTTTATAAAATCTACGTTGATTTCTCTATTCATTCAAAAAAAAATTCGTCAAAAATAATTTTTTCTACACCTATTTTCCCAATTTTTTTTGTGATCATTTATTTTTATTTTTAAAGGAAGGTATTTTTAAATATATATATGTTTTAAAAATGTTTTTAAATTATTTCAAAAGGTTCCTTTTTATTTTTTTATTTTTTTTCCAAAAATTGTGTCTTCAAAATGTTTATGTTTTAGAAAATTATTTTCAAAAAGAAAATGCTATTTTTTAGAAAATATTTTTAATGATCTTTTAGTGGAATTTCTATTCATAAATGTAAAAAAAACATGTTGTTACTTATCTTCTATAGGGAATATTTGTTGTTGTTACTATTCTCATTGTCTCTTGAGGTGGAATATTATTATTTTAATGTGATGGCTATAAACCCATTCCTTTTTGATTATTTAATATTTTATCAAATAGATTGAGATAAAACTCATTTCTCTTCCATGGGTTAATCATGCATTATTGTGATATTTAGGGAACCCATTTCTCTTCCCCAGGTTAACCATTTTCAATGATATTTTTATGGGACATGTTTCATTTCAATGGGTTAATCATGTTCTAAAAATAATAAAAGATGTATCAATGAGCTATGTTGAAATCAATTCCATATGTGATTTATTCATTATATTTTTATTGGAAATTATAAATCTTAGGTGCACCCAAATAACACTGGGTGTTCCCATATAAAATAAATGACGGGTGTGCAAAAAAACCGCTCTTATTCATTGGTTAATGTATATGTTCTCTAGATCATTATACTGTAAGTTAGCTATATGGTTATTCCAATTTTTAAGAGTTCTTTAAAGTTTCTTTAAGGGTTCTATTAGATTATATTACAAGATACAATTATGATTTCATTATGGTTGATATGGTTTTTGATGTTTTATTTGATCATATTTTGAACACATGGAAAACAATTATTGATTCATTTGAATCGTACCTTTTTAAAAAACATATTCCATGTTTTCATGATTGATGATTCATATATTTATGGGTATGAATATTCTTTTTTTATACTGACGCACTTTGATTATGTCATCCTACCCTAATTCTCTTCATATTATTCACTGATGACAATCATTTTTCAAAGATTATGTTTTCCATAACTGGGTATTTTAGTTCACCCTTCTTTTGTTTCATTTTACCTAGGTTTAAATTAGTGATGTTGAATGAGTAATGTCTATAAGGGGTTTTATGTGGATAATGATTAAGTATTAATGAGAAAAAGAAATATCTGAATTTAGGGGAAGAATTTATTATTTTATTAATGTAAATTTTTTATAAAGGAGTTTATACTACTTCAAACAAACACTAAACCTAAATATCCATAAAGGTTTTAACTGATCCACATTTTCCATTTGATGTTACAAGGTTTAGATGAAAAAAATTGGGTCAGAATTATCAGAATCAATGATAGAATTGTAATGTTTATATTTTCTGCAAATGATGTACGAGTGTGGGACCTGGGTTGTTATAGTTCATCCATATAAAATTCAGTACCTTCTTATTAAGTAATTTTAAATGGTACTTAATATGAGAAACATAAAACATAATCTTATGTTAAATAACCAATAGACATGGGAAACTATGAATCTTTGTGATATTTATGGATAATAACCAAGAAATTACTACTTTTATCATAGAATGGTTAATAACAACTCCCATATGTAACACCATATGTAAAATAAAATTCACACCATATATCTGGAAAAACTATACATAGATATCATACAATAGATATGAATATGTCTAAGGCTTCTTAAAAATTCCCCAGAAGATAAACAATATCCTTCACTAACTAAAAATAAATTAGCGTTTTTTCCAAGAAGACTACAATGAATTGATATATGAACTCATGAGTTAGTAATATTATGAATCTGATTAAAATAGTATTGGTGTTCTTGCACATGAGCTTTATCTCGGATGGTGGGGACCCATTATGTGCATCCATGAGACCCAAGATCAAATCTGAGAGGATGTGTATTTTTGGGTTAGTGGAGCAGTACTATAAAATGTATTGTATCAAGTACTGTAGTAGTTCCTATTTGGTACTATTGAAAATAAAACAATTCAACTTTGAGCCATTGGTTTGGTCCTCGAGTCCTACAAGGCCATAGGGTAAGTAAGTCTTTTAGGTCACCATAAGTTCTTCAGGCCACCTCAAGGCCTTCAGGCCACCTCATGGACTTCGAGCCACAGGATGTCCCGAACGAAAATGAATAGATTCTACAAGGATCAATATCTGGAGGAGAATTTAGAACATCCACATTAACCATAGAAGAGCCTTAATATATGGATGAAGGAGAGGGTATAGAAATTTCTATCTGTACCAGGCATGAAAATCTCTACATAGGACATTTATCTGAATATCCATGCGAAGGAGGAGTGTTGATCATGATACAGATGTTTGATAGGGGAATGTTCCAATTATTCATAGTTTGGGATGAATTTCTCAAAGACCTTTGGGTCATGTAATTTCTCAAACCCTATAGGACATGTAAGGGTTCCATTAAGACTCATAAATGGGGGATTATCAAAATATGAATAATAAATTTAATACATTCGGGCTATTCATGAGGATGTCTGCTTGAAAAAAAAATGAAATCATTACAAACTACAAGTTCCCTTGATGACATAAGAATATACACCTTTGGAAAATGTCATTCTTCAACGTCATTTGAACATACTGAGATTATTGATCGATCTTTTAAATTAAGTATACACCCTTAAACTATTTTAAAAAATAATCTTCTATCAAAAGGGTGTAGTGGTTTATGTCCATCATCTACTTCTACATCCATTAGTTAATGAAAAATAATAAACTACTATCATCCCTATTGATGAATAAAATTTGGTAACCTAATGATGAAAAATTTTGTATGATGAAATCATTATATGATAGATCATCTATTTTATTTCCTCAACTCTAGAAATATAGACTGTTCCATATCATAAGGGTCCATCAAAATCCAAGATATTCTCAGACAAAACTCTATCTCTAACCCAACATCATGTTATTGGAATAATTTCAAAAATCCTAGATTAAATTCATCCTGTAACTCATTAATAACCCCCATTAATCCCCTCTTTCAAAGCTACACCTGTTATAGTATCAACTATGTCAGAAGAGAAGGAAAAAATACTAATCACATTTAACCCATCTAATGTTACATCTTAGTAAGAAACATAGTTTACTGGACACCCTCATTGAAAATAGAATTCTTTTATTATAGAAATAAATTATTGAATTCACATTATATAACCAATCCATTATGATAATTACATTGTATAGTTGTATCAATGGTAGTTATAAATCCAAAAAAAATATATTTTGACCCAATATTATCTCAAAAAATAGAAAATAATTTAGTAAAATTAAAATAAACTCTTACTAGATTAACAGTAATAGGGGAATTGGATTCCTTTTAATATTGATCCCTAAAACATGGGTTGGGGAACGAACTATAAAATTATAAAAAACAGCACCGTCCAAAATAGAGAGAGAAATACAAAGTAGAATATAATGACATGGTACCTCAAATTATCATTGTCCCTTATGGGACTTGTGACTGCATGGAATGAAAAATACCATGTTCTAATATTCTTCTTGACTGGACATCTATAACTATATTCATTACAATATCCCTATGCATGAGCAATATCATGGGGTTTTTTCCCACAACATTTCCCCTCATATTAGAAAAATAATATTGACCTTAATTTTGATAAATCCCCTGAATGAAGCTTCTATTGATTTTGAAATAAAATCTTACCACCTCTTCTATAAGGACCACTAAAAATGGAATGGCACTAAAATAGATGATTTAAAAGGCCCTAGTAATAGGAAAATTTATAATGAAGATTCAGGTAGATTCATATGAATGCCAAACTATAGTAAATCATGAAGAGAAATGTTTAGAGTATAACCCCAAAAGTCAAAAACTAGACTTCATCAACATCCATAATCATCAAACTATATCACTTATCCTCAAATAGTTATGATGAATAAACTCTTTATATAGCTCTAATGACACACGAATCCACGTAATCAATTATTCCATGGATAAAACCTCTAGATATGTTAGAAAAGATAATGAATAAATTATATGTAGGATTGAGTTACAATGGGTCTCCTAAAACTTCTATTCTCTCACATCCTATTCTAGAAATAGCCATTGTAAATATAGAGAAGGTCCTTTAATGAAATTTTATTTTCCCACATGCTCATTGACTCATGTTGAAAAATGGATATGTGATCACATCACTACCTTTATCACCAGATAATTTAACTCTGTGTGGAATTACATGTGTAATTCCTTCAATGAAATTATTGATTCCTCACGGTCCATAAGAATTATAAATTTTGTTAAACATGCAACCCCTCACAACTAAATGATATCCATGATGATCTAACATTATACCTTATCTTGGATAATACAAAACAAGACATCTATATTTTCTAATTAGTGCTTTGTCTCCTAACTATGATAGTCCCCTCATACTAAATCAAACTCTTATGTGAAAATTCATGCATAGTATTACACAAGGACCCATCCTCTTATGTTAGGTTAACCCAAATATATCCAACCAGTCAAACATGCCACACCTCACCAATATTATTCACATGGAAATTATGGACACTATCCATCTCTACATATAAAAAAGTATTATCCTTTAGTAAGGAAAAATCAATTTTTTAAGATTATTTAATTATATTCAATTAAACTTCACCAAATTCACTGACATCCAATAACTAGTTCCATCAAGTATGATGCATTTTCCTAACCTATGATTATACAATATAATAAAAATAATCTATAATGTTTGTTATGTAGGATTTTGGTCTTTAAATCAGATAACTACAATCCCTAAACCTTTATTTTCTAATTAGTTTCTCATTATTGATTTCAAACTAAATTCATGGAAATTGTTTCCCAGCCCATAAAATTTAGTCCTCTTTAGTTCCTAAGTTTGATATCCACACTTGAGTTCGTCCAAATTATTTATTCCACTATTTAATAAACCACCCTAGTAGTAAACCCATTATTGGTTAGTAATGGAGTCTATGGTGACCCTCAAAGCTCTCATACAGTTGGAAATAGCATTCTAACTTCCAATAAAGGTAGAATCATACATAATTGGTGTCCATTACCCTTATATAGAATGCATAAAAAACTGTAATAAACTCTATAATACATAACTTGAACATAATCCAAAAGGAATCGCAATATCATTCATAATAAATCAAAAAAATACCAAAATGAAATTTATATGGTTGTGACTCCGAAAACTTATCAAAGACACAACCTAGTAATTTCTATCTTGACCACAAACCTCCTCCCTGAAACAATTAATACATATTTTTATATAAATTGTGGTTAAAAATAGATATCATATAGGATCATCCTTGAAACATCTCTTGTAAATAGGGACCAAATGTATTAATTCATCTGCAAAAAAATATCCAAACCAACATGTGGCTATAGTGGGTCCATGTTCATCAATTTTTTCAATGTATCATAATCAAAATATTTTATCCATGTATAATAACATAATATAAAATAAATATATCTTTAGTTGTTACCCAACAAACACTTCGTCACTAGTATTGTGACTCTCACCCCACAAAACCATATTTTATTCTTTAATCCATTTCATATTCCCACATATACATAATGATATAACATATCACATATATTACCATATATCTATAACCACACAACATATCTCAATATCACAATATATACTTGAAATCCTCAACATGGAAGGGTATTGTGAACATTATGATAATCAACTCATTATCCCCTCCTACCATTCATAAATCTAACCATGCGGCCACAATGCAACAATAATGATGTCAGTCAATATATAAATTTTATAACCACTCTCTATTAAATACCCTATATATTTATATATATATTTATAATACCTATATCCATCATAGTATATACTATATATGATGGGATTCCGAGGGAAGGGAAATTAGTTACTCATCATAGACATTTATAACATTATTTTAATGGAAAAAAAGAAACTGATATCTATTTGGGTATTGGAAATGTTGTACAACATAGGTAGTGGTCTATATGAAATATTAGGAAAATTTATGAGTATAATTGACACACACATTCATGGTCAAGGGGTTTATGCTAAAATAAAACAACCATCAGTTTAAAAATTCACTATTTCATCATTACAATTCACATGAAACCACTTACATCAGTGTGCTATAGATTATCCCCTTATATTCAAATAAGACAAATTTATAAATATCATTATCTTTATATTTCAATTATCATTCCAGTTCATATAATTATAAATAGTATCCTCATTTCATTCATTCTTTTTAATTAAAATAAAACCATTATTTAATATGTATTTTATTTCAATTAATTCATTAAGAATTATTCACATTTATTAAATCCTTCACTATATATTAATGAAAATAAATCCATTCATCATCATCATAAATTTTGAAACACATCGTGTTTAATTCTAGTTACTACCCATTAACAATACCATTAATTTCAACCACATCCCATGACACATGGATACTATAACACAAACACAAAACCTAATCCACATGTGACAATAACCCCCACTCTATAATGAGTCGTCACCCACCACTACGTCATGGGAACGAAAAAATTCATAAAAAGAAAACCATTACATTTCTACCATAACTAATCTTTTACTCATTATCCCAACCAAAAGAACCACTATAATTCTAATCCCTATAATATAGCACCCAAAAATAATATAAAAATAGACAAAACACACTAGTAATTTCTTTTAAACAACTCCTATTTCTCATTATTTTGTATTGATGAAGAATTTTGGGTTAAAGAAGCTACCTACATATTTGAATATTTCAATATAAAAAATTAATTACCATCAATAAGTGGTTATCAAATTATGAAAGATAATTCAAATAATTCCATAATAGAAAATAATAATTATATTATCAACAAATATATTATATTTGAAACGTCCTCAAAAAATAATTATCATTGAATTTTATAAAGCACATTTGAATAACTTTATTCCCATCAATTTACATGTCATTGGTTCATTATATTTTATAGGTAAATCTATACAATCCATCTATTGAATGAAAAATCTTTATCAATGTAAATTCACACATTGATAAACAATAGAATGTTTCAAATCAATTAACTAAAGTAAAGATTAAATAATTTCTTTAATTAAAATAGAATAATATTAACAAGTGATAAATATCACTTGAGGGAGATCCTAAATGTACTATAAAATTTATATTTTTAACTAAAATCCACCCAAAAAATTAAAGTAAAATCAAATAGTTGTTAAAGCGTTTTCTAAGAAGAAAAAACCGAAGGGAATGAACAATGTGATGGATAAGTTGTAGAAGATACCCATGAATAACTTTTTTATTTATCATAGGATGTTGAAATATTAAAATAGTCAATATATGGTGATGGTTCTCAAAATTTTCACCAGTATTAGGCAATTATTTGAAAATAATTATAGAAATAACAACGAGTTTGAGATGGAGATCAAATTTATGATCATTCGGAAAAAATTAATAATACTAGTGTGATGGGGGAAATAATGAAACATCAAACCCTTCATATGGAATCTTGGATTCAATATCTAAAAATTATTGGGGTTAATCAAAATAAAATAAAAAATTATTTACAAGATTGACAATGAAACAAAGGATTCTATGTTTCAACAAATGAACCTCAGAGAATTATTGTGTGATCATTAAACTCTTCCTAAAAACTAGAGGAACTACAATCCAAACAATAGTTTAATAGAATAAATCACCATACACGATTCCTAAAAAAGAGAGAGTACAGAAACTAACCATGAATGTATCTAGGATTTAGGGATAAGCCTTAAGCTGTAATATACTTCATGGAATATTAGTTAAAGGAGCATGTCAAATAATCTGAAGATATCTCATTTGATAGCTAAACTAAATTTTAATAAGCACCAAAACACCAAAAAATTATCACATTGTGACTGAAAAAACTAGGACACATCCAATTTCTCATAAGGTAAACAAAATAGAATTATTAAAATTGAACCAAAGGACACTTAAAAATAACAAGGACATATAGTCCACCATATTTCAACTACACATGCAGATTAAAGAATTCACTAAAACCTCATGACTTTTCCCCATCCCATTACCTAAAAACCACACAGCAGCTCAACAATTCATAGCATGGAACCGAAGACTCTAGTGAAACCCATATCCTCTAGTTTAGGACTCTTAGAAAAACACCTATAGACACACCGAAATTCATTACATGCGTGAAAAATTTTAATTATAACTCCATCCACTTCCCTTTATTAAAATCATATATCTTCCAACACACAAAACAATTAATATAATAATAAAATAGGGGCTAGTCACTTACTCATACTTTTTCACTAACACATCTAGATATTTAACTAAACCACGCATTATGGAATTTTAAACCATTTTAAACTGATAATTATTTCAAATAATAGAATGTAAATAATAAGTATTCAATTTTTTTTACTGATTTAAATTTTTTTTAATACATTTAAAATTTTATTTATTGTTTGGAGGTTGATTAAAATATTTTATCATCATATATATAAATAAAGAAATTATATACAAATTATTTAAATTATAATAGTGAATTAATAGAAAGTTTTTAAAAAAAATACAGACATACAATATATAGTATACAAATGTTTTAATTTAATATTCAAATAAAAATAAATGTATCTAAAAAAATGGAAACAATTATGAATATATTAATTTTTATGTTGGGATACACGTTTTGGATTACATTATATTAAAATTCACAAATATATATGATAATTTTTTTATTAAATAAACACATAATTTTTTTTTCATAAACATTGTTATTCGTAGCAATTAAATTATTTTTTTGTATGCTCAGTTTTATTTTGAAATAGAAACCATTAATGTTCAATGATTATGTAAAGAGAAAAATACTTGTGTTATTTTTAAAAATTTCATCAGTCTCCAATATACATTAAATTCATATATTTAGAGTCAATATATAAAAATTCATAATCCGTCTCTTATAATATTTAATATAATTCATATAACAGGTATAATTTTCGAGGGAAGTTTTTTCCTTAAATAATTATTTATAATAATTATAATATATATATATATATTGTCAAATGTTTATGTTAAACGTTTTCTATTACAGTTTTCATTGATTTTTTAAGTTTAATGTAATAAAATAATAATATATATGTTATCATTTCAATTTATTTAATTGTTTATCATTGTTATTATAATTAATAAATAATAAATTAAAATATATCGAATCGTGAAAAATATATTTAGGGAGAAAGTGAAATATAAATTACGGGACTTTACATATGAAATATACATTATGTATTTTTCTTATATAGAATAATCTTCATAATTATGATTCATGTGTAATTGGTAGAAATGATGTATTGCATATTTTGATGATCTTACGATGTTATATTAGTTAAAATAATTTCAAGATTAATGTCTATAGATGTGAATTCAATTGATGAGATATAGATTACTACCTTGGAGAGAACATATAATATCCATGTAGTTAGTAATTGTTTGAATTTTTCAAAACCATTATTTTTTTGTATATTCACCTCATTGCATTATATATTAATTTTTTAAGAGAGCATTAAATTTTCAATAATGGAAAAGAAGTAATTTCATCATATATGAGAGGGTTATGTCTACATATACATGGTTATTATTTAATATAATTCTATCATGAATAATATGAGCTATAAAATAATACAATAATCTGATAAAGGTAAATTTAAAATGATACATTAGAATTATTGAGGTAAAAATAGATATTAAAATAATTTTACTATGATTTAGGAATTCTTTCAAACACTGATAAGTTATAACTCTTTTTTAATTTTTTTAATAAGATATAGAAAGTATATAATACCCAATTCGATATAAAACATCATCTTTTAAAAATATTTCACTTTTTAAATAATACATATGTATTTCTGTTTGTTAATAATTATTAAAAAATAATATAAATGATTTATTTTCAATTACACGAAGGATGTATTTTATTATTTAATAACCATATAATATTTTATTGTCTCAACATGATGTAATTTTTTAAAAATTATTATATTTTATAGGGAATGAACATAAGGATATTTTTTAATAGTGAATATTAGGGCCAGGAAATATATTGTTTTTCTTAGAATGACAATATGTTAATTTTATATTGTACATTGAAAATAGTGTATACCATAATGAACCATGTCTATTTTATTGGGTTCTTGTGCATAAATAATTATAATCTAAAGAATAATATTTTATTTTATAATTATTTTTAAAAATGATAACAATCCCATTATAAAGATCTGAACAAATATTAATTCCCAAACAAACAGAAATGAATTATTCTTAAAAAATTTCTTTTATTTTATTTTTATAAAAGAAAATGTCATAATAAATTTAAGGTGTTATATTTAGGGTAAAAAGTTATAACATAATTGAATTTTATTTATATATATAAAGTGATATTATTAGTTAAGGATAGTTTTTCACATTTTAGGATTAAAAATATATTTTTAAGCAAATAACCCATCAAAGAGTATAGTGGGAGTTTTTATTTAAAAATTTCATTATGTTGTGACATTTTGTTATAGAATGATACACGATAAATCTATAAACATGTAAAAAATATGAGGGTATTATATTCTATTTATATATATATATATATGCTGTGGTAGTGGTAGAATTAATTTGTTATTTTTTATAGGCTTAAGAGTTCTAAAATTTCTCAAATAATGTATTGATTTAAAAAATTGTGTGAGTCAATATATAGATTTTTGATCACTTTAATGGAGTATTCTATTTATATGATAATGATTTATCCTAAGAGACTAAAAAAACAATAATAAGAGGCACAATACAATGAAATCCTCTATCTAGACAAATCTATATAATTAATGATTTAGCCAATCAACCAAATTGAACACCATTGAGTAAACATAACTAGAGTTATCTGAAACATAAGAAATGTTCGTTGATCACAAAAATTTTAAAACAATGACTATGTTTAAAACCATATATCCTTAGAGATTTATATTATAATGATATCATGACCAATAATAAATAAAAAGATATTCTATAAATATTACCATTATAACAATATTATATTGTCACACAAAAGTTGGTATATAGAAATATATAAAATATTAAACGGTACCATTCCATCAAGATTCACAACAAACATGCATTATATGAATCATTATAATATTATTCATAAGGTCAACCTTATTAGAATATTCAACAAAAATTATCATAATAATAAAGTATTTATACCTATAATATCCATTCCTTTCCGCTATGCATTCTACCTTTTTATCAATTATTTATCATCATACAAATTATTCCACTACATGCATTATAAACCAATAAATCATCATGTTAAATTTATGTGTCAATGTAGTGTATGGGTATACTGGACTCATAGTATATCATGAATAATACAATATAATATATAATAATATAAACATTATATATTTGATAAAAAGTGATTACTGATGTTAAATGTAAATAAAATATGTTAAGTCGTAATGTTCATATTAGTAAACATTGACTTCATACCCTCATTGTGTTAATTAATGCAATTATTAATGTTATTTTTTTACACAATAACATTTGATAAGAAATGGAAACTATCCATTTGAACATACATTTACACATACATATACCCCCTTTTCCACATTCATAGGCTCAATAGTCCAAATGGAATTATTATTAAATGGATCACCCAAAACACGTTCTGCAATTGAATTCTTGTAATACATTAACCCTTTTATTAACAAGAAAAACATTATCCCCCATTGGTAAATGTTAAAAGTTTACCACATTTTCAAACATAATATATTTTCTAGTATCTTAGAATATAATCATTATCTCCAATATCACATGTAAAACATTTTTGACAGACTCACATACAACAAATTATCCCTTTGGATCACTTGTTACATATTAGCAAGCTTGACTATAGTAACAATGATTCTAAAAACAAGTACTATCAACATAAAAATATAATTTAATATAATATTAAACTACCCCATGGTGGCAATAATACAATAGATTATTCAATAAACCCCCATTAAACTACTCACATGTGATATAAATCATGAAACCTCCTATTTATCTCAATTGTATAATCCAATTTCATATTATTTTATATAAATTTTACACTATAATATTGATTCCAAAGAATATTCATCATTGAAATAAAAAAATTTCAACCATACCTTGGTAAATGAAAATCCCATAACCAAAAATAAATAAAAAATAACTATTTAATTTTGAACTCCCAAAAAACAATTATTATTTTTCATTGTAAAATTCAAATTATTGGGACATCAGTGTATGCATGAATGGAATACTATATTACTTGATGTTTTAGATATCACCTAGACAAATATCAGTCAAATGTTTTCCATCAAATTACTAGTTTAATCTATTTTGATTAGATGATTCATTAAATACCACCACCAAATTGAAATAAATTGATGTTTTTGATATTTATTAGTGAAACATAATATTAAATATAAAAGGAACAACATAAATTCTCTATATATTTCATTTGAATATTTATGTATAATAAGGTCCTTGAATATGATATATTAAATGATGTTTTGATCAATCCAATGGTTCAAGAACCTGATAAAAATTTGAATGATACCTAAATTATATATTATATATATATAATTAATGATTCATATATATATTATTTTATAAATATTATAAAAAATATATGGAAGACATTTCTTCAGTAATAGAAGTAGATTCTTAATTGAAATATGTTGGGTAATTTATTCAAGTCCATCTGTTGCACGATGGTTGAAAAAATAGCCCGACCTTGCTCTTCTAGACTCATTTAGCACCCGATGTTATTCAAACTGGGATCCTTGTGATGACTATTACTTTACATTAGAATGACATCATTCATGTTTTCTAAATAATACCTTTTTCAACCTAAAAAATTTCATACCTTAAGTTCAACTACAAAAGTTTTAATACTACTGCATCAAAACATGTTTAAGAACTAAAAAATCATGTTTCTTAATAAATAAAAAACAATTTAGTAGTTTATATTTGAGACACATCCCAAATATTATTCTATGAAATATTGTTATCACAACTCCCACAAATATTCTTCTCATTTTGATGTCTCCTCATTGATTTGTCTATATTGGAAAAAAACCAAAAAAATGTTATTACTCTTCCTCAAAATTTCTCAACACTATAGTTCATCATAATAAAATGATTCTCCCGACGTGGGGGAGTTCCTTTCAGTTAAATTTTATCATTTCAGATAACATGAGAAGGGTCGGTTATATATATTTTTAACTGGTTTATATTATATTCATTGTGGATCATAATATTCAAAACAATATTGTCAAATTTATAATCAGAATCTCTAATTTTCTTCAATATCATAAAAAGGCCTAAAAATTAAGGTGTTATCCTGAATTTATTTCTAATATCCAATGTATTTTTCATAAAAATACCATGGGAGTTATGTGATAACCCACAATAAATTCTAATAATCAACTAACCTAGTCTATATATAATCATTTTATAATTATTTTTTTATATTTCATTCCCTAATCCAAAATTTTTTGGTACATTTTTATAATAATGTCATGAATATTGAGGTTTATGTGTTATTGTTTTCATACAATTATAGTGTTCTTACTTCTACATGCACTATTTATATAGTAGTTTTATTCATTTACATGTTTTATAAAATGGAAACAATGGTTTTCATATATAATGAGAACCATCAAATACTATGATAGTCATCTTAACAATTTGTTTTTTGGTCTACATCAATCTTTCAAGTCATATATTTATGTG